>CM060902.1:994971318-999971318 GCA_030737815.1 Allium fistulosum | reverse complement strand
AGTACTTTGGCTATTCTGCTTTTCAATTGTTGATTTAGAGCTGGATTTCTGTATTTGTGATTCAACCTTTTGAATTTCTTTATTATCAGTGTTAGTTCTGCTGCACCATCATTATCATCATCATCTTCACTTTCAGTCATTCCTTTAAGAGCTATTGATTTCTTTCGAGTATCACCTCCTTCACTTTCTTCCTTGAATTTCATTTCTATCTCATAAGTGGTGAGATTTTCGATGAGTTCTTCAACTTTGATTTGTTTCTGATCTTCTGATTCTTGAATGGCAGTAACTTTCGCTTCAAAATTACGTGGAAGAATTTTAAGGATTTTTCGAACTATTTCCAGCTCTATGTATGATTTTGGTTTGTATACTAGATTAGACAGTCTTCCATACATTTCTTTGACACTTTTATCCTTTGCCGTTGTGAAGTTTTTGTATTCGCTACAAAGCGTGGCATGATGAGATTCTTTGACTTGGGAAGTTCCTTCATGAGTCACTTCAAGTGTGTGCCAAATTTCCTACGCAGTTAGACAATGTGAGACATGATTGAATTCAATTTGATCCAATGAACATATAATAGAATTCATAGCTTTAGCATTAGCATTCTTTAGTTTATTTTCAATATCTGTCCATTGATCCATCGGTTTTTCAATTTCTTGATTATCTACCACTATAGTTGGTGTCATATATCCCGTCTCAACAATATTCCAAGCATCAATGGTTTTCAAAAAAAAAATTATTCTATTTTTCCAGTAAGCATATTCACCATTGAACATGGGTGGTCTAACTATGGATTGATCCTCAACAAAAGCATTATTAAAAGAAGCCATTTAAAAATCAAAATTTTAAAATAAAAATTGGTTTTTGAAAAATAAAATTTTTAAAACAAAAAATTGTTTTTGTTCCTAGCTCTGATACCACTTGTAGGATCAATTTCACCCTAGATGGGGGATGAATAGGGTGATAATAATAATAATAAAAATTAATGCGGAAATATATAAAATAATTGCAGCATAGATAATAGCAGAAATAGAACAACACAAATTTACCCAGCTTCGACAAAACCTTGCCTACGTGCTGCCCCCAAGGTTTCTACTAGAAATTAAGTAGTCAGACGCTTACACACGTAAACTTGCGACAACCACTATCGACTAACCTAACTCTACGCTCTAAACCCTGCCACAACTCAGCCACTGAGTTGCGAATTCTCGAACTACACCACTGTAGTTCGTCCCTAGTCACACGACTAGAATTTTCACAAATTTTAAAAGAAAAGTACAAATAAAAAATAAAACTAAACACAACTACCTAACTCTTAAATTTGAAACCCAATAGAAAATAATAAAAGAAACAATAGTGCGGCCCTAAACAAAATATTATATCGGCCTAAAAACAAGGATAAATTATGCTCCCTTTTATTTGCCCCGCCTTGTTCCTTTTAGTCCAAGCTGTCCATTCCTTTTTCTCTTCGTTCTTAAAAATTAGGGTTTCTGGAAATTGAAGCCGCCGATTCCAGCTGATCGATTGAAGAGTTGTTTTCACGCTGACTGCTTTGTTGATCGATTGCATTGCTTTGAATTCACTCGGCAGCTTCAATTTGTCGAGTTCGAATTGAATAATACTGGTATGCGATTTCCTTTATTTACTCTCGTTAATATGCTTGAACTCAATGTTTTTCATATGCCGATGATGAGATTGGGTTAAATAGGGATAAAAAACTTTATATTTTCGTTCGTATAATTTGGTTTGAAATTTTTCAGTGAATTTTTCTTCGCCGTTCGATTTGTGCTTGAATGATGTGATGAGTTCTTGACTTTTTCATCTGATACATTTGATTTGTTTGAATTGTCAGTTCCATTCATTACTCCTTTGACTTCGGCAATTGAAATTTTTTTGAGACAATATATTGTTGAACCTATGACTTGTTATCATGTTACCACCTATGAGTTCCAATTTTTTGCAGGCAGTATTCGAATTAGAGATAATATTTTGACTTGGTTAAAAACACTTCAACGCAGTTTCGATTTACAAATTCTTTTTGAAATGTGATAATCTGACTTTTGACTTAGTGAAGATTGACTTGTTCAATTCACTGACTTATTGGGTTCATGTACTTTCATCTTGCGTCTGATAATTTTCTACGGCTTGATTTTTTATTTCTTGACTAATGTTCACACTGCTTGTACTGGTTCAACCTGCTACTGTTTTGATTTTTCTATAAACTCTACTTCATGTTGTAACATTTGTATATCATCATTCACTATTTGCTTGGATTGAAGTCTTGTTTCCACTGGATATATGTGTGTGTGTGTGTGTGTGTTCACGCATGTATATATGTATGTTGTGATGCCTTGTTCTGCATGTTTTATGATGAACTTGTGTTGTTGGCTTCATGTATCCATTTGTGCACTAAATCCATCTGCCTTGAGTCCACTTCATGTTGAAGTCTGGTGTAGTTGTGGTTTCATGAGAATGTTTTGTTGTCTGCATTTTCTTGGGCATTTTGTATATGTTCAAGTTCAAGTTGTAACTGAACTTGATTTTGAAGTCTGGTCTTGTTTCATGTGCACTACCCTGGTGCCATTAACATTTGTGTTCATTTTATTCTTGTGCCTGAATGCATTGAGTCTGGTTGCATATGGTGATGTTTTGATGTTGCATTGTGTTCATGTACATTTGGAGTCTTGTTCATGCAGTCTGAAGCTTTTTTGTGAATCCTTGTTGTATGTTGTCATTGATTTGGTCCGGTTCATTGCTGGTTCACCACTTTGTCATGTTGTATGTTGAATGTTGTAGACTTGAACTGTAGCTCATTGATTTTGAAAAACATGCACATATTCATGTATATACATGCATACATATGCATGTTTATATATATATATATATCTGTGTGTGTGTAGTGAATGTTATTGCATATTTGTACATGTATACACATGTATGCTGGTCTGGATCATGTTGAACTAATCTGGTCTCTTTGCTTTGAGTTGAATTCTCTATACGTACCCATACTGGTCTCTAGTTCCACATGTTAATACATTTTCCTTGAACTTGTCTGGTTTTTGGGTCATGATGATTTGGTCGAGATTTGTAACATCCCGAAATTTTCGACTTTCGAAAATTCGACATCGATACTCACTTTATCGACTACCGAGCCATCGAATGCCGGAAACCCGAAAAGTTATGGTTTTAAAAAGAAGAAAAAGGTAGAAGAAGAAGAAAAGAGTAGAAGAAGAAGAGAAGAAAGAAGAAAAGTGGAAGAAGAAACAACAGAACAACATGATCAGAACAGCAACAGAAACAGAACAATATCAGAATCTCACATATCGCAGCGGAACAACATATAATAGATAAATGAATAATCTTTAAACAAATAACTATATCATTTTATACAAACATCAATCAGAGTCAAAATACAACTCAATACAACACAGCACATCAATGGACAGTTATATAAACTTGTCCTCATACAGAATACACAGCAGAATAAATATATCAGATACAAATACTACGTCTCGCCATCCAGCTTGCTTCCAAAGCTCCAGAATATCCAGAATATCCTGATAACCTAACTCTAGACTGCCCGTGTGGAAATTGGTGGGCACCTAGAGTTTAGAAGGGAACAATAAACTCCGAGTCAGTCATGGTGACTGGTGTGAGATCGTAAAATAGTTTATCTTTAAAATAAACAACAGGAAACCTTTAATGTCAATTCGCAATGCTTTTGGAAAATGAAACTACCATAAGACCTCCCACCACACACACAATGCAAACGCAGACTTGGAGGAGATTTCTTCTTATGTTAGTCAAAGATGCTTACTACGCAAAATCAAATCATTTTGGATATTATTATTAGTGCATAGTGGAAAACATTTCGAAAGTAGAATATAAATCTTAGCCAGCATAGGTACCAATATATTATGCCTGCTATAGCTGCCTCCTGAGGAGACAGGTTATACAATTGAAATCGTAAAGGCTCGTATTATTTCTTTGGATTTCCAACAAATGGTCAGGCTAAGGAACTTCCTTTTCCACGATGGGTACGTCCTTGGAATAGACGACCCGAGAACCTAACCGGATCTCTACCAACACAAGGCCGGGTTACCTCTGCAAAAATAGGTAACTACTGACACGCGTATGTCATCCCCCGATCGTCACCGATCTTCCCGAGGATCCCCGATTCGCAACAACCACAAAGTAATAAATTTGCAGCAACCACAGAGGTTAAGTATCTGGGCTCCATACCATGATACCACCTTTATCCAGAAGGAATGACATACACTAAGGGGCGCTACTCCCTAGAACCTTGCCGCATCCTTCCTGTTTTGACCATTTCCGGGGTGTGAGGCTCGACGAAGTCTCGTCCACAAAGCTACGCTTTCTACAAAGCCATGCTTCGGGTCAAACAAATGATCAACCTATGATCACAAAGATATAAGATCAAACAAATGATCATATCGCAAATGATCAAACACTGATCATTTCACAGCAACACTCAGTATGCCACGTTACCAAATTGGGAGTATATTGCTGATAAATTTCAACTACATAACCTCTGAGCTCGTACGTCTCAAAGAAGGGTGTTAAGCTAAGAGAATAAATTCTCCGCCACCAACAGAAATGTATTTGAAAGAAATCAGCTTTATATCTCAATTTGTAACGTCAGACACACAATCCATACAAGTCTGTTCCGGGATCGAACAGAACCGAAGGCACTTCTCACGAAGCCCTTGCATATTCGGATAATTTTCAATCACATCCGGACTTCCCGTCACTAAGGGTGATAAAAACCTATAAACCGGAGATCAGTCGATGTAGAGTAACTCGACGGTAATCCTTCCGTTTTCAAAAATATCCGGTCTTCAACACCGGTCTTCGAATGCAATTCATAACGACGTATCACATATTCGGAATGGGTTATACGACCCCATGGTCCTTTCCCGGCTAACCCGAATAGTGAGCGTTTATTCAAAAATAAGTGTGGCATTCAAATTCATCCAATTCACAACAAATACCTATCTAAAGGTAATTATTGATAGTCGGTTATTTAACTATCAATAAAGACGCGCAACATCATCAGATTCCAAATAATTTTCCCAAATTATTTATTTTCCAAAAATATCTTTAATAGATATAAAATTTCCACACTTCAAAAATAAATCAACATTTATTTTTAAACAACTTCCCTTTCTTTTATAAATTCCATAGTGAATTTATATTTTCAATATATCTACTAATATACGATTTTCAAATCGATTCCAATATTCATTTTCAATTTATCTTTTCAAAGATAAATTCTCAAAACGTTCATTTCATATTGGAAATGCATTTCCATTCTTATTCAAAAATAAGTAATTCACAAATCTATTTATTTTCAACATTTGAAAATATTCAATATACTTAAATCAAAATTAAGTATAATTTCATTCTTTAAGGAAATCACTTACTATAACAACATTTATTTGAGTCAAAACGAATGTTACGTAAAACATCGTTACGACGACTCAAAATTACTAGTATAGGGATTCGGATTTTTAAGATAGATTTATAAATCCCAATACTAGATAAAAACATTTCCTTTCGGAAATCATTTACTATAACAACAGTGTTATAGTCCACCATTTCCTTATTTTTCGAAAACGTCTATTTCAACAATAAAATGTTGAAATCTATGTATTCGATATTCATTATATTGAAAACATCTTTAAAACAATTAACTTCATTTCAAATATCACTTTCCCAAAACCATATCCATTTTACTTAAAAATATATTCACTGTCCAAAATCGTGAATATACTTCACTAACCACATTTCAATCTTTTCTACACATTTATTTCAAGAATTTATCCACTATCCAAAATCGTGGATAAAATTCCCTTAATAACCTTCTATATTCAATTCATCAAATTTGATTGATTGATTTTCGAATTTATGAAACAACGTTCATAAATTCCATTTCTATTTTGTAACAACTTCAATTTAATAAATCCCCTTTATTAACAATTCGATTCATAACTCAAATCTTATACCAACAATCCATATTATAAGTTAAATACTTATAATTCCTTTATTTTACAAAATCATTTCCATCTATAAGTTCACGATTTATAAATTTCATTTATTTATAAATTCTTAAAAATTCATTTTATCGCTTATAAAAACTCGTTTTATAATACCAACATTTTAATTTATAAAATGTCAACTTTATAAACCTTTTAAGTAAACCATTTATAATATTTTAAAAATCTCAATTTAAAACATTTTATAAATCAATCAACTATTTATTCCAAAAATCGCTTTTCGGTTATATTTCACAAAGATCTTAACTTTTATAACTTTAAAATTTGAACGTTTATTTATTTAAAATAAGTCACTTCAAAAATTCAATAAAACGTCTACTTTCAAAAATCACTTTAAAATCCTTTTAAATTAAAAGTCGTTATTTTTAAAACTTGAATCCGATGATGCAACAGCACCAATTAGTCAATCACAACAACAACATCATATATCAACATATGATAACAGAATATACATCAATATCTGTAAATAAATAAATACTGGTGAGGAATCCAGTTGGATCCCTCCAACCTGTTTCCCTGCATCTACAGATGTTAGCACAATACCAATTCCACTTCGAGGTGGAATATCGCGGTATATGGGTTTTATAAAAATAATCCGCTTACTAACGGCGCAATAGGGTCTCATCCGCTATACGAGGCGGGAAATCAATCAATCCAATAGATACATATGCCAATATGTATATATTGCTATATATATATATATATATCCTACTATATCTAATATCACATCCAGATAGCAATCAAATCAATCAGTCAAAAACTGCAATTCATTTTGAGTGAGAAGATCTCACCTTAGCATTTTATTTTGCCATCCATTTCCATTTTGACTCGATTTCTTCACGATTTAAGACCTTGTATCAAACAATTATATAGTTTATTTACATTCAAATTTTGTCGAACAAATTAATTTAAACAAACTTTACTGTAAAAATCTCCTAAACAATATGTAGTTGAAATATATACATTTTTTTTCTTTCTTTAATTTATAAATTAAAATTTTGCATATATCACTTTGTATACCCTTACATATATATTTACATACATATTAAAAACTGTTATACCTAACTGTACTTAAAAAAACAAAAAGTTTTCTGTTTTCAACCTTGTATATATTTCTAAATCTTTATATATATATTTATTAAATTAAATAAAAGATAAAATTTTATACCTTACTGCCAAAACTACCAGCTACTCTAAAATGCTCATGCGTCGAAATCGCCACCACTGCTACTCGAGAACACCACTGTGCCTCGCCGCGGCCAACGAAGTCCTACCGCGTTGCCGCCTTCATCTTCACGTGCACGACTCTCCCCCTTAGCCAAGTCGAAGTCATCGACAGCTTGAACCCCAATCGCGTCCCATCCTATATCGCGCACTGCTCGAATCTTCTATGACGAAGTCGAGATCGATCCCCGGAGTCGCCATCCTCTCTGACATGCTACCGCATTCGCTCGCGTCCCCTAGCAGGCACGCGAGGCTCTCCCCTCACACGCGATTCGATCTGAGAGATCGAATCGAATTTGATTTCGAAATTTTTAGTTTAGTTTTTTTTTTCTTTCGGTCGAAGTAATTTGGTTTGCTTGATTTTTTTTTGAAAGAGGGAAAAGCTCGGTTTTGAACGAAAGGGGAAGGGAATGAATAGCTCGGCCATTGATTTCGCGATTTTGAATTCGTTCACCATTTTTTCTCGATCAGATGTTTTGAATAGACAAAGGAAAGGAGTATTTGAAAACGAAAAAGAGGATGGTTTGCACGATATTCTTCATGATGCTCGGCTAAAAGAACGGGGCATGTTTTCAGGCGTGATTCAAGTGAAGACAACGTGCTGATGTTTACCAATTTAAATTTAAATTTAAATCTAAATTTAAATCGAATTTCTTTAATTTCAACACGTTTTCTCACCGTACGGTCACAAATCAACTCTGAAAAATACGAAATTTGAAACCTGGCAATAATACAATATTCCAGATGCAATGGAACTGGTTTCGTCGAATTCCGAGACTGTGCCCCGCAACGCTGTATTTTAAATATCGACTGAACGATAAAATTTTCAAAACTGAACAAATAACTGTAAACTTCAATTCTGAAGCTTCTATTATCTTCAGTGTTATCAATACGAATTTTAAAAGATTTCGAAATATTTTTCTTCAACTTTAAATTGAATATTCAAATTTTTATTCAGCATTCAATAGATTAAATTTTATAATTTAATCGCCAAATTCAAAGTTGAATCGGGGATTCAAATTAAATCATCGTTCAAATATTTAAAATTAATTAAATATTCTCAATTTAATTTGTTCAAAATTCTGGGTCGTTACAAACTTCCCTCCTTAAAAGAATTTCATCACGAAATTACAAGTTAGGAAAAAAAGTCCTTAATTCGTCTACTATTTTTCACAATCCAACAGTTTTATCAATTTGTCAAAACAAATCTTTCTACTAAAGATTCGTTATCAATTTATCTAACTTTCCAACTTCAATTATAGTTTCCCTAAACAACATTGTTTAACCTCTTAATTCAAATTCAAATTTAAATTCAAATTTTAACTTTCAAAATTTTCTCAAAAATTTTCCTAACACTCGAAATTTTCAAAAAATTTCGCCAGCGTCTCCTTTGCGCGGCTAATACGGTACAACTACAAAACGTCCCTACGGACTCCCAATTTCAAAAAGAAAAAGAAAAAGCCAAGCGGCTAGACAAGAAAATCAGCAAATCTCATATTGAAATTCAAATACTTACCTTTTGTCGAGCAATTCAAATTTATCTTTGAAATCAAAATTTCCTTCATAACACCTGTATATCCTACTAGCCATAATATCTAGTTGCAATATTCAAATCATTTTGAACAGTGTATTACAAAATTTTCAATATATACTTCTTACACATTTTTAGTTCACTATTGAAGTTACATATCTATTATCATTCAATTTTACATTTCAAATTTCATTTGAATTCAATTCACAATTTCAATTCAATTTGGATTCTATTAGCTTCTGAATATTGAATTTTATCAGCTTTCTTTTATTCAACTGCACTATTTTAAATTAGTTTCAATTACTAATTCATTACTAATTCTAATTCACTTTATTCAAATCGGTTTCAACATTCAGTTCTAATTCCAATTTTATCTTCATTCAATCATCACTTAGAATAATTTCAATATCACATTTACTTAAGAATTTCACTTTCATTAATCACAATTGTAAATTAATTTATTCACAATTTACTTCCATAATTCTATACTCAATTCCAATTTATTTGTTACTACTCCAAATTTATTTTCAACTTAATAAATTTTCTTTAAGTAATCTTTTCACTTTATTTAATTGATTCACTTATACTTACTTTGATTTAACTTCATTCTTTAAGTTAAATTTATTCTATCAAAATTCAAATGGTATAAGTTATGAACTTATTTCTTATTTCATAAATATTTTTATATATAGTATTCCAGAGTCTTTTCAACCTTTTCAAAACCATTTTTGAAAACAATTCAAATTATCCTTTGAATTTCCAAAACAAAACCCAAATTTTCCAAACACTTCCATTTAAAACAATTTAGCAGCAATTCCTCTTTTGGAAACCCGAAAATGAACACCAATGATGCCGCGGTCATCATCGAAGTTATTTTCCAGCGACCGAAAAGAGTTTAGTGCTTTCATCTCTCCAAAATACTTTTCAAAACCTTTGAAATTCATTTTCAAATCAAAAAAAAATTAAACTTTCCAAATCTCCAAAATTTTCAAATTCTTTTCAAAACATTTCCAAAAACTTCTCTGGAATTCCGTTTTAAATTACAATTCACATTTATAATTTACATTCTTAAATTTCATTTGTATGTGAATTTATTTCTTAACTTTGGAGTTATGATTTCAATTTCTTATTCAATTTCATATAATAATGATAACATTTCAATATTATCACTTTCTAACACCCAAACATCCATATACTATAATAATTCATAGAAAATTATTTCTTTTCTATACAAAAATAGTTTTGGGCAAAATTATTTCATTCACCCTATTTTAAAACAATACTGTGCCGAATTGTTCTATTCAAGTGTTTAGAAACCCCTTCGATCCAGTTGCGCAGACTGTGCCGACGAAGGTTCATATGCCACACAATAAATCAATCATCACAATATAAAACAATTTTATATTCACTAACAAATACGCGCTCATATCTATTATTACACTCAAACTCATTCTAGAGTACTACTGACTCTATCTCTAATGAGTAACACCCAACAGAGCAGGGTTGTCGCTTAACCATATGCTTTGATACCAAATGTAATATCCTGAAATTTTCGCGGAGAAGCGGCCACCGGTAGGCTTTGCAACCATCCCAGTCCCACCGTGGCTTACACTGGTACCCCAAACTTGCTTTTACGGCCAGCCTCTCGACTGTCACGGCCTCTGCCTAACCAACCCATCCCTCTCAGGGACATGTAGGGGTAAGAGTCTCCCGTTCGCCACCAAACCGCGAAGCGAGAATCTCCTATCATGCTATAATATAGCAAGACTGGTGTGAGATCGTAAAATAGTTTATCTTTAAAATAAACAACAGGAAAACTTTAATGTCAATTCGCAATGCTTTTGGAAAATGAAACTAACATAAGACCTCCCACCACACACACAATGCAAACGCAGACTTGGAGGAGATTTCTTCTTATGTTAGTCAAAGATGCTTACTACGCAAAATCAAATCATTTTGGATATTATTATTAGTGCATAGTGGAAAACATTTCGAAAGTAGAATATAAATCTTAGCCAGCATAGGTACCATTATATTATGCCTGCTATAGCTGCCTCCTGAGGAGACAGGTTATACAATTGAAATCGTAAAGGCTCGTATTGTTTCTTTGGATTTCCAACAAATGGTCAGGCTAAGGAAGTTCCTTTTCCACGATGGGTACGTCCCTGGAATAGACGACACGAGAACCTAACCGGATCTCTGCCAACACAAGGCCGGGTTACCTCTGCAAAAATAGGTAACTACTGACACGCGTATGTCATCCCCCGATCGTCACCGATCTTCCCGAGGATCCCTGATTCGCAACAACCACAAAGTAATAAATTTGCAGCAACCACAAAGGTTAAGTATCTGGGCTCCATACCATGATACCACCTTTATCCAGAAGGAATGACATACACTAAGGGGCGCTACTCCCTAGAACCTTGCCGCATCCTTCCTGTTTTGACCATTTCCGGGGTGTGAGGCTCGACGAAGTCTCGTCCACAAAGCTACGCTTTCTACAAAGCCATGCTTCGGGTCAAACAAATGATCAACCTATGATCACAAAGATATAAGATCAAACAAATGATCATATCGCAAATGATCAAACACTGATCATTTCACAGCAACACTCAGTATGCCACGTTACCAAATTGGGAGTATATTGCTGATAAATTTCAACTACATAACCTCTGAGCTCGTACGTCTCAGAGAAGGGTGTTAAGCTAAGAGAATAAATTCTCCGCCACCAACAAAAATGTATTTGAAAGAAATCAGCTTTATATCTCAATTTGTAACGTCAGACACACAATCCATACAAGTCTGTTCCGGGATCGAACAGAACCGAAGGCACTTCTCACGAAGCCCTTGCATATTCGGATAATTTTCAATCACATCCGGACTTCCCGTCACTAAGGGTGATAAAAACCTATAAACCGAAGATCAGCCGATGTAGAGTAACTCGACGGTAATCCTTCCGTTTTCAAAAATATCCGGTCTTCAACACCGGTCTTCGAATACAATTCATAACGACGTATCACATATTCGGAATGGGTTATATGACCCCATGGTCCTTTCCCGGCTAACCCGAATAGTGAGCGTTTATTCAAAAATAAGTGTGGCATTCAAATTCATCCAATTCACAACAAATACCTATCTAAAGGTAATTATTGATAGTCGGTTATTTAACTATCAATAAAGACGCGCAACATCATCAGATTCCAAATAATTTTCCCAAATTATTTATTTTCCAAAAATATCTTTAATAGATATAAAATTTCCACACTTCAAAAATAAATCAACATTTATTTTTAAACAACTTCCCTTTCTTTTATAAATTCCATAGTGAATTTATATTTTCAAAATATCTACTAATATACGATTTTCAAATCGATTCCAATATTCATTTTCAATTTATCTTTTCAAAGATAAATTCTCAAAACGTTCATTTCATATTGGAAAAGCATTTCCATTCTTATTCAAAAATAAGTAATTCACAAATCTATTTATTTTCAACATTTGAAAATATTCAATATACTTAAATCAAAATTAAGTATAATTTCATTCTTTAAGGAAATCACTTACTATAACAACATTTATTTGAGTCAAAACGAATGTTACGTAAAACATCGTTACGACGACTCAAAATTACTAGTATAGGGATTCGGATTTTTAAGATAGATTTATAAATCCCAATACTAGATAAAAACATTTCCTTTCGTAAATCATTTACTATAACAACAGTGTTATAATCCACCATTTCCTTATTTTTCGAAAACGTCTATTTCAACAATAAAAATGTTGAAATCTATGTATTCGATATTCATTATATTGAAAACATCTTTAAAACAATTAACTTCATTTCAAATATCACTTTCCCAAAACCATATCCATTTTACTTAAAAATATATTCACTGTCCAAAATCGTGAATATACTTCACTAACCACATTTCAATCTTTTCTACACATTTATTTCAAGAATTTATCCACTATCCAAAATCGTGGATAAAATTCCCTTAATAACCTTCTATATTCAATTCATCAAATTTGATTGATTGATTTTCGAATTTATGAAACAACGTTCATAAATTCCATTTCTATTTTGTAACAACTTCAATTTAATAAATCCCCTTTATTAACAATTCGATTCATAACTCAAATCTTATACCAACAATCCATATTATAAGTTAAATACTTATAATTCCTTTATTTTACAAAATCATTTCCATCTATAAGTTCATGATTTATAAATTTCATTTATTTATAAATTCTTAAAAATTCATTTTAACGCTTATAAAAACTCGTTTTATAATACCAACATTTTAATTTATAAAATGTCAACTTTATAAACCTTTTAAGTAAACCATTTATAATATTTTAAAAATCTCAATTTAAAACATTTTATAAATCAATCAACTATTTATTCCAAAAATCGCTTTTCGGTTATATTTCACAAAGATCTTAACTTTTATAACTTTAAAATTTGAACGTTTATTTATTTAAAATAAGTCACTTCAAAAATTCAATAAAACGTCTACTTTCAAAAATCACTTTAAAATCCTTTTAAATTAAAAGTCGTTATTTTTAAAACTTGAATCCGATGATGCAACAGCACCAATTAGTCAATCACAACAACAACATCATATATCAACATATGATAACAGAATATACATCAATATCTGTAAATAAATAAATACTGGTGAGGAATCCAGTTGGATCCCTCCAACCTGTTTCCCTACATCCACAGATGTTAGCACAATACCAATTCCACTTCGAGGTGGAATATCACGGTATATGGGTTTTATAAAAATAATCCGCTTACTAACGGCGCAATAGGGTCTCATCCGCTATACGAGGCGGGAAATCAATCAATCCAATATATACATATGCCAATATGTATATATTGCTATATATATATATAGATATATCCTACTATATCTAATATCACATCTAGATAGCAATCAAATCAATCAGTCAAAAACTGCAATTCATTTTGAGTGAGAAGATCTCACCTTAGCATTTTATTTTGCCATCCATTTCCATTTTGACTCGATTTCTTCACGATTTAAGACCTTGTATCAAACAATTATATAGTTTATTTACATTCAAATTTTGTCGAACAAATTAATTTAAACAAACTTTACTGTAAAAATCTCCTAAACAATATGTAGTTGAAATATATACATTTTTTTTCTTTCTTTAATTTATAAATTAAAATTTTGCATATATCACTTTGTATACCCTTACATATATATTTACATACATATTAAAAACTGTTATACCTAACTGTACTTAAAAAAAACAAAAAGTTTTCTGTTTTCAACCTTGTATATATTTCTAAATCTTTATATATATATTTATTAAATTAAATAAAAGATAAAATGTTTATACCTTACTGCCGAAACTACCAGCTACTCGAAAATGCTCATGCGTCGAAATCGCCACCACTGCTACTCGAGAACACCACTGTGCCTCGCCGCGGCCAATGAAGTCCTACCGCGTTGCCGCCTTCATCTTCACGTGCACGACTCTCCCCCTTAGCCAAGTCGAAGTCATCGACAGCTTGAACCCCAATCGCGTCCCATCCTATATCGCGCACTGCTCGAATCTTCTATGACGAAGTCGAGATCGATCCCCGGAGTCGCCATCCTCTCTGACATGCTACCGCATTCGCTCGCGTCCCCTAGCAGGCACGCGAGGTTCTCCCCTCACACGCGATTCGATCTGAGAGATCAAATCGAATTTGATTTCGAAATTTTTAGTTTAGTTTTTTTTTTCTTTCGGTCGAAGGAATTTGGTTTGCTTGATTTTTTTTTGAAAGAGGGAAAAGCTCGGTTTTGAACGAAAGGGGAAGGGAATGAATAGCTCGACCATTGATTTCGCGATTTTGAATTCGTTCACCATTTTTTCTCGATCAGATGTTTTGAATAGACAAAGGAAAGGAGTATTTGAAAACGAAAAAGAGGATGGTTTGCATGATATTCTTCATGATGCTCGGCTGAAACAACGGGGCATGTTTTCAGGCGTGATTCAAGTGAAGACAACGTGCTGATGTTTACCAATTTAAATTTAAATTTAAATCTAAATTTAAATCGAATTTCTTTAATTTCAACGCGTTTTCTCACCGTACAGTCACAAATCAACTCCGAAAAATACGAAATTTGAAACCCGACAATAATACAATATTCCGGATCCAATGGAACTGGTTTCGTCGAATTCCGAGACTGTGCCCCGGAACGCTGTATTTTAAATATCGACTGAACGATAAAATTTTCAAAACTGAACAAATAACTGTAAACTTCAATTCTGAAGCTTCTATTATCTTCAGTGTTATCAATACGAATTTTAAAAGCTTTCAAAATATTTTTCTTCAACTTTAAATTGAATATTCAAATTTTTATTCAGCATTCAATAGATTAAATTTTATAATTTAATCGCCAAATTCAAAGTTGAATCGGGGATTCAAATTAAATCATCGTTCAAATATTTAAAATTAATTAAATATTCTCAATTTAATTTGTTCAAAATTCTGGGTCGTTACAAGATTGGTTGCAGTATTGTTTGCTTCGACTGCTTTCTTTTGAAATGCTTTCAGGTTGACTTTGTTATCATGTGTTCATTAATTCTGGACTTGTGTCTGGTCAAGTTGAACCAATATATGTGTGTTCTGACCAGTCTGGGTTCATTCATGTTGAACTGCTTTGATCTGTTGCATTGTGTCTTCATGTTGACTGGTCTAGTTCGAAGTTTGGTTCCTTGCAATGCTTTGAGTCATGTTTATGCCTTTGACTTGTGCACTTGTCTTGAGTTTGAATGAGCAAGTTAATTTCATTTCATATTGCTTCATGACTTCACTGTCGAGTCTGTTCTCATGTGTACACATTGAATTTTTAGTCAAGGCTTGTTTTCTGTTGGTTTTGGATCTTATCGCATGAGAACTAGTACTTGACAATTTTTTGTGATGTTTTTGTATTGCACCTGAGTTGAATCCAGCCTCAGCTTGGGTTTGACCTTGTGCTCACCTGTCCCTGCAATTTTATCAAGTGTATATCGGTGTGTACGATATTGTGGCATGTATAGTGATATACTTTGCATGGCACAAGTTGTTCGTGTATGATGAATTCAAACGAAAATGATGACGAACAACCCAAATAACTGAGGCAAATAACATTTTGAAAACACATGCTTAATTTTGAACTACAAAATATTTCTTTCTCAATTTTACTGCGTTAGTGTCTATTTTGCAGATAGCTCAGATGTCGGATTCAGGCTGGAATAGAGTTGAAGATAAATATGAGTGTTTGAGTGATATGTAGTGAGGTGAACATTGTAAATTGAAATTTGTGATGTAATCGAAATTGTAATGTAATTGAAATTGTGTACATACAGTGAGAGCTCAAATTTTACTATTCAAAATTGTAATAAAATATTTGTTTGAATAAAATATTTGTTTGAATATGGATTCTGTGTTATTTATTTTATCCAACAAATATTGATTTAATTATGTGAAAAATAAAATAGTACAATATCAAATACATTTAAACGAATATATATATATATATCTGTGTGTGTGTGTGTTTATTATCGTCAAACAAAAATCATAGGCTATTTTATTCTACAAAAATTATACACAGACAACGTTGGTCTATTTTTAAAAGATTTCCAAATTTATAAGAAAAGAAAATATATGTTTTTTGATTTTAAAATATAATATAAAGGTTTTATTTTTATTTTAATATGTGTATAAATTTAGATTTTTAAATTATATGTTTTGGAAATTTTAAAATTATAAGTTAAAGTTTTAAAATGTAAGTTATAAAATTTTACTTATAACTTTATTATTTTTAAAATATATAACATAGTATTTAAAATAGATTAGATAAAAAGGTTTAACTTAATTTAATTTAATAAAAAATTAATTTAATTAATACATATAATATGTTTTAAAATATTTATTTAAGATTTATATTAATATTTGGAAATAGTTTTTATAATAACTTTAATACATAGAGGTGGAAAAGGTAAATTAAAGTTGATTTAAATTTGTAATTTGAGATTTTATTTAAATGTTAAAAATGATTAAGTGAATATTTTCAAATTTAAATAAAGTTAAAGTTGAATTTTGAAAATATAAATGAAATTTATCAAATTAAGTTATTGTAAATTGTTTGAATATTTAAACTTTGAAACCTATTGAATTGGAAATGGTTTAAATTTTTAGTTCAAATCTAGATTTGAAATCGATATAAATTAAAAATGGTTTTATTGAGAATTTGGATTGAACCTTTGGCCTTTTTAATTGAAATTGTTGAACAGAGATTTGATTTAAATTGAATTTTGGAACTAAAGTTGATTTGTGAAATTGGAAGAAACAATTCTAATTTGAGACTATTTTCGATATAAACTTTTAAATCTATAAAATATTTTTAATATATATACTATTTTAAATATACAAACTATTTTTAATATATAAACTATTTTAATCTATAAACTATTTTTAAATATAAACTATTTTTAATGTATAGTTATTCCAATATATATATAAACTACTTTCAATATTCAAACTGTTTAAGTTGGAACTGTTATGATTTAGATTTAATGGATTTAAATGCGAATACTTTGATATAATGGTTTAAACTGATTTGTGGTTATGATTTTTCGAAATGAAATGATTTAAAGTGAATATGATTTCGAAAGTGAATATGATTTCGAAAGTGATATGATTTTGAAATGAATATGATATTTTGATATGAAGTATGAACTGTTTGAAATGAAAAATGACCACGGTGTGAAATAAGCGTTTGGTTGTTAAAGAGACCGGGATCGAATACTGTCGTACTTTCTGCCAATACCGAAAACCGCTTTAACAACTATGTAAGCGGTGGAGAATCCAGAACGAAGTAGGATGGTTTGGCAACGTCCATATGAGGTATGAACACAGCCCTGACGCCTGCGAGTCAGCTTGATGTGGCTAAAATAGGAGCTATACCTGGGCCAAGTGAGGTCGCACCTCCGATCGAGCATGCTTCTTCGATACCATTCTATTAGTTTATGATTTGATTGGGTCAACCTTTGATTTTGGGAGTGTGTCACGGGGTGGGCAGTAGTGGCTGCTATGCATTACCACCAGCCCGGTTCTGCAAAACGGTAGTATCCTACTCTAGGCATTGCCTCGCGTGCCTTGTCACATGCCTTATCGTGCTCACTACGAGTTTGGTTTGTACCGTACCTATGGAGTGCCCACTAAGTATCCCACCGGTTTGGTGGAGCTTATAGTATCTATATAGACTACGGGAATATATATATAAATGTGTTAAAAGGGATATGGGTAACGCCTTAACGCTATTTTAATAGTTTGCTTTACTATAGACATTATATGTAGTGTATTGTACTATGTATGTAGATAGTTTCACAGATCCTTAAAGGATGGAAACCCAAACATCATTTAAGTTATATTGCATTTCACTTGACATTTCACTTGAGTTGATTTACTTGCATAAGAATGTTAATCCTGGCTCGAGTGTTTTGTGTTTGCTTTATGCTCGTGTAACGACCCGTATTTTACGGATCGAAACATCGTAAAACAGTTGACAATTGGTTGCATTGTTGATAAGTCGTTCAGAATTTTTCTAAGTCCTAAGTCGGTTTGGACGAGTTAAGAGATAAGTCTGGGTCGAGTTGCCGACTTAAGGAATTAACCGAGTTAAGGAAGTGTGGTTGACCGACTTAAGGTAGTGACCGACCTAAGTGATAAGTCGTGACCGACTTAAGAGGTTTAGGCGACCTAAGGAAGAGTAGTAGGCGACCTAAGTATTATGGGGTTAGGTCGTGGGGTAGAGTTAGGTCGGCAACGACCTAAGGAAACTGTTGTGAGCGACCTAAGTGTATGGGTGAGTTAAGTGTTAGGTCGGCAGTTCGAGTTAGCGACCTATGATAGTTAGGTCGGAGTTTACGACTTAGGTAGGGTAGCGACTTAAAATGTAGACGACTTAAGAAAACCAGCGACTTATAGAATGTGGCGACTTAGTATCTTGGAGCGACCTATAGGTTAGCGACCTAAGAAGGTTAGCGTGTTAGCGACCTAAGAGTTAGGCGACTTAAGAAGTTAGAACATAACCCAGTTAGGTCGCGTGAGTAGTTTTGTAGTATGGGTTGTTAGGTCACAGGGTATAGCTTAAGTGTTAGGTCGCGTGATTTCTAAGTCGTAAGTCGCGCACTTGTTAGGTCGTAGGTCGCACGAGTTGTTAGGTCGTTGGGCTTTGGCTTAGTAGTTAGGTCGCAGTCCAGTTGTTTGCGACTTGTGTTAGGTCGCGAGATTGTTAAGTCGCGTAAGTTTTAGGTCGCGTGCCAGCGTTGTTGAGTCATTAAGGCAAGCTAAGTCGTAAGTCGCTAAGTCGAGCGTAGGCTAAGTCGTTAAGTCAAAGACTGTTATGTCGCGTGCTATGTTAAGTCGGAGAGGCTTAGGTCGGAGAGGCTTAGGTCGAAGACGACCTATGGAGATAGCCGAGTTACGACTTAGAGAGATTTTCAGCTATAAATAGGAGGGATTGTTCTCACTTTTTGGGATCCGGATTTCGAAGCGACGAAGTGCTGCCATTTTGAGAGCTCGACTTCTACACTTCTTCACTTCTTTTCTCCACTCTAATCTAGTGCTTACATCCATCCAAGTTGAAGATCAAGATTGAAGATTCAAGAGCTTAGATTGAAGATCTTCATCTTTTCAAGAGAGATTTCTTCGAAGCGGATTCGTGATAGATCAAGCTCGATCCTTCGCTGTCCAGATCTGAAGCGTGTAGATTTGGGTTTGTTTTGGTGATTTGGTGAGTGGTGATTATCTCTCACACGGATCCAAAGGAGTATATCGGATTGTTGGCTCGTTTTGGTGTTAAAATAGTGATTTCCATGCATTTTCTTCATCCTAAGTGTAGATCCATATAGATCCATTGTTCATGATGATGTTACATCCATTTTATCATATGTTAACCTATGCAAGTTCATTCATCAAGTTGTAGAGATAATTCTCATGTTTTCATGCTTGTTAGACTTTCAACTCTTTAATTACGAAAATGCCATTATCGTTATAATTGTCTACTTAGATCATCTTTGAATGCTTGATTGTTTGGATTAATGTTTGACTTGGTTGATTGCTATGAATTAGATGATTGATGATTTGATTTAGACCGAAGACGATTCAAAAGCTAAGGGAAAGGCTCTTGAATTGGGAAAGCTGCTCGTGGCATATGTAACGGGATGATGAAGCTCTTATGCATAGATTTGATGATGTGATGTTGAGATGAGGCTTTGCGAGGATGTAATGAAGCAAGGCATCATGTGATGAAGACTTGGTCTAATCCAGATGGGATCATTCCAAGCATGTTGATAACTCGGTGATATGATTCGAGTTGAGGATAATGGATGCTCGAGAGGCGCTTGAGCTAGTATGGAAATAGTCGTCGAGGAGGATGACTAGGAGGTTGAGATCTCATCGTTGTTGAAGGTTCTAGCATGCTCTAAGAAAGAGTACATGGGGACGCCCAAAAGACTAAGTTGATGGTCAAGTACTCTGGGTAGATTCAATAATCCTAGGCACGGGTCACGATGACGTGCGGGAGTTATGTCTAGAACCGGGGTTACCATTAGCCCTTGACGGACGGCTGAAAGAATGTGCCGGTCATTCAATTAACGGTGATATCGCAGCAATGATAACAGTGATAGCCAGAGTCATGGATGTTTGGTTGTATCGTCATTCGGTTTTAAGAGCGGTATTTCCTGGGTGCTTATCTGACCTTGGTATAGACCTTGGAGTTGGTACTTGGAAAACATCGCCCTTAACTCGAATGATTATTATTTTACCTTAAATTGTATGCTCTGCTATGTTGCTTCTACTTAGTGTGTGTCTGGGGGCTATCACTGTAGAAAGAGGTGGAGTGGGAGGGTTGTATTTCCTATTCCTTTTCCTTTATGCTCTTTTGGTATGTTGTTAGTTAATTTACTGCTCACTAAGACTGTTGTCTGACTCAAGGCTTTATGTTTTTAATTCTTATTGCCTTGGGCTGTTCGTCCATTTTGGGACGGGCAGACTAGGTAGCAGGTGACATGTGCTGTTCTCTTCTCACGATGCTGATATCGAAGACGAGCTAGAGGGTTGCATATTATCTTCTTATATGTACTGGATGTTCCGCTGTTTTGTATTCTCTGAGAGATATGTAGTGAGGCTTGATGTATTGACTATTTGGATGTTTGTATTCAACTATTATGGAGTTTTATATGATGGCATTTTATTCTGTAAAGCTTCACTATACATATGTTCTATTGTATTTTGTCCATGCGCTGTGAGTAATACGATAGATTCTGTTGTTTTAATTTACCCTGACAATCGTCCATGGTCGCTTGGCACACTTTACAGCGCACTTTCTCTAGATTCGGTGCAGGGGTCATGGGAGGTCGTCACATTTGGTATCAGAGCATTGGTTAATCGATTTTACCCAACGCTCACTGATGTAACTACGTATGAGGGACGTAATTGTATTTTGATGGATGAATACTATATATAATATAGTAGCTTAGTAGAGTTGAGTCCTTTATGCAGTTGTTTCTCTAGATGTTCTAATCATTCCTTTTTTTTAGATATTGAGAATGAGTTGAAGAGGGAGACCAGCTGCTAGGGAAGGCCGTGCTACTGAGGGGGCTGCTGATTATGCAGCTATGTTCGAAGCTATGATGACTTCGATCATGAGAAGGATACCAGTTCCGGGGGCAGTAGTAGATGTTGGAGTTCAAGTCCAAACTCCGAAACCAATGGATTTTGCTAAGTTGTGCAAAGACTATACTGCTCTTGGAGGGAAAGTTTTCTTGGGAACAGAATCAACTATTGAAGTCCAGAGATGGATCGATGCTTGTAGAAGGATCTTTGGTGATTTGGGAATTGATGATGCAACTAAGAGGAAGTTGGCATCAAGGCAGCTTCAAGGGAGAGCCTCTGATTGGTGGAACTCTATTACCATCAATACTCCGGAGGAAGAGATTACTTGGGAGCAATTCCAAGTCAGATTTGAGGCTAAGTTCATTTCTACAGCTCAGAAGTCTGTTCTGTTCAAGAAGTTTATGGAGCTCAAGCAAGGTGGGAGACCAGTTCTTGAGTATGTTTCTGAGTTCGAAGCTTTGTCCAAGTATGCCCGGTCATATATTGAATCTGCTTATCAGAAGAATGAGAAGTTTGTGATAGGCTTGGACAATTATCTTGGGAGACAGTTGGTGGATCATTTGGACGATTCATTTGAGAAGCTTGTGGAGAAAGCTCTTAGGCATGAGAGTCTGTTTCCTAAGGAAGGACCTGTTGTTGCTGTTACCAGAGGAGAGTCTAAACCACAACAGGGTGGAAACCAGAAGAGGAAGCAGCAGCAGAAGGGTAAGGATGGCCAGAAGAAGCCGAAAGGCGAGGTGACTTGCTACAATTGTCAGCAGAAGGGCCATTTCTCTAAGGATTGTAAGAATCCGAAGGTGCCAATGAAGTGTCACAACTGTGACAAGCCAGGGCACATCAGGAAGAATTGTCCAGAACCGAGGAAGGACAAGCAGATTGTGCAAGCTTATGCTTTGGGAGCTGTTCCTTCGTCTTCAAAAGCTCCTACCGCTGAAGAGAAGGGAAAGAGTGTGGTGGTTCAAGGTACTCTTTTCTTATGTGGTGTTCCAGTTAGAGTTCTGTTTGATACTGGAGCGTTGCATTCGTTTGTTTGTAATGAACTCGTAGGCCGGTTAGGTTTGAAGCCGGATATTGTTGATAGGCCATTGGTTGTGACTAATCCAGTTGGGGGTTCGTCTTGTTTGTGTATGTTATGCCGTGGTCTAGTTGTATCGAGTCATGGTTGCTCTTTTGTTTGTGATTGCTTTGTTCTGAACTTTGCGGGGTTAGGAATTATTTTGGGTATGGACTGGCTAAGGAAGTATGCGGCAAAGGTTGATTGCGAGAGGTTGGAGGTGACAGTCAGGAATGTGGAGGGGCGAAAGATTGTGATACGATGTAAGCATGAAGAAGGCGTCTTCATGAGCTTCATGTATTCGCTAGTTGTTCCACGGGATGGACTGTCATTAGTGCCAATCGCGAATGGATTCGAGGATGTCTTTGACGAAGTCAAAGGGTTGCCGCCGCATAGAGAGATCGAGTTTCGGATAGATCTAGTTGAAGGAGCCAGACCTGTTGTGATGCCTCTTAGGCGGATGGCGCCTAGGGAACAGCAGGAGTTGAGGGTGCAAGTTGATGATCTTTTGCAGAAAGGATTCATTCGGCGTAGTGTGTCCGAGTGGGGTGCACCAGTTGTGTTTGCAACCAAGGCAGATGGGTCGTTGAGATTGTGTGTGGATTATCGTGAGCTGAATAAGGTGACTAAGAAGAACAAGTATCCATTGCCGAGAATAGATGACTTGTTTGATCAGCTTCACGAAGCTAAGGTGTTTTCCCAGATGGATTTGGCGACAAGATTTCACCAGTTGAGAGTAGCTAAGGAGAGTGTGCCGAAGACTGCTTTTTAGACACCATCGGGTTTCTTTGAGTGGCTGGTAATGTCGTTTGGATTGAATAACGCGCCAGCATATTTTGTGGATCTTATGAATAGAGTGTTCAGAGATCAGTTGAACAAGTTTGTACTTGTGTTCGTGGATGATATTCTGATTTATTCCAGAACGGAAGAAGAGCACAAGACGCACTTGCGAATTGTTTTGGAGATCTTGCGGAAGCATCAGCTGAAGGCTAAGTTTTCGAAGTGTCACTTTTGGAAGAGTGAAGTGAGGTTCTTAGGCCATGTGATTTCTGGAAGTGGAATAGCGGTTGATCCCGCTAAGGTGGCAGCAATCCAGGATTTGGTTAGACCTAAGAATGCATCTGATGTGAGAAGTTTTCTTGGATTAGCAGGATATTATCGACGTTTTATCAAAGACTTCTCCAAGGTAGCTGCACCGTTAACAGGATTGACGAAGAAGAACCAAGTGTTCGGTTGGGATGCTAGGTGTGAGCAAGCTTTCGGAATCCTGAAAGAGAGATTGACGAGTGCTCCTGTTTTGACTATTCCAAGTGGGAACGATGAGATGGTGGTTTACACCGATGCATGTGGTACTGGACTTGGAGCAGTGCTAATGCAGAGGGATAAGGTTGTTGCGTATGCCAGTCGACAACTGAAGCCGCATGAAAGGAATTACCCAACTCATGATTTGGAGTTAGCGGCGATTGTATTTGCTCTGAAGATGTGGAGACATTATCTATTGGGAGTTCGATTCGAGTTGTTTACGGATCACAAGTCGTTGAAGTATCTTTTCTCCCAAAAGGATTTGAATCTTCGGCAGCAACGTTAGCTAGAGTTTTTGGCATCATATGATTTTGGTATAGCTTATACTCCGGGAAAAGGTAACGCAGTGGCAGATGCGTTAAGTCGAAGACATGCAGGATTGGGAGCCATGTTTTCAGAATGGAAGAGTCTCGAGTATTTAGCTGGATTTGACTTCAGGCCTAGATGTGAATTGGAACCTGAGATGTTGGCAAACTTATCGATAAGACCTTCTCTTGTGGAAAGGATTGGCGAGGGCCAAAAGCAAGACGATAAGCTTGTCAAGATTATCCGTGAATTGGAATCTGGATTGGATCCAGAAAAGGATAAAGGATTCGAGGTCGATCGAGAGGGTTGGCTTCGAAAGCAAGGACGACTAGTTGTTCCCGATATAGATGAATTGAGGAGTGAAGTTCTGAAGGAAAGTCATCACTCGAAGTTGACAATTCATCCAGGTGGAAATAAGATGTATCGGGATATGAAGAGAACCTACTACTGGGAAGGTATGAAGAAGGATGTTGGAAATTTTATTTCCAAGTGTATGAACTGCCAGTTGGTGAAAGCCGAACAGAAGAAGCCAAGTGGATTGCTTCAGCCATTAGAAGTTCCTACATGGAAGTGGGAGCAAATATCGATGGACTTTATTGATGGATTGCCTAGAACCAGAACGGGAAATGAAGGGATTTGGGTCATTGTAGATCGTCTGACCAAGAGTGCGAGGTTCATTCCTGTTCGATCGACTAGGACTGCATCAAAGTTGGCTGAGTTGTATGTTAAGTGGATAGTTCGATTCCATGGTATTCCGAAGAGTATAGTGAGCGATCGAGATTCATTGTTCACTAGTGGATTTTGGAAGAGCTTCCAGGAAGTTTTGGGAACCGAGTCGTGTTTGAGTACAGCTTATCACCCTCAGACAGATGGTCAGACCGAGAGAGTCAACCGAGTTTTGGAAGATCTTCTTAGAGCATGTGTTTTGGACTTCGGAGGATCATGGGAAGATCACCTTCATTTGGTGGAGTTTGCGTACAACAACAGTTACCAGTCAAGCATTGGTATGGCACCGTATGAGCCATTGTATGGAAGACCGTGTAACTCTCCGATGTGTTGGATAGAAACTGGAGAAAAACTTATACTTGGGCCAGAGATGATTCGGCAGACTTCAGATTGTATAGAGATCATTCGGCAACGAATGAAGGCAGCCCAAGACCGTCAGAAGAGTTATGCTGATAAGCATCGAAAGGATTTGGAATTTGACGTAGGAGATATGGTTTTTGTGAAGATTTCTCCACTGAAGAATGTTATTCGATTCGGGAAGAAAGGAAAATTGACTCCGAGATTTGTTGGACCATTCCCGATCATCGAGCGAATTGGAAAGCTCGCCTACAGATTGGAGTTACCGGAGAAGATGTCGGGTGTGCACAATATTTTTCACGTATCATATCTACGGAAGTATGTGCACGACTCGAATACCGTGGTTTCTGCTGATAGCTATGAAGATTTCGAAGTTGATCCAGTCGATAGAAGACCTCGTAAGCCGCTTCGTGTTGTGGAAACCGACACGAAACAGCTTAGGAGAAAGGTAGTTAAGTTGCTCAAGATACAATGGAGTGATGATGATAACGACTGTACGTGGGAGGTGGAAGAGAGGATGAAGGCAGCTCATCCTGAACTCTTCAAGGTATGGCCCTAAGGTGTCGTGTCATCTCACGATATTGTAACTTGTTCTAGTGTTAGAATTCTGTACGCTAAGCTAGAATTGGATGCATGGTTTGTTGATTGTTATGGTTGGTAGGCATACAGAATAATCTTTGATTGCTTTGCTGTTTGGAATTTCGGGGGCGAAATTCCTAAGGGGGAGAGAATGTAACGACCCGTATTTTACGGATCGAAACATCGTAAAACAGTTGACAATTGGTTGCATTGTTGATAAGTCGTTCAGAATTTTTCTAAGTCCTAAGTCGGTTTGGACGAGTTAAGAGATAAGTCTTGGTCGAGTTGCCGACTTAAGGAATTAACCGAGTTAAGGAAGTGTGGTTGACCGACTTAAGGTAGTGACCGACCTAAGTGATAAGTCGTGACCGACTTAAGAGGTTTAGGCGACCTAAGGAAGAGTAGTAGGCGACCAAAGTATTCTGGGGTTAGGTCGTGGGGTAGAGTTAGGTCGGCAACGACCTAAGGAAACTGTTGTGAGCGACCTAAGTGTATGGGTGAGTTAATTGTTAGGTCGGCAGTTCGAATTAGCGACCTATGATAGTTAGGTCGGAGTTTACGACTTAGGTAGGGTAGCGACTTAAAATGTAGACGACTTAAGAAAACCAGCGACTTATAGAATGTGGCGACTTAGTATCTTGGAGCGACCTATAGGTTAGCGACCTAAGAAGGTTAGCGTGTTAGCGACCTAAGAGTTAGGCGATTTAAGGAGTTAGAACATAACCCAGTTAGGTCGCGTGAGTAGTTTTGTAGTATGGGTTGTTAGGTCGCAGGGTATAGCTTAAGTGTTAGGTCGCGTGATTTCTAAGTCGTAAGTCGCGCACTTGTTAGGTCGTAGGTCGCACGAGTTGTTAGGTCATTGGGCTTTGGCTTAGTAGTTAGGTCGCAGTCCAGTTGTTTGCGACTTGTGTTAGGTCGCGAGATTGTTAAGTCGCGTAAGTTTTAGGTCGCGTGCCAGCGTTGTTGAGTCATTAAGGCGCGCTAAGTCGTAAGTCGCTAAGTCGAGCGTAGGCTAAGTCGTTAAGTCGAAGACTGTTATGTCGCGTGCTATGTTAAGTCGGAGAGGCTTAGGTCAGAGAGGCTTAGGTCGGAGACGACCTATGGAGATAGCCGAGTTATGACTTAGAGAGATTTTCAGCTATAAATAGGAGGGATTGTTCTCACTTTTTGGGATCCGGATTTTGAAGCGATGAAGTGCTGCCATTTTGAGAGCTCGACTTCTACACTTCTTCACTTCTTTTCTCCACTCTAATCTAGTGCTTACATCCATCCAAGTTGAAGATCAAGATTGAAGATTCAAGAGCTTAGATTGAAGATCTTCATCTTTTCAAGAGAGATTTCTTCGTTTGAAGCGGATTCGTGATAGATCAAGCTCGATCCTTCGCTGTCCAGATCTAAAGCGTGTAGATTTGGGTTTGTTTTGGTGATTTGGTGAGTGGTGATTATCTCTCACACGGATCCAAAGGAGTATATCGGATTGTTGGCTCGTTTTGGTGTTAAAATAGTGATTTCCATGCATTTTCTTCATCCTAAGTGTAGATCCATATAGATCCATTGTTCATGATGATGTTACATCCATTTTCTCATATGTTAACCTATGCAAGTTCATTCATCAAGTTGTAGAGATAATTCTCATGTTTTCATGCTTGTTAGACTTTCAACTCTTTAATTACGAAAATGCCATTATCGTTATAATTGTCTACTTAGATCATATTTGAATGCTTGATTGTTTGGATTAATGTTTGACTTGGTTGATTTCTATGAATTAGATGATTGATGATTTGATTTAGACCGAAGACGATTCAAAATCTAAGGGAAAGGCTCTTGAATTGGGAAAGCTGCTCGTGGCATATGTAGCGGGATGATGAAGCTCTTATGCATAGATTTGATGATGTGATGTTGAGATGAGGCTTTGCGAGGATGTAATGAAGCGAGGCATCATGTGATGAAGACTTGGTCTAATCCAGACGGGATCATTCCAAGCATGTTGATAACTCGGTGATATGATTCGAGTTGAGGATAATGGATGCTCGAGAGGCGCTTGAGCTAGTATGGAAATAGTCGTCGAGGAGGATGACTAGGAGGTTGAGATCTCATCGTTGTTGAAGGTTCTAGCATGCTCTAAGCAAGAGTACATGGGGACGCCCAAAAGACTAAGTTGATGGTCAAGTACTCTGGGTAGATTCGATAATCCTAGGCACGGGTCACGATGACGTGCGGGAGTTATGTCTAGAACCGGGGTTACCATTAGCCCTTGACGGACGGCTGAAAGAATGTGCCGTTCATTCAATTAACGGTGATATCGCAGCAATGATAACAGTGATAGCCAGAGTCATGGATGTTTGGTTGTATCGTCATTCGGTTTTAAGAGCGGTATTTCCTGGGTGCTTATCTGACCTTGGTATAGACCTTGGAGTTGGTACTTGGAAAACATCGCCCTTAACTCGAATGATTATTATTTTACCTTAAATTGTATGCTCTGCTATGTTGCTTCTACTTAGTGTGTGTCTGGGGGCTATCACTGTAGAAAGAGGTGGAGTGGGAGGGTTGTATTTCCTATTCCTTTTCCTTTATGCTCTTTTGGTATGTTGTTAGTTAATTTACTGCTCACTAAGACTGTTGTCTGACTCAAGGCTTTATGTTTTTAATTCTTATTGCCTTGGGCTGTTCGTCCATTTTGGGACGGGCAGACTAGGTAGCAGGTGACAGGTGCTGTTCTCTTCTCACGATGCTGATATCGAAGACGAGCTAGAGGGTTGCATATTATCTTCTTATATGTACTGGATGTTCCGCTGTTTTGTATTCTCTGAGAGATATGTAGTGAGGCTTGATGTATTGACTATTTGGATGTTTGTATTCAACTATTATGGAGTTTTATATGATGGCATTTTATTCTGTAAAGCTTCACTATACATATGTTCTATTGTATTTTGTCCATGCGCTGTGAGTAATACGATAGATTCTGTTGTTTTAATTTACCCTGACAATCGTCCATGGTCGCTTGGCACACTTTACAGCGCACTTTCTCTAGATTCGGTGCAGGGGTCATGGGCGGTCGTCAGACTGAGTGTCACAGCATTTGAGACTCACCTTTGGAGCTTGGAGTTTTGCTTGGAGATTCATCTTTATCTATTCAGCTTTGTAGTTAGTTCAGTTATTTCCAGTTTTATGTTCAGACTTGGCATTTGCTTATGTATTGAGACTTCTATGTATTTGGAATTTCTGTTGTATTTTTTTGAAACTCTGATTTTATGTAGTAGCTTCATGAACTACTATTTATCTATTCCACTACTTATTGTTATGTTACTCTATGTCTGTGATTTTGTGATTGATCTATTTACTATATATGCTAAGTTTTGCCAAACATAAATTAACAATCTGTTGTTTTGAGCAATTCAAGTCGGAAATGTGTGGATGATTGTCGATTTGAATGGTTTGAAATAGCAGGTCGTTACAAGTGGTATCGGAGCTCTAGTTTAGGCAAAACTTAGCATATGTAGTAAAAAATCATTAGAGTAAGGGTAGTAATACCCTATAATGAGTAAAATAAATTACATAATCATCTTCATTCGAGCTAAAATTCTTCGTTAGAGTCCCCTTTGATTTGGATTTCTTTTGAATTTTGGATCTTTTCATGTTCGTGTTCTTTTCGATACTGGAGCATCCCTTAGCTCTATTTCTGTTGATCTTTGTAATAAATTTGAGCGCATCTTGCAACCTTAATTGGCAACTTCATCCTTATGTGTGACTAATCCCATCGGCGGTCCCGCCAACCTTAGTATGATTTGTAAAGCGGTGAAACTCCTTTACAACAGGCGTCGATTCATCGGAGATTTATATATCCTCGGTTTTGATGTTGTTATCTCTTGCGAAGCCCAAACCGTTTCTCTAGTAGACGATCAGGGTAATTCTCTTGTGATTGAATATCGAATGCCTCAGGATTATGCCGCAGTTTTATCTTTTCGCTTGATTCTCAGCCTAGTGATCTTGACTCCACCCATGTTGTCCAACTATTTCTGGATATCTTTGGTGAAGTCACTTCTCTTCCTCCCCAGTGGGAAATTGAATTCCGCATCGATCTTATTCTTGGAGCTTGATCTTGCTACCGGATTTTACCAACTTCGTGTAGCTGAGGAGAGCATTCCCAAGACATCTTTCCGATGGAGAATGGTTTCTATGAATGGTTAGTCATGCCCTTTGGATTAACCAATGCTCCTGCCTTCTTCGTCGATCTCATGAATCGTGTTTTCCACGATGTTCCCAACAAGTTTGTCCTCATCTTCGTTGATAATATTCTTGTATTTTCTAAGTCAGAGAAGGAGCATGAATCTCATTTGGGCTATGTGCTGGAAACTCTTAGGAGTCATCAGTTGAAAGCCAAATTTTCTAATTGCCTTTTCTGGGAAGGGTACATTTTTTCTGAAATGGAGTCTTAGTTGACCCGGTTAAGGTCACCGTGATTAATATAAGTCTATCCACCTTTCCACTTTTGTAATTTAATTACCTTATCTTCCTTCAGAGCCTATCTTCTTAATTAGAATTCTATTTTATTAGGGTTCCTTTAAATTTGAATCTCTATCCTTGTTCTAAAATCTATTCTTAAATCATCCTATGAGGGAGTGTATTTGTAATTGATATAAAAAAATGCTTTATATTGTGTTGTTTGAGTTGTTAAGTTTGAATTTTGGGTTTTTAGTCTGGCCAACGCTATCGATAGGAATTCCAAAACACTTGAACAGAGCAAACTTACACAATATTTTTTTCGAAATTGGTGAATGAAATAATTTTATGTATGATTATATTTTATATATATAAAAGTATAATTTTCTGAAATTAGATAGTTAATCGAATTGGTTGTTAGAAATAATAGTACAAGATTATCATTTATTATTTGTCAATATTCCTAAACTGTTAACTATATTGTATGTTATATGGAGATGAAATTTTTAAAAACATGGTTTATAAATCTAATTTACAAAAGAAATGAATTTAAATTAAGGATTGAGAATTAAATTTTCTGTACTTTTCAAAATTGGGTTTCAAAGTTTTGGAAAAAATATATTATTTGGAAGTATTTTCGAATAGAAATTGTTTCCAAAGAATATTAGAAGAAGTAAGTAGGTACTCTTCACTTTTGTCGCTAGAAAATAATTTCGATGATGACCGCAGCATCATCGACATTCATTTTCAAGTCTCAAAGTGGGGAGACCACTTGGTCGCTTTGCTACACTTTTGTTTGGAAAATGGATTTTGATTTGAATTTCTTGAGTATGATTTGATGTATAAAATATATATATATATGTACATATTTATTTCAAAATGGTTTGAAGTGAAACCAAAAATTTGACTCTTAAGCTTTATCTTAAGTGATGGTTTTCAATTATTGAAATGAAGCAAAATTTTGAATAGTTGGAGTGTCTAAAATGAGTAATGGAATTTAAATAACCTTGAAATAGTTGAACTAGGATAAAAATAGTATAAAACTCATTTCCATTCTAAAACATATATAACTTACTTGAAATATTCAAAAAGTTAAAATGTTAATGTGAATATGTAATCGAAGGTTATACAAGAGAAAACTTAAGTAATTAAAATGTTCAAACTAAATTTTGCTTAATAGAAATGTTGTAAATAAAAGGTAAATTTGTATAGTACTCAATTACACTCAGTTACATCAATAAAACTTACCTAGAAAAGTTTGAATGTAATGAGAATATGTAATTGAATAATATACAATATAAAATGTAAGTAATAAGTTATCCAAAATGAAATTTATATAGTTTTGAATTAATTGTTGTATCTGGCTATGTATTTCAAATCTATCTTTCCTTTCTGTTGTTTCTATTCCCCTATCTCGTTCTTTTCAGGGACGAAAAGTTTTGAGTGGGGGAGAGTGTAACGACCCATAAATTTTAATGATTTTTAAAATGTAATTAACCAAAAAAATCCTTGAAAATAAGCAATAAAATTTTAGAAATGAAAATTTGATATTTAGTATGTGTATATTGAAGCATAGCAAGTGGCAGAGTTTCATTTAAAAATATGAAAGTTTGTTTGGTTGTGAAATTTCAATTTAAAATTTAAAATTAGTTGAAAATAGATGGAAATAAATTATTGTTGAAACCTGAATATTTTGAAAATGTAAACCATTTTCTGAGTGAGACGTCATATTTCGTTTCCCCAAATTTGGACTGCTCTAGCCCCATTTATCTTATTTTCGGCATTTTAGCAGCATTTTCGGCAGCGAATATCAGTTTTGATAGAACAGGCTGTGTCACTCATATCTGTGTATTATTCCGTTTGTCTCGTCGTGCTAATCTCCGTAGTATATTCATTTGTGTATTTCGACGTCCGATGCATGGTGAAATCTACGAAACATTTAACCATATCAGTACCCATTTTGGCCTTTTTGGTTTCCATATGGCCATTCATTTACCCACCGTGAGAAAACAAGTGGCCACCTGCCTTTATTATTTCCAGAAATCATTACTTTGCTTTCTCTATTCCACCAATTCAATATTTTGCTCGTTCTGTTCCCCATTCTCTTTCTCTGCCTACTGTTCTTATTTGGAAAAAAATATAATTAAAGTTCGCTTATGTTTTTCTAAAATCGGCTATCTTCTTTCACCTCCTTCCATTTGTTTGTTTTGTGCCTTCATAACAAAAATTATATACAAAGTTCGTATATATATTGCTTGAGAAAGGCTGCTCCTTCCCTTCCATCTGTCACCTGCTCGTTCTCGTGTCCTCTACCGCCATCGCTCCGAGTCGTGCTCCTTCTTTTCCATTTACAACCTGCTCATCTTTTTCCTGAAGCAAACCCTCCTTTTTCCTTCACCTTCCTCCATGTAAATCATCCCACGTCCCCTCCTCTTTTCACACGCCAGCCGCTTCCCTCCACTGACAGTTAGCCTCCACTTCCGCCCCAACCTGCCACCGAGAAGCATCGCATACCCTCCGCCTCCTCCCTTCATTTTGCTGCCAACCTCGCCTTCTTTTCTCCACTTTCGACCAAGAGCTGACCCAAACCCGCTACCCACCTTTGCATCCAGCCCGCTTCGCCTTTTCCTCTCCAACCTGTGCCCCTCCACCACTCACATCCGCAGTAACATCAGTTCGCCCACAGCAGCACACGCTCCGCTCTGCCACTCGACAGCACCTAAACACCTCCCTCCATTTCGCCCTCTGCCAATCAAGCATCACCACCCAAACAAGGCAGCCCATCCTTCAACCCATTTCTGTGACAACTATAGCCAAGTCAACCCCCCATCCTATCCCTCGGATCTGTTGACCCTTGCTCCTCCACGCCCAACAGACCCTAGCAGCCATCCAAATTCCTCTTTGCTCTTTTCTTTATTTGAATTATAAAAAAATTTGATTTTTAAAAATACATTGATTTAAAATATAATATATAGATATTTTGATTTTAATATATGAGTTTTAATAGATATTGATTTTTAAATATAATATGAAGATTTTTATTTTAAATATGTGTTTTTAAATTGAATATTCATTTTTATAATATAATATATAGATTTTATTTTAAACGTGTGAGTAAATTTTAGATTTTAGAAATTATATATTTTGTTTTCATCGATCTTGTGTCCACCTTGCTTTGCTTTGGGATTTGTCATTTGGATTAGTCGATTGGGGAGTTTGTGATTCAAATTCTTAGCCTGTCGTATTGTCTAGTTTATCTAGCCTCGAAAGGTAAGCGATCACTCACGATTAACATTCTTATATTTAGTAAATTTTATTCACATGAAATGACGATTGAAATATGTTATTAAATTTAAATTGGTTGGTGATTGAATTTGTTAAATATGATATGTTATTATTTGCATTGGTCTACTTATGTTAATTTACATATGATAACCATAACCTGTTGTATATATTATATTTGAATTGTTAATTATGATCATATTTGCCATTGATATGCTATGTCATCTTATATTATTATTTCATTGTTCTCACACTACAAGTTCCCTGTTAGCTTAGAAATTTTCTATGGGTTGAAATGATACATACCCAAACGGTATTATAGATTAAGGAAAATCGTTATGGGTTGAAATGATAAACCCAAGACATTTTATTGATTTTGAAATTTTGAGATTGCGGGTTGAAATGATATATACCCGTAAATATTAAATTATTGCGGATTGAAATGATAAATATCTGTATCACATGACCATAGGATAAGAAATTATATATGGACACCGTTGGTCTATTTTTAAAGGATTTCCAAATTTTTGAGAAAAGAAAATATTTTTTTTTGATTTTAAAATATAATATAAAGGTTTTATTTTAATTTTAATATGTGTATAAATTTAGATTTTTAAATTATATGTTTTGGAAATTTTAAAATTATAAGTCAAAGTTTTAAAATGTAAATTATAAAATTTTACTCATAACTTTATTATTCTTAAAATATATAAAATAGTACTTAAAATAGATTAAATAAAAAGGTTTAATTTAATTTAATTTAATAAAAAATTAATTTAATTAATATATATATAATATGTTTTAAAATATTTATTTAAGATTTATATTAATATTTGGAAATAGTTTTTATAATAACTTTAATACATAGAGGTGGGAAAGAAAAATTAAAGTTAATTTGTAATTTAGTTTATTTAAGAGTTGTATTTAAATAAAAATTGATTTGAAACTTATTAATTCTAAAATTTTATAGATATGATTTTATAACTTCATAACCGGATTTTGATTAGAGGTGATTAAACGAATATTTTCAAATTTAAATAAAATTGAAATTGAATATTTAATTTTGATTTAAATTTGTAATTTGAGATTTTATTTAAATGTTATTAAAAATAATTAAGTGAATATTTTCAAATTTAAATAACATTAAATTTGAATTTTGAAAATATAAATGAAATTTATCAAATTGATTTATTGTAAATTGTTTTAATATTTAAACATTGAAACCTATTGAATTGAAAGTGGTTTAAATTTGTAGTTCAAATCTGGATTTGAAATCGATATAAATTAAAAATGGTTTTAATGAGAATTTGAATTAAACCTTTGACCTTTTTAATTGAAATTGTTGAACTTAGATTTAATTTAAATTGAATTTTGGAACTAAAGTTGATTTGAATTGAATTGTGAAATTAGAAGAAACAATTCTAATTTGAGACTATTTTCGATACAAAATCTTTTAAATCTATAAACTATTTTAAATATATATACTATTTTAAATATATAAACTATTTTTAATATATAAAATATTTTAATCTATAAACTATTTTTAAATATAAACTATTTTTAATGTATAATTATTCCAATATATATAAACTACTTTCAATATTCAAATTGTTTAAGTTGGAACTGTTATGATTTAGATTTAATGGATTTAAATGCGAATACTTTGATATAATGGTTTAAACTAATTTGTGGTTATGATTTTTGGAAATGAAATGATTTAAAGTGAATATGATTTTGAAAGTGAATATGATTTTGAAAGTGATATGATTTTGAAATGAATATGATATTTTGATATGAAGTATGAACTGTTTGAAATGAAAAATGACCACGGTGTGAAATAAGCGTTTGGTTGTTAAAGAGACCGGGATCAGATATTGTCATACTCTCTGCCAATACCGAAAACCACTTTAACAACTGTGTACGTGGTGGAGAATCGAGAACGAAGTAGGATGGTTTAGCGACGTCTATATGAGGTATGAACGCGGCCCTGACTCCCGTGAGTCAGCTTGATGTGACTAAAACAGGAGCTATACCTGGGCCAAGTGATGTCGCACCTCTGATCAAGCATGCTTCTTCGATGCCATTCTATTACTTTATGATTTGATTGGGTGCACCTTTGATTTTTGGAGTGTGTCTCGAGGTGGGCGGTAGTAGCTGATATGCATTACCACCAGCCCGGTTCTGCAAAACAGTAATATCCTGCCCTGGGCATTGCCTCTCGTGCCTTGTCACATTCCTTATCGCGCTCACTACGAGTTTGGTTTGTACCGTACCTATGGAGTACACACTGAGTATCTCACTGGATTGATGGAGCTTACAATATCTATATAGACTACGGGAATATATATAAAAATGTGTTAAGGGAGATATGGGTAACGCCTTTGTAACGACCCGAAATTTTCTATTCCGAAAATTCCAAATAGTTAGGAAAAGAAGAAAGAGATAGAGGAAGAAGAAACAGAACACAACACAGATTCTCACATTCGCAGCGGATCAAAATATAATATCAAATAAATAGCAATTATACAAAGGAAAATTGTATCAGTTAATTAACATTTTTATACATCAGAGTTACAACATTTCACATTCACTGGACAGTTAAAATAACTTGTCCCAGATAAATAACAATATCACAGCGGAATACACTCCATACGTTCCTGCCATCCAGCTCGCCTCTTGAGCTCCAGAACGTCCTTACCTGAATTACAACAAAGTAACACCTGGGTCAGTCTGGAAACCAGCGTGAGTAAACCCATCTAAGAAACAATACGACAACATAAAACTTATTTATATACCCGGGGTAACTCGTACTTCATTGAAAGTTTACAACTTGTTATAGCCAACACTTATATTCACAAATCGATCCCTAAGTACCTTACTTTGTTTCAATGATCCATATTATTCCATTCCAGCCTATTGATTTCACATCTCAAATCTATAAAGAATTATTGTAGATTACAAATCTAAGTGGTTTCGGGTATTTGCTAATACCCGACCCCGGTCTCTTCGAATCCAATGCCATCTTAACCTAAGTTATCCAATTAAATACAATTCGACTTTAATTACCGGATAACACTTTTACACAGCAATTCATAATTGATAGATTGTTCATCATATCACGAAGCAATTCATATCAGAGATATCAACCCACCCAAGGCACTTATTATCATTAAATCATAAGCAAGATTGATCACTTTCATTAATTACATTAATTAATGATCCTCTAATTATCAGTTAATTATTCTTAAATTTCATTAAATAATTAACCTTTAACTTAATTACATTCATTAATCAACCTTTATTTATCACCATCAGTAATTAACTTTCCTTAATTACTTACATTAATGAATCTCTTATTACCAATTAATTAATCTCTAATTAGATGATTTATAAGCTTTAATTATTAATTAATTAATCCTTAATCATTAATTAGTTAATTTCTCTTTAATTTCTTCATAAATTTAATTACTCGTTAATTTTTCAAGACCCTAATTAACTTTAAGATAAACCTTTCCTTTATTAATTTCTTAATCATCATTAAGATCTTGTTTAATAAATCTTGGAAATAATTATCATCAACGTATAAATTAAAAACATTTTACCCTTATAATTAACTACTTAATTACACACTAAATTTATGTTTAAAATAAACTTAAGAATTAACTTAATAAATTTTAAGTGAAATAAATCATACCACTTTTCTTAAACCAAATATTTAATAAAAACATTTATTATACAATGAATATTGATTTAAGAAATAGTTTAAACTTGATTTATTTTAAATCTTAAAACTTTCTTTATTTAAAACTTTTAAAACTGTTATAAATATTACTCGGGTCCAACCCGGTTCATACTCGAGCCCAGACCCGAGAACTTCTTTTTTTTAAGCTAGTAAAAATTTAAAAACTGTTATAAGTAAAAGAAACTCTCGCGTACCACACGATAAAGAACTCAAGAAATTCATCCTCTACCCCGAGTCACTACTTGAGACAAGCTCATCGTCCCCAAAACCCAAAACTCAGGTGCACAGAAACTTGGTGCACATGCACCGATCGTCTGGTCGACTCCGACCAAAACTCGAATCATCAACAAGTCGCCAACCATCCCCTCTAACACCACATCCACCCAGATTGATGATCGACTCGAACAAACGAATTCGAACAATTTCGATCATTAGGAACCAAACTTGATCAATCAAAGAACGCCTCACGCCACCGCCTACGTCCACCAGCGACTTCGCTATCACGCCTGGAACCTCACCGCACTCTCACAACCTTAATCCCCCTACACCGGTCGCCTCCGAATCCTTGTCGACGGCGCAGCAACCCAAAATTTAACTTCGACCAGAACCTTCTTCAAAACCCTATTTCGACTACGACCATCCACCACGATGAACCAGGAATTTTCTGGTCATTTTTCCCATGATCTACACCCCTTCCTCTACCTTTGACATCAAGCTCGACCCTCAATTCATCGCCATTCATCGAGATTTTATGAAAATACCAAATCTAATCGACTCGAGATAACTCATCAATTACACCCTTAAAAATCTTAAAATGATTATCAAAAATCACTGATTTGTAATACGATTCTAGTTGTACAATCAAAAATGGAAATTAAGATAATTGATTTTCTGATTATTTTAGATCATTACTGATTTTTTATCATTTTTGAGATAATTATTCAACATAAACACTTTCAATTATTTTTAAAAATAATATTACACTATTACCATCCTTTTTCATTCAGAAATCATAATCTAAAAATGTTTTCTTTGGGAAGATATTGATTTATTTGTGCTGTTCTTAGCCTGTGAATGTTTAAATAGAGATATAAATGCCTGTAAACAGACATGCATACAACAATATATATATATATACACACATACACACAGACATGTGGGTATATTAACATTTATACAAACATCCTTTCTAACAACAACTTCAAGTATATCGCATCAAGATATCATAGCAGATTCGAATTTTTTTTTAAAATGGTAGTTTACTCACTTGAAGATGGTGACTAGAGAACACTGTTTGAAATCCATAAAACTGGGAATGATTTTGATTTTCTTTGATTTGAGAAATGGCAGCTAGTAATGGAAGTACATATTTTCTTTTCAACTTAGCTTGTTCGAATGAGATAACTGAAGGCAGGTGTAGGTATATGTGGAGGAGATAAGGCTTGCAGGGCAAGCCAAAGCTGATATATTTTTTTCTTTTTTTTTAAATATGTATTTATCCTTTTGCATTTCTTTGATCTGAAGTTTTGTGACATGTTTTGATTATTTACTGATTTAATCTTTCCTTTTTCATGATTTGAAATACATTTATGAGGCTGTCCTCTTGTGTACATACATATACTATTATATGAGTTGATATATGTAGGTATATCCATTTGTAAGCATGTGTATATAGTTATGTATTTTATTCTCATTTATTGTTGTTATTTTATATATGTTTACATCATCAACCTTGTATATGTTATATATATATTTTATATATTATCCACAATTAAAGTTTGTATGAATTTCTCTATATATATTTATAGGTATTTTATTCTAATTTAAACGATGAGTTTATTATTAATTTTTTTAAATGATTGTTATAAAACTTACATATATATATCCTATTAAATAAATACATTATTTTTATTTACATAAATAAATCCTTTAAAGAAAATAATATAAAACCAATTATATAAAAGAAATAAAATCATTAATAATATATTTTTAAATCCAAAATATTTTAAGATATTTATCCTTTTGAATTTCAAATTTCAATTCAATTTCAATTTAAAATCAAATTTAAAATCAAATTTAAAATCAACCCATAAATATATATATTTAACAACACATTATTTGTAACAACCCGCATATTTATCGATTTTATATTTAAATATTTTATTTAAATATAACATCGTTTGTCGGATTATAGTCCGAAAACCTACTTTTTCAAACAGTCGAATTGGGACTTGAGACCACTTCCATTGAGTTCAAAATGCCGTTTGCGACCTTTTTGAGTATAAGCTTCGATATGTTTGGAGTTAGTAGAATTTTGCTACTTTTCTCTTTGGGTTTGGGTTTGGGTTCAGCCCTATGTCTAACTTAATACTCAAAACTAAAACCCCCTCTTCATTCACTCCCTCCCCCTCTACTTTTCAGTTCTAAAGAGATTAATGGTGAGTGGAATGGGAAATTAAAACTCCAAACCCTAGTTTCCATTTACAAATCAAGTTCTAGCTCCAAACTAATAGAAGAAACTTTGGTAAGCCTCCTCTTCTTCTTCTCCAACTCATTCTTTTACCAATTTTAGAAATTCCGAAACCTAACTTTGGGAATGTTCTCCTTTTTGAGAATAGATTCAAGCTCATTTGGGTTGTGTTGAAGAGTGGTTGATTCTCCCTTTGCTTTCAAGCTCCTTCTTCATTGTTTTTGTAAAAAGGTGAGATTTTTATCTCACATCTTAATCTATATTTATCTTCGATTGTTAGGTATGAATTCCTAACACTTATTCTTGTGCAAATGCTTTTGGATTGGATTGATTTGGTGAATATTCCAATTTTTAGTGTTTTGAGTTCAATTCTTTGAAAATCCTAACTTTGATGTTTTGATCATGTTTTTGGTGATGAATCGAAGAGCTTATATGGCCGGGTAGTCGATGGGCGTAAACCCTTAGTGCCGTTGCTCGACCGATTGCAATTCGGAAGGGATTGGCATTCATTAGATAGGCGTGGGAGTGCTGGAAACAGGCTCCGGTCGGCCGAACTCAGGGTCTGGTCAACCGACCTGCTACCCGAGCATTTCCCTGCCTCTGGTTTGGTAGAACTGGTAACAGGCTCCGGTCGGCCGAACTCAGGGTCCGGTCGACCGACCTGCTACCCGAGCATTTCTGCCTCTGGTCCGGTCAACCGAACTCAGTGAGCCGGTTGACCGACCTGCTCTCTTTTGCCAATTATGCCTATGTTGCTTATTTGTTTGAATTTCCAACTTCAATCGATTCGTGTTGTTTCCCTTTTGTTGTTATCATTTATTATCGACTTTGATGACATTTTCTTCGGGAATTTTCGGAAATATCCATTTTGATGGATTTGATATCGATTTCTTTGGAATTAATCCACGTCTTCGAATGTGAATTTTGGTGATTAATTGTTTCTACAATCATTTTTGTGATTTGTCACTTTAAAAATATATAGGTTTCAGTACTAGTAGTAAATATCAATACTGTTTCATCAAAACGATTTCAACACTATTTTATTACAAAGCTCTTTTACTAAACCGTTTTCCAATCTATTAGTATATGCAAGCCTTTACCTCTCTCGGATGAGAAATCTAATTAAACGGCTTAGTAAAGCAGGTGGTATGAAACGCTTGCGTTTACTTCGTCGGTTAACTCTTGGACTTGTTCGATTGAACCTTTTGTGACAATTTCCTAGTGAAGATCTACAGTTTGTTCGTAAATATTTAAGTTAAGCTAGTGGTTATGGGACATGAAGCTAAACTCATATATTTACTAGCTTAGTGTAATTGACACTTCTTGATAATCATGACGATCATTTTTGTGATTTAGACTAGCAATTGTGCGATGTCTCTTTGTCTGCGAGGGAGACTAGACCCCGTTTGTGTGATGTTTCTACTCACATATGTGGGGTAGCACCCCATGGTCTTCGGGCCATTTTAGTGGAGTTTTGACTCATGGTCTTCGGGCCGTTTAGTGAAAATGGTTAGCTACCATGGAATAGCTTTCTGTCTAGTGATACACGTGTTTGTGAGCTTTCATGCTCCCGTTCTAGTGATAGGCCTCTTTCCCTTTTTGTGATTTCTGGATTTCTTGTGTTGAATTCTGGAATTTATGCTTCACCATTTTTCGTGATTTTCATTGATAAGTTTTATCAATTTTTGGTGCATTGGTGAATTTGTGTGTCATTACCTTTTTGGTGAATTTTTGGATCCTTGAGAAGATTCTTGTGATATTGATTAATCTCTTATTGATTTTCAATTACATACTTATAGTAGTATGCCATTATGGTTATTATATGTTCATGCCATGTCTTTTATTCTATACCATATCATCTGATATTTATAGCTAGACTGATCCGTTTATTATTTTCTTATAAATAATACTCAGGTCAGACCGAGATGTTACAGGTGCTTCTGCTTGACTTCTCTTTTGGGATTACTCTTACTTTTTGGCTAACTACTTAGATTAGTAGTTTTTGGATGTATACATTTGAGATATAGACTCCGTGATGTATACTTATTCTTTTGTGTAGCTTGTAGCTATTCTTTTGTATTATCGTGGATCTTTCAGACCACTACTTTGATGTACACTTTCATGTGTTATATATATATATTCATATCTTTTTCCGCCTTTGTGATATGGATGTCTGTGACTGATTTTTGTTATGTTTATTTCTATATTTGTTTCCGAAGATTACTTAGCCACTGTGTGGTAACTTTGTGTTTGTATTAGATATGTCGGATTTCCTCCAGAGATGAAATGTAAGTTATATTTTCTGACATATCGGTGCTCTCACAAAGCAATTACACAGATGGTCGCTCCTCAACAGCCTTATTCTCCGTGCTAGTTGACGGCATTACACCGTAGTGTTCTTGGCTACCGTGGGTATAGAGGTGGGGCGTCACAGCTTGGTATCAGAGCCAAACTTCGGAACAATGTAGAATAATTTAACAAGGATCATTGTCCTAAGTCTTTCTTAGGAGTCGTGCCTTAGGATTTTATTCGAGTCAATTGGACCCATTCTATCCTATTTTCTTTTATGATTTCTTGTTTTACAAATCAAGTTTGATAGAAATTCATTCTGTGAATAACTTTTTCTTCTTCTTTCTTTCTTTCTTAAAGAAGAAGAAATGGTTGGATCTGGCAGTCCTAGCACTGGTCAATCGAGTGTCCTTCTCTGGATGGCGTATTCATGTCTGCCCAGCAACTTTTGGATCTTGTAAAGAATCAAAAGTTTATTTGTGCTTTGTGTAAGAACCCCGAAATTGTTTTACCTCTAAAACTTGAAGTTCCATTCCATCAGCTTGTGGATACCACTCTTCGACATAAAGAGGTTGGTAAAGGAAGTGATAGTGATATTGGGATTTCCAAGAAGAGGCATATTAAGTTCAAGACCTTATTCCCAATAAGAGAGTGAAGAAAACTACTTTGGTGGCAAAGACTCCAATCCCTAATCGTGGAGAATGCTACAATTGCGGTTCCACAGACCACTATGCAAAGGAGTGTCCGGAGCCGCTCTTTTGTCGTTATTGCAAAAATTCAGGTCATCATATTTCTGCATGCTCCAAACTTATGAACGAGTATTCTACGATCTCGATGACTCCATTCTTGTATATATTGATTTTGGATGAAAACAACAATTTAAAATTTTGCAAATCTTTTTCATAAGATTTATTTATAAGTACAATTTGATTTTGCTCTTAAACGAGCAAAGAATATTCTTAAAGGTTTTTAAGAAACATGTTTATCATATAGAAGATGATTTTGTGATTGTATTGCCCATTGAGTGCTTTAAGAATTCTGGTCAATGCGCTTGATCAACGTTATTGATAGGAATCTCCTAAACCCTATGATGAGATAATCAGACACAGTAAATTGACTTGTAAAAATGTATATTTTTCTAGAAAGATTATTACATAAAGACAAATGTAATTTTGAAAGTTTTAGCTTTTCGGGAAAGAAGATTATTTAAAAGAAATTCTTTCTTTTCGATACTCTTATCCTTGTGATTCCCAAAGGGAACCAAGATTTTATCCTTTGTACCAATGCTAATCGTATTGGTTTCTATGTCGTTCTCTTGCAAAAGCGAACATGCTATCACTTGTGCTTCTAAATCATTAAAGCCGATCGAGACTAGGTGTGCCACTCATGATCTAGTGCTCGCGGCTATTGATTTCGCTTTTAAAGTTTGGCATCATCATTTTTGGGGGAGAAATTTGTTCTCCACCCCGATCATAAATCTTTGGAATATTTATTTTCTCATAAGGAACTTAATATTGGCTTGAGTTCCTTGTATCTTATGATCTTAATATTCTTTATACTCCCGAAAGGGGAAATCGTGTTGCCAATATCCTTAGTTGCAAGCAACAAGTGGTTGTTTCTTTGATGATGTCCGAAAGGAATAATCTTTTTACCAAGTTCATCGAATGTTTCGATGTACTTTGTTTTAGTGAGCTTCGTCTCATTTCTTTTATGGACTAGCGTCCGATGTTCTTTTATGGCCTTCGGTTCATTGGACGTACCGTTTTTGTACTGCGTTGGTGTTTTGAATTATTCGAGTTTTCGTTCATCTGACTTACCATTATTGTACTACGCCGTTGCACCGGCTCAATTTTCTGCAATTCTTGACGTTTTCCACGTCTTTTAACTATGGAAATGATTTTAGGTTTCCTATTTTTATTCTTGAGCCTGGTGTTATTGTAGGGATTGAAGTTTCACCAGATTTGACTTTTGAGCAACATTCTATTCGCATCATTTCTTCGAAGGTCGAGTGCATTCGAAATAAAGATGTTCTTTTTGTGAAAGCCCGATGGTTCTTAAATCCTAAGGATTTCTCTTGGGAATCCAGAGAATTCATCGAGCGAACACGTTTGGACTTACTCTTTCGTGCTCTTTATGGTGAACTTCTTATTTCAAATTTTCTTCTGTGTTGATATGCCTTTATGGTTGTTACTACTTATTTTCATCTTAAGATTGCGAGGACGCAATTTCTTTAAGGTGGGGAGTCTGTAACAACCCACATATTTATCGATTTTATATTTAAATATTTTATTTAAATATAACATCGTTCGTCGGATTATAGTCCGAAAAACTACTTTATGCAAACAGTCGAATTAGGACTCGAGACCACTTCCATTGAGTTCAAAATGCCGTTTGCGACCTTTTTGAGTATAAGCTTCGATACGTTTGGAGTTAGTAGAATTTTGCTACTTTTCACTTTGGGTTTGGGTTTGGGTTTAGCCCTATGTCTAACTTAATACTCAAAACTGAAACCCCCTCTTCATTCACTCCCTCCCCCTCTACTTTTCAGTTCTAAAGAGATTAATGGTGAGTGGAATGGGAAATTAAAACTCCAAACCCTAGTTTCCATTTACAAATCAAGTTCTAGCTCCAAACTAATAGAAGAAACTTTGGTAAGCCTCCTCTTCTTCTTCTCCAACAAATTCTTTTACCAATTTCAGAAATTCCTAAACCTAACTTTGGGAATGTTCTCCTTTTTGAGCATAGATTCAAGCTCATTTGGGTAGTGTTGAAGAGTGGTTGATTCTCCCTTTGCTTTCAAACTCCTTCTTCATTGTTTTTGTAAAAAGGCGAGATTTTTATCTCACATCTTAATCTATATTTATCTTCGATTGTTAGGTATGAATTCCTAACACTTATTCTTGTGCAAATGCTTTTGGATTGGAGCAGATAGAAATGAGTTCGGTTCTGCTCTGTGGGATTAATTCCGTCCAGATGACCTGTAGGGATGGTATCGTCTATCATTCCTAATATTTTTCAGTGGCTGTCTTTGGTCGTCTGGGAGCATGCTAGGGTCAGCTACAGTTGGCCCTTGCCTTGATCTTCCCCTGCTGAGTTCTGTTCTAAGCACTTCCTCGGGTCCACCTTCGGGCTGGACTCTAGCTCGACCCCTTTCATTGGTGTTTCCGTGGTTAGGCAGCATGACAGGGTCAGCTATAGTTGACCTCCGCCTGGTACCTCCCCCGTTGGGTTCGGTTCCAAGCATTTCCTCAGGTCCAACTTCGGGCCAAGCTCAGTCTCGGCTCCTACCATAGCCGCTTCTGTCGTTGGCTCCTTCGAAGAAGGAAGATCTTTGTCGCCTCTGAGATCCTCCAGACTGGGACTCACCCCATGATTCAGTGTCGCGGTTGTACTCTTCATCATCCCTTAAGCGTGACATGAGTTGGTCCACCAAGGCTTCCTGTTGGGATGTGAAGCGGTTAGTCACTTCAGCCATAACCCTGTCTAGATCCGCCCTAGTAATTGCTGCCGGCTGTTCCGTGGCAGGGGTTGTCGGATTTGCCTGACCTCCATTTGGTACTGTTGTTGGAATGGGATGATTTACTTGATCTGTGACCACTGGATCTGGAATACTGCTAGTTGCGATGTTTTTTCCTTTGTTAACATCTTTCTTCTGCTTGGGAGGCATGTCTTCCAAGCAATGAGTGATGCTTCTAGGAAGAAGGTCAAGTGGGAGAAGCTGAAGTCTTGCGTTCAGTTCTTAGTGAAAGCACCAAAAATGTTTGCGCAAAAAAATGGGAAAACACCTCCAAGTCATATGATTTAGTTGATTTTATGTTATTTTTAGTGATCTGGGTAATCTATGCAAATATATAAAGAGCAGGGACTAAACTATAAAAGACACACAGATTTATAGTGGTTCGGCCAGAATGTGCCTACATCCACTTTATTTGTTATTCTCCTTTTATTGTTCAGATTACAAGTACAAAGCTTTTATACAAGTATATGAAAGTTGTTTGAAAGTTCTATCCGTGCTTGAGCTCTCCAACTTGTCCGCCATTGTTGTACCCCTACCCCTCTATTTATAGAGTGAGGCTGGGGGTAGGGGTCTTGGAAGTGTACAGCTGCTGGTGGGCCTGGGCTGACGTGATCTGGCCTGGCAATGTTGGTTCGGTAACGCCCTCTTCCTTTTGGTTCGGAGGACTTGGTCCGGTGGTGAGGTGAGTTGGGATTTGGCTCGGTGGGACTTGGTCCGGTGGTGAGTGAAGAGATGGGTCTTTCTTGTGGGTTGGTTCGGTGGTGAGGGTATCTACTTTGGTTCGGTAATACCCCGATCTGGTGGCAGGTGGAATTGAGACTTTGGTTCGGCTAGGCCTTCTTCTCTTTGGTTTGGTGGTGGAAACGCACCCAACATTTGCCCCCCAAAGTGGGGCATATGCCAGCATATGTCGTGCTTTGTTTTAGGTCACTCGGCTTGGAAATTCTCATTTGGTCCCAAGTGCCGAACCACTCGGTCCGCTCGTCTGTGTTGGTCTATAAGTAGGAGCTTCACGCCTCTGTTATTCCGTACTAGCCAAACCAAACTCTTGCCTTTGCCGAATCAATCGTATCACCGAACCAGACCTCAACTGCCGGACCAGGTGAGGCCCTCTTCTGCCGGATGAGCTTTCGCTTTGACTTACCGAATGGACTCGGGGATTCCGAGTGCCGAATGAATCTTTAGCCTTGACTTACTGAATGAACTCAGGGATTCCGAGTGTCGAATGAACTCAAAGGCTTTGGACTACCGAATGATGCTTTTATGTTTTGAACTATGAATGAGACTCCAGATTGTTAGGTACTTGCTTGTTTATATCTCTACACTCCTTGTTCTAACAATATGTTTTCTCGTGTTGCAGATAATGTCTCATAAAGTAGAAACTCGTTCTGACAAGAAGAAATCCAAGGACAAAGGAGAGTCCTCCATAGTGCCCCCAGTTCAGGCAGCACCAGAACGACAAGGACCAACCCCGAGATTGCTAGTAGACGGGTACGGTCCTCAAGAGCTCCTGAACTCACCACCTGATTGCTTCCCTAGCTCCCTCAAAGATGAGCAGCTTGATGTTATTTCTCGCTCTTCTGAGATCGACAGAGCGCATATGTTGTTGCCGGGGAAAGAAGTGATGCCGTATAACCCTCCTGAAGGATAATTTGCTTATAGCAGGTATCATTGCATGTGCGGTGCTATCCCACCTATTAACGCTTGGATAGTCAGTTTCATCACATACTTGAAGGTGGCTCCTTTCCAGCTTCAGCCCAACTCCTATGCCATCTTGGTGAGTCTGTTCCTTATCTTCCAGAGGAGATACGGGCGTCCTCCTTTCAACCGGGAAATCCGGTACTTGTACAACTTGAGAGGCTACAAGAAGGGGTCTCCATATATTAGCTTAGAGTTGGCTGTGTCCTTAAAGCCAGTCCTGGATTTATATTCGAAATTCAACATGTTCAAGAAGGAATGGTTTTTTGTCAAGGATGACTCCGTTTCTTTCCGCCGCTTCACCTCTGACTGTAAGTTGAAACTCATTTATAATTTTTGTTCTGACCGCAATACTCCTCCTTACGTGCTTTATTTCTTGCTAGCGACAGGTGGCTTTACGGTCGTAGAGAACGAACGTCTGGTTCGGATGGCAGAGGAAATAGAAGCCATTCCGAAAAGGGAGAGGGCGGCTTCTTATTTGATCAGGAACGCTACTCTTCTAGGGCACAACCTGATTCTTCCACGTCAGTCTGTGGTCAAGCAGAGAGATACAGCTGATGAGAGGGCCGCCAAAGCTAAAGGAGGGGCTACGGGGAAGAGTGGTAAAAGGAAACCCTTCTCACATCATCCAATTGCTGGGGGGAAGAAACTTAAGAAATCTGATGGACCCTCCCCCATCACATGTCCAGACGTTCCGGAGGAGGAAGATGAGGAGGAGGAAAGAGGCGAGGGTGAAGGAGGTGAGGCGGAGAGTGGTAGTGGTGGAGAAGGCGATGGACAGAGTGGTGATGATGGTGGCGATGGGCAGAGTGGTGACGGTGCTGGGGCTTTGTCTTCTAAGCAAGCGGGTGTGATCCAGGAGTGGACGGACGATGCTTTCCGCCTAGCTTTCGAAGGGCTGGAGGAAGAACCGGCTCTGGTAGAGAGGTCTAAGAAAGCGGACAAGGCCGGAGCCGGCGCCGATTCATCTTCCAAAAGTGTTCTAGTTGAGGCAGCCCCCGCGACTCAAGGTGAATTTTTGACTTCTGCAGACTCCATTTATGATAAGGACTTAGGAATATTTTATGGTCAGCTCCTGTCCTGGAATGAGATCCGGGACTTATTGCAGTATCCCACTCGTTCCCAGGGTTTTTATAACAAAAGTGTCTCCTTAATTTTCCTATCTTGATATATTTCTCGAATTATAGTTCAACGTCTACTTGTAATACTTGGTTTTTGTCCCAGGAATGGGTAAAGTGGCCAAGACATCGGATGTTCGGCACCGCCTTGAACAATATAAGCTTCTAAGGGCTTCTACTAAGCCAAAGCCTCCGACTAACCGCCCTGGAGATGTAGTCGGCTACCGTCCTCTTCTTGGAGTTATCGAAGAGGATATCCAAAAGAAGAAGAGGAGTCGCTCCTTGTTTGAATCTCCACCTGGCCCTCATCCCCCGACTCAGCCTCCTCAGGATGTCATGGAGGAGAATACTAAGCTTATTTCTTCCCCACACCCGTCAAAATCCTACTATTACCCTGATAGATCACCCTGGCTTGGCTCGTAATCCGTTCGTGGGTCATCCGGATCTGGATCCGGGTTCTCACGATATTTCCTTCGATGAGGTTACTGGTGAGCACCTTCTTCCTCGTAATCCTATGGTAAGGGTGCTTGATGAGGCTAAGTCCCTAGACCTTGATTTGCTTACCACTCGGGTTGTGACTTTGGGGGACGAAGCTAAGGCAAACATCGATCGGGTTGCTGAGGAAGCCAGGAAGCTGATGGGGCATCATGCCCGACTGGTCAAGGCCGGAGAAGAAATCGGGAGTGCTAATATTCGACTACGGTTGATAGTTTCCGACCAGGCCAAGCAGCTCGCTGATCAGGCCATCCAGATCTCCCAGCATGAGGCCGCCTCCAGGCGACTAAAGAAAACCATGGAAGAGGCTAGTAGAGCAGAGCTATGGAAAATGGAGGCTGCCTGTAAGGAACGGATTGACATGGCTATTGCAACGGTGGATGAGGTTCGGAAAGAGGATCTCGAGCAGATACAGGAGTTGTCCAGGAAACTTGAAGCCACAGAGCTCGCTCAAACCAAGCTTAAGGAGGAGATGGATGCGATGAGGAAATCCTTCCAGGCTGACTGCTCGCGATACCGATCGGAGAGGGGTGCCGCCATTGCAAAGTTGTTGGCTTCTAAGGACCAAATAAGGGAGTTTGAGGAGAACGAGGGGATAATGGATGAGATGCTTCAAGATATATACTTTCGCACTTGGAAACAGGGCAACTTATCTTGGATGGATGATTATCCCCGAGTCATGGCCAGGATTTATCTCAAAGCCCTGGAGGAGGCTAGGTCCGATGCAGATAAGGAGGGTGGCGTGGCCTTTAGAATGGATGTGGTTACGGCCTAATTCACCAAGGAGGAGAAGGTGGCGGTGAAAGAGGGTATGCGGCTGCTTGCTGCTGAGGAGGTTGGTGTGCAGTTGGAGGATGATGATCAAGGAGCAGATGCTGGTAAGTCTCCCCTTTTAGCTTTTCGTAACTTGGTTGCTTATTACTAATTAATTCTTTCCTTGATCGGACAGGAGGGACTTCTGGAGCACTAAATATCTCTGGTCAACATGCTGAAAGTTCCCACTCCTCGGTTAAGGAGATTTCGGAGGGCCAGCAGGACAAGGGTGAAGCTCCGATGCTGCCGACTCCTTAACTTGACCTGGATATCTTTTTGTTTACTTGACATTGCTGTCTACGTTAGTCTCGGAGTAGTAACGTAACTTTTAGGCTGTAATTATGTTACTTGTAATAAACGACTTTATTCTTGGTATGTAATTTTTTAACTTAAGCTGATTCTGTCGTATTTGAATGCTTTCGTCATTTTGATGTGTTGCATAAGAAGTATAGTTGTGCATATGCCTGTGATTCGATCGTGTTTGATGTCAAGTTCTTGTTTAAGATATAATTTCATACCTTGCAATGTTTAATGTGATGTGCGAAAAAATTATAGCTACGTATTTATATACAAAAGAAGAAAGTACCGCCCTTCATGTTTTAGTTGTAGACGGTTGCTTTGAATGTCTTATATGACTGAGTATGGAATGTAGTTGATTGACTCGTCATCCAATTGTGAGTTCTTAGTGAGCGTCTCCTATCTTGTGTCCTGTACTTTAGAGGTTATTATAGAGGATAGGAGGAGAGTTTTTAAATAAAATAGAAATATAAGAAATAGTAAAACTTCCAATCACGGAAGGCCTTCGATGTGCTTAAGTTCGTGGCAAACGGGTTTTGTAGTCACTTTCCCTAGCTGTGGGTCTTGGAGACATTTGTCACCCATCTTACGCCTCTGCGGGGAGTTTATCTTTTTTACCACAGCCATACTTAAGACACATCGGAGCCGAGATCGCGCACAGTAACTACCCGGGCCAGTATGGCCCGTAGACGCGGGTATTATTCGATTTACCGTGGCCGGCTAGCGTGGGTGCCGATCGTCAACCGTGAACTACCCCTGGCTGGCCACACCTTATGTTGGGGCTTAAAGTAGGTTCACGGTTTCCAGCGAGCCGAACGCCGTAATGAGCTGCCTCGGCTATAATCGGCCTTCTCGGTGGCTTATAATCGGCTCATTACAGTTGGCTTTAAGGGCCGATCGCGAGCAATGAGTTAACTCGCAGCAGAGGGATGCTGGAGTAAAAGTGTCTCATTAGCGAGGGCATAGATTCGCATAGTACCTGTTAGATTTTTTCCAGGTGAAGTCGTGTCGTGATGTGTCTTGAATGGAAAAGCCATTTCACAGGATTTCGTTCAGCAGAAAAGGATAAGGTTAGCAAGCAGCCAAGATATAAAGGAACAAGTTAAAAAGAGACAAGTTTTTAAAGTGGTTCGGCACGAAAATGCCTACGTCCATTGATTCTCTTTGTTAATTCACTTCATAAGGGCAGTACAAGTTAAGAAAAGTATCGACGAAGGTGTTGGATGTTCCATGCCCTCTAGAACACCTCTCTGTCCACTGTTGACAAAATATAAGCTCCGTTGTGGAGATCTTTATGAATTACATATGGTCCGTCCCAGATTGGATCTAGTGCTCCGAGGCGCGGGAAGATTCGCTTCAGGACAAGATCCCCCTCTTGTAAGCTACGATGCTTGACTTTGGAGTTGTATTGCGCTGCCACTTTCTGCTTGTGAGCTGCTGCTTTGAGGGCTGCATCATTTCTTCTTTCCTCAATTAGATCCAAAGACATGTGAAGGAGTTCCTCATTCTCTTCTGGGTTATAGTGGATCCTACGGTGGGAAGGCACTATAGTTTCAACTGGGAGCATAGCCTCCCATCCGTATGCCAAAGAGAAAGGAGTATGCCCCATTGATGTTTTGAAAGATGTGCGATAGGCCCAAAGTGCCGTCGGAAGTTCATCCACCCAAACGCATTTTGACTTTTCAAGTTTCTTTTTTATTAGAGTTTTGAGAATTTTGTTGACAGCTTCGACTTGTCCGTTTGCTTGGGGATAAGCTACAGATGAGAAGCTTTTGTGAATCCCGTGCTCTTGGCACCAGTTGGCGAACTCCTCGCTGTCAAACTGAAGTCCGTTGTCCGATATGATTTTAAGTGGGACCCCGTGCCTGCATAGAACATTTTTGATCAAGAAGTTAATAACTTTTGCTGAAGATACTTTATTTAGGGGTTCTGCTTCCACCCATTTGGTGAAATAGTCGACTGCCACTATAGCATATTTGGCTCTGCCTCGGCCCATTGGCAGTTCGCCAATCAGGTCAATTCCCCATACTGCAAAGGGCCAAGGGCTGGTCATTTGGGTAATCTCAGTTGTGGGTAGCCGCGGAATCTTTGCAACTTTCTGACATCTGTCACATTTTTTGACGAAATCTAAGGCGTCTTTGTTTAAGGTGGGCCAGAAGTATCCATATCGGAGTATTTTCTTTGCCAGAGTCTGCCCTCCAGTGTGATCTCCGCAGCTTCCTTGATGGATGCTGGATAAGATTTCCTTTGCTTCCCTTTCAGCGACACACCTTAATAAGGGGTTAGAGAAGCCGCGCCGATAAAGGGTGCCTTCTTGTATTGTATAGCGGGAACCTCTCCTCAAGATTTTCTTGACTTTGTTACGCTTGTCGGGCAGTGTGCCGTCTTGTAAGTATTTTTGGATGGGAGTCATACAAGTTTCCTCTTTGATTGTAGCTATCAGATTCACCTGCTCAAAACTTGGGGTTAGTTGCTTTGAGATGGCCACTGCTCCGGAAATAGTGCCGCCTCTCATGCTAGCTTGCTTCGCCAATTCGTCGGCCTCTTGGTTCTCTTCCCGAGGGATGTGTTTGATTAAATAGCGATCCAATTGATCGAGAAGCAACTTGGTCTTCTTTAGATATGCTATGAGTCGTTCTTCTCGAGCCTGAAATTCTCCTAGTATTTGATTTACAATAAGTTGAGAATCACTATGAAGACACAAAGAATTGGCCGATTTCTAAGGCAAGTTCTAATCCAGCTATCACTGCTTCATACTCCGCATCGTTGTTGGTGGCCGCGAATTCCAACCTTAGAGCATAGTGTAGCTTATTTCCCCTGGGAGTGATTATTACCACACCTGCCCCCGAGCCTTGTTCGTTTGACGCACCATCCACAAAGAGATTCCACTCGATGTCTTCTGCTATTTCCGATTGCTCCTTACCTTCGTTGGTAGTGAATTCGGCAATGAAATCGGCCATGGCTTGTCCCTTGATGGCGGTGCGAGGATGGTAGGTGATATCATATTGACTTAGTTCAATGCACCATTTAAGTAGTCGCCCAGAAGTGTCGGGACGATGGAGTACCTGCCTTAGTGGTTGATCGGTCAGAACTCTGATAGAATGACATTGGAAATAGTGACGCAGTTTCCACGACGTGATTAGTAAACAGTACGCTAGTTTCTCAAGTTTAGGATATCTGGCTTCCGCCCCTGTAAACCTCTTGCTCACAAAGTATACTGGCCGCTGCGTGCCTTTGTCTTCTCTCACCAAGGCGGCGCTTAGAGCATGAGATGTCACAGCAAGGTATAGGTATAGCTCTTCGCCTTTGTTCGGAGTTGAGAGTACTGGTGGTCTCTGGAGGTGTTCGATTAAGTTAAGGAAAGCTGTTAAGCATTCGTCAGTCCATTCGAACTTTCCTTTGTCTTTCTTTAGAGCTTCGAAGAAGGGGATGCATTTGTCAGTTGCTTTAGAGATGAATCTGCCCAGGGTGGCCACCTTCCCATTTAGGCTTTGCATTTCTTTTTGGGTAGAAGGTATCCTGATATCTTTCAGAGCTCGGATTTGTTCAGAGTTTGCTTTAATTCCTCTGGCATAGACGATGAATCCCAGGAACTTCCCTGATGATACTCCAAAGGAGCACTTTAAAGGATTCAGCTTCATTCCATATTGGCGAAGTACTTGAAACATCTCGCCCAGGTGGCTTACGTGATCGTCAGCTTTTCTTGACTTTACCAGCATGCCATCCACATAAACTTCCATAGTTTGTCCTATAAGCCCCGCAAACATCTTGTTGACGAGGCACTGATAGGTGGCCCTTGCGTTTTTAAGTCCAAAAGGCATTACTTTGTAGCAGTACAATCCCCGGTCAGTGATGAAACTAGTGTGGTCTTGATCGGGAGCATGCATAGGAATTTGGTTATATCCCGAGTATGCGTCCATAAAAGATAAGAGTTCGTGCCCGGCCGTGCTGTCCACGAGCTGATCGATTCGGGGAAGTGGGAAGCAATCCTTCGGGCATGCGTCATTTAAGTTGGAGAAGTCAATGCACGTTCTCCACTTCCCATTAGCCTTCTTTACTAGTACCGGATTAGCGATCCAATCTGGGTAGATGGATTCTCATATGAAGTCATTAGCAAGTAGGTTTTTTACTTCTTCATCGAGGGCTGCTGATCGTTCTGCCCCCATACTTCTCTTTTTCTGTTTTACTGGCGCGTTGGTAGGATCGATGTTTAGTACGTGGCATGCTATGTTTGGGGAGATTCCAGTCATGTCAGCGTGTGACCATGCAAATACATCTAAGTTGTGGCGGAGAAGATCAATGAGTTGTTCCTTCAATTCTGCTTTTAGTTAGGACCCGACTTTCAATAGTCTACTCGAGTCATGTTTATCCATAGATACAAATTCCATAGCCTCTGCAGGCTCCGCGGTGGCCTCCTCCTCTTTGTCCCTGGGGTCTAATTCATTGAAAGGGTCACTGGTATATCGAAGAGGAGGGGCTTTCTTTAGTTGCTATGCTTCCCAACTTTTTGGGCAGAGGGCAATCTCTACACTCTTCCCTATATCCTTCCCGCGGTTATAGCGGAGTTCAGTTACATAGCAATCTCGAGCGATGTCCTGGTCTCCCTCTACTTCCCCTATTCCATTGTCCGTTGGAAATTTCATCTTCATGCACCATGGGGCCAGGACAATTTGGAAGTCAGACAAGGCTGGTCTTCCTAAGAAGGCGTTGTAGGTCGAGTGGTTTTCTATTAACACAAATGTTTGTTTCCGAACAACGGAGCGGGGATGACTTCCAATTTCGACAAAGAGGTCCAGTCGCCCGAGGGGCATCTTCGCATTTCCAGTGAAACCGTGTAGTGGTAATTGCAGGGGAAAACATCCTTTAATGACAGCTTCATTTTGTCGAATGCATGCTTGAATAGGATATTCACTGAGCTTCCAGTGTCTACTAGAATTCGGAAAACTTCGGCTGGACCGAGTCGGGCAAAGATAACCATGGGATCCGCGTGAGGGTACTGCCTTCCCTCCAGGTCATGCCTACTGAATGTGATGTCATCATTCTCTATCTGCTTCGGGTGGCGTTCTTCTATAATAGAGTTAACACATTCTTCATCGTTCCTAAGTGACTTTCTGTACCTTTCCATCTCTGCCCAGCTTCCGTCGGCGATGTGTGGCCGTCCCGAGATGGTATGGACCACTATCTTCTCTTGACTGGAACCGCTGGTGTTGCGATTTCCTCTGCCTATTTCTGGGGAGGGTAACCTTGGGTTCTCATTGGCAGGAGCTGGAGTCATGTTCTGACCTTATACATAGCGTTCTAGTCTCCTTCTTCTGATGTGTTCTTCAATCAAGTCCCGGAGATGATGACATTCATTGGTATCATGCCCATGGGACTCGTGGAAGCGGAAGAATTTTCCAGACTTAATTGTGTTATCTGATTCCTTCTTATGCGGGGGGCGTTTGTATTTAACTTCGTCTTGAGTGGCGAGGAAGATGTTTTCGATCGTTTCATTCAAAGGGGTGTAAGCGTCTAATCTCAGTCCCGGCCGATATAGCCACTTTTCTCCCTTCTTGCCCCCAGCATTGTCTCTAGAATCATTTCTTCGAACGTCCTTTGCTACAGCGGGCGTGTTGCCGTGAGCTGCCTTATTTTGTTGCCCTGACTGCCCCTTAGTGGCAATGTCTTCAAGCCTCATATATTTCCCGGCTTCATGGAAGAAATCAGGTAAAGTAGCTGGTTTTTCTTTTGTCAATCTTCTAGAAAATTTAGTATCCAGATGCACACCACTACAGAGGGCCATTAAGATAAGCTTCTCATCGGCATCTTGGATTGCGGCCGCTGCGGCATTGAATCGGGTTAGATATTGCTGCACCTTCTCTCCAGATTTCTGCTTGATACTGGATAAGGAATAAGCATCCTTGGGTTGCTACACATGAATGCGGAACTGGCTGATGAACTTTTCTTTCAACATCTCCCATGAGCTGATGGATCCTTGGGGTAGATGGCAGAACTAGGAGGTAGCTAGATCTGATAAGAATAGTGGAAAGCATTTGCACAGCACTCCTTCTGTTGCTCCGCTCATGAGCATATGTTGTGTGTATCTTTGTAAGTGTACAACGGGGTCAGAGGTTCCCTTGTAAGGTTCCATTGTAGGCATTTTCCATTCCCGGAGGGTGATGGCAATTTCGATATTGCGGGCGAAAGTGTTGGTTACCCTAGCGCCTATCCCTCGATCTCTTTAATTGCGTTGGACGCATTCTCTGAACAAGCGTGTCATCCTTTCATCAGAATTTGGAGCAGATAGAAATGAGTTCGGTTCTGCTCTGGGGGATTGATTCCGTCCAAATGACCTGTAGGGATGGTATCGTCTATCATTCCTAATATTTTCCAGTGGCTGTCTTTGGTCTTCTGGGAGCATGCTAGGGTCAGCTACAGTTGGCCCTTGCCTTGATCTTCCCCTGCTGGGTTCTGTTCTAAGCACTTCCTCGGGTCCACCTTCGGGCTGGACTCTAGCTCGGCCCCTTTCATTGGTGTTTCCGTGGTTAGGCAGCATGACAGGCTCAGCTATAGTTGACCTCCGCCCGGTACCTCCCCCGTTGGGTTCGGTTCCAAGCGTTTCCTCAGGTCCAACTTCGGGCCGAGCTCGGTCTCGGCTCCTACCATGGCCGCTTCTGTCGTTGGCTCCTTCGAAGAAGGAAGATCTTTGTCGCCTCTGAGATCCTCCAGACTGGGACTCACCTCATGATTCAGTGTTGCGGTTGGACTCTTCAGCATCCCTTAAGCGTGACATGAGTTGGTCCACCAAGGCTTCCTATTGGGATGTGAAGCGGTTAGTCACTTCAGCTACAACCCTGTCTAGATCTGCCCTAGTAATTGCTGCCGGCTGTTCCGTGGCAGGGGTTGTCGGATTTGCCTGACCTCCATTTGGTACTGCTGTTGGAATGGGATGATTTACTTGATCTGTGACCACTGGATCTGGAATACTGCTAGTTGCGATGTTTTTTCCTTTGTTAACATCTTTCTTCTGCTTGGGAGGCATGTCTTCCAAGCAATGAACGATGCTGCTAGGAAGAAGGTCAAGTGGGAGAAGCTGAAGTCTTGTGTTCAGTTCTCAGTGAAAGCACCAAAAATGTTTGCGCAAAAAATGGGCAAACACATCCAAGTCATATGATTTAGTTGATTTTATGTTGTTTTTAGTGATCTGGGTAATCTATGCAAATATATAAAGAGCAGGGACTAAACTGTAAAAGACACACAGATTTATAGTGGTTCGGCCAGAATGTGCCTACGTCTACTTTATTTGTTATTCTCCTTTTATTGTTCAGATTACAAGTACAAAGCTTTTATACAAGTATATGAAAGTTGTTTGAAAGTTCTATCCGTGCTTGAGCTCTCCAACTTGTCCGCTATTGTTGTACCCCTACCCCTCTATTTATAGAGTGAGGCTGGGGGTAGGGGTCTTGGAAGTGTACAGCTGCTGGTGGGCCTAAGATGACATGATCTGGCCTGGCAATGTTGGTTCGGTAACGCCCTCTTCCTTTTGGTTCGGTGGACTTGGTCCGGTGGTGAGGTGAGTTGGGATTTGGTTCGGTGGGACTTGGTCCGGTGGTGAGTGAAGAGATGGGTCTTGCTTGTGGGTTGGTTCGGTGGTGAGGGTATCTACTATGGTTCGGTAGTGCTTGTGGGTTGGTTCGGTAATACCCCGATCCGGTGGCAGGTGGAATTGAGACTTTGGTTCGGCTAGGCCTTCTTCTCTTTGGTTTGGTGGTGGAAACGCACCCAACAGCTAACTACTTAGATTAGTAGTTTTTGGATGTATACATTTGAGATATAGACTCCGTGATGTATACTTATTCTTTTGTGTAGTTTGTACCTATTCTTTTGTATTATCGTGGATCTTTCAGACCACTACTCTGATGTACACTTTCATGTGTTATATATATATATATATATTCATATCTTTTTCGCCTTTGTGATATGGATGTCTGTGATTGATTTGTGTTATGTTTATTTCTATATTTTTTTTTGAAGATTACTTAGCCACTGTGTGGTAGCTTTGTATTTGTATTAGATATGTCGGATTTCCTCCAGAGATGAAATGTAAGTTATATTTTCTTACATATCGGTGCTCGCACAAAGCAATTACATAGATGGTCGCTCCTCAACAGCCTTATTCTCCGTGCTAGTTGACGGCATTACCCCGTAGTGTTCTTAGCTAGCGTGGGTATAGAGGTGGGGCGTCACATTATTTGTTCTAAAGGAAAAAAATGCCAATGTTAAATAATTATATTAGTAGATTATCAAATAAATATTTATCCATATATTTATAATCCAGCTTCTATTATATTTTCAAATTCATTTATATATCCAGATATCTTTTATTGTCAGAATATTATTCGTTCGACTTATAAAATTCATATTCCGATCACTTCAAATCAGTTATTTACCCAATTAACCAGGGTTAAAAATATGGGTCGTCACATTCCTCCCCCCTTTAGAACTTTTCGTCCTCGAACAGGAACGTAACGAATTTATGAAAATGCTTAAAATCAGATAAATATTCTCTAATCATTTTTAAAAAAATACTTTTATAACTCGATGTTTCAACAAGTCCATCCTTGTTCTCATAGAAATTCGGACATACGTTGATCAGACGTAGGACTGAAAATCTATAAGTACTTGGTAAACCCGTTTCCAACACCCAGTGGAATACTTGGAAAATAATTTTATTGAAAATATCGAAAACATTTTTAAAATAGAGGAAATATGTTTGGTGAGAATGCTCTGGAAATCATCACTCCCATCCACGGTCGCAGTTAACCTGATGGTTACGTTGCCATCCCGACAAAATCCATAGATAACTGTAAGCCTCCGCGCCCCTCGATTACACCATGGAACCCGCTACAGATCGTAGTTATACCCGGGCCTTACGTTGCTATCACAGCAAAACTCATATAACTGCAGGCATCAGCGCCATCGAATTTCGCTGCCAAAAGAATGAAACTCCTCCACTTGACCATAGATCGCAGTCGACCGATGTTACGTTGCCATCCCGGCAAAATCAAGTGTAAACCGTTGGCACTCATCCTCCACACGATTTTCGCTATGGTCCACACACAGTAGATCGCAGCGACATCGAGTTACACTATCGTCACAGCATAACCCAAATGCCCCTGTAGGCATCAGCGCCCTCGACTTACGCTACCCAACAATCCTCAGGAACTAGTTTTGTCTGGACTCCTTACAGGATCAACTTTAGAACCTCCCCCTTAGAGGTTCAAGGCAGTAGCACCCTGTGGCACTCTTGAGAAGTTCATTCAAGGGAGCGCCTTTTTCCCCAGATCCACTTTCAAAACACTTTATACTATACAAATATAGTATTTTCCAAATCATACACCAAGTATGAATCTCATATAAATCTCCTTTACAAAATCGATTCCCAAAATCGATAATTCTCATATTAGGCTTTTCCAAATCCAATATTGATTTTACCCAAAAATCAAAAGCCTTTCCAAATGCCATAGGTTCCCAAACCTTTCCTCAAAATCATTTTCACAAATCCTTTTTATATATACATATATATAATAATCTTGGAAAATCTTTGGAACACTTCAAACTTGTATATATTCCCTTTCTATACTTTAAATACTTTCGAAAATCCTTTTCTTCAGGCTATAGATTTAACAAGGGGAATTTTATCATATATATAACAAAGATACGTAACTTTGTTTATTCCAAATCAAATATTCAAATTTGATTACTCTATAAAGTCACTTACCAAATTACTTACTTCCATAAAGCAAATTTTTACCATAGAAATATCCTATTTCCACTTTACTTTATCGTATATTTCACAAAATATACTTTCAGTTTCAAAAATCATTTCCAGTTCTTATCCACAAATTTCAATGCCAATTTCATTCAAACCCGTACGATGTACACATATCATCCGTACGCTATATCAATTTGATCGCTCACTCGATCACACAATTTCTCTTTCGTACTAGTATCGTCCACCCGACTTCCTAGTGCGGACTCAGATTTGGATTCTTGATCAGAAACCCTCATTCTCCTTGCATAGTCACAACTATGATAGAGAATATCCAGAACCAATCAAAATTCCATATCCAGGTTCGCCGTCGAAAATCGAGCGAAAAATCCTAACTCGGATTGATAATACTATCTCGAAATTCTGTGCTCGAATCTGGATCAAATCACTTTGCGAATAGAATTATATACATACATCATATGTATTTATCTTCATTGATTATCAGTTAAATCAACTTCTTTTCTATTCATCCTCACTTTGATTTTATTCACTTATTCACATTTGCCTTAATCCCCATTTGGATCATCACTTCAATTCTTATCTCAGTTGGGTATTGAATCATAAATAGTTTAAACTCTGACCAGCTTATATTTAGAAAATAGCTTGAAAAAAAAATTAAAATAAAAAAGTAGTTAAAAAATAATTATTAGTTTGTAAAATAGTTAAGTATTTGTAAAATGATTGAAAAATAGTATTATTTATAAACAATTGAAAAACAGTAATTAGTTTATAAACCAGTTGTAAAATTGTTAAATAGTTCCAAAAGTAATTGTAAAACAAGCTTAAGATAGTTTTAGTTTTAAAAAGAAAAGTTGTATAGTAAATAGTTTGAAAAAATAGATTTATATTAAAACAATTTATTTTGAAAATAGTCCAAAGTCAAACTGTTCAATTCCCTATCAATTCAATTTAAATTTCCACTTCTATTTAAATTGACTCACTTCTAATTTGAATAACCTGATTTTTCCTTGAACTTGATTTATCCTCAATTCAAGTTGAATTCACCTCAATTTTTTCCCAAATTCAGATCAAATTCCATTTGATTTTAAACATATTTACTTTAATTACAATTTCAAATTATTCAAATTAATTTAGACTAATTTCAAATTGAATCCACTTCAATTCCAAATCATTTCAATTTCTATATGAATTAATCCCAATTCCAATTTGAATTTGAACTCATTCAATCTTCAATTTTATTTCAAATTAATCCAATTCAATTTTTCCATTTGAATTTTATACTTATCCATCTTCAATTCTAGTTAATTCAAACTAAATTCAATTTGAACTAATGAAATCTAAATCTCAACTTTAAAACATCTCGAATTATATAAATTCGAGTTAAATTTTCAAAAGTTGATTTAACCCCATAAATCAAATTAACCTTTATTCTCCAATCAATAATCCAAATCTTTAAATAATTTAATACTGATTCCATTTCCCAAAATTTCATTTTAAATTATCTTTACTTAACATATTTCAAAGTTAAAATAAGAGTTCAAAACAATTTTATCTTAAAAATTGTAACAACCCGGAGTTTTAAAACAATCAATTATCGTCAAACGGCGATTAAATTGGTTGTTAATTTCTGTTGGGATTTTATCGGTTGAAATTATTTGAAGAAATTGGTTAGCGGTTAAACGGGCTTTAAAATTCGCTTGGCCCACGTTTTTCTTTTGCTTGGTGCCGAGATAATGATATTCGATCGTTCCCTATTTCATTCATTTCTCATTCGAGAAACCCTAAAGTAAACGAACTAAACAAAATAATAAGAAATGGCGGCCTCGTCTTCTTCAAAATTAGGGCTTCTGCCGATTTAATTCGCTCGTCTTCGTGATGCCACAGCGTCGACTCCGCCAAGTATCGTTGCTCGCGGCTTCTCCAAATTTCCGTTTGAATTCTTCTTTGCTTCGAGAAAAAGGTGAGTGATTTTCTTCACTCACATCTAATTTAACCTCGTTTATTCGTGAATTTCATTGCTTGATTTCTTGGCTGCTACTGCTTTGAATTTTAGTGATTTGGTGAATTGGGATTTCGACAATCGAACCCCAAAAATTGGTTGAATTTGTATTCGGCCACTTGTTTATTTTTAAATGACTGTGATTTTATGAATTTTTCAAATTCGTGAATTTCTTGCTTGCTTCTGACCGGGTCATTTGTTCATGGTTTTGACTTGAATTTGATACGAAACTGACTTCGGCTTTGGTGGAACTGATACTAGAGTACATGTATATTTGTTGTTGCTTGAGGCAGGGTTGTACTGTCCACTTCATTTCACCGTTGCATACATGTGTACATTAGCCTCTGATTTTTTGTGCACTGACTTGAGTTCGAGCCTTGGTCATGTCGATGTTTACACTGCTGCACTGTATATGTACATTTGTTTCTCTTTAAGTTTGCACTGTCCAGTTTCATGTAGTTGTTACTGGTGCCCTATTTGGTTCATGTTGCATTCACTTGCATACCTGTTCATCATGTAGTTCCCTGTATTGGGTTTCGAACATGACTATTTCATTATTGAGGCTGCTGCACATGTAATCCTTGCTTGCATATATGTGTTAGTTGAAATGTTGGGTCTGTGGTTCAGTTAGCTAGCCGAGTTATGTTGATTTGGAACTTCATCATATTGTTGTTAATTGAGGTTATATAGGTTCAGTCTGCATTTGAGTTGAGTCATGGTAGCAGTGACTTGACCTTTGCATTTTGTTTGTGGTTTGGTGCCATTTGATTCTCCACTGAGCCTTGCTCTTTGTTGTAACTGGACTTTTACACTTGGTACTCTCGAGTCTGCATTGTTGTGTGGCTTTGAGCTCCATTGAGTTTGTTGCTTTCCACTGTTGCATACATGTGCTTGTCTATTCATGTTGTCCAGACCTGTCCTTATTTGGTTTCTTTGTATTGCTGTTAGCTTTGGGTTTCACTGTTTTACTTGATGCCATTCCTCTGGTTACAGTACAGTTGGTTTGGGCATATTGTGGTCTGATTTGTGTTTGTGACTTTGGCTTTGATAAAACTGTTAATATGAAAATTTGTTTGACTAATTCTGTGTGACTTCATATATGTGCATACATACCATAGTATGTGTGTATGCATATATTGTGGAATCTACACTTGAAATTACAGTTTTCTTGTATGTTGATATTGAGCCACTGTCTCACTGTTTTGATATCTAAGCTCGTTTTGGTTTGTCGAGACCATAGTGGCATTGAGATTTGATTATTGCACTTGTACTATTCTGTTTTCACCTGGTTTTGATACATGTGCATGATTTGATCTTATTCCTCACTGTATTTGTAAGTCTGTTCACATGTGTTTACAGTTTTATATATAAGTGCCCCTGCATGATTTCCTCGAGCACTTATGAGTATATAATGTTGGTTTCACGGGTGACATTGTCTTCATAAACAACATTGCAGTTTTTAGTTGCAGTTTGTATACTTGTAGTGGTTGCAGTGCTTTTGTTGAAATTTTGACTTTGTTGGTTGGCATTGCATTGACACTTTGTATTCATTTGAGAGTGCATTTTATCGTTGGCCTCGGCTTCGATGTTTTGACTTGTTCGATTCTTTGCTTGAGACTGCTATGACTTCGACACTGCTTTTGACCCGATGCTTGATCATTGGTAGTGTCGTAGCATTGCAGTCGTTGACATTGTGTTATTTCCACTCTGTTGACTTTGGGTTTGTTGTATATATGAACTTGGTTCATACATAGCATTGATGTGTGCATTCTAGTACATGTCCCTTTTTATTTTGAATTATGTTTGAGCCATTTGCTTTCGATTCATCGAGGCAGTTGCGTACTGGTTTGCTTTTGTTTGCAATTGAGTTGAGTCATGCTTGTCGTGACTTGACCCTTGCAGTTTTGACTTACTGTAGTGGCGAGGCAGTACACGCGTGCGTGTACTGCAGCCACACAGGATTTGATTTGATTCGATCATTTTGAGATTGTCTAATTATCTATTTGATAATTAGATTCTGAGTTTCTAATTATTTATTTCATAATTGGATTTTTTGTTAATTGCTGTTTGGGCAATTCTGCGGTTTTCATATTATCTTCATAGATAATCTTTTTATTTATCCTTGTTGATGATTTGGATTTGCTGATTTGCTGTTTAACACTGTTTAGTGTTATAACTGCTGTTATCTGATTCTCTTATCGAGGAGTTGGATACACGAGATTTCTATGACTGTCGTATATTTGATATTTAATTATTATTGCTTCTGAGCATTAATAACTGAGTTTGAATTAGACTGACCCGTGTATTATTTTCTTTTGAATTTAATACTCGGGTCAGACCCGAGTTATTTCAGGTTATAGATATCTTGCTTTGGGTTGCTGTTTGAGCTATGAAGACTTTTCATATCTTTTGGAGTAGTCGTGTCATAGTATAGGTTGATATGTATTCATGTATATTAGTTGATAATGTACTTGTACATATAACTTCCAGAGTCGACAGTTGTAGTTGTATCATATGTATTGTGTCAAATGTATTGTAACTGACATCAGTTATATATATATATATGAGACTTTTGTTATCTGTGTTCCGCATTTTTAGTATCTGTGTTATTATTATATATAGTAACCTAAACTATTATGAACCATCGTAGTTCGTTTTATACTGGAATTGGGTATGTCGATGGGAGTAAATAAATAAGAGATGAAAAATAAAAATATATACCACTCCTATCGAGGTAACCAATACTAGTGTAAGGCCCAACTACGGATGGCCGCTCCTATCCAGCCTTATTCTTCGTAATAAAAGACAGTATTTCTTTTAATACTCTTTGTTATTGAGCATAGAGGTGGGGCGCCACAGTTGGTATCAGAGCTTGGGGTTTATGGACATAATATAAAACATAACTTAGATGGAACGTGTGTTACAACTATTTGTCGATGTTTTTAGTTGTGTTTTGAGTCAAAACTAAAGTTATGACATTATGATGAAATTTTTAAATATCTTTATTTAAAAATAAAAGTGAAATTGTGTTTTGTTGATTGATAATTTGTGTTCTGTTATCAGAGTGCGCAGCGGAAACAGTGAGACTGTCTTCGCTGAATACAGCTGATAATCTTTTTGATTTAAAAATCAAAATGTGAAATTGAAATAAATTTCATTTGTTGTTTACATTGCTGGGTTTATTTTTTTTCTCTGAAAATTTCGAATCCGATTTGAGGATTCGAAGCGACTGCAGTTATGTGATTTTTGTTGAGATTTTTGCTGATTTTCTTTTGTGCTAATCATATATTGATTAGATTTTGCTGTTTTGAATTATCTTCATTGAAGATACATTCGAATGATTTCTTTGTTCATTTTGTAGTATACGTGCAAATTTGAGTTGCATGTTACTGCATTAATTTTACGTTGAACCGGTGTTTGGTTTAAACGTATTTTGGTTGCCGTTATCTTTATAACGGGATTTTTACGTCGATGCTAAATTTTTGAAGCTCGGTGTTTTGTTGACATTTTTAATGAATGAAAATTCATTGGTATTACATTTTGATGTAAATTATTTTGGTGAGGTTTTGACGTTTAAAAAAATTACTGTCGCTTTGACTTCAATAACCGCCAAATTTTAAAAGTGGATTTTCAAGCGGTTATTCCGCAATGCTGATTTTGAGATCCGTTTTTACGGTGTTTTGAGAAGTACAATTTTCTTTTCAAAATTGCTACAGATGTTGTTGCTTTAATCACGTGATTGGAAAATCGTTTTAAAATGAAAATTGTTTTATAATTTTTTAATAGTTTGCGCTTTCAAAAGAATGAGGAAGCGATTTAAACGATTCAGCAAAATCAAGGACTATGACCCCTTTCTTTTACTGATTCGCTTAACTCCGGACTTGTCCAGTTGAGAATGTGTATTGTTATTTTTATAAAATAAATAAAATTGTTTTCAGGAATTTTATAGTTTGCGCTTTCAAAGGAATGAGGAAGCGATTTAAACGATTCAATAAATCGAGGACTATGAACCCTTTCTTTTACTGATTCGCTTAATTCCAGGCTTGTCCGTTTGAGAATGTAAAATGTATTTTTACAAAATACACAATTTTGCACTTTCAAGGAAACGGTGAAGAGAATCAAACGATTTAGTAAAACACGTGGTATGGGACATGTGCGTTTGCTATTTCGGTTAATTCCGGACTCGTTAATTGAAATATTTGATGTTTTGATGATTCTGATGATTTGTGTGCTTTCGAGCCACTATGTTGGACCTTCGGGTCATCTGCTGGACCTTCGGGTCATTTGTTGGGCTTTCAGGCCACTCTGATGGACCTTCGGGTCAAATACCAGTACTGGACCTTCGGGTCACTCTACGGACCTTCGGGTCATCTGATGGGTGCCAAAATTATGTTGAGTACTTGGTAGGCTTCGGCCATTTGTTGATGCACGTGCGGCGAACTAAAAACTCGCCATCTGATGGGATCGATCCAACCTTTTATGTTGATTTTCTAGAGTATCTTAATTGATTTCTAGATATTTGTTGTTTCTAATTATCTGCAGGTAATTAGATATCTGATGTTATGAGATTTAATTATCGTATCGGTAATTAAATATTTGCTGTTATGAGATTTAATTATCGTATCGGTAATTAAATATTTGCTATTATGAGATTTAATTATCGTATCGGTAATTAAATATTTTCTGTTATGAGATTTAATTATCGTATCGGTAATTAAATATTTGCTGTTATGAGATTTAATTATCGTATCGGTAATTAAATATTTGCTGTTATGTGATTTAATTATCGTATCGGTAATTAAATATTTGCTATTATGAGATTTAATTATCGTATCGATAATTAGATATTTGTTGTTTCTAATTATCGTATCGATAATTAGATATTTGTTGTTTTTTATTATCATTTTTGATAATCGGATATTTTTTGTTTCTGATTATCGTTTTTGATAATCGGATATTTGTTGTTTCTGATTATCGTTTTTGATAATCGGATATTTGTTGTTTTCTGATTATCGTTTTTGATAATTAGATATTTGTTGTTTCTGATTATCGTTTGAGATAATTAGATATTTGTTGATTTGAGATCTCTGATTATCGTTTTTGATAATTAGATATTTGATGTTTTCTGATTATCGTTTTTGATAATTAGATATTTTTTGATTTGAGATTTCTAATTATCGTTTTTGATCATTAGATATTTGATGTTTTATGATTATCGTTTTTGATAATTAGATATTTGTTGATTTGAGATTTCTGATTATCGTTTTTGATAATTAGATATTTGATGTTTTCTAATTATCGTTTTTGATAATTGGATATTTGTTGATTTGTTGTTTCTGATTATCGTTTTTGATAATCGGATATTTGTTGTTTCTGATTATCGTTTTTGATAATCGGATATTTGTTGTTTCTGATTATCGTTTTGATAATCAGATATTTGTTGTTTCTGATTATCGTTTTTGATAATCGGATATTTGTTGTTTTTGAGTATCGTTTTTGATAATTAGATATTTGTTGATTTGAGATTTCTGATTATCATTTTTGATAATTGGATATTTGTTGATTTGTTGTTTTTGATTATCGTTTTTGATAATCGGATATTTGTTGTTTCTGATTATCGTTTTTGATAATCGTATATTTGTTGTTTCTGATTATCGTTTTGATAATCAGATATTCATTGTTTTTTATTATCGTTTTTGATAATCGGATATTTGTTGTTTTTAGTATCGTTTTTGATAATTAGATATTTGTTGATTTGAAATTTCTGATTATCGTTTTTGATAATTATATATTTGTTGATTTGAGATTTCTGATTATCGTTTTAATATTTAGATGCTTGATGTTTTCTGATTATCGTTTTGATAATTGGAAGTTTGCTGATTTTGTTGATTATGAGATTTTTCTAGTCTCTAATTGATTCTAGATTATGTTGAGTATATTGAATTGCTATTTCCTATCTATCTCTGTTGATAGTTAGAGTTTGCTGATTATGAAGTTCGTGTTTTCTAGTTATTTGCTGGATAACTAGATATTTGCAGTTTTGCGATTTGTGATTTGTGTTTTCTAATTTTCTTTGTTGATAATTAGATTTTTTGGTTTTCTAATTATCGTATCGATAATTAGATATTGCTGTTTTGTGATTTCTGTATTCTAATTATCTAAGTGATAATTGAATATTGTGGGTGATTGAATTTATTCAGTTTTGTTGTTTTCTGATTATCTATTTGATAATTAGAGTTTGTTGAGAATTTGTGAATTTCTTTTATGGGGTTAAAAAAGTTCCTTTGGTGTTTGTGTTCTCGATCTTTATTTTTCTAGCTTAACCAGTTTATGTTAGAAGAATAATTGTTATAGACGACTTTAATTATGAAAATTGTGGGGACGCAATTTTTATAAGGAGGGGAGTCTGTAACAACCCGGAGTTTTACAATAATCAATTATCATCAAACGGCGATTAAATTGGTTGTTAATTTCTGTTGGGATTTTATCGGTTGAAATTCTTTGAAGAAATTGGTTAGCGGTTAAACGGGCTTTAAAATTCGCTTGGCCCACGTTTTTCTTTTGCTTGGTGCCGAGATAATGATATTCGACCGTTCCCCATTTCGTTCATTTCTCATTCGAGAAACCCTAAAGCAAACGAACTAAACAAAATAATAAGAAATGGCGGCCTCGTCTTCTCCAAAATTAGGGCTTCTGCCAATTTAATTCGCTCGTCTTCGCGATGCCACAGCGTCGACTCCGCCAAGTTGCTCGCGGCTTCCCCAAATTTCCGTTTGAATTCTTCTTTGCTTCGAGAAAAAGGTGAGTGATTTTCTTCACTCACATCTAATTTAACCTCGTTTATTCGTGAATTTCGTTGCTTGATTTATTGGCTGCTACTGCTTTGAATTTTAGTGATTTGATGAATTGGGATTTCGACAATCGAACCCCAAAAATTGGTTGAATTTGTATTCGGTCACTTGTTTATTTTTAAATGACTGTGATTTTATGAATTGTTCAAATCCGTGAATTTCTTGCTTGATTCTGACCGGGTCATTTGTTCATGGTTTTGACGTGAATTTGATACGAAACTGACTTCGGCTTTGGTGGAACTGATACTAAAGTACATGTATATTTGTTGTTGCTTGAGGCAGGGTTGTACTGTCCACTTCATTTCACCGTTGCATACATATGTACATTAGCCTCTGATTTGTTGTACACTGACTTGAGTTCGAGCCTTGGTCATGTCGATGTTTACACTACTGCACTGTATATGTACATTTGTTTCTATTTGAGTTTGCACTGTCCAGTTTCATGTAGTTGTTACTGGTGCCCTATTTGGTTCATGTTGCATTCACTTGCATACCTGTTCATCATGTAGTTCCCTGTATTGGGTTTCGAACATGACTATTTCATTATTGAGGCTGCTGCACATGTAATCCTTGCTTGCATATATGTGTCAGTTGAAATGTTAGGTCTGTGGTTCAGTTAGCTAGCCGAGTTATGTTGATTTGGAACTTCATCATATTGTTGTTAATTGAGGTTATATAGGTTCAGTCTGCATTTGAGTTGAGTCATGGTAGCAGTGACTTGACCTTTGCATTTTGTTTGTGGTTTGGTGCCATTTGATTCTCCACTGAGCCTTGCTCTTTGTTGTAACTGGACTTGTACACTTGGTACTCTCGAGTCTGCATTGTTGTGTGGCTTTGAGCTCCATTGAGTTTGTTGCTTTCCACTGTTGCATACATGTGCTTGTCTATTCATGTTGTCCAGACCTGACCTTATTTGGTTTCTTTGTATTGCTGTTAGCTTTCGGTTTCACTATTTTACTTGATGCCATTCCTTTGGTTACAGTACAGTTGTTTTGGGCATATTGTGGTCTAATTTGTGTTTGTGACTTTGGCTTTGATAAAACTATTAATTTGAAAATTTGTTTGACTAATTCTGTGTGACTTCATATATGTGCATACATACCATAGTATGTGTGTATGCATATATTGTGGAATCTACACTTGAAATTACAGTTTTCTTGTATGTTGATATTGAGCCACTGTCTCACTGTTTTGATATCTGAGCTCGTTTTGGTTTGTCGAGACCACAGTGGCATTGAGATTTGATTATTGCACTTGTACTATTCTGTTTTCACCTGGTTTTGATACATGTGCACGATTTGATCTTATTCCTCACTGTATTTGTAAGTCTGTTCACATGTGTTTGCAGTTTTATATATAAGTGCCCGTGCATGATTTCCTCGAGCACTTATGAGTATATAATGTTGGTTTCACTGGTGACATTGTCTTCATAAACAATATTGCAGTTTTTAGTTGCAGTTTGTATACTTGTAGTGGTTGCAGTGCTTTTGTTGAAATTTTGACTTTGTTGGTTGGCATTGCATTGACGCTTTGTATTCATTTGAGAGTGCATTTTATCGTTGGCCTCGGCTTCGATGTTTTGACTTGTTCGATTCTTTGCTTGAGACTGCTGTGACTTTGACACTGCTTTTGACCCGATGCTTGATCATTGGTAGTGTCGTAGCATTGCAGTCGTTGACATTGTGTTATTTCCACTCTGTTGACTTTGGGTTTGTTGTATAGATGAACTTGGTTCATACATAGCATTGATGTGTGCATTCTAGTACATGTCCCTTTTTATTTTGAATTATGTTGGAGCCATTTTCTTTCGATTCATCGAGGCAGTTGCGTACTGGTTTGCTTTTGTTTGCAATTGAGTTGAGTCATGCTAGTCGTGACTTGACCCTTGCAGTTTTGACTTACTGTAGTAGCGAGGCAGTACACGCGTGCGTGTACTGCAGCCACACAGGATTTGGTTTGATTCGATCATTTTGAGATTGTCTAATTATCTATTTGATAATTAGATTCTGAGTTTCTAATTATTTATTTAATAATTGGATTTTTTTGTTAATTGTTGTTTGGGCAATTCTGCGGTTTTCATATTATCTTCATAGATAATCTTTTTATTTATCCTTGTTGATGATTTGGATTTGCTGATTTTCTGTTTAACACTGTTTAGTGTTGTAACTGTTGTTATCTGATTCTCTTATTGAGGAGTTGGATACACGAGATTTCTGTGACTGTCGTCTATTTGATATTTAATTATTATTGCTTCTGAGCATTAATAACTGAGTTTGAATTAGACTGACCCGTGTATTATTTTCTTTTGAATTTAATACTCGGGTCAGACCCGAGTTATTTCAGGTTCTAGATATCTTGCTTTGGGTTGCTGTTTGAGCTATGAAGACTTTTCATATCTTTTGGAGTAGTCGTGTCATAGTATAGGTTGATATGTATTCATGTATATTAGTTGATAATGTACTTGTATATATAACTTCCAAAGTCGACAGTTGTAGTTGTATCATATGTATTGTGTCAAATGTATTGTAACTGACATCAGTTATATATATATAAGACTTTTGTTATCTGTGTTCCGCATTTTTAGTATCTGTGTTATTATTATATATATTGTCCTAAACTATTATGAACCATCGTAGTTCATTTTATACTGGAATTGGGTATGTCGATGGGAGTAAATAAATAAGAGATGAAAAATAAAAATATATACCACTCCTATCGAGGTAACCAATACTAGTGTAAGGCCCAACTACGGATGGCCGCTCCTATCCAGCCTTATTCTTCGTAATAACAGCCAGTATTTCTTTTAATACTCTTTGTTATTGTGAGCATAGAGGTGGGGCGTCACAAAAATTCAATTTATTCAAATTTTCTATTCAAAATAATTCCATATCCTTAATTTCAAATTAAATTTTAATTTCCCTTTTATCACAATAATGGATATATTACCACACTTCATTCTTCATTCATTTAAACAAATCCATTTCACAGTCTAAAGATTATTAATAACGATAGGATAATATTATCCAAATTATTTTAAAACATCCATCCATTTTCAATTTCCAGATCTCAAACCCATTTTGAGATCACACAAACTTCCAATTCAAATTAACCATTAAACTTCCCAAGTTAGATTCCAATTTCATCACAAAATTTCCAATTCAGGTTGCTTGTTAAATTATTTAACTCTCCCAAAGTTAAATTCAATTTACTTAATCTAGACAACCTTAACCAATTTGAATTCCCATTTCAAATTTTAAACTTCACAATTTAGATCATCTTTAATTCAAATTTATAAGTCATATTTACCTAAATGTTTTACTTCCCTAAAACATTTCATTTTGCTTACTCATTTATTTTTTTATCTTATTCTGAAACTCTTTTTCCAAATTCAAGATTTTAATTTACATCCTTTCTAATTTACAAATTATTCACATCTAATGGTTACTTCCTTAAAACATTTATTTGCTTATTGGAAAACAATCATCCTATTTAAACTCAATAACCATTTTATTTCTGGTTTGAACCCAATTCTAATTCATCTTATTTATATAGTTCATTTTATCCAATCCTTATTTGGATATGTGTGTGTGTGTGTGTGTATATATATATATATATATTCCTTAGTTTCTTATTTAATAACCAATTATTGCTTTATAAATATGATATAAGCTTTTATAAAATCATCCAGTTTTAAAACCATTTTTAAAACCTCATATAAGAAAATAACAAATACGCTCTCATATATATATATATATATATATATATGTATATATACTCAACTCATCCTTGTTAGTCTATAGGATAATGGTTTTGATGACAACAACTATAGAAGTGTTATAAAATATATATGTGCAGGAAATCTATATGCAGGTATCAACAAAAGAAGACTGTACAGTAAAGAAGACAAAGATCAAGAGTTCAAGATTGAAGACTCATGAGATTCAAGATATTCAAGAGTTCAAGACAAATAATATAGTTAGGTTAGATATTTGTTAAAACTCCTTGAAAGCACTATCATTCTTTTTTATCCAATTTACTCGTGGAATGGAATCCACTTCGTTCTTGTTAAAGGGATGGAACCCTAGTGAGATGGAACTCACGAAATATCTAGTGGAACGGATAGTAGCCCTATTTTATTATCCACTAATTTTGATTCAAAATGATTTTCAAAATTATCTCTTGTTTCATAAAATGATTTTCAAATATTCCTTTTCAAAAGAAAAACCTTCGTTCGTATTTCCAAAAATGTTTTAGCCTCAAAATCATATTTATCATTTTGTTATATTTTGATTTCAAAATTGTCCTTGATATTTTAGCCTCAAAATCTATTTTTAATATTATATTTACTTTAGTTTGTTTACCTTGATTTTAAATATATTTTAGTATATATACATATATATATTCATAAGTATTTCTACTTCTAAATACCTTCTACAAATACATAGAGTCCATTTGAATAAAGTTGCATATGTTTTAAATCATCATTTTCAAAGCAAAGCAAATCATCATTTTTACTAGACCATGTCGTCATCATAGTTACTCGTCATGTCGACATGCTTCCCGTTATAGCAAAGGTTGTTTTCAAAAGAAGTGTCTATTCATTTAAATCTCTTTGAATGGACACATCCATTCATTCTCTATAAATAGAGACTGTTATGGACGTTTTCCAGTAACTACTTTCTTTATTTTCTCTCCTCTTTATTCTCTTATCTTATTTTCTAATCATCCTATCCATATTCTGCCGAAATCTTAAGTGAATCAAACCAGAATATCTCTAGTTTGATTCTCTGCCACTCTCTTCAAAGAATCTCAGTGCTTATCAGAGTTATAGATACATTTGTACTCAAAGAAACTTGTTTAGGGTTATAAAGGTGTGGTCGTGTCCTTGGAAATCGATCGGGTGAACTTGTGTCCTGTGAATCAAGTGGTTCTACCCAGAGACCTGAGAATCTGGAGGGTGTACCTCGTTGCCTTGGAATCGAGGGATTGTAATCTAGATTATTATTGAATAGAAAGCCGTACGAGTTGTGCGGGACTGGATGTAGGGTAACACCGAACCAGTATAAAATTCCTGGTGTGTTCTTTCCTTTACTTGCTTTTTATTTATATTTGCATCTGTTTGTGATTCTGTGATTTGATCTGTGATTGTGAATTTGCATTAAGTTTGTTAAATCAATTTAAATCAAAGAAGTTTTAAAGAAATTCTTAAAACACTATTCACCCCCCCTCTAGTGTTAAATAGCCTTAAGATCATCTTCCGCGTCCCTGTCAATCCTACGGTACCGCTGACCCTATCCTTGATGAGTAAACCCACCAGAGTCAAGGTTCTCGCTTAAACTTTCAGCTCTGATACCAAGTGTAACGACCTGAAATTTTCTATTCCTGAAAATTCCTGATAGTTAGGAAAAGAAGAAAGAGATAGAGGAAGAAGAAACAGAACACAACACAGATTCTCACATTCGCAGCAGATCAAAATATAATATCAAATAAATAGCAGTTATACAAAGGAAAATTGTATCAGTTAATTTACATTTTTATACATCAGAGTTACAACATTTCACATTCACTGGACAGTTAAAATAACTTGTCCCAGATAAATAACAATATCACAGCGGAATACACTCCATACGTTCCTGCCATCCAGCTCGCCTCCTGAGCTCCAGAACGTCCTTACCTGAAAATCTGTAATACTCGGTATGACCCGAGCATTACAACAAAGTAACACCTGGGTCAGGCTGGAAACCAGCGTGAGTAAACCCATCTAAGAAACAATATGACAACATAAAACTTATTTATATACCCGGGGTAACTCGTACTTCATTGCAAGTTTACAACTTGTTATAGCCAACACTTATATTCACAAATCGATCCCTAAGTACCTTACTTTGTTTCAATGGTCCATATTATTCCATTCTAGCCTATTGATTTCACATCTCAAATCTATAAAGAATTATTGTAGGTTACAAATTGAAGTGGTTTCGGGTATTTGCTAATACCCGACCCCGGTCTCTTCGAATCCAATGCCATCTTAACCCAAGTTATCCAATTAAATACAATTCGACTTTAATTACCGGATAACACTTTTACACAGCAATTCATAATTGATAGATTGTTCATCATACCACGAAGCAATTCATATCAGAGATATCAACCCACCCAAGGCACTTATTATCATGAAATCGTTCATAAGCAAGATTGATCACTTTCATTAATTACATTAATTAATGATCCTCTAATTATCAGTTAATTATTCTTAAATTTCATTAAATAATTAACCTTTAACTTAATTACGTTCATTAATCAACCTTGATTTACCACCATCAGTAATTAACTTTCCTTAATTACTTACATTAATGAATCTCTTATTACCAATTAATTAATCTCTAATTAGCTTTAATTATTAATTAATTAATCCTTAATCATTAATTAGTTAATTTCTCTTTAATTTCTTCATAAATTTAATTACTCATTAATTTTTCAAGACCTTAATTAACTTTAAGATAAACCTTTCCTTTATTAATTTCTTAATCATCATTAAGATCTTGTTTAATAAATCTTGGAAATAATTATCATCAACATATAAATTAAAAACATTTTACCCTTATAATTAACTACTTAATTACACACTAAATTTAAGTTTAAAATAAACTTAAGAATTAACTTAATAAATTTTAAGTTAAATAAATCATACCACTTTTCTTAAACCAAATATTTAATAAAAATATTTATTATACGAAGAATATTGATTTAAGAAATAGTTTAAACTTGATTTATTTTAAATCTTAAAACTTGCTTTATTTAAAACTTTTAAAACTGTTATAAATATTACTCGGGTCCAACCCGGTTCATACTCGAGCCCAGACCCGAGAACTTCTTTTTTTTTTAAACTAGTAAAAATTTAAAAAATGTTATAAGTAAAAGAAACTCTCGCATACCACACGATAACGAACTCGAGAAATTCATCCTCTACTCCGAGTCACTACTCGAGACAAGCTCATCGTCCCCAAAACCCAAAACTCAGGTGCACAGAAACCTGGTGCACATGCACCGATCATCTGGTCGACTCCGACCAAAGCTCTGATCGTCAACAAGTCGCCAACCATCCCCTCTAACGCCACAACGACCCAAATTGATGATCGACTCGAACAACCGAATTCGAACAATTTCGATCATCAGGAACCAAACTCGATCAATCAAAGAACACCTCACGCCACCGCCTACGTCCACCAGCGACTTCGCTATCATGCCTGAAACCTCGCCGCACTCTCACATCCTTAATCCCCCTACACCGGTCGCCTCCGATCCCTTGTCGACGGCGCAGCAACCCAAAATCCAACTTCGACCAGAACCTTCTTCAAAACCCTATTTCGACTACGACCATCCACCACGATGAACCAGGAATTTTTTGGTCATTTTTCCCCTGATCTACACCCCTTCCTCTACCTTTGACATCGAGCCCGACCCTCAATTCATCGCCATTCATTGAGATTTTATGAAAATACCAAATCTAATCAACTTGAGATAACTCATCAATTACACCCTTAAAAATCTTAAAATGATTATCAAAAATCATTGATTTGTAATACGAATCTAGTTGTACAATCAAAAATGGAAATTAAGATAATTGATTTTTTGATTATTTTAGATCATTACTGATTTTTTATCATTTTTGAGATAATTATTCAACATAAACACTTTCAATTATTTTTAAAAATAATATTACACTATGACCATCCTTTTTCATTCAGAAATCATAATCTAAAAATGTTTTCTTTGGGAAGATATTGATTTATTTGTGTTGTTCTTAGCCTGTGAATGTTTAAACAGAGATATAAATGCCTGTAAACAGACATGCATACAACAATATATATATATATATATATATATACATGCACACAGACATGCAGGTATATTAACATTTATACAAACATCCTTTGTAACAACAACTTCAAGTATATCGCATCAAGATATCATAGCAGATTCGAATTTTTTTTTAAAATGATAGTTTACTCACTTGAAGATGGTGAACAAAGAACACTGTTTGAAATCCAGAAAACTGGGAATGATTTTGATTTTCTTTGATTTGAGAAATGGCAGCTAGTAATGGAAGTACATATTTTCTTTTCAACTTAGCTTGTTCGAATGAGATTACTTAAGGCAGGTGTAGGTATATGTGGAGGAGATAAGGCTTACAGAGCAAGCCAAAGCTGATATTTGTTTTTTTTTCTTTTAATATGTATTTATCCTTTTGCATTTCTTTGATCTGAAGTTTTGTGACCTGTTTTGATTATTTAATCTTTCCTTTTTCATGATTTGAAATACATTTATGAGGTTGTCCTCTTGTGTACATACATATACTATTATATGAGTTGATATATGTAGGTATATCCTTTTGTAAGCATGTGTATATAGTTATGTATTTTATTCTCATGTGTTGTTGTTATTGTATATATGTTTACATCATCAACCTTGTATATGTTATATATAAATATATATATATATATATATATATTTTATATTATCCACAATTAAAGTTTGTATGAATTTCTCTATATATATTTATAAGTATTTTATTCTAATTTAAACGATGAGTTTATTATTAAATATTTTTTTAAATGATTTTTATAAAACTTACACATATATATATGTATATATATATTTCCTATTAAATAAATACATTATTTTTATTTACATAAATAAATCCTTTAAAGAAAATAATATAAAACTAATTATATAAAAGAAATAAAATCTTATATAATATATTTTTAAATCCAAAATATTTTAAGATATTTATCCTTTTGAATTTCCAATTTAAATTCAATTTCAATTTAAAATCAAATTTAAAATCAACCCATAAATATATATATTTAACAACACATTATTTGTTCTAAAGGAAAAAATTGCCAATGTTAAATAATTATATTAGTAGATTATCAAATAAATATTTATCCACATATTTATAATCCAGCTTCTATTATATTTTCAAATTCATTTATATATCCAAATATCTTTTATTGTCAGAATCTTATTCGTTTGACTTATAAAATTCATATTCCGATAACTTCTAATCAGCTATTTACCCAATTAACCGGGGTTAAAAATCCGGGTCGTCACAGCCTTAACGCTATTTTAATAGTTTACTTTACTATAGACATTATATGTAGCGTATTGTACTATGTATGTAGATAGTTTCACGGATCCTTAAAGGATTGAATCCCAAGCATCCTTTAAGTTATATTGCATTTCACTTGACATTTCACATGAGTTGATTTACCTGCATAAGAATGTTAGTTCTGGCTCAAGTGTTTTGTGTTTGCTTTATGCTCAGGTCAGACTGAGTGTCACAGCATTTGAGACTCACCTTTGGAGCTTGGAGTTTTGCTTGGAGATCCATCTCTATCTATTCAGCTTTGCAGTTACTTTACTTATTTCTAGTTTTATGTTCAAACTTGACATTTGATTATGTATTGAGACTTCTATGTATTCGGGATTTCTATTGTATTTTGTTTGAAACTCTGATGTTTATGTAGTAGCTTCACGAACTACTATTTACCTATTCCGCTGCTTATTGTTATGTTACTCTGTGTCTATGATTCTATGATTGATTTATTTAATGTATATGCTAAGTTTTTCCAAATATAAATTAACAATCTATTGTTTTGAGCAATTCAAGTCTGACATGTGTGGATGATTGTCGATTTGAATGGTTCGAAATAGCAGGTTGTTACATATTTCCTTATCATTTATCCTAGGAGAGTGAAACGAGATTTATATGCATAATACAGCGTCATCGGAGATGACTGTGCCATATAACTCACGTGTTTCTCCTAGATATTTCCAAATTTACGTTTTGGGTCCAAATTCGGTAGTCGGTTATTCAACTATTGAATAACAAACATTCAAATCAGGGATTTAATCCAAAAAAAGGAAAACAAATATTGGTTAAGCACGTAAGCAAACACAGTCCTTAAATTATCTTCTCATTAATAAAAATCACTTTGTAACATTATATAAATACCTTTACAAAGATATACCCACAAATTTCCAATATTTTCAATACTTAGAAAAATATTTACATACTTCCCTTAACGCTATAAGATATTCACTAAAACTGAGAAAGATTTCATTTCTATATAGTTTAAAAATCATTTATAAATCCCTTATAAATCTCAAAACCATATATAAAATTATTTTATAAAATTTTGAAACCGTTTATAAAACCCTATATAGAAACCCTATAAAACCCACCTCCATTTCCAATTATAAACTCTTTTATAAATTTCAAAATATTTATGAACTCTTTATAAATCCATAAAAATATTTATAAAGCTCTTCTTATAAAGCTATAAACCCATTTCTAAAATTCTTTTATAAATATCTAAAACTCTTTATAAAATTCTTTCACCATTAACCAATCTTCCTTTAAGTTCCCAACCCATGTTATAAATTTCCTCTTATAAGACCCAAGTCTGTTTATAAACTCTACTTATGCGTCTCGTACACATTTATAAACAAATAGAAGTCATTTACTTCTAACACTATTTTATAATAATAATCATTTAATTTAAACATTATAAATAAACCAATAATAATTATTTATCTTAAAACATCTTAAAATAAAAATTAATAATCTCAAAACCTTATTAATAAAACAATAATAAGTAATCTTTATTCTTATTTATAAATAATAAAAATAATTTATTTTCAAAACCCTATTAATAAACCCTTATTATTAATTTCAAACCATAATTTTTTTAAATAATTCCTTTCAAAATATTAACATGTTGACAAATACTTTAACACAATATTATCTATAAGCAAGTAACTTTAAAATAATACTAATATAATTAAAACAACCTTAAAACAATATTAATATAATTAAATAATTTTAAAACAATATTAATATAATTAAAAATAATCTTTTAAACAATATTAAAAATCAACCATTCATTATCATTATATAATATTACTGGTTAACCAAAAAGGTGAGTTTAACTCACATTTATTCCAGTTGCCCCCGAGGCATTCTGATTCCATCCGAATTCGAACGACGTTCGAATTTAGTGTAAAATTCAACTAGCTTCAAACATGGCCGACCAACTCCATTACGAAGGTAACGTCCATACGAGTGCAACACAATGAACGGTGTCCAAATCTAAGCTCATATGAAGGAGTTATTTATTTTCAATGTTTAAATATTTTAATTAGCTAATTAATTAACTAAAATATAAACAATCTCACCTATGGCCCACATGCATATCCCATCACCCCATTTACTACCAACCCGCAAGCCACAGGGCTTTCCCTTCCTCTATACTTATGCAAAAGACTACATTATCTGGGTCCCATCTGCAAAAACACAATTCCCTTTTCTTTGTTTTCGTGCTCTAGGTCCATATATTTCCCTTTTCAATACATGCCCACGTCTTGTTTTTCTCATTTTTCCCCTTTCTTGCAACGTCTTCTGTAACGACCCGACTTTTTCTCCACAGAAAGTCGTATCATTATGAAGAAAGAAAGGGATAGAAGAAGAAAGGATAGAAAAGAAGAAACAACAACACAAAAGAATCTCACAGCGGAAACGAATGAAATATAATATATCATATAGAATATTACATAGTATCATATACATCGGAGTTACACAACTTATACAACACATATTAGACAGTTATAAACATCTGTCTAATTCATACAACTCAAGTATCACAGATACAGACACAACATATACACAGAGGAATCATCATATATCTACACGGTGAAGCCTCCTGCTCCAAATCTCCTCCAGAATTCGTCAAAGCTAACCTGAATCCCTCGACTACTCAATACAATATTGAGTACCCAAGAGTTTAATAAAACAGAAAATAAACACTTGGGTCAGACATGGGTCTGGTGTGAGTAAACGGGTTAAGGTTGTTTAACTTTGAAAAACCTTTGAAAGAAAAGGTATCTCGTAAGACTTCCCGCACATAAACACGGAAAAGTTTTTACCTTACGATAACCAAAACATTTGATAGGAAATTCAGTGATATTATAATAGGGTCTAGGGTTTTCAAATAAATACTCATATAGCTGAAATTGTTACATTATTAAATTCCAGCATACTAGCCACAAAGTGGGTTATACAATCAAATCCGTTGTCACTTATTGGAGTTTGGATTCCATACAATGGCAGGGCTACTGGAGTACCGCCCGTCACAGTACGTGGCCTAGATCACCGTACCGAGGAGTACGCCCGCTCCCCTGCAACACAAAGCCGGAACCATCCCTTACTGGATAATCCCGAACAAGATAATCCCGTAGTTGGCGCGATGTAACAACCCTACATTTTAGGCTTATTTTATTTTATATTTTATTTCTGTTAAATTGAATTTCCTGATTGAAAAACTTTTGAAATTATTTTAAACTTGTTTTTTTTCAAATATTTCATTTCTAAATATATATTTTGATTGTTATGTAAATTATAATTTCAAACTGGTAAAAATTGGATATTTTACTGTAAAGTGAATTTCTGTTCAAACTGGTCAAACTTTGACTTTTAAACTTTAAATTTAAATATTTAAAATTCTTAAATTTTATCTTTTATTATGAAAATAGATTTAATTCCATGAATACTGCTTTTCGTTTCGTTGAAAACGGACTTATATTGTAGAAGTTATGTAATTTTCAATTTTGTGTATAAACTGTTTATTTTACAATATTATTTATTTTAAAAACATATAAATTATATTTTATTTGTCATATTTTGTTCTAATATATGTTAATATTTTATTTTATGTATAATTTTGTCTTTTAATAATTTTAAAGTGATTATAAAAGTTTTCCAAAGCTTGTTGAATTTATTTTGTAATTTTAAAGCCTAATTTCTATTTTTTTTTTGCTATTTTCTTAATTTAACTATATATAATTAAAATTTATTTATTTATTTTATACATTCACTTTATTTTCTTTGTTTTACTTTATTAATATTCACTTTACATGTATTTAGATTAGAATAGATTTTTCCAAAGATTATTTGAATTTGTTTCAGTTTATTTAACCTAGTTTGTATATAGTGTTATTTTTCTTCATTTAATTTAATTAATATAAAATTTATTTATTTATTTTTCTTATTTACTTTATTTCTGAGTTTATTTACTCTTTATTATCAGATTTATATATATATAAGTTAAATTAAAATAGAGGAAATTTGAAAGGTCGTGACTCTTGATTTGCTTAAGGGTTTTGGTTTTCTACCTCTTTGTTTTCCAAACTCCTGCATTCACTTTTGCTTGGCCGACCTAAATTCTTTCAGCTGCACAAATTTTTCTCATTCATTTCGTATCAAAACCTTCTCTTCTCAAAGAAAAATAGCCGGCCATTGCTTCACAAAAATTTTGGGTAAAAACTTCTTCTTTTTCCTTTGTTTTCTATGTTTTCTTCTTTGTTTTCATGTGTTTTGCCTTGCCTTCATCCCCTTCTTTGGATCGGCCTGACCACATCCACCACCTTGGCCACCTCCACTACCATCCCCTCTGACCAACATCACCTCCAGCCCCTTCCCATGCCATAGCCGAGCCCCTTTGTGATGTGAATCCACCATAGTTTTGAGCAACATCACCTACATGGTCAAGCCGAGCACACCTAGGCCTATCACCACCTCTCTCTTCCACCTAGGCCGACCAACCACCACCACCACTGACCAGATCTCAACCTAACACACCTCTGCACCTCCCCTACAGCCCACACCTGAAATATCCAGGCCCCTATATGCCTTGGCCGAGCCATAAGATGCTTTGAAAATCCATGTTTTTGCCATTGAACACTAGACTTTGCTTCACAAACAATTGCACCAATTCCTCTATACATGGCCGACCCCTATAGGTCCAAAACCAGATCCTAGAACATGCCATAGCCGTGTATTTTCCAGCCATGGCTAAACCTATGTGGGATGGAGGCAAGTGAAATTGGTTTGATAGTGTTTTGTGCAAGCATTTGCAAGTTATGTAAATTGTTGTTTAGTGTTTATTAATGTATATTTGAATTGTTTTGTCCCATGTATCCAAGGAATTTAACCTTGTCTCTCACACCCAAATCATCATCATACTCTCGTGCCTTTGTGGATTCTGTGATGTGTGTGTTGGTTGTCTTCTCCAGCTCAATACAGGTGAGTTATTCTCACCAGACAATATGTACCTATATAACTAGTAAATTGACACCCTGTGAATCTGTAGAAATATATTATCATGTTATATATGCCTATATTATTATCATATGATGTTCACACCTGTTATTACATCTGTTATATCATATGTTACTGTTATTTAATGTTATTCTGTTATTTATATCTGTTATCACCATTGCAAGTTCCCTGTAGACTAGAATCACTATGGGTTGAAATGATACATACCCGAACGGACTTTAGAATAGGGAAAAATCGTTATGGGCTGAAATGATAGGCCTGAATGGTTTTTATTTAATTTATTTTAACTTGGGATTGCGGGTTTGAAATGATAGAACCCGGATTTTTCTTTTTTAACTGCGGATTGAAATGATACATATCCGTATCACTTGACCTAGGTTAGAAAATTATATACAGGCCCGTGGTTATTTTATAAAGTGTTTTGAATATTTTTAAGTATTTTAAAAAATATAAATTTATGAAATTTGATTTAAATAGATTTTGAAATGTTTAAAATAAAGAAATTATGATTTTTCTATGTGTTAAAAATGTAATTAATGAATGGTTTAACTGGATTTTTGAAATATAACTTAAGTTGGAAATTTGGAATTTGGTTAAACATGATATTTAAGTTATATAAATAAAATGGATATTAAATTTTATTTGGAAATGGTAAATATGAAAATTTGATTAAATGTGAATTTAAGTGATTTATTAAAGTATTATTGATTTTTTCTATGAATTTAAGTGGTTAAATAAATGAATGTTTAAAAGTGATCTTTTAAAATATAACTTGACTTGGAAATGTGAAATTTGGTTTTAATTAAAGGTTTTAGTTAATTAAATAAAATTGGAAATTTAGTTAAATTTGTGAAATGGTAATTTAAATTTGAAGTGTTAAGTTATTTGTTGAAATGTGAAGAATTGGAAACTTTTACACTTAAATTTATTAAGTAAATTGTTGAAAATTGGATTTAATTATAAGAAATTTATTGTGAAAAAGATACATGTTAAATGATATGTAAATAAACATTTTAAATGTTAAATTATGATTTTTAAAATGTTTAAAGAGTTTAAAATGAAGTTATTTAATTGCTGGAAATACACTAAAAAGCTGGAAATCACTTTTAATAGCATTCAGAAATGCTATGGTTCTGAATTACACTAAAATTTGAATAAAAGGGCTACTACAGCATTTCTGAAATGCTGCAGTTGCTGCAGTTGAACTTATAGGCTAATATTGAACCCAGGTCTATTATAGCATTCTCTGGAAATGCTATAATGGTCTGCAGTCTTTGCTGAAACCAAATTTAACCCTTGTTTTGAAATCTGAACTACCGCAGCACTTCTGAATTGCTGTCTTTTCTGTTTTGAACTATAATTCAACTAAAACTGAGTTTTAACAGCAGTTTTAAGTGCTGTCTTTGCTGAATTAAAAATGTTTTCAAATATAACTTATAGTAGTTGTTTTTAAATGCTGTGAAATGCTGAAATTTTAATAATTAGGGTTTTTGACTTAGTAAACGAACTCAGAATGGTATGAAACTTTGGAAATTGAATACTTGATTTGAAAATATAATAATTACACTTTTAAAAGGTTTAAATGAATTATTTTGATTGGAATATAAACTATTTAAAGGTGATTTGAAATGATAGTAAATGAACGATATCTTTGAATTTAAAAGGTATTTAAAGTTGAATATTGGATTTGAACTGATAGGATATTTTATTTTATTAAAATGATTTGAAATGAAGTTTTGTAAGGATATGATATTTTATTATATTAAAATGATTTGAAATGAAGTTTTGAAATTATATGAAAATTTAAATATATGGAAATGGTTTGGAATTGATTTAATCTTTATTTTGATAAAGATATGGTTTGAAATGATATTTTATTTTGAAGTAAAGTATTGTTTTTAAAAGTTATAACCACGGGTTATAATAACGTTGGGTTGTTAAAGAGACCGGGATCGGATATGGACATACTCTCTGTCTTACCGAAAACCACTTTGGCAACCGTGTACGCGGTGGAGATTCCAGAATGAAGTAGGATGGTGGCGACGATCCTAAGGTATATACGTGGACCCAACTCCCGTGAGTTGGCATAAGGTGGCTAAAACAGGAGCGATTGACGGATCAATGAGGTAGCACCTCTGATCGGACACACTTCTTCGATACCATTCTATTACTTGTGATTGATTTGGTGCGCACCCTTGATTTGGGAGTGTTGTTCGAGGTGGGCGGTAGTGGCTGCTATGCGTCACCACCAGTCCGGATGCGTAATTGGTATATCTACCCTGGCATTGCCTAGTTGTGCCGTGTCACCTACCATATCGAGCTTTACTACGATTATGATTTTAAGATCCGACCGCGTTAAGGTTCTCCATCCCCTTAACGCTATTTTCTATATGATTATACTTTACTGATTAGACACTACTGTATATAGCGTATATTACTACATAGTAGATAGTTTAACGGATCCTTAGAGGATGGGCGGTCCCAAGCATCTTCTAAGTTACTTGTACCCTTATTACAGTTCGCTTGAGTTGGTTTACATTATATAAGTATATATTGTCCTGACTCGAGTGTTTTGTGTTTTGCTTTACGCTCGGGTCAGCCTGAGTTATTCACAGGTTTGGATTTCCACTCTCTTAGAGATTTGAATCGCTGGAGATTATCTGCGTGTCATGTCCTATCTATTCCAGTTCCGTTGTTCTACTCAGCTTGTACTTGGTTATTTTATTGAGACTTTTGTTGTACTCTATTTCTTCTGTTGTATCTTATGTAACTCTGATATATTTATATAGTAGCTTCATGAACTACTATTTCTTTTACTTCCGCTGCATTATTTTACTCTGTGTCTGCGATCTGTGATTATATTTATTTACTATATATTCTGAGATTTGCCAAATTTTATTTACAACGCGGTATTTTGAGCAATTCAACTCCGGCATGAGTGTCTACCTATACACTTATAATGGATGCGAATGGTTGAAAATATCGGGTCGTTACAGTTGGTATCAGAGCTTTGGCTTTGAGGCAAAACTTAGAATGTATGGTAAATTTATTTACAGAATCACTTTCGTTCGAGTTTGAATCTCTTCCTTTGATTCGTTTTCCTTTGAATTTTGGAACGTTCCCTGCGGTTCCGAAATTCATTCGTGTCCCTCACTATTCATCATCTTTTGATTCTGGAGTATCCCATGACTCCACTTCCAATGATCTTTATAGTGAATTGGCGGTCTCGCCAATATTCTAATTTTCTTGTAAAAGGGTGAAAATTCTTTATAATCAGCATCGATTCACCAGAGATTTATATTTATCCTTGGTTTAGATGCTAATATCTTTTATTATTCCAAACTCTATCTCTTGAGATTGAAGGTAGATTTACCCCAGAAAATCCACATTTGATCTTATCCATTGAGTCACGGTTGACCCGGTTAAGGTTGTCCGCGATTTATCTAAGCTTACCCATCTCTCTACTCTGTTTAATCATCTTGTCTTTTGTTCCAATCTATCTTCCAAACATTTTGAACTGTACTTGTAAATTAATGTTTTGTTTTATATTGTGTTGTTTGAGTTGTTAATGTTGATTTGGGTTTCCGATCGATTCGTCTGATCAACGCTATCGATAGGATTTCTAAAACACTTTGACAGAACAAACTGACACAATATTATTTTAAAATTTGGTTAATGAAATAAATTTGGATATATAATTTTATGGAACTTAATAAATTGATTTAAATTGATAATTTGAAATGATAATACTTGATTTATCATTTATTGTTCTACAAATGAATTTATAAATAGTTGTTTATAAATTTATTTGGGAACTGAAATGAATTTAAAACAAGAAAGTTAAAGAATTTAATTTCCGATGGTTTCAAACCTTGTGTTTAAAATTTTTAAAAGGATATTATTTAAAGTATTTTGAATAAAAATTTGTCTCTAAAGAATTTTAAAGTTTAAAAATTTAGTGCTCTTCTCTTTGTCGCTGGAAAATAATTTCGGTAATGACTGCAGCATCATCGACGTTCATTTTCGAGTTTCGAAGTGAAGAAACCATTCTGTAGTCTTGCTACAGCTTTGTTTTGGAAAATCTGATTGATTTGAATTTCTAAAATATGACTGGATTATAATATATAAAGATATATGATTTAAATTTGATTTAACATATTATGTATATATAATTACTTATCTCCAAATGGTTTGAAGATGTTCGAAGATTCAAATTCTTAAATTTTTTCTTAAAGAATAATTTCAATTATAAAAAGAAAAATCAAAATTTTGGATAAATGATTCAAACTTGAGATAATTGAATTGGATAGTTTTATTTGTATATTACAATTGCATTCAAATATAACTTACCTTAAATTTTTTAGAAGTTAACAATGTAATTGGATAATATACAATATAAAAAGGATTTTTATACACTTAAATATTAGTTATAAAAGATTAACAGAGGTAAATAGTGAAAAAGGAATTTAAAGAGATTTTATTTAAATAACTTAATAATCAAATTGATTTAATATGGAACCTTAAGTCTAACCTAGGAATTTTAATAAAGGTTATTTCCTGAAATGAATATGTTGTATAATAAATAATGTATCTTTGAATAGATAAAATAAAATACATTTGAATTGGACTTTTGGTAATAAAGTTTATTTAACTTGAATTCATAGCTTAATTGATGTCTAAATGAATAAATGTGTAAAGAAATTTGATTGTTATATTTGCTATATAAATATTTTATTTATGAAATAGATATGTCTTGAAAAATGGATAATTATGATTTAAATAGTTAAAATGTATTTTAACATCACTAAAATTTGATAATTGAAAATTTGGTTTCCAAATGGAATTTTAAGTGTAACTTATTAAAGGAATATCTATTTGGGTATTTTAAATAAAGTGTTAGGTTATGTGTTAAATTAAGAGCTAACTAAAATAGTGAGCTTTTGACTTAATAAATGAAGTATAGTTTATTTGGATATTTCATTCATAAAGGTTTGTTTTAATAAGTCATAAGTTAAATGATATCCAAATGAATATTTCTGAAATTAAACTGATTTGAAATATTAATATATCTACTGTAGCATTTTATAAGTGCTGCTGTTTTGAAAATACAATGTTTTGGAAATTTTTATAATTAAATGAACTTAGAAATGTTACAACTTTAAAATGAAAATTATTTGACATTGGATTTAAATGGTTTAAATGAAGATTATTTTTAAAAAGGTGTTATGATTTTCAAAGTATTATGTTTTTTTTTTAGAATAACATTTCCAAAGTGTTATGATTTTAAGTAGTACGATTTCTAAATGATAACATCTCTAAATTGTTATGATTTCAAAACATTATGGTTACAAATCTATTATCTTATTTTGTTTTTCAAACTACCTTTTGGTTGTCCTTATTTCTCTTATCTTGTTACAGAATGGGAAGGCTATTGCTTATACTAGTCTGTTTGGAAATCTTTCTGTAATCTTTGATAACCTTTGTTACTCATCTGGATCTGAACACTGTTTTTCCATTCATAGACCGTCAGTCAAGTGAAAAGGGAGATTCAGACTCTAGAGGATCTTTTTCGTGCTTATATTCTTGATTTGATCACCTCCATCTTGTCAAACTTACCTATAACAATAGTTATCAGGTGTAATTCCAATCTTCTTATCATCTTGTCTTAATTCTATTTCATTTTTTTTCTTTTTCTGTGCTTTCCTGTACCTCATTCCTTTTCGGGGACGAAAGGTTTTGAGTGGGGGAGAGTGTAACAACCCTACATTTTAGGCTTATTTTATTTTATATTTTATTTCTGTTAAATTGAATTTCCTGATTGAAAAACTTTTGAAATTATTTTAAACTTGTTTTGTTTCAAATATTTCATTTCTAAATATATATTTTGATTGTTATGTAAATTATAATTTCAAACTGGTAAAAATTGGATATTTTACTGTAAAGTGAATTTCTGTTCAAACTGGTCAAACTTTGACTTTTAAACTTTAAATTTAAATATTTAAAATTCTTAAATTTTATCTTTTATTATGAAAATAGATTTAATTCCATGAATACTGCTTTTCGTTTCGTTGAAAACGGACTTATATTGTAGAAGTTATGTAATTTTCAATTTTGTGTATAAACTGTTTATTTTGCAATATTATTTATTTTAAAAACATATAAATTATATTTTATTTGTCATATTTTGTTCTAATATATGTTAATATTTTATTTTATGTATAATTTTGTCTTTTAATAATTTTAAAGTGATTATAAAAGTTTTCCAAAGCTTGTTGAATTTATTTTGTAATTTTAAAGCCTAATTTCTATTTTTTTTTGCTATTTTCTTAATTTAACTATATATAATTAAAATTTATTTATTTATTTTATACATTCACTTTATTTTCTTTGTTTTACTTTATTAATATTCACTTTACATGTATTTAGATTAGAATAGATTTTTCCAAAGATTATTTGAATTTGTTTCAGTTTATTTAACCTAGTTTGTATATAGTGTTATTTTTCTTCATTTAATTTAATTAATATAAAATTTATTTATTTATTTTTCTTATTTACTTTATTTCTGAGTTTATTTACTCTTTATTATCAGATTTATATATATATAAGTTAAATTAAAATAGAGGAAATTTGAAAGGTCGTGACTCTTGATTTGCTTAAGGGTTTTGGTTTTCTACCTCTTTGTTTTCCAAACTCCTGCATTCACTTTTGCTTGGCCGACCTAAATTCTTTCAGCTGCACAAATTTTTCTCATTCATTTCGTATCAAAACCTTCTCTTCTCAAAGAAAAATAGTCGGCCATTGCTTCACAAAAATTTTGGGTAAAAACTTCTTCTTTTTCCTTTGTTTTCTATGTTTTCTTCTTTGTTTTCATGTGTTTTGCCTTGCCTTCATCCCCTTCTTTGGATCGGCCTGACCACATCCACCACCTTGGCCACCTCCACTACCATCCCCTCTGACCAACATCACCTCCAGCCCCTTCCCATGCCATAGCCGAGCCCCTTTGTGATGTGAATCCACCATAGTTTTGAGCAACATCACCTACATGGTCAAGCCGAGCACACCTAGGCTTATCACCACCTCTCTCTTCCACCTAGGCCGACCAACCACCACCACCACTGACCAGATCTCAACCTAACACACCTCTGCACCTCCCCTACAGCCCACACCTGAAATATCCAGGCCCCTATATGCCTTGGCCGAGCCATAAGATGCTTTGAAAATCCATGTTTTTGCCATTGAACACTAGACTTTGCTTCACAAACAATTGCACCAATTCCTCTATACATGGCCGACCCCTATAGGTCCAAAACCAGATCCTAGAACATGCCATAGCCGTGTATTTTCCAGCCATGGCTAAACCTATGTGGGATGGAGGCAAGTGAAATTGGTTTGATAGTGTTTTGTGCAAGCATTTGCAAGTTATGTAAATTGTTGTTTAGTGTTTATTAATGTATATTTGAATTGTTTTGTCCCATGTATCCAAGGAATTTAACCTTGTCTCTCACACCCAAATCATCATCATACTCTCGTGCCTTTGTGGATTCTGTGATGTGTGTGTTGGTTGTCTTCTCCAGCTCAATACAGGTGAGTTATTCTCACCAGACAATATGTACCTATATAACTAGTAAATTGACACCCTGTGAATCTGTAGAAATATATTATCATGTTATATATGCCTATATTATTATCATATGATGTTCACACCTGTTATTACATCTGTTATATCATATGTTACTGTTATTTAATGTTATTCTGTTATTTATATCTGTTATCACCATTGCAAGTTCCCTGTAGACTAGAATCACTATGGGTTGAAATGATACATACCCGAACGGACTTTAGAATAGGGAAAAATCGTTATGGGCTGAAATGATAGGCCTGAATGGTTTTTATTTAATTTATTTTAACTTGGGATTGCGGGTTTGAAATGATAGAACCCGGATTTTTCTTTTTTAACTGCGGATTGAAATGATACATATCCGTATCACTTGACCTAGGTTAGAAAATTATATACAGGCCCGTGGTTATTTTATAAAGTGTTTTGAATATTTTTAAGTATTTTAAAAAATATAAATTTATGAAATTTGATTTAAATAGATTTTGAAATGTTTAAAATAAAGAAATTATGATTTTTCTATGTGTTAAAAATGTAATTAATGAATGGTTTAACTGGATTTTTGAAATATAACTTAAGTTGGAAATTTGGAATTTGGTTAAAAATGATATTTAAGTTATATAAATAAAATGGATATTAAATTTTATTTGGAAATGGTAAATATGAAAATTTGATTAAATGTGAATTTAAGTGATTTATTAAAGTATTATTGATTTTTTCTATGAATTTAAGTGGTTAAATAAATGAATGTTTAAAAGTGATCTTTTAAAATATAACTTGACTTGGAAATGTGAAATTTGGTTTTAATTAAAGGTTTTAGTTAATTAAATAAAATTGGAAATTTAGTTAAATTTGTGAAATGGTAATTTAAATTTGAAGTGTTAAGTTATTTGTTGAAATGTGAAGAATTGGAAACTTTTACACTTAAATTTATTAAGTAAATTGTTGAAAATTGGATTTAATTATAAGAAATTTATTGTGAAAAAGATACATGTTAAATGATATGTAAATAAACATTTTAAATGTTAAATTATGATTTTTAAAATGTTTAAAGAGTTTAAAATGAAGTTATTTAATTGCTGGAAATACACTAAAAAGCTGGAAATCACTTTTAATAGCATTCAGAAATGCTATGGTTCTGAATTACACTAAAATTTGAATAAAAGGGCTACTACAGCATTTCTGAAATGCTGCAGTTGCTGCAGTTGAACTTATAGGCTAATATTGAACCCAGGTCTATTATAGCATTCTCTGGAAATGCTATAATGGTCTGCAGTCTTTGCTGAAACCAAATTTAACCCTTGTTTTGAAATCTGAACTACCGCAGCACTTCTGAATTGCTGTCTTTTCTGTTTTGAACTATAATTCAACTAAAACTGAGTTTTAACAGCAGTTTTAAGTGCTGTCTTTGCTGAATTAAAAATGTTTTCAAATATAACTTATAGTAGTTGTTTTTAAATGCTGTGAAATGCTGAAATTTTAATAATTAGGGTTTTTGACTTAGTAAACGAACTCAGAATGGTTTGAAACTTTGGAAATTGAATACTTGATTTGAAAATATAATAATTACACTTTTAAAAGGTTTAAATGAATTATTTTGATTGGAATATAAACTATTTAAAGGTGATTTGAAATGATAGTAAATGAACGATATCTTTGAATTTAAAAGGTATTTAAAGTTGAATATTGGATTTGAACTGATAGGATATTTTATTTTATTAAAATGATTTGAAATGAAGTTTTGTAAGGATATGATATTTTATTATATTAAAATGATTTGAAATGAAGTTTTGAAATTATATGAAAATTTAAATATATGGAAATGGTTTGGAATTGATTTAATCTTTATTTTGATAAAGATATGGTTTGAAATGATATTTTATTTTGAAGTAAAGTATTGTTTTTAAAAGTTATAACCACGGGTTATAATAACGTTGGGTTGTTAAAGAGACCGGGATCGGATATGGACATACTCTCTGTCTTACCGAAAACCACTTTGGCAACCGTGTACGCGGTGGAGATTCCAGAATGAAGTAGGATGGTGGCGACGATCCTAAGGTATATACGTGGACCCAACTCCCGTGAGTTGGCATAAGGTGGCTAAAACAGGAGCGATTGACGGATCAATGAGGTAGCACCTCTGATCGGACACACTTCTTCGATACCATTCTATTACTTGTGATTGATTTGGTGCGCACCCTTGATTTGGGAGTGTTGTTCGAGGTGGGCGGTAGTGGCTGCTATGCGTCACCACCAGTCCGGATGCGTAATTGGTATATCTACCCTGGCATTGCCTAGTTGTGCCGTGTCACCTACCATATCGAGCTTTACTACGATTATGATTTTAAGATCCGACCGCGTTAAGGTTCTCCATCCCCTTAACGCTATTTTCTATATGATTATACTTTACTGATTAGACACTACTGTATATAGCGTATATTACTACATAGTAGATAGTTTAACGGATCCTTAGAGGATGGGCGGTCCCAAGCATCTTCTAAGTTACTTGTACCCTTATTACAGTTCGCTTGAGTTGGTTTACATTATATAAGTATATATTGTCCTGACTCGAGTGTTTTGTGTTTTGCTTTACGCTCGGGTCAGCCTGAGTTATTCACAGATTTGGATTTCCACTCTCTTGGAGATTTGAATCGCTGGAGATTATCTGCGTGTCATGTCCTATCTATTCCAGTTCCGTTGTTCTACTCAGCTTGTACTTGGTTATTTTATTGAGACTTTTGTTGTACTCTATTTCTTCTGTTGTATCTTATGTAACTCTGATATATTTATATAGTAGCTTCATGAACTACTATTTCTTTTACTTCCGCTGCATTATTTTACTCTGTGTCTGCGATTTGTGATTATATTTATTTACTGTATATTCTGAGATTTGCCAAATTTTATTTACAACGCGGTATTTTGAGCAATTCAACTCCGGCATGAGTGTCTACCTATACACTTATAATGGGTGCGAATGGTTGAAAATATCGGGTCGTTACACGCGACCAACCACACACTAAGCCGAATAAAAGAAAAGGGACCTCTAGACAGGGATCTATCTTGCTCTCAGTGGGTGCTACCCACGAAACCTTGCTGCACCTCCCCTGTTTTAGCCATTCCCGGTTGATGAGGCTTAAGGTTACGATTACCTTTAATCAGAACATATCACTTAGAATGCTCATCGTCCGCCTGACGATGTGCTGAAAGCATTCAATCCATATAAGTTCGTTCCGGGTTCGAACGAAACCGAAGGCATTATCTCGTTACACTCGTTTTGGAATCACCCTTAGAGTTAACGACAATAACCCTTGCACTCTGAATCTTCATCTTCACTTGAGATTCACGACCTATCGTTAATTTGGATCGATGTGGTATTCGGGTCTCCAGACCTGGAATTCCGGTATACGGAAACCCGATCCCGGTCTCATCGAAATCCAAAACGTATCTTTTAAGGCCAAGTTGTTTAAAGGTTTAAACATTTAAACTTATATTCTGAATGATATAAACAGATAGATAAATAACATTATCACAATAGATAATTCATATCAACATTCATCTCACAAAGCAGCATATATCATATATATATATCAGAGACATACAAATCATCCAATATCAACCAATCACCCAATATCTAACATCCAGTATTAATCAATTATCTAAACAGAATTGATTTACTCTAATCAATTTAATTAACCTTTAATTAAATTAATTACTATCCTTTAATTACTTGGATTATCTTAATCCTGCTCACTATCATCAATTAATTACAAATTAATTAATTAAACATCTAAATGATCTTCCTTAATTAATCTCCTTTGATTAATTATCTTTAATTACATCAAGTAATTATCCTTAACCATATACAGTAATTAACCTTTAATTACTATCATTAATTACAATAATCCTTATTAATTAATTAACCTTTTTTTTTATTAAATAATAATTTTAATCAACCACTTCATTAATTAATTAGACTTAATTAATCATAAACATTAATTAACAATTTGTAATTACTTATCTTAATTAATTACTTTTTAATTAATTTATTTATTATTCTTTAATCACTTATTATTGATTAATTAATCTTAATTAATTAACCCTTAATTAATTACTTCCTTAATTAATTACTCTCTTTTAATTAATTACCTTAACTAGTAATTAATCATATTTTTAATTAACCTTAACCTTTTAATTAATTAATTACTCTTTAATTAATTTACTTTAAATTAATTATATTAATTAATCCTTTAATTAATAACATCAAGTGATTAACTCTTAATCAATTCCATTTAATTACTTCCATAAGTAATTTTCTCTTCTCTTAATTACATTCAGTAATTATCCATTTATTACTTGACTAAGTAATTATACTTAATTAATCATAGTGATTATCTTTAATTAATTATACTAATTAATTAACCTAAAATTAATTACATTAATTAATTAATCCATTAATCATCACTAAATTTTTAATTAAAGTAATTACTTAATTACATTCATTTCCACTAATTACTTCATTAAGTAATTATTCTTAATTACAAATAGTAGTTAACCTTTAATTTAATTTTATTAATTAACTATTCTTAATTAATCTCAACTTAATTAATTAAGAATACTTGTATTTATTTAAAATACTTACTCAAAGTATTTACTTTATTAAAACCAAATTTAGAAATTAATTTTGAAATATAATTTACTTTAAACCAAACAATTTTAATATTGATATACTTAAATTTTTGAAAACCATTTCAAAACATGTTTAATTAAATCAAACCATTATTTAATTTAAAACTTGTTTTAATACTTAAAAACTTGTTTATGCTTTAAATTTTAAAACCCAGATATGATTTGCTTTTAAATTTTCAAAACCAGGTTACTGGAATTAAAACAACCAGAGTAAACCCACTAAAACCCCGAGTCACTCGCGAGAAAAAACTCTCGAACATCACTACTTCGAGTCGAACTTCAAATAACACGAGACTTTCCCCGAGTCAAACTCGTCTTCCCCAACGTCTCGAACTCCAATGCACACGAACGTGCACGGTGCACGTGCCCCATCACCTCCGGCCAACCCAGGTCGTCGCAACCATCGGCGACAGTCTCTTGAACGCGTGCGATCACAAAAACCAACCCAGATCGAACGAAACTCGTTCGAATCAAAATTCGAACATCATCTCGAACCACTGCAGAAACTAGAATCACCAAAACCCACCTCACCAACGACCATCCAACGCCGTTAGACCTCGCCGACCACTCCATCAAACCGCCTCGCCACGAGCTGCCTTCTCCCCAAAAGCGAACGCCTCCGATCAAATATCCCAGTCGAAATGTCACGACATTCGAGCCGAGCAAAAGTTCAAGCTAAAACCCTAATTAAATCGAATTCGAACAATTCGTCCATAGGAAAAATCCAACTGTATTTTTCCCTTCATCAATGATACCAAAGCTAGCTACTACCAAGATTTCAACTTCAAACATTAAGTGGATCATCGGAAATTCTCCAAATTGCTGATACCGTTCATTCCAAATTTTCAAGTTGAATATCAATTTAAAAATTCTGAAATTAGTGTTAAAATTCGCGATTTCCCATCACGAATTCATTCATACAATCCAAACTATAATTCGAGTTTATTAATTTTTTTGACATGCAACAGTATTTTACTGTATATCTTCTTTTTCCCAAATGATGTTCAAAACCATCATCCTTAAATATCTTTTAAAATCTTAGTTTAGGTTTAAATAGAGACATCTTGTTTTAATTCCTAACCCTACAAGAGATTAGATGAGGAAATTTTGAATTTTCTAATTTGTTTAAACTCTGTTATTTATAAACAGAGACACATCTTTGCCTGAGAACAGACATGCACACTTCAATTCATATAACACATATATATACTCACTGATATGTATACATATTCACCAAATTCCAACATGCATTCATAAACAATATTCATATAAACATATATATATCTTATCACAGCACAATTCATCACATATATCAAAGTAAATTTTCAAGTTTTAAGAACTGTTTTTAAAAGTATTTACTCACCTTAAAACAGAGCAGTTTATCACTTCCAGGCTTTAGATTTGATTTGGAAAAAGCTTTTGATTTCTTTGCTGTTGAAATTTGAATCCTTGCATGCTTGTTTAATAGTTGAATCTTTAACTTCAATCTTAGTTGAAAATTGAAACAAGCTGAAACCTTCTTCCAAAAGATTCTCAGGTTATAAAACAGAGAACAGAGGCACTCATTTATGAACTGCAGATTGAATTTGATCTGGATCAGCTTTGCATTCAATTCGAATTCTTTGATGATGAAACTGCTTTTGCTTGATTATTTAGTTGAATTTGAAACTGCTACTTGAATTGTAGTTGAACTTCATTTTAGTTGCAGGTTGGAATAGTTTAATTTCTTTTGAATTTGATTTCAGATTTTTAGAAAGAAGAAAAAGTTTTTAGATGAAAAAGATTTGAACTGAGAAAATAGAAGATCAGATTTCTCTAAACATACATTTATTTATAAACTATAAATTCTTAAATGAAGATAATGTTGCCACTTGTTTATTTATAAATTGGACAAATGTCCATGTAAATTCATTTAGCTTACAAGTGTCTTTAATCATGTTAATATGTTTACACATATTACTTAAGTGTTTGTATATAAATTTTATTTTATTTAAATGTAAATATAAAGTTTTTAAATTAACCTTCCTAATTAATAAATACTTATCTTAGTATATGTATATATATATAAACTATTTTTAGAGAAAATATTATAAAACCAATTACCCTTTTGAAAAAGTATTTATATCTTAAAACCTTATTTACAAAAGTATTTATGTTATATTAATTATGTGAATATGGGTTTATATAATTTTATTTACTTGTTTACAAACTATTTTAGTTTAAGAGATATTTTAAAAAGAAAGTTTATTTAAACCTTGTATATATATATTTATAACCATTTTAAATTTAAACACTTTAAAGAATACAAAATAAAACTTTATTTAAACTATCATATTTAAAATAAACAATTATCTTATATTTTGAAAACAATTGAATTAATCTAAACTAACCTTTGAAAAATATAAATTTTAAAACAAAGCTTTAAATCACAGTTCATACATATATAAATTATCAATAGACTAAATTAAATTCCAAACAATCCAAATTATAACATATACATACATATATATTACAATTTGAAAATTCAACTTTAATTTAAAACAAAAGATATTTCCATTCACAATATATATATCAAATATATATATTATAAATAGAATAAAATTTTATTAGCTTTAACAAACAAATCTTATCAATATTGTCAGATTAAGTATTTATTATCTTTTAAAAGATTAAATTACCAATTTTAAATTAAAATTATATAGGATAATTATCAATCCAATTTAATTATTAATAAAGATTATTAAATTTATATTGCCCAAAAACCCGGGATATCACATTTCTCCCCCCTTAAAATAATTTCGTCCCCGAAATTAAAACAAAGTTAATTTATTAATCCATCAAATATTTTAAAACAGCAAAGCATACCTATCATCCAGTAACTAACAACCATAGCAACCAATCAAACAAACAAACCTAACTAACTATTCTGATACAAATCAGGATAGATCTTCACTAACACTATCTAGAGTTTCCCAGATATAACACCAGGATACTCGCTCTACAGAATCTAACAATACCACTATAATCCAGAGCTCCTTTCTTCTCTAGATCCACTAATCTGAACAAAAATATCAGACCACACTCAAGTCCAGTTCAACTTCCAAATCCATCTGAACTGCATAACCTACAATCAACAATGAATCATACACGTACTCCCTCAGAAATACGTGAAATACAATGAATTCCAGATATCCAAACTGGCTATTCAATCCTGTAGATCAAAGAACTACTTTTCTCGAGAACACAGGAAAATCCAAAATAATTCAGTGCTAGCTTTCCAGACTTATCAAATCTGATAGCTTTATAATCGGAGAAAACTTAAAACAAATTTCCAATCTCCAACTCCGAATTCCAAACTCTGTCTCATATCTGCATAACTCATTAGACGATCCTGGGCTACCTCATCTCTTCCTGGTCAGCTTAACCCTTACTGATGCTTTTTGAAACAATTATGAACCAAGCACAAAATGATCTTCAAATCTGCTGAAATCCACAAACTCTTCTCCACAAGAAATAGAAGACTGAACTTCCTTCTCCCAGATTCCAGAAAATTCTATACCCACTTAGAAATTCACATAAACTTCTTGTAGAAATATGAGGTTACTTCCTTTCTTGCACAGCTACTACCTTTGCTTTCGCTGCACAACTCTGATTTTGAAATAGATGAGAATGTCGATGAACTTGAGCACAAACTAGATCCACAAACAAGCGGGAACATTGGTTATCTTAAAGACATAGCCAACAACTCAAAGAATGGACGAGTCCTCGGTCAATGGTACTGTCTTCAGCTATCCTTGGCTAGAGGAAACTCGAAACTAGAAGTAGAAGAGAAAACACAGATACTCCATAAAATTCTAAGATGCTTCACCAATCCTTCTCTAGGAACAAATCGATATAAACTAAATCTTTGACCTCTTCGATAACTTTTACTTTCTCTTGAGATGCCTCAACTCCATCCAAAAGATTACTCAAGATGAACTCTCAAACTAATCGCAAGTCACTTTTGCGATCCTACCTAGTTCGGATTCCAAAGATACTATTCTCTCTTTACCAATTAAAACAGCCTTAAGCTTTTCCAAACAAGGTTAACCCTTCAAGAAAGTCTTCACCATCTACCCAGACTGCTGATAGAAGATCCACAAAGATTCCTGAACCATCCGAAAAACGGACCACACTTATGTTTCCAAACTCTATCTCGACAGCACACCGAACACTCCGAGCTGCACTGCTATCACAGCTAACCAAGAACTTCTAATCCAAAGGCTTCTCAACTAAAACCATCAACTAACTTCACAACGGACCTCCGAGATGGCAGACATTCCAAAAGAAAACTCGGCTCCAAACCAAACGCCAATAACTTACTCTTCTTAAGGGAAACAATGAGACCATGTCCGAAGAACAACTAATCGACCTTAGTCCCATACTTCCAAACAGATAAAACTCTCTTACTCGATATCAAAGAATTCCTATACAGCCGAGTCTTTCCTATGGTAGACATCAACTGTTCCTCCAATACCTTCTTAATCTTGCTCCAAAAAGAACACCTCCTTCCGGAACATCCATAGATACTGTGTCTTATCACACAGCTACTCCTTCCTGAAGTCGCCAAGCTACCATCACTTACTTCTGCACAACTGATAGATTCAACTCTAGAAAATCTGCTCACCCGAGCTCAACCAATCTTACATTCCAATAATGGACTCCGAATCTTGAAAAGGATTTTCTTCAGAGATCCGAGATATCCTTACTCCATACTGCCAACTTACTCGAGACGATATTGGGTTTACAGTCTCGATATATACTTCCAACCTCAAACATTCAAACTCCAACTATTGGTAATTGTGTTACACACACTACCACCTTATCTACCTTTATAACTTATATTGGAAAACCCGAACAGGTAACCCAATAAATAGGTAGAAATACATAAATATATATATTTAAAATGATATATTTTTTTTATATAGAAATTATTTCTGGGTAAAATTATTTCATCTACCTCTTTAAAACAATATTGTGTCCGTTGGCCTGGTTCAAGTGTTTAGAGATCCCTATCAATAACGTTAGCTACTCGTATTGACCAGAATCCATATACCACTCAACCGATCAATTAACACAATATAAAACCATTTTTATATAACTAACAATTACGCGCTCTCAAGATAGACACCACTTCAGAGCCTAGGTATTCACTCAACCTACTGCTCTGATACCAACTGTAACGACCCGGCTTTTTCTCCACAGAAAGTCGTATCATTATGAAGAAAGAAAGGGATAGAAGAAGAAAGGATAGAAAAGAAGAAACAACAACACAAAAGAATCTCACAGCGGAAACGAATGAAATATAATATATCATATAGAATATTACATAGTATCATATACATCGGAGTTACACAACTTATACAACACATATTAGACAGTTATAAACATCTGTCTAATTCATACAACTCAAGTATCACAAATACAGACACAACATATACACAGCGGAATCATCGTATATCTACACGGTGAAGCCTTCTGCTCCAAATCTCCTCCAGAATTCGTCAAAGCTAACCTGAATCCCTCGACTACTCAATACAATATTGAGTACCCAAGAGTTTAATAAAACAGAAAATAAACACTTGTGTCAGACATGGGTCTGGTGTGAGTAAACGGGTTAAGGTTGTTTAACTTTGAAAAACCTTTGAAAGAAAAGGTATCTCGTAAGACTTCCCGCACATAAACACGGAAAAGTTTTTACCTTACGATAACCAAAACATTTGATAGGAAATTCAGTGATATTATAATAGGGTCTAGGGTTTTCAAATAAATACTCATATAGCTGAAATTGTTACATTATTAAATTCCAGCATACTAGCCACAAAGTGGGTTATACAATCAAATCCGTTGTCACTTATTGGAGTTTGGATTCCATACAATGGCAGTTTAGATTCCATATTCTCCGATCATCACTACATCACCAGTGAAAATTTCGACCTCTCTGATCAACTATATCACCAGAGATTACCAAGCCTGTAAATTCTTTTCAAAATCAAAAGCAAGTAAATCTGGAAGCTAAGCAACATCTCAACAAACAAGTTAGCATGCAGTTTAAATCAAAGCAAAGAGGCAATTCAAGTTTAAAATCAAAGCTTTAAAAGTGTCAAAAGTCTTTCAAATAAATCTGGAAGCCTGTTCATCATTTTCTGGTGAGTAACATTTATTTTAAAAAACTTAAGTATATGATATCTGTTTGCATGCTATAAATTCTTGAATATATGATGAAATATGCCTGCATGTTGTTTAATATGTTTGGTATGTATGTATATTTTTGTATATATGGATGAATTGGTGTGCATGTCTGTTTCTTGCTCTGTTTCCAGTTTCAAGCTCAAAAGTTTGGATTTAAATCCTGTATCTTTTGACCTAGTAACCATTATGATTTAAGTTAAAAACAATAATTGTTTGTTTAATCATAGACTAGTGTTTAAAATTTTATTTAAGTTAAAATAAAAAGGAAATTGCTCTGGAAAACATAGTGGAACAGGAAAACTTGGGTTTTTGTTAAAATTCGAACCCCTTAATTCATTGATTCAGGTGTATGATCTGAATCCCTGATTGAAATCATGATTTTTAAGATTCGAATCAAAATTTTTAGAGGGGTATTGAACGAGTAATTTGAGGTTGAACAGATTTTGCATTCTGGGTAATCTCTGGTGATATAGTTGATCAGAGAGGTCGAAATTTTCACTGGTGATGTAGTGATGATCGGAGAATATGGGAAAAATAGCAGAAGTGATGTCAGAGCACTGTGGCGATGGTGGTTGGTCGTCACATTTGAAACCCGATCCCGGTCTCATCGAAATCCAAAACGTATCTTTTAAGGCCAAGTTGTTTAAAGGTTTAAACATTTAAACTTATATTCTGAATGATATAAACAGATAGATAAATAACATTATCACAATAGATAATTCATATCAACATTCATCTCACAAAGCAGCATATATCATATATATATCAGAGACATACAAATCATCCAATATCAACCAATCACCCAATATCAAACATCCAGTATTAATCAATTATCTAAACAGAATTGATTTACTCTAATCAATTTAATTAACCTTTAATTAAATTAATTACTATCCTTTAATTACTTGGATTATCTTAATCCTGCTCACTATCATCAATTAATTACAAATTAATTAATTAAACATCTAAATGATCTTCCTTAATTAATCTCCTTTGATTAATTATCTTTAATTACATCAAGTAATTATCCTTAACCATATACAGTAATTAACCTTTAATTACTATCATTAATTACAATAATCCTTATTAATTAATTAACCTTTTTTTTTATTAAATAATTAATTTTAATCAACCACTTCATTAATTAATTAGACTTAATTAATCATAAACAGTAATTAACAATTTGTAATTACTTATCTTAATTAATTACTTTTTAATTAATTAATTTATTATTCTTTAATCACTTATTATTGATTAATTAATCTTAATTAATTAACCCTTAATTAATTACTTCCTTAATTAATTACTCTCTTTTAATTAATTACCTTAACTAGTAATTAATCATATTTTTAATTAACCTTAACCTTTTAATTAATTAATTACTCTTTAATTAATTTACTTTAAATTAATTATATTAATTAATCCTTTAATTAATAACATCAAGTGATTAACTCTTAATCAATTCCATTTAATTACTTCCATAAGTAATTTTCTCTTCTCTTAATTACATTCAGTAATTATCCATTTATTACTTGACTAAGTAATTATACTTAATTAATCATAGTGATTATCTTTAATTAATTATACTAATTAATTAACCTAAAATTAATTACATTAATTAATTAATCCATTAATCATCACTAAATTTTTAATTAAAGTAATTACTTAATTACATTCATTTCCACTAATTACTTCATTAAGTAATTATTCTTAATTACAAATAGTAGTAAACCTTTAATTTAATTTTATTAATTAACTATTCTTAATTAATCTCAACTTAATTAATTAAGAATACTTGTATTTATTTAAAATACTTACTCAAAGTATTTACTTTATTAAAACCAAATTTAGAAATTAATTTTGAAATATAATTTACTTTAAACCAAACAATTTTAATATTGATATACTTAAATTTTTGAAAACCATTTCAAAACATGTTTAATTAAATCAAACCATTATTTAATTTAAAACTTGTTTTAATACTTAAAAACTTGTTTATGCTTTAAATTTTAAAACCCAGATATGATTTGCTTTTAAATTTTCAAAACCAGGTTACTGGAATTAAAACAACCCGAGTAAACCCACTAAAACCCCGAGTCGCTCGCGAGAAAAAACTCTCAAACATCACTACTTCGAGTCGAACTTCAAATAACACGAGACTTTCCCCGAGTCAAACTCGTCTTCCCCAACGTCTCGAACTCCAATGCACACGAACGTGCACGGTGCACGTGCCCCATCACCTCCGGCCAACCCAGGTCGTCGCGACCATCGGCGACAGTCTCTTGAACGCGTGCGATCACAAAAACCAACCCAGATCGAACGAAACTCGTTCGAATCAAAATTCGAACATCATCTCGAACCACTGCAGAAACTAGAATCACCAAAACCCACCTCACCAACGACCATCCAACGCCGTTAGACCTCGCCGACCACTCCATCAAACCGCCTCGCCACGAGCTGCCTTCTCCCCAAAAGCGAACGCCTCCGATCAAATATCCCAGTCGAAATGTCACGACATTCGAGCCGAGCAAAAGTTCAAGCTAAAACCCTAATTAAATCGAATTCGAACAATTCGTCCATAGGAAAAATCCAACTGTATTTTTCCCTTCATCAATGATACCAAAGCTAGCTACTACCAAGATTTCAACTTCAAACATTAAGTGGATCATCGGAAATTCTCCAAATTGCTGATACCGTTCATTCCAAATTTTCAAGTTGAATATCAATTTAAAAATTCTGAAATTAGTGTTAAAATTCGCGATTTCCCATCACGAATTCATTCATACAATCCAAACTATAATTCGAGTTTATTAATTTTTTTGACATGCAACAGTATTTTACTGTATATCTTCTTTTTCCCAGATGATGTTCAAAACCATCATCCTTAAATATCTTTTAAAATCTTAGTTTAGGTTTAAATAGAGACAGCTTGTTTGAATTCCTAACCCTACAAGAGATTAGATGAGGAAATTTTGAATTTTCTAATTTGTTTAAACTCTGTTATTTATAAACAGAGACACATCTTTGCCTGAGAACAGACATGCACACTTCAATTCATATAACACATATATATACTCACTGATATGTATACATATTCACCAAATTTCAACATGCATTCATAAACAATATTCATATAAACATATATATATCTTATCACAGCACAATTCATCACATATATCAAAGTAAATTTTCAAGTTTTAAGAACTGTTTTTAAAAGTATTTACTCACCTTAAAACAGAGCAGTTTATCACTTCCAGGCTTTAGATTTGATTTGGAAAAAGCTTTTGATTTCTTTGCTGTTGAAATTTGAATCCTTGCATGCTTGTTTAATAGTTGAATCTTTAACTTGAATCTTAGTTGAAAATTGAAACAAGCTGAAACCTTCTTCCAAAAGATTCTCAGGTTATAAAACAGAGAACAGAGGCACTCATTTATGAACTGCAGATTGAATTTGATCTGGATCAGCTTTGCATTCAATTCGAATTCTTTGATGATGAAACTGCTTTTGCTTGATTATTTAGTTGAATTTGAAACTGCTACTTGAATTGTAGTTGAACTTCATTTTAGTTGCAGGTTGGAATAGTTTAATTTCTTTTGAATTTGATTTCAGATTTTTAGAAAGAAGAAAAAGTTTTTAGATGAAAAAGATTTGAACTGAGAAAATAGAAGATCAGATTTCTCTAAACATACATTTATTTATAAACTATAAATTCTTAAATGAAGATAATGTTGCCACTTGTTTATTTATAAATTGGACAAATGTCCATGTAAATTCATTTAGCTTACAAGTGTCTTTAATCATGTTAATATGTTTACACATATTACTTAAGTGTTTGTATATAAATTTTATTTTATTTAAATGTAAATTTAAGGTTTTAAATTAACCTTCCTAATTAATAAATACTTATCTTAGTATATGTATATATATATAAACTATTTTTAGAGAAAATATTATAAAACCAATTACCCTTTTGAAAAAGTATTTATATCTTAAAACCTTATTTACAAAAGTATTTATGTTATATTAATTATGTGAATATGGGTTTATATAATTTTATTTACTTGTTTACAAACTATTTTAGTTTAAGAGATATTTTAAAAAGAAAGTTTATTTAAACCTTGTATATATATATTTATAACCATTTTAAATTTAAACACTTTAAAGAATACAAAATAAAACTTTATTTAAACTATCATATTTAAAATAAACAATTATCTTATATTTTGAAAACAATTGAATTAATCTAAACTAACCTTTGAAAAATATAAATTTTAAAACAAAGCTTTAAATCACAGTTCATACATATATAAATTATCAATAGACTAAATTAAATTCAAAACAATCCAAATTATAACATATACATACATATATATTACAATTTGAAAATTCAACTTTAATTTAAAACAAAAGATATTTCCATTCACAATATATATATCAAATATATATATTATAAATAGAATAAAATTTTATTAGCTTTAACAAACAAATCTTATCAATATTGTCAGATTAAGTATTTATTATCTTTTAAAAGATTAAATTACCAATTTTAAATTAAAATTATATAGGATAATTATCAATCCAATTTAATTATTAATAAAGATTATTAAATTTATATTGCCCAAAAACCCGGGATATCACATCTTCTTATGGCTCTCCTCTCATGTATGTACATACAAGCCATGTGTGCATCTCCCCTCTTCACACGCACAGCCTCCATAGCTCCTTCATAAACTTCCCATGCATGCATACACTCACAAATATATACCACTCACAAGCACGCAATCTCATGCACACACGCTTACACTCATGTACACTACCCATATGTATATAAGGGACGAAGTATTAAGACCAAAAAAATAAAGTTATTGTGTGCATTTTACAAAACAGAGAAGGAAATAGAAAGAAATGTGTTAAGGGAATTTCTGTGTAAAAGTTTTGTAGAGAGTAAGAGAAAAAAAATTTAAAAGGATTTGTACAGCATGGCAATGCTAAGGTGTTGTACATGCAATATATTAAGTTAAAGCAAATGGAAATTATGTACAAGTTAGCATTGAGTTCATGTCCTTATAAAAAGACATTCCGTAAAACAAGCCTTAATTTAAGGCCAAAAACACAGTAGCGAAGAAGGCTAGAAAGAAGGAAAGGATTGTGCAAGAAATGGCTGTGTTTATATATATGTGTGTGAGTTTTTGTTTTAAAAGTTTTGCGGTACCCCGCCACATAAAATTCCTTTCGCGTACGAGTCGCGAACGATATAAATAAAATTACAATCGTTCACAACAATGTAAGACGATCATAAAACAATAATAAAATAGAACAGTTAATTTTCAAAAGTACCGACGTTTGCCGTAAAAAGCCTCAAACGAAAATTCAATTATTTTCCAAATAAAAAATTATGGAAAAATCCTATAAATTAAATTAAAAATACATCATCAAAAATCAGTTCTAAATTCGAAACATAGATTTTAATGTAATTTAAATTGGAATCTGAATATTTAAACAAATTAAATATTCCAATTCAAAGACCTAAAAATAAAGGTCGCTGCATCCAATATGGCCAAATAATCAAATTTTAGTATTTAACAATCTATATAATAGGTATACAATTGAAATTAAAATCAACATGTATATAACTGAAATTGAAAGTCATAATGTCGAGAAATTCAGATTTCTCTCTATGAAATTCCCTGTATTTCAATTTAAATGAAATTCGCTTTTCAAAGCGGATATTTTTTCTAAACCAACCAATAATTCGTCCAATACATAAACAACAAAATTTTATCCACTATATATCATGCTGATTGTCAAAAAAGGTTAGTTTAACTTATCAAAATTTCAGTTGACGCTTTCGCATTCTGGTTCGATCTAAAATCGAATGAGCTCAAAATTCCATTTGCTCCAAATTCGATGAATCCAATTCCAATTCATAAATGACATTCCTACAAGTACAACGCAACTAACCACGTCCAAAGCCGACCTCATATGAAATAGTTATTGGGTTGATAAGATTTTGATTTAATTAAATAATCAAATATGCTTAATCACTTAATTAAAACGTTAATTATATTATCAAACCCTAATCATCCATCATCCAAACCTGGGCCGCCTTTTCTTGCTCCTTGACATCGCTGCCTCAGATGATCCCATGCCATCGCAACACCTCCGTCGACTACCCAGACTAAGAGCAACCTATCGCCGCTTAAGTCGCCAATTGACAGGGCTCCACGACCGAGATGAAGCACGAGAAAAGATCTCTGTTCATCTCGCTTTTCCCGCCGCCTCTTATGATGAGAGACCCCCAAACTCCGCCAACACGAAGGCCTCAACAACCCCTACAAATTTGCTTTATGGCCGCCACCCAAAGATCAACGTCATTGCCGTAAAGTTCTAATTGCCATTATCTCAAGTGAATTCCGGCCGTCGTGCAACGATCTCCGATGATCCGATGGGTCAACACACTCATTTCACCCCCCACAAACATTTTTCATATTAGGACCATCACCTAATTCGACCTCTAGTAGCATCAATCAACGATGGTCATTGGATTTGGCTAGCCTAGGTTTTTAAGTTTAGAGAATGAAGAGAGGGCAAGGGTACTTATATAGATTTCTCTCTTCCATTATACCCATCAAAATCACGGACTCCAGTCGAGGTGTGCTCACTGACGTTCCTAACCAAATACCCATATTCCAAATTTAATGGAACTAGTTTCAAGACCTAATTCTATCGTATACAAAAGTTAGCTTTTATTATCAAATTATATTTTTATTTTATTTTCCCATGATTTTTAATTTATAGTATTTTTAAATAAATTAAATATCCCCATTCGAAATGTTAAAAATTTCGGACTGTTACATTCTTCCATCTTAAAAAGAATTTCGTCCCCGAAATTCCCAAAGGAAGAAAAATGTCTTTGAACCCTTAATATTACAAAACTCTTATACTCAAAATGAGTTATTAAATCTTTTAAAATCTTATAAGTTACGGAAAATTTCGGCAGCATCTAGCCTTTGCTTCTATGAACATGTATCTCACTTACAAATAATATCCAATCAAACAACTTTCATTTTTAATGTCAAAAGCATATCATTATATTAATGCACATACGATGCATGTATGTCATCCGTATGCAGTATCAAATTCGATTGCTTGCTCGATTGCACAATTCTCACTTTCGAACTAGTATCACTCACTCGACTTCCTTAGTGCGGACTCCGATCAGGTTTCTTGATTGGAAATCTACGTTCTCCTTGCATAAGGATACACTATGATAAAAACTTCAGAATGTTATAAAAAATCCATATCAAGTGTTTGCCGTCAAGAATCAAGTGAAAAATCCTTATTCGGATCGGTGTAAATGGCCTAGAAACCGTGTACTCGAATCTAGATCAAAACAGTTATGCAAATAAAATAATTGACATACAACTTACATATTAATTCCATTAGTTTCTTAATTCCACCAATTTCTTTTTATTTTCAATTCCCATTCATTTTCTCAAAGATCACTTCTTATTTAATACTAGAATTCATTTATGAACCATTTCATAAAGCTTTTCATAAGTTTATAAACATCTTATAAATACAACTTGTTTTTATCAACACCTTGAAACTTCAGTTCATATTTATATAACACTCTTCTACATCCTAAAAGTATATATAAAAATTTTAGATTTTCTTTACTTAGCCAGGATGTTCCATATATTTAAAACCTATTTTAATTTTCTATCGTCACAAATTTATAAGTTACAAAACTTATTTTCTTATAATTTCACAAAATCACATAGCTTCAATTTCTATACGAACTCAAAAGTTTTCGACTATCCAAAATTGCCGAAAACTCCATTTTCATTTAAAAAATGAAATCTACCAAACAACATCTCAAAATGAGATGCGTAAACCAAACTATCCCAATGGATAGGATAAATGAGCCTATAATATCACTTAACTGAAACTTCAGAATTAAACACCCAGTTTTATTTCAATTCTATTTGAAATAATAATATACATATCTTCTTTGTATATCAAATCATACTTTTGGAATTTAGAACAAACTTTGTTTTACTAAACAACTCTATGGCAAATTACTAAGGTAGTAATTCCTCACTTAGAAACTTGAAAATGAACGTCGTTGATGCTGTAGTCATCACCAGAATTTTTTTCCAACGACCAAAGTGAGTTCAGTGATTTCTATCCCCTTTACAATCCATTTTAAAATATTTCTATACACATATACTTCCAAATAATAATATTATTATATTCCCAGAACTTTGAAAAACAATTTCAAAAACATCGGGATTTAAGTTCTCAAATTCTCAGTTTAAATCCCTTTTTATTTATAAGTCATATCTATAAATCATGCTTATATAATTCCACTTTCTTACAAAAATCATTTCACAAATGAATATCTTTGTTTAGATTATAATAAACAACCATTATCAAAATAAAATTTTAATTCAACCTACTACTGAACATCTTATAGTCAAATCATGAAACTGAATTCACAAGGTGTTCGTATATAATTTAACCAAACCGTCAATGCTTATTTACTGGCCGAGCATAGTTAATCAAACAATAAATGATAATAAATGAATATTATAATTTCTTTAAAAACAACCTCATCATATATTTCTATATCAATTTCTAAAATTATTCTTTTATATACGAATCTAGGTAAAATTATTCCATTTACCAGTTTTTAAAACAATACCATGTCGGTTTTCCTTGTCTAAGTATTTAGAAATCCCTATCGACTTAGTTGTATCTTTTGTATCGACCAGAATTCATAGACCACTCAGCTGATAAATCAACACAATATAAAACATTTTATAGCACTAGCAAATATTCCCTCTTATAATAACTCAAACTCATTATAGCGTATTACTAGCCCAATCTCTAATTAGTCTACCCCACCAAAGCCTAGGTGTTTGCTCAACCTAAGCTATGGTATCACTTGTAACGACCGGCCTTTTCGACCCTCAAAATTCGACGCTGATACATCCATGGTATTTACGTGTCAAACATTCAAGTGCCAAAAAGTTAGACTATTGGGGGGAAAGAAAGAGAAATACAGAACATAATCTCATATCATGACGAGTAATATACGATATACAATAAACTTTTGCAAAAGAAAACTATAATATACATACATCAATCAGAGTTAATCAACTAATCATCAACCTAGATAGTTATAACAACCTGTTCTCACAAATGTTGATAAATATAAACAACTAATGCAGTGGAAATAAAACATATGTGAATACATCTTAGAGGCATTTAGCTCGTCTCTTGAAGCTCCAAAGCATCCAAAACTAGATTTGAAAATATGCTCGGTCTGACCCATGCATTGTAAGAAAATAATGTCTGAATCAGTCTGGTAAACCACCATGAGAAACACACCTCAAATGGATTTTAATGTTGTAAAACCTTTCAAAATAAAGGAATCTCATAAGACCACGCCACAGATAAACACAGACGATGTTTGGCCTTACCATGACCAAATCGTTTATAGAAAATCTTATGATATTATAATAATGTCTAGGGTACAAAATAAATATTGAATCTTAGCTGAAATTTTTATATTAATTAAATTCCAGTATAATGGGTATACAATTAAGTCCGAAGTCACTTATTGGAGAATGGATTCCATAAATGACAAGGTAAGGGTTTACTTTTCGTATAGTACACCTCTAGAGAAAATGTACCGATGATGCCTTAATTGCACCTCTGCTACTCAGGACCAGCCTACTTCTTCCTAGATAGTGTTGAATATGATCACCCCTCAGTTGTCCCTGACAAATCGTTTCTGTGGCCACAAACATACATAATCCATAAATAAATGTCAATCTAGATACAAGTGAGCTCATACCCTAATGGGAGTGATCCATATAGCCCTGTAGTACATCTCTGCTTTAGTAATTACTGGTTGTATAGCCTGTTGAATCATGGATTTTGATTCATGACAACATACAATAATTAATAAGAAGAAGCAAAGAAGATGCAACTACTAACCGAAGAAGATATGCTAGCACTTTGGAGATCTCAAGGTCACATTATATAAATGTGTTAGTACATGTATATTGTGTTTGTAGAGTAGTTATTTTTGTTAAAATCTATTCTCAAAATCTCTCACAAACATCAAGAAATTTTCCACCTTCATCGTAATTTTAAAGTAAGTTGGAAAATATGCATATATATGCTCAAACAGCCAGAACAGTCGACTGGTACATTTAAACCAGTCGACTGGTTCAGCAGTTTGCTCATATATATGCAAACATGCACATAAACGTGCACACACTTTCTTCGACCAGTTGGCTAGTATATTTTGACCAGTCGACTCTTGTATTTCAACTGTCATTTTTTCTGAAAAGACGCCTCCTTTGATGAAGAGTCTCAATCCATATTTCTTCTAAATAGATGCTTCTTTTGATGAGAACTATTCGTGAATGGTTATATCTCTTAGACTACTATATAAACACGTTAGTTCTACATCAAAATAATCAATTCAATTATTGCTTTCTGATCTTACTCTCTAATATTCTTTTTGCTCTATAAGTCTATCATATTCTTCCTTCAATCCTTATTTACATTCACAAATTTGAGGATTAGATTATAGGAAGTTTTTGTACATCATTGACTCATTAGTGTTATTAAGAACACAAGAAGTCAGAAACTAATTTATATTTATTATTGATCCGTTCTGCTGCTCGGGTTAAGTAAAGACCTCTTCTGATGCTGAGGAAAAATCCTGTTCTGCTGCTCAGGTCCCTGTTCGGCTGCTCAGGGGTTGTATAGACCTGTTCCTCCGGGTTAAGTGAGGGTATTGTTGTTAGTTAAATTCCAGAAGGGAGTCTGGGACTGGACGTTGGACGGTGCTCCGAACCAGTATAAAATATCTGGTGTTATTTTACTATACTGCTTTTATATTCCGCACTATTTACAGTATTACTATCATCTCTCTACTCTGTATTATCATATATCCATATTACACAGTCCTACACACTTTCATTTGGTATCAGAGCAAGGCATCCTATAACCGTTACACAGTTATTTGATACTTTGCTAATATGGAAAGTAACACTAGCACTGTCACTAACACTAGTTTTACTGAAGGTCAATCTACAGCACGACCTCCATTCTTCAATGGCATGAACTACAATTACTGGGCTACACGTATGAGAATCTATATGCAATCTAATAGTTTTGAATCATGGAATATTTCACAAAAAGAATACACTCCTTTTACTGGAGAATACTCTACATGGAGTAACACACAAAAATTAGATGCAACTAACAATGCTAAAGCAATGAATATGTTATTTTGTGCTTTAGAGAAAAACGAGTTTAATCGTATTAGTATGTGTGAATATGCGTATGAAATATGGCGTACACTTAAGATCACACATGAAGGAACTAATAAGGTTAAACAAAGTAAGATTTCTATGCTCAAAAATCAATTTCAAAACTTTAGGATGAAGCAAGATGAATCTATTAGTGACATGTATTCTAGATTTCAAGACATTTACCATTCACTATTAGGACTAGGAGAAAAATATACTGATTTTGATATTGTCTCGAAAATCCTTAACTCTTTAACGGATGAGTGGGAAGGAAAAGTATTAGCTATCGAAGAAGCTAATGATCTCTCTACCATGAAACCAGAAGAGTTAATAGGAAATCTAATGTCTTAGGAAGTAAATTTGCAGGCAAAGAGAGTACAGGCACAAGATAAAAAGAATATAGCTTTTCATGCACAAGAAGAAGAAGAAGAAGGTTCTGATGATGAAGATCTTGCATTCATTGCCAAAAATTTCAAAAAGTTTTTGAAATTTCGAAAAATTTAAAAAAAAAATGGCAAAAGAAGTTTCAATAACGGATCCAACAAACCATCAAACTTTGCTCTAGAATGCTATAATTGTCATAAGAAAGGTCATATTCAAAAAGATTGTCCAGAACAGAAGAAAACCTACAAAAACAAGAGCAAGAAGGACAATTACAAAAGGAAAGCTTTCTCAGTAACATGGGATGATTCAGATTCCTCTTCATCATCTGAAAGTGAAAGCGACAATGACACTGAACAAGCTAATGTATGTTTTATGGCTACAGATAATGAGGTTAGTGATTTTACTTTTGATGATTTAATTGAGAATAATTCACAACTCTTAGACACTCTTAAAAATGTCAAAAGAAAATATAAGGAAACTCATGAAAATCAAAATAAAGCAGAATTCGAAAAGGATATGCTTAAAGATGAGAAGAAAATACTAGAGGAAGAACTTGAAAATCTTCAAAAATCATTCTCTAATGTTAATTCTCAACTTACCTTATTAAGTCAAGAAATTGAAACTCAAAAGGAAAAGAATGATACTTTAGTTCTTGAAAATCACGAGTTAAAAACTAAAGTTAAAATGATTGAATTAGACAATATTGGTCTTAAAAGTAAGTTAGAAGATATTACTAAAAATGTATCTAACTTCAATAAAGGAAGAGAAAATTTGTCTAAAATTATTGAAAATTCTCAATCTGTTTCAAATAAAAGAGGTCTAGGATATGTTAAGAAATCAATAGCTCCACATAAAATAGAAAATAAATGGAGAAAAGATTCTAAAACTAAGATCACAAAAGATAATTCAAAAAGGACCAGTTCAACAGTTTGATTAGGAAGAAATATATAAAATCCTTTTTTGAATCTGTATACAAAAATAAAAATTATATTATTAAGGGAATACTGAACCCTCTTGGGTTTGGTTTCCTAAGACCTAACTCTTAGGACCCTATAAGAAAAGTGGGTACCAATGTTATTTTCTTATTTTTTTGCAGGTCCCACTTAAAAAGAGAGGAAAATGGATATTAGACAGTGGTTGCTCAAAACACATGACAGGAGACAAAAATATGCTATCAAATATTACCTACTCAGAAGGAGGCTCTGTCACTTTTGGAGACAATTCCAAAGGTTTTATCATCGGCAAAGGCGATGTGAGCAACAACGGTACATCTAATTTACCTCTTATTTCAAATGTTTTATTAGTTAAAAATTTGAAACATAATCTTTTAAGCATTAGCCAATTATGTGACAAAGGATTCAAAATCACATTTTCAGAAAATAAATGTAGTATTTTTGATCAAAATGAACATCTCATTTTTGAAGGTAATAGAGACAGAAATATCTATTTTCTTAATATGAAAATAAATCATAATTCTGATATGTGTTTAATAGCCAAAGAAAATGATCCTTGGTTATGGCACAAATGTTTCTGTCATATTAATTTCAAAGCTATAAATAAACTTTCTAAAAATGATTTAGTAAAAGGTTTACCTAAAATGAATTTTAAAGTAAATCATATTTGTGATGTATGTCAATTAGGAAAATTAACTAAATCATCTTTTAAATCTAAAAAGGTTATTTCAACAGTACAACCACTAGAATTACTACACATGGATTTATTTGGACCAACTCAAGTACAATCCATAAATCATAGTAAGTATGCGTTTGTAATTGTTGATGATTTTTCTAGATTTACTTGGACTATTTTTATGAAAAACAAAAGTGATACTTTTGAGCATTTCAAAACTTTTGTCAAAAGAATACAAAATTTAAAGAATTTAAAAATAAAAAATATTAGAAGTGATCATGGTGGTAAGTTTGAAAACGAAGCTTTTGAACATTTTTGTAAAAAGAAAGGAATAATCCATAATTTTTCTTTTCCTCCAACTCCTCAACAAAATGGAGTAGTAGAACGAAAAAATAGAACTTTACAAGAATGTGCAAGAACTTTGTTAAATGGAAGTACGCTACCAAAACATTTCTGGGCAGAAGCAGTTGCAACAGCCTGTTATGTATTGAATCGTGTTTCTATTAGACCTTCTTTTATTAAATTTAGACGAGAACTTGGTATCGTCTCTCTTAAAGATATACTTACCAACTAAGCTATGAGTAATTCTTGCCTTCTTATGTTTTCTGTTTTATAACTTTTTTCAATTATTTTTTAACTACCTGTTTCCTTTATTTTCTCCCATCACTCTTTTTTTTCTGGTAGAAAAATTTCAAACTTTTCTAACCATCTATACTTTCTGAAGTTTTCTCCTATATATACATACTCTCTATTTGTATATTATCCTCACATTCTCTTTTGCAAACAAAATTACAGCCTTCTTTCACTTATTTCAAAACAATGACTCTAGAACTCTTCTTGGCAAATATTATCATTCTTATGGCTTCTAACCTCAACTCTTCTGATGAACCATCATGCAAAGATTTTTCAACACCATCTTCTGCATATGATTCCTCTGATTCTCATTTACCCACTCCAACTACTAGAAATCATACCGGAGATACTCCAGAAAAGAAGAAGTCTAGGCGGTTTTTGTTCTTCGGTTCCCCGGATACTAAACAAAAGATAGATGATATCCATCACTATCAACGGGAACTAGTTGAACTTAACCGTGAAATGTATTACGAGCAGAAAACAAATTCAAGACGTCTTCAGTTTCTTGCAGATATCGGATCGAAAATTTGTGGTTGTTCTACATCTAACGTACATCAACCAACATCTTTTCATCCTCATACTTCTCAACCGTCTTCCTCTAATTATAATCCATGGGAACCGAGTCCTCAACCTCCTCCAGTCTCTCCGAATTATTCGTCTCGGAATAACATTTGGTCTCCTCTTCAACCATATATTGAGAATACCAAAATAGAACCAGGAGAGGAAACCACACCGAAGACAACTCCAAGGAAGACTCCAAAGAAATCTCCCAAATGATTTCTTACTTTATTTGTATTTTGTTCCTAATTCTTTGTTTCAAATATTATATATTTTTCCTAATGATCAGAAATCTCAACCAAAGATGAAATGAGTGTTGGACATACTGTTATTATGTATGAAAATATCCTATTTTATATTTATTTTAGTACATAATTTAGATATATATATTTTTTACAAGTCACAGAATCTCTGTACAAAAATTATTCCAGGAGTCGACTGCCCAGTTTCAACCAGTCGACTGCCTTAACATTGTTTGCTCTCTGGTTTCCTTATCCAGTCGACTAAGTTTCACCAGTCGACTGGTTTACCTTAGTTCTTCTCAGGATTGCTTAAACAGTCGACTGGATATCACTCACCAGTTGACTGCTGGACTTCATGGTTAAAATTTTCTACAACCCGAACCATTTTTTTCACCCTATCATCCAATAGTTGTTTGCCACCTCAACTTCATCTCCTCATAACTGATTCATTCATCTTCTTTTTTCAAATTTCAAAACCCTACCACCCCTTCAACTATTTTCAAATTGCACTACAATGGCACCTCCCAAAACAAAAAAAATCAAAAACTTCATCTTCTTCCACTCAAGAACCCATTGATTCATACATTGCTCAATGGTTGTACGATGCTACTACCATACAACGATGGAGGAAATTGAAAAATGTTCCAATTCTAGAGAGCTCCTTTGTTGTTTTCCCGGATTTCTCAGCCTACGGTCTTCTCAACATTGCTAGGCAGGGAAAATTAGAATCTCTACTCGACTATGAAAAGAACAAGCTTCCAATTAATCACATCATGGTTAAACTTTTTCTGGCTAACTTGAATTTGGGTCATCAAGATCCAAGAGGTAACCGAGATAATTGCATTTGGAGCTTAGTATGTGGCAAGAAGGTATTTCTCCCAATTGATCGTATTGGTCATATTCTTGACACACCAACGGATGGGATAAATCTTCAAGAAGTTGATTGTGTAGTCCATACCCGAAATGAAGTCAGTCACCGTTTTATAGAAGATAATTCAGACGGTACAAAGTCGATTGGTCTTCGTCCCACCGCTAGATTACTTCATCGGGCAATGATGTGATCTATTCTTCAACGAACCGGCACTTTTGATCAGGTTTATCAAGAAAATTTCCATGCTTTGTATGCTATATACAATGGTCAAGACATTAATTGGATTCAACTCATAGTAGACGAGTTACTCAGCTTCAATCAAGGTGCTATGAAACGTATTTTCTATGCTGAGTACGTAATGCGTTTACTTAAACATTGTGACGTCCCGGAACCAGATTCCAAAATTTCTACCGTAGGGATTCTTAATGCAAAGACTATAAAGCTCATGAAGTTGCCTCCTCCCACTCTTCGCATTATTCCCTATACAGATTGGCTTGCACGTGCACAATCAGGACAACCTCAACAACCACCAGCTGCTCCTTCTCAATCTTCAATGCCAAGCGATGTTCGCATTCCCTCTGCAACTCTCTCAACAAAAGAATCAATAGATATAGTTGCTCGGAATCAATTCCTTCTAGAAGCTCGTTTGAAAAGAATGGATGCTAAAATAGATAAGAAATTCGATAAGGTAAAATCATTCTTTGTCAAATTATGGGACGCAATCTCATGCTCTTCATCAAGTTCTCATACTACTCAAGATCCGGGAAAACGTCCTGCACCTCAATTCACATGGAGCACTTCAGACGAAGCTACTAGTTCTTCTCCAAGTATTGGCGAACCTCCTTCTGAACCACAGCACAAAAGCAAAGGGAAAGACATTCAAGAAGAAGAAGAGGAAGGAGACGATGAGCAAATAGATTCCGACTAATCATTCATGGTTCTCTGGTGTTGGTTTTTGAATAATATTCAGTGCTTTACTATTTTAAGAGACTTGTATAACTAGTCTCTCTATGACTACTGCTACTACTGTTACCTGGTTTTGTTCATATTTCATATTTTATATATGCTACCTGGTTATACAATGCTTCTATTTTTCCTTTTTGTCGATGACAAAGGGGGAGAGACATAGGTGGACTAACATTTTATTTGCGGGAAAAAGATAGCCATTTATTAAGGAGGTATAATAAATTCAGGGGGAGTTTATATTCTTTTACTACGATATATATATTCTTCTTATACAGGTTGTCATCAATCAAAAAGGGGAGAATGTTGAATCATGGATTTTGATTCATGACAACATACAATAATTAACAAGAAGTAGCAAAGAAGATGCAACTACTAACCGAAGAAGATATGCTAGCACTTTGGAGATCTCAAGGTCACATTATATAAATGTGTTAGTACATGTATATTGTGTTTGTAGAGTAGTTATTTTTGTTAAAATCTATCCTCAAAATCTCTCACAAACAACAAGAAATTATCCACCTTCATCGTAATTTTAAAGTAAGTTGGAAATTATGCATATATATGCTCAAACAGCCAGAACAGTCGACTGGTACATTTAAACCAGTCGACTGGTTCAGCAGTTTGCTCATATATATGCAAACATGCACATAAACGTGTGCACACTTTCTTCGACCAGTTGGCTGATATAATTTGACTAGTCGACTCCTGTATTTCAACTGTCATTTTTTCTGAAAAGACACCTCCTTTGATGAAGAGTCTCAATCCATATTTCTTCTAAATAGATGCTTCTTTTGATGAGAACTATTCGTGAATGGTTATATCTCTTAGACTACTATATAAACACGTTAGTTCTACATCAAAATAATCAATTCAATTATTGCTTTCTGATCTTACTCTCTAATATTCTTTTTGCTCTATAAGGCTATCATATTCTTCCTTCAATCCTTATTCACATTCACAAATTTGAGGATTAGATTATAGGAAGTTTTTGTACATCATTGACTCATTAGTGTTATTAAGAACACAAGAAGTCAGAAACTAATTTATATTTATTATTGATCCATTCTGTTTCTGGGTTAAGTAAAGACCTCTTCTGTTGCTGAGGCAAAATCCTGTTCTGCTGCTCAGGTCCCTGTTCGGCTGCTCAGGGGTTGTATAGACCTGTTCCTCCGGGTTAAGTGAGGGTATTGTTGCTAGTTAAATTCCAGAAGGGAGTCTGGGACTGGACGTAGGACGGTGCTCCGAACCAATATAAAATATCTGGTGTCATTTTACTATACTGCTTTTATATTCCGCACTATTTACAGTATTACTATCATCTCTCTACTCTGTATTATCATATATCCATATTACACGGTCCTACACACTTTCATAGCCTGAGGCTATGTTTTACCTTTTAGCAAATCCCACTTGGAATGCTAAAACTACACTCCAAGCAATAATGCAACATCGGCATTTGTCCATACAAGTTTGTCCTGGAACTAAACAAAATCGAAGGGCTACCTCTACTACATTCTTTTTGGAATCACCCTTAGGATTAGTAGCTAGTAGCCCTTGCACTTCAAAGAACTCCTTCTTTGATTCCATCAACTTCGGGATGCCTCTAATACGAATGCTTATGTCAATTCGAAGCGGCGTTTGGATAATATATCTGATCCCAGTCTCTCCGAACCGACAACGATAGTTTTAAAACAGGCTAAGATTTTGATAATTGGTTATTTAACAATCAAATAACAAAAAAATTTACCTGAGATTTAACTAAGCATGGTTAAGCACAAAGAAACCACTAAGCCTCTTTAATTAATACTTTCATCGATTAAAACCATCTTGTAAATACTTGTATCAAAATACATTTACAAAGATATATTCACAAGTCACCTCTACTCCTTCCAATACATAGAAAAATATTCATATACTTATCTCGACTGTATAAGTATATTCACAAACCATTTCACCCTTTAATACCTAGAAACTCTTCCATGTACTTATATCAATACTATAAGTATATTCACAAAACACTACATTTCCAATACTTAGGAAATATACCCATATACTTATCTCAACGATATAAGTATATTCACAAATCTTAAGAAATATTTTATTTCTGAAACTATATTTAATTGGATTAAAACAAATGTCATTTAAAAATATAAACAACAATAAACCAAAAACACCTTTGGTGTAAGTAAACGGATCGTATGGAAATTAGACCAAATATATTTACCACCACTTTCCAATTTCAAATAGTATTATCTTTTGATTAGAAATGAAATCGAACAAGTTAGAAAACTATCCTTACCTCAACACATATTCTTAATTCTCAAGATAGAAACGAGTTTCCATACCTTGGAATTTTATTAAAGTAAGGAAAACATTTTCTCTACCACCGTAATTTAAAATGACCATTTATGGAAATTGGTTCTCATTCAATTTATAAATCCCTTGTTTATAAAATGCATTTATAAAACTCCTTATATCTAAAAACTCTTTTTATAAAATATTATTTATTAATTTCCCTTTTATAATTATCAAAACATAATTATAATTCTCCTTTTATAAACCTCAAGATTTATTTAATAAATCCTTTATAGCATCCTTTATACTATTTTATCAAATTCTTTATAAAATTGTCGTTTATTAAATTAATTTTATAATTTCCCAAATTTATATGCAACTCCTTTTACAAAAAAACTCCAAATTCATTTATAATATTCCTTTTGTAAATTTCTAAATATAATTACAACCCCAAATAAAAAACAATCCCCAAATATAATTATAAAACTCATACACTTTCTATAACAGGATCATTCCACATATAAATATAAACCACAAATGTGATTTATTTCTCCAATTTATCAAATGATAAAATTTTCCCTTTATAAAATACCACTTATAAACCAATCCTTTTATTTATAAAATACCGCATATAAATCTCTCTTTAATTTATAAAATACTATTTATAAATCTGTTCTTTTATTACAACGTTTATATAAAATGTTTCACAAATATATATCATCAAAATATTATTATCTTCTTCTAGAAACAAAATCACTTTAAAATAAAAGATAAACTCCATTTATTTCTTTTATAACAAAAATTCATTATTATAATAATTTTTCTATGAAAATAGGTACTTTCCAAATAATCTTAAAACAAATCCATATTTTTGAAAGAACAAATAAAAATGTTGAAGTGAAATAGAGAAGTCCAAAAACTCTTTAAATAAAATATCACGGAAATTACCAAAATCATATGTAAAAATCATTCTCTAAATCAAAAACCACTTTCAAGCTAAAACAACAATTAATAGTATTTCAAAATACTACAGTGAGGCCAATAGCTACTATAGCACTTAATTAATGCTATTGCTACCTTTATCACTAAAAAGGTTCAACTTTTAACATATATCAATGTCACATCCAATATGACCAACTATAAAATTTCAGCATTTAACAATCTATATAACGGTATATAACTGGAATTAAGATCAATAGGTATATAACTAGAATTGAAAGTCACAATGTCGAGAAATCCATATTTCTCTCTATAAATTTTCCTGTATTTCAATTTAAATGACATTGGCTTCTCAAAGTAGATTTTTTCCCAAACCAACCAATAATTCATCCAAAACACAAATAGAAATTTTATCTACTATATATCATATTGATTATCCAAAAGATAAGTTTAACTCACAGAAATTTCAATTGATGCTTTCGCATTCCGATTCGATCTAAAATCGAATGGCGTTCGATTTTAGCTCAAAATTCCATTTGCTCCAAATTTCACGAATCCAATTCCAATACGTAGATGACATTTCTACAAATACAGCGCAACTAACCGCGTCTAAATCCGACCTCGTATGAAATAGTTATTGGGTTTATAAGATTTCAATTTAATTAAATAATTAAATATGCTTAATCATTTAAATAAAAAGTTAATTACATTATCAAACCCTAATCAGCCATCGTCCAAACCCAGGTCGCCTCTTCTTGCTTCTCAACGCCACCACCTTAACTGATTCCACACCGCCGCATCACCTCCACCGACTCCCCAGACCAAGACCGAGCCATCGTTGCTTGAGTCATCACCTGACATGGCTCCACAGCCAAGATTGAACTCGAGAAAACACCTATGTTCATCTCGCTTTTCCTACCACCTTCAGTGATAAGAGGCCCCCAAACTCGGTAGCACGAAGCCCTCACCAACCCCTACAACTTTGCTTTACGGTCGCTGCCCAAAGATGTAACATCCCCGTACTTGGAGGCCCAAAACTAACGGCTACGGATGTTGCAGCCATCCATAGTTATTAATCCTCGATGACCAATTATGGCGATATTAGATACATTAATGCGCAGAACCACAAGAACATGGACAAATTTTAAACAGCAACCAAATTCCACATTCCATTTTAAAATATTCCAAATTGATTACATAATCCCAGTACGCCGACCATGTACAGATAACATATAATTAATACAAAATACGCCAAGAGCAACATATGAAGATGCCTCCTTGGTTGATCAGAGTATATAATAAGGCACTAAAAAAATTTCCTTACAATCAAACACACAGTGGAAATAAAAGAACTCTAATAACAAGCTTGCCACTTTCACGTCTTCGGAAGCATTGTTCGTCTAAAAAACATCTGGAAACCTTAACTCTCAACCTACTCAAAATCAATTGAATACTCGAGAGTTTAAGGGAAAAAAACTTCGAGTCAGATTTAAAGCCTATTATGAATAATAATCTGCCATCTCAAAACATTTATATATCTAGTGAGACCATGCTGCTTAGCGGAACGGGTTTTCCCTTCACTAGTATCCTAAAACATTTATAAAACCATATACTATGCACCTGCATCCACAATGGTTAAAACATAGTATTTCAAAACAGCATAACAAAACAAGTAAATCAAATCTGGATTACCCATCCCCATTCATTTTGACTATCTGTCTCAATTATAGTTTCTAGGGTTATTATTAACTTGTTAAATGTTTAAGGACTATCTGTCCAATTTCATAGTTTTCATGGGATAACTAAGAACCTATTGGTAACTCCAATATCTTTTCTATTATCCTAGTTTTCATGGACTAACTAGTAACCTATTGACTAACTATCAATATCTTAATCCAGATATAGTTTTCATGGGCTAACTACAAACCTATTGACCCCTGCCAATATCAAATCATAGTTTTCATGGGCTGACTATGAACCTATTGGCCTCTACCAATATCTTTCCCTTTATACAGTTTTCATGGGCTTATTGTGAACCTATTTGCCCCTGCCAATATCTTTAATTAAGATTTTAACATTTCTTAAGTTATATTCACTATTGGGTCAACCTAGCTGGTTATTCTGCCCATCCTCAAAGTACCGTTATGGGTTAATCATAATGTGAATAATTATATAAAGAAGTATTACTCTCCAAAAATCTTTATTTATGCCATGGTCTTTCCTTTAAAATGAGAATGGGTTATTTGTTTTGAAATCCTAAAACATCACTTTCGAAACCACTGGACGACCTCCATCGAAAGCATAGAAAACCTCTTTTCAAAACTCTAAGTATATATACCTTTCTAAGCTCTATAAATCAATCCTTTCGAAACCAAGTCATACCTTTCGAATATTTCAAAATATTGCTTAATAATCTTTAGGAATATAGCTTCGAAACCAATGAAAGAACCCCTTTCGAAAACATTGGGTTTTACTCTTTAAAAACATCTTTTGGGTCAAAGTGGTTACACACGAAAGTATCTCTTTCAAAACCCTTATAAAATTGTTTGGGGAAAATTTGATGGTGTCGGAACCACCTATTCCAAAGCTCAAAACCTTTAAGTTAAAACTTCGAAGGGTAGCATCGAAACCCCTTTCGACCCCATTGCCTTCGGAACCCTCAACCCCTTTCAAAAGCATTCAGGAAGTGGCTTAGCTTAAGTTAAAATAGAGATAACCCTTCGAAAGCATTGATGGCTTCAATACACTCGAAGGGGAAAATAGCAGCTGGGTTACGACTTGGTCGAAACCATTACTTTCGAAAGAACTTGTTCAAAAACAAAAGGAACCCATTCAAAAGCTAATACTTTAAACATAATATGACAACCTTCCTCGAAAGCTATTTATAAACTCCTTTCGAAAATATACGTTTTGACTAGGTCGAAAGCTCTAAGCAAAACAAACCAAATACTTAACTTTGGAAAACCAAATAGGGTTTTGACCCTATCTGAAGCATTCGTTTCGACACCATGGCTTTCGCCTTTCCTCCAATCCACTACGTACCATCTAAATGATACCTTGTGTATTGGTTTCTACAAAGTGGGTTTCGACTGAGGCGGTTTTGACTAAAATGGAGCGGAGGTCATTGGAGTCGAAAGGTGTTGCTGTATGAGGCAGAACAAACTTTTTTAAATTAAAGGCTGAAATTTAAATACTTTAATAATTGCTTTATAACTACTTGCCTATTTGTAATCCTTTGATTGGTTGCCTTAAAACTTTTCTAATACTTTACAATTAAACTGCCACATTTAATCAGAGCTAAATCAAAGAAATCTAGCGTTTAAGCCCTTCCATTTAACCAAACCAACATTTGTATAAAAGTCCCATTTTAAAAAAAAAATTCCCTAGTAAATCAATTGGGAAATATCCCCAAAAATCATAGAAAATCACTTTCACCATGTAATCAAACATATTAAAATTTATGATCCAATTTCTTCCCGAAATACTCGAAATAAAGTTTAAACCCAATCATATCATATTTTCCTTTAAAAATTCATAATAAATTTTCCATAGCTCCGAAAATTATGCAAATTAAAACCCTTCTCCAAAATCATGTTTTACTTAACATAAAAATTTTCCATGGCATTTTAAAATCAATAACTCTCAGTTTTACCATAAAACCGTGCAAATTCACATGTAAATGAATTGTTTAAATCAAACAAAGAGTAGTTCAAGAATATCATCATCCACAACATCATAAAAGTGAATTTAATCTTAAATTTGAAAATATGTTATTATACAACAAAATAGAGATGGAATGAATTATTATTCACCTTAGATATGATAAGAAATTTGAGATTTGTTATTGATTTATCCTTCCTAGCTTTGATCCTTAGGTTTAGATTGAATTTCCTCTTTTCCTCCTTGTTAATAGCCAGCTCTATTTTAATATTTGATTTGCGTTTATGGAAAATGAGAAATGGAATGTGAATAGGAAATTACAAAGGTGTATAGCCATGTATAATAAGTGGCTATTTACTAATATGCCCAGGTGTAAATTAATTAGCTTATAAACCAATTTAAGCCTATCTATTTTATTATCAAGCACGGCCCTATATATGATTTATTCAAATCTCAATCCCCTTATCATCATTATTCTATTTAATTTATTTAATTAAATTTCCTGAATAAGTTATCAAAAATTAGGGATGTCATAAAAAGTCAACGTCGACGCCGTAAAGTACAACCCTAATTGCAGCCATCTCAAGCAAATTTCAGCCGCCATGCAATGATCTTTGATGATCCAACCAGTCAACACACTCATCTCACCCCTATGAACATTTTTCATATTGGGACCATTACTTAATTTGGCCTCTAGTTGGGCCGATCAATGATGGCCACTGGATTTGGCTGTCCTAGGTTTCTAAGTTTAGAGAATGAAGAGAGGGCAAGAGTCCTTATATAGATTTCTCTCTTCCACTATACCTCTCAAAATCACAAACTCCCATCGAGACATGCATCTGATGTTCTTAGCCAAATACCCCTATTCCGAACTCAGTGGAACTAGTTTCGAGACGTAATTCCATCTAATACAAAAGTTAGCTTTAATTATTAAATTATATTATTATTTGATTTTTCCATAATTTTTAATTTAGAAAATAATTAAGTAAATTAAATATACCCATTCCAAATATTAAAAATTTTAGGTCGTTACATAACCACCTACCCTGGTGTGATGCCTACATGTGCTAGCACACTCATTTGTGCAAATTTACTCATGCGTACGCTAGCACACTTCATAATTCAAAATTACATTTTGGTTTCGCTGAAGCGATTACTCGGCCTAGTGTACTCTCATGCAACTTAGCACACATGATAGTCACTATACCTACATGAAATGTTTATAAAGCACTTGTACGCACTAAAATATAAATATGTTCAAACAATTACACATGTATATATAAAAGAACAAACATACACAACAATTCTAACTACAATACACAAATTTTTTTGATTGTTATTTACCTTCAAATACATATACGTATACTTATCCATATATATACATACATGCACATTTAAACAAGTAATTCATTTATTATTTAACTAAATCTTACTTTTATTTTATGAAAGCTTTTCAATAAAAGTCTAATATGATTTCATGTTATTTCATAAAATCTTACAACAATCTTATAAAATAAATATCAGGTTACCAATCATTTTTAAGCCTTTGAATACTTAATTGTCTCATTAAAATTAAGTATACATCATACTACTACTTTATAAAATCTCATTTCCATTTATAAAATATACACTTCATTTGTAAAATCATACAACCATTTCATAAATGCTAAATAAACTACAATTATACTATTTTATAAAATATCACATCGGTTTATAAAATACCTCTTTTACTTAAATAATGTTTATAAGTAAACCATTCATTAATAATGATCGTTTCTTTAGTTTTAAATAATATTCATAAGTACCAATTATGCTTCATTAACCCTCTAATTACTTTAATAATAAACATATAGTTCAAAACTCACTTAATTAGCCTACTAACTTTTCTAAACCATTTAAATTAGTTGCATTATTTGCAAACTAGTGACATGCACTTAATTATGTTATCAAATTAGTCTCTAATCCATTACAACATCGCATATAATCAGTCTATTAACCCCAAATCCCATTTCTTAGCTTACTAACTATTTTCAAAAAAAAAGTAATTAAGGTCTTAACCAAATAATGAGTTTATATAAGCATGTTTACAACATGAATACAAGCCTAAATCATCACATAACATTCTCTAAATCATTATACATAACTCCATAATCACATAAACACAAATATATGAAGTATAACATGTAAATATAGTTAGAGAATTATCTCACTCACCTTCTTCTTCACCAAATCAAGCTTTACTTACTAAACCCCAATCTCAAGATCTCTTTAAAGTTGAGATTTAGCTCCAAAATCCACTTCATGGAAATTATTTGATGGGTTATGTGAGAAATGAGTAAAGAGGAATTATGGTGATTTTAGTTTGAATTTAGGAAATTTATTTAAGCTTGTATTAGCAATTTAAGGCTTAGGGGATTAAGGAATAATTAGAGAAGAATTAAGAGAGGAGGAAAAGTAACATGAAATGAGAATGAAATGAAAGCAATGAAGGGACTAACTAACTTATAGGCATGCTAATGGGCTTTAGCCGAAAATTCATTTCTTTCTCAAGAAATCACCATTCACTCCAAAAATTTATCAACTCCAAACATGGTCATGTTTATACTCATTTTTCTCATGATGGAAAAGCATTGTCAACTACAGGTTTATCGAACTCCAATTCATTCGTCTCCAAAATTCAAGTATAATGGGTGTTTTGTTAGTTAACGATTAAATATTTAAATTAATCATTTAAATATTCAATCGTTACAATTGCAAGGTGTTACACAAAGCTTCGAGCTGAGTCTTCAAAGCATAATCCCTACTGCTATAAATGGAGATCCCAAACCACTTGTACAAAGATCAAATTTACTGCTCTTACAAGCAAATATCCTAGCTCCAAGCTCTTGTAACAATTCTCTTATAATAGAAATATTCAGCAATTAAATCATCAACCATAGTGGACATAGATCTTTGCTAAGATTGAACCACTCTACATCTTTTGTGATTTAATTTACTAGTACTAGTTGTATTCTCCTGCCTAATCCCTCATTTAACATTTTTGAGAATGGTTCTAAAAAATTACCTTTACTAAAACCTACCCCTAATCATAATTACAAGGTTGGCTAGAACTCTAGTCAATGGTTATTGTACACTATCGATATTTTTTCTTTCAATTTCATTCAGTGTGTTGGTTTTTAGTGTGTGACGACCGCCCACGACCCCCGCACTGAACCTAGAGATAGTGCGCTGTAAAGTGTGCCAGGCAGCCATGGACGGTTGCCAAGGTAAAGTTAAAACAACAAAATCTATCGTATTACTCACAGCGCATGGATAAAATACAATAGAGAACATATATAGTAAAGCTTCATAAATGAATCTCATCAATTAAGCTTCATAATAGTTGAATACAAACATCTGAATAGTCAATACATCAAGCCTCACTACATATCACTCAGAGAATTATACAAAGCAGCGGAACATCCAGTACATATAGTAAGAAATTAATATGCAAGCCTCCAGCTCGTCTTCGTCATCAGCATCGTCAGAAACTAAGAACAGCACCTGTCACCTGCTACCTAGTCTGCCCGTCCCAAAATGGACGAACATCCCAAGGCAATAATAGTTAAAAACATAAAGCCTTGAGTCAGACAACAGTCTTAGTGAGCGGTAAATTAACTAACAACATACCAAAAGAGCATAGAGGAAAAAGGAATAGGAATCCAACCCTCCCACTCCACCTCTTTCTACAGTGATAGCCCCCAGACAACGATGACATCTCAGCCTTCTAGTCATCCTCCTCGACGACTATTCTTATACTAGCTCAAGCGCCTCTCAAGCAAACCATTATCCTCTAACTCGAACCATTTCACCGAGTTATCAACATGCTTGGAATGATCCCGTTTGGATTAAACCAAGGCTATCTCATACCATGCCTCGCTTCATCTCATCATAGCAAAGCCTCATCTCAACATCATCATCATCAAACCTATCCATATGAGCTTCATCATCCGCCACATATGCCACGAGCAGCTTTTCCAATTCAAGAGCCTTTCCCTTAGCTTTTGAATCATCTTCGACCATCTTGTCTAAATCAAATCATCAATCAACTAATTCATAACAATCAATCAAGTCAATCATTAATCCAAGTAATCAAGCATTCAAATATGATCTAATAAACAGTTATAACAATAATGGCAATCTTGTAAATAAAGATTCCAAATCTAACAAGTATGAAATCATGAGCAATATCTCTACATCTTGATGAATGAACTTACATAGGTTAACATGTAGTAAAATGGATGTCAAATCATCATGAACAATGGATCTATACTTAAGTTTAAGAAAATGCATGGAAATCACTATTCTAACACAAAATCAAGCCAACAATCCGATATACTCCTTTGGATCCGTATGAGAGATAATCACCACTCACCGAATCACCTAAACACCTCAAAAGCAACACACTTCAGATCTGGTCAGCGAAGAATCTAACTCGATCCATCAAAACTCCGCTACAAACGATGAAATCTCTCTTCGATGGATGTAGATCTTCAATCTAAGCTCTTGGATCTTCGATTTGATCTTCTATTTGGATGGAAGGAAGCACAAGATTAAAGTGGAGAAAAGAAATGAAGAAGTGTAGTTCTCGAGCTCTCAAAATGGCAGCACTTCGTCGCTTCGAAATCCAGATCCCAAAAATGAAGAAGAATCCGTGTATTTATAGGCTGAAAACCCCTTAGGTCGTTCGCTCTTAGGTCGGTCATGACCTAAAAATCCCACGACCTACGACCTAACAAATCCACGACCTACGACTTAACAGATCCCCGACCTAACAATTCAAGCCTCTACGCGACCTACGACCTAACAGTATTGCCGACCTACGACCTAACAGCATTGCCGACCTACAACCTAACAGCATTGCCGACCTAACACATGCGCACGACCTAACAAATGTACGACCTAACAACTTAGCCTTTACACGACCTAACTAGGTCGTCCCACGATCTAACTAAACACGACATAGCTACTCAACGACCTAACACCTTAACTAATCCACGACCTAACTTACTTAGGTCTTTAACTCACTCAACCCCTAGGTCGCTAAACCCCTTAAGCCGCTCCATTCCTTAGGTCGTTAACTTTCTTAGGTCATCAATTTCCTATAGGTCGCTAACTCCTATAGGTCGCTGTCTTACCTTAGGTCGCTTCACAACCTAACCTTCTCCACGACCTAAGTCCCAACACGAAATCTTCTTAGGTCGCTCCAACTTCTTAAGTCGTCCCAATATCCTTAGGTCTCCAACTTCCTTAGGTCGCCAGCTTCCTTAGGTCGCCAACTCCTATGAGTTGCTCCAATCTCTTAGGTCGTTCACTCGACCTAACCTACCCCATGACCTAACCTTCCAAACGACTTAAGCTACAACATGGCTTAACTTCTGGACAACCTAAACTCTGGACGACTTAACAATACTAACAGTCTAATAACAACTGTTTTATGATGTTTCGATCCGTAAAAATACGGGTCGTTACATTCTCTCCCCCTTAGGAATTTCGCCCCCGAAATTCCAAACAAAACAGAGCAATCAAAGACTATTCTGCATGCCTACCATCCATAGCAATCAACAAACCATGCATCCAATTCTAGCTTAGCATGCAGAATTCTAAAACTAGAACAAGTTACAATGTCGTTAGATGACACGACACCTTAGGGCCATACCTTGAAGAGTTCAGGATGAGCTGCCTTCATCCTCTCTTCCACCTCCCATGTATAGTCGTTATCATCATCACTCCATGTATCTTGAGCAACCTAACTACCTTTCTCCTAAGTTGTTTCGTGTCGGTTTCCACAACACGAAGCGGCTTACGAGGTCTCTTATCGACTGGATCAACTTCGAAATCTTCACAGCTATCAGCAGAAACCACTGTATTCGAGTCGTGAACATACTTCCATAGATATGATACATGAAAAACATTGTGCACACCCGACATCTTCTCTGGTAACTCCAATTTATAGGCGAGCTTTCCAATTCGCTCGATGATCGGGAATGGTCCAACAAATCTCGGAGTCAATTTTCCTTTCTTCCCGAATCGAATAACATTCTTCAGTGGAGAAATCTTCACAAAAACCATATCACCTACGTCGAATTCCAAATCCTTACGACGCTTATCAGCATAACTTTTCTAACGGTCCTGGGCTTCCTTCATTCGTTGCCGAATGATCTCTATGCAATCCAAAGTCTGTCGAATCATCTCTGGCCCAAGTATCAGCTTTTCTCCTGTTTCTAACCAACATGTCGGAGAGTTACACGGTCTTCCATACAATGCTTCATACGGTGCCATACCAATGCTTGACTGGTAATTGTTATTATACGAAAATTCTACCAAATGAAGGTGATCTTCCCATGATCCTCCGAAATCTAAAACACAAGCTCTGAGGAGATCTTCCAAAACTCGGTTGACTCTCTCGGTCTGACCATCTGTTTGAGGGTGATAAGCTGTACTCAAACACAACTCGGTTCCCAAAACTTCCTGAAAACTCTTCCAAAATCCACTAGTGAACAATGGGTCTCGATCACTCACTATACTCTTCGGAATACCATGGAATCGAACTATCCACTTAACATACAACTCAGCCAACTTTGATGCAGTCCTAGTCGATCGAACAGGAATGAATCTTGCACTCTTAGTCAGACGATCTACAATGACCCAAATCCCTTCATTTCCCGTTCTTGTTCTAGGTAACCCATCGAAATTTGCTCCCCCTTCCATGTAGGAACTTCTAATGGCTGAAGCAATCCACTTGGCTTCTTCTGTTCGGCTTTTACCAACTGGCAGTTCATACATTTGGAAATAAAATTTCCAACATCCTTCTTCATACCTTCCCAATAATAGGTTCTCTTCATATCCCGATACATCTTATTTCCACCTGGATGAATTGTCAGCTTCGAGTGATGACTTTCCTTCAGAACTTCATTTCTCAATTCATCTATATCGGGAACAACTAGTCGTCCTTGCTTCCGAAGCGAACCCTCTCGATCGACCTCGAATCCTTTATCCTTTTCTGGGTCCAATCCAGATTCCAAATCACGGATAATCTTGACAAGCTTATCATCTCGCTTTTGGCTCTCGCCAATCCTTTCCACAAGAGTCGGTCTTATCGATAAGTTTTCCAACATCTCAGGTTCCAATTCACATCTGGGCCTGAAGTCAAATCCAGCTAAATACTCGAGACTCTTCCATTCTGAAAACATGACTCCCAATCCTGCATGTCTTCGACTTAACGCATCTGCCATTGCGTTACCCTTTCCCGGAGTATAGGCTATACCAAAATCATATGATGCTAAAAACTCTAGCCATCGTTGCTACCGAAGATTCAAATCCTTTTGGGAGAAAAGATACTTCAATGACTTATGATCCGTAAACAACTCGAATCGAACTCCCAATAAGTAATGTCTCCACATCTTCAGAGCAAAAACAATCGCCGCTAGCTCCAAATCATGAGTCGGATAATTCCTTTCATGCGGCTTCAGTTGTCGACTTGCATACGCAACAACTTTATCCTTCTGCATCAGCACTGCTCCAAGTCCAGTACCACATGCGTCGGTGTAAACCACCATCTCATCATTTCCACTAGGAATAGTCAAAACAGGAGCACTTGTCAATCGCTCTTTCAGGATTCCGAAAGCTTGCTCACACTTAGCATCCCATCTGAACACTTGGTTCTTTTTCGTCAATCCTGTTAACGGTGCAGCTATCTTGGAAAAGTCTTTGATAAATCGACGATAGTATCCTGCTAATCCAAGAAAACTTCTTACATCAGATGCACTCTTAGGTCTAACCCAATCCTGGATTGTTGCCACCTTAGCGGAATCAACCGCTATTCCATTTCCAGAGATAATATGGCCTAAGAACCTCACTTCACTATTCCAGAAGTGACACTTCGAAAACTTAGCCTTCGGCTGATGTTTCCGTAAGATTTCCAAAACAATACGCAAGTGCGTCCTGTGTTCTTCTTCAGTTCTGGAATAAATCAAAATATCATCCACGAACACTAGTACGAACTTGTTCAACTGATCTCTGAACACTCTATTCATAAGATCCACAAAATATGCTGGCGCATTAGTCAATCCAAACGGCATTACCAGTCATTCAAAGAAACTGGATGGTGTCCTAAAAGCAGTCTTCGGCACACTATCCTTAGCCACTCTTAACTGGTGAAATTCCGTTGCTAAATCCATCTGAGAAAACACCTTAGCTTCGTGAAGCTGATCAAACAAGTCATCTATTCTCGGCAATGGATACTTGTTCTTCTTAGTCACTTTATTCAGCTCACGATAATCCACACACAACCTCAATGATCCATCTGCTTTGGTTGCGAACACAACTGGTGCACCCCATTCGAACACACTACGCCGAATGAATCCTTTCTGTAAAAGGTCATCAACTTGCACCTTCAACTCCTGCTGTTCCCTAGGCGCCATCCGTCTAAGAGGCATCACAACAGGTCTGGCTCCTTCAACTAGATCTATACAAAACTCGATCTCTCTATGCGGCGGTAACCCTTTGACCTCATCAAAGACATCCTCAAATCCATTAGCGATTAGCACATATGACAGTCCATCCCGTGGAACAACCAGCGAATACATGAAGCTCATGAAGACGCCTTCTTCATGCTTACATCGTATCACAATCTTTCACCCCTCCACATTCTCGACTATCACCTCCAACCTATCACAATCAACCTTTGCCGCATACTTCCTAAGCCAGTCCATACCCAAAATAATTCCGAACCCCGCAAAGTTCAGAACAAAACAATCACAAACAAAAGAGCAATCATGACTCGATACAATCAGACAATGACATAGCATACACAAACAAGACGAACCCCCAACTGGATTAGTCACGACCAATGGCCTATCAACAATATCCGGTTCTAAACCCAACCGGCCTACAAGTTCATTACAAACAAACGAATGCGACGCCCCAGTATCAAATAACACTCTAACTGGAACACCACATATGGAAAGAGTACCTTGAACCACCACACTCTTTCCTTTCTCTTCAGCGGTAGAGGCTTTTGAAGATGATGGAACCGCCCCCAAAGCATAAGCTTGCACAATCTGCTTGTCCTTCCGCGGTTTTGGACAATTCCTCTTGACATGCCCCGGCTTGTCACAGTTGTGGCACTTCACCGGCACCTTCGGATTCTTGCAATCTCTGGAGAAATGGCCCTTCTGCTGACAATTGTAGCAGGTCACTTCGCCCTTTGGCTTCTTCTAGCCATCCTTACCCTTTTGATGCTGCTGCTTCCTCTTCTTGTATCCACCCTGCTGTGGTCTAGACTCTCCCTTGGTCACAGCAACAAGAGGTCCCTCTTTAGGAAACAGATTCTCATGCCTGAGAGCTTTCTCCACAAGCTTCTCAAATGAATCGTCCAAATGATCCACCAACTGCCTCCCAAGATAACTGTCCAAGCCTGTTACAAACTTCTCGTTCTTCTGATACAGAGATTCAATATACGACCGGGCATACTTGGACAAAGCTTCAAACTCAGAAACATACTCAAGAACTGGTCTTCCATTTTGCTTGAGCTCTACAAACTTCTTGAACAGAACAGACTTCTGAGCTGTAGATATGAACTTAGCTTCGAATCTGACTTGGAATTGCTCCCAAGTAATTTCTTCCTCCGGAGTATCAATGGTGATAGAATTCCACCAATCAGAAGCTCTTCCTTGAAGCTGTCTTGATGCTAACTTCCTCTTAGTCGCATCCTCAATTCCCAAATCACTAAAGATCCTTCTACAAGCATCTATCCACCTCTGGACTTCAATGGTTGACTCTGTTCCCAAGAAAACCATTCCTCGAAGAGCAGTATAATCTTTACACAGCTTAGCAAAATCCACCGGTTTTGGAGTTTGAACTTGAACTCCAACATCTACTGATAGCCCCGGAGCTGGCATCCTTCTCATGATCGAAGTCATCATAGCTTCGAACATAGCAACATAATCAGCAGCCCCCTCAGCAGCACGGCCTTCCCTAGCAGCTGGTCTCCCTCTTCGACTCATTCTTAATATCTATAAAAGAAATGATCAGCACACCTTGAGAAACTACTGCATAAAGGACTCAAATCTTCCTAAGCTACTATATTATATATAGTAATCATCCATCAAAATACAATTACGTCTCTCATACGTAGTTACGTCAGCGAGCGTTGGGTAAAATCGATTAACCAAAGCTCTGATACCAAATGTGACGACCGCCCACGACCCCCGCACTGAACCTAGAGATAGTGCGATGTAAAGTGTGCTAGGCAGCCATGGACGGTTGCCAAGGTAAAGTTAAAACAACAAAATCTATCGTATTACTCACAGCGCATGGATAAAATACAATAGAGAACATATATAGTAAAGCTTCACAAATGAATCTCATCAATTAAGCTTCATAATAGTTGAATACAAACATCTGAATAGTCAATACATCAAGCCTCACTACATATCACTCAGAGAATTATACAAAGCAGCGGAACATCCAGTACATATAGTAAGAAATTAATATGCAAGCCTCCAGCTCGTCTTCGTCATCAGCATCGTTAGAAACTAAGAACAGCACCTGTCACCTGCTACCTAGTCTGCCCGTCCCAAAATGGACGAACATCCCAAGGCAATAATAGTTAAAAACATAAAGCCTTGAGTCAGACAACAGTCTTAGTGAGCGGTAAATTAAGTAACAACATACCAAAAGAGCATAGAGGAAAAAGGAATAGGAATCCAACCCTCCCACTCCACCTCTTTCTACAGTGATAGCCCCTAGACACACACTAAGTAGAAGTAAACATAGCAAAGCAGACAATTTAAAGTAAAGAAATTATCACTCGAGTCAAGGACGATGTTTTCCAAGTACAAACCCCCAAGGCCTAAACCAAGATCAGATAAGCACCCAGAAAATACCGCTCTTGAGACCGAATGACGATACAACCAAACATCCATGACTCTGGCTATCACTGTTATCATTTCTTCGACACCACCGTTAATTGAATGACCGGCACATTCTTTCAGCCGTCCGTCAAGGGCTAATGGAAACCCCGGTTCTAGACATAACTCTGCACGTCGTCGCAGCCCGTGCCTAGGACTATCGAATCTGCCCAGAGTACTCGACTACCAATCAGTAGCCTTTTGGGACTATCGAATCTGCCCAGCGTACTCTTGCTTTGAGCATGCTAGAACCTTCAACAACGATGACATCTCAGCCTTCTAGTCATCCTCCTCGACGACTATTCTTATACTAGCTCAAGCGCCTCTCAAGCAAACCATTATCCTCTAACTCGAACCATTTCACCGAGTTATCAACATGCTTGGAATGATCCCGTCTGGATTAAACCAAGGCAATCTCATACCATGCCTCGCTTCATCTCATCATAGCAAAGCCTCATCTCAACATCAGCATCATCAAACCTATCCATATGAGCTTCATCATCCGCTACATATGCCACGAGCAGCTTTTCCAATTCAAGAGCCTTTCCCTTAGCTTTTGAATCATCTTCGACCATCTTGTCTAAATCAAATCATCAATCAACTAATTCATAACAATCAATCAAGTCAATCATTAATCCAACTAATCAAGCATTCAAATATGATCTAATAAACAGTTATAACAATAATGGCAATCTTATAAATAAAGAGTCCTAATCTAACAAGTATGAAATCATGAGCAATATCTCTACATCTTGATGGATGAACTTACATAGGTTAACATGTAGTAAAATGGATGTCAAATCATCATGAACAATGGATCTATACTTAAGTTTAAGAAAATGCATGGAAATCACTATTCTAACACAAAATCAAGCCAACAATCTGATATACTCCTTTGGATCCGTGTGAGAGATAATCACCACTCACCGAATCACCTAAACACCTCAAAAGCAACATACTTCAGATCTGGTCAGCGAAGAATCTAACTCGATCCATCAAAACTCCGCTTCAAAAGATGAAATCTCTCTTCGATGGATGTAGATCTTCAATCTAAGCTCTTGGATCTTCGATTTGATCTTCGATTTGGATGGAAGGAAGCACAAGATTAAAGTGGAGAAAAGAAATGAAGAAGTGTAGTTCTCGAGCTCTCAAAATTGCAGCACTTCGTCGCTTCGAAATCCGGATCCCAAAAATGAAGAAGAACCCGTGTATTTATAGGTTGAAAACCCCTTAGGTCGTTCGCTCTTAGGTCGGTCACGACCTAAAAATCCCACAACCTACGACCTAACAAATCCACGACCTATGACTTAACAGATCCCCGACCTAACAATTCAAGCCTCTACGCGACCTACGACCTAACAGTATTGCCGACCTACGACCTAACAGCATTGCCGACCTATGACCTAACAGCATTGTCGACCTAACACATGCGCGCGACCTAACAAATGTACGACCTAACAACTTAGCCTTTACGCGACCTAACTAGGTCGTCCCACGATCTAACTAAACACGACATAGCTACTCAACGACCTAACACCTTAACTTGTCCACGACCTAACTTACTTAGGTCTTTAACTCACTCAACCCCTAGGTCGCTAAACCCCTTAAGCCGCTCCATTCCTTAGGTCGTTAACTTTCTTAGGTCGTTAATTTCCTATAGGTCGATGTCTTACCTTAGGTCGCTTCACGACCTAACCTTCTCCACGACCTAAGTCCCAACACGAAATCTTCTTAGGTCGCTCCAACTTCTTAAGTCGTCCCAATATCCTTAGGTCGCCAACTTCCTTAGGTCGCCAGCTTCCTTAGGTCGCCAACTCCTGTGAGTTGCTCCAATCTCTTAGGTCGTTCACTCGACCTAACCTACCCCACGACCTAACCTTCCAAACGACTTAAGCTACAACATGGCTTAACTTCTGGACAACCTAAACTCTAGATGACTTAACAATACTAACAGTCTAATAACAACTATTTTACGATGTTTCGATCCGTAAAAATACGGGTCGTTACATAGTGATTGGAAACAACATAGTATAAAACAAAGCAAAAAAGAAAACTCGCACTAATATAGAAGAAGATTGAATTGAAAAGAGAACTGATGTTAGGTTTGAAGTTTACTTTTTGTTTGGTATATTAACTTTTTAAATTAAATTATGATTGAATAAAATAGAAAATTTTGTGTTACATACAAGCATAACTGGACAACATGGTGTAATAAGTGATCAATACATGAATTAATTTTTTGCTTATTCATTCCACTGAATAAGAGTCTTAATCAGAGCGCTTATTTGAAAATAAATAATGTTAGAGAAAACAGTCACTCAAACTTTAATGCAAACACCTTGAGGCTAATATCTACAACAACACTAATGGCCTATAGATCAACCCAATCACCATAGTAGAGCTACCCAAGAAGGAACATGAAAAGGAAGATGATAAAAGAGATTGGAAGTAGGAATTGACTCCTAGACTTCTAAGATAAGGTGTGCATGTGCACATTTGCGCACATGTGTATATGTGCAAAATATAAAATTACTGGTTAGCTATTTCACTCAAATCTGAGGCTTTTAAACAGTAGTTGTATAGGTTGGAAGTGAAGGAACTATGCCTGGTCGCAATGGGATTAATCGATGAATTTCAAAAAAAATTCTATTTTAAGATCTTATTAGGCCTGTAAAGTCTAAATTAATTTAGATCGAATCTAAATAAATTTAAATAAAAACTTTATTTTATTTAATTTATTTATGTAAAAGATTTAATTTTATTAAAATAATGTATATAATGTATATGTGTATTAAATACACATATGTGTATGGTGCACGTGCAACATATAGAAGTGTATATAGTTTAATGTGCTCATATATAAGTCTTGGGATATACACCACAATAAACACATTTGCCTCTTTTATATACATATTTGCTGTCCATAATTAATTTATTATTTATATATACATATGTATGTATATATAGAGCATTTATATGCGTTAATTTTGTTTGTTTAAAAATAGTCACTAATTCAAAATAGTTAAGTTAATATCAAAAATATCTAAAGGTAATTTTAAACTTAAAAGCTAGATTTAGATCTAAGGAAAAATCAATATTAAAATTCAAATTCAAATTTCAAATGTAGATATGTTTAAAAATATCCACAAATATATGTGTGTGTGTGTGTGTGTATCTATACATATATGTATGTATGTATATTTATAATTTTTTATTTTATAAATAAACATTTTATATTTAATTTTAAAATTTTATTTATAAACTATTAATAAGTAATATAAATTATATATCTTGATATTTTAACCGAAACATTTTTTTATCAAAAATTAAAAAATTTATTTTAATATAAATCCATATTGATTTATATATATATATATTATACAAATCCATACGGATTTGTATGAAATGAATTATTTAAAACAAATATAAATCGGCACGAATTTATATAGATTTTTTAATTTTTAAACATATATAATAATTTTAAAAGGTTTAAAATATTTAAAAATCATTTTTTTATTTTGTGATTATATATATAATTTTATTTATTTTGAAATATATATATATATATATATTAATAGATAAATTTAAATGAATTAAATATACATATATTAATTACAAAATTCATATTTAAATTAATATTTTTTTAACAAATCATTTTAAAATTTTGAATTTTTATATATTTTAAAATGGCGAAAAGTGAAACGTATACAGGTGTATTTTGATATCAATATAAATATATTCATAAAATCAGATAGCGCATACATGCACCCGCACACACATACACACACAGATATATATATATATATAATTGTAATAATAATAAAGATAAATCTAGAGTTTTATATTGACATAGATAAATGTATATATTAGAAAGTAGTATAAATATTAAAGCCTTGGATTTGCACCTTAAACGTTGAATCAGACTCCGTCTAGTTCTGATCTATACTCCTCCAGAAATTGCAAATGACTATAAGAGAACATTACTAACTAGAAACTAATTTATATGACTTGAATTTGAGTTGGAAATGAATGGGAAGATGCCCAATAATTTTTGGCCAATGGTAGCCGGGGTGGAGGCACAAAAAGTAAACTGAAAAATGGAGAGGATGTGTGGTTTATATATGCAACAAGGAGTAAAAGGAGAAGATCCCCTTGTTTACTTCTTCCCTTTGCCAATTCGAAACCATATATTTCAAACAAATATCGCCTCTCCTCCCTCTTATAGTATGGCTGGCCATATATGGGTCTATTGGACCTATATATATCCAAATTCAATTAATATTTATACATTATAAATCTGATTTAAATGTTTATCAATATCGTATATCGATACGTACATATATAACTTTTATATGTGTATTTATTAAATACTGATTCAAATAAATCAAATAAAGTTTAATAATTAATATTTATAACAATTATAATTTAATTAAATTGTGTTTTATTTCGCAGCATTCAACATTGTGGTTGTGTAACTCAAATGTGTAAATTCAATCAGCGATTAATATCCAACACATCGGATATTAACGTTCATACATCACCTTAGCTAGTGCTTTGCCGGTTTGACGGAAATTGTCGCTTATACATTTTTCGGTAAATTCTAATTTCATTATTTTAACTTTTAAGCGGTACCTGATAGTAACGATTATTTACACCAATTCTCTCTTCGTCAAAACTATATCACATTAAACTTATGAAATTTGGTTTTTGGTCAAAAATGATAATATTATGCACATTCAACTTATATAATCCAAACACAAAGTCCTTGGTTCAATAATATCAATTATTATTAACTGAACTGTTCTGGCCAGAAATTTGGCTTTGAGTTGACTAAAGTTGACCATGATACTAACCTCATATAATCCAAGAGACGAATTCTCTATTGAATAGTGTTTAACTTCCAATGTTTCAACTCAAACCTAACTACTGTCGTTCGATGGATGTCGTGCCATGATTTAACTATAATCAAAATGGAGTGCCTATATTGAAGTTTGACAATATTCACAAGTCGAGAGAACTGTGTATTATCGTAGCTTCGAGATTCTCTATTTGACCTTAGTTATACCAACCAATAGAAAAATGTCGAGTGATTCATTCTAAAGTTACCCGATAACAATAAATATATAACCCTTTAGTGTCCCCAACAGCCATGAGTAAAACGATGCCCAACATTTGGAGAGCGCCATATACTCTAATCTCAAGAAATGTATCGATATCCTTTCTCGATATATCTTGACTATGAATATTTAAAACAATATTTTATTTTTAATGTGATAAATTTCTAATGGTTGCAACACATTATAATTACCACCATATAACTTATCATTTAAGGACTTTCTATTAAGTATACTTAAACTAAATAATTTATTAACATAGCATGGTATGACAAGTATATATAGAAAGAAAAACACCTTTTATTTTGAACCAGATTTTATTACAGAGTTAAAAACTTACAATTAATTACATAATTGCCCCCAGATCATACCCCTAACTCTATCAATCTCTAACTTGCACTTCAAAGTAGTAACGCCCCACTCCGAGACCCACATTAGCAAAGAGTATTACAAGGTAATTGTAACATCCCAGAATTTTGAGTACGGAATTTGTGAACATTTAATTCATTTTAAATGTTCAATGTGGATTTTGAATTGGTTTGAAATATAAAGAATTGGTTTAAACTAAAATAACAAGTGATAATTTCTAATGTGGAGGTTTAATTTGAGATTGGATAATAATAATTAAATATTCGAAATCGGGATAAAAGGTGAATTTGGGATAAATGGTTTTAAAAATGGTGTTTAAATGTATTTTTAAGCTCAATTGGGTATAAATAATATTGTTGGATTTTTAGATGAATTTTAAAGTGAATAAATTATTATTTGGGATTTTATATTAATTTAAAAATGAATTTAATATTATTAAAATGAAATTTAAGCAGATTTGGGTCTGGCCTAAGCCAGAATGATTTTTAATGTGTTTATAAATTTTATATGATTTATTGTTAAGTTAATAAAATTTTAAAAGTGAAATTTTAAACGTTTTCGTCAATTTTGAAAATCGCTCGATTTAATAGACGAGTTAAAATAGTCTTCCAGGGCGCAGTCTCGGAATTCGACGAAACCAGTTTCATTGGATCCGTAATAGTTAGTTATTATCGGATTTCAATTTTCGTAGCGATCGGAGTTGTCGTTTGACCGTGGCAGCTCGAAACGCATCGAAATCGATTTAACCAATTTAATTTTAAATTGATCGTTTAATTCTGTAACTCGCACATATGATCAAATTAACTTACGAAACCTGTTCTATTGTGTCCGGAACGCGGAAAAACCCTAGGATAGCCTGTCGAAACGTGAGAATTGGAGATCGTTTGCATTTACTGTGAAATCGAGAAATTTTATTAATTAAATAATATATATATATTAACATTTTATTCAAAACCCTAATCATTCTCAGTAGCCGCCGTTCGTTTTATTCAATGGCCGAAACTCAGTTTCGTTCCCTCTCAAAAATCTCGTGATCCAGGCTTCGATTTCGAAAATTTTCTACATGAACATTGTAGTTTGCGAAGAGATCTACAGATCCAACGGACGATTCGAGCTATCATCGACGATGGAGGGAGGATTTGGGCTTCTTTGGGTGGCCGTTCGTTCGGGAATTGAGGGAGGAGGGAGGCACCGATCTTTGCACTCGTCTGGACATGGGTGGTGCTCGCGGAGGTCTTCAGTGTGTTGGTCTTTGATCGACTTCCAGGTCGACGAATAGGAGGGCGATGGGAGGCTTTGAACACGCGCGTGATGGGTTTGAATACCTGACATCGCGTGAGGAAAAGAAGAAGATGCGGTCCTGTTTTCAAGTGCGTGATGAATGGCCTGATTTCATTTGCGTGATGTGCGGCCAGATTTTTGTTTGGGTATAATAAATTAAAATTTAAAAGGAAATTTGTTTATAAAATTTTGTTTGAACTTTATAAATCGATAACTATCTCATATGTTATCAGAATTCGACAAATTTGGTAGTGTTGGAATCGCAGAAAAGAGTACTACGCTATGGTGCGGTTTAGGAATCATTCCGGGCAAGTAGAAAATTGAGTTAAATCGAACGTTGTTCGATTTAATTTAAAATTTCGAACGCTCGCCAAAACTCAAGGTGAGTTTTTCTCACTCACATCTGGATGCTAGACATTATAAATAGTTGATATTTAAATATCTGTGTGGATGGCTGAATATAATTGTTATTATCAGTCTGGATTGATATTTATATTGTGATGAGCTAATATTTGTGGATGCAGAGAGAAACAGGTTGGAGGGATCCAACTGGATTCCTCACAATTGTAGCAATTATTTATAATTGTTAGTGAATACCTGTTTATATGTTGTGATTGATAAATCTGGAAATTTAATTGTGTTGTGAAATTGTTTTATAAATCATAATTACAGAATTTAATTTATAAATGGACAAAATTGGGTTTTTACGAAATAAGTAAATTGTTAAATTAAGAATTTTTGAAAAAATAGAATTTGAGATCTGGTTTGGAATGGGAAATGAAAAAAAATTGGTAAAATTGGGATTTAATATTGTGGGAAAATTTATCAATCGATAAATATGAAATATAAATTTTCTGGGGATTAAATTTATGAAATTATAAATTGTTTAAAATAACGATGTTTATTTTAATAATGGCTAATGTTATCCGGATATTAAAAATATGTTAAATGGAGTTACCGACTATAAATTAACAAGTTCAAATGAAAAATAGAATGTTTTGAAATGCCGTATTTCATTGGAATTTAATTAAGTGAATTGGAAATTTGGCTTCCATTGGAAATTCACTAAAAATGTTTAATTTAAAATGTTTTAAACTATGATTTAAAAATGAATTTCCGGATATGGGAAATTGGGTATGAACTTCGGATGAAGTCATAGTTAAATATGGGATTTGGGATTTATGTTGTAAAACATAATTGACTTGAAATAAATCAGTGGATTTATATGAAAGAGTACTTGGAAATGTTTTGAAACGGGAAAGTGTTTCCCTGGGAAAAACCAAGTAAATGTTTATAAAAAGATTTTATTTAACTAAAGGTTAAGTTTTAAATCGTTTTAAAAAGTATTTTTAAGAAATCGTTATTTTTAAAGAAATAAATTAATAATTTTTAATACCGTAATAATTTGGGAGTATATTAGCAATTATTTTTACAAATGGATTTATTTAAAAGTTGGTTTTAGCTTAAGTTGTTAAAATTAGCATTTTTCTTCTTATAACGCTATTTTGAATTTAGTTAAACTAAAACCCTTATTTTTAAAATCAAAGTTTATATGTTAATAACTAGTTTTCTTCACATATTTTAAATTTATATTTGGAGTAAATAAATAGAAGTAATTTTCATATTTTAAAGTATATTTCAGTATAAAGTATTTTTAACTGTTTTAAATGCAAATTGTTTTATACTTGGTTATTCCCGATGGGAATAAAGGGTAAAAGATTTACCTTGTAAAGGAAGAGTCTTGGAAAATTGTTTCCAAACGAGTTTTGAAAATGTGAAAATATATCTTTGAAAGATATTAGAGAAAATAAATAATATGGAGATTATGTATTGTGTGATGGATGTGTATGGATGTTTGTGAACATTAATTGATAGTTAAATCACCGACTATCAATATTGGCCAAATGCGAGATCGTTTCGAAGAGACCGGGATCGGGTTTGCTACATTACAGCGTGATAGGGGGTTCTCGCTTTGCGTTAGGTGGCGAACGGGGCGTGGTCTTACGAGATGCTTTTGTTTTCAAAGGATTTTTGAAACTTTAATAATCAATTGGGTGTATTTATGATGCGCTGGTATTCCAGACTGACTCGGGTGTTATTTTATTATAATGCTCGGGTCAGACCGAGTATATTACAGGATAGGTTGCTATGGAGCTCAGGAGAGGAGCTGGAGTCCGAGACGTATTTCTCGTACTTGTATTATTCCGCTGCTGTGATTGTTGTATTGACTGATTGACTGGATATTGATGATTTTATTATGACATACTCTGATGATGATGTATTGTATATAAACAGATATAGTTTTGATTTGTGTAAAGTTCTGTTCTATATATTATATTTTATCCGCTGCGACTGTGAGGTTCTGATTTTGTTTAGTTCTTTCTTCTTCTATCTACTTTCTTATTCTTCTACAATCTGTCTTTTCCGGCATTCGATCGTCGGCATATTATACTGTTGAGTATTTTGTGTCGATTTTCGAGGGTCGAGAAGGGCGGGTCGTCACAGTTGGTATCAGAGCTTAGGTTGGCGACAACCTAGGCTTTGGTGGGAAAATTCTCATGTTAAATAGAGTCGGAAGTACTCTATAATGAGTTGAGTGTAATAATAGCTATGAGAGTGTACTTGTTAGTGGATATAAAATTGTTTTTGTACTGTGTTGACTTATCGGTTGAGTGTTTATGAATTCTGGTCGGTGCGGGAAGTACAACCGTATCGATAGGGGTTTCTAAACTCTTAAACAAGATAAACCGACATGGTATTGTTTTTAAAGTGGGTAAATGAAATAATTTTACCCAAAATTATATTTTGATATAAAGAAATAATTTTTTTGAATTATTATATATATTGGATGTTTGTTTGGTTGTTTCTTCTATAATCAAATAAAAATTTAAAACATGATCTAAAATTTGAAATGATATATATAAGAAAATAAGAAGTTAAAATATTAAAATGGTTTATAACCAAATGGAATTGACTGGGTATGTTTTAAATAAGAAAAGTAAAAAAATTAAAATTTGATTTAAACTAGAATTTTGACCCCGGAAATTTTGAAAGGGATTTCAAATGGAATTAAACAAAGTTTTGGGAGTTTGACTTTGTGGAAATGTTTTCCAAAGGTTTTGAAGTCAAGAATGGAGTATATTTTGGAAAATATTTTTTGATGGAAATTGATTTGAGGTGAATTTTGGAAGTGGAAAGCATTGAACTCACTTCAGTCGCTGGAAAATAGTCCTGATGATGCTGGCCACATCATTAGAATTCATTTTCGAGTTTCTAAAGTGATGGATTGCTACCAAAATAGTTGGTTATGACATTGTTTGGACTTGTTTGGGAAACAAGTGATTTTGGGAATTTTCAAAGGAAAATTGTTTGGTAAAAGCAGTTTGTTTTGGAATTTAGGATTTGATTTGGATATCAAATGGAAATGTGTTGATTTTTATTTCAAATTGGTTTTGAAATAAATCCGGGTAAATTGAATTCTGGAAATTCTATTTAAAATAAAAATGTGAAAGTTGAAATGATTCAACTATATAACTTATAAAGGAAAGTTGATTTAAAGAAGAATTGAGTATATATGGAATGTAAATTTACTTTGAATAAATGAAGGTGAATGGAATATATCTGGATTTAACTTATGATAAGTTAAATAAAATTAAGAATTTGAAATTGAATTAAATCTAAATGAATTGGAATTAAATGGAAGTTGAGATAACGGTGAAATGTAAATGCTTATGATTGTGCAAATGAATTCATATTCTTAAGTTATTAAGTGTTAAAATTTGACATTGTGATTATAAAAATGTGGATTGGTTTGAAATGAGCAATATAAACTTACAAGTAAATAAGTTGGAGAACTTGAGAATGGAAGATTTGATTTTAACTCAAGTAAAATGGAATTATAATCACAAATAAAAATGGTTAAGTGGAATGGTGAATTCGAACTTAATTTTAAATGGAATGCAAAGTAAGGTGAAACAATTATAAAATATAAAAGAGGGTAAGTGAACTGAAGTTAGTAAATAAGTTGAACTTGGATATGGAGAATTAAGATTAAATTGAATTGGGTTTAACTTTGACTAAAATGGAATTAAGCTGAATATTAAAATTCCGTTGTGTTATGAATAAGAATGAATGTAATTAAATTCTTATTTAAGGTAGTAAAGGAAATGGTATAAAATTCAGGTTGGCTAAATAAAATTTAGATGAACTTGAATAAATTCTGGAAAGGAATTAAATTGAAAATGCATATATAATTTAGTTAACCTTGAATTAAAATGGGATAAGAATTTAGTTTAATGGAAATTTAATTTAGTTGAGGTGATGATGAATGAAGTAAATGTTTACTCAACTAAATCCAAAATGATTGTTTGGAAATAAATCTTGTGTAAACTAAATTAAATGGAATTTGTATTGCTATAAATAGGATTTGATAGTTGGTCAAAGTTTGAAAGGTAAATAAAATCCAGTTTTGGGATGGAATTTAAGTTTGGTAATAAGTGTTGAGAGTGTGAATGAATAATGGAATTAGCTTATAATAGTGATGGTTTGAATTGTAAAGGAAATTCAAATGGGTGAAATAATTTAAATGGTCTCTTTGTTGATAAAATAAATCTAAAATGGATTGGATAAATAAACAAAGAGCATTAAAGTTGTAAATGAATTGAAATTTGATTTGAATGAGAATCAAATGAAAATAAAATAAAATTGATATAAGGAGATGATGGAAATTTTGTGGAAGAACTTAAGCAACTTGGGGAAAACAAAATGGTTGTGGATGAGCTTTATTAAGTAAATCTGAATGAATTTTTTTGATAATAAAATTGAAAAACAAGTGAAATGAGTTTTAATTAATTATTGAGATGAAATAAGGATGTATGGGTTGTAAACAATCCAGAATGAAATGATATTAATATAAACTTGAGTTGGTTAATGAAATAAAGATGTAAGGAAAATTTAATTAACAAATTGCATTGGGATAAAAAAATACTGGGATTGTGAACCATGCAAAATGGAATAAAATGAATGCGAATCTAAATTGAAATTAATTTTAAATGGTTATAAGCTTAAGTGGCAATTGTTTTGCTTGAATGACGTAAAAATTTCTTGTATTCGGAGTTGAGATATTTAACAAGCAATGGAAATTGATTTTGAATAAATAGAAATGGATGGGAATCTAATTCAAAGAGTTTGTGTATAAATGTAAGTGAATTAGATTAAAATAGCTAATGGAATTGATTTTGAATCAATAGGAATGAGTTGACATTTTAATAGGTAATATTTGCATATGAATGGAAATGGATTATAAAAGAAATGCAAATATTTCAAGTTTAAAATGAAATTTGATTGTAAATCAAATTTGGAATGAAAGTTAAAATTAAAAATGTAAGAAAGGCATATGTTAATCATATTGAGATAGAAATGAATTGGTTATAATTAATATGGATTGTATGTAGCGAACTTGAATTTAAGGCATTCAAGAGAAATAAAAATGAAGTTTGGATTTGAATAAGAAATTTAAAAAGTGATTGAAACTTTTGAATTGTTGATAAATTATGGTTAACATTGTTAAATTATGAACTATGCTTGGTTTGGTTATGAAATGGTTAGGTTTGGCTTGCATTTACATGGGAAATGTTGTTAAAATGCTCATATCCTGAAATTGATGAGTTTGTTGAGTTTAGTACAGGTACGGGAGGCGTTCGAGAGAGTTGGAGCGCGTATATGCGTTATATTAGCCGCTCGCTATTAAAAATTGCTTAAAAGGTACGCCTACGCCAAAATAATTGGGAATTTGATATATATATTGTGATATATTTTGGTTTCCGGCCATGTGAGCCGATGTATATATATTTGTGTATCCTGCGATATCGCAGAAGCTCCTCCGTGCAAAGGAGACTCCGCCAAAATTTTCCAGAAATTTTGGGAGTTAGAAAATTTTTGGGGTTTTGGGAAAATTTTAATAACTAGTAAAGTTATTTTGGAAGCGAATGTTTAAATAAAGGCTTTAAGGTAAATAAAGAAAAGGGTTTTGAAATGGAGCTGAAACTTTTTGGGAAAGTGAATATAAGCTTTTAACTAAGCAAATTGGATAAGTAAATGAGTTTGAGAGTATATTTTTACCTTAGCAAATTTCGGGGACGAAATTTTTATAAGGGGGAAGGAATGTAACATCACAGAATTTTGAGTACGGAATTTGTGAACATTTAATTCATTTTAAATGTTCAATGTGGATTTTGAATTGGTTTGAAATATAAAGAATTGGTTTAAACTAAAATAACAAGTGATAATTTCTAATGTGGAGGTTTAATTTGAGATTGGATAATAATAATTAAATATTCGAAATTGGGATAAAAGGTGAATTTGGGATAAATGGTTTTAAAAATGGTGTTTAAATGTATTTTTAAGCTCAATTGGGTATAAATAATATTGTTGGATTTTTAGATGAATTTTAAAGTGAATAAATTATTATTTGGGATTTTATATTAATTTAAAAATGAATTTAATATTATTAAAATGAAATTTAAGCAGATTTGGGTCTGGCCTAAGCCAGAATGATTTTTAATGTGTTTATAAATTTTATATGATTTATTGTTAAGTTAATAAAATTTTAAAAGTGAAATTTTAAACGTTTTCGTCAATTTTGAAAATCGCTCGATTTAATAGACGAGTTAAAATAGTCTTCCAGGGCGCAGTCTCGGAATTTGACGAAACCAGTTTCATTGGATCCGTAATAGTTAGTTATTATCGGATTTCAATTTTCGTAGCGATCGGAGTTGTCGTTTGACCGTGGCAGCTCGAAACGCATCGAAATCGATTTAACCAATTTAATTTTAAATTGATCGTTTAATTCTGTAACTCGCACATATGATCAAATTAACTTACGAAACCTGTTCTATTGTGTCCGGAACGCGGAAAAACCCTAGGATAGCCTGTCGAAACGTGAGAATTGGAGATCGTTTGCATTTACTGTGAAATCGAGAAATTTTATTAATTAAATAATATATATATATTAACATTTTATTCAAAACCCTAATCATTCTCAGTAGCCGCCGTTCGTTTTATTCAATGGCCGAAACTCAGTTTCGTTCCCTCTCAAAAATCTCGTGATCCAGGCTTCGATTTCGAAAATTTTCTACATGAACATTGTAGTTTGCGAAGAGATCTACAGATCCAACGGACGATTCGAGCTATCATCGACGATGGAGGGAGGATTTGGGCTTCTTTGGGTGGCCGTTCGTTCGGGAATTGAGGGAGGAGGGAGGCACCGAGCTTTGCACTCGTCTGGACATGGGTGGTGCTCGCGGAGGTCTTCAGTGTGTTGGTCTCTGATCGACTTCCAGGTCGACGAATAGGAGGGCGATGGGAGGCTTTGAACACGCGCGTGATGGGTTTGAATACCTGACATCGCGTGAGGAAAAGAAGAAGATGCGGTCCTGTTTTCAAGTGCGTGATGAACGGCCTGATTTCATTTGCGTGATGTGCGGCCAGATTTTTGTTTGGGTATAATAAATTAAAATTTAAAAGGAAATTTGTTTATAAAATTTTGTTTGAACTTTATAAATCGATAACTATCTCATATGTTATCAGAATTCGACAAATTTGGTAGCGTTGGAATCGCAGAAAAGAGTACTACGCTATGGTGCGGTTTAGGAATCATTCCGGGCAAGTAGAAAATTGAGTTAAATCGAACGTTGTTCGATTTAATTTAAAATTTCGAACGCTCGCCAAAACTCAAGGTGAGTTTTTCTCACTCACATCTGGATGCTAGACATTATAAATAGTTGATATTTAAATATCTGTGTGGATGGCTGAATATAATTGTTATTATCAGTCTGGATTGATATTTATATTGTGATGAGCTAATATTTGTGGATGCAGGGAGAAACAAGTTGGAGGGATCCAACTGGATTCCTCACAATTGTAGCAATTATTTATAATTGTTAGTGAATACCTGTTTATATGTTGTGATTGATAAATCTGGAAATTTAATTATGTTGTGAAATTGTTGTATAAATCATAATTACAGAATTTAATTTATAAATGGACAAAATTGGGTTTTTACGAAATAAGTAAATTGTTAAATTAAGAATTTTTGAAAAAATAGAATTTGAGATCTGGTTTGGAATGGGAAATGAAAAAAAATTGGTAAAATTGGGATTTAATATTGTGGGAAAATTTATCAATCGATAAATATGAAATATAAATTTTCTGGGGATTAAATTTATGAAATTATAAATTGTTTAAAATAACGATGTTTATTTTAATAATGGCTAATGTTATCCGGATATTAAAAATATGTTAAATGGAGTTTCCGACTATAAATTAACAAGTTCAAATGAAAAATAGGATGTTTTGAAATGCCGTATTTCATTGGAATTTAATTAAGTGAATTGGAAATTTGGCTTCCATTGGAAGTTCACTAAAAATGTTTAATTTAAAATGTTTTAAACTATGATTTAAAAATGAATTTCCGGATATGGGAAATTGGGTATGAACTTCGGATGAAGTCATAGTTAAATATGGGATTTAGGATTTATGTTGTAAAACATAATTGACTTGAAATAAATCAGTGGATTTATATGAAAGAGTACTTGGAAATGTTTTGAAACGGGAAAGTGTTTCCCTGGGAAAAACCAAGTAAATGTTTATAAAAAGATTTTATTTAACTAAAGGTTAAGTTTTAAATCGTTTTAAAAAGTATTTTTAAGAAATCGTTATTTTTAAAGAAATAAATTAATAATTTTTAATACCGTAATAATTTGGGAGTATATTAGCAATTATTTTTACAAATGGATTTATTTAAAAGTTGGTTTTAGCTTAAGTTGTTAAAATTAGCATTTTTCTTCTTATAACGCTATTTTGAATTTAGTTAAACTAAAACCCTTATTTTTAAAATCAAAGTTTATATGTTAATAACTAGTTTTCTTCACATATTTTAAATTTATATTTGGAGTAAATAAATAGAAGTAATTTTCATATTTTAAAGTATATTTCAGTATAAAGTATTTTTAACTGTTTTAAATGCAAATTGTTTTATACTTGGTTATTCCCGATGGGAATAAAGGGTAAAAGATTTACCTTGTAAAGGAAGAGTCTTGGAAAATTGTTTCCAAACGAGTTTTGAAAATGTGAAAATATATCTTTGAAAGATATTAGAGAAAATAAATAATATGGAGATTATGTATTGTGTGATGGATGTGTATGGATGTTTGTGAACATTAATTGATAGTTAAATCACCGACTATCAATATTGGCCAAATGCGCGATCGTTTCGAAGAGACCGGGATCGAGTTTCCGTATACCGGGATTCTAGGTCTGGAGACTCGAATACCACTTCGATCCGGTTTGTACGTTTCGTGTAACGTGTTCGGAGTCGAAGATGGAGCTGTGAAGTGCAAGGGCTAGTCGCTACTAATCCTGAGGATATTTCCAAAATGGATGTAGTAGGAGTAGTGCCTTCGGTTCCGTTCGGACCCGGGACGGACTTGTATGGACGAATGCTTTCGTGACATCGTCAGGTGGACGATGGGCATTCTAAGGGATATGTTCTGAAAGGTATCGTTTAGCCTCAAGCCTCATCAACCGGGAATGACTGAAAATCAGGGGTTATGCAGCAAGGCTTCGTGGGTAGCCCCCACTTGAGAGTAAGGTCATCCCTGTCTAGATGTCCCTTTTATTTCGGCTTTGTGGTGCGGTTGCTGATCACAACCGTGGGGTGATTTTACTTGGAATTATCCAGTAAGGGATGATTCCGGCCTTGTGTTGCAGGGGAGCGGGCGTACTCCTCGGTACTGTGATCTAGGCCACGTACTGTGACAGGTGGTACCCCAGTGCCTAGTCATTCGTTGGAAATCCATTCTCCCTACGTGCCTTGTACGAGTTTTGTTTGTATTACCCACGTTGTGGCTAGTATGCCGGAATTTAATAGATGTAACAATTTCGGCTATTTTATAAGTATTTGTAAATAGACACTATTATAATATCAGAGGATTTCTATAAAAAGTGTTTTGGCTATCGTAAGGTAAAAACCCGAAATGTTTATTTGTGGCGTGGTCTAACGAGATGCTTTTGTTTTCAAAGGATTTTTGAAACTTTAATAATCAATTGGGTGTATTTATGATGCGCTGGTATTCCAGACTGACTCGGGTGTTATTTTATTATAATGCTCGGGTCAGACCGAGTATATTACAGGATAGGTTGCTATGGAGCTCAGGAGAGGAGCTGGAGTCCGAGACGTATTTCTCGTACTTGTATTATTCCGCTGCTGTGATTGTTGTATTGACTGATTGACTGGATATTGATGATTTTATTATGACATACTCTGATGATGATGTATTGTATATAAACAGATATAGTTTTGATTTGTGTAAAGTTCTGTTCTATATATTATATTTTATCCGCTGCGACTGTGAGGTTCTGATTTTGTTTAGTTCTTTCTTCTTCTATCTACTTTCTTATTCTTCTACAATCTGTCTTTTCCGGCATTCGATCGTCGGCATATTATACTGTTGAGTATTTTGTGTCGATTTTCGAGGGTCGAGAAGGGCGGGTCGTCACAGTAATACCATCTGCTAATACGGAGAATAGAGCTGGATAGGAGCGACCATCTATAGCCTTGTCTTAAATATCTACTGAATATGTCGAAAAATGTAGCATATATTTTTTTCATGTGGATCGACATATCCAATAGATATTTAATACAAAACTATAATGGCTATAAGATCTAACAGAACAAAATATAACAACTCAAATGTAAAACACATCACGGAGCAGTAGATCATCACATACATATACACATACACAGATACATCACAGAGTATACAAAATGATACAAGTCAAGTGGTATAGAAACCACAATATACAGGCGAGTCAAAAGAATATACATATCAGAGTTACAACCAAAAAGGACTACACAAAAAGCTATAAAAAAAGGGCTAGTAGAATAGTCCATGCGGAAGTAGAATAGGCTAAGTCCAAATGTACCTAACCTGAAACACCTCGGTCTGACCGGTGGGGGCTAATTATGGAATCTCAATCTCATCACTTCGACCAATTTGCTAAGAACTGACTAAGCTAGACCCTACGTGAATGGATCTGCTATATTGTCCTTTGTATCTACTCCTAGAATTATGACTTCTTTCTTCTCAACAAATTCTCTAATGAGGTGGAAATTCTGAAGAATGTGTCTCGATTTCTTACGTGCTCTAGATTCCTTTGCGATCTACATTGCAACATTGTTGTCAAAAAAGCAATTTCATTTATCCTTTATGTTGGGAATCACCATTAGCTCACTCATAATTAGTGCATCCAGACTGTTTCTTTAGGTGCTACGTTGAGGGCGATGCACTCAGCACTACGCCATAGATTGCATACTGCAACACCCAAGAAGTGATGCAGGAAGTGCCAAAAGATGTTGCTGTAGGCTAAAAAAGGGCAAAGGCAACACTTTCTTGGTGATGCATTTTTCCGCGTTGCCCTAGAGTCAAAGGCAACATCTTTGCGGCCCTAAGGCAACATCGGTTCTGTTGTTGCACATGTACCAAATTTACTAAAAAGTGGGCCCCACAATCTGGGCCCCAACATGTGGGCCCACGTTATGGGGCCCACTAATTCTGTGGCCCACCTTTACGGAACCCTGTTGTGGGCCCATATTCATTAATCTATGGTAACACTTTTACCATCCAATGGCGACACTTTCCCAGTTTATTACCACATTTAACATCACATACTGCAACATTATATCATAGCTATGGCAACACCTTTTGCAATTTAAATTGGAAATGTACTACAACATTATACTACTGCAACATTATGTCATATCTATGGCAACATTATACTGCAACATTATACCATATCTAATGGCAACATTACACTGCAACAAAGAACTTTTCATTTCAGAATAACCAGCAACACAAGTTTTACTTAGTCAAGTACAAAATAACAAACATACTTAAAAACATAGCCAGTGTATTCATAGTTACAGCCAGTACATACTAAATTCTACTTATTAACAGTACATTCATATTTGCGAGCCTCCAATGCCATCAGTGCCATCAATGCCTCTAGTGCCTCCAGTGCCATCACTGTAGACGGTCGCACAAAGATCCCCAACATCAATTTGCATGTCAGGGTTTTCTTCGCCTAATTTCTTAAGCACCCATGTCAAGTTCTCCCGAACTTTTTGGTTCACCTTTGCATCAAATTCATTTTGGACCTTCTTGTTCACCTTTGCTTTGACTTCGTCAGCTATATATTTTCCTTATCTTCGCTGCCAGCTCCTGTATGTATGTGCTTGTTGTTGGGGCATATTTTGAAACTTCTGCAGACTTTGTGTGCCGTCCTATAAGCCAAGATGGACCGTGCGACTTTCCATCAGAAATCATTTCTTGAAAACTCCATCACTTCCTCCTTCACCTATTGCTTTTTCAATCTTATCCTGCAAAATAAAGCAATTTCAAAATGTGACATTAAATAAAATTAACAATTCTGAAACAAGTTTCTTAAACAAGAATTGTTTTGAAATATCTATTAACAGTTTTAAAATGGATTCAGAAAATATCCTGCTATAGGTTTCAACAAAACAGGATCTAATTCTACAAAAATGTCGATGCGCAAAATGAAGCATTTTTTTGACATCTGATTGAAGAGAAAATAAAATTCTTACAATTCTGTACTTCATTACCGAAGTATCAGTCTTGTACACCTTTCCTTCTTTCCGCTTGCGAGTTTTAACAAAAAGTTCTCCATCTGATTCGTTGGACTGATACAAATTAAATGAAAAAAGTTGACAGCAAAAGGATATCAAACCAATTTTTCCAGAACATATATCACTAATCAATTCAGAAATTATACTCAAAGTCAAAGCAAAACTAAGATAAATATGATCGCCTTTACATAAAAACAAATCTCGGTTCAAATGAAGAACAGAAACAATAAGTGCACACAAGCTAAAAGTCTCGAGCAACTCACAGATGCAAAAATGGAGCAACAGTAAGTTCTCAAGCAGCTTACAAGTGCAAAAATAAAGAAACAACAAGTATAAAATCACAACATATGTAGCAACAATATCAGAGCTTTTTCAAGCATAGTATCAAGTGATGTATCAGTTTTGCAAAATTCAAGGCTGAGCTAAGGAAAATTTGCATAGTAAATATCCCATATGTCTATGCTTTCAGATTATTAACTGTAAGCACAGAGATAACAAATATCCCATGATTCATCTTAGATTCCGATGCAAAACTAAGATTACCCCGTGATTAACCCATGAGCCACGAACATATATATATAATACTAAAACGATTTAAGCCTAGCAAGGCAGTAAAGCCATCAACATACAGCAGACAAAAGACAGGCATCAACTTGACATCCATATGCTTAAGAGTTAAGAGTGTATCCAATAGTTTACAAATTACTTAATTTCCACAGAGATGGATTGGACTCATATTTGATGTCTAATATGCATCTAACTTGCAGACATATATTGACCAAATGCGTACAAATGCATGAGCATGACGGACACTGGTTTGGAAAAGAAGAATTGAGTTTTCTATGCCGAAGGGGGCAAAGAAAGGCTCATTTATATTTTTATAGATTTTATGTACTTTTTTAGCAAATGTTATTAATAGCTATTGAGTCGTAAATTAATGTGAAAATGCAAAAATAATAAACAGATACAATAAAAATTAATACATTAAAATTGAAATAAAAATATTTGCTGGATGATTAATGTGACAGATCAGATTATATAGCCTGCTTGTTATTCTTTTAGTTACAAACTTCTATATCATAAACAGAACATATATCACTAATATTTATTTTGCTTATTTGTTTGAGTGAGGTGATATTTTATTTTGGAACATATATGTAGTTATTTTTATTTTTATTTTGGAACATATATCGCTTTGCTAAATAAGGAGAGGAATTTCAGATAAAATAAAATGCATACCTCCAGCCAACCATAAAAATAAGCAAAATACATACCATCTTATGCCGAATTTGGGAAAAATGTTTTGGACCAGCAGTGTGTGTGTCTGTATACGATTTCTGACTTGCACAATTTGTAAGGGCCTTGGACTACAAAAACATGAAATAAAGATGTTTATCTGCCTGATTTGAATGAATAAAAACGGAAAAAAATTCTGTGATAAAACTTAAAATTATACCTGAATTTTTTCATCTCCCCAATACATCAAGAGTACTCTGAAATCCGCAATTGGAATTTCGTCCGGCCTATTTTCAAGCCTCTCTTCATCAGTTTCATAAGCTTTATAATGTGCCTTTTTAATACGACTCTTGTATCCCCTCCAAGAGTCACGAATTGACTTCAAAACCCAATATTCACATTCATCCGGAATAATATACCGTTGCTTAAATACAAATAAAACATTAAAAAGAACAGTCATGCTACTTTTGTGACAAGTTTCATATATTTAAGTAAAATTTAGCTAAGTTTGCAAATTACCTTGACATAGTTCCACAGCGTGCCTTTCAAACTTGAAGGAACATAAAACCAAGACTTGTAAGTAAGTGGAACACTCCTCTTCGGTGTTCCTAAAAAAGCACTCAGTTCAGACATTACTTGGTCATCGTCTGAAATAGGTTGGCCCCGATGATTCATTTGGATTAGAACTCTTTTGTCATATGACCTTGAATGAACTTTATACATCTTTGTTTTTCCCCTGAACCTTCTGGGAGCTCCCACTACTGTTACAAAGTACATACAATAGTAATGAGAAGGCTAGACATAACATAAATGAGAACTTAAACTATTAAATTCAAAACTCAATTAGATAATACCTTCAGCTTCTTCTACTTCATCTTCTTCGTTTTCAATATTTGTCGAGACATTTTCGAAAACAGCCTTCTTCCTTGCACTTCCACTTCCACTACTATTATTCTTCTGGCGTTCTCGCATAGCCAAATAAGCAGCCATTGTTCATATTCCTTTATTGTGTGGTAACTCAACGCTACATGGTGGATCAACAGTTTGTGTAGGAACTGGATTTTCCACTGCCTTTGGAGTTGCATTCTTATCAGTTGCAGATTCAACAATGGCCCGTGAACGAGTTGTTGGTCCAGACTGAGGCTTTGTAATCGTAACCTTTTTGGTTCTCTAAAATATGCACACAAAAACAATAAAATAAGAAAATAAGGAAGCTAGTCTATAATTACCAACATAAAATTAAATCTTCAGCTATAACACACCTTTACTGGATTTTTTGAAGTATCATCTTCACTAGGTTCCTCTGTTCTGGAGCATAATCTTCGCTTTTAGCTGGCATCTTTGATTTTCCTTTATTTTTTTCAAATTCATTTATCAGTCCAGTAACTAATGTAGGCATCCCAAGAGCTTCAATAACACTATTCTTCTGCGACACATGTTTAGCTCTCTCCCTTTCGTATTCTGTAAGCGATGGAGGTGGCGGAGGTGGTAGATAATCATCCTGAAAGTAATTTAATAAGACATTATTGTAAATATAAGCAAAATATGTAGAACATCATATTAGAAGATCATATTGTAGTCTTCTTACAAGAATCTCATTTTCATCCATATTTTCCTCTTCATCTGGAGGATTATAGAAATCCAATTTACTCTTGACACTTGCTGAGTTGATATTCAAAGTTGCATCGTTGACTTTAGTTGGATTTTTCTTCTCTGATTTCTTCGTAGAACTACTGACTTTAGTTGTATTTTTCTCTGGTAACTTCGTAGACCTACCGACTCCAGTTGACTTATTGTTGATCACCTTTTTCCTGTCCATGCGTGGACTCACAGCAGCTTCGCTCACTTGTGGATTGTTTCGCCGTGCCAACTTTCTAGGACTAAAGACTTGATCAGTCTGCGTCTCGTCGGTAAGTGGATTGTTTAGCCGTGTCGACTTTCTAGGACTAAAGACTTAATCAGTCTGCGTCTCGTTGGTAAGTGGATTGTTTAGCCGTGCCAACTTTCTAGGACTAAAGACTTGATCAGTCTGCGTCTCGTCGGTAAGTGGATTGTTTAGCCGTGTCGACTTTCTAGGACTAAAGACTTGATCAGTCTGCGTCTCGTCGGTAAGTGGATTGTTTAGCCCTGTCGAGTTTCGAATCGGAGTAAAGACTTCAGTCTGATTCTTGTTTTTTGCTGCCTGTTGTAGATGGTGAGTGGTGACAAAGTGTCGTTTCTATGATTTCGCAGCTGCAAACATACAACGACATAAAAGTCAACTCTATCATGTCACAAACATAATTATTTAAACTTAATTAAAGAAATTAAGACTTGATCATGTACAGTCTTTGCAGTTAATGCCCCGCTATATCCCCGCTATAACTCCGATATATCTTATAGCGGATTCCTACCGCTACGATTTTTCCATATATCCCCAACATATAGCCTTTCCGCTTTAATCCCCGCTATATCCCGTTATTTCCGCTATATTCCGCTATTTCCGCTATATCTTCTATAAAAAATTGTATTGAAAAATGATATTTATACGCTATAAAAATTATGAAATTAATTAATTTCATTGAATTTTTTATATATGTTTAGAAATGATAATACTCTAATATTCTACTAAATTAAATTAAGTTATATAACAGTTTTACGTTCATTTACAATACATTTGCACATATTTTTATTTAAAATTATTTTTGTATTAATTATAATTCAATTGAATGTTAATTTTTCACATAATTACTATCTATATATTTGTAAAAACAACAAGTATGGGATTTATATGCTATTTTAGAGTAATCCGATATATCCCGCTATATCTTCGCTACATCCCCGCTATGACTTTTTGCACCTCTACCGCATTGAATCCACCGAGCGCTTTAACTGCACAGTGTACAGTAATATTCCAGTTCCTTTATTATTCTACTAAGTGCACTAAAAATCAAACAAGTCCTAATATTCAAACAAAAATGCACAAAAAATTTATGTACACTAAAAGCAGCCAAATGAAAAACAAATTCAGCCATGCGAGAACCAAATTCATCAAAATAGTACAAATGAGAAGATATTTTTATCTTCTTCCAGTCAAAAAGCTAACTATTTACAGTTTTTATCACTTACTTTGGACGAGCTTCTATATGATTTATTTATGAATTTTCGAATCGGATACTCAAAATTGGATCTTGGTTTAAATTCATTTGAAAGTAATCATAAATAGGTTGTTTCATCGTGAGTTTTCTTATGACCAAATTCAACAAAATAGTACAAATGAGAAGATATTTTTATACTTGGAGATAGCAGATTCTTCCTTGGGCGTACGATGACATATGGCTGCATTTGTTTCATTGGCTCAATTTTATCATCAACCATGGTGTCGACATAGAAATCAATGTAATCACCATTATTTTTTATTTGCATCAATTCCCACATATATGCATCATTGGTCACCAATTTCCACCCACTCATTGGACCTTTCCATTAATATACTCCTCCAATTTCAGTGTACTTTAGCTCATCCCTGGCATACTCCATCAGTACTGTGTAAGAAAATATATCCAGATCAACGCCCATGACAGAAGTCTCTTCTCCACCAATATATCCATTCTTCTCAAATTTTCCCTTGTGATGGAATTTAAGATTTGTCTCCATCCTACACAAAATGAAGGAATTAACATTAGAATGACATAATTACAAATTAAAATAAACCAACTGCATTATAAAACAAAACAGTCACTTTACTAAAATGTAATAAAGGCAGAAACACTAAAAAAGAGATAAAAAAGCCATAAATATGATACATCGGTTACAACATTTTATCAAGGCAGAAACAACATTTTCTTACTTAAATTTGGTACATTAGTTACTTAATTAAATATGATAGTGATACACAGAAATTAAGAAGTATTTTCTTTCACTCTACTAGGTGGAAGGCGGATTCATCTTATTGGGACATCATCTCTACACCAACGAACATCAAAATCCTGATTTCCCATTCCATAAGCAGGCTGGATATCATTCAAATCTTCATTTGCATCTTCGCTTTTGATTTCACACCAGTCTCTCGGCAATTACTTGATAACGTTGTGGCACATCTTATCAATTGGATCTTCTATATAAAACACCTGTTGTACTTGTGAAGGCATAACATAAGGATCAGATTTTTGGCACAATCGATTAAAATTGACATGAGTCAGCTCATATAAATCTTTCTCTTCTTGGTACCAACAACGCTTAAATAAAACCACACTAAATTCTCCCCAATAAACTAGTTCTAATATTTCCTCAATTAATCCATAGTAATTAACTTCACCAACCAATGGATTTTGATCTTTCGAACTTGCAAAGCTAGTAGTCAAGGCTATCAAAAATACACCACTGTTTTGTGTTGTACATTTGGCATATCTGAACCTTGTATAAAATCTATATCTATTGATAACATATCCAGTAAACCTCTTAGCTATAAGAGGGCCCATTACAAGCAGTTGTACTTCTTTTGAAATGTCCTCCTTTTTCCCAACCTCTTCCTTTAACCACTTCCAAAATTCTTCACTGTGTTCTCTCTCTCTTTTATATTTTTTTGATAATACATGACCATCAATTAAAGCTCGATGTTCCCTAGAATAAAGTCCTGGTTAATAAAAGATAGAAACAAATTTTCTAATTCTTCAATAATTACTAAAATAAAAATAAAACTTAAAAACTTACTCAAGTAAACTCTCTATTTCCTTGTTACCATAATTGAATTGAATGTAACGGTGACATGCCGTCCATTGAGAATCTTTAAGATGAATACCTTTTCCATCTTTGTTTCTTCTTGTGCCAATAGGATATTCCAGATTCTGTGGACAGGTTTCAATTTTCATTTTTCCTGCTCCATCGCCACCTAAGAACCTTGAACAGAATATCAAACATTCTTCTGCAAGATAACCTTCAACAATGGACGCCTCAGGTTTGCTTTTGTTGCGAACATATGATTTCAGTTTACAAAGATAACGCTCCATAGGAAACATACAATGAAGATGTGCATGTCCACCATATTCAATCTCCTTGCATAAATGAACTAGCAAGTGCACCATTATATCGAAGAAAGCATTTGGGAATATCATCTCAAATTGACAAAGAATTTCCACAATTTCCTTTTGTAGCCTCTTGAGATCAGCCAAATTGATAATTTTACTCCAAAGACTTCTTAGAAATGCACCTAATCTTATCATAGGTAATGCAACTTCAGGTTTTACATATTTCTTCACAGCAAATTGTAGTAAGTAGTGGAGAAGAAAATGAGCATCGTGGCTCTTATACCCTGCAATTTTCCTCTCTTTCTTGTTTACATACCGGCTGATATTAGCTGCACAACCATAAGGCAGTTTAGCATTCTCCAACACCGAGCAAAATATTTCTTTCTCCTTGTTCGTCATTGCAAATATGGCAGCCTTGATCTTAAGGTAATTCCCATCAGCTGATAGATCGGGATGAAGGACCTCCCTGATGCCTATCTCTTGTAAATCATACCGAGCACTTAAATGGTCTTTCGACTTCCCATTAATATTTAGTAAAGTACCAAGTATGTTATCACAAATGTTTTTCTCTATGTGCATAACATCAAGGTTATGTTGACATACATTGTGACTCCAATATGGTAAATTAAAAAATATTGACTTCTTTTTAAAAGGGGATTCATTTTTATGCTTGTTGACCTCTTTCTACCCAAAAATATTTTCATAACCAGCCAACAATTCTTCAATGTCTGTCCCGGATAAAATTCCCAGAGATGTTCCCATTTCAATTTCACCATTGAACCGTTTCTTATCAAACCTCCACTTGTGTTCCAGATCTAAAAATTTCCTATGATTCATGTAGCACATTTTTTTACTATGTTTCAAGTAAGTTGAAGAAGTCTCAAAATGGCATACGGGACAAGCTAAATAACCCTTTGTGCTCCAGCCGGATAACAATGCATAGCCCGGAAAGTCGCTGATCGTCCATAACACGCTTGCACGTAACGTGAAATTAGCACCAGTCAAGGCATCATAAGTTTGTATGCCAAGACCCCATAATTATTTCAATTCTGCAATAAGAGGCTGCATGTAGACATCAATGCTATTCTTAGGAGACTGTGGACCAGGGATAAGGGTGGAAAGTATCAAATTTTCTAGCTTCATGCATAACCAAGGTGGAAGGTTATAATTTACCAATATGATTGGCCATGTGCTGTGAGCTCTAGTCATTGTACGAAAAGGACTGAATCCATCAGCTGCTACTCCTAACCTGATATTTCTGTTTTCAGGTTAAAATGAGAATATTTGGCATCCATCGTCTTCCAAACCTCGCCATCAGCTAGATGTCGAAGTCTGTCATCATTTTTTTGTCCCACTGCATGCCATATCATAAGTTCTGCATACTCCTTGGACATGAACATCCTTTGCAGCCTTGGTTTTAGTGGAAAATAACGTATCACTTTTGCTAGTGCTTTGTGAATCCGCTGCTCCGGATCATTGTCAACACCCGCTTTCTTTTCCGGTATAGCCCACCTTGAAAAACCACAAGTTTTACAGTTATTTTCCTTTTCATTTTCTACCCAATATAGCATGCAGTCATTTGGACATGCATGTATTCTTTGGTAATCGAGGCCTAAATCTTTAATGATATTTTTGGTAGCATTGAAAGATAAAGGGATGTGGGCTTGTGGAAAAGCTTCTTTTAGCAATTCTAATAAATCAGTAAATGTAGACTCGGTGATTCCATGTAGGCATTTTAAAGAATAAAGCTTGACGATGAAACTTAATCGCGAAAATTTAGTACACCCGAGATATAATGGCTGCTTTCCCTCTTCAACACGATGATGAAAATTTCTAGCATCGACATCTACTCCATTCGCTCCATCAGAAGATCCACCTTCATTATTCTGCATATTTCCACAAGTACGATGCAACATCTCATCGAGATTATCTCCAAAATTTATTCCCGCTTCACGATCCATATTGTAACGACCCGCCATCCTACATCCAGGAAGACGCATCGTTTTGAAGAAAAGAAAGAGGTGAGAAAGTAGAAAAGAAAGAGAAGAAGAAGAACAACAACAGAATCTCAACAGCGGAACGAATAAATTATATTAATAACAAAAGTATTACATAATATACAACACTTATCAGAGTTACACAACATATACATCACATACTAGACAGTTATAAACATCTGTCTAGACATTACAACTCATATACAATACAAACACTATCACAGAGATCTACACAGCGGAATACTATATCTACGAACGCCGAAGCCTCCTGCTCCATTGCTCCTCCAGAATATTCGTCAAAGCTAAACCTGAATCCCTTGGCTACTCGTAAAAATTTGAGTACCCAAGAGTTTATAAAACAGAAATAAACACTTGGGTCAGACATGGGTCTGGTGTGAGTAACAGGTTAAAGTTGCTTAACTTTGAAAACTATTTGAAAAGAAAAGGTATCTCGTAAGACTTCCCGCACATAAACACGGAAAAGTTTTTACCTTACGATAAGCAAAACATTTGATAGGAAATCCAGTTATATTATAATAGGGTCTAGGGTTTTCAAGTAAAATACAGAAATAGCTGAAATGCTTACATCTCACATTCCAGCATAGTTGGGCACAACTAATACGTACGGCACTTATTGGATTTTGGATTCCATACAATGGCAGGGCTACCGGGGTACCGCCCGTCACAGTACGTGGCCTAGATCACCGTACCGAGGATCACTCCCAATCCCCTGCAACACAAGGTCGGAACATCCCTTACTGGATAATTCCCGCACAAGATATCCCAGCAGTTGTTGCAATTCAACTGCCCACTCAATCGAATAATAAGAAGGGACCTCTAGACAGGGATAATCTTGTCCTACTTGGGTGCTACCCACTAACCTTGCTGCACCTCCCCTGTTTTAGCCATTCCCGGTTTGATGAGGCTTGAGGCTACGATTACCTTTAATCAGAACACATCACTTAGAATGCTCATCGTCCACCTGACGATGTTCTGAAAGCATTCAATCCATACAAGTTCGTTCCGGGTTCGAACGAAACCGAAGGCATTATCTCGTTACACTCGTATTGGAATCACCCTCAGAGTTAACGACCATAACCCTTGCACTCTGAATCTTCATCTTCACTTGAGATTCACGACCTATCGTTAATTTGGATCGATGTGGTATTCGGGTCTCCAGACCTGGAAATCCGGTATACGGAAACCCGATTCCGGTCTCATCGAAATCCAAAACGTATCTTTTAAGGCCAAGTTGTTTTAAAGTTAAAACAATTCAATTATACTATCTATATACACACAGATAGATAATTCATAGATTCACAATAGATAATCAACATTATCATTATAAACAGATAATCCATATCATCATCATTATGAAACCAAAGCATCCAAATCATACAGTACCAATTATCTCATCTCTGAGAAACCATTCAAGGTAAATCAGTATCATTCAATATCCCTAAGCCATGATTTATTAATTACCATCTATAATTAATTTAAAATGAATTAAATTAATTACTTCCATCATTAACCATCTTACTTAAGTCACTATTAATTAATTATTAATTAATTAATCATTCACCATCCAATTATTCATTTTAATTAATCATCCTTGATTGATTACATTTAATTACATTCAAGTAATTAACATTAAATTAATTCACAAATTAATTAATCTTAATTAATTATAGTAATTAACCTTTAATTACTTTATTAATTAATTAACTAAAATTAATTACCTTAATCCTTAATTAATTACATTAATTAATCACTCAGTTATTAATTATTCCTTAATTAATTAATTCTTAATTACATCATTAATTATATTAATTAATGATCCTTAATTACATTTTATCATTACTTAATTACATTAAGTAATTGATCTTTAATTAAACCATAACTTATTAATCACTATTGATTAATCACATTCAGTAATTAACTAACCTTAATTACTTCTTAAAATAAATTAATTATTCCTTAATTAATTTCTTAATTAATCCCTTGATTAACTTCCATTAAGTAATTAACTACCCTTAATTACTTTATTAATTACATTAGTAATTATCCATTAATTACTTTCCTAAGTAATTATACCTTCTTAAATTACATTAAGTAATTATACAAATCATTAAATGATTATCTTAAATTAATTAAACTAAATTAATTAACTTAACTTATCAATTTAAACTCAATTAATTACAATGAGTAATTAATTTCTTAATTACTTCCATTAAGTAATTTTATTAATTTCACAAATGATTATCCTTTAAATTAATTAAACTTAATTAATTATCAAAATTAATCACATTAATTAATTATCCTTAGTTAATGATCTACATTAACTATTAATTATTTTAATTACCTTTCTAAAATTATTAAACATTAATTAACCATTATTAATTACAACTTAATTTATCCTAATTATCAATAAATTAATCTCTAATTACTTAATTAATTAAGTACTTAACTATAACTTAATTAAACCTTAATTACTTGATTAATTTATTCCTAACCATTAACTTATAAAATTAATGATCCTTAATTCAAATTAATTAACCTTTAAATTAATTTAATTAATCCTTCATCAATAAAGTTTTAAACCCTTAATTACTAATTTATTAACCCAAGTCATAAATTAATTAAATTGATTAATTATTGTTAATTACCTTAATAATTTATTTTATCCCATATCATTAAATCTTAATTATCTTTAAGATAACACTTTATTCCTATTAATGATTAAAATATCATTAATAAAGCATTTAAACCAAATTACCTTTAAATTTACATTTAAATTTCATTTTAATTTAAGATTTAAAATGAAGACAAGTTTAACTTTAACAAAGTTATAAAACTATTTAAATCCTTTTTAATGTTGTTAAATCAATTCAAAATTCAAATACTTTATCTTATTTAAAAACTGAGATTTTAACTTAAACTCCAGATTTAAAAACTAAACTTATTTAAACTTTACCTTTAGATTTAAATATCAGTTTTAAATTTTATTTTAAAATTTAAAAACTGAAAAACAGGTCTCTGTTAAAACCTGTTACAAATAATTTCCCCGAGATACTCCTACAATTACTTCGAGTTCCCAACCCATAATCACGAGTATTGCTTCGAGACAAATATAATTTAACTCGAGTAACCCAAATCGACATCACCAGAGAAATTTGTGCACCGTGCACATGCACGTTGCCGCTAGTTGCCTCCGATCATCAGAGATGATCTTCTCACATCGGCGATCACACTCACGTCCCAACACGATCTACACAAACATCAATACGAGCTCGAATTTAAATTCGAACATTCAAATGAAACCTGGAACAGAAGGTCTCGAACCACCAAAGCCTGGAAAATCTCGCGTACTTCTGCCTCCGATCACCAGAGTTGTTGAAACTCTGGCTACAACTTCGATAACGCTCCAGCATCCCATCTCCAATTCCTTGTTGCACTCGATCAATTTTAGAAGTCGAACCAAACCAAAACATTCAACCTAGATAAACTAGGGTTCCAGAACAAATCTCGCCACCGCTGCCTCCTCGATAAAAGGCATCGCCATCCATTATTTTTCCAAGATACTACGATCACTCCTCCATCCTTTTGAAGAACCCCGACCCATACGAATACATAGATCACCAGAAATCACCTCAAACAAGCATTCTGTTCATCTTTCTATCCTTCTCGAATCACAAGTCTAAAAGTCCTAATTTTATTTTTAAAATTCATAATTTTCAAATGAAAATCAGGTGATATACCTGAAACACTTAATCTCTGTGACCAAATTTTGATATGATTAAGTTTTTACTGTAAATTTACCTTTCAGTTAAAACTATTTTCATATTTAACTCAAAAATTATTTTTAAAATTTAGAACTTGTCATAACAACAGATTTCGTTTAGATGTTGAAGACTAAAGAGATCTAGGGAAGGAGATATGAATTATTTATCAGGTTTTGTAACCTGTATATCAAGAACAGAGACTACACTCTGTAAACAAACATGCACATTCACATATTTAGATATATATATATATATATATATATACAGTTCATATTTAAAACATCACAAACAATTATCACACTCTACTTCAGATGTTTATTTCATGCATCCAGATTTTAAAAACAATTTTTGAACCTTTTTAGAAAGATTGTTACTTACTTAAAACAAAATGATGAACAAAGCAATTATAAACAGCATGCACACAATATCAGGTATTCACTTATATATACATGTAATACACATTTAAATTCATCCATACTAGCATGCAACCAATTATGATTTAAATTTTAAAAGTTACTCACAGATTTAAAATAGAGACAGGGCTTTTCTGATTTTTGAAAACAGCACTTGAAATCTTTTGAATCCTTAAACTGAAATGCTTTTGCTATTGAAACTTTAAACTTTGAACTTGAATGCTACTCTGATTTAAATACTTGAGTCTTTTGCATTGCTAAGCTGATTTACTTGCTAGCTGAAATGATTTTGTCTTTTTAAAACAGAGAAGAAATTGCTTCCAGATATTGAAATGCATTCAGATTGAAGAGAGGTTACAGGTTCTTGATTTCAGGTTGAAGAAAATGGTTTCCAGGTTTTGATTTGCATTCTTGTTTTGAGGAGTGTTTTGATTATAAATTGTTTTTGAAAAGTTTGTTTGAGGAAGTTGATTTCAGATTTTGTTTTTGAGAATAGGACTAAGTTTTCTTTTTGAATAGAAAAAGATAGAAAAGAAAATAATGAAGGGAAACATATGTATTTATAAGTTAGAATATGATTTATTAAAAAAAATAAAAGAAAATTCAAAAATAAATAGAAAGACACTTGTTATTTATCTTGACATTTGTCACACACACTAATTTTCTAAATTACACATGTTATAGGTAGCTTAGGAAAATAACACATGTCATCTTAAGTTAATTAGTTATATTTTAAATGTTAATAAAGATTATTAACTTAATTAATAATTCCTTATGTAAATACATATATGAATTTCTCTTTTAAAGAAAATGTAAATAAACAATTTAAAAGCTTATCCAAATATTTTAAAAATGTTTATTTTAAGAAGTAATTAAGGTTAGTTAATTACTGAATGTGATTAATCAATAGTGATTAATAAGTTATGGTTTAATTAAAGATCAATTACTTAATGTAATTAAGTAATGATAAAATGTAATTAAGGATCATTAATTAATATAATTAATGATGTAATTAAGAATTAATTAATTAAGGAATAACTAATAACTGAGTGATTAATTAATGTAATTAATTAAGGATTAAGGTAATTAATTTTAGTTAATTAATTAATAAAGTAATTAAAGGTTAATTACTATAATTAATTAAGATTAATTAATTTGTGAATTAATTTAATGTTAATTACTTGAATGTAATTAAATGTAATCAATCAAGGATGATTAATTAAAATGAATAATTGGATGGTGAATGATTAATTAATTAATAATTAATTAATAGTGACTTAAGTAAGATGGTTAATGATGGAAGTAATTAATTTAATTCATTTTAAATTAATTATAGATGGTAATTAATAAATCATGGCTTAGGGATATTGAATGATACTGATTTACCTTGAATGGTTTCTCAGAGATGAGATAATTGGTACTGTATGATTTGGATGCTTTGGTTTCATAATGATGATGATATGGATTATCTGTTTATAATGATAATGTTGATTATCTATTGTGAATCTATGAATTATCTATCTGTGTGTATATAGATAGTATAATTGAATTGTTTTAACTTTAAAACAACTTGGCCTTAAAAGATACGTTTTGGATTTCGATGAGACCGGAATCGGGTTTCCGTATACCGGATTTCCAGGTCTGGAGACCCGAATACCACATCGATCCAAATTAACGATAGGTCGTGAATCTCAAGTGAAGATGAAGATTCAGAGTGCAAGGGTTATGGTCGTTAACTTTGAGGGTGATTCCAATACGAGTGTAACGAGATAATGCCTTCGGTTTCGTTCGAACCCGGAACGAACTTGTATGGATTGAATGCTTTCAGAACATCGTCAGGTGGACGATGAGCATTCTAAGTGATGTGTTCTGATTAAAGGTAATCGTAGCCTCAAGCCTCATCAAACCGGGAATGGCTAAAACAGGGGAGGTGCAGCAAGGTTAGTGGGTAGCACCCAAGTAGGACAAGATTATCCCTGTCTAGAGGTCCCTTCTTATTATTCGATTGAGTGGGCAGTTGAATTGCAACAACTGCTGGGATATCTTGTGCGGGAATTATCCAGTAAGGGATGTTCCGACCTTGTGTTGCAGGGGATTGGGAGTGATCCTCGGTACGGTGATCTAGGCCACGTACTGTGACGGGCGGTACCCCGGTAGCCCTGCCATTGTATGGAATCCAAAATCCAATAAGTGCCGTACGTATTAGTTGTGCCCAACTATGCTGGAATGTGAGATGTAAGCATTTCAGCTATTTCTGTATTTTACTTGAAAACCCTAGACCCTATTATAATATAACTGGATTTCCTATCAAATGTTTTGGTTATCGTAAGGTAAAAACTTTTCCGTGTTTATGTGCGGGAAGTCTTACGAGATACCTTTTCTTTTCAAATAGTTTTCAAAGTTAAGCAACTTTAACCTATTACTCACACCAGACCCATGTCTGACCCAAGTGTTTATTTCTGTTTTATAAACTCTTGGGTACTCAAATTTTTACGAGTAGCCAAGGGATTCAGGTTTAGCTTTGACGAATATTCTGGAGGAGCAATGGAGCAGGAGGCTTCGGCGTTCGTAGATATAGTATTCCGCTGTGTAGATCTCTGTGATAGTGTTTGTATTGTATATGAGTTGTAATGTCTAGACAGATGTTTATAACTGTCTAGTATGTGATGTATATGTTGTGTAACTCTGATAAGTGTTGTATATTATGTAATACTTTTGTTATTAATATAATTTATTCGTTCCGCTGTTGAGATTCTGTTGTTGTTCTTCTTCTTCTCTTTCTTTTCTACTTTCTCACCTCTTTCTTTTCTTCAAAACGATGCGTCTTCCTGGACGTAGGATGGCGGGTCGTTACAGTGGTATCAGAGCATTAGGTTGAGTGAATACCTAGGCTCTGGAGTGGCGTCTATCTTGAGAGAGCGTATTTGTAATTTTTATATAACTATATATATATTTATTCTACCTATTGTTGGATTACCTATTCGGGTTTTCCAAAATTAAGTTATAAGGGTAGATGAGGTAGGTTGTGTGTAACACAACTACCATTGATTGGAGTTTGAATGTTTGGAGTTGGAAGTATATTTGATGAGACTGTAGACCAAATACTGTCTCGAGTGAGCTTTGCTGTGGTGAAGGATTTCATTCTTCGAAAGAAACGATTAAGGTTCGGAGTCAATCTTTGAAGTGCAGTTGGATGAGTAGAGTTTGGATCTACCAGTTAAGCAGAAGCAAGTGATGTATCTTGGTAACTTCTGGAGGAAGTAGCTGTGTGATGAGATACAGTGATTATGGATGTTCCTGAAGATATTTTCTTTGGAACAAGTTTAAGGAGTAAGTCTGCTTCGGTGTTGTGGCTGAGTTCAGCATGACGTCTCTGTTTGAGGATCGAGTTTCTCGAAGAGCTTTGGTTGGGAAGTCCTTGGCATCTGTGGCAGCAGTGCAGCTCGGAGTATTTTGTGTGTTAGCAGGAAGTTTTCTGGCTGAGCAGTTTTTCTGAAATGGAGTTCAGAAGCAACAGAGTGGATCCATTTCTTCAATGGATTGGATAGATAAGCGTAAGCTGTTCTGGTTGGTAAAGAGAGATCAGTTTCTTTTGAAATAGGCTGGGTTGATCGCAAAAGTGACTTGCGGTAGTTGAATGTTCTCTTGGGTTATCAGAGTTTTTCTGGATGTTTTCGGTAAAGTCAGAAGTTTGTCCGCATCTGGAGGTTGAGTTTTCTTATCAACTAAGATTCCAGAAGTGATACCAGTAGTTCAGTCTAGTGGAAGAATGTTTCCTAGAGATAGAGTGTGTGAAGCAGCTCAAGTTTTGATGGAGTATCTGAGTATTCTTTATGGATTTGTTGAACCATTTCTTCTGGGATGAGTTGTCCAGTCTGTGCTTATGTTCTTCATCAGCATTTTTCATTCTACTTCAGATCAGAGTGGTGAAGCAGAAGCAGTTTGGGAGTGCATCTGTCTTGTTTTCGGATAGGAGAAGTAAGTTCAGTCTTCTGATGATTGAGGAGTTGATGTTCTTGGTTTTGAAACCAGCAGTTCTGGAGGATTTGGTTGTTGAGTCAGACTCGTCTATAGTCTGATATCCTGTCTAGTTCTGTAGATCTAGATGAGTAGGAGTTCTGTAGCTTCGTAGTTTAGATTGTTTGTAGAGCGAGTGTCCCGGTATATATATACTTGGGGAAACTCGAGGAAATTCTATCCAGAATTTTGTCTGGATAGTTAGAATTGTTTGATTGGATAATTGTTTGCTATGGTTATTAGCATATGGTTGATAATATATGCTTGTTAAATATTGAATAGATTATTAAATTACCTTTGTTTAAATTTCGGGGACGAAATTATTTTAAGGGGGGAGGAATGTGATATCCCGGGAATTTGGACAGTATCAATTTAATAATCTGCATAGGAAATTAAATTGATTTGATGATCTTTGTAATAAATTGAATTAATTTAATAATCTAATTAAATAAATATTTAATTAGTGATTTATCTTTTAAAAGTTTAATAGAATATTTTCTATTTATAATATATATGTATAATTGTATATATTGTAAATAGATGAGTTGGTCTGAATTTAACAAATGAAATTATGTTTTCAAATTTCTAATATTTTGGGTAATTTGGAAATCATGATTTAATTTAAAACTATTAAGCTTTTTGATAAATAACTATATAGTTTTAAAATACATAATATAAATGTTTAATTGTTTAAAATAGATTTTTAGCTTAAGTTTAAATTTAAATAAAAAGGTTTGTTTATTTCTTTTTAAATATTACTTGAGATATATGATTTAAAAATAGAAGTAATTTATAATCTCTTTTATAAATTATTTAAATTAGTCAAATTTGATATTTTCAATACTTTGTTTTTATAAATATAAATAGACTTTAAATAAAATAGAATTGTTATAATTTAAATGGTAGTTATATATGCATATATATAACTTGATTTTTATTTGGATTTAAAATATGAAATAGGATTTATAATAGAAATTAAAAGATTAAACATTTTTATTATGTATTTTAAAACTATATAGTTATTTATCAAAAAGCTTAATAGTTTTAAATTAAATCATGATTTCCAAATTACCCAAAATATTAGAAATTTGAAAACATAATTTCATTTGTTAAATTCAGACCAACTCATCTATTTACAATATATACGATTATACATATATATTATAAATAGAAAATATTCTATTAAACTTTTAAAAGATAAATCACTAATTAAATATTTATTTAATTAGATTATTAAATTAATTCAATTTATTACAAAGATCATCAAATCAATTTAATTTCCTATGCAGATTATTAAATTGATACTGTCCAAATTCCCGGGATATCACACATATCATTATCGCTCCTTTCAGGATCTAGACAGGAAACCTCACAAATCCATTTCACGTACAATTTAGATGGACCATTCCAAATCAGATGGTCGTAGACTACCTCTTGATGATGCCACTTGCGATTATGACACTTTTTGCAAGGGCATGTAATTTCATCACCTACCGTGAATCTAGAAAAAGTATTTTGAATAAAACGTTTCACTCCACTGATATATCCTTCACTGAACTTAGGAAGTTCTGCCCATATTTTTTCCTCGTCGTTCATCACTAATTTACACACAAATAACATACAAAGACAAACATAATAATAAAATCAGGAATATGATTACACCTGAACTCACAAGTAAATCAGTAAAAACTTGAAATATACATAGAGTGATACCTTAAGCAGCAGATTAAATCGAAGCCCTAACGGAAATTCGAAACCCAAACGAACCCCAATTGAAGACCTAATTGAAACACCGAAGCCCTAATTGAACTCGAACTCGAACTTGCCCTAATCGAACCCCAATTAAGCTTGTAAACTTTGAACTTTTAGCCCTAATTGAAATCGCAGAGTGTTTGAGTGTTTGAGAGGTTGAGCGGCGGAGTACGTATTTTGTTAAGTGTTTGAGTGAAACCCTTCAATATTTTGTTAACTTTTGCCGCTTTGTTTTTGCTTCCCGCGTTAAAAATTATTTCAGCCCGCTTTTTTTTCAGCCCGCACTCATTTTTTATAATATTTTTATAAGTTTATAGGTACTGCAACATAGTGTTGATATCTATGCTAACATCCTGAAGCTAATGTTGCAATAGACAAAAATCAGCATAGCTATCGTTACATTGTAGCTAGCAACATCTTGTATTTTCGTTGCAATAGGCCATCTACCGCATAGTGCAGCCTCCGTCGTGGAATCATTTATTGCTTCCTATTTGGAACTCTTCCAACTAATAGCCACATCATTTAAAGTAAAAATGTAACCACATACAAACTTATTATCATTGATATCACTTTGAAATCTGGAGTCTATATACCCCTTTATAAGGAGGTCTTCATCCCTATATAAAGGAATAAGTCCTTAGTATTTATTAAATACTTAAGTATACATTTTACAATAACAATGTTTTTCTCTAGGATTAGACTAGTGTCAGCTTACGCATCCTAATGCGTAAGCTACATCTTGTCTTGTACATAGCATGGCATACATTATGGAATCGAATGAAGATGCATACAGTGTCCTCTTCATAAACTCTTTCTCCTTATCAGTATGAGGTGGTCCTTCTTATATAGGATGCTTTCAGATTGCATCAAAAAAAATTCATGCTTGAATCCTCCATACTGAACCTTTTAAGTATGGTATATATAGATAGGGATTAAGAAAGTCCCAACAACCTCTTAGATCTTTATAGATCTTAATACCTAGTATATAGGCCGCTTCTTCCAAATCCTTTATGGAGAAGTTACTGGATAACCAAGCTTTTACTGATTGTAAAAACCCAATGCCACTATCTATCAATAACAAATCATCGACTTATAGAACTAATAACACTATAGCACTTCCTTATTCTTTTCGATATACGCACACTTCCTCTGTGTTTTGATAAAAATCAAACTATTTGATTACTTTATTAAAATACTTATTCCAACTTCTTGAAGCTTATCTAGACCATAAATGGGTCTTAACAACTTGCATTCCTTGCCCCCACTCCCACTGACCTTGAAACCCTCAAACTACAACATGTAAACGGTAACTTCTAAACACCATTTAGAAATGTCATTTTCATATCCATTTGTCATATTTCATAGTCATAAAATACGGTAATAGCTAGCATTGACGAATGGAATTAAGTGTTGCTATGGGCAAAAACATTTCGTCATAATCAATAGCTTGAATTTGAAAAAACCCTTTCACAACTAGTCTAGCTTTATAAGTCTTCACTTGTCCATCTACATTTATCTTTTTCTTAAATTCCATTTGCAGCCGATGGGTTTTATCCCTTTGGGTATATCAAATTCCATACTTTGTTTTCGTACATAGAATCCATTTCAGATTTCATAGCTCCAAGCCAAAGTGCAGAGTCTTTACTTTGTAGTACTTGTTAGAATGAGAAAGGAGTGCCATCTTCTAGGACATAGTCCTCTTTCTAGCCAACCATGAGAAAACCATAATATCTCTTTGGTGTGCAAGATTCTTATTAGACCATCTAATAGGTTGCGTGTTTTCGTATACTAGTGAATTTAATTCTCCTACTAGCTTAGCCTTTATGTTAACTTCTTAGATCGCATGCAAGTCTACAACTTCATTGTTAATTTCTTTTAACAAAAACTCCTTTTCTAAAAAGACAGTGTGTTAAGAAATAATAAACTTTTGTTTTTTGGTGTTATAGAAAATATATCACATGGAAATCTTGGGAAATTCTATAAGTTTACATAAGGCTGATCTTGCCTCAAGTTTATTAGGAGCAACATTCTTAACATAGGCTGGACAACCCCATACCTTTAAATGCTTAAGGTGGGTTTCTTCTCATGACACATCTCACATGGTGTCTTAGATGCAGATTTCGTAGGTATCAAATTCAACATGTACACTATCGTTTCTAGCACTTCTCTAGTAGGAAAGAGGTAACTCAGCTTTACTCGTCATGGAACGAACCATATCTAATAGAGTTCGATTCTAACTCTGAAACACATTATGTTATGGAGTATAGGATGGAGTAACCTGAGAGATAATCTCATTATCTTTTAAGTATTATTGGATCTCTTTTCCAACATAATTACCTCCTCGATCGGATCAAAGTATTTTAATCTTATGGTTCGTTTTGTTTTCGACCTCATTCTTATACTCCTTAAATTTCTCACAAACATCGAATTTGTTCTTCATAAAATACTCATATCCTAGTTTTGAAAAATCATCGATAAAAGTTACAAAATAAGAAGAATTATCTTTGGTAATTATAGGCATTGGACCACATACATCAGTATGTACAAAACCTAAGAGTTCATTAGCTCTATCATTTCCTCCAGTAAAGGGGTAATTGGTCATTTTTCCTTTAAGACACGACTCACACAAATAAAATAATTCAGAATAAAATGGTGGTAGAAAACCTTCGATTTTTAATTTGTGTAGTCTTTTCCCACTTATATGGCCTAGCCTACAATGTCATTGATAATTATTATTAATGTCAACATTAGAAGAATTATCTAGAGCACATGCATGATTAAAATTAAACACATAAATGCCATTATCCAAAACACTATTGTGGATTTTATTTCCGTCAAACATAATATTCATAACATTATCAACACAATGAAAAAAACATCCAGTCTCAGATAATCTAGACATATAAATTATTCCACAAATTATGTTTTTAATAGAATTGCAATTACTCAAAATTAAATCCATTAAGAAGCTAAGTGATAGTCTCCAACCATCATTGCAACTATTAGAGATCCCCAACTTGAATTCTCATCTCACTCTTTGGCACATATCACATGTTCCTAAGTCCCTATGATAAATTACAAATATGTGTTTTAGATCCAATATCTAAAACCCAAAATAATTTATTAATTATAACATAGTTTTAAATCATAAATATACATGTAGGAGCAGTAGAACATTGTGTTTCTTCTCTTTGACAATATTTAAGTAATCTAAACAGTTTCATTTCCACTGCCTCTACTTATGACAGTGCTGAAACTCACCCTTACCATTGGAGCACTCTTCTTAATTTTTCTTGTAAACCTATTTTCATTTTTTTGAACTATTCAAAGACGATACCTTCCTTTTTACAGCGAGCATAGCGCCTTGATCCTTTTATGAAGACTCAGTTGATCTCAACATATTAAGAAGCTCCATGCGGCTTACATTCAACTGGTTCATATTGTAAGTCAATACGAATGGCCCACATTGTGGACTAAGAGACCCTAGGATCAAGTCAACTTGCAGCTAATTGCTTATCATAACGTCCAATTGAGCAAGTCTATCGATAAAGCCTTTCATCATTAAGTCGTGCTTGTCCACTTTTATACCCTTTGACATTTTCGTATTAAATAATTTTTTTAGTAATCTTGTACTTTGGAAACAAGATTGCTCCTCAAACAACACTTTGAAGCTACTGAGGATATGATGGACAAACATGTTTTCATGTTGTCTTTATAATGGTTTCTCTAATGTAGATATTGCATAAACATAGGTGATGTCTAGGTCCACAGCGTATTTGTTATAAGCAATTATTAGTTCGAGGTCCGCATCATCAACAAGTCTTACCCTAGGAGGTTTAGTTATTGGTGACCATGAAGCATTCGTATATAAGTGCTATTTTGATTGCTCTTAGCCAGTCTATGTTGTTAGGTCCAATGAGTTTATCATTTTCTAAAACAACTTTTGCGTAAATATTTTCTACAAATTTAATATAGTAGATTAGGAAATTAAATTGATAGAAAATGTTCTTATAATATTAGTAAGGTTGAACATTAAATTTCATTTCACTAATAACCTCCCACTAGACTTTTATATTTCTAAAAACTCTAAGAGAAATATAGAAGTCTTTCGACTTCTTAGTAGGTGTTAGGCTTGCATGCCTTGGGATTCTGACCTTAAGGAATATCAATAAACCATAGGCCCACATACGATGGGTAACACCTTATCGATTATATTATATACAACCCATAACACATGGTCTTTGTCATAATCTCATTTTGACCTTGAGGAATATCAATAAATCGAAAGAGATTATTCACTTGTATCTACCATTATGCAATAGCCGAAGTATAAATGCACGTATTTTAAGGAATATTGAAAAATATGTGCGTGTATCTTAGCTCATCTATTCCATATATTAATAGTAATAACATCTTTAGCTTGAGAAATAGCAACTACTAAAGAGTATGCATGTAAGTTATTAATATATAAATGGTACATGATAACATTTATATTAAAGATTCATAATCTTTAATATATTTACTTGAGTCGGCTTATAGAATAATGTATTTTTTATGAAATACTCTCATGATTCAAGTGTCAAACACATCTGAGATCACGATATACGTACTATACATATGTATTCCTTACATCTATTTGGGTTTATTATGGTTCCACCTTTTATTATACATTCTTATTATATAAGTTTAATTCATGTATAATAGTTTATAATTTTAATTAACTTATATAATATTCTTATATATAATTTTATATTAATTTTTATTAATTAAATCTTATTTAATTAATTTATTCGATTAACGTTTTAATTAATTTAAGTTTATTCATTTAAAATAATTGAATATTTATATACTAACAATTGTAGCAACAAACATATTTCATAATACATGTATATTATTTTATTCATTAACTAACATTTAGTTAATTTATTCAAGTAAAAAAATTTAATTAAATTTAACTAATTTCAAATTATGTATTAATTACCTTAAACATTTTAGGATAAATTTACATATATCATTATATATGTTTTAAATTTAATTTATTAACTTTTAGTTAATTATTTATTTAATTAATCCAATTATTTATTATTATAATTTTCGAGATAATTAATTATTTTTCAAAACAATTTTAGAAATATTTTATAACATTTTATAAAGTTTCTTACATATTCTAAAATTAACCTTTTAAATTTAAAATATTAACAATAATTTCAAAAAAATTGAAAATTAGCCTAGGCCCAAAATCAATTTGAGTCTTTACATCATGGATAACCTTTGGGCTTACTTCATCTTTCAAGCCAGGCTAGTGGCAAGGTAGGTTTGAGTACTTGACTAACCAAACCCAACCTTGGACACTACCTTTCTATACACCTAACTAAATAGGTGGCCTCTAATGAGTTAGCCATAATACTACTAATTCGGACCGCATAGACTATTAGGCTCTGATACCATTTAAGGAATGGCCAGGCAGGATAGATGAGTGAATTTAAAAAATCCACTTTTAGATCTTATTGGGCCTACGAAGTCTAAATTAATTTAGATCCAATCTAAATAAATTTAGATAAAATCTTTAGTTCATTTTATTTGTTTTTATAAAAGATTTTATTTTATTAAAATAATATATATATATAATGTATACGTGTATTAAATACACATATACGTGTATGGTGTATATGCAACATATAGAAGTGTACAGGGTTTAATACATCTGTAAATAAGTGTTGTTTTACACCACAACTGACACATTTGTCTCTTTATATATATATATTTGTTTGTCCATGATTAATTTATTATTTGTATACATTTATATTTACATACACATATATACATATTTATGCATATATAAAGCATTTATATGTGTTAATTTTGTTTTTTAAGATGTTGACCAATTCAAAAGATTTAAGTTAATATCTAAAATATCTTAAGATAGTTTTAAATTTAAAAGCTAGATCTAGATTTAAGGAAAAAAATCTATTTTAAATTTAAAATTCAAATTTCAAATGTATATATGTTTAAATATATAAACATAAACACACTCACATATGTATAAATTATTTTATCAATAAATATTTAAAACATTTTATATTTAATTTTAAATTTTATTTGTAAACTATTGATAAATAATTAAAAATTATATATGTTAATATTAATTCTTTAAATATTTTGGTTGAAACATTTTTTATTAAAATTTGATTTGTATGGATTTATATATATAGGTATTTTTAATTATACAATTCAATACAGATTTTATAAAAAAAAATATAATACAAATCCGCACTGATTTATATAATTCTTTTTAAACATACATAATAATTTAAAAGGTTTAAAATTTTATAAAATATAATTTGTGTTTTGTAAGTATACATACATATATTGAATATATATATAAATATATATATATATATGAATTATATATACATAAACTAATTAAAAATTCATATTTACTTGTTTAAAAATAATTTTAATTTTATATTTTTATATATTTTAAAATGACCGAAAGTGTGTGTGCGTGTGTATTTTAAAGTATATAAGTGTTTTGTTTAACTCAATATGAATATATTTGTAAAATCGGATAGTAGATATAAATATATATATTCGTAATAATAACATAGATCAATCTATAATTGTATACTAATATAGATGAATGTATATATTAGAAAGTAGTATAGAAATTACCAATAACCAAAGCCATGGATTTGCACCTTGAATGTTGAATCAAACTCCATTTAGATTGGTCTATACTCCTCTAGAAATTGCAGATGACTAGATGAGAATACCACTAACTAGAAGCAAGTTTATTTGATTTGAATTTGAGTTAGAAATGAAGGAGAAGGTGCTCTATAATTTTTGACTAGTGGCAGGCAGGGTGGAGGCACAAAAAGTAAATCGAAAAAGAGAGAGGATGTGTGGTTTATATAAGCAATATGAAGGAGTAAAAGGAAGAAATCTAGATCTTCTTGTTTACCTATTCTCTTTGCCAATTCAAGACCAGATATTTCAAAAAAAAAATCACCTCCCCCCCCCCACTAGTATGGTCGATCATATATGTGTCTGATGGACTCATATAAATTTAAAAATCCAATCAATATTTATTCATTTTAAATCCAGTTTAAATGTTTTTCATTATCGTGTGTCGATATATACATATATAACTTTTATATACTTACTTTATTAAAAACTGATTTAAATAAATCAAATAAAATTTAATAATTAATATTTCATAAATATTAATTAATTTATAACAATTAAAATTTAATTAAAGCTTGTGGTATTTTAGAGCATTCAACATTGCGGCTGTGCGATTCGAATGCGTAAATTTCATAACAATTAATATCAAACAATTTGAATATTAATGTTCACACATTACCCTAGCTATTGGTATGCATGTTTTGTTGAATTTATTGCATGCACATTTTTTTGATAAAATCCAATTTCACTATTTTAAGAAGTGTCTAATAGTAATGATTATTTATACCAATTCTCTCTTCATTAAAATTATATTAGAATAGAATTTATGGAATTGGTTTCGGTCAAAATTTCAATATCGCCCACATTCAACTTGTAATCCAAACACAAAGTCCTTGACTTAATAATGATTATTATTATCAATCGAACTACTTTGGCTAATGACTTTGACTTTGAGTTGACTAAAGGTTGTCGTGATACGAACCTCATATAACCGAGGAGATAAATTCTCTGTTGAATAGTATTTCACTTTCAATGCTTTAACTCAGATGCAACTATAGTCATTCAATGTCGTGTCAAGAATTAACTATAATCAAAGTGAAGCATCCACATTGAAGTTTGATGGTATTCTCAAGTCAGGAGAACTGCGTAGTATCATCACTTCGAGATTCTCTATTTGACCTTAGTTATACAAACTGAAAGAAAACTCTCGAGTGATTCATTCCATGGTTATCCGATAACTATCAGTACGTAACCACTTAGTGTTCTCAAAATCCATGAGTAATACACTGCTCAACATTTAGAGAGCATTATATACTCTAGTTTCAACGAATGTATCGATAACTTATCTCGATACATCTTAACTAAGAATATTTAAAACAATATGTTATTTTTAATATGATAAATTTTTCATGATTATAACACATTATAATTACTATCAAATGACAGACCATTAAGTATTTTCTATTAAATATACATAAGTTAAATAATTAATTAACAGGGAATGCCAAGTATATAATAAAAAGAAAAATACCTTTTATTTTGAATGAAATTTTTTTACAAAGTTGATAATTTTCAATAAATTACAAAGTTTCCCCTAAGGCATGGATTAAGTATCCTTAATAATATATAAATAGGAGCAGAAGGTGGAATGTAAAATCAGGAAGCTATTAAATTATAAAAATTTTATTTCCTATTTTGAAAATACATCCTTTTATCTCCCTTCTGTTCTTCTTTTCTCGTTCCTTTTCCAAGCATTTTTATTTAATTATCTTATTTATTCCTTTAGGCTACACCCAGTCACCAAATTATCTCTCTTCTTGTTACAAGCTCATTCCTTCTTCTAATAATCAACTATCTTACATCCTACAAACCTTCTACAACATGCATTTCTTTCCCTTATGGAATAATCATGACTACAAGATCTACGAAGAAGAAAAAGAACCCTCACATCTTGGTATCAGAATAGGTTGAGGAAACTAACATTTAACAAGGTGATCTTGAATGTGAAAATGAAGAAGATAGTACTTTAGATATGTCAAACTTTACCGAGGAAACTATGTTATGACACATATAAGATGTTGTTAATGATAAAACTGTTACTACTAGAAATTTGGAAGAATCAACCTAAGAATTGTAATATATCAACCCAAGAGTTACAATATACAACTCAAGAATTACATCATACTTGCTGGATCAGGTCCGTTTGGTAGTAGATAAAATGAATAAATTTCAATTATTTTTCCATAAAAAGGTCTTTATTGGGCTTATATAAATAATTATATTTTACACTAAATCATATTTAATGTTATTTTAATTTTATTTTTCATTGAAATGATTATATACATAGATAAATATCATATTTCATCCATGTATATTGCATAAAATAAAGCACTTGGCCTAGAATATCTATACTAATACATATGTATTATATATGTGTGCGTGCGTGCGTGCACGCACGCTTGCATGTGTGTGCGCGCGCACGCACGCACACAGATATATATATATATATATAGCGCACACACACAGATATATATATATATATATTTCTGTGTGTGTTTACACACACACACATATATAAAAAAAATTGCAATTTCACAAGGATATATTTATATTTATGTGAAGTTTTAAGTCGGATGCTAAGTATAGCCTTTAACTTTCCCAATATAATACCTATTTGCAAAACATCAAGTATATAAACAAGTATATTATCAAAAACTTTTGGCTACTGTATTTATAATTAAAATTCTAAATTAATTATATTATCTTATTTTTGTAAGTCAACCTTCAAAAGGTATTTATCAAATTTGACCTTTTCAAACTCTCATTTATTTGACTGCAATTTGACTTTATCGTGTTCAGTCACCCATCAGACTTGTTGATTGCTTTTGGCTTTTCCTTTCTATATGTATAATAATAATAATAATAATAATGAGTGCTCTCCTCAATCTGAGGACCACCCTTTCATAAAAAAAAGCTTTCATTTAGTTCCAAAATTTGAATGATAAAATTACAATATATGTTAACTAAAAATATCTTTCATTTTGGACCATTAATATATATATAATTAATTAATTAATATTCCTTTATTTTATTTTAATTGCCAAATCAAAATACAGGTATATGTATACATATATATATATAAATAAAAAAATATAAATAATATATACCTATTATATATAAAAGCCTAAAGTTAAAGATATATGCATATATATTTATTTATTTCAAATATTTATAAAAAATTATATAATTAATTTATTAATAAATTCAAAAATATAAATTCATTTAAAATCTAATAAATTCTAGAATATATAAAGTAACATTTAAAATAATACTATAGCAAATATTTACATTATTTAATCTATGAACGACAAGTTAATATTAATTTATATGTATTTTATAAAATTGAAGCCATTTAAAATATATATGCAAATATTAAAAATGTATTTACATGAAATAAATTCATATATTAATATTATACATATTTGGCCAAAATAATATGATTAGTTTATGGCATTATTTAACTAGATTTAAATAGAAATTACCTCGCTTGTCTTGTTTGCTTGTCATACCTCGATCGAATGGCCCCTTGCTGCAAATCCTTGATTTAAATAATTAAGGGTTTTGATGCCCTAATTGTTTAACCTAAGTGAGTGCTTTTAATGCATCAGGGTTTAGGATAGAAAAGATTTAATGTAAGAAAATGAATGATATAGTGGTCATATTTTATAAGAGAAACTAGGGAGATATTCTTCCTTAAGACTCCCATTCTTTTCCTCCTTTAGATACCATAATATCTTACAAATATCTGTTGACCACACCTTTCCATATAGCGAACTTCACGTTCCATATTTTGGATGGCACTATAAAATTAAAACATTTTTAACTAATTTACTTAATATTAAATCATTATTTAATGTTAATACAAGTTTTATAAATTAAATAAACACATATATAACTATTATATTTAGGTATATTTAAATAAATTTTAAAGGCTACAAAAATTACTATAAGCACTCACTATGGTTAATATAAAACTTAGATTAATTAATTTAATTATTCAACATTTATAAGTTAATTAAATTAGATTTTACATCAAAGACTACAAAGTTTCGGTTGTGCAACCAACATGTATAAATATATGCGGACATTTATCAAAATTATATCTTAATTTATTATATGCATGTATACACATATGTATTTAGACGTATATAAATATTTGATTAGATATTATATAACAAAATAATTTATATGTACATTTGTTAAATTACATTATGGTTATAATTTTTAGTAGTAATCAATTTTTGTTTTTGGTTTTATTTAAAATTGAAATCCTTTTTATATTTACAAATTCAAGAAAACATTATATCTATTAAATATATTAATATATTATAAATATACAATTTATTTAGTATTATGTTTTAATGTGTTTATATATTTTTTGTTAATTGCACCTGCAATTATACTAACAAAAAATCTAAATATAATATATTAAAAAATATGAATATATATTTACAGTTATGTAAAAAAAAATGTTTAAATTGAAAAAATACTTTAAAAAATATCAAAATGAGTTTTTTATTAGTAACCGCACAAGAAATTAAATTAATAATAAATTCATATATAAATATACTAAAACATTTTTATATATTTATAATTATATAATAAAATTTTAGAACGAAAAAAATTGTTTTTTTGGAAATCAAAATATTCTTTAAATGCACATTTATAAAAACCAAAATATGTATATATGTGTTACTATGCATAATTAATTTGTATATATGTAATATAATTTTAAGAAATAAATACATAAAATATGTTTTTTTCCAAAAATAAAAATTATAAATTATAAATTAATATATTATTTTATGATAATGTGATGTCCCACCCCCAAGACCCACATTAACAAAGAGAATTACACAGTATTCATGTCTGCTAATAAGGTGAATAGGGCTGGTTAAGGGCGACCATCTATAGCCTTGTCTTAAATATCTATTTAATACGTCGACAATTGCTATCTATTTTTTTTCTCTACTCAAGTGGATCGACATATCCAATAAATACTTAATACAAAACTATAGGTGGCTAACGGATCTTCAGAACAAAATACCATAATTAAATGAATAACTCATCATAGAACAACAACAGATATATATTTATACACTCACATATACAATGATACATCTTAATACAATACCAATGATACATCAAAGTGGTATGACGACCACTATATATACATGAGTCAAAAGAATATACAATATAACTCATAAGGACAATAACAACTAAAGAAGATAACCCAACATCCATGCGGAAGCATCATGTAATAGCTATATGCAAAAGAAATGCTTAACCTGAAACATACTCGGCCTGTCCCTAGTGTAAAATACACGGGTCAGTCTAGCTAAACAAATCAGCGAATAACAATAATAGATAAGGTAAAGCATGGGAAAGATAGGGTATCATCTAATACAAGAGATGCCATACCCATAAGCATTATATTACCATCATAAGGAAAGGATGATTACTCCTCTTAATAAGAAGAAGATGTAACAAGAGTATAGCCATAACTTAAGTGACATAATAACACTTAAGTATATGAGCCATCGAGAATGAGATTCTAAAGATAAAATCCATCTAAATATAATATTCGCCTCATATCATCGGTGGAATCTAAATGATAACAATAATGGTTCCAAATGAACATATCTCTTATTAGGAGAAATTGTCAACATAAGCATCTTGTCAAATAGCAACACAAAACATTCTTAATTAGGATAAGTCTCAAATTTCAAATATGCCTCATCTCAATGGCATAACCTGAAATCTCAAAGTACCATGAAATGGAAACATAAATCTCAAAATAAAAGAATCTTCAAACTCATTTATACCTCATCTCATCGGTATAAATGTATATATATCTCAAATTTATCTTGCCAAAATGGCAAACTTAGAATATTCTATATAATCACGAAAGCATCAACTCATATTTCAAAGAACTCAATAAGAGTTCAAAACATCATAAATGAAATCATCATATGTATAACATCTCATATAGCGTTAGGTTATCGATGTAACAAAACATCATAAAATGGTGAAATCACAACAAAGCGGAAAACTCAAAAAACTCAGAAAACCCAGATTGGCCAGATCCCCGATTGCAATGCCGAAGCAATGCTGCACGTCCTAAACTCAGATGGCCGAAGCCTCTGACAAGGTCGCTAACACCTCCCAAAGCAGTTCATCCTCATGACAAGGTCGCTGACACCTCTCCAAGCCAGTTTGTCAGCCCTAACAAGGTCGCTAACACCTCCCAAAGCAGTTCATCCTCATGACAAGGTCGCCAACACCTCTCAAAGCAGTTCGTCCTCATGACTAGGTCGCTAACACCTCTCAAAGCAGTTCTGTTAGGTAAACATCATGAATGTGTCACAAACTCACAGATAGGATCCCGAAAAGTGTTAAAGTGTGTCCCAATCCACACATTCGCACTTAGCGGTTTACTAGCCGTTAGTCGATGCCACACTAGGAACATCATAAAACTCAAAAAATCATATCTCGCTTCGTCTCATTGGCGACTGATAAAGAAACACCATACTTGTCTCATCCCATCGACAAGTATTAAATGGCATCGTAACTTGTGTCATCTCATCGACAAGTGAAAACATCATGATGGTTCCTCATAAACCATAAATCTCAAAATATGAAATCACATACTAACGACTTGCCTTCTATCATTGGCAAGTAAATAAAACATCGTGATGGTTCTCATCGACCATACTCCTACATAGGAGATCACAAACCATAATACTTGCCAAATATTGGCCATCTTAAATAATTCCAATAAATAGGAATTATAAAACTCAAAATATGCCATAAAATAGCAAAACATCTCAGAGTCAATAATCTCAAAATAGCTTCGATCGTACAAGTCTGGAATTAACCAAAATAGTAAACGCACATGTCACATACCACATGTTTTACTAAATCATTTAATTCTGTTTCTCATATGTTCGAATAGTGCAAAAGTGCGTATTTTATATTTAAAATAGTTTACTAGAGAAAACAAGCTTTTAAAACTTTTTCCCGAAAAGATTAATAAAACCAATATTTGAAATTCCTTTATTATAGGAAATAAATAGATTTTATATTATAAAAATAATTTTAAAATACTATATAATAATAATTTGAAATGTCCATTTATTTCAAAAATCACTTCAAAACGGTTTAGTGAAAACCGTGCTAAAAACAATGAAAAACAAGAAAGATAACTCAAGACCGATAACTTGAATTCAATACGAATTCAATTCAAATTTAACCAAAAATCAATTCAAATTCTATTTAAATTTGAATTTAAAATTCTCCAAATATAGCTAGCCTATTGATAGATATCATAGGTCTCAAAACATTTCAAAAAAAACATCAAAATCGAATAAGAATGAGAGCAAAAATAAGTTAATACAATTCTCAGGTCAATGATTGTTATTGCTGTCGTTTTGCTCTCGGGACAGCAATAAACAAACACAGTTTTGATCAAGCTAACTTTGAAATTTTAGAAAAATCAAAACATGAAACTTTTAGCACAAAGCTAAGCTTTCCAGGACATCTAAAATTATTTAATTTGAATAAGAAACATGAAAGATATGGCCAATATAGTTCTCGGATTTTTAATTCACTGTCGCTGTCGTATATTCTCAGGGTAGCAGCAAAGAAATCAGGTTTCGACTATCTTAACCTCAAAATTTTGCAAAACTCATAACAAGAAAGTTTTAGAAAATAGTCTAAGCTTTCCAAAAAATTAATAATTATATAAATCCAACTAGAAATGGAAAGATACGCCTAATTTACTAACTGTATTTAATTTAGATAGTGTAATTATCAAAGTGACAGAGCTGGGAGTTAGTGATAGAATTTCAATCAACCTATGCTCAAAATTTGCAAATATGTTCAACATGAAAGTTGTCATATATAAAGTACGCTTTCCAGAACATTAAAAATTATCGAATTCCGATCAAAAATGAAAATGATATGGCTAAATCAATTTCAGATTCAAACTCAGGAAATTTAGTTAAAAACAGAATTGTGCTCTTATTTTCAATTCTATATCAGATCAATAAAATTGCGAAATCTCGAAAAGTAACCAAAATAGAAACTGTCCTTATTGAATCTAGTTTCTAACAAAAAAGACTGACTTCAAACGGATAAGAAACATGAAAGTTATTGTTTTTTTCTTTCAGCGCATTCCTATTATATTTCAGCAATCATCCAAAGTAAGCATTAGGTATAGTTATAGTAAACAATTTCTTTCTCATCTTTGCAATTATAGCTAAGGTTTAGCTAGAAATGTGAGTTAATAAACTCACCTTTGATTTTAGATAGCAAATACCCGAATTCATGGAGAATGATTGAAGCTTGGGTTGAATTTGAGCTTCTACAACCTGTAAAACTATGAAACATGTGCATGCAAGAAAGAAGAAAGCAGTTAACAAACAATCATTCACAAATTTTGATTTTTGATGAAATATTAGGTTTTAGATTTTGATTACCTATAGATTTAGCTTCAAATTGATTTTTAAAACGCTAAATTTGAGTTTAATTTGATGATTTTTGGCTAGTGTTTGTAAGAGGAAATGGGTTTTTGGAAATTTGAAGGAGAATGAAGGTACGTACTTCAATTCTTTCTCTTTTCTGGTTTACTAACAGGTTGGACAAGATATTAATGGACTATGATCCATTAATCAAAATAAAATAAAAAGGCTAGGGTTATTTATTCAACACTAAAATCAGAAGGCTTCGTATTTACATTATATAATAGAACAAATCCATTTTCTTCCACTTTTCACACAAATTAAAATTTGTAAACTTACAAACATAAGCAATAAAATATTTCCCATCATATAAAAAGATTAATTTTTTTTAAAACAATTTTATTATTAAAAACCTTAATTTACAAAAATACACTATTTTCACCAATAAATGCAAAAGTTCACATTTTTAACTTCTAAAATTCAACAAAAATACTTTTCTCACTTAGAAAAATATTTCAAACTATTTCCAAACCTTATATATAACCAAAACATATTTCAAAACCAATTTCCACCTTTTTATTTAAATAAACCACCTTTAAAATTAATTACTTCTTTTAAAAAATATTAAAAGAAGCAAAATGGCAATAATTAATAAAATTATTGCACTATCACTAAATAAAAATCATTTCCCATTTATTTTAACTCAAACCACAATAAAGAGGATTCTAAAACTTTATTCTTACCTTTTATTCCCAAAATTCATTGTTTATTTCAAATAAACAATTTAAAACTCTAATTTTATTTAATTCTCAGTATTAAATTATAACTACCATTATAATTTAATATTAACAGGTAATCACTAAAACCAGGGTTATTACAGATAAGCTATAAATAATTTATACGTACCTTGATAATCATGCCTTGGGTTATCACTTTGATCCACGAGGCTTTCTTCTTTAAAGTTTTTTTGATCTTAGGAAGGAGGTGCAAAATCCTTTCTATGCTAACTTAGCAATGGATTTTTTATTATCCTTGATTTTTCGCAATTAATGATTCGATGATATTGGACTTCAAAATGATGAAGTGGAATCTAGACTCAAGAACGATGGATTACAATGCATATCAATAAGAGGAAAGCAAAAACTTGGCTAAGTCTATGGATTGGTATCGATGGATCAAATTTCTTCATCAATCATCTTTATCAGCGAATATGTTAAAGAACTTAGCTTAAAAGTATCAAGAAAGAACCAGTACTTGAAGTAGCAGAGATATAATGAAGAAAATATACGAGGGGTGTCAAATCCATGGATCAGTACCGATTCATGGATGGATCGATACCAATCTAGAGATAGGGTCATATCTTACCTATTCTTCCTCATGGATCTTTATATCTCGATCTCTAACATATTCTAACGTACTATGTAATGACCCGTAAATTAATCACTTTGTATCTGAATATTTAAATCATTTTTAAATATTTAAATAATGGATTTTAATAACCAAATAAACATATTTCAAATTTTAAAAAATGATACGAAAATCATTTGTCAAATTTTTTTTCCAAAATATTTAGTTCAAATAAAAATAGAAAATGTGATCGAAAAACATTTTTCGAAACTTCGACTTTTCAACATTGAAAAAGTCATCGAAAACGTTGTGCACATTTTGTATCACTCATATACACATGCACACATATGCACATATGTCATGTGATAAGATAATCAATGTGTTAAAGTTAATAATCAAGCTTAGTTTAAATATAAAACTTGATTTGACATTAAATGCACAAAAATACATTAAATAACCTAGAAAATTAATTAAATACCCTAACCATAACCTAAAAAGGTACCTAAAGCATGGTGTAGGTGGACCTAAGGGGGGGTAATGTGTGCTTTAAGGTGAGGGGGAGGCATGGAAGCATGTTACATGAATACATTTTGTTATTTTATATTAATAAGTTATTATAACCACCATTACATCTCTTTTGCCTATAAATGCTCCTCATATCCACACATTTTCCACTTTACATATTCATTTCTATCTTTATTTCTTATATCTTCGTATACATGAATACTTCCATGGCTTCCAAGAGAAATTCTCAAGCCAAAAACTAATTAATACACTTTAAAAATCAAGTTAAACTCCATATATTCACCTACAAACACTCCTCTACCAAAACCAAAGCAATTTCCACCTCAAAACCCCAAGGCGGAGCCCTATATTGCTCAAGCCAAACCCAAACCCAGCCTATTAAGGGCCCAAAAGTCCAAGTTAAGGTGTCGTGATGACAATGCGTGAGTTCGGCAATTTGTTGTGATGATCCGGTTAAGTTAGAAGTGTTTTTGTGAGTAAAGCTTCAACCTTTAAACCAAAAGTTTTAAATTATATTTATGTTCATAATTAAGACCTATGAATGCTTGTTGTATATGTATAGTGATGGTTTGCAAGTTGGTTTGGTTCAAGTTGCTAAAAGTTGTCGCATTTGGAAGTTATTTACGTGTAGTAAGCAAATATGAAAAGTTTGTGGCTAAAGTAATTATATTGCTAGTAAACACTTATTACATGTTGTATCATAGCAAATTACCTTGTATATGTGTTTATACCCTTACTTTGTGATGGTTGGTTGTATTGATAAGTACATATACTCGAATTCTGAACTGTCCATTTAGCGATAGTCGATATATCAGCACTTTCGAAAAATCACCTTTTATCGAAACCGTTTGGTTTCATTATCGTGCTTGGAATTATTTTACAAGTTAATCAAGTCTTTGATTAATGTTGTTTTCAAAAATAATTACTTATTTTAATAATGATTATTTAATTTAATTTAATTTAATTTAATTATTTAATTAATAAGGATTAAGGTTAACTAATTAACTTATTAATGATGTGTTTTAAATTTAACTAATTACTTACTTAATGATGCTTTAAACTTAATTAATCATTTTATTTAATGATGTTTAAGGCTAATTAATCTTTTGATAATGATGGATTAAAGTTAATTAATAAATTAATTAATGATGTCTTTTTAATTAATCTTTTTAATTAATGACTTTTAACGGAAATTAACTTGTTTTAACTTTAATTAATCTTTCCTTTAATGATATTTTAAATTCATTAATCATTTTAAATAATGATATTTGATTATTTATTAATTAGTTAAATTAATTATTAATTAATTGGATTAATGATGATGTAAAAGTGATTTACCCTTTTTAATTAAAGGCATTGAAGTGAATTTATCAACTTAATTAATGAAGCTTTAAAGTTGATTAATAAAGGTAATAAGAATATTTTAAGTTATTAAATCCTTTTTAATGATGTTTTGGAGTTAGGTAACTTTATTAACAAAGTGTTTTTAAAGCTAATACTTGTAATGTGAAGCCAAGTACGAGTTTATTTTTTCAAAAGAAAATGTTTGATTCATTTATGGAAATGAACTAATTTCCGTAAAATGATTCACTTATATGGAAACGGTTTATTTGTATAATTAGCACTAAACATCGAAGAAGTAGATTTGTGGCTCTTTCAAAAGTTAAGAATAATCGCGAGACATGACTTTGAGGTAACAATACCTTGACTTGTCTGATACTATTGTTAACCAAGAAATAGTACAAATTTGAATTCGATGGGTGGTGGTAAGTATACAAGACTTAATTTCCATATACGATCATTTTATATCCTCGATAGTTGGTTTCTCAGCTATCGGTTATTTCAACTTCTTTGTTATTGTCATTCTACGACGATGTGTTGCTCCATAGAGCTTTTTTATCCTTTGTAAAAAATGACTAAATCAAAGCGTGTGTTTTTGGGGGCTAAGTTATATGGGATTGCTCCCATTATTCTATTTTCACATCTCATCTAGATTGGATTTGATTTTGTGCATTTAGATGTGAAATGCTTGGATTCTCGGTAAGGATTGGCAAGATCCAGCTTGGAGTTCTAGGGGTTTTCAAGTATATTTCTAGAGGTATACTTCTTTTAAGGGGGATGCACCCTCCTAGTGATTTGTTGGAGATTTTTCTTTTCCTATTTGATTCGAACCTTCAAATTTATTTCCATATTTGCATCGGGAAGAGTCAACCACTCTTCGTGAAGTTTAATTATTTATCCATTCTTTATGTGTGGATGTTGATTTATGTGACAGTAAACCCGTTTCATATTCAGTAGCATGGTCTCACATGTTTATGTTTAATTTCACACCTATTGTTTTAAAGTTTTACTCATATCAGACATATCGTCTGACCCAAGTTGTTTGTTTTTCACTTAAACTCTTAGGTACTCATTTTATTTGAGTAATTCGAGAGTAGCAAGTCTTTGTTGGGCTATTTTGAAGATGGTGTAAGAGCAAGAGGCTTTCATCTTTTTAGTTATCTATTCCACTATATTATCTTGTTTGTGTAAGTGTATTCTGTTTATACATATGTAAAGGCAGGGTGTTATAACTACCTAAGTTGATTTGTAGTACTTTTGTGTAACTTTGATAACTCCCTGTTAAGGAGTAACCTGATGTACCATTGACTGTTTTGGTTTATTTTGCAGTTTCGTTGTAAGGTTTTTTATTCTGTTCTTTATTTTACCCCACGACGTTTCATCTTTCTGATTCTTGGGCAATGACACACGAACATCGAGAATGTGTATTAAGTGTCGTTCCTAGGGGTCAAAAAGGTGGGTTTTCACAGTTGGTATCAGAGCTTCGGTTGAGCGAACACCTTAGTCTGATTGGGGTACACTTACTAGAGATAGGGTGAGTAGAGCCCTAGAATGAGTTAATTTTGAGAGGGCGTTTTCTTTTTCTCACCTAAATGTCTGGTTTTAGATCGTTTGTTGTAGTTTACCTTTTATCATCTTTGACCCTACCTTTGTATTCTAATGACGTCTGTCACTTATCCAGTTATTGAAAATGAGTACAAGAGAAAGAAGAGGGAGGGAATCTGGAACCAGCATGGCTACAAATGGAAGAACTACTAGAAATGACCCAGTTATAGAGCCGGTAGTAGAAGTAGAGGGGCAAGTCCAGCCGCCTCAGAACTTTGCGACCTTGTGTAAGGATTACACTACTTTAGGTGTTAAGCCTTTCTATGGAATTGAAGATATTTTGGGAGTTCAGACATGGCTTCGCTCTTGTGAAAGGATATTTGGTGATCTTCAGTTAGGAGATGCTAGAAAGAGATTGTTGGCATCACGTCAGCTTCAAAAAGCACCAATGGATTGATTCGGTCACAATGAATGTGACGCCCCACCTCTATGCTCACAATAACAAAGAGTATTAAAAGAATTACTGTCTGTTATTACGAAGAATAAGGCTGGATAGGAGCGGCCATCCGTAGTTGGGCCTTACACTAGTATTGGTTACCTCGATAGGAGTGGTATATATTTTTATTTTTCATCTCTTATTTATTTACTCCCATCGACATACCCAATTCCAGTATAAAACGAACTATGATGGTTCATAATAGTTTAGGACAATATATATAATAATAACACAGATAAGCTAAATGCGGAACACAGATAATAAAAGTCTCATATATATAACTGATGTCAGTTACAATACATGTGATACAATACATATGATACAACTACAACTGTCGACACTAGAAGTTACATATACAAATACATTATTGACAATAATATACATGAATACATATCATCCTATACTATGACACGACTACTCTAAAAGATATGAAGTGACTTCATAGCTCAAGCAGCAACCCAAAGCAAGATATCTACAACCTGTAATAACTCGGTCTGACTCGAGTATTAAATTCAAAAGAAAATAATACACCGGTTAGTCTAATTCAAACTCAGTTATTAATGCACGGAAGCAATAATAATTTAATAATCAAATAGACGACAGTCACAATAAACCTCGTCTATCCAATCCTTTAACAAGGAAATCGGATAACGTTAGATATAACACTAAACAGTGTTGAATAACAAATCAGTAAATTCAAATCATCAAAAAGGATAATAAAAAGATTATCAATGAAGATAATATGAAAACCACATAATTGCCTAAACAGCAATTAACAACAAAATCTAATTATTAAATAAATAATTAGAAACTCATAATCTAATTATCAAATAGATAATTAGACAATAACAAAATGATCAAATAAAACCAAATCAAAATACAGTTTCAAATATTGAATTGAACACACAAAACAATTCAAACGATTGAAATATCAAATAAAACGCCAATTCTGTGTGGCTGCAGTACACGCACGCGTGCACTGCCTCGCCACTACAGTGATGAAATAGGAATCAGCACAAGGTCAAATCCGAACGATTAAGCTGGATTCAACTCAATGTACAAATCAATGTACAAGTCACAATACAACAATGTCCAGACCAAATACAATATGGTCGAACAGAGACTCCAAGCATACAAGAAGATATGCACAGATCTGAAACAAAGAATGGCCAGACCAAACAACGCAATGTAAATGAATTCGACAAAGCATTTCACAAGTCAAAGACCGTAGCACCAAAAAAGACCAATGAGTGGAATAATCAGACTGCAAACTTCAACTTAAACCAACAAGAGACCAAACAAACAAGTACACATTCAAGTACTTGATTAAATGGCCAGATCCAAACAACTCAATTGCACAAGGGCAGTTGTACAAGAGCAAGTGCAGCCCCAACATGAAGCTTGAACACTTACAACAGAAAATGGTGCAAATACAACCAGTAAACAAGTACATAGGAGATTACAAACTGCAGCTCAAAGTAAAACCAGGGTCAGAGACAATTCAGAATTGTGCCAGCGTATAAGAAATTAGCAAGCCAGTTAAGTATATGTACTCAAATGAGCAAAACTCAAAATGCAACTGTCTTACATATGCTCAAGCTAATGAAACAGGTTCACCTTGCACAGCAAGTGATAAACCAGAGTACACATGACAACATGCCTCAAAGGACAGGCAATAAAAGAGGCAAACAAGTGATGTACAAATGAATGCATCATTGGCCAATGCAAGTGCAGACTCAAGTGCTACCAGATAACAATGTAGCATGAAGGGAACACATAGAACAGTGAACAGAGTCTAGGCTACAACCTAGTTCAATATGCAATGTACCCAAAAAAAGTGAAAACAACAGGTGACAAGACTCAAGTGTAATGCACAGTCCAACTAAAAGTCAACAAGCTCACAAACGACTCAAGACTGCACAATTCAAAGATATGGTGACACAGCACCAAAACACAAAGGCTACATGTCTGAAGCTCCAAGGTAGGCACAACATGAAGTATATAAATGACCAAATACAATACAACGTGGGAGTATGACAGTAAGCAGTGCCAAAAGAACAGCTAGTCGACTACAACAATGTGTAAGTGAACAGTAGGTGATATAATACCGAACCAAATGAATGACACCCCAAGTGAACATGTACAAACTAAGATAGCCAAGTAACAAAACAAGACAGAGATAGCAGTTTCAAAAACCAACAATGAATTCAAAGTAACTGTTAATGGCCGAAGACATAAATCAGCAGATGAAATCGAACAAGGTCGAAAGTCGAACAAAACCAAATCGTCACAACATAATCATCAAGCCAGAAATTCATCAAAATATACGAAACCGATAAAATCAGTGAAATCATCAACAACAAGACTAAATCGAACAACCGAAGCACTTTACTAAGATCGAATTAGAATATGAGTGAAAAAAATCACTCACCTAGTCTGAAGCGAATTGAAGGAGCCATGAGCAACACGAGGAATCATCGATCGCCAGGCAAGCAACTTCGATCGATCAACTTAAAGTCGGCAGCCTCAGTTTCACAAGCCTTAATTTCGAATGAGGAACGAACGAGAACGAGCAGCCACCATTTTCTTTCGTTCGTTGTTTTAGGGTTTTCGAATGAATGAAAATGAAAGGAGGGACGGGTATTAACTCGAGATAACACGGCACAAAACCCCATGGGCTAACATTCAATTGAAAGCCCACATAATTCCTTAACCAATTTATTAAAGAATTTCAACTGAATAAAATTCCAAACAGCAATTAACAACCAATTTAATCGTCATTTGATGATAATTAATTGTTACTAAACCCCGGGTTGTTATAGACTCCCCTCCTTATAAAAATTGCGTCCCCGCAATTTTCATAATTAAAGTCATCAATAACAATTATTTTTCTAACATAAACTGGTTAAGCTAGAAAAATAGAGGTTGAGAACACAAACGCCAAAGAAATCTTTTAATTCCATAAAAGAAATTCACAAATTCTCAACAAAATCTAACTATCAAACAGATAATCAGAAAACAACAAAACTGAATAAATGCAATTATCAGCAATATTCAATTATCAATTAGATAATTAGAATACAGAAATCACAAAACAGCAATATCTAATTATCGATATGATAATTAGAAAATAGCAAAATCTAATTATCAACAAAGATAATTAGAAAACACAAATCACAATTCGCAAAACTGCAATTATCTAGTTATCAACCAGATAATTTGAAAACAACAATTATCTAATCACCAAAAACGATAATCAGAAATCTCAAATATCTAATTATCAAAAACAATAATCAGAAATCTCAAATATCTAATTATCAAAAACGATAATCAGAACAACAATTATCTAATTATCACAAACGATAATCAGAAATCAAATCAACAAATATCCAATTATCACAAACGATAATCTTTAATCAAATCAACAAATATCCAATTATCACAAACGATAATCTTTAATCAAATCAACAAATATCCAATTATCACAAACGATAATCAGAAATCTCAAATAAACAAATATCTAATTATTGGAAACGATAATCAGAAAACAGCAAATATCTAATTATCAAAAACGATAATCAGAAAACAACAAATATCTAATTATCAAAAACGATAATCAGAAAACAGCAAATATCTAATTATCAAAAACGATAATCAGAAAACAGCAAATATCTAATTATCAAAAACGATAATCAGAAAACAGCAAATATCTAATTATCAAAAACGATAATCAAAAAACAAAAAATATCTAATTATCAGAAACGATAATCAAAAATCAAATCAACAAATATCCAATTATCACAAACGATAATCAGAAATCTCAAATCAACAAATATCTAATTACCTACAGATAATTAGAAATAACAAATATCTAGAAATCGATTAAGATACTCTAGAAAATCAACATAAAAGGTTGGATCGATCCCATCAGATGGCGAGTTTTAGCTACGCCGCACGTGCATCAACAAATGGCCGAAGCCTACCAAGTACTATAAATTTTTGACGCCCATCAGATGACCCGAAGGTCCGTAGAGTGACCCGAAGGTCTAGTACTGGTATTTGACCCGAAGGTCCTCAGAGTGGCCCGAAAGCCCAACAAATGACCCGAAGGTCCTCAGAGTGGCCCGAAAGCCCAACAAATGACCCGAAGGTCCAGCAGATGACCGGAAGGTCCAACATAGTGGCTCGAAAGCACACAAAATCATCAGAATCATCAAACAGCAGATGTTTCAATTAACGAGTCCAGAATTAACTGAAATAGCAAACGCACATGTCCCATACCACGTGTTTCACTAAATCGTTTGATTCTCTTCATCGTTTCCTTGAAAGTGCAAAATTGTGTATTTTAAATAAATACAATTTACGTTCTCAAACGGACAAGTCTGGAATTAAGTGAATCAGTAAAAGTGAGGGTTCATAGTCCTCAATTTTGCTGAAGCGTTTAAATCGCTTCCTCATTCTTTCGAAAGCGCAAACTGTATAAAAAAAATTTGAATTTTTTTTTATTTTAAAACAATTTTCAAACACGTGATTAAAACAGCAATATCACTAGCAAATTCGAAAAGGAAATTGTACTTCTCAAAATACCGTAAAATTGGATCTCAAAATCAGCATTGCGGAATAACCGCTTGAAAATCCACGTTAAAATTTGACGGTTACTGAAGTCAAAGCGACAGTAATTTTTAAACGTCAAAATCTCATCAAAATAATTCATATCAAAATTTAATACCAGTGAATTTTCATTCATTACAAAGGTCAACAAAACACCGTACTTCAAAATTTTAGCACTAGTGTAAAAATCCCGTTATAAAAATAACGGCAACTAAATACGTTCAAACCAAACACCGGTTCAACGTAAAATTAATGTAGTAACGTGCAACTCAAATCTGCACGTACACTACAAAATGAACAAAGAAATCACTAGATTATATCTTCAATGAAGATAATTTAAAACAGCAAAATCTCAACAAAATCACATAACAGCAATCGCTTCGGATCCTCAAATCGGATTCGAAATTTTCAAAGAAAACAAAATAAACACATCTATGTAACAACACAATGAAATTTATTTCATTTTCATATTTTGATTTTTAAATCAAAAATATTATCAGCTGTACTCAGCGAAGACAGTCTCACTGTTTCCGCTGCGCACTCTGATAAACAGAACACAAATCAATCAAATCATCAGAACACAATGTCACTTTTATTTTTAAATAAGGATATTTAAAATTTTCATCATAATTTCAAAACTTTAGTTTTGACTCAAAGCACAAATAAAACATCAACAAATAGTTGTAACATATGTTCCATCTAAGTTATGTTTTATATTATGTCCATAAACCCCTCGCTCTGATACCAACTGTGACGCCCCACCTCTATGCTCACAATTACAAAGAGTATTAAAAGAATTACTGTCTGTTATTACGAAGAATAAGGCTGGATAGGAGAGACCATCCATAGTTGGGCCTTACACTAGTATTGGTTACCTCGATAGGAGTGGTATATATTTTTATTTTTCATCTCTTATTTATTTACTCCCATCGACATACCCAATTCCAGTATAAAACGAACTACGATGGTTCATAATAGTTTAGGACAATATATATAATAATAACACATATAAGATAAATGCGGAACACAGATAATAAAAGTCTCATATATATGTAACTGATGTTAGTTACAATACATGTGATACAATACATATGATACAACTACAACTGTCGACACTGGAAGTTACATATACAAGTACATTATTGACAATAATATACATGAATACATATCATCCTATACTATGACACGACTACTCCAAAAGATATGAAGTGACTTCATAGCTCAAGCAGCAACCAAAAGCAAGATATCTACAACCTGTAATAACTCGGTCTGACCAAAGTATTAAATTCAAAAGAAAATAATACACGGGTCAGTCTAATTCAAACTCAGTTATTAATGCACGGAAGCAATAATAATTTAATAATCAAATAGACGACAGTCACAATAAACCTCGTCTATCCAATCCTTTAACAAGGAAATCGGATAACGGTAGATATAACACTAAACAGTGTTGAATAACAAATCAGTAAATTCAAATCATCAACAAGGATAATAAAAAGATTATCAATAAAGATAATATGAAAACCACATAATTTCCTAAACAGCAATTAACAACAAAATCTAATTATTAAATAAATAATTAGAAACTCATAATTTAATTATCAAATAGATAATTAGACAATAATAAAATGATCAAATCAAACCAAATCAAAATACAGTTTCAAATATTGAATTGAACACACAAAACAATTCAAACGATTGAAATATCAGATAAAACGCCAATTCTGTGTGGCTGCAGTACACGCACGCGTGCACTACCTCGCCACTACAGTGATGAAATAGGAATCAACACAAGGTCAAATCCGAGCGATTAAGCTAGATTCAACTCAATGTACAAGTCACAATACAACAATGTCCAGACCAAATACAATATGGTCGAACAGAGAAGATATGCACAGATCTGAAACAAAGAATGGCCAGACCAAACAACGCAATGTAAATGAATTCGACAAAGCATTTCACAAGTCAAAGACCGTAGCACCAAACAAGACCAATGAGTGGAATAATCAGACTTCAAACTTCAACTTAAACCAACAAGAGACCAAACAAACAAGTACGGATTCAAGTACTTGATTAAATGGCCAAATCCAAACAACTCAATTGCATAAGGGCAGTTGTACAAGAGCAAGTGCAGCCCCAACATGAAGCTTGAACACTTACAATAGAAAATGGTGCAAATACAACCAGTAATCAAGTACATAGAAGATTACAAACTGCAGCTCAAAGTAAAACCAGGGTCAGAGACAATTCAGAATTGTGCCAACGTATAAGAAATTAGCAAGACAGTTAAGTATATGTACTCAAATGAGCAAAACTCAAAATGCAACTGTCTTACATATGCTCAAGCTAATGAAATAGGTTCACCTTGCACAGCAAGTGATAAACCAGAGTACACATGACTACATGCCTCAAAGGACAGGCAATAAAAGAGGCAAACAAGTGATGTACAAATGAATGCATCATTGGCCAATGCAAGTGCAGACTCAAGTGCTACCAGATAACAATGTAGCATGAAGGGAACACATAGAACAGTGAACAGAGTGGAGGCTACAACCCAGTTCAATATGCAATGTACCCAAAAAAAGTGAAAACAACAGGTGACAAGACTCAAGTGTAATGCATAGTCCAACTAAAAGTCAACAAGCTCACAAACGACTCAAGACTGCACAATTCAAAGATATGGCGACACAACACCAAAACACAAAGGCTACATGTCTGAAGCTCCAAGGTAGGCACAACATGAAGTATATAAAAGACCAAATACAGTACAATGTGGGAGTATGACAGTAAGCAGTGCCAAAAGAACAGCTAGTCGACTACAACAATGTGTAAGTGAACAGTAGGTGATATAATACCGAACCAAATGAATGACACCCCAAGTGCACATGTACAAACTAAGATAGCCAAGTAACAAAACAAGACAGAGGTAGCAGTTTCAAAAACCAACAATGAATTCAAAGTAACTGTTAATGGCCGAAGACATAAATCAGTAGATGCAATCGAACAAGGTCGAAAGTCGAACAAAACCAAATCGTCACAACATAATCATCAAGCCAGAAATTCATCAAAATATACGAAACCGATAAAATCATTGAAATCATCAACAACAAGACTAAATCGAACAATCGAAGCACTTTACTAAGATTGAATTAGAATGTGAGTGAAAAAAATCACTCACCTAGTCTGAAGCGAATTGAAGGAGCCGTGAGCAACGCGAGGAATCATCGATCGCCAGGCAAGCAACTTCGATCGATCAACTTAAAGTCGGCAGCCTCAATTTCACAAGCCCTAATTTCGAATGAGGAACGAACGAGAACGAGCAACCACCATTTTCTTTCGTTCGTTGTTTTAGGGTTTTCGAATGAATGAAAATGAAAGGGGGGACGGGTATTAACTCGAGATAACACGGCACGAAATCCCATGGGCCAACATTCAATTGAAAGCCCACATAATTCCTTAACCAATTATTAAAGAATTTCAATTGAATAAAATTCCAAACAGCAATTAACAACTAATTTAATCGTCATTTGACGATAATTAATTGTTACTAAACCCCGGGTTGTTACAATGAATACAACAGAATAAGATTTCTCTTGGGCATAATTTAAGAAGGTTTTTGAAGCTCAGTTTATTCCAGAGGTAGGAAGGACCCAGTTGTTTAGAAGTTTTATGGATTTGAAACAAGGTGAGATGATAGTGGTGCAATATGAGCATAGGTTCAATGCATTGTCTCGATTCAAACCATGATTGATTGATACGCCACTCAAAAAGAATGAAATGTTCGTGAAAGGAATGCGACCAAAGTTTCATTGGGAAATGACTAATTATCTCAACCATACCTTTACCAATCTGATTAGTATGGCTTTGAGGTTTGAAGCTCTTGATATTGAGCAAGGAGTTTAGAAAGTAGTGTTGGTAGTTAAACCTTTGTCAGTTATCCCAGTTGCAAGCAAGCCGTTTTTCAAGCGCAAAGGGAAGAAGTAGCCAGGAAAGAGCCCTGGGGGTGGAGCTCTAACACAAAAGAAGCGGTTCGATTTCTCCCAAATTCTATGTTTTAAGTGCAACAAAGTGGGCTACTTTGCAAATCATTGCCCGAAACCTAATATTGAACCAATCTACTATAACTGTCACAAGCCTGGACATAAAAGGAACAAGTGTCCTTTTCCAAAGAAGGGATCACAAGGAAAAGATTTTGTTATCGAGGAGATACCACCTACTTCTACAGATCTAAAAGGAAAGAAGGTGTTGCAAAGTGTATTATCCATTTTTGATATTCCTATAAGAGTGTTGTTCGATTCCGGTGCATCCCATAGTTTTATTTCAAATGATCTTGTTAATAAGCTTAACCTTAAATATATCCTTCTAAATAATTCTCTTTTTATGTCAAACTCAATTGGAGGTTCAGCTGATCTTGACACAATGTGTCTACATGTGCCTATCTTTTATCAAAACTACTCTTTCCCCTTTGGTTTGTTTATTCTGGGGTTTATGGGTTTTAGGATATAGTTGGGGATAAATTGGTTATCTAAGTTTAGAGCGATCATGGATGGCAATCAAAGGATTGTTAGAGTTAGTGATGTTGGGGGTGTCGGGGTAGATATATACTATGGGGAACCTAATAAGTTGATGAGCAGTTTTCTCTTTTAGCTCGAAGTACCCAAAGAGGAGATAAAGAATATACCAATTGTCCGGGACTTTAAGGATATTTTTGAAGAAGTGTAAGGTTTACCTCCTTATCGGAAAGTAGAGTTCCGCATTGATTTGATTCTAGGAACCAGACCGATTGTTCAACCTCCTCAAAGGTTGGCTCCAAAGGAAAGAAGAGAGTTAGAGAAGCAAACATCTCATTTATTGCGGAAGTGTTTGATCAGACGTAGCACATCGAGTTGGGGATCACCAATAGTTTTCATTACCAATGCGGATGATTCTCTTAGATTATTTGTAAATTACCGAGAGTTAAATAAGAGGACTATCAAGAATAAGTATCCTTTACCTAAGATTGATGACATGTTTGACTAGCTCCATGGAGCTCGGATATTTTCTCAATTAGATCCTGTCATTGGTTTTCACCAATTAAGGGTAGCAGAGGAGAGTGTACCTTAACAGCTTTCTGTACCCTTGATAGTTTTAACGAGTGGTTAGTCATGCCTTTCGGATTGACTAACGCACCTGCTTATTTTGTGCATTTGATAAATAGAGTGTTTTGGGATTTTCTTAACAAGTTTGTCCTAGTCTTCATTGATGACATCCTTGTTTATTCTAAAATGGAGGAAGAGCATAAGTATCATCTTCAAGTTGTTCTAAGTACTTTAAGAAGTCATTTTTTAAAAGAAAAGTTTTCTAAGTGCCATTTCTGGAAATCCAAAGTTAGATTTCTACGGCATGTAGTTTTGGGAGAAGGCATTTCAATGGACCCAGCTAAAGTAGTTGCGGTTCAAGATTGGAGGAAACCTGAAAGTGCAACCGAGGTTAGAACTTTCTTAGGATTGGCAGGTTTCTATAGAAGTTTATTAAAGATTTCTCGAAGATTGCTTCTCATCTAACAGAGCTAACGAAGAAGGATGCTAAGTTTGTTTGGATTACCTAAGTGTGATCAAGCATTCAATGAGTTAAATCAGAAGTTGACAAGTGCTCCCGTTTTAACTATTCCAGATGGGCGTAAAGGATTAACTGTGTGCACGGATGCTTGTAGGACCGGATTAGGAGTAGTTTGATGCATAATGGTAAAGTAATAGTGTATGTGAGTCGACAATTGAAACCTTATGAGAAGAATTACGCTACGCACGATCTAGAGCTTTTGACAGTTGTCTTCGCATTGATGGTGTGAAGGCACTATCTTTTGGGTGCAAAGCTTGAGTTATATACCGATCAAAAATCATTAAAGTATCTTTTTACCCAAAAGGACTTGAACTTGAGGCAGCAAAAATGGCTGGAATTTTTTGCGTCTTATGACCTAGAGTTCTTTATACCCTAGGGAAAGCAAACACCATTGCAAATGCATTAAGTAGGAATGTGGCGACGATTGCAAATTTGGAAGTTAAGCCGGCGCTAATGGAGGAAATTGCTTATTTCCAAGAAGAAGACCCTATTTTAGCTCGGCTTAAGAGGAGCGTTGAAGTGGGAATTGCTTCTAGCTTTCATATTGATTCCCGAGGCATTTTAAGAATGAATGGATATAATTGTGTGCCAGATGTTAATGGAATTAGATTGGATGTGCTAAGAGAGTGCCATCAGTCAAAGTTATGTATCCACCCAAGAGTAACTAAAATGTTTCAGAATATGAAGAAGACCTTTTGGTGGAAAGGGATGAAGAAAGACATTTCAATTTTTGTAAGCCGACGTGCGAATTGTGAATAGTTCAAGAGTGACCAGCAGAAGACTGTTGGATTGCTTTAACCATTGGAGATACCGAATTGGAAGTGGGAGCAAGTATCCATGGACTTTATCGACGGGTTTCCAAAAACAAGAAGAGGTAATGAAGGCATTTGAGTAACTGTGGATCGATTAACAAAGAGCGCCCACTTTATTCCAGTAAAGTCAACAAGAACTGCAGCTTCTTTGGCAGGGATTTATTTGAGAGAGATCGTTCGACTGCATGGAATTCCAATAGGTATAGTTAGTGATCGAGATCTCATCTTCACCAGTCAATTTTGGGGAGCATTGCAAGCCGCTTCAGGGACAGAGTTGAATTTGAGCGTGGCCTATCACCCGTAGACAGACGGACAAACCGAAAGGGTGAACCGAATTTTGGAGGATCTTTTGAGAGCATGCATTTTGGATCTTTGAGGTTTTTGGGAAGATCATTTGCATTTGGCAGAGTTATCTTATAACAATAGTTACCAAGCTAGCATTGGCATGACACCCTACGAGACTTTGTATGGACGGCCATGTAAATCACGTTCATGTTAGGTTGAAACTGGAGACCGACTAATTCTTGGACCAGAAATAATTCGAGAAGCATCAGAGAAAGTGGCTATGATCAAGGAAAGGATGAAAGAAGCACGGGATCGAAAGAAAAGTTATGTCGACCAACGGAGAAGGGATTTAGAGTTTGCGGTCGGGGATTTGGTATTTGTGAAAGTTTCCTGAATTAAAGGAGTTGTAAGATTTAGAAGAGTGGGAAAGCTAGCACCTAGATTCATTGGACCATTTAGAATCCTTGAGAGAATTGGATCATTGGCCTATAGAGTAGAATTACCTAAAAGATTGTGAGAATCTCATAATGTCTTTTATGTGTCTCATCCGAGAAAACATGTTCATGATCCGTCGCTAATTATAAAGACGTATGTTCAGGAAGACTTGGAAATAGAACGGAATTTGATAATAATCCAACATCCAGTTCATATTGTAGATTGGGATGAAAGGAGATTGAGAAATAAGGTGGTGAAACTATGAAGGTTCAGTGGGGTGACGATCCCCACAATTGTACTTGGGAGACCAAGGATCGTATTAGGAAAACATACCATGATGTCAAGTTAGTTATTTGTTGTTTGAATGCATTACGTATATTCTTGTATGACATAGTAACTTTGCATTGTTATATGAATTTCTAGGTATAATACACACCTCTTGGATTGTCTTTTGTGTATTAATTTCGGGGACGAAATTGTCTTAAGGGGGAGAGTGTAATGACTCGTAAATTATTCGCTTTATATTTGAATATTTAAATCATTTTTAAACATTTAAATAATCTATTTTAATAACCAAACAAACATATTTTAAACATTAATTAATGATATAAAAATCATTTTCAAATTTTTTTACAAAAATAATTAGTTCAAATAAAAATAGAAAACGTGACCGAAAAACATTTTTCGAAAATTTGACTTTTCGGCATCGAAAAAGTCTTCGAAAATGTTATGCACATTTTGTATCACTTATATACGCATGCACATACATGCTCATATGTCATGTGATAAGATAATCAATGTGTTAAAGTTAATAATCAAGCTTATTTTAAATATAAAACTTGATTTGACATTATATGCACAAAAATACATTAAATAACCTTAGGAAATTAATTAAATACCCTAACCATAACCTAAAAAAATACCTACAGCATGGTGTAGGTGGACCTAAGGGGGGTAATGTGTGCTCTAAGGTGAGGGGGTAGGTATGGAGCATGTCACATGAATACATTTTGTTATTTTAAATTAATAAGTTATTTTAATCACCATTACATCTCTTTTTCCTATAAATACTCCTCATCTCCACACATTTTCCACTTTGCATATTCATTTCTGTCTTCATTTCTTATCTCTCCATATATATGAATAGTTCCATGGCTTCCAAGAGAAATTCCCAAACCAAAAACTAGTGAATACACTTTTAAAAATCAAGCTAAACTCCATATATTCACCTACAAACACTCCTCTACCAAAACCAAAGCAATTTCCACCTCAAAACCCCAAGGCCGAGCCCCATATTACTCAGGAAAAACCTAAACCCAGCTCATTAAGGGCCCAAAAGTCCAAGTTATAGTGTCGTGATGATAGTGCTCTAGTTCGGCAACTTGTTGTGGTGATTTGGTTAAGTTAGAAGTGTTTTTGTGAGTAAAGCTTCAACTTTTAAACCAAAAGTTTTAAATTATATTTATATTCATAATTATGACCTATGAATGCTTATTGTATATGTATAGTGATGGTTTGGAAGTTGGTTTGGTTCATGTTGCAAAAAGTTGTCGCATTTGGAAGTTAGTTTGCGTGTAGTAAGCAAATATGAAAAGTTTGTGACTAAAGTAATTATATTTCTAGTAAATACTTATTACATGATGTATCATAGCAAATTACCTTGTATATATGTTCATACCCTTGCTTTGTGATGATTGGTTGTATTGATAATGTCATATACTCGAATTCCGAACTGCCCGTATAGCGATAGTCGCTATATCAACAGTTTCGAAAAATCACTTTTTATCTAAACCGTTTGGTTCATTATCGTGCTTGGAATTGTTTTACAAGTTAAACAAGTTTTTGATTAATGATGCTTTCAAAAATAATTAATCATTTTAATAATGATTATTTAATTTAATTAATTAATTATTTAATAAATACGGATTAAGGTTAACTAATTAACTTATTAATGATGAGTTTTAAATTTAACTAATTACTTATTTAATGATGTTTTAAACTTAATTAATCATTTTATTTAATGATTTTTAAGGCTAATTAATCTTTTGATAATAATGGATTAAAGTTAATTAAGAAATTAATTAATGATGTTGTTTTAATTAATCTTTTTAATTAATGACTTTTAAAGGAAATCAACTTGTTTTAACTTTAATTAACCTTTCCCTCAATGATATTTTAAATTGATTTATCATTTTAAATAATGATATTTAATTATTTATTAATTAATTAAATTAATTATTAAAGAATGTTATTAATTAATTGAACTAATGATGATTTAAAGGTGATTTACTCTTTTTAATTAAAGGCATTGAAGTGAATTTATCAACTTAATTAATAAAGTTTTAAAGTTGATTAATAAAGGTAATAAGAATATGTTAAGTTATTACATCCTTTTTAATGATGTTTTGGAGTTAGGGAACTTTATCAACAAAGTGTTTTTAAAGCTAATACTTATAATGTAAAGCCAAGTACAAGTTCATTTTTTAAAAGAAAATGTTTGATTCGTTTATAGAAATGAATTAATTTCTGTAAAGCGATTCACTTGTATGGAAACGATTTATTTATATAATTAGCACTAAACATCCAAGAAGTAGACTTGTTGCTATTCGAAAGTTAAGAATAGTTGTGAGATATGACTTTGAGGCGATGCTACCTTGACTTGTCCCGTACTATTGTTAACCAAGAAATAGTACAAATTTGAATTCGATGGGTGGTGGTAAGTATACAAGACTTAATTTCCATATACGGTCATTTTATCTCCTCGATAGTTGATATCTTAGCTATTGGTTATTTCAGCTTCTTTATTATCGTCATTCTAAGACGATGTGTTGCTCCATAGAGCTTTGTTATCCATTGTCGGAAATGACTAAATCAAAGTATATGTTTTTGGGGACCAAGTTATGTGGGGTTGCTCCCATTATGGTATTTTCACATCTCATCTAGATTGGATTCGATTTTGCGCATTTAGATGTGAAATGCTCGGATTCTCGGTAAGGATCGGCGGGGTCCGGCTTGGAGTTCCTGGGATCTTCAAGTATATTTTTAGAGGTATACTTCTTTTAAGGGGGATGAACCTTCTAGTCATTTGTTGGAGATTTTCCTTTTCTTATGTGATTCGAACCTTCAAATTTATTTCCCTATTTGCATCGGGATGAGTCAACCACTCTTCACGGAGTTTAATTATTTATCCATTCTTTACGTTTGGATGTTGATTTATGTGAGAGTAAACCCGTTCTGTGTTCAGCGACATGGTATTACATGTTTATGTTTAATTTCACACCTATTGTTTTAAAGTTTTACTCATACCAAACATATCGTCTGATCCGAGTTGTTTATTATTCCCATAATCTCTCGGGTACTCATTTTATTTGAGCAGTCCAAGAGTAGCAGGTCTTTGTTGGGCTCTTTTGAAGATGGTGTCCGAGCAGAAGGCTTTTATCTTCTTAGTTATCTATTCCGCTGTATTATCTTGTTTGTGTAAGTGTATTTTGTTTCAGCATATGTAAAGGCAGGGTGTTATAACTACATATGCTGATTTGTAGTACTTTTGTGTAACTCTGATAACTCTCTGTTAAGGAGTAACCTGATGTACTATTGACCGTTATGGTTTATTTTGCAGTTTCGTTGTGAGGTTTTCTATTCTGTTCTTTATTTTACCCCATGACGATTCATCTTTCTGATGCTTGGGCAATGACACACAAAAAGGCATGCGTTAAGTGCTGTTCATAGGGTTCAGAAAGGTGGGTTGTTACATACTAGCAATGAATATCGATGACTCTAAGGCCTAATAATAGTCAACTACGGCTATATATATGGATTTACATACAATTGGAAAGGAATATGGATGGTTTGTTGTTTCATATCTAAAGGGAAGTGCTGCCATTATAATCACAATTGAATTTTTGTTGTATTATTTTCAAAAGAATCATATTTCTTAATACTAATAGATGTTTTGAAGTAAGTAATAGTGGACATCAATAAATGGACTCCATTTTTGAATAACGAGGATATAACTTTAGTGGGACTCCATCCAAAAATAAAATTGTTGCGAAGGAGACATGATATATGGAACCAAATAAAATAATTTACCATTCTATCCTCGATCAAAGCAAATTCGGCAACATCTCATTAAAAAAAAACAAAAACGATGATGGTTAACCGAAAACAAATTCCGAAGTAGGCCTATCGAAGAGAAAATCATAAAACAATGAAACTCCACTGAAAAATTTGCATAATGGAGACATTACTGGAATTATTACCGATTTGTTACGATAGGAATATCAATTTTAAGAAAACTGAAAAATTATGATCTCGTTTGGTTTGTCATTTTTAGTTTTATGTTTTCGTCCAAACAAAAATGCACATGGCGTATGTATTTTTTTACAAAGCAACCAATTAGAAAAATGAAACTAATATACAAAATATAAAATAAATATATTTTGTTTTTCATGTTTATGGAAATAACAAAAACATGGAAACGACACATCCCTCCGCCTCCTCCCCGTTCCTCCATTCCTTTACATTCATCCACCATCGTCATAATGACTTAAAATATTCTTCTCCGCTCTTTTTGTATTTTGTAATGCATTTTAAAAGCGAAAAACACATACCTCTAAAACCAAACGGATCAATCTCTCAGCGTGAACTGAAGTTCTTAACGGGCACTTAACTATTACTGCAGTTCAAAACTCAGCATTAACACCGAGTATTTAGAATTCAGACAAAATCGAACCAAAGTAAAGTGAGACTCGTTTCTGATCATCTACTTCCGATTTGTAAACCCTAATAATAATTTGAAATGCAATCCCAAAATCAATTTTCTCGAAAAAGTCACTGCCACGCTCACTTCCCCATCCACTTTCACACCCACCAGCACCACCAATTTAACTGTTCTTCTCAGTCGCAATCTATACACCACCACCAGCCGCCTTGCCCGCACTTCCATTTTCCTGTATTACTCCTTTTCCATCACCACCATCATCATCAGCAGATTAATCATCCTTACCCGCTTTTTCACTCATCTACTACTACTCATCTTCCTCCTCCTCCTCTGCGACAAGTTTCCGATGCACAGCAGGAACAACAATGCACACCACAAATTCCTGCACCACTTGGGTATGTTTCAGTTTTATTCTGTTTTACATTTTGATTGCCATTCTTTTTATGTGAATGGAATTTAAGTTTTATAATTTGTTGGAAATTGCCTTGTGGAGAATAATGTTTTACCATGTGACTAAGATAGGCAAAATAATGCTGATGATGGTGGTGGTGATTAATTCGATATTCAGTATACTTGGGGATGCTACCCTGATGTTAGATATTTCATCACTTAAAAATTAATATGTGTTAGTAAAGGAGTAGCTCCTTTGATTATTTATGTGCGATTCATGGGTGATAATGTGTCTATTGACATAATGATTGCACGAGATTGTCCTGAGGCCTGACCTCTATACATTATATCAGATTGACGAGTTTCCTAAAAATCAAATTTATGTATTTGACTTTGAAGTATGCATAAATATCAAGTTTGTTACATTGCGTTGAAGATGTACTTAGCCTATAGGCTTGCAATGTTGTCTGGTTGCAACTTACATGACAAATTATTTTAGCAACAGAGAATCCTGTGATGTAATCTAGGATGTCACCACCTACGTTAACAGTATAATAATTGTTTTATTGGTTAAAACTAAATCAAACAAAATTGTGATGTCAGATCTTAGTCTATTAGGGAGTAAATCACATGGACCCAAAGTTTGGTGTCCTAGTGTTGTAAAATCCAAACGCTGATCATGAGGATCATTAGTTTACCTGATTTCTTCAGGCCTTGTTACTGAAATGAGACTATTTGTCATTCGACTTGATGCCTTGATGTGGATTATCATTGTCTACTTTGACATGTCATTAACTGCTTAGATCATTTACTTCATACTTATGTTTAGTTGATTCTTGATTGGTTCGAAACAGATTATTATTTAAAGATGTGTTTGTTTTGATCTGGTATCCTTGTTTGCAAATCTTCAAATCGTTGTATTGATCCAATTTCATTGTCTGGAAGTCTTTAATATCTTTTTTTATATTATTATTTAATGTCAATCTCATCTTTATAATGTGGACATGAGCATAACATGAAACTAAACCATACCGTCTGACCCATGAATTTATTATTTTTCAATGATTAAGGTAATTTCATCTCTCAACTTTACTAAACATTATTTTCTTACTCCATTATGCTTTAAACTAAACATTATAATTCCATTAAATTGTATCAAAATCCGTGTTCCAGCCTCATGGTTGCTATTTAGAGGTTAATCTACTTAACTTTAACATATTCATTTTTAAATTTTGGGTATACCTCTTGTAGAAAAAGATCGGTTTGTGTATACAAGAACAGGGTGCGTTGTATAATTGTATTATCCTTGGTCAATGTAAATTACGTCTAAAATCACCATCATTATATAGTTTTCACTTTAGCAGCGCACTTCATATCTTATGTACCCCTTGATTTCCTATTCTAGATGGAATCAGAATTGAAGTAATTTATACAAATTTTCTACCTTGGAAGATCGCAAAATACCCATTTACACTACTAAAAAACACTAGAGAATGCTACCAACATAAAGCTTCCTATTTGATAACTGCGGTAACTTTTATATTCAGAACTAGTTATCTTTCAACTGATTCTAGATCTCGAGTAAGTGAGTACATGTAGTAGTTAAATCTTTGGATACCATAAACCAATTCAAATTACATTAAGGGCCTGTTTGTCTTGGTTCTTTGCTAAATGTTGAAGGTTGATAAATGGTTTTCTTAGGTGATAACTACACTTTAAATTCCCTTCCACCATCAAGGATTTTTTAGCGGATCCATCAAGTACAAATTTGAACATTTAGTTTCACCACAGCAGTTATATGGCTACATTTGAGACAAACTGACAATAATATAAAATATTCAGTTCTAAGCAAGAATATTTGATGATCTCGTCTCGAAAACTTGTACAGGAAAAACTCTGATTTCTTGTCCAAGGAACTGTCAATAGATACATTGAAATAATACTTTTACAAAAGTAAATGATAAAATTAAAATGTGTATTCAAACTTTTCTTTACATTTATTCAAAGTGGTGGAGCCGGTCATCTAATTTTCATAGCTATCCAGATTTATTCTGCACATAGATTTCGAAGCCGCTCTGTAATTAAATGAAAAAACTTAAAAGGTAGCCACACATTTTTTGTGTATAAGTTTTGGGACGATAGCTTTGAAGACATTTTTTTTTATTTTTATTTTTATTTATTTATCTATTTATTTTTTTGGGATAAAAGTGTTGAGATATAGTTCAGTATGTTGATTTATAATTTTAGAAGTGTCAACTATTTTGATCAGATTTATGTAGCTTTGATGATAAGTCTGCATTTAATAGTAACGTCACATAGAAAATTTAAACATAAGTGATACAAGATTAAAAAATAATAAATCAGACGAAAACCAGAAATAAAATGTAAATTTGTTATGAGATGATATAGACTAGTTCCATGTTTGAAGGTTGTACATATAACATTCTTTTAAACAATAGTCATCGCCATTGTTGTCAAAAATCTTAAACTCTTCCGCTTTAAATCCCGATTCAAATCGGGTTTCTACCTTTACGATTCGATTTATATTTCAACTCAAACTTAGTTAAAATTGCAATTAAAAAAAAATTCAACTTGGACTAACTTATTTAATATACTTATTTGGATTTATAATTCCAATTATAATGTTTTCGAAACAAAAAAAAGGAATAAGAGAGAAAATTGAGTTTTGAGTTTAGCTGTAGAAGTTCAAACATCAAAATAAATTTCAAAGTGTGTACAAATTTTAAAATATGGATCCTTCGAATCTACTATTTACAATTTGAATTCCGTTTCGATTTAAATTTTGAACATTCCAATTTACGATTTAAATCTCATTTTGAAAATCTTGGTTGTCGCAATGTTACAACTTTATATTTTTATTCAACGGATATTCCTAATAGAGTATTAATATTACAAAATGAGCATATGAATTTTGAATCTTTTGATGTTATCAAAATATTGGGGAGGGGAGTACAAATCCTGGATCATATCTGAAATGTGAGATGGTGTTTCTTAGCCATAAGGACGAGGTCGTAAGCATGTCGAACAAACATAGGAGGTTGTATAGTTAAAACCTTCAACTATGGAAGTGCGCAATGCTACAATGGTGATATAACAAGGATATAACGAGAAATCCAGTTTAATCCTAGTGGTGATATAACAAGGATATAACGAGAAATCCAGTTTAATCATAGCTTAATCTAGTTTGACTCAAGAAGGCAGCTTTTGATATGAATAGTGTAATGTCTTGTCTCCATACCTAGGTTAACCAAAAGTAAAACGTAAGTAATATTGTCGGAAAACCCGAAGAATGAAGCACTTGATGAGCGGTCCGTTGTACGAATTCCCTTAAGGCTTGAGCTAACACTGAACACGATTTACTTACCAAAGTATTTATTCAATCTCGGCACAAAGCAAATTGCACATGGATTTTTCTAGAACGGAAAGTACACAGAACATCGGATGTTTAAGGATAGAGTGAAGGGAGAAGGGGCATGAAATATGGAAGGAGAAACAAATCACATGTGGGATGAGATGACAACACGCATTCAGAAAGTAGTTACTGAGGTGTTTGGGATAACGAAAGGATATAAACGCGAACCTAAAGGTTCGTGGTGGTGGAACAGTGATGTGCAAAAGACTATCAAAGAGAAGGAATGCTACAAGTGCTTACATCATCACAGGAGCAAGGACAACATGCAAAAGTACAAAGTGATAAAGAAGAACACAAAGAGAGCGGTGAGTGTAGCAAGGGGTCAGGCATATGAAGATCTATATCAAAAGCTAAGTACGAAGGAGGGTGAAAAAACGTCTATAGGATAACTAAGCTCCGCGAGAGGAAGACAAGAGAGTTTAACCAAGTTAAATGTATCAAAGATGACAATAATAGACTTTGGTGGAGGACATCGAGATAAAAAATAGATGGAGAGATAACTTCGACAAGCTATTTAATAAAGAATGTGATAACACTACGATCGAGATAAACGACTCTTTTGATGACACCAGTAGACATTTTGTTCGAAGAATTCAAGAATCCAAGGTAAAGGAGGTGCTAAAACGGATGAAAGAAGGTAAGGCATTGGGGCCTGATGACATCCCCATTGAGGTGTGGAGATGCCTTGAAGATGCAGTGATAGTCTGGCTAACTAAGTTGTTCAATAATATTTTCAAATCAAACAAGATGCCAGATGAGTGGAATAAAAGCATATTAGTTTCAATTTTTAAGAATAAAGGAGATATGTAAAGTTGCACAAACTACAGAGGAATCAAACCTATGAATCATACAATGAAACTTTGGGAGAGAGTCATTGAACATCGATTAAGAAGAATGACAAGTGTTTCAAAAAACCAATTTAGTTTTATGCCTAGGAGGTCGACCATAGACGATTTTCTTGATAAGACAACTTATGGAGAGGTTTAGGGAGCAAAAGAAGGATCTACACATGGTATTTATCGATTTGGAGAAAGTTTATGACAAAATACCGCGAAAGGTTATATGGTGGGCTTTATAAAAGAAGAGTGTTCCAACAAAGTACATGATGATGTTGTGACTAGTGTCAGAGCATGCGATGGTGAAAGAAGTTACTTTTTCATTAACATAGGATTACATCAAGGGTCAGCTTTGAGCGCCTACATTTTTGCCCTAGTGATGGATGAGGTTACGAAGGGTATACAAGATGAGATTCCTTTGTGTATGCTTATTGTCGATGATGTTGTGCTAATTGATGAAAGTAGGACTGGAGTTGATAGACAACTGGAGCTGTGGAGACAGACTTTGGAATCAAAGGGATTTAGGCTCAGCAGAACTAAAACAGAGTATATGAAGTGCGAGTTCAGCGGTGTCAGATCATAGGATGAAGATGTCACTTTGGCCGGACAAGTAGTTCCCAAGAAGAAATCCTTTCGATATTTAGGATCAATGTTGCAGTATGATGGTGAGATTGGTGAAGATGTTAGTTTTAAAATTCAAGCGGGATGGGTGAAATGACAATAAGCGTCTGGCATTCTCTATGATAGGAAAGTCGCACAAAAGCTTAAAGAAAAGTTCTACAGAACGGCAATCAGGACTGCGATGTTGTATGGTGCAGAATGTTGGCCTACTAAAAGCCAACATGTTCAGAAGATAAGTGTAGCAGAGATGCGTATGTTGTGATGGAGCTACGGTCATACAAGAAGAGACCGAATTAGAAATGATGAATACGTGATAAATTTGGAGTAGCACCAATTGAGGAGAAGCTAATCTAACATCGCTTAAGATGGTTTGGACATCTTCAACGGAGGCAGCACGAGGCACCTGTGTGCGTTGAAATTATAGACCGCGTCGAATGCTCAAAGAGAGGTAGAGGTCGACCGATGTTGACATGGGAGAAAGTAGTAAAAAAACTTGAAGGATTAGAATATATCCGAAGAGCTGATGATGGACATGAGCGCGTGAAAGTTAGCGATCTACGTACCAGAACCATGGGCTATGAGTTTTATATGTTTTAGATTATAGGACTATGTAACACGAGCCTAAAACGTAGGGTTTGGTCTTTGACCAATATTACTATTAGTTTTATTATTATCATTTTTTTCTTTATATATTTGTATTTTTATTTGACATAGTTATTATTATTATTAATTTACTTATTTGACTTTATTTTATTATTGTTATTGTTATTGATGTTATTATGATTTTTAAATAGATTTTGTCATTTAGTATTGGGTTCCATCTCTAGCCGACCCCAATTTATTTGAAATAATGGCTTATTTGTTGTTGTTGGAAAGTACACCAAACACAAACAAGGAAATAAAATCATGACAGAATACATCATTTAATACAGGTACATATCCTCCATAATAATACAACAAACGGATAATCAGTTCTCAACTCTAATAGTACAAAAATAGTTTTTGGCCCGGGCTTCATGATTTAGGGCTTGGAAAATCATTTTGTAAATTGTAGTTCAACTCATTTTTACCTTTACTCAAAAATGAAAACATTATTGATTTTAATTTTGATTTTTATCAAATTTATTTTATATATATCCACGGTGAACGAAAACACTACGTTTGTTCGAATAGCGGGTTGTTGACTATGATGACCGGGGCAGAATGTCATCAATCCAGATAGCTAATCTGAATCAAGTCGACTAATGATGAAAGTCTTAGCAACCAAAATCTAGTATTTAAAAGTTACCCTTCATTTTCCTTTAAAAGTGATATTTATTGAAATTAAGATTTAATATTTATAATATTACAAATTTTCTCAATTAATAACAGATATATAAAAATATCTTTTAATAAACTTGTTAAATATTGAAACATTGAAAACCATTATTTGTTAAGTTACAAGATTGATCGATGTTATCAAAAATACCGAACAATTAAATAAATAAGTGTATAAAATTATAAATGAATTAACCAATCATTCTGTAAATTTTAATTCAACTCAATTTTACTTTAACTCAAAAATTAAAAGATTATTAATTTTAATTCTGATTTTTATAAACGAGTTGTAATAAATTTCAAAACCATTTACTAAATTTATAAAAGAAATCCAACCCGAAATTATATCAATAAATATTTATCAGGAAATTATTGTCAAGGACAAAATTTCTCAACGTTTTAGCCTCAAGGACAGAACTTCAATATTTTAGTCTGAAGGACAACTTTTTTTAGGTATCATTTTTTAGTTATTGATAGCAGTTTTTAGGTATCAGTTTGTAGTTATCGGTAGCAATTTTTAGGTATCAGTTTTTAGTTCGGTAGCAGTTTTGGAAGTGTTTGTCCTTATGAATAATTTTGAAAGAATGTTTGTCATTGTAGTAAAAATATTGAGGTCGTGTCCTTGAGGCTAAAAATATATAAATTTTTGTCCTTTAACTTAATTCCCCCTATATTTATTTGCATAAAACCCCATTTATTCAATATATTTACAAAAGTGTGTTTTAAAAGCACATATTCAATTTCCAACTTCATTTTATTCTTACAAAACTTTATATATCACTTAATCTCATTTTTTATGTTTTAACAAAAATTATATTTCCATTATTATATTTTTATTTTGCATTTTAACCGCTGGAAATTTATAATTTAACATAAAATTCCCAAAAATTTAGATTTTTGCTCTTGAAAATTAATAGATGACACAAACCACAAGCATTCCATATTGTAAATAGCTAAGAAATCAGTGTCTTTAATCATGTACTAGCATTGTTTTATGCAACATGTTTTTTTACTGTCTATAATCGTCCAATAAAAAAAACTCAGTATTTGTTACCTTACGCTTCAAAATATATAATTCTCGTTATCAATATAGAGTTATATATAACATAATTTATTTTGCCCTTAACACGGTCATGATCGATGCTTTATTTCAAAGGAAATTCGTATCAAGATCGAGATCAGAAGTTCCATTTTGAAGAAAATTAAGTTTTAAATAGTTGACTAGGGTTAAATAAAGTGTGAGATTTTATTTGAATTATCTAATTTTGGGAGGAGGTTTTGGGTTGCATATATCGCTGTTCATCATATTTAGCATTTGCAAACTTATGTTGTGTGATATCTGAAATGTGTATGACTAGTAAAAAAGAAAAAATCACGTACAAGGATTTAATTTTATTGAATGAAACATCTTACCTCATCCATCTTCTTTTAGAGAACTAATCGAGTGATTATATGCCCCTAATAGACACAAAGAAGATGTCCAAGCAGAAAACGTGGAAGTGGAAGAAGAGGTTGAATACATGTTCGAAATGACTGATGAATGGAAGGAATTTTTTGCAAAATCAGAAGCTAAAAGGAGGTCAAGTAAGCTATTATCTCCTTTACCTAATCTCTACTTATTTTGCGCTATCCACTCATCTGATTATATATCCTTTTCCACAGAGAAACAGCAGCAAAAGAAAAAAGGGAGCAACAATGTTCATTTATAAGAATGAACCAACTCTATGTACCAAATATTGCAGTCATCTGCGGGCAAATCATGCATCAGAAATATACTTGAACTATACATCTTTTATGATGTAAATATGTGCCTCCTCTAAGCTTGATTAATTTGTACTGCAACTGTTAAATGTGTTTAAGCACACTTTTGTTTTCTTTTTAGTGAACTTGAACAACAGTTTAATTTTGCCTTCTTTAAAGCTGTGTTCTGTCAAAAAATAATTGTGATGGGTGTACCAATTTCTAATCCCAAAACAAACTATTCTGTCTAAAAATAATCGATCCACTCCACCCATCTCCACACCAAGTTTTAATAGGGTATTTGTTGTTTGTGCCTATATAATGTTAGCGGTATATATTGAAACAAACTTTATTAAAATTTGTTTGGGTATCTTTTGTTTTGGAGAAGAAGAGAAAAAGAAAAGGAAAAGTATGAGAATTGAGTAGTCTCACTTCATAGAATATTTATTGTAAACTATATTTGTTTAAATATGAGATTTATAAGAAAAAGATTGAGCCTTTTGGATGAATATTCAAAGTGTTTTCTTGGATTGAAGACGAAGACCATGCATATTAACACACACATCGACGCCAGTTCGAGTCGGGTTTGAGTAATAATATTTGGATATAATTTTTATTTAAATGGACTAGTTTTAAGCCTGTAACAAGCCTAGTATAAATTCAAAATTTCAAAAAATGCAGCAAGACCGTTGGGCCAATGGTCAGACTGTTTGGTGAATCGATGCTTCTATTTGTGAACAGACGATTCTCTTTGCGCCTATAGGTGGTGATTCTTCTTCGAAATCACTGAGAAAATTTTGAAAATCAATCTTTCTTTTTATCTTCCGTTGCTCTGATTTTGTTTTTCTTAAATAATATATATCAGGTTTGTGATACTATAGAGCACAAACTCGAAACTCTTGTTTACTGTAGTCATCCATATGATAGTTTGAATCGATTTCAACATGCAACTGCAATCGATTAGAAAGAATTTTTGGCTTTATTGTATATTGAGAGACGTGCTACAACTTCGAGCAACCGTTTGTTTACTTAAATGTGGAGGAGGGCAAATAACATCTTAAGGAAATTGTCATCGACGTGCTTTGAAGTGATCACTGCATATTTCGTTTCTACCGTTGCTGTGACATTTAACCAGAATTCAGAAATTCAAAACCAACAATCTTAAGATGTTACTGCAGTGAACAATGACACCATACAATTTGATGGAGTTCGCTTTTGATTTCACCAAATGGAAAAGATTTAATGGCGTTAATTTCATTCCTTGCCAGAAGAAAACGCACTGTTTATTGACTAGAATGAAAGTTGTATATGTGTTGACCACACCAAAACCAGAAGAGACAAAAGACGAAACAATTGTGAATACAAAAGCATGACTAATATAGGAATAAGATTACTACATTTAAAGGGATACATATGTAATGCAATAACGGATACGCTGTTTGATATGTACTATAACAAACCGACTACGAAAGAAGTTTGGAATGCACTAGAGACCAATATCTAATGGAGGATGCAACAGTAAGAAATTTTTGACTATAAAATTTTTTAATTATAAAATAACCGATGCTAAGCTAGTAGTAGAGCAACACAATGATATTATGCATGTTAACCCAAAAAATGAATCAATATCCAGAAATCAAATGAAAACACTAGTTCATATTAAATAAACAGAAAAACAGTAAAATGAGACATAATTTTTTATAATGGTTTGGCGTAATCTTCGGCCTACGTCTACTTCAATCTATTTATTAGTTGTTCTCTCTGGATTACAACTAATTATCTCAGATCTGGCCACAATCTAATGGATCTTAGATTTACAATAGAATTTCTAGATTGTTTGTAAGTCACTAGTACTAAGAATTTGTTAGTCTAAGTCTTAGAACAGCAAATGTTTGTTTTCTAGGTGACTTTAATGGAGGAGAGATTAGAGGTGAAAAAGTAGCAGAGTCTACGCAGTCCGAGAATCCAGATCCTCTTTTGGTTGCTCTATGGTTTGTATTTATAGGGGTAGCACACGTGTTGGATTGGAAGCCCGCTTGCAGTGAGGTCTAGACATCAGCCTAGAGCAGTGTGAAATTTTTTCGGGTCACACGAGTCAAGGTGATAACTCGGTACTGAGTTATCCCCATAACTCAGTGCCGAGTTATCCCCTTAAGGGAAAACTTACCCAACTCTCTTGCATTGTGTTTCTTGCTTCATTATGGAGTCTCCATGGTATTTTCGTAGATCGTTGACTTGTTTTGATGAGTGTTCCTTCATAACTTGGCTTGTTCTGCAGTTCACAGCAATCAACTCTTTAATTCTTGAGATAAGTCATTTGGAATTCTATGCAATTACTAAGGCTTGCTTATAAGAGCTAGATGATCACTTGTGCGAAGTTGGAGATGTTGGTGATGAGGCATGATAACTCGGCACCAACTCATAGCCATGAATCGTTACCGACTCATTCCTGTTTCTAACCTAATTTTTCCCGAGCTATTTCCTTTGTCCATGAGTTTGCCTACCAAGTTTCAAGTCGTTTCGACATTCTAACTCTCGGTTGAAATCTACTTTGCTAAAATTCTAGTTAACAATGCATATCCTAAACCAACTCAACAACATAATATGAATACGGATTAAGAGATTAAAGTTTCATCCATAATTAAAAAAATTCCTCTTTCCTAGAAAAATCAAAGTAAAATACTAAACCACAATAAGGAGGAAATGAATTTGGACAATCTTGCAAGTATATTCATCAAAGATCCACATGGTGGATGAAAATGAGACAAATAATGTCTTTGAGCGCTCTTTTAATCAAAAGATGAAGTTTCAAAATAATAAAAACTTCAAAAACAAGAAGGTCGAAAAAGAGAATTGTTGTTACAACTGTGGAAAACTAGGTCACTTAAAAAGAGATTGTCCTTTCCTTAAGAAATAACAATAACTAAAGGAAAACTTTATGATCATAATCTCTGAAATCAATATGATTGAAAGAAATTATTCTTGGTGGATCGACTTCGATGCTACCAAGCATATCTGCAATGATAATAGTCAATTCAAGAAACTTGAACCGTTTGAGGATGAAAGCTATATCTATATGGGAAACTCAGCCAAAAGTAGAGGGTAAGAAGAAAGGGAAAGTAGACATGGAGTTCACGTCCAAAAAAAATTTGACACTGAATAATGTATATTAGGTAAACTAAGTTAGAAAGAACCTTGTTTCTGATAGTCTTTTAAATAAGTTTGGTTTTAAACAAGTTTTTGAGTCAGATAAGCATGTCTAATCAAAGGCAGTGCGTTTGTGGGAAAATGGTACATCATGATGGAATGTTCAAATTGAATATCAATAAAATTGTTGCTTCTTCTTACATTGTTGACTTCTTTTCTTTATGACATAGTAGATTAGGACATGTTAATACTAGACATATAAATGATATGATTTCATTAAACATGATCCCTAAGTATGATAATAATTTTAATGATCAGTGTAGGGTATGATTTTTAACAAAGATAACGAGAAAACCATTTCCATTAAAATATATTAGCACTACTAATTGTTATAACTAATTAATAGTGATGTTTGTAATATGCATAGTACTCCTGCTAAAAAGGAAAGAAGTATTTTGTCACATTTATAGATGATTATTCAAAATATTGTTTTTTTATCCAATGCATGCTAAAAATGAAGTACTAATACCATTTTTGATCTATAATATAGGTGGAAGGCCAATGTGATTCCAAAATTAAGACTCTTGATATGATAGGAAGGTGAATATCATTTCCTTGAATATTGTGAATCTGTAGGACTAATAAATGAAACATCTGCAGTGTATACACCATAATAAAATGGGGTAGCAAAATGGAAAAAATAGGACCCTCACTAAAATGATACGCTATATTGTGTAACTTCGGCCTTAATACTAGTTTTTTTTCTGGTAAACCATTATTGACTCCATGTTATGTATATTAAATATAATACCTCACAAGAAAACCAAAGTCACTCCGTAGAACTTTAAAAGAAAAGAAAGCCCAATATAGTTGAAAAGTCTGGGGTTGTAGGGCAATTGTTTGATTACCTAATCCAAAAATCAAGAAATTAGGACAAAAGGGTATTGAGTGTATTTTCTGAGGATATACTTAGCACAATAAGAGTTATAGGTTTCTAGCAATAGAATCTAATAATCTGGTAGAGATAAACATAATAATAGAATCTAATAATCTGGTTGAGATAAACATTATAATAGAATCAAGAGATGCGATGTTCTATGAAAATAGATTCACGTTTATTCCATCTAATCCATCTATTGATGAAACAGTGGAGGTTAATACACATATTCGTGAAATGGTAGAGGTCAATGACATATTCATGAAATTGAGAATGCATAGACAAATAATGATGAAATTGATAACCTATTCGAAGAAGTAAAAGAACGAGGACTGAAAAATCATTCGGACCAAATTTAGTCATCTATTAGGTAGAAGGATCAAGAAATGTTATCAAACATTAAGTCATGCTTTCTATAAGTGTAGCTTATGTTCCTTTAACATATAACGAGGCAGTAAAGTCTTATGATTCATCCTTTTAGTAAGAAGCCATAGACAATGAAATAGATTCTATTTTGTAAAATGAAACTGGAAAACTAGTATACTTATTTCCTAATTTTAAACCAACAGGATGTAAGTGGATATCTAAAACAAGTTAAAAGCAGATGGAACTATAGAAAAGTTTAAAGCCAGATTAGTCGCCAAAGGATGTACTCAAAAAGAAGGAATAGATTATTTTGATACATATGCAGCAGTAGTGATATAAACTTAAAATTTATCAAATGGATGTTACGACAACATTCTTAAATAAAGAACTTGATAAAGATATATATATATATATATAACACAAGCAGAATGTTTTGTGATGCATGGACAATAACATAAAGTATGTAAGCTTATTGAGTCACTTTACGATTTTAGATAAGCATAAAACAATGGCATGAGAAATTTGATAAAACCATAACATCAAATGGTTTTATGAATTGTGAACCGAACGAATATGTCTAGTCAATTCCATATTGATAGAGGAGTAATAATATGTCTTTATGTTGATGATATATTGATATTTGGGACTGATACTTCGAGTATTAAAGAAACAAAAGGGTTTCTAATTTTATGTTTTAACATGAAGGATATGGGGGAGTTGAAGTGATTCTAGGAATAAGAATCATAAAATAGCAGAAAGATTGGTCATTACCCAATCTCATTACATTGATAAGATCCTAAAAAGGTTTAATCACTTTGATTGCAAACATGTAATCACTTCGTTTAACCCAAATATGCAATTATATTCTAATACCGATAGATCGATGGATCAACTGGAATATGCTAAAGTTGTTGGGAGCCTAATGTATGCCATGACATGTAATAAACATGATATTGCTTATGTTATTGGAAAAATGAGTAGACACACTAGTAACCCTAGTCGTATTCATTGGATAACTATATAAAGGATTTTAAAATACTTAGAACCATAAATTATGGTATTTTGTATAGTGGGTATCCAAGTGTATTTGAAGAATACATGGATGCAAGTTTGAATACCGAATGAGAGGATAATAATAAGTCAACTAGCGGACGGATATTCACTCTAGGTTGGGGAGCGATATCCCGAGCCTTGAAGAAACAAATGTGTTTTGCTAGTTCTACCATGATTGCCGAATTTATAGCATTGGCTTATTGTAACAAAGTGGTTAAGGAATTTTCTACCATAAATTCTTATGTTGGAAAAATCAAAACCTCTAATATTTGTGTATTGTGATTGTCAAGCAACACTATCATGAGCATATAACCAGGTATATAATGGAAAATTTGGCATATTGGCTTAAGGTACAACATGCTAAGGCAAATGCTCATTGATAGGGAAATTACTATAAATTTCGTGGGATCTAGCCAAAAGTCGGCAGCTTCATTTACAAAAGGACATGCAAGTGACTTAGTGTTGAAAACATCAAGGGGAATGAGTTTAAAGCCAATATAATACAATTGCCTCTGATGGAAAATTGACTCAGATAATGAAATTCATTATCTTAAGTTTAATGAGCAAAAGTACATCATACGATACAATTGAAAGCACTATAATATTAGTCTGAACAACTAATATTATATTTCATTCCAAATTCCAAGAAGATTTCTGTAACGACCCTAGAATTTAAATTTATTTAAATTAATAATTTATTGAATTTTTGAATTAAATTGAGTAATTAAATAAATTTTGAATAAAAATTGTGAAATTAAATTGATTAAGTGATGCGAGTTTCCCCGAATCCCAATTTTATATTTGAACAATCATTTAAATTTAAATATTGTATATGTTGAATTTGAGTTTCAAGTAAATAGTTTAAGAATAATTATAAAATATAGAATGTCATTTATATTTCAAAATAAATAGAGTAAAATATAAAAACCATATCTCATCAACAAATAGATCTGCATAGTCAATCTAGACAACAACACTTAAATATAAATAAAACTAGCAGCCATCATTGTAAAACAAATATATACAAACAAATTGCGAAAGTCAATACAAAGTAACAAAACAAAACAAAAAAAAAGTAAAATCAAGTATAAGTATGAACTGTAAAACATGCAAGTAAGGTAAGTTGCAAGTGGTATACATATGAAGTAAGGTAAGTTGCAAGTAAGGTAAGTATCAAGCAGTAGAACAACAATACAACATGGAATACAAACAAATACAAATAAATATAAGCAAGCATAAACAAAGATAAAAGGACCATTTCATTTAATGCAACATACCTATATCATCTCTCAGCCGAAAGTAAGGAAACAAAGTAAACAAAAAATATATTTAAATAGGTATGTAAGTGTACATTATAGGCAAAGTCATTTAATGCTAGTAAGGCAAAACATGTTGTACAAATATGATATAGCCTGTACACTCTCTTCTCTATATCAGCCTTCTCTTAATTCGTCCATTACAAAACTGAGAAAAGAATATCATGCAAAACATAAACAAAAGTTCAATTTAAAATGGTAACTTCAACCTGATCAGAGATAAAGAGCTTCAGCAAATAAATCACAAAAGATTTCAACTTGAAGCTCTGTTTTTTTTCTTCAACAACAGCAGCTAAGTTAATTCAAAAGCAAGTAGGACCAAGATTTCAAGTTCCAGGTGTGACGCCCCACCTCAATACCCACGCTAGCCAAGGACACTATGATGTAGTGCTGTCAACTAGCACGGAGAATAAGGCTGTTGAGAAGCGACCATCCATGTAATTGATTATCACACGGTGGCTATAAAATAATCTTCGGAAACAAACATAGAAATAAACATAACACAAAGCAGTCACAGACATCCATATCACAAAGGCGGAAGAAGATATGAATATATAACTAACACATGAAAGTGTACATCAGAGTAGTGGTCAAAAAGTTCCACAATAATACAAAAGAATAGCAACCTGTGCTATACAAAAAGAATACAACTATGAGTCCATATCTCAAGTGTATACAACAAAAACTGCTAAACTAAATAGTCAGCCAAAAGTCAGAGTAGCAAATCCCGGAAGGAAGTCAAGCAGAAGCACCTGTAACATCTCGGTCTGACCCGAGTATTATTTAAGAAAATAATAAACGGATCAGTCTAACTATAAATATCAGATGACATGATATAGAATAAAAGATATGGCATAAACATAGAATATCCATACAGACATACTACTATAAGTATGAAAATGATGATCAACAGGAGATCAACCGATGAGAAATGATCAATATCACGAGAATCTTCTCAAAGATCCAAAGAGGGCATCATACCCTAAACTTGTACTCATAACAAGTCAATGACATAAAAATCCAGAAATCAAACAAGAAATCCAGAAATCATAAAAAGAGAAAGAGGCCTATCACATGATGGTCCAAAGACCATGGGGAGCTACCCCATATGTGTGAGTCGGAATCACACTGATTGAGGCCTAGGCTAACCAAAAAGCAAAAAGGTATGTGTGAATGGAATCACACAAGTGGTGTCTAGCCTAACCTCGCAAACAAAAAGATATGTGTGAGTCGGAATCGCACTACTGCGGCCTAGACTAACCTTGCGGACAAAGAGATGTGTGTGAGTCGGAATCACACTACTGCGGTCTAGTCTTACCTTGCAAACAAAGAGACATCGCACAATTGCTAGTCTAAATCATAAAATGATCATCATGATCAGCGAGAAGTGTCAATCACACCAAGCTAGTAAATATATGAGTTTAGCTTCATGTCCCATAACCACTTGCTTAACTTAAATATTTACGAACAAGCTGTAAATCTTCACTAGGAAATTGTCACGAAAAGGGTTCAATCGAACAAGTCCAAGAGCTAACCGACGAAGTGAACGCAAGCGTTTCATACCACCCGTTTTACTAAGTCGTTTAAGTCGATTTCTCGTTCGAGTGAAGTAAAGGCTTGTATATACTAGTAGATTGAAAATCGGTTTGAGAAAACGAACTTTTGATATTTAAAATAGTGTTGAAATCGCTTTGATGAAAGAGTTTTGATATTTACTATTAGTATTGAAACCTTCATATATCTTTAAAGTGACAAGTCATAAAACGATTGTAGAACAAATCAATTCACGTTCGAAGACGTGAGTAAAGTCCAAAGAAGTCAATCCCAAAACCATCAAAGTAGAAATTCTGATAAATGTTTTTCAGAAGAGATTGCCTACGCAGAGTAATACGGGGTTCGACCTGCCCGGTCAGGTCGCGGGGGTCCAGGGGGCAGCGCCCACGGCGGGGTGCGGGGCAGCGCCCCGTCACGGTACGACCTAGTGAAGGCAAGCGGTCCAGCGACCTAAGGAAAAATAGGTCATACGACCTAAGGAAATCGCGAACTAAAAAGACCAAGTGTAAGGTCGGCGACGACCTACGACTTACGAGCTACGACCTAAGGTGACGAGGGCGTTAGGTCGGAGACGACCTAACACTTGACTCGCGAACGACTTATGGAAAAGAAGCTTAGGTCGGAGACGACCTACGAGATAAGCCAGTGCGAGCGACCTAAAGTTTGCCTGGGGGATTATAGGTCGGCAACGACCTAACGTTTTGCCTGGAAATTATAGGTCGGCAACGACCTAACGTTTTGCCTGGGGATTTTAGGTCGGCAACGACCTAAGACTTAACAAAATTCGAGCGACTTAGTGGTTTGCCTTGGAATTTTAGGTCGGCAACGACCTAAGAAAGTGGAGACTTTTCAACACGCGAGCTAGCAGCCTGGACGACCTAAGGAGTTAACTCGCGAACGACCTAAAGCCTTTAACTCGTGAACGACCTAGGCCTTGAACTCGCAGGCGACCTAAGCCTTGAACTCGCAGGCAACCTAAGACTTTAACTCGCAGGCGACCTACGACCTATGGATGGGCGACCTAACTCCGAACGAGCTAAAAATGGCCAGAACGACCTAGTAGCAGTTTTTTCACCAAAATCACTAAAATTTGGAATTTTTCGCCAATCCAATCCAAACCAAATGCAACAAACATGCTAAAGTGATGAGGAATCATTCCCAACAGTCCAATGACGATTATAGGCAAGATGTGAGATCAAAAATCTCACCTTTTCCACGAAATTGATGTTGGAGAGCTTAAGAACGAAGCAAGAATCAACCCCTAGCTTGAATCTATGTTCTTCACCTTGAATTCGGAGTTTGATGTTGAATTTACTGAAGATCTCGAGCTTGGAATTTTAATTTCTCTTTCCCCCCACCATTTTTGAAGAAGCTTGAAGTGTTTGATGAAGTGATGAAGAGAAGAGGGGGTTGGGCTGAGTTAAGAAGGTGCAGTCCCAACCAAAGTCACAAGTGGGAAAAGTGACGAAAATTTCACTATCTCCAAACATATCGAAGTTTACACTCAAAAAGATTGCAAACGTCATTTTGAACTCAATGGGGGTGGTCTCGAGTCCTAATTTGACCGTATGCAAAAAGTAGCTTTTCGGACTAACATCCGACTAACGATAAAATATTTAAATATAAAATCGATAGATATGCGGGTTGTTACACCAGGCCTCTGTTTTGTCCTCTATTCTTCAATCTCAGTGAGTAACATTTTATTTTAAAGGATATACTTAAATCAATATAGCATACTTGTCTCTATGATGCTACATATTTTAGTATTCATGATGATGCATATCTATTCTGTTCTTGATACTCTGTGTACATGTTGTTCATTCTTGTAGACCTGTAAATAAACCCTATCACCTAAGCTAGCTATTGTTGGGATGTAAGGTATAAACAGAAATGGATTGTCTGGTTATAAGCTAGGCATTAAAATTTTATTTAATTCAAACAAACTATACTGTCTCTGTAACTCAAGAAAACAAAGCACAACTTTAAATATGTTTAAAAACAAGTTTCTGGTTTTAGAGATTCATGAGTATAGAGTGAAACATTATACTAAAATAGGATTTTTAAAACAAGTTTTACGATTTTTAAAGTTTGGGTTGAAGAGCAGTGTCAGTTTCACTGTTTCGAGCATTTAGGGTCGCCATGGGTAATATAGACGACCGGAGTTGTCGTGGTTGGGTCTGAGGGTAGAGGAGTGACCAAGGAATCGGGGAAAAATGGCCGGAGGGTGATCAGGTAGCCGTGGAATTTGCGGTGGTCGTTTTTAGTTTGTAAACCTAGTTTTATCTAGGATGAGTATTTTGATCGCCACGTCCCCTACAAGCGATCGAGTGCTTTCGGGTTTGGGGCAAGGGTAGCTAGGCCGTAGACGAGGTCGTGACCGGAGTTGGAGGAATTCTGGTGGACGGGGCTGCGAAGTCGAGGTGATGACAGGTTTTTGTGTTTGGTCGCGAGTTTGTTTCCAGGCTTCGATTTATTCGAATTTGGGTTCGAGTGGTACTGGAGGGAAACTGGTGGTTGGGATCGGAGCTGGGGGTGATGTTCGACTTACTCGTCGATGTGGTGATGATCGGAGGCGTCGACCTTTGGTGTACACGTGCACGTGCACGTTGGTGTCAGGTGGTGTTTGAGACAATGGGGAAGAAGCAGTCTTGCCTGGGGACGAATTCGAGTCGTACTCGAGGAAATTCGCGAGGGAACTCAAAGACGAGTGTGTCGAGCGAAAACTCGAAGCAAGGATCGGGGAGATTGATGTTTGGCTCGGGTACGAGTTGTTGCCCAGGTTTTAAAAACAGAACCTGTATGTTGTTTCTGAAAAATTTAGAATTGAATTTAAATTTCAAAGCAAGTTTAAACTGAGTTGATGAATCAGAGTTAATGATGAATCCAGATTTAGTTGAAGCCTAGTTTCGGGATAAAGTTTTAAATTTAAACTGTTTTAATACTTAGAAAGGTTTAAGTATGGAAAAGAAATTTTGAATTTAAAATGAAATTTAAAATGGTTAAGTTAGATAAAATGGATAATCTATTTATTTAATTAATTTATGATTTGAATTAATTAAATTATTAAAGGCTTAAATAAATAAATTAAGGTTAAATTAATTTGATAATTTTAAGCTATTAATTTATGATTAGGAATTTATTTATTTAGTAATTAAAGATTAATCAAGTTAATATGGTAAATTTTAATTAATTAATTAAGTTCAATTAATTAAAAATAATTACTTGATATTAAGTTGAGTATAATTACTTAATGAAATTAATGAAGTAAAATTACTTAGAGAAGAAATAAATAGATAATTACTGAATGTAATCAATTAAATGATGATTTGAAATTTGAGTAAATTATTTGTAAATAATTAAAGGTTTAATTGATTCATTTACTTAAAATTGATTAGTTAATAAAGATTAACAAATGAATTCGAAAGGGAATTTATTTCAAATAATTTGAAATTAAATCATGATAATTAACTCGGATTAATAATTGAAACATCTGATTTAAATTAATTAGTTGGTTAATAAATTCACTTGTGAATGTTTGGATTCTATTGGATGATTTAATTGTTTGATATCCCTGATATATGATGCTTTGTGATACACCCTGATTTATGTTGTGATCTGTAGTTTACTTACCTGTGATATACATCTGTGATCTGTGAATGAACGATAAGCGTATAGTTTATATCGCTTATCAACTATATCCTGTATTTTGTTATGCGATGATTGATGTTGCACTATTGTGTGTAAAACCCCTAGACCACACTGTTACACACACAAATATGGATTTCACGTGGAAATCGGTTAAGTCACAGATAATTTAAAATTGATGTTTTAGAAATTTAAATTTAAATTTCAATTGATTTTGAAATTAGAAATTCGGGTTTAAAGTAAAAAGCTTTTGAAATGGAATTTCAAAGATAAAAGTTATTTTAAATAACTTAACCGAGTTTTGAAAATTTAAATAGTTAGATTTAAATTTGGATTCAAGTTTGAAATTAAGCTATGATTTGGAAACTAGGGAGTAAAGATGATATAAATGTGTTTATATGAATTTAAACCATTTTAAAAGTATAAGTTGGGAATTTGGATTTAACCCAAGAACCTTAACTCGTATAAATGAATCAGATTTCCAGAATGAAAACTGTTTGTTTTCAAAGAATAAAAGCTTTTAGATAAGAAATGAAATTCCAATTTAGGTAAAGGAATTTCAAGATTTAATTGAAAAATGGTTTTCCAAGTTATAAATGAATTCTTTTCGAAAGCTGTGAATTAAATCTGTTTATTTTTAACAGATTTAAAATGATGTTTTGTTAAACCATTCGAAATAAAATTGTTTTGAAAGCTATTTGTTAAATCTTTGATTTAAAGATTCAACGAATTAATTAAATTGAAATGGAAATCGATTTGGAAAATCTGTAAATGAATCTTTGTGAAATTAAGCGAACTTTGTGAATTAAATCTTTTTGTTTAAAAAAGATTAAAATGGAAATTTGTTTAACCATTTGAAAGAGAAAGTTTGGGTTTAAATTGTGACTTAATTGAAATCCCATTATCCATTTGTTTTTGAATATTGCGCTCACTATTCGGGTTAGCCGGGAAAAGACATCTGTGTCATATAACCCATTCCGAATAGTGATACGTCGTATATGGATAGCATTTGAAGATCGGTGTTGAAGACCGGATATTTTCGAAAATGAAAGGACAACCTGTCGAATGTCTCTGCACTGGGTAGCTCCCGGTATAGAGATTTATATCACTCTTTTTGTGATGGGAAGTCCGGACGTGATTTGAAAATTATCCGGATTTGCAAGGGCTTCGTGAGAAGTGCCTTCGGTTCTGTTCGATCCCGGAACAGACTTGTATGGTTACATGTCTGACATTACACTTTGAGATATAAAGCAGATTTCTTTCAAATACATTTCTGTTGGTGGCGGAGAATTTATTCTCTTAGCTTAACACCCTTCTCTGAGACGTACGAGTTCAAAGGTTATGTAGTTGAAATTTATCAGCGATATATCCCAATTTGGTAATGTGGCATGCTGAGTGTTGCTGTGTGATGATAAGTGTTTGATCATTTGCGATATGATCATTTGTTTGATCTTATATCTTTGTGATCATAGGTTGATCATTTGTTTGACCCGAAGCATGGCTTTGTGACAAAGTGTAGCTTTGTGGACGAGACTTAGTCGAGCCTCACACCCCGGAAATGGTCAAAACAGGAAGGATGCGGCAAGGTTCTAGGGAGTAGCGCCCCTTAGTGTATGTCATTCCTTCTGGATAAAGGTGGTATCATGGTATGGAGCCCAGATACTTAACCTATGTGGTTGCTGCATTTTTACTATGTGGTTTGTTGCGAATCGAGGATCCTCGGGAAGATCGGTGATGATCGGGGGATGGCATACGCGTGTCAGTAGTTACCTATTTTTGCAGAGGTAACCCGGCCTTGTGTTGGCAGAGATCTAACCGTAACGTTAGGTTCTCGGGTCGTCTATTCCAGGGACGTACCCATCGTGGATAGGAAGTTCCTTGGCCTGACCATTTGTTGGAAATCCAAAGAAACAATACGAGCCTTGTACGGTTTTAGTTGTAGAACCTATCATTCACTTATGGTGGCGCCCCACTGTTTGGATGGTAGCTATAGTAGGCATAGTTCGAAATGTCTATGCTGGCTAAGATTTATATTCTACTTTCGAAATGTTTTCTGCACTATGCACTAATAATAATATCAAAAATGATTTGATTTTGCGTAGTAAGCATCTTTGACTAACATAAGAAGAAATCTCCTCCAAGTCTGCGTTTGCATTGTGTGTGTGGTGGGAGGTCTTATGGTAGTTTCATTTTCCAAAAGCATTGCGGTTTTCAATGTTTAAATTCTTTTGTGTTATTTAAAGATAAACTGTTTTTGTTGCTCACACCAGTCCCACGACTGACTCGGAGTTTATTGCTCATTTCCTAAACTCTGGGTGCTCATAATTTTCTACACGAGCAGTCTAGAGTTGGGTTTTTCAGATAGTCAGGTTCAGTAGATTTTCTGGAGCTAGTTCAGTCTTTGGATTGGACTGCACTTGCTTATTCTTGGTGTATCGTTATTGGGAGTTCGAGCTACTGCTGGAGTTCTCTCTTGAAGACTATCTTAGAGTTATTTGTTCCGCTGCTGATATTATCGTTTTTCTTTTCCGCTGCTATTTGTTGTATCATATCTCTGATGTATATAGATATTCATTGTATCATCATTGTATCTGGATATTGTATCAGATGTTGGATGTCTATATTCTTTTTCTTTTCCGCTGTGTTATTTACTTAATGTTGTTATAAGCTCCGGCGACTCGGATTTGAACGATCGAATCTGCGGCATTCGAGTACGATGTAAAGTATGGATGTCGATTTTCGAGCGCGAAAATCTGGGACGTTACATTTGGTATCAGAGCTAAGGTTGAACTTTAGCTCAGGAGTATAACACGTTAAGTAGCTCGTTAGAGATAGAGTGAAGTAAACTCTAGAATGAGTAATCCTTAAGATATCCGTCTGAACGTCTCAGTAAATTCTCTTACTATCCACTGATAGTGAGTATGAGTACAAGAAGAAGACGAGATAGGGGACAAGGGAATACGACAATAAATGGTCAATACCCTGCAACAGTGGAAACAATCTTTCTCTATCAATTTTCTTTGATCCGTTTCCAAATTCTTTTCATTTCTTCGTATCATCTACAAGAAGTAGTTTCGATGTAATGGTGGCCCTACAAATCGTTGTAGAAGATCTTACTTCGTATCTTCATCAATTTCTTATCAGCTTTTTGATTTATATCTTAATGAATTTGAAATTGAAAATTTTAAATTGAGTTAAATTGATTAATAGGATATGAAGCTAAAATTTGAATTTAATCAATAAAACGATTTCGTTTGAAAACCAAAATTTGAAATTCTATTGAAATTTCTTGTGAATACCAAAGTCCGAAGAGGGATAAATTGGTATGTATTCTGAGATATTCCTACTTGTATTTGGAATCCGTATCTTGTGTTCGAGGAGTTATCGGAGATCGAATCTGTCTATCTCTATCTTTGTTTCGTGCCTGCGAATTTCGAGGACGAAATTCTTTTAAGGGGGGAAATTTATAACGACCCTAGAATTTAAATTTATTTAAATTAATAATTTATTGAATTTTTGAATTAAATTGAGTAATTAAATAAATTTTGAATAAAAATTGTGAAATTAAATTGATTAAGTGATGCGAGTTTCCCCGAATCCCAATTTTATATTTGAACGATCATTTAAATTTAAATATTGTATATGTTGAATTTGAGTTTCAAGTAAATAGTTTAAGAATAATTATAAAATATAGAATGTCATTTATATTTCAAAATAAATAGAGTAAAATATAAAAACCATATCTCATCAACAAATAGATCTGCATAGTCAATCTAGACAACAACACTTAAATATAAATAAAACTAGCAGCCATCATTGTAAAACAAATATATACAAACAAATTGCAAAAGTCAATACAAAGTAACAAAACAAAACAAAAGAAAAGTAAAATCAAGTATAAGTATGAACTGTAAAACATGCAAGTAAGGTAAGTTGCAAGTGGTATACATATGAAGTAAGGTAAGTTGCAAGTAAGGTAAGTATCAAGCAGTAGAACAACAATACAACATGGAATACAAACAAATACAAATAAATATAAGCAAGCATAAACAAAGATAAAAGGACCATTTCATTTAATGCAACATACCTATATCTTCTCTCAGCCGAAAGTAAGGAAACAAAGTAAACAAAAAATATATTTAAATAGGTATGTAAGTGTACAATATAGGCAAAGTCATTTAATGCTAGTAAGGCAAAACATGTTGTACAAATATGATATAGCCTGTACACTCTCTTCTCTATATCAGCCTTCTCTTAATTCGTCCATTACAAAACTGAGAAAAGAATATCATGCAAAACATAAACAAAAGTTCAATTTAAAATGGTAACTTCAACCTGAACAGAGATAAAGGGCTTCAGCAAATAAATCATAAAAGATTTCAACTTGAAGCTCTGTTTTTTTCTTCAACAACAACAGCTAAGTTAATTCAAAAGCAAGTAGGACCAAGATTTCAAGTTCCAGGCCTCTGTTTTGTCCTCTATTCTTCAATCTCAGTGAGTAACATTTTATTTTAAAGGATATACTTAAATCAATATAGCATACTTGTCTCTGTGATGCTACATATTTTAGTATTCATGATGATGCATATCTATTCTGTTCTTGATACTCTGTGTACATGTTGTTCATTCTTGTAGACCTGTAAATAAACCCTATCACCTAAGCTAGCTATTGTTGGGATGTAAGGTATAAACAGAAATGGATTGTCTGGTTATAAGCTAAGCATTAAAATTTTATTTAATTCAAACAAACTATACTGTCTCTGTAACTCAAGAAAACAAAGCACAACTTTAAATATGTTTAAAAACAAGTTTCTGGTTTTAGAGATTCATGAGTATAGAGTGAAACATTATACTAAAATAGGATTTTTAAAACAAGTTTTACGATTTTTAAAGTTTGGGTTGAAGAGCAGTGTCAGTTTCACTGTTTCGAGCATTTAGGGTCGCCATGGGTAATATAGACGACCGGAGTTGTCGTGGTTGGGTCTGAGGGTAGAGGAGTGACCAAGGAATCGGGGAAAAATGGCCGGAGGGTGATCAGGTAGCCGTGGAATTTGCGGTGGTCGTTTTTAGTTTGTAAACCTAGTTTTATCTAGGATGAGTATTTTGATCGCCACGTCCCCTACAAGCGATCGAGTGCTTTCGGGTTTTGGGCAAGGGTAGCTAGGCCGTAGACGAGGTCGTGACCGGAGTTGGAGGAATTCTGGTGGATGGGGCTGCGAAGTCGAGGTGATGACAGGTTTTTGTGTTTGGTCGCGAGTTTGTTTCCAGGCTTCGATTTATTCGAATTTGGGTTCGAGTGGTACTGGAGGGAAACTGGTGGTTGGGATCGGAGCTGGGGGTGATGTTCGACTTACTCGTCGATGTGGTGATGATCGGAGGCGTCGACCTTTGGTGTACACGTGCACGTGCACGTTGGTGTCAGGTGGTGTTTGAGACAATGGGGAAGAAGCAGTCTTGCCTGGGGACGAATTCGAGTCGTACTCGAGGAAATTCGCGAGGGAACTCAAAGACGAGTGTGTCGAGCGAAAACTCGAAGCAAGGATCGGGGAGATTGATGTTTGGCTCGGGTACGAGTTGTTGCCCAGGTTTTAAAAACAGAACCTGTATGTTGTTTCTGAAAAATTTAGAATTGAATTTAAATTTCAAAGCAAGTTTAAACTGAGTTGATGAATCAGAGTTAATGATGAATCCAGATTTAGTTGAAGCCTAGTTTCGGGATAAAGTTTTAAATTTAAACTGTTTTAATACTTAGAAAGGTTTAAGTATGGAAAAGAAATTTTGAATTTAAAATGAAATTTAAAATGGTTAAGTTAGATAAAATGGATAATCTATTTATTTAATTAATTTATGATTTGAATTAATTAAATTATTAAAGGCTTAAATAAATAAATTAAGGTTAAATTAATTTGATAATTTTAAGCTATTAATTTATGATTAGGAATTTATTTATTTAGTAATTAAAGATTAATCAAGTTAATATGGTAAATTTTAATTAATTAATTAAGTTCAATTAATTAAAAATAATTACTTGATATTAAGTTGAGTATAATTACTTAATGAAATTAATGAAGTAAAATTACTTAGAGAAGAAATAAATAGATAATTACTGAATGTAATCAATTAAATGATGATTTGAAATTTGAGTAAATTATTTGTAAATAATTAAAGGTTTAATTGATTCATTTACTTAAAATTGATTAGTTAATAAAGATTAACAAATGAATTCGAAAGGGAATTTATTTCAAATAATTTGAAATTAAATCATGATAATTAACTCGGATTAATAATTGAAACATCTGATTTAAATTAATTAGTTGGTTAATAAATTCACTTGTGAATGTTTGGATTCTATTGGATGATTTAATTGTTTGATATCCCTTATATATGATGCTTTGTGATACACCCTGATTTATGTTGTGATCTGTAGTTTACTTACCTGTGATATATATCTGTGATCTGTGAATGAACGATAAGCGTATAGTTTATATCGCTTATCAACTATATCCTGTATTTTGTTATGCGATGATTGATGTTGCACTATTGTGTGTAAAACCCCTAGACCACACTGTTACACACACAAATATGGATTTCACGTGGAAATCGGTTAAGTCATAGATAATTTAAAATTGATGTTTTTGAAATTTAAATTTAAATTTCAATTGATTTTGAAATTAGAAATTCGGGTTTAAAGTAAAAAGCTTTTGAAATGGAATTTCAAAGATAAAAGTTATTTTAAATAACTTAACCGAGTTTTGAAAATTTAAATAGTTAGATTTAAATTTGGATTCAAGTTTGAAATTAAGCTATGATTTGGAAACTAGGGAGTAAAGATGATATAAATGTGTTTATATGAATTTAAACCATTTTAAAAGTATAAGTTGGGAATTTGGATTTAACCCAAGAACCTTAACTCGTATAAATGAATCAGATTTCCAGAATGAAAACTGTTTGTTTTCAAAGAATAAAAGCTTTTAGATAAGAAATGAAATTCCAATTTAGGTAAAGGAATTTCAAGATTTAATTGAAAAATGGTTTTCCAAGTTATAAATGAATTCTTTTCGAAAGCTGTGAATTAAATCTGTTTATTTTTAACAGATTTAAAATGATGTTTTGTTAAACCATTCGAAATAAAATTGTTTTGAAAGCTATTTGTTAAATCTTTGATTTAAAGATTCAACGAATTAATTAAATTGAAATGGAAATCGATTTGGAAAATCTGTAAATGAATCTTTGTGAAATTAAGTGAACTTTGTGAATTAAATCTTTTTGTTTAAAAAAGATTAAAATGGAAATTTGTTTAACCATTTGAAAGAGAAAGTTTGGGTTTAAATTGTGACTTAATTGAAATCCCATTATCCATTTGTTTTTGAATATTTGCGCTCACTATTCGGGTTAGCCGGGAAAAGACATCTGTGTCATATAACCCATTCCGAATAGTGATACGTCGTATATGGATAGCATTTGAAGATCGGTGTTGAAGACCGGATATTTTCGAAAATGAAAGGACAACCTGTCGAATGTCTCTGCACTGGGTAGCTCCCGGTATAGAGATTTATATCACTCTTTTTGTGATGGGAAGTCCGGACGTGATTTGAAAATTATCCGAATTTGCAAGGGCTTCGTGAGAAGTGCCTTCGGTTCTGTTCGATCCCGGAACAGACTTGTATGGTTACATGTCTGACATTACACTTTGAGATATAAAGCAGATTTCTTTCAAATACATTTCTGTTGGTGGCGGAGAATTTATTCTCTTAGCTTAACACCCTTCTCTGAGACGTACGAGCTCAGAGGTTATGTAGTTGAAATTTATCAGCGATATATCCCAATTTGGTAATGTGGCATGCTGAGTGTTGCTGTGTGATGATAAGTGTTTGATCATTTGCGATATGATCATTTGTTTGATCTTATATCTTTGTGATCATAGGTTGATCATTTGTTTGACCCGAAGCATGGCTTTGTGACAAAGTGTAGCTTTGTGGACGAGACTTAGTCGAGCCTCACACCCCGGAAATGGTCAAAACAGGAAGGATGCGGCAAGGTTCTAGGGAGTAGCGCCCCTTAGTGTATGTCATTCCTTCTGGATAAAGGTGGTATCATGGTATGGAGCCCAGATACTTAACCTATGTGGTTGCTGCATTTTTACTATGTGGTTTGTTGCGAATCGAGGATCCTCGGGAAGATCGGTGATGATCGGGGGATGGCATACGCGTGTCAGTAGTTACCTATTTTTGCAGAGGTAACCCGGCCTTGTGTTGGCAGAGATCTAACCGTAACGTTAGGTTCTCGGGTCGTCTATTCCAGGGACGTACCCATCGTGGATAGGAAGTTCCTTGGCCTGACCATTTGTTGGAAATCCAAAGAAACAATACGAGCCTTGTACGGTTTTAGTTGTAGAACCTATCATTCACTTATGGTGGCGCCCCACTGTTTGGATGGTAGCTATAGTAGGCATAGTTCGAAATGTCTATGCTGGCTAAGATTTATATTCTACTTTCGAAATGTTTTCTGCACTATGCACTAATAATAATATCAAAAATGATTTGATTTTGCGTAGTAAGCATCTTTGACTAACATAAGAAGAAATCTCCTCCAAGTCTGCGTTTGCATTGTGTGTGTGGTGGGAGGTCTTATGGTAGTTTCATTTTCCAAAAGCATTGCGGTTTTCAATGTTTAAATTCTTTTGTGTTATTTAAAGATAAACTGTTTTTGTTGCTCACACCAGTCCCACGACTGACTCAGAGTTTATTGCTCATTTCCTAAACTCTGGGTGCTCATAATTTTCTACACGAGCAGTCTAGAGTTGGGTTTTTCAGATAGTCAGGTTCAGTAGATTTTCTGGAGCTAGTTCAGTCTTTGGATCGGACTGCACTTGCTTATTCTTGGTGTATCGTTATTGGGAGTTCGAGCTACTGCTGGAGTTCTCTCTTGAAGACTATCTTAGAGTTATTTGTTCCGCTGCTGATATTATCGTTTTTCTTTTCCGCTGCTATTTGTTGTATCATATCTCTGATGTATATAGATATTCATTGTATCATCATTGTATCTGGATATTGTATCAGATGTTGGATGTCTATATTCTTTTTCTTTTCCGCTGTGTTATTTACTTAATGTTGTTATAAGCTCCGGCGACTCGGATTTGAACGATCGAATCTGCGGCATTCGAGTACGATGTAAAGTATGGATGTCGATTTTCGAGCGCGAAAATCTGGGACGTTACAATTTCTTAGAACCTATAATGATAGGTTGGCGGTTGTATTTCTTGGTACTTAGTAGGTTTACAACAGAAATACCGTTGAAGTGTACAATAATATGGCACTTTTGATAAACCTACCTATATGGATGTATGAAGATTGGTGCTGTCTTTTATGAGACTATGGCTTAGTCTCTAAGGACATTTCATGAAACTGAAATATAGACACAAGGAAATCCACATGTCAGCTTCTAAACTATCTAAAAGAAAAAAAAGTGTGAAACAAATCTGGTATATCACATAGGATCGATGGTTCAATGCTTAGGCAATCACTCCATCCTGACATACTTTGATAGGTTATCACTATGTATAGATTAATATCCATAAGATATCTATACTCATGCATGAGTTTTCCTGAAACACGTGACAAGAGAAATTTTACTAAAATGTGGTGGAGGATTGTTTGGGAAAATTTATTAAAATTTATGTGAGTATTTTCTGTTTTGGAGAAGAAGAGAGAAAGAGACGTGGAGGAGAATGAGAATTGAATAACCCTCCACCATAGAATATTCCAATCAATATTTGTTTAAATATAGAATTTACAATAGAAAGGTTGGACACTCGGGCACCAAAATGTTTTCTCCTGAGTTGAAGAGAGAGGCCATGCAAGTTAACGTACGTGTGCACACGTCGCCGCCGTCCGTCCGGCCAAGCCAGATTGGGTTAGGTTTGGGTAATATTTATTGGACAGGATTTTTATCTAAATGGGTCAATTTAAGCTCATAACAAGCTCAAAATAAATTCTAAATTTCAAAAAATATGATAGGAAAAGTGATTATTGGGCCAACAATCAGACTGTTTGGTGCACAAATACTTCTCTTCAAATGGATGCTTTTATTCACGAATGGACTCTTCCCTTCAACCAATATAAAGGTAGTGATACTTCTCCGAAATCTCTAAGAAAATTCCAAAAACAATTCTTTGTCTTTCTGTTCCGGTGCTCTGGTTTTGTTTTCTTAAATAGTATAAGGGTTTGTGATGATATAGATCACAAACTTGAAACCCTTCTTCACTACAGTCATCTATACGATAGTATGAATCGATTTCAATATTGTAATTACAATCGATTAGAAAGAATCAATTATTGGCTCCATTATATCTTGGAACACGATTTGCTGCAACTTTGAGCACCCATTCATTTACTTAAACGAATAGAGAGGGCGAACAATGTCTTAAAAAAGCATTATCGACGTGCCTTGGAGCGATCTCTACAAATTTCATTCCTGTTGCTGCCATGCCATTTCACCAGAATCCAAAAATTCAAAACCAATAAATATATATATATATATATATATTAATGGTATTGTTGGGATCGGTACTGATCCATCACTTTGTTTGTTAAGCGATGTTTAACATTTGCTTGTTGATGTTTTGGATGTTGGCCTTTTCTTGGAAGCTAGTTGCTGTGATTTGGGCTTGTAATCTTGGTCGTACTTGGCTTTTGGATTCGTTAGTTATCTCTGGGCTCTCTGCCTCGATAACTTTCCAGTTTGACTAGTTAGATTCGTCCAAATATGGTCTGGTCAAAAGACTGGATAACACTTGGGATATCATGGTGTGTGTTATACTGTACTGCCATCATTTGGTTGCCTCACTCATTTTCCTTACTACTCTGGTAAGGTTTTTTAAGGATGCAGAATCAACAATGTTCTTTATGCATCATATAATAAAGAACCTATTTTCAGTATATATATATATATATATATATGTGTGTGTGTGTGTGTGTGTGTGTGTGTATACACCATACTGTTTGTTAATGGTAGTGTATGTGTTTGTTTTTATGTCACTAAATAATGCAAGCCACTTTAAACTGAATTTTACTATAATGTCCACATTGATTAGAATTTCATAGGCAAAAATTTAGAATATATAAGTTGAAAATTTTCTATTTATTAATTTGGGCACTATAGAAATGATTCCAAATTCAAAGGGGAAGAGAGGAACACCAATCTGACCGCAAATTCTAATCTCCATACCCTCCATTGCACAATTCCTTCATTTTCTATGACACTTCCCCATTTAAAACAACCCTTATCCATATTTGAGACTCTTTTCAACAACATCCTTAACTTTTAGCGTTTGATATACTACTCTATTTAACTTTAATTTTTTTCCTAAAAAATTCATCAAATATTATTATTTGTTTAACATGTCTATAGGATAACTTTATACATATACATAAACATATATATGGCATACTAAAAAACCATAATGATGTCGTTTATTTTAAAAAAATGATTAAAAACCTTTCTTATTGGTTAGACTAAAATAAATGATAGAATTTTCCAACTCTTTAAACTAGTGTGAATCAATGTTATGCACATGATTTTTTTAATAAATAGTTTTATTAAATAATTTATACTTAACAACAAAAGATTTATAGAATATATTCATATATGTAAATTTAACCTATTTCACATTTGAGATCCTCGTGCATACATTTTTGTCAAAATAACATCAAAGAAAATAATTTCAAACCCGTTCAAATGAAATAAAATATTGATGGTAATGAATTTCATATTTCACTTAAAAAATTCCAAAATGAAATAGTCAAACACAACATCTCATTCAAATTACGTACATAAATACAATATCTCGTTCAAGCCAAGTTTAAAAAACCTGAAAATGAAAGTTTAGCAAAACTCCTTGTACAAACAAATCTACATAAAATTAATGTATTGAAATAATCGATAAATACAAATCTATAATTTTTTACTTTATTTGTGCAAATATCAAAATTAGTACCAATATAAAGAAAAATTAGGGATCGTTAATTTCAACATCGAATATGAGATTATAAGATACACATAAATAAAATATCATAAAAATATATGAATATGCATGTTGATTAGTTCATGGTAAAATGCACTTTGCACCTTGCAACTGCCATAATTATATGTACAATGTGTATTTTATTATATATATATATATATATATATATATATATAGACACACACACTTTCATGGAGCTAAGAACACAAAATTTTACACAATAATATAAATACTCGTATAATAATGGAAATAATATTCATAAATATTGCAGACAATTTGAATACAATTTTTTTTAGTCAAGAATATTTATTATGTATTTGCATACGATAAAGCTTCAATGCTGGTCTATTTTTTAACAAATACTATCATAAAGATGGATATGAAACTAATTTTATTTTAATTTTCCATAACATTAAAAAGCCTTTTTAAACGTTTAAAAAGAAAATGGTCATCATTCTTTTCAAGGTCAAATGCAACAACTTTATTATAATAAACATATCAAATAACTTTTTAGTAAAAGGTTAAACATTACATGCTTATAGGTAATTATCTATGAAGAAAGAAAATAATGTTTTTACTAATTGTAAAATGTTTCAAAAGGGTAGAAGCATCGGAAATTTGAAATATAAAAATCCATTCGATATGGAAACAAAAATTTCTATGCAAAAATTTCATTTGATACAATACTAGAAAAGTTACAATTTGCCTACTTCATATTACCGACGCCGCACTGACAACGGTACCTAAGGTGCCAATGCGTCATCGACAAGTCCTAGGCAAACCATTCCATATGCAAAATTATCGATTACCTATCGACGCCTATATATTGTCATCTGCGCGGTGTTAGCATGACATCACCCCTTTCTGTAACCCTCGATCGGTGCCCTTCTTCCTCATTTGGATCTAATTTATATCAAATAATCCTCCACCTCTATGGCCATGCCTCCCCCTCCGTCGTGCCTCCCCCTTCCCTAGCAAACACCTCCGCTACCCTCTATCCACCTCAGCCTCCCCTTGGCCATGCAAAGTTGAACCCAGGCAATGATTTCACTGTAAAAATCTGGGCAAAAAGATGCTCCGAATCAAAGTTTGGCAACATATTTCTATAAGCTACAAAGGCCGGAATGACATGCAATTTGGCATGCATAAAGTTCAAAAACAATACTATCAATAAAAAAAGTTTGACACAAATCGGATGATAAATTAGAGAGATATATGCTCTCAAAGTTGGACTCTTCGAAGTTCTATTTTTGAGATTTGAAATGCCCTTTGGCGTTTACTTGAGATATTTAAGACAAGGCTATAGATGGTCGCTCCTATCCAGCCCTATTCTCTGCATTAGCAGACAGTATTACCTAGTAATACTCTTTGTTAATATAGGCCTCGGGGTGGGGCGTCACAGCTTTGTGACACCCCTTTATTTTAAAAATTATTTCAAAAAGGTTTGGAAAAATCTGTGCTCAAAAACGAATAAATACCCAAGAAATCACTCAAATCGATATTCGAATTCAATTTACCCCGAGACCCACATTAACAAAAAGTATTACTAGGTTATACTGTCTGCTAATGCGGAGAATAGGGCTGGTTAGGAGCGACCATCTATAGTTTGTCTTAAACATCTATTGAATACGTCGATAAATGCTCTAATTTTTTTTCCTCTATCTCAAGTAGATCGACATATCCAATAAATGCTTAATACAAAACTATAGGTGGCTACGGATCTATCAGAACAAAACACAACAACTAAATGCATATCACATCATAGAACAGCAGATATATACATATATATACAGATACATCCCTAGTGTAATACAAAATGATACACATAAGTGGTATGACAACCACACAATATACAAAGAGTCAAAAATATACATATCAGAGCCTATACAAAAAGCTACATCAAAAAGGCAATAGAAAAATATCCAAGCGGAAGTAGAAAGGTTAAGTCCAATGGGTACCTAACCTGAAACATCTCGGTCTGACCCGAGTATAAAATACACGGGTCAGTCTAGCTAAAACAATCAGTTAATACGGATAAACGATAATATGAGTATAAGGATAAGGGTGATATTCTTCAAGAAGAAACTATTCTAAGTATAAGTATGGTTACTACAAATGATATAGTATCACTAGCATGAGTATATAATCTCAAAGAGATAAATCAATATCCATAAAATGCTAAATATAGCAAGCCTCATATCATCGGCATATCACAAATCATCAAAAATGGTTTATGGAAAATCATAACATCTAAAAAGGAGAAATCCCAAACCCGCCATATCGGCAAACTCAAAAGCATTTCCAAAGAAATCACCATCTCAAAATATTCCATAAAGACAATACATATATCTCCAAATAGGAGAATATAAATCCCAAATAAGCGCCAAATGGCAAATCTCAAATAACACCAATGTAGGCAACTCAAATCTCAAAGATAGAACTCAAAAGAGTTCAAACCCCATAAGGTAACCGCCATATATATATATCAAACGGCTCGAATGGCCAACCATGAAAAAGGCGACACACTTGGAAAATCACAATAATCAATGAAATCATCAAAAACAATTCATTAAATGGAAATATTTTCATTATTTTCCAAAATCTAGCTTTAAAAACAAATAACTATGAAAACTCATTTTGGAAGAGATAACTAATCTCTTCCATTATCAAGATATGATTACTGATTATCCACCAAAATAAATTTTTAGGATATATATATAAAGTTTGTGACGCCCCACACCGAGACCTACATTAACAAAGATAGAACAATTTATCTATGAATTGAAAATAGATTCACTGAATTTCGATATGAAATGCTAAAGATATGAAATATCAAAGATGGCTCAATTTCAAAATTTTCAAATAATACAAGGGTATTGCCTTGCCATTGATTAATAGAGTGATCTTATCATAACTTTCTCATAATTTGTTCAAATTTCGTAATTATTTTTTTCAGTTTCGAGTATGAATGTTAAACTATAAGCATACCAAATTTTAGGTCATTTCCACCTATATAACTTAAAGAAATACGCTGCCGAACTTTGATCCGGAGCATGTTTTTGCCCAGAGTTTTACAGTGAAAACACTGCCTGGGTTCAACTTTGAGACATCAAAACATTATCACAGCTTGGTATCTATTCTGGAAGGATCCTATGTTTTAGGCATCCTAATTCGACTGATTAGTTGTCTCCTGTTCTTTGAAATGTTGATTATAATTCCGAAGTATCTTCATTTGTTTTTGTGTTTCAAGATGATGATGATGTATCTCGAATTCCAGTTGTTGTGATTTTTTAGATTTATGTGGGTCTCCGGGTAGGGCGTCGCAACTTGGTATCCCTCTTCCATAAGCCTCCATCCATAATATTCCACTCTTAACAAACCTCCATTTTCCATCCCTCATCAGTCCCAGTGCTAGATCCCACCAACCCCCACCTCCTTGACGTCACCCCATCATTGTATCGCATCCACAAGCACACCTAGGCTATCACAAGCACTATTATAGGGAATTTTGACCAAGTAGGTTATCATTTGAATAAGAATGTCAGGATAAATAAGAAATGATTCAAGGACCTTAGAAATATCATAAAAAGGCAAGAAAAAGTTGACTCGAGTTTTTCAACTCCGTACTTCAGGTTGGACTCGAGTCGTACCTTAGCCGAACCTAGGAAAAATAAAGGAATGCATTAGTTCGGAAATAGCAAGGAAGAACAATATGACTTGTAGTTAGACCCGAGTCAGATCCAAGTCAACTCGATAATGAGTGGTAAGTCAAAACTCGGTACCGAGTGGTATTTTTCTTAGGTTCGACACAAAACCTCCCAGGTAGGACTAGAATCAGTCTAACCTTTAGACGATTCCAAATAAGGCCCGAAGCAAACACAAAAACCACTCGGGTCAGACACCAAGTCAGGTCAACCCCGACCCCAAGCTCATGATTTGTCACCGACATGGTTTTCACCTTTATTCACTCCAACATGATTAGAACTAGTTAGAATGATGATATGAAGTAACTCAAGAAATTTCAGAGGCATTGAAGCAAGAAGCACTCAGTACCGAGCACAACCACTTGATATCGACCACTTTTTTCTACACGTGGGTCCTCCAAAACTCTAGTACATAGAGCACTGGCCCGAGTGATTGTCATGAAATTCTTTTCTTAAGGAACAGAAGAACAACTCTGAGGATTTTCTGAAGAAAAACAGACAAGTACAAGCGGTATTAGATCCTCTTGAAAACAACCCAATCTCAAGGGAAAAGTGTTCAAAACACAAAGGATCAGAGATAGAAGGCCAATGGAAAGAAGAAGGGGAGGTTTCCCTTTAGAAAAACTAGTCGTTCCTAATCAAAACACTCGGTACCGAATGATTTTTATTGGTGATTGGGCCCGGTTACTCATTTTTGCATACTTGGACCTGGATCTGGACTTGATATTATGTGGGCCCTTGGTTCTGCTAGGTGATTTCCCTATAAATACAGACCCTACAATTGCTGGAAAAGGACTTTGAGCACTTCATCTTCTTCATCTCCTATCCCTCCTCCATCAAAGTAACTAAGGAAGTTACTATTTGATGTTCTAGGCTTTAGATCAGTAAATTCCTTGCATTAGTGACTCTAATTATCTCTTAAAACTGTAATCAATAAAAGCTACAGTGGATGTGGGCCAAAGATTGCCAAACCACTATAAACTTCTGGTGTTCTCTTTACTTTTCTGTTAATTCTTGCTAGATCTCAATATTTCAATAATTATGGGGTGTTGATCCATTTTAAGCGTCAACCTTTTGGTGCTTTCGTTGAGAGTTGAACTCAAGATTAGATCTAGCTTGCTATTTTAGGTTCTGAGTAATCTAGTTGTTATATCCATAAGGTTTGCTCTAAGAAATTTGGAAACTTGCTGATTGAAATCAATGACACCTAGGAGTTAAGGAAGATTGTCTAGAGCAGTAGCCGGGAGTGATGAAGGAATCATTCACCAAATAGAATTCAGTAACCACCAGGCAGTACCAGAATCATCTTCTCAGCACGAGATGGTTACTAGGGTTGAATTTGACAAGATGATGTAGGAGTTGAATCAGAAGTTGGTTGACATTCATAAAGATTTGATGGAGAAGATGGATGCTAGCACAGCACTGCTGACCCAACAACCATAGAGGACCAAGATGACTAGGATGGAAGTTTCTCCTCCAGGATCTAAAGAAGAGAATTCATCCATCTCTGGTCTGAATAGGCAAAATGAAATACAAAAACAGAAGAAAGTAGTTGCTGGAGCAGCGGAAGGGGTTGTTGGAGGAAGTAAGAAGACCCTGGCACTAAAATTCAACTCTGTATCGACTAGAATCAGGTCAGTACCAAAAGGTTTTTTGGAGCCCCTGGGGAGCAAGGAGCTGTGGCCTTAGATTTATCCGACTCAGAGGATGAACTGCAGCATGATGGTGATGATTGCAAGCAGTATGTTAAAGTTAATGGTGTTGGAGTTCAGACAGCGATGACGGAACCAATTGGGCGTCAACAAATGTGTAACAACCCTGCTTTCTACACCATAAAATAAATTAATTAAATTAAATAGAAATATTCAAATTTGACATTTGATAACTGCCATTTTGAAAATAAATTCTTATTTATTTGAAGTTTAACTGATAAAATATTTTGTTTTAAATAAATTGAATTAAATTAATAAATTGTTTTCGAATAATTCATTGTAATTGAATAAAATGTTTTAACTGAATGTAAAATGTTTTGAAGTGTAAATAATTTTTGATATAATTGAAATAGTTGAAATAAATTTACTTTACATTAATAATATGAGTAAATAAAAAATAAATAAATATCGAGTTGAAGAAAATCATGATTTTGTCAACATATATTTTGAACAATGAAGTTTAAATTAAATTATATTGGATTGAAATTTATTTATAAATAAATAAAAAGAATTATTTAAAGTTAAAGTGAAGCAAGGGTAACTAATTGAAATAGAGAGCTCAAATTCTTTTGGCCTATGCCCATTTTAGCCCTTTTTTCTATCTTTGTATTTAGAGAACACTTCAATTCTGGAACTTGACCTTACCTCTCAGAGCCCTGACATCCTAAATCCTTAAATTGCATCGTTTAAAAAAAAGGAGAGAATGCGAGCAAAGAAACTCGGACCCAAACATCGACATTGGAGAGGCTGGTCGACTTGGGCCTGGTGGAGTCATCGACGATGCCTGCTCGACCCTGGCTACGGCGATTAGCATGCGTGATAGAGAGGGAGGTGTATGCGACCAAGTTTGTGTGTGCGTGCCTGGTACAGGCGAGCATCGTAAGGTGGGCAATCGGAGGCCGACGGCAGCGAACGACATGATGAAGCAAACATAGTGACGACAAGCAGGGATTTGAACAACGTTGATTTTAGTGAATTATTTTTATAACTCACAACTATTGCCTAGACCATTGTTTCTTCCATTTTTGTTGATGTGTTATTGTTGAAATTGGTTGATATTGGGTCTACTTGCATTATTCGAGTGAGCTAATTTGTATAACTCACCAACATAATCTAGACCCTATTTTCTATAATTTGTTGATTGTTTGGTGATATGTTGCTTGTTGGTATGAATTGAATTGCAAATTTTTATCGATTATTGTTATGATAAGATCACATATTTTTGATCGAGTGTTGTAGTAATGAGATCATACTAGTAATTGATCGAAAGGTAATTAATTGATTAAATGGAAGGCTTTGAAAAATGAAATATTTTTAGAAATAAATAGTGGATTTTTGAATGATTTTTATTTAAAAATTAGAAATATTATTAGTGAGAGAAAATTATTTAAGTGAACTATTTAGAGTATTCTATAAAAAAAATTTGAAAAGTGATGATTTGTAGGATTTGATCGAATATTCATAAATTTATATTTTTATCCATTTATTATGCAAATATTTAAATGATTTTTCTATAAAATTGTATTTAAAAATCATATATTTAAATTGATTTGTTAATGCCATTTGAATTTAATAAATTTGAAAGTTAGTAGATAATATTTGTAAGTAATATGCCTAGCATTTGATTATCAGTATTTTTAGTAAAAAGAAAATCTTGATTATAAAACTTATTTGATATTATTATTTCAAATTAATCAAGAAGGATTTTAAAACGTATAAATTGCTTTTAAAAGGAATTTTAAGGATTTGGAAATTTAGTGAAGTTTAATTTATAGGATGAATAAGAGATTTGCAACTATTTATTTTGAAACGAAAAATGGATTTTGAAGAAAGAATGAGAATTTTATAAATTGATTTTCTTTTGATCGAATATTAATATTTGAAATTATTTTGAAGATTTTGGGGAAAGTGTATTTTAAAACCCTTTCTGAATCAATAAAATTGTGTAGTTTGATTAATTTATATTTCTATGTAACGAGAAATTAGAATAAACAGAGTTATAGTACTATCTAGTATGAGGCTTTCGGTAATATTTCTCTGGTTATTCTTTGGACTTGTTATATAGAATTATTGTGCGATAATGAGTGCAATTTATGAGCATTGAGTAAACGAGCAAGTAACTCCAGGTGGTATGGTACACCTAAGTTAATATTTGTTCGATTACCTTTTATAAGTAGATGTCACTCTACCAGGGTCGAGTATACAAGGTATTATACTTTTGGTGATGAACACTGAGAGTATGCACGTTGAGAGCCATAAATGCATCTATTTATTGTGTGTATACTCTTATTATATGTCGAGGAGCAAACTAGATTGGCTAGTATCCATCTTAGCGGCCTGATTGTGTGGTCGCTCCCCGAATCTGTAGCACATCCGTTGATATATATGGCTGAGATCCATGGCCGAGAGTCATTTCCCATGTGTCACATAGGCCATCAGTCTGTTACCATTAGGGGCACATGCAAGGTCGTAGCCACCGCATAGCGTAGTCCTACACTTAATGGATATTGGGTCACAATGAACATCGAGGTAATTAAGACCATAGGAGTAGCGCTGAGAGCATGTGAGCAAGGCTCCTAGAGTAGGCTGAGAGCTGTCAATCTCCTGTTTGGTTATTATTGATGAGATAGCATAAGATGCTATAAACACGTACTTATTCACCTATATGAGATTGTTGCGTTTACGGTTGAGAGCCGATCTAATCATTTATCGGGATCGATGCCGAAATAGATATTTATGATGCTAAGAGCACATAATCTGAGAGTCCTAATGATTATCAATGATATTGAGAGTTGATTGGAGTGGTAGAGGTCCGAGAGACCACATGATTATTTCATTGGCTGAGAGCCAAGTCGATTACTATGAGGTTGAAGGTCTCGATGATTATTATATGGTTATCAATCTCTTGGATTATTTATGAGACCGAGAGTCTATGCAGTTATGTAACCCCATACACATCGATTTTACAAATATCAAGGATAGCTAGAGATGTTGAGAGCATGGAGTTAGACCCTGTACCTATTTTTTTCATGGTTATCTGAGAGATAACCTTGGCTACCAAGGGTATGCCATATTTATATTTCGTGTATGTTTGATTTGGGTGATTGTTATGGGTTATATTTATTTATTGAGTAAGACGGACCCCGGGAATGTCTACTTTACGATTATCTAAGAGATAATCTTAGGCATTACGAGAGCATGTCCTGTAGTGTTGATTAGTTTATACTTGATGATGGTTAGGTTATGGCTGTTTCACCCACTTAATTATATGCTTATTTGATATGTTGATCGACTTTACTTAGAGATGTGTGATCTTTTACATGCATGGTTTTGAGATATGTTGTCACATGAGATATGCATACGCTACTTGCATTGCACTTGTTTATATCATTCTCGTTGTTATTTATATTGACATCTACATTCCAGACATAGTTTGACCCATGTGTTATTTATATAATACTCGGATCAGTTCGAGACAGACATTATAGTTTTAGGGACTAAGAGACCTGATTGTGATTATTAGGCATAGCTCGAGGCTAGACTGTTAGTGATTAACGTAGTACTATATATTTTTGTAGCCTCATGTATATTAATTATGTTGAGATGTATATATTGAATTTATATGTTGTATACTTTTCATGATAGTGGGCATTTGACTATTTTATAGACCCACTTAGATTCGTGTATATAAATTATTATATATTATCGTTGCATGGATGACTCTGTATTCTTTGTGATCTATTTTATGTTGTGTATTGTTATATCCTATAGGCACATGTGTTTATTGCTTTATGCCGATACTGTGTACGTATAGGGTGAGTTATTTATTCGATTTTGAGATACATACCGGTGTTAGCCCGATGGAATATTTACGTATGTAACCCATACAACCTCATTCTTCGTATTATCTGGCAGTATTATCTAGTAATACTCCTGGATAGTATGGGTATAAATGTTGGGTGTTATAGAAAGACCAAAGGAGTGGTTCTTCCGAAGATTAAAGAACCCAGACGTCAGTAGGAAAACTGAGATCGTTTGTAGACTCAAACGCTCGGTGTAACTCTTGACAGTCGACCTTCGGAGTACTGTGCCAGTGAGGAGTATATAGAAGATATGGTTAAATGGTTGGTAGAGGAAAGCAGAGGTAGAAAGAATGATGATTGGGGTTACGCACCAAGCATAACTCTCTTTATGGAAAGTATTCTAAGGGAAGAGTACCTAGGAAGTTTACGATGCCAACAATGCCGTTGTATAACGAGATTGTTGATCTTAGGCAGCACTTACTCAAGTATAAGTAGCACATGAATGGTGCCAAGGCGATGGACGCTGACCATGTAGATGTTTTTCTATTTTCTTAAAAGGTATTGCGTCGATGTGGTTCTCTAGGCTCGCACCGTGATACATATTGACCTTTGATGAGTTGGCTAAGAAATTTTTTAAGCAATTTCAGCTCCATACTGCTTCACCTAATGACGTGATGTCCTTGTCGAGCTTATCTCGAGGACCTAAGGAGTCACTGAAAGGGTTCTTGAATCATTTTAATATTTCTATTATAGAAGTGAGTAATCTGAAGGAGGATCTGGTATGTATGACGTTGGTCTGGGGCATACATCCGGACATAGATTTTGGTAAATAGCTAAAAATGAAGCAACCTATAACTATGGAGGAGTTCCACCAGAAGGCTAATCTATTTCTCCAATTGGAAGAGGCGAGTCTATATGTAGGAAAAGCTAATGAGGACAATCAAAGGAACTAATCTAGAGCAACATGGTTATTAAACGAGCGAAAAAAAGCTCTGGTAATGTAGTGGTTAATGTTGGAAACTATGGTAACCGGAAGAAAAGGAATCAAGGCCCTGGCCGCATACGTAGTGAAAATAAAAAATGCTCGAGAAATATGAAATTGGAAGAATATACACCCCTAAATGATACACTAGAAAGCATATACCTTGCTACTCAAGGAATGAAATGAAAAAACCACCCAGGAGAGCGGCATTTGAGTAGGAAAGATACTTCGGGAAGTATTGTCGTTTCCATGAAAGCCATAGGCATAATACGAGCGAGCGTAGGCATTTGGGAGATCTCATCGAAGAACTGATAAGGAAGAATAAGCTCCAGGAGTACATTAAAGACCATATGAAGGTGGTCAAGCTGTGAGACCCCAAGGACTGCTTGCCTAAGGGAATCAGCCTGGACCAAGTGGAGAAGGGTCCAGGCGAAATAATGGAAGATTGGTTATCAATACCATAATTGGAGGACCTCATCCAATAGTGAAAAGCTGAAGGGAAATGGAATAATATGCGAGCTCGCTAAAACACATACCATAGGAGGATAGCTTTGCCGTAAAGATGGAGCTCCAGCTAAGCAATAAAGACTGATAATGAATGAACATTAGAAATAGAGATGCTGATGGAGTTGAAGCGCCTACTTTCAACCTTATGGTAATAACAATAGGTATAATACCGACAACAGTATTTCGGGCCTTGGTGGATACTTGAAGTTCTGTGAACATGCTATTCGGTAGAACATTTGATCAAATAAAGATTAACACGAAGGAGGTTACAACTTGCAAAACCAAGATTCAAGTGCTTACAGACGAAGCAAAACAACCAATTGGGACGTTTGATCTACCCGTGGAGCTAGATGAAGGAGATCATAGGATAGTCTAGATTCAGAAATTAGTTATAATGGATGAATACTCGGCGTACAACACCTTTTTAGGCCGACTAATTCTTGCTGATTTTAGAATAGCACCAGCTCCTTGGTGTTTAATGATGAAGTTTCCTACAAAGAATGGGTTCATATTGGTAAGAGGAGACCAGATCACAGGAAGGGAGTGCTATGTCGATGAGCTTAAGGAAACAACGTGATGGGAGAAAGGCAAGGATGTGGAGACGACTCTCCACATCCATGATTCACAAGCATAACAACTAAAGCATGACCCCCTAGTCCAGGAACCATAGCAGGTTCGACAAGTCTATGGACCCTAGGAAGAAGTCAAGGGAAGTGCGAGTGGCGCCAATCGAGCTAAAGGTGAACGTTCCAATCAGTATGTACAATCCAAATCGAGTTCTAAAGATTGGATGTCAGCTTAGAATTAACTTAAGGAAGGAATTGTTTAGTTTCCTTCGAGGGAATATGGATGTATTTGCTTGGATACATTCGAATATGTGTGGGATATCATCGAAGATAACGTGGTAAGCACTGAATATTGATCTAAAGTTTACACCAGTGAAACAAAAAAGGCGCAGTCTAGGTCCGAAGCAATCCACTGCATTGATCGAAGAAATGGATAAGATGATGGAAAATAGCTTTATCCATGATGCTTTGTAGCCCAAATGGGTATCTAACCTTGCTTTGGTCAAGAAATCAAATGGAAAGTGTTAGACTTGTATTGATTATTCGAATTTGAATAAGTCATGCCCGAAGGACAGCTTTCCCCTTCTCAGGATTGATCAGCTGGTAGGTGGGACCTCAGGGGATGAATTGCTCTCATTTATGGATGCTTATTTGGGTTATAACCAAATTCTGATGCATATTTTAGACCAGGAGAATACTAGCTTTATAACGAATTTAGGATTATAGTACTATCGAGTAATGCCATTCAGTTTAAGGAATGCCCAAGCCCAATTGCCAGATATTAGTGAATTCTATGTTCAAGAATCAAATTAGACGAATAATGGAGGTATATGTGGATGACAAGCTTGTGAAGTTATGAGTATCGCGGAACCATTTGGATGATTTTTTGGAGATGCTCAAGGTTTTACAAAAGTATGCAATGAAGCTACATCCGTTAAAATGTTCTTTCGGGGTAGTATTGGGAAGATTCCTGGGATTTATTGTTAATGCAGGGGGTAACGAGGTCAATCCTGAGTAGATTAATGCCTTGAGGAATGTAACCGCCCCGACTATGAAGAAACAACTAAAAAGCTTGAATGGGAAGATTACTGCCTTGAGTCGGTTTAATTCAAAGGCAACAAACAAATGCATACCCTTCTTTGATGCCCTCAAGAAGCGTAAGAAGAATTTTAGGTGGAATCAGGAATGTCAAAATGCCTTCAAGGAGTTATCGAGGCACATGGCGACATCTTCGGTCTTATCCAAACCGCTGGATGGGGAGGATTTATTTATCTACTTGGTAGTATCTGCTCAAGCATTAAGTGCGGCACTAGTGCGCAAGGAGATGAGGATTCAAAGGTCAGTCTGCTACATCGGTAAGCAGTTTACATGAGCTGAAAAGAACTACCCAAAGTTGGAAAAACTAGCATATTTCTTGCTGATTGCATCAAGGAAGCTACGACCGTATTTATAGGCTAATCATATTACAGTGCTTACGGATCAGCCCTTGAAGCAGGTTTTATACTGCCCTGAGACTTCAAGAAGATTTCTAAAATGGAACATAGAATTAAGACAATATGATATCACTTTCCATCCAAGGAGAGCGATAAACGGGCAGGCATTGGCGGATTTCATCGCTTTGTTTGATGCACGAGATGGTGAGGAGGATGACGATATAACCACACTCCCTCATTGGAAGTTGTTTGTAGATGGAGTTTCGAAAACATACTTTAGGCATAGAAGTAGTGCTTGAAACTCAAAAATGACGATCGATTTGTTATGCATTGAAATTGCAATTTCCCACAACAAACAATGCGACTAAGTACGAGGTACTAATAGCAGAACTGAGGATGGAAAAAGAACCAAGGATAAGGACGTTGTAGATATTCAATGATTCCTAGCTGGTGGTTTTTCAAGTAAGGAAGGAATGTTAGGCTAAGGGTGTGAGACTTGCTCCCTACTTGACAAAGGCGCTGGAGCTACCAAAAGACTCAAAGCACTACACGATTATGCAAATCCCTAAGGAAGAGAACATAAAGGCCGATTCGTTGTCCAAGCTAGCTAGTTCTGGGAAGGCACAGATTATGGGTTTGGTTCTAGTAGAGATCTTAACAATTCCAATTATCGACCAGATGGACATTGACTAGATTCTAGAAACAATGGAGGAAGCGGAATCATGGATGACCCCAATCAAAGACTATCTGCTTAAGGGAACTCTCCCGAGAGACAGGATTGAATGGAAGAAACTCCTTCAAAAAGCATCTTGGTTCATGATGTAGGAAGGAGTGTTGTATAAGAGAGGATTCTCTACCCCATACTTCAGTGTATAACCAAGCATGAGGCTAGGAATATCCTTATGGAAATCCATGAGGGCAGTTGTGCTGATCACACTAGTGGTAGACTTTGGCAAAGAAGATATTTCGCTATGGATATTTCTGGTCAAATGTAAACTCAGCTACTGCCGATTACACCAAACGATGCGATCGTTGCTGGATATTTGTGAGGATTCCGAGAGCCCTATCATTAGAGCTTATGCAAATAGTTAGCCCATGGCCATTTGCGGTTTAGGGAATCGACATCGATGTACTATAGATACCGAAGGAAGGAGTAAAATATACAATAATAGCAGTGGATTATTTCACAAAGTGGGATGAAGCGGAACCACTTGCCATGATCACAATGAAAAAAGAGACCAGCTTCATGATGAAGAACATCATTTGTTGGTTTGGAGTACCCTAGAAGATCATCACAGGCAATGGAACTGGATTCGAAAGTACAAATTTTAACGATTTGTACAACCGACACATAATCAAGAAGAGCTTCTCAATGATAGGACACCCGCAGGAAAACAGACAAGTGAAGGAAATAAATAAAATCATCAAGTCCACCTTAAGGAGGCGATTAACTGAAGCTAAAGGCAATTGGGTCGATGAGCTTCCTCTAGCATTATGGGCATATAAGATGACCCACAAGTCAGCAATTGGATATTCACCGTTCATTTTGGCTTATGAATTAGTAGTTATGATCCCAATAGAAATGGAAGTCCCTTTTCATCATGAAAGGCATTTAGATCCAAAGGTAAACGAGGAATTCTTGTTTGAGTCCCTCGATTTGGTTGATGAGAAAAGGGAAGAAGCAGAACCCGAGGGGAGCTGCTTACCAGAAAAGAGTACCATGACATTTTAATACCATGGTCCAAAAATGTACTTTTGAGGTAAGGGATCTTTTTTTGAAATGAGTTCTCTCGGGTATGGAGGCATTTAATCCGAATTAGGCAGGCCCTTATGTAACCGTGTGAAAGCTTGAAGTTTAAGCTAGCTATAGTTGATGGAATCCTAATTCCATGGGCATGGAATTCCGATTCTTGAGGCAATATAGTAAGGTAGGACTCGCTGTGCTTTTCTCTTATAAATACAATTTGCTTCTCAAACCGATGAAACCGTGTTCATTTAAGAAAAAATTTGGTACCGTAGGGTTAGTAATGCATAAACTCCTTCAATCCAGGATTAGGTTGAGGAGGATAATCATTAGGATCGATCAGATAATTTGACCCCAACCTTTAGGTATTTGCCGTTTCCCGAGATAGGCAACGTCAAGAAGGAAAGACCACACAGAGGGTCGATCGGATAATTCGACCCCAACCTTCAAGAATTTGCCATTGTTTGGAGATTGGCCACGTCAAGAAGGAAAACCTATATAAGGGTCGATCGGATAATTCAACCCCAACCTTTAAGAATTTACCTTTGTTCGGAGATTGGCAACATCAAGAAGGAGAAACCCATATAGGGGTCGTTTAGATAATTCGACCCTATCTTCAAGAATTTGCCATAGCTCAGAGATTTGCAATGTCAAGAAGGAAAATATGTACAGGGTCGATCGGATAATTCAGCCCGACCTTCAGGAATTTTCCGTTGCTTGGAGATTGGCAATATCAAGAAGGAGAAACCAATAGGGGTTAATTGGATAATTTTGCCCTGACCTTCAGGAACTTACCGTTACTCAGAGATTGGCAACATTAAAAAGGCTAAACCTATATAGGGGGTCGATGAAATAATTTATCCCCTACCTTCAGGAACTGACTTGCCCATAGATTGGCAATGTCAAGAAGGAAAACCCATATAGGGGTCGATCAGATAATTCAACCCCGTTATTAGGAATTTTCCATTGCCTGGAGTTTGGCAAAATCAAGAAGGAGAAACCCATATAAGAGTCGATCGAATAATTTGGCCTCGACCTTCAGGAATTTGCCGTTGCCAAGAAGGAGAAACCCATATAGGGGTTGATTAGATAATTCGACCCCAACCTTCAGAAATGTACCATTGTCTAAAGTTTGGCAATGCCCATAAGGACTAACCATACAAAAGTTGATCAGATAATTTGACCCTGACTTGTAAGTATTGACCATTACCCAGAAGTTGGCAGCATCGAGAGGAAAAGTTTGAAATCTAGCAATTGAACCCCTGGTTCTTGGAGATAAGGACTGGTGTATGAACTAGATTTCCATGATTGCGCTAGAGGCCTAGCAGGACACGCTTGGCCGAGGATAAGCAAGGAAAGTCATTAAAAATCTAGGACAAGTATTATCGGATTGATTTGGTCCAGGATCAGGCCGAGAAGGCGCAATCAGACTGGAGGCAATCAGAAAATTTTCCCTGTAATGTATGCCTTCTACTAATGCTCAAATTCTAGCATTTGGGAAAGCGGTTTCCGCAAACAGGATTTTGTCCACGGCTGAAATATATATAAATAGAAGGTAAATACAACATTTGATTCTACCTGGCGATAGGGGCAACACAGAATCAGGATTATTAATAGTTAATAATCGGTCGAAGGAAACTCAACCAAACAAAAATATAGATAACCATTGAGTTGGTTCCATCATGATTATGTTTCATTAAGCGGAACACTTTGGAAATTATAAACAAGGCAAAAAATAGAATATAACAGAAGCAATTGCAGGAATTTTATTTATATGCGTGGAGTTGCAGTAAATAAAGGCATTGCATGGAAACATGTGTATATATATATAATGAGACGAATTATAGTACAAGCAGTTATATTATATACAAAGGTAGTTGCATACAGGCATGTACATAATAAAAAAATGTAGAAAAGAAAAATGGAACAAAGATTGCAGGGCAAAAAAATCTTTCATTACTTAAACTTTTATGTACAAGAATCAGGGGGCCGCTTTCGCACAAGCATGGCCTGTTCGTAACAAAAAGAAAATAAAAAATGTATAACAAAAGAGCTATCATGCCACACAACTGAACTATGCATCAGATCTTACCCATTATCATCGGATAATCGAAATGAAACCGTTGTCCGAAGCAATATGGAAGCCGTTCTTTTACAGGAACACTTGAATTGTAGTTATTGAAAGTCTTGGCAATGTAGTCGCTCGAGTTTGGAAGCCCATCCAATATGACCATTCTTGGAAATGAAGCATCATACTTGAATTCGAACGACGATGCATGATCGCCTGAGCATTGATAGGAGTTATTCAAAGTCAAGGCACCGTGCATCATTTCATAATAACCTAAGCATGTCCTAGGTTGAACTTGGGGCCATCCTAGGTTGAACCCAAGTCAAACTCTAACCAAACTTCGAATAACCCCCATCAACATTCTCTAAATCACTGTCTCTGATATTGACCGCCATGACATGGAAGCTTCACCGATATTAGGTTAAGTTGAGATTCGAATTCGAATTATAAGACAAAAGAGGTCGGTGGCGAGCACTTTGAAGTAGGTGGTAGGGTGGCGATTATAAGAAATCAACACCGGTTTGAAGCTTGTTGAAGTCGAGGACAGCCAGTCGGCACGAACATAGTGAAATAAGAACAATGAGAAGAAATTCTCTAAGTTCCAAAAACTTATACTCGGGTCAAGCCAAAGCATTTGGTACCGAGATGAATTTTTCAACTAAAAATTGAGAGAGAAGCACAAGGAAGGATGGAGGATACCTTGCTAAGGCATGGAACGATCTCCAAAGTGAAGATCTTGTCCTTAGTGTGGAAAATGGAATTTTGACAATAAAGCATTGAATAGACATATATGGAATAGAGGGAATGCTACGATGCAACTCTTGGATGATCAATGAATGTACATGGATAATAGCAAATGCTTGTCTTGTTCAAGAGCATGCTTCGTTTTCAACGAAAGCATACTCTAGGGAGTAAGTGTTATGGAGAATTTTTACCAAGTAGGTTCTTATTGGAATAAGAACGTCAAGATGAAGATGAAACGATTCAAGGACTTTGGAAACATCATAAAAAGGCAAAATATAAAAAATGAGCAAAAAAAGCTGACTTAAGTTTTTCAACTCGGTGCTTCAAGTTGGACCCGAGTCGTACCTAAGATGAACCTAGTAAAAATAAATGAATACCTGAGTTGAGAAATAGCAAGGCAAGATAATATAACCTGGAGTCAGAACCAAGCCCAAACTGGGTTAGACTAGGGTCAGACCTGAGTCAACTCGGTACCGAGTGGTAAGTCACAACTCGATACTGAGTGGTATTTTTCTCGGGTCGGACACACAAAACTCCCAGGTAAGACTCAAAGCACTCTAACCTTTGGATGACTCCAAGCTAGGCCTAAAGCAAACATACAAAACACTTGGGTCGGACACCAAGTTAGGTCAACCCCGACCCAAAGCTCATGATTTTCACTGACATAGTTTGCCCCAACATGATTAGAACTAACTAAAATGATGATATGAAGTAACTCAAGAAATTTAGGAGGAATTGGAGCAAGAAGAACCACTTGGTACCGAGCACAATCAATCGGTATCGACCACTTTTTTCTACACATGGGTCCTCCAAAACTCTTGTACATAGACCACTAGCCCGAATGATTGTCATGGAATGCTTTTCTTAAGGAATAAAAGAACAACTCTGAGGATTTTATGAAGAAAAGTAGACAAGTACAAACGGTATCAGAACCTCTTGGACACAACCCAATCTCAAGGGAAAAGTGTTCGAAACACAATGGACTGGAGATAGAAGGCCAATGGAAAGGAGGGGAGGTTTCCCTTGAAAAACTAGTCAGTACCAACCAAAACCACTCGGTACCGAGTGCATTTTATCAATGATTGGGCCCAGTTACCCACTCCTGCATACCTGGATCTGGATTTCGACTTGATATTTCATGGACCCCCGGTTCTACTAGGCGATTTCCTTATAAATGCAGACCCTACAGCAACTGCAAAAGGACATCTGGTACTTCATCTCCTATCCCTCCTCCATCAAAATCATTAAGGAGGCTACTATTTATTGTTCTTGGCTTTAGATAAGTAAATCCCAATTATTAGTGACTCTAAATCTCTCTCAAAACTATAATCAATAAAAACTACGGTGGATGTAGGCCAAAGATTGCCGAACCACTATAAAATTATGGTGTTCTCTTTACTTTTCTATTAGTTCTTACTAGATATTAATATTTCAACTAGTTCTTAGGTGTTGACCCATTTTAGGCACCAACAAGCACCAACCTACATCTAAAGGCACCCCCGCAAGTAATCGTTGTAAGCAACCACTACCATAAGCACCCCGCCTCTACAAGTATAATTAAATGCTCTTATTCATTTTTTGTTCAATGTTATGATTTGATATAGATCATTGTTACAAATTCATTTACATAAGCATATATAAAATATTTGATCTAACATATGTCTAAAAATTGGAAACTAGTCTATAAGTTGATCTGGTCCATGTGGACTAGCGTATTTCTTAGACGTACATACTTAACGTCCAAGTGTAGGGCATGTCTTCATTTTTGGTGGGTTGGAATTGCTTGTCATGGGCTAATTAAAGACCTATTAAGGCATACATATCCAAGTCCATTGACAACCCATATCCATTACCAGCATATAAATATGTTATCTTGGACAACTAGAATTAGCATAAAAGATACAATCGCACAAAATCTGTGCTCATATTTCCTCCTTTTATATCTCCTACCATTGCAGTATTACACGCTTAATGAATAAAAAGAGATAGTGATTCAGACGTAGTACTTGAAAGATGACTCGGTAAATCCATCTTTTAATTATATAAATAATAGATTATTAATTTTGTATTGAGTCATTCTATCAAGTAGTTTGTTTGCTTTCACTAATACACAAGGGCATATCGATTTTTTTAGGTTCGTTTTAGAACGTTTGCTTATGAGTTCAACTTTCATAGTGTTATTTAAAGTAATAATAAAATTAATAATGTTATTTGAATTAATAACAGTGTAATGTAAAAGATAATGTAAATTTTGTTTATGTGTAGGAATGATTCCATTACACTTAAAGGTGTTGCACTTGAAGATATAGATGGTTCTTTTCCATCTATTACATTGATTGTTTTTTCTAATGATGGACGTTACTCCTTTTTCATAGATTCTACCAATTTTTCAATCATATCCATACCATTGTAAAAATTAATAGTATGGATATGATCAAAACATTGGAACAATCTACAAAAAAGGAGTGACATCCATCACCAGAAAAAACTATCATTGTATTAGATGGTGAAAAACTTATTAAACCTTTGAGATAGGAGATATCAATTTCAAAACAAGGCAAAGATCGTCTAAAGCTATATCATATGTACATGGTATTTCTAAAAAACCCTTAATGTTGTTATTTGTTGATTATTTTGATAGTATTTAATGAAATAAAATTCTAATAATTAATTTATCTATCATTGTTGAAATGTTTACTTCTTACCCGATAATGCAAAATGTAGTTTTATTAAGTCATATGCTCAGTCTATTAATATGACCTACATTGTTAATTTATTTGTAGAATAAAAATTTAGTTTATTAGCCATGTGCGCAAAATTGATCTGTTTATTTTGTTAATTAATTGTTTGCTCTAATATTTTGTAGGTTTGTTGAGCAACATGCATTTGGTATGAAGCCAGATAGCATGGTAGTATTAATAACGGTAGTTGCTAAGCATGCATAGTAGTGCTATTATAACTAGTGATGGTGGATGAGGAAGTGCTGGGAAGATGCTATTTACACTGGAGTCATTGATTGTCAGTGATGGTGGTTGTCGCTACTAGTGGTAGAGGTATCGCCGCCAGCACTTCCTTATCCACCATCACTAGTTATAACACTATTACACATGTCTTTAGTCACTACTACTATCAATACTACAACGTATGTTTCTTTGACATGAAGCTAAGTAGAATTCCTAAGAAACTCTAACACCTTCCTCGATTACATGACATGTCAACATCGTAGTATTAACATAGATGGTCCTGTGCATGCATAGTAGTGCTGTTATAACTTGTGGGGATTGGTTGGGATAGTGCTGAAGGAGATACTGTTAACATTGGAGTCATTGACTGTTAGTGATGTTGGTTGTTGCTACCAGTGGTAACAGTACCACCGCTAGCACTACCCTAACCACCACTACCAGTAATACCATACTACCAAACATGTCATCAGGCGCCTCCCCTCTTATTACCACTCCGACATGCCATGTAACTAGTGTGGGTGTTTGAGTTTCTTAGGAATGGAAGATTGAGGAGCGAGCGGGATATAATTTCAAATGGTGATCCTACATAGGAGATGACTTGCATCACTTAAAGATTGGATGATGAACAATGTTGTCTCTCCTTTTCATGCCAATGTAAGTAGTTTTCTTGTTTTATGATTCATTCATTTTCGTTGGAACAAGTGTGGTTTCATATGAATTTGTGTTTGTATGGTTGTAAGAACATTTGTATAATTGTCGATGTTTGCTTTTGTATGGTTGTAAGATCATTTGTATGATTATTGACATTTATGTTTGTATGGTTTAGTATATTTATGATATTTCGATGTTGGGTAATATGGTTTGTTATATGAATTTGGTGGTATGTGATATACGATATATGAATTTGTGATATAGGTGATTATATATTGTATATATTTGAATGTGTGATTGAGGTGAGAAATGCAGCATAAATGCTGCAAATATGTTTCAGCAAAGAGGTCGATAAGGCGTCTGCATGGCATCGGAAAATCTAATATTTACAATGTAAAACGTAGTTGAAATAGCATCGGAATGTCATCAGTATTATGGCATCGACCTCCATCGTCTATTTGGCATCGGTAATGGCACCATGGGACGAGTCTTCAAGGAACCGAAATTCAATTTTTGACATATTTTTTGCTAACACCTAAAAAGGCATCGATGTAGCGTTGGTAGGTAATTTACCGACGCCACGCCGATGCCTTTTTGGTGTGAGAAATGGTCTTCTTTTTGTAATTATAACATAATTTTCCTTCTTCTCTACTTGAACGGGAGTAAGATGAAAAAATTTAGTTTCCATGGTCTCTTTGACAAAATAATTTCAGTGGAAGCTGTTTGAATTGGAGCAAGTGAAAAATAAATAAAATTCAGATTATGCATTTAAAATTATAGAGATTAACTTGAATCGATTTCACAAACATTGTTTGAAAATCAATAATAAATTTAAAATAGCAGAAATTTGGATTCATACGTGTAAAACCCTTCTCAAAACCATGTTTTACATTACATCCCTCTTCTTAGTTTCAACAAAAAAATTCATTTTTTTGGAAATTAAATCTAAACATTAAATGCATGTTTTTTGATCAAAACTAATGGTTTTGAATTTTTTTAAAATCTATAAATATTTTTAGAGAAATCTGCAAATATTTACAGAAAACTTTATAAATATTTGCAGAAAACATGGCAAATTTAGAGTTTTCTACATATATTTGTGGAGTTTTCGGCAAATATCCTCAGACTTAAAAATGTAGTTTTAAACCGGTATTTGAGGAGGGCCAGCTGTGTATTTAAAACTAAAAGAGCGTGTTTTACAAACACCCCTTCTAAAATAAATGTAAAATATAAATGTTACCTTTTGCTGTTCGTAGTGATAAAGTTAGGGATATGCCATAGGGGTAATTATGTAATATGTTTTTTTATATATATATCTAACTGTGATTGCTCTTGTTCATAATTGAGGAATTTTGTTTCTATTATATACTTTGTTATATAGTGATATAATTAATTAAGTAATTAATTTTAAGTATGGAATTAAGAAAGTTCTTAAATGAAGTATTATGTGATTGTAGATGTAAATAGTTGTAATCAGAGCAATTAATCACAATATAAAATAATATTTTATTTTAAATATTCATAGCTGAGATGTTTCGAGAAAGGATATCAACACATCTATTGAGGCCAGAGTATGTAACGCTCTACAAGTGTTGGACATTGTATTACTCATAGCTATTGAGGGGCAGCAAGGTGCTACGTAATGATATTTATTAGATAAATATAAAATGACTCATTCGAGAGTTTTCTTCCGGTTAATAATAACTAAGGTCAAACATTAGGGTAGGCACGGTCAGTTAATTGAACCAATCGGTTAGTTAACTGATTTAATCGATCATATTAAGCAATTCAGTTAACCAAACCAAAAATCAAACTAGGTAGTTTATTTCAACCAAATCGAATATTATTAACTGCAGTTGATCACTGATAAATCGGTTAACCGATTAAACTTCGCCTATTAACCAACGATCGGTTAATTGCGGTTAATCGAGTAATTAACTGCAATTAGCTGTTAAAATTAACCAAAATTGATATAAAAAAGGAAATTAGCAAGGCATAATAGTAACCAACAAGGATGTAACATAATTATATTACAACTCAGCATAATAACATAAACATATCACATATTACTCACTCAGTATAATGTAGGACATAGTTATACATCTAACTAGCAAGACATTAAGGCAGTAAGCCATTAACCAATAACCAAAGCAAAAACATGGCAAAAATTAGCATAACACGCTACACAACGGTACATATTAAACAAAGTCCAGACCAGAGCAAAAGCTCATCAAACATATATATAATATACATATAGGACTCACTGACTAAACATGTTATCCCCCCTTTTGGCAAGGCCAGGACACCAAGAAATTGATTGGATTCCAAATATCGCTCGTCATGAATATCGATGAATTTTGTCTGAGTCCGGATCGAGCTACAAATAATGAGACATGACTGAGAGAGCAAAGGGAGCCAACGTTTCAAGTTTCAAGACAATCTGAGTTCATATGATCGAATTATGATGGATACTAGTTGGAGGGAAAAGCATGTTTTCGTATCCATCGACGATGTGTTTTTCGTATCCATCAGGGAACACTATTTCGTATCGATAAAGGTGGCCATGTTTCGAATCCATCAAGTTTGTATCGATGGGTTTCGTATCCATCAATAATTGGTACAACTCGATTCGATTGGCCGAGTGTCTGCTTCGTATCCATCCAGCTCGTGCCCATCATCCACTTCGCATCGGCAAGTCCCCATGGCTTCGTAACGATCAGATTGGCAACTTTCGAACCCATCGAGTTCGCATTGGTCAGGTTCGTGTCCATCAACGGCTGACGTGTCTCGCAACAATCAACTAGTGTTTGCTTCATGTCCATCGGACCAGCGCTCTTCGCATCCATCAGAGGACCTCACTTCGAATCCAGGCCCATTGACTTATTCGTATCCAACAAGTCAACTGACTAGGGTGACGTGTACTCCATCGAACCAAACGAGGCGAGATACATGGAGTCGAAGCGGTCAATCAGGAGTGAAAGCTGGATCGAAACGAAGTGCGCGCGCCACGTAATCTCAAAAACACGTGCGGTGATCGATTCGATGGGATCGAGTCAAAACCCTGGAGTCGAGCAGAACAGCCACTGAGGAAATCTATTTCGTATCGACGATATCTTGCAATCCACTGATCCAAATCCAATGAAATTTTCAGGGAAGCTTGCATACCCGCAAAGGAATGTCTCTGCAAAATTTCAGCTCGATTGGACATCATCTTAATCGATACGAAATGGATTCGTATCGATCACAAATCGAGGCGAAACTTTCTGGAAATGGTCGCGTGGGCCCCCTCACGTGCCAGACCAAGTCTTCCGAAGTTTGAACGAGATCTGAGCCTCCTACGCCTATAAATAGAGCCCCAGAGCATACAGAAAAGGGGGCTTTTTGATTCTGAAGCATCCAGACTCTGCCGGATTGAGATTTACGTCTTATTCCTACTGATTCAATTTGAATTCCAAATTGTAATTCATTGTTGTTCGCTGTAACTGCTTGTAATCATCAAGAGAGAATCAATAAAATCATCAAAACTTCATAGTGGACGTAGGCATTACGCCGAACCACTCTAAATTGCTTGTCTTTGCATTTTATGTTCTTGTCTGTTGGAGTTTTTGTTAGATAATCTCTGTTTTACATTTATATTCTTCATTTTATCTCTTCAAATAACTCCCGAAAAGTGTTGTGCCCATTTTTTTTGGTACAAACACTTTGGTGCTTTCACTGAGAAAACCATCTTTTTCTCCCGCTCCTTGGATCTACCGTCGATACCAGATTGCATAAATCCAAGAGGAAGATCCAGACATCTGATCCGTAATCCTTCCATTCTATTCATATTTGCATAAAATCTAGGAAAGGACTCCACCATTGAAAATGGTTAGCACAAGAACTGGCGCTACCGCTGCAGAGCAAGAAGGCCGGGATAGGTAGAATCCCACGCAACAGCCTTCTTCCAATTAGGACAACACCGCTCACTCGGATCCGTCAGGGCCAGTCACCCGACAAGAGTTCCAAGTGTTGCTACAGGAACTGACTCAAAGCAGACAACAATTGGCCAAGTAGTTGCGCGCCAATGTTGAATTGACCAACCAACTAAACCACCAGAGCCGCAGAAGGTCCAGGAGAGATGATGTGTTCCGCGCGTCTACTGAAAGTTCCGCCTCATCTGATTATCACCACAGGTCTACTCGTCCCCGGTTGGAAGGGAGTCACGCTCAAACTACTGGATATCAACCCGCCTTGACCGTTGGACAGTTGAGGACAGGGCCGTCGGCCAGCTTCCAAACCGGACCCTCGACACGGGGAGGCACTGCTCCACAACATACCACGGACAACCGCGCTACAACCGCCGCGGTAGAAACGAGGGTTGATACCCGGAATTTGTCAGAGCCGAACAATCAACAACGCGGGCATACTCCTGAACCCTATGTCCCAGAAGATGCTGAGCCAAGGAGGTGAAATGTGGACCGTCGACAGCGTCCGGTCCAAACTCGCGCTGTGGAACCCGACCACACCTTAGCTCAGCATGCCCAGAATGTGCCAGTGTCAGATATTTCGACCATGATACGTCAGATGATACGCGAGAGTCAGGGACTCACTAATGATGATTGGGGAATCTCCCGTAGTCATACCCCTTTCACAGACGAAGTATTATACGCTGAACCCCCTCGGCGATTCAGAATGCCAACTCTCCCAATGTATGAAGGAAATAGTGACCCCAATCAGCATATTTTGAAATATGAATGGTCGATGAGTGCTACAAGGGCTGACGATGCAGTGAAGTGTCGAAGTTTCCCCATCTCTCTAGGGGGGATTGCGACAATGTGGTTTACGCTCCTACCACCTAGATCTATTTCTTCGTTCGATCAACTGGCCAAGAGGTTTGTAGAACAGTTTCGTATGCATGTTGCTAGGCCCAAAGACGTCAATACTCTGTCCAGTGTCACTCAAGCTCATGGAGAGACGCTCAGGCGTTACTTAGAAAGGTTCCACACAGCATGTGTGGAGATTAGTAATCCCAATGATAACTCAATCTTGATGGCTTTGACCAAGGGGATTGATCCCTATTCTGAGTTTGGGAATTGGCTAGCTGGAAAACCACCCGCATCGTTGTACCGTTTCTACTCTAAAGCCGCTCAGTTCTTACGGCAAGAGGATGCGAAACAGTCTAGGAAGTAGGACGATGCGAGGCCTAGTATTGAGGGAATACAGAGTAATGTAGCGGTTAAACAGTCCGGTGAGAGTTCTGGAAAAGTTCAACTGAATATACAGAACAAGCAAACCCAGCCGAGAGGAAACAATGGCCAGGATAAGAAAAGAGATCAGAACCGAGGTCCACGACGTAGGGCTCAAATGTTTGACAATTACACACCGTTGAATACGTCATTGGAAAATGTATACTTACAGACTTGCAACACTGTACAGTATAAGAAGCCTGCTCCGAAACCCTCATCGAAGAGGTAGGTTCAAACAGGGAAGTTCTGTAGATTCCATGAAAGCTACGGCCACAATACCAACGAGTGTCGACATTTGCAAGACCTCATCGAGAAGTTGATCAGAGAAAGGAAGTTAGATCAGTTTGTGCGGGCGCCGCAGCCTGGTGGAGCGGGCCCTTCGAATCAAAATCGTTCACAAAACCAAGAAAGACAGGAAGAACCCGCTCGTACGGGCGGGAGGTTGGTTATCAACACGATAAGTGGTGGTCCCCACCCAGCAGACAGAAGCTAGGGGGAAATGGAGTTGTATGCTAGTTCTATCAGGCATGCGGACTTCGAATGTTGTAGTAATTGTGAAGACGGAACTCCGGTTAAACAACAAAAGATAATATCTGATGATATCGGTTAAACAACAATCGACCCACTAGTCATATCTGCCCAGGTAGGTCCTGCTTGGATGAAGAGGATCCTGGTTGACAGTGGGAGCTCGGTGAATATCTTGCTTAAATAGGCTTACGACTTAATGAAGATGGAGGCAAAGGATTTGAAACCCTGCCTGTCTCGAATCCACGGTTTTAACGGGAGTGCCACGATACCCATTGGAATAACTAAACTACCGGTTGAGTTGGGAGTTGGAGAACGCCGGAGAGTCCGGATGTTACAGTTTGTTGTTTTAGAGATTGATTCACCTTATAATGCGTTTTTGGGCCGACCGGCCCTAGCTGAGTTCAGGGCGGCCATCGCCCCATGGTGCTTGACTCTGAAATTCCCCACCGATCGTGGGATTGGAGTCGTTCAAGGAGATCAGGCCACGGGGAGGGCCTGTTATGTTGCAGAGCTGCGCGGGGCGCAGCGTAAAGAGAAGGGAAAGGGCGTAGAGGAATCTCTCTGCGTCTGTTCTATCGATAATTGACAATTGATGCCTGGGCCTCGGCCCGGGCACCACAACCAATTCCTGAAAGACCTTGACCCTAGGGACAATGAGGATAAAGACGAATCTAAGGAGAGTCAAGCTTCTCCAGCCGAACTGACTGTGGACGTCCCAATCAGTGAAGATGATGATTCAAGGATGCTGAAAGTTGGGTCTCAACTGAGCAAGCAGACACAACAGGAATTGGTTGAATTTCTCCAGGCGAATCTCGACGTCTTCGCCTGGACACACTCTGACATGTGCGGGATCTCGCCAAATATTGCAAGTCACTCCCTGAATATAGACCCGCGATATGTACCGGTCAAGCAGAAAAGGCGCGGTATGGATCCAGAGAGATCTGTCGCCCTTAAGGAAGAGGTTGATAAGTTACAATCGAACGGGTTTATTCGAGATGCCTTGTATCCAGAATGGGTATCCAACCCCGTACTGGTTCGAAAGCCGAACGGAAAATGGAGAACTTGCGCTGATTACTCTGACTTAAACAAAGCTTGTACGAAAGATAGTTTTCCAGTTCCTCGAATCGACCAGCTCGTAGATTCGACAGCCGGACATGAGTTACTGTCTTTTATGGATGCTTATTCTGGTTACAATCAAATACCCATGCATCTGCCCGATCAAGAACATACCAGCTTCGTAACCGATCTGGGACTATACTGTTACAAAGTCATGCCGTTTGGTCTAAAGAACGCCGGAGCAACCTACCAACGCTTAGTCAACCGGATGTTCGCCAACCAGATCGGGAAGACCATGGAGGTTTATGTGGATGATATGCTAGTGAAATCTCGATTCTCCATGGATCATGTCAGAGATCTGGATTTGATGTTCCGCATCCTCCGGGAATATGGAATGAAGCTTAACCCATTGAAGTGCCACTTTGGCGTTGCGTCTGAAAAGTTCCTCGGGTTCATCGTCAACGCTCGAGGGATAGAAGCGAATCCCGAAAAGATCTGGGCAATAAGGAACCTGCAAACCCCAAGAACTATAAAGCAAGTCCAAAGTCTAAACGGGAAAGTGGCAGCATATAGCAGGTTCATCTCGAAGTCCACCGATAAATGCATTCCTTTCTTTGATCTGATCCGAAAAGGGAAACGAAACTTTGAATGGACCACGGAGTGTGAAGGAGCATTCCAATCACTGGTTCAACATCTTTCCACGCCTCTGATCTTGTCGAAACCAGTCGACCACGAGCAACTATACCTTTATCTGGCAGTATCAGAGCATGCGATCAGTGCCGCTTTAGTTCGGGAGGAAGATAAAGAGCAGAAATCGGTCTACTATGTCAGTAAATGGCTAACAGGAGCTGAAAGAAATTACCCAAGACTAGAGAAACTGGCTTATTGCCTAGTCATTGCCTCAAGAAAGCTCCACCCTTACTTCCAAGCTCACCCTCTTACTGTGTATACCAATCAGCCGTTACGACAGGTCCTCACGCGGCCTGAGACGTCTGGTAGGTTACTCAAATGGAACATTGAATTAAGCCAGTTTGATATCACTTATGCTCCACGGAGAGCCATTCAAGGACAAGTCCTGGCAGATTTCATGGCCGAATTTACCATTTCATAGGACTTGCCCGAAACCAGTAAATCCTCCGAATACATCTGGAAGTTACATACTGACGGTGCATCAAACGACCGGTGTTCGGGCGCTGGTGTTGTACTTGAGACGCCCGAAGGCCGAACTATATGTTACGCTTTGAAGTTCGATTTTCATGCAACCAATAACGAAGCTGAATATAAAGCCCTCTTAACCGGCCTAAAACTTGCCAGAGATTTGAGGATTATTGCCGAGGAAATTTATTGTGATTCACGGTTAGTAGTATGTCAAGTACGGGGAGAATATCAAGCAAGAGATCGAAGGCTGGCTGCTTACTTGGCTCAAGTTTAGAAAGTACTGAATCAGTTCGATTATTATGCCATTTATTATATACCTCGAGAACACAATCAAAAAGCCAATTCATTGGCAAAGTTAGCCAGCACAGGTGAAGCGCAGCAAATGGGACTTGTCCCCATTGAAACTTTGACCTCCCCGAGCATCGATCAAATAGAGATGAATTTTTTGTTTGAGACCGCTCCCAGTAGAGAATCATGGATGACTCCGTATCGAAATTACATGGAGAATGGGACGTTGCCCGAACATAGAAATGAGAAAAGACAAATTCTGCGAAAAGCTTCATGGTTCGTCATTCAGGACGGAGTCATGTATAGAAGAGGTTATTCTGTTCCTCTCCTCCGATGTATCGCACACGATGAAATCAAACGAGTGTTACATGATGTACACGAAGGAGCGTGTGGCGATCACACTGGTGGGCAAGCTCTTGCTAAGAAGATACTCCGATATGGGTACTACTGGCCGACAGTAAACCGAGATGCAGCAAACTATGCCAGAAAGTGCGATAGATGCCAGAAGCATGCCCGAATTCCGAGAGCCCTGCCTACCGAGATAACTCAAATGGTCAGTCCCTGGCCATTCGCGATGTGGGGCATCGACATCATTGGCGCTCTACCTCTGGCAAAAGGTGGTGCAAAGTACGCCATCGTCGCCGTTGACTACTTTACGAAGTGGGCTGAAGCCGAAGCTCTCGCAACCATTACGACAAAGAAAGTGATAAATTTTGTGGTTCGCAACATCATCTGTCGATTTGGGCTCCCGCATACCATCATCACCGATAACGGAGCCCAATTCGAGAGCACAGAATTCAAGAATTTTTGTCAACGGTTTCATATCCGTAAAAAGTTCTCGGCAGTCGCACATCCACAGGCAAATGGACAGGTTGAAGCTGTCAATAAAGTTATAAAATCCATCCTAAAGAAACGACTGCAAAAGGCCGGGGGAAAATGGGTTGATGAACTTCCTATGGCATTATGGGCTTATCGAACGACTCACAAGACTGCAACTGGACACACCCCATTTTCCCTATCTTACGGCTCAGAAGCCGTTATTCCAGTAGAGACGGAGGTGTTTTCCCATCGTGTAATTTACTACGATCCGAAAATGAACTCTATATTGCTTGCTGAATCTTTGGACCTATTGGATGAGAAACGGGAAGAGGCTGATTTAAGAGCAGCCGCATATCAAAGTCGAGTCGCCCGACTGTACAATACCAAAGTTCGACCTCGAACCTTTGAGCTCGGCGACCTCATTCTCAAGAGGATCTATCCAGTTCCTTCGCATATGAAACCGAATTGGGAAGGACCATACGTAATAACGCGAAGGCTCGGAGATGGCACATTCAAACTATCGACCGTTGACGGTCTTGATTTGCCAAGGGCCTGGAACAGCGAGAGTCTCCGTCGCTATTACACATGACAGGCTTTATTTATGTCATTATATCTTTTCATTCAGCAATTTGTTTTTGCATTTCGAAATTTGAATTTTGTAATAAGGCAACTGACTTTGCCGCATTTTCTTATTTCAGCAATAAAACGCCATCTCTTCGAGCTAGAGCTATGATTCATTGAATACAATGTACGACATCACGATGCACAGAGAGCTAAGTCCCATCATGTGATGGGATTTATTCAAATAGGGAGTGGCTGTGACACGACCGGTCACTCGCTAAGTGAAACCCAAGCTCGGGGGCAAGTCATTACACCAATGCTAAATAGGATTAACGCACAACAATCCTGCATTCAACTCCGTATTCCCAAAGTGCAAAGTGGAGTATAAACATTCAACTCCGTATTCCCAGAGTGCGAAACGGAGTATAAACATTCAACTCCGTATTCCCAGAGTGCGAAATGGAGTATAAACAATCAACTCCGTATTCCCAGAGCGTGAAACGGAGTATAAACATTTGACTCCGTATTCCCAGAGCGCATGCGAAGTGGAGTATAAACATTTGACTCCGTATTCCTAGAGTGCGAAACGGAGTATAAACCTTCAACTCCGTGTTCCCAGAGTGCGAAATGGAGTATAAACAGTCAACTCCGAACTCCCGGAGCGCGAGTCAGAGTGTGAACGATAACTCCAATTTCTCAGGATATGAATTGAAGTACTAACGTTAATTTTAAAGTTCCCAAAGTGTGAACGACCTCTCACGAGGTGACTTGTATCCCCAGAGTGTGGATGACATTATTCATAAGGAAACAAGTGTAGTTCGCTCACTCGATCCTCACTCCTTGCGATCGCAAGCTGATCATCATAACTTAACCCCAGAACTGGAGGCAGGTTCAAGTGTTAGTCACTACTCGAAACTGCATAATGTCCAAGTCCGAATCAATCTCTGATCACAACTCAAGTCCGAGATTTCCGGACTTGGCAAACAAAACGAGCTATGCTTGAACGTTAAAATAATGCAAGTACACCGGACTGAAGTTCGAACACTACAACATTCAAGCGTAAATGGAATTTAAGTTGAAACAAGAAGACAAAATTTTATTTCAGCTAATCAAAAGCAATGGTTCATACACGAGCCTTTCCAAAAGATTCCTACTAGCAGGGGCCGAACCCGCATCTATACACGGCCTACAAAAAGAAAAAGATAACGAAATTCCTGACTACAAAAAGGGAAAACACATGCCTAAAATAAAAAAGAGAAGTCCATCTAATCTTTCTGTTTCCTCAGCTTCTTCTTCTTCGAAGAACTACTGGAGCCGCCGGTGATCTTTTGTTTAGAGCCTTTCTCCTTAGGCAGGCTTCCCTCGGACGAAGGCATGATGTCAACATCATCCTCCGAGCTGGAATCTATGGGAATGCTTCCCGCAGGAGGAGTTGGAGGAACAGGATCTACATCCGGGGGCGGGACTGGCACACTATTATCAACGAGCGTGCCCCCGGGAGATACAATCATAAGAGGAGTAGGGCACTGTGCTGCTGCACCGCCATCTAAGCTGCCGCCATGCGCCGCTGCCGCCATCTCGGCGTTAATCTCGGCCAACAACATTGCTTCTCGCTGTGCTCTGGCCTCACTATGTGCCGTAGTGGTCTGAGTTGAAATATCCAAAGTGGACGAGAGTCCGCCCAGGCCGAACGGTAAGTCTACAAAAGGATCACTCTGTCGGCCGAGGAGCTCGTTTATCATTTGTTCATCTAAGGAAAGTGAGCTCCCCTGAGTTACCTCGACCGGCGCAACTATCACAACGGAGGTCGCCTCTGAAATGATGGCCTCCGGCACTTGGCATGATTCCTGGGCTACGGGAGGCGCCGCTGGTGCAACTTCAGTCACTGATCAAAGAGATAGAAACATTTTGTTAGTATGCACTTCTATACAAGCTCTTCAGTCCAAATACACAAGAAATTAGTTCAGAGTACCTTCCTCGGGTTGGCACGAGGTCGTCTGAACAATTTCAGAAAGATGCTCCTTAATAGGAGATAGATGTGGTCGGTCAGGATCATATGCCGGTGTAGGCTGGGAATCGATCACCGGAGTTGGCTCTGATTGAGATGACACGACAATCTCAGAACTCGTAATACGGTGCGCAGCACCAGAACTTTCTCCAACTTCCTGATACTGGGCACCAAGCCTCTCCTTTTCGTGAGAAATCATGGATCCATGGAGTACTTTCTTCTCGTCATCATTAAGTATGCGGTTCTCCAGCTCGAATTCATCGATGGCTTCATCAGGGTGCCCAGATTTCTCCTCCTCAACCAATAGGTTCCAGGCGTTGTAGAGATGTGTTGGGTAATCATCGAGCCATGTCAGATCTCGGTGCCTTAGCACGTTGGCATTGTAGGTGACAAGTAGCTCTTCTACTTCAGCCTCAATCCTGGCCTCCGCCTGTCGTACCTTCTCATCAACCCCAGCTTCAGCTTCGCGGACTTTTTCCATAGCCGCTTCCTTCTCCTTCCGGAGCACCACCGCCTGATCACAGGCCTTCTGAGCAGAGACATTGGCCGCACCCTTCTCCCTCGCCATATTGGAGAATTTTGATTTCAGCTCATTAAGCTCTTTAAGAGCGGCATCCCTCTCGACGGTAATGGTGGTATTCCTATGACCCATGTCTTCGATGGCGGTATAGTGCTCTTGTTTCATTCTGGTCATGGCCGAGTTTACTTCATCGACCTTTTTCAGAGCTTCCATTTCCAATTTACGGGAGGACTCGGCCTCAGCGTTGAGCACTTTCACGATTCGGTCTTTTTGACCCAACTCCTTCTCAAGTTTTTCGATGGCAACAGCCCGATCATATGCTACTTTGGACGCCTTCCTTGCGGCCCTTGCCCACTCCTTGTACTGAAAAAATATGTCCACAACATAATCATGGATAGTGTTTTCAGCTGATGGCGGAATTCTTTTCAGATGCGAAGGAAAGACATAACCATCAAAACAGATATCAGGGAATTCCTTCCTCATCTGTGCCAGTTTAAGTGCTCCTTCCCCGGTCGGATCTGTCGCGATCGGTGCAGTAGTTGAGGAGGTGGCTATTTCAATCCCACGTGGAGGATTGGGCCTCGGAGCTTGAGAGGATGGCTTAGACCATGAAGTTTCAGGAGGACGGGCAACTACTACCGTGGGCGGTACGGAAATCCTGGGAGGAGGAGAGTGAGATCGGGATCGGCGCACGTATCCCCTGTCCCTGTCAGACCTCTCCTGACCAGAATGTCCTGAATCATAATCCCTCTCTCCCTCTCTCCCGCGTGGCTCATAGTAACGGCGCTTGTTGCGCAAGCTGCCCGGCACCGAACCTCGTCTAGACATCGTACCTGAAAGATAAAATACGGAAGGTCAGAAACCATTTATGTTATAATGTTTACAGTTAGAGAACTGTGCTGTGCCGTGAAGAGTGTATGGATGTGTAACCCCCCGAACCAACCAGAAGTGTCGATCGTGCTGGTAGGGAGAGGCTCGCTAACGTCGAGGGTATGCTGTAATTCATCCAATTCAACGTCTTGTTGTGCAGACGCAAGGTCCAGAATTGGAAGGTCAGCGAGCCCTTCGAATTGGTTGTCAGCTTGCAAGGAAGACGCCTCCGAGATTTTAACTCCTGAAGGAGGGCGGTTTAAGACCACAGACTTCCGTCTCCCGGATTTAGCCTGTTTAAAGGCCGCTGCCTTGCCTTTTCTTTTTTCATCGGAATCCGGAGTCCCTTCGGTAGGCTCGACCAGAGGCTCCTCATCAGTATCAGTTCTTTCGGAGTCAGGTTCCTCGATTACTACGACTTTGGGTTTCATCCGCTTGACTTTTTCTCTGGAAACAGTCTTTAGTGCACCATCAAGCCTTATGCTCTGCCTTCGCCTAATCAGCCCGAGAATTCTGAGATTCCGGCCCGTCAACAGCAATCCAATATTCCTTTCTTCACCCGGAATTTCCTGAAGAACCCGGACTATCTCTTATTGTAACCACCTTTAGGTCACTGAATTATTGCTGGAAGAAAAGAAATAGAAAACGTGAGTTCAATTTCATTAACGAATTGCCTTGTCAACTACTTGGGAAAGAGACGATACTCACGTCTGAATAGCCATCTTCTGGCAAACCATGGAGGGCAACGGACGTAAAACCACTCCGACTTGAAGTAGCTCAGTCTAGTCCAGGACCCCATAACCACTTGGCAGTTTCGTACAGACTCCAGGAATGTAAAAGATGGACTATCAGTCCGGCTCTTGAAATTAAACAAGTATCTTATGTCGGTCATACGGGGAGGACGATGGAGGTACTCCATAAATGCAATGAACAAGCTGTTGAGCGAAGCATATCCATTCGGGTGTAGCTGAGATGGGGCGATCCCCAGATAAGCCAACACTTCCCTTATATAATCATTGAACGGGGGAAGCGTCCCGGCTGCACACGCATGACGATTGAATGCGGTATATCCTTCTGGGGGATTATGTGGTCTACCATCTAGCCCCGGCAACAACACGTCATCCATCGATAGATGGTGCCGTAAGCATATCCTCCCTAACATATCTTCGGAAACATTTGACGGGACCGAGTCAGGTGGACTATTAATGAAGGATGCGTCAGGCAACTCGTCCGGAGCTGGACCGATGACTTCGGCCTCGACGTCCGGGATCTCAAGTCTGGGAGTTTCTTGCTGCTGTGAACTTGACGGTTCCATGACTAGCTAACTCATAAGAAATCATCATTAGACGATAAAAAGCCCGTGCATTCCCCAGTGTAAAGTGTATGGATATGTTGTGCAGTGCAAGTGTTATGCATAACTTGAACGGATAAATTTCTACGGAATAAGCCTAGGTGTGTGAACAACAAAACCCCGAAGGTCAGGCTGGAGATGATCGTCATCGCTGACCATCACAACCGCGCCATCCAGATACTGTCGTTCGATTCAGATTAAAGTTCATTATATTTTGCTAGGTTACAGTTCCATCTACGAGCTTCAAAAGGCAGTCAGATGTGCAGTGTTGTGATCAAGTTCGGTTATGCAATGCAGAAGCTCGTAGGAATCAGGTGTGTAGTTTAATTATCAAGTCCAGATATGCAGGAATGAAGTTCATCGGAGTCATGTTTTCAAGTGCTCAGGATTTCGTATCCATCAAAGGGAAAGTTTGAATCGATCCCAGGAGACTCGTTCGAATCCATCAGGTTATAAGTTCGAATCGATACCAAGCGTCGCGCTTCGAATCGATCATCGGTAGTCTGGTTCGTATCGATCACAATAGGTGCGTTTTTGTATCGATCATTGGTGGCCTGGTTCATATCGATCGGGAGGGCCATAGCTTTACATCGATAGCACTCGAGTCGATACTTTTCATATCGATTGCAGTGGCGAAGCTCGTATCGATCTAAAGTTAGGGGCTTCAGAGTAGTCATTGACTTATTATCAGTTACTTCATATCGATACGACCCATCACCACAACCATCGATTCAAAATCACATCGTCTCCACTGACATATCCCAAGAATCGATACGAGATCCAGAAAAATGCCATTGATCTCATTAATTCGAACATGGCTCCCATAATCGATTCGAAATCGCCTTTTCCACCCTTACTTCTCCAATCTGCAAAAATCGCCATGGCCATCATATCTTCAAGCCAGATCTGGTTTTACCAGTTGTCAGAAGGGGAGATTGATGGAGAAAGAGTGGATTCATGATGGCCTTATCATTGAGACTCACAGTCGCTTACCTAGGAATTAAGATTCGAAGATCTGAAAAAATGAGTTTGACCGAGTCGAAGGTACGGAGATGTTATCTCTTCCTGGATCGATCGCAAAGAGAATAGAGAGCAACAGTAAAAATAGAAGGTAAAAAAGTGAAAAATGACGAAGTCCCTGGTATTTATATGGAGCCTAGGGTAGAACCGAGTCGATTCGACTCCCAGTCAACGTGATTGGTTGCAACCAGTCAAACATCGCATCGAGACGAAGGCTCGTTTCGAATCCACCAGACCTCATCGATTTGAAGCGCATAGAGAAGCCACCTGAAAACGATGGACTCCGTCTATTCGAAGCATCCGTTTTATGAGCCATCGATTCGCAACAGAGCAGGTTTATCGATACGGACACGGTATTCGTATCTATTAGAATCCATCGACACGGATAATCATTTCGTATCCATCAATTCAACCCGCATCGATACGAAAAAATACTTTCCAACTTTTTGCATCGATTTATGAGAGGATCGATACAAGAGGATAGTCAAAAAAACCATCAAATGTCGTTTCAACACAGATTTCAAATCAGTTCGGGAGAGGATCAAGGCAAAATTCAATAACGAGCTAAACTGGCAACGACTCGCGAACTGGCAGCTTTTCAAAGCACGTCATGTTTTCACAAGACGTACTTTGGGGGGCAAAATGTTATCCCGCCTTTTGGCAAGGCCAGGACACCAAGAAATTGATTGGATTCCAAATATCGCTCATCATGAATATCGATGAATTTTGTCTGAGTCCGGATCGAGCTACAAATAATGAGACATGACTGAGAGAGCAAAGGGAGACAACGTTTCAAGTTTCAAGACAATCTGAGTTCATATGATCGAATTATGATGGATACTAGTTGGAGGGAAAAGCATGTTTTTGTATCCATCGACAATGTGTTTTTCGTATCCATCAGGGAACACTGTTTCGTATCGATAAAGGTGGCCATGTTTCGAATCCATCAAGTTCGTATCGATGGGTTTCGTGTCCATCGATAATTGGTACAACTCGATTCGATTGGCCGAGTGTCTGGTTCGTATCCATCCAGCTCGTGCCCATCATCCACTTCGCATCGACAAGTCTCCATGGCTTCGTAACGATCAGATTGGCAACATTCGAACTCATCGAGTTTGCATTGGTCAGGTTCGTGTCCATCAACGGCTGACGTGTCTCGCAACCATCAACTAGTGTCTGCTTCGTGTCCATCGGACCAGCGCTCTTCGCATCCATCAGAGGACCTCACTTCGAATCCAGGCCCATTGACTTATTCGTATCCAACAAGTCAACTGACTAGGGTGACGTGTACTCCATCGAACCAAACGAGGCGAGATACATGGAGTCGAAGCGGTCAACCAGGAGTGAAAGCTGGATCGAAACGAAGTGCGCGCGCCATGTAATCTTAGAAACACGTGCGGTGATTGATTCGATGGGATCGAGTCAAAACCCTGGAGTCGAGCAGAACAGCCACTGAGGAAATCTATTTCGTATCGACGATATCTTGCAATCCACTGATCCAAATCCAATGAAATTTTCAGGGAAGCTTGCATACCCACGAAGGAATGTCTCTGCAAAATTTCAGCTCGATTGGACATCATCTTGATCGATACGAAATGGATTCGTATCGATTACAGATCGAGGCGAAACTTTCTGGAAATGGTCGCGTGGGCCCCCTCACGTGCCAGACCAAGTCTTCCGAAGTTTGAACGAGATCTGAGCCTCCTACGCCTATAAATAGAGCCCCATAGCATACAGAAAAGGGGGCTTTTTGATTCTGAAGCGTCCAGACTCTGCCGGATTGAGATTTACGTCTTATTCCTACTGATTCAATTCGAATTCCAAATTGTAATTCATTGTTGTTCGCTGTAACTGCTTGTAATCATCAAGAGAGAATCAATAAAATCATCAAAACTTCATAGTGGACGTAGGCATTACGCCGAACCACTCTAAATTGCTTGTCTTTGCATTTTATGTTCTTGTCTGTTGGGGTTTTTGTTAGATAATCTCTGTTTTACATTTATATTCTTCATTTTATCTCTTCAAATAACTTTCGAAAAGTGTTGTGCCCATTTTTGGTACAAACAAAACATACTAGAATATTACATAATACTAGCACAACAACTCTCCAAGCTCTAAATTACATACATTAGATATTACATAATTACAAGAAATACAAGCATAACCACTGATTTATAGTTCATACTTCATTCGTAGCATAATATCTTACAAGCATTACATTAGTAATTCAAAGTTTTAAACTCCAGAGTCCAAACATAAAATAAAAATTACATTAATGCAACTACAACTATAAAGTCAACTCCAAATAACATAAAGTTACTACAGACTGCCAAAGATATTGTAACTTAACTTTAGTCTCCATTCTCCAAGTCTGTCCAAAGGTAAACATATATAAGTTAGCAAATAACATATATAATTGACTAAAGCATATATGAACTAAACAATGGAGTTAAGGGTATACCCAAGTGGCAATTCTGTAGTTTACTGTAAATTATTAACTTTATAATAAAATCTTGTTCAAATTAAAAGTTCTTTTTCTTTCTATTATATACTAGATATAACATGTTATATTAATTTATTTATTTAACTTAAGTATATTTAATAGAAAATCCATAAATGATATGTTTTGTGATAGTAATTACAATGTGTTGTAATCTTGAGAAATTTATCGCAATAAAAATAAACATATCTTTTAAATATTCCTAGTCAAGATGTATGGAGACTGGATATCGATACATTCCTTGAGACTAGAGTATGTAATGGTTTCAAAATTTTGGACATTGTATTACTCATGGTTGGTAAGGGCACAAAGTGTTTACGTACTGATAGTTATTGGATAACTATGGAATGACTCATTCGATGGTGTTTTTTGGCTAGTTAATATAACTATGATCAAATAGAACATATCGATGTGAAAATATTACATAATTCTCTCCACTTGAGAATACTATCGAGCTTTAATATGGAAAATTTGTCTTGATTATATACTTAAATATTGGCATAGTGTCCATCAAACAACTATGGTTGGGTCGAGTGAAAGCATTGGAAGTTAAACACTATTCAATAAAGAATTTGTCTCCTCGATTATACGAGGTTACTAGTATCATGGTCAGCTGAAGTAAACTCAAAGTCAAAGCTCTGGCCAAAACAGTTTATTTAATAATTAATTGTTGTTATCGAACCAAGTAATTTGTGTTTGGCAAGTTGAATGTGGATGATATTGGAATTTTGACCATTACCAAATTCCATAAGTCCTAATGTGATATAGTTTTAACGAAGAAAATTGGTGTAATAATTTTCACTAATGCGAACAACTTAAGATAAGAAAAATTGTATTTTTACTGAAACTATGTAAGTGATAAATTTGGCCATAATGTTACATCATAAGCTAAGGTGACATGTGAACATTAATATTCGAATTGTTCGATATGAATCGGTGAATGAATTTACACCTAAGAGTCACATAATCGAAATGTCGAATACTTCAACTACTACCCGATTTAATTAAATTATAATTATTATGAATTAATTAAATTAATTAATATTTATGAAATATTAATTATAAAATTTTATTTGATTTGTGTTGATCAATTTTAAAAGTAGTGAGTATATAAAAGTTGTATACACACGTTTCGATATACGATATTGATGTACATTTAAATTCAATTTAAATGTAAATTATCTGATTGGGCTTGAAGTAACATGGAGGGCCATATAAGGGCATGATATGGCCTACTATACTTGGTAGGAGGAGGGGTTGAATTTGATTCAATTGGGATTTGAACTGGTAGAGAATATTATGGATCCGAATCCATAATTTGCACCATTCTTTCTCTCTTATTTAAACTCTTATATCCCATCATTTTTGTATTTTCTTTTTTCTCCTCTCTAACCTACCTCTGTCCAAAGTCATATGCCCCCTCCTCCATCATTTCAAGCTTCAAAAACATAAGATCAGGTAAAATATTAATAAGATGCGTAGGTCTTTCAATCGGGCGGCGCTTTCCGGAAGAGTTTGGATACAGATCCAAAAGGAGTCAATCAGATTTGACATCCAAGGTATTACTACCGGGCTATAGTCAAGGTGGCATTCCCATTTATATATATATAATCATTTGTCATTATTCATATTTATTTGCAGTTATATTAGATGCATGCAATTTATATATTTGTGCCATCGACATAGGATGTGAAATACATATACATACACACACAGATATATATATATAATGTGATCATATTTTATATATGCATATGAGCTTTCGGCCAAAATAAATTAATTTTACAAATTTAAAATAATTTTAAAAGGCTTTCAGATCAGAAGTTGATTTTTAATATATAAATACAAATATATTACATATAAAATTTAGTTAATAATATACATGAAAATATTTCACATATATATATATATTAATATAAAAATCTGTGTATATATATGTATGTTTTTTAGAAATATAATACATTAATTTAATTTTAAAATATATATTATAAAATACACACATACATGAATATATATATATATATACATATATTAATAAGCATAACATTATACATGTTGCGAAATTAATTTTTCCAATATATACATATACATATATATTATATTTTAAATAATTTCCATACAGAAATTGTTTTAAATTAAAAAAATAAACAACATATAAAACTATATGGTTTTAATTAAAGAAATTTGATTTTGTTAAAAATTATTTGGCTAAGAAAATATATATGAATTTATATGTATTTATTGATTTACATTTTAAATATATAATATCATTTTATATTTGATTTCTAAATTATTTTTAATATAAAATATACATATATAATATATAATTTCATTTAAAATTAAAAAAATCATTTTCCTAAGTATATATTTATATAATATTAAACTATTTTTTATTAAAAAACTGATTTAATTTTGAAATTATAAGATATTTTAATATTTAGATCTAGATTTGAAATTTGACTTTGAATTTGAATTCAAAATTATCTGTATTTGCAATAATAATTATTATTATTTTACAATATCACACACACACACATTTGTGTATATATATTATGAATATAATTTTTCATCACATTAATACACATACACACACATACATACGTACATATATTATGTAACGACATGGAATTTTGGTCATTTGATTTTGAATATTTAATTGATTTTAATTATTTAAAAGCTTTAAAACTTGAATTAAATTATAGAAATTATTTAAAATCTTTGAATTGTGGATTAATATTTGAATAGTGATTCAAATATCAGGATTTTGAATTGAATATTTGTTTAATAGATTCAGTGGTCTTACTTAAATCCTTTTATTTAATAAATAATAACGATCAATTCATTTTGTAAGTTTATTTGCAATAATAAGTTTGAATAAATAATCAAAAAAATTATTTTTATTTTTACGACTCTATTTTTATTGACGTATTTTATAATTAATTTATTCGAATTTTCCATAATTTTTATTTGTAAAATATTAAAATTATCATTTGACGATTTATGGGCAAATGACAGTGTTTTTGTGATTTTTACATAATCTGATAACCTATATGTATTATTATTGTTTTGGGGTCGATCGCTGTTTTGAATGTGGCCATATTTTTGTTTTGGCGTTCACGGCTTGTATGCAAACAAAAATCTGTGCGGTGAGATGCCGATAAATTCAATATGAAATTAATCTAATACTTAGAGAAAAATCATACCCCCTTTTTCTTTCTTTTTTTTGCCGTCCTATTCATTATTTCTAAAAGCAAGAAAACGTAAGCTTCTCCAACACTTAAATCAAAATAAAATCATTCATTTATCAAAAAAGTAAAAAGAATTGATTTTTGAACTCGTGTGGTGTAGTCTACATTTCTATATGGGTGTTATGGGTAGCGATGGCAGTTGTAGAGATCGACAGTGTGTTGTCGTGAGTGATAATAGACTAGAGTTTGAGTTTCCATGAGATAGAGTAGGAATTAGCTCGATCGAATGGTGGATTCGTCGAGTTGAATAACATCTTGTGGCCGAAAGCTTGGTGGTTCGGTAATCATCGTTGGTGTGTGACATGAATGGTAGCTGCAGCCGGGGGGTAGATCGCGTATTTCTTGGAGAGGCCGAGTGGTTTCATTGGGTATGGTTGCAGAGAGGATGTAGAGAGCAACGCGTTAGCGTTATCAGTATGGAGTTTCATGGAGAATCGGAGGAGTTAGAGGTGTTGGATTATTGGCTATGGAGTAGGTGTTGTTTTAGGTCATTTATAATAGAGGGAATCGAGATGGAAAGGAGATTAAGGTTAATTTTGTAATTTAAAGGTGTAATTAATGTTAATCTTGAAATTAATTTAATCAATAAATTATATATTGAATAACTTTTTCATACAAGGTCCAGATTGAACGCGATTAGTTGCGTTGGATTCATAATGATGTTAACTATGCTTTGGAAGTGGACTGGTTGAGTTTAGAGCTTGTAGAATTTCAAAATATAATCGAATGCTATTTGATTTTAGGCGGAACTGGAACGCTTCGGCGATAACAAGAATATTGGTGAGTTAAACACACCTTTTTGGTTAATTACTATGATATATAGTAGATAAAAATTATTTATTACCTACTTGGATGTTTTATTTGCTGCTGTTTGGTTTGGATAAATTATCATTTTTGAAAATGGATATTATATGAAGTGATAAAATAATACTGATTCAATATAATTACGTTGTTTAAATTATAGTAAATTTAAGCATACTTCTTTGGTGTTATCTATTTGGCCAAATAAACACTGTGTAATAATAAATGGAAGAGTTTATTTTTGAATGATATTTGTTTAGCAGAATAAATTTTTGTCTTGCTATTATATTAATTTAGGCATTATTTAAGTGCCAGTTGATTAATACTGGATATGTGATGTGTTAACAATTGATTGTTGATTATGGATTTGGATTACATATATGTCTTATTATGTAAACACATATAATTTAACTTGGGAAGATAAATTGAATTTAATGGTAACTTGTTTAAGTAACATTGTGGTCATTGAGTCTCTTTCTGGATTTGTAAAGTGATGGATTTAAACTAGCTTTAAAATTTATAATTTGAATTAAAATGTCTTATTTAATTATTATTTTAACAACGTGTTTGTTAAATTTTTATTTTACAAAGTGTTTTGTAAATATTTCTTTAGTAAAGTTAATTATTATATTTATAATGTTTTAAAATTAATTATTTTATTAATCTTGTTTAAAGATAATTAATTACTTACCAAGGTTGTTTAAAGATAATAATTATTTTATTATTGGTTATTCAAAGTTAGTTAATTATTTTATTAATAATGTTGCTGGAAAGTTAATTAACTATATTTTGAAAGTTGTTTAAAGTTATTTTATTATATTTATTAAAATGTATCAAAAGTTTATTATTATATTATTTAAAATGTTTCTAAAGTTTGTTATTATATTATTTAAAAATGTTTTAAATTGACCTTTATGATGTTAAAGTTTTATTTATTATAATCAAACAATAAATTGTATATAAAATGATTCCTTTTTGTAAAATTGATTTACTAAAGGATTTATGAATTTGAAAGAGAATTGAATTGGAAAAGAAGTTTTTTTCTTTAATTATTTCAGAAAAGAAGTTTATAAATGGTTTTAGAAATTTATAAAAGAGATTTACAAATTGTTTTAGAGAAGTACAAAAGAGTTTTATAAATGATTTTGGATATTTATAAAAGAAGTTTTATAAATGATTTTAGATATTTGTAAAAGAGTTTTTAGATGGTTTTGGATATTTATAAAAGAGTTTTATAAATAACTTGGAGGTCCATTAAGGGTTTTATAAATGAATATGGAATTTTAGTAAAGGGGATGTTCATAAATGAAAGAGATTTATTAAAAAGTATTTATTGATGAAATTTATAAAAGAAATTGAGTTAGAATTTCTCCAAATTGGCTTTCTTAATTTTGGTGGTGTGGATATTCTTTTCATGCTTAACATCGAAGGAATAGTATTTGGATTTATCCCCATCTTCGTTCCTTTTTAAACAATATTTGTTTTAATCCTTTTGATATGATTTTGAAATAAAAAATCTTTCTTAATGATTTGTGAATATACTTATACTATTGCATATATAAGTATATGGAAAAGTTTTTCAAGTTTTGAAAGTGAAATGGTTTGTGAATATACTTATTCCGATGAGATGAGTATACAAATATTTTAATAAATATTTGAAAGGAGATTTTAAATTAATGAAAGATTAATTTAAGAAGCTTGGTGGTTTCCATGGGAAATGTAATTTCTATTTGGAATGTTAGTTTATTTGATAGTTAAATAACCAACTATCAAATCTTGGCCCAAATATGTAATCCTTTTTAATTTTGGTGGTATAGAAATATTCCCTACTTAACACCGAAGGATTTTAACTCTGGAAATATCTAGGAGAAACACGGGGATTATATGGTACAATTACTGCCAATGGTGCTATACTGTATATATAAACTCGTTTTGTTCTTCTGGGACAAAAGAGGAGGAGATTCGTCCACATAAACAGTTAGGGGTGATCCCCGTTCTTATGTATTGTCTGATTATTTCCAAAAGAACCATTACCGAGCATTCCGAAAATCGATCAATTGTTTTTGGAACATCCGGTAAGCGGGGAAGTGTACTTATAAGAGACGACTCGAAACAATAACTACTCCAAGACCATATACATGTTCTATGCTTGGAGGAGATCCGATATATGTTTTGGATGTCGGAATCCATGTGTGATTTTGAGACCTATTGAGGTATGAGAATCCATGTATGATTCTAAGAACTTTGTTGAGATGTGGGAATCCATGTGTGGTTTCGAGACCTGTTGAGATATGAGAATCCATGTGTGGTTTTGAGACCTGTTGAGATATGGGTCCATGTGTGGTTCCGAGATCTGTTCGGTTGGCGGTGCGTGAGCTGGAATGCTAGACGTAGCCCCACTAGAAAAAATGACTAAAACCAGAGATAGGATGCATGGCCAGGGGTTTAGCTAACCCATAAGGGTGCAGTCGTCTTCTTTCTAGAGTTACCTACAGTTATTATGCATGCATGGAGCGATGGACTCGGCTTGACAGTTTTTAGGGACAGTTATGTATTTCCTATTGTACATCACTAGGGATGTATTACTACTTTGGAAGGATAACTGTGATCCTTGGGCAGGAGGACCATTCTCGAAGTACCGAGGGCACCTCCGTGGAATCCTACACAATTAGCGAACGCGCCTTAGTGGTTTTTGATTTTATACCTATTATTGTTGTGATGTACACTTACGAGCATCACAGCTACTTGATTATTGGTATTTTTGCCCTTAGACATTATTATAATATCATTGGATTTTCTAATATAAATGGTTTGATTGATGTAAGGTAAAAATCCATCCGTATTTATATGTAGCGTGGTCTTACAAGATACTTATGTTTAGAAAGGTTATTATAACATTAAAAATCCATTTGAGGTGTATTTCTCACGCTGGTTTAGTAGACTGAGCCGGGCGTTATTTTTCTTATAATGTTCGGGTCAGACCGAGCATACTTACAGATCTAGTTTGGATGCTTGGGAGCTTCAGGAGACGAGCTAGATGCCTCCAAGCCATATTCACATATATTTTATTTCCACTGCATTTGTTGTTTTATTTAACAACATTTGTGAGGACAGGTTGTTATAAACTGATTGTAACAACCCGCATATTTATCAATTTATCATTTAAATATTTTATTTAAATATTTTATCGTTAATCGGATTTTGGTCCGAAAAGCTACTTTTTGCATACGGACAAATTAGGACTCGAGACCACTTCCATTGAGTTCAAAATGCCGTTGGCAACCTTTTTGAGTATAAACTTCGATATGTTTGGAGCTAGCTAAAATTTCGAGCTTTTCCACTTGAAGTTTGAGTTTGGGTTCAACCCACTAGCCCACTAATACCCAAACTGAACCCCTCTCCCCTCATTTATTTTCATTCCTAATATTTCAGCTCTAAAGAGAACAATGGGGGAAAAGATTGGAAATGGAAATTCCTAAGCCCTAATTTCATTTTGCAAATCCAAGTTTAGCTCCAAATTTCCAAAGAAGTCTAGGTAAGCATCTTCTTCTTCTTCTCCAACTCATTCTCTCTTCAATCTCAGAACCTAAACCTAACTTAGGAAATATTTTTCTTTTGAACATAGATTGAAGCTTCTTGAGTTGTTATTAAAGAGGGATTGATATTAGCTTTTTCCTGTGCTTCTCATTTGTGCTTTTGGGTTTAAAGGTGAGATTTTTATCTCACATCTTTGTCTATATCTATCTTTGTGATTTGGGAATGAATTCCTAACACTATTTCATGTTCAATTGCTTTTGGTTTGAATTGCTTTGGCGAACATTTCAATTTTTGATGTTTTGAATTCAAAACTTTGAAACTCCTTGCTTTCAATTGTGGACATGTTTTTGGTTGTGAATCGGAGAGCCTATAGGGCCGAATCATCGATTGACAAAAGCCCCGTATTCCATTGCTAAACCGGGTGAAAGGAGTGGGAGATTGCTCTCCCACTAGGCTGAAAAACGATTTCAGCTCGTCACCAGACGTTTGCAGGTAGGTTCAGACGTCTGGAGTCTGTTTCAGGAAGTTCCCGAAACTTCCTGCAGACGTCTGAGTATTTACCTCAGACGTCTGGAGTCTGTGAACTGCTCTATTTTGCCTATTTTTGCCTATTCATCTCGAGATTTCAATTTCCATCGATTCAAGGTTATCCGATAGGTCGTACCGTAAGCAGGGGCGTTGCCCCCGCACCCCTACCTAGGGGGTTGCCACCCTCCTGGACCCCCCTCCGTAGGCGATCTCATTTGAAAAACATTCAACAGAACTTCCACATTGATGCATTTTGAGCTGATTTCCTTGGATTTTGTTCACGTCTTCGAATGTGAATCTTTGTGATAGATCGTTTCAACAATCGTTTTATGACTTGTCACTTTAAAGATATATGAAGGTTTCAATACTAGTAGTAAATATCAAAACTCTTTCATCAAAGCGATTTCAACACTATTTTAAATATCAAAAGTTCGTTTTCTCAAACCGATTTCCAACCTACTAGTATATACAAGCCTTTACTTCACTCGGATGAGAAATCGACTTAAACGACTTAGTAAAACGAGTGGTATGAAACGCTTGCGTTCACTTCGTCGGTTAGCTCTTGGACTTGTTCAATTGAACCCTTTTTGTGACAATTTCCTAGTGAAGATCTACAGTTTGTTCGTAAATATTTAAGTTAAGCTAGTGGTTATGGGACATGAAGCTAAACTCTTATATTTACTAGCTTAGTGTAATTGACACTTCTTGATGATCATGACGATCATTTTTGTGATTTAGACTAGCAACTGTGCGATGTCTCTTTGTCTGCGAGGGAGACTAAACCCCGCTTGTGTGATGTTCACCATCACATAGAAATGGGGTAGCGACCCATGGTCTTCGGTCCGTTCGTGTGTCAAAATTTAATGGATGGCTTCCATGAGATAGCGTCTCATCTTGTGTTACACGTGTTGGTGAGTTTTCATACTCCCGTCTTGTGATAGGCCTCCCCCCTTCTTGTGATTTCTGGATTTCTTGTGATGATATCTGGAATTTTGTGTTTCACCAATTTTCGTGATTTCCATTGATAAGTTTTATCAATTTTTGTGCATTGGTGAATTTGTGTGTCATTGACTTGTTATGAATACAAGTTTAGGGTATGATACCCTATTTTATCTTTGAGAAGATTCTTGTGATATTGATTAATCTCTTGTTGATTTTCAATTACATACTTATAGTAGTATGCCATTATGGTTATTACATGTTAATGCCATGTCTTTTACTTTGTACCATATCATCTGATATTTATAGCTAGACTGATCCGTTTATTATTTTCTTATAAATAATACTCGGGTCAGACCGAGATATTACAGGTGCTTCTGCTTGATTCCTCTTCCGGGATCTATTACTCCGACTTTTGGCTAACTACTTAGATTAGTAGTTTTTGTTGTACACATTTGAGATATTGACTCATTGATGTATTCTTTTGTATAGCATGTTGCTATTCTTTTTGTATTATCGTGGATCTTTCTGACCACTACTCTGATGTACACTTTCATGTGTTATATATATATATTCATATCTTCTTCCGTCTTTGTGATATGGATGTCTGTGACTGATTTATGTTATGATTATTTCTATGTTTGTTTCCGAAGATTATATATAGCCACTGTCTGATAGCTTTGAGTTTGTATCGGTATGTCGGATTTCCTCCTTAAATGAAATGCATTCTGTTCTATCTGACATATCGGTGCTCGCACAAAGAAGTTACATGGATGGTCGCTCCTCAACAGCCTTATTCTCCGTGCTAGTCGACAGCATTACACCGTAGTGTTCTTGGCTAGCGTGGGTATAGAGGTGGGGCGTCACACTGATCATTTGATTAGTTTATTCTAACTGATATGTATATTACAGTTTTTCTTTGTGAAAAGATCTATTGTATATTATATATTACTCGTCACAGTGTGAGATTCTGTTTTGTCTTTTCTTTCTTTTCCTCCAACAAACTATCTTTCCTGCACTTAGATGCTCGGCACGTGAATACCGTGGATGTATTAATGCCGACTTCCGAGGATCGAAAAGGCAGATTGTTACACGTGATATCAAAGCTTTGGTTGAGCGAACACCTAGGCTTTGGTGGGGTTAACTCAGTTGAGATAGGGTAAGCGAGACCCTAGAGTGATTTTTTTTTTGTGTGTGTATAAGAGCACGTATTTGTTAGTGATATAAAATGCTTTATATTGTGTTGATTTATCGGTTGAGTGGTTTATGAATTCTAGTCGATGTAGAAGGAATAATTGTATCGATATGGACTTCTAGACACTTAAACAAGGCAAATCAACACGGTATTGTTTTGAAATGGGTAAATAAAATATTTTACCTAGATTATATTTCATATATAAAAAGAATAATTTACAAAAATTAATATAGTTATATATATGGTGTGTTTGATTGTTAAAGAATGATAATATTCGAATTATTATCGTTTATTGTTGATTAGTTGTGCTCAGTTAGTTATGGGCATTTTTGTTGGTTAAATTAAATACGAACATCTTGTGAATTCAGTTTCATGATTTGATTAAAAGGCGTTCGATGATAATGTGGGATAATGTAATGACCAGTATTTTCAAAATCTTCGAATTGGAATATTTGATTTATTTAAATATTCAAATTCGAATTTAAATTATAATAAAATCTATGTTTCAAATCTAGACCAAATTTTTAATGATGTATTTTTAATTTACTTTATAGGATTTATCCATAATTTTTAATGGGGAAATTAATTTAAAGGACAAAGATTTGTATATTTTTTGTCTCAAGGACACAACCTCAATATTTTTACCACAAGGACAAACATTCTTCTAAAAATTATTCATAAGGACAAACATTTATCAAAATGATTCATAAGGACAACAAAACTGCTACCAAGCTAAAAACTGATACCTAAAAACTGCTACCGATAACTACAAACTGATACCTAAAAACTGCTATGAATGACTAAAAACTGATACCTAAAGAAAGTTGTCCTTTAGGATAAAATATTGAAGACCTGTCCTTGAGGCTAAAACGCTGAAATTTTTTGTCCTTGACAATAATTTCCTGATTTTTAATTTGAAAAATAATCAAATTTTCTTTTGATGCGTTTTTGTGGCAAACATCGGTACTTTTGAAACTTTACATAATAAGTTAACTTATCTATTTTATTGTTGTTCTATGATTATCTCATATTGTTGTGCGCGATCATATTTTTATTGCTGTCACTCACGGTTCGTACGCGAACGTGTTATTGTGTGGCGGGGTACTGCAAAATCTAACTTTTAATTAACCAATTTACCGACGTGCACACATTTTCTTCCATGTTGTTGCCTTCTAAAAAGCATAGTTATTTTATAGACTTATCATTATGTTTTTTTAAAATCGGTTATAAAAGAGCAAAAGTGGACAAAGTTGTAACAATTTACAATTTGCATTCAATTCACGTACACTACTTTTCCCATACTCCCTCTCTTAACACATGTTCTACCTTTCCCCTGTTTGTCCTTGCTATGATTTGTTTGCTTAGAATCCGAGTATTTAGTATTATATATATGTGTGTGCACGTTCATCACACAAGGAGGGGGGATTAATTTTCACGTATGAAACATTTTTCCATTTTCTTCACGCAACATCATTTCATCATGTCCTTCCAAGTTGACTTATATTTCCTTAGCCTTTAGGTAATCGTTATCATATATATGTGCAAATTGTACATGCAAGGAAAGGGAGGAAAAAAAGCTTTAACATATTTTGGCAACAGCAACATATTTTCCACTTTTCCATTTCATTTAATAATTCCAATTTCTTCCACTATGCAAAATATTATCCGTAGCCACTTAAATGAAAGTTGTAGAGGGTGAGAAGATCTATGTTTTTCATTCTTGTTGCATCCGAAATAGTGAAGTGTAGGCTGAGTTATGGAGGAGACATGTTTTGGCTACGTTGAAAGGTTGAACATGTACAGTTTTGGGAAGGGGAAGATGCGTGCATAGGGTGGCGTTTGTTGGCGTGGTGCTGGGGGTGCTCAGGTCGGTAGCAGCGGCGGCTATAAGTGACGAGCGATGGCGGATGCAAGTTGAGGTGAGGGGTTCGGTTACATGGGTTGCATGCGTTATGGGCTTGCATTGGTAAGTGGGCTGGCTTATGATTTTGGGTGGTAAGATTTTAATTAAGTTAAATTAAGTTGTATGATCAGTTAAGTTAGTTTTAGTTATCTATTAAATAATAATAAAGCAGAAGAATTTGAAGCTCTCTTATTAATTTTAGGAATTATCTCCATTCTCCTTGATTCTCTCTTAACTAGATATTTTATTTTTAAAATCCTAAAATTTGGCACTTCACAATTATTCTATTAAAATTTTCGCACTATCTACATTCAAATACCTACTTTAAAGAATCTACAGTTATTTACAAATCTTTCGCGGTTCTCTTTTAAAATTTTACATTATAGTCCACATATTTAAATTAATTACATAATCCAAAATTTAAACTAATTGATCGACTTAGTCGATTAACACTTATTAATAAATCCTAAAAGATGAAAATTTCAATATGTATTCTACAGGCGCATCGATAAATTGATATAAAAAATTCATTTAGATGCAAATATATAAGTCACATAACATAAATTATATACGTTAATGACGATAACAAATTTATTTTATAATTTATCTACTTAATGAATTTATCATGCATTGCACTATAAAATTCTATTAACTTCGAATACCTAAAATTTTAATTTTTTTTTCAATTACTTAGAAATTCTTCTCAACTATTTTCTAATATTTAACATTCAAGTTTGTATATTTAACTAACTGCGTAATCATAAATTTAAACTATTTAAATATAAGTATGATTAATTAATATTTATTAATCCATCTAATAAATCCTAAAAATACGAGGATTTCAATGTATTCAATATTCACGTATATGAAAAAAATGATAAAATTATTTTTTCTTCATTCGGATATATAAAGATATTTAAATCATATAACATAAAAACGTATACATAAATAATAATAACTCTTTTAATGTCTAATTCATTTATCTCAAAAAAATATTGTACATTACATAACACAATTTCATTTTTAACAAACTTCAAAATATAAATTTATACTCTACAACACTACGATGTGAACGCACAATTACATCGATAAAAATTTGATTATATAAACATTACCACTTTCAACGTGTTATCAAACCATACCCAATTCATAACTCAGCTAAATGCTACATAATATTATTTTGCAATTATCAAAATTGTAAGTATGGCCCTTCTACAAGAACTGAAATCTGTGGTTAACTATAATGATAAAATTGTTTAAAAATGAAAACTTAATAATGAATAAAAGTTCATATGCTTGATTCAAAAAAAAGTCACATGTAGATAAGCTAACTATAAGATTTCTGCTCTTCTCAGTTACAATTTGTACAAAGCTCTTCTCAATTTTCTTCAACTTTTCTATGTTTATCTTCTTATTTTTAATAAGTAATATTGATCATTAATTCAGATTATTCTAATAAATTCAATTATTTAACGTTCATCGATCCATTTATAAATTTTTGTAAAAAGATGACAAGTCAATATATATACAACAATCATATTAACAAAATTGTGAAGTTGCTTATTCACTTAAACATATATAAAATGTACCGCATAACATAAATTATTTACATATACATAGTATTAACAATTTTAATTTATAATTTTTTTGAGCTATACATTAATTTTTATAGAGATATGTAGTTAGCAAGTATTGAACCATCAACCGTATATTTGAGTGTCGCATGTCATTTTAGTTTATGATTAATATATCACAACAAATTTATCATTTATTGCATAATAAAATATATTTTTAGCAGTAATTAAAATGTAGATAGTATTTTTTAACAATGTTACCGTGTGCAACGCACGGGTTACACACTAGTAATTTAGGTAAAATAAAATTAGTTTAACTATTTAACTAACACATCAGCTTAGGCTATTGGTTAAATGGTCATGTTAGTGGGATGTCTCTTTTGGGCCGTGTTTTGAAATTGTTAGTGCTGTAATTTATTTATTTAAGTTTAATTTATTAAGTTAAGTGTAAATAAGCGAGTTTAATTAAATTAGTAATTTGTTCATATGAGATAAATGAAGTCCAATAAGAAATTGGTATTGGACCTTTCTATAGTGTTTGGTTGGGTGAGATAAACATAAGTTAAGTTATATTTAGTTATTATAAATTAGTTTGGTTTATTAATTTAAGTTTTAAATGTTTATAACTTTGGTAAATTTTAGTTTACCCATACGAAATCCGTTTAGCCCGCAGATTTCGACATTAAATTCGTATTAACAAATAGAACACGCTAGTGTAGTTTATTGACACGTTTAGATAAGCATAAAATATTGATAAATTAAAAAAATACTCATTAAAATTCAGGCCTAAATCTGAAACATAGATTTTATTATAATTCCAATTTGAATTTGAATATTTAAATAAATGAAATATTCCAATTCGAAGATTTAAAAATACGTGTCGTTACATTCTTCCCCCTTTAAAAGAATTTCATCTCTGAAATTTCAAGGACGAAAATAAATATAACGAAAACCAAACAATTAACAAAAGCTAAGCGCACCAAAAATAATATCAACCATAACCCCGATCGGAGGTACGGTGCCTTATCCTATCCATTTTTATTTATCAAATTAAGGTAGTTTCATTTTAAAATTCCTATGTTGATTTACTAACCCTAGATGAAATTTTACTTAGACACCTAACCTAAGCTCTGATAGCAACTATGACGACCCCACTTTTCAGACCAGTAAAAATCACTGAAAACCCGTCCGTTCTAAAACTATGAATGAAAACTACCAACTTAATACACAATGTTTGATAAATATTCAATACTATTAAATGTATAGGATACAATTTCAATTGTACAAGTCATCAGAGTAATCAATTTAATCTACAGGTGTGCTTAAATACATATCAAATACAAATACAAATAAATCTACCACTGCGCAACTCTGATGAAAGAGACTACAATAACCATTCCTACAAACTCAATAAACATGTCATGTTATTATTGGGGGTGCATCACTACTACATGTGACTGCCTACGTACCCTTATTTAATTGGGTACCCAATTAGATACACGATCAAGCCAACGTAGTTCTCTTACCGCAAATAGTACTCAAGGAGCCTACGATGCACAAACAAATATGCAATTCCCAAACTACCCACTTATGCTTAATCTTCACATTTAGATTCTTCAATTCTGATTAGCTTTATTATTTTCAAAAATATATTCATTTTCAAAAATAATTTCTTCGAACAAAATCCCCAGTTTTATTTCAAATCTTTTGAAATAATAATACATATCTTTTATATCAAATCATACTTTCAAGTTTAAATCCCTCAAGGTAAATACCACCATGCTTTCAAGGTTAATTTATGCATACTTCTTTGGTGTTATCTATTTGGCCAAATAAACACCATGTAATAATAAATGGAAGAGTTTATTTTGAATGATATTTGTTTAGTAGAATAAATTCTCGTCCTGCTATTATATTAATTCGGACATTCATTTAAGTGTCAGTTGATTAACACTGAATATGTAATGTGTTAACAATTGATTGTTAATTATGGATTTGGTTTACATATATGCCTAATTATGTAAATACCTATAATTTAACTTGAGAAGTTAGATTGAATTTTATTGTAACCTGTTTAAGTACCATTATGGTCATTGAGCCTCCTTTTGGATTTGGAAAGTTATGGGTCAAACTTACTTTAAATTTTATAATTTGAATTTAAATGTATTATTTAATTATTATTTAATAAAGTGTTTGTTAAATTTCTATTTTACAAAGTGTTTTGTAAAATTATTTCTTTAGTAAAGTTAATTATTATATTTATAATGTTTTAAAATTAATTATTTTATTATTGTTGTTTAAAGATAATTAATTCCTTATCAAGGTTGTTTAAAGATAATAAATTATTTTATTATTGATTATTTAAAGCTAGTTAATTATTTTGTTAATAGTGTTGCTGGAAAGTTGATTAATTTTATTTTGAAAGTTGTTTAAAGTTATTTTATTATATTTATTAAAATGTTTCAAAAGTTAATTATTATATTATTTAAAATGTTTTTAAAGTTTGTTATTATACTATTTAAAAACGTTTTATATTGATCTTTATGATGTTAAAATTTTATTTATTATAGTTAAATAATAAATTGTTTATAAAAGGATTCCTTTTTATAAAAAGGATCTATTAAAGGAGTCTATGAATTTGAAAGGGATTTGAATTAGAAAAGAAGTTTGTTTTCTTCCTTCAATGATTTTAGAAAGGAGGTTTGTAAATGGTTTTAGAAATTTATAAATGAGATTTATAAATTATTTTAGAGATTTATAAAAGAGTTTTATAAATGATTTTGGATATTTGTAAAAGAAGTTTAATAGATGATTTTGGATATTTGTAAAAGAGTTTTTAGATGGTTTTGGATATTTATAAAAGAGTTTATAAATAACTTTGAGGTTTATTAATGGGTTTATAAATGGATTTGGAATTTAAGTAAAGGGGATGTTCATAAATGAAAGAAATTTATTAAAAAGAATTAATCGAAGAAATTTATAAAAGAAATTGAGATGGGTTTCCCCAAATTAACCTTCTTAATTTTGGTGGTGTGGACATTTGTTCTATACTTAACACCGAGTGAATAGAGTTTGGTTTATCCTCATATCCATTCCTTTTTAAATAATATTTGTTTTAATCCCTTTGATATGATTTTGAAAATAAGAAATCTTTCTTAATGATTTGTTAATATACTTAAACTATTGTATATGTATTTTTATGAAGAAGTTTACCAAGTTTTGAAAGTGAAATGGTTTGTGAATATACTTATTCTAGTGAGATTAGTATATGAATGTTTTAATTAATATTTGAAAGGTGATTTTAAATTATTGAAAGATTAATTTACGAGGTTCAGTGGTTTCTATGGGAAATGTAATCTCTGGTTGGAATATTTGTTTATTTGATAGTTAAATAATCGACTATCAAATCTTGGCCTAAATATGTAATCCTTCTTAATTTTCGTAGTATGAAAATATTCCCTACTTAATACCGAAGGATTTTAACTCTAGAAATATCTAGGAGAAACATAGGGATTATATGGTATAGTTACCATCTGTGGTGCTATATTGTACGTATATACTTGTTTTGTTCTACTAGGAAAAATGACGAGGAGACCCGTCCACATAAATGATTAGGGGGTGATCCTTGCTCTTATGTACTGTCCGATTATTTCCAAAAGAACCGGTTTTGAGGATTCAGAAAATCGATCGATTGGTTTTGGAACATCCGGTAAGCGAGGAAGTGTACTTGTAAGAGATAACTCAAAATCGTAACCACTCCAAAACCATATACGGGTTCTATGCTTGAAGGAGATACAAGATCTATTTTGGATGTTGGAATCCATGCACGATTCCGAGACCTGTTAGGGTATGGGAATCCATGTGTGGTTTCAAGATCTTTGTTGAGATGTTAGAAACCATGTGTGGTTCCGAGACCTGCTGAGATACGGGAATCCATGTGTGGTTCTGAGATCTGTTCAGTTGACAGTGCATGACTTGGAATGCCAAATGTAGCCTCACAAGCGAAAATGACTAAAACCAAAGATAGGATGCATAGCCAGGGGTTTAGCTAACCCATAAGGATGTAGTAGTCTTCTTCCAAGGGTTACATATAGTTGTTATGCATGCATGGAGCAATGCACTTGGCTTGATAGTTTTTGAGGCCAGCTATGTATTTCCTATTGTACATCACTAGGGATGTATTGTTGCTTTGGAAGGATAAATGCGATCCTTGTGCTGGAGGACCGTTCTCGAAGTACTAAGGGCACCTTCGTGGAATCCTACCCAATTAGCGAGCGTGCCTTAGCGGTTTTTGATTTTATACCTATTATTATTGTGATGTACGCTCATGAGCATCACAACTACTTGACTATTGGTACTTTCGCCCTTAGCAATTTTTATAATATCACTGGATTTTCTAATGTAGAATTTTTGGTTATCGTAAGGTAAAAATCTCTTGCAAGTCCATTTGTAAATAGATCAGCTAAGTTTTGACCAGATCTCATGAAATCTATGATAATTACCCCATAGTGAGCATTTTTTTTACTGCACCGTGCCTTAGACCAATATGCCTAGATTTGTCATTATATACCTGGATGTATGCTCTTGATAGTGTCACTTGACTCTCACAATGCACAGATATTGGAGGCATTGGTTTTGTCCATAAAGGATTTCTAACAGCAAATTTCTTAACCCTTCCGCTTCTTTACTACAAGAAGCCAGTGCTATAAATTCAGCAGCCATGGTAGAATCTGCAATACATGTCTGTTTCTTTGAGGCCCGGTGATGTGCATGTAAAAGTGTATATTTTTACTCACATATTTAATCTTCTTTTATTAATATAAGTGAGCATATTAGAGTATTTTACATGTTTAAACCAAAATCTAAATTGTTTTCAAATCATCATTCATTCATCTTTATTTGGGAGCAAAATGATAATTTTGTATATGAATTAATTTTGAGAAAATTTATTTGCACATTTTTATTTTTATTTGTAGGAAATTGAATGCAAATTGGATAAAGCTTCATGAACGTATGCATTCACATATGTTGAAAGCAAATGAAGAAATGAAATAAAAGGATTCATGCAACATGGAGATTCCACATGCCCACTAACTAATGCACCATAATTAAAAGTACATGCACTTGTTAATGGAGACTTAAAGGTATGTTAGCGGAGATTAATTAATTCCCTAATGATTACTTGGGGGTTACACAATCTTCAGGGCATTTTTGGTAGTCTCCTACAAATGGAATTAAAGTTTTAAGCATGTATAAATACCCCTTATGTTTCATGTAATTAGCTTCTTCTTTTATGCAAAGTTGTAGCACAAAATTAATGATAAATAAATATCTCTTTAATGGCTTCTTAGCCTTGTTCTTTACTTTCATGTATTTTTATTTGGGGTTTTGGACCAAAGGTCCCTATTTTCAAAGCTCATGCACAAAAAGTCCCTGCTCATAAACCCATGTAAATTAGGTCCCTATTTTGTTGTTTTTTACCAAACTGTCATCTTCTAGAAAATCGACTTAGCATCATTTTCAAGGGCAAAAGCGGTATGAATTAGCCAAAATCTAAAAATAGGGACCTGATTTTCATAACTTATTCGGGAGGGACTTTTTTTACATCATCTTTCAATTCCAGGGACTTGACAGACATTCCTTGTTTTTATTTCATGCTTACTTTTATTGCTATTTTATTTTATGCTATCTTATTTAGTTTATGCTTCTCTTATTTCATGTTAGTAGCATAGATTTAATTCTTGTAATTAGTTTAGTTTTATTTCATGCAAGTAGTTAAATATCTTTTTTTAATTAGCTCTCATTTTTCCTTGTTATTTTATGTTGAAGTCACTTTATGTTAACATGTATTCAAATATGAGAAGCTAAACCCCTTTAATTTTAGGGGTAATGAAGCTCTCATGAAACATATTAAATTAACATAATGATTTCATATATGATTTCTTTTTTGTGCTTAATGGAAATTAAGAATGATGGTAGTTTATGTTTTTTTTAGTGAATTTGATAGCCTATATTGACAACTCAAATGGACTATGTTTAATCTGATATAAACATAAACTATTTGATCATTTGCCTAAGTGATTTTGATGATGAAAGTCAAAGTAGAATCAAAATTTGATGATCTATGTTACTAGTTCATAATAAATAGATCATGCTTAAAAGATTTTATTTTTAATTTCATGTCATTTTCATGAGAATTGATAAGTGAGTTTGAATGGTGTGTTAAAGTTTGATGGTTTAAGTTGTGCTAATTAATAGCATAAATAAATAATACTTATAATAAACACATCAATCATTTCTACTTAAAATTTAATGAGAGATTATAGATGAATTTTGTGTTGATTTATATGAATGATTGGAAGTGATTTGCCTCTAAATTACTCCTTAATCTCATAGTTTTACTCTCATTTTCATTCTACTTTTAGTTCATTTCTCTACAATTTTAGTTAAATCACCTCTTGATTTTTAGGCTAATTTGATTGAGTAATTTTAGAATTTAATTCTTTCTTTGTAGAACGACCCGTACTCCCATACGTATTATAGTTGTATGTCGTGCGCTTACAGTGTTATAACGATTATATTTTCAACGGTTTTCTAATCGATAGAAAATCCGTCGTTAAACACTCAGGACATCTCTCCTCTACCAAGAGTGAATACCCATCCACTGGTTGATTTATTGTTATTCTCTAGTTTAGTGTTCCAACTACTGTATCCTTCAATTACATTTGGATACCCGCTATACAATATATCATGGTCCATGGTTCCTTTTAAATATTTTATAATTCTTTGTACAGCTAGTCGGTAAATATGACTAGGATTATTGGTATATCTACTCATTTTACCAATAGCATAGGCAATATCAGAACTTGTGCATGTCATAACATACATTAGACTACCAATAACTTTAGCGTATTCTAGTTGATCTACTAGTTTTAGAATATAGTTGCATATTTGGATCAAATGGGGTGCATACCAGTTTGTAATCAAATTGATTATACCTTTTAAGAAAATTCTCTATGTAATGAGACTGGGTAATGACCACTCTTATGTTGTTTTTATGATTCTTATTCCTAGAATCAGTTCAGCTTCTCCCATACTTTTCATGTCAAAGCATGAAGATAGAAATCTTTTCGTTCTTCAATACTCGAGGTATTAGTCCCACTATTAATATATCATCAACATAAAGGCATATAATTACACCTTTATCATTACAAAATTTGTTATAGACACATTTGTCTGATTCGCAAATCTTAAAACCATTTGATACTATGGTTTTATCAAATTTCTCGTGCCACTGTTTTGGTGCTTGTTTAAAACCATAAAGTGATTTAATAAGTTTACATACTTTACGTTCTTGTCTAAGCATCACAAAACCTCCTTGTTAAGGCATATATATCTCTTCATTAAGTTCTCCATTTAAGAAAGCAATCGTAACGTCCATTTGATGAATTTCAAATTTAAAATTAGATGCTAATGCAATTAATGTCCTAATTGTTGAAATTACAGCTATATGTGCATAGGTATCAAAATAATTTATGGCTTCTTGTCAAAATGCTAAATCCTGAGACTTTAGAAATTGTAGCTACAGGTTTAAATGACTTTACAGTTCTCATTCTTTTAAGATCAAATTAGTTTTCTACTTCAGTCTTATAAGTCATAAATGAATTTAATATGCATATCATAAACATCAAATTTATTGAGGAATCTATATTTAAACAAACATACTTCCTATAATTCTAGAATGTGAGACTATTCCTAATCCTGCTTCCTCTTCTCTTTCTCTTCTTTTTATTTAAAAACAAAATAACTCACACAAAATATTTTATAAAAAAATTCACTAACAAACCTATGTATAAATAGAGTATTATGTAAGTTAATTTTTTTTTTGTTATTTTAGTTTCATTTGTATTAATAATGAAGAAGGTTAAATTCGATCATACCACGAGAGAACTGTAGGACGAACTAATTGTATAAGTAAGCTAAGACATCGCTAAAAATTAAGCGCAAATTTCTTTAGAGCAGTTTAATTCATCATGACATGAATAATACACAAATGAATGCGGAGAATAAAACAAAAATTCATATAACTAATCAAGCTATCAAAATATAATTAAGTTGTTTACAATCAAAACTAACGTTGATTCTATCGACATCTTTATTGGTGATACCATGCTTTGGTATAAATGTAATCTTCATCTGATTGTGAAAAACATTTAATCCATGCTGACAAATGATGACAATACCATAAACAACTTAATAAAGTTATGTCGATCACTGATGGTTAAGAAAACTCACATGTCAGACAACTTCTAAAATTTGACAAATTATATAGCAATGTTTAGACATTTGGACCTTTGGATAGTTCAAGAAGTCTTTGGTAATGTTAAACTAAGAACCAATGATGTCATATAACAAAAACAAAATGAGTGAAAATTTATGAACGCATGTTATTAGTGTCAACATCAGCAGAAGATTGTAGAAACTAAGTAATTTGTCACTGATTTAGCAAATTGATTATGCGACCCCTCTTTATGCAAATCAGCATTCAAATAGTGGGTGTATTGTGATGTCAATGCAAGGGTATCAGCCAGAATACCTATTATGGTTGAACCATCAATCTCTCAACCATACCAACCGTTAATGCGGTTACCGTCTATAATGGTAAAAATTAAAGAATTTGATAATCGCCGTTAACCATACCAACCATACACAATTGTTTTGTATGATACTTAACACTAAAGTATAAAATTAGTAATTTATGTTAAATGAATAGTTTGTATATTAATAATATGTACCTTCATGAACGGATAATATATGCATGTATATTGGTCATTTTAGAAACAAATAAATAAATTTACAAAAAACAGTTAGAACTATATGAATTTATTATCAAAATGCATATAATTGAAAGTGTATGTACAACATGCTTCAAAATTGAAAATATGAAGATTAACCATCATAAACGGTTATGGTAATGGTTAAAAGAATTTATAGCTGTCAACAACGATATGGTTACGGTTGGTGGTAATAACGACCGTTACCGCAACCGTAATACCCATAATATACGGTATAACTTCAATAGTAGCCAAAGTATATTAGAACTTTTATAAAACCAAAAGAAATGTGTTTAATAAACATTAGTTGACTGATAATTTTTTTTATGAACATATGCTTTGAATACATTCTAGATCTAGTTTCATAGTGGTTGATTATCATGAGATAAAGGCGGGGGAAAAATATTTTGTTAATCTATACATGTGGTTCTGAATTAAAAGATTAACTTCATTGCAAATAAATAGTTCTGAGCAGCATATGTTACTACCTGAACTTGAGCGCATTCATTGCTATTTGCTTTGTCATAAAAATCAATCTCATGCATCGAATGTTATTACCAGTATTCAATGTGAATTTTTAAGACCATTTTCAAAAGTAATCACAAGTTACGTGCATTTAGCTGCATGCTCAACTTTGTAAATGTAATGATGGAAATATCTTGGTTGTAGAAAACTTCATTTTCTGTAGGAAAAAGATATGCATAAATATATTAGGGTTAAAGAAGAAGGTTTAAACATCCAAAATAGACATAGCACGGAAACAGTTAGTACCACTACATCATTACTGAGAAAAAAGATGAAAGTAGAGCTGACCTTCAAAATCAGCCGCAACAGCAACCTGCAATGGTATATTTGACAATTGAACCAAGAGAAGAACGGGTTTAAGATAAAATGATCCTAGAATTAAATTATAAAAATACTTGCAAAATATACCTGCAACTGATTGCTAATCCATCGCTTCCAAATTTTTTTTAGTGTCCTTCAACAGTGAGATACAAATAAGTAGAAATTGAAAAGAAATCATAAATCAGTTAGTAACAATTGGACAAAAGTTAGATCTTCAACGAATTTTTTTTATACAGGAAACCTATACATTCTAAAATCTGCAAAATAAAAACCCAAATAATGTGAATTAAAAAAAATGTATTTATGTGGTTATACAAATTGAGTGAAAAAATATTCATACACCTGTTCAAAACCGAGTGAAAAATTAGTCATTCAATTATTCAAAATCAAACATGCATATAAATAACCCAAGCCCTAAGAGCATTTCCAATCGAAGGGGGGTGGAAGGGGTCGATCCAAGGCAATCGACCACAAACCCACCCCAAACCGAAAAAAACTTAATCAGCTTTCCTTTAGACAGTTGAAGAAATATTTCCTTAGCCGGCTAAAAGAAAGCCGGCTAAGTTTATATATTTCCTTACCAGGTTTTCTTTTGGCCTGCTAAGGAAATATATAATTTTAGCCGGTTTTCTTTAAGCCGGCTAAAGAAATATTTCCTTAGCCGACTAAAAGAAAGCCGACTAAGAAGCAACCTTCGAATTGCTTTGGCAACCTTCCGGGTTGCCAAAGCAACTCGAAAGACTTCAACTGACCTCCCGTTGGGGGTCAGTTGCTTCCCAACCATAACCTGGTTGAGAATGTTCTAACCATCAAACATAACAATAGCTTTTTATATCATCAATTAATGCTAGAGAATACTGAAATTAAAAATGTAAGTACCTAATTTATTGTTTTTAGATTCTTGTTGTATAAGAATGCATTATTAATGACATATTATGGTTCGTGTTCATTTTAGCATATGATAATTGCATGGTAATTGATGGTTTTATACTTAGGATAGACTTGTTGCTTATATGTTGGTTGTATATAACTTTACAATAGGTTACTGCCTGTTAACGCTAAAAAGTGAACGCTAACACCCGGTGTGTAGTAGAATTGTGAAAGCACCACCCGTGTGACGGGAACAGAAATTAAGCAGTAAAATAGCAGAAAAGCAGTAAAAGACAGCAGTTTATAGTGGTTCGGCTTGAGATCGAGCCTACGTCCACTTTGAATCTCTTTATTATTGAATCCGGTTACAAATCGATACAATTCACTTATGAAAACAATACAGTTTGATCACAAAGACAATCTCGACTACTAGCTCAAACTTCGATGATGAAACTCGATGAATCCGTGTTGGATGTAGAGAATTCCTCTCGAAGCTTGTTGTAGTGTCTCGAATGTTTAAAGATCTTCGGTTGTTGAATGAGTGGAGAGTTCAGCAGAGTATCGACGCCTTGAGAAATGATCGGCCCCCCAAAGTCCTCTCCTCGTTAGAGTAGCTCTCATATTTATAGGGGAAGAATCTGGCCTGAACTCAGTTTCCAAGTCCTTAGGTCGTTTACGACTTAAGATAGGTCATAAGTCGTCCCCGACCTAAGAAGCTCGGGCTATCTTTTAACAGCTGCCATCATGGTTCCACATATTTGCCAAGGCATAGGTTGTGAACGGGCTAAGGGAAAGTGGTAGGTCGTGAGCGACTTAAGGAGATGGTATGAGAAGCCTTAGGTCGTGAGTCGGCGAGGAGATAGGGGTTTATATTAGTTCCCCCTGAATGTCCAGAACGAGCTAAAGTCATAAGTCAGCAGCGACTTAGCATATGTCGTAGGTCGGTAACGACTTAAGAAATATATCTTGGGTTACATGGTTTCCTCTGAATGAGTTAGTATGGGTCGTACGCGACTTATGGAAGGTCGTAGGCCTTAAGTCGTTAACAACTGCCTTAAGTCGAAGACTTCCTTATCTCGTGAACTCTTGAGTCGGAGCATCTCTTAAGTCGGTGCCTACCTTAACTCGGAGCATTCCTCAAGTGGGTAAGTGTTTTAGGTCGGTCCTGTAGTTAAGTCGGAGCTTTCTTAAGTCGTAGATTTTCCTTAACTCGTAACTTATTAAACCGGTGCCGTCTTAGGTCGTTGGGTAGAAGCTTTAGGTTGGGGACGACCTAAGATAAGTCGTAAGTCCTTTGAGTAGTTAAGTCATAGATCCCCTTAAGTCGTAGATCGTTAGCTTTTTAACTCGTTAGGTCGTAGCTTCCCATAGGTCGTGGCATAACTTAAGTCGTTCACTTCTTAACTCGTAGGTCGTTGTCAAAGAGGAGTTAACATTTGCCCCTCGAAGTACACGCCTAGGTCGTGGGTCGTGTGCTTCGATCTTCTCTTGTGCTCTGATTAGTCGTTATGTCGTGAACGACTTAGCGAGAAATTAGGTCGTGTGATGTCGGTTCGCATTTCATTGCCCCGGGGTATAAATAACTTAGGTCGTTCCTCCTTCAGCTCATCTGATCTAACGTTCATTCGGCTATTAACAAGATTTCCAGCTCTCGAAGGCGAATTCAATTGCTCGACCATCAATCATCTTTAACTTTACATTGCGTAAGTGAACCCGTTCTCTACTTAATCCTTGGTTGTCACTGAATTATGAATCTCACTTGCCTTATGCCACGCCTCACGATTTTCTTTCAATCGATTGCCGATGTATTCGAGATGGTTTGATTTGGCTTTCGGTGATTTGTGAGAAGAAGGGGAAGAGTTTCAGTGCTTTAGGTTGACTGATTTGTGATTTTAGAGGGGATGAAGAGGCCATTATTGGGTTGGAGAATTATGAGGAATGAGACAGGCTCGGAGATTGATGAGTTAATGAGCTTCTTAGTGGAGGAAGGAATTTGGAGAGAGGAACTGAAGCTTTGGCTCGAGCAGGAGATAGCTTGAGATCCCCTGAAAACGACCTAACATTTTCACAGCCTAGATCGTGCACGACCTAACTCCTTTGGTTGCTTCTACCACTCTTGCGGCATAGGGTTTAGGTCGTTGCCGAGCTAGGACAGGAAGGCTATTTTGACTTTTCCTTTGTGCGGCTTACGACCTAAAAAGTTAACGACCTAACTTGTCTTGCGACATCTTATAGATCGTGGACGAGTTAGCACTTTAACTCTTAACTCGTGAGCGCATCTGAACGACCTAATTACTTAACCAAATTCCATTGCCTTGAATTCTTGGACTTGAACAATCTGTCTTAAGAGAACATGCCTTGGACATTCGCAAAGCCTTGACAGAACTTGACTGAACTTTAGTTTTAAACTGCCAAAATGAACCGCTTGAACTTCGACCTGTTTGAACTTGAGCTTTTGTTGTACTTCCTTGCAGATTACTTTAATTTTTAAAGCTGTCAACCTGTTAAATATAACATTTGCAGAAAAGCGGGACAAATATACTGCCATTGACTGCCCACATCGAACGACAGATTAGCCGATAAAAAGAAAAAAGCAACTTAAATGAACGCATGTGTATGAAATGTTGTGAATTGACAAGTTCAGGTGAAGCATCAAAGCAAAGTCTAAATAATCAATTAAAGCTAACTTGTATGCATCAACACTGTACTTGTACTTATAATAACAAGTCCCGGAATTCTATAATTGACAAATATCAACCAATTTGATTCCAGTTATCTTTACCTGTTATTTCACTAGTTTTACATAACACTTCACACTTTTAGGAAACGTGCACCTTAATATTTGATCATCCAGTTCTTTGTGTAGAATGGCATCTCAACAAGAAGACTTGGAACCAGCTGGAGAAGCTTTTCCAATTGCTACTCCATTGAACGATCCTCCGGAAAGGACTCCTACCACTCTGAGCCACTAAGTTTTTCGTCAATTATGCATCCAGTTTGGCATTGCCGAAGCTGACGCTTTGTTCCCTGGAATAAATGATACTGCTGATAGGCCGCCTCATGGCTTTGTCGCAATTAACCGCCAAATGTGTTTGAGTGGATCTATCCCCCCATTTAACGACTGTCTTCGAGAACTTCTCCTCCAACTATCTATCTCCCCTTTTCAACTACACCCTAATGGTTACTCCATCCTGGTGGGACTGTGTGTGCTTTTTAGGAGAACGCTAGACCGTTTTCCCAGTTTTGCAGAAATTCGCTTCTTGTGCACATTTGCAAAGAACAAAGACCATCCCTCTATCACACTTGTGAGGAGCGCCAGGAACCGTAGACTAATTATCGGTCTTCCCGAAATCGTTCCCGGGTTCCTGAGCCAGTTTTTCTTTTTTCGTTGTCCTCCGGGATTCTATACCGACTGGAGAGTAGGAAGTAAGACCTTTTATCTTCGCTCCTTATTTTTTCCGAACTTTTCGAAGCTTGAGTTGTCGTGTTAACCTCGCCCTTTCCTTTTGTAGAACTACCTTCTCCGCTTAGGGATTCCGTCCGCCAGCCAATCTTCGAAACTCTCAGTGCAGTGGCTATTGAGGAGAGGAGTGTTCAATTTCTATTGACAGACGAATTTTTACATCACTTCGGGCTTTTAGACTCTTCCCGCTTTATTCAGCCCCGTGAAGTTTCTAATTCTTCAGCACAGACAGCTGATGCCCCAGCTTCAACGGAAGAGATGGTTCCAAAGGAGCCAACTGTAGACACCGTATTAGTAAAGTGTTCTACTTCTATCGATGTTGCGGGATCGTCCAACAAGCCGGCGCTTGCTCCAATTATTGAAGAGGAAGAGAATCCTCGAATTTTTGAAAAGTCAGCCGATGTGGAAGTTGAAAAAGATAATTCTTCCGTGCATCATGGCGATGATACTTTTGACAGTCTGAGCGATATCATGATAACCTCTCAGGAGCTCTTTAAAGATGATGTTTCTAAAGCGATCTCTCCTGTTATTGAAGCAACTTCTTCTTTGCGACAAACCACAACGCCTTCTGTACAAGCCGTCGCCGTTCCCACACAAAAAAGTGGTTTGTAGTTCGACGCGCATAGCTTACACGCCACACACACTTAGGATTTTTGGCACTTATATGCACTCAGCTTCTTCAATTTGAAGATTTCTAAGACTTGTCTTTTCTTCAATTTCAGGTTCTCTGATGGGGCGAAGTGGCTCTTACTTCGACAAATTCCAGCATCACAGAAGCCGCGATGCTTATGATTTTAGGAGTTATCTCAGTGCCCAGAGGGAAACTGATGAGGAAAGAGCTGCCAGAAAGGCTCATGAAAGGCGAGCTCATGAAGAGCGCCGTCGGAGAGAAGATGAAGAGTACTATGGAAGTAAGGAGGAGCGACGCGACTCTTCCCGCAGAAGCGATGATCCTTACAAGAGGAAATCTTATGATGACAAGGGGAAAAGTCACACTTCCGATGATTCTAGCAAGCGGATCAGACTTGGCGAAAAAGATGCGTCTAATATCTCGGAAAAGACTACCGCTTCTATTCCTCCTGATACATCTTCCGGTTCTCCTGCATTAAAGAAGTCTGACATCCAAGCAATTATTAATAGGCCTCAGTATCAAGCCGGGGATGGGCCTCCCACACTTCAGAGCCGATTTCCAAATTGGTGTCTAAAAGGAGTCCGTTTTGACTTAGATTTGGTCCCGATCGACAAGCAAGACATGCTAAAAAGTCTTGATGCAGTTAGGCTTAACATTGAGAGGATGTCGCAATGGCAGAAACTCGTCGATGAACTCCAAAGAGTTAATCATATGAATCTTGAGGCCATGATGACCATGGAGAACGATAAATCAGAATGGGATAAAATCTACAAGCAGCACGATGCTGAAATGAACAGCATTAGTGATGGTTATGGGAGGCTCGAAGCCGAAGTTGAAAGACTCAAAAATGAGCTTGCTACTTCTTCCACTTCCTATTCACAGAAAGAAGAAATGCTCCAAAAACAAGTTTGAGACGCCCATGCTGCTCAGCGAGATATTGAAGTGAAACTTGAAGCAGAGCAGCATGTTACTAGAAAATATCGTGATGACGCTGCTCAACTTCAGGAGAAAGTTAGCTCTCAAGACTTAGAAATTATGAGACTGCAGTCTCAGTTATTGAAGACTGAAAGAGAGCGTGATGAAGCTCTCTCTGGTAAAGCTGCAGCTGAGGAGTCCCAAAAGGCAACCAGAGCCACTATTGACACGACTTTATTCGACTTTTATATCCATTGCATCTTGGGGCGTGGGAGGCTTTCATTTTTAGGACCGGAATATGAAGTCACTTTAGCTGAAGTATGGGAGGCGATCATTGACATGTTCGGCGGTGCCGGTTATGCTGAAGCAGATCTTCAAGCCACCTACTTAGATGAGAGTACCCGTGCTGCCCTTGCCAAAGGAAAAGAGCAGCTTACCCGAGTGCGAGCCGAAGCGACGGGAGAGAAGCTTCCTGAGAAAGAAATACTTTCTATTGCCCTTGTTCATATTTCGGCTTCAGCTCATGTGGATATTGCTGGCTCTAGCTCTCACTCTCCGCCTCTTGCTAAAGTTGGCCAAGAAACTGTGACCACTCCCACAGAGGAAGAGGCTATGGAAGACTTTAAAGCTCAGAAATTTGAGATTGATTTCGCCAAACCGACTTCTCCAAGTAATTTTGACGTCGACCCATCTCCAGTGAATTACCTATTAGATTTGACTGAGCTTGATGAACTTCTCACTTATTACTTAAGCTTTGACGAACCAATATCTTCTCCTATCCTGGAGAGTACTGATTTTTAACTTATTTTCTTATGTAGCGGAAGCGCCGAAAACTGCACCAACCTCTCCTTCTTCAGCTACCATTCCTCCTTCTTCTCAAGTTACTTCTCTTCCAGCTTCTCAACCAGGTTCACAGGAAGAACAGATAGCAGCCCTTCAAGGCTTGGATGAACCACCTGCTTCTCAGGAACAGAAAGCGGAAGATCTGGAAGATAGTGAGAAGACCCCGGAGCAGTCTTTTGATTACGACACAAAGCTTTCTACATTTCTTACTCCGGGGAGTGAGTTTTCTTCCAAGAAGAAGGGGAAACGTGTGGTTTCGAAGAAAGGAAAGAAAAGTTCTTCTATTGCTGGAGATGAAGCAGAAGTCGATCCGGTCGAGTCTCTTTCTCCTTCTTCTCCGATACGGCCTCCGAAACTAATTATCAGGCCGGGTAAAAGCTCTAAGGGCGGGAAGAAGGAGAAATGAGTTTGATTTTGCCTTTTCTGCTTTTTTGCATGTATTGACCGGAGATTGTGCGGATACCGGTCTCCGCTTTTTTGAATCCTGCATATGTAAAGAATTTTTATAGTATTGAATAAAATAATCCTTTTACTTGAACGAATTCTTGTTAGCATATGTGAACACATCTATTTCTTGCTTTTAGTGTAGAATAAACGATTCTTTTTACTTGTACAAACTTTTTGTCTGTGTTTGAGAATGCATTTATTCCACATCTACTCTTCGTGATATTGCAATGAACTTGCGGTATGTTGCTTGCGCATTACTTTTATTAATGTAACTGAATTGTATAGTGTTGCCCTCATACCACAAGTGTATTGCAACATTTCTAGCTTTTACAAGACTGATATTCCTATTTTAGAGAATAACTATTCCGCTTTTAAGGGAAGAATCATTCTGCATTTAATAGATCATATCTCATTTTTGGAGAAATTTTCATTTTCTCTTTCTTCCTTGAAGAACACTTCAACTTTCAGAGATGATCACTCTTATTTGTTAAAAAGTGGATTTTCCCATGCAATGAAGTGAACTTTCTGAAGAATTTTTTGATTTGTTTAGTGCTTCCGAAGAAGGCTTTGTTTTTGTGCCTCTGAAGAGGGCTTATGTCTGGTATTTCAAGCATGGTGAAGTGTGCCTCCGAAGAGGATTTTTTTTTTGGTCTCCGAAGAGAAGCGATTTTGGTCTCCGAAGAGAAGCGATTTTGGTCTCCGAAGAGAAGCAATTTGGCATTTCAGCTCTTGTAACAACCCGCATATCTATCGATTTTATATTTAAATATTTTATCGTTAGTCGGATGTTAGTCCGAAAAGCTACTTTTTGCATACGGTCAAATTAGGACTCGAGACCACCCCCATTGAGTTCAAAATGACGTTTGCGATCTTTTTGAGTGTAAACTTCGATATATTTGGAGATAGTGAAATTTTCGTCACTTTATCCACTTGTGACTTTGGTTGGGACTGCACCTTCTTAACTCAGCCCAACCCCCTCTTCTCTTCATCACTTCATCAAACACTTCAAGCTTCTTCAAAAATGGTGGGGGGAAAGAGAAATTAAAATTCCAAGCTCGAGATCTTTAGTAAATTCAACATCAAACTCCGAATTCAAGGTGAAGAACATAGATTCAAGCTAGGGGTTGATTCTTGCTTCGTTCTTAAGCTCTCCAACATCAATTTCGGGGAAAAGGTGAGATTTTTGATCTCACATCTTGCCTATAATCGTCATTGGACTGTTGGGAATGATTCCTCATCACTTTAGCATGTTTGTTGCATTTGGTTTGGATTGGATTGGCGAAAAATTCCAAATTTTAGTGATTTTGGTGAAAAAACTGCTACTAGGTCGTTCTGGCCATTTTTAGCTCGTTCGGAGTTAGGTCGCTCATCCATAGGTCGTAGGTCGCCTGCGAGTTAAAGTCCTAGGTCGCCTGCGAGTTAAAGGCTTAGGTCGCCTGTGAGTTAAAGGCCTAGGTCGTTCACGAGTTAAAGGCTTTAGGTCGTTCGCGAGTTAACTCCTTAGGTCGTAAGACTTTTCTTTTCCTTAGGTCGTAAGACCTTAGGTCGCACCCTCCTTAGGTCGCGAACCAGTTAGGTCGCGCACCATCCTTAGGTCGCTCGCCCTTAAGTCGTAGGTCGTTGCCGACCTATAAACCCCCAGGCAGACCTTAGGTCGCAAGAACTTAGGTCGCACCCTCCTTAGGTCGCGAACCCAGTTAGGTCGTTCGCCTATCTTAGGTCGCGAACCCAGTTAGGTCGCGCATTCTCTCTAGGTCGTAGGACCTTTTAACTATTAGGTCGTGTGGCCTTATCCCTTAGGTCGCTCGATCCCACTAAGTCTTAGGTCGCGAACCATGTTAGGTCGCGTACCCTTAGGTCGCGAATCACCTTAAGTCGCGTAACACTGATAGGTCGCGCACATCCTTAGGTCGCGCCTCACTGTTAGGTCGCGCACTTCGTTAGGTCGCTCGCGAGTTAGCACTTAGGTCGTTTGAGCAGTTTTCCCTTAGGTCGTTCGACCTGTTCTTCTGCTAGGTCGTATGACCTGCTTTTACTTAAGTCGCCTGACCAGCCTGCCTTCACTAAGTCGTACCCCGTATTACTCTGCGAAGGCAATCTTATCTGAAAAGCATTCATCAGAACTTCCACTTTGATGCATTTTGAGCTGATTTCCTTGGATTTTATTCACGTCTCCGAATGTGAATTTTTGTGATAGATTGTTCCAACAATCGTTTTATGACTTGTCACTTTAAAGATATGAAGGTTTTAATACTAGTAGTAAATATCAAAACTCTTTCATCAAATCGATTTCAACACTATTTTTAATATCAAAAGTTCGTTTTCTCAAACCGATTTTCAATCTACTAATATATATAAGCCTTTACTTCACTCGAATGAGAAATCGACTTAAACGACTTAGTAAACCGAGTGGTATGAAACGCTTGCGTTCACTTCGTCGGTTAGCTCTTGGACTTGTTCGATTGATCCCTTTTCGTGACAATTTCCTAGTGAAGATTTACAGCTTGTTCGTAAATATTTAAGTTAAGCAAGTGGTTATGGGACATGAAGCTAAACTCATATATTTACTAGCTTGGTGTGATTGACACTTCTCGCTGATCATGATGATCATTTTATGATTTAGACTAGCAATTGTGCGATGTCTCTTTGTTTGCAAGGTAAGATTAGACCGCAGTAGTGTGATTCCGACTCACACACATCTCTTTGTCCGCAAGGTTAGTCTAGACCGCAGTAGTGTGATTCCGACTCACACATATCTTTTTGTTTGCGAGGTTAGGCTAGACACCACTTGTGTGATTCCATTCACACATACCTTTTTGCTTTTTGGTTAGCCTAGGCCTCAATCTGTGTGATTCCGATTCACACATATGGGGTAGCGCCCCATGGTCTTCGGACCATCTTGTGATAGGCCTCTTTCTCTTTTTATGATTTCTGGATTTCTTGTTTGATTTCTGGATTTTTATGTCATTGACTTGTTATGAGTACAAGTTTAGGGTATGATGCCCTCTTTGGATCTTTGAGAAGATTCTCGTGATATTGATCATTTCTCATCGGTTGATCTCCTGTTGATCATCATTTTCATACTTATAGTAGTATGTCTGTATGGATATTCTATGTTTATGCCATATCTTTTATTCTATATCATGTCATCTGATATTTATAGTTAGACTGATCCGTTTATTATTTTCTTAAATAATACTCGGGTCAGACCGAGATGTTACAGGTGCTTCTGCTTGACTTCCTTCCGGGATTTGCTACTCTGACTTTTGGCTGACTATTTAGTTTAGCAGTTTTTTTTTGTTGTATACACTTGAGATATGGACTCATAGTTGTATTCTTTTTGTATAGCACAGGTTGCTATTCTTTTGTATTATTGTGGAACTTTTTGACCACTACTCTGATGTACACTTTCATGTGTTAGTTATATATTCATATCTTCTTCCGCCTTTGTGATATGGATGTCTGTGACTGCTTTGTGTTATGTTTATTTCTATGTTTGTTTCCGAAGATTATTTTATAGCCACCGTGTGATAATCAATTACATGGATGGTTGCTCCTCAACAGCCTTATTCTCCGTGCTAGTTGACAGCACCACATCGTAGTGTCCTTGGCTAGCGTGGGTATTGAGGTGGGGCGTCACAGCTCTGGTGAAGTGGGCCTCCGAAGAGGAGCATTTTGCACTTCTACACGGGTGAAATATGCCTCCGAAGAGGGCTTTTTAGCATTTCAGCTCTGGTGAAGTGGGCCTCCGAAGAGGAGCATTTTGCACTTCTACACGGGTGAAATGTGCCTCCGAAGAGGGCTTTTTAGCATTTCAGCTCTGGTGAAGTGGGCCTCCGAAGAGGAGCATTTTGCACTTCTACACGGGTGAAATGTGCCTCCGAAGAGGGCTTTTGCCTTCGAAGAGGTCTTGTGATTGCCTGGAAGTTACTTTCTCATGGTTGAATGGATCCATGGGGCGGACGCAAGTTGCTTGATTGGATGTTCGTTTGCACAAACGATCACAATTAACTAACAAGGGCCCTGTTCCTTCAGCTTGGGAAGGTGCCCCTCCGGTGGTTCCACCAATCTTTTTTGATTGAGGAAAGCACTTTCATTTTTTGGCGTGCCTCGTTAGAGGGCTTTATCGGCTTTCGGAGAGGAGCCTTGGTGGATTGGTGTGCCAGGAGGGTTGCATCTCAGTGGCGATTGGATCCACGAGACGAACGCAAGCTGTCCGATCGGATGCATCACGACCAATTAGAAAGGGTCCTGTTCCTTCTGCTTGGGAAGGTGTCCCTTTTGTGGATCTACCGGCCTTCTTATTGAGAAGCATACCTCCTTTTGGCTGCTTCTATGTTTGCCGGCCCATGTTTCCTCATCATCTACCTATCTCCGATCCTTTATTATTGTTTTCAAGCGCGTCTTCCTTTCTTTTGCAAGTAAATTGCTTTATCCGAAGAAGTAGACTTCACTGTTAAGTGACTCCACCGGGTAAACGCAAGTTACTTGGTTGGATGTCTTTTTATATTGACGACCGCAACCAGTTAACGAGTGCTTGACACAGTGGCATCGCCAACTTTTTATGTGAAGTTCCTCTTGTATGGGATTTGAGTCTAGAATTTTTTGTTGCTTGGTATTTGCTTAATAAGTGATTTGTAGGGCTCGCTTGGCTTTGCGATGGGTGAGCTTTGCTTTAATGACCTGCAATATTAGATCGACATTTTAGCAATACATTTAGAGTATTTACACATCGAAATATAACAGGCATTTTGTAACAGAAAACACAGAATTCATAGTTTTTTATTATTCAATCATACTGATTTCTCAGCGGTTTACAACGCAAAAGTTACACATCCATTATCATTTTACAAATTTAAGCAATGCTGTTAAGTAAAAAATGGGTGCTAGTGATTGTTGTTTCAGAATCTCCGGGCTGACTTTCCATTTGCACTAGATTCATAGCTTCGGATTTGTATGCCAGAGAAAATGAAAGATGCCCCAGTCGTAGTTTTGTGGACAATTAGCAGTCGTCCCAACTTCTGCCTGCTGGGTATGGACCTCCTGCGACAACATTAATGACAAGCTTTTCTGAATCTTGCACTGCAGTGTTGTTGCGAGAATCAGATTGATGGGTAGGACATTGTTGACCCCGAGTGGATGAGGTTGGATCGACTCCGCTTTTCTTAACGTATTGTTGGAGTTTACCTTGCTCCAGCAATTCTTCAATCACATTTTTTAACTGGCGACATTGGTCGGTGTCATGGCCAGGTTGATTGTGAAATTGGCAGAATTTTCCATTACGCACTGCACCTCTTTTCATCTCAGGTGGCTTAGGATACCTGACAACATCCTTTGTTGCAAAAAAGATATTTATTGGTGTATCAGTTAAAGGAGTAAAATCTAAAAGATCGAAGCGGCGGAGTTTCTTCTCATTCCCCTGATTCTTTCCTCCATCGTTTTCCCTTTTCTGATTCTCAGAATTTCTTCTGTTAGAAGCCAAATCATTTTTGTTGTCCTTAGCAACTAATACTTTTGCTGAGGCGGAAAGGTTTTCCAAGCGCATGAATTCATCGGCCTTTTTATAAAACTTCTCAAGGGAATTTGGTTCCTTCATTTTTAGCCATTTTCCAAATTTACTCGATTTATTGATGGCTCGCACCAAGTAGGTCAGGATCATACGAGGTTCTACATTATCCACTTCGGCTACAGCTATATTGAAACGGCTTAAGAAAGATTTGATTGATTCTCCGGGAGCTTGTTCAAGACTAGACAGTGACATTATATCCTTAGCTTTTGAAGCATACAATCTGAACTGTTCTTTAAACTTTTGCGTCAAGTCGGAGAATTGATCTATTGACCGAATTGGAAGCTTTGTGAACCAAAGTAAGGCCACACCTTCCAAGTACACTGGAAAGCATCGACACTTAATCTCGTCTGATGCTCTTGCACCGGTCATATACCAATCGTACTTGTATAGGAAATGATTAGGGTCACTCGTTCCCCTATAGGCTTGGATAGTAGGAGGTGCAAATTTCCTTGGAAATTCCGCTTTCAAGATCCTTTCAGTAAACGGAGTTCTGCTTGGTGCAAATCCCTAGTCACTCTCATTCTCTTCCCTCTGCATGCTATCTTTCATGATGCGGCCAACCATTTCGGACAGGTACTCTTTATTGTTCAAAGACATCTCTGGGCAGGCATCGGTCCTTCCCTCGGAAGCTTGCCTGGGCACATGTTCACGATAAGTTGGCTACTGCATAGAACCCTCAGCTTGGAAAGGTGGCATTTGAGGAAAGGTTGTTTGATGGTTTTCTGGTTGACGATTTGCCCCAAGCAGAGCAGTTAATCTATCCATCATCAAAGCGTTTTGAGCTTCAATTTGTTGGTATAATCCAGAAACTGTGTCATCCAATTCAGCCCTGGTGACTCCAACGGTAGGAGTTGCTTGGTCTGCTGTTGGGGAAGCGGAAGTCCCTTCATGAGCATTTCTGGATCTGATAGGTCTACCTCTTCTTCCAGGATCCATTGTTTCAGATCAACTTCTGGTTTTTAAGAGAGATTCTTTTTATAAGTCTTTGCGAAGCAATGGTGAAAATCTTCCTGAGTTCACCCTCTCAGTGAAAGCACCAAAATGCTAACGCTAAAAAGTGAACGCTAACACCCGGTGTGTGTAGTAGAATTGTGAAAGCACCACCCGTGTGACGAGAACAGAAATTAAGCAGTAAAATAGCAGAAAAGCAGTAAAAGACAGCAGTTTATAGTGGTTCGGCTTGAGATCGAGCCTACGTCCACTTTGAATCTCTTTATTATTGAATCCGGTTACAAATCGATACAATTCACTTATAAAAACAATACAGTTTGATCACAAAGACAATCTCGACTACTAGCTCAAACTTCGATGATGAAACTCGATGAATCCGTGTTGGATGTAGAGAATTCCTCTCAAAGCTTGTTGTAGTGTCTCGAATGTTTAAAGATCTTCGGTTGTTGAATGAGTGGAGAGTTCAGCAGAGTATCGACGCCTTGAGAAATGATCGGCCCCCCAAAGTCCTCTCCTCGTTAGAGTAGCTCTCATATTTATAGGGGAAGAATCTGGCCTGAACTCAGTTTCCAAGTCCTTAGGTCGTTTACGACTTAAGATAGGTCATAAGTCGTCCCCGACCTAAGAAGCTCGGGCTATCTTTTAACAACTACCATCATGGTTCCACATATTTGCCAAGGCATAGGTTGTGAACGGGCTAAGGGAAAGTGGTAGGTCGTGAGCGACTTAAGGAGATGGTATGAAAAGCCTTAGGTCGTGAGTCGGCGAGGAGATAGGGGTTTATATTAGTTCCCCCTGAATGTCCAGAACAAGCTAAAGTCATAAGTCAGCAGCGACTTAGCATATGTCGTAGGTCGGTAACGACTTAAGAAATATATCTTGGGTTACATGGTTTCCTCTGAATGAGTTAGTATGGGTCGTACGCGACTTATGGAAGGTCGTAGGCCTTAAGTCGTTAACAACTGCCTTAAGTCGAAGACTTCCTTATCTCGTAAACTCTTGAGTCGGAGCATCTCTTAAGTCGGTGCCTACCTTAACTCGGAGCATTCCTAAAGTGGGTAAGTGTTTTAGGTCGGTCCTGTAGTTAAGTCGGAGCTTTCTTAAGTCGTAGATTTTCCTTAACTCGTAACTTATTAAACCGGTGCCGTCTTAGGTCGTTGGGTAGAAGCTTTGGTTGGGGACGACCTAAGATAAGTCGTAAGTCCTCTGAGTAGTTAAGTCATAGACCCCCTTAAGTCGTAGATCGTTAGCTTTTTAACTCGTTAGGTCGTAGCTTCCCATAGGTCGTGGCATAACTTAAGTCGTTCACTTCTTAACTCGTAGGTCGTTGTCAAAGAGGAGTTAACACTGCCTTTTCCATCCATTCTTTACTTTGTACAAATTTTAATTCAATTGGGGTACATTATTCTAAAATGTTTGCAGGTCTGATTGTAAACATATGCTCATTTTTATAAGAAATGAGTTTGTGATGTTTACAATAGGTTCTTGTGAATTAATTCAATTTCTTTATATGTTATTTTCAGATTTAACCATCTACTTTAGCTGTAATTCTAGATCATTTCATATTTAAAACCTGTCCTTTTTGTTGGAAATTCAAAACTTACTTATGGGTTTCGGTTATAGTATCTCCATCGCTAAAATTTTCCTTTTTACTCATTTTTACTACTCCTAAGCTAATTATTTAGTCAAACTCATATATTTTTTTAAGTAATGAACTTGATTCTACTTTGGCAGTAAGATTAACACATCATGCATAGTGACAAGTTTTATGACATAAATATTGAAAAACTTTTGAATCAAACTTTCTCTTATGCTTAAGTGTACATGTACTTTCGATATTGTATGCATGTTGGTATTAGCTAATTCAACTACTTGATCAAAATTGTAGTTTCAATATTCCAGTTGAGTAATTGAAGAAGTGGAGTCTGTAGGAGCCATAGCATTACTAAAATAGTCAAAGCTTTAGGTCCCAGTTTTTGGTGTATAAGAAAAGTTTATACGGCAATGAACATATAAATTAGATCCCTATTTGTAAAAAATAGAAAACACAAAATAACTCGTAAATTTTTGATAGAAAAATAAAAGTTGACTAACGGTTTTCGGAAAAAAAAAATTCTTAAAATTCGATAATAGTGAAAAATTGCAGTTAGTTACTAAAATTGTACTTAAATAATAGTTATTACTGATTATGAATAAAGAAATTTGATTTTTCAAAAACTTTTTTGAAAATCACAAGTTAACTTGCACTATCAAGAAAGTGTAAGCTACTTTAAGCTTTTTGATTTAGAAAAATAAAGACCAAATTTACATATTCTTCATACACGGACTTTTCTTATAATAGCATCAGAAATAGGGACATGATGTGCAAAGTCCCTAACTGAAATTCGTTTGTGTTTGCATGGAACTAATAATATATGCTTTTGATCAAGGTGGACCGAAGCAAGTTTGGTGGAAATCCAAAAGACTGTACCAGGAAGAATACTGAAAAATTAGAAAGATGGTATTAAATATGTGATAAGTTGATGATTAGTGAAATATGTAAGATAAGGGTCGTATAATAATCTATTAATTTAATGTTTAATTAATGTCTTAATGAAAAATTAAATTTCTAGTCCTTTTTTCTCAATATTGGTACTACATCAAGAAAAGGCTTACAATTGAGCTTTAATTTGGAGAAGTACGACTCTACATGCACAGTTTTAAGCTGAAATAGGTAATTATGCGGTTTTCAAGATGGATTCACGATGAGGTGAGAAGAATAAATGTAAAGTTTTCTAAGCGAAATGATGATGAATTTGGGGAGGAGGAAAAGTGGTTTTATTTTCCGCATGCGCAATAAAATTAATGAAGTGAGTGTGATAAGGTGAGTTGAGTAATTTGTTGGCTGATGAGATAAATGGGCGAGGGGTGTTATCTGGTGTGTAGGTAGTTATGCCTTTATTCTACTATTCAACTCAGATCCCCTTTCGCTTTATTTCGGCAATTATTATTGCTTCTAGTGCGCCACTGGTCCCCGGAAGTGTTTCTATTCTTTTCGATCTCAGATATTTTTATCGTTGATAATGAGATGGATGGTCATATGACTGGTCACTAGCAATGGTAATCCGATATCCAAAATATCATTCTAGATGGGTCCATCTATTTAGTAGTTTCAGATACAGATGCAAATATAAAGACATCTGCATCTAAAAATTACCAGTTCGGTTATTCTCAAGATCAAAGTTTATATAATATGTATTTTGGTATAATATATGTATTCATTATTTTATTAAGTTAGTAATTTATATTATTCATTTGATGCATATTAACCGCTCAAAGGTATTTATTATTTCATATTTTATGATTTTGTATACATTTATTTATAATTAGTGGAATTGAGAAAAATTATGGTAACCAAAATTTTATATTTATGTTTTTAGAGTTATCGATCGTTTGCTGATAGGATAATTAACCGATATCTGTCTGAATCTGCGGATGTGGATATCTGTTATTCAAAAATGATTTCGAATGCGGATGCCGATATGATACTTCCTACATTCAAAAGTATCCATTGACAGGTCTAATTGGAAGACATTTTACCAATTTAGGCAATGGGTAGCATATGTAAGGTTATTCATTTACTCGTTGGAGGTAGCTTCTTGTCCTATAGTTGTGCATTCACTATGCCACAAAATGAATTAGACAACATGATCACACAATATAAGACAGAATTCCCATTGTCCTACTTTTTCACACAACACATGGAAAAATTATCTGTTATGTGAATAGCCCGTGAAATCTTTTATCTATTGTTTGAATAGCCTATGAAATCTCTATGTACATGCTTGTTATTCAGACAACATTTTATATGTCGTCTGATTTAAATTATCAAATTTTTTAGTTTTGGCTCCGTGTTTTCCCTCTTAATTATTTCATGGCCGCTTTTTGTTTACCCCTTTATATTTTTGTCCCCCTTTTTTATTTTTGTTTCCCTCTCAAATCTTTTCATCGTCTGAAAAAATCGAGCGTCTTCTGGAATTAGGGTTTCAGCCCCTTTGAAATTCATTCGAATCGTCTTGTTCCTTTCATTCCATTTTGATTGCGTGCTTCGATTTCATGGCCATCTGATTGCCTTTCAATTTTGTATTGATCTTGACTTGATTTGCCTATAATGATTTGGGTATTTATGTTACAATGAACAAAACTTAGCTGAAGTACATTGACCAACATGTTTTGGTCATGTACATAAATGTCTTGAGATATATGTATTGTGATGGTGAAAACTTTGGTTATTGCTTTATTAGTTCATGTCTGAGTTAGTGGATGTTTTGAACTTCCATGTATGTACATACATACATATTTATGTATATGTGTGAATGTCCTTTTGGTTCCTATTCATTTGATTCTTGCACCTTACAATTTCATTTCAATTTCATTGTATGATTTTGGGAAGTTAAGTTCGACTTTGATCACTTCATTGTTTTGCTAGTTGCACCTTGCTTGTTTTGTTGCCCCTTGCACTTATGATCCTTTCACTTGTCTATTAGTGTTTTCCTTAAACTGAAATGAAATGTTTTGCCCGATGCTTGACATTGAGTGATATACTTGTAGCTTTTCTACTCACTATGTACATATATACATGTATATAGATATGTGTATATATGTATGTATGTTTTCATATACACTTTAATGTTTTCGTATGTTCTTATGTTTTCATATGTTTCCATTCCTGTTGGAATCGTCCCTAGAATTTCTATATAGAGCAGAATGTTTTCATATGTCCCTTGTTTATCTGCTTATATGTTTTCATATACACTGTCACATGCTTCTCCTTGTTTCTTTGAGCTGAACCATTTTGAGTTGATCTTGTTGCAGTGCACTTTGATTCCAATATCATCCATGTATATACATACATATGTATGTATATATGTATGAATGTTTGTGGCACATCCCTTTTTAATTTGTGGCACTGCCTTGTTTTAATTTGTTTGTTAACCATTTTGAGCTTGAACTGGTTTTCTTTGAGCAGAACAATTTTGAATTGCTTGAACCATTTTGAGTTGAACCATTTGTTGAATTGCTTTGAGCTGGTTTGAGCTTGAACCGTTTCTACTCAACGCGCGCATGCACACACACATATGAACTGGTTTGAGCTTGAACCATTTTGAGCCGAACCAATTGTTGAATTGCTTTGAGTTGAACCATTTTGGGTTGATCTTGTTTTGAGTTGCCTTGAGCTGCTCCTTTGTGCACTGGCACTTGAGTCTTGATGCTTCTATGTCGAAATTGTCCCTTGTTTATCTGTATGTATGTTTTCATATACACTTTAATGTTTCCATATGTTCCTATGTTTTCATATGTTTCCATACCTGTCGAAACTGTCCCTAGAATTTCTATATAGGAGCATAATGTTTTCATTATCTCTTGCTTATCTGTTCCTATGTTTTCATTGATAGAGTTAGGGGTATGCCCTAGGGGCAATTATGTAATTTGTTACATATATCTAACTCGTTGACCAATCTTGTTCGAAATAAAAGGTATTTTCTTCATATTATATACTTGATATAATGCGATTATATCAATTAATTAACTTAATTAAAAGTATATTTAATAGAAAAATCCATAAATGGTATATTTTGTGATAGTAGTTACAAAGTGTTATAACCGTGAGTAATTTATCACAACGAAATAAATATACCATTTTAAATGTTCCTAGTCAAGATGTATCGAGACTAGGTAACGATGTATTCGTTGAGACTGGAGTATGTAACACTCTTCAAATATTGGGCAGTGTATTACTCATGATTGCTGGGGGCACCTAGGGGTTACGTACTAATAGTTATTGGATAACTATGGAACGACTCACTCGATAGTTTTCTGTTGGTTAATATAACTAAGGTCAAACAGAAAATATCGATTGTGATTGATTTACATAGTTCTCTCGACTTGAGAATACTGTGGATCTTCAATATGAAAGTTCCACTTTGACTATAGCCAAATCATGGCATGACATCCATCGAGTGACTATAGTTGGATCGAGTGGAAGTATTGGAAGTGAAGCACTATTCAAGAGAGGATTCGTCTCCTTAGTTATATGCGGTTAGTATCACAGTCAACTCAAAGTCAATGTCTCTGGCCAGAGCATTTCGGTTAATAATAATTGTTATTATTGAACCAAGGACTTTGTATTTAGATATAAAGTTGAATGTGGATGAGGTTGGAATTTTGACCATTACCAAATTCCATAAGTCCAAAGTGATATAGTTTTGACGAAGAGAATTGGTGTAAACAAATGTCACAACCGGGTAACGCTTATTAAACTAAAATTAGATTTTACCAAAAAAGAGTAAGCGATAAATTTGGCCATAATGTCACACCACCTGCTAAGTGACGTGTGAACGTTAACGTTAGAATAGTTCGATGTTAATCGCTGACCAAATTTACACCAAAGAGTTACACAACCGAAATGATGAATTCCCTTAAGACCGAATGATTTGGTTAGTTTATAATTGTTATAAATTAATTAAATTAACTAATATTTATGAAATATTAATTATAAAATTTGAATATGATTTGAGAAATAAATGATGTTATATATATTTATAATATTTATAAATGTACCAATCGATATACGATGTCGATAAGCGATTAAATTAGATTTAACTGCGCAACATTTTAGCATGGGCTTAAATGGGTTTAAAGGCCATCATTAGGGCTGAAAATTTCGTTTTTGACAAGTTATTGGAGGCAGCTAAAACTTAGGATTAGACCTAGAGATGGAGGACTAAGATTAAGAGAGAATAGGCAATGAGATTGTCCTAATATCTCTCTTGTACAAGGCTATATATGGATCTCTAAACCCTTAATCAAAAAAAACTTTTGGCTGCCATAATTATCAAGTTTGTTGGCCAAAATTAATCCCCATACCAGTTTTAAGAATCTCAAATTAATTCAAGTTAAGTAAAAGCACTATTTGATAGAAAAGGTCGACGATTACAAACTTGCAATCTGATGGATCGAGCATAACTAGAGAAGGGAATTCATTGATTCAAGTGGACTCAAAGGCATCATCAATTGGTATTTTATTTATATATTACAGTAATCATATCATATTTTATGATTTAATATTGATTAATCTCAAATCTATATATATATTAATGCTGTATATTTAGCTAGGTGAGATTTTCGTAGGTATATGTAGTTGCCACAAATTAGTTTGGTTATGGGCATGGTTATATTATTATGTGTTATAATTTATATATATAAAAAATCTAATTTGCTGTGAAAAATTAAATTTTGTCATTATTAATTATTTTATCTATATTTATATATTAATTTAAATATAGACTAATGTATATTTTAAACATATAAGTACATATATGTATATTTACAATGTATAAACAGCTTAGAATTTTTCCTTACACCTATTTATACATAATCTGAATTATCAAATTCGAAAATAATTTTTTATATAGATAAATAATTTTAAATTATCTTTTATTATTTATTTGAATTGTTTATTATATCTAAAATAATTATTGTACAAAAAATTCGATTTTATATTTTTCAAAATTATTACATCAATACAGTATCCCACGGAAAAAAATTCAATTTTTTTTGTTAATATTTAATATTTTTAGTAATTAAATTACTTCGGTTGAACATTTCTTTTATTTATTAAAAATAATATTTTATTTCAAAAAATCATGAAAATTTTTTTAAACCTGTATTTTATGAATCTAAATTTAGTAAATTTTAAAATTTGATTTTTTAATATTTATTACTAATATTTTTAATTATTATGATCAAAACTATTTATTATATATATATATATTGTAACGACCGTAAATTTTAACCGTTTTAATAACGTAATTAGTTGAAATTTTATGAAATTTTAAACGATAAAATTTTGAAATAAAATTTAATATTTGAAATGCGTCTAGTTAAACATAGCAACTGGTAAATTTTCGTTCGAAAATACGAAAGTTAATTTCGTGCGTAAATTTACTTCAATTTAATCAGTTAAAAAACGACGAAAATAAATGTTTTCGAAACCAAAATATTTTTACATAGAAAAATTCTAAACCATCTTCTGAGCAAACGCTATTTTTCGTTTTTCAAAATTCGGACATCTTTAGCTCCGTCGATCTTATTTTTCTACGTTTTTCTTGCATTTTCCACCAGTAGAAATTTCGAATTTTTTTTTAACTCAATCATACCGCTAACATCTGTATACCGTTTTGATCGTTTCATCACGTTGATCTCTGCGGTATATTCGTTTGTATATTTTGGTGTTCGGTATGTGGCGAAAACGCGTAAACGAGTCACCATATCGGTATCAATTCTGGACCTTTTGTTTGCCCTGTGTCTTTTGATTTTTCCAACGTTTAATTCAAAAGCTTTTGCCATTAATATTCTTTTTGGAACTTAACAGTTACCTTTGCTATTCCCAAGTTACATATTTTTCACGTTACTTCAAATTAAAGACCATTAGTATTATTTTTGAAACTTTCTATCTTTAATCTCTACTGTGCCTATTCCTCTACCCATCCTCCTTCTCTCTTCTTCATTTTCACCTTGACCAAAACCGAAACCCGAAACTCCATGGATCAAAACTCCATCCTCCCACAGCCTCTTCCATAGCACCGACTATCCACGCGCCCCTCCTCCTTGCATCCGTTTTCCGCCCAGGCCGAGGCAGCCACACACAGCAGCCCTCAAGACCCGAAGCCAACCCAACTCCACATGCAAGCCGACATCATCCAGTGCCTTCCCTAGGCCGAGCAAATCCATGCGCGCCACCCATTCTTCCGTGCTTCGCCTCCACTCTGTTAAACTCCGCTGCCACCTCGCCTTTCACCGCCGTTCACGTGCTCTCATCCCCTGCAACCTCTGTCCCAAGCCTTTCACTGCCGCAAGCTTCCCACTCGGCCTCATTTCACCCACTTTCCTTGTCATAGCCTCAGCCGAGCTTTCACCACTCACAGCCGAACCTCCTTTACTTTTCTTTATATAGGTTAGTTTATAAATTATATATATGTTAATTGATTCAAGTTTTATAATCAGTTGGCATACTTTGTTAATTCATACGGGTATGTATTTTTTTTTACATTTCAAGTTACCCAGTTTCCATTTTGTATAAATATATTATGCCAGTTTACAATTGTTAGTTCATATACCTTATCTGTTGTATAAATTTTTGTATTATATATATGAGTCCACTATATATAAGTTACAGTATCATATTTTATATTATTTTATAGTATATATATAATTTTACAAGCTGTATAGAATCTGTGCATATGTACATAAGTTATATTAGTATTTTATATAGTATCAGTTCATATAAAATCATAATAGTATTATATAAAGTATAAAGTTTCTTACTGTTGTTCTGTTCTAAAAAAAGAAAGCTCATGTTGATATTCTATAATGAATATATACATAACATGTTAAGCTATTATTTAAAACGTAAATATATATGTATATATAATATGTTCATTTGAGTATATATGTTTCTATAAGTTTATATAGGGTCGGCTGAGTCATACATATGTATATGTTACAATAGGGCAAGTTTGTATTGATTTTTTTTAAGGTATATATATATATATATATATATATATATATATATATATATATGCAGTTATGTATATATATATGGGTTATAGTATATCAAGTATATTTGTTCTTATTTTGGTTTACGGTATGAGTTTGTTTTCTATTTGTATATAGGTATTTTATTCTACTGTTTTTCTACTGTTTCAGATCTATATTCTACTGTTATTTTACTATTTTCTATATCATCTATATATACAATCTCTTATATAATGTAAATATTCACATTTGTATGTAAATATACTAGTATACATTTATACCAGAGTTTAGTATTGTATTTATTTATATATATATATATAAGTTATCTGTTATATACGTTTTCGTTTTCTAAGTTATACTAGTCATTCCAGTTTACTTATGTCGGGTTATATGTAGTTTACATACATATTAGTATATATGAAGTTTTGGTCTAAGTTGTGTATTTATATAGTTCTATAGGTCACATATTTTATATCTAAATATATATTACTGTGGGTACATAAGTGTTGAGTTTATATGATTGTATATAATGGTCAGTGATTTCAAATATAGCTGTATATAGGTTATAAGTAGCTTACGTTGATATATATACAATAATTAAAGTTGTAGCTGGAATCTGTAGACATTATATATATATAGTAGAAATGTTAGTTATATGTTTTGCAAAGAGTATATACAACATGAGTTACTAGATTGTATTCTAGGTAGGAGGGTGTATATGCTGTAGTTAAAGTTATAAAGTATATATATTTTAAACGAAATTTTATGTTGGTATTTGTATGTATACTAATGTACTGTTATACATTTATTTTATAGTAGGTTGACAGCAACAGAAAGTTTAAGTATGTCATAATATATATAGACGTATTGACTTCAACATATATTGTGTTTTAAGTATTTGCTTGCAACTGTTATATAATGTATGAATATTTATTTTACTTTAGTATTTATCTTATATAAAAATTTGATTTCAAGGAAAAGAAAATATGATATATTGTTTAGTCCTTATCATATCAAAACTGATCCTAATTGATTTATCTATTTCTTACTATCAGCTTGTCCATCGAAGTCATATCAATCTAACTTTACTTTGAAATTCGTGCTTGGATTCGTAACTCTTCTCATTTCCGTTCGTCGCTAGCCTCGAAAGGTGAGCAATCACTCACGATTAACGTTCTTTTATTTATTAAATTTGATTTCAATTGAAACGACAAATGAAATATGTTGCTGTTAGATATTTACACTGTTATTACCTGTATCAGTTCACCTGTGACATCTGACACCATTATCTGTTATATATGCAATGATAATCCAGTCTGGTTGTTAAATGATTGATTGTTTTATGTTTACAATTGGACGTTAAAATTGTAATGTATAAAGTGATAAATAGTATGCAATTGAATTTGACGTAGGATAGTTAAAAATTTGATTGACATATGTATTGAATTTGATTAGTTACATTTGTACAATATGACCCCTTAAATGTTTAATTATTTGACGCGTAGAAAAATAGTTAATTACCCTTGAACCATTTGAATTTATGTTATATTAATTGATGAAGTATGAAATTTAATAATTGATGTCAAGTGTAGAATTGCATAGAATAATTAGTATAATAATCTTTACATGAAATGATAGTGTAGATTCTAGAAATAATTTTATTAATTCACACAAACAACAATGTGAATTAATACGATTATTTCGGGATTATTTAAATTGATTATTGGATTGATATTGATTGTTGTTATTGCTTGTTTATTTACATTGACACCATCCGGCCAGTTATCACACTGCAAGTTCCCTTTGCTATGCTTTGATTTTGAATTGAATTGGAATCGGGTTGAAATGATAAATACCCAAATTGAACTTTGACCTAGGATAGAGAATTAAATAAAAACCCGATTGGTCAATAATTTGATTTAAAAATAAAATGAAGATTTTATTTGAATAAATAATATGGTTTTGAAACGAAGTTGGAAATTGAATTTTAATGAAATTTAAATGTGAATATTTAATAATCTGAAATGAAATATTAATAAAGAAATTGATGAAAGAATGTTGTTTAATTTAAGAAATGATTGAATTAAGTTTTGAAATTATTTAATAATTTAATGAGATTGAATTATTTAATAATTAAATTAAATTGAATCCTTTGATAATTAAAACTGAACTTTTAATTAGTGAAATTTAGTTCTTATTTAATTGAGCTTTGAAATTTTAACTAAGTAAATGAATATGTGAAATTGAATTTCTTTATCAAGAAATGCAAATATGATTTTTGAAATTAATGTAAGACTTGTAATTTAAAGGGTTGATTTGTCGAAGCTAATTTAATTAAATTTGAAGTTTTGATATAATAAAGTTGAACATAAGTAATTGATTTAATGAATTGGAAATTTAATAGAAATTGTTTGAATGACAAATTTACTTAATGAATATTTAATGCAATCGGTCAATGAATTTAAATTGATTTAAATGTTAAATTAAATTAATTTAAATGATTTCGGAATGAAACTGTATATGAACTTGAATCAATATTTGAATTGTTTAAATAAAATTTGAAATTGTATTATAAGATTTTGAAATTATGAATTTGGAAGTTTTGAAACGTAAATTGTTGGAAATTGATTTAGAAAGAGAAATGAAATGTTGATTTATAAATTCTAATTGAAATTGAAATTGATTTGGTTTTGAAATATATTAAGCGACCAATCGATGTAATAATCACGAAAGTTATTAAAGAGACCGGAATCGGTTAGGGACATACTCACTGTCTAAACCGAAAACCACTTTAATAACTATACACGGAGTGTGATCCAGAATGAAGTGGTTGGAATGATGTACGTGATGACTGAAGAAAGAGAACGATAATGGATAGCCTTGACACTTGTGTCAAATTGGAAATGACTAAAACAGGAGCCGTGCCGGGCCAAATGGGGGTTAGCTACCTCGAGCGAACACACTTCTTCGAAACTATTCATTACTTGTTGTCGATTGGTGCACCCTTGATTTTGGGAGTGTTGTTTCGCGGTGTTGCGATCGCTGCGGCGATGCGTTCTCACCAGTCCGGATCAGGCAAACGGTAGTTTCACTACCTTGGGTATTGCCTCATGTGCCTTGTCATACTTGGATCCCTATATACGCGACCACTACGATTTGTTTTGTGTTATACCTATGGAGTACTCCCTGATATCCCACTAGTTTATGGTGGAGTTTACAGTGCTATATAGTCTATAACGCTTATAAAAAATGTGTTAAGGGGAATAATGGTAACGCCTTAACACTATTTTGATACTTTATATTACTGATAGGCATTATCTATTTACCGTACACTACTACATAGTAGATAGTTTAACGGATCCTTAAAGGATGGTTATTCCAAACATCCTTTGAGTTACTTGTATTTCAATTGCTATTTCACTTGAGTTGGATTTATTGATATTAGAATGTTAATCCTGACTCGAGTGTTTCGTGTTTTGCTTTATGCTCGGGTCAGACTGAGTGTACTAGTATTCGAGACTCACCTTTGAAGTTGGAGCTTTGCTTGAAGATCCAGCCATCTATTCTGCTTTCAGTATTCGATAATTCCAGTGATGTATTCTGATTTGTATCTGATGTATCGTATTACTCTTCCGTTGTATCTGGTTTAACTCTGATGTAACTTATACATTTATATAGTAGCTTCATGAACTACTATCTCTTTTATTTCCGCTGCATTTATTACTCTGTGTCTGTGATCTGTGATTACTTATTTACTGTATATTTTCAGTTTTGCAAAATTTAAATTAACAACGCGGTATTTTGAATTATTCAAGTCCGACATGTGCGGATGCGAATGGTCCAAAATAGCGGGTCGTTACATATATATTAATGATAAAATGATAAAATTATTATTTTATGTTTTTTATGCTAATTTCGATCTGAAAATAATTTTAATATATATATATTTATATTTTAAGTATTTGAATGTAATTAATTATTCATATATATACGTTTTATTTAACCTTATATATATATAATTTTAATTATTATATATATATGTATGTACAATTTTATATGTTTAATTATGTATATATATTTATAAAAATGTTTTAAAATATATATATATATATATTATTTTAAGACTTTTAGTTTTAAAATATATTTTAAATATATGTATACGTATTTATATAAATGTACTTTGCATTATAGATTTATGCACATATTTTGACAATATACAATACGTACGAAAAGTGCTAATGTGTCCGTTGCAATGTAAATTCCAACATACATATACAAGCATGTTATACCCTTAACGGATTATTATGCTACACATGCACACACATATGTATATGTATATGATACATGTATATATACAAATTAAATCATTCAAATTAGCTTTACATTACACAATGCTTAAATTTAAATAAAATACATGATTTTATTTTAAACAAACTTAGAATTTTTCTAAATAAATTAGATTTCATAGGCCCAATAGAGATCTAATAGGATGAACTTTTTTTGAAATACACCTGCTGCGGACTGGTCCAGTTCCAACATTCATTTACACTGTCACTTGCTTCTCCTTGTTGGTTTGAGATGAACCATTTTGAGTTGATCTTGTTGCAGTGCACTTTGATTCCAATACCATCCATATACATACATACATATGTATGTATATATGTGTGAATGTTGGTGGTTGATCTATACTTGTACATTGCTTTGTTGCCTAAATGTTTATGGCACAACCTTGTTTTAATTTACGGCACTTGCTGTTTATGACACTGCCTTGTTGCATTGTTGGCCTTGTCCATGCATGTACTTGCACACTGCCTTATTCGAGGCAGTGCACATTGCCTTGTTCAAGGTAGTGCACTATCAAGGTAGTGCAGGTGCACTACCTTGAACAAGGTAGTGTGCACTGCCTTGACATTGGTTGAATCCCTTTCATGTGCTTCGATTTCTTGTTTGTGCACTTTGATACTTGCTTCAACACTTGTTGTTTTGCTGAGCTTGTTTATGTCACATACCGAAATTTTTGACTTTCGAAAATTCGACATCGATACTCCCTTTATCGACTGCCGAGAAATCGAGTGCCGGAAACTCCAATAGTGAGGGTTTTAAGAAAGAAGAAAAAGGCAGAAGAAGAAGAAAAGAGGAAAAAGGAAGAAGAAGAAAAACAAAGAAGAGAATAGAGAAGAAGAACAACAACAGAACAAGAGCAGAACAGAAAACAATATCAGAATCTTACACATCGCAGCGGAACAATATATAATAGATAATTACTAGTCTTTTAAAACAAAGAACTATCTCAGTTTTTATACATACATCAATCAGAGTCAATATACAACTCAATACAACAATGGACAGTTATGTAAACTTGTCCTCATACAGAATACACAGCGGAATAAATACTATCAGATACAAATACTACGTCTCGTCATCCAGCTTATCTCCAAAGCTCCAGAATATCCTGATAACCTAACTCTAGACTGTCCGTGTGGAAATTGGTGGGCACCCAGAGTTTAGAAGGGAAACAATAAACTCCGAGTCAGTCATGGTGAATGGTGTGAGATCGTAAAACAGTTATTTTTCACAAAGAAAATAAAACAAATTCGCAATGCTTTTCGAAAATGAAACTACCATAAGACCTCCCGCCAGACACACAATGCAAATGCAGAATTGGAGGAGATTTCTTCTTATGATAGTCAAAGATGCTTACTACGCAAAATCAAATCATTTTTGATATTATTATTAGTGCATAGTGTAGAAATCATTTCGAAAGTATAATATTAATCTTAGCCAGCATAGGCATTCCGCACTTATGCCTACTATAACTACTATGTTCAATAGCAGGTTACCGCCACATTCCATAGCAGGTAATACAACTAAAACCGTACAAGTCACGTATTGTTTCTTTGGATTTCCAACAAATGGTCAGGCTAAGGAACTTCCTATGCCACGATGGGTACGTCCCTGGAATAGACGACCCGAGAAATAACCTAACATTACGGTTAGATCTCTGCCAACACAAGGCCGGGTTACCTCTGCAAAAGTAGGTAACTACTGACACGCGTATGTCATCCCCCGATCGTAACCGATCTTCCCGAGGATCCCCGATTTCCAACAAACCACATCAAAATAATAATGTAGCAACCACATAGGTTAAGTATCTGGGCTCCATACCATGATACCACCTCTATCCAGAAGGAATGACATACACTAAGGGGCGCTACTCCCTAGAACCTTGCTGCATCCTTCCTGTTTCGACCATTTCCGGGGTGTGAGGCTCGACGAAGTCTCGTCCACAAAGCTACGCTTCTCAAAAAGCCATGCTTCGGGTCAAACAAATGATCAACCTATGATCACAAAGATATAAGATCAAACAAATGATCATATCACAAATGATCAAACACTGATCATTTCACAGCAACACTCAGTATGCCACGTTACCAAATTGGGAGTATATCGCTGATAAATTTCAACTACATAACCTCTGAGCTCGTATGTCTCAGAGAAGGGTGTTAAGCTAAGAGAATAAATTCTCCGCCACCAACAGAAATGTATTTGAAAGAAATCGGCTTTATATCTCAAATTGTAACGTCAGACACACAATCCATACAAGTCTGTTCCGGAATCGAACAGAACCGAAGGCACTTCTCACGAAGCCCTTGCATATCCGGATAATTTTCTAATCACGTCCGGACTTCCCGTCACTAAGGGTGATAAAACCTCTAAATCGGAGATCAGCCGATGTAGAGTAACTCGACGGTAATCCTTCCGTTTTCAAAAATATCCGGTCTTCAACACCGGTCTTCGAATGCAATTCATAACGACGTATCACATATTTGGAATGGGTTATACGACCCCATGGTCCTTTCCCGGCTAACCCGAATAGTGAGCGATTATTCAAAAATAAGTGTGGCATTCAAATTCATCCAATTCACAACAAATACCATTCAAGGTAATTATTGATAGTCGGTTATTTAACTATCAATAAAGATGCGCAACATCATCAGATTCCAAATAATTTTCCAAATTATTTCATCTTCCAAAATATCTTTTACTAGATATAAAATTTCCACACTTCAAAAATAAATCAACGTTTATTTTTCTAAACAGTTTCCCTTTCCTTCATAAATTCCATAGTGAATTTATATTTCAAAATATCTACTGATATACGATTTTCAATCGTTTTCGAATATTCACTTTCAATTTATCTTTAAGAAGATAAATTCCCAAAACGTTTCATTTCATATTGGAAAAGCATTTCCATACTTATTTAATAATAAGTAATTCACAAATCATTTATTTTCAACATTTGAAAATATTCGTTATACTTAAATCAAAACTAAGTATACATTCATTCTTTCAGGAAATCATTTACTATAAACAACATTTATTTGAGTCAAAACGAATGTTACGTAAAACATCGTTACGACGACTCAAAATCACTAGTATAGGGATTCGAAATTTAGATAGATATATAAATCCCAATACTATATAAAACATTTCCTTCGGAAATCATTTACTATAACAACAGTGTTAGTCCACCATTTCCTCATTTCTCGAAAACGCCTATTTCAGCAATAAATGTTGAAATCTATGATTTCGATATTCATTATATTTGAAAACATCTTTAAAACAATTAACTTCATTTCAAATATCACTTTCCCAAAACCGTATCCATTTCACTTAAAATATATTCATTGTCCAAAATCGTGAATATACTTCACTAACCACATTTCAATCTTTTCTACACGTTTATTTCAAGAATTTATCCACTATCCAAAATCGTGGATAAAATTCCCTTAATAACCTTCTATATTCAATTCATCAAATTTGATTGATTTCGAATTTATAAAACAACGTTTATAAATTCTATTTCTATTTTGTAACAACTTCAATTTAATAAATCCCCTTTATTAACAATTCGATTCCTAACTCAAATCTTATACCAACAATCCATATTATAAGTTAAATACTTATAATTCCTTTATTTCACAAAATCATTTCCATTTATAAGTTCATAATTTATAAATTCCATTTATTTATAAATTCTTAAAAATTCATTTTAACGCTTATAAAAACTCGTTTTATAATACCAACATTTTAATTTATAAAATGTCAACTTTATAAACCTTTTAAGTAAACCGTTTATAATATTTTAAAAATCTCAATTTAAAACATTTTATAAATCAATCAACTATTTATTCCAAAAATCACTTTTCGGTTATATTTCACAAAGATCTTAACTTTTATAACTTTAAAATTTGAACGTTTATTTATTTAAAATAAATCAATTCAACAATTCAATAAAACGTCTACTTTCAAAAATTACTTTAAAATCCATTTAAAGTAAAAGTCGTTATTTTTAAAGTTCAAAACTTGAATCCGATGATGCAACATCACCAATTAGTCAATCACAACAACAACATCATATATCAACATATGATAACAGAATATACATCAATATCTGTAAATAAATAACTACTGGTAAGGAATCCAGTTGGATCCCTCCAACCTGTTTCCCTGCATCCACAGATGTTAGCACAATACCAATTCCACTTCGAGGTGGAATATCGCGGTATATGGGTTTTATAAGAATAATCCGCTTACTAACGACGCAATAGGGTCTCATCCGCTATACGAGGCGGGAAAATCATCAATCCAATATATACATATGCCAATATGTATATATTGCTATATATAATAGATATATCCTACTATATCTAATATCACATCCAATAGCAATCATCAATCAATAACTGTAAAACAAAATTTTCCTTCGAGTGAGAAAATCTCACCTTCGCTTTTATTTTGCAATCCTTTTTCATTCTCGGCTTGATTTCTTTACAAATTTTGACCTAGTATAAATATTTATACACAATTGATTAATATTCGAATCAATCTTCGTTATGATAGTTGTAATTAACAAATTTCTTCTTTAACCACTTCCCGTTTATAAATTCACATAACTAATGATAAAATTTCTCTTTCAATAAATTTATTAAATTCAAAAATTTATATTCTAAAACTACATTCCCTAAAAATATCCTTTGGTACTTAGGATAATAAATTAAGTTTTAAATAAACAAATCTATCTCCATAATTTATATTTACAAATAAACCAGTAAGTGAAGATATTTATTCTTATAAAAATTTCATTTTTTTCCTTTACTGTAGATTAAAATTTCATTTACCCACATATATTTCTGCTTAAACACATTAAATTCAAAATAGAAAAATTCTTTTAACCCATTTTAGACTCCACAAAAATTCATTTTCTAACAGATAAATACTGAATAAATTCGAAGATAAATAAATAGACTTTTACTGCCTGACTTTCCAAACCTGTATTCGTTCATATATATATGATAAATTTATTTTTAAAACAAGATCTTTATACCTTCACAACCTTTCGAGCCTCCCTGATTCGATCGAACTTCCATCATCGCACGCCGGTGCAATGAACGACTCGCGTGCCACCTCTTCGAACTCGTGATCAACTCCAACCTGCTCACGCCATTGCGAGCAAATCTCTGACATCGAGCTCCTGCCCTATCTCACGGCTCTGACTCACAAGCCCATCGCGACTGCCTCGATCACACTAACGTCGACACCCCGACCTCCTCTTCCTCCTATCAGAATCGTCGAGCATCGCCACGAACTCCACCTAACCCACTCTGACCACTGCGAGACCTGAACGACTGTCGTTCTGCAATCGCGATCGCACCTTTTCTGTTCGATTCGAGATTCCCACTAATTTGATTATCGACTTTGCAAATTTGATTTGGGATTTTAAAACAAAGCTTCGGCTAGGGATTTCAACGAGTATATTTTTTTTTCTCTGGTGATTTTTCGAATGGAGCTCGGTCAGATTTGATTTGAACAAAAACGTGGGTCGAGTTGTCTTTCTTTTGAACGAACGAACGACGATGGGTTTCGAATTAAATTGAAGAAACGAGGAGATGCCTCTTCTGCCATTTTTATTAGAACGAAATGAATCTGATTTCTTTTGAACTTGCGTGATTTTTTAAAAGAAACAGGGAGGAGACAAGGGTACGCGATTAACAGAGAATAGGTACGAAGGAAACAATCTGGGTGCGTGATGTACGTATTGTCGTTTAACAAAATTTTAAGTTTAAATTCAAATCGAATTCAATTTAAACTTCAACGCGTTTTCTTATCGTACGCTCACACGGCAAGTCTGAAAAATACGAAATTTGAAACCCGGTAATAATTCGATATTACGGACCCAATGGAACTGGTTTCGTCGAATTCCGAGACTGTTTGAAAAATGACTATTTTTAAATATCGGTTCAAACAATTAATTTCAAAACTGATCAAATTGTTTCCAAACTCAATTCTGAAGCTTCCGTTATCTTCAGTATTATCAATACGAATTTTAAAAGCTTTCGAAATATTTTTCTTCGGCCTACAATTGAAGATACCAATTTTATTCAACTTACAATAGATTAAATTTTTATAATTTAATCACCAAATTCAAAGTTATATCGGGGATTCAAATTAAATTATCGTTCAAATATTTAAAATTAATTAAATATTTTCAATTTAATTCATTCAAAATTCAGGGTCATTACAGTTTATGTTCACTGTGATTTCTTGTTACACTTTCAATTGCAAATCTTGTTCCAATTCCGTACATGTATATATACTTGTATGTACTTGTATATACTTATGTACACTTGAGCTTGTATATACTTGCTTCAGCATTGTGATTTCTTATTTTCCCTGAACACTTTTTGTTTGATGCCTATGTATATGTACACATATATACATGTGTGTGTGTGTGTGTGTATCTACATGCTCACTTTGATGATATATACTTACTGCCTATAGCATGAAATGCTTGTCATGCATGTACCATTATACATGCTTCATGTGTGCATTTTTTGGTATTCCTTGTTCATGCCTTTATCTGAACCATTTTGATTTGAACTTGTTTTGAGTTTCCTTGAGTTGCTTCTATGTGCACTGTAGTTTTTCCCGAGCTTGTTTATGTGCACTTGAATTCTTATTTATGTGCATGTAACACCCCCCTACTTGGAGGCCCAAAACTAATGGCTACGGATGTTGTAGTCATCCATAGTTATTAATTCTTGGCGACCAAATACTGCAATGTTAGATACATTGATACACATAAGCATAAGAATATGGAAAAAATTTAAACCAACAAACGAAGTCCACATTCCATTTCAAAACATTTTAAATTCTTTACATAATCCCAGTGCGCAGACCACATTCCGATAAAATATACTAATTACAAAATATGCCAAGAGCGACATATGAAGATGCCTCCTTGGACGACTAGAGTATATATAATAAGGCAATAAAACAAGTTTGCCTTTACAACCAAACACACCGGAAATAAAAGAACTCTAAGTAGCTAGCATGTCTCTTGCACATCATCGGAAGCTTTATTCGTCTAAAAGAACACCTGAAAACCCTAAACCTCAAACTACTCAAAATCAATCGAGTACCCGAGAGTTTAAAAGAAACAAAAACTTCGAGTCAGACATAAAGTCTAGTATGAATAATAATATACAATCTCAAACCATTTAGAAATCTAGTAAAACCACGCCGCTTAGCGGAACGGGTTTTCCCCTCACTAGTATCTTAAAACCTTTATAAAACCATATATCGTGCTCCTGCATCCACAATGGTTAAAAACAATTCAAAATAATATGATGATATGCAAACAAGTATATTAAATCTGGATTATCCATCATCATTCATTCTGACTATATGTCTCCATTATAGTTTCTAGGGTTACTATCAACCTATTAGTTTTCATTAGGCTTACTAATAACCTGTAAAATGTTTATGGACTACCGATCTGATTTCATAGTTTTTATGGGATTACTAAGAACCTATTGGTAACTCCAATATCTTTATTTCTTATCCTAGTTTTCATGGGCTGATTAGGAACCTATCGACTAACTGCCAATATCTTAATTTCTTATCCTAGTTTTCATGGGCTAACAAGGAACCTATTGACTAACTGTCAATATCTTAATGTGGATATAGTTTTTCATGGGCTAATTATAAACCTATTGGCCCCTACCAATATCAAATCATAGTTTTCATGGGCTCACTATGAACCTATTGGCCCCTGCCAATATCTTTTTCCTTACACAGTTTTCATGGGCTTATTGCGAACCTATTGGCCCCTTCCAATATCTTTAACTAGTATTTTAGCATCCTCAACTTATATTCACTACTGGGTCAACCTAATTGGTTATTCTTCCCTTCCCTAAAGTACCGTTACGGGCTCATAACAATATGAATAAATATATGAAGAAGCAATTACAACACCATAATAATACCAACACCTGTGGTTAAATATCCTTGAAATCATTTATAAAAAAAACATGGTTAATCCCTTTAACCTGTTTATCAAGGAAAACTTCTATAAAAACTTCATTTCAAAATTCTTTATTTATTTATTTATGCCATGGTTTTTTCTTTAAAAAGAGATTGGTTTATTTGTCTTGAAATCTTAAAACATCACTTTCGAAACCCCTATATAACCTCCTTCGAAAGCATAGAAAACTTCTTTTCAAAACACTAAGTATATACCTTTCGAAGCTCTTTAAATCATCTCTTTCGAAACCAAAATATACCTTTCGAAAATATTAAAGCATAACTTATAAACTCTTAGAAGCATAGTTTCAAAACCAATGAAAGTATCCCTTTCGAAAGCATTTGGTTTTACTCTAAAAACATCTTTTGGGTCAAAGTGATTACACACGAAAGCATCTCTTTTGAAACCTTTAATAAACTATTTTGGGGAAAGTTTGATGGTGTCAGAACTATCTATTCGAAAGCTCAAAACCATCGAATAAAACCTTGAAGGGTAGCGTCAAAACCCCCTTTCGAAACCATTGCCTTTGAAACCCCTGAACCCTTTCGAAAGCATTTAGGAAGTGGATTAAGGTAAGTTTAAAAAAAGCACCCTTTGAAAGTATTGATGACTTCAATACCCTTGAGAGGCATTTGAACGGCAGCAAGGTTTCGACTAGGTCGGAACCGTCATCTTCGAAAGCCTTATCTAAGAATAAAGGAACTCATTCGAAAGCTCTTACTTTAAAAAAAAGAAGGGCGACCTCCTTCGAAAGCTTACTTAGAAACCCCTTTTGAAAACATATGTTTTGACTACATCGAAGGCTTTAATTAAAACAAAGCAGACACTTAACATTTGAAAACAAAACTAAGGTTTCGACCCCATCGGAAGCATTGCTTTCGACACCATGGTTTCCGCCTTTCCTCCAATCCACTATGTACCATCTAAGTGATACCTTGTGTATTGGTTTCGATTTGGTGGGTTTCAGCTGGGTTGGTTTCGACTGAGTTGGAGCAGAAGCATTGGAGTCGAAAGGCATTACTATAGGAGGCGGAACCAATTTTTCTGAATAAAGGCTGAAATCATGCTATTTTTAGTAATTACGTTATAACTACCTTCTTATTTGTAATCCTTTGATTGGTTTCCTTAAAACTTTTCAAATACTTTACAAAATAACTGTCGCATTTATCAAATCTAAATCAAGGAAAAAGTAACGTTTAAGCCCTTCCATTAAGCAAAACTAATATTGCAAATAAGTCCTTCTTTTAAAATAATTTGTTTTCCATAGCAAATCATTAGGAAAAATCCCCCAAAATTCACAGAAATTTACTTTCATCATTTTATCTAACATATTAAAATTTTAGACCCAGTTTCTTCCTGGAATAATCGAAACAAATTTTAATCTCAAATATATCGTATTTTCCTTTATAAATTCATAATAAATTTTCCGTAGCTTGGAAAATTATGAAAATTTAAACCCATCTTCAAAATCACGGTTTACCTAACATATAATTTAGATGGCATTCTAACATCTATAACAATCAGTTTTTCCCTAAAACCTTGCAAATTCATATGTAAATGAATTGGTTTAAATCAAACATATAATAATTCAAGCATATCATCATCCAAAACATCATAATACTGAATTTAATATTAAATCTGAAAACATATGATTATACAAAAAAAATAGAGATGGTATAAATTATCATTCACCTTAGATATGATAAGGAATTTAAGTTTTGTTGTTGAATAATCCTCTAGCTTTAATCCTTAGTCTTGAATAAATTTTTCCCCTTTTCTTCTTTGCAATGGCTGGCTTCTATTTTAGGTTTTTGATTTGCGTTTGTGAAAATGAAGAATGAACGTGAGAAATGTAAAGGTGCATGAATAATAGGTGCGGCTATTCACTAATTCTTACATTAAGCCCATGTAAATTAATTAGCTTAAAACAATTTTAGCCCATATATCTTATTATTAAGCACCGCCTTAACTCATATTTTCAAATCTCAATCCCTTTATCATTCTAATTCTTACATTATTCTATTTAATTTATCTAATTAAATATCCTGAATAATGTTATCAAAAATTAGGGGTGTTACAGGCTCCTCCCTTAAAGAATTTCGTCCTTGAAATTTAGTAAGGACTGAATAATAAACATAGCAATTATCTGTAACGACTCCTAACAACCATACTAGCCTATCTAACTAGCAACTATCTATGTAAGTCTAATATAGACATACACTTAAAGCAGATCAGGATAAGTATCTCTAATCATGTCCTTTGTCTCCCAAGTATAGCCCTTCTCGTTGTTGCTCCACTAAACTTTCACCAACCCGACTGTCTTTTTCCTAAATCTTTCCTCCTCTCTTGCTAAAACTCAAACTGGTTGTCTAACAAAAGTCAAATTAAGCTCTACTATCAAGTCTTCCAACCCTGTCGGAGGAATAGTAGTGATCCGAATCATGCACATACTTACGAAGATGAGACATATGAAATACATTATGGACACCTGTCATACTGCTCGGTAACTCTACTCTGTATGCGAGCTTTCCAATCCTCTCTATAATCTGGAATGGACCAACATATCCTGGTGCTAGTTTACCTGACTTTCCAAATCACACTACACCTTTCATCGGTGATACCTTAACGAAAACCTTATCTCCAACCGAGAAATCTAGGTCTTTATGCCTCTTATCTATGTAACTCTTCTGTCGGGACTGAGCTTCCTTCATTCATTCTCGGATCAACTTAACCTTCTCTGACGCCTCTCTAACAAAATCTGGACTTAAGACTAGTCTGTCTCCAGTCTCCAACCAACATGCTGGTGATTTGCATGGCCTTCCATACAAAGCTTCAAAAGGCACCAGTCCTATACTAGTCTGTTAAATATTATTACAGGAAAACTCAATCAAATGTAGATGATCTTTCCAAGATCCACCAAAGTCTAATACACAAGCTCTCAATAAATCCTCGCATACCTTGTTGACTCTCTCTGTCTGCCCATCTGTCTGATAGTGATATGCAGTAATCATATTATGCTTGGTACCTAATACTTCATGTAGACTCTTCCAGAATTCACTAGTGAACAAGGCATCTCTGTCACTAACTATACTACTAGGAACTTCATGTAGTCTAACTATGTTCTTCAGGAACAACTTAGCTAAAACAAGTGTCGTCCTGGTTGACTTTACTGGAATGAAATGGGCACTCTTGGTCAGTCTGTCCACTATGACTCATATAATTTCATTTCCCCTATTTGACCTTGGAAACCCGTCTATGAAATCCATGGATATCGAATCCCATTTCCAAATCGGAATCTCTAAAGGCTGAAGTAACCCACTCGGCTTCTGATGATCAGCTTTCACTTGTTGACAGTTTGCACACTGCCTAACCCACAAGCCAACATCCCTCTTCATACCTTCCCAATAGAAGCTCCTCTTCATATCTTGATACATCTTAGTCCCTCTAGGGTGAATCGTAAACTTGGATCGATGACATTCTCCAAGAATTTCTTTCCTCAAGTCCTCTGCATTCGGAACACAAAACCGTCCCTTCTTTATTAACCATCCTCTCTGGTCAAGGCTAAAATCCTTTAGATCATCGATCTCATCTCCAATCTCAAGCCTTCTTATATTCTCGGCTAATACTGGATCCTCTTTCTGCTTAGAAGCAATCCTTTCGATCAACACTGGTCGAACTTTTAAACAAGAGAACATGGCAGTACTCTTACTAGAACTAGCAGCTAATTTTAGCTGCACCCCACAACTGGCCAAAGCTTCTAAATCCTTCCACTCCGCCAACATAGGCAACACCACATTCTGATATCTTCTGCTAAGAGCATCCGTTACCTTATTACCTTTCCCAGGTGTATACTCTATACCAAAATCGTAAGCAGCCAAAAACTCTAGCCACCTCTGCTGTCTCATATTCAACTCCTTCTGAGAGAATAAATACCGTAAAGACTTAAGATCGGTATAAAGTTCAACCTCTCCCTTAAGAGATAATGTCTCCAAATCTTTAACGCAAAGATCACCACAGGAAAATCCAGATCATGAGTAGGATACCTCATTTCATGCGGTCTAAGCTGTCTGGATGCGTAGGCAATAACTTTACCCTACCCTTTCGCATCAATACTGCTGCCAATCCAGTTCTGCATGCATTAGTATACACCACCAACCCTTGGTTTCCGTATGGAACTACTAAAACTGGTGCATTAGTCAACAAATACTTTAACTTAATGAATGCTTCCTCATATTTGTCAGACCAGACAAACTTCACCTCCTTCCGGGTTAACTAAGTTAAAGGTGTTGCTATCTGCGAGAAATCCTTAATGAATCTCCGGTAGTAGCCAACAAGTCTAAGAAAACTTCTAATCTCAGTCACCGTCTCTAATCTCTTCCAATTATTCACAGCTTTGATCTTATCTGGATTGACTGATAAGCCTTTCTCTGAAACCACGTGACCAAGAAACTTAACCTCTTTCTTCCAAAAATGACACTTGGTAAACTTTGCCTTTAGTTGATTTTGCCTCAGCGTCTCCAGTACCACTCTAAGATGAAGTTCATGCTCTCTCTCATCCTTAGATTATACTAAAATGTCATCTATAAACACCAATACAAACCTATCCAAGTACTCTTGGAAAACTCGGTTCATCAAATCCACGAAGAAAGCAGGTGCATTCGTCAATCCAAATGGTATCACTAACCACTCATACGAACCATATCTAGTCCGAAATGCTGTCAAAGAAATACTGTCCTCTGCCACTATTAACTAATGGAAACCTATCGCTAAATCCAACTGGGAAAACACTCTGGCTCCACTCAACTAATCGAACAGATCGTCTATTCTCGGCAAAGGATACTTATTCTTAATCGTCCTTTCGTTCAACTTACGATAGTCGATACATCCTCAATGACCCATCAAGTTTCTTTACGAACACTACAGACGCTCCGCAAGGCGAACTGCTTGGCCTAATAAAATTCCTTCCTTCTAGATCCACTAGCTATACCTTCAATTCCTTCATCTCAGTCGGTGTCATCCTGCTAGGTGGTCTACTCACAGGTTCAGCTCCGGGCATAAGATCTATATGAAACTCAACTGCTCATTTCGGTAGTAGTCCTATGACTGGCTCAAAGACATCTGCAAACTCCCTTGCTACTCGAACCTGACTTAACTCATCTCTTATCTCCATAACTCTAAGCAAAGTACCAACACTCCGGTCAAAATTCTCCACTGAGAATATTACTCGGTTATGACTATCAGGGTGTCTCGGTGATATCTCACTATCCTGGAAAAATATTCTAGCCTCATACCTATCCAACCAATCCATACCTAAGATGATCCCGAAATCTATGAAATCAATAACATAGAAACTACATGCAAACTTATGACCTAACACATCAAGTTCTAACTGGTCACATCTCAACCCTAAAGTTGCATACCCTCCTATTGGATTCGCAACCCTCAAGGAAGTAACAAGGTAGGTGGCTTCTAAGCATAACCTATTAACCAAACACTGAGATATAAATGAATGTGATGCACGGGTATCAAAAAGTACCCTAACTGGAATACTCTGAATCAAAAGCATACCTTCCATCACAGTCTTCCCTTTATCAGCTGCAGTAGGCCTAGCTGGTCCAATAGCAAAAACCTTTCTTTTTTCTACTCTAACCGGCTCTAGATACTGATTCTTGTAATGCCCAACTTGACCACAGTTGAAGCACTTCACATTCTTCTTATTTGCAGCCTTCTTCCCATTACCTGACCGGCACTCATTCATATAATGACCCTTCTTGTCAAACTTATAGCAAACTAACTCCGCCTTTGCCTTCTTGGCAGTATCTCCCTTCGAGGCTCCCTTTACTTAAAGAACTTTCTCTTCTTCCCTTGAGAACCCTGAATTTCCACTGGCTTCTCTCTAGCACAATTAGCAAGCATCTTCGCATGGCGAATGGCCATCTCCACAACTAAATTACTAGGATCGTGAAGATGTGGCAGAGTGGCCCTAGCAATCTTGGGCCACGGTCCCCTAACGAACTTCTCGTTCCTTCTGATGACAGTGTCTATAGTATTATGTCTATAACGAGACAACTCCTCAAACTTAGTGGCATACTCAACAACCGACATCTCTCCCTACTCCAGATCCATAAATTTCCTCATTAGCTCTAACTTAGCAAACTCAGACACAAACTTTTGCTCAAATCTCCTTCTAAACTCAACCCAAGTCAACTATGCTTCTGGAACTCCAGCAGTAATACTGTTCCACCAATGAAGCACTGACCCTTGCAATTGCCTAGATGCCAGCCTACTCTTTTGCCCATCATCTAAACCCAAATCAGCGAAGATACACTCACAATGCAATAGCCAATTCTCTAGCTCAATAGCATTTTCCTTCCCCATGAATGGCTTCCCACCAAGACTGGTGTTGCCACTACTCAGCTTAGCATAACTACTCCTAATTGGAAATACATGATTAGCTCCTCCTACATTTCCAACAAAACCAGCAGTAGCTCATGCTTGCATCATGTTGATGAAGAACTGATATATCGCCCCCATGTCTACTTGTGGATTTCCAGCACCCACATTGGCATTAGCATTTTGGTTATTAGCACTAGCCGGTTGACCCGGGTTCCTCCTGGTGGTGGGTAGAGCATTTCCATTGGTTGTGGTGCTTCCTCCATCGATATTTCCTCTTCCGTTTCCAGCTTCCATATCACCTTTCTCATAAATTTGCATACGAGCCTTAGTAAGATATAGAATAACGCTCTAAGAGAGCGGGGAATACGTACTTATATATATAACCATATATCAAATACAAGTACGTTACCATAACGTTAACCCAAACCCCAATCTTATTATCTAATTCATTGGATTATGTTTGAAAAATCTTTTGGGTTTAAGTTTCTTTTAAAGTTTAATAAACCTATGCTCTGATACCAACTCGTAACATCCCCCTACTTGGAGGTCCTAAATTAACGGTTACGGATGCTGCAGTCATCCATAGTTATTAATTCTTGGTGACCAAATACGGCAATGTTAGATACATTGATACATAGAAACACAAGAATATGGAAAAAATTAAAATAGCAAACAAAGTCCATATTCCATTTCAAAACATTTAAAATCATTACGTAATCCCAGAGTGTAGAGCACGTTCAGATAAAATATACTTATTACAAAATACGCCAAGAGCGAAATATGAAGATGCCCCTTGGATGATCAGAGTATATATAATAGGGCAATAAAATAAGTTTGCCTTTACAACTGAATACAATGGAAAGAAAAGAACTCTAAGTAGCTAACATGCCTCCCGCACATCACTGGAAGCTTTATTCATCTAAAAGAACACCTGAAAACCCTAAACATCAAACTACTCAAAATCAATTGAGTACCCGAGAGTTTAAGGGGAAAACAAATACTTCGAGTCAGACATAAAGCCTGGTAAGAATAATTGTAACGACCTGAAATTTTCAACCATTCGCATCCATACATGTCGGAATTGAATTGCTCAAAATATCTGATTGTTATTTATATTTGGAAAAACTCAGCATATAAAGTAAATAAATCAATCACAGAATCACAGACATAGAGTAATATAACAATAATGCAGTGGAATAGATAAATAGTAGTTCATGAAGCTACTATATAAACATCAGAGTTAGAAATAAAATACAGCAGAATATCTCAAATACAGTGAAGTCTCCAATACAAACCGATGACCTCTCTGAACAAATCAACTGGAAAGGCTGAAAGCTGAATCGATAGTTGGATCTCCAAGCGAAGCTCCAAACTCCAAAGGTGAGTCTCAAAATGCTATATCACTCAGTCTGACCCGAGCATAAAGCAAAACACAAAAACACTCGAGTCAGGATTAAGATTCTTATATCAATAAATCCAACTCAAGTGAAATATCAACTGAAATACAAATAACTTAAAGGATGTTTGGGATAACCATCCTCTAAGAATCCTTGGAACCAAACGTCATTTCAATACTGCGGTCATTTCAAAATAATTTATACTTCAAAACCAAAATATCATTCCGATGTCTTATATATTTCCAAATTATAGAACTTTTAAAACTAATTTGATAATTCCATATATATTATTTTAACTTCATCCTTATTTAGTTTGAAATATTCACTTAATAAATCCATTATCTTTTAAATAACCTTAAATTACATTAAACTAAATATTTCCTTCGACTTATTTAAAACTTGAAATATCCGTTTAATCACTTTAAATCAAAATTAGGTTATAAAATCATATCTTAAAACCCTCAAATTCAATAAGTTTCAAATTGATTTAATCAAACAAAATTCTTAATTAAATACATTTCAAATTAATTTCAAACCTATCCTCTCAACCTTAATTTATTAAAAGTCATTATTAACTCTATAAAAAAAATACTTGTGACGACCCGGAATTTTTGAGCATTTGAAATAGGAATATTTAATTAATTTTAAATATTCAAAAGATAATTATTAACTTTAATTTCAAATATCATTATTGATTAGACAAGTAATTGTTGAATTTAAATTATTGAAAAGGGGTAAATTATTGAATCTGGAGCTTTAAGCCTGTTAAAAATAATTTGAAGACTTATAAAATTTATATAGATAATACTGAAATGGATAGAAGTGTTGGAATCAGCTTTAAAAATGGTTTGTTATGTTTTGAAATTTTGTATCGTTTAAATTGAATTAAAAATAGTCTTCTGGGGCACAGTCTTGGAATTTGACGAAACTAGTTCCATTGGATCCGTAATAGTGTATTATTATCGGATTTCAATTTTCGTAGCAATTGGAGTTGTTGGGTGAGCATACGATACACAAACGCGTTGAAAATTCTATCGAAAATCCAATTTAAATAATTTTTATAAATTTGTAAATCCATTACATCAGCCACCTTTCTATCTTTTCCAGCCACCCTACTTCTGAAACACGCCCATTCTTTCTTCACAAAATTCAGATTCGCAGAAAAACAAAGATAATAAACGAAGCTTTCTCCTCAAGAAATAAAATATCTATCGTTTAAATAATAATGGCCGAATAAATCACTCTCTCTTCTAAACGAAGCTTCTCTTCCTCCACCCTTATAACTCCTCAAATCAATTGCGTTCAAAAAAAAAAAAAGAGAGGTAGCTGCGATTTAGGAAAAAGGGGAGGGATTTGAATTCGCGGTTGAATCGCGAATTTCGAGAGAGGGGAGGAGGGCTCGTTCGAGCTTGTGTAGACGTGAGTCGCCTCGTTTAGGCTGGGCTCGTCGTCCTTGGGTTGGAAGCAGCGGTCGAGGCGCGACGTGGTGTGGGTTTGCTGATGTCGCAGTCGAAGGCTAGGGTTTCTGGAGCGGCGGCGTTCGTTTTCGATCACGCGACTGATGTTGGGTCAAGAGGGAAGCTCACTCGCGTTTGGGGGAGTAGGTACGGCAGTTCGACAGTTGGCAGGTTGGAGGAGATCGACGAGGTCGCGGTGGCGTTCGATGGTAAGGGCTGCAATTTGGTGATTCAGAACTAGGGTATTCGCTTTATTTCTTTTCCATTTATACTTGATTTAATAAAATATGTTTACAGATTGAAATGAAATAAAGTATGAAATATAAAACAGAAAAGAGAAATTGATACAATGAGTTTATAAAAACAAATAATTATTTTCAGTTCATAGATTAATATGCATATGGGTATATATAGGCAGCAAGATAATTTTTTTTTTTTTTTTTGTTCTTGTTTACAGGAGAAGAATATATAGCTTAAGCAGGAAAACATTTTAGTTAAGTAAACTGATATATTTACAGTTAACAGGAAATTTTAAGACTTTGGGACGAAATAGGGATTTATATATAAAATATATATATATATATAATAATAAATAATATAATAGCAAAATAATGATTTCAATTGAGGACATATTCATTTTGGGATATCTATTGGAAATTTATACGTACGGTAAAGGAAACAATATAAGAGTTTTAATGTTAAAAGTTTATTTAAAATTTAAACTAGTTATTTATATAAGTATATCGTTTCAAAATATATATATATATACACATTCTAAATCTACTAGTTTAAATTTTTAATAATGGATTTGGAGATTAAATTATTTCAATTAACTTATTTACTTATTTTAGTTACTAAAAATAGTTTTATTTGAAGAAATTTACCTCAAAATTTAATTATCAAACAAATCAGAGTTTTAGTTGAAACTAAATAAATAAATGGTAATCAATTGTTTGATTTATTCAAATGTTAATAAAATTTTATAAATATTTGTACAAGGTCTGAAATCTTGGAAATGGTCAAGATGGAAATGGATTGCAAATCAGGAGTCAAAGGTGAGTTAATCTCACTCAGTTGAATTTAAATTTAAATGGTTAAATTTAAATAATTGATTGAATGGGTGAATTGATTTGGATGTGCTATATTATATATAGTAGTATATAGCAATATATACATATTGGCATATGTATATATTGGATTGATATTCCCGCATTTTATAGCGGATGAGACCCTATGTGCCGCATAATAGCGGATGATTTATTTTAAATCCCATATACCGCGATATTCCACCTCGAAGTGGAATTGGTATTGTGCTAACGTTTGTGGATGCAGGGAAACAGGTTGGAGGGATCCAACTGGATTCCTCAAAAATTTATTTTATTATTCTGTGATCTGAATATTGATATCCTGTGATGATCTGATATTGGATGTTGTGGTTGATTGAATTCCCAGTATAATAAATTTTGAAAATCTATGGAATTGAATTTTGAAGAAAATAAAGAATAGAAATTTAAGTAAATTGGAATAAATTTAAAAGTGAATTGAAAATAAGATAAAATAAAGAGAATTGGAATTTTAGTAAATATAGGAAAAAGAAATTTAAATTTACGGAGGAGAAATAAAGATTAGAAAACTCAAGTAATATTGGTTTAGAGAAAATAAAGGAATTACTTTTAATTTAATAATTTAATTTAATTAAAAGTGTAAATAAGGAATGTTGGGAATTTAAAATAGGAATTTTCAGTTAAAGGGGTTTTAACTAGAAATTAAAAATTAAAAACCCGAATAATTGTATTTGAAATAAATAAGGTAAATAAGGGAATTTTATTTCAAGATAAAGCAAATTTGAAATAAAATTGTAGAATTGATCTAAATATTGAAACTGGGAAATTTTAAAGAGGAATGAGATTTTGAGATCTATAAACTGAGTTTATAAAGTGGAGCGGATTTTAATATAAATTCAAGGTGTGAATTTATAAAGGATTGTGAATCTGTTTTAAAAATATAAACAGAGATTTATTTTAAAGGTTGTGAAAGAGAAGTATTTTCTGGATAGCCAAGTACATTTTGTTTTAAAAAGAAATTTTAAATATTTGTTAAAGATTTATTGTTATTTTTAAAAGTCAAGTTTAAAAATCTATTATTTCCAAATGTTAAATTTCTAAAGTAAGTAATTTTCAATCTATTATTGTAGTTAATACAAATGAGATTTGATAATATGTTATAAAAGGAAATTTGTTTATATTCTTTAAAATGGTTTTATTTAAATATCTTTAAATATATATTTTTAACTTAAATATTAAAGAAGTTTAAAAAGGCGTTCTTATAAAGTATTTTTATAATAAGGTGTTTTAAATTTATTTTAAAAATCTAAAATGGTTTGTACTTGGTATTCCAGTGAAAATAAATATTTGGGAAATTATTCCGTGAGAGGAATATAGTTTGAAATTGTTTCCAATGGGAATTGAAATGGAAATAATATCTTGTGAAGATATTTTGAGGGATATAAATAATTTGGAGTAATTATTGATTGTTGATGGTTGTTATGGATGTTAATTGATAGTTAAACAACCGACTATCAATATTGGCCAAATGCGCTGATCGTTTCGAAGAGACCGGGATCGGGTTTCCGTATACCGGGATTCTAGGTTTGGAGACTCGAAAACCACTTCGATCCGGTGGTACGTTTCGTGGGAAAACGAGGGTAATATTGATAAGGGGATAGTGTTATCAGTTCTGTTCGGACCTGGAACGGACTTGTATGGATGAATGCTTTCGGACATCGTCAGGGGACGATGGGCATTCTAAGTGAAACGTTCTGAAGGTAACGTTTAGCCTCAAGCCTCATCAACCGGGAATGACTGAAAATCAGGGGTTATGCAGCAAGGCTTCGTGGGTAGCCCCCACTTGAGAGTAAGGTCATCCCTGTCTAGATGTCCCTTTTATTTCGGCTTAGTGGTGCGGTTGCTGATCACAACCGTGGGGTGATTTTACTTGGAATTATCCAGTAAGGGATGATTCCGGTCTTGTGTTGCAGGGGAGCGGGCGTACTCCTCGGTACTGTGATCTAGGCCACGTACTGTGACAGGTGGTACCCCAGTGCCTAGTCATTCGTTGGAAATCCATTCTCCCTACGTGCCTTGTACGAGTTTTGTTTGTATTACCCACTTTGTGGCTAGTATGCTGGAATTTAATCATGTAACAATTTCAGCTATTTTAATAAGTATTTGTGAATAGACACTATTATAATACCAGAGGATTTTGATAAAAAGTGTTTTAGCTATCGTAAGGTAAAAACCCGACATGTTTATTTGTGGCGTGGTCTTACGAGATGCTTTTGTTTTCAAAAGGATTCTTGAAACTTTAATAATCAATTGAGTGTGATTTTCTCACGCTGGTATTCCAGACTGACTCGGGTATTGTTTTTTATGATGCTCGGGTCAGACCGAGATAAACAGGTTCAGATTGTAGCTGTGGAGCTCAGGAGACGAGCTGGATGGCGATACGTACTTCCGTATTTGTTTATTGTTCCGCTGTGTATTTGGATGTATATCATTGATGTGATGAACTCTGATGATGTATTCTGTAAATATATTGTATAAACAGATATATTTTTCTGTTTGAGTAAAGATCTGTTTTGTATATATTATATTTTATTCCGCTGCGATGTGAGATTCTATTGTTGATTTTCTGTTTCTTCTTCTTCTACCTCTTTTCCTTTAACACAAATGGTTCGATTTTCCGGGACTGGAAAGTCGGGTCGTTACAGTGGTATCAGAGCAAAGGTTGGCGATAACCTTGGCTCTGGTGGGAAATTTTGAGAGTATTAATAGATATGAGCGCGTATTTGTTAGTGAATATAAAATGGTTTTATATTGTGTTGGTTGATTTATTGAGTGGTATATGAACCTTCGTCGGCACAGTCTGCGCAACTGTATCGAAGGGGTTTCTAAACACTCGAATAGAACAATTCGACACAATATTGTTTTGAAACGGGTAGATGAAATAATTTTACCCGAAAAATGTATTTTGATATAAAAGAAATATTTCTTTAAATTATTATATATTTGGATGTTTGGATGAAAATATTCTAACAAATAAAATTTAAAACAAAAATATGGTAAGATTGTAAAATCAGAATGATTTACTTAACCAATGGATATTTGTATAAATATGAATTGTACAAATGAATCATAACTAAAAATTTGATTTAATCAAACGGTAAATTTAAACCCTGGATATTTGGAAGTGTTTCCAAAGTGTTTTGAAGATAAACACAAGCATTATTATTTTGGAAAGTATTTCTGGAAGGAAAATTGTTTCAAAAAAATTTTTGAAAGGGATATAGCAATAAATTCATTTCAGTTGCTGGAAATAATTCGGAGGATGACGGCCGCACCTTCAGAATTTATTTTCGAACTTCTGAGTGACGAATTGCTGCCAAATTGATTTATTCAGAAAAGCTAGTTGTTTTTGAAATTTCCAAAGGAAATTTGTTGGAATTAAAAGCCAGGATTGGTTTAAAAATCAGAGAAATGTGATTTGGAGATGTTGAAGATTCCAAAATGGTTTGAAATTAAAAGCCGGGGGTTTAAAAAAGGGAAAGGTCAAAAATGAAATTGACTTGGATTGAAATTTTTTTTGACTAGATGAAAATTAATTAAATAAGTTGAAAATGATATCCAGTCGTATTTGAATAAAATTGAATAAATTTGAATCAAATTAATCCAGTTGTATTTGGATTGTTGGAATCAAATTGAAATAATTTGTGATGTAAATGTTATTAGGAGAATAAAATGATTTGGTTGAAGTTAAGTTAAATAAAATTAAATTGTAATGAAATTCAGTTGAATTATAAATAATATTGAGTGAAATTAAAATCCTTACATTAACAAGTAAGAGTAAGATGAATAAGAGATGTGCAGTTTGGAATAGAGATTTGGGTTAAATTAAATTTAGCTTGGATAATGGTAAAGAAATTAAATTTATTGGAAAATTAAATTAATTGTGGCTTGAATGGGAAGTTATAGCTAAGTAAATAAATTTGTTTGGTATTTTGGGAATGAATAAGATCCAGTACTTGAATTATAAAACCCGAGGAGATTAACTAGGGTGATTTGTAAGGATAAATATCAAATATTATATTGGTTAAAATGGAAGTAAACTAATTTGGAATAAATTAGTAAATCAAATATGTTAATGGAATTTGGATTAGTAATAAAAGCTGAAAGTGTGAATGATCATTGGAATTGGAGTATATGAGTGATAATTTGAATTGTAAATAAAATTCAAGTAAGTAGGAATGATGTGAAATGGATTGATATCTATCAAATTCAAGTTAGAGATAAATTATTGGATATGAGTTGGAATTAATATTGGATTCAGTAAGTATACCAGCTAAATTTTAAAAATGGTATGGTGTTAAAAATAAATGGGAAATTTCCTTGTTAAAGATTAAATAATTCACGGTGAATTGAATACGGAAATTGAAATTTAGAATGAATAAGTGAATGGACAAATTAAATGGATTAGTAAAGGTAATAGATTCGATCAAATGGAAATCAAACCAAAGATTTGAATTATAAATTGTTACAAGGAAACCGTAACTTGAGTTTGGAAGTGAAATGCAAATTAAATTGAATTGAATCAATTGAAATGGATATGGATTCATTTTGCTCAAAAATGAATAGAATGGAACAAAATGTATTGCAAAACATTGAATTGAATAGAAATGGTATGTGAATTGGTTGTAGACGATTGAAATTGTATTGAAACCATATAAATTGCTTATGGAAATTATTTTAAGTGCATGGCTTTTGAAAACTACTTGTTTGCTATTGAGATTAATTGAAATGCTATAAAATTTTGTATATCGTCACTTATCTGTTTAAATTGAGTCAGTACAGGTTCAGGGAAGCCGTTTGATTGATTTCGACTGCGTAAAATGCTAAAATGAATCGCCGCTTGCTTTAAAAATGTTAAATAAAAGGTACGCCTACGCAAAAAAAAAAATTCAAAATAGGAAATATGAACTGTTTTGATTCTTTTTCCGGCCTGAGGCCGATGTATATACATTTTTGTGCATCCTGCGATATCGCAGAAGTCCCTCCGTACAAGGGAGGTTCTGCCAAAAATTTTCGTAAATTTCAGGAGTTAGAAAATTTTTAGAATTTTTGAAAATTTCCATTAACAATAAATGATTTAAATTTGTTAAGCAAATGAAATTGAAACTAGATATTGAAATCTAATTCAAATGTGAATGTAAGGTGAAGTGAAATCGAAGAACTAAAGAAGTGAAGTTTGCGAATAAACTGTTAATTGAAATTTAAATTAATTAGTAAGTGCAACTAATTAAATATTCGAGTGGAAGCCAAATTTAAAGTAAATGGAATTGTAAAGACAAGAGTAAATAGAAATGGATATGAACTTCAATAATGAAGTGAAAATAAGTATAAGCAGTATGTAAAATATTTATATTGAACTTAAGAAGTATGGTGAAATTCTTAAATAATTTTATTGAGGAAAATTATTCTAGATGGAAAATTGAATGACGATTAAAATTTGAAGTTGTGAAATGAGAAAAGTGTGGATAAGTGAATGTAGTCAAAATGAATGTGAATAAAGGAAAAATTGATAAAACTGATAATCAATTGAAATTAATACGTAGGATGTACGTATATTATTTTATTCACATAGTGATTTGATCCGGATTCGAGCACAGAATTTCGAGGTAATTATACTGATCCGAGTTGGGATTTTTCACTCGATTTTCGACGGCGAACCTGGATATGGATTGTTGATTGATTCTGGATATTCTCTATCATAGTTTGTGGCTATGCAAGGAGAATGACGGTTTCTGATCAAGAAACCAGATCTGAGTCCGCACTAGGAAGTCGGGTGGACGATACTAGTTCGGAAGTGAAATTGTGTGATAGATTGAGCGATCGAAAGTGATTTTGCGTACGGATGGTATATGTGCATCGTACGGGCTTAAGTAAAACAAATATTGGAAATTTGTAAAGAAAAGTATAAAATGACTTTGGGATTGGGAGTGAATATTATTGCTTAGTATGATATACAGGTGTATAAAAGCAATGGCTAAATTGGGATTTTGATTTTTTGAAGATAAAATTTAAATGGCCCGACAAAAAGGTATGTATTTGAATTTCTATATGAAATTTGATTGGGTTTTTGATCCAGCCACTTGGCTTTTTGTTTCTTTTTGAGATTGGGAGGCCGTAGAGCCATTTTGTAGTAGTACCGAGCTAGCCGCGCAAAGGAGACGCTGGCGAAATTTTTCGGAAATTTAGGGAGTTAGAAAAATTTCGAGAGAATTTTGATAATTCAAATTTTGAATTCAAATATAAAATTTAAATTGATAAGAAGTGATATGGGATACGACTTATGGATAGGTTTGGGAATGTTAGTAAGAGGGATAGGGTGTCTTTATTTAAAGAATTGTTATGGAAGGTTGTTAAAACTATTTGGATTGGGGAGATAGAACGGGTATCGAATCATTTCTCTTAACTGGTAATTTCGGGGACGAAATTCTTTTAAGGGGGGAGGAATGTGACGACCCGGAATTTTTGAGCATTTGAAATAGGAATATTTAATTAATTTTAAATATTCAAAAGATAATTATTAACTTTAATTTCAAATATCATTATTGATTAGACAAGTAATTGTTGAATTTAAATTATTGAAAAAGGGTAAATTATTGAATCTGGAGCTTTAAGCCTGTTAAAAATAATTTGAAGACTTATAAAATTTATATAGATAATACTGAAATGGATAGAAGTGTTGGAATCAGCTTTAAAAATGGTTTGTTATGTTTTGAAATTTTGTATCGTTTAAATTGAATTAAAAATAGTCTTCCGGGGCACAGTCTTGGAATTTGACGAAACTAGTTCCATTGGATCCGTAATAGTGTATTATTATCGGATTTCAATTTTCGTAGCAATTGGAGTTGTTGGGTGAGCATACGATACACAAACGCGTTGAAAATTCTATCGAAAATCCAATTTAAATAATTTTTATAAATTTGTAAATCCATTACATCAGCCACCTTTCTACCTTTTCCAGCCACCCTACTTCTGAAACACGCCCATTCTTTCTTCACAAAATTCAGATTCGCAGAAAAACAAAGATAATAAACGAAGCTTTCTCCTCAAGAAATAAAATATCTATCGTTTAAATAATAATGGCCGAATAAATCACTCTCTCTTCTAAACGAAGCTTCTCTTCCTCCACCCTTATAACTCCTCAAATCAATTGCGTTCAAAAAAAAAAAGAGAGGTAGCTGCGATTTAGGAAAAAGGGGAGGGATTTGAATTCGCGGTTGAATCGCGAATTTCGAGAGAGGGGAGGAGGGCTCGTTCGAGCTTGTGTAGACGTGAGTCGCCTCGTTTAGGCTGGGCTCGTCGTCCTTGGGTTGGAAGCAGCGGTCGAGGCGCGACGTGGTGTGGGTTTGCTGATGTCGCAGTCGAAGGCTAGGGTTTCTGGAGCGGCGGCGTTCGTTTTCGATCACGCGACTGATGTTGGGTCAAGAGGGAAGCTCACTCGCGTTTGGGGGAGTAGGTACGGCAGTTCGACAGTTGGCAGGTTGGAGGAGATCGACGAGGTCGCGGTGGCGTTCGATGGTAAGGGCTGCAATTTGGTGATTCAGAACTAGGGTATTCGCTTTATTTCTTTTCCATTTATACTTGATTTAATAAAATATGTTTACAGATTGAAATGAAATAAAGTATGAAATATAAAACAGAAAAGAGAAATTGATACAATGAGTTTATAAAAACAAATAATTATTTTCAGTTCATAGATTAATATGCATATGGGTATATATAGGCAGCAAGATAATTTTTTTTTTTTTTTTGTTCTTGTTTACAGGAGAAGAATATATAGCTTAAGCAGGAAAACATTTTAGTTAAGTAAACTGATATATTTACAGTTAACAGGAAATTTTAAGACTTTGGGACGAAATAGGGATTTATATATAAAATATATATATATATATAATAATAAATAATATAATAGCAAAATAATGATTTCAATTGAGGACATATTCATTTTGGGATATCTATTGGAAATTTATACGTACGGTAAAGGAAACAATATAAGAGTTTTAATGTTAAAAGTTTATTTAAAATTTAAACTAGTTATTTATATAAGTATATCGTTTCAAAATATATATATATACACATTCTAAATCTACTAGTTTAAATTTTTAATAATGGATTTGGAGATTAAATTATTTCAATTAACTTATTTACTTATTTTAGTTACTAAAAATAGTTTTATTTGAAGAAATTTACCTCAAAATTTAATTATCAAACAAATCAGAGTTTTAGTTGAAACTAAATAAATAAATGGTAATCAATTGTTTGATTTATTCAAATGTTAATAAAATTTTATAAATATTTGTACAAGGTCTGAAATCTTGGAAATGGTCAAGATGGAAATGGATTGCAAATCAGGAGTCAAAGGTGAGTTAATCTCACTCAGTTGAATTTAAATTTAAATGGTTAAATTTAAATAATTGATTGAATGGGTGAATTGATTTGGATGTGCTATATTATATATAGTAGTATATAGCAATATATACATATTGGCATATGTATATATTGGATTGATATTCCCGCATTTTATAGCGGATGAGACCCTATGTGCCGCATAATAGCGGATGATTTATTTTAAATCCCATATACCGCGATATTCCACCTCGAAGTGGAATTGGTATTGTGCTAACGTTTGTGGATGCAGGGAAACAGGTTGGAGGGATCCAACTGGATTCCTCAAAAATTTATTTTATTATTCTGTGATCTGAATATTGATATCCTGTGATGATCTGATATTGGATGTTGTGGTTGATTGAATTCCCAGTATAATAAATTTTGAAAATCTATGGAATTGAATTTTGAAGAAAATAAAGAATAGAAATTTAAGTAAATTGGAATAAATTTAAAAGTGAATTGAAAATAAGATAAAATAAAGAGAATTGGAATTTTAGTAAATATAGGAAAAAGAAATTTAAATTTACGGAGGAGAAATAAAGATTAGAAAACTCAAGTAATATTGGTTTAGAGAAAATAAAGGAATTACTTTTAATTTAATAATTTAATTTAATTAAAAGTGTAAATAAGGAATGTTGGGAATTTAAAATAGGAATTTTCAGTTAAAGGGGTTTTAACTAGAAATTAAAAATTAAAAACCCGAATAATTGTATTTGAAATAAATAAGGTAAATAAGGGAATTTTATTTCAAGATAAAGCAAATTTGAAATAAAATTGTAGAATTGATCTAAATATTGAAACTGGGAAATTTTAAAGAGGAATGAGATTTTGAGATCTATAAACTGAGTTTATAAAGTGGAGCGGATTTTAATATAAATTCAAGGTGTGAATTTATAAAGGATTGTGAATCTGTTTTAAAAATATAAACAGAGATTTATTTTAAAGGTTGTGAAAGAGAAGTATTTTCTGGATAGCCAAGTACATTTTGTTTTAAAAAGAAATTTTAAATATTTGTTAAAGATTTATTGTTATTTTTAAAAGTCAAGTTTAAAAATCTATTATTTCCAAATGTTAAATTTCTAAAGTAAGTAATTTTCAATCTATTATTGTAGTTAATACAAATGAGATTTGATAATATGTTATAAAAGGAAATTTGTTTATATTCTTTAAAATGGTTTTATTTAAATATCTTTAAATATATATTTTTAACTTAAATATTAAAGAAGTTTAAAAAGGCGTTCTTATAAAGTATTTTTATAATAAGGTGTTTTAAATTTATTTTAAAAATCTAAAATGGTTTGTACTTGGTATTCCAGTGAAAATAAATATTTGGGAAATTATTCCGTGAGAGGAATATAGTTTGAAATTGTTTCCAATGGGAATTGAAATGGAAATAATATCTTGTGAAGATATTTTGAGGGATATAAATAATTTGGAGTAATTATTGATTGTTGATGGTTGTTATGGATGTTAATTGATAGTTAAACAACCGACTATCAATATTGGCCAAATGCGCTGATCGTTTCGAAGAGACCGGGATCGGGTTTCCGTATACCGGGATTCTAGGTTTGGAGACTCGAAAACCACTTCGATCCGGTGGTACGTTTCGTGGGAAAACGAGGGTAATATTGATAAGGGGATAGTGTTATCAGTTCTGTTCGGACCTGGAACGGACTTGTATGGATGAATGCTTTCGGACATCGTCAGGGGACGATGGGCATTCTAAGTGAAACGTTCTGAAGGTAACGTTTAGCCTCAAGCCTCATCAACCGGGAATGACTGAAAATCAGGGGTTATGCAGCAAGGCTTCGTGGGTAGCCCCCACTTGAGAGTAAGGTCATCCCTGTCTAGATGTCCCTTTTATTTCGGCTTAGTGGTGCGGTTGCTGATCACAACCGTGGGGTGATTTTACTTGGAATTATCCAGTAAGGGATGATTCCGGTCTTGTGTTGCAGGGGAGCGGGCGTACTCCTCGGTACTGTGATCTAGGCCACGTACTGTGACAGGTGGTACCCCAGTGCCTAGTCATTCGTTGGAAATCCATTCTCCCTACGTGCCTTGTACGAGTTTTGTTTGTATTACCCACTTTGTGGCTAGTATGCTGGAATTTAATCATGTAACAATTTCAGCTATTTTAATAAGTATTTGTGAATAGACACTATTATAATACCAGAGGATTTTGATAAAAAGTGTTTTAGCTATCGTAAGGTAAAAACCCGACATGTTTATTTGTGGCGTGGTCTTACGAGATGCTTTTGTTTTCAAAAGGATTCTTGAAACTTTAATAATCAATTGAGTGTGATTTTCTCACGCTGGTATTCCAGACTGACTCGGGTATTGTTTTTTATGATGCTCGGGTCAGACCGAGATAAACAGGTTCAGATTGTAGCTGTGGAGCTCAGGAGACGAGCTGGATGGCGATACGTACTTCCGTATTTGTTTATTGTTCCGCTGTGTATTTGGATGTATATCATTGATGTGATGAACTCTGATGATGTATTCTGTAAATATATTGTATAAACAGATATATTTTTCTGTTTGAGTAAAGATCTGTTTTGTATATATTATATTTTATTCCGCTGCGATGTGAGATTCTATTGTTGATTTTCTGTTTCTTCTTCTTCTACCTCTTTTCCTTTAACACAAATGGTTCGATTTTCCGGGACTGGAAAGTCGGGTCGTTACAATACTTAACCATATTATATTTTGATAAAATCAAACTTTATTATTAACTTAATTTCTATTAAAACACATTTATCAAGCATTTAACTATATAAAATATCATTTATATAATATCTAAAATAAATATTTATATAAAACCATATATTTCTTTCCAAAACCATAGAAATCATTTTTAAAAAAATATTTATATATAGACCACCGGTGTCTGTATAAAAATTTCTATCTTATGGTCAAGTGATGTGGACATTTATCATTTCAATCCGCAATTTAGATATATATATACGGGTATATATCAATTCAACCCGCAATCCAAAATTCAATTCAAATGAAAATCGCTTGGGTTTGTCATTTCAACCCATAACGATTTCCTCCTATTCTACAAATCGTTCAGGTATGTATCATTTCAACCCATAGTGAATTCTATACTAACAGGGAACTTGCAGAATAATATATAATTTCAACAACAAAGATATATCATCAATAACAAATTAAATAAACAATAGGATATGGTGTCATATCCCACAGGTGAACAGTTACAGATAATAGTATATAGAACAATTAAATAACTACAGCAGCATATTTCAATTGTCGTTTCAATTAAAATCATATTTAATAAATATAAGAACGGTAATCGTGAGTGATTACTCACTTTTCGAGGTTAGAGGAATTTGACAAATAATGAGTTACGAAATCCAAAGCAACGCTAGATGGACGTGATTCGATGAAGAAAACAGGCACGGCGAACAAAGTTGATAAAAGGAATTGATGGAAACGAATCAAAATCATCCTAATATAACTGAAACAAAATATATGCATATTATATTATTATTTTGCTTAAAAATCGATATTCAATTTAAATTATATATTTTGTTTCAAACCATAATACATATCCAAATCATCCTATATGGATAAATTTAGAAATCTAAAAGAGGCCAAAATATCTATAAAGTATATATTTATATATATAAAAACTTTTACAAACAATATATGCATATATAAAACAGGACAGATATAAACTTAAAATACATATATATGAACAAACATACAAGTATATAACTTAATATATAAACTTATATAAATAAACATATAGCAAAACACAGTTATATACACAATGCAATACATATATCAAAATATGCTCAGTCATATATATATATTACCACTTCATAGAATAGTTTAAAATATAACATACCTTTATAAAATATTACAAATACAGCACAAAGCCTATACTGAAGCCATACATAATATATATACAACTTAATAAAAACCTATACACATAAATATACAGTAATATACATACATTTACAAACAACCTTTACAAAAAAATATAATATTATAAAATATATATACAACGAATTGTGTATAAGATAATATAAACACATATACACCATTATCTATGCCGTGACTTCTATAACTAATATATATATATATATATATATATTCAAACTTAAATAATCAAACAAATATATACACTATAGCCAACAATTCTTATGTATACCAATATATATATAACTGCAACAACCCACATGTCATAATACCCAATGAAATATAAAACTAACATGTATGTATATCCATATATATTTGAAAATAAAGACAAACCTATATATTATCAAAAGAAAATATATAACAATATATAAAATAGAACTCATTCTCAAACATACATAAACTAACAAATTTTAAAACATATATAATGTACTATATATACGAGCAACCACATATTGGTATAAAGTTTTTGATAGTAGGTAATATACTAGGTTGACAAAGCCTTTGTACTATATAAATATATGCATAACAAACAGTTTTCTATAAATCTTATAATATATATATATATATACTTATATATCAAAACTATAAAATAAAATATGTTGGCAACAAAACTTATATATAAGGCCGAAACTAGTAGGCCTACATGTATATAATATAAACTGCGCATTGCATATACACATACATAGATAAACTAACATATACATTTATTCTTTAAAATCTACATTATTATAATCATATAATGTACATATGAATATAAGCTGCATATAAAACCTTAAAAAAAGTTATTTAAAAATCCATCCAAATCTATTAACATAGGCTTAAGTTGAAATCATACGTATAATATATACCAGTACACAAGATTTGGGTAAGCTAAGAAGTGAGGTCAGAGGCCAAGCTTGCAAAAGTGATGAGGATGAATGGTGGTTCACGGGCTGGGCTTTGGGTAGTGGAGTGGTGGGGAGTTGAAGGTGGTGGGTGGCAAAGTGATGGACGCGAATGGAAGTCGGTCGGCTAGGTGGCTCGAGGGGAAAGCAGTGGGTAGAACGAGTGCGGTGGTGGGTGGTGAAGATGGTGACGAGGTGGTTGGAGGGCCGAAGGTTGGAGCGTTGGTGGCTGTGGAGAGGTGCACGGCCAGGACGAGGAGAAGCCGTTCTTTTGGGTTGTGGTGAGGTGAAGCAGCACGGCGTGGAGATGGACGGGTGAGGCTGAGCTGATGGGTTTCGGCTGTGCATTAGAATGGAGATGGGGATGTTTGTTCGGTAGGAGAGGAGGGAAGCTGAGCAAAGAGCAGTTTGGAAAAGTGGAAGATGATGTGAGTAATTTACATAATATATTATTGTTTTGTAACGTATGCCAGAAACAAAACAAAGAAAGGCAATATTAAATAGAGATGGTAAGGTTACCATGTCAAACACGATTCGAATTTCAAAAAGATAAGCTCTCATGACTGTTGGTTAAATTTTCAATGCAAATATAAACGGTTGGTAATTGAAAATGCAGAGGAAAACAGACAGTTATATAAATAATTGAAATGATGGATTGGTAACAGCAGTCCGTTGATTACGAAAACTTTATCAAAGTAATTAATGGGTTGATTGGACACTACATTTCAAATTTTTGAAACCGATGGAAGAAATAAAGTCACAATTTATAATACCATTACAACGAACAGTTTATTATTTCCGCTGCGTACCGGACCTCAAAATACAGGAATAAATATACCGTGGAGATCAGCTCGACAAGAAGATCAAAACGGTATATGGATATCTGTGGTACGATCACCCGATCAAAAGTCAATAATCGGTACCGAAAATGCTGCTATTTTGTCAGAAATAAGATAAACGGAGCAATAGCAGTCCAAATTTGGAAAAACGAAAGATGATGTCTCACTCAGAAGATGATTTAGAAATTTATTGTATAAAATATTCAAGTTTGGAAAACATTTAATTATCACCAATATTTAACTGATTTAAATTTGAAATAAAATTACACAATAAAATAAACTTCAATATTATCAGAAGAAAATTTACCGGCAGCTATGTTTTATTGGACGTATTTCAAATATAAAATTTTTATTTCAAGATATTACGATTTAAAATTTCTCAAAAATTCAATTAAATACATTATAAAAATTATTAAAATTTACGGGTCGTTACACTCTCCCCCACTCAAAACTTTTCGTCCCCAAAAAGGAAGGAGGTAGGAGAATAGAAGCAATCCGAAAGGAAAATAGATTGAAAGACAAGATAAACAATTAATTTAAAACTATACAAATTTTACTTGAAATATTCATTTGAAAACTTCATTTACAAATCTCTCTTTAATACATTAACACTTTCCAAAACCCATTTGTAAAATTTCTTGCTTCCTTTATAAATACTATTTATATGTTGAAATAACACCTTTATAAATATATAAAACTATTTTAAAACAATTATTTATATCATTACTTATATTTACAAAGAAGCTATTGAAAACATTAAATCCATAATTCATAAAATTTAATTTATCTCAAGATACTTTTCAATATTATAAATCAATAATCATTTTCTTTAAATATGTTGTATTTAATTAATAAATTATAAAATATTTACAACCCTAATAATTTACTATTAAACCATGTAGTATATAAATAAACAATATTTTAAAAGGATATATTCAAAAAAGAAAAGAAAAGAAGGTAGATTCGGAAAAAACAGAATATAGGTGAATAAATAAAGCTGAGCGGATAAGGTAGATTCAAAAGAATAGTATCGGGCACGAATAATTAATATAAAACCATAAGAATTTCAATTTCGAATATTGATGCAGAATTTATTTGTTGGAAATATTTTTATAATAAATACCTTTATAATAAAATACTTTTATAACTCGACATTTCAACAAGTTTATCCTCGTTCTTGAAGACTCTGGCCATGCGTTGATCGGGCGCAAAGCTAGAATTCTTCAAGTACTTAGTAGGCCTGTTTCAACACCCAGTGAAAAATACTTGAAAAACCTTTAAAACAGATATGGAAAGTACAATCCAAACAAAGCAAAGAACTGAAACATGTCGAATCATGGATTGCAGATACACAGTGGTTACGCCTGGATCCCCCAGGAAACATCCGTACCCGTAGGCCACCGCAGCCCTGCGATTATGCCATGAAGACTGGTAGTACCGCAGATACACAATGGTTACGCCTGGATCCCCCAGGAAACATCCGTACCCATAGGCCCTCGCAGCCCCTGCGAATTACGCTACCAAGCGACCTAATAGATCGCAAATACACAATGGTCATGCCTGGATCCCCCAGGAAACATCTGTACCCGTAGGCCCTCGTAGCCCCTGCGAATTACGCTATGAAGTCGCGCTCGTAAGACCATGGAGATTGCCATGGAATTCGATGGACACTCGAGTATCATATCCGGAAAACCCAAATCAGAGAGAATAATATCGATAGAATGAATCCACAATGTGGCCACAAAGCGGATATCAAGCAGAAGACACTTTCCATATCTTTACTTCGAAAATTTGTATAATATAGTACCTTTTCAAATCAATTTCAAATAGCATACTTATATAAAATCCATTATATATAAGATTTCAATTTCAAATCGAATACTTTCCAAAATCAATAGTATATCAAATCACACTTATATAGACTTCAATTATATAGGATTTCGCTTTTCAAATTGAGTACCTTTCCAAATCAATAGTTTTCAAATCAACTTCATACTTATACAAATCATTTTTATATAAGTTCGATAACTCCCAAATCAAGTATTTAGTAAAACAAGGTTCTCAATTTCAATTCCTTTCAATATCAGTTCAGTTTCAAAATCATATATGATTTCACCAAATTATTTCTTCCAAATTTAATATCTTCAGTTTCAAAGTTTCGAAAATAATAGGTTTAGAAAATAATCTAAGTTTCCAAATCAACATAATTTAAGTCAAACAATTCATTTCCAAAATCATCATATAAATACTGGGTTTTAAATTCCAATCTATTTTCGAAACCAAATATTTTCTCAAAATCAATTACACCCAAAAATGATTACCAAGTTTATAACCATCCCTTTAAAACCTATAAACTATTTATTTCAATTTGAAAGATCCAATACCTTTTGTAAATCATGTAAAACTAAATTTTATCCAAAACATTTCAAAACTAAAATTCATATTAGTATAATTCAAAATAGACTTATCCATTTTCTTAACAAAACAGTTTCAAACTTATTCAGATCATATTACTTCATACTTAAATATACAAAACCAAATTTTATATACTTTATCAAATAATTTATGCTTTTCGAAATTACTTAGCTTTGAAAATTAAACCTTGATTTGGAAGTGTTCGAACATTCAAAATCGTCGGAGAAATCAAATTTTCAATCCAAGAGTTGGAAATCAGCAACAAATCGTAAATCAATTTCAATAGATAGGGTTAAATCCGAAACTCGAGGAATGAACACCTGGCTTACTTCAAATCGTTTCAAATATATATACATATATCTTTCAAATATCAAACCATACTTCGGAATTTAAAAACTAAATTGGTTTCACAAAATCAATCTCATAGCAAAGCGACTAAAGTGGCCTCTCTCTCACTCTGAAACTTGAAAATCAATGTCGATGATGCGTGCACTCATCACCGAAATTATTTTCCAACGACATAACTGAGTTCTGGACTTCCATTTTCTTGAAAACTTCTTTGAAATTTCTTCAAAATCATTGGAACTCATTTGAAGTCATTTGAAACATTTCTTATTCGGAAAATACCTTCAAATAGTATTATTATATATTTTCAAAATCTTAAAACCAATTTAAAAATACCGGAGTTCAATCTCTCAAATTTCAAATTCAAAACCCTTCAATTATAAATCATCTTTATATAAATCTATTTCTTATATAATTTTCAAAATTTCAAATCCTTTCAAAACTTCAAATTCTAGTTTTTAAAAGGTGTATAGTCCTTATCGAAAACATTTTCACTTTTATATATAGAATAAAATCATACTTATCAAGATAATAATTTCGATATATAAAACAATTTCTAAAATACAAACAAGCCCGATTTTTCAAGGGATGATTCAAGAATGGATTTCAAAACAAAAATAGAGATTCCAAATTAGAGGAACCCTAATCAGAAAGAATTCTGATTCGAAGATAGGCTCGAACGAAGATGAGATAATTAAATTACAAAATAGAAGATGGATATACTTATATAAATCTTAGGCGACCTTAACCGGGTCAACCATGGCTTCAGGAATAAGATCGATACAGAATTCTAAGGCAAATCGACATTCGATCGCCAAAGATAGACTTTGGCATAACAAGAGATAGAAGCAAAACCGAGGGTATAGAAATCTTCGGTGAATCAATGCCAATTGTAAAGGAGTTTCACCCCGTTACAAATCATTCAAAGATTGACGGAATCGCTGACTTTATAGAGGTCATTCGAAGTGGAGTTATGGGATGCTCTAGAATCAAAAGAATACAAATATGGGAGACAAGGGTGGATTTCAAAACAAGTGGGAGTGTTTCAAAATTCAAAGGCAACCTAATCAAAGAGGAAGAGGTTCAAGCACGGACGAAAGTAATTCTGTAATTAAATCTACTACATATGCTAAGTTTTGCCTAAAACCTAGCTCTGATACAACCTGTAACGACCTGAAATTTTCAACCATTCGCATCCATACATGTCGAAATTGAATTGCTCAAAATATCATATTGTTATTTATATTTGGCAAAACTCAACATATAAAGTAAATAAATATATCACCGAATCACAAACACAGAGTAATATAACTATAATGCAGCGGAGTAGATAAATAGTATTTCATGAAGCTACTATATAAACATCAGAGTTAGAAATAAAATACAGCAGAATATCTCAAATACAGTGAAGTCTCCATTACAAACCGGTGACCTCTGTGAACAAATCAACTGGAAAGGCTGAAAGCTGAATTGATAGTTGGATCTCCAAGCGAAGCTCCAAACTCCAAAGGTGAGTCTCAAAATGTTGTATCACTCAGTCTGACCCGAGCGTAAAACAAAACACAAAAACACTCGAGTCAGGATTAAGATTCTTATATCAAAAAAATCCAACTCAAGTGAAATATGAACTGAAATACAAATAACTTAAAGGATGTTTGGGAGAACCATCCTCTAAGAATCCTTGGAACCAAACGTCATTTCTACACTGCGGTCATTTCAAAATAATTTATACTTCAAAACCAAAATATCATTTCGATGTCATATATATATTTCCACATTATAGCACTTTCAAAACTAATTTGAATATTCCATATATATTATTTTAACTTCATCCTTATTTAGTTTGAAATATTCACTTAATAAATCCATTATCTTTTAAATAACCTTAAATTACATTAAACTAAATATTTCCTTCGACTTATTTAAAACTTGAAATATCCATTTAATCACTTTAAATCAAAATTAGGTTATAAAATCATATCTTAAAACCCTCAAATTCAATAAGTTTCAAATTGATTTAATCAAACAAAATTCTTAATTAAATACATTTCAAATCAATTTCAAATCTATCCTCTCAACCTTAATTTATTAAAATCATTATAAACTCTATATATAAAAAATACTTAACCATATTATATTTTGATAAAATCAAACTTTATTATTAACTTAATTTCTATTAAAACACATTTATCAAGAATTTAACTATATAAAATATCATTTAAATAATATCTAAAATAAATATTTATATAAAACCATATATTTCTTTCCAAAACCATAGAAAACATTTTTTTAAAATATTTATATATAGACCACCGGTGTCTGTATAAAAATTTCTATCTTATGGTCAAGTGATGTGGATATTTATCATTTCAATCCGCAATTTAAATATATATACAGGTATATATCATTTCAACCCGCAATCCCAAATTCAATTCAAATGAAAATTGCTTGGGTTTATCATTTCAACCCATAACGACTTTCTCCTATTCTACAGATCGTTCGGGTATGTATCATTTCAACCCATAGTGAATTCTATACTAACAGGGAACTTGCAGAATAATATAACATTTCAACAACAGAGATATATCATCAATAACAAATTAAATAAACATTAGGATATGGTGTCATATCCCACAGGTGAACAGTTACATATAATAGTATATAGAACAATTAAATAACTACAGCAGCATATTTCAATTGTCGTTTCAATTGAAATCAAATTTAATAAATATAAGAATGGTAATCGTGAGTGATTACTCACCTTTCGAGGTTAGAGGAATTTGACAAAGAATGAGCTACGAAATCCAAAGCAATGCTAGATGGACATGATTCGATGAAGAAAACAGGCACGACGAACAAAGCTGATAAAAGGAATTGATGGAAATGAATCAAAATCATCCTAATATAACTGAAACAAAATATATGCATGTTATATTATTATTTTGCTTAAAAATCGGTATTCAATTTAAATTATATATTTTGTTTCAAACCATAATACATATCCAAATCATCCTATATGGATAGATTTAGAAATCTAAAAGAGGCCAAAATATCTGTAAAGTATATATATATATATATATATAAATTTTTACAAACAATATATGCATATATAAAACATGATAGATATAAACTTAAAATACATATATATGAACAAACATACAAGTATATAACTTAATATATATACTTATATAAATAAACATACAGCAAAACACAGTTATATACACAATGCAATACATATATCAAAATATGCCTCAGTCATATATATAATACCACTTCATAAAATAGTATAAAATATAACATACCTTTATAAAATATTATAAATACAGCACAGAGCCTATACTGAAGCCATACATAATATATATACAACTTAATAAAAACCTATACATATAAATATACAGTAACATACATACATTTACAAACAACCTTTACATAAAAATATAATATCATAAAATATATATACAACGAATTGTGTATAAGCTAATATAAACACATATACACCATTATCTATGCTGTGAATTCTATAAGTAATATATATAGACATATATATATATATTCAAACTTATATAATCAAACAAATATATACACTATAGCCAACAATTCTTATGTATACCAATATATATAACTGCAACAACCCACATGTCATAATACCCAAAGAAATATAAAACTAACATGTATGTATATCCATATATATTTGAAAATCAAGACAAACCTATATATTGTTAAAAGAAAATATAAAACAATATATAAAACAGAACTCATTCTCAAACATACATAAACTAACAAATTTTAAACATATATACTGTACTATATATACGAGCAACCACATACTGGTATAAAGTTTTTCGATAGCAGGTAATATACTAGGTTGACAAAGCCTTCGTACTATATAAATATATGCATAACAAACAGTTTTCTATAAATCTTATATATATATACTTATATATCAAAACTATAAAATAAAATATGCTGGCAACAAAACTTATATATAAGGCCGAAACTAGTAGGCCTACATATATATAATATAAACTGCGCATTGCATATACACATACATAGATAAACTAACATATACATTTATTCTTTAAAATCTGCATTATTATAATCATATAATGTACATACGAATATAAGCTGCATGTAAAACCTTAAAAAAAATAAAGGTATTTAAAAATCCATCCAAATCTATTAACATAGGCTTAAGTTGAACTCATACGTATAATATATACCAGTACACAATATTTGGGTAAGCTAAGAAGTGAGGTCAGAGGCCAAGCTTGCAAAAGTGATGAGGATGAATGGTGGTTCACGGGCTGGGCTTTGGGAAGTGGAGTGGTGGCGAGTTGAAGGTGGTGGGTGGTGAAGTGATGGGCGCGGATGGAAGTCGGTCGGCTAGGTGGCTCGAGGGGAAAGCAGTGGGTAGAACGAGTGCAGTGGTGGGTGGTGAAGATGGTGACGAGGTGGTCGGACGGCCGAAGGGTGGAGCGTTGGTGGCTGCGGTGAGGTGCACGGCCAGGATGAGGAGAAGCCGTGCGTTTGGGTTATGGTGAGGTGAAGCAGCACGGCGTGGAGATGGACGGGTGAGGCCGAGCTGATGGGTTTCGGCTGTGCATTAGAATGGAGATGGGGATGTTTGTTCGGTAGGAGAGGAGGGAAGCTGAGCGAAGAGCAGTTTAGAAAAGTGGAAGATGATGTGAGTAATTTACATAATATATTGTTGTTTTGTAACGTATGCCAGCAACAAAACAAAGAAAGGCAATATTAAATAGAGATGGTGAGGTAACCACATCAGACACGATTCGAATTTCAAAAAGATAAGCTCTCATGACTGTTGGTTAAATTCTCAATGCAAATATAAACGGTTGGTAATTGAAAATGTAGAGGAAAACAAACAGTTATATAAATAATTGAAATGATGGATTGGTAACAGCAGTCCGTTGATTATGCAAAACTTATTAAAGTAATTAATGGGTTGATTGGACACTACGTTTCAAAATTTTGAAACCGATGGAAGAAATAAAGTCACAATTTATAATACCATTACAACGAACAGTTTATTGTTTCCATCGCGTACCGGACCTCAAAATACAAGAATAAATATACCGTGGAGATCAGCACGATGAGACGATCAAAACGGTATATGGATATCCGTGGTACGATCACCCAATCAAAAGTCAATAATCGGTACCGAAAATGCTGCTATTTTGTCAAAAATAAGATAAATGGAGCAATAGCTGTGCAAATTTGGAAAAACGAAAGATGACGTCTCACTCAGAAGATGATTTAGAAATTTATTGTATAAAATATTCAAGTTTGGAAAACATTTAATTATCACCAATATTTAACTGATTTAAATTTGAAATAAAATTACACAATAAAATAAACTTCAATATTATCAGAAGAAAATTTACCAGTTGCTATGTTTTAATAGACGTATTTCAAATATTAAATTTTTATTTCAAGATATTACAATTTAAAATTTCTCAAGAATTCAATTAAATACGTTATAAAAATTATTAAAATTTATGGGTCGTTACAATAATAATCAACCATCTCAAACCATTTAGTTATCTAGTGAGATCATGCCGGTTAGCAAAACAGGTTTCCCCCTTACTAGTATCTTAAAACCTTTAAAAACCATATACCGTGCTCCTGCATCCACAATGGTTAAAAACAATTCAAAATAATATGATGATATGCAAACAAGTATATTAAATCTGGATTACCCATCCCCAGTCATTCTGACTATCTGTCTCAATTATAGTTTCTAGGGTTACTATTAACCTATTAGTTTTCATTGGGCTTACTAATAACCTGTTAAATGTTTATGGACTACCTGTCTGATTTCATAGTTTTCATAAGATTACTAAAAACCTATTAGTAACTCCAATATCCTTATTCCTTATCTTAGTTTTCATGGGTTGACTAGAAACCTATTGACTAACTGCCAATATCTTAATTTCTTATCCTAGTTTTCATGGGCTGACTAGGAACCTATTGACTAAATGTCACTATCTTAATCCATATATAGTTTTCATGGGCTAACTATAAACCTATTGGCCCCTGCCAATATCAAATCATAGTTTTCATGGGCTGACTATAAACCTATTAGCCCCTACCAATATCTTTTCCCTTACATAGTTTTCATAGGATTAATGTGAACATATTGGCCCCTGTCAATATCTTTAATTAGTATTTAAGCATCCTTAACTTATATTCACTACTAGGTCAACCTAACTGGTTATTCTGCCCTTCCCCAAAGTACCGTTATGGGTTCATTACAATGTGAATAAATACATAAAGAAGCAATTACAACAATGTAATAATACCAACACCTGTGGTTAAATACCTTGAAATCATTTTTAAAAAAGCTTGGTTAATCCCTTTAACCTGTTAATCAAGGAAAACTTCTTCAAAAACTTCATTTCAAAATTATTTATTTATTTATGCCATGGTTTTTCCTTTAAAATGAGATTGGGTTATTTATTTTGAAATCTTAAAACATCACTTTCGAAACCCTTGGATAACCTCCTTCGAAAGCATAGGAAACTTCTTTTCAAAACACTAAATATATACCTTTCGAAGCTCTTTAAATCATCTCTTTCGAATCCAAAATATACCTTTCGAAAGTATTAAAGCATTACTTATAAACTCTTAGAAGCATAACTTCGAAACCAATTAAAGTACCCCTTTGGAAAGCATTAGGTTTTACTCTAAAAAAATCTTTTGGGTCAAAGTGGTTACACACGAAAGTATCACTTTTGAAACCTTTAATACAACTATTTTGGGGAAAGTTTGATGGTGTCAGAACCTTCTATTCAAAAGCTCAAAACCATCGAATAAAACCTTGAAGGGTAGCGTCGAAACCCCCTTTCGACACCATTGCCTTTGAAACCCCTGAACCCTTTTGAAAGCATTTAGGAAGTGGATTAAGGTAAGTTTAAAAAAGGCACCCTTTGAAAGTATTGCAATACCCTCGAGAGGCATTTGAACGGTAGAAAGGTTTCGACTAGGTTGGAACCGTCATCTTCGAAAGCCTTATATAAGAATAAAGGAATTCATTCGAAAGCTCTTACTTTAAAACAAAGAAGGGCTACCTCCTTCGAAAGCTTACTTAGAAACCCCTTTTGAAAACATATGTTTCGACTACATCGAAGGCTTTAAGTAAAACAAAGCAGGCACTTAACATTTGAAAACAAAACTAAGGTTTCGACCCTATCGGAAGCATTGCTTTCGACACCATGGCTTCCGCCTTTCCTCCAATCCACTATGTACCATCTAAGTGATACCTTGTGTATTTGTTTCGACTAGGTGGGTTTCGGCTGAGTTGGTTTCGACTGAGTTGGAGCGGAAGCATTGGAGTCGAAAGGCATTACTGTAGGAGGCGGAACCAACTTTTCTGAATAAAGGCTGAAATCATGCTATTTTTAGTAATTGCTTTATAACTACCTTCTTATTTGTAATCCTTTGGTTGGTTGCCTTAAAATTTTCAAATCCTTTATAAAATAACTGCCTCATTTATCTATTCTAAATCAAGCAAAAGTAACGTTTAAGCCCTTCCATTAAGCAAAAGCAATATTGCAAATAAGTCTTTCTTTTAAAATAATTTGTTTTCCATAGCAAATCAATTAGGAAAAATCCTCCAAAAATCACAGAAATTCACTTTCATCATGTTATCTAACATATTAAAATTACAGACCCAATTTCTTCCTAAAATAATAAAAATAAATTTTAAACCCAAAATATGTCGTATTTTCTTTTAGAAATTTATAATAAATTTTCCATATCTTGGAAATTATGAAAATTTAAACCCATCTCTAAAATCATGGTTTACTCAACATATAATTTTTCCATGGCATTCTAAAATTAATAACAACCGGTTTTCCCCTAAAACCGTGCAAATTCATATGTAAATGAATTGGTTTAAATCAAACATATAATAATTCAAGCGTATCATCATCCAAAACATCATAAAAATGAATTTAATCTTAAATCCGAAAACATATGATTATACAAACAAAATAGAGATGGTATAAATAATCATTCACCTTAGATATGATTAGGAATTTGAGATTTGTTGTTGAATAATCCTCTAGCTTTAATCCTTAGTCTTGAATAAATTTTTCCTCTTTTCTTCTTTGCAATGGCCGGCTTCTATTTTAGGTTTTAGTTTGTGTTTGTGAAAATGGAGAATGAATGTGAGAAATCAAAAGGTACATGAATAATAGGTGCGGCTATTCACTAATAAGGCTTTATGTAAATTAATTAGCTTAAAACCATTTTAGCCTATTTATCTTATTATTAAGCATGGCCTTAATTCATATTTTCACATCTCAATCCCCTTATCATTCTAATTCTTACATTATTCTATTTAATTTATCTAATTAAATCTCCTGAATAATGTTATCAAAAATTAGGGGTGTTACAGTGCACTACAGTTCTGAACATTATGTGCACTACAGTTTTGCCTTGAATTCTTACCTAGTTGTGTTGTTTGCATTTCCAGGATGAGCAAGTGTGCATTTTCATGTTTATGCATACATACATACATATGTATGTATGTATGTATGTATGTATGTATGCGTGAATGTTCAAGTGTGCATTTCCTGGTTTGAGTATTCTAGTTGTATTATCTCACACTTGAATTGCATATATTCCTGGTTTGAGTATTCTGGTGTTTCACCTGTTGGTGCACTTGTTTTGAACTTGAATTGCTGAAACTTGGTTTGAACTTGAATTGCCGAAACTTTTTTTATGATATGTGCACCTGAGTTGAGCCCGAGGAGGCTTGGGCTTGACCTTGTGCACATTTGCACTATGTTGAGCCTTCGAGCTTGACCTTTACAACAATCTATGAGATTTAATCAATGCACGGCCCTGTGATATTCACTGTGATACACTATGCATATCATAAATTGTCCGTGCACGTATATATTTATCTCTGTTTAAAACATGAAGAGAAAATAAACCCATAAACTGAGGCAATATTAATATTAAATTCAATTTTATTTTTGCAATTTAGGTTTGTTTCCTTTTCCGTTTTACTACGTTGTTTATTTGATAGGTATAGCAGATGGCTGGACATACGCTGGAGCAAGCAAATCAAGATCAACATAAAAAACAAACTCATGTGAGTAAAAAGAAATGTTATGTGACGACCGCCCATGACCACTGCACCGAACCTAGAGAAAGTGCGCTGTAAAGTGTGCCAGGCGACCATGGACGATTATCAGGGTAAATTAAAACAACATAATCTATCGTATTACTCACAGCGCATGGACAAAATACAATAGAACATATATATAGTGAAACTTCACAGAATAGAATCTCATCAATAAAACTTCATAATAGTTGAATACAAACATCTGAATAGTCAATACATCAAGCCTCACTACATAACACTCAGAGAATATACAAACAGCGGAACACCCAGTACATATAGTAAGAAGATAATATGCAATACTCCAGCTCGTCTTCGACATCAACACCGTGGAAAGAAAGAACAGCACCTGTCACCTGCTACCTAGTCTGCCCGTCCCAAAATGGACGAACAGCCCAAGGCAATAAGAGTTAAAACATAAAGCCTTGAGTCAGACAACAGTCTTAGTGAGCGGTAAATTAACTAACAACATACCAAAAGAGCATAAAGGAAAAGGAATAGGAATACAACCCTCCCACTCCACCTCTTTCTACAGTGATAGCCCCCAGACACACACTAAGCAGAAGCAAACATAGCAGAGCATACAATTTAAAATAAAGCAATTATCACTCGAGTCAAGGGCGATGTTTTTCAAGTACAAACCCCCAAGGCCTAAACCAAGATCAGATAAGCACCCAGAAAACACTGCTCTTGAGACCGAATGACGATACAACCAAACATCCATGACTCTGGCTATCACTGTTATCATTGCTTCGATATCATCGTTAATTGAATGACCGGCTCATTATTTCATCCGTCCGTCAAGCGCTAATGGAAACCCCGGTTCTAGACATAACTCCGCACGTCATCGTGACCCGTGCCTAGGACTATCGAATCTGCCCAGAGTACTTGACTACCAATCAGTAGCCTTCAGGGACTATCGAATCTGCCCAACGTACTCTTGCTTTGAGCATGCTAGAACCTTCAACAACGATGAGATCTCAGCCTTCTAGTCATCCTCCTCGACGACTATTTCCATACTAGCTCAAGCGCATCTCGAGCAAACCATTATCCTCAAACTCGAACATTTCACCGAGTTATCAACATGCTTGGAATGATCCCGTCTAGATTAGACCAAGGCTATCTCATATCATGCTTCGCTTCATCACATCCTCGCAAAGTCTCATCTCAACATCATCATCAAATCTATGCATAAGAGCTTCACCATCCGCTACATATGCCACAAGCAGCTTTTCCAATTCAAGAGCCTTTCTCTTAGCTTTTGAATCATCTTTGGTCTAAATCAAATCATCAATCATCTAATTCATAGCAATCAATCAAGCCAAACATTAATCCAAGTAAACAAGCATTCAAATATGATCTAAATAGACAATTATAACAATAATGGCAATTTCGTAATTAAAGAGTCAAAAGTCTAACAAGCATGAAAACATGAGCAATATTTCTATAATCTTGATGAATGAACTTGCAAAGGTTAACATGTAGTAAAATGGTTGCCAAATCATCATGAACAATGAATCTATATGGATCTATACTTAGGATTAGGAAAATGCATGGAAATCTCTACTTTAACACCAAATCAAGCCAACGATCCGATATACTCCTTTGGATCCATGTGAGAGATAATCACCACTCACCAAATCACCTAAACACCTTAAAAGAAACCCACTTCAGATCTGGACAGCAAAGGATCTAACTCGATCTATCACAAATCCGCTTCAAACGATGAAATCTCTCTTCGAAGAATGTAGATCTTCAATCTAAGCTCTTCGATCTTCGATTTGATCTTCGAATTGGATGGAAGGAATCACTAGATTAGAGTGGAGAAAAGAAGTGAAGAAGTGTAGAAGTCGAGCTCTCAAAATGGCAGCACTTCGTCGCTTCGAAATCCGGATCCCAAAAAGTGAGAAAAACCCTCCTATTTATAGCTGATTTCCTTAAGTCGTCCGCCCTTCCTAAGTCGTTGCCGACCTAACTCTTCTGACCTACGACCTAACAGTCCTTCGACCTAAAACAATGCGCGTGACTTAACGAACCAGGACTCAACGAGATACGACTTAACAGCTCAACTCCTAAGTCGTTCGCGACTTAACAACTCTTAGGTCGCTCACGACCTAACACTCAGGCAAAACCCAACGACCTAACGCAGATACTTCCTCGCGACCTAACCACTCAACAGAGTTACGACCTACGACTTAACTGAGACGCGACCTAACTAATCTTAGGTCGTCTACGACCTACTACTCAAGCTACAGCGATTAACCGACTCAACAGTCTCCGACTTAAGGCTTAATAGATCTTACGACCTAACCCTGACACGCTCCTAAGTCGCTCACGACTTATCATGCTTCTAAGTCGTTAACTCGCTAACCTTCTTAGGTCGTTGTCTTTCCTATAGGTCGCTCCAATACTTAGGTCGTTCACTCGACCTATCCCATCCCACGACCTAAGCTTATCACACGACCTATCTCCTATACGACCTATCCCAAACTCCTTAGGTCGCCAGTTTCTATAAGTCGCCTATTTCCTTAAGTCGTCTACGACCTAAGCCTCAACATACGACTTATCTATCATACGACCTACCTAAATCCTTAGGTCGCCTACGACATAACTTCCTTTACGACCTAAGCTATCATACGACCTAACTCCAAATCCTTAGGTCGCCAACCTCAACTTCCTTAGGTCGCCTATCCTTCTTAAGTCGGTCAATTCTCTTAAGTCGCTCCACTCCTTAGGTCGTCTACTACGACCTAAGACTTAAACTCTGGACAACTTATCAACAATGCGACCAAACGTCAACTGTTTTACGATGTTTCGATCCGTAAAAATATGGGTTGTTACATTCTCTCCCCCTTAGGAATTTCGCCCCCGAAATTCCAAACAAACAAGAGCAAACAAAGACTATTCTGCATGCCTACCATCCATAGCAATCAACAAACCATGCATCCAATTCTAGCTTAGCGTGCAGAATTCTAAACTTAGAACAAGCTACAATGTCGTTAGATGACACGACACCTTAGGGCCATACCTTGAAGAGTTCAGGATGAGCTGCCTTCATCCTCTCTTCCACCTCCCACGTACAGTCGTTATCATCATCACTCCATTGTATCTTGAGCAACTTAACTACCTTCCTCCTAAGCTGTTTTGTGTCGGTTTCCACAACACGAAGCGGCTTACGAGGTCTCTTATCGACTGGATCAACTTCGAAATCTTCACAGCTATCAGCAGAAACCACTGAATTCGAGTCGTGCACATACTTCCGTAGATACGATACATGAAAAACATTGTGCACACCCGACATCTTCTCCGGTAACTCCAATCTATAGGCGAGCTTTCCAATTCGCTCGATGATCGGGAATGGTCCAACAAATCTCGGAGTCAATTTCCCTTTCTTCCTGAATCGGATAACATTCTTCAGTGGAGAAATCTTCACAAAAACCATATCACCTACGTCGAATTCCAAATCCTTACGACGCTTATCGGCATAACTTTTCTGACGGTCTTGGGCTGCTTTCATTCGTTGCCGAATGATCTCTATGCAATCTGAAGTCTGTCGAATCATATCTGGCCCAAGTATCAACTTTTCTCCGGTCTCTAACCAACATGTCGGAGAGTTACACGGTCTTCCATACAATGCCTCATACGGTGCCATACCAATGCTTGACTGGTAACTATTGTTGTATGAAAATTCCACCAAATGGAGGTGATCTTCCCACGATCCTCCGAAATCTAAAACACAAGCTCTAAGAAGATCTTCCAAAACTCGATTGACTCTCTCGGTCTGACCATCTGTTTGAGGGTGATAAGCTGTACTCAAACACAACTCGGTTCCCAAAACTTCCTGGAAACTCTTCCAAAATCCACTAGTGAACAATGGATCTCGATCGCTCACTATACTCTTCGGAATACCATGGAGTCAAACTATCCACTTAACATACAACTCAGCCAACTTTGATGCAGTCCTAGTCGATCAAACAGGAATGAATCTGGCACTCTTAGTCAAACGATCTACGATGACCCAAATCCCTTCATTTCCCGTTCTTGTTCTAGGTAACCCATCAATAAAATCCATCGATATCTGCTCCCACTTCCATGTAGGAACTTCTAATGGTTGAAGCAATCCACTTGGCTTCTTCTGTTCGGATTTTACCAACTGGCAGTTCATGCATTTGGAAATAAAATTTCCAACATCCTTCTTCATACCTTCCCAGTAGTAGGTTCTCTTCATATCCCAATACATCTTATTTCCACCTGGATGAATTGTCAGCTTCGAGTGATGACTTTCCTTTAGAACTTCACTTCTCAATTCATCTATAACGGGAACAACTAGTCGTCCTTGCTTCCGAAGCCAACCTTCTTGATCGACCTCGAATCCTTTATCCTTTTCTGGATCCAATCGAGATTCCAAATCACGAATAATCTTGACAAGCTTATCGTCTCGCTTTTAGCTCTCGCCAATTCTTTCCACAAGAGTCGGTCTTATCAATAAGTTTGCCAACATCTCAGGTTCCAATTCACATCTAGGCCTGAAGTCAAATCCAGCTAAATACTCAAGATTCTTCCATTCCGAAAACATGGCTCCCAATCCTGCATGTCTTCGACTTAACGGATCTGCCACTGCGTTACCCTTTCCTGGAGTATAAGCTATACCAAAATCATATGATGCTAAAAACTCTAGCCATCGTTGCTGCCGAAGATTCAAATCCTTTTGGGAGAAAAGATACTTCAACGACTTATGATCTGTAAACAACTCGAATCGAACTCCCAATAGATAATGTCTCCACATCTTCAGAGCAAATACAATCGCCGCCAACTCCAAATCATGAGTCGGGTAATTTCTTTCATGCGGCTTCAGTTGTCGACTTGCATACGCAACAACTTTATCCCTTTGCATCAGCATTGCTCCAAGTCCAGTACCACATGCATCGGTGTAAACCACCATCTCATCATTCCCACTTGGAATGGTCAAAACAGGAGCACTCGTCAATCGCTCTTTCAGGATTCCGAAAGCTTGCTCACATTTATCTTCCCATCTGAACACTTGGTTCTTCTTCGTCAATCCTGTTAACGGTGCAGCTACCTTGGAGAAGTCTTTGATAAACCGTCGATAATATCCTGCTAATCCAAGAAAACTTCTCACATCTGATGCATTCTTAGGTCTAACCCAATCCTGGATTGCTGCCACCTTAGCGGGATCAACCGCTATTCCATTTCCAGAAATCACATGGCCTAAGAACCTCACTTCACTCTTCTAGAAGTGACACTTCGAAAACTTAGCCTTCAGCTGATGTTTTCGCAAGATTTCCAAAACAATACGCAAGTGCGTCTTGTGCTCTTCTTTAGTTCTGGAATAAATCAGAATATCATCCACGAACACTAGCACGAACTTACTCAACTGATCTCTGAACACTCTATTCATAAGATCCACAAAATATGCTGGCGCATTAGTCAATCCAAACGGCATTACCAGCCACTCAAAGAAACCGGATAGTGTCCGAAAGGCAGTCTTCGGCACACTATCCTTAGCCACTCTCAACTGGTGAAATCCCGTTGCCAAATCCATTTGAGAAAACACCTTAGCTTCGTGAAGCTGATCGAACAAGTCATCTATCCTCGGCAATGGATACTTGTTCTTCTTAGTCACTTTATTCAGCTCACGATAATCCACACACAATCTCAATGACCCATCTGCCTTGGTTGCAAACACAACTGGTGCACCCCATTCGGACACACTACGCCGAATGAATCCTTTCTGTAAAAGGTCATCAACCTGCACCCTCAACTCCTGCTGTTCCCTAGGCGCCATCCGCCTAAGAGGCATCACAACAGGTCTGGCTCCTTCAACTAGATCTATACGAAACTCGATCTCTCTATGCGGCGGTAACCCTTTGACCTCGTCAAAGACATCCTCGAATCCATTCGCGATTGGCACCGATGACAGTCCATCCCGTGGAACAACCAGCGAATACATGAAGCTCATGAAGACGCCTTCTTCATGCTTACATCGTATCACAATCTTTCGCCCCTCCACATTCTCGACTGTCACCTCCAACCTTTCACAATCAACCTTTGCCGCATACTTCCTAAGCCAGTCCATACCCAAAATAATTCCGAACCCCGCAAAGTTCAGAACAAAACAATCACAAACAAAAGAGCAACCATGACTCGATACAATCAGACCACGGCATAACATACATAAACAAGACGAACCCCCAACTGGATTAGTCACAACCAATGGCCTATCAACAATATCCGGTTCTAAACCCAACCGGCCTACAAGTTCACTACAAACAAACGAATGTGACGCCCCAGTATCAAACAACACTCTAACTGGAACACCACATAGGAAAAGAGTACCTTGAACCACTACACTCTTTCCTTTCTCTTCAGCGGTAGGAGCTTTCGAAGACGACGGAACAGCTCCCAAAGCATAAGCTTGCACAATCTGCTTGTCCCTTCGCGGTTCTGGACAATTCCTCCTAACATGCCCCAGCTTGTCACAGTTGTGGCACTTCACTGACACCTTCGGATTCTTACAATCCCTGGAGAAATGGCCCTTCTGCTGACAATTGTAGCAGGTCACTTCGCCTTTCAACTTCTTCTGGCCATCCCTACCCTTCTGCTGCTGTTGCTTCCTCTTCTTGTTTCCACCCTGCTATGGTTTAGACTCTTCCTTGGTCACAGCAACAACAGACCCCTCTTTGGGAAACAGACTCTCATGCCTGAGAGCCTTCTCTACAAGCTTCTCAAATGAATCGTCTAAATGATCCACCAACTGTCTCCCAAGATAACTGTCCAAACCTATCACAAACTTCTCATTCTTCTGATACGAAGATTCAATATATGACCGGGCATACTTGGACAAAGCTTCAAACTCAGAAACATACTCAAGAACTGGTCTTTCTCCTTGCTTGAGCTCCACAAACTTCTTGAACAGAACAGACTTCTGAGCTGTAGAAATGAACTTAGCTTCAAATCTAACTTGGAATTGCTCCCAAGTAATCTCTTCCTCCGGAGTATTGATGGTAATAGAGTTCCACCAATCAGAAGCTCTTCCTTGAAGCTGTCTTGATGCTAACTTCCTCTTAGTTGCATCCTCAATTCCCAAATCACCAAAAATCCTTCTACAAGCATCTATCCACCTCTGGACCTTAATGGTTGATTCTGTTCCCAAGAAAACCTTCCCTCCAAGAGCGGTATAGTCTTTACACAGCTTAGCAAAATCCACCGATCTTGGAGCCCGAACTTGAACTCCAACATCAACTGATGGCCCTGGAGCTGGCATCCTTCTCATGATCGAAGTCATCATAGCTTCGAACATGGCTGCATAATCAGCAGTCCCTTCAGCAGCTCGGCCTTCCCTAGCAGCTGGTCTCCCTCTTCGACTCATTTTCAATATCTATAAAAAGGAATGATTAATACACCTAGAGAAAACAACTGCATAAGTAATTCAAATCCTTCTAAGCTACTATATTATATATAGTAATCATCCATCAAAATACAATTACGTCTCTCATACGTAGTTATGTCAGCGAGCGTTGGGTAAAATCGATTAACCAATGCTTTGATACCAAATGTGACGACCACCCATGACCCCTGCACCGAACCTAGACAAAGTGCACTGTAAAGTGTGTCAGGCGACCATGGACGATTATCAGGGTAAATTAAAACAACAGAATCTATCGTATTACTCACAGCGCATGGACAAAATACAATAGAACATATATATAGTGAAGCTTCACAGAATAGAATCTCATCAATAAAACTTCATAATAGTTGAATACAAACATCTGAATAGTCAATACAACAAGCCTCACTACATAACACTCAGAGAATATACAAACAGCGGAACACCCAGTACATATAGTAAGAAGATAATATGCAATCCTCCAGCTCGTCTTCGATATCAACACCGTGGAAAGAAAGAACAGCACCTGTCACCTGCTACCTAGTCTGCCCGTCCCAAAATGGACGAACAGCCCAAGGCAATAAGAGTTAAAACATAAAGCCTTGAGTCAGACAACAGTCTTAGTGAGCGGTAAATTAACTAACAACATACTAAAAGAGCATAAAGGAAAAGGAATAGGAATACAACCCTCCCACTCCACCTCTTTCTACAGTGATAGCCCCCAGACACACACTAAGCAGAAGCAAACATAGCAGAGCATACAATTTAAAATAAAGCAATTATCACTCGAGTCAAGGGCGATGTTTTTCAAGTACAAACCCCCAAGGCCTAAACCAAGATCAGATAAGCACCCAGAAAACACTGCTCTTGAGACCGAATGACGATACAACCAAACATCCATGACTCTGGCTATCACTGTTATCATTGCTTCGATATCATCGTTAATTGAATGACCGGCTCATTATTTCATCCGTCCGTCAAGGGCTAATGGAAACCCCGGTTCTAGACATAACTTTGCACGTCATCGTGACCCGTGCCTAGGACTATCGAATCTGCCCAAAGTACTTGACTACCAATCAGTAGCCTTCAGGGACTATCGAATCTGCCCAACGTACTCTTGCTTTGAGCATGCTAGAACCTTCAACAACGATGAGATCTCAGCCTTCTAGTCATCCTCCTCGATGACTATTTCCATACTAGCTCAAGCGCATCTCGAGCAAACCATTATCCTCAAACTCGAATATTTCACCGAGTTATCAACATGCTTGGAATGATCCCGTCTGGATTAGACCAAGGCTATCTCATATCATGCTTCGCTTCATCACATCCTCGCAAAGTCTCATCTCAACATCATCATCAAATCTATGCATAAGAGCTTCACCATCCGCTACATATGCCACAAGCAGCTTTTCCAATTCAAGAGCCTTTCTCTTAGCTTTTGAATCATCTTTGGTCTAAATCAAATCATCAATCGTCTAATTCATAGCAATCAATCAAGCCAAACATTAATCCAAGTAAACAAGCATTCAAATATGATCTAAATAGACAATTATAACAATAATGGCAATTTCGTAATTAAAGAGTCAAAAGTCTAAAAAGCATGAAAACATGAGCAATATTTCTATAATCTTGATGAATGAACTTGCAAAGGTTAACATGTAGTAAAATGGTTGCCAAATCATCATGAACAATGAATCTGTATGGATCTATACTTAGGATTAGGAAAATGCATGGAAATCTCTACTTTAACACCAAATCAAGCCAACGATCCGATATACTCCTTTGGATCCATGTGAGAGATAATCACCACTCACCAAATCACCTAAACACCTTAAAAGAAACCCACTTCAGATCTGGACAGCGAAGGATCTAACTCGATCTATCACAAATCCGCTTCAAACGATGAAATCTCTCTTCGAAGAATGTAGATCTTCAATCTAAGCTCTTCGATCTTCGATTTGATCTTCGAATTGGATGGAAGGAATCACTAGATTAGAGTGGAGAAAAGAAGTGAAGAAGTGTAGAAGTCGAGCTCTCAAAATGGCAGCACTTCGTCGCTTCGAAATCCGGATCCCAAAAAGTGAGAAAAACCCTCCTATTTATAGTTGATTTCCTTAAGTCGTCCGCCCTTCCTAAGTCGTTGCCGACCTAACTCTTCCGACCTACGACCTAACAGTCCTTCGACCTAAAACAATGCGCGCGACCTAACAGTCCTTCGACCTAAAACAATGCGCGTAACTTAACGAACCAGGACTCAACGAGATACGACTTAACAGCTCAACTCCTAAGTCGTTTGCGACTTAACAACTCTTAGGTCGCTCACGACCTAACACTCAGGCAAAACCCAACGACCTAACACAGATACTTCCTCACGACCTAACCACTCAACAGAGTTACGACCTACGACTTAACTGAGACGCGACCTAACTAATCTTAGGTCGTCTACGACCTACTACTCAAGCTACAACGACTCAACGACTCAATTGTCTCCGACTTAAGGCTTAATAGATCTTACGACCTAACCCTGACACGCTCCTAAGTCGCTCACGACTTATCATGCTTCTAAGTCGTTAACTCGCTAACCTTCTTAGGTCGCTGTCTTTCCTATAGGTCGCTCCAATACTTAGGTCGTTCACTCGACCTATCCCACCCCACGACCTAAGCTTATCACACGACCTATCTCCTATACGACCTATCCCAAACTCCTTAGGTCGCCAATTTCTATAAGTCGCCTATTTCCTTAAGTCGTCTACGACCTAAGCCTCAACATACGACTTATCTATCATACGACCTACCTAAATCCTTAGGTCGCCTACGACATAACTTCCTTTATGACCTAAGCTATCATACGACCTAACTCCAAATCCTTAGGTCGCCAACCTCAACTTCCTTAGGTCGCCTATCCTTCTTAAGTCGGTCAATTCTCTTAAGTCGCTCCACTCCTTAGGTCATCTACTACGACCTAAACACCATACGACCTAAGACTTAAACTCTGGACAACTTATCAACAATGCGACCAAACGTCAACTGTTTTACGATGTTTCGATCCGTAAAAATACGGGTCGTTACATGTTATATATGAGTGTAGAGAAATATTGTCTATATGAGAGTGATAGTGAAAGTTGTATTTGAAAATGTAAGAAGAGTGAATAGTGAATAGTGAAAGTTGTATTTTATTTGAATTTGATTTAAAATAAAATATTTGTTTAAATAAAATATTTGAATTTCATTCTGTGAACAATTATTCATATTAGTCAATATTTATATGTTATATAGTAGGAATTTCAAAAATGATACTATAACATTAGACAACATTTGGTTTTTTTGTTGTGCTAGTGCATATCAAACGACGAGGCATCTCTATGGTCTGATGTGTAATGAGATGGTATGGGATTTAACGAAAAATAGATATTCAATCAAACAACAGAGCATATCTATCGTGTGATTCATTTTTTTACCATAGTGATTCTCTCCTTTATGACACACTGGCCACATGCAACACTCACATGGTCCCATTATCCCCGTCCTAGTTTGTCAAGCTAATTAAAACATGGATTTTTTCACAAAAATACGTTATCCCCTTAGTGAAGAGGATTTTTGCAAAATTTGTACTCAGCTCCGTGTTCTAATTGGCTGGGCACACCGGGACATGGAAATATAGGATGAGGTGATTCCTCCCATTGCATGTCCTACTAATTTCCTTTTTTAATTTTTGTACCCCACTTTCCTTTTTTTCTAAAAGGACCAAAGGATTTTTGGCGTAGAGGCAAAGCAAATAAGGAAGATGCATGGGCTTTAATTTAGTTAAACTCATGTTACATGGGCTAGTTTTATTGATAAATAGGTTTATTTTAGTTGGTTTAATTGACACTAAAGCTTTGGATTAAGATCAATTTCAAATTAATGATAAATTTATGTTTATTGCTTACATTTATTATGTATTTCAATACCATACATATTTTTAGAGTTAATCACTTAAACTCGAAACCTTTTCCAAAATGACGAAACATGCCGAAACTTTCAAAAAATTAAAAGATCGAAAGTGAAACAGAAACCTAGTTCACAAACCTTAAATTTTGTATTATTACTCCTTTTCTTTACATATTTCGATCAAGCTCTTTAAGGCACTTTCAACTATGAGTGGGTTCCAAACAAAGGATTTTTGGGTCCGTAAAGAAAGAAACCCTTAGTTTGCTTAGTTAGCCGAATATTTCATCTTATTTTCTAAATCAAGGCCAACTAAATTGGTAATGGTTTTTGGATCAGGTGCATCGGGCAACGTGTTTAAAAGAATTTTTTTAAAAATGTCATTTTATTCATTTTATAGTAGATCTTTATAATGTGTTATTATGAATCACATAGTTTACATTAAATCATTTCTAATATTTGAATTGATATAATAATATTTAATGAATTAAAGTTAATTTTATTATGGGTTTTTTAATTAAATTATATAAAATGTATATAATGAACATCATTTCTCCATTATTATATTATACTAAAATCTTGATAACATATATATGTATATAAATCACACTATGTGTGTGTGTATAATTCGGCTAATGTATGATAAATAAATACATACACATACACACAATTTATTAATATATTTGACTAATTCTAAATATTATAACAACTAATATAACCATAAAAAATTAAAAAAAACTACTATAGTGCAAAAAAGTAGTTTTATTTGTCATAATAGAAAAATAATTTTTTGCTTTCGATTTAAAAATTAATTTAAATGTATTTAACTAGCTCTAAATTTATAGTAACTAATATGTTAATGATAAAAATCAAACAAAAATATTATATTTGCAAAATATATTGTTTCATTTGCCAAATCAAAAAAATAAATTCTCTAAATTTTACTATTAACTTTAATATGTTTGACTAGTACAAAAATTTACATTATTATATGTATGTAATGAAATTCAAATGAAAATATACTTATACCTACATTATATTAAGCTAATTCAAAACTAAAATATATGGTTTATTAATTTATGTAATTATTGCAATTCGTTTTTAATATATATAACTATTTCTGTAATTCATAATTATTAAAATAATTATCATAAAATTCAAGTAAACCATCATAGTGCTCAAAAAATAATATAGCAATTTTCTGAATCAAAAATATTTTTTTAATGTATATATTTAAATGAATTACAACACTTAACTAAGCATAGAGATAATTATTAAAAATATGAAAATAATATAAATAAATTAACAAAAATTTAGTATATTTTTTCTAGAAAATAATCTTTTGCGTTGAAGTTAAAAAATGGATTTTTTTATTTCTATAATTACTATAATACAATAATATATATATATATATTAAAAGCAACTAATTTTTTTTTAAATATTTAATTTAAGGCAAAAAATATTGATAAATAATGATGTATAATAAATAGTAATAAGGACATTTACCATAATGGATAATGTCGGTTGATCACACGTCGAGTTGCGAGCGATTTCCACTTTGGAGAACTCATTCTTCCTCTTAGTTTGATTTGCAAGATATAACTACTGGCTATAGCTCTTTAGTGGAGATACAACACTATTAAGATTATATGTAAAATGAGAGAAATACCCCTTATATTTAAATAGCTAATAAGTTTAAATACATTATAAAATACCTAGCCTTATCTTTCTTAATAAGATTTTACCTTTTATCCAATTACAATACACGTAACAATCATGTATATTTCTCAATTAAGCCAAGTAGGTTGGCCCATATACTTTTTAAATTCATAAATTTTTTAGTCATAATTATTAATAATTAATTTACTATTTTATCTTTATTTATTTAATTAAAAGTACATATAACATTTTATACATTATTTTTAGTTAATTATAAGCCCTTGGTGTTCCATATAGTCCTGAATAATTCATCATCCATCGTATTGAGAGCATTACGTACACTAGATAGAATGGGCGTACCAATACCCCTTTCTTAACATGTAGTGACTAAGTACTTTTAAAGGCAAGTATTCATTAACACACTTCAATACTCATGCGTACGATATATTCATAACTTCAATCGATTAAACATTTTTCCTAAGGATTCTTTATTTGTATGTATTTAATATATTTAAAATATTATCTATATCCCCATATAATATTATATACAACAGAAAAAATAATAATTTATTTCGAATAAGATTTTATATAAGAGTTAAGTTATATGACTAAACATGTAAGACCATCACCACTGTCCTAAAGGTTAGGCACTCAGACTTTGGTCTGAGAGGTTTCAGGTTTGAAACTTATGTAGCATGTTTCGAACCAATGGACTTACATTGACATGTAGTATGTTGTATACTATCTAAGACCCGCAGTACCACTGTCATCTAGGTACCCATTTATAGATCGACACCATTATTCCAGTGGTTAAGCACTTCGACTTTGGTGCGAGAGGTCACATGTTCGAAACTTGCATATCATGATTCGAACATATATTGACGTGTAATATGTTATATACTACCTAAGACTTGTAATAATAATATGCACCACTATCTAAGTATCCAACTTCAAAAAATAAAATTAAAATAAATTATATAATTAATCGTAGGGCACACCCACAACTCTATTAGTCTTCATCTTGCACTTGAAGCCAAATACGGTGACTCATAACCATTATGAATTTATAATATTATTATTTTGTATCTATTGTTTTGATTATACTTCTCCATCACTGATAAATTATCCTATCATATGCTGATTAAGAAGAACATATTTTATCCTCCTATCGAGCCTTCAGTTCCTATTGCAATCTAGATTGCACTATTGTTATTATAATACATTATTGGATTCTCAAAGGTGAGAACCATTCCTGAATTTTTTTATAAACTTATGCACATATATTGCTTTCATGTAGGACTATTCAATGTGATGTACTTAACCTTCATAGTTGAATCTTTCACAACCTCTTATTTGGAACATTTCCAAATTAAAGCCCATTTATTAAAGGTAATCATGGATTCATGATTGACTTACTATTTTAGATGTCACTTATGAAGTTTGATTTGAACGCTCCTTTATTGAGTTCATCGTTTCAATAAATAGTTGTCTATTGTTTCATAAATATTTGAGAATAATCTTAACCTATGTCATAAAGGGCACCGTCGAAACATCGTGGAGTGCCATTTAGGCGATGCTATATTTTAATTTTGATGCTCCACTTTTTTTTCTTTGGCACTTTATTCCACCTCTTGTCCGAGGCACCGTCTGAGCACCAAGTCTTTCTTATGACGCTAAAAGATGGGTGATTTTGGTATAGCTTTTTTACTTTAACTAAATAAAGTATAATTGCACTAAAAAGGCTCTGTCACTTTATTTATACATCAAAGCTCTTCATCTTTTGATATAATGTAATGATTTATTTACATATTATATTTCATTTCAAAATATACAAAAAAAATTCAAAAAATATTCTATTTTAAATGGAAAATAAACATACAAGTGTCATATTTCCTGTAACTTATTAAGTTGGTTTCTGATTCAAAAAATAAACATACAATGATATTTACTCATTAAGTTTAGAATTCTACAAAATTTTATTTCAATCGTTTTTCATTCTAATTTCTTATTATATTTATTTTCTAATTCTATTTAAACTATTTTGAAATATAACCTTAAGTGATCTATTACAAATTAAAAAAATATTAACAATTAGTGTGCTTATTTAAGAAGCCATGATTATTAAGTACATAAATATTTTATAATAGTTATGGCATAAATTTCATTATGTACAAACTTTATTACATAAAAAAATTATTACCACTGTAAACTATAGCAATGTTTGGTTTTTTTATGTACTATATAAAAATTTGTTTTCTTTAGAATTTATTTACCTAAATTTTCAAAAAATAATAATTGAAAATCATTCAATTAATCTATTAAATAATAGTAAAATAGAAGAATTTCTAGCACTGTTATTAATTCTAGGGATTCCCAACTCTCTTCTTTATTCTCTCTGGATATTTTAGTTTCAAATCCCTATAATTCATCATTATTGTAATTATTACAAAACTTTGTTAATCCTCTCCATTAACATTTTACATTTAAATATCAAACGTTTGATAATTTCTATAATTATTTACAAAATTGTCCTAGGTTGCGCCTCCCTAGCCGTCCGGTTTCCCCTCCACCTGATCCGCCTGATCCTCCTATTTGCACCCCTCTAACCAGCCCTGTTCCCTTGGGCGACTCCTCTGTCACTGCTCCTAAGAAGAAATTTGTGCATGCCATCATTTTTGGTCCTCTAAGTGTAGAAGGCATTGCTCTATAGCTGATTGAGAATTTGGTTGAAGGAACACAACTTGTATGAATAATAATGCTATGACTTGGACCCCCAAGAATAGTAGTTTGTGCTATCCACTCAAAGCGCAAAGTTTTTTCTATGTGGATTTCAGACGATGAAAAGGAAGAGAGGGAACTTTACTATTAGCTGATGGATTGTGAGCTTGTCCTCAACAATGATGGTGAATTCGAGGCCAACAACGAAGGGATTCTAGTTGCTCCAGACTAGGACCAGAAATATATCTTCTTGCCACACACTCCTGGTTATTACCCAAGACTCATTGGTTGATTCTGTCATTGTGTGGGATTTTAGTTATGTTGTCTCCTTTGTATATTTGCTCTTCTATTATAAAATTATTGATCTTTGTCATTCTTCTTGATGTAGTTAGTCCTAGTCAGTTCCGTTGGGATTATTTGTTGATATTACTATTTGGCCAGGCATGTTGGTAGTATTATTAGGTGAGGTGTTCTTGTCCTGTACTTCTGTATCTTTTTTATATATTTATATATATTTTAAGTACGACTATATGGTCCTTGGATCATACATTCTTTATATCAACAAAAGAAAAGAAATTGTCCTTGGTATTATCATATTATGTTGCATTTAAGTCCATATATTTAAATTAATCAAGTGATTTAAAACTTAAATTTTAAAATAAATCCAATTAACTAATATTTATTATTTGATCTAATAAATCATAAAAAAGAAATTTCAATGCATTTATACCACAAAAATTGAAAAAATATATTTCACTCAAGTTCATATGACTTAAAGTTCTACCGTTATACACAAAATTATTTTTAGGTCTCTTACATTATTATACATTCAACTTTACATAATTTACTTCCTTTTAAAATTAGTACTTATCACAAAGGAAAATATACATAATATTTCTTTCTAAAGTTAGTGTTTCATTATAAAAGAACATATACACAATTTTTTCTTTCTAAAGTAAATGTAATATTACACATATACACATTTTTTGTTTTAGATTTGGTACAATAAGTGAATTCTTTATCACCAAAAAATAATTTGTTAAGAATGACACAAAACTAATGATAAGTGATGAATACTATAGTTTGTAATTTTGAAAATTAATGAATATTTTCAGTTAACGTGTTTTGTGAAAGCGTTAAATTTGACTAAGTATATTCATAGTTTACGTTAACTAATGGATAACAGTATATAATATTTTAATATAAAAAATATTTTTTGTATTTATTGTCTTTTTGACATGGATATTATTTATTTTTAAAATCTTTTGCTATAAGTTAAATTTATTAAGTTTTGAAAAGATGTTTTAGAAACTAAGCTACCATTTTTACATAATAAAATAAGAATTTGATTTGTAACGTTTCTTTTAACTGATCTTTCTTTTAGTCATTAAATAAATATTTTATTTATGACTTTGATAATGCAGTATACTTATTTTTCATGTTGGCATTAACTACAAAAGCTTTAAATCATAAAACATACAGGTACATTTGTATTACACTTTAATTTTAAGGTATTTTTTTCATTCTTTCAAGCAATATTTGAAATTTAAGCTATATATCTTTTATCTTTTAACCAAATGTACTTAAAAGTTAAATGTTGAAACTCAAAATATATGCATATGAGATTTTTTGGCATGTGCCGAGCATGTGCATATAAAAGCCGCTTATAAATTTATTAAATTTAAAAGTTCTATGTAACTTTGATAAAAATAAATTGAAAAACTTAAACAATGAAATATAATTTTTTTGTTGGAATAGGGTTTGAACTTGTAACATTATCTATTTTGCAAAATTTCCATTTGAAGAATGATGTTAATTTTTGTTCACAATGGAATGCGAAGTCCCGACCTCTTGTTTGCATATAAGGGTATTTCTAGAACTTTACGGTAGGACTAAAAGATTGTGTGTTTCTATTCCAACTATTAATAAAGATCAATATTTATATGTTAAAATTTAGAAATATTAATCTTAAAATTATTAAGAATACTTAGTTTCATTTATTTTCTTAACAAATACTAGATGCTAAAAAATAATAAACATGTTATTATCTACAAAACAACATTTGATTTGCACAAATATGAACATACATAAATCATACAGAAAAAATATCGTACTTAAAAATAATAAGTTTAGTACATAACTCAATTATCTTAACAAATTTACTATATATTGCATAACAAATTAAATTCTTTAAATATATTTATAAAAATATTTTTATAAGTGCATTGCAAATGTTACACACCAGCAATAATGTATAACGTTACTTATTAAAATTTAATACTATATAACATTGTTTATCTATATTATTAGTGAAACCCCATAGAAGGATATTGATATTAAAAAACTATTGAATGGTATTATTAATCAAAACTAACAATAAAAATACTAATGAATGGTGTTATTAATTAAAATCAATAATTTATGGTATTAAAATAAAAATAATAATGTATATTGATTTATTGATAATGACATAATAACAACAATGTATGTTATTGGTGCTTTACTAATAAATAATGAATGATATTATTAATTAAAATTAATAATGTATGGTATTAATAAAAATAACAACAATATATGATATTAATAATGTTATTAATTAACCGATTGTAATATAGTATGTTATTAATTATCTTTAGTTTTATTAAAAAATTAATAATAATAATATACTATTCATATAATAATAATTATTATTATGATAATAAACTATTCTATGAAAATAATGTATTGTTTATGTGCAGTGTATAAAATATGGATTATTTAAAAGTTTGAAACTGGATGTACTATTAATGTAAAAAAGGCGGAAAGATGCTATAGCACTTAGAAATGGTGTGAAAGCTTTCATGAAAGTAGCATCTCATAATGAAACAATTAAAAGAAGTTTGTTGTTCATATTCGAAGTCATTGCTTGAAACGTATAAAGTATTATATTATGATGTTACATTTACATCAAAATCATTTTGTGTCAAACTATCATGTTTGGATATTTCATGGAGAAGACGATCAGGTTGTACAAGAGGAGACCATAAATTTAGATGTGGATTGCGAGGAACCCTTTTTGAAAGAAAATATAGATTTAGAAAAATAGATGACTAAAATGGTTCATGATGCTGCAAGTTTGAGTATGTTAACTGATGAACCAGATTTAGAGGAAGAACTTGACTGAAGAGCGAAATAATTTCTCAACTTATTAGAAGCATCAAAATGACTAATGTATAAAGGCTGCAAAATGACAAACTTATCATGTATGTTAATTGCTATAAAAGACGAATACAATGCATCGAAAAACCTAGAGTGTGACGCCCCACCTCTATACTCACACTAGCCAAGGATACTACAGGGTAATGCCGTCGACTAACAAGAAGAATAAGGCTGTTGAGGAGCGACCATCTGTGTAATTGCTTTGTGCGAGCACCGATATGCTAGATAATATAACTTACATTTCATTTCAAGAGGAATCCGACATATCGAATACAAACTCAAAGCTACCACACAGTGGCTATGAGGGCTACGGAAACAAATATAGAAATAAACATAACACAAATCAGTCATAGATATTCATATCACAAAGGCGAAAACAGATATGAATATAACACATAGAAGTGTACATCAAAGTAATGGTCAAACAAGATCCACTACATCACAAAAGAATAGATACAAGTGCTAGACAAAAGAATAAGTATACATCAAGGAGTCTCCATCTCAAATGTATACTAACAAAAACTACTATACTAAAGTAGTTAGCCAAAAGTCAGGTGAAGAACCCTGATAAGAAGTCAAGCAGGAGCACCTGAAATACCTCGGTCTGACCCGAGTATTATTTAAGAAGAAAATAATAAACGGATCAGTCTAGCTATAAATATCAGATAAAATGAGATAGGATAAGAGATATAACAAAAACGTATGATAATAATAGTGCCATACAACGACAAGTATACATCAAATAACCACCAAAATCATACAATATCCCAAATCATCTCAAATCTCCAAAAAGAATCGCATTCTTTAAATTATTCACCAAATACACAAATAATTGATAGAGCTCATCAATGCCTATCATCAGAATTGGTGAAACACAAATTCTAGAAATCATCAACTAGAAATCCAGAAATCACAAAGGGGGGAGGCCTATCACAAACGGAAGCATGAAAACTCACCAACACGTGCATCACAAACGGGTCGCTAACCCATGGTCGCTAACCATAGAGCCGGTGCAATGATGTAGTACAATAACGGTACGCCCGATGAACCTGAAACTCAAATAAGTTGGAACAACGACGTAGTACAATAGTACGCCCGATGAACCTAACTCCATAAAACCCATAGGTCGCTAGCCTATAAAAATAAGACGAAGCTCAACAGAACGGGGTACAGTCCTCTATGCGGACAAAGAGACATCGCATATCGCTAGTCTAAACCACAAAATGATCATCATCGATCATCAAGAAGTGTCGATTACACTAAGCCAGTAAACAAATGAGTTTATCTTCATGTTCCATAACCACTGGCTTAACTTAAATATTTACAAACAAATTGTAGATTTCCACTCTAAAATTGTCACAAGATTTCAATCGAACAAGTCTAAGAAATTAACCGACAAAGTAAACGCAAGCGTTTCATACCAGTTGTTTTGCTAAGCCGTTTAATTAGATTTCTCATACGAATGAGGTAAAGGTTTGTATATACTAATAGATTGGAAGACGGTTTTATAGACGAGCTTTGTGTTAAAAATAGAGTTGAAATCATCTTTGTGAAAGAGTTTGAATATTTACTACTAGTGTAGAAACCTTTGTATTTTGAAGTGACAAATCACCGAAATGATTATAGAAACAATCAATCACCAAAAATTCACATACGAAGACGTGAATCAAATCCATAAAAATCGATACTGAGTCCATCAAAATGGATATTCCCAAAAATCCCGAAAAAGAAGTCATCAAAGTCGATAATAAATGATAACGACAAATCGGATCAACACGAGTCGATTAAAATTGGAAACCCACAAAAGTAGGCAAATTGGGCTGAGACAAGCAGATCAGTTGGCTGAACCAGGTGGTAAGTCGACTGATACTATGCTTGGAAACTTTCGATTTCCAGGTCAGTCGACTGAACCATAAGGTCAGTCGACTGATACAGGTACAGAGCATTTTCTGTCCCCTGGAGAAGATGAAGAGGATGCTTACCTAAGCTTCTCTTGGATTTTGGACTTGAATTTGTATTTCCTGAACAAACTAGGGTTTTGGAATTCTAATTTCCAATCTCTTCCCCCATTTTTACTTTAACTAGAGTGTTAGGAAATGTTATGAAGGAATGAATAGGAGTGGAGTGGGAGTTAGGGTATTAGATGGGTTGGGTGTTAGGTTATTGGGCTGAAACCCAAACCCAAAGCCCTAAATGAAAATATCAAAATTTCACTCAACAAATATATCGATGTTTATACTCAAAAAGGTCGCAAATGCCATTTTGGACTCAATGGAAGTGTTCTCGAGTCCTAATTCGACTTTTTGCAAAGAGTGGCATTTCAGACTTAAATCTGACTAATGATGCTATATTTAAATAAAACATTTAAATATACAATCATAAAATATGCGGGTTGTTACATAGAGGATGCAATTTTTAGTTTGGAACTCGTCCACCTAACAATGTATTGGTAGAGAACTGGGACTCACTTAAAAAGGAGGTCTTTGCCTTTGGATTTTCATATAAAAGAACTGACATGTGTCCAAATAGATGCATGATTTATTGGAAGGAAGATAAAAACCAATGTTGTGTAAATTTGTAAACAACCTATATTTAAGTTGAAAAGAACCATTGTTAAGGTGTACCATTCACCAGAATGCATTATTTCCCAATTACAGATAGATTGTTATATACATCTACTACTACCGCAAATACATGTGATGCATAGTGAACGACAACGAGATAGAGAAGCATGGAAATATTTTGATAACATATATCATGATTTTGCAAATGAATCTTATAATGTAAGACTTGGCTTGTATATGGATGTTTTGCACCATTTGGTATGTTTGGTAAACCTTATTCAACATGATAAGTTTATTCTAAAACCTTATAATCTAATTTCGTGGATGTATATAAAGAATTTATATATGTTTCTAACTATAATTGTTCCTAAATCTAAAAATCTAAAAAATGGAATGTTATGGGCAGTTTTGCCTACGAGATCAAGGCTTGGGGAGTGGCTAAGAAAAGGCAAAGGCAGGGCTAGATAGGAAGAGGAAACAAAGGAGAGGGGCAAAACCCTTTGTTCGGTACACATGAACCAAACCTGTTCGGTACCTAAGGTACTGAATAGGAAATCCTGTTCGGCACCCCATGTACCGAAGAGGAAATCCTATTCGATACCTAAGGTACTGAACAAAATTCTCTATTCGGTAGATTAGATATCGGATGTGAACCTGGTGTGCATGTCGAACAAAATGTATGATATAAAGACCGAACCAAGGGAAACAAGGGATGCCAAGCTAAGGGAGGAAGTGACCTAGCCAGCAAGGTGACTATGTGCATTTCATCGAACCAATCAGCACCTAACCCAGATTCCAACTGAACCAAACAATACATATATGGAAGGAATTCTAAATATATTTAGAAATTGGCAATCATATCTTTTGTAGATGGAAATATTTGATTGGGGCAAGCTATACATAGAAATTCCTTACTTGCCAGATTTACTACAACACCTCTTCACTCTTATAAGTATCCAAGCATTTGGCACCTATGGGGATAATTTTTAGAGCTTCTAGCTTTTTTCCTATAGTAACAACCAAACTGAGCTTTCAGATTCCTATATTCAATGGTAGATTATTGAATTTCTTATTAAAACTCTTGTGAAAGTTGAGATAAAGAAAAGGAATAAACATGAATATTGGACGTAGGCCCGTTACGGCTGAACCACTATAAATCTGTGTGTCTCTTACTTTCCTAGCATTTTAATTTCTGTTGAATCTAATGTTGTTAATTTGATTGGAGTTGCTTATTTAATTTTTGTGCAAACATTTTTAGTGCTTTCATTAAGAGCTTCTTAACGTGCCTCATAAATCTAAAAACAAGACTGGTGGATATAGCGGAAACGCTATCCCGATTGTTACAAAACAAGACAACCATTCGTCTAGTACCGCAGCACTAGACACCATTACAAGAGGGTAGTTAGACAGATTTGTGGCGGACCTTGATACCCATTTCGCTACCCAATAGCAAGCTATTACAAACCATATCATGATACGCTTTGGGGCAGATGCAACCAGCTGCACATAACATTGACACAAGGGGAAGGACTAGATCTTAGGGGTCCGAAAGAAGGAGGAGGTCATACTATAGTGGCGGGTCAGATCAAGAAAATCAAGGAGTGGGACGAGAAAATGCCAAGGAAGCAGGTTGAGCAAAGGCTCAACATGATGCCATGCCCGAGGACTATTTGGAGCCGAACCTAACGGAAGGTGATGAACCAGAGGCGGCTATGGTTGAACCATCTCGACGTACATAGCGCTCTCCAGTCTTGGTAAAAGCAGCAACTGATGGAAGGCGAGCTTATCATTAAGAGTGATCCCGAAGCAGCAAACGAAGCCGGGATCGTAGGTAAGTCATCATGGAAGATATGAAAGAAGCCACTCGCCTTGATAGGAGAAGATGACCCAGCTTCACTCATCTCCCGATCTAGAAGCGTATGGCATGAATTATGGTGGAGTCCGTCCGCCACGAGTAGATAGAGCGTGGAATCAAAGTAAGAGCCGGTAGCCGTTTCCTATAGAGATAGAAATTTCTTGAAATCCTAGGAGCTTTCGGATGCACATTATGGACCCTTACTAATGCTTGACTGATCCCATAGTACATGCAATGATATACATGACATTTGTTAATGAGTAGGGCGACAAAAGAAGTTTTATATTAGTACTTTCCCTTCTTCCTGTCCGGTTTGGCGACTATGTGGTTCTTTTATCTTCCCTTGGCTCAATCCACTCATGGGAGATGTTGAAAGAGAAATTTATTAGCAAATTCTAGGTTTATATAGAGCAACCCAAAGATCCATACTCCCTGTCGAATGCAAAACAACAGGAGGACGAACACTGCGGTAATATTTGACTCGCTATAACGCTGCAGCTGCTAGCATCCAAAATGCTGATGAACGGTTGACTCTTATGGCATTGTGCAGTGGTGTTCATCCTAACACAAATATGGCTTAGAAATTGACTAAGGAGAAACTAGCTACTTTGTAGGATTTCTTCTATGAAGCAGCAAAGTACATGTGATTAGAGGAAGCGGCAGTGGGACAATAGACTTGAATGACCGTCAAACCATCAGAAGCTTTTAGTAGCATGAACACTATGGTTAAAAACGATGAGGGTAGTGGTGCAAAGAATAAAAAAAGCAATAAATCAAGCAACTATGGCAGGAAGAAAATAGATCGAAGAAGGTTTAAGCTTCGCATGAGGTTTGATACTTATACAGATTTGACTAATACCATAGAAAATATCCACCTTGTCATGTAAGCAGAGCTCAAATATAATAGACATGCACCAAAGAAAGAAATCGAAGATGAAATGAATATCGAGAAGTATTGCAGATTCCATGAATCTTATGGGCATAACACTAACGAATATCGTTATTTGAGGGATATAATTAAAGAACACATCATGAAGAAAAATTTGGAATGATATATCAATAATCTGAATGCTTCCCCTGCTCCTGAACAACAAACCTCAAGGCAACTCCCACCTGGGAATAGGGGCGAAGGATCCAGCGCTAATTGCAGAAAAGATGGGAGGGCTTAAGAATGCAGGAGTAACATACCAACGCTTAGTTACTAAGATGTTCACTGTCCAGATTGGAAAGACTATGGAGGTATACATCAACGACATGCTTGTAAAATTGGAAAAAGGCTGAAGATCACATCTTACACTTGGAGGAGGTGTTTCAAATTCTACAGGAGTTCGTAGTGAAATTGAATCTATTAAAATGTTACTTTAGGGTATCTTTTAGAAAATTCTTGGGATTTATCGTGAATTCTAGGAGCATCGAGGCTAACCCGAAACAAGTCTAGGGTTTGAAAGACAACAAAATTTTTCGAACTTGGAAGGAAATGTAAAGTCTGAATGAGAAGGTAGCAATGTTAAGCGGGTTCATATACAGGGCGACGGATAAATGCATTCCTTTTTGTGAGGCACTCAAGAAGGAAAAAGGCAATTTCACATGGAGAGTCGAATGCTTAGCCGCATTCTTAAACTTGTTGGAACATTTGTAGAAGCCGCTTGTACTTGAAAGTACGAGTGGATCGACAGATATGGAATATATATTAAAACTAAGTGCGGAAGCAGTTAATGGCAGTAAGTAAATAAGAGTAAGCACACCAGGAATTTTTATACTGGTTCGAACTCCCGTTCTACGTCCAGTCCCAGACTAACTTCTGGCTTTAACTAACAATACCCTCACTTAACCCGGAGGAATAGGTCTGAGCAGCAGAACAGACACCTGAGCAGCAGAACAGGATTTTTGCATCAGCAGCCGAAGAGGACTTTCCCTTGCCTGAGCAGCAGAACAGGACTTAACAGAATATAAAAGTAGTTGACACAATGTGTTCTTAATAACACTGATTTGTCTTTAAGATTACAAACTTCCTATAATCAATTCCTCAAGTATATAAAGTGTATGCGAAGATTTGAAAGGAAGAATATTGCTAAGAATCAAAGTATATGAAATATAATTCAAAAATTCAAAGAAATGAAGAGTATGAATGCACTAGAATAATCACAAGAGAGAATAGAAAGAATTAGAATCAGAATTGGTGATTGTGAAGTGTGTGAGAACCCCTATATATAGTTTTCAGAGAGATGCAACTCTTAGTGAAGAGTTTCAGCCAAGATAGGCATCTTTTCCCGAAGGCAACTCTTCATGGAAGAAGATGTCCATTCAGAATTTGACAGTTGAAGCCTGGTCAGTCGACTGGTCGATTCCGGTCAGTCGACTGAATTTGGAAAAAGTAAAATATTTTATGCACAGTCAGTCGACTGGCTGTGCATATATTGCACAGTGAACTTGTTTTTAAAGAACCATAGAACGCTACAACTTTGAGGATTGATTTTAACATATGTCTAAGACTCAACACATATATAATTACTTTACGCATAGTGTTGAAGTCTTGATCCTCTGATGTCTTCTTTTTGTCATGTATGAGTGCATATTCTTCTCTAGCTTCTGAACCGTTTTGTCATGAATCAAAACTAGTGATTCAACATTCTCCCCCCTTTTGATTGATGACAACCTGTATATATATTAGATAGAGAATTTTCTCCCCCTGAAAGTGTGACATATTTTTCCTACATCAAATATGTTAGTGCACACACTTTTTAATTCCCCCCTTTTTGATTGATGATAACCTGTATATATATTAGATAGAGAATTTTCTCCCCCTGAAAGTATGACGTCTTTTTCCTGCATCAAATATGTTAGTGCACACACTTTTTCTCCCCCTTTGTCATCGACAAAAAGGAGACAAACGAATTAAAATTTAGTGTATAACACACAAATAGACATAGAACAGTACATATAGATAAACAGAGTATCGTAGTACATGAGATAAAAACATAACCAACAATAATGAGACTACTTACTACAATCTCATAAATTTTACCAGAGTATTTTGCAAGGATAAAAATTTGAACAAAGAACAACATCAAATCTTACCAAAAGGCTTACTCATCTCGATCCCAGTCATATTCTTCGGTATGCTCCTTTCCAGGTCTTGATGTGTCTTGTCCACTACCACTTGGTCTGCTAGTATCGCTTCCGATATGTTCCTCGGAAGTAGACCATGTGAATCTTGGTGCTGGTCACTTACCATATGCTATGGAAGAAGCAGTCGTGGATGAAGAGCATGAAATCGCATCCCATAATATAGAGAAGAACCCTTTGGTTTTGTCTAATTTTTTATCAACTTTCTTCAAACGAGTTCCTAGTATTTGTTGATTTCTAGATAGAATTTCTATGGACTCTTGAGTACTAGCGGATGTTGCAAGATGAATTTCTTCCTCTTCTTCGGGTTGGGGTGTTTACTCTCGAATGATTGGTCCGCCGGATTGTCGTTGTTGGTGTTGACGATGCCATTCTTCAAAAGAGGTAAATGCCGAAGGAGCTGACGGTAGTTTCATGAGACTCATTGTGCGAATGTTTATAACTCCAACGGAAGAAGTTTCGGATTCCGGTTGAGGGGCACCCACATTTAAAAGTAATCTCATTATATATTCCCCAAAGTAAATGGTTCTCATATTTCCATTGTTGAAGGAGAGAAATTCATCCAATATTCTCCGTAGCCAATTTACTTGAATTCCTCCCCATACCGCATATAGTGCTTTGAAATTTTCCGAGTAGATAAGTTCATATGACCCGGTTCTCGGAAGAATACTTCTCATGAATGCTTTGTGAAGAATTCTTGCTTTGGTCGAAGAAGAATGGATTTTTGTTCCGTCATATTGTCACCCATGAACATATGACTAACTCGATCTCTTTGTTGAATATTACAATTGATATTGTCTAGAGGAATACCTTGGTTAGGTGATTGAAGTATGTGCGCCATCCGATCTAAGGAGAAGAAGACTTGATGCCCACAAACTAAACTCCAAACACAATCATCCCTATTTGATGGACGTTGATGAGGAAGATTTAAATTTGAATAGAAGAGCTTTACCATGAGATGATTGATCTTGTGAGAATTGAGATTCATGTCGAGAAGAGATTCCAATCTGGATCTACGCATAAGATCTTGTAAACCGTAAGCCGCAAAATCATTGTAGACCATGAATGAACCTTCAAAGATCCGCGAATTTTCCATTTTATGCCATCTTGCAATTGCTACATCGTTATATAGCCATTGTGCGATTTGGCTATCGGTAGGTCCGGCGCAGGAGGAGCTTTGCCTATGTCGTTTTGTAGGACCCATTTGAGGAAGGATTTGATGAAAGATTTGATTGGATTTGGAATTTAGGGTTTTTCTCAAGAAGGATTTTGGGTAAAAAACTGAGAATGGTAAAGTGAAATTGGAGTGAAAAGTAACTATAAAAGGGAAGCAGTAAAATTTTCTTACAGCCATTCGACTGGACGAATGTAGTCAGTCGACTGGTGCACTAAAAATAACACGAATTTCATACAGCCAGTCGACTGATCGTGATAGGTCAGTCGACTGACTGGTTTCCCGAGAGTTTGGTTTCCCTACAGTTAGTCGACTGAATTTGAATTTCAGTCGATTGGCTGGAAGAAAAAAATACAGAATAATTTTTGAGCAATATTTCAAGAAGACAAACAAGTTTATTTCATAAATAGATTTTAAAACAAAGACAGTGTGCATACTTTGTGTAAAGAAAATTAGAAATGAGAGTGTGAGTCTTCCGATTCTTCTCCCGGTTCAATTTTTGTATTTTCAGCAAATAGTTTTATAGGTGAACATTCTTTTTGAGTCGGTGAGTTACTCGTTCCTCCATGTTCCCATGAATTTGGTCCTCTAGGTTCCCATGAATTCGAAGATACATAAGGGCATTGAGGTGAGTGAATATGTGCGTTTGTGTTGATGGGGGATGAACCACATATTTTTGCAGCACATCGTTCAAGAAAACTAAGTCTCCTACCATGACTCTTTTGCTCATAATACATTTCACATTGAAGATTAAGTGTTTACCTCTGATAGTGATGTAAATCATCTATCTTTTCTTTATTATTTGGGGATGGAAATAAGTTTCTCCACGTGCATTTTTTTTCTAGCGTATATCCCGTATGATGGCTTTGTGGTGGACATATTGGAATATAAGCAGGAGTCGGAGTTGGAAGTTCTTAAGATCCTGAACTTGGAGTTTCAAAATCAATTGAAGAATATACAGACGAGTAATGAGAGGAAGGCTCATCTGAAGATGAACCGGCCATGGTGTAGATAAACAATGCAAGGTTGAAAACCATGTTTGATTATTTTTTTTAAAATTTTTTTTGAATGAATGTAATTATAGAAGACTGAAAACTAAACAATGAATAGCTGAGATTAAATATAGAATGATTAAATTTTAGCCATAAGAAAATTTGAGGACAAAAACCAAGTTAATATGAACCATTTAAATAACAAAACAGAAATAAGCTGAAGTGAGCTATGAGCTTAGACAAGAAATATCAAATAGCCTACTGGCAAAGTCATATGCATACTTACCAGGAGGTCCTGTGTTCAAATCCCAGCTTATGCAGAAAATAAACTTATAAATTTTTAAATGAGATGATTCCAAGTTCTCGTCTCAATTTTACAAAAGTGTTTTCATTTAAAGGCTTAGTAAAAATATCAGCCAACTGGTTTTCAGAAGATACGAAATCAAGATTTATTATATCTTTTTCAATACAATCATGAAGAAAATGATGACGAATGTTAATATGTTTTGTTCGCGAATGATTGATTGGATTTTTAGAAAGGTTGATAGTGCTTAAGTTATCACAAAAAATTGTTGACTTGGATAAATTGAAACCAAAGTCTTGAAGTGTTTGCTGCATATAGATTACTTGAGCACATGCCAAAGCTGCAGATATATATTCTGCTTCACAAGTTGAGAGTGAGACGCAATTTTGTTTCTTACTAAACCAAGATACAAGAGATCGTCCAATGAAGTGACAAGTTCCTCTTGTACTTTTCTATCCGTCCGACATCCTTCAAAATCAGCATTACTATATGAAACTAATTCGAAAGGACATTCTTTCGGATAAAATAGTCCAAAGTCCTTGATTTATTAAGATATCGTAATATACGTTTCACTGCTCTAATGTGTGACTCTTTTGGATCCGCTTGAAATCGTGCACACAGACAAACACTCATCATTATGTCAGGTCTACTTGTTGTTAAGTAGAGTAATGATCTAGTCATGCTTTGATATAATTTTTTGTCTATAATTTTGTCGTTTTCATCTTTTTCAAGATTGTACTCATAGGAGTAGGTTTGGCAGAAGTATTTTCCATACCAAATCGTTTAATTAGATTGTTACAATATTTTTCTTGATTTATAAAAATTCCATTTGAAAGTTGTTTAATTTATAAACCAAGAAAATAATTCAATTCTCCCATGTGAGACATTTCAAATTCATTAGTCATTATTTTTCAAAATTCCTGACATAACTTTTCATTAGTAGAACTAAAAATAATATCATCAACATAAATCTGAATTATTAAAATATCTTCTTTCTTTTTCTTAATAAAAAGAGTTTGATCAACCTTCCCAATTTCAAAACCAGAGTCTATTAAATAACTTTTTATACGATCATACCAAGCACGAGGTGCTTGTTTTAATCCATATAACGCCTTTTTAAGTTTATAGACATGGTCTGAAAATTTTTCGTGAATAAATAAGGGAGGTTGTTCAACATAAACATTTTCTTTTATAAAGCCATTTAGAAAAGCACTTTTAACATCCATTTGATATAATTTAAAGTTATGAAAACATGCATAGGCCAATAATATACGTATTGCTTCTAATCTAGCGACTGGAGCAAACGTTTCTTTGTAGTCAATTCCTTCTTCCTGATTATATCCTTGTGCAACTAATCTATCTTTATTCCTAGTTATGTTTCCATGTTCATCAGCCTTATTTTTGAAAACCCATTTAGTACTAATAACTGATTGGTCACTAGGCCTTGGAACTAAATCCCAAACGTCATTTCTTTCGAATTGGTTTAGTTCTTCTTGCATAGCGATAATCCAATAGTCATCAGTTGAGGCTTCCTTAATATTTTTAGGTTCTATATTTGAAAGAAATGCTACGTGGCCCATTTGATTTAATTGATTTCTAGTTATAACATTTGAATTAATTTCTCCTATGACATTTTGAACTGGATGATCTTTTAATATTCTTGGTGGAGATCTTAATTCATTATTAGGAAAAATGTTTTCATTATTGTTTGACAAGGTAGATTCTATATTTGTGATATTTTCAGGAACTTCTTCATCATCTCTACTACTTGAAATTTGTTTAAAATTTTCATCAAAAGATACATGAAGTGTTTCTTCGATGATATTAGTTCTTTTATTAAAAATTCGATAGGCTTTGCTTCGGTCTGAATTCCTATATAGATTCCTTCATCGGATTTTGGATCGAATTAGCCAAGCTGATCTTTTGTGTTTAAAATAAAACATTTTGAACCGAAAACCTTAAAATAGGAAATATTTGGTTCTCGACCATTAAAAAGTTCATAAGAAGTGTTTTTAGTTAGAGGTCTTATAGAAACACGATTTAGAACATAACAGGCAGTTGCAACTGCTTCTGCCCAAAAATGTTTGGGTAATGTGCTTCCATTTAACAAGGTTCCTTTATTTTTGTTATAGTTATTGGAGTACGAGGAAAAGAAAAATTATGGTTTATTCATTTCTACTACTCCATTTTGTTGCGGAGTACGAGGAAAAAGAAAAATTATGGTTTATTCCTTTCTTTTTACAAAAATGTTCAAAAACATCATTTTCGAATTCACCTCCATGATCACTTCTAATGTTCTTTATTTTTAAGTTTTTGACATTTTGAATTCTTTTGGAAAAGACTTTGAAATTTTCAAAAGTATCACTTTTGTTTTTCATAAAAATAGTCCAAGTATATCTAGAAAAATCATCAACAATTACAAACACATATCTATTATGATTTATGGATTGCACTTGTGTTGGTCCAAATAAATCCATATGTAATAGTTCCAGTGGTTGTGTTGTTGAAATAATCTTTTTAGATTTAAAAGATGACTTAGTTAGTTTTCCTAATTGACATGCATCACAAATATGATATACTTTAAAGTTCATTTTAGGTAATCCTTTTGCTAACTCATTTTTAGAAAGCTTAGTTAAAGTTTTGAAGTTAATGTGAAAAAATCTTTTATGCCATAACCAAGGATCATTTTCTTTGGCTAGTAGACACATATCTGAATTATGATTTATTTTCATATTCAAAATGTAAATATTTTTGTCTCTATTTCCTTCAAATAGTAAATTTTGATGTTGGTCAGAAATGCTACACTTATTTTCAGAAAAGGTAATTTTGAATCCTTTGTCACACAGTTGGCTAATACTTAAGAGATTGTGTTTTAAATTCTTGACTAGTAAAACATTTGAGATAAGAGGTAAATTAGATGTACCGTTATTGCTCACATCGCCTTTGCCGTTGATATATCCCTTGGAAATGTCTCCAAAAATGACAGAACCCCCATCTGAGTAGATAATGTTTGATAACATATTTTTGTCTCATGTCATATGTTTTGAGCAACCACTGTCTAATATACATTTCCCTCTCTTTTTAAGTGGGTCCTGCAAAATAAAAAAATAATATTGGTACCCACCTTTTTATAGGGTCCCAAGAGTTAAATCTTAGGAAACCAAACCCAAGAGGGTTCGGTATTCCCTTTATAAACATAATTTAAATTCTTATGTACAGATTCAATAAAGGAGTTTATATATTTCTTCCTAACCAAACTATTGTTTGTTTTAGGAATCCATATTTTTATAGTTTTCAAATTTGTCCTTTTTGAATTTTCTTTAGTGTTTGTGAGTTTAAAATCAATTCTCCTTTTATTTTCTATTCTAGATGGAGCTATTGACTTTTTAACATAAACTAATCCCTTTTTACTTGACATTGATTGAGAATTTTCAATAATTTTAGACAAATTTTCTCTTCCTTTATTAAAGTTAGAAACATTTTTAGTAATATTCTCTAACTTACTTTTTAGCACAGTATTGTCTAGTTCAAGTAATTTTACTTTTGTTTTAACTCGTGATTTCAGAGACATAAACATCATTCTTTTCTTTTTGAGTTTCAATTTCTTGACTTCATAAAGTAAGTTGAGAATTATTATTAGAGACTGATTCTTGAAGTTTTTCAAGTTCTTCCTCTAGTATTTTCTTCTCATCTTTAAGCATATCTCTTTCGAATTCTTCTTTGTTTTGATTTTCACGAGCTTCTTTATATTTTCCCTTGAAACTTTTTAGAGTGTTCAAAAGTTCTGAGTTAATTTCTATTAGATCATCAAAGGTAATATCACTAACCTAATTTTCAGTGGCCATTAAACATATATTTGCTTGTTCATTTTCATTATCACTGTCACCATCTGATGATGAGGAATCTGAGTCGTCCTATGTGACAGAGAACGCTTTCTTTTTGTATTTTTCTTTTCTGCCCTTATTGGAATAACTCTTTTTTAGTTCTAGACAATTTTTCTGGATAAGTCCATTCTTGTGACAATTGTAACATTCTAAAGCTGATGCAGACGGTTTGCTTGAGAAGTTCTTTTTATCATTGAATCTGTTGTTCTTTTGATACTTTAAGAACTTCTTGAAATTCTTGGCAATGAATGCTAAATTCTCATCACCTGAATCTTGGTTCTCATCTTCTTCAGCTCGAAAAGCTATGTTCTTTTTGTCTTGTGCCTGTACTCTTTTAGCCTGTAAATTAACTTCATAATACATTAGATTACCTATCAACTCCTTTGGTTTTATGGTAGAGATATCATTAGCTTCTTCGATAGCTAAAACTTTTCTCTCCCATTCATCCGTGAGTGAGTTGAGGAGTTTTGACACAATATCAAAATCTGTATATTTCTCTCCCAGTGCTAAAAATGAGTGATATATGTCTTGGAATCTAGAGTACATATCATTTATAGACTCATCTTGTTTCATTCTAAAGTTTTGAAATTTATTTTTAAGCATTGAAATCTTACTTTGATTAACTTTGTTTGTACCTTCATGAGTTATTTTTAGTGTTCGCCCAATTTCATAGGCTGTAGTGCACATGCTGACTCTATTAAACTCATTTTTGTCTAAAGCACAAAATAACATATTCATAGCTTTGAATTATTTGTAGCATCTTGTTTCTGTGTGTGTGACCATTGTGCATATTCAGTATTTGGTATATGATGTTCAGTCTGAGTGATATTCCAGATTTCATAACTGTTTGACTGCATAAATATTCTCATTCTAGTGGACCAATAACTGTAATTTAAAGCATTAAATAGTGGTGGTCGTGCAGTGGACTGTCCTTCATTAAAACTAGTGTTAGTGTTGTTTTCCATATTATCAAGATATCAAATAACTGTGTTATAGTTATTGGATGACCTTGCTCTGATACCAAATGAAAGTACGGGTGGATCGACAGATATGGAATATATATTAAAACTAAGTGCGGAAGCAGTTAATAACAGTAAAGTAAATAAGAGTAAGCACACCAGGAATTTTTATACTGGTTCAAACTCCCGTTCTACGTCCAGTCCCAGACTAACTTCTGGCTTTAACTAACAATACCCTCACTTAACCCGGAGGAATAGGTCTGAGCAGCAGAACAGGATTTTTGCCTCAGCAGCCGAAGAGGACTTTCCCTTGCCTGAGCAGCAGAACAGGACTTAACAGAATATAAAAGTAGTTGACACAATGTGTTCTTAATAACACTGATTTGTCTTTAAGATTACAAACTTCCTATAATCAATTCCTCAAGTATATAAAGTGTATGTGAAGATTTGGAAGGAAGAATATTGCTAAGAATCAAAGTATATGAAATATAATTCAAAAATTCAAAGCAATGAAGAGTATGAATGCACTAGAATAATCACAAGAGAGAATAGAAAGAATTAGAATCAGAATTGGTGATTGTGAAGTGTGTGAGAACCCCTATATATAGTTTTAAGAGAGATGCAACTCTTAGTGAAGAGTTTCAGCCAAGAGAGGCATCTTTTCCCGAAGTGCAACTCTTCATGGAAGAAGATGTCCATTCAGAATTTGACAGTCGATTCCGGTCAGTCGATCGAATTTGAAAAAAGTAAAGTATTTTATGCACAGTCAGTCGACTGGGCATGCACAGCCAGTCGACTGGCTGTGCATATATTGCAAGTGAACTTGTTTTTAAAGAACCATAGAACACTACAACTTTGAGGATTGATTTTAACATATGTCTAAGACTCAACACATATAATAATTACTTTACGCATAGAGTTGAAGTCTTGATCCTCTGATGTCTTCTTTTTGTCATGTATGAGTGCATATTCTTCTTTAGCTTCTGAACCGTTTTTTCATGAATCAAAACTTGTGATTCAACATGACCAACTGTAAGTCATTATGCATGTATAACGACCTAATTCCTAGCTCTTTTGCTATTTCCTACCCTACTATCAAAGCTTCGTACTCTGCTTTATTATTTGTTGCCATAAACCCCAATCGTATTGTGTAGCTTAACTTCTTTCCTTCGAACATCAATAATACCACTCATGCACTAGAGTCATGATCGTTTGTTGCTACGTCTACATACACTCACCATTTAAGCTCTTCTTCCTCCTAGGGTTTTTCTTCATCATCTCGAATGGTAAACTCGGCAATAAAGTCTTCCAATGCTTGTACTTTGATCACATTTCATGGAAGGTAGGTTATCTTGTACTGGCTTAACTCAATGCTCCATTTAGTAAGTCTCCCCGATGTATCGGGCCTATGTAGAATTTGTCTTAGGGGCTGATATGTAAGCACTCGGATCAGGTGCGACTGGAAATAGTGCATTAACTTCCGGGATGCAATTAATAAGAAGTATGCCAAATTCTTCGGCTTAGGATACCTCGACTCTGGCCCGGTTAAATGCTTACTCACATAGTATACTAGACATTGCACCTAACCTTCTTTCCTAACCACTACCGTGCTTAGGGCGTGGAATGGTACATCCAAGTATAAATAAAGGTCTTCTCATTCGACTGGTGTAGAAAGTACTGAAAGTACGGGTGGATCGACAAATATGGAATATATATTAAAACTAAGTGCGGAAGCAGTTAATGGCAGTAAAGTAAATAAGAGTAAGCACACCAGGAATTTTTATACTGGTTCGAACTCCCGTTCTACGTCCAGTCCCAGACTAACTTCTGGCTTTAACTAACAATACCCTCACTTAACCCGGAGGAATAGGTTTGAGCAGCAGAACAGACACCTGAGCAGCATAACAGGATTTTTGCCTCAGCAGCCGAAGAGGACTTTCCCTTGCCTGAGCAGCAGAACATGACTTAATAGAATATAAAAGTAGTTGACACAATGTGTTCTTAATAAAACTGATTTGTCTTTAAGATTACAAACTTCCTATAATCAATTCCTCAAGTATATAAAGTGTATGTGAAGATTTGAAAGGAAGAATATTGCTAAGAATCAAAGTATATGAAATATAATTCAAAAATTCAAAGCAATGAAGAGTATGAATGCACTAGAATAATCATAAGAGAGAATAGAAAGAATTAGAATCAGAATTGGTGATTGTGAAGTGTGTGAGAACCCCTATATATAGTTTTCAGAGAGATGCAACTCTTAGTGAAGAGTTTCAGCCAAGAGAGGCATCTTTTCCCGAAGTGCAACTCTTCATGGAAGAAGATGTCCATTCAGAATTTGACAGTTGAAGCCCGGTCGGTCGACTGGTCGATTCCGGTCAGTCGACTGAATTTGAAAAAAGTAAAATATTTTATGCATAGTCAGTCGACTGGACATGCACAGCCAGTCGACTGGCTGTGCATATATTGCACAGTGAACTTATTTTTAAAGAACCATAGAACACTACAACTTTGAGGATTGATTTTAACATATGTCTAAGACTCAACACATATAATAATTACTTTACGCATAGAGTTGAAGTCTTGATCCTCTGATGTCTTGTTTTTGTCATGTATGAGTGCATATTCTTCTTAGCTTCTGAACTATTTTGTCATGAATCAAAACTAGTGATTCAACAGGTCATGAACCAGGTGCTCAGAGAATTGCAGGCTAAGGGCGAGCACTGAAGTCTTATTTAGGAAAGGTGAAGGTCTTACGAGATGAAGAATTACGTAATCACATACATTCCCCGGGAAGAGAATAAGGATGAAGACGAGCTGACAAAGTTAGCAAGTTTAGGAGTTGGGCCTCTGTTGGCTCAGTACCCATTACGACCCTGCATAGCTTTAATTTCGAGGAGGTGAATATGATTGTGACTATCGATGACGAGGAGACCTGGATGACACCAGTAGTAAGATATCCGAGTGAAGGAGTATTACCAAGAAATATGAACGAAGCTAGAAAAGTCCTACGAAAGGTGCCTCGTTTCATCATTCAGAATGGAGTGCTGTATCGGAGAGGATTTTTTAATCCATTACTAAGGTGCATCGTTGGAAAGAAAACCGAGGAGGTGTTGGAAAACATAAACGAAGGGAGATACAATGACCATACTAAAGGGCAAGCCTTAGCAAAGAAAATGCTACGATATGGATATTTCTGGCCAACATTAAACCACGATGCGATAAAGTATATAAAGAGGTATGACAAGTGCCAGTGATTTGCGAAGATTCTAAGGTTGTCCCTAATCGAGCTGACTCACATGCTTAGCCCCTAGCCCTTCGCGGTCTGTGGAATAGATCTAATCGGAGAAGTTCCAATGGCACAGGGTGGAGCTAAGTATGCTATAGAGGCGGTTGATTACTTTATTAAGCGGGTGGAAGCCGAACCCCTTACTAAGGTATCAACAGCCAAGGTCATAAACTTTTTGATTAGAAATGTGATATGCAGGTGTGGAGTTCCCTTTAAGATCATCTTGGATAAAGGGTTTCAGTTTGACAGTGAGGAATTCGCCGATTTCATCCAGCAGAATTGAATAAAGAAAAGCTTCTCCATGGTATCATACCCTTAGGCAAACGAATAGGTGGAAGCAGTTGACAAGGTTCAAAAGACGCTCATAAAGAAGCTGTTGGAAAGGGCGAAAGGAGCATGGGTGGATGAACTACCCTTGGCATTATGGGCGTATAGCACTTCCTTCAAGACGGAAATAAGACATATTTTCATTAGCCTATGCATCAGAGGCAATGTTATCGGTAGAGACAGTAGCACCATCACACTAGAAGATTCACTATAACCTGAAAGAAAACAAGGAGCGGATAAACATGTCACTAAACTTGATTAACGAAAAGCATGAGGAAGCCGCTTCGAGGGCCGAAGCACACAAGCGAAGGGTGGCCGCACAATACAATTCTAAGATCAAACTTCGCCCACTCAAGGAAGGGGACTTGGTGCTCGAACGAGTATTCCCCTGATCAGGGGTACTCGACCCAGTCTAGGAAGGGCCGGATGTTATCCATAAGGACTTGGGCAATGGAGCTTTCATCCTCAGCATATTAGATGGAGTTATATTTAGAAAGTCTTGGAATGCACACCAACTCCGTTGTTGCTTTACTTAAATTTCTACTGTTTCTCTAATTGTATTGTAATTTTGTAGTTAAAACAATTATGAAATGAATTCTAAAAAAGTGCGCTTTCCTTAAAATCTTGTCATGGTAGGTAATGATTAGGAAGTGTAACTTTATTTTACCACTCAAACTTGTTGGATTAACGTTAACACTATGAGGAAAAATCGCCTAGATCCGAAGAGTTGGCTTTTCAACTCAGGGGAAAAACTACGTTATCACGATATCTCCATAAAAACTTCTAATTGCCAATGATGAACAAGAGTGATCCCTAACCGGGTATCCATCATTGACAATTGGCATGAATTTCTAACCTGCAGTGACGGACCAGAGTGTGATCCCTGACTGAGTGTCCATCATTAATGATTGGCTCGAACTTTTAATCGGTAGTGATGGACTAGAGTGATCCCTAACCTGGTGTCAATCATTAACGATCGGCTCAAACTTCTCGTCGGTAATAATGAACCAGAGTGATCCCTAACCGGGTGTCCATCGTTGACGGTCGATTCAATGCCGACAATGATGGACAAGAGTGTTCCCTAACCTGGTGTCCATTATTAATGATCGGCTTAAAATTCTCGCTGATAGTGATGGACTAGAGTAGTCCCTAACCATTTGTCCATCATTGATGATCGACTCAAACTTTTTGCTGGCAGTGATGCGTTGGTAGTGATGGACCAGAGTAATCCCTAACCGAGTGTCCATCATTGACGATCAGCTCAAACTTCCCACCGGAAGTGATGGACCAGAATGATCCCTAAACGTGGAGCAGTGATGGACCAGAGTGATCCATAACCGGGAGTCCATCATTGATGACCAACTCAAACTTCCCGTCGGTAGTGGTGGACCAGAATGATCCCTAAATGGGTGTCCATCATTGACGATTAGCTCAAACTTCCCACCTGTAGTGATGGATAAGAGTGGTCCTTAATTGGGTGTCCATCATTGATGATAGGCTCGAACTTTTCACTAGTAGTGACGGACTAGAGTGATCCTTTACCAGTGCCCATCAGTGACGATCGACTCAAACTTCTTGTCGGCAATGATGGACCAAAGTGATCCCTAGCCGGTAGTCCATCATTGACAATCGGCTTAAAGCTTCTTATCGGCCATGGTGGACTAGAGTAACCCTAGCCGGCAGTTCACTAGTGTTGATAGCTTCAAATCCATAGATGGCACAGAAGAACCCAACTTATCGACGGTCAGGACATGACCTTCGCCTAGTTGGTTCCCCCTTTTGCAGTTAGATCAAGACTTTGCCAACGCCGGACAGCTAAGCCCAATAATGGTAGAAAACAGTTATTATCTCAAACTAACCTAAGGCATGCGTGAATTACATAATAACCAACGAACAGAAAGGGAAAAGATAAAGTATGCCATGATGATAGACATGCAGATCAAATTGTCAGACAACTAGATATTTACAATTCAAAATCAGAATTATCAGGAAATAACATGTGCTCGACCTCACCAATACATTAAAATTGATCGAGCACCAATGGCAACGTTTAATACAAACAAATAAATAATATATATTGTAGTCTATCCCAAACAAAAAAACAGCTGAGATGCGAGCACAGCTTTCACTTAGATTTGGCTTTGGAGATGATCTTCTTTCCATGAGGCTTGGAGCCCTTTTGCTTGCCTCCTTTCTTCTCTCCCTCTTGCTTGGCGACAACGACTGCATTGAACTCTGCCTGTTTCTTCTTGATATACTTTAGTTCCACCCAGGCTTCGAACTTAACCCTTGCCATCTCCTTGGGGAATCTCATTAGGACTTGTTGCTTCAAAGCTTCATCCCTATCGAAGTCCCTAGTAGGCTCTATATCACCTAAAATCTCGACGCCAACGTTGTCCTTGTGGCAATCATTTTATCCGGGGCTGCATAAACTAGAGGGTCAGAAGGACCTGGGGGCATGATCGCTAGGGGTAGAACTTTAGAAGTGATACATGCTTCAAACAATCCCATCACTAAATAACTACCTGCAGGAAATTGAGGAAGGCTGTCAAAAATAGTTTTCCCCAAGTAAGATCGAACATACTGAGTGGTGGCCCGTGAACTATAAAGAAGAATCCTACCTCCTTTAGGGGAGCTCAAGATATCGCCAGGAGGTTGAATATGATTCAGACGCAGAGGCACTTCCCAAGGCTGACTGGCAATGGATGCATCTAGAGAAATATGGAAAACGGTTAGAAGAACATCATGCATGGAAGCATTGATGACCAATTTTGAAATCTGACCTTGCATTATTGCTTCAGAGATTGAACCACAATCATTTCTCTTCTTTGCTTCTTCCTTCCGGGCCCTCTTAGGTTCATCCTACCGTATGTAACCTAAGCGAACAACTTCCATCTCATTTACTTAGAAGTAAGCATCAATGACCTCAAGGTTGAAAGGCAAACCTCCTTGCTCATTAGCAGCTTTTGCTTCATTGATTAGCCGTCTATGGATAGAGGCTATAACTTCCTGATAATCATCCATCCATGCCAGGCTCTTTTCTATGAACATTCTGAAGTAAATTTCGTCTAGTAGTGCCTCCACCTGGTCCAGATGGCTATTCATCTCATCACACTTTGCTTACAGCTTTTCGACTTTGGAAGTTTCGACAGCCTTTCGAAATTAAGGCATTGACCTCTGCTTGGAGAGAAACCCTCTCAGCTCTTCATCCCATAACTCTCTTCTTTAGGTCAATAATGCCTGGCTCTACTTTTTAGCTACCGCCGGGAGCTCGTCCAACTTTTTGGTGAATTTAGTCTTGACATTTTTGTAGTCATCGAAAAGCTGCACAGTCTTATCATTATACTCTTTCTTGGCAGCTTTAATGTTGGCAGCATGATCCCATCTCATTTGCTCCATTTCTTCTACATTGATAGCCTTAAGCCTCTCGATCTCTTCAGAGTAAGATCTCTATAATGCATCAACACCTTCTTGTGATATAGCTCCTTATAGTGCAATTGCTTCCTCAAATCGAAGGTTTTTAAATTTTTCTAAACATTTTTCTTGCTAATCTCCTCCCCGGCCGTGATCACCATGCTGTAATACTCTGATAAGGTGTTCACACCACTTCGCCTGTCAACTAAAAGATCAATAGACCCCGAAAAGGAAAGAGGAGGTGTGTTCGCAAGCAAGCAGGCCAAGGGATCTCTCGGTTGATAGGGTTGTTGGAACTCATCAAAGTTTTACATGGTCAGTAATGATAATTGTCCCCTCTTTCTCTTTTCCTTTATCCTTTCTCCCATGGGCAGGGACCACTGCTCCTCTCTTAACCATATTCTCCTACTGTTTGGAAGTATTCAAGTCAGATAAGGAAAAGGTCAAGGACGAGGAGATTTAGAGGGACGGATCTGGGTTTGGGATCTCAATTTACAACAAAGAGAGAGGGATCTTTTCAATGAGATATCCTTAGAGTCTTGGTCACCCTTATCCCCAGCCAATCGATAATGCATAGTCTCTCTTGTCTTTAGCTCTGAAGGTGGCCGCCCAACATTTTACTTGGTCCAAATGAAGACGCAGCTTTACTAACTTCCTTAGAAGGAACTCCCAGGCCTAATTGCTTAATCTTAAGTAGTAGCTTTTCCCTTTTCGAACTCATGCTACCTGCAATTGCAATCAAAGGATTAGGATCATAATAAACACTTAAAAAGTGCATGACTATGGCATGAACGTGCGACCATGTGAACGTGTGTGCAAGAGTGCATAGCACTACATGAACCCTTGGGCTTTTTATGGGTCTCCAACTGTCACTGGATTTCTGCTACAAATGAAGAGTCCCTGTAATCAGTCCCAAGCTCCGGATCTTGAAGATAGTTCGAAATAGAAATGTCTCCGTGAATGGAAGTTCCCTCCTCCTCCTCCTCGGAACCAAAAATGCGATGTCGGGCTTCCTTTACCTCTAAATTAAGTGAGCTGTCTAAATCAATATGTGTAGAGGAATGTGCTTCACTATGGTTTGAGAGGCTACGGTAACCGTCATAAGAATGAGAGTCTACTTCTTTTGCTATCTTTGTATAAATGCTGTCATCCTCCCATTCCCAAAAGGTCATTAGTCGACTGCTTCTACGAGGTTCAACCTTGAAAGAGCCTAACTCTAGTTCCTCCGAAGTTGCAAGAACAGTGAGGGTAGCTTCGGGTGGATTCGAAGTCAAGGCAGCACCGAAGTCGGAAAGTTAAGAGGTTGGAGTGTCACTTGTCTCGCCAGTACCCAAATGTTTTCCTTCTTCTTCTTGGCAGGCTTATAAGTAGAGGGTTGCCAACCTTTCCTGATTGAGCGTTCGACGGCCAATAACCCGAGCTGCCTTAGATTATCATCAATAGCTAGATATGGAACCCACTAAAGTTCCTTCGGGACTTCCTAAAGTCTCCTTAACATGCCCTCCAGATCTTACTAGTTGCTACTTTCACTACACCTAGAAGAGAAGCCCAAATAGGGGGAAAATTAGTATATACCATAGGATTTTGAAAGAAGACTACAAATGTAGAAAGTAATAAGTAAAAGAAAGAGACTCACATCTGAAATGCCATTGGTGGAAGTACAAAGAGTCATCATAAACAAAAAAGTACTCACGTTAAACATACTGTACTTAGATTAAAATTTCTTGACCAGCTTAAATTTGCTCCCCGCTTCAAGATAGATAAAAGGTGAAACTTTCAGTTTTCTCTTTATAGTATAAAAGAACCTAACTTGACGATGAGTAGGAGGCATCTAGAACTCCCTCATGAAAATAGGATATAGGGTGGTAATGATGGCATATCCATTAGGATGCAATTGGAATGGAGCAATCTTCAAGCCTATGATCCATTGAGGAAGAGGAGGTGGGGCTTCGACTGTGCAATGATATCGAGAATAAGTAATGTACCCTTTTAGTGGAGCATGTGCTCGGTGTTTAGGAGTAGGAAAAAGGATGTCCTCTCTAGGAATACCGTGAGTAGCCATGATAATATCCAACTGCTTAGAAGTCAAGATGGAGGCTCGAAGCTAATAGGATCCACCAACAGTTCAGATGGCCTATATCTATACACTAGATAGTGAGCGAAGCTAGCCCAGTTAGAGCGACGACCTGACGGCGTAGGCTTCGGAGGTATAGAAGAAGAGGGTGCCTAATCTCCAGTGACCATCTGTGAACGAGTCTTGCGATGGTTTGACATACCTATTTGATATGATAATCCATCTCACGTATTATCGCAAAAGAGTGAACGTGTATGTGTGTACATGTGTGTGCACATGCAATGAAAAATAATAAGCTCTAAGGCAATATTGATTCAAATATTTTTGCATAAGTAAAAGTTATCCCTAAGCTACACTCAACCTAGAAAGATATATGCAAAGTCCCTCTAGGCAATCAATCCATGGGCAGCATACAAAGACCAGCAAATAGTTAAACCCCTTTCCTCATTTGGTAGTGAAAAAGATAGGTGAAAGGGTTCTAGAATTAAAATATCAAGGTTGTTTCCTATTTTAAAACGTGTTATCATCAAGATATCATGTTTTGAATCACTATTCATAAATGAACCTAACCCACTAGTGCCGAGCCAAGAAACCCTAAACTCAGATCCTACCCACTAGTTCCAACAAGAGTCATAATGAAGAAATTATTGGAAGGATTTTAAATTGTAAATAGAAGGCTCACCGAAGCTAATGGCAAAGATAACAGCGGTTACAACAATTTATGGATGTTTAGAGAAAATCAGGTGTGGTTGTGTACTGAGAAGACGAATGGTCTCAAAAGTTGGGGAAACCAAAAAATGAAGTAACATGTTCGGTGGATAAGGTTCAGAAGATTATATAGGCGATAGGTTTTGGTTTGGCACTGAACGAAGGGAAAACCATACCCTCCGTTGACCACTAGGCTGTGAGATGCTGGACCAGAAAAGTGCCAGACTCAACCCTTACCACCAAGTCAACAGTATGTTGGATTGAACTAGAGAGACATACATTGGACGATGGATTTGGGAAGCATTCAGTAAAGCCCAACTCGTAATTCATGAGTCAAGCTTTGGGGAGCAAGTGTTACGGGCAGTTTCACCCATGAGATCAAGGCCTAGTGAGTGGTCGAGCAAAGGCAAAGAAAGGGCTGGACGACAAGAGGAAACAATGGAGTAGGTTGAGGCAAAACTCTTTGTTCGGTACCCATGAACTGAACCTGTTCGGCACCCTAGGAACCGAACAGGAAATCATGTTTGATACTCCATGTACCAAACATGAAATCATGTTTGGTACCTAAGGTACCGAAAAAGATTCCATGTTCGGTAGGTTAGATACCGGACGTGAGCGTGGTGTGGTGCTGAACCAAATGTATGATATAAAAACTAAACTAAGGGAAACAAGGGATGCCAAGCCGTGGGAGGAAGTGAGAGAACCTAGCCAGCAAGATGTCTATATGCATTTCACCGAGCCAATCAAAACCGAACCAAGATTCCAGCCAAACAAAACAATACATATATGGAAGGAAATTTGAATATATTTGGAAATTAGCAATCACACCTTTCATAAATGAAAATATTTGATTGGGGCGAGCTATACATAGAAATTTCCTGACTTGCCGGATTTACTACACCACATATTTACCCCTAAAATATCAAAGCATTTGGCATCCATGGAGACAATTTTTAGAGGTTCAAGCTTTTGTGCTACTGTAACAACCGAACCGAGCTTCCAGATTTCTGTATTCAATCATATATTATTGTATATCAAAACTCTTGTAAAAACTAAGATATAAGAAAAGGAATAAACATAAATAGTGGACTTTAGCCCGTTATGGCTGAACCACTATAAATTCGTATGCCTCTTACTTTTCTAGTATTTTACTTTCTTTTGAACCTGTTGTTGTTAATTTGATTGGAGATGTTTGTCCATTTTTCATGCAAATATGGGACAAACGTGTGCTTGCAACCTTTAGTTTAGGGGTTGAAAAAGATGTGGACTAAGGGTGTTGTTATGCAGGATGTTTCAAAAAATATCTTTAGAATGTTTGCTTCTTTATTGTGGAAAATAAGTGATTTCCTGCATGTGGGATGCTTTTTGGATGGAGTACTAACGGCAAATTAGCTTATCCTATTTGCATGGTTTGAAAGAATCATTTTGACTTTAAACAGTGGCAAACAACGTTAATGGGATTAATAATATCGTTTTTCGCATGTTAATGATCGTTTTAGATTTGACAAGACAAAATGCAACTATTACTTTAAAGCAACCTATCATTTTGAGCAGTGAAGATGTGTATGAGCTCGTACAAAATTATCCCAAAGTGCACAAGATGGGAAAAGAGCCAAAAATTCCTAGTAAAGGAAAGTATCGCAATTGGATCAAACAAAGTATATTTTGGGAGTTACCACATTGGAAAAATCAGAAGCTTTGACATAATATAGACATAATGTGCAATGAGAAAAATATGTTTGGGAACTTCTTTAACAGATAATGAACATGGAAGGAAACAAAAGATGATTTGAAGTCAAAGGAGGATATTGCATTATAATGTAATCGTCCTAAGCTTAAAATTAATAGCGATCGACTAAATTTCAAGCGTCTTGCTTGTTATGAGTTGGAAAATAAGATTACACAAAAATTATTGAGCAAGTTCAAAATTTTAGGTTTCCAAATGGAATTGCTTTTATTATGAGAAGATGTATTGATATGAATGATCTTTACATGTTGGGTATAAAGAGCTGCAATTTTTAAATATTTTTAAAGACTCTTTCCCCTATATTATTCAATGTGCTATTGCCATTGAAGGTGTGGATGCCTATTACCGAGATTAGTTTAAACTATAAAGAGTTGTGTGCAACCACACATAATAAAACTAATTTGGAGAAACCGGAAAATTATATATACCCAAATTATTATGTAAATTGGAAAAAATATTTCTTCCTGGAGTTTTCAATTGATGGAATAGCTGCTCGTATGTCTACCAATTGCAGTTTTAATGTGAGGACCAATGCAGTATGGATGGATGCATCATTTTGAAAGATATATATACTATAAGTAGGATTTATATTTTATTTCATAATCAACATGATAAATATATAATTGATAACTTTTCTGAACATTTTCATATGAAGGTATTTTGGCCACTTTACAAAAAAGGAAAATAGAAAGTACGCTTGAAGGTTCAATATGTCAAGCATATATTGTTGAAGAAGCATCCACATTTTAGTTATTATTTCAAAGACCAAGTCAACCTAAATTCTAATAGTGGTCCTTGTAATGATGATGCTATGGATGAATCACCTGACATTTCTCCTAATATTTTTTAGAAATGTGTTCGTCCATGTGGTAAATGGAAGGATGGAAGTTTTCAAGTACTAGAGTTTGTCATAGAGTGAACAATGGTGCTTTCCAATTATGAAGTGTTATCGGATTTATTACGTTTTTAAAAGTAATTTTTTATTTACTATAAGTACTGTGTTATATATATCATAATCATATTTGTCATAAGATTCTCAATTGTTTAACAGTCAATTTGAGAATCAAAATCCAAGGTTTCAACATAGTAAAGGATTTCATGTTTTGTTTCAAAAATATGTAAACATATATAATCATTGAATTTAATTTGAAATAACTTATTACATATATTAAAGTGTATTAATTTAATTCAATATGTTGTGGATAACGAAATCGGTAAAGGACAACTGCTAACCCCATTGTCATATCCACTCATTTATGAAATATATAGGAATTGACATCTAGTAATACCACTCTATAGGATTTGGATTTTCATGAAAATCAAACACACATTCTTAGTAACTAATTACTACTCCAATTGTATGTCGTTGTAAACACAAGTTACATATCCATTATTATATTGTATTCATATATGTATATGTACTATTATAACTGGTATGTGCAGTCGAGGCTGCAGACATAGCCATGGTGGATCCCATTAATTAGATCATGAGGGATCCCACTCAAATTAGCATGATGCACATATGATGTCTCCTTTTATTCAGACTAATAGTCCTGTGGTGTCTATTGATGTTTCTGGTTTGTCTACACATGCATCAGAGACGGACTCTTCCTTCGTCAAATAAGTTGATGTTTTCAAAAAAGAATGAAGATTGGGGTAAGTAATTTCTAATTTGAATACAAAACAGTCATACACACATACATACTCGCACACTCAAACATAGTCACCATGACAATATCTTTTATCAAGGTATACATGCATGCATACACGTGAACTAGTTAAATGGTTCGATTTTTTCTAATTAAATATGCATGCATACAAACAATTAGATACACACATAGCGATACGCACATGCACATACACACACACACACACACTCTTATCGCACACATTTATCAATACAAATAATGCATGTGTAGGTGGGATTTCATCTACTGTGCCATATTCGATGTCATTCATAAAGGCATGCTTGCATGGATAATGGATTTCTAGCCCACATTTACTGACATTTCCACTGACATGAAGACACTAATGTTTTAGGAGTTTATGTTAAAATAATTATATAACACAACACACACTGTATATATATAAATATATACTTCTAATAGGTTTTATAAATATACATGTTGTTTTATTCATAATATATTCAATTGCATTTGTAGTAAAAAATTTCTTGGAAAAATGGCATTTCTAAAGTAATGTGAAAAATGTTTAGGATGCCTAAAGCAGCACAAAAATATCAGGAATGGGCCTATGGTATGCGTAGGTGTGGCAAAAAGCATTTAGCTTTGGTCTAAGAGATATACGAGCAGTTCTTGGTGTATTAACGGACATGAGACTAAAAAAAGAAATCATAAAAGAATTCTAAAATTATGAATATAAATCGTAGGTTGCATAGCGGTGACTCTATACCATATGCAGATTATCGTAATGATCTGGTATTTATTTATTTGTTAAATTTCTTTTACATTTAAATAAATAAAAGTATGCTTGTATGATAGTTTACTAATTCAAATTTTTAATATGAAGAGCAGCATAGTAAGTCTGCATCTTGGCAAGTCTACTGTATGCATCACAAGATTGAGTCATTGATGGGTCCACCTCAAATTGTTAGATGGATGATGCTTTCATGGAGTTTGTAGTAAGTTATCCATAAAACTTGACTGAAATTATATATATATATGTATAGGTATATGTATATGTATATGTATATGTATATGTATGTATGTATGTGTACATGTCTAAAATTCTATTGAATACATACAATGCAAAATAGACAAAATACCAAGCTACGATCGATGAGCTCCAAAGTAAACGTGTGAGGATAACAAATGAAGTGTCTAAAGAGGTATTCACGCACACAACAGAGCTATTGACAAAAAGGGAGATCGTAAGCCCAACTATGGCAATGTTCTGAAGGTAATTGCTTAAAACTATAGTAAGGCTTCACATTAGTATATACACACATCCGATATGTACATAAAGGATCTCATACGCATGTGTATAGTATTATGTGTGTGTGTTGTGGCTATAAACTTCAATAACCATATGTGTGTGTGCACATCTACATACATACATATACATACATACATACGTACACACACACACACACATATATGTACGTACGTACGTATGTATGTATTTGTATGTTTGTGTGTGCGTGCGTGCGTGTATGTATGTATGTAAATATGTATGCGTGTATGTATCATACATGCATGCTTAGTGTAGTTATTTAACATAATCCTCATTTTCGACTAAATGTGTTATTTTGATATCAACTTTTGGGTTGATATCGACAAAAATATGTTACTATAGGGATTTAATATTAAATGGATTTAAATGATAAAAATACGTTTGGAATTGGAAATAGATTTGAAAATATAAGAGTGAATGTTTTGAGAAACTTATTTAAATGGTATATTGGGTCTGGAATTATTTAAATAATAAAATGTGTTTGAGTAAAATAATAAAGTGGAATAAAAATAATAAAATAGGTAGAAAAATAATTCTATTGATAAAATGTGGTTGATAAATATTATAAAAATCTTAACTGTGATTCGGTTAAGGAAAATGATTATTTTAATAACAGATATATTTTAGAGGTAATAAGGATTACTAAAATGGAATTTGTGTTTTTGAATTAAAACAATAATTTTAATCAAGAAAAAGAAAGGCGTTAAAATTGATTTGAAATGAAATATTTAGTTTTATAATGATGAATAATGAAATCAAAAATGTTTTGAATTTTTGTTTTGATAAATGGTAATTTTTAGTTGATTTAATTTATGACTTATGGAAATAAAATTCAAAGTGGACTGTTTTTGTGTAAAATATAATAAATCTCATTTTAAATTGATTAAATATGATTTATGGTAGCTCCAAATTCTAGCCCTAGCCCTCCATCTCTCAACCACCATCTTTCTCATTTCCAGCATCTTCAGCAGGCCCGGCCCTGGGCATGGGCCATCTAAGCGGTGGCCTGGGCCCCGAATATTTATGGGGCTTCAAAATTTCAATTCACTAAATGTATAAATAGGATTATTTGTATATACATAAAAGGTAATGTAGCTCTAGTGGTATTAGCAACGTTTGCCTTAAAGAACCAGAGTTCAAACCGTAGCCCTTACTGTTAAGCGGTTCCTATAAATTTTGGTCTCTAGTTCCCCTTGTAACTTTATTTATTTTGATTAAAAGAGAGATTTGGCCTAGGCCCTCCAACTATACAGGGCCGACCCTGATCTGTGGATCCAGTCACTTTCTCCCATCTAAATGATGCTATCCCTAATGGTTTTACCCTAGTGCTTTCGAAGAGGAGCCGGAAAATAAATCATGCAATACGTTTGGCCTAAAAAGCAGAGGCAAAAACCAGTTCCACGTTTCAGAATAGAACTTGCTACAAGGTTCAGAATATGACAACTACTAATAGATTTGCCAGCAATGATTTCCCCCCTTATTCTCCAATCAATCTTACATAAGGCTTCCTACTCACCGCCACATGCCCAAGCTCCTCAACCAAAAACCCTAAACCCTTCAAATCCGACAAGTAGAACATGGCAAGCAGTGATTGTGGAGAATGTATCCGGATGCCCACATCTCTGCAATTCTACAACCTGCTTATTGATTTCAGTCAAAGAAGATTCGCAAAAATGACAAATTTATAGATAGACTTGGAAAAATGTATTAGGACAATTATTCTATTATTTATGTGGTTGACTCAGCATCCATATTATCTTTTTTTTTTAACATATAAAGGAAGGGTATGGAACCAAGTGGAGAATTCTATATTCACACTAAAAAAATGGTTTCTATGCGATTATATTTGAAAACAAGAAGACCATTGAAAGTATTTTGAAGGGAGGTATGTTCTTTTATGATAAGAGACTAATGATGATGAAGAGATGGATCTTAAATTTGGACTTGATTAAGGAGTTCTTACACACTATTCCCGTTTTGGTCAGATTCTCAAGATTAAAATTGGAATTTTGGTCTATAGAAGGAATTGTAATTCTATATGAATGGACCATTTTACTAGATGTATGATTAAAATATCCTTTGCTAGGGTGCTGATTGAAATAAATAATGATTTCAAGTACTCTAATGAAGTTGCAATTGTTACTGAACACAGCGAATTGTACATGCAACCAGTTGAATATGAATGGAGGGCTACCGTGTGCCGAAATTGTAATTGCTTTAATCATCCAATAAAATTTTAAGCCTTGGAAACCATTTGGATCCCCGAAACAAGGGCAGCCAACAAAGATAATTTGGGGGAAATGGACATAGACAATCACAACATAGGGACAATTCCTGCTGGGCAAACCACTGATACAAATAATACTAATAAAAGCGTAACTCCCATGCAAGATGAGAATCAACACACGCAGGCCAACTCTGCCCATAATAGTCCAAATTCGGAAGTTAATGACATGCCCATCGTTCACACTAATTATCTACCCACAGCAACATATAATAATAGTAATGAGATAGACCTCTCAAACATTTTGAAAACACAACACAACAAACTACTCATAGTAGTTTGCACTGCTCCGAGTCTAGTCCAGTTTACAATTATAACAGCAACCCAGGAAATGATAAGGTGCAACTGTAAATAATACAGATAATGGAAATCAATCGAATATACAAAAACAATCACCACTGACCCAAACCAGAGCTTGGAGCAGCCCGACGATGCACAGCAGGGGCATACCTCAACCTTGCCTCCCCTATACTTCAAACAGATGATGGTATCTGGTCCCGCACTAGGAGAAAGCAACAGCAAGAGAAATCCCCTTTAGAGTTCACAACAACACAAAAAGATGATATGATGGAAAATCCTGCATAGCACAACATGGTCAATCATCTGAAAACAAAAGGAAAAAACATGAAAAGAACAAAGACAAATGTCAGTATTTCCTCTCATATTGATTCAGGGAATAATCTAAATCATCATGTTTAATGAATTTTCTAGTATGAAATGTAAGGGGTTAAAATTCCACATCTGAGCATTTAGACGTTTCTCGTGTACTGAACCAAAATAAAGTAGCATTTGTAGGGTTATTAGAAAATAAAGTAGATGACTAAAGAAGTGGCATTATTTTTGAATAAAGGATGGAATTTTGTTCATAATAATGATCAACATGGAAAAGTGTTAAAGAAATGAATTATTTGTTTTTATTACAGTAGAAAAAAAAACACACATTGTATTTTCTATATACATTCTTTTGTACAAGCCTCAGTATATATACTATACAATGAATATATGGGCTTGGCCCATTTAATGCTTCACAAGACTGGTTTGCTTTGTAATAGCTATTCTCTCGATACCCCCTCAAACCAGTTCGAGGATTAGGGTTTACATATTTTTAACAATGGCTGCCGCGAATAAAAGTTCTTTTAAAATTCTTCAAAATTTTTCTTCAGATCTGGTAAATCTTCGCTCCGGTGATGTTTTATCAGATCGAAGAGACTCAATTCAGTCGTTAATCACAAGAAGCATGAGTTTTGTAGATAAAATTAGTATGGTTGATAGATCTGGAAAGGTTGAGGCTTCGTTTTGATGAGCAAACCTCAAATCTAATCATCAACCACAGGAAGTACGAGTTTTGCAGATGAAATGAGTATGGTTGATAGATCTGGAAAGGTTGAGGCTTCATTTTGATGAGCAGACCTCAGATCTCTCCGTTGCTGGCAAATAATTCGAAGCTCTGCATTCTGAATCTGGGTTTACTTCATCAATATTCAGTTCACTTCTAAATCTAGTAAAGTTGATCTTTGATAGTGCTTTAGTAAAAACGTCTGCCTTTTGGTAAGAGGAAGGTATGTGATTAACCCTTAGTTTTCCCTTTATAACTTGCTCTCGAACGAAATACAAGTCCAGTTCCCTGTGCTTCGTTCTGGAATGTAATACTGGATTTGCGGTAAGGGATATAGTACTGAGATTGTCACACCAAATAGTTGTTGTAGTGTCAGTTTTGATTTGTAATTCCTTTAACAGTGATTCCACCCACATAATTTCAGCAGTTGCGCTGGCCACACTTCTGTACTCTGCTTCTGTACTAGATCCAGATATTGTTGGTTGTTTCTTAGCACACCAAGATATTGAATTTTTTCCTAAGAAGATATAGTACCCAGTTGTTGATTTTCTGTCATCATTGTCAGTGGCCCAGTCTGCATCTGCGTAGCCATTGATGTTGAGTGTCTTGCTTTCATGTAGAATAAGTCCCTGATTTATGGTGTCTTTAAGGTATCTCAGTATTCTTTTAACTGTCTTCCAGTGATTATCTAGTGGTTTTGCATGAATTGACTGACTTTATTGATACTGAATGATATGTCTGGCCTTGTTATTGTTGCATATTGTAATGCTCCAACAATGCTTATGTATAGTTTCTCATTTTTAATTGGCTCTCCTTTGTTCTTTGATAAGTGCAAACTGCTAGTCATTGGTGTTGAGAGAGGGTTTGCCTTGTCCATTTTTGCCTTTATCGGAATTTCTGAGATGAATTTCTTTTGACATAGATGTAACTTGTTGTCAAATGTTCTTTTAACTTCTATGCCAAGGAAGTAGCTTAATTCTCCCAAATCTTTAATGGAGAATTCTTTGTTCAATTGTTGTGTGACTTTGTTGATTTCTGTCTCACTGTTACCTGTAATTATAAAGTCATCAATATAAATAAGTATGTAAGTAATAGTTGCATCAGAGAATTTAATAAAGAGAGAATTGTCAGATTTTGTTGAGATATAGCTAAGACTGGCTAGTGTCTATTTCAGCTTGTCAAACCACACTCTTGGTGCTTGCTTGAGTCCATAGATTGCTTTGTTTAGTTTGCACACCAATCTTTCATTTCCTTGTTATTTGAATCCATGTGGTTGCTCCATGTATACCTCCTCCTGCAATACACCATTTAAAAAAGCATTATTTACATCTAATTGTTTAATGGTCCAATTCTTATACAAGGCTATAGTTAATACAATTCTGATGGTGGATGGTTTCACAACTAGTGAAAAAGTTTCAATAAAATCAAAACCACTTTGTTGTGAATACCCTTTTGCCACCAATCTAGCCTTGTATTTTGGAATTGTACCATCAGGTTTTTCTTTAGCCTATAAGTCCATTTACAGCCTATGATATTTTTATGTTCAGGTAACTGAACAAGGTCCCAGGTTTTATTTCTTGTACGTGCATTATATTCTTCCTTCATGGCTATCTTCCACTTCTCATGTTGTATTGCTTGATAATAAGTACTAGGTTCCTTATTGAATAATTCTGCATTGTATATTTTTGGTTTAAATATACCACTTTTTGATCTTTTTATCATATGATGACCACTATTTGCAGGATCAATCTGTTGAGCTCTATCCTTCACAGTGCTTTCCTGCTGAGTATTGGATGGTTGAGGATCATTCAATACTTGGTAATGATCTGCATGACTGATGCTGTCATGTTTTGGAAACTAATATGAGCCTTCAGATTCTTCATTCTGCTCATGACTTGAAACACTTCTAATTATTTGTTGCTGTTGAACAACATTGTTCTCATTCTGAGACATCTGTCTTTCAACTGGTATGATTATCTCAGGTATTGGAGGTATTGAAATTTTTGGGTTGTATAGCTTTTTGGTAGCATTGCTTTCAGACTTGCTAAAAGGGAATTCAATCTCATTAAAGGTTACATGTCTTGATATATATATATATATATATATATATATTCTACCTTTATTGTCAAGACATTTGTAACCTTTTTGATTGTTTGCATATCCTAAAAAGGTACAGGGAGCAGACCTGAACTCTAACTTATGTGTATTGTAGGGTCTCGGACAGGGGAAGCAAAGGCATCCAAATACTTTTAGACTCTGATAGTCTGGCTTGATCTTTTTCAGTGTCTCAATTGGACTTTTAAATTGTAGAACTTTGGTTGGAAATCTATTGATAAGATACACAGCTGTTGAGAAAGCATCAGGCCAGAACTTCAGATATACAATTGCCTGTACAAGAAGAGTCAGGCTTGTTTCTACAATGTGCCTGTGCTTCCTCTTAATGAGACCATTCTGTTCAGAGGTATGTGGACAAGTTGTCCTGTGATTTATTCCTTTCTTTTGAAAGAATTCTTTGAGTGGTAGGAATTCCTTGCCACCATCAGTCTGAATAATTTTTACTTGGCAATTTGTTTGTTTTTCAGCACTTGCTATGAACTGCATTACTGCATTGCAAGTCTCAGATTTTGCTTTTAAGAAATAAATCCACACATATCGAGAAAAAGCATCAATAAATGAAATATAATACTTGTAGCCATAATCAGTAGATATTGGGGCTGGTCCCCACAGATCTATAGCAACAAGTTCTAGTGGCTTATCATATTCAGTACTTGAGTCTGGAAATGCAAGTTTATGGCTTTTGCCCATTGGGCAATAAGTGCAGGTGTAAAATGAGAGAATGTTTCCAACATGAATTTTATTATTATTATTACTCAAAACATGTCTTACAATTTTCATGCTGGGGTGACACAGTCTAGCATGCCAAACATCATAGTTATTACAGCTTTCTATAAATTTTGTTTCCGACATGTTACACCAGTTTTTCATACTTTCATATTTTCTTGATTTTGCAACATCAAATTTGTATAATCCCCTACATTCTCTACCCTGCAAAAGAATTTCATCTGTTAGTGCATCTTTCACTAAGCAAAACTTTGGGTGAAATTCAAAATATACATTATTATCTTTTGAAAATTGTGAGACACTCATCAGGTTTTTTCCTGATAACTGGTACCCTCAAAAGATTATTAAGATATAGTTGCCTTACACCTATGATACTTGCATTTCCAGTGTGTGTTATGTGAGTTGCTTTACCACTACCCATATATAATAAATGTTTGCCTTTGTATTCCTTGTTTCCAAGATTCAAGTTCTTGAGATTGTTTGTAACATGATTAGTTGCTCCAGAATCTGGGTACCAACTGTCATCTTGAATGTCTTCTGCCTTTGCTAAGTGACCGGTTGTGTTTTCTGATTTCTCCTTGCATCCTTGTTGAACATTCACCGTGTTTGCACTAGGATTATTCTGTCTTGAGTTGCTAGTACTTTGTTGAGATGGTGTGTAGTTAGCATCAAATCTAAAATAGCATCTATTTGCTGTATGACCATATTTTTCATAGATCTGACATCTTGTCCTGTTATTGTTCCATCTACCACCTCTTCCTCTTGATCTGTAACTCTGGCCACCTCTTTGACTACAGTTGGACTGATTCTTTTTGTTGTAATTTCTTTCTTGGTTTCTTCCTCTGTTGCTAGCATCATAATTTGTAGAGTATTCAAGATTTGTTGGTCTTTTTTGTTCTAATCTCCCTTCATGTGCTAGTAATATAGAATGTACATATTGTAAAGTTGGTAATCTTTCTGTTGATGATATCACAACCATAACTGATTCATACTCTTCATCTAATCCACTTAGCAGATATAATATTTGCTCAGTGTCACTTACATTATGCCTTGCAGAGGCTAACTGATCACATATAGTTTTAGTTTTGGACAAGTACTCTCTCATAGTCTGATTACCTTTCTTCAAGTTATGCAATTTTCTTTTGTACTGCATAATTCTTGCAACAGTTTGAGAACTGTTGGACAAATTTTCATCACCAAACTATGGCCACTACCAACCCATCCTTTTTTCCTCAAAGCTCCCCACCGAACCAGGTCCCCACCGAATGAAGCTCCTCACCGAACCAGGTCTCCACCGAATGAAGCTCCCCACCGAACCAGGTCTCCACCGAATGAAGCTTCCCACCGAACCAGGTCTCCACCGAATGAAGCTCCCCACCGAACCAGGTCTCCACCGAATGAAGCTCTCCACCGAATCAACTCAGCTCCACATTACCGGACAGTGCTCCTACTGGACCAGCTGCCACCGGACCGAGACGTTCCGAACCAAGCTCCTTCCGGACCAACAATACCAGGCCAGATCGCGTCAGCCCAGGCCCACCATCAGTTATATACATCCAAGACCCCTACCCCCAGCCTCACTCTATAAATAGAGGGGCATAGGTACAACAATGGGGGACAAGTTTGAGAGCTCAAGCACGGATAGAACTTTCAAACAACTTTCCTTTACTTGTATCTGTTATCCCATTTTTGGTCAAAACTGGAATATTAGTGTTGGGTGCGTTTCCTCCACGACCAGAGTAAGGTTCATTCGGCAATCAGAGTAAGGTTTATTCGGCAACCAGAGTACAAGTTCATTCGGCACCCAGAGTACACGTTCATTCGGCTATTCAAGACCAGCCCTGCCGAACCAAGAGCACTTCCCTGCCTGCCGAACCAACACATTTTCCATCTCCTACCGGACCGGGGCCTCGCCAACAACTACCGAACCAAACAACACCGAACCAACTGCTTCACACCCCTATGCCAAACCAACCTATCACCGGACCACATCCCTACCAAATCCCAACCTTCTCCAAGCACGGCCGAACCAAAGCTTCGCCGAACCGGAACGCTGCCAGGCCAAATTGCTTCAGCCCAGGCCCACCAGCAGCTATATACATCCAAGACCCCTGCCCCCAACCTCACTCTATAAATATAGGGGCAGGGGTACAACAATGGGGGAGAAGTTTGAGAGCTCAAGCACGGAAGGAACTTTCAAACGCTTTTAGATACTTGTACCAAAGCTTTATACTTGTAATCTGAGATCTAAAGGAGAAATAACATATAAAGTGGACGTAGGCACGTTCTGGCCGAACCACTATAAATCTGTGTGTCTTTTTACAGTTTAGCCCCTGCTTTTCATATATTTGCATAAGTCACCCAAATCATTAAGAACAACATAAGATCTACTAAATCATACAACTTTGAGGTGTTTGTCCATTTTTTGTGCAAACATTTTTGGTGCTTTCACCGAGAATTGAACTCAGGGATTCTACCGCTTGGAAGTTGAATTTGAAAGTCTAAAGATTCAGATTGGGAGAATCATGACAAGACAATCAAGCAGAAGGCAGAGGCCAGAGCAAAGTCAACAGGAAGGGAGTCAAGAGGCTTCCTCAGGAGAAAACCAAGCTTCAGTCTTCATCACCAGGGATGAGATGGAGGCCATGATGAGAAGACAAGAAGGGATGATCCAGAACTTGCTTCAACAGATTGGGCAACTTGGAGCACGGAACCAAGGCGCAACTGGAGTTCAGAACGGAGCAGGACCATCTGGCGTAGCACCAGAGCTAGGAGGCACACGTGCAGAACATGTTGACCCAATCCGGAGAAGAGAGACGGGGGCATCCGAACAATCTGGTAACAATAGAAGAATGAACGCTCCGCCAGGGGGGCATACACCTGAAAGCTCCCACGGACTCAGGGGGCAGGTCGAAGGCAGTGAACGAGGACTTCAGCTTGGAGACAATGACAGATTAGCTGAGATGGTTAGAAGAGCTATGAGAGGCGGACTAGTGAATAGAGACCTGGAGGATGTGAATAGGAGTCCTTTTACCACAACAATCAGGCGAGCTAGGAACCCACCAGATTTTAAGCTACCATCATTGGATATGTATAATGGAAGGACAGACCCCACGGTTCATCTGACAAAATATATAAGGCATATGGAAGTGCTGGGGGCATCAGAGGAGGTTATGGCCCGGTGCTTTCCATTGTACTTGGCAGATATTGCGGCGTTGTGGTTCAGACAACTGGAAAGCGGCTCCATAGGAACGTGGGCAGATTTAACTGAGAGATTCATGAGGCAATTCAGGGTTCATATTGCAAGACCCAAGAATGTGATGACTTTGGCAACCTTGAAGCAGAAAACTGGAGAGACTTTGAGGAGTTTTCTAACACGATTTAATGCGGCAGCAGCATCAGTGGATCGACCAGATCCATCTATGGTCATGATGGCGGCTGTATCTGGAATAGCTGATAGTACGGAGTTCAAGAATTCGTTAACTAAAGATCCGCCTATGAATCTGGGAGAGTTCTATCATGAGGCTGAAAAGTTTCTGCGTTTGGAAGATGCTAGTGCAGAAAGAGAGGAAGAAGTTGACGTTTACGCAATCAAGAGCGAAAACCCACCTGGAAGGGGTGCGGAGACTGGTAAAGGAAAGAGAAAGGCTGAGGATAATGATGACAGGTCAAAGCGGCCACGGAAAGAGTCGCGATTCACCACTTACTCCGAGCTGAATGAGAGTTTGGAGCGAATCTATCAAGATACAAGAGAGCAGGTTCCCTACCGTAGGCCAATGCGAAGGGATCCGACTATTAACGAAAGGAAATCAGACAGATATTGCTTGTTCCACGACCTGAATGGTCATCATACCAACGATTGCAGGCATCTGAAAGATGAGGTGGAGGGGCATATTCGGAATGGTTTGCTATCACAATATGTGAGAAGGAGGGCCACAACGGTGGGACAAGAACGACCACCGCCCGCACCAACTGAAGACGGCTCAGGATCGAGATGTCATCTTATTATCCGTTGATCGAGATAACGACGAACGAGCAGCAAACTCCACACTGATACGGTTAAGTTGTTTACACATGTACAGGACCACGAACGATCCTCAGGCATGCTCTGATACAACTATAAACCACGTCGATATAGGCGTTTGCACTCCGACGTCACTACTTTGTTTTTGTTCTTTATTTCTTAAATTTGGATTTGACTTTGCTGAACATTTCTATTTTAAATTTCATCAGTTGAATGGATATTTGGTTTTGATAATTCTAAAATGGCTAAACTACTTACACATGTATGGGATCGCGAACGATCCCTAGGCATGCTCTGAGATAGTGATAAACCGCCACAATAGACAATCCAGAAACTCACCCGAACGTGAATCTGGTTTGGATGGTATTAAGTCCCCCCCGGGCACACATCAACTCGCCTCGAACGGCACCCCGACCTCGAACGGTCACAACTCGCCTCGAACGGCACCCCGACCGCGAACGGTCACGATTCGCCGCGAACGGCACCCGACCTCGAACGGTCACAACTCGCCTCGAACGGCACCCGACTTCGAACAGTCACAAACTCGCCTCGAACGGCACAACTCATCTCGCCACAAGTGGCTCGATCGCGAACGGTCGCCATTTGAGGTCCACCCCCTGACCGCCAACAGTCGCACCTTACCACGAATGGCTCGATCTCGAACGATCGTCATTCAAAGTAAGGCGCTTGACCGCGAACGGTCACATTTCACCCCAAGTGGCTTGATCACGAATGGTCGCCATTCGAGGTACGCCTTCTGACCGGGATCGGTCGCACTTTACCTCGAATGACTCGACCTCGAACGGTCGTCATTTGAAGTAAAGCGCTTGACCGTGAACGATCACATTCCACCACAAATGACTCGATCTCGAACGATCGTCGCATGGATTTAGACGCTTGACCGCGAACGGTCGCACTTCACCTCAAATGACTCGATCGCGAACGGTCGTCATTTGAAGTTAGGCGCTTGACCATGAACGGCCGTGCTTCATCCCAAGTAGATCGATCCCGAACGGTCGTCATTTGGGGCCATATAAAACTATCAAGCTCTTTACAGGTTGTTGAGGATACAAACATCCAGCTCATGGCATTACAAAACACGTCTTCCTACCGCAAGTCATGTTTTGGGGGGCAAAGTGTTATCCCATTTTTGGTCAAAACTGGAATATTAGTGTTGGGTGCGTTTCCTCCACGACCAGAGTAAGGTTCATTCGGCAATCAGAGTAAGGTTCATTCGGCAACCAGAGTACAAGTTCATTCGGCACCCAGAGTACACGTTCATTCGGCTATTCAAGACCAGCCCTGCCGAACCAAGAGCACTTCCCTGCCTGCCGAACCAACACATTTTCCATCTCCTACCGGACCGGGGCCTCGCCAACAACTACCGAACCAAACAACACCGAACCAACTGCTTCACACCCCTATGCCGAACCAACCTATCACCGGACCACATCCCTACCAAATCCCAACCTTCTCCAAGCACGGCCGAACCAAAGCTTCGCCGAACCGGAACGCTGCCAGGCCAAATTGCTTCAGCTCAGGCCCACCAGCAGCTATATACATCCAAGACCCCTGCCCCCAACCTCACTCTATAAATATAGGGGCAGGGGTACAACAATGGGGGAGAAGTTTGAGAGCTCAAGCACGGAAGGAACTTTCAAACGCTTTTAGATACTTGTACCAAAGCTTTATACTTGTAATCTGAGATCTAAAGGAGAAATAACATATAAAGTGGACGTAGGCACGTTCTGGCCGAACCACTATAAATCTGTGTGTCTTTTTACAGTTTAGCCCCTGCTTTTCATATATTTGCATAAGTCACCCAAATCATTAAGAACAACATAAGATCTACTAAATCATACAACTTTGAGGTGTTTGTCCATTTTTTGTGCAAACAGTATCAAAGCTTTGTACTTGTAAACAAAATAAGAGAAGAGAAATAACATATAAAGTGGATGTAGGCACATTCTGGCTGAACCACTATAAATCTGCGTGTCTTTTTACAGTTTAGCCCCTGCTTTTCATATATTTGCATAAATCTCCAAAATCACTAAGAACAACATAAGATCTACTGAATCATACGACTTTGAGGTGTTTGTCCATTTTTTGTGCAAACATTTTTGGTGCTTTCACTGAGAAGCTAGAAGCTCGAAGCTTCAGCTTCATATACTTAACAGTTTTCCTAACAGCATCGTCCGCCACTTGGAAAACATGCCTCCCAAACAGAGAAAAGATGTTAACAAAGGAAAAAACATCGCGTCCAGCAGTCTTCCAGATCCAGCTGTCACGGGTCAAGTAAATCGTCCTCCTCCAGCAGCGGTAACAAATGAAGGACAGGCTAATCCGACCATTCCTGCCATAGAACAGCCCGCAGCAATTACTAGGGCAGATCTAGACAGGGTTGTGGCTGAAGTAACTAACCGCTTCACGTCCCAGCAAGAAGCTTTGGTGGACCATCTCATGTCACGCTTAAGGGATGCTGAAGATTCTAACCGCAACACTGAATCATGGGGCGAGTCCCAGTCTGGAGGATTTCAGAGAAAACAAAGATCTTCCTTCTTCGAAGGAGCTAACGGTAGAAGTAGCCATGGTAGGAACCGAGACCGAGCACAGCCCGAAGTTAGGCCTGTGGAAACGTTTGGTACCGAACCCAACGGGGGAGGTACCGGGCGAAGGTCAACTGTAGCTGAGCCTGTCATACTGCCTAACCACGGAAACGCCAGTGAACGGGGCCGAGCTAGAGTCCAGCCCGAAGTTGGACCCGAGGAAGTGCTTAGATCAGAACCCAGCAGGGGAAGATCAAGGCAAGGGCCAACTGTAGCTGACCCTAGCATGCTCCCAGAAGATCAAAGGCAGCCGCTGGAAAATATGAGGAATGATGGACGATACCATCCCTACAGGTCATCTGGACGGAATCAATCCCACAGAACAGAACCAAACTCATTTTTATCTGCTCCAAATTCTGATGAAAGGATGGCACGCTTATTCAGAGAATGTGTCCAACGGGAGCAAAGAGATTGAGGGATAGGCGCTAGGGTAACCAGCCCTTTCGCCCGCAATATCGAAATTGCTATCACCCCCCGAGAATGGAAGATGCCAACAATGGAACCCTACAAAGGAACCTCCGACCCCGTTGTACACTTACAGAGGTACACACAACATATGCTCATGAGTGGAGCGACAGAGGGAGTACTGTGCAAATGCTTTCCGCTCTTCTTAGCAGATCTTGCTACCTCCTGGTTCTGTCATCTACCCCAGGGATCCATCAGCTCGTGGGAAATGTTGAAAGAAAAATTTATCAGTCAGTTCCGCATTCATGTGGAGCAACCTAAGGACGCTTATTCCTTATCCAGCGTCAAACAGAAACCTGGAGAGAAGCTGCAGCAATACCTAACCAGATTCAACGCCGCAGCAGCCGCAGTCCAAGATGTCGATGATAAGCTTATCCTAATGGCCCTCTGAGTGGTGTGCATCCGGACACTAAATTTGCTAGAAGGTTGACAAAAGAAAAACAAGCTACTTTACCCAGTTTCTTCCATGAAGCCGGGAAATACATGAGGCTTGAGGATGCTGCCGTTAAGGGGCAGTCAGGACAGCAAAATAAGGCAACCCATAGCAACGCCCCTGCTGTGGCAAGGGACGTTCGAAGAAATGATTCCAGAGACAATGCTGGGGGCAAGAAGGGAGAAAAACGCCTATATCGGCCAGGACCGAGATTCGACACTTACACTCCTTTGAATGAGACCGTCGAAAATATCTTCCTTGCCACACAAGGCGAAGTTAGATACAAACGCCCACCATACAAGAAGGAATCAGATAACGCGCAGAAATCTGGAAAGTTCTGCCGCTTCCACGAATCCCACGGGCATGATACCAATGAATGCCATCACCTCCGGGATTTGATTGAGGAACACATCAGAAGGAAGAAACTGGAACGTTATGTAAAAAGTCAGGACAGGACTCCAGCTCCTGCCAATGAAAACCCAAGGTTACCCTCACTGGGGACCGACAGAGGAAACCGCAACGCTAGCAGCTCTAGTCAAGAGAAGATAGTGGTCCATACCATCTCAGGAGGGCCGCACATCGCAGACAGAAGCTGGAAAGAGATGGAAAGATATGGAAAGTCGCTTAGAGACAATAAAGACTATGTCAATTCGGTTATAGAAGAGCGCCACCCGAAGCGGAAAGAAAGTGATGACATCACATTCGGTAAGCGTGACCTAGAAGGAAGGCAGTACCCTTACATGGATCCCATGGTTATCTCTGCCCGACTCGGTCCCGCCGAAGTTTACCGAATCCTGGTAGACACTGGAAGCTCAATAAACATCTTGTTCAAACACGCATTCGACAAAATGAAGCTATCAATGAAGGATGTATCTCCCTGCGATAAACCACTACACGGTTTCACTGGAGATGCGAAGATGCCCCTCGGGCAACTGGACCTCTTTGTTGAGATTGGAAGCCATCCCCGCTCCGTTGTACGGAAATAGATGTTTGTGCTAATAGAAAACCATTCGGCCTACAACGCCTTCTTAGGAAGACCAGCCTTGTCTGACTTCCAAATTGTCCTAGCCCCATGGTGTCTAAAGATGAAGTTTCCAACGGACAATGGAATAGGGGAAGTAGAAGGAGACCAGGACATTGCTCGAGACTGCTATGTGACTGAACTTCGCAACAACCACAGGAAGGATAAAGGGAAGGGTGTAGAGATTGCCCTCTACACGAAAAGTCTAGAAGCATAGCAACTAAAGAAAGCCCCTCCTCTTCGATATACCAGCGACCCTTTCAACGAATTAGACCCTAGGGACAAAGAGGAGGAGGCCACCGCCGAGCCTGCAGAGGCTATGGAGTTTATATCTGTAGACAAGCACGACTCAAGTAGACTATTGAAAATTGGGTCCCAACTAAAAGCCGAATTGAAGGAACAACTCATCGATTTTCTCCGCCATAACTTGGATGTATTCGCATGGTCACACGCTGACATGACCGGAATCTCCCCCGACATAGCATGCCACGTATTAAACATTGATCCTACCAAGGCGCCCGTAAAACAAAGAAAGAGAAGTATGGGGGCAGAACGATCAGCAGCCCTCGATGAAGAAGTAAAGAATCTACTCGCCAATGACTTCATACGAGAAGCTATCTACCCGGAATGGATCGCCAACCCGGTACTGGTAAAGAAGGCTAATGGGAAGTGGCGAACCTGCATTGACTTTTCCAACCTAAACGACGCCTGCCCAAAGGATTGTTTTTCACTTCCCCGAATCGACCAACTTGTAGACAGCACAGCCGGGCACGAGCTCCTATCCTTCATGGACGCATACTCAGGATATAACCAAATTCCTATGCATGCTCCCGACCAAGACCACACTAGTTTCGTCACCGACCGGGGTTTATACTGCTATAAGGTAATGCCTTTCGGACTTAAAAATGCAGGAGCCACCTACCAACGCCTCGTCAACAAGATGTTTGCAGGGCTAATAGGACAAACTATGGAAGTATATGTGGATGACATGCTGGTAAAGTCAAGGAAAGCCAAAGATCACGTAAGCCACCTAGGCGAGATGTTCCAGGTACTTCGACAGTATGGAATGAAGTTGAATCCACTAAAGTGCTCCTTCGGAGTGTCATCAGGAAAGTTCTTAGGATTCATCGTACATGCCAGAGGGATTGAAGCAAACCCTGAACAAGTCCGAGCACTAAGGGATATCAAGATACCTTCCACTCGGAAGGAAATGCAAAGTTTGAATGGAAAAGTGGCCGCCCTAAGCCGATTCATCTCCAAGGCAACAGACAAGTGCGTTCCCTTTTTCGAAGTTCTAAAGAAAGACAAAGGAAAGTTCGAATGGACTGACGAATGCTTAACCGCTTTCCTTAACTTAATCGAACACCTCTAGAAACCACCGGTACTCTCGACTCCAAGCGAAGGCGAAGAATTATACCTATACCTTGCTGTGTCATTTCACGCCCTAAGCGCTGCCTTGGTAAGGGAAGACAACCGCATGCAGCGGCCAGTTTACTTCGTCAGCAAGAGGTTTACTGGGGCAGAAGTCAGATATCCTAAACTCGAGAAACTAGCATACTGTTTACTAATCACATCATGGAAATTGCATCACTACTTCCAGTCCCATTCCATCAAAGTTCTGACCGATCAACCACTGAGGCAGGTACTCCATCGTCCCGACACTTCTGGGTGACTACTTAAATGGTGCATTGAACTAAGTTAGTATGATATCACCTATCACCCTCGCATCGCCATCAAGGGACAAGCCATGGCTGATTTCATTGCAGAATTCACTACCAACGAAGATAAGGAGCAATTGGAAATAGCAAAGGACATCAAGTGGAATCTCTTTGTGGATGGCGCATCGAACGAACAAGGCTCGGGGGCAGGTGTGGTAATAATCACTCCCAGGGGGAATAAGCTGCACTATGCTATAAGGTTGGAGTTCGCTGCTACCAACAACGATGCAGAATATGAAGCGGTGATAGCTGGATTAGAACTTGCCATAGAAATCGAAGCCAATTCTTTGTGTCTTCATAGCGATTCTCAACTTATTGTTAACCAGATACTAGGAGAATTCCAAGCTCGAGAAGAATGACTCATAGCATATCTAAAGAAGACCAAGTTACTTCTCAGCCTATTGGACCACTACCTAGTCAAACACATCCCTCGGGAAGATAACCAAGAGGCCGACGAATTGGCGAAGCAAGCAAGTGTGAGAGACATCGCCATCTTCGGGGCAGTAACCATCTCGAAGCAACTGGCCCCAAGTTTTGAGCAAGTGAATCTGATAGCTACAACCGAAGAAGCAACTTGGATGACTCCCATCCGAGACTACCTACAAAGCGGCACGCTACCCAACGGGCGTAACGAAGTCAAGAAATCTTGAGGAAAGCATCCCGCTACACAATACAAGAAGACGTCCTCTATCGGCGTGGATTCTCTAACCCATTATTAAGATGTGTCGCTGGGAGGGAAGCCAAGGAAATCTTATCTAACATCCATCAGGGAAGCTGCGGAGATCACATCGGAGGGCAAACTTTAGCAAAGAAGACACTCCGATATGGATATTTCTGGCCTACCTTAAGCAAGGACGCCTTAGATTTCGTCAAAAAGTGTGACAGATGCCAGAAGTTTGCTAAGATTCCGCGGCTACCAACAACTGAAATTACTCAAATGACCAGCCCTTGGCCCTTCGCAATATGGGGAATCGACTTAATCGGCGAACTGCCAATGGGCCGAGGCGGGGCCAAATATGCTATAGTGGCAGTCGATTATTTCACCAAATGGGCGGAAGTGGAACCTTTGAATAAAGTATCTTCAACAAAAGTTATCAACTTCTTGATCAAAAATGTTCTGTGCAGGTACGGAGTCCCACTCAAAATCATATCAGACAATGGACTTCAATTTGACAGCGAGGAATTCGCCAACTGGTGCCAAGAACATGGAATTCACAAAAGCTTCTCATCCGTAGCGTATCCTCGGGCAAACGGACAAGTCGAACTAGTCAACAAAATTCTGAAAACTCCAATAAAAAAGAAGCTCGAAAAGTCAAAGGGCGCTTGGGTGGATGAACTCCCTACGGCACTATGGGCCTATCACACATCTTTCAAAACATCGACGGGGCACACTCCTTTCTCTTTGGCATACGGATCGGAGGCTATGATCCCAGTTGAAACCTTTGTGCCTTCCCACCGTAGGATCAACTATAACCCAGAAGAGAACGAAGAACTCATTCACATGTATTTGGATCTAGTTGAGGAGAGAAGAAATGATGCAATCCTTAAAGCAGCAGCCCACAAACAGAAAGTGGCGGCACAATACAACTCCAAAGTCAAGCATCGTACCTTACGAGAAGGGGATCTTGTCCTCAAGCGAATCTTCCCTCGCCCCGGAGCACTAGACCCAATCTGGGATGGACCATATGTAATCCATAAAGATCTCCACAACGGAGCTTATATTTTGTCAACAATGGACGGAGAGGTGTTCCAGAGGGCATGGAACATCCAACACCTCCGTCGATACTTTTCTTGACTTGTATTGCCCATATGAAGTGAATTAACAAAGAGAATCAGTGGACGTAGGCATTTTCGTGCCGAACCACTTTAAAAAATCTTGTCTCTTTTTTTTAACTTGTTCCTTTATATCTTGGCTGCTTGTTAACTTTATCCTTTTCTGTCGGACAAAATCCTGTGCATACAACATTTCAAATCGAGGCACTCCACAGCACAACTTCATCTGGACAAGACCTAACAGGTACTATGCGAATCTATGCCCTCGCCAATGAGACACTTTCACTCCAGCATCCCTTTGCTGCGGGTTAACTCATTGCTCACGACGGCCCTTAAAGCCAACTGTAATGAGTCGATTATAAGCCACCGAGAAGGCCGACTATAGCCGAGGCAGCTCATTACGGCGTTCGGCTCGCCGGCAACTGTGAACCGATTATAAGCACCAACATAAGGTGTGGCCAGCCAGGGGCAGTTCACGGTTGACGATCGGCACCCACGCTAGCCGGCCACAGTAAATCGAATAATACCCACGATTGCGGGCCATAATGGCCCGGGTAGTTACTGTGCGCGATCTCGGCTCCGATGTGTCTTAAGTACGGCTGTGGTAAAAAAGAATTAACTCCCCGCGGAGGCGTAAGATGGGTGACAAATGTCTCCAAGACCCACAGCTAGGCAAAGTGACTACAAAGCCCGTTTGCCACGAACTTAAGCACATCGAAGGCCTTCCGTGATTGGAAGTTTTACTATTTAACATATTTCAATTTTACTTAAGAAACTTTTCTCTTATCCTTTGTAACAATCCCTGAAGTGCAGGACACAAAACAGGAGACACTCACTAATAGAAGCGGATAGTCACAGCAAAATACTGGACCGCATCCCTTACTCGGTCACACAAGATATTCAAAGTTGCCATCTACAAGCAAAATATAAGGGGTGGTATTTCCTTCTTTCAGATATGCCTATAATTTGTTCACACCTCACGCTAACACTGCAAGTCATGAAATTATGTTTTAAACAAGAACCTGACACCAAACACAATTTAATTACAAGAATATGCATAGCTATATTTCTTAGGCAACATGTCAAAATAGCAAAAACATTCAAAAGACGACAAGATCAGCTTAAGTTAAAGGATTGCACATCAAGAATAAAGCTATTTATTACAAGTAGCAAGAATTACAACCTAAAAGTTACTCTACTGTTTTAAGACTAACATATACTGCCATGTCAAATCCACAAAAAGAATTCTCCAGGTCTAATCAGGGAGCCGGCTGCGTTGGAGTCTTGTCCTTGTCCTGTTGCCCACTTGTCCGGTCAGAAAAGGAAATCATTAGTGATAAGCAACAGAGTTAACAAAAGAAGAAACTAATGAAGTAGAGATTACCAGCAACTTCCCCTTGATCGTCTTGGTCATCATCCCTTACTTCCACACCTGCCTCCTCAACAGCGAACAACCGCATCCCCTCTTTCACCGCTGTCTTCTCCTCCTTGGTAAACTGAGCAGTGACCACATCCATCCTAAAAGCCGCTCCACCCTCCTTATCCACCTCAGCCTTGGCCTCCTCTAGAGCCCTGAGGTAAATCCTAGCCATAACCCGGGGATAGTCGTCCATCCAAGATAAGCTGCCCTGCTTCCAAGTGCGAAAGTACATGTCCTACAGCATATCGTCCATCATCCCCTCATTTTCCTCAAACTCCCTCATACGGGCCTCAGAAACCGATAGCCTTGCAATGGCAGCATCCCTTTCCAGTCGGTATCGCGAGCAGTCAGCCTGAAGGGACCTCCTCATCACCTCCATCTCCTCCTTTAGCCTGACCTGAGTAAGCTCTGCGGCTTCAAGCCTCCCCGACAGCTCCTCTACCTGCTCAAGATCCGCCCTCCGAACCTCGTCCACTGTCGAGATGGCCATATTTATCTGCTCCTTGCAAGTAGCCTCCATCTTCCGCAATTCCGCCTTACTAGCCTCCTCCATAGTCTTCCTCAACCGCCCGGAGGCAGCCTCATGCTGAGAAATCTGAATGGCCTGATCAGCAAGCTATTTGGCCTGATCCGAAACCATCAATCGTAGTTGGATGTTGGCACTCCCGATCTCCTCTCCAGCCTTAACCAGCCGGGCATGATGCCCCATCAGCTTCCTAGTCTCCTTCGCCACCCGATCAATATTAGCCTTGGCCTCGTCTCCCATGGTAATTACCCAAGTGGTAAGTAAATCGAGATCTAAGGACTTAGCCTCATCAAGCACCCGTACCATGGGATTGCGGGGAAGAAGGTGCTCACCGGTAACCTCGTCAAAGGTAATATCATGAGAACCTGGATCCAGATCAGGGTGACCCGCAAATGGATTACGAGCCAGACCAGGATGATCAATCTGCATAATGGTAGGATTTTCAGACAGGTGCGGAGAGAGTGCGAACTCAGTATCCTCCTCTGTGATATCATGAAGGGGCTGAATTGGGGGCTGGGGACCGAGTGAAGGTTCGGATAAGGGATGACTCCTCTTTCTCTTTTGAATACCCTCTTCAATAACCCCGAGAAGAGGACGGTAGTCGACTACATCCCCGGAACGGTGGGTCGGAGTCTTCGGCTTGGCGGAAGCTTTGGAGAGCTTGTATTGTTCAAGCCTGTGCCGAAAATCTAAGGCCTTGGCCGTTTTACCTGCTCCTGATATAAAGAACAAGTGTCACAAGTTTACATTGATCCATAATTAGAGAAAACACGATAAATTAAAAAGATAAAAGAAGAAAGAAAACACATCTGTGGTTGTACAAACCCTGGGGAGGAGTAGGATACTGCAATGAGTCATGGATTTCACTCCAGGACGGGAGCGGATCATAAAATATTCCTACGTCCCTATCATAAATGGAGCCCGCAGGAGTCAAAAGTTCACCTTGAGTCGTCGGAGCCACCTTGGCTGGAATAGTCTAAGGAGGCTCGCTTGCACCAGTCCCAGCCTTGTCAGCTTTCCCGGATTTCTCTGTCAAAGCCGGTTCCCCGTCCAGCCCCTCAAAAGCTTGGTGGAATGCACCGTCCGTCCACTCCTGAATCTCTTCTGCCTGCCCAGGAAGCAAGGCCCCGATGCAATCACCACCGTCGCCACCTTCCCGGTCACCTCCACCCTCACCTCTCTCCACCTCTACGTCTTCCTCCCCCTGGGTAAGTGGACAATTGCTGGGGGAAGGACCGTCTGACTTCTTAAGTTTCTTACCTCCGACGGCTGGAGGTTTTGTGAAAGGTTTCCTCTTGCCACTCTCTACCGTGACACCTCCCTTTGCCTGAGCAGCCGCCCTCTCCTCCGCTGTTTCCCTCAGCTTGACTACTGACTGTTGTGGAAGGATCAAGTTATACTCCAGAAGGGTCGCGTTTCTGATCAGGTAGGCAGCTGATCTATCTCTCCCGGGGATAGCTTCTATCTCAGCCGCCGTCTGAACCAGGCGATCAGTCTCCACAATCGCAAAGCCACCTGTCGCTAGCAAAAATGAAAACGTATGAGAAGAAGCATCACAATCAGAATGGAAATTATAAATAAAGAATCAACTTACATCCAGAGGTGAAACGCCGAATAGAAACAGAGTCGTCCCTGACGAAGAACCACTCCTTCTTGAACATGCTGAACTTAGAATACAGATCCAAGACCGGCTTGAAGGTTACAGCTGACTCCAAGCTGATATATGGGGACCCCTTCTTATAGCCCCTTAGATTATATAAGTACCGGATCTCCCGGTTGGAAGGAGCATGCCCATACTTCCTCTGGAAGATGACGAAGAGGCTCACCAGTATAGCATAGGAGTTGGGTTGAAGCTGGAATGGGGCCACCTTTAGATATGTAAGGAAGCTGGCTACCCAAGCATTAAGAGGCAGAATGGCACCACACATACAGTGGTATCTGCTGTAGGCAAAGTACCCTTCGAGAGGATCACATGGCATAACTTCTCTCCCTGGCAACAACATGCGCGCTCTATCGATTCCAAAAGAACGGGAGATGACATCAAGCTGCTCCTCCTTGAGGGAGCTGGGAAAACAATCGGGCGGGGAGTTCAGAAGCTCCTGAGGGCCGTATCCATCCACCAGTGATCTCGGGGCAGTTTCGTGACGTTCCGGTCCTGGCTGAGCAGGGGGCACTGCGGAAGATTCTCCTTCACCCTGGGACTTCTTTTTATCTGATCGAGTTTCTGCTTTTCGAGACATTTATCTGCAACACAAAAGCACGTTGTTAAAACAAAGGATGTAGAAGTATAGAACAAACATGTAAAGTTTTCAAGTTCATCCGGTACTAAGTTCATTCGGCACTCATAGAGAACACAGGTTCATTCGGTGCTCATATACTAAAGCTCGTTCGGTAGTACGACATAAAGGTTCATTCGGCGGCAAAAAGATCTCACCTGGTAAGAATAACACTTTGATTCGGCGAAGGCAACACTTCGGTTCGGCAAAGACAACACTTTGGTTCGGCAAAGGCAACACTTCGGTTCGGCGAAGACAACACCTTGGTTCGGCTAAACGCTTGGTTCGGCAAATAACAAGGGAATGGTTCGGTTGATATAAAAAAAAGCAACGGCATAGGCCCCATACTTATAGGCGAGCACGAAGTGACCGGTCCAGACGGCTCAGCGCTTAGGACCGAATGGGACTGTCCAATTAACAAAGCATGGCATACGCTGGCGTATGCCCCACTTTGGGGGGCAAGTGTTGGACAAATTCTCATCACCAAACTATGGCCACTACCAACCCATCCTTTTTTCCTCAAAGCTCCCCACCGAACCAGGTCTCCACCGAATGAAGCTCCCTACCGAACCAGGTCTCCACCGAATGAAGCTCCTCACCGAACCAGGTCTCCACCGAATGAAGCTCCCCACCGAACCAGGTCTTCACCGAATGAAGCTCCCTACCGAACCAGGTCTCCACCGAATGAAGCTCCCCACCGAACCAGGTCTCCACCGAATGAAGCTCCCCACCGAACCAGGTCTCCACCGAATGAAGCTCTCCACCGAATCAACTCAGCTCCACATTACCGGACAGTGCTCCTACTGGACCAGCTGCCACCGGACCGAGACGTTCCGAACCAAGCTCCTTCCGGACCAACAATACCAGACCAGATCACGTCAGCCCAGGCCCACCAGCAGTTATATACATCCAAGGCCCCTACCCCCAGCCTCACTCTATAAATAGAGGGGCAGGGGTACAACAATGGGGGACAAGTTTGAGAGCTCAAGCACGGATAGAACTTTCAAACAACTTTCCTTTACTTGTATCAAAGCTTTGTACTTGTAAACAAAATAAGAGAAGAGAAATAACATATAAAGTGAACGTAGGCACATTCTGGCTGAACCACTATAAATCTGCGTGTCTTTTTACAGTTTAGCCCTTGCTTTTCATATATTTGCATAAATCTCCAAAATCACTAAGAACAACATAAGATCTACTGAATCATACGACTTTGAGGTGTTTGTCCATTTTTGTGCAAACAAGAACTAAAAACTTGCTCTATTGTATGCCAAATTTCATAGGCAGTTTTGCAGCCAATTAGTTATGGCAGGAGACTTGCACTGATTGAAGATAATAACCAAGAACTAACCAAACTGTCTTGCCTTTCATGTATAATATATTCTTGATTATCAACTAACTTTCCTTGTGCATCTGCAGTGAATCTTGGTGGTTTAATGATGGTTCCAAGAACGTATTCCTGAAGACCATAAGCTTTTATTGCAGTCACCACTTGAAATTTCCAGAGTAAATAGTTGGTTTCATCAAGTGGGGTAGTTATAATCTGGCTATGTGGTTTAATGATGGTTTTGAGGAGTTCTTGGGTGACATTGGATTGGTTTTGGCTGGATTTAGATGCAGAAGTGGGTGAGACAGCACTATTATCATTTTCTTCAACCATCAATGAAGAGATTACAACAAGAAATGATGATGAGTGTAAAGATTACCATAAAATGGAAATGCAGCCAGAGACTGACTGGATGATGATCAACACTAACAGGCAGTTTCTTGGCGCGGCACTTCAGGTTAGGCAAACTGAATCTTTAAATCTTTGATAGCACTGATGCAGCCGAAAAGATGATATATGATGAGATCTTTCTGATATTGTCTTTTCTTGGCACGGCACAGTGCTAGATGATGAGTTTCCTTAAAGAGTTATATACAATTGTTAAACTGTATGATTAAATCTCAGATGATGAGAATGCTCTGATGAGAAAGATGATTTCTGATCATGAAATGATAAAGCATATGCCGTTAAGCATTTGATTGCTCTGATACCATGTTAAAGAAATGAATTATTTGTTTTTATTACAGTAGAAAGAAAATAACAATGTATTTTCTATATACATTCTTTTGTACAAGCCTTAGTATATATACTATACAATGAATATATGGGCTTGGCCCATTTAATGCTTCACAAGACCGGTTTGCTTTGTAATAGCTATTCTCTTGATAAAAAGGTAGGATACTGATTATGTAGGGATGATAAGCAATGGGAGGTGTTTCTATTTTACAAAAATGTGCTCAATTTATATCTTGCCTAATACACAATTGACTTGGGCAGATATTTGTTTGTACCATAGTATAGCTTTTGACCAATTAGATAAAAGAAAAGTACTCTGAGAATATATCAAACATCAGGCTAGTCATGTTAAAATGCCTTGGGTTATCGTAGGGGATTTTAATGCTATACTCTCGAGATAAAATTTCTAATGGAAACCACAATTCCATTGTGGATACTGATTTTATTGATTGTTTTGTAGCTGCAAACCTTTTTGAACCATAAAGAATAAGGAACTATTATACATGGAGAGGTGGTCCAGACATGTCTATACGTAGTAAAATAGACAGGCTATTTGTAAGTTAAGGAGTGTTTTGACAAATTTCATAACTTCTCTATTCATTTTGTAAATCATTCAACTAGCAACCACACCCTATCATTTTTAACTTTGCAACTCCAGGGCAACCCCTAAAGAAAGCACCATTCATATATAATAACTCTTGGGTTCATAAAATATAAAAAGTTAGTTGAAATGGACTAGAATAGTTTTTGCATGTTAACCAAAATGAAGAAAATGAAAACAAGCCTTAAAAAATGGAATAGAGAAAATCAGCCTTTCAGAATCACATGAATGCATTGAGAATAGGCATTGATGAGGCACACGATTAACTAATTAACTTGCCAAGTAACGACAAACTTATAGAGCATTACAGGAAAAAGGTGGACCAAGTCTCAAATCTCATTCACATTCAATGGTTGAGAGCATGCAGAGGTCAAAAATGAAGTGGCTAACACAGGGTGATAGAGATTCTCCTTCAACTATTTCCCATCCTTGCTCAAGCAAAACTAGTAAAGTGATGCTAGATTCCCAATGCAACTGGATGAATGTTAATGGATATCTTAATGGGAAAGCCATCATTTTATTTCTCTGATTTTTTTGCCATCATTTTTTTTATAATTTGTTCAATTAAAATTCTATAAAAGGAAAATTTTAACATGTTATTTGTAAAAAAATTCCCGCAGGAAATGCTAAAGAGGACTTGGAAAAACCTTTTGAATAGGATGAAGTCAAAGTTGTTGTTATCCAAATTAGTAATAATAGCTCTCTGGGATCAGATGGTTTCAACTTAAATTATTTTTTAAAGATGTGTTGGGAACTAATTAAAGATGGTATTCCAAGCAATGTTGGGAATACAACAATTCGGTAAAATTACAACGGAAATTAATCATATTTATTTGGTTAATCCCAAAAAATATGAACCACGAACCCTTTCATATTATAGACCAATCTCCCTATGTAATGTTCTTTACAAAATTTTGGCATATAGTTTAGGATGAACAAATATTTAAATAATTTAGTTTCAATCAATCAAAATGCATTCATCCTTGACAAAATTATTACATAAAATCCACTACTGGCATATGAAATGTTACAAGGGTTGAATTGAAAGACTACAAGTAATTTATGCGTGAAAATGGACTTACATAAAGCTTTCAATTGATATATGAATGTATATCCACTACCACATATTCCATCTTGTTAGATGGAAGTCTAGCTGGTTTTTTCGGCGGTAATAGCGTTATTAGACATGAAGATCCTACATCTCCTTATCTATTTACTATTGCAATGGAGTACATAACTTTTCTACTGGATATGGAATATCACAAAGGAAACATTACCCAAATTCTTTCAATTGAACTCATCCTTGCACATTTACTTACTATATGTTGATGACATACTAATTTTTCCAAAAGCCAACATAGAAAATGCAGAAAGTATTACCAAATTTTGCATAAGATGCAGGAGTATGTGGGTCTAGAAATAAATGATCAAAAATCCACACCATTCTTCGATAAAGGCACAAAGACAAAAATCCAATCCTTGACGTATAAAATGACAAATGGAGAATCTCCCAATCATATGTTTAGGCATTCCCTTCTCACAACAAACTTAAAACGAGAGATTTTGGTATGCTATTATATTAGATCAACAAAAAAAATAGTATATGGAAAAATAGATTCCTCAATATAGTTGGTAGAACTGAATTGATCAGAAAAATGATTTACCCCATCATTGTGTTTTGGATGCAGTTCTGTTAGTTTGCAGGTTCCTTCATGGCTAGAATAAATTCTATTTGTTCTAACTTTAAACGGAAAAACCAAGCATCGTAATATAAAATAGAATGGCATGTGCAAACTAGAAGATGAAGTTGGTTTGGGTTATTGAATTTAGGGAACGCTATATGTAGAGTTGAAGTGGTTGGAAATAGTTTAATAATGGTGAAGACGATTCGCGAATCGGAGCTCGGAAGCTCGACATATCACTTTTTGAAGCAAGGGGGTCTATAATATTTAACTCTTGGTAATTCAGATGTCTGAGTTCAGGCTCTCAGACGTCTGAGTAGGATGTTAGACGTTTAAGAGACCACTTAGACATCTGAAATGGATGTTGAAGAGACTAGCGTCTACACAGTTCATGTTTGGGTATTTCCAGACGTTTGATTTCAAAGCTCAAACGCCTGGTTCCCTATAGCGGAAACTTCTTTTAATGATGTCAAACGTCTAAGTTTGGAGTCCAGACGTCTAACAATAGTTTGGAGACTTTTTTGCCTGGGCTGTTGTATATTGATTGTGAAGGCTTCAAGGGAAAAATTGGGTATTTGCCAAAACGGACTTCTTCATATAAAAGTTATTTTCAGACCTCAATGAAGTGGGTTCATTTAAATTGCAAAAGGGTTCTCCTTTATCAAATTTCTTTAATTCTTAATCCACAAAATCATATTCTCTAGAAAAATTAGTGAGCACTGTAATCAATCTCTTATACTCTTTCATTATTATTAGTAAAAAGGCTCTCGTCAAAGTAGATGTACAGTAACACAACGTTAGTGGAACTACTGTAAATCTTGTGTTGATTTCCTTTCGTTATTGCTTATTTTGCTTGCTTGTGACTGAGATTGGTTTATCTGGATTGGTTTTGAGTTTGGTGTTGAGATATTGATTGGTTTTTTTGCACATCTTTCAATGATCTCGCTTATTCCACTGTGTTTTGGAGTTTGGATTAGAGTGTTCTCGAGTTTGAATTTCATAACATTTGGTATTAGAGCATTGGTATTTGTAAGATGTTTATTGAAATGCCAAAATTGGAAAATATCTCTAAAAGCCTCTCAATGTTTAGTCCAAGTAATGTAGCACCCTATGCATGTGGATCGTATGCGGTATCGAGTTCTCAATTGGTTATTGACAAGTTGAATGGTGTGATTTTAAAAAATGGCAATGGAAGATGGAAGTGGTTCTTAGACGGAATCGTGTGCATCGGGTTGTGTTTGATACACATATGTTGCCGACGGACATCTCAGATGTAGAGAGAGATGAAATGGAAGAGTGGACATTCACTACACTTCAACTTATTGTGGTTAAGGATGTATACTTTGAAATTAGTGATGAGACCACCGCTAAGGGTGTTTGGGATAAGTTAGAGGAATTATATATGAATAAATCACTAACTAATCATTTGATCTTGTTGTGAACATTCTTCACCTGTAAGATGAAGGAGGGAACTTCGCTAAAGACGCACTTGAATACCCTTGGTTTGCTTATGAAGATGAAGGTGGTAGACTTGAAGATTGAGAAAGAGAAAAAAGCGATGATCTTGTTAAGTTCATTTTCGAACCACTATACAGGTTTATCAAAGAGCTTGATCTATAGTCGGGATAGTTTGACTCTTAGTGAAGTTAAAGCAAGTCTTCTTAGTGAGGAGTTGCGAGATCAAATGAAAAGGTTGAGTGGTAGTAGTAGTGGTGCTAGTCATAGTTATGGAAGGCAAGCCAAGGCCCGTGCCATAGGGCACGACGTGGCACGGCGCGGCTATTGCGCTTTTCTTCCTAGTGGTACAACGCACATTAAAAGGCGCGATGAATGGCGCAAATGGCAGATAGCGCAAAATGGCATGCCTTTTCATTATATTATTGTTCTTTATTTCTTTTACATTTTTTTTCATTTTTTATAATCCAAACTGTATAAAAATTAGTATCCATCATATTATGGAGCATTAAAAAGAAGGTACAATACAATATCTGTGACACCATTGATCCAATATTCTTGAAGAATAATTATGACTGTAATGAATGACTAAAGAGAAATATGGATGATGCATCTGATGTTGAAGATGAACTTGTATTTGGTAATAATGACTTGACTTGGGTGTTTCTGCTAGAGCTATAGTAGTGGAGGAAGCTAGATATCCGAGTAGAAGAAAATCTACATCGAGAAGTTTTTTAAAACTCGCTTCAACTCCTTTACATCTTCATGAAGAAGAAACAAATCTAAATGAGATGGATGAGAAAGATGCTGAATCTTATGAATCTGATAATGCAGACATTGATTTGGAAAATAAATTACTGAATCATATTCAGATTTTTAGTTTATCAGTAATATTTATAATTATATTGGATTTTGGCTTTAGAAAACTATTATGCTTGAAATCTATGTTTATGATATTATATTTGATGATTTTTTTGCAAAATGCCCAAAAAATCTTTGTTGCATATATTTGGGTTAAATATTGAACTTTTTAAATTTATTTTTATATATATTAGATTTATTAAAAAATTATAAATGTGCATAGTAAATTAAAAAGGCATGTGCCATTTGCCACGCCATGCGCCAAGGCTCCAGAGAGATTTTGTGCCTTTTTGTGCTGTGCGCTATTAATAATTATGGTGCTAGTAGTGGCACAGTTTGTACCTGGAGAAGGAGAAAAATGAGAAGGCAAAGGGTAGTCGTGGGCATTCTAAATCAAGGAAGCCCGGTTGGAGAGGAAAGTCGAAGGATGGAAATAACAAGCGCTATATTTACAAGAAGCCCGGTCATTGGAAGAATGAATGACCTTACAAAGGTAAGAAGAAGAAGGATATATCATCTTCAATGGTGGCGGTGGAAAGTGATTTTGGTGAGGTATATGAAAATGTATTGAACGGGGTAGCATTAGATGTTTCGAGTGGCGAATAGATACTCGATTCGGGTGCGTCTTATCATATGACCCCAAATAAAATTTGTTTTTTCCTCTTATATCGGAAAGGAGAGAAATTCAATTATTATGGATAAGGTGCTATTTGTACATCAATGGACATTGGTTCCTTGCAAATTCGAATGTTTGATGGCATAGTTCGTACGCTCACTAATGTAAGCTATGTTCTAGGTCTTAGTAAATCTCTTATTCACTTGGGACAATTGGATTCTTTGGGATGTAAAATCACTACTGAGAGTGATAGCTTATGTGTTTTGAAGGATGCACTTGTGGTGGTAAAAGGTACTAGAGCTCATGGAGTTTATTTGCTTGAAGGGGTAAATATTAAAGGTTAAACTTGTGTGGGTGTTAATAGTTCTCGTGGCCTGGATGCGACAAGGTTGTGGCATTTGAGGTTGGGTCATGTCTGGGAGAGGAGTTTGGATATTCTTCGAAAGATGGAGATGATCGATGGAGAGAGTTTAAACAAACTTAAGTTCTGCGAGGAATGTATCATGGGTAAGCAAACTAAAGTATCATTTGGTGAAGGAAAGCATGATTCGAGGGATGTACTTGAGTATGTTCAGTCAAATGTTTGGTGGCCGGCCGGTAGCTTCTTTGGGTGGAGCTCATTATTATATTTCTTTTGTTGATGGCTTTTCTTGAAAAGTATGGGTGTATGTAATGAAGGCTAAGTTAGAGTTATTTGCAAAGTTCAAAGCTTGGAAGGCTCTTGATGAGAATGAGAGTGGTCTTTGAAGGTGTTGAGGTCAATGGTAGGGAATATGTTTCTAAAGATTTCTTGGATTTTTGCAAGCATCATGGTATTCAAAGGCATTTTACTATATCGAAGGATCCATAATCAAATGGGTTAGCAGAGAAAATGAACTGTAGTTTACTTGAGAAAGCTCGATGCTTGAGATTGACATCGGGTTTGTTAAAGATATTTTGGATCGAAGCTTTGTCAACCACATAGTTATTAATGGCGCACGACGCAAAGCCTCCCTGAAGCCATGACACACATTGCGCGCCTTTTTAATTTACTACACATATTTAGAATTTTTTATAAATTTAATATACATAATAACTAATTTCAAAATTTTAATATAATTTATAATTTTTTACTAAAACATATGTAAGAAAGACATTTTAGATATTTTGCAAAAATCAACATCAAATATTTTACCATAAATATAATTTTAAGCACAATAGTCTTCAAGAGCCAAAATCCAAGATAATAGTACATATTATTAATAAACTAGAAATCTGAATTTGATTAAGAAATCATATTTTCTAACTCAATCTACAGAATCTGATTCTTAAGCTTCAGCTTCTTTTTCATCTGTCTTATATCAATTAACAAATTATTCGATGTGACAGTAATAGGAACAAACAGCTGAAGTTCGTTGGAGGTTAATTTTAAAAAACATCAATTTAGGATTATTTGTTCGATGCAATAATAACTAAAATATATAGTTCAAATTTCGTTCGAGATTAATTAGGAAAATGCGACCAGAAGAGATTATTTATTATATGCAAGGGTGGTAATTAGACTCGACAAGTCGGATCTAGACTCGACCCAGTGGGTCTCGATTCAAGTCCGGTTAGATTTTATCGAATTCAACTTGTACATTTTAAAACCTAAACCATACCCAAGGTTTGATTCGGATTGGGTCGTTTCGATTCAGGTTTGATTGGGTAAGTACATTAAAAATGCGTATATTTTCTTGTTTTTTCATCTAATCTTCTGAACCAGATCAGTTTTCATGTTTTTTCTTATAAACTAGACCCCAATCGGGACCCATCAAGTTCAAGTCATGTTCAATTCAATTTAGTTTTGATTTGTAGATCTCGGTTCTAATTATTTATCGTAGTTCGGTAAAACAACAATATAAATAAATAGTTCAAAGTTTGTTGGAGATTAGTTTGAAGTGTAATCGTATTATTATATAAAAAATATATAATATATTCAACCATTATTGAAGATTGGTTTGGATCATGGAAAATAAAAAATAAATAAGTAAGAAGTAAAAAAATGTTAAAATAATGAAAAGGTGCGTCATGTTTGTGCCGCATGCCATTTGCGCTATTCGCCGTGCCATTCCATGCGCGCCATGTCACACGGAAGAAAGGCGCATATGCCATGCCTTGCCTTACGCCATGGCGCATGCCGCAGCGCATCTTTCATAGTTATGTCAACCGAGGTGCATATTGCAAATCAAATTCCGTGCTCGGCTATATGATAACAAAATTCTGGAGGAAGTATAACGGTCACCATGAAGACATATTCATATTTAAATTATACTGTCCAACTACTACTATAGTAAGGCTCGAGAATTTATTCACCAAACATATGTTATTCTGACTCCTTCCTCATTACAATACAGGTTCAGGAAGCTGATGATGTTGAAGGCGAAGGCATGGAGGAAGCTTGTGGCAGTCTATCTATTTACCTATCTATGTAATTTTCAAATATACCCATTGGAAACCGTTGCATTTTAAATATTATGTGCTATGGACATGTAACTGTTATTGTTGGATTTTATGATATTTTGAATTTATGATAAAATGGGTATTGTTGTTATTATTATATTTTATCCTTCTGCTGTGAGATCTAGATGTGTAGATAAATAAACTATATATTGTTCTTTTACCAACCAATAGCCAGCTTTGAAATGGATCTAAGATTGATGGGCCTTTTTGGATTGGTTTAGAACCATTTCAGGGCAGGTTGTTACATGAAGTTTGAAAGGATAAGAGCATTTGACTTAAGCTATCTTTGTGTGTTTAGTAGTCTGGTTTATGTGCATGATCTAGGAAATGATAAGCTTAAGCCTAGAGCTTTCAAATGGGTCTTGCTTGGTTATACGGATGGTATCAAAGGCTACCGGATTTGGAATTCAAAAACGAAGAATGTTATGAATTCTTGTCATGTTACTTTTGATGAATCGGCTATGTTTAAGGAGAATGAGAGCACATCAGATGTTTCAGATTTGGGTTCATGATGAATTAAAGAAAAAGGAAGATGTTCCCATTTTCCATCCAAGGAGTAGAGTTGTTAAAGATGCTTGTGTTGAGGAAGCGATTGATAGTACATCACATAGTCCACATGTATCCTCTAGCAGTGTAGGTGATGTGCACGATTATAGAGATGATTCGGTTCAAAGCAGAATCAAAAGGTGTTTAGGTGATGGTATTGTAACTCGGGTTGATCGCCATGTTATAAGACCACCCGATCGATATGGTAATTGGAACTACCTTAGCTTTTATGATAATTTGGACTATGCTCTTCATGAAGTCCAGGATGAACCGATAGATCCTGATGATGTCATGGATTCGATTGATAGCTCTAAATGGATTTGCGCCATGGAGGAAGAGATGCAATCTTGGTTGAACAATCAAACTTGGGATTTGGTTCCACTTCCTAAAGGAAACTGTTCTATTGGGTGAAAATGGATATACAAGGTGCATGATGATGGGAGATACAAAGTTAGATTAGTGGCTAAGGGGTTTGCATGAAGTAAAGGGAAGGAGTATGATGAGATTTTTGCACTAGTTGTGTGTCTTACTTCAATCTGGGTATTACTTATTATAGTTGGTATTCATTATTTGGAGTTGGATCAACTTGATGAGACAACCACCTTCTTGCATGGTGACCTAGATGAAGACATCTATATGGAGCAACCGAATGATTTTGTTGTAGATGGTAAGTCAAATTTAGTTCGCAAGTTGAAAAAATCACTATATGGTTTAAAGCAATCACCTAAACAATGGTACAAGAGATTTGATCATTTTATGCTTGAAAATGGTTTTGATAGAAGCACAAAAGATGCTTGTGTGTATTTCAAAAGTTAAAAAATGATTGTTCAATGTATTTACTCTTGTATATGGATGACATGCTCATTACTTCTAAAGATAAAAATGAAATCAACAAGATAAAAATGAAATCAACAAGTTAAAAATGTGGGAATTTGATATGGAAGATCTTGGAAAGGAAAAGAAAATTTTGCGTATGGAAATAGAAAGAAATCGAAAGTGTTTTGAGTTGAAATTGACTCAAAAGGAGTATATAGAGAAAGTGCTTTGTTGGTTTAGCATGTAGAATGCAAAGGCGTCTAATACACTTTTATCTTTTCATATGAAGCTTTCAATTAAGGGATCACCTATCTTGAAGAAAGATAAGACTTATATTGCAAGACTGCTATGTGCAAGTGCGGTTGGAAGTTGTTAACCCAAAAAATGGATCAACACCCTGGAGTATGATATGAAAGCACCAACTTTGTTAGAATAGAGAAAATATAACTAAAAATAACAGAAAAGTAAATGGGACATAGAGATCTTTATAGTGGTTCGTCAGTCTAAGGCCTACGTCCACTTTATAGCTTTGTTGCTTATAGATTTAATTGGGATTACAAAGGATTTAAGAGAAAATAAGTTGCAAGCATAGGGGTTAGACTGATTCTAAGTCCTATAATTGCTTAGGTTAGCTGCCTTGGCGACTATGATGTAGAGGAAAGAGTTGAAGAAGAGACAGAGCTTCCGCGTAGTGATGACAGAAACCAGATCCTGTCTTGGTTGCAGTATGGCTTGTATTTATAGGAGTAGCAGTCATATCAGATAAGAAGTTCGCTACTAGAGAAGTCCAGGGACTGGCCAATATAGCACAACAAATATCGTGATGACCTGAGTTAAGGTTTAGACTCGGTACCGACTCAAGCCCTTGACTTGGGGCTGAGTCTAATCCCTTATCTTGGCTAAATCCTTTTGGTTGGGGATCCTTGCTTTGTCCAATCTCCTCCATGTAATTTGGTAGATTATTGACGGGTTTTTATTATCATTCTTCCACAACTTGGATTATCTTGCTGTTTTGACCATCACGTCTTCATTTTTACGATTGGCTCACTAAAACTCCACGAAACTTCTTGAACATGCTTAGGAAGACTCGAGGACCACTTTCTAAAAGTATGAAGGTGCCAAAATTTGGCATTTTGACTCGGTACCGAGTCAAGGGGGTTGACTCAGGTCGAGTTAGCCACTTAGCCTATTTTCTGCTTATAAAATCTTGATCCCTTTCCTTTGTCCTTCTAAGTATCTCTGCCAAGTTTCAAATGTTCTGTTTTGTTTCAACGCTCTAATCCCTTATAATTTCTACTTGGTTAAAACTCCAGTTAACATTTTTCCCCTAGAGTATGCTTTCATTGTAAACAAAGTATGCTATAGAACAAGGTTAGTCCGACCTGCTATCTTATCAGTTTAGTTAACCTTTGGATTCCATCTAAAGGCGTTGTTTTCAATTGGTTAACTTTCGATTAGCTATTCGTTTCGACTTCAATTTGAATTTCAATTATTTGTATTGATGATGCAATCTTCGCTCTAAAACTTACGCAAGACTCTAAGTTGGTATGTATGTCCATTGTAATGAGTTGGAGCTAACCCAGTTGAAACTATAGACTCGGTGGGACGAGTTAAGGACTTAAGAAAATTTTCAAGTGGAATTTTCCTTTACTTGTACCATTCTAACCCAACTACTCCTCATTCGCTTTATCTCCATCTAGGCAAACTTTCTCTTCTCATCTCCAGCCGATTCAAGCATCGACACCACTGCTGTTCAATTTTCAGCCTCACCGCCGAGCTCTGCTACCTCCATGCTACTCTCGCAATCATATGAGCAAGCTGCCGCTACTACAGCCAACGTTTGCAAGACCCGGACTGATTCAAGGCAAACCTGGGCAGAGTTAGCTTCTTACCTAGTTTTAAGGTTGGTGATGGTGAACCGAAGCTTTGGCGATGATGGGGATGATAATCTGCTTTAGTTGATTCCAATTTTGAGATGGATATGGTTGAATCTAGGGGAATTATGTTGGCTGTGTAGTTAGGGTTTGATCTCAGGATGAATGTGTGACATGAGAAATAAACATGCTGGTATCGACCATCTCCCTTCACAGAATTGATTAAAGCTAGATCGTCGAATTGACTCCGATATGACGATTTGCTTTAGATTTGGACGTATCGGATGACTCCATTGCTTTGCATTTCTGCATATCCAGTGTCTCTGAAAAGAAAGAACTTTTCATGTCGCTCCAGACAATGAATTCATTATCGATCGTCGATTAATAACGAGTAAGTACAGAAAAATGATTTCAAAGGATGATATAGATCATTTTTTAAATACAACCAAGCTATCTACACAGGACGTCCCATTCGCAGTGTCCAGGAAATTGGACTCATTCCATATAGATAACATATTGCACTTGCCCCGATCTACACATGGAGTCTGATTGGTCAGCACACGCCAACCTCCTTTCGATTTCAAGTGTTAACTACACGGAAATTCTTATTAGAAATAAAGTGCACTTGACCATGATCAATGAGTTATATTATCTAGAATGACACGACAATCAACACGTCGGAAGTCCGTTGATGGAGCATCCACGCCCTCAGAAGCCGAGTCAACAACTGCCCAATTTCTCTATCCATTCCCATGGGGTTGAGCCAACCTGCTACTTCTGACTTCTATGATCTGCTAGTTCCGATAGGACCTGTATTCGACTGCTTACCTCATAGACTGAGAATTCTAACTGATCCTCCAGAGCAAGCGCCTTCAATCCTGACAGCTATAATGCTTGGAACTTATGCATATAGCACGACATCTCGAAGGGTGACGTTCGTCTGCCTACTGGAGCTGAATTTGTGCATAGTCCTCCAGAATTCATTATTTCTTGCAACCTATACATGTGCCTGAGCAATGTCATGCCACCATTCAATTGATTCTTGTCTGTGGTGCTTCAAGATTTAGGGTTGGCGTCTTTTCAAATTCATCCCAACGATTATGCAACTACAAGATAACAAGCCTTTGGTTGCATAAATTGGTGGCATTTATTTGTGAATGCAACTATAAACATTTCACCCTATAGCTAAAATACGGCAAAAATTATTTTACCTTTCGCGCCTTACCAAAATGTATATGCCTAAATCTAATAAACGTAACTAGTACATTCCATATCGTTAAATTATCTCATACTTATAAATTTTCTAAACCTAAAGAACAAAATTTCCCAAATCGCTTCAAAATAATTTCCCAAATCGCTTTTTGATTCAACCATTCCTCTCCACATCACACATCTCCACATCATCGTTTATTTTCATCATCGCATCTACTCCTCTCCACATCATCGCGGTAGCTCTCCAGCACGATTTTCTCCTCGTGGTGCCCTAAATAGGTATATTTAGGTTGTTTTTTATAAATTGATTTTCTAATTGTGATTAGAGCTTGCACATAAAATTGTTTGTGATTGTTCGTTAGATTTATTAATTAGGTATATTTAGGTAGATTATTTGTATATATTTAGCTCTAAAGTGAACTAAATTAAATATTAGCATGCCAGGTTTGATCAAAGTTTGATACGTATTAGTGAAATGTATATATATGTTTCATATATATACTTGCTGTATTTGCTTTCATGCATTTAAGCCGCACCTTGGATTTTATATATAGATTCACTAGCCACATGTAAATTATTCATGTGCTTAAACACTTTGACGAGAAATGTAGGCACAATGTTTTAGGAAAGATATAAATAATTTGTGAAAAATTAAATTATTTCGAGGAAGAATTGAATGTTTCGAATGGAAAAAAATATACATACATACATATACATACATACATACATATATATACATACATACATATATATATATATACATACATACACACACATAAGTAAAAATATTTTGGAAGGTGTTGGTTGAAATTTGTACTTTCTTGAGTCTTGAAAATATGGGATTATTTTTATTAATTTAAAAATAAAAAAGAGAAAATGCATTTTCCCAGTTTTTGCTGCATTCACAGGTTGAATATCTGTTTGGTCTTGTTCATATTCGTATCTTGCTTTCGCCTGACCATGTGTACTTGACTTGAGTCTGACCTGGTTACTAATATATGCACATGCATTTGTTTTATAAATATACTTAAGTTCCTATATAAATGTTGTTGAGATATTATGCTGGCATATAAAATTAATCCATAAAATATATGTATAAGATTATAGTATATGTAATGTTTTCTAATGGATATGTTTTCAATCTAAAATTTGTACAAAAAGGGACAGCTATGTTATATGAGCTTTCCTCTATAGAAGTCCGCATATATTTTTGTCCTGTTTTACTGTTGAATATGATATATTTAATACTGTTCATGTTATATAGCATGTTTTTGCTGTGCTTATAAAATTGCTTGATGGTGTGTGTTCATATCTCAATGAGTGTGTGTTTTCGTGTCTTCAGTTTTTCTCTTCGTCCTTGCTTTTGCTGCAACCAGTAGTGCTGTTGCCTTCTATTTCATGCGGGTTGTGGGTTCTGCTTGTGTGATTAATCTAATGTGTGTGTATTGGTTTATAAATATAAGTACCTATGTTTAAGTTGTATAGAAATATGTGTGCTTTAGCAAGTGAAAGCATATGTAAATTTATGCGTGAGTTTGCATGACCAAACATGGCTGTGAATTTTTTTAGATTCCAGTACTAATTGCATCCGCCTGTTTTTTATTTGGGATGTGAGCCACATTTATTTATTAATTATAAATATCACAAGCTAATGTTCATAGGGAGTTGTATGCAAATACACTTGTATCATACTCACAAGGCTGCCAGTATATTTATTCGTATGTGCCAAACAGAGGAAGTAAGAAGAAAGTTAAAGCTAATCGGAAAATGAAACAGCACTGAAAAGACGTACACTTCAACCAAAACTAACTCCATCCATTCAAAACTTAATTCAAACAAAGTTCCAAATCTAATCGAATGATAGCCTATCTAAACTTTGTCAAACCTCTTCATCAATTTATTAAACTTCTATATTTTTCCACACTCCTAATATGCTATGTCTTTCTTAGCCATTTGCTTTTGCTGCTACCTTGCATTATCGTGTACTTTTTGTGTTTGGCTTTGAAATGGCTCTTTTGCAAATAAAAATGTAACGACCCATTTTTCCGAAAATAATCACTCATGTCCAGCCTAGATTGAACGGAAAGGCGGATAGTTAGGAAAAAGAAAGAAGATAGAAGACAAGAAGAAACTAATCAACACAGAATCTCACAATGGAACGAATAATATATAATATATATAAACAATCTTTACACAAAACAAAACTGTAATATTTGTATATACAGACATCAATCAGAGTACACTAACATATTTCAGCATGGACGGTTATAACAACACCTGTCCTCACAAATTATCGATAATCACAACAATGTAAGCAACGGAAATATAATTATCTACGTGAATACGTCTCTGGACTCCAGATCCTCTCCTGAAACTCCAAATATCCATCTAAACCTGAAAATATGCTCGGACTGACTCAAGCATTTAAGAAAAACCATGCCCGGGTCAGTCTGGTGAAACCAATGTGAGAACTTGAATCACAAGCAATTTTATTTATTTTTAACTTTTAAAAATCCTTTAAAATCAAAGGTATCTCGCAAGACCTTACCGCAAATAAATACGGACGGGTTTTTACCTTACGATAACCAAAACCTTTTATATCAGAAAATTCAGTGATATTATAATAATGTCTAGAGGTCAAAGTAAACTATGAAAATAGCTGAAATGCTTACATCTCATATTTCAACATAGTTGGACACAATCAAAACTGTACGGCGCTTATTGGAGAATGGATTCCATACAATGACTAGGCACTGTGGTACCACCTATCACAGTACACGTCTAGAAAATGTACCGAGATCGAACCTATCGATCCCTGCCAACACAAGACCGGCCTAGCACTTGACTACCAGTACCGAATATGTAATCACCCCGGTTGCTTTGCAACCCTTTCAATCGTGATTCATGCACAACCAATCCATAAATATGTAGGTGTATCTAGAAGGATGATAACATACCCTAATGAGAGTTACCCACTTAGCCTTGCTGCATCTCCCTTGATTTTCAGTCATTCCCGGTTGATGAGGCTTGAGGCTGCGATTTACCTTTCAAGAAATTCACACTTAGAATGCGCATTGTCCTCCAATGACAATGTGCTGACAGCATTCATCCATATAAATTGTTCTGGGTCTAAACAAACCGAATCTCCAAGAACTTCGTCTTCAATTCCATGCTCTTCACAATGTCTTCACTTCGAAACGTGTTCATTGGATCAAAGTGGTTTTCGGATAACATATCCGATCCCGGTCTCTTTGAAACAATGTTCGATATTTCCGGTAAACTCAACCCCGGTTCTTTAGGAAATAAACAGACAAAAATAAGATCAGAGATCACCTCCTAACAATTGGTGGACGGATTTCCTTATCATCATCCTAGAAGATCCACAAGTTTATACGTAAGGTATAACACCTTCGACGGTAACCGTAGCATATAATTCTCGCATTTCCTCTAGATATTTCCAAAGTTACGTTTGGTCCAGATTTGATAGTCGGTTACTTAACTAATAAATAAGCATACACTCACAATACAATATTTCCTATTAGAAATTACTAAGCCTCAAATATTTAGATTGGAGATCACTTTAAAACTTAATTCATCAAAATGAATATCTTTGCTCACTACTCTTTCCAAAATACTTAAACTTGTAAAACAAGTTTGATAGCATTGTTTAATACTATTCATGAATTAGAAACTGCTTAAGAATACATTCGTTTCTATCAAGAAGAAATCTTTGTTTCATAAAAACTTTCCATGATTGATTATAAACTCATTTCCAAAATCCAAGGTTCAAACTTAAGTAAGATACTCTTTTAGAAGCATTGATACTATTCATAAACTTCTACTACTATCATATTTCAAAATCACTTGAAATTCTTTGTTAAACATTTCTTTATAATCAAACCCATGATTATTTATCTAAAATGCATTTCCACTTATTAGACGTCACTTGAACAATTTACTTCTTCCATTTAGCCTCTTAAAGATAATTAATAAAATTTAAAAATAATTAATAACCTTAAAATAAGCTTATTAGAATTTATTTATTAACTATTAAACAATAATTATTCTTAAAACAATATAAATTTCTGAACAAATTACCTTTGAAATAATAATAATTTAATATCGATTAATTCTTAAATAATAATTAATCTTTAAATCAAATCATTTTGAAATAACTTTAACTAATAATTAAATTATACCTTTAAACAATTTTAAATAATTAAATAACTTTGGAAAATGATAATTAAATACCTTTAAATAACTTTTAAGAATTATAAAGTAATTAACTTTAAATCATTATTAAATAATCAAATAAATAATAATCATTCTTAGAACAACTTTGGTTCAAGAATTGATTTCCAAATTTGAAAGAGGCTTATCAATTCCAATGGTACTTAATCAAGTCACCATCATTTCATAGCAATCTAGAATAACAGATTCAGATATTCACAGAATCAATTCATCACATTGCCAATATAATCAACAAGATAATAATTAGGTGTCCATACAAATGTGATAGCAGAACAAGGTTTATTTCTACTAATCAATGTCCAAAAACATGCTTATTTAGTAATAATGGCAGAATGATGATTTATTCTGCCAATAGGAAACCAATTTAAATACGTTTAGCGGAACGATGTATTATTCCACTAAACAGATGTCATATCGTCTTATTAACTTCAATTTAATTCATTAATATTTTACTTGGCAATTTACGTCAATAGATAGAACTTATAATTTTAAAACAACTTATTTGATTAAATCACGTATTTAAAACTTGACTGTTTTAAAATATCATAAATTATCGCTTGGTCAATTCTGACATCGGGCTTCATGAAATCAAAGAACTCGTCGATACGAATCCATCACAAAAAAATTCACATCAACCTAGATTTATATGTACGAGTATAACCTTTCAAAGTTTACTAGTTTTTACATATAAATTAAAAAAATAAATTTAATTACTACACCTATATTATTTGGGCTGAAGCCCAAAACCATATACCACAACCCCTTCACCCTTCTTCCCCAATTCTTTCCCAATCTACCTCCCACTTCCAGGCGATGAAAACGTGGACGCACCCTCTGATCCTCCTCTCGAGCACCTTGAACTCAAACCAACCCAAACAACCTGTCCCAAATGACCCAAGACAATCCCTAAAATCAATCGTGACTCACCGTTGCACCCTCTCCATTTCACCTGCAGCTCGAATGAGCTTTGCCGTGTACGCGCGCACGTACTCGTGCACGAGAGTCTCTGGCCACCAGCGACTCTCGCGACGACGACCCTCACTTCGCCTCGCCTTACTCGATCTTCTCCAATCCTCAAACTCGCCTCCACTCACCTCCGGTCAAAAACGAACAAAAATCTCACACTTTCGAACACCACTACAACCTGGAACCACAGTTCTAAGGTAACCACGAACCATTATATCACTCGCCACCACCTCCACCGTGATCCCCATCGCATGTGCTTCCTCCATGCCAAGCGCGGCCAAGCTCGACGCCTCCTCCTTTCGCCAGCGACCAAAAATCCGAAGCCAAGAAAAACAAAGTCCTAAACCCTAAAATCACCGCGCCTCATTAAACCAAAGCCTAAAAATTCGCCACAGTGAACCTCTCACCCTCGTCGCAATGCCCCTCCTCGGCCAAACCGCACCACCTATCGTCAATTGTATCCGCCGGAAATTAATTTTTAACCAAATTTTGATCATCTCTCGATTTATCATTATATAAGCCACTAAAAATTACAATTGCTTCACTAAAATTCCTATTTCCATATGACGATCATGAATATATACATGAATCAATGGTTTATGGATATTGAAAATGGCCAAAATATTGATTGCTTACTGTAATTCAACATTTCACACAATATATAGCATGAATCAACCTCAAACTATTTTCAGTGTAAGCTATATTCAAAAACAAACAATTCATCAGTTAACATCATCAACCAATTCAAATTAGAATAAGAGATATTGATATTTAAAACTAAAGCATATATAAAATTATACCTCTGTTAACATAACAGAGGGATGATAGCATATTCCACGTTTCAAATTTAAAGTTCTCGCCTTGATCATGCTTTGATTACTTCAAATTTTCCAATTTGAATCCAAACTACAACTTGAACACTTGATAACTTGCTTTGATTTTTGAATTTTATAAGAAACAAAAGTGTTTTCTTTTGTTTACAGGGTTTTTGTTTTACAGGGTTTTTGTTTTAATGGTTTAAATTGAAGCATACATACATCAACTCTCTCTCTATATATATATATATATATATATATCTGTGTGAGTATATGCAAAGTTATGATGAATTAGTACAAAATTTGAAGCATGAAATAGATTTTTTTTTGATATGAAATTTTGATGGCTTGATATGATTTAGCTGCTAAGTTTTATATATACAGCAGCATACATATTTTGACTTATGTAAGTATATTTGTTTTTACTTTTTGACTTGTGAGTTTCCTTTGTTGTTAACTTGTAAGTTCTTTTGCTTATTCATCATATATTGTGTTATATATATTTTTGCTTCTTTTCACTTGCCACTCCCAAATGGACTTGCCTTTATATACAGAACATAGCATTGTTAAATGCATATGCATACAAGAAGATCTTTAAATAAAACTTCTATTTTAAAAATAATATATACTCAAAGGAATGAAGGTCTGCTATTCTATTTAAATGTATAAAAATAACATTTTTGTTTTAAAATATGTTTTTGTCAAAAGATTTTCTTTTCAAAATGATTAACTGAATTTATTTTAATTTTTCTTATTCCATCATATAATGTTTTTCTTCTATATATCATTTTATATTTAGTTCACAAATAATATATATATATATATATTCCTTTGAACTTATATGTATATACCAAAATAAATGATTTTGATAATTAACATAAGTAAATTCAAGTTATAATATCAAATTCCCATTTATAACAAAAGCTAGAAATTTTAGACTCCGATTTTGATTTAGAAAAATTTATAGTAGCTGCTATGCATTACCACCAGTCCGGATCCGCAAGACGGTAGAATCCTACCCTGGGGATTGCCTCGTGTGCCTTATCGCATGCCTTATCGTGCCTTCTACGAGTTTGTTTTGTACCGTACCTATGGAGTGCTCCCTGAGTATCCCACCGGTTTGGTGGGGCTTACAGTATCTGTATAGACTAAGGGAATATATAAAAATGTGTTAAGGGGGATATAGGTAACGCCTTAATGCTATTTTAATACTTTACTTTACTGATAGACATATTATAATAGCATATATTACTACATAGTAGATAGTACCACGGATCCTTAGAGGATGGAAATCCCAAACATCCTTTAAGTTACTTGTATCTTTGTAACGACCCGTATTTTTACGGATCGACAAGTTCGTCAAAATCTGGAATTTTTGCATTTTTAAGTCATTTCAGATTTTTAGGGAGATTTGTCTAAGTCCTAGGTCGTGGACGACCTAAGAGCTAAGTCGTGACCGAGTTAAGGACTTCGGCGAGTTAGTGTTAGGTCGTGGGTTAGTTGGAGCGACCTATAGAAGTGTGCAACCTAGGATTTAGTTAAGTAATTAGGTCGGCAGGGCGAGTTAACGACCTAAAGACTGACCGACTTAAGGATATGGCGACTCAAGGGTAGGCAGACCTAGTGGTTCCGGGTTAGCGACTTAGTAATTAAGTTGTTAGGTCGGTTGGGACGACCTATAGAAGTTAGCAACCTATAGGAGTTAGCGACCTATAGGGTTGAGCGACTTAAGAGGGTTAGCGTGTCAGTGTAGTTAGGTCGGCAACGACCTAAGTAGTAGTGAGCGACTTAAGGAGTTAAGTCGTAAGTCTGGGTAGAGTTAGGTCGCATCCCAGTTGTTCGCGACTTATGTTAGGTCGCGTGGAGGCTTAAGGAATTAGGTCGTAACCTGTTAAGTCGTAGGTCGTTGGGTTTCGTCTAAGTGTTAGGTCGTAACCTGTTAAGTCGTAGGTCGCTGGGTTTCGTCTAAGTGTTAGGTCGAAGTATGTGTTAAGTCGTAGGTCGACTTAATAGTTAGGTCGTATGCGCAGAAGTGTTAGATCGTAGGAGTTGAGGCGCGCGTATCTGTTAGGTCGGAGTTGTTGGCTAAGGGTTAGGTCGGAGGCTCTGTTAAGTCGTGGGGGTTTTTAGGTCGTAGGTCGGCATAATGTTAGGTCGGCAACGACTTAAGGAGATAGCCGAGTTACGACTCAGGCAGTTTTCAGCTATAAATAGGAGGGGTTGTTCTCACTTTTTGGGATCCGGATTTTGAAGCGACGAAGTGCTGCCATTTTGAGAGCTCGACTTCTACACTTCTTCACTTCTTTTCTCCACTCTAATCTAGTGCTTCCATCCATCCAAGTCGAAGATCAAGATTGAAGATTTAAAAGCTTGGATTGAAGATCTTCATCTTTTCAAGAGAGATTTCTTCATTTGAAGCGGATTTGTGATAGATCTAGCTTCATCCTTCGCTGTCCAGATCTGAAGTGTGTTGATTTGAGGTTGTTTAGGTGATTTGGTGAGTGGTGATTATCTCTCACAGGGATCCAAAGGAGTATATCGGATTGTTGGCTCGATTTGGTGTTAAAATAGTGATTTCCATGCATTTTCTTCATCCTATGTATAGATCCATGTAGATCCATTGTTCAAGATGATGTTGCATCCATTTTATCATATGTTAACCTATGCAAGTTCATTCATCAAGTTTGTAGAGATATAATCCATGTTTTCATGCTTATTGGACTTTCAACTCTTTAATTACGAAAATGCCATTATTGTTATAATTGTCTACTTAGATCATTTTTGAATGCTTGATTGCTTGGATTGATGTTTGATTTGATTGATTGTTATGAACTAGATGATTGATGATTAGATTTAGACCAAAGACGATTCAAAAGCTAAGGGAAAGGCTCTTGAATTGGGAAAGCTGCTCGTGGCATATGTAGCGGGATGATGAAGCTCTTATGCATAGATTTGATGATGTAATGATGAGATGAGGCTTTGCGAGGATGTAATGAAGCGAGGCAATCATGTGATGAAGACTTGGTCTAATCCAGACGGGATCATTCCAAGCATGTTGAAAACTCGGTGATATGATTCGAGTTGAGGATAATGAATGGATATGAGAATAGTCGTCGAGGAGGATGACTAGGAGGCTTGGATAGCATCGTTGTTGAAGGTTCTAGCATGCTCTAAGCAAGGGTACGTTTGGGCAGATTCGATAGTCCCAACGGCCAACTGTTGATGGTCGAGTACTCTGGGCAGATTCGATAGTCCTAGGCACGGGCTGCGACGACGTGCGGGGGTTATGTCTAGAACCGGGGTTTCCATTAGCCCTTGACGGACGGCTGAAAGAATGTGCCGGTCATTCAATTAACGGTGATATCGAAGCAATGATAACAGTGATAGCCAGAGTCATGGATGTTTGGTTGTATCGTCATTCGGACTCAAGAGCGGTATTTTCTGGGTGCTTATCTGATTTAGGCCTTGGTACTTGGAAAACATCGCCCTTGACTCGAGTGATAGTAGTTTTACTTTAAATTGTATGCTCTGCTGTGTTTGCTTCTGCTTAGTGTGTGTCTGGGGGCTATCACTGTAGAATGAGGTTGGAGTGGGAGGGTTGTATTCCTATTCCTTTTCCTTTATGCTCTTTTGGTATGTTGTTAGTTAATTTACTGCTCACTAAGACTGTTGTCTGACTCAAGGCTTTATGTTTTAAATTCTTATTGCCTTGGGCTGTTCGTCCATTTTTGGGACGGGCAGACTAGGTAGCAGGTGACAGGTGCTGTTCTCTTCTCACGATGCTGATATCGAAGACGAGCTAGAGGGTTGCATATTATTTTCTTATATGTACTGGATATTCCGCTGTTTTGTATTCTCTGAGAGATTTGTAGTGAGGCTGGATGTATTGACTATGTGGATGCTTGTATTCAACTATTATGAAGTTTTATATGATGTCATTTTGTTCTGTAAAGCTTCACTATACTTATGTTCTATTGTATTTTTGTCCATGCGCTGTGAGTAATACGATAGATTCTGTTGTTTTAAATCTTACCTTGACAATCTTCCATGGTCGCCTGGCACACTTTACAGCGCTCTATCTCTAGATACGTGCAGGGGTCATGGGCGGTCGTCACATTTGGTATCAGAGCATTGGTTAATCGATTTTACCCAACGCTCGCCGTCATAACTACGTATGAGAGACGTAATTGTATTTTGATGGATGAATACTATATATAATATAGTAACTTAGTAGAGTTGAGTCCTTCATGCAGTTGTTTCTCTAGATGTTCTAATCATTCCTTTTTATAGATATTGAGAATGAGTCGAAGAGGGAGACCAGCTGCTAGGGAAGGCCGTACTACTGAAGAGACTGCTGATTATGCAGCCATGTTCGAAGCTATGATGACTTCGATCATGAGAAGGATACCAGTTCCGGGGGCAGCAGTAGATGTTGGAGTTCAAGTCCAAGCTCCGAAACCAGTGGATTTTGCTAAGTTGTGCAAGGATTACACTGCTCTTGGAGGAAAGGTTTTCCTGGAAACAGAATCTACCATTGAGGTCCAGAGGTGGATAGATGCTTGTAGAAGGATCTTTGGTGATTTGGGAATTGATGATGCAACTAAGAGGAAGTTGGCATCAAGGCAGCTTCAAGGAAGAGCCTCTGATTGGTGGAACTCTATTACCATCGATACTGCGGAGGAAGAGATTACTTGGGAGCAATTCCAAGCTAGATTTGAAGCTAAGTTCATTTCTACAGCTCAGAAGTCTGTTCTGTTCAAGAGGTTTGTGGAGCTCAAGCAAGGTGGAAGATCAGTTCTTGAGTATGTTTCTGAGTTCGAAGCTTTGTCCAAGTATGCTCGGTCATATATTGAATCTGCTTATCAGAAGAATGAGAAGTTTGTGACGGGCTTGGATAGTTATCTTGGGAGACAGTTGGTGGATCATTTGGACGATTCATTTGAGAAGCTTGTGGAGAAAGCTCTTAGGCATGAGAGTCTGTTTCCTAAGGAAGGACCTGTTGTTGCTGTTACCAAGGGAGAATCTAAACCACAGCAGGGTGGAAACCAGAAGAGGAAGCAGCAGCAGCAGAAGGGTAAGGATGGCCAGAAGAAGCCGAAGGGCGAGGTGACTTGCTACAATTGTCAGCAGAAGGGCCATTTCTCTAAGGATTGTAAGAATCCGAAGGCACCGATGAAGTGTCACAACTGTGACAAGCCGGGGCATTTCAGGAAGAATTGTCCAGAACCGAGGAAGGACAGGCAGATTGTGCAAGCCTATGCTTTAGGAGCTGTTCCGTCGTCTTCGAAAGCTCCTACTGCTGAAGAGAAGGGAAAGAGTGTGGTTGTTCAAGGTACTCTTTTCCTATGTGGTGTTCCAGTAAGAGTTCTGTTTGATACTGGAGCGTCGCATTCTTTTGTTTGTAGCGAACTCGTAGGCCGGTTAGGTTTGGCACCGGATATTGTTGATAGGCCATTGGTTGTGACTAATCCAGTTGGGGGTTCGTCTTGTTTGTGTATGTTATGCCGTGGTCTAGTTGTGTCGAGTCATGGTTGCTCTTTTGATTGTGATTGCTTTGTTCTGAACTTTGCGGGGTTCGGAATTATTTTGGGTATGGACTGGCTTAGGAAGTATGCGGCTAAGGTTGATTGTGAGAGGCTGGAGGTGACAGTCGGGAATGTGGAAGGGCGAAAGATTGTGATACGATGTAAGCATGAGGAAGGCGTCTTCATGAGCTTCATGTATTCGCTAGTTGTTCCACGGGATGGACTGTCTTTAGTGCCAATCGCAAATGGATTCGAGGATGTTTTTGACGAAGTCAAAGGGTTGCCGCCGCATAGAGAGATCGAGTTTCGTATAGATCTAGTTGAAGGAGCCAGACCTGTTGTGATGCCTCTTAGGCGGATGGCGCCTAGGGAACAGCAGGAGTTGAGGGTGCAAGTTGATGATCTTTTACAGAAAGGATTCATTCGGCGTAGTGTGTCCGAGTGGGGAGCACCAGTTGTATTTGCAACCAAGGCAGATGGGTCGTTGAGATTGTGTGTGGATTATCGTGAGCTGAATAAGGTGACTAAGAAGAACAAGTATCCATTGCCGAGAATAGATGACTTGTTTGATCAGCTTCACGAGGCTAAGGTGTTTTCTCAGATGGATTTGGCAACGGGATTTCACCAGTTGAGAGTAGCTAAGGATAGTGTGCCGAAGACTGCTTTTAGGACACCATCTGGTTTCTTTGAGTGGCTGGTAATGCCGTTTGGATTGACTAATGCACCAGCATATTTTGTGGATCTTATGAATAGAGTGTTCAGAGATCAGTTGAACAAGTTCGTACTTGTGTTCGTGGATGATATTCTGATTTATTCCAGAACTGAAGAAGAGCACAAGACGCACTTGCATATTGTTTTGGAGATCTTGCGAAAACATCAGCTGAAGGCTAAGTTTTCGAAGTGTCAGTTCTGGAAGGGTGAAGTGAGGTTCTTAGGCCATGTGATTTCTGAAAATGGAATAGCGGTTGATCCCGCTAAGGTGGCAGCAATCCAGGATTGGGTTAGACCTAAGAATGCATCAGATGTGAGAAGTTTTCTTGGATTAGCAGGATATTATCGACGGTTTATCAAAGACTTCTCCAAGGTAGCTGCACCGTTAACAGGATTAACGAAGAAGAACCAAGTGTTCAGTTGGGATGCTAAGTGTAAGCAAGCTTTCGGAATCCTGAAAGAGCGACTGACGAGTGCTCCTGTTTTAACTATTCCTAGTGGGAATGATGAGATGGTGGTTTACACCGATGCATGTGGTACTGGACTTGGAGCAGTGCTGATGCAGAAGGATAAAGTTGTTGCGTATGCCAGTCGACAACTGAAGCCGCATGAAAGGAATTACCCAACTCATGATTTGGAATTGGCGGCGATTGTATTTGCTCTGAAGATGTGGAGACATTATCTGTTGGGAGTTCGATTCGAGTTGTTTACGGATCATAAGTCGTTGAAGTATCTTTTCTCCCAAAAGGATTTGAATCTTCGGCAGCAACGCTGGCTAGAGTTTTTGGCATCGTATGACTTTGGTATAGCTTATACTCCGGGAAAAGGTAACGCAGTGGCAGATGCGTTAAGTAGAAGACATGCAGGATTGGGAGCCATGTTTTCTGAATGGAAGAGTCTCGAGTATTTAGCTGGATTTGACTTCAGGCCTAGATGCGAACTAGAACCTGAAATGTTGGCAAACTTATTGATAAGACCTTCTCTTGTGGAAAGGATTGGCGAGGGCCAAAAGCGAGATGATAAGCTTGTCAAGATTATCCGTGAATTGGAATCTGGATTGGATCCAGAAAAGGATAAAGGATTCGAGGTCGATCGAGAGGGTTGGCTTCGGAAGCAAGGACGACTAGTTGTTCCCGATATAGATGAATTGAGGAGTGAAGTTCTGAAGGAAAGTCATCACTCGAAGCTGACAATTCATCCAGGTGGAAATAAGATGTATCGGGATATGAAGAGAACCTACTACTGGGAAGGCATGAAGAAGGATGTTGGAGATTTCATTTCCAAGTGTATGAACTGTCAGTTGGTAAAGGCTGAACAGAAGAAGCCAAGTGGATTGCTTCAGCCCTTAGAAATTCCTACATGGAAGTGGGAACAAGTGTCGATGGATTTTATTGATGGATTGCCTAGAACCAGAACGGGAAATGAAGGGATTTGGGTCGTTGTGGATCGTCTGACTAAGAGTGCACGATTCATTCCTGTTCGATCGACTAGGACTGCATCAAAGTTGGCTGAGTTGTATGTTAAGTGGATAGTTCGATTCCATGGTATTCCGAAGAGTATAGTGAGCGATCGAGATCCATTGTTCACTAGTGGATTTTGGAAGAGCTTCCAGGAAGTCTTGGGAACCGAGTTGTGTTTGAGTACAGCTTATCATCCCCAAACAGATGGTCAGACTGAGAGAGTCAACCGAGTTTTGGAAGATCTCCTCAGAGCTTGTGTTTTGGATTTCGGAGGATCATGGGAAGATCACCTTCATTTGGTGGAGTTTGCGTACAACAACAGTTACCAGTCAAGCATTGGTATGGCACCGTATGAGGCATTGTATGGAAGACCGTGTAAATCTCCGACATGTTGGTTGGAAACTGGAGAAAAGCTGATGCTTGGGCCAGAGATGATTCGTCAGACTTCAGATTGTATAGAAATCATTCGGCAACGAATGAAGGCAGCCCAAGATCGTCAGAAGAGTTATGCCGATAAGCGTCGAAAGGATTTGGAATTCGACGTAGGAGATATGGTTTTTGTGAAGATTTCTCCACTGAAGAATGTTATCCGATTCGGGAAGAAAGGAAAATTGACTCCGAGATTTGTTGGACCATTCCCGATCATCGAGCGAATTGGAAAGCTCGCTTATAGATTGGAATTACCGGAGAAGATGTCGAGTGTGCATAATGTTTTTCACGTATCATATCTACGGAAGTATGTGCACGACTCGAATGCGGTGGTTTCTGCTGATAGCTGTGAAGATTTCGAAGTTGATCCAGTTGATAGAAGACCTCGTAAGCCACTTCGTGTTGTGGAAACCGACACGAAACAGCTTAGGAGGAAGGTAGTTAAGTTGCTCAAGATACAATGGAGTGATGATGATAACGACTGTACGTGGGAGGTGGAAGAGAGGATGAAAGCAGCTCATCCTGAACTCTTCAAGGTATGGCCCTAAGGTGTCGTGTCATCTCGCGATATTGTAACTTGTTCTAATTTTAGAATTCTGTACGCTAAGTTAGAATTGGATGCATGGTTTGTTGATTGCTATGGATGGTAGGCGTACAGAATAGTTTTTGATTGCTTGGAATTTCGGGGGCGAAATTCCTAAGGGGGAGAGAATGTAACGACCCGTATTTTTACGGATCGACAAGTTCGTCAAAATCTGGAATTTTTGCATTTTTAAGTCATTTCAGATTTTTAGGGAGATTTGTCTAAGTCCTAGGTCGTGGACGACCTAAGAGCTAAGTCGTGACCGAGTTAAGGACTTCGGCGAGTTAGTGTTAGGTCGTGGGTTAGTTGGAGCGACCTATAGAAGTGTGCAACCTAGGATTTAGTTAAGTAATTAGGTCGGCAGGGCGAGTTAACGACCTAAAGACTGACCGACTTAAGGATATGGCGACTCAAGGGTAGGCAGACCTAGTGGTTCCGGGTTAGCGACTTAGTAATTAAGTTGTTAGGTCGGTTGGGACGACCTATAGAAGTTAGCAACCTATAGGAGTTAGCGACCTATAGGGTTGAGCGACTTAAGAGGGTTAGCGTGTCAGTGTAGTTAGGTCGGCAACGACCTAAGTAGTAGTGAGCGACTTAAGGAGTTAAGTCGTAAGTCTGGGTAGAGTTAGGTCGCATCCCAGTTGTTCGCGACTTATGTTAGGTCGCGTGGAGGCTTAAGGAATTAGGTCGTAACCTGTTAAGTCGTAGGTCGTTGGGTTTCGTCTAAGTGTTAGGTCGTAACCTGTTAAGTCGTAGGTCGCTGGGTTTCGTCTAAGTGTTAGGTCGAAGTATGTGTTAAGTCGTAGGTCGACTTAATAGTTAGGTCGTATGCGCAGAAGTGTTAGATCGTAGGAGTTGAGGCGCGCGTATCTGTTAGGTCGGAGTTGTTGGCTAAGGGTTAGGTCGGAGGCTCTGTTAAGTCGTGGGGGTTTTTAGGTCGTAGGTCGGCATAATGTTAGGTCGGCAACGACTTAAGGAGATAGCCGAGTTACGACTCAGGCAGTTTTCAGCTATAAATAGGAGGGGTTGTTCTCACTTTTTGGGATCCGGATTTTGAAGCGACGAAGTGCTGCCATTTTGAGAGCTCGACTTCTACACTTCTTCACTTCTTTTCTCCACTCTAATCTAGTGCTTCCATCCATCCAAGTCGAAGATCAAGATTGAAGATTTAAAAGCTTGGATTGAAGATCTTCATCTTTTCAAGAGAGATTTCTTCATTTGAAGCGGATTTGTGATAGATCTAGCTTCATCCTTCGCTGTCCAGATCTGAAGTGTGTTGATTTGAGGTTGTTTAGGTGATTTGGTGAGTGGTGATTATCTCTCACACGGATCCAAAGGAGTATATCGGATTGTTGGCTCGATTTGGTGTTAAAATAGTGATTTCCATGCATTTTCTTCATCCTATGTATAGATCCATGTAGATCCATTGTTCAAGATGATGTTGCATCCATTTTATCATATGTTAACCTATGCAAGTTCATTCATCAAGTTTGTAGAGATATAATCCATGTTTTCATGCTTATTGGACTTTCAACTCTTTAATTACGAAAATGCCATTATTGTTATAATTGTCTACTTAGATCATTTTTGAATGCTTGATTGCTTGGATTGATGTTTGATTTGATTGATTGTTATGAACTAGATGATTGATGATTAGATTTAGACCAAAGACGATTCAAAAGCTAAGGGAAAGGCTCTTGAATTGGGAAAGCTGCTCGTGGCATATGTAGCGGGATGATGAAGCTCTTATGCATAGATTTGATGATGTAATGATGAGATGAGGCTTTGCGAGGATGTAATGAAGCGAGGCAATCATGTGATGAAGACTTGGTCTAATCCAGACGGGATCATTCCAAGCATGTTGAAAACTCGGTGATATGATTCGAGTTGAGGATAATGAATGGATATGAGAATAGTCGTCGAGGAGGATGACTAGGAGGCTTGGATAGCATCGTTGTTGAAGGTTCTAGCATGCTCTAAGCAAGGGTACATTTGGGCAGATTCGATAGTCCCAACGGCCAACTGTTGATGGTCGAGTACTCTGGGCAGATTCGATAGTCCTAGGCACGGGCTGCGACGACGTGCGGGGGTTATGTCTAGAACCGGGGTTTCCATTAGCCCTTGACGGACGGCTGAAAGAATGTGCCGGTAATTCAATTAACGGTGATATCGAAGCAATGATAACAGTGATAGCCAGAGTCATGGATGTTTGGTTGTATCGTCATTCGGACTCAAGAGCGGTATTTTCTGGGTGCTTATCTGATTTAGGCCTTGGTACTTGGAAAACATCGCCCTTGACTCGAGTGATAGTAGTTTTACTTTAAATTGTATGCTCTGCTATATTTGCTTCTGCTTAGTGTGTGTCTGGGGGCTATCACTGTAGAATGAGGTTGGAGTGGGAGGGTTGTATTCCTATTCCTTTTCCTTTATGCTCTTTTGGTATGTTGTTAGTTAATTTACTGCTCACTAAGACTGTTGTCTGACTCAAGGCTTTATGTTTTAAATTCTTATTGCCTTGGGCTGTTCGTCCATTTTTGGGACGGGCAGACTAGGTAGCAGGTGACAGGTGCTGTTCTCTTCTCACGATGCTGATATCGAAGACGAGCTAGAGGGTTGCATATTATTTTCTTATATGTACTGGATATTCCGCTGTTTTGTATTCTCTGAGAGATTTGTAGTGAGGCTGGATGTATTGACTATGTGGATGCTTGTATTCAACTATTATGAAGTTTTATATGATGTCATTTTGTTCTGTAAAGCTTCACTATACTTATGTTCTATTGTATTTTTGTCCATGCGCTGTGAGTAATACGATAGATTCTGTTGTTTTAAATCTTACCTTGACAATCTTCCATGGTCGCCTGGCACACTTTACAGCGCTCTATCTCTAGATTCGGTGCAGGGGTCATGGGCGGTCGTCACAATCTTGGTTGACATTTCACTTGAGTTGAATTTACTGATATAAGAATGTTAATCCCGACTCGAGTGTTTTGTGTTTTGCTTTATGCTCGGATCAGACTGAGTGTCACAACATTTGAGACTCACCTTTGGAGATTGGAGCTTTGTTTGAAGATCTATCTATCCAGCTTTCAATTATTTTAGTTTATTTCAATCATTTATGTTCAGTCTCGTCAGTTGCTTATGTATTAGAGATTCATTTGTATTTGAGATTCTGTTATATTTTGTTTCTGACTCTGATGTTTTATAGTCACTTCATGAACTACTATTTATCTATTCCACTTCTTATTGTTGTAATACTCTTTGTTTGTGATTCTGTGATTGATTTATTTATTCTATGTGCTAAGTCTTGCCAAATATAAATTAATAATCTGACGTTTTGAGCAATTCAAGTCCGACATGCACGGATGCGAATGGTCCGAAATACCAGGTCGTTACAAGTGGTATCAGAGCTCCGGTTTAGGCAAAACTTAGCATATGGAGTAAAAATTAATTACAGAATCACCTTCGTTCTAGCTTGGATTTCTCCTCTTTGATTCGGATTTCCTTTGAATTTTGGAATATTCCTCGTTTCTAAAATCCATTACTATCTTTCCCGATTCGTGTTCTTCTTGATACCGGAGCATCCCATAGCTCCATTTCCATTGATCTCTGTAACAATTTGAGCTTATCTTGCCACCCCAATTGGCAACTACATCCTTTTGTGTGATTAATTCCATCGGCGGTCCCGCCAACCTTTGTATTATTTGTAAAGAGGTGAAACTTCTTTACAACAGACGTTGATTCACCGAAGTTTTCTATGTCCTCGGTTTGACGCTATTATTTCTTGAATAATCCGAACTGTTTCTCTAGTAGACGACCTGGGTAATTCTCTTCTAATCGAATGTCGATTGCCTCATGATTGTGCAGGCAGTTTCATCTTTTCGCTTGATTCTCAGCCTAATGATCTTGACTACACCTCTGTTGTCCAACTCTTTTCGGATGTCTTGGTTAAAGTTACTCCTCTTCCTCCCAAGCGGGAAATTGAATTCTGCATCGATCTTATTCCTAGAGCTCGACTTGTTGTCCTTCCTCCTGGACGAATGGTTTCTATAAATGGTTAGGCATGCCTTTTGGATTAACCGATGCTCCTGCCTTCTTCGCCGATCTTGTGAATCACATTTCCGCGATGTTTCAACCAGTTTGACCTGGTTTTCGTTGATGACATTTTCATCCTTTCTAAGTCTCGATCGACCCGATTAAAGTCACCGCGATTTATATAAGTCCATTAAATCTTTCCTCTTTTGTAATTTAATTATCTGATTTTCCTTTCGAGTCTATCTTCTTAGTTAGAATTCTCTTTGATTAGAGTTGATCTAAATTTGAATCTCTATTCTTGCTTTGAAATCAATATTGTATCATTCTATGAGGTAGTGTATTTTTAATTAATATAAAAATGTTTTATATTGTGTGGTTTGAGTTATTAAGTTTGATTTTGAGTTTCGATCGATTCGTCTGGCCAACGCTATCGATAGGAACTCCAAAACACTTGAACATAGCAAACTGGCACAATATTATTTTTGAAATTGAAAATGAAATAATTTTATGTATGATTACATATAAGAGTAAAAATTTCCGAAATTGGATATTTAAATGATTGGTTGTTAGGAATGATAATACTAGATTATCATTTATTATTTTGTCAACGCTACTAAATCATTTTCTATTGTTATATTTTATAAGGTGTTTAATTTTATAAACATGGTTTCTTTGATTTGAAATTGAAATGAATTTAAATATGGATTTGAGAATTTAATTTCCGGTGTTTTTCTAAATTTGGTTTCCAAAGTTTTGAAAGATATATTATTTGAAAACAATTTCATTCGAAAACCAGTACTCTCCTCTTTTGTCGCTGGAAAATAATTTCAGTGATGACTACAGCATCATCGACATTCATTTTCGAGTCTCAAAGTGGAGAGACCGCTCAGTAGCTTTGCTGCACTTTCGTTTTGTAGATGGATTTGATTGGAATTTCTTGAGTATGATTTCATTTATAGGTATATGTGTATATCTATTTCAAAATGGTGGGAAGTGAAACCAAAAATTTAATTCTTAAATTCTGTGTTAAGTTAGGGTTTTCAATTATTGAAATAAATCAATTTTTTTTTGAAATATTTGAAGTGTTTAAAATTTAAATTGCAATTTAAAATAACTTGAAACGGTTGAACCAGGAAAAAAATTATTTGTATAATATTCAATTGCATTATAATAAACATGTATAACTTACCTGAATTATTTAAAAAGTTGAAATGTTAATATGAATTTGTAATTGAAGGTTATACAAGAGGAAATTTAAGTAATAAAATGTCCAAACTAAATTTTGCTTAATAGAAGTGTTGTAAATAAATGGTAAATTTGTATAATGTTTAATTACACTAGGAAACATTAATGTAACTTGCCTAGAAAAGTTAAATGTTAATAAGAATATGTAATTGAATAATATACAAAACAAACGAAAGTAATAATATGTCAAAATTGAAAATTTTGATTAGGGAATTTTAAATAAAAGTGAGTGGTTATAATAAATATTTATATACTTAATTTATGACATATGATATCTTAATTGGAATAAATTGAATAATAGAAAGAGGATGCCATTTGAGTAAATAAATTTGAGCTTAAGAATGGTTGAAATTAAATTTTTAGGTGGAATCAACTTAATTGAAGATAAATGGATAAAATAAATGAGTTAAATAAAATAAATTTTGTTTTGAAAGAAAATTTTATAACAAATATTAATAAGTTCAAATCAAATCTATTGATTGATATACATTAAATTGAATCAATAAAATATGAATATATTGAATATTTATTGATTGAATAAAATGGATTGAAAACAAATTTATTGAATATTAATCAATTTAAAACTAATGAAATTTATATGGTTTTGAATTAATTATTGTATCTAGTTTTATGCGTTTCAAATCTATTTTCCTTTCTATTACTTCTATTCTCCTACCTCCTTCTTTTTCGGGGAACGAAAAGTTTTGAATGGGGGAGAGTGTAACGACCTGGAAATTTTAATAGTTTTATAACGTAATTAACTGAAATTTTGCTTGAAATTAAATAATTAAATTTAGCAATGAAAATTTGGTATTTGGTATGCGTCTATTCAAACATAACAAATATTAGATTTTCATTAATAAATATGGAAGTTAGTTTGTTGTGTAATTTCAGTTTCAATTTAAATCAGCTAAAAATTGATGTAAATAAAATACTATTGAAATCTAAATATTTTTATATAATAAAAATGTAAAGCATTTTTTGAGTGAGACGTCATATTTCGTTTCGCCAAATTTGGACTGCTCTAGCTTCATTTATCTTATTTTCAACGAATTAGCAGTAGTTTGGCAGCGAAATATCGAGTTCTGATAGTTTGATCGTATCACTCATATCTGTGTACCATTCTGTCCATTTCGTCGTGTCGATCTCCTCGGTATATTCATTTCTTTATTTCGGCGTCCGGTACGCGGTAAAATTGACAAAACGTTTCACCGTATCGGTACCCGTTTGAACCTTTTGGGATTTTGTATCCTTTCGTTGTCAATCGGGTAAAGTTGATAGCTGATGGCTATTAATATTCCCAACTGTTCATACATGACTTTATCTTTTCCCTGGTTAGAATATATTCTAGTTCGTCCTTTCATTTCTATTGTGAAAACAAATAGCCTCTGTAATCAATATTTTCTATACCACTCCTACCATTCAATATAATTGTTCATTTGCTTCACCGGCTTCATTTCTCTTCCACCCTTTCTTCTTCCCTTTTCTTTTTTTGTTCGGCTATGCCTTGTTTTATAATATATATATATATATAATATTATATATAGCTACACTTATATACTTTTCATTTGCTTGAAACCTACTCGTATTCACCTGGCTTGATGCCCTGATTCATCACCTTACACTCGCCACTCCACTATTTTGTAACCCGCTGTTCTCTCACACGGCAAGCCTCACATCACCGAGTACCCTCTCTCGATCTTGCTCTTCCAACCATCCACCCGTGCTTCCTCCACCCCTCTCATGCTCCAACCTTCCTTTCTCTTCACCAGACAAACCGACCTACCCCTACAGTTCACCCAGTTCCTCCATCAACCTGTGCTTATCTAGCAATAGCCGACTCTGGCCTTCAACACCCTCCCTCCGCGTAGTGACACCCGACTCCTTCCACCAACGCCCTCCGAGATTCGCTCACTTAACCATGCCTAACCGCCACCCTCTCCGATAACCGACCCCGAAGCCTCATCTCCAAGCTTCGCTTGAGCCCACGTCCTCCTCATCCCACCATGATCTGATTCGTCATTCCTTCCGCGGCACAGCCAACACCTTTCCACCACCATGCAACCGCCATCCTTCATGCCTGCAGCACCTTGTCCCTCTCCGCCATGACAACCTTGTTTCCATCACCACTTCGACAGCCTGGCCGACCATCCTCTCCCCTAGCCAAAGTCTCCACCTTATAAGCTGTTGCTCTTCTCCTCTCTTATATGTATATGAAGGTATATATTTATATTATGAAGAAATAGTATATATTATAGGGTATTATGCATATATGTTGTAAGTTTTGATCATTGGGTCTGTTCTATAAAGAGTATTTATATGTATATATAAATTTTCATTTATTGTTAAGTATTGTTTTAAAATATAATATGTATGGATATTTTGAATTTAGAAATGTACATATATATCCCATATATATATATATATATTATACATATTGGTCTCGGTATTGATTTTTTTTAATATAATGTGTGTGTGTGTGTATGTAAGTCTATATGCTAGTTTATATATATATATATATAAGTATCTATTGTCGTGAATTCAAGTCTGCATATAGTTTGAGTAATCTTCATATATTTGTTATATATTCTCAAGTCTGCATATAGTTTGAGTAATCTGCATGTATTTGTTATATATATGTTCAAGTCTGCATATAGTTTAAGTAATCTACATATATTTGTTATATATATATATTCAAGTCTGCATATAGTTTGAGTAATCCGCATATATTTGTTATATATATTCAAGTCTGCATATAGTTTGAGTAACATGCATATATTTGGATATAGTCTGCATATATTTATTGGAATAGCCTGTATATATATTTGCTTGCATACACATAGCTTACATATAAATTGTTTGTGTATATATATATATATGTATATGTATATATATATCGTATAAAGATTTTACTTGTTTTAAAAAAATATATAAATATCAATATGTTTTATTGTATATAATATATATATATATATTATTTTTTCATCGATTCAAGTCTGTCGTGCCTTGCTCTGTTCGTCGAATTCCTGTTCATCATGCCGTGCTTTGGAATGTGTGCTTGGATTGTCGCATCTTGTCCTTGTTTATCTCTCTAGCCTCGAAAGGTGAGTATGTAGGATCGATTTCACCCTAGAGGGGGGTGAATAGGGTGATACTATCAATTATAAAAATTTATTGCGAAGGTGTATAAAATAATCGCAACATAGATATAGCAGAATTATAGAAGTACAAATAATAGCAGAATATTAAAAGCAGAAAATAGAACACACAGATTTACCCAACTTCGGCAAAACCCTGCCTACGTGCTACCCCGAGGTTTCTACTAGAAATTAAGTAGTCAAACGCTTACATACGTAAACTCGCGATACCCGCTCTCGACTAACCTAACTCTACACTCAAAACCCTGCCACAACTTAGCCAGTGAGTTGCGAATTCTCGAACTACACCACCGTAGTTCGTCCCCTAGTCACATGACTAAAAAATTACAAACGATTAAAAGAGAAAATACAAATTTAAAAACAATTTAAAAAACAAAAACCTAATTTTAAATAAAGCCCAATTAACAAATATTATAGCGGCCCAAAGTAGTTAAAGTGATAAAACTATTTTCTCCTTTTCTTCATTTATTTCTTCGGCCCGACTTCTTGCTTGCGTTCTGTACTTTGTTCCTCTTTCAGAAAGTTTAGGGCTTTGCTAAATTGAGGCGCCGCTTGATATCATTCGATTGCAGTGATGAATACTCTTTTGATTTGGCTTGCTAATCGTTGCTTGCGGCTGCCCTGATTTGTCGAGCGCGTATGCTTGGTTTAAAATTGGTACGTGATATTCTTTTTTCGATTTCGATTATACTCGACCTGATTCGAGTTCTGTATTGATGCTTTGCTCTGTGATATTGCTTGAACTCGAATGATGTCCATGCCGATGGTGTTAATGGTTAAATAGGATTCCAATTCCTATAATTTCGTTCGATTGAACTCGTCTGATATTGTAGCTTGGTCGTTCAATTTTGCTTGAATGTATACGATTTGTTTAGACTTCTTTAATTCGTATAATTTGTTGTTTACTTGATTAACACGGCTTTGAATTTTCTTTGTTCGACTCCTTGGCCACCACGGCTATGACTTTGGTTTGAAACTGTTGTTGACATCGGTTTCTTAATTTTTGATTTGTTTTGATTCTTGTATTTTTTTTTCTCTGCAAATTGTTGGAATTTGACTTTGAAAAGTGCTTGTTTGATCACTGTCCTTATTTTTGTAACTGCAGTTCCTTCATTTTTGCTTGCAGCCTTGACTTTGTTACTCCAACCGGTTGCCACTGAATTTTGATGTTGTTTCCATTCACTTGTGTACTTGCACTTGTATACAGTTGAGTTTCTGTCCACTGTTCATTCTAGTCTGCACTGTGCACTGTATATATATATATGTGTGTTCATTTGATGTCTGGCATTTTTCTGTTGCAGTTTGGTTTTCTTGTACACTTTGTTGTTGAGCCTGTACTGTTCATTCGAGCTGTTGTTTCATCGAGCACCATTTATATATACATACATACATATATATATATATATATATGTGTGTGTGTGTGTGTGTATGTGTTGTGTATTGACTTCATGTAGTCTTCACTTTGATTCCATGTTGTACTGATGTATGTTGAGTAAGTTCATCTGCTATGTCCTTGTTGCATTGCATTTAATCATTGAATGTTGACATGTGCATTTTATTGTTGAACTTGGCAGCCTTGTTGTACATTTGAACTGGACTAGGTTGTGGCCTATGTTGCAAGTCACCATGTGTACACATGCATATGCATGTGTGTGTATATGTTGTTGAGACTTTTCCATGATCTAGTTGTCTTTTATTTTGTTCTAGAGCTTTACTGTTGAGGATTTGTTCATTCTTGTGTGGTATACAAGTCTGGTCTTCGCCATTTCATTCGAGTCATGTATACTTGATGAAGCTTTGTTCAACTTCATGGTTGTTGTTCTCTGGTCTACCTACATACATACATACATACATACATATATATATGTTCACGCATGTATATATGTATGTTTGTGATGCTCTGTCCACACTGACTGTCTTGTTGAGTTCATCCTACTTTGCATTGTACTGTTCACATATGGAAGCTGCTTGTTTTGTTTGCTTTTGCTTTGCACATGCATCGATTTAAGCTACAGATTTTACTCTTGCATTTGTATTAAGGTGTATGTTTACTTGAGTCTGCATTGGACCTTGCTAGTTGCACTTGATTCTTTGGTCTTCAATGAGTCTGAATGTGCTTGTGTACTGATGCACTTGATATTTGAATTCATTTATGGTCTGATCATTTTGCTGTTTCATATTTCCTTGAGTCTGAGTATAGTCCGCTGGTTCACGATGTATTCATGTGTACTCGAGTCTAGTTGGACTGTCTAGCCTCTGTTTTTTGCTGGCTTCGTGTGTACAGTTTCATTAGGATTTGTTTTTCGTATTGCACCTGAGTTAAATCCATCTTATAGCTCGGGTTTGACCTTGTGCTAATATCATGACTTTATTTGTATTTCACTTGAGTTGAACCCGGCTTTTGATTGGGTTTGACCTTGTGCTCACCTGTCCCTGTAATTTTATCAAGTGTATATCGGTGTGCACAGCCTTGTGGCATGTACAGTGATATATTGTGCATGTCACAAGTTGTTCGTGTTTGATGAATTCAAAATTAAATGATGATGAACAACCCAAATAACTGAGGCAAATACTATTTTCAAAATACATTTTATTTTACATTGCAAAAATATTTCTCTTTCAATTTTACTAGGTTAGTGTTTACTTTGCAGATAACTCAGATGCTAAATTCAATCTGGAATAGAGTTGAAGATTAAATACGTGTGAATGAGTGCTATGTAGTGAGGTGCTAATTTAAATGATAAATTGTGATGTAATCGAATTTGTATTATAATTGAAATTGTGTATATATATAGTGAGAGTTCAAATTTCTACTATTCAAAATTGTAATAAAATATTTGTTTGAATATAATATTTGTTTGAAAATAAATTATGTGTTATTTATTTTATTCAGCAAATATTTATTTAATTATGTGAAAATAAAATAGTACATTAATAAATACATTTAAATGAATATATATATGTATGTTTATTATCATCAAACAAAAATCATATACTTGCATATTCAACAATCTCCCCCTTTTGATGATAACAAACATATATTTAAGATTTTGAATTTGTTAAATGTATTTGATCATTCTATTTGCTCCCCCTATTTGAATGCTCCCTCTCTACAACAAAGCTCCCCCTTCATATACGCATGAAAAATAAATAAAAATATGCAAATGAGCCTAGATGCAAATAGAAAATACAAAATAAAATATTTGACCTTTATTTGCCAAAATCTTAACTTTTCTCTCCCATTTTTGTTATCAGTAAAAGAGTAATGGTGTTAGAAAAATAAAGATATATTGATAGACATTAATACAATATTAATACCCAATCGAGTATAAATATTAAATTTCAATAAAAAATCAAAAAAATCATAAATACTCTGTTAGGTGCATATTCCACTTTAGAATGATAGGGATGATGTCGGTATACAAAACCATATAGTTGTGTCTATTTATGGTATATTTATATCAGGAATTTGAATATCTACTAACCATGCATAACCGTAAGGACTTTTAAATGAGATTAGTAGTATTTCAATTTTTTTATTGAAAAACGAATTCAAGTATCTTCTAACCACACATAACCGTGAGGACTTTTAAATGGAATAAGAATCAGCTTGTCTATTTAATCAATCAATTTTGATATGTGTTCCATACATGCATAACCGTGAGGACTTTTAAATGAGCATGGAAGCATATAATCAAAAATTCCAAGTAATTCACCCATGCATAACCGTGAGGACTTTTAAATGAGAGTGAGTACTTTGGATGTTTTTATTGCTAAAAATATAATGAAATGAAAAACGAATAATTTCCCATTTAAAATATCACATATTGACAAACTATATTGGATTTTGATGAGTGATGGTCGATAGAAATATGATAGAAATAGAAATGGTCATGGAATTTTTACCAACACGAAGTTTTTATAACTCTTGTTTAAATTTCTAAAGAAATTTACTAAATAAACTGTCTCAAGTTATAATATATAATTAATATCAACACTCATCACTTTTTCAATCACTATTTATCTTTTCGATAATCAGTAGGGAGTCAGATTAGTTAATGTAGTCATTTAAAATCAAATCCAAAAATAATTATAAAATCAAATTTCCTAAAATGACTAATCTGAAACAAGGTCAACAAAATGATTTTCTGGAAGGGGTTTACACAGAAAAATATCTGCTAATTAAAAATTATTTGAAATGAAAAATATGCAGATATTTTCTTTGAAAATGTGATGCAACTAATGAATGTCTCTTCATAAAACTCGTTCCACTAGTAATTTTTCTATCAACTAGATTACCAGTGTAATCTGCATCTGAATTTCCTTTTGGCTCAAGATTATCATTAGTTTGATGTCATTGACTAGACCATGATGTGTGCAACAAAATATCTTTAAAACAGCTTTTAAATGAAATCTCTTGAATTGAAATCGTGCAAATAGACAAACAGTGACCATAGTGTCTGATAAGGTAAACAAATATATCCACTTGTACCATGAGTAATCATCATCAATAAAACACCATCATTAATCCAAACAAATCTATATGAAGTAGTTCAAAAAACTCTAGAGATCTTTAGTGTTCTCGGCATAAAAAGATTATTAGCCAATAATTTTCATAAGTCAGAATCAAAATCAAACATTCATTATCACATAACTGGCTGAATTAAATCTGATTATGGTGTAGATTTTCACATTTAATAAATCGTTCAAAATATACCGTTACCTATTTTACCTTTGCGATAATTTGTTATTGCCCATTGTGATTCTGTCACCTTTATACTAGGCTAAGGAACTTTGATTTGTCACCCGTTGTGTGTCTGGAACAGCCAGAATCCAGATAACACTGTTGTTGTTCCTTAGCCTTCCACCACACCTACACGAGAAAAGATTTTTGTGACCTATTTGTTTTTATAGGTCCATGGTTGTTAGAGACAATTGATTTTGAAAAATATGTTTGAGTAGACCCAAAACTATTTATAATTGTTCCTTTTGGCCCCTAGATTTGTTTGACTTTAAGGGATTTTATATTTGTGCCTTTAGGAACCCAAATTGGAATGGTTTTCATGTGTTTGGATCTATACCAGCAAATGTTTTGATTGTGTCAAATTTTTCTGCATATTGTGCACTCGTATTTGACTTGATCAATTTTGCTTTTAATATGTTCAAAGTGATTATACCCAAGTCCTTGTCTAACAGAATTGACAGTTTGTTTCCCTAATAACATATTTAACGATCTTTCTCCTTTGGAAAATTTTCCTAAAGTTGTAGACAATTGTTGGACTTGTGTTTTGAGAGATTCATTTTCGTTCAATAATTGTGTGCACTTTTTAATAGAATTTTCTCTCCTAGTATTTTCACTTTCTTTCAAAATCAGAATTTCATTTTCAACTGATTTAATTTTAATTTCTGAATTTTTAATTTCTTCTTCGAATGTTGGATACTTATCACACTTAGGGCTCTTGCTTTGATAGTTTTTAACTAATTGATCAAGCTGTTTATTTGATTCTATCAAAGTATCTCTTTGTGATTCAATTTTAGCATACTTCTCCCTAAGTCGTTCAAAACAGCCATTTACTTCGTGGAAATATATAAGTAATTCTGAGTGAGTAAGTTTTGATACCTCGCTCGGCTCGTCATCATCGCTGTCAGTTATATCACCTCGAAGACACAGATCTTGTGATATCCCGGAAATTTGGCAATATCAATTTAATAATCTTTATAAATAATTAAATTGATTTGTTGATTTTATTTTGTAAATTGACAAGTTTATTCATTTTAAAGATTAATAATATTTAATTGGCAATATTTATTAATATCTTTTCTAACAATTTAAAATTGGTAAGATTTATCTTTCAAAACTTATATAAATGTTTTCTATTTATAATGTATATATATATTGGTATATATATTATAAATAGGGAGTATTTAATTTAATAAAGGATATGTTTTCAAATTATAATATATATGTATATATATTGTGATTTGAAGTTATGTATTAAAATTCAATATGATAATTATCAAGCTAATGTTAAAAATATTTTCCATTTAGAATATATATATTTGTATATATTGGAATGGAAAGAATATTGAATTTGAATTTAATAAAGTATTTTCAAACTTTAATATATATAATTTGTAATTTGGAAATTTGTAATTTGGTTTAATACTTTTGGAAATAATATTTGAGATTTAAATAACAAGAATAATTTCTTATTTATTATAAATATATATGTAAGCTTAAGTTTAAATAAGATTTAAATTAAGAAGTTTATTTGTTTTAATAATCCTTTCTCTTTAAAAATTCTAAAATAAGTCAAAATTGTTTTGTGAAATATATATATAAAGTTAAACTCCATTTCTCAAGCATATAAAAATATGTTATATTAATTTGATCAAAGTGTAAGTTTTTATAAATAATTGTTTACATGAATTCATATTTGTATATTTATATAGAATCTTAAAGCTTATTTATAAAAGGATAAATACATTTTTATACATATAGATATTTTTAAATACACATGTAGGATTTAAATAAATCAAAATAAAAAAAAGAAGGAATTAACACTTGTAAATCAATAAGAAAGCATTTAAAACACTTGTAAACATATGGAAGCTTGGAGTGTTTAGGTGTAAGTTAATTAACTCTTAAGAGGACAAATGTCAACATTCTTCTTAATAATTAAAAATAAATAAATCAAAATTTAAAAGAAGAAATATTTTTACTATCTGCTGGAACTATTCTTTTCTCAACTAAAAACTAAGTTCGAATCTAAAAATCAAATAAAAGTCTGGAAATCAAAATGCTAAGAGAAAAAGAAAACTTGGAAATCAAAATTCAAAAAAAGCAAAATGAAATCTGGCATTCAAATGCAAATCAAAGGAAAGAAGATGGAGGCAAATTCAATAAGCAGTTTCAAAATCTTCAATTGCAATCAGATAAGGAAATCAAACTGCAAGTTTAAAATTCAACAAAGCAAAAGAAATGCAAGTTTAAAACCAAACATGCAAGCCTGGAAACAGTTTCTATTCTCTGTTCTCTGATAAAGGTGAGTAAACTTAAGTTTTAAAAACAGTTTTAAAATCTTGTTTCCACTTTGTTATGTGAATAAAATCATGTGTTAGCCTTCATGTTTGAATTGAAATGGATGTATACATGTATACAATTGTTTATCTCCTGTGAATAGCTAGTTTATATGTATATTAGGCTCTGTGTATTTACAGAGTTTGAATCTTTCTTTTTAAAATCTATATCTCATCATATAATCACAGTTAGCTTTTGTTTTGTAAATGAAAAATGATGAAAATTATGTAACATCACTAATAAAAATGAGTTCTGGAATTTATATAAAGCATTTGTCTCGAAATCTTATAAACAGCAGTAAATTATAAATTTGGTTAAAATTTGATTGATTAAATTTTAAGTTTTGATTGCATGATTTGATTCAATATAGAAAATCATGAATTTTAATAGGTATAACTCGATTTTTAGTTTGAAATTTATGGAGCTTTCTCGAGTTGTTCATTTTGGGCAAGTTGATCGATTTTCGTCGATCGGAGGCGAGTGAAGACTTGATTTTTGGGATGGAGGTAGTGGAGATGTCGAGGCACTTGGGAAAAATAGTATGGTAATTTATCATTTATCGTGGTTGTTGGAATTTGAGGAGATAGGGTTTATTGTCTGGGTTTGTCGTGAATACTTCAAATGGGTCTCGTGACATCGAGAGATGATCGGAGACGACCGCGTTTTGTTTTGGAGATGTGGGTAGGCGAGGCGAAGCTATGGGGAAGATGGCGAGGTTCCTCGAGACTGGGATGATCGGAGACGAACGATTTCTGGTGATGCTTCGTTCCAGGTGATGGGTTCAAGTGTCGAATTCGAATCTCATTCGAATCGCGAAGTTTGGAATGGTTGTACGTGATAGCGTGATGGAGTCTGACTTGCCGGAGGTCGAAATAGTGATCGCCGTTGATCATCGTGGGTGTGCACGTGCACGGCTACGTTAGCGTGCATCTGGAAATTCTGGGTGGAGAAGAAAGTGGATGCCACGGGTTTTCTTCGGGGATTTTCGTGTTTTACTCGGAGCAGATAGCGTAGTGGGGATACTCGAGAGTTACTTCGAGTTTTCTAAGCTTTTACCCGGGTTTTTGGTGAAAGCAGATTTTAAGAATTAATACAGGAAATGTTTCTAAGCTTTAAAACAAAGGTAAACAAGTTTTTCCTATAAAACCAAATTGCTTTCAAGATTATAAGTTTAATAAGTTTAAATAATTTAAATAAATAAGTTTCAAAGATTAGGGAAGTGGGTTTTCAAATGATCTTTGTATTAAAGTTAATTAATAACTTTGAAAAGCTTCAAAGATTTTAGAGGTAAAAATTAAATGTTGTAATTGTTTAATTATAACAAGAATTTATCTTAAGTAATTAAGATTTTGATTTATTAAAGGAAATTAATATGTGAAATTAATAAGGATAATTCATTTATTGAAAATGATTTAAGAATAGATAATAATTTAATTAAGATAAATGGTTTTTCTTAATTTAGATCTTTAAGTATAAATAGTTAAGAAATTATTTAATTAAATTTAAATAATTAATTTAATAATTAACTAAGTAATTAATTAGTGATTAATTAAAGATAATCACTTATAAATTAATTAAGTGTAATTACTTGATGAAGTAATTAAGGAATAATTACTGGATGCAATTAAATAAAGGTAAATTATTTAATAAAGTAATTAGAGGATAATTATTTTATGAAAGTAATTAAATGGAAATGATTAAGGGTTAATTACCTAGTGTTATTAATTTAATAATTTAGTTAATAAAGTTAATTAAAGGATTAAGGTTAATTAATAAGGTAATAAATTTTTAGTTAAGATAATTAATTAAAAAATAATTAATTAAGGGAAGTAATTAAGGAAAGTTAATTACTGGATTAGATTAATCAAAGGTGATTAATAATTGTGGTTTAATTAAGAATAATTACTTAATGTAATTAATAAAATAATTAAAGGTATAATTAGGGATCATTAGTTTATAATTAATGATGTAATTAAGAATTGATTAATTAAGATTAATTAATCAAATGATAAGTGATTAATTGTAATTAATTAAGAATTAAAGTAATTGATTATAATTAATTAATTAATAAATGAAGTAATTAAAGGTTAATTACTGTATTGGTTAAGAATAATTAATTTGTGAAATTAATTAAAGATAATTACTTAAATGTAATTAAAGTATAATTAATCAAGGTGATTAATTAAAATAGATAATTAGAGAAAGATTAATTAAATTATTTGTAATTAATTAATGATTATATAAGTAAAATTTATAATGAAGTAATTAATTTGATTTACTTTAAATTAATTAAGAGATGAAGTAATTAATTTAATTCACTTTAAATTAATTAAAGATAGAGATAGTTAATTTAATTCATTTTAAATTAATTATGTTGTGATTAAGTAAATCATTGCTTATATAAGAATGGATGACATTGATTGTCTTGAATGGATGTAATCTCAGAAATGAGATAAGAAATGTTGTGTAGTATGAATGCTTGGTTGCATTATGATGGTAATATAGATTAACTATTGTGATGTTGATATGGATTACCTATTTGGTTATAGATCATTTGTTTATTTGATAATGTGATTATCAATTGTGAATTGTGAATTATCTATCTGTATGAATATAGATAAGTTAAATTGTTTAAACCTTTAAACAACTTGGCCTTAAAAGATACGTTTTGGATTTCGATGAGACCGGGATCGGGTTTCCGTATACCGGTATTCCAGGTCTGGAGACCCGAATACCACATCGATCCAAATTAACGATAGGTCGTGAATCTCAAGTGAAGATGAAGATTCAGAGTGCAAGGGTTATTGTCGTTAACTCTGAGGGTGATTCCAAAACGAGTGTAACGAGATAATGCCTTCGGTTTCGTTCGAACCCGGAACGAACTTGTATGGATTGAATGCTTTCAGCACATCGTCAGGCGGACGATGAGCATTCTAAGTGATATGTTCTGATTAAAGGTAATCGTAACCTCAAGCCTCATCAACCGGGAATGGCTAAAACAGGGGAGGTGCAGCAAGGCTTCGTGGGTAGCGCCCACTGAGAGCAAGATATATCCCTGTCTAGAGGTCCCTTTCTATTTTTCGGCTTAGTGGGTAGTTGGAACTGCAGCCAACTACGGGGTTGTCTTGTTCGGGATTATCCAGTAAGGGATGGTTCCGGCTTTGTGTTGCAGGGGAGCGGGCGTACTCCTCGGTACGGTGATCTAGGCCACGTACTGTGACGGGCGGTACCCCAGTAGCCCTACCATTGATGGAAACCCATTCTTCCTACGAGACCCTACGGTTTTGATTGTATAACCCACTTTGTGGCTAGTATGCTGGAATTTAATAATGTAACAATTTCAGCTATATGAGTATTTATTTGAAAACCCTAGACCCTATTATAATATAATCGAATTTCCTATCAAAGTTTTGGTTAGCGTAAGGTAAAAACTTACCCATGTTTATGTGTGGGAAGTCTTACGTGATACCTTTTGTTTTCAAAGGTTTTTCAAAGTTAAGCAACTTTTAACCGTTTACTCACACCAGACCCATGTCTGACCCAAGTGTTTATTTTCTGTTTTATTAAACTCTTGGGTACTCAAATTTGTATGAGTAGTCAAGGGATTCAGGTTAGCCTTGACGAATTCTGGAGGAGATTGGAGCAGGAGGCTTCAGCGTGTAGATATATAGAGTTTCCGCTGTGATGATGTATTGTATGGATGTAGTATTGTTGTATAATAGACAGAATTTATAACTGTCTATTTTGTGATGTAAGTTGTGTACTCTGATGTATATGATACTATGTAATATCATATGTGATATATTATATTTCATTCGTTCCGCTGTGAGATTCTGATGTGTTGTTGTTCTCTCTTCTCTTCTTTTCTTCTTCTATCCCTTTCTTTCTTAATAATGATGCGTTTTCCTGGGCATAGGAAGGCGGGTCGTTACATTTGGTATCAGAGCATAGGTTGAGCGAATGCCTAAGCTTTTGGTTAAGTGAATATCAGAACACTAGGTTGAGTGAATACCTAGGTTCGGAAGGATTGTTCATTAGAAATAGGATCTGTAGCAACCTGTTTGAGTCCGAGTGTGTATATATATATATATATATATATGAGAGTGCGTATTTGTTAGTTATATAAAATGGTTTTATATTGTGTTAATTGATCGGTTGAGTGGTATATGGATTCTGGTCAATACGAGTAGCTAACGTTATTGATAGGGATCTCTAAACACTTAGACCAGGCCAACGGACACAATATTGTTTTAAAAAAAAAGTAGATGAAATAATTTTACCCAAATATAATTTCTATATAAAAAAAAATATCATTTTAAATGTATATGGTATTTGTGATGATTGGTTGAGATGATAATAATTTATCATCTAGGATTAGGAGTCTGAGTGTTGAGGTTGGAAGTGTATTTGTCGAGACTGTAAACCTAATACCGTCTCAAGTGAACTTTACAGTTGTGTAAGGATTTCATAATCTCTGAAGGAAACCTGTTAAGGTTCGGAGTTTGTCTTTGAAGTTGGATGAATAGAGTTAGATCTATTGGATGAGCTGAAGCAAGTGATGGTATCTTGGCAACTTCAGGAAGTAGTAGCTGTGTGGTGAGACGCGGTGACTATGGACGTTTCTGAAGATGTTTCTTCTGAAGCAAGTTTAAGGAAGTAGATCTGTTTCGGTGTGGTGGCTGAGTCCAGCAGGGTGTTTCTGTTGCTTTGAAGTCCGAATTTCTCGAGGAGTTTAGGATAAGAAGTCTTTGGCATCTATGGCAGCAGTGCAGCTCGGAGTGTTCTGTGATTGGCAGGAAGTTTCTGGCTGAGCAGTTTTTCTGAAGGTAAAGTCCAGAAGCAGCAGAGTGAATCCATTTCTTCGATGAATTGGATGGTTAAGTGTAAGCTGTTCTGATTAGTGAAGAGAGAACAGTTATCTTTGGAAATTAGGCCGGGCTGATCGCAAAAGTGACTTGCGATTGTTTGAAGTGTTCTCTTGGGTTATTGGAGATTGAGATTCTGTATCGATTTGATTCGTGGAGTTACCCGTGATTCAGCTTTGTAGAAGGATGTCTCCTAGAGAAGAATTTTGGTGAAGCGGCTCAGTATTCTTTGGAAAGGGATTGATCACACCTAGTTGAGTTTTTGCTGAGATGTTTTTGATTAAGTAGAATGGTTCACTAAGATTTTATGGTATGGTGAACTATGGATGATCAAGTTTGTGCTCGAGTTTCTCCGACGGCATTCTCATCTGTTCAAGATCAGAGTTGTGTAGCGAAAGCAAGATAGCAGCTATTCTAGGGTGGGAACAACCGGGAGTTGTGATTTTCTTGGAGTAGAGGATTTCTATAGGAAATTCAAGTATATCTCTAAGTTTGAAGGAATATTCAGGATTTGGAGATAAGATTGTCAAGTGCAACTGTTTGGCTATTCCAGAAAGGAGAAGTAGTTCGAAATGCTCTAATGTTGTGGAGTAGAGTTGTGTTCTGGATTTCGGTGATTTTTGGGGAACCATTTTGTTGAGTAGGATCCAGAAATTGATTTGATGTTGGTCTAGATTATTTCAAGAGGCATCAGCAAGAGTTAAGCTGATCAGGAAGGATGAAGTGACTCAGGATCGTCAAAAGAGTTAAACAGTTAAGAATGGATGGAATTTGGAATTTGAAGTTGAAATTTGGATATTGTTTAAGTTTTCTCCAATCAAAGGAGATATAAGATTTGGAAAAATTGGAGAGTGAGCTGCAGAAGTATTATGAGATTTTTCCTATGTTCCCAAGAGGATTAGTTCTTTGATCTATAGGATTAAATGGCCAGTTCGGATAACTGGAATTCATTTTATTTCACGTATCTCTGAGGGAATACGTGTTTGATCTGTCATTGGTTGTGGGATCAGCAGTTCAGAAGGATTTGGTAGTTGAGATGGTTTTGAGTTTAGTCTGATATTTTGTTCAGATTTGTAATCTAGATGGGAAGGAGTTCTAGACTATTGTAGATAGTTAGTTAAGATCCTGTAGAACGAGTATCCCGGTATATATATATACTTGGGGAAACTCGAGGAAATTCTATCCAGAATTTGTCTGGATAGTTAAATTTGTTTGATTAAATTGTTTGCTATGATTGATAGTGTATGATTGATATGTATGGTTGCTGTTTGAAACTAAAAAATTTTGCTGGGTTATTAAATTATCTTTGCTTTTAAATTTCGGGGACGAAATTATTTTAAGGGGGGAGGAATGTGATATCCCGGAAATTTGGCAATATCAATTTAATAATCTTTATAAATAATTAAATTGATTTGTTGATTTTATTTTGTAAATTGACAAGTTTATTCATTTTAAAGATTAATAATATTTAATTGGCAATATTTATTAATATCTTTTCTAACAAATTAAAATTGGTAAGATTTATCTTTCAAAACTTATATAAATGTTTTCTATTTATAATGTATATATATATTGGTATATATATTATAAATAGGGAGTATTTAATTTAATAAAGGATATGTTTTCAAATTATAATATATATGTATATATATTGTGATTTGAAGTTATGTATTAAAATTCAATATGATAATTATCAAGCTAATGTTAAAAATATTTTCCATTTAGAATATATATATTTGTATATATTGGAATGGAAAGAATATTGAATTTGAATTTAATAAAGTATTTTCAAACTTTAATATATATAATTTGTAATTTGGAAATTTGTAATTTGGTTTAATACTTTTGGAAATAATATTTGAGATTTAAATAACAAGAATAATTTCTTATTTATTATAAATATATATGTAAGCTTAAGTTTAAATAAGATTTAAATTAAGAAGTTTATTTGTTTTAATAATCCTTTCTCTTTAAAAATTCTAAAATAAGTCAAAATTGTTTTGTGAAATATATATAAAGTTAAACTCCATTTCTCAAGCATATAAAAATATGTTATATTAATTTGATCAAAGTGTAAGTTTTTATAAATAATTGTTTACATGAATTCATATTTGTATATTTATATAGAATCTTAAAGCTTATTTATAAAAGGATAAATACATTTTTATACATATAGATATTTTTAAATACACATGTAGGATTTAAATAAATCAAAATAAAAAAAAGAAGGAATTAACACTTGTAAATCAATAAGAAAGCATTTAAAACACTTGTAAACATATGGAAGCTTGGAGTGTTTAGGTGTAAGTTAATTAACTCTTAAGAGGACAAATGTCAACATTCTTCTTAATAATTAAAAATAAATAAATCAAAATTTAAAAGAAGAAATATTTTTACTATCTGCTGGAACTATTCTTTTCTCAACTAAAAACTAAGTTCGAATCTAAAAATCAAATAAAAGTCTGGAAATCAAAATGCTAAGAGAAAAAGAAAACTTGGAAATCAAAATTCAAAAAAAGCAAAATGAAATCTGGCATTCAAATGCAAATCAAAGGAAAGAAGATGGAGGCAAATTCAATAAGCAGTTTCAAAATCTTCAATTGCAATCAGATAAGGAAATCAAACTGCAAGTTTAAAATTCAACAAAGCAAAAGAAATGCAAGTTTAAAACCAAACATGCAAGCCTGGAAACAGTTTCTATTCTCTGTTCTCTGATAAAGGTGAGTAAACTTAAGTTTTAAAAACAGTTTTAAAATCTTGTTTCCACTTTGTTATGTGAATAAAATCATGTGTTAGCCTTCATGTTTGAATTGAAATGGATGTATGCATGTATACAATTGTTTATCTCCTGTGAATAGCTAGTTTATATGTATATTAGGCTCTGTGTATTTACAGAGTTTGAATCTTTCTTTTTAAAATCTATATCTCATCATATAATCACAGTTAGCTTTTGTTTTGTAAATGAAAAATGATGAAAATTATGTAACATCACTAATAAAAATGAGTTCTGGAATTTATATAAAGCATTTGTCTCGAAATCTTATAAACAGCAGTAAATTATAAATTTGGTTAAAATTTGATTGATTAAATTTTAAGTTTTGATTGCATGATTGGATTCAATATAGAAAATCATGAATTTTAATAGGTATAACTCGATTTTTAGTTTGAAATTTATGGAGCTTTCTCGAGTTGTTCATTTTGGGCAAGTTGATCGATTTTCGTCGATCGGAGGCGAGTGAAGACTTGATTTTTGGGATGGAGGTAGTGGAGATGTCGAGGCACTTGGGAAAAATAGTATGGTAATTTATCATTTATCGTGGTTGTTGGAATTTGAGGAGATAGGGTTTATTGTCTGGGTTTGTCGTGAATACTTCAAATGGGTCTCGTGACATCGAGAGATGATCGGAGACGACCGCGTTTTGTTTTGGAGATGTGGGTAGGCGAGGCGAAGCTATGGGGAAGATGGCGAGGTTCCTCGAGACTGGGATGATCGGAGACGAACGATTTCTGGTGATGCTTCGTTCCAGGTGATGGGTTCAAGTGTCGAATTCGAATCTCGTTCGAATCGCGAAGTTTGGAATGGTTGTACGTGATAGCGTGATGGAGTCTGACTTGCCGGAGGTCGAAATAGTGATCGCCGTTGATCATCGTGGGTGTGCATGTGCACGGCTACGTTAGCGTGCATCTGGAAATTCTGGGTGGAGAAGAAAGTGGATTCCACGGGTTTTCTTCGGGGATTTTCGTGTTTTACTCGGAGCAGATAGCGTAGTGGGGATACTCGAGAGTTACTTCGAGTTTTCTAAGCTTTTACCCGGGTTTTTGGTGAAAGCAGATTTTAAGAATTAATACAGGAAATGTTTCTAAGCTTTAAAACAAAGGTAAACAAGTTTTTCCTATAAAACCAAATTGCTTTCAAGATTATAAGTTTAATAAGTTTAAATAATTTAAATAAATAAGTTTCAAAGATTAGGGAAGTGGGTTTTCAAATGATCTTTGTATTAAAGTTAATTAATAACTTTGAAAAGCTTCAAAGATTTTAGAGGTAAAAATTAAATGTTGTAATCGTTTAATTATAACAAGAATTTATCTTAAGTAATTAAGATTTTGATTTATTAAAGGAAATTAATATGTGAAATTAATAAGGATAATTCATTTATTGAAAATGATTTAAGAATAGATAATAATTTAATTAAGATAAATGGTTTTTCTTAATTTAGATCTTTAAGTATAAATAGTTAAGAAATTATTTAATTAAATTTAAATAATTAATTTAATAATTAACTAAGTAATTAATTAGTGATTAATTAAAGATAATCACTTATAAATTAATTAAGTGTAATTACTTGATGAAGTAATTAAGGAATAATTACTGGATGTAATTAAATAAAGGTAAATTATTTAATAAAGTAATTAGAGGATAATTATTTTATGAAAGTAATTAAATGGAAATGATTAAGGGTTAATTACCTAGTGTTATTAATTTAATAATTTAGTTAATAAAGTTAATTAAAGGATTAAGGTTAATTAATAAGGTAATAAATTTTTAGTTAAGATAATTAATTAAAAAGTAATTAATTAAGGGAAGTAATTAAGGAAAGTTAATTACTGGATTAGATTAATCAAAGGTGATTAATAATTGTGGTTTAATTAAGAATAATTACTTAATGTAATTAATAAAATAATTAAAGGTATAATTAGGGATCATTAGTTTATAATTAATGATGTAATTAAGAATTGATTAATTAAGATTAATTAATCAAATGATAAGTGATTAATTGTAATTAATTAAGAATTAAAGTAATTGATTATAATTAATTAATTAATAAATGAAGTAATTAAAGGTTAATTACTGTATTGGTTAAGAATAATTAATTTGTGAAATTAATTAAAGATAATTACTTAAATGTAATTAAAGTATAATTAATCAAGGTGATTAATTAAAATAGATAATTAGAGAAAGATTAATTAAATTATTTGTAATTAATTAATGATTATATAAGTAAAATTTATAATGAAGTAATTAATTTGATTTACTTTAAATTAATTAAGAGATGAAGTAATTAATTTAATTCACTTTAAATTAATTAAAGATAGAGATAGTTAATTTAATTCATTTTAAATTAATTATGTTGTGATTAAGTAAATCATTGCTTATATAAGAATGGATGACATTGATTGTCTTGAATGGATGTAATCTCAGAAATGAGATAAGAAATGTTGTGTAGTATGAATGCTTGGTTACATTATGATGGTAATATAGATTAACTATTGTGATGTTGATATGGATTACCTATTTGGTTATAGATCATTTGTTTATTTGATAATGTGATTATCAATTGTGAATTGTGAATTATCTATCTGTATGAATATAGATAAGTTAAATTGTTTAAACCTTTAAACAACTTGGCCTTAAAAGATACGTTTTGGATTTCGATGAGACCGGGATCGGGTTTCCGTATACTGATATTCCAGGTCTGGAGACCCGAATACCACATCGATCCAAATTAACGATAGGTCATGAATCTCAAGTGAAGATGAAGATTCAGAGTGCAAGGGTTATTGTCGTTAACTCTGAGGGTGATTCCAAAACGAGTGTAACGAGATAATGCCTTCGGTTTCGTTCGAACCCGGAACGAACTTGTATGGATTGAATGCTTTCAGCACATCGTCAGGCGGACGATGAGCATTCTAAGTGATATGTTCTGATTAAAGGTAATCGTAACCTCAAGCCTCATCAACCGGGAATGGCTAAAACAGGGGAGGTGCAGCAAGGCTTCGTGGGTAGCGCCCACTGAGAGCAAGATATATCCCTGTCTAGAGGTCCCTTTCTATTTTTCGGCTTAGTGGGTAGTTGGAACTGCAGCCAACTACGGGGTTGTCTTGTTCGGGATTATCCAGTAAGGGATGGTTCCGGCTTTGTGTTGCAGGGGAGCGGGCGTACTCCTCGGTACGGTGATCTAGGCCACGTACTGTGACGGGCGGTACCCCAGTAGCCCTGCCATTGATGGAAACCCATTCTTCCTACGAGACCCTACGGTTTTGATTGTATAACCCACTTTGTGGCTAGTATGCTGGAATTTAATAATGTAACAATTTCAGCTATATGAGTATTTATTTGAAAACCCTAGACCCTATTATAATATAATCGAATTTCCTATCAAAGTTTTGGTTAGCGTAAGGTAAAAACTTACCCATGTTTATGTGTGGGAAGTCTTACGTGATACCTTTTGTTTTCAAAGGTTTTTCAAAGTTAAGCAACTTTTAACCGTTTACTCACACCAGACCCATGTCTGACCCAAGTGTTTATTTTCTGTTTTATTAAACTCTTGGGTACTCAAATTTGTATGAGTAGTCAAGGGATTCAGGTTAGCCTTGACGAATTCTGGAGGAGATTGGAGCAGGAGGCTTCAGCGTGTAGATATATAGAGTTTCCGCTGTGATGATGTATTGTATGGATGTAGTAGTGTTGTATAATAGACAGAATTTATAACTGTCTATTTTGTGATGTAAGTTGTGTACTCTGATGTATATGATACTATGTAATATCATATGTGATATATTATATTTCATTCGTTCCGCTGTGAGATTCTGATGTGTTGTTGTTCTCTCTTCTCTTCTTTTCTTCTTCTATCCCTTTCTTTCTTAATAATGATGCGTTTTCCTGGGCATAGGAAGGCGGGTCGTTACAGATCTGCTATTTCACTCTCACTGCTAGTACTTTTATAATCATCATCACTTTTATTCCATGTGGCTATAAAATTTCTTCTTTTCGATTTCTTTTCTTGGCCGTGTCGATTTCTAGGACAGTTGGACTTGATGTGGCCAGGTTTATTACACTTGTGATAGATGATCTCCCGTTCTTCTGGGTTATGTAGAACTTTAACAATTTGCTTTTCAGTTTTTGATTCAGAGTTGGATTTCCGTATTTGCGGTTCCACTTTTTGAATCCTTTTATTAGTAGCGCCAGCTCAGCTGCTCCATCATCATCATCATCACTTTCCGTTGTTCCTTTGAGAGCTATTGATTTCTTTCGTATCATCTCCTTTGCGCTCTTCCTTGAATTTCATTTCTAGCTCATAAGTGGTGAGATTTCCGATGAGTTCTTCAACTTTGATCTGCTTCAAATCCTTTGATTCTTGAATAGCTATGGCTTTGGCTTCAAAATTTCGTGGAAGGACCCTGAGGTTTTTTTGAACTATTTCCAACTCCGTGTATGATTTTCCAAGAGCTTTTGATTTGTATATAATATTGGAAAGTCGTCCGTACATCTCTTTGACATTTTCTTCCTTGGCCATTGTGAAATTCTCGTATTCGCTACTCAGCATGGCAAGGCGAGATTCCTTGACTTGAGATGTTCTTTCGTGAGTCACTTCAAGGGTGTGCCATATTTTCTGCGTAGTTAGACAATGTGAGATACGATTAAATTCAATTTGATCCAATGAACAAATAATAGAATTCATAGCTTTAGCATTAGCATTCTGTTTTCTATTTTTTAGATCTGTCCATTGATCCATCGGTTTATCTATTTCCTGACTATTTACAACTATAGTTGGCGTTCTATAACCTATCTCAACAATATTCCAAGCATCAATGGTTTTTAGAAAAAATTTCATTCTATTTTTCAAGTAAGCATATTCACCACTGAACATTGGTGGTCTAACTATGGACTGACCCTCAGCAAAAGCATTATTAAAAGAAGCCATTTTAAAAAATTCAATTTTTTTAAAAAAAATTGGTTTTTGAAAAATCAAAATTTTAAAACAAAAATTGGCTTTTATTCCTAGCTCTGATACCACTTGTAAGATCGATTTCACCCTAGAGGGGGGTGAATAGGGTGATACTATCAATTATAAAAAATTATTGTGGAAGTATATAAAATAATCGTAACACAGATATAGTAGAATTATAGCAGCACAGATAATAGCAGAATATTAAAAGCAGAAAATAGAACACACAGATTTACTCAGCTTCGGCAAAACCATGCCTACGTGCCTCCCCAAGGTTTCTACTAGAAATTAAGTAGTCAGATGCTTACACACGTAAACTCGCAACACCCGCTATCGACTAACCTAACTCTATGCTCAAAACCCTGCCACAACTCAGCCACTGAGTTGCGAATTCACGAACTACACCACCGTAGTTCATCCCCTAGTCACACGACTAGAAAATTACAAACGATTAAAAGAGGAAATACAAATTTTAAAAAAAATTAAAAAAACAAAACCTAATTTTAAGTAAAGCCCAATTAACAAATACTATTGCCAGCCCAAAGTAGTTAAAGTGATAAAACTATTTTCCCCTTTTCTTCATTTTTTTCTTCGGCCTGACTTCTTGCTTGCATTATGTACTTCGTTCCTCTTTCAGAAAGTTTAGGGCTTTGCTAAATCGAGGCATCGCTTGATATCATTCTATTGCAGTGATGAATACTCTTTTGATTTGGCTTGCTGATCGTTGCTTGCGGCTGCTCCGATTTGTCGAGCGCGTATGCTTGGTTTAAAATTGATACGTGATATTCTTTTTCGATTTCGATTATGCTCGACCTGATTCGAGTTCTGTATTGATGCTTTTCTCTGTGATATTTCTTGAACTCGAATGATGTCCATGCCGATGGTGTTAATGGTTAAATAGGATTCCAATTCCTATAATTTCGTTCGATTGAACTCGTCTAATATTGTAGCTTGGTCGTTCGATTTTGCTTGAGTGTATACGATTTGTTTAGACTTCTTCAATTCGTATAATTTGATGTCTACTTGATTAACACGGCTTTGAATTTGCTTTGTTCGACTCCTTGGCCACCACGGCTCTGACTTTGGTTTGAAACTGCTGTTGACATCGGTTTCTTAATTTTTGATTTGTTTTGATTCTTGTATTTTTTTCTTTGCAACTTGTTGGAATTTGACTTCGAAAAGTGCTTGTTCGATCACTGTCCTTAGTTTTGTAACTGTAGTTCTTTCATTTTTGCTTGCAGTCTTGACTTTGTTACTCCAACCGGTTGCCACTGAATTTTGATGTTGTTGCCATTCACTTGTGTACTTGCACTTTTATACAGTTGAGTTTCTATCCACTATTCATTCGAGTCTGCACTGTGCATTGCATATATGTGTGTTCATTTGATGTCGAGCATTTTTCTGTTGCAGTTTGGTTTTCCTGTACACTCTGTTGTTGAGCTTGTACTGTTCATTCGAGCTGCTGTTTCATGTGCAGTTTGTAATTTGTCAAGCACCATTTATATATATATATATATATATATATGTGTGTGTGTGTGTATGTGTTGTGTATTGACTTCATGTAGTCTTCACTTTGATTCCATATTGTATTGATGTATGTTGAGTAAGTTCATATGCTATGTCCTTGTTGCATTGCATTAAATCATTGACTGTTGACATGTGCATTTTGTTGTTGAACTTGGTAGCCTTGCTGTACATTTGAACTGGACTGGGTTATGGCCTCTGTTGCATATCACCATGTGTGCACATGAATATGCATGTGTGTGTATATATGTTGTTGAGACTTTTCCATGATCTAGTTGTCCTTGATTTTGTTCCAGAGCTTTACTGTTGAGGCTTTGTTCATTCTTGTGTGGTATACAGGTCCGGTCTTCGCCATTTCATTCGAGTCATGGATACTTGATGAAGCTTTGTTCGACTTTATGGTTGTTGTTCTTTGGTCTACCTGCATACTACATACATACATACACACACACACACACACACACACACACATATATATATATATATATATATATATATATGTTCACGCATGTAAATATGTATGTTTGTGATGCTCTGTCCACACTGACTGTCTTGTTTAGTTCATCCTGCTTTGCATTGTACTGTTGTCACAGGTGGAAGCTGCTTGTTTTGTTTGCTTTTGCTATTCACATGCTTCGATTTAAACTACAACTTTTACTCTTGCATTTGTGTTAAGGTGTATGTTTACTTGAGTCTGCATTGGACCTTGCTAGTTGCACTTGATTCTTTGGTCTTCAATGAGTCTGAATGTGCTTGTGTATTGATGCACTTGATATTTGAATTCATTTATGGTCTGATCATTTTGCTGTTCATATTTCCTTGAGTCTGAGTACAGTCCACTGGTTCACGATGTATTCATGTGTACTCGAGTCTAGTTGGACTGTTTAGCCTCTGTTTTTGCAGGCTTCATGTGTACACTTTCATCTGGATTTGTTTTACGTATTGCACCAGAGTTGAATCCAGCTTATAGCTCGGGATCGACCTTGTGCTAATATCATGACTTTATTTGTATTTCACCTGAGTTAAACCCGACTTTTGATTGGGTTTGACCTTGTGCTCACCTGTCCCTGTAATTTTATCAAGTGTATATTGGTGTACACGGCTTGTTGCATGTACAGCGATATACTGTGCATGTCACAAGTTGTTCGTGTTTGATGAATTCAAAATTAAATGATGACGAACAACCCAAATAACCGAGGCAAATACTATTTTCAAAATACATTTTATTTTACACTACCAAAATATTTCTCTTTCAATTTTACTGCGTTAGTGTTTACTTTGCAGATAACTCAGATGCTGAATTCATTCTGGAATAGAGTTGAAGATTAAATACGAGTGAATGAGTGCTATGTAGTGAGATGCTAATGTAAATGATAAATTGTGATGTAATCGAATTTGTATTGTAATTGAAATGGTGTATATATATAGTGAGAGCTCAAATTTGTACTATTCAAAATTGTAATAAAATATTTGTTTGAATAAAATATTTGTTTAAAAATAAATTCTGTGTTGTTTATTTTATTCAGCAAATATTTATTTAATTATGTGAAAGTAAAATAGTACATTAACAAATACATTTAAATGGATATGTATATGTTTATTATCATCAAACAAAAATCATATATTTGCATATTCAATAGAGCAATCACTCACGATTAACATTCTTATATTTCCTAAATTTAGTTTACATGAAATGACATTTTAAATATGCTGTTAAACTTGAATTGTTAAGTTGTTTAACTGTTAAATATGACTTGCCATTATCTGCAATTGTTTATCTATAACATATGATACCATAACCTATTGTATATATTATATTTCAATTTGTTGCTGATGATATATGCCAGTTGTTGATATGTTATGTTATTATCATATTTTTTCTCACTATGCAAGTTCCCTGCTAGTTTAGAATTCCTTATGGGTTTAAATGATACATACCCGACCGATATTATAGATTAGGGAAAATCGTTATGGGTTGAAATGATAAACCCAAGAGATTTTCATTGATTTTTGAATTTTGGGATTGCGGGTTGAAATGATATATACCCGTAAACATTAAATTTAAATCGCGGATTGAAATGATAAATATCCGTATCACTTGACCATAGGATAGAAAACTATATACGGACACCGTTGGTCTATATTTTGAAAATGATTTCCAAATTTGAAAGGAATTATATGGGTTTTAAGAATGTTTATTTTAAAATTAAATGCTATTTTTATATATGTATAAAACTTAGATTTTTCAAAATAATATGTTTTGGAAATTTTAATTTATGAGTTAGTTTTGGAAAATATAAATTTTAAAATTTTTCTTATAATTGTTTTAAAAATATATAAAATAAGAATTTAATTGAACTTATTGATTTTGATATTTTGAAAGGTATGATTTATAACTTGATTTGATAAAAAGTGATTAAATGAATATTCACAACTTTAAATAAAACCGAAACTGAATATTTAATGTCGATCCAAATTTATAAATTGAGATTTTATTTTATAGTTATTAAAATGAATAAGTGAATATTTTCCAATTTGAATAAAATTAAAGATAAATGTTGAAATATAAATGAAACTTATATTGAAATGTTTGAATATTTAAAACTTTGAATCTTATTGGAATTGAAATGATAGTTTGTAACGACCCGGTATTTTGGACCATTCAAATCGACAATAAATCCACACATGTCGGACTTGAATAATTCAAAACAATGGACTGTAAATAAAATTTGGCAAAACTCAGCATATACAATAAATAAAATAATTACAGACCACAGACACAGAGTAATATAACAATAATGCAGCGGAAACAAAAGGATAGTAGTTCATGAAGCTACTATATATATATATATAACAGAGTTAGACAAGATACAACAGAAGTCTCGAATACAATAGAGGTCTCAATACAATAATCAAATACAAGATCTGAATACATCACTGGAATCAACTGAATAACTGAAAGCAGGATCGATAGATAGCTGGATCTCCAAGCGAAGCTCCAACTCCAAAGGTGAGTCTCAAATGCTGTATCATTCGGTCTGACCCGAGCGTAAAGCAAAACCAAAACACTCGAGTCAGGATTAACATTCTTATATTCAATAAATCCAACTCAAGTGAAATATCAACTGAAATACAAGTAACTTAAAGGATGTTTGGGATAACCATCCTCTAAGGGTCCGTTAAACTATTTACTATGTAGTAATATACGCTATATACAGTAGTGTCTAATTAGTAAAGTATAATCATATAGAAAATAGCATTAAGGGGATGGAGAACCTTAACGCGGTCGGATCTTAAAATCATAATCGTAGTAAAGCTCGATATGGTAGGTGACATGGCACACAAGGCATTGCCAGGGTAGATATACCAATTACGCACACGGACTGATGGATACGCATAGCAGCCACTACCGTTCCACCTTGAACAACACTCCCAAATCGAAGGGTGGCCACCAAAATCAACAAGTAATAGAATGAAATCGAAGAAGTGTGTCCGATACGAGGTGCTACCTCACTGGCCCGAGATCGCTCCTGTTTTAGTCACCTTATGCCAACTCACGGGAGTTGAGTCCACGTATATACCTTAGGATCGTCGCCACCATCCTACTTCATTCTGGAAACTCCACCGCGTACACAGTTGTCAAAGTGGTTTTCGGTATCGACAGAGAGTATGTCCATATCCGATCCCGGTCTCTTTAACAACCAATCGTTATTATAACACCATGGTCATTTACAAATATATATACTTTCAAAAACACAATTTTTTCCATTTCAAAACATATCCTTTACTTCAAAATAGTATATACTTTAAACCAAAATATCATTATCATTTCAAAACTCAATTTAATACGATATCATTTTCACTTCAAATATATCCCTTTTCAAAATCATATCACTTTCCAAGTTACAACGCTTTCGAAATCATAGTCTTTTTAAAAATCAAAACACATTGGAAATCACAGCTTTGAAATCATAGTATTTTGGAAATCATAACACTTTCCTTTTAAATAGTTTAGATATTAAAATTTCTTTATAAAATAAATAGTTTCCTCAAATTTCACAAATCGATTCAAATTAACTCGAATTCAAAAATTTAATTTAATCAAATCTCAAATCATCAGTTTCAACTCGATTCAGCTTCTAAATAAACCATTTCAAATTATCGATTTCAAATACATATCTGAACCATAAAATAAGCCATTTCAATTTTAATATATTTCAAAGCTTTAAATATTCAACATTTCAAAACTAAATTCGATAAATTTATATACATATCAGATTCACTTTACAATTATTTAGTTTTGAAATATTAACTTAATCATTTCCATAACATTTAAATACAATTTCAATTTACAAATTTAAATAAACAAAATGTCCCATTTAAATATATATAAGTTCGAAATATCCATTTAAGTCACCTTTTCAAATTTCAAGTTGTAAAACACTTCTTTAAATTTCAAATTCAATACATTTCAAATCAACTTATTTAAGTTTAATTCTTAAATAAATATAATTTCAATCAATTTCAAATCATTATAAATTCTATATTTGAAAATATAGATATTAAAAAAAATCTTAAACATATTATTTATCAACTTTATTAAATCAACTTTAATGAATCTTTAAAATCAATATTTATCAAAACCATATATTTCTTTTCAAAAACCAAAGAAATCATTTTCAAAACATTTATATATTGACCAACGGTGCCTGTGTATAATTTTCTATCCTATGGTCAAGTGATACAGATATTTATCCTTTCAATCCGCAATTTAAAATATATATACAGGTATATATCTTTTCAACCCGCAATCCCAAATTCAATTAATTGAAAACCGCTTGGGTTTATCATTTCAACCCATAACGATTTTCTCCTATTCTACAAGATCATTCGGGTATGTATCATTTCAACCCATAGTGATTCTATACTAACATGGAACTTGCAGAGTGATAACATATATGATAATAAAAATAACAATAGTAACAGGCAATATATCATCAATATAAATAACAGATAATGGTGTCAGATGTCACAGGTGAACAGATACAGGTAATGACATATATATAACAATGTGAATAACTAACAGCAGCATATTTCAATTGACGTTTCAATTGAAATCAAATTTAATAAATATAAGAACATTAATCGTGAGTGATTGCTCACCTTTCGAGGCTAGAGGAGTTTGATAAACAACAAGCTACAGATTGGATCACGATTTAGAAAATTGAACAATCCAAACGACAGTCTCAAAGTGAAGTAAGCGGAAAGCGGATTTGACGGACGAAGCTGATAGATAGGAATTGACGGAATAATTAGAATCAACTTGATAGAGACAGAAAAATATATCTATTATTATTTCCTTGAAATTAATATTTTAATTCAAGATAAATATCAAAATAAAAATAAATAAATAAATATATATATATATATATAATATTTTTAAATCCTAATATATCTAATCAAACATTCAAATAAATGTACTCTTATGTATATATATGCTAATATGACCTTTACATACATATATATACAAAAAAAATGCAAACTACTTACATATATTGTTTATTCATTTTGAAAATATCTATATATACAATTTCCAACATAACCCAGCAGATCAACTTATACTACATGATTAATATATATGACAAACAACTTATATTATATATTAATCAACAACTTCCAAATGCTTACCAATATAAACAACAACTTGTTCATTAAGCATAGTTATATATATAAAATATCTATATATTGAAACCAACTCATAAAATAAATGTATATATACCTATATGTATATAAATATGTAACCGAACATATACTTATTAAAACTGATGTACATAACTTGTACAAAACTACACATGGTAAAACATATATATACAAAACCTATGTACATAAGTGCAATTCAAAATCATTATACTTAAAACTCAATTAATAAAATCAGAGTATATATAAATTATATCTTAAATCAATACCTGAAATCAGTAATTTAAAGTTATAACAAATAAAACCCATACTTTAAAACCTATAACAAGCAAACATAACATGTGATCTACTATATACTTAAACGGAAAATAACTAACATATATCAAAATGTTCAAACAAATCACATAGGCATTACTGTAACCAATATATGTGCAGGCTAATTAAAAACTGTTTGTGAAAATATAGAACAAAATACACACACATATATACTTGTACAAACTCCACTATATAACAACATTTGAAAACTTTATACATATATCACATTGTATACTTTATACACTATATATATCAATCTTAAACCAAATCAGTATATGTTGCTGTAAATATATAAGCAGTATAACATATATATACTTTAAAGCTACAATATTAATACATATGCCGAAGAACAATAGTGAGTATATATTTTATAAATTTATATACTTTACATCAAAACAGAACTCGTATGCTTACAAACTGATGTATATATAACTCGTGCATATATAGACACATATACAAATTCATATACATTCGCAAAATTTAACTGTAAGATATGAAACAAAGCAGCCTGTAATATATATATATATATATATTATTAATACCCAATATATATATATATATATATCATACTGTTATAGGAAATCACTTATATAAACATATCATCATAAACCGAGGTCAGCAAAACTAAAAATATATATATTCAAACAATCAAAGTAAAATATTTATGTACATATACCAATTTAACAAACTATATACATATTTCATATATAACTAAATATACTATACATAGATATAGATGTACCTCGGTAGATATGCAAGCTGGCCAAAGATGGTGGAGAGAAGAGGAGGAGGAAAACGAGGGCTGAGGAGGTGGGGGTACTGGGTATAGATTTGGTCATGGGCGAAGGACAGTGGGTTGTGGCATTTGGTTGTCGCAGCAGTGCTCGGAGGGATGCAGCTATTGTGGAGGATGATGAAAGGCACAGGCACGCTCGGATGAGAGGGGATGGCGGCACTGGGTGGTCGGGTTTGGTTGATGGTTGGAGTAGAGAGAGTGGAGGATGAGCGTGAGAGAGGAGGCGAGAGCTGAAGGCTGTGGGAATGGTGGTGGGATAGATGACGTGGAGAGGGAGATTGGGTCGGGAAATTTGGGAGAGGCGTCTCTGCTTCGGGTCTAGGGAGGAATTGCGCGGGTGAAGCTCTGGGTTTCTCTGGGGTGGGTGGACTTCGGCAAGAACAAAGGGGAATTGGAGAGGGGAGGGAGCTGCTTCGAGAATTTTGAAAGGAGGCGCGGGTGGAGCTTCGGGAACGCAAGGGAAGAAGGGGAAGCAGTTCGAAAGCAAAATATAAAAGAGAAAGAAAAAGATGTGGAGGAATTTGCTTTACAAATAAAATGAAAGTATAAGGGTCAATAAATTAGTCGTTCAGCTTGATGAGTACAAAACGTATAAAGTTTTGAATGCTATAATAAATGCTAGGAGAAGAAAAATGAGCCGTTCAACTTTATACGTTTACACCTTTGAAAGGTGTGGGGCAAAACAAACGTACCAATGCAAATATAAATTGAAGTGATGGGACTGTAACAACTGTACATTGATTTAGAAGTTATAAAAACAATTTATTATATTACTGAATTCACGTTCAAACTTGAAAAGGCAAACGAAAGCTAACTGTCACAATTCAGGGTACCGATACGACGCACTGTTTTATTGTTTCTGTCACGTACCGGACCTCAAAATACAGAGTTGAATATACCGTAGAGATCAGCGCGACGAGATGATCAAAATGGTACACAGATATCAGTGGTACGGTCATCCGATCAAAAGTCGATAACCGGTACCAAAAATGCTGCTATTCTAACAGAAATAAGATAAACGGAGCAACAGAAGTCCAAATTTTGAAAAACGAAAGATGATGACTTACTCAGAAGATGATTTAGAATTTTATTACATAAAATATTCAAGTTTGGAAAACGTTTTATTATCATCAATTTTTAACTGATCTGAATTGAAATAAAATTACCCAATAAAATAAACTTCAATATTATCAGATGAAAATTTACCAGTTGCTATGTTAAAATAGACGTATTCCAAATATTAAAATTTTATTTTCAAATTTTATTGTTTAAAATTTACAAAATTTCAAATTAAATATATAAATAAACAAATAAAATTATCTAAATTTACGGGTCGTTACATAGTTCAAACCTGGATTTGTAATCGATAAAAATTGAAACGGTTTATTGAGAATTTGAATTGACTCTTTAACCTTTTAAATTGAAAGTGTGGAACAGTGATTGATTTAAATTGAATTTTGGAATTTAAGTTGATTTGAATCGATTTGTGGAATTGGACGAACAATTCTAATTTGGAAACTATTTCAGTATAACTCTTTAAATAAATATAAACTATTTTTAATTTACAACTATTTTAATATATAAATTATTTTAATATATAAACTATTTTAATTTATAACTATTTTAATATATATACTATTTTCAATATCTAAACAGTTTAAGTTGGAACTGTTATGATTACGAAAGTGTTATCAAAAGTGTTATGATCTCAAAAGTGCTATGATTTCTAAAGTGTTATAATTTCGAAAGTGTTACGATTTTGGAAATGAATATTATTTAAAGTGAATAATGATATTGAGTTGATATGGTTTTGGAATGAATACGATATTTTGATATGAAGTATGAACTATTTGAAATGAAATGACCACGGTGTGAAATAAGAGTTTGGTTGTTAAAGAGACCGGGATCAGATATTGTCATACTCCCTACCAATACCGAAAACCACTTTAACAACTGTGCATATGGTGGGGATTCCAGAACGAAGTAGGATGGTTTGGCGACGATTCTGTATCAGGATTAACGTAGCCCTGACTCCCATGAGTCAGCTTGATGTGGCTAAAAAAGGAGCCATGTCGGGCCAAGTGAGGTCTTTCCGCCGATTAGGCACATTTCTTCGATACCATTCTATTACTTTGTGATTTGATTCGGTGCACCTTTGATTTGGGAGTGTGTCTCGAGGTGGGCGGTAATAGCTACTATGCGTTACCACCAGTCCGGATCCGTAAAACGGTAGAATCCTACTCTGGGCATTGCCTCGTGTGCCTTGTCCCATGCCTTATCGCGCCTTCTACGAGTTTGTTTTGTACCATACCTATGGAGTGCTCCCTGAGTATCCCACCGGTTTGGTGGGGCTTACAGTATCTGTATAGACTATGGGAATATATAAAAATGTGTTAAGGGGGATATGGATAACGCCTTAATGCTATTTTAATACTTTACTTTATTGATAGACATATTATTATAGCGTATATTACTACATGGTAGATAGTTCCACGGATCCTTAGAGGATGGAAATCCCAAACATCCTTTAAGTTACTTGTATTTCAGTTGACATTTCACTTGAGTTGAATTTACTAATATAAGAATGTTAATCCTTACTCGAGTGTTTTGTGTTTTGCTTTATGCTCGGGTCAGACTGAGTGTCACAACATTTGAGACTCACCTTTGGAGATTGGAGCTTTGTTTGAAGATCTATCTATCCAGCTTTCAATTATTTCAGTTTAGTTCAATCATTTATGTTCAGACTCGTCAGTTGCTAATGTATTAGAGATTCATTTATATTTGAGATTCTGTTGTATTTTGTTTCTGACTCTGATGTTTTATAGTAGCTTCATGAACTACTATTTATCTATTCCGCTGCTTATTATTGTAATACTCTGTGTTTGTGATTCTGTGATTGATTTATTTACTGTATATGCTAAGTCTTGCCAAATATAAATTAACAATCTGGAATTTTGAGTAATTCAAGTCCAACATGCGCGGATGCGAATGGTCCAAAATACCAGGTCGTTATAAGTTTCGTCGTGCTGATCGCCACGGTATATTCATTCCTTTGTTTCGGCATTCACTACGTGGTAAAATCGATAGAACGTTTCACCATATTCGTACCCGTTTGAACCTTTTGGGATTTTGTGTCCTTTCGTTGTCAATCAGGTAATGTTGATAGTTGATGGCTATTAATATCCCCAACTGTTCATACATGACTTTTGCTTTTCCATGGTTAGAATCTATTTCAGTTCGTTCTTTCATTTCTATCGTGAAAACAAATAGCCTTTGCAATCAATATTTTCTGTTACCACTCCTACCAATCAATATAATTGTTCGTTTGCTTCACCGGTTTCATTTCTCTTCCACCCTTTCTTCTTCCCTTTTCTTTTTTTGTTTGGCTATGCCTTGTTTTATAATATATATATATATAATATTATATATGGCTACACTTATATATTTTTCATTTGCCTAAAACCTACTCGTATTCACCTGGCTTGATGCCCTGATTCATCACCTTACACTCGCCACCCCACCATTTTGTAACCCGCTATTCACTCACACGGCAAGCCTCACATCACCGAGTACCCTCTGTAACAACCCGCATATCTATCGATTTTATATTTAAATATTTTATTTAAATATTTTATCGTTAGTCGGATATTAGTCCGAAAAGCTACTTTTTGCATACGGTCAAATTAGGACTCGAGACCACCCCCATTGGGTTCAAAATGACGATTGCGATCTTTTTGAGTGTAAACTTCGATATGTTTGGAGATAGTGAAATTTTCGTCACTTTTCCCGCTTGAGACTTTGGTTTGGACTGCACTTCCTTAGTTCAGCCCAACCATCTTCCTCACTCTATCAAAACACTTGAAGCTTTCTCAAAAATGGTGGTGGGAAGTGGAAATTAAAACTCCAAACACAAATTCCATTGCAAATCCGAGATTCAACATCAAATTCACGTGAAGACCATTGATTCAAGCTTGTTGGTGTTCTTGCTTTGCTCTCAAATCTCCATCTTCATCAAATTCCGTGAAAAGGTGAGATTTTTGATCTCACATCTTGCCTATATCTATCTTGGACTGTTGGGAATGATCCCCTATTGTATTTGCATCAACATTTGCATTTGGTTTGGATTGGATTGGCGAAAAACTTCAATTTTCAGCGTTTTGGTGATTTTTCTGGCCTTAAGTCGTTTCTGGCCTTCGCTGAGTCGTCCACGAGTTAAGCCTAAGTCGTGAGTCGTTCACGAGTTAAGGGCTTAAGTCGCGCGCGTGCATTTCTGTTCGCCTGGCTTGAGTCGTTCACGAGTTAAAGGCCTGAGTCGTTCACGAGTTAAAGGCCTGAGTCGTTCTCGAGTTAAAGTGTTAAGTCGTTCTGGGTGTTCTGCCTTCGCTAGGTCGTTCGCGAGTTAAAGTGATGAGTCGTTCACGAGTTACTGGCTTGAGTCGTTCGCGAGTTAAAATGCTGAGTCGTTCACGAGTTACTGGCATGAGTCGTTCACGAGTTAGCACTTAGGTCGTTTGACCTGTTTCCTCTAGGTCGTTCGACCTGTCCTTCTGCTAGGTCGCGTGGCATTCCTCCCTTAAGTCGTAAGTCGCTTGCCTCCCTTAAGTCGTAAGTCGCTTGCCTCCCTTAAGTCGTAAGTCGCTTGCCTTCCTTAAGTCGTAAGTCTCTTGCCTCCCTTAAGTCGTAAGTCGCTCGCCTTCCTTAAGTCGTTCATCTGGTTGAGTCGCACCATTCCTTAGCTCGGTCATGCTACCACTGGACCAGCTTGCCTTCACTAAGTCGAACCCCGAATTACTCTGCGTAGGCAATCTTATCTGACAAAGCATTTATCAGAATTTCTACTTTGATGGTTTTGGGATTGACTTCTTTGGACTTTACTCACGTCTTCGAACGTGAATTGATTTGTTTCTACAATCGTTTTATGACTTGTCACTTTAAAGATATATGAAGGTTTCAATACTAATAGTAAATATCAAAACTCTTTCATCAAAGCGATTTCAACACTATTTTAAATATCAAAAGTTCATTTTCTCAAACCGATTTTCAATCTACTAGTATATACAAGCCTTTACTTCACTCGAATGAGAAATCGACTTAAACGACTTAGTAAAACGAGTGGTATGAAACGCTTGCGTTCACTTCGTCGGTTAGCTCTTGGACTTGTTCGATTGAACCCTTTTTGTGACAATTTCCTAGTGAAGATTTACAGCTTGTTCGTAAATATTTAAGTTAAGCAAGTGGTTATGGGACATGAAGCTAAACTCATATATTTACTAACTTGGTGTGATTGACACTTCCTTATGATCATGACGATCATTTTTGTGATTTAGACTAGCGATTAAGCGATGTCTCTTTGTCTACGTGGGAGACTATACCCCGATCATGTGATGTTTCGCCATCACATTTCCTATGGTCTTTGGGCCATTCCTGTGTGAAAATTTAATGGATAGCTTCCATGAGATATCATCTCGTCATGTGTTTACGCGTAGGTGAGTTTTCATGCTCCCATTCATGTGTTAGGCCTCCCCCCTTTATGTGTTTTCTGGATTTCTGATGATGATTTCTGGAATTTTGTGCTTCACCAATTTTCATGATTTTCATTGATATGATATCAGTTTTTGTGCATTGGTGAATTCATGTGTTATTGACTTGTTATGAATACAAGTTTAGGGTATGATACCCTATTTTATCTTTGAGAAGATTCTTGTGATATTGATTAATCTTTTGTTGATTATCATTTACATACTTATAGTAGTATGTCGCTATGGTTATTACATGTTCATGTCATGCCTTTTACTGTATACCATATCATCTGATATTTATAGTTAGACTGATCCGTTTATTATTTTCTTATAAATAATACTCGGGTCAGACCGAGATGTTACAGGTGCTTCTGCTTGACTTCTCTTCAGGATTATTCTGACTTTTGGCTAACTACCTAGATTAGTAGTTTTTGGATGTACACCTTTGAGATATAGACTCTATGTTGTGTACTTATTCTTTTGTATAGCACGTGATGCTATTCTTTTGTATTATCGTGGATCTTTCCGACCACTACTCTGATGTACACTTTCATGTGATATATATATTAATTCATATCTTCTTCCGCCTTTGTGATATGGATGTCTGTGACTGATTTATGTTATGATTATTTCTATGTTTGTTTTCCGAAGATTATATATAGCCACCGTGTGATAGCTTTGTGTTTGTACCGGTATGTCGGATTTCCTCCTTAAAAGATATGCATTCTATTCTATCTGACGTATCGGTGCTCGCACAAAGAAGTTACATGGATGGTCGCTCCTCCACAGCCTTATTCTCCGCGCTAATTGACAGCACTACATCGTAGTGTTCTTGGTTAGCTTGGGTATAGAGGTGGGGCGTGACACCCTCTCTCGATCTTGCTCTTCCAACCATCCACCCATGCTTCCTCCACCCCTCTCATGCTCCAACCTTCCTTTCTCTTCACCAGACAAACCAACCCACCCCTACAGTTCACCCAGTTCCTCCATCAACCTTTGCCTTTCCACCAACAGCCGACTCCGGCCTTGAACACGCTCCCTCCGTGTAGTGACACCCGACCCCTTCCATCAACGCCCTTCGAGCTTCGCCCGCTTAACCATGCCTGACCGCCACCCTCTCCGATAACCGACCCCGAAGCCTCATCTCCAAGCTCCGCTTGAGCCCATGTCCTCCTCTTCCCACCATGATCCGATTTTCCATTCCTTCCACGGCATAGCCAACACCTTTCCACCACCACGCAACAGCCATCCTTCACCCCTGCAGTGCCTTGTCCCTCTCTACCACTACCCCCTTATTTCCATCACCACTTCAACAGCCTGGCCGACCATCCTCTCCCCTAGCCGAAGTCTCCACCTTGTACACTGCTGCTCTTCTCCTCTCTTTTATGCATATGAAGGTATATATTATATTATTTATATTATATTATGAAGAAATAGTATATATTACAGGGTATTATACATATATGTTGTAAGTTTTGATCATTGGGTCTGTTCTATAAAGAGTATTTATATGTATATATATATATTAAATTTTCATTTATTGTTAAGTATTGTTTTAAAATATAATATGTATGGATATTTTGATTTTAGAAATGTACGTATATATCCCATATATATATAAATATTATACATATCGGTCTCGGTATTGTTTTTTTAATATAATATGTGTGTGTGTGTGTATGTAAGTCTATATGCTAGTTTATATATATATACATCTAAGTATATATTGTTTTGAATTCAAGTCTGCATATAATTTGAGTAATCTGCATATATTTTATATATATATATATTCAAGTCTACATATAGTTTGAGTAATCTGCATATATTTGTTATATATATCTTAAAGTCTGCATATAGTTTGAGTAATCCAATATATTTGTTATATATATTCAAGTCTGCATGTAGTTTGAGTAACATGCATATATTTGGATATAGTCTGCATATATTTATTGGAATAGCCTGTATATATATTTGCTTGCATATACATAGCTTACATATAAATTGTTTGTGTATATATATATATATATATATGTATATGTATATATATATATATTGTATAAAGATTTTACTAGTTTTTTTTTTAAAAATATCAATATGTTTTATTGTATATTATATATATATATATAATATTTTTTCATCGATTCAAGTCTGTCGTGCCCTGCTCTGTTCATCGTGTCGTGCTTTGGAATGTGTGCTTGGATTGTCGCATCTTGTCCTTGTTACCCCTCTAGCCTCGAAAGGCGAGCAATCACTCACGATTAACATTCTTGTATTTCGTAAATTTAATTTATATGAAATGACAATTTAAATATGCTGTTAAACTTGAATTGTTAAGTTATTTAACTGTTAAATATGACTTGCCATTATCTGCAATTGTTTATCTATGCCATATGATACCATAATCTGTTGTATATATTATATTTAAATTTGTTACTGATGATATATGCCTGTTGTTGATATGTTATGTTATTATCATATTTTTTCTCACTCTGCAAGTTCCCTGTTAGTTGAGAATTCCATATGGGTTGAAATGATACATACCCGAACAATATTATAGATAGGGGAAATCGTTATGGGTTGAAATGATTGTTGCGACTTTTCTATTGATTAGAAAAACACAAATTTCAATAAATTCTGCAAGCGCACAGGCGTGTAGTATGCAGGTCGAACACAGGGAATTGCGTTTTAAAACAATTGAAATTCATTTTTAAATCTTAGGCGTGTTAAACAAATTCGATGATGGTTTTGAACGGATAATAAAAACAATAATAAAAGCAATCACCCTGAAATTCCAAATTTCACTGAAACTAATCAACGAAATTTACTGTAGAATTCAGAGTAGAAATAAAAAGTACGGAAGGGAAATAAACAGAATAAACAACTGGAAATCAAACGAACTGTATTTAAATTACTGAAAAGAGTACTAAAACAAAAATAAACAGACTGCTAAAACTAATTAACAAATCTGTCCATGCTCTGAAATAAATAACATTGCTGAAAAAATAAACTAGAAGAAAGAAGTGCTGGGTAAGAGATGATCCTTTGGTTGCTGTATGATGCTGTATATATAGCCTTTTCCAGCCCAGAAAATCAATTGCTACTTTTTAGGAGGAACTAGTCTTTTGCTTGAATTGGTGAAAGATAACATATATACGTCCACATCATTGCTTGAATTGGTCCATATTGCTTTGAATTGATATTTGCTACTTTGAGAATATGCAGCCAATATTTACTAAGTCAAAGTATGTGCATGTTTTGCCACGTCATTGATTGAAGAAAATATATGTTGAACATTGGTTGGTCCCCACTTGCTTGAATTTATTAAATTTGTTCCATGCTTTGAGATTGAGCACGTGACTTGAGATATATATGATTTGTTTCCCATGTTGCTTGTACCCATATGCTGAAGTGAAAACGTGAACTGACTCATTACGTTGAAATATACATGTCTTATTGCTTGATTTATTCGGTGCTCAAAATGTTGCACTCTTTTCTACGTGTCATTTGAATCAATGGATGGCACAACCGATTAATTTCAGCATAGCACTTCGGAATCTATAATCTGCAAAACGACAACAAAATACCCGTATAGTACCGCTTTATTAAAATAAAAATATATGAAACAAACGGTTTAATATGCAGAAAAATACGTTCATCAAATACCCCCACACTAGAACTTTATTCGTCCTCGAATAAGCAAGAAAATAAAAACTAACGAAATCCTTTTTCGTAGGAAACACGATTGCATTGAGCATATGCAACAAGCCGTTAAACCTCTAGGTGTCCCTAGTAGGACGAGTGGTGTCTCGTGAGGGTTTTCAGCCGATACTACCCACAAAATCCAAATGTAGTATGTGAGGATCCTAATGTACTACATGAATGCAAAATTTTAAACAAATGGAGACTTGATTTATTTCAGAATAATTGCAACAAAATAATGTAGATCAGTTTTAGTCAACTTCTTAGAAATTTTTTTTTTTTTTTTGGTTCCTCACTAATCACAAATTTCAATATAACTCAAGTTTTCATACATTAGATTCTAGTTTGGCCAGTTGTTTCGGTCGATAACATGGTGCAGCCATGAAATAAATTCTTTATTGTTAATCACAGTTTTTTTCAAATGGTATTTTTCATTTCCATTTGTATAACAAGCCAAATCAATAAAGTCAAGAAGTGTTTGGGTTTCAATAGCTTAGTCTCTCTTTATTAATTTTTTTTATATATACACCTAACTTTTGGACCAAGGTATACCACCCATGCACTGCCTCGCGGGCTTACGTGAGAGTTGGGACAGAGCTTGGCGGATTGTGCAAACCGACGCTGACTATGTCAGAAAAGGTCGGTAATCCTTAGGTGATTATTTATTTAATTTCTTTATACACCTAACTCAGAATGCTGAGGCCAGATATACCATCCATGCACTGCCTTGCGGGCTTACATGAGAAGAGTACAGAGCGTGGCGAGTGTACACACTTTCATAAGTGTGTACACCTATTGACTCTAGGTGTTTCTTAAATCATTTTTTTTTATAAAATGAATTAAAGAGAGTTATGCAAATCAACTTAACACCACTTAACTTCAATGATTTGAAATGTCAACGCATGTACTTTAAATCTACCATTTTTTTAAACAAAGACTACAATTTAGAAAGGATTTCATAACCATCACCTACGAATCTCCCTATATACTAACCTCACTATTATCGCTTGTAATTCAACTTTTCATTATATTTTACATTTGAAATTAGCGATTCACAAAAATTTTCATTAATTGACTTCAACTGTTTACTTACTTTGTTGTGACTATTTAAAAACAAGTCAAAGTCCTAATAATGGAAAATGAGGCAAAGACAAAATGAAATTTGAGAAAAAAGAAAAAAATATGATGAGATGAAGCTAAATTTTTTTTTAAATGATGATGAGATGAACTTATGAAAAATGAATAAACAGTATAAGACATGTATCCCCCCCACACTGGATGAGACAGTGTCCCAACTGTCAAATGGAATGCAAATGCAAAACTAAAAAAATACAACCTGATATGTACAAGAAAGTGAGTGACTCATGCCGAATAGCTAGGTTCGTGGAGATCCACGAATTCATCTTCCTCATGTTGTTCAAACTCAAGAAATGGCTTCAAGCGTTGTCCATTGACCTTTGAAATGGAACCGTCCCTAGGATTTTCAATTTCAACTGCACCATAAGGGTATACGGTTTTCACAATATATGGACCTGTCCATCGAGATCTCAACTTGCCCGGAAATAAATGAAGTCTGGAATTATATAAGAGAACTTTTTGCCCTACTTCGAATGTCTTACGAAGTATGAATTTATCATGATAAAATTTAGTTTTCTCTTTATAAATCTTTGCATTTTCATATGCTTCATTTCTTAGTTCTTCTAATTCTGACAGTTGTAATTTACGATGTGATCCAGCTTTATCTATGTCAAAATTAAGGTATTTGATTGCCCAAAGTGCACGGTGCTCGAGCTCAGCGGGTAAATGACATGCTTTTCCAAAAATTAATCGGTAGGGTGACATTCCTAGATTGGTTTTAAAAGCTGTGCGAAATGCCCAAAGAGCATCTATCAATTTAGATGACCAATCTTTTCTATTTGAGTTCACTGTCTTTTCAAGAATTTGTTTGATCTGTCTGTTGGAAATCTCGACTTGACCGCTAGTCTGTGGATGATATGGAGTAGATAGTTTATGCGTGATAGAGTATTTCTTAAGAAGAGATTCAAAAGCACGATTACAGAAATGAGAACCGTTATCACTTATGATAGCTCGAGGTGTACCAAAACGAGAAAATATGTTTTCTTTCAGGAATTTGACAACAACTTTATTGTCATTCGTTCTGGTGGGAATGGCTTCAACCCATTTAGACACGTAATCCACTGCAAGGAGGATGTACAGATTTCCAAAAGAATTCGGAAAAGGTCCCATGAAATCGATGCCCCAAACATCAAAAATTTCGATAACAAGGATTGGGTTTAGGGGCATCATGTTACGTTTGGAAATACGGCCTGTTTGTTGACATCGAGCGCATTTGGAGCAAAATTCGTGAGCATCACGAAAAAGAGAGGGCCAATAAAAACCGCACTGTAATACCTTGGCAGCGGTTTTCTTTGCTCCAAAGTGTCCTCCACATGCGTGATTATGTGAAAAAGAGAGAATACTGTGGAATTCATGTTCGGGGACACACCTACGAATGATCTGATCAGGACAATATTTAAAGAGATAAGGATCGTCCCAGTAAAAGTTTCGAACATTGGAGAGAAATTTTTGTTTATCTTGTTTTGACCAATGGGAAGGTGTTTCATTTGTGACAAGATAATTTACAATGTCGGCGTACCATGGTGCACTAGAAATAGAAAGAATTTGTTCATCGGGAAAATGATCGTTGATTTGAGTGTCATCGACGTTTTCGTGCACAATACGGGAGAGATGGTCGGCTACGACATTTTCAGAACCCTTTTTGTCTCGTATTTCTAAGTCAAACTCTTGAAGAAGTAGGATCCAACGGATTAAGCGGGCTTTGGCATCCTTCTTCGTGAGTAAATACCGTAATGCGGCATGATCGGTGTAAACTATAACTTTAGAACCTACGAGATATGATCTAAACTTATCGAGGGCGAAGACAACTGCTAAAAACTCTTTTTCTGTGGTTGAGTAATTTAATTGAGCATCGTTTAGAGTTTTGCTAGCATAGTAGATGACTCGAGGAAGTTTATCGACTCGTTGACCCAAGATGGCTCTAACGGCATAATCAGAAGCGTCGCACATTAATTCAAAAGGCAGAGTCCAATCTGGAGGTTGGATGATGGGTGCAGTGGTCAAGATCGATTTAAGGGTTTCAAAAGACGTTTTACATTCATCGGAAAAGTCAAATTTAACGTCTTTTGCTAGAAGATTTGAGAGAGGTTTTGAAATTTTTGAAAAATCTTTAATGAACCTTCTATAAAATCCCGCATGACCAAGAAATGAGCGAATGTCCTTGACGGACTTTGGAGGAGGAAGGTTAGCAATAAGATCAACTTTAGATTTATCAACTTCTAGGCCATTTTTAGAGACAACATGGCCTAAGACAATTCCTCGCTTAACCATAAAATGACATTTTTCCCAATTAAGCACAAGAGATTTCTCCTTACATCGCTTTAAGACACGTTCTAAACGAAGGAGGCATTGATCAAAAGATGACCCATAGATTGAAAAATCGTCCATGAATATTTCTAAGAAGTCCTCCACCATATCAGAAAATATACTCATCATACATCTCTGAAAGGTGGCGGGGGCATTACAAAGACCGAAGGGCATGCGACGATAAGCGAAAGTTCCGAAGGGACATGTGAACGTCGTTTTGTGTTGATCTTCTAACGCAATAGGAATTTGATTATAGCCGGAGTAACCATCAAGAAAACAGTAATATTTATGACCGGCTAAACGTTCAAGCATTTGATCAATGAAAGGGAGGGGAAAATGATCTTTTCTTGTTGCTGTATTGAGTTTTCGATAGTCGATGCAGACACGCCATTTTGTTTTGACTTTTGTGGGAACAAGTTCGTTATTTTCATTTGTGATTACAGTGATTCCAGATTTCTTTGGTACAACTTGTACCGGACTTACCCAAGTATTGTCAGAGATAGGGTAGATAATGTCATTGTCTAAACATTTGATAATCTCTTCCTTTACCACTTCTCTCATATTGGGATTTAGTCGCCTTTGAGCTTCGCGGGTGGGTTTAGCCTCATCGATTAAATGTATTCGATGTTCGATGATTGATGGACTAATTCCTTTAATGTCGGCGATTACCCATCCTAATGCCTCTTTATTTTCCCTTAAAATTTTCAAAAGTTGTTCTTCTTGGTCCTTAAGGAGATCGGAGGCCAAGATTACAGGGAAATTTTCCGAAGAATCTAAGTATGCGTACTTAAGCTCGATTGGAAGAGGTTTGAGTTCTAATTTAGGGCGTTCTTCGGTTGAGGCTTCGATGGAAGTCAATTGATTGAATTCTAATGAATCATAAGAAGAGTGGAGCAAATCATTTAATTCAGAAATGTATTCATCCTCATTGAAATTGGAATTAAAATGATCTAGGCACATATTAAGAGATTCTGTGGTATCGCTAAAATCATTTTCTACAATTGTTTGAATCATGTCAACTTCTTCTATTTCAAGATCCCTTGGTTGTTTGTTAAGATTGAAAATATTTAGTTCGATGGTTAGGTGTCCAAAGGAAAGTCGAAGTTGACCATTCCTACAATTTATGATAGCATTTGATGTTGCTAAGAATGGACGACCTAATATCAAGGGAATTTGACTGTTAGGATTTGAGACGGGTGCGGTCTCTAGGACTATGAAATCGACGGGGAAATAGAATTGCTCAATTTGTATCAAAACATCTTCAACTGTGCCTAATGGTTTTTTGACAGATCGATCAGCTAGTTGAATTGTGATGTTTGTAGGCTTTAATTCCCCTAGTCCAAGTTGACTGTACACAGTATAAGGCAAAAGATTCACACTCGCTCCAAGATCAAGTAGGGCATGACTAATGTGAGTGTTACCAATTTTACAACCGATTGTAGGACAACCGGGGTCCTTATACTTGATTGGGGAGGGATTCGAAAGAACAGAGCTAGTATTTGCAGTTAGAAATGCGGTCTTTGGAACGTTCGTGGCACGTTTTTGAGTACATAGCTCTTTAAGACACTTGGCATATTGAGGAATTTGCTCAATGGTATCAAGAAGTGGAATATTGATTCGAACTTGTTTGAAGATTTCAAGAATTTGGTCAAAATTAGCGGGCTTCTTCTTTTTGTTGAGTCTATGAGGAAATGGAGCTATGGGTTTATAGACTCGTTCGGTAGTTTTTTCATTTGAAGAAGAAGGTGTTATACTAGAGGGTGAAGATAAAGAAACTGGAATGTTGGGGTTGCCAACATCAGAAGGTGAAGAGTGGTTGGGATTGCCAACCTTGGATGAAGAATGAGAGTTGATAGGATCGACAACAGTGGGTGTCGACTGAGTCTCAGAATTTTGAACATGGGTAGACTTAGGGAGGATGTCAGGGTTGCCGACGTGGTTGTCTACCTTCTTTCCAGACCTTAATGTGGTGACAGCATTAACTGGATTTATATTTTCGTCCTCACAAGAATTTGCTCCTCGAGTGTTATACTTTGGATTCACTTCGGGTTGACTAGGCAATTTACCTTTCTCATTGATTTTCATAAAGTCCTTCATCATAATCAACAATTGTTCATTTTGTTTAGTGATTTGCTCAATTCTCGCATCTTGGTTAGTGATTTGTTTTTCTAATCGAGCAATTTCTTGTGATGGTTGAGAAGGTTGGGCTGATGAATTGAAATTAGGATGCCTGTATGGTTGATTCGAAGGTTTTGTTTGAGGAGTTGGTTGAGAATTTTGAGCATTAGAGGTTGGGGCTCGATAATTCGGATTTGGTATCATCGGATACAAATGTGATGGATTAGCTGCATTGTTAGGATTTGACCACGAAAAATTTGGATGATGCTTCCAGTTAGGGTTGTATGTGGATGAGTAAGGACTGTTTTGAGCTATAGCATTGATTTGGTCTTGTGTGTAGTAATGGGGTAGTCCTTCTCCTTCTTGAGGAGTTTGGGCTTCTATAGGAAGATGTGATGGGTCAATGGCATGTACTCCTCTGTTTGGAGTACGAATTGGAACACGAATTGTTTCCCATTGCATATCCTTTTCCGAATACTCTTCTAAAAATTCCCAAGCTTCCTTGTCTGTTTTTGCCATGAATTCTCCTCCGCACATTGATTCGAGTTGGGATCTTGTTTGATAGTTAAGCCCTTCATAAACGATTTGGCACAAAACGTGTTTAGGGATTGCATGATGTGGGCAACTATATAACAATTGATTGAACCTTTCAAAATATTTTGAAAAAGTTTCTCCTTCATTCTGAGAGAATTGATTGATTTCAGTTCGAATTTTAAGAGTTTTGTGGAAAGGAAAAAACTTTTTCAAAAATATAGTGACGAAATCATCCCAACTTTTAATTGAATTTTTAGGAAGAGAATTAAGCCATCTTTTTGCACTTTCTAGAAGTGCGAATGGAATAAGCCTTAGCTTGATGGATTCATTAGAAAGTTGTTGCATTTTAGTTGTAGAAGCGTATAACTCAAATTCACTAAGAAATTCATATGCATTTTCAGACCCAGTGAATTTTGGTACCCCTTGAATAAAAGAATGTTTTAGCTCAAAATTATTTCCTTCGGCCGGTGGAAATGAAATAACCGAAGGTTGAACAGTCCGAGTTGGATAGCATCGGTCTCTAAGGGATAGTGGTCTATTCTCATGAAATTCATTATTTCCAGCATCAGATTTAGGTGAACTATGATGTGAACTGTGTTGCGAACCGTGATTGCTCATATTTGTTTGATTTGAAATTTCCGTTGATTTGTTTAATGAGATATTCTGGCTTTCTAAACGATTAAAATTATTTCTTGCCCAAACGCGCATAAACAAATCAAGTTGTAATAGCCAAAAGTAAAATTAAACAGCTTTCAGTTGGGCACCAGTAGAGTAGAAAATTACTTACAGAGGGATATGGCAGTCCGTCCAGTGCAACTGAGCAGTGCTAGTGAATGGTTGCGATTTACTGAGTTGGAGCTATTTGACCAACTTTTCTTAGCTTTTAATTTCACTGACTTGGTCTACTCCTTACGCCTTAAAACCAGAACAAAACGTGAATATGTTACGTGTTGTGAATAGCAAAATAAAGCACAGTGTAATGTGCTAAAGGGCACGTAATATGCAGAACACGTAATACTGGAATGATACTGGAATGGGATGAAATGATACTGGAACTAGAGGTTACGTGAATGCATCAAGTGGTATGAATGCAGAACTAAAATAGAGGAAGATGAATATATGCACATGAATATACGCAAACGTGAAAACATAAACAGAAACTAAACAAAACAAATTAGTGTGAATGTTTTAGAACAAAGACTAACTAAAATGAAACTAAAACAACAAACGTGTATGTGAACAGAACGGGTGAATGAATCTGTAACTAACGTGTAAATAATGCAAACAGAAACTAACCAAAATAATGCAAACACTAAGTGGTTACGTGTAAATAATGCAACTAACGTGCAACAGAATGGGTGAATGTTTTAGAACAAAGAATAAGTGGATACGTGTAAATAATGCAAACAGAAACTAACCAAAATACAACTACGTGAACATGGTGTATGTGAACAGAAAACAACTAAATGAGATGCAACTGACATGCAAAATGTAACGTGAAAAGCAAATGAAACAGAAACTAAACCAAACGTGAAACAGAAACCAACTAAATGAAAAAGCAACTGACATGCAAAATATGCAGTGAACGAAGAAATTTTTTTTTTTTTTTTAAGTAAAACGCTACTTTAGTGAAAGGAACTGAAAAACGAAAAAAAAAAAATGATTTTTTTTTTTGAAAAATAATGCAAAAAAAAAAAAAAATTAACACGAATAGACTTAAAAAATCGAAAAATCGAAAATTTCAAAATAGCAATTCCCCGGCAACGGCGCCAAAAACTTGTTGCGACTTTTCTATTGATTAGAAAAACACAAATTTCAATAAATTCTGCAAGCGCACAGGCGTGTAGTATGCAGGTCGAACACAGGGAATTGCGTTTTAAAACAATTGAAATTCATTTTTAAATCTTAGGCGTGTTAAACAAATTCGATGATGGTTTTGAACGGATAATAAAAACAATAATAAAAGCAATCACCCTGAAATTCCAAATTTCACTGAAACTAATCAACGAAATTTACTGTAGAATTCAGAGTAGAAATAAAAAGTACGGAAGGGAAATAAACAGAATAAACAACTGGAAATCAAACGAACTGTATTTAAATTACTGAAAAGAGTACTAAAACAAAAATAAACAGACTGCTAAAACTAATTAACAAATCTGTCCATGCTCTGAAATAAATAACATTGCTGAAAAAATAAACTAGAAGAAAGAAGTGCTGGGTAAGAGATGATCCTTTGGTTGCTGTATGATGCTGTATATATAGCCTTTTCCAGCCCAGAAAATCAATTGCTACTTTTTAGGAGGAACTAGTCTTTTGCTTGAATTGGTGAAAGATAACATATATACGTCCACATCATTGCTTGAATTGGTCCATATTGCTTTGAATTGATATTTGCTACTTTGAGAATATGCAGCCAATATTTACTAAGTCAAAGTATGTGCATGTTTTGCCACGTCATTGATTGAAGAAAATATATGTTGAACATTGGTTGGTCCCCACTTGCTTGAATTTATTAAATTTGTTCCATGCTTTGAGATTGAGCACGTGACTTGAGATATATATGATTTGTTTCCCATGTTGCTTGTACCCATATGCTGAAGTGAAAACGTGAACTGACTCATTACGTTGAAATATACATGTCTTATTGCTTGATTTATTCGGTGCTCAAAATGTTGCACTCTTTTCTACGTGTCATTTGAATCAATGGATGGCACAACCGATTAATTTCAGCATAGCACTTCGGAATCTATAATCTGCAAAACGACAACAAAATACCCGTATAGTACCGCTTTATTAAAATAAAAATATATGAAACAAACGGTTTAATATGCAGAAAAATACGTTCATCAATGATAAACCCAAGCGATTTTCATTGATTTTTGGGATTGCGGGTTGAAATGATATATACCCATAAACATTAAATTTAAATTGTGGATTGAAATGATAAATATCCGTATCACTTGACCATAGGATAGTAAACTATATACGGACACCGTTGGTCTATATTTTGAAAATGATTTCCAAAGTTTGAAAGGAATTATATGGGTTTTAATGAATGTTTATTTTAAAATGAAATGCTATTTTTATATATGTATAAAACTTAGATTTTTCAAAATAATATGTTTTGGAAATTTTAATTTATAAGTTAGTCTTGGAAAATATAAATTTTAAGATTTTTCTTATAATTGTTTTAAAAATATATAAAATAAGAATTTAATTGGACTTATTGATTTTGAGATTTTGAAAGGTATGATTTATAATTTGATTTGATAAAAAGTGATTAAATGAATATTCTCAACTTTAAATAAAACCGAAACTGAATATTTAATGTCGATCCAAATTTATAAATTGAGATTTTATTTTATAGTTATTAAAATGAATAAGTGAATATTTTCCAATTTGAATAAAATTAAAGATAAATGTTGAAATATAAATGAAACTGATATTGAAATGTTTGAATATTTAAAACTTTGAATCTTATTGGAATTGAAATGATAGTTCATACCTGGATTTGTAATCGATAAAAATTGAAACGGTTTATTGAGAATTTGAATTGAATCTTTAACCTTTTAAATTGAAAGTGTGGAATAGTGATTGATTTAAATTAAATTTTGGAATTTAAGTTGATTTGAATCAATTTGTGGAATTGGATGAACAATTCTAATTTGGAAACTATTTCAGTATAATCTCTTTAAATAAATATAAACTATTTTTAATTTACAACTATTTTAATATATAAATTATTTTAATATATAAACTATATTAATTTATAACTATTTTAATATATATACTATTTTCAATATCTAAACTGTTTAAGTTGGAACGGTTATGATTACGAAAGTGTTATGATTTCAAAAGTGTTATGATCTCGAAAGTGCTATGATTTCGAAAGTGTTATAATTTTGTAAGCGTTACGATTCTGGAAATGAATACTATTTAAAGTGAATAATGATATTGCATTGATATGGTTTTGGAATGAATACGATACTTTGATATGAAGTATGAACTATTTGAAATGAAATGACCACGGTGTGAAATAAGCATTTGGTTGTTAAAGAGACCGGGATCGGATATTGTCATACTCCCTGCCAATACTGAAAACCACTTTAACAACTGTGCCTGTGGTGGAAATTCCAGAACGAAGTAGGATGGTTGGGCGACGATTCTGTATGAGGTATTAACGTAGCCTTGACTCCCATGAGTCAGCTTGATGTGGCTAAACAGGAGCCATGCCGGGCCAAGTGAGGTCATTCCTCCGCTCGGGCACATTTCTTCGATACCATTCTATTACTTTGTGATTTGATTGGGTCACCTTTGATTTGGGAGTGTGTCTCGAGGTGGGCGGTAGTAGTTGCTATGCGTTACCACCAGTCCAAATCCGCAAAACGGTAAAGTCCTACCCTGGGCATTGCCTCGCGTGGCTTGTCGCATGCCTTATCGCACCTTCTACGAGTTTTTTTTGTACCGTACCTATGGAGTGCTCCCTGAGTATCCTACCGGTTTGGTGGGGCTTACAGTATCTGTATAGACTACAGGAATATATAAAAATGTGTTAAGGGAGATATGGGTAACGTCTTAACACTATTTTAATACTTTACTTTACTGATAGACAATTATAATAGCATATATTACTACATAGTAGATAGTTCCACGGATCCTTAGAGGATGGAAATCCCAAACATCCTTCAAGTTACTTGTATTTCAGTTGACATTTCTCTTGAGTTGAATTTACTGATATAAGAATGTTAATCCTGACTCGAGCGTTTTGTGTTTTGCTTTATGCTCGGGTCAGACTGAGTGTCACAACATTTGAGGCTCACCTTTGGAGATTGGAGCTTTGTTTGAAGATCTATCTATCCAACTTTCAATTATTGCAGTTTATTTTAGTCATTTATGTTCAGACTCGTCAGTTGCTTATGTATTAGATATTCATTTGTATTTGAGATTCTATTGTATTTTGTTTCTAACTCTGATGTTTTATAGTAGCTTCATGAACTACTATTTATCTATTCCGCTATTTATTGTTGTAATACTCTGTGTTTGTGATTCTGTGATTGATTTATTTACTGTATATGCTAAGTCTTGCCAAATATAAATTAACAATCTGACATTTTGAGCAATTCAAGTCCGACATGCGCGGATGCTAATGGTCCGAAATACCAGGTCGTTACAATTCACATATAAATTTGTTGTTATGAATATATATAAGAAGCTCCAAATTAGATTAAATTTTCTATTTATAAATAAACCTGAAAAATCAAAATCTTATCTTGACTTAAAACTATTTATTATGACCAATTTCTATTTTATAGGGATTTTATTTTGATTAAAAGACCATATTATTGAATATTAAAATAAATATCCATACTCAAGATGATAAAAATCCTAGGTCGTTACAAAAAAATATTGAAAATTAAGTCATAAAAGTTAATCATACGTTTTTATAAATATTCTAAAGCATAAACATAAGTGTTTTTTGTCATAATACGTTGTTGAGAGAGATAACTATATATTGAAAAGGCTCTTTTGCAAATTTCAAACATCCGAATCTATGAGCCATATTGCTTTCGGTATATTTAAATGGTTAACCAATCAACTTTCGACAATAGTACCTGAGGAAGTTGTATAATGTATATTTGGGTATTGGCTTCTTCATTCCAATGATGTCGATTATATTATTCTGATCCAACAGTTCCAACTTGTTAAAGTTGCTATAAACTTTGTATTGTCTCCATTTTCCTAAACCAATGAGAGATTTCTACATATGTATTTATAAATTGATATTCTTAATGTCTTTATTCTTGGAAATTGGAGATTTTCAATTATTTAGAGTGCTTAATTTAATTTTTTGCATTTAATTATTCTTGGAAATGTTTAGTTATTTTTTGATTACAACAGATAGCCAATATCTTCGTTAAAGTTTGGAAACTTATTTGCCTTCATATGTCGATGATGGAAAAAGATTGGGTTTTTTTAAACAGGTGATAATAAGATGCTTAACTTAATATGTATTTTGAGAATTAAAACATGTAATATAATATTAAAACTCATTTTTTTATGTTTTTAACTTTTGTGATATAACTAGTATATAGTACCGACAAGGAGCAGTTAATTTCGTGCATGTTGCAAAGTGGAATGTAAGTGGTGTAGAAATTTTTTTATTTCCCTGCAAAGATTGTCGGAATCTTAGTCGTCATGATGACCACATCATCGTTGAACATTTAATTATGAAAGTAATGGATCCTAGATACATGGGCGGTTTATGGTTTGACCATGGTGAAGAGATAAATGTAGAGAAGAAAGCAAATGTGTTTGACGTATATGAATTATTTAAGATGATTCACTATGAAGATGAAGACTTTCTTAATCATGAATTTTTTTATGATGATAAAGATAATTTTGATTCTCAGAGAAAAGAGGATGAGTTTATCAAGAACTTGGAAGATGCATAAACTCCATTGTATCTTGGTTGCACAGATCACACAAAATTATCTGCCATCACCGTTTTGTATAATGTTAAATGTGAGACCGTCTTGTCTAATAGTGGGTTTGATAAGCTTTTAACTGTGCAACATTTATTTTTACCGAAGGATAACGTGCTTCCAAAAACCTTATATGAAGTAAAGAAATTTCTTAAAGCATTCGATATGGGTTTTGAAAAGATACATGCTTGTGAGAATGACTGCTGCCTTTTCAGAAAAGAATATAAAGATTTAGATACTTTTCCAAAATGTGGTTCTTCGAGATGGAAGAAAAATCAAGATAATGAAGAGGTTATACAAGATATTTCGGTTAAAGTGTTGAGATACTTTCCAATAGTTTCGAGATTTAGAAGATTGTATAGATCTCAAAAGATGGCAGAAGATTTAAGATGACATTTTAATAATGCAAGCAATGATGGAAAAATGCATCACCCCGTGGATTCTATGGCATAGGAAATGGTGGATGAAAAGTATAAATCTTTTTCAACCGATCCACGCAATCTTAGGCTTGGTCTTGCTATAGATGGATTCAATCCATTTTCCATGTTGAGTTCGAAATATTGTTGTTGTCCGGTAATGCTTATGACATACAATCTCTTGTCCATGTTATGTATAAAGAAGGAAAATATTATGTTAACTTTACTTATTCCAGGCCCAAAGCAACCCGGGAATGATATTGATATATATTTGGCGCTTTTGGTGGAAGACTTGCAACATTTGTGGTGTATTGGAGTTGATGCTTATGATGCATTTAGTAAAACTTTGTTTAAACTGAATGCAATTTTTCTATGGACGATTAATGAATTTTCCAGCTTATGGAAATCTTGCTGGATGTCGTGTGAAGGCGGAAAAAGCTTGCCCATTATATAGTGTCAATACCCACTCTCATTGGTTGAATCATAGTCAAAAGAATGTCTACATAGGTCATAAAATATTTTTACCTACTTCAGATTCACGAAGGAAACAAAAGGCATTGTTTGATAACACCATAGAGAAAGGTAGTGCTCCTAGAATTCTAACTGGGAGAAACATTTATGCATTGTTGAAGGATTATCCAAATGATTTTGGAAAAGAAAAAGAAAAGAAAAGTAAGAAGAGGAAGTGTGCTAATGATACAGAAGATGAAGATGATAATATTAATGATTCTACAAAAATGGAGCTATCAAGGTTGAAAAAATATCGATTTTCTTTGACTTGCCATATTGGAAGGTTAGTGGTTAATTTATTTACTTTTCATAGTTTTAACAGAAGAAAAACCCAATAATGCGTTATTGTTTTGGTTTTCGTAGGAACTTCCATTACATCACAATTTAGATGTGATGCATATGGTGAAAAACATTGGTGAAAGTCTATTGGGCACGATGTTGCATGGTAATAAATCAAAGATGGAACCAACTATAGAAAGGATTTAGAGGATTGGGGAATTCGACATGAGCTTCATGCACAACCTCGTGGGAATAAAACATATCTTCCACCGGCTCCATACATGTTGTCAAATTCCGAGAGGAAAATGTATTGCAAAAGATTGTACGATTGTAAAGGGCCAGATCGCTACTGTTCAAATTTGAAGAATCAGATTTCATTGTAGGATTGCAAAATTAGTGGATTCAAATCACATGATTACCATGTATTAAAGCAACACTTATTGCCAGTAGTATCGAGAGGATTAATGGCAAAGAAGGCAAGAAAAGCAATAATTCGCTTATGTTCTTTTTTCAACAAATTATGCCAACGTGTTCTTGATAGAGAGAAGGTAGAACAAATCAATGTTGAGATTATTGAAGTTTTATGTGAGCTCGGGAATTTTTTCCACCATCTTTTTTTGATATAATGGTACATTTGTCAATTCATCTTGGAAAGAAGCACTAATATGTGGACCGGTTCATTTTCGTTAGATGTACCCATTTGAAAGATATATGAAGACAATTAAAGATTATGTACGAAACTATGCACGACCAGCAGGATGTATTGCATAATCCTATCTTGTAGAAGAATCCACGATGATTTTCAAAAAAAATTTGAAAAAATCAGGACATATAGAGGAGAAAGAAGCTCGAAATGAAGATTATGAAAGCAGTGTAATACGCGAGGGATGTCCGATTTCAATGTCCAAGGCAGTTACATTGTCAGTTAATGAGAAAGAAAGTGCTCATTTAGTTGTACTAATGAATATGGCTATGGTGGAACCATTTATAGAGTAAGTTTATGTTACATTGTTTTAATTATTTTGATGTGTTCGTAATGTTAAACATAACTTATAATCACTTGTTCTATACTAGTTTGCATTTGGAGGAATTAGAATATTCAGACGAACGCATGAGAAAAAATGCGACCTTACTTTGAGAAACATATACAAATTTTTTTTTACCAATTGGATTAAAAGAAAGGTATGTTAGATTCCAAATATATTCACATTTGACTACTAATATTACTCTAAAATATACCTGCCAATCGAATTTGCTGTAGATACCTATTACCTCCAAAGATCATGATGACATGTTAAGGTGGATTGCTTTTGGTCCGAAGAATGACGCCATGTCTTATAAAGAATATATCATCAATGGTAACATTTTCATATAAATGATGTAGGGAGAGAAACCCAGAATTATGGGGTGACTTTTGATGCAACTACTATGTGCAGAGCAAGTGCTAAAGATACGTCCCAAGTGGTTGATGTGGTCACTTATTATGGAATATTAACGGATATAATTTTATTAGATTATCATTTGTTTTACATTCCTGTTTTTAAGTGTCGCTGGACGTATATAGGAAATGGAGTAAAAGTTGATGATGATGGGTTCACTCTTGTTAATTTACATCAAGCATCATTTTCAAAGGATCCATACATACTTGCATCTCAAGCAAGATAAGTATTTTATTCAAGAGAAAATGATGTTTCTAATTGGTATGTTGTAATGAAAGCACCATTAAGAAGTTTTGATGATTTAGAGTCACATGATATCATTGAGGAAGATATTCAAGTCGTGGAAGATTGCGAAATAACCGAAATGGATGATGAAGATGTTAGCTATGTTAGGGAGGATTGTGAAGGCATACTTGAGTAGATTATATGTTCTACTTGAACATGATTATTAATTTATGATAATATAAATGTGGGCTATTTGGAAATTCACTTGAACTTGTATTAATTTTCTTTAGTGACTGTTGTTCATCTGCACTGTTATTCTATGTATTAGTTGTTTCTATATTAATGCATTCCTTTACATATCTCCACTCATGTCACTGGCTACATTTTGGCTGTTGATTTGTCTTTAAGTGTATTAGCAATTAATGTTTTTCTCAAATAACATTAATAGATGCATGTTGCAGTTTTTCTCAATCATGTTTATACCTTAGCAATTAATGTTTTTCGTTTCACAACTCTAACATAGTTAATGATGCATATTATATTGACATTACCTATCATATTACACCAGTTTTTACATGTACAAGTTAATGTCAGTTCTGTTACAACTTGGATTTGTTGATGATTGTAGTAAGCATAGATGGCTAAAAAGGTAACGGATAGACTTAACATCATAAGATATGCATTTTAGTTGGCTCTGTAACTGACAAAATAATGGTAAAATTTCCAAAATATAAGCATTATTTCTTAGCGCACTATTGATGTGGTTAACCGAATAATATCATGAATACTTAATTTTTTCCCTTTTTTCTATCAGTAAGCATTTAGCGATGCAATTGATGCTTTCAAGATTTTAATAGCTAAATATGTTATGTTATTATTATGTTGATGTTATCTGCTGAATAAAGACAAGACGAAATTTTGTGATATGATTCTTTTCATTATATTGAGATGTTTGATATATATGTATAATGATTCATAAATGTGAGTACGTCATTGCAATAAATATATAACTAAATATCAAATATATTCATGGACGGTATGCAATAGCATTTATGGAGTATACAGGAATTATTTTTTAATTGCAAATGCAAACTTGGCATTTTACCATTATTATACTAAATTTTTGGTGTAGGTTTCATCCTTTTCAAATAGCACTTCTAGCTAAAAGCATCAGAATACATAGGCATAGGAATATGGATAGTTGACAAGTACTCTTACGCATCAAGACAATCGCTTTGAATAACCATTATCATGGGTTTCAGTACAGAAATTTTGGCGCCTAAAAATGTTTATTACATATAATTGATATCACTAATGTAAAAGATGTTAGCTCTTATTTTACAAGCACATGGATATTATGCTCACTATCAACTTTTTCATTTATGAATTAATTTTAAGGTGCCTTTAGATTCATTGAACTAATTTATGTTTTATCCTCTAGTTTCTTTTTTATCATAAATCTAAACGATGCCATATTTTGTTTCATTTGCAGAAAAGAGATGTTTCCAGGCCTTGTACGCACTCGCAACCAGAGAAAGACCGAAGAGGAATCCCAGAAGCATGATTCAAAGCTGAAGTATGGTTTAAATGACAAACGTAAGAAGCCAGCCGATGTTTGCAATGAAGGGCAAGAAAAAGCAGTCAATGTTAACAAGCCAGCCGGTGCTTGCAGTGAAGGCCAAGAACGAGAAGTCAATGCTAGAAAGCGGGCCAGTGCTTAAAATGAAGACAATGAAGACAAAGAACTTCGCTCAGAAAATGAATTTCATTTTGACCAAACTGATGATGTTGAGATGGAATTAGGAGATCAAGTGAAGTTGAAACTACAACTACATCTCAGAAAAGAGGCAATAGAGGTCCAACAAAAACAAAAAACTCTCATTAAACATTCATGATCGAACTAAAGTTGAGTTCAATGAAGTACGCATACCAATAGGGCCAGGTCTAGTATGTTTATCCTCCTTTCTTCGACCGCTTGTGCACGAGCAGGTCCATACACACTTGATGATTATTCAGGTATGGAAAGCAAATATTTACACTTATTAGGATAACTTTTGAAATGCCATCATTTTTCTTTTTAAGAGCAGAATAGATCATATTTTTACTTCTATTTTTGTATACAATTTTACTAGTATCTCCGTGGTTGAATCCATTTCTATATTAGGCATTTAAATTGTAATGTAAACAACCAAAAGATTATTGTATTTGATGCCTATACCTTCTTTAATGTACAACACCAAATTCAAAAACATACACATTTCAACATTGAATTAACAAAATATTCAGCTGACATGTGAATCAATAATTAGGTAAAAACATAAGTTTATGTAATTGTCTTTGATGTTAGTGTTAGTAATTTAAAGTTATACAACCATAGTGATATAAAAAAGAAATTAATTAATACCAAAAGCTACTATTTTTTTCCGTAAATGTGCTTGATGCAAAATTGAATACAATAACAGATTTATGAGCATTAGTAGAGTTACATGAGCATTCCAACTATAATTTATTCTTTCATCCCACTATAGCATACAGTAACAGTTTTACAGCAAAACAAAGATTTGGCAAATAGTTATTGTTAATATAATGTGTTCTAGTGTTAATATCATGTTTTCATGTATTGTTGCAGATTCGATTTAAATTGGAAGAGGATTGACAAAGAATAGCCGTATTTCAACAAATGGGAGTAATTTGGAGGTCCTCAAAAAGCAAGTTGGTTCGAAAATTAAATAAAGCAGAGAACAAAGAGGAAAGATTGAAACTGAAACCTACCAACATCAAAAGCATAAACGAATGGAGAAAGTTTGTGAAGATGAAAACTAGTCCGGAGTTTAAGGTAACATTAAGATATTTTTATTCATATGTTGAATGTAAAGCAACATGTAACATTGTCGATATCAGTAATATAATAATACATATCAAAAATTGAACCACTGATTGCCTGTGTACTGTTAATTATTATATAGCTTGTATGTAACATTCAAATCAACTTAAGAAAGCTAGCTTACCAGTGGTCAGTAAATTCTAACACCTTCCAATGATTTCAGAAACGAAGTGAGAAATTTTCAACCATTAGGGATAAGCAACTTCCACACACATCTAATCTTATGGGAATGGCTAGATTGGCCGATGACATGGTTAGTTAATTAAGCATAGCATTATGTAATAGTATTTAATACCTGTCAGTTTATTTATTTAATGTTATTCTAAATTTAGAAAAAAGGAAGTCTAGATCCATCGACCGTAACTAGAGCTGATGTTTGGGTTAAATCTCACGTTAAAAAAAATGGTGAGCCAGTGACCATGGAAGCTACAAAATACTATTGTAAGAATTTTTTTATCGGTATATGAAAAATTGTCCGATAGTAAGATGCTTTTACCATCGTAAATTATCTATATGTATTTTATTTATGTAGGAGGAGATTAAAAAATTTGGTGGCCTATCACAATCCAGCTCGTCATAGAATGTCAACGGAGATGTTCTTGCACATGTATCGGGACAAGATAAACCAGGACAGTTAAGGGCACTGTGAAGGGATTGTACCTTAACTAAGCTAACCGTGGCCCAATCCAGAGATATACAAGTATCTCAGTGTCAACGGAAAATAACAGAATTGAAGAGTATGGTACAGATGCGGGTGGACCCGAAGGCAAACTTTTGTAGTGCTTTCTTTCTGTTTGCAGTGGTTAATTTTGTAGCGCTTTCTTTCTGTTTGCAGTGCTTAATTTTGTAGTATAAAAATTAGTAGTATTTTTTATTTGGGTCATGTCTAGATAATATATTTTGAAAACTCTATAACTATGATCTGATAAAGATTATGGTTTTATTTGGCTTGTGAGTGTAGTTTTAGTGTAATACATATACAATGGTGTACATAGACTCACAATTACTGCTTCTTTGCTATTTGTGATTTAATTGTGATTGTGTACACAAACTCACATGTACAATGGTGTACAAATGTGAGCTATTTGTTATTTAATTGTGAATATCCACTTTAGTGCTCCTAAGATTAAAGTATGGTAATATTACTGCTTTGCTGTAGGGTAAAGAAAGTTTGAAAGGTAAAGAAAGTTCGAAAGAAGGGAGCACACCTGAATTGGTAAAACTAATAATTATATTACTCAAGAAATAACATTTGGATTTTAGTTTTTGATCTAGTAATTGATATAATCTTTGATTGAATAATTATAGAGCAATGATGACGTATGTTCGGTGTATAATTGGGATGGAACCTCTGGATTTGTTGCCAGTGGGAGAGTGTTGTCCAAGGACCCAAATGAGGTTGTCAATGGCATTCGTCTTGGACCAAATGCTGTGAGCATTATTATAGATTTCATGGAAAAATCAGATACTTATGTATGGAGGCCTACACCTGAAATGATAGTATTAGCAAACACTGAGAATAAGGTAGTAGTATGGCCATCTACTTGCATAAAGTGGGAACTACGAGCACGCTTGAATGAAATCAGTACGGTAAATTTTACAATTCATAATAATTTCGTAGGTCTTCTACAAATTTAGTTTAGAAATATGGCATGTATAATATTTTGACTTAATCGCTAAACTCTTGATTTATACTTCTCCTTTTTAGAGTAACAGCAGCATCCAAGATGACAAATGCAAGATTTATGGTTGGAATGAGGGTGAGGGGGTAGTTGCCGAAGGAAGAATCTACGCCAGAGATCCTCAACATATTGTTAATGGTATTCCGCTCGGTCCGTCTGCCGTTGTGATTTGGGTGGACAATTTAATAAATGGAGATGCTTATTTGTAGCAACCCATAGTTGATATGTCGTGCATTAGAGATGCAGTCAGTATGAAAATAGCATGGCCAAAATCAAAAGTTGAAGTTGGTAATGAAAATCTAAATATTGCTGGAAATTGTGCAACTTCTCCCTTGAGATCCACACCTGCATTCGTGAAAAAACATACACAAGAATGTGTAAATATATATTCTGTAGTTTATATTTTGTTATGCTTTCATGTTTATGTACAATAAGTTCAATTTAATTATTCAATTTAATGTTTACCTATACAAAAACGATGATTTTGTTTGATTTCATGTTTATGGTACCGGTTTTTACATCTACTTTCTCAGTTAACTTTATTTTGGATCATGGTTTATTGTTTGTTCATCATTTTTATTTTGGTTTCATTTAATGTGTTTGTTTTCTTATTAATTTGGCTTCAGTTCGACTATTTGTTCATTTTTTTGCTTTGCCTGTTCAAGATATAATGTTAAAATATATAGCTTCTGATGAAATTCAATATAATTTATGATTCCGACCTCGTTCCCAGTCTTTTTGTGAAGTGGCAGCATGACTTATAGTATAAGTGGTTTCTGTTTATTTTTGGTTTCAAACTTAAGTATACATGATGAATGATGGAATGCGGACGAGTTCTTCTTTTTATCATTTATAACGAATAAAATTGTGGTTATTATGTGTCGATGTATTATGTTCAGTATTCATGTGTATATATATAAATATCACGTATATATTCATTATTTATGTGTGTATATATTCTTCATAATAATCTCTCTTTTTTCTAGCCAATTACGAAGTTGGTAAAAGATGGTAAATGCAAGCTAATCGATGTGGGTGGAACCAATGAAGTAGTGGTTGAAGGAACCATCGCTTCAACCGATCCAATATCGATGGTTCATTGTCGTCCATTGGGAAGTGATGCTGTTAAGGTTTGGGTTGAAACAGTGAGAGTTCCGAATGCGGTGCTATGGAGAACCACATCTGAGTTGACGTGCATGGAGGATGCCTTTAGCGTTCCCATAGCCTGGCCAATTGGAAAAGTGATTAAGGAAACACAATGAAAGGTATGCAATTCTATATGTAATTGAAATATTTTGGTTCATATCAGTTTATGTCATAATATTGCTTTAAATATTATAAAGCCATCAAATTGAATGTTCAGAAATAAGAGGAGTATGAACTTAGGCCATACTATATCAGAGTAAATGATTTTATGACATTATATGTAGGCAATGTTTGAAAACATAATTTTGATAGATAAAATTCTTTTAAGTGTAGGAATACACTAAAAAGTTGATTAAAAATAACATAATGTTATAAAATTTAATTAACATAATGTTACAACTTATATATGTAGTTAATGGTAGAGGTATAGAGTGCATAATGGATACTTACCATAATCGGCCGTGATTAGCTTAGAAATTGTAAGAAATGATCCTGTTGGACGTCATTTATTCCTTCAACATCTAGATATGAAAAATAAGTGCAAAATTGTGATACAAATTAGCTAAAGAAACATAAAAAGTTTATATGATGGGTCAGAAATAGAAACACACTTAAGATAATGAATTGGTACTACGTAAAAGCATATATTGAAGTTCAGAGGTTGGTTTGGAGTTGTAGAAGTTGGCGACAGTCGAACTTTTTTTTGGTAATTGTTTGCTTTGTGGAGTGTATGAGGGTTGTGGTCTAAAGGAAGGGAAGATAGGTGAGGTCAGTGGAAGTGGCTATTAGGTTGCAATTGTATTGATGGTAGAATGGTGATTGGATATGTGATGATACAAAAGTATGGTGGGAGGGGGTGATGAAGAGCAATTTGATGTTTTTTGTGAGTTGAAGAAGAGGAAGTATTTTGCTGTATATGTTTGTGGTGGAATGATGTGTGTCAACTGTGGTGGGGTGTTGAAGGTGATTATTTTAGGTTGTAGAAGTGCTCGGAGAGGATTTATGTATGTTCGAGTCATGTTGCAGCTAAGTTAGGTTTGACAGTTACAGTTATGAGCATTTTGCCTAGTAAGGTAATAAATTCACACATGAAATGAACTGTCAACTATATACAATAATATGTGGGATTGCTACTAGTTGCATACATGAGACATAAGTGCTGATATGTGTGTTTGAGTATAAAATGGTTGTGTCCATAATAGTACAATTGTGGGTGTGTTTAAGTTTATGTATGTAATTTGTTTCATGCGTGAGTGTGTGAATTGTGTTAAAGTGTTCGGTACTGAGCGAGTCTGTATATATGCAATTGTGCTAAAAATGTTGTGTAGTATAAGTTGCTATATTGGCATCATGCATGAGTTAAAGTGCTAGGTCGGATGTGAATGACCTGTGTGTGTTGTGAGTTTGCTGAGTAAAGAGAAATAGAGTTGCTTGTTTGTACATACATTTATGATTTTACATGCTCGTATATGCTTTGCTTAACTTGCATGTAAATGGCCTGCCTGTTCATGCTTTTATTAACTACATGCTTTTACTGAAACACACACACACACACACACATATATATATATGTATTCGACCTATTATATTTTGGTTGTGTTATGCAAATAATGACTTGCTGTTGATGTTTTGGATGAAGCTTTAGGTATCACATTTGCAATATCACATTTGGATAAAGTTTCAGTATTGATTATAACTTGAATCTAACTATTGGTTATTACTTGTCTAAAGGTAGATCAACATTTCTGAAGAAATGAGCAGCAGTAGCACTAGTTGTTTATTAGGTAGTTCAGTTGTTTATTGTACTATTATGGGCACTTTAGCTGCAGCACTGTCTATGGTACTTTAGCTGCAGCACTGTTTATGGTAGTTCGGTTGTGTAACTATATATATGATTAAGTTTATGGTAGTTCGGTTGTGTAACTATATGTACTGTTAACGTCTTGTCTTGAAACTACTGTTTGGTTATGAACTAGTTGTGTTTATGTTAGTGGAGTTGTTTATGTATTTTGTGGTTCTTTGAATGTGTTTATGTTTGAATGTGCGTGCTTATGTATTTTGTGGTTGTTGAATGTGTTTATGTTTAACTGTGTATGTGATTATGTATATATTATAATATAAGCTATGAACAAATTAAATTGGAGGACGAAAGATTTGTAGAGTGTTTAGAAAATGCTATAGAGTGAAAACATGGCAAAATCCAAAAGATATGTAGCGGAATAAAACGCTACAGAAGTATCAACTAGCAAAACTAAAACATATAGTGGCAAACAAAAAAGGCCAAAAAATGTACAGGTGGAGAGACAACACAAAATTAATATGGTTTAATAAACACTGCTGTAGGGTTTGGTTATAAGTTGCGCCCTAAATTACAGCGTTTAGAAAACACTAGTAAAATAGTTTACGATAAAACAATGATTTTTAGCGGTGTTTAAGCAACGCTGCAATAAATTTTATTAGCAGCGTTTTTAAAATGCTACAATAAAGATATTTATAGTGCCGTTTATATAAATGCAACTAAAAAACATATATTTTAGTTGCGGGCTTTATCACGACGTTTATCAAAATGGTGCCAAAAGTTTTGGTAGCGTTTTTTGAGCACCGCCAAAAATAAAATTTATTATAGTGTGTGCTCTTAAGCTCCATGTATATTACTCATGATCAGGCTTAGGCATCCCTCAATGTTAAATGAACTCATATTTCTCTTACACTTCAAGAATAGGCAGGACTGTCTATCCTTCATAATCATAGACTCTTGGAGGGGATGTAAGTTGACAAAGGATCTCCACAACTAAATTTTGGCTTTCAAGAACGAGTTCTTCTTTGTTCGCCGTCCAGAGGGCTTTGATCAGTTCTGGCTATCCGAGAGCAAGTCTTGATTCCTTGGCTCTTGCCATTCCAAATGATTCTCCACTTTCATAATATCTCATATGTTTTATTACAATCATCCCTAAGCAGGAAAACAACAACGAGCTTAAAGCGATGCTTGAGACTCTTAAGGCTGTGAGAGCTTCCGAGCACATAGTAGAGTTCCTTCTGACGAATGAGAACCTCTGACGGTTTGACTTGCTTCATCCTGATAGATTTGTTGCAGATGACGAGCCCTCAACTTCTAATGGCCCTAGGAGACATACCCATTCTTTAGCCCATGCTCGTGACTCTGATGAGTAGGCTCGAGAAGACATGGCTGGTCCGTCAAAGGAAGCATAGCCCACTCCTAGAGATGATGTTGATTTACCCTCCTAAGAGGACATTAAGGGGGATAGAGATGAGACCTACATGATGTCTCTGATCCCCGAAGGAGAAGACGGTGACCACAACAACATTCACATCTCTGAAGATAGAGATGAATCATTTAGCAAGTCTCCGGAGATAAGCCCTGATCTTCCTAAGTTGCCTTCTCCAGACTTGTTAACAACCGAGGCATTAAGCCTCGAACTCTCAATTTCTCCTCCTCAAGAAAACCTGCTATAGAGTCCTCATAGTATGCTGGAGATTAAGCTATCGGGACCCCCGCTGGAGATATATCTACTTTTGATGTCATGAGAAATGTCATCTCCTGTGTAGATGAACATGGGGATATCTCTATTAGCAAAATGATAGCCGAGATCGGCTCAAAATTTGACATTTCCTCGTGTGCATTTATGAGAAATGGTGAAAAGAATCCAACCCTTAAACCCTGTCGATACGGTTGGTTGAGTATATAGGGGGTCATTGACACTACACACGTCGCTTTAGGATCATAGACACACATCTCTACATCGCGTTAAGTTCCTAAGTTCGAGTATTAACTTCATTCTTGTTTTTGTTTCAGGTACCATGGGACGTGGGTTATACGTCAGTTACGTCAAGACACCAGCTTCGGCAAAGGCAAAACTTCTGATCCAGCTTACTACCCTCCAAGTGAAACAGATGAGGAGAAAAGGAAAATAAAGGAGGATGAGGCTCGCCACCTGGAGTGAGAGCACGAGAGGGGAGAGAAGAGAAAAGGAGACGATGATAATAGTGCCACCGGCAACATACACAAGCGCCACAGAAACTTCCATGAGTGTCGCGGGCCTCATTATTGATTACTCTTCCCCGCACTGATGCTCGGATTATTGAAATGCCAACAGTTCCATCTTCTCAAGCAACAACCTTCGCAATGGCCCTTACTTCTTCCAGACGAATCGAGAAGTTCATGCTTCCCCCGAGTCGACCTATGCTTCAAGCTACCTTTTTAAAATCTGTTCTTGAAGGGAGTCAAGTTCGATAAGAAGATAAAACCCCTCAATAGGGCCGCTTCCCCTAGCAATCTCGAGACAGTCCATGAGGTTTAGATGCTAGGTGTGATTTGCAGCATTTAGTGAAGACCCTTCTGGATGTAAATCACATTAACCACATGAGGTCCTCTGTTTAAGGCGGAAAAGGAATACCCTGCTAGGTTAATCAAAGATCATGATGAAGAGATAGTCCAGTTAAAGGTTGAGAGAGACACAACCCTAAGAGGAAAGGCTGCCATCCACAAGCTGTTGACTGAGGTAAACTTGGTTCATAATAGAGCCATTATCATGATAAAGGATCAACTCAAAGATGCTCATATTGAATTTGGAAAACTGGAAGATCGGCTTACCAAAGTAGAAAACACCTTTAGATCTTGGATCCAAACTATCGCTGGTCATGCTACTGTCATTACCAAGCAGACCGCTGAGCTCACTTGTCTTTGTGAGGAGAATGTGCGGTTGGTGAAAGTGAAAGAGCAGGTTGCATCTACTAAGCTAGCCGAAGAGATTGACCATTTGGCTACAAAATCCGAGCTTATAGAGCTTCGAGAAGAGTATGATGATGTGATAAGTGGAATGGATGCCAACGTGCTCGACCTCTACACTAGTTGCATGATGAATATAGGTAGCTTGAAATGGTTAGGTAATAACTATCCCTAGACTGTGGTTTGGGAAGAGGTATTGGTCAGATCTAAGGAGGCCAAGGATATTTGCATTGAGGAGGAACTGAAGGCCTCTTACCTTAGTCCTGCACATATAGACTTCTTAGCCGTTGACAGAGAGGTCCTTAGACAGGAGAGGGAGAAAGAAACTACCGATGTTGCAGCCAAAGCTCTTGCTGGCCCAAGCTCTTCGGGTCAACATCATACACTTATTCCTACTTCTCAAGAGCAAAAGGTGACCATCGCCGTATCCACGGCTATTATTTCTAAAGTTGCTCACGCCAACATTACATCCGAAGCCATGGATGAGCGACGTCTCTCTCCAACCATCATGCGACCCTCTGAGATGGGGACTAGTGATGAAGCCTTAGACGCTGAAGTTCATAATCAAACTCCTGACTCAGGTATTTCTCTTGTCTCTTCGATGCTTCGGGCACTTCAATTTACTCTAGACTCCTTTTCTATGTTGTGCACCTCTCCTTCCCTACTTGTAGGTCAGCTAACACTCCCACCCCCTCCTCCAACTGTATAAGGTACAAGAGCTACCGCTATCTTCACGCCTTCCATAGCCATCTCTACAATGGCTTCTAGCATAGTTCATGTTTCCAGCTCCGGGCTTGGGCTCAACTCTGAATAGATAGAAGCACTAAAAATTTTAAAAGACGTCTCAGTGTCTATGCATGAAGAGGTGGCGATTACTAATGAGTCGGGGCTGACAGATAAGATGACCATAGCAGAAAGACTGGAGGAGGAAGAGAAGGAGCTGTAGATAAAGAAGGAAGATGAGGAGTGGAAGCACAAGACTCCTACTACCATCACATTGAAGGTATCGAAGTAGGGGAGTGCGACTACCAGATTGTCAGAGTGGTCTGACCTCCCTGTAGGAGGAGACACCGGTAAGGATAGCGAGAAGAAGATCCGGATTTTCCTAGGTAGTGGCAATAAAGGTAGAGGGAAAGGCGCAAAGAAGTCAGGATGAGCTCGAGCACTGGTGTAGCAAGGTACTCATCGTCTTTTTGTGTGTTGTTGTGGTGTCAGTGTATGTACAAGTAGAGAGTCTGTACTTAGCTTCTTTTTTTCTTTTGTTGTAGCGTTAGTATCATCTATACTTTTTCTTTTTTATGTCCGAAACATGGCGATATCGTACGACACGACCCCCACCATTTGATATTGCACCTAAAATGATATAAGTAATGAAAAAGATTAGCATTTCCACTATAATCTCTTCTGTGTACTTTTCTGTATTCTATAGATTGTGTCATTTTATATACCACTATGTGCGTACATAATACGATTGCTTGTCTCGCAATTTCCATATTATATACTGCTGCATTGTGTGATATATGATGTATTCATTTGCCATATTTATGTGCATGTAAATAGTGTAAATGGTGTAACTTGCAGTTATTTTGCGTACTACTTTACTTAGTTCTGTTGTGATCGCTAAAATTCTCTGTTCTGCGTAACAGAACCATGGAGTGATTTTATCTTGACCAAATGTTAGTGTGTTGTGTGCCCCCTAGTCTGCGGGTATAGTTACTCCGAACACTTGATACGAGATCGGATGTTCTAGGCGGCTCTTTGGTTACCCTCAGTCTAAGATGTATTACAGCTCCTATCTCTAGGAACTTGTAATTTAAATGCTCAATTCTGAGCACCATGTACTTTAATTGTGGTTGATTCTCTCCGAGCTCGGTATTGAGTTTCTATTCGCATATTAATTTCTATCTCTAGAGACCTAAGGTAGCTTAATCCCTTGGATTTTCATTCCACATTGCAGATATCTGGGCGATGTTGAGTTTTGGGAGGTGGGGATTGATTTCTACCAATCCTACAACTGATGAATTTTATGATGTTGCCGAAGCAATGTCGGTACTTAGGAGATTTTAAACAATTAACAATGTTACCAGGGTAGCATCAATGATTCGGAGCGCACTTGAACGCGATTCCATTGGTTCAAGCAGCGAAGGAATAAGCACTTACTTTGGTTGCACATCCATTGGCCCAAAAAGTGAGAGAGTGGAGCGTACTTGAACGTAGTTCCATTGGTTCAAGCAGCAACAGAATGGATGCTAACTTAGATGCAGTTCCATCAGTCCAGGAAACAAAGAAATGGAGCACACTGGAATGCAGTTCCATCGGTTCAATTGGCAAAAGAATGGATGCTCACTTGGATGCAGTTCCATTGGTCTAAGAAGCGAAGAAATGGAGCGCACTTGAATGTAGTTCCATTGTTTCATGTGGCAAAAGAATGGATGTTCACTTTGACGCGGTTCCATCGATCCGAAAAGTGGAAAATGGAGCACACTCGAATGTGGTTCCATCGGTTCAAGTGGCAAAAGAATGAGTGCTCACTTGGACACGGTTCCATCGATCCAAGAAGCAAAGAAATGGAGTGCACTTGAATGCAGTTCCACTAGTTCAAGTCACAAAAGAATGGATACTTACTTGGACATGGTTCCATTGGTCTAAGAATCGAAGCACGACTTATGGATGCGCATGAGGGTTGGGCCTTCCCAATGTTGCCAAAGAAACACCGATTCTCGAAAGGTTGGGATCGATTTTCTCCATCGATCCGGCGGTTTGAGTCGATTTGATCCCATCGACTCAACGGGTTGCTTACATGAACGCGGTTCTATTGGTTCAAGAAGAGAAATGACTTTACTGATAAAATAAAGAGAAAGGAAAATCCTAACATGTTTACAATTCCCCCAGCATCCCTGGATGGCTTATTTGCGAAAATAGGAAATACATAGATAAGCACTAAATAAATTAGTGTCGCAGAGAGTCGATGTTCTAAGCACGGGGAATCAAAATTCCATCAATCGTCATGAGCTTGAACGTTCCATCTCTAGGCTTATGGCCGATATCGTAGTGTCCTACCTAATATGGGCCAAGTACCCCCGTACCCGGGAAAATTAGTTTTCAGATGAGATCTCCCACTTCGAAGATACGGTTGCGAACATTGGCATTGAAATGCCATGCCACTCGCTTCTGGTGAGCAATAGTCCTTAGCTCAGCTTCCTTCCTCTTCTCATCGATCTGATCAAGTGCCTTGAGCAGAAGCAGCTTGTTCTCTGTCTGATTAAAGTGTTGTCCCCGATGAGATGGGACCTCCAATCCCACGGGGATAATCGCTTCTGAACTATATACCAGGGCAAATGGTGAGTGCCCGGCCGTAGATTTGTGCACTGTTTTGTAAGCCCATAGTGCAAGTGGAAGCTCATCAACCCATTATCATTTATCCTTTGTAGGTCGCTTCTTGATGGTGGATTTGATGATTTTGTTCACTACTTCCACTTGCCCATTGTCTGCGGTGCACTACCACGGAAAAACTCTTCTCGATCCGATAACGCTTGCAGAAGTCCTTGAATTCAGCACTCTTGAACTGATTTTCGTTGTCCATGATGATTTTCTATGGCACTCCAATCCTGCAAATAATGTTTTTCATTACAAAGTTAATTACTTTTTTCATGGTAATGGTGGTGAGCAGTTCCACTTCAGCCCATTTGGTAAAGTAATCAACTGCAATGATAGCATATTTGACTCCTCCTTTTGCTATTGGTAGTATTCCGATAAAATCGATTATCCAGATCGCAAATGGCCAAGGGCTAACCATTTGTGTATGTTCTAAAGATGAGGTTCTCGGGACCTTTGAAAACCTCTACACCGATCATAGCTTTTGACGTAGTCTGCTACTTTTCGATTGATTGTGGACCAAAAATATCTATAACGTAAAACATTTTTTGCCAGTGTCGACCCCCCAATGTGGTCGTTGCAGCTGCCTTCGTGGACTTCATTCAGAATCTTTTTGGCTGTTTCTTTGGTTACACACCTTAGTAGGGGGTGGAGAAGCCTCTCCTATATAGCACTCCATCTTGTAGCACGAGCCACGGTGTCTTTTGAAGGAGCTTCTTTCGTTCATCTCGATTTCTTGGGAGTATTCGTTCGAGCAGATAATCCTCGATTGGTGTCATCCACGATTCTTTCTCTTCCGAAGTCTCCAGAACCCAATCTACATCAATTTGATTTAAGCTTGGAGCTGTTAACACTTCAACTGGAACTAATCCCATTGATCATGCCTCTCCAGAACTAGCTAGCTTGGCTAAGTAATCAGCCTTCACATCTTGTTCCCAATAAATATGGGTTATCGTGTAGTGTTCAATGTCGTTAAGAAGTTCTCATGTTTTTGACAAGTAGGGAGCGAGATTTGCCTCTTTAGCTTGATATTCCCTCTTTACTTGACAAATGACTAGCTGAAAGTCGTTGTAGATATGCACAACTATTATTTCCAGTTACTTTACTATCTTCAATTCTACTATCAATGCCTCGTACTCCACCTTGGTGTTAGTAGCAGGGAACTCTAGTCTTAAGGCATAGCAGATTGGTCATCCTTCAGGAGTCTCACGCATAACTCCCGCTCCCGAGTAGAATTCGTTTGATGCGCCATCGATGAACAACTTCCATTGTGATACCATTTCCTTTGTCTCCTATTCCTCTCCATCTCAATGGTGAATTCCGTGATGAAATCAGCCAATGCCTACCTGTTCATTACCCTCTAAGAATAGTAAGTCACGTCATACTGGCTTAATTCAATATTCGACTTCAGAAGTTTCCTTGAAGTCTCAGGTCGATAAAGTATTTTTTTCAAAGGTTTATTTGTCAACACTTTAATTGGATGATTGAAAGCACGGACGCAACTTCCTCGACACTATCAATAAGCAATATGCCAAAATTTCCAACTTCGGATAGTTCCGTTCAGCTCCAATAAAGCGTTTGCTGAAGTAGTAGATGGGCCATTGAATTTTGACTTCCTCTCATATAAGCGTTGCACTTTGAGCATGATAGGACACTGCTAAGTAGATGAACAAATCTTCTCCTTCCACTGACTTAGATAGGACTGGTGGAGTCTCCATGTGTCATAGTAATTCTTTGAAAGCCGTTTGATAATTTTGATTCCACTCGAAGTTCATCTTACCTTTTTTCAGTGCATCGAAGAATGGTATACACTTATTTGTCACTTTACAAATGAATTAACTTAATGCTGCAATCTTCCCATTCAAGCTTTTCAGTTCCTTCTTTGCTGAGCGTGCTGTGACATTCCGTAGGGTGGCTATCTACTTGGGATTAGCTTCGATGCCCATTACGTTTACTATGAACCTGAAAAATTTTCCTAACGAAACACCGAACACGCACTTCAAGAGGTTCAATTTTGTCCCATACTCCCGAAGGATTTCAAACATTTCCGAGAGGTTATCCATATGGTTTTCAGATACTCGTGACTTCACAAGCATTTTTTTCATATTTATCTCTATTGTCGTCTGATTTAATTCTTGAACATTGCATTCACTAATCTTTGGTAAGTAGCACCAGCATTCTTTTAGCCGAACGACATCATGCATTAATAATACAATCTCAAGTAGGTGATGAACCTGGTGTTCTTCTGATTGGGCTCATGCATCATAATCAGATTGTATCTTGAATAGACGTCCATGAATGAGAGCAGCTCATGTCAAATGGTTTTATTAACTAGCTAGTCGATTCTAGGTAGTGGAAAGCTATCCTTAGGGCAAGCATTGTTCAAATTCAAGTAGTCGACATAAGTCTGCCATTTCCCATTCAATTTTTTAATTTGCACAGGGTTTGACACCCATTTGGGATATGTTGTGTCACGGATAAAGTCGTTGGCCAGCAGCTTATCCACTTCTTCCTTCAATGTAGCGGATCACTTTGGACCCAAACCGCGTAGTTTCTGCCTTACTGGTGTGAATTTAGGATCAATATTAAGTGTGTGACATGCTATTTCCAACGATATCCCACACATATCAAAATGCATCAAAGCGAACATATCTAGATTGACATGAAGAAAATTTATCAGTTTGTTTTGCATCTTAATGCCAAGTTGTGGATCTATCTTCAAGACCCGAGTCGGGTCATCCATGTCGATAGGGACAACAGCCGTAAACTCTGCTGGCACTGTACGTTCCTCCCCTGAACTCTTCTTCCTAAGGTCCAAAGTTTTGTCAAAGTGACTATAGTCCCTGAGCCAGGGGCAGTTCTGTAAATGCCATGCTTGCGATTCACAAATGTGGAGAGACTTCCCTACATTCTTACCTTTCTCACGATGCTTAGATTCGCATAGTTCAGTAAAGTAGCATTCTCTTGCAGCGTTTTGGTCTCCCCTTACTACTACAATCCCATTCTCCATTAGAAACTTCATGGTAAGGCACTAGGAAGCCAAAGCTATTCTAAAATCAGCAAGGGTCGGTCGATCCAAGAAAGATTGCAAGTAGACATTTCATCGAATATCACGAAGGTCTGGTTAAGGACCACCCTTTGTTTTCCTTCTCCGCGCTCTATAGGTAAGTCAATCGTCCCAACTGGCTATCTCGGTTCTCCTGTGAAGCCCTGAATCTTAATTTGCATGCAGTCACATCTTTCATGCTTATCTTCGGAGTTCCATCCTCAATTGCATAAAAGTTTCCTTAGAAGCAAGCTTTAACGAACTGGCGTATCGTTCCATTTCACCTGAACTCTTATGTGTTTGGCGAGGCCCTCCAAAAATGGTACTTATGACGAGTCTTTGATTAGTCCGACGAGTTCCTTCTCCATTGGGCCCGGCCTGATTTCCTTGATTACTCAAAAATTGGAGTCCAGTAGGTTGATCAGAATTCCAAGATTTCTTCACGTACTGTTGGAACCTATTGTTTCTTATTAGTTCCTCGAATAAATCCTTCAGATGCGGACATTCATTTGTGTTATGTCCATAAGTCTGGAAGTGGCAGAACTTTTCTAATTACTGTCATTTAGACTCTTCCTTCCTAGGAGGCATGTTGTATCGCTTAGATCCCGAAGTCACAAGGCTGATGTTCTCCAAGTTGTCACTCAATGGCGTATAATCCTCGGGTCTCGGGTTCCTGATTCGCTTTCCATTACCATCACGCCTACTAGCGTTCTGGTCCTTCCTTTTCTGATTTCCAACTTTCCCAGCATTTTCTGCTGTGGCTTTAGAATTGTTTCCGTCCTAGTTGATCGCTACATTGCTCTGAACTATCTCCTTTGGTCGCACATTGTGGTATTTCCCTCCAATGCGTTTGACTCTTCCAATCTCAGATAGTGTCTTGCCTTTCGGTTTGACTCCTTCATGGTGGTTAGTTGTTTCATCTTAATCCATCTTCCAAAGTTTGTGTCTACATGAATAGCTCGGACTAAAGCCATGAATACCATATCTTCGTTACGACTGCTCATTTCAGTAACCGCGCTATTGAACCGGTTCATAAAGGTTTTTAATGACTTATTTGATCCTTGGAAAAGGCAAGACAGATGCAACATCCCCTTACTTAGAGGCCCAAAACTAAAAGCTATAGATGTTGTAGTCATCCATAGTTATTAATCTTCAGCGACCAAATACAGCGGTGTTAGATTCATTGATACACAGATCACAAGAATATGGAAAAAAATTAACAATTTTAAAACACATTTCACATTCCATTCAAAAAAATTTATGTTCATTACATAATCCCAAAAACATTAACCACGTTCAGCAAAATATAATTATTACACATACGCCAAGAGCGACGTATGAAGATGCCCACTTGGTTGATCAGAGTATATAGTAAGGGGTAATTCTGCTTTTACATCCAAATACACAGTGGAAAAAGAAAACTCTAAATAACTAACTGCCTCATGCATGACTCCGGAAGCTTTATTCGTCTAAGAAGAGAAACTGAAAACCTTAAATCTCAAACTACTCAAAATCAATTGAGTACCCGAGAGTTTAAGGGGAAAACAAAAACTTCGAGTTAGACATAAAGCCTAGTATGAATAATAATCTAACATCTCAATCCTTTTAGATATCTAGTAAGACCAGGCCGCTTAGCGGAACGGGTTTTCCCCTCACTGGTATCCTAAAACCTTTATAAAATCATATACTGTGCTCCTGCATTGGTTAAAAACATACATTTCAAAATATTATGATGATATGCATATATATAAAAACATTTAGGATTTCCCATCCCCAGTTTAAGATGACACCCTATCATAAATCATAGTTTCTAGGGTCACTATTAACCTATAAATTTTCATGGGTTTACTAATAACCTTTTTCTTTACATACGGACACCCTGTCCTATTTCATAGTTTTCTCACTAAGAACCTATAGGCCCTAACCAGTTGACTTAGTTAATTCATGGGTCCCTCCGAACCTATTAGTCATTCCAATAACTAATCCATTATCCTAGTTTTCATGGGTTGACTAGGAACCTATGGATTTATCCAGTAACTCACTTCTCATCCTAGTTTTCATGGGTTGACTAGGAACCTACTGATGCCTCCGTTAACTTCTTTCTTATCCTAGTTTTCATGGGTTGACTAGGAACCTATTGACTGATGTCAATTCTTAATCTAGATATAGTTTTCATGGGTTCACTACAAACCATTTAACCCCTGCCAGCTTACCTTAATACATAGTTTTCATGGGTTTGCTACGAACCTGGTGGTTACCTCCAATAACTACATTATCATAGTTTTCATGGGTTTACTGTGAACCTATCTCCCGGACAACATCAAATTTTAGACATCCTATATTTTGATCTCCCTGACTCCCTGGACGCAATTCTACTCAGTAAGGAGTATAATCAAATAATATTCACTACTGGATTAGCCTAGCTGTTTCTTCTACCTCTTTATACCCAAAATACAGATTATGGGTTCTTTATCATATGAATATACCCATATTTGAAGAAGCAAACATAATAATTTAACAATACTACTCCAGTGGGTTTTAGGTCCTTGAAATACATTTCATATAGAATATAGTTAATCTCTTTAACTTATATTTTTATCAGGGCCAGACTTCTTCAAATTTACATGCTTAAAGTCATTTCAAAACTCCTTTATTTAGACATAGGTTTTTCCTTTAAAATTTGAGTTTGGGTTCTAAAACCTTTCGAAACCTTCGAAACCTTGCTTCCGACCTCATAAGATGGCCTCCTTCGAAAGCATAAAATCTATCTTTAAAACACTAGGCTCCTTTCAAAATCTTTAAAACATCTCTTTCGAAACCTTTCGACCATATTAAAGTTTTATCGTATAAGTATAGAAGCATAGCTTCGAAACCATTTGAAAGTACCCTTTTGAAAGTACCCTTTTGAAACCATTGAAGGTTACCCTTTGAAACCATTGAAAGTCCCCCTTTCGAAAGCATTGGGTTTATACTTAAAACATCATTTTGGGTCAAAGTGGACCTAGGCGAAAGCATCTCTTTTGAAACCATTCTTTAATTCAAAAAGTATTGGGGAAGTTTGATGCTGTCGTAATCATCCTTTCGAAAGCTTTAAAACTTCTGGGTAAAACAATTAAAGGTTAGTTTCGAAACCCCTTCCGAAACCATTGCCTTCGAAACCCCTAACCCCTTTCGAAAGCATTAGGAAGCAGCTTATATTTATAAAAAAAACTGAACCTTTCGACAACATTGATGTCTTCAATGCCATGGGAAGGTCATCAATTCACAGAAGGGTTTCGAATTGGTTGAAACTACCCCTTTCAAAAGCTTTAAACAAAATATAAGTAACTCCTTCGGAAGCTACTACTTTAAACCATATGCGGTGGCTCTCTTTCGAAAGCCTTTTGAAATACCCTTTCGAAACCATTGGTTTCGAATACTTCGAAACCATTGGTTTCGAATACTTCGAAACCCATTTATAAATAGGAAACCGCTTTTTTTAAAAACAAAATAAAACAAAGGAACCAACCCCTTCCAAAGCTACCTCTCGACAACCTACCTTCTGCCTTTCTCCAATCCACTACGTACCATCGAAATGATACAATGTGTATTTGTTTATTGGTTTCGACCTAGAAGGTTTCGACTAGGTTGGAGGCGGAAGGTCTAAGTCGAAGGGTCCTTCTAAAGAAGGCAGAACCCCTTTTTCTGAGCAAAAGGTTGTTTTTACCAAATAAAGTAAACTTTTTGTAACTAACTTGCCCACTTGTAAACATATGATTAGTTACATTAAACTTTCAAACTATTTTACTAAAATTTGCCACATTTTCTCAGATCTAAAACTAAACGGCATTTAACACAAAAGCCCTTCCTATTAACAAAACAATTAATTCATTTAGGTCCTCCTTTTAGAATAATTTAATTTCCATACTAAATCACTTAGTAAAAATCCCTAAAAAATATAGAAATTCACTTTAATCATGTTATCCAACATAACAAAATTTCAGACCTAAATTCTCAATATATTTTCCAAAATAAATTTATAAACCCAAATAACAATATTTTTCTTTGAAAATTCATAATTAATTCTCCACGACTTGGAAAATTATAAAAATTGAAACTCAACTCCAAAATCATGTTTTCCATAACATATAATTTTTCCCTAGCATTTAAAAATCATTTAACTTTGGTTTCACCCTAAAACCGTGCATATCTCCATTTAAACCATCTTGTTTAAACCACATAAATCATAAACCAAGCATATCATCATTCAATAAGTCATAAAAAAAAATTATCCCTTAGATCTGAAACCATATGATTATAAACCAAAAATAGAGATGTAGTGATTATTATTCACCTTAGATTGGATAAGGAAATTGATGATTGATTGAGATTGATTCTTCTAGTGGGCATTGTAAACATCTAGGGATACTCTTCCCATAATGTTTTTAGTAAATGGAGTTTGGCTTGGTGCAGAACCTATATCATCGTCCTTTACACCCTTACTTTCTTCCATCAAGCGTTTGACTATGTCAGCAATGAATGCCTCATTATTCTAGTAGTCCATAGGTCGACTGTCAGGAGCTACACCAAGCGTTTGACTTCGCAAATGACCTTAGTTTGCCAAATAAATCCTAGGTTCTCCATTCTCCGGGAGAACCACTCCTGCAGAATTTTGTTGGCGCACGGTTAGCCTTATAGTGGTATTTTGAACTTACTTTCTGACATTTTGCTTGCCTATGTCAACATTCAATTTTAGTCCTTTGGCATCAAGTTGCACGTCATCTTCAGAATCGGAAGAAGCATTGCTATATCCCCTTGTGGAGCCTTCACTCCGAAGCTAAGGTTTGTAATAGGTTGTCCTCCAAGGGGTACTTCCATTACCTTTAATAACCATTCCAGTAGCTCCACCAAATATCTCATTTTGCTTTTACTTGACATCCCTCCTATTCAAGTATGAGATAGAGGAATTCTCCTGTTCCATAGCCATTGTAGTTTCCGGCTTAGTCCTTGGGGCAGTTGGTAGTTGTAGTACGAGCAAAGCATCAATGTTGTCCATAAAAGCCTTTTGACTATCATCCATCTTATGGTTAAGTTAATTAACCATCTGGTTAAGCTCTCATCTGGTTACAACCTCCTGTTGAGCGGAAGCACCTGGTGTTAGTTTTCTAGCATTAAATTTCGTTCGATGATTGTTAGTGTTGTTTACTTTTGTTTGCTGGAGATTGGTTTCATCAACACAAAGTGTTATTCCAATAGATCTTCCAGACGCTGACTTCCTTTAAGCCATTAGAATAGCCAATCTGTAACCTTCTTAAAGCAAACTTTCTTGATCCAACCTCTAGACCTATCCAATCCAAAGTAGATTGCTAGATTTAAGCTTGGGTTTGGCATTCTCAACCAAAATGTAAACCAAAATACGGATCAACACCCTGGAGTATGATATGAAAGCAGCAGCCCTTTTAGAATAGAGCAAATATAATAGAAAGTAACAGAAAAGTAAATAAGACAAAGAGGTTTTTATAGTGGTTCGGCAATCTAAGGCCCACATCCACTTTATAGCTTTATTGCCTACAAATTTGATTGGGATTGCAAAGGATTTAAGAGAGAATAAGTCACAAGTATAAGGCTTATATTGATTCTAAGTTCTAGAATTGCCTAGAGTAACTACCTTAGTGACTATGGTGTAGAGGAAAGTGTTGAAGAAGAGACAGAGCTTTCGTGTAATGATGATAGAAACCAAATCCTCTTTTGGTTACAGTATGACTTGTATTTCTAATGGTAGCAATCATATCAGATCAGGAGTCCGCTACCAAAGAAGTCCAGGGACTGGCCTAAGATAGTACAACAAATATCGTGGCGACCTTAGTTAAGGTTTAGACTCGGTACCGAGTCAAGCCATTGACTCGGAGCTGAGTCTAATCCTTAAGCTTATCTTGGCTAAATCCTTTTGTTTGGAGATCCTTGCTTTGTCTAGATGTCCTCAATATAATTTGGTAGATTATTAACTGGTTCTAATTATCATTCTTCTATGACTTGGATTATCCTATAGTTTGGACCATCACGTATTCATTTCTTATGATTGGTTTACTATAACTCTATGAAATTTCTTGAACATGCTTAGGAAGACTCGGGGACCACTTGCCAAAAATATGAACGTGCCAAGATTTGACATTTTGACTTGGTACCGAGTCAAAGGGATTGACTCGGAATGAGTTAGGCACTTAGCCTATTTATGGCTTCTACTTTTTAAAGCCATTCCCCTTGTCCTTCTGAGTATCCCTGCCAAATTTTAGGTCGTTCTGTTTTTGTTTCAATGCTCTAATCCTTTATGATTTCTACTTGGTTAAAAATCCAGTTAACAGAAGTCTAATGTATGCCATTGTGCATACAATGCCCGATACTGCAAATGCCATCGGGATGGTTAGTGGGTATATGGCTAATTCGAGAAATTCGCATTGAGAAGCCGTGAAGATTATTTTGAGATACCTTAAGGGTAATTCATCTCATGGTCTTGTTTTTGGTGGTAGTGATGAGATGAATTGCAAGTTGGTTGGTTATTATGATTCGGACTACGCGGGTGAAAGGGATCAGTGGAAATCAACTTCCAGGTATGTCTTCACTCTTAGTGGTACGACCATAAGCTAGAGATCGAGATTGCAAATCGTGGTTGTTTTGTCCATTACGGAGGCGGAGTTGATAACCACGGTGGCGGCGGTAAAGGAAGCATTATACTTTAGACGATTTTTGTGTGACTCGATTTTTGAACATGAAAGTATCGATGTTCAATGTGATAGCCAAAGTGCTATATATTTGGTGGATAATTTGGCTTTTAGATCTTAAACTAAGCATATTGAGGTGAGATTCTTTTTTGGTAGCCATGGATGAAGATAAACTTGTTCATCTTCGAACTATGCACACAAAGGATAATCTGGCATATATGTTTACAAAAGCATTGCCGGTTGGGAAGTTCGAGCATTGAATAAACTTGTTTCACTTCCTAAAATGCTAGATGCCATAGAGTGGCATGGTTGAGGGAGTAGTTTGTTTATTGATGATGAAGAGTATCGGTAGGAGATTGTGGTTCTATCTTCTTCATAAATACTAGTTGGCACTCCTAAGTACTTTTGTCTTTCGGTAAGATGGTTTTGTGTTTGGATATTTCATCACTTCGTTAGCGGGTAGTGGCTTTGTCAGAGCTCATTAGGAAGTGTAATGGGAGGTGGCTTTGCCGGAGCTTATTGGGAAAGTATTCAAATGTTCTGTGGTTGAAGGTAGAGTTGGCGACAGCTTGCAGTCATTAGTTCTTGGTGTATGGAGATGGTATAGTGTCGAGGTGGATTTATGAATTTAGGCGACACTATAAGCAGAGTTAAAGAGGACAAAATAGCTTGAAAATGGTGAAGACGGTTTGCGAATCGGAATTCTCGATATATTGCATTTTGAAGCAAGGGGGTCTATGTTGTTTAACTTTGGTAATTCAGATGCTCGAGTTCAGACTCTCAAACGTCTGAGAGACCACTCAGATTCTGAAATGGATGTTAAAGGGACCATCGTCTACACAGTGCACATTTGAGTATTTCTAGACGTCTGATTTCAAAGCTCAGACGTATGGTTGCCGAAAGAGGAAACTTCTCAAGATGAAGTCAGACGTCTAAGTTTGGAGCAAACATCTGATCGTGTTTTGAAGACTTTTTGTTTGGGTTTCCTTGTATCAATTGTGAAGGCTTCAAGGGGAAAATTGGGTATTTTTCAAAACAAGATTACTTCATATAAAAGCTATTTTCGGATCTTAAAGAAGCGAGATTAGAATTGCAAAAGGGTTCCCCACTATAAAATTTCTCCAATTCTTAATCATTTCAAATTCAAATTCTCTAGAATTTGGCTGAACATTGTAATCAATCTCTTGTACTCTTTCATTGTTAGTAATAAAAAAAGCTCTCCTTAAAGTGGATGTACACTAATACAACATTAGTGGAACCACTATAAATCTTATGCATGATTTACTTTCATTATTGTTTATTTTGCTTGCTTGTGATTGCGATTTGTTTATTTGGATTGGTTTTGAGTTTTGATGTTGAGATATTGATTAGTTGGTTTTGCACATCTTTTAACGATCTCTCTTATTCCACCGCGTTTTAGAGTTTTGACTAGAGTGGTCTCGAGTTCGAATTTCATAACATGGGTTGAGAAAGTTAGAAGACATCATGTAGCAGTAGCACTACAAATCACATGGAGATATTTGCAAAAAGATTGTCCGCAGGCTCAATGGATGGATAATAGATACTATGAAAATAAGTTCTTTTGGACGGTGCTTGAAGACAGTATTGTATCTTACACATGGAAAGTATTTCTCACAAATAGACAAAAAATATAGGGTATCATTGAGAAGAAAATTGGAGATGGAGAAAAAACAAATGTGTTTCGATCCATGGATCAATGAAAAATCTTTAACAAATATTTTGGAATGGAAAAATCTTACAATCATAGGAGGTCCAACAGGAAAGTTTGCCTCCTCATATTATCAAACAAATTCAATCCATCCCCATCTATAGCAACATCAGGGAGGATCATTAGCAATGGAAGCCTCAAAGCGATGATACTGTCACTTTTCATCATCCTGGGATCTGGTTAAGGAAAACAACCACAATTGAACTGGTTGTCTCACATATGAAACAATGTTTGCACTCCTAATGTAACGATACGGATTTTGCCCGCTCGAAAATCGACATCCATACTTTACATCGTACTCGAATGCCGTAGATTCGACCGTTCAAATCCGAGTCGCCGGAGCTTATAACACAATTAAGTAAATAACACAGCGGAATAAATGAATAATACATTGATATACAACACTGATACAATATCTGATACAACAGAGTGATACAATGAATATCAATATACATCAGAGATATGATACAAGAAATAGCAGCGGAAAAGAAAACGATAACATCAGCAGCGGATAATCTCCATCTCCAAAGCACCAATCCAGAAATAGCTCGAACTCTCAATAACGATGCACAAAGATAAACAAGTGCAGTCCATATCCAAAGACTGAACTAGCTCCAGAAAATCTACTAAATCTGAATATCTGAAAAACCCAACTCTAGACTGCCCGTGTAGAAAATTTTGAGCATCCAGAGTTTAGGAAAGAAACAATAAACTCCGGATCAGTCATGGGACTGGTGTGAGCAACAAAAACAGTTTATCTTTAAAAACGAACAACAAGAGAATTTTAAAGTCAGTTCGCAATGCTTTTGGAAAATGAAACACCATAAGACCTCCCAGCACCACACACAAGGCAAACGCAGACTTGGAGGAGATTTCTTCTTATGTTAGTCAAAGAAGCTTACTACGCAAAATCAGATCAAATCGTTTTTGATATTATTATTAGTGCATAGTGGAAAACATTTAGAAATTAGAATATAAATCTTAGCCAGCATAGGTACCATTATATTATGCCTGCTATAGCTGCCTCCTGAGGAGACAGGTTATACAATTGAAATTGTAAATGGCTCGTATTGTTTTGTTTGGATTTCCAACAAATGGTCAGGCTAAGGAACTTCCTATTCCACGAAAGAAACGCCTCTAGCGGGACGCTCCGAGAGACAAACTGCTCTACAAAACAAGGCCGGCTACCCCCTTTCCCAAGGGATATACAAAACCTGAGATATGCCATCCCCGATCCTTTGGGACCTTTATCCGAGCGCTCGGTATCCAACATCACACATCATAAATAAAGTGTATCCACATGAGTAAGTATCTGGGCTCCATACCATGATACTACCCTTTTCCAGAAGGAATGGTCATACCCTAGGGAAGCTACCCCTGAAACCTTGCCGCACAATTCCTGTTTCGGCCATTTCCGGGTTGTGAGGTTCGACGAAGTCTCGTCCATAAAGCTACGCTTTGTCACAAAGCCATGCTTTGGGTCAACAGATGATCAAAGAAATGATCACCTAGATAAATGATCATATCACAAATGATCAAACAATGATCATCACACAGCAACACTCAGCATGTCACATTACCAAATTGGGAATATATCGCTGATAACCTTCAACTACATAACCTCTGAGCTCGTACGTCTTAGAGAAGGGTGTTAAGCTAAGAGAATAAATTCTCCGCCACCAGACAGAAATGTATTTGAAAGAAATCGGCTTTATATCTCAAAGTGTAATGTCAGACATACAATCCATACAAGTCTGTTCCGGGTTCGAACAGAACCGAAGGCACTTCTCACGAAGCCCTTGCAAATCCGAATAATTTTCTAATCACGTCCGGACTTCCCGTCACTAAGGGTGATAAAACCTCTATACCGGAGATCAGCCGATGTAGAGTAACTCGACGGTAATCCTTCCGTTTTCAAAAATATCCGGTCTTCAACACCGGTCATCAAATGCGATCCATATACGTCGTATCATTATTCGAAATGGGTTATATGACACAAATGTCTTTTCCCGGCTAACCCGAATAACGAGCGTAATTATTAGAAATCATATGGATACTGGGGTCTCAGTTAAGTCATGGCAAAACTTATCATTCGAATGGTTAAAACAAATTACCATTTCCAATCTTTTAAACAAAAAGATTCAATTCACAAGGTTAACCCCATTCACAAAGATTCATTCATATATTTCAAAACAATTTCCATTTTACTTGGATTAACTCGTTAAATCTTTTAAATCAAGATTTAACTTATAGCTTTCAAAACTCGTTTCCAAAGATTCATTCATAGATTTCAAAATATTTCAATTTCATTTTAAATTTGAAACCTTTCAATACAAATTGGAAGTTCACTTTTTATATGAAAGCTATCATTATTTGAAAACCAATAGTTTTCGTTTCAGAAAAATCCAATTATATTTACTCGAGTTAAAGCCTTTGAATTTAAATTCCCAAATGAATACTTTTAAAATAGTTTGACCCTTATATAACTGGTATAACATTTTTAATCCCTAGTTTCAAATCATAGGATTCAATTTCAAACTTGAATTTCAAATTTAAATCAAATTATTTAAATTTTCAAAACTTAATCAAGTTATTCGAAATAACTTTTATCTTTGAAATTCCATTTCAAAAGTTTTTCACTTTAAACCCAAATTTCCAATTTGAAAATCAATTTAAATTAAAATTTCACTTTCAAAAACATCAAATTTAAATTATCTGTGACTTAACCGATTTCCACGTGAAATCCATATTTGTGTGTGTAAAGGTGTAGTCCAGGGGTTTCACACAGTAATGCAACATCATTCAATCATCACAGATCAGAATACAGAAATATAGTTGATAAGCGGTATAAACTATAACGCTTATCTTCATTCACAGATCACAGATATATATATATCACAGATAAGTAAATTACAGATCACAACATAAATCAGCATATATATATCACACATCATCACAATCAGGGAATATCAACAATTCAATCATTCAGTAGAATCCAAATGTTCATAAGTAAGGTCAGTTAATTGTCTCATTAATTCAAATCAGGTTAATTTCTTATGAATTTCTAATCCTGGTTAATTAACATTAACTAATTACAAATTATTTTGATTAATTATTCTTTAATCATTTATTAATTAAATTAATTAACCTTAAATTATTTAATAATTAACCCTTAATTATTTATCTTTAATTGATTGATTAACCCTTAATTAATTACCACTTAATTAATAAAATTTCAATAGGTGATCATCCCTAACCACTTTCATTAATTTATTAATCTTTGATTACGTATCTTTAAATTAATTGCTTTAATTTATTAACCATATTAATTAATTATCCTTTCACTAATCATTTGATAAATAAATCAACTTTAATCATTAAATAAATTATCCTTAATCAATTATTTCTTAATCACTTGATTTATCAATTTTAATCATTAATTAACATTTAATTAATAATTCTTCATTAATGATTTTAACCCTTTAATTACTTATTTAATTTGTCCAATTCATCAATTAATTAAATAATAGATTATCCATCTTGATTAACATAATTTAATGAATTTCAAATCGTTAAATCTTCCTTGGCTTTAAGATAAACCTCATTCTTATTAACGATTAAATTATCATTATCAAAAAGGGTTTTAAAACAATTTCCATTTCAAGTTTACTTTTAAATTTCACTTTATCGAAGTTTAAAAATTCCAACCATTAAAACATTTTAAAGTAGTTAAACAATTTAAATTGAAAACTTTATGTATTTTGAAAAACTGAGATTTAAACTTGATTTCTAGATTTTAAACTTAGGTTTTAAACTAGTTCCACCCTTTACTTTAACATTAATAATTCAGTTTTAAATCAAACTAAACTGCTACGAGCGAATCATCCTCCTACCTCGAGTAAAACTCGAGCCACATTATTGATTACTCGAGTGAAAATCACCACCACCAAACTTCATCAGGTAACAGAGCCGTGCACGTGCACATGCATGTTGCCGACCATCATCTCCGATCATCAGTGATGATCGTTTCACACCCAAAATTACCCAATCACCCCAACGCGATCATCAGATTAGCTCCAACCCACTCGAATTTGAATTCGAGTTTCAATCTAAACCTGGAACAGCAGAACTACTTGAACCCAAAACCTGGCAACGCTTCGCACTCGTCCCTCCGACCACCGTGACCCCTAGAACTCCGGCATTGACTTCAACTAGGGCCAAGCTTCCACTACCCAAGGATCTGAAACACTCGGTCCATTGTAGAAGACATGATGATCGACTGGTTAAGCTTAACTAAAACTAGGGTTCTAAAAAAGATTTCACTGCCGCAACCTCTCTGATGAATTTTATCACCATTACCCATTTTTCTTAGCATCTACTTACACTCCTCTACCACCAGCCACGATCCCGGTCACCAGAACTTCGTAGATCATCAGAGATCGACGATAGAACGAATTTTAACCAAACTCGAACTGCTCTTAGCCTCTAACTCTAAAAATTATGTTTCAAGCTTTAAAAATCGAATTAAAGTATACGAATTCAGTTTATATGCCTGAAAACAAAATTTAAGAAATTTAAATTTGGACTTATATAAAGCTTTGCTCTGTTCTTTCAATTTCTAGAGGAAATGCTAAGTTGTTTTAGCTTGAATACATTTTTAGATTAAATCTTATACTAAAACAAACAAGTTTTGTTTTGATCTTGAATTCAAATCATGCCTTGATCATGAGAACACGATTTTTTTTTGAAGCTGAGACTAGAGCTTGAAACCAGAAACAAAGTATCACAGTGAATAACTGTGCACATATATTCACCCCTCACTCATGTGGATCCAGAAAAACATACATATATACAAATATTCTCATCACAGATACTTACCACAGAATCATGTTTAGAATTTTAAAAGGAAAGGTTACTCACCTGGAATGTGAAGGCAGAGAATCAAGAACAAGGAACAGAGAAAAAATTAAGGCTTGAAGACTGCAGTTTTTTTTAGTTGCTTTTAATTTGCTTGCTGTTCCAGTTGAAGTTTTGTTTTAATTTGAGTTTTGTTTACTTCAGTTTTTCTTGGCTTGAAATGAACGAACTGATGTGAGGAGGAAGCTACAGGTTGATCTATAGAAAAGAGAAGTTGAACTCTTTGCATGCTTGATACTTGTTACAGCTTTGAAAATGTTTGAAGAATTTGAGAAAATGTTTACAAGTATGCTCAGCCTTGTGAACGAAAGCTGTACACATATAGAAAGAAAGAGGTGTGCAGGTACAAGATTTTCTTTTATTTGGTCAGGGATATTTCTTTCTTATGGAGGCTGAGGTGATGGTAGTTGGTACATTTGTTTCTTATTTTGTTTATAGCAAATCTACTTGCTTTGTACTTCTTTGTTTTGTTTATTTCTTGCTTATTTCGGCTGTACATATATGATCTTGCTTTTGTGCTAGTATTAATTGCCATTGATGTAGATGCCAGATTTTTTTTACCTGTACTGGAAATAATTTTATAAACTTTATCCAGAGAGTTTTTCTTCAGTTCGGCTGAGATGATATGTCTTTGTTTTGGTGCTTAGATAATGTGCTAATACTTGATTTCGGTTGTTCAGATAGTTATTTTATTTCATGTACAATATTGATTTGGGTGAGTTGCCTATCTTCATTTACTTATTTGTATATACTTGTATGTATATTTTTCTTTGCTTTGGCCTTATTACCTTGAAATACAAATGAATTTCCCTAAAATAAATATGTTTGTGAAATATTAGTTAATATGTTTGCTTACTATTCTATTGTCTTGTATTTTCTCTATACACATATTTGTTTCTATTACTTTGTATTTTATTTTATTATTTTTGCAATTTATCTTATATGTATATTTTCTAACTTAAGTATTTTCTTTTCTTTTATAATGTTGCTTTGTAATTTAGATGAATTCTATAGTAAATATATTGTTGGAATTTGTCTACATTTATTCATATTTAGATGTATTTCTTTCTTCCCTTTTGTCTTTATAATACCACTTTATAATATAAACAATTCCTATTTTAATTTGTTGTTAGATTCGAGTCAATGATTTTCCATTTCTAGTTTAAATATTAATTATTGTTATTTTACTTCATATTTATTTTATAAATTCAAACCATTATCAACCATCAATTCTAATATTTATTATTATCATTTATAATTAAACCATTTATTTCTAATCCATTTATTTACACTTTAAATTCAAATCAAATATATATATATATACTCAATTTTACTCATATATGCCCGTATACATATATATTCAGATATATACAAATTTCTACAATATTTAAATTTTTATGATTTATACAGAATTTATTCAAGCTTCGGGGAAACTCGCATCACTCTATCGATTCATTTCCTAATTTTTATTCAAAAATTAATTTAAATTATCAATTTAAATATATTTAAAATCTAGGGTCGTTACAAACTTCCCCCCTTAAAAGAATTTCGTCCTCGAATTTCGCAGCCACGAAAACAACACAGAGATAGACAGATTGGATCTCCTATATTTCCTCAAACTTACGATATGAATTCCAAATTTGGTTTTAAACGATATCGTTTTATCGATACAATTCAATTTTATCCTCATATTCTATTAATCAATTTACCTCAATTTAAATTTTCCAATTCATTTGAAATTTCAATTCCAAATTCCAATTCATATTCATTAAAGTTTAAATCAAAAAGCTAATAAGAAACCGATGAAGATAAGAAGTAAGGATCTTCTACAACGATTCGTAGAACCACCATCACACCGAAACTTCTTCTTGTAGCTGGTACGAAGAAATCAAAAGAATTTGGAAACGAATCAAAGAAAATTGATAGAGATAGTTGTTTCCACTGTTGCAGGGTATTGACCATTTATAGTCGTATTTCCCTGTCCCCTATCTCGTCCTCTCCTTGCACTCATACTCACTACCAGTGGATAGTAAGAGAATTTACTGAGACGTTTGAAAAGATATCTTAGGGATATACTCATTCTAGGGATACTTCACCCTATCTCTAATGAGCTACTTAACGTGTTATACTCCTGAGCTAAAGTTCAACCTTAGCTCTGATACCAAATGTAACGATACGGATTTTGCCCGCTCGAAAATCGACATCCATACTTTACATCGTACTCGAATGCCGTAGATTCGACCGTTCAAATCCGAGTCGCCGGAGCTTATAACACAATTAAGTAAATAACACAGCGGAATAAATGAATAATACATTGATATACAACACTGATACAATATCTCATATAACAGAGTGATACAATGAATATCAATATACATCAGAGATATGATACAAGAAATAGCAGCGGAAAAGAAAACGATAACATCAACAGCGGATAATCTCCATCTCCAAAGCACCAATCCAGAAATAGCTCGAACTCTCAATAACGATGCACAAAGATAAACAAGTGCAGTCCATATCCAAAGACTGAACTAGCTCCAGAAAATCTACTAAATCTGAATATCTGAAAAACCCAACTCTAGACTGCCCGTGTAGAAAATTTTGAGCATCCAGAGTTTAGGAAAGAAACAATAAACTCCGGATCAGTCATGGGACTGGTGTGAGCAACAAAAACAGTTTATCTTTAAAAACGAACAACAAGAGAATTTTAAAGTCAGTTCGCAATGCTTTTAGAAAATGAAACTACCATAAGACCTCCCACCACACACACAATGCAAACGCAGACTTGGAGGAGATTTCTTCTTATGTTAGTCAAAGATGCTTAGTACGCAAAATCAGATCAAATCGTTTTTGATATTATTATTAGTGCATAGTGGAAACCATTTCGAAAGTAGAATATAAATCTTAGCCAGCATAGGTACCATTATATTATGCGTGCTATAGCTGCCTCCTGAGGAGACAGGTTATACAATTGAAATTGTAAAGGGCTCGTATTGTTTTGTTTGGATTTCCAACAAATGGTCAAGCTAAGGAACTTCCTATTCCACGAAAGAAACGCCTCTGGCGGGACGCTCCAAGAGACAAACTGCTCTCTGCCAAACAAGGCCGGCTACCCCCTTTCCAAAGGGATATACAAAACCTGAGATATGCCATCCCCGGTCCTTTGGGACCTTTATCCGAGCGCTCGGTATCCAACATCACACATCATAAATAAAGTGTATCCACATGAGTAAGTATCTGGGCTCCATACCATGATACTACCCTTTTCCAGAAGGAATGGTCATACCCTAGGGAAGCTACCCCTGAAACCTTGCCGCACAATTCCTGTTTCGGCCATTTTCGGGTTGTGAGGTTCGATGAAGTCTCGTCCATAAAGCTACGCTTTGTCACAAAGCCATGCTTTGGGTCAACAGATGATCAAAGAAATGATCACCTAGATAAATGATCAAACAAATGATCATATCACAAATGATCAAACAATGATCATCACACAGCAACATTCAGCATGTCACATTACCAAATTGGGAATATATCGCTGATAACCTTCAACTACATAACCTCTGAGCTCGTACGTCTTAGAGAAGGGTGTTAAGCTAAGAGAATAAATTCTCCGCCACCAGACAGAAATGTATTTGAAAGAAATCGGCTTTATATCTCAAAGTGTAATGTCAGACATACAATCCATACAAGTCTGTTCCGGGTTCGAACAGAACCGAAGGCACTTCTCACAAAGCCCTTGCAAATCCGGATAATTTTCTAATCACGTCCGGACTTCCCGTCACTAAGGGTGATAAAACCTCTATACCGAAGATCAGCCGATGTAGAGTAACTCGACGGTAATCCTTCCGTTTTAAAAAATATCTGGTCTTCAACACCGGTCATCAAATGCGATCCATATACGTCGTATCATTATTCGAAATGGGTTATATGACACAAATGTCTTTTCCCGGCTAACCCGAATAACGAGCGTAATTATTAGAAATCATATGGATACTGGGGTCTCAGTTAAGTCATGGCAAAACTTTTCATTCGAATGGTTAAAACAAATTACCATTTCCAATCTTTTAAACAAAAAGATTCAATTCACATGGTTAACCCCATTCACAAAGATTCATTCATATATTTCAAAACAATTTCCATTTTACTTGGATTAACTCGTTAAATCTTTTAAATCAAGATTTAACTTATAGCTTTCAAAACTCGTTTCCAAAGATTCATTCATAGATTTCAAAATATTTCAATTTCATTTTAAATTTGAAACCTTTCAATACAAATTGGAAGTTCACTTTTTATATGAAAGCTATCATTATTTGAAAACCAATAGTTTTCGTTTCAGAAAAATCCAATTATATTTACTCGAGTTAAAGCCTTTGAATTTAAATTCCCAAATCAATACTTTTAAAATAGTTTGACCCTTATATAACTGGTATAACATTTTTAATCCCTAGTTTCAAATCATAGGATTCAATTTCAAACTTGAATTTCAAATTTAAATCAAATTATTTAAATTTTCAAAACTTAATCAAGTTATTCGAAATAACTTTTATCTTTGAAATTCCATTTCAAAAGTTTTTCACTTTAAACCCAAATTTCCAATTTGAAAATCAATTGAAATTAAAATTTCAATTTCAAAAACATCAAATTTAAATTATCTGTGACTTAACCGATTTCCACGTGAAATCCATATTTGTGTGTGTAAAGGTGTAGTCCAGGGGTTTCACACAGTAATGCAACATCATTCAATCATCACAGATCAGAATACAGAAATATAGTTGATAAGCGGTATAAACTATAACGCTTATCTTCATTCACAGATCACAGATATATATATCACAGATAAGTAAATTACAGATCACAACATAAATCAGCATATATATATCACACAGCATCACAATCAGGGAATATCAACAATTCAATCATTCAGTAGAATCCAAATGTTCATAAGTAAGGTCAGTTAATTGTCTCATTAATTCAAATCAGGTTAATTTCTTATGAATTTCTAATCCTGGTTAATTAACATTAACTAATTACAAATTATTTTGATTAATTATTCTTTAATCATTTATTAATTAAATTAATTAACCTTAAATTATTTAATAATTAACCCTTAATTATTTATCTTTAATTGATTGATTAACCCTTAATTAATTACCACTTAATTAATAAAATTTCAATAGGTGATCATCCCTAACCACTTTCATTAACTTATTAATCTTTGATTACTTATCTTTAAATTAATTGCTTTAATTTATTAACCATATTAATTAATTATCCTTTCACTAATCATTTGATAAATAAATCAACTTTAATCATTAAATAAATTATCCTTAATCAATTATTTCTTAATCACTTGATTTATCAATTTTAATCATTAATTAACATTTAATTAATAATTCTTCATTAATGATTTTAACCCTTTAATTACTTATTTAATTTGTCCAATTCATCAATTAATTAAATAATAGATTATCCATCTTGATTAACATAATTTAATGAATTTCAAATCGTTAAATCTTCCTTGGCTTTAAGATAAACCTCATTCTTATTAACGATTAAATTATCATTATCAAAAAGGGTTTTAAAACAATTTCCATTTCAAGTTTACTTTTAAATTTCACTTTATCGAAGTTTAAAAATTCCAACCATTAAAACATTTTAAAGTAGTTAAACAATTTAAATTGAAAACTTTATGTATTTTGAAAAACTGAGATTTAAACTTGATTTCTAGATTTTAAACTTAGGTTTTAAACTAGTTCCACCCTTTACTTTAACATTAATAATTCAGTTTTAAATCAAACTAAACTGCTACGAGCGAATCATCCTCCTACCTCGAGTAAAACTCGAGCCACATTATTGATTACTCGAGTGAAAATCACCACCACCAAACTTCATCAGGTAACAGAGCCGTGCACGTGCACATGCACGTTGCCGACCATCATCTCCGATCATCAGTGATGATCGTTTCACACCCAAAATTACCCAATCACCCCAACGCGATCATCAGATTAGCTCCAACCCACTCGAATTTGAATTCGAGTTTCAATCTAAACCTGGAACAGCAGAACTACTTGAACCCAAAACCTGGCAACGCTTCGCACTCGTCCCTCCGACCACCGTGACCCCTAGAACTCCGGCATTGACTTCAACTAGGGCCAAGCTTCCACTACCCAAGGATCTGAAACACTCGGTCCATTGTAGAAGACATGATGATCGACTGGTTAAGCTTAACTAAAACTAGGGTTCTAAAAAAGATTTCACTGCCGCAACCTCTCTGATGAATTTTATCACCATTACCCATTTTTCTTAGCATCTACTTACACTCCTCTACCACCAGCCACGATCCCGGTCACCAGAACTTCGTAGATCATCAGAGATCGACGATAGAACGAATTTTAACCAAACTCGAACTGCTCTTAGCCTCTAGCTCTAAAAATTATGTTTCAAGCTTTAAAAATCAAATTAAAGTATACGAATTCAGTTTATATGCTTGAAAACGAAATTTAAGAAATTTAAATTTGGACTTATATAAAGCTTTGCTCTGTTCTTTCAATTTCTAGAGGAAATGCTAAGTTGTTTTAGCTTGAATACATTTTTAGATTAAAGCTTATACTAAAACAAACAAGTTTTGTTTTGATCTTGAATTCAAATCATGCCTTGATCATGAGAACACGGTTTTTTTTTGAAGCTGAGACTAGAGCTTGAAACCAGAAACAAAGTATCACAGTGAATAACTGTGCACAAATATTCACCCCTCACTCATGTGGATCCAGAAAAACATACATATATACAAATATTCTCATCATAGATACTTACCACAGAATCATGTTTAGAATTTTAAAAGGAAAGGTTACTCACCTGGAATGTGAAGGCAGAGAATCAAGAACAAGGAACAGAGAAAAAATTGAGGCTTGAAGACTGCAGTTTTGTTTTAGTTGCTTTTAATTTGCTTGCTGTTCCAGTTGAAGTTTTGTTTTAATTTGAGTTTTGTTTACTTCAGTTTTTCTTGGCTTGAAATGAACGAACTGATGTGAGGAGGAAGCTACAGGTTGATCTATAGAAAAGAGAAGTTGAACTCTTTGCATGCTTGATACTTGTTATAGCTTTGAAAATGTTTGAAGAATTTGAGAAAATGTTTACAAGTATGCTCAGCCTTGTGAACGAAAGTTGTACACATATAGAAAGAAAGAGGTGTGCAGGTACAAGATTTTCTTTTATTTGGTCAGGGATATTTCTTTCTTATGGAGGCTGAGGTGATGGTAGTTGGTACATTTGTTTCTTATTTTGTTTACAGCAAATCTACTTGCTTTGTACTTCTTTGTTTTGTTTATTTCTTGCTTATTTCAGCTGTACATATATGATCTTGCTTTTGTGCTAGTATTAATTGCCATTGATGTAGATGCCAGATTTTTTTTTACCTGTACTGGAAATAATTTTATAAACTTTAGCCAGAGAGTTTTTCTTCAATTCGGCTGAGATGATATGTCTTTGTTTTGGTTCTTAGATAATGTGCTAATACTTGATTTCGGTTGTACAGATAGTTATTTTATTTCATGTACAATATTGATTTGGGTGAGTTGTCTATCTTCATTTACTTATTTGTATATACTTGTATGTATATTTTTCTTTGCTTTGGCCTTATTACCTTGAAATACAAATGAATTTCCCTAAAATAAATATGTTTGTGAAATATTAGTTAATATGTTTGCTTACTATTCTATTGTCTTGTATTTTCTCTATACACGTATTTGTTTCTATTACTTTGTATTTTATTTTATTATTTTTGCAATTTATCTTATATGTATATTTTCTAACTTAAGTATTTTCTTTTATAATGTTGCTTTGTAATTTAGATGAATTCTATAGTAAATATATTGTTGGAATTTGTCTACATTTATTCATATTTAGATGTATTTCTTTCTTCCCTTTTGTCTTTATAATACCACTTTATAATATAAACAATTCCTATTTTAATTTGTTGTTAGATTCGAGTCAATGATTTTCCATTTCTAGTTTAAATATTAATTATTGTTATTTTACTTCATATTTATTTTATAAATTCAAACCATTATCAACCATCAATTCTAATATTTATTATTATCATTTATAATTAAACCATTTATTTCTAACCCATTTATTTACACTTTAAATTCAAATCAAATATATACATATATACTCAATTTTACTCATATATGCCTGTATACATATATATTCAGATATATACAAATTTCTACAATATTTAAATTTTTATGATTTATACAGAATTTATTCAAGCTTCGGGGAAACTAGCATCACTCTATCGATTCATTTCCTAATTTTTATTCAAAAATTAATTTAAATTATCAATTTAAATATATTTAAAATCTAGGGTCGTTACACCTAAAATGGCAATTTTTCAGCTCTTAGCTAAATTGGACAAACTTGGATACCAAAAAAAAATTCATAAACGAAATCCAAATATAGATCTCAAATGTAATTTGAATAGCTAAGATAGGAGGCCAGCAATCTTTTCTTTTTTTTCAATGCAACTACTCGGCAACTATGTGGAAAAACATAAAAAACGGGCTACAAATTAAACTTATAATGGATGGTATTTTGGACAGCTTCTTTTCTCAACTGGTTTCATTCAACCGCGGGGACAAACCACATCGCAATCTTACTGATATGGTCGTTGCTAGGGTAATATAGCACATATAGCTATAAAGAAACTTATAAATTTAAGGGAATAGAGACACCTCGTATTGTTCGACTACATTTCATTTTTCAAGCTATAAAACAACACTCAAGCATGCAAGAATTAAATAGAATGAGATTAAAGGAAAAGAACGTACTTTTACCAAATTTGGATACCGCATCCACCAATACCCAAGTGGCAATAGCGAACTCAGGCGAAGAGTGTAACGACCCGTATTTTTACGGATCGAAACATCGTAAAACAGTTGACATTTGGTAGCATTGTTGATAAGTCGTCTAGAGTCTGAGTCTTAGGTTGTCTGAGGGTTTGGAGCGACCTAGGGAAGTTGGCGAGTTAAGGGGTAGGCGGCTTAGTGAAGTGGAGCGACCTAAGGATTGAAACGACCTAAGAAGTTAGGTCGTATGATAGTTAGGTCATATAGAAGATAGGTCGTGTGGTGGCTTAGGTCGTAGGGTAGGTTAGGTCGGTTGGAGCGACCTATAGGATGTTGGCGACCTAAGGTTTTGAGCGACTTAAGGTTTTGCAGCGACCTAGGAGAGCTGGTAGTTAGCGACCTAAGGGTTAGTAACCTTCAGTATTTAGCGACCTTGTGGTGAGCGACCTAGTGGTGAGCGACCTAGTGGTGAGCGAGTTAGCATGGTTAGGTCGTTAGACGACCTAAGGAGTTAGGTCGTATCCTGGCTAAGAGTTAGGTCGCGTGTGTGTGTTAAGTCGCAGGTTTGTTAGGTCGTTAGGTCGTGGCATTGTTAGGTCGCGGAAGCGCATTTGTCTTAGGTCGTGACATTGTTAGGTCACGGAAGCGCATTTGTCGTTAGGTCGCGCATTTTAAGTCGCGCAAGGTTGAGCCGTATGGTTTGTTAAGTCGCGAGATTTTTAGGTCGCTAAGTGTTAGGTCGTAAGCTGTTAGGTCGCGTGAAGATTTATCGTGTTGAGTCGTTAAGTCGTAGACTGGTGGATCTGGTTAGGTCGTAGGAGTGCGCACATGTTAGGTCATAGAGGCTTGGGGCTGTTAGGTCGAAGATTTTAGGTCGTGGGGTTTTAGGTCGTAAGGGTTCTTAGGTCGTGGACGAGCTAACTCCGAGCGAACGACCTAAAGTGATTTCAGCCTATAAATAGGAGTGTTTTTCTTCATTTTTGGATTCCAGATTTTGAAGCGACGAAGTGCTGCCATTTTGAGAGCTCGACTTCTACACTTCTTCACTTCTTTTCTCCACTCTAATCTAGTGCTTCCTTCCATCCAAATCGAAGATCAAATCGAAGATCCAAGAGCTTAGATTGAAGATCTACATCCATCGAAGAGAGATTTCATCGTTTGAAGTGGATTTTTGATAGATCGAGTTAGATCCTTCGCTGTCCAGATCTGAAGCGTGTTGCTTTTAGGTTGTTTAGGTGATTTGGTGAGTGGTGATTATCTCTCATACGGATCCAAAGGAGTATATCGGATCGTTGGCTTGATTTTGTGCTAAAGTAGAGATTTCCATGCATTTTCTTAATCCTAAGTATAGATCCATATAGATCCATTGTTCATGATGATTTAACAACCATTTTACTACATGTTAACCTATGCAAGTTCATTCACCAAGTTATAGAGATATTGCTCATGTTTTCATGCTTGTTAGACTTTTGACTCTTTAATTACGAAATTGCCCTTATTGTTATAATTGTCTATTTAGCTCATATTTGAATGCTTGTTTACTTGGATTAATGTTTGACTTGATTGATAGCTATGAATTAGATGATTGATGATTTGATTTAGACCGAAGATGATTCAAAAGCTTAGTGAAAGGCTCTTGAATTGGGAAAGCTGCTTGTGGCATATGTGGCGGATGAGGAAGCTCATATGGATAGATTTGATGATGATGTTGAGATGAAGCTTTGCTATGATGATGACGAGGCGAAGTATGATATGAGATAGCCTTGGTCTAATCCAGATGGGATCATTCCAAGCAGATTGATAACTCGGTGAAATGGTTCGAGTTTGAGGATAATGGTTTGCTCGAGAGGCGCTTGAGCTAGTATGGAAATAGTCGTCGAGGAGGATGACTAGAAGGCTGAGATCTCATCGTTGTTGAAGGTTCTAGCATGCTCAAAGCAAGAGTACGTTGGGCAGATTCGATAGTCCCTGAAGGCTACTGATTGGTAGTCAAGTACTCTGGGAAGATTCGATAGTCCTAGGCACGGGTCACGACGACGTGCGGAGTTATGTCTAGAACCGGGGTTTCCATTAGCCCTTGACGGACGGATGAAAGAATGAGCCGGTCATTCAATTAACGATAATATCGAAGCAATGATAACAGTGATAGCCAGAGTCATGGATGTTTGGTTGTATCGTCATTCTGTCTCAAGAGCGGTATTTTCTGGGTGCTTATCTGATCTTGGTTTAGCCCTTGGGGGTTTGTACTTGGAAAACATCGCCCTTGACTCGAGTGATAATTGCTTTACTTTAAATTGTATGCTTTGCTATGTTTGCCTCTGCTTAGTGTGTGTCTGGGGGCTATCACTGTAGAAAGAGGTGGAGTGGGAGGGTTGTATTCCTATTCCTTTTCCTTTATGCTCTTTTGGTATGTTGTTAGTTAATTTACCGCTCACTATGACTGTTGTCTGACTCAAGGCTTTATGTTTTAACTCTTATTGCCTTGGGCTGTTCGTCCATTTTGGGACGGGCAGACTAGGTAGCAGGTGACAAGTGTTGTTCTTGCTTTCCACGATGCTGATATCGAAGACGAGCTGGAGGATTGCATATTATCTTCTTACTATATGCACTGGGTGTTCCGCTGCTTATATATTCTCTGAGTGTTATATAGTGAGGCTTGATGTATTGACTGTTCAGATGTTTGTATTCAACTATTATGAATTTATATTGATGAGATTCTATTCTGTGAAGCTTCACTATATATATATTCTATTGTATTTTGTCCATGCGTTGTGAGTAATACGATAGATTCTGTTGTTTAAATTTACCCTGGCAATCGTCCATGGTCGCCTGGCACACTTTACAGCGCACTATCTCTAGGTTCGGTGCAGGGGTCATGGGCGGTCGTCACATTTGGTATCAGAGCATTGGTTAATCGATTTTACCCAACGCTCGCTGATGTAACTACGTATGAGAGATGTAATTGTATTTTGATGGATGATTACTTTATATAATATAGTAGCTTAGTAGAGTTTGAGTCCTTTATGCAGTTGTTTCTCAAGATGTGCTGACCATTCCTTTTTATAGATATTAAGGATGAGTCGAAGAGGGAGACCAGCTGCTAGGGAAGGCCGTGCTACTAAGGGGACTGCTGATTATGCAGCTATGTTCGAAGCTATGATGACTTCGATCAAGAGAAGGATACCAGTTCCGGGAACAGTAGTTGATGTTGGAGTTCAAGTTCAGGCTCCAAGACCGGTGGATTTTGCTAAGTTGTGTAAAGACTATACTGCTCTTGGAGGAAAGGTTTTCTTTGGAACAGAATCAACTATTGAAGTCCAGAGGTGGATAGATGCTTGTAGAAGGATTTTTGGTGATTTGGGAATTGAGGATGCAACTAAGAGGAAGTTAGCATCAAGATAGCTTCAAGGGAGAGCTTCTGATTGGTGGAACTCTATTACCATTAGTACTCCGGAGGAAGAGATTACTTGGGAGCAATTCCAAACCAGATTTGAAGCTAAGTTCATTTCTACAGCTCAGAAGTCTGTTCTGTTCAAGAAGTTTGTGGAGCTTAAGCAAGGAGGAAGACCAGTTCTTGAGTATGTTTCTGAGTTTGAAGCTTTGTCCAAGTATGCCCGGTCGTATATTGAATCTTCGTACCAGAAGAATGAGAAGTTTGTGACAGGCTTGGACAGTTATCTTGGGAGACAGTTGGTGGATCATTTGGACGATTCATTTGAGAAGCTTGTGGAGAAGGCTCTCAGGCATGAGAGTCTGTTTCCTAAAGAGGGATCTGTTGTTGCTGTGACCAGGGGAGAGTCTAAACCGCAGCAGGGTGGAAACAAGAAGAGGAAGCAGTAGCAGCAAAAGGGTAGGGATGGACAGAAGAAGTCGAAGGGCGAAGTGACCTGCTACAATTGTCAGCAGAAGGGCCATTTCTCTAAAGATTGCAAGAATCCGAAGGTGCCAGTGAAGTGCCACAACTGCGATAAGCTGGGACATTCTAAGAAGAATTGTCCAGAACCGCGAAGGGACAAGCAGATTGTGTAAGCTTATGCTTTGGGAGCTGTTCCATCGTCTTCGAAAGCTCCTACCGCTGAAGAGAAAGGAAAGAGTGTAGTGGTTCAAGGTACTATTTTCCTATGTGGTGTTCCAGTGATAGTGCTATTTGATACTGGGGCGTCGCATTCGTTTGTTTGTAATGAACTTGTAGACCGGTTGGGTTTAGAACCGGATATTGTTGATAGGTCATTGGTTGTGACTAATCCAGTTGGGGGTTCGTCTTGTTTGTGTATGTTATGCCGTGGTCTGATTGTATTGAGTCATGATTGCTCTTTTGTTTGTGATTACTTTGTTCTGAACTTTGCGGGGTTCGGAATTATTTTGGGTATGGACTGGCTTAGGAGATATGCGGCAGAGGTTGATTGTGAGAGGTTGGAGGTGACAGTCGAGAATGTGGAGGGGCGAAAGATTGTGATACGATGTAAGCATGAAGAAGGCATCTTCATGAGCTTCATGTATTCGCTGGTTGTTCCACGGGATGGACTATCATCATTGCCAATTGCTAATGGATTTGAGGATGTCTTTGACGAGGTCAAAGGGTTACCGCCGCATAGAGAGATCGAGTTTCGTATAGATCTAGTTGAAGGAGCCAGACCTATTGTGATGCCTCTTAGGCGAATGGCGCCTAGGGAACAGCAGGAGTTGAAGGTGCAGGTTGATGATCTTTTACAGAAAGGATTCATTCGGCGTAGTGTGTCCGAATGGGGTGCACCAGTTGTGTTCGCAACCAAAGCGGATGGATCGTTGAGGTTGTGTGTGGATTATCGTGAGCTGAATAAGGTGACTAAGAAGAACAAGTATCCATTGCCGAGGATAGATGACTTGTTTGATCAGCTTCACGAAGCTAAGGTGTTTTCTCAGATGGATTTGGCAACGGGATTTCACCAGTTAAGACTGGCTAAGGATAGTGTGCCGAAGACTGCTTTTAGGACACCATCCGGTTTCTTTGAGTGGCTGGTAATGCTGTTTGGATTGACTAATGCCCCAGCATATTTTGTGGATCTTATGAATAGAGTGTTCAGAGATCAGTTGAGTGAGTTCGTGCTAGTGTTCGTGGATGATATTCTGATTTATTCCAGAACTGAAGAAGAGCACAAGATGCACTTGTGTATTGTTTTGGAAATCTTACGGAAACATCAGCTGAAGGCTAAGTTTTCGAAGTGTCACTTCTGGAAGAGTGAAGTGAGGTTCTTAGGCCATGTTATTTCTGGAAATGGAATAGCGGTTGATCCCGCTAAGGTGGCAGCAATCCAGGATTGGGTTAGACCTAAGAATGCGTCAGATGTGAGAAGTTTTCTTGGATTAGCAGGATATTATCGACGGTTTATCAAAGACTTCTCCAAGGTAGCTGCACCGTTAACAGGATTGACGAAAAAGAACCAAGTGTTCAGATGGGATGATAAGTGTGAGCAAGCTTTCAGAATCCTGAAAGAACGATTGACAAGTGCTCCTGTTTTGACTATTCCAAGTGGGAATGATGAGATGGTGGTTTACACCGACGCATGTGGTACTGGACTTGGAGCAGTACTGATGCAGAAGAGTAAGGTTGTTGTGTATGCAAGTCGACAACTGAAGCCGCATGAAAGGAATTACCCGACTCATGATTTGGAATTAGCGGCGATTGTATTTTCTCTGAAGATGTGGAGGCATTATCCGTTGGGAGTTCGATTCGAGTTGTTTACAGATCATAAGTCGTTGAAGTATCTTTTCTCCCAAAAGGATTTGAATCTTCGGCAGCAACGTTGGCTAGAGTTTTTAGCATCATATGATTTTGGTATAGCCTATACTCCGGGAAAGGGTAACGCAGTGGCTGATGCGTTAAGTCGAAGACATGCAGGATTGGGAGCCATGTTTTCAGAATGGAAGAATCTCGAGTATTTAGCTGGATTTGACTTCAGGCCCAGATGTGAATTGGAACCTGAGATGTTGGCAAACTTATCGATAAGACCGACTCTTGTGGAAAGAATTGGCGAGAGTCAAAAGCGAGATGATAAGCTTGTCAAGATTATCCGTGATTTGGAATCTAGATTGGAACCAAAAAAGGATAAAGGATTCGAGGTCGATCGAGAAGGTTGGCTTCGAAAGCAAGGATGACTAGTTGTTCCCGATATAGATGAATTGAGAAGTAAGGTTCTGAAGGAAAGTCATCACTCGAAGCTGACAATTCATCCAGGTGGAAATAAGATGTATCGGGATATGAAGAGAACCTATTACTGGGAAGGCATGAAGAAGGATGTTGGAAATTTTATTTCCAAATGCATGAACTGCCAGTTGGTAAAAGCCGAGCAGAAGAAGCCAAGTGGATTGCTTCAGCCATTAGAAGTTCCTACATGGAAGTGGGAGCAAATATCGATGGATTTTATCGATGGATTACCTAGAACAAGAACGGGAAATGAATGGATTTGGGTCATCGTAGATCGTCTGACTAAGAGTGCAAGATTCATTCCTGTCCGATCGACTAGGACTGCATCAAAGTTGGCTCAGTTGTATGCTAAGTGGATAGTTCGATTCCATGGTATTCCGAAGAGTATAGTGAGCGATCGAGACCCATTGTTCACTAGTGGATTTTGGAAGAGCTTTCAGGAAGTCTTGGGAACCGAGTTGTGTTTGAGTACAGCTTATCAACCTCAAACAGATGGTCAGACCGAGAGAGTCAACCGAGTTTTGGAAGATCTCCTCAGAGCTTGTGTTTTGGATTTCGGAGGATCATGGGAAGATCACCTTCATTTGGTGGAATTTTCGTATAATAACAGTTACCAGTCAAGCATTGGTATGGCACCGTATGAGGCATTGTATGGAAGACTGTGTAACTCTCCGACATGTTGGTTAGAGACCGGAGAATAGCTGGTGCTTGGGCCAGAGATGATTCGACAGACTTCGGATTGCATAGAGATCATTCGGCAACGAATGAAAGCAGCCCAAGACCGACAGAAAAGTTATGCCGATAAGCGTCGTAAGGATTTGGAATTCGACGTAGGTGATATGGTTTTTGTGAAGATTTCTCCTCTGAAGAATGTTATTCGATTCGGGAAGAAAGGAAAATTGACTCCGAGATTTGTTGGACCATTCCCGATCATTGAGCGAATTGGAAAGCTCGCCTACAGATTGGAGTTACCAGAGAAGATGTCGGGTGTGCACAATGTTTTTCATGTATCGTATCTACGGAAGTATGTGCACGACTCGAATACAGTGGTTTCTGCTGATAGCTATGAAGATTTCGAAGTTGATCCAGTTGATAGGAGACCTCGTAAGCCACTTCGTGTTGTGGAAACTGACACGAAACAGCTTAGGAGGAAGATAGTTAAGTTGCTCAAGATACAATGGAGTGATGATGATAACGACTGTACATGGGAGGTGGAAGAGAGGATGAAAGCAGCTCATCCTGAACTCTTCAAGGTATGGCCCTGAGGTGTCGTGTCATCTAGCGACATTGTAACTTGTTCTAAGTTTTAGAATTCTGCATGCTAAGCTAGAATTGGATGCATGGTTTGTTGATTGCTATGGATGGTAGGCATGCAGAATAGTCTTTGATTGCTCTGTTTGTTTGGAATTTCGGGGGCGAAATTCCTAAGGGGGAGAGAATGTAACGACCCGTATTTTTACGGATCGAAACATCGTAAAACAGTTGACATTTGGTCGCATTGTTGATAAGTCATCTAGAGTCTGAGTCTTAGGTCGTCTAAGGGTTTGGAGCGACCTAGGGAAGTTGGCGAGTTAAGGGGTAGGCGGCTTAGTGAAGTGGAGCGACCTAAGGATTGAAACGACCTAAGAAGTTAGGTCGTATGATAGTTAGGTCGTATAGAAGATAGGTCGTGTGGTGACTTAGGTCGTACGGTAGGTTAGGTCGGTGGGAGCGACCTATAGGATGTTGGCGACCTAAGGTTTTGAGCGACTTGAGGGTTTGCAGCGACCTAGGGGAGCTGGTAGTTAGCGACCTAGTGGTGAGCGACCTAGTGGTGAGCGAGTTAACATGGTTAGGTCGTTAGACGACCTAAGGAGTTAGGTCGTATCCTGGCTAAGAGTTAGGTCGCATGTGTGTGTTAAGTCGCAGGTTTGTTAGGTCGTTAGGTCGTGGCATTGTTAGGTCGCAGAAGCGCATTTGTCTTAGGTCGTGGCATTGTTAGGTCGCGGAAGCGCATTTGTCGTTAGGTCGCGCATTTTAAGTCGCGCAAGGTTGAGCCGTATGGTTTGTTAAGTCGCGAGATTTTTAGGTCGCTAAGTGTTAGGTCGTAAGCTGTTAGGTCGCGTGAAGACTTATCGTGTTGAGTCGTTAAGTCGTAAACTGGTGGATCTGGTTAGGTCGTAGGAGTGCGCACATGTTAGGTCATAGAGGCTTGGGGCTGTTAGGTCGAAGATTTTATGTCGTGGGGTTTTAGATCATAAGGGTTCTTAGGTCGTGGACGACCTAACTCCGAGCGAACGACCTAAAGTGATTTCAGCCTATAAATAGAAGGGTTTTTCTTCATTTTTGGAATCCGGATTTTGAAGCGACGAAGTGCTGCCATTTTGAGAGCTCGACTTCTACACTTCTTCACTTCTTTTCTCCACTCTAATCTAGTGCTTCCTTCCATCCAAATCGAAGATCAAATCGAAGATCCAAGAGCATAGATTGAAGATCTACATCCATCAAAGAGAGATTTCATCGTTTGAAGTGGATTTGTGATAGATCAAGTTAGATCCTTCGCTGTCCAGATCTGAAGCGTGTTGCTTTTAGGTTGTTTAGGTGATTTGGTGAGTGGTGATTATCTCTCACACGGATCCAAAGGAGTATATCGGATCGTTGGCTTGATTTTGTGCTAAAGTAGAGATTTCCATGCATTTTCTTAATCCTAAGTATAGATCCATATAGATCCATTGTTCATGATGATTTGACAACCATTTTACTACATGTTAACCTATGCAAGTTCATTCACCAAGTTATAGGGATATTGCTCATGTTTTCATGCTTGTTAGACTTTTGACTCTTTAATTACGAAATTGCCATTATTGTTATAATTGTCTATTTAGCTCATATTTGAATGCTTGTTTACTTGGATTAATGTTTGACTTGATTGATTGCTATGAATTAGATGATTGATGATTTGATTTAGACCGAAGATGATTCAAAAGCTAAGGGAAAGGCTCTTGAATTGGGAAAGCTGCTTGTGGCATATGTGGCGGATGAGGAAGCTCATATGGATAGATTTGAAGATGATGTTGAGATGAAGCTTTGCTATGATGATGATGAGGCGAAGTATGATATGAGATAGCCTTGGTCTAATCCAGACGGGATCATTCCAAGCAGATTGATAACTCGATGAAATGGTTCGAGTTTGAGGATAATGGTTTGCTCGAGAGGCGCTTGAGCTAGTACGGAAATAGTCGTCGAGGAGGATGACTAGAAGGCTGAGATCTCATCGTTGTTGAAGGTTCTAGCATGATCAAAGCAAGAGTACGTTGGGCAGATTCGATAGTCCCTGTAGGCTACTGATTGGTAGTCAAGTACTCTGGGAAGATTTGATAGTCCTAGGCACGGGTCACGACGACGTGCGGAGTTATGTCTAGAACCGGGGTTTCCATTAGCCCTTGACGGACGGATGAAAGAATGAGCCGGTCATTCAATTAACGATGATATCGAAGCAATGATGACAGTGATAGCCAGAGTCATGGATGTTTGGTTGTATCGTCATTCGGTCCCAAGAGAGGTATTTTCTGGGTGCTTATCTGATCTTGGTTTAGGCCTTGGGGGTTTGTACTTGGAAAACATCTCCCTTGACTCAAGTGATAATTGCTTTACTTTAAATTGTATGCTTTGCTATGTTTGCCTCTGCTTAGTGTGTGTCTGGGGGCTATCACTGTAGAAAGAGGTGGAGTGGGAGGGTTGTATTCCTATTCCTTTTCCTTTATGCTCTTTTGGTATGTTGTTAGTTAATTTACCGCTCACTAAGACTGTTGTCTGACTCAAGGCTTTATGTTTTAACTCTTATTGCCTTGGGCTGTTCGTCCATTTTGGGACGGGCAGACTAGGTAGCAGGTGACAGGTGTTGTTCTTGCTTTCCACAATGCTGATATCGAAGACGAGCTGGAGGATTGCATATTATCTTCTTACTATATGTACTGGGTGTTCCGCTGCTTATATATTCTCTGAGTGTTATGTAGTGAGGCTTGATGTATTGACTGTTCAGATGTTTGTATTCAACTATTATGAAGTTTTATTGATGAGATTCTATTCTGTGAAGCTTCACTATATATATATTCTATTGTATTTTGTCCATGCGCTGTGAGTAATACGATAGATTCTTTTGTTTAAATTTACCCTGGCAATCGTCCATGGTCGCTTGGCACACTTTACAGCGCACTATCTTTAGGTTCGGTGCAGGGGTCATGGGCGGTTGTCACAAAGAGCTAGTTCCAAACATGAATAGCCCCCCGATTGCTCCCTCCATCCTGATCTAGAAGCGATAATTACGCTTTGGAGCTGCATCATACTGAGGAGTCTTGAGTTGGAACGAGGAGATTTAAAGATCAATTGGGAAGGATGGAAAAATTGGATTTGATGAGAGTGAAATTACTTAAGTGTGGATGACGAAAGGCTTCATTTAACTCTGTTGGTTGGGAAGTGAGAATGTTTGGAATGCTGTCAAATAACTTCTATTTCCTTTTTGTTTGCACTTTTGTTTAAGGGATGACAATGGACAAGTCTAGGGTCTAAACCCAGTAGACCCACCCCTATTTTGACCCACCAATACCCAGCCCACTGGGTCATCGAGGCGGGTAGATCCATGATCTGTTCTTAAGAGCTCCAGGTCTAGGGTTAAGTTGAGGCTTAGTTAACTCGTCCCAACCCGACCCGCACTACTGAGATCTTATAAAATCACTTTATTACTTTAACGATAATTTTTTAATTATTTTATACATAAGTTGTTATAATGTAGATATTCTAATGTTCCATTCAAAAATTTATATGATTTTTACGGTATTGAATTGCATCACTAATAGTTATATAATAACATATGCATGTTTTTCTTGAACCGTTATCATACACTTCATTTTTAATATATTACTTATCATTATAAACACATTGATATCTATATTTACTGTATCATTTTGTAACAATCCCCCTTACAAATAATGTAAATAAATATATGCATATTAATACATAATTTTGAATGAATATGTAAAGCCTTACCAGGTCTTGGAGTGGGATGGGACTACCATGAATCGTATGGGTTCCGGGTACGAGGCGAAAATCCAGACTCGCACCAGGTCTATGGGGTAGGCTTGGAGTAGGGTTTAAAAAACCAAGGGTGGGTTTGAGGCATAGAAAACCCACTCCAGCCCACCCCATTGCCATCCCTACTTTTGTTTGTTTATATACATTGTTTAGTTTTGTTTTCTGTTTTCTATAGGATTAGAAGGAATGTACTATGGCATTTAACTCTTATAAATGTTTGTTCTCTTACTATAATACTCATCTTTCTTCCTAAGTAAATAAAGTATTAGATTTCAAAAAAAATATGTTTTTGTATGAATGAGTGTATAATTTGAAATATGAAATTTTATAAATTCTGATCGAAATATAGATTAATTAAAGGCGTCTGCATTTGTTTTGTAAGAAAAAGAAAAATAATAACAAAGTCCAATACATTTCTCTATAATAGTTTTTATATGCAAATACAATATCTAAAATAAAATCCTCCTTATTATTAATAAATAAGTTTGATTAAAATGCAAAATCAATTGAAAGAGACACCATATTCAATGATATAAAAATTAAAAATCGATGGTTAAAGTCAAAGGTCGATAAGCTGGAAAAGAAAGTCTCTAGACTCAAGGATGCAATTGTTACATAGTTCTTAGGTGTGGATATTTTTGATTCTGAGGATGATGATGGAGCTAAGCATGTAGGTGATGAGTCAATGTGTATTTTTTATGTTTGGTATTGTTTATGTTTGGATGTTGATGATGATAGGATAAGTGTATTTATGTTTGGACATTCATGATGATGGAAAAAGTTTGTTAATGTTGGTAGTTGATGAATATTTGTTGGATATGCTGGTATTTGTTAGATATTTTGGTTAAAATGTAGTATATTTGTTAGCTATTGGTATTTTGTGTTAAATATGGTATATATGTTGGATATTGTGTTGAATATGGAAAATTGTGCTGAATATTTATGATGATATATTGATTTATACATGAATGTGTGATTGAGGGTGAGAAAAGAAACAAAATGCTACAAAAATGTTTCAGGCATGCATTAGTAAATCTGATTTTGGTATTTTATAATGGCGTAGGCAAGTAATTTGTTTGTTGTCGGTATTATGTCCAATGGTGTTGGCAAAATATGGTCGGGAAGGCATCGAATTGGTGTTCATAAATTGACATTGTGTTATGTCGATCGATAAGTACACTACAAAAGAGGTCAACAAACCTGGTCTATTTTATAATAGGTAAACTGGTAAATTAAAAAAAGTTCTCTAATTGGATCTTAGTGAGCTTTTGAAGTCTAATATTTAACATTAGATTCAATCTAGTTATTTTAATAAAATCTTATTTTATTTTGAATGATTTGTTTTATTTAAATAATCAAATTAATTAAGTATATTTAATGTGAATATACAATCAAGAAATGTTTTGTTTCATTTAGAGAATGAAACTTCCATTTCTCTCTTTTTAAACTTTCCTTTAATTCTAGATCCATCAGTTAGACCATATCCTTCCATGTGTGGCCAACCAAATATGAATTATTTATGGACTACTACATCTAATATATATACACATAATTATTAATAAACCACATAGGGCATCACATGCCGATATGACAAACAAAGACAAAGTCAATATACATGTGTAGATATTGTGATTCATATGTACCGTGTATATACTCGCCATATATATATATTTGTGTGTCGTCGCTAAAGAATTAAATTAAGGCAATATGCATACATATAATGTGCTATTTTGGGTCCAATCTTTTCAAATTCTTATAGCTTCTATTAAAAAAATTGATGATCTGTGTGCCGGTTTCCTTTGGAAGGAGGGAAAACACAAAGTAAGCTATTCAATCCTTTGCAGACCTAAAAATGAGGGGTTGTGGGCCTCAAGAATCTGGTGAGTTTAAGCCAAGCTACTAGCCTCAAGCATGCTCGGAATTTTATAACCTTGGATAAACAATGGTCTTTGTGGACTAAAGCCAGGTACATGAATAAGGAAATTTTTTGGAACATGAAAATAGATAACAATGCTTCTATTACTTGGAAACTAATTTTAAAAAGCAGAGATATCTTGGCTAATAATACCAAGAGGAAAATTGCTAGTGGAAATGACATGTCATTATGGTTTGACCCTTGGGTTCCCTAAAAAAGCATTATTGAGGAATTAGGATGGGACACCTACTGCGCTTATGGTAGTAATGACTGTTGTTTCTAATATCGTTGAGAATGGAAAATGGAATATCCTAGTTTCTGGGGCTGTAAATCATCTTAAATGCAAAATAGAAGTTAACCTTTATATCAAAACTTAGAAAAGGACATATGGTGTTGGGTATATTCTACCAAGGTCAATACACATCGAAATCAGCCTGAAATGCTTGTAGGGATACTCATGAACCTCCTGAATGGTCTAACATTATCTAGTCTAGAAGTTGTGCTCCTAAAATGAGTATGTGCACCTACAAAGCGCTAAATAATAAACTCAATACTAAAGATAGACTCATCAAATGGGAATCCAAGTAAGCCCTATCTATATCCTTTGTAATTCTGAGAACGAGGATCATACTCATCTATTTTTTTCATGTCACGATGCTTCGCAAATATGGAGATAATAATGTCATTTATTTAATGACCATGTTCAAAGAAATTACAAATTGCTAGAGGAAGCTACCTTCGCCCAAACTGCTAGCAGAATACAATGTCTGAGCTCGGTAAGATAGCTTATATAGCTGCAATTCGGTACATTTGGAATGATAGAAATGCACGTATTTTCAACAACAAATAAAAAATGTAGGAAATGGTTTCCTCGAAGACAAAGAGTTACTTACCAATCCTTACGAGCAGATGCAATAACTCCAAGCTTCAATGGCTGGAAGAGGACGATGAGATTCTTTAGAACTGGGGCCTAATTGGTTGAAATGGCAAACTGAGGAGATTCAAAATGTTGTGATTCTTCTTTGGTTATTTGAAGTATTTTGGACTGCGTGTTTTCTTTTTTTTTAAAGGGTGCATTTAGCATACATCCCTGGTAAAGTTTGAAAATACACAAAACATCCCTTTGTTTTTTTAATAAGTTTCCAATCCCTGTTTTCAAACTCACGCACCCACAAAGACCCAAATACCCTTTACGTTTTTAACATTTCAAACACGTATAACTTTCTGTAGAAAAATCGGATTAGCATACCATTTTCACCAAAAAATCAAAAAAATTATGATCATTAAAATGAGATCCATTGTTGGTACCAAAAAAAATCATATTTGTAGTAAAGATGCAATTATTCTATATATTTGTAGACAATTCTGTAAATTTTAAACATATTCAATTTTTCTTCAAATCTGCAACTATTGCATATAATTGCAGACATTTCTGTAATTATATGGTATCATTGCAGACATGTTTGCAATTACTGCATATAGTTGCAACTATTGCATATAATTGTAGACATTTCTGCAATTATATGGTATAATTGCAGACATGTCTGCCACTATTGCATACAGTTGCAACTATTGCATATAATTGCAGACATTTCTGCAATTATATGGTATAATTTCAGACATGACTGCAACTATTGCATATAGTTGCAATTATACCATATAATTGCGTCTGCAATTATTGCATATAATTGCTGAATTGTTTGCAATTGGAGACATGTCCTGCCGTTGTTTTTACATATTCACAATGCCACTTGTTAGAAAGATAATAAATTTGCGATTTAATGGTGAAAACGGTTTGTTAATCCATCGTTTCTACAAGAAGTTTTTGCGTTTTAAAGATTGATAGTTAATGGGGTGTAAATTTTAATTATGGATGTGAGAATAACACCATATATGAAGAATCAACATTGCTGCAATGAAGAAGAGAGGTATTATAGGGAAGAAAACTGTAGCATTTGAAAATATGGATGTAATTTATATCTTTTTTATGAGGAGGATGTTTTGCATATTAAGTTTGATTTTAGGGACGTGTCCCTTATTTTCACTTTTTCAAATTTGTTTTTCGATTTTGTCTGTGGTGGTGCCTTCTACGTGGCATGCGGTTGTTTGGTTTGCAAATGGGATGGTTAGAAGGCTTTGTATCTCTTTCCAATATCAATAATATTACTTTTCTTTAAATACACACACATAATGTTTCAAGAACACATCTTAATAACATAAAGGTGTAAACGACAACATCTAACATAGATTGACTGAAGTAAAGTTAGAAAGAAAAATTATAGACTAGAAAGTTGAGATTGATTTGTGGATATATTTGAATTCAGATCTATATTAAGTTAATTAATGTAAAATATATCTTCGTATTAATATCATAATATATATGTATATATCTGTGTGTGTGTAATAATAAGATTAAAATAATTTTAAGTTAATTCAAAATACACATACATGTCATGTTAAATTGTGCTAATCCATTTAGAAGTATATATATGTAAAAACAAATACATGCACACATACACACACTATATCTTGTTGTATATATAATAATAATAATAATAATAATAATAAATGAATCATTTGCATAAAACCATTTTAAAAAAAACAAACAAAATCTGAAGTCAAAATACATATGTTAGCTCGAATAAGAAATCAATGAATTTTATGATTATAAATAATCAAAATTCAAGACTAAATAATTGAATTAAAGAAATTGTATACTATGTTTCAAAAACTATTACATGTTTGTTAATACCGTATTCATGGTTAAAATAAATTTTTAAACATATATGTATTTTGATTTTGACTATCAATTTAAATTAAACAAAACCAATCAATTAAGTGTTTAGAATGTAAAATTAAATCCAAATCAAGACGAGGTGAAAATAAATATACAAAATTATGATAAGAATGATACAATTAAAATGTAAAAACATAAATAGGAATTGTACCTTATAGATCAAGCAAATTAGTGACATATTGGTCTACAAATATTCCTTAGATTCCAAAAATCAACAACCAAAATTTGCTAGAATCAGATGCGCCACTTTATTCATTTTAGTTGAATTGATTTTGGGTAAAATGATGAAAAAAATTCGGCCATAGCAGATGGACAAGGTGGTCATGGATGAGGAAAGTAGGAAAAGTGAATTTGAAACTATGAAATGAATGAGATGATTCCGTTTTAAGAATAAAAATCTTTCCTCTTCTTTTTTTTAAAAAAATTCCCCTTTAAATTCCTAATTAAAATTCAATCAATCTAACCCTACCTTCCACCTTGTCATTACCGCGATTTGCTTTTGCATGGACTAATTTTCCAAAAAGTCCATTAAGTAATTAATTGTATTTAAATCCCGTTTAAATACATATCGATATATGCATATACAACACTCATATATACATCCAAATAATTACTAACAACACTCAAAACATTAAATAAATTAATAATTGGTATTTTTAAATATTAGTTAATTTAATTAATTCATAACATTTTATGAACTAATTAAATCGTGCGGCTTTTTTGGAGAATTAACAAATGCGGTTGTGAGCTCAGATGTGTGAATTCAATCAATGATTAATATTGAAAAATCCAAATATTGACATTCATATGTCACCCTTAGCTAGCGGTGTGATAGTTTGGCTGAATTTATCGCTTATAGATCCTTTTGTTAAAATCTAGTTTCACATTTTCTGAAATGGTACCTTTTAGTAATGATAATTTATACATGTTCTCTTCACCAAAACTCTATCACTTCAAGATATATGGAATTTGGTATTGGTCAGAAATCCAATATTATCCCCATTCAACTTGATTTGTCCAAAAACAAAGTCCTTGTTTTAATAATAACATTTTTTATTAATTGTACTACTTTAGCTAGAGATGTTGACTACTATTGACCGTTATACTAACCTCATACAATTAAGGAGACAAATTCTCTATTAAATGGTGTTTCACTCCCAATGCTTTAACTCAAACCCAACTATAGTCGCTCGATGGATCACCATGTCATGATTTAACTATAGTCAAAGTTGTGTATTCACATTGAAGCTCCATAATGTTCTCAAGTCGAGGGAATGGTGTAACATCATCATCCTAAGATTTCCTATTTGACCTGGTTGTTATTAACCAACAGGGAACTCTCAGATGAGTCATTTAGTAGTCATCCAATAACCATGAGTAAGTAACCCTTGACCAGGAATATTTAAAGCAAAATGTTATTTTATTTAGAGAGGGTTATTCGCTATAGTCTCAATGGATGTATTAATATCATTTCTCGAAACACCTTGACCAGGAATACTTAAAGCAAAATGTTATTTTATTTTATGATTAACTACTCATGATTGCCAATATTTGCAACTACAGTCGCTGTAACACCTTGAAATTTATAATAACAAATAAAAACATTAATAAGGGCACAAGAGTAATTTTATAAATAAGGGCAAAATAGTAAATTTTTATAAATGTTAGAATTAGGCTTCGAGATTTATTCCATTACGTCGGGAATGCCGTGCATAATTAGAAATTATATATAACTTGTTGAATTTGATAAAATGGGTCGAATTAATAGAAATTGGACCCAACGATATTTTCGTAAATAATAATTTCAGAATTAAGCCTAATAACCAAAATTTTCAACTATAAATAAAGACATACCCTCACTTCTCTTCACTCAAAATACCAGTTTTAACTGGCTTTTTAATCAAGTAGATATTCGTTGGAGTTATAACATTAAGATGAAGATGAAATGACCAACAAACTTAGAAACGAGCTTAGAAGGACAAAAGGAGGGCATTCAACAAATTTCAAGCAAAATGGAACTGAGTGAAACTCCCGATACCGAGAGGAATTTCTTCCATTTGGCACCCCTCGAACTTCTTATACTTCAAGCACAACCTCAAGCAATCATCATGGAGTACTTTTCTCGAAGAATAGATTAGCAACTCTAAGGATTGGTGAGAATAAAGCATAGAAAGAAAGATAAGACCAGCAATATCAAGGAAATTACTGTAAAGAACTCGATCTTCATGGAAGAGAGATTGGAATAAAATAATGCAAGAAGTAGGTAATCAAAACAAGTGAGAAAGGAGCATTCTTACCCCTAAGAACCACTCAGTACCGAGAGGTCTTATTTGGTTTGTGGGCCGGCATTTACTCTCCTAAATACTCAGGCTTGCATCTGGACCTTGGATTTCATGGGTCTATGGATCTGTAGAGCAATTTCACCTATAAGTATCAACCCTATGGCAACTAAACAAGTATCTTTTCCTCATCTTTTTCCTTCACTGTGGGCACCCCATCTTCTTCATCCTCTGACTCTTCTCCATAGTCACCAAGACAGATACTGTTGGATGTTCTAGGCTTAGGAACCTATCAATCCTTTGTATTTGTGACTTATAACTCTTTCTTAAACTCTCTAGTTTCAACAATCAATAAAGATAATAGTGGACGTAGGCCAGAGATTGCTAAACCACTATAAAAATTATTGTGTCTCTTTACTTTTTGCATGCGCATTGCTAGATCTGATCCTACAACCCACTTGGGTGTTGTTCCACTTTTGGTGTCAACATTTTAGTGCTTTCATTGAGGGATCCAGCTCAAGGTTAGATCTAGCTTGCTTTTTTCGATTTGAAGAGGTCCAATGGTTCAGCCTAGAAGTTTTGCTCAATGAATTTGGAAACTAGCTATTTACAGCCAATGGCATTAAGGAAAGATAGAAGATAGTCTGGAACGATGATTGGTGGAGATAAAGAGAATAACACTGGATTGAACTTGGAAACCAACAGGCAGTACCAGGCTTATCTTCCCAATCAGAAAAGCTTGATAAGATGATGTAGGAGTTGAACCAAAAGATGATAGATAGTCAGAGAGCTTTAATGGACAAGATGGAGGCTCTACTAACCTAGCAACCACAAAGGACTTGGAGTGATAGGAGAAAAGCATCTCCTTCCATACTGAAAGAAGAGAACTCATCCATTTCTAGTCAGAATAGGCAAAATAAGTAGGGAAAACAGAAGCAAGTGAATGTTAGAGTAGCAGAAGGAGTTGCCGGAGGATGTTAGCATGCTCCCTCCAAAAGAAAACCATCTAGTACTAAGACGGTTCAACTCAGTACCAAGAGGAATTATAGAGGTTTGAAGGGATAGGAAGCTGAAGCTTTGCACTTATCTAATTCTGAGGACGACCTACGGCTTGATGGTGATGATTATGTACAGTATGTTGAAGCTAATGGAGCTAGAATTCAAACAGTAGTAGTAAAACCAACTGGGTGTCAATCTAAAACCATGGGATTGGTTCTCTTTGAGACTAGAGAGCCTAGACATCAGTGGGGAACCAAGTTCGTTTGCAGAGCCAAATACTTGGAGCAAACCCTAATAGTCGTCCTATGGAATACCGTGCCATCAAGGAATACATAGCAGATATGGTTAAATGGTTGATAGAGGAAAGAAAAGGTAGAAAAAACAAGGATTGAGATTCCATGAACAGAACTCGGTTTACGAAAAACATTATGAGAGAGGAGTATCCTAGCAAGTTTACAATGCCGACAATGTCATCGTATAACGGAACTACCAATCCTAAGCAATATTTACTTAATTATGGATGGCACATGGATGGTGCCAGGGCGACAGATGTCATTCAATGTAAGTGTTTCCCTATCTTCTTGGAATTAGTTGCATCGATGTGGTTCACTAGGCTCGTGCCGAGATCCATATCGATCTTTGATGAGTTAGCTAGAAAGTTCTTATTGCTTGGCCTAAGGACGTGATGTCCTTGTCGAGCTTATCTCAAGGACCCAAGAAGTCATTGAAAGGGTTCTTGAACCGGAATTTTGTTGTTACTGAAGTAAGAATCCAAAGGAGGATTTGGTATTTATGACGTTAGTCCGAGACATTCAACCAGACATAGATTTTGGTAAATGGCTGAAAATGAAGCAACTTACAACCATAAAGGAGTTCCATCTGAAGGCTAATCAGTTTTCACGCTTGAAAGAAGCAAGTCTAGCTTCAGGCAATGCCAATGACAGGCAGTGAAAGGAGGTTATATAGAGCAACGTGGCGGTAAAGCAATCTAGAGATAGCACTGGTAATGTAGCAACTAATGTTAGAAACTTTGGTAACCAAAAGAAACAAAACCAAGGCCCCACGTTAGATGTATTGACAACAAGAAATGCCTAAGAACATGAAACCATAGGATTACACTCCTCTGAATGACACATTGGAAAACATATACCTAGCTACTCAAGGAATGGAACGATATTAAAAGTCACCCGAAGGGAGGCAACCGAGCAGGAAAGGTGCTCCAGAATGTTCTATTTTTCCATGAAACTCATGTATGCAACACAAACATGAGCCAGCATCTGAGTGATCTCATTGAAGAACCGATAAGGAAAAATAAGCTCCTGCGGTACATGAAAGAGCCATAGAAAGGTGTTTAAGTCCCAAGACTCATAGAGTTGCCTGCCCAAAGGAATCAATCCAAACGAAGTGAAGAGGGGCCCAGGAAAAATGATGGAAGTTTTTTTTAATACCATAATCGGAGGACCTCATCCAATGGGGAAAAGCTGGAGGGAAATGGAACAGTACCCAAGCTTGTTGAAGCATGCATTACAGGAGGGTTGCTTTGCTATAAAAGATGGAGCTCGGGCCAAGTAACAGAGGACGATAACTAATGGTATCATATTCAAAAATATAGATGCTAATGGGGTCGAAGCACCAACTTTCAACCCCATGGTGGTAACGACTGGAATTGGACCGGCAATTGTACGTCGGGTCTTGGTAGATAGCAAGAATTTGGTAAAGATACTGTTCAGGGGAACAGTCGATCAAATGAAGATTAACATGATGGAGGTTACAGCTTGCAAAACCAAGCTTCAAGGATTTACAGGCGAAGTAAAATAACTAATTAGGATGATTGATTTACCTACGGAATTAGGCGACGGAGATCGTAGGATAATCTAAATTTATAAATTCATTACAGTGGATGAATACTCGACATATAATACCTTCCTGGGCTATCCGACCCTCGTTGACTTTAGAATAGCACTAGCACCTTGGTGTTTAATGATGAAATTCCCCATCGAAAATGGGTCGAAGTTGTGAAGGGTGACCAAAGCACTGGAAGAGAATGCTACGTTGCAGAACTGAGAGAAGCGAAGCAATGTGAGAAAGGTAAGAATATAGAGAGAACTCTCCGCATTCAAGATTTGCAATTGGTTCATGAAGTGCACTTATAGAGAGCTCAAGAGAGCATAGCCATTTAGATAGACTAGGAACAGAGCTAGTCCGAGCTCTTAAAGTACCATACATAGAAATGGATTATATGGTTGGATGGCACCACCTAGGCACATTGCGTCTATTGCACACAGTGTACCCCCATAGAGGACGGTGTACTCATTCACCCATGTTGGGAGAAGTACATCGCCTTCAGGAATTCCGTGTTGGCGACATATGTTTTGAAGCATCTTGGGAGTAAGAATTGTGATCATTTGTTCTAGCAATCATCCAAGATCCTTAGGCCAATATATTCATTCAAGGGGTGAGGTTGAATTTTGCAATGGGTCCGTTGGCACAAGTGCACCCTATAACTCCATAGTGATCGAACGTCCGAGCTTGATCGGTATAGAAGGTGAAGCCTGAGCTGTGGAGGATCCATCTTTAGAAGGAGTAGACTGTGCTTGTCATACTTTAAGCGTGATGATCAACGAGTCATTTTAGATTGGAAAACTTGGTGCTCAATACGATCAGGTTTGTTTTATTTTAAATATTGGACCCGTATGATCAACGTCTGAAATCCAAAGGATGACGACATGTGTTGACCAATCGGATTCTGAGCATTGACCAAGGCAAGCAAAAGTGTTAATTTATATAGTTTGTCCTGTATCGTATGCACAACGAATGGCCCGTCCTATGTAGATAGCTCGCTCATGCTAGGAAAATGAGCCGCGCTACATAATGGAATTATGCATTCGATCTTAACCCATTATTGATGGACGATAATGGAACCATTGTCCAGAGCAACGCGAAAGTTTCTCTTTTTTACACAAACACCAGGAATGTGACGGTGAGGAATGCTATGCGGTAAACGACAAAGATGTTGAGCGATGGAATCTTTCGGATCTTGTAACCCAACCAAATACAACCGCTCTCGAACAATAACCATCTTACTGGAATTTGAACAATTGAATGTGATATAATAGGTGTTGATAGGAGCTATATAATGAACGTCATTCAGGGTTAGCTCAAAATAGCAACTAACCCCAAATTTCCACTAATTCCAGCTCTGACCAAGGCCTTCCAAATTATCCTTGAACGTTCACCATATCAACCCAAACCAATCACTAGCCTTACGATAGTCAAGATTTGGGTTCAAGTTGAATCGATGAATAGAGCTCTCGAGTTGGCAGCAAGAATTGGAATCGGTAGAAAAAGGTTGGAAGGATTTGGATCCGAGTGCTCTAGGAAGAAGCGGAAGCAAATGATGGTCGACGATGGTAAGTCAGATCGGTGACGATTGATTTAGGTCGGTGGCGACCAGTTGGACTCGCAACAGCAAGTGATCGGTGACATGTGGAAGATCTGGTCGGTGGTTAAAGATATCGAAGGTCATGGTGCAAAAGTTCTCGGTGGAAAACGAAAGGAAGCTTTGAAGTAAAAAGTGAAGGAAGAAATTTCTCTAAGTTTTGCTTATATAGGTCTCGGGGACGAGTTAATGCTCTCGGTATCAAGAGGATTTTTTGAACCAAAAACCAGCGTAAAGCCAAAATAAAGAAAGAGAATGCTCAACTAGGACACAGAATGGTCTCCAGAGCATATATCTTATATTTAACACGAAGAATGAAGTTTTAACTATGCAAAGCAGTTGAAGTAATACCTACCAGACAAAGGCAATGCTTCAAAGAAATTCTTGGACGACTAACTAAAATCATGAGAAAGTAAGTCAAAACTGTCTTGATTCAGAGCACGCTTTGTTTTCAACTAAAGCATACACTGAGGGGCAAGTGTTGAATGGATTTTTAACCAAGTAGATTCTCATTCGAGTTATGACGTCAAGATGAAGATGAAACGACCAACGAACTTGGAAACGAGCTCAAAAGGGCAAAGGGAGGGCATTCAACAAATTTCAAGCAAAATGGAATTTAGTGGACCTCTAGGTACCAAGAGAAACCTCTGGTACCTAGAGGAATTTCTTCTACTTACCACCCTATGAACTTCTGTACTTTAATCACAATCTCAAGCAATCATCATGGAGTACTTTCTTGAAGAATAGGCGAGCAACTCTAAGGATTAACGAGAAGAAAATAAAAAAAGTATGATAAAACAAGGAATTACAAGGAGATTATCGAAAATAACTCGATCTTCATGGAAGAGAGTTTTGGAATACAACAGTGCAAGAAATAGGTAAGAAAAATAACCGAGAAAGGAAGATTCTCACCCCCAAGAACCACTTGGTATCGAGAGAAACCTCACGGTACCGGGTGGTCTTATTTACTTTGTTGGTTGCCATTTACTTTCCTATATACTCAAGCTTGCGTGTGGACCTTGGATTTCGTAGGCTTGTGGATTTGCATAGCAAATTCCCCTATAAATATCAATCCTATGGCAACTAAACAAGGACCTATTCCTCATCTTTTTCCTTCACATTGGCCACTCCATCTTCTTTATCCCATGTCTCTTCTCCATAGTCACCAAGGCAGGTACTCTTAGCAGTTCTAGGTTTAAGAACATATCAATCCTTTGTACTTGTGACTTATAACTCTTACCCAAACTCTCTAATTTCAATAATCAATAAAGATAATAGTGGACGTAGGCCAGAGATTGTCGAACCACTATAAAAATTCTTTTATCTCTTTACTTTTTGCATGAACTTTGCTAGATCTGACTCTACAACAGGTTATAATTAGGTGTTGTGCCACTTTTGGCGTCAACACCAAGTCGCGAATAAGAAACTTTAATATTCTTCTTCCTTCTCAACACTTCTTAATCTAAACACCATTTTCCTTAAATCTCTTCTTTAATTTCTTAATCAAAAACAAAACATATCAAATTGAAAAGGGGAGAGAGATGGCAAGCTTTAAAAGGGATTTAAGGATGGCAAGCTTTAAAAGATGAATGGATCTACTACGATGTGTTTATGATGTAAAACAAGTAGTTAAATTTATTTTATACATCTACCTAAATTAAAAATACGGTTTTTTGATTTGAATTGGTAATTTCCATTGAAAATCTTTATGGATAGAAATGGTGGAAAAACCCTAGGTGATAAAGTAATAACATAACTATTGAAACATGAGAGGAGGCTAACTAGTGTAATTCCCCTATAAATATGTAAATCTAGGTTATGTAATAAAATTGAATTAATAAAAGTAGATCCATGTATATGTTCCCTAAATCACTAGATTTGATTATATCATTTCAATTAGGCTTGAATATACATAGATAAATAGGTGACCATATGTATATAATCTAATATATAAATGAAACGAATTGAATACAAATAAGTCTGAGATTATATTTAAAATACTTGTTAAAATGAAACCTTTTAGCTATAGATAAGTATATAACAAATCTAATCAAAGTAAAGAAGAAGAAAAGAAGATGTAAAACAATGAAAATGATGAAATAAACCCATGCCAGATGTCTAAAATAATAACCAGCATCTAAATTCTTTTATAGTCCGAACCAGAAAGGAAATAATATGACATGATTCAAACATCAGAGCCTATATTCAGATATCAAGAATCAAAGACAAACATCTGAATATAAGGTCAGACATCTGAATTCCTATAGCAGGTTGTGTGTAGGTAGTCAAACATCTGGATCAAAAATTTAGGCTTCTGAACTAATGTCAGATTTCTGAATATACCATTCAAATATCTAAATGGATGAAGTAAACCTAGGTTGAACCTATACCTATTGCATGCCAAGTAGGATGGATCGGGAAAACTTGTTCCTGCTTTCTCATCTTTGGGCAGTTCACATAGCTACATGTAGTTGCACAACAAGTGGGATTGGTTTCACACTTAGAGACGTGCCTAGGTTCACACTTTATGGCATGCAAAACATGGCACTACATGAGGCATTCGATTGTATCACAACTAGATACTCTTATCAATTCTGTAATGTAGCTAGATTGTAGTGAAGAATGACGAAGACGTCTGCAATAGTAGGGTTATACGACCTGGCAAAGGCGGTTGAACCTATGAGGGAGGGGTCGTATTTTTAAATGAATTCTTCAGCATTAGGCTAAATGATATACAACATAGGATACATTTACCATTAAGAAGGTTACAAGAATGCTTTGGTAGGCCATAAATCGTTGGAGTTGTATACTCACCATGTGCGTAGGCATTACAATGTTTGCTCAATGTGTATATGAAGTTTAAGTGAGTTACTATTGAGAATGTTAACTCAATATGCAGTTTGACAGTTTATTATCAAGATCGTATACTAGGAATATTCCTAGGATTACATAGTTGCTAGATGTCCAATCTTGGGTGGAAATTCCGTAGATTGTTATTTGACCTAGGCATGTTAGGATGCTTACCCCCATAAGATGTAAATGATAATAGCTTATTCCTAATACACAAACAAAAATGAACATCCTTCGGTTGGGTAGATTATAAATGCAATTTAATTACTTCCCAACACCATACAACTAGTGATATGTTTCACTCATCGAACCTTATCTGATCCCTTCTATTTCTACCTCTTTATCGCTATTATATGTGGACATGCCAGTAGATGAAGTGGTTAGGATACAATGTGTGGAGGAGGTGACCTGACGCTCTAGAGATATATTTACTTATAGTTACTCCTCTATGTACTTTATTTATGTTCTATCTATCAATTAGACTTTTATCATATTCTCATCTGAAGATACTATTTCTCAATTATTGTATGGATTACAGTTATCTTGAGACTATATCAGTTTAGGCTATTTTCAGGACTTATATTTTAGTTCCTTCCCCCGTGAGGTCTAAAAGTGTAGAATGCTTCATAATTATATTTGCTTTTGTATCCTGTAAACCATAAAAACCTATCAATTTGTACTTCTTAGCACGACTTGAGTTCAAATGCCATTTTTGGACTTTGTATTGTTATATTTGAAGGTGCGGTTTATTACAGCTAGTATCAGAGCATGGTTCAAGATTCCTTAGGGATTAGGTTCATATTTAGAGAACGTACTTGTATATTTTCAAAATTAATATATATATATATATATGTATGTATGTATAAGTATGTCAAAAGCACACCAATTAAATTCTAGTAATACTTGATAATCTACTATCTGGGGGAAGTTTCTAATTTCTAATCACAAATAAGTGAGATAAGCAATCAAACTGGAAGTGGTTCTAGTGAAGTAGCTAAGGTTACAGGCATGAAATCACGATATGGTTCCATTTATATGTACAAGCAAGATGTTAGACTGAACTTGACCCTAACGGAGGACCTATAGCACAAGCATAAGGTGTAGCCCCAGCTCTTTCGCCTGCTTTGGTCTTCCCTAAGCTACCAGATTTCCAAAGTCTAGGTGGAAAGAATGGTTCTGGGAATGAGTCATTTGTTGAGATGTGGGCATAACTGAAGGACCGTGATGAGAAATTTGTTATGGTGGGCTTGGAGGATGCAATGAAGAGACAATTATCTTCATGGAACTTGCAAGGAGAGGTTGAACTGGTGGTAGATTATTGATGCTGGAATAGACAAGGTTGGGATCAGTTCGATTGATTTTAAGAGGCGCTTTCGGACTAAGTTTATATCGAAGGACGAATGGGGAGTAGAGCAAGAGAATTTCATCCATTTGGAGTAAGGAGACTACAATATTAAGGAATATGTCAATATGTTCAATCAACTAGTAGAGTATGGCCTAGATCTTATCAATACACCAATGAAAACGTTGATAAAATTTGATAAAGGGTTAAATCCATCTTTGGGAGATATTGTTTTGAGATATGTACCTACTGGAGCTACATTTGAGAGCTTGGTTGAGATGACATTGCCGAATTCAATTGGAAATGAAGAGCCTAAAAAGGCAGAAGGGAAGCTAGTTTAGCAAGATCATTGCAAAGGCGGAATGGAAGCTCAAGGCAGAATAAAGAAACCAAGGTTTAAGTGCAAGAAGTGTCATGGCAAGGGACATCTGACAAAGGATCGCAGGATGAGTATTTGTAAGATTAAATGCTACAATTGCAAGTAGTTTTGGAAAATGAGGTGGGAGTGTCCGACCGCACCTAATACTTCTACCTAAGTGCTTCCAACTTATGCACTCGATTTTAGTCCTAGCTCGAGCATAGTCCTAGTTGTGTAAATAGCAAAGAAGGTCATTATAGAAGGCGTGTTAACTCTCTCTGATTTACCTATTCGTACTTTATTTGACATTGGAGCATCACCCTCATTTCTTTCAAGTAAGCTAGTGGATGAATTACATTTAGTGACTAGTATATTTATATAACCTATTATAGCGTCGAACCTAGTTAGGGGATCGATTTATTTATCCATGATTTGCAAGGGTTTAAAATTTATGTTTTAGGTGTCAAATTTGATTACGATGCTTTTGTTTTGGTACTTTGTGGGATTATCTTGATTCTAGGGTGGACTAGATGACTGTATATAATGGTACTAGATTGTGAAGGTGGTTCATTTGAGTACTTATAGTGGATGTAGACTCGAGGTTTACTCTAATCCCAAAAGTTCGGTTATGTTGAGTTGTCTGTATTCCCTAGACCTTTTGCATGAGGAGTTAGCTTTCGTACTGATAGTTCATGACTTTTGAGATGTCTTTACCGAAGTTTTTGGTCTTCCTCCTCATAGGGAGGTTGGATTTTGAATTTATCTATAATAGAATGCTATACATGTTGTCTTACCATTTAGGAATATGGCACCTAGAGAAAGATGTGAGCTTAATAAGTAAGTGAATGGATTATGGAGAAGGGCTTTATTTGGTGAAGTATTTTGGAATGGGGAGCACTTGTTGTCTTTGGTACTAAAGTAGATGGCTCTTTACGGCTTTGCGTCGATTATTGTGAGCTGAATAAGCTAATAAAGAGGAATCATTATCCACTTTCATGTATGGACGATCTCTTTGATAAGTTAGTTAGAGCAAATGTATTCTCTTAGTTTGACTTGGTTATAGGATTACATTAGTTGCATGTGCTCAAGAATAGTATTAGAAAATTGCTTTTCATACAGCCGATGGACTTTACAAGTGGCTAATCATGCCATTTGGGTTGACCAATGCACTAGCATATTTTGTCGACCTTACGAGTTAAGTCTTTAGAGGGTTTGCTGAATATGGTTGTGGTGGTATTTGTTGATGATATGCTTGTATATTTGAATGGTGAGGAAGAGCATAAGTTGCATTTAGGAGAAGTGCCCAGTACTCTCCATAGGCATAAGCTGAAGGGAAATTTTTCCAAACGACATTTTAGCGCAAAGGGATTCGCTTTTTAGTACATGTTGTTTTCGAGCATGGAATATCAATCAATCCTTGTAAAGTTGTTGCAGTACATGATTGACATGTACCGAAAAGTGCAATAGAGGTGAGAAGTTTTCTTGGATTGACTGACTATTATAGGAAGTTCATTAAGGAATTCGCTAAAATTTTAGTATTTTTGGAACGCCTTACTCAAAATAATTTAGTTTTCTCGTGGAACTTAGAGTGCGAACATGCTTTTATTATGATAGAGAAATTATTGACTAGAGCATCCATTTTAGCACTCCCTGATGGTTCGAAAGCGTTTGCAATATACAACGATGCTTGTGGTATAGGACAAGGTGTTTTTGATGCAGGATGAGAAAGTTGTTTGTTATGCTATTGGACAGTTGAAAGTACATGAGAGAAACATTCCAACCCATGAACTCGAGTTGGTAGTTATTGTTTTTGCCTCAAAACTTGGAGGCATTATCGTTTAGGGGAGCGATTTGAGTTATTCATGGATCATAAGTCTCTAAAGTATTGTTCTCCTAAAATGATCCAAATTTAAGGCAACAAAGGGGGATGGAGTTCTTAACCTCGTATGGTTTCAGTATCTTATATACCATGGGCAAAGGCAATGTTGTAGTCGCTGCCTTAAGAGCGAACATGCAATGCAAAAACCTATGTTTTTGGAATGGAAGCACTTGGAGAACATTTCTACATTTTATTTCCAACCTTCATCGGACCTTACATTGATGCTATTGGTAGCATTGGATGTTCATCTTTTACTTATGGACTGTATTGGTTCGAGTCAGAAGCAAGATACAGGGTTACTGGGTATCTTTGAGATGTTGAGTAGAGGAGAATATTCGATTCATTTGTAATGTTATTCCATTGATTTGAGAGGATGGCTGCGAATAGATGATAGATTGTGTGTTCCTCTTATTAAGGAGCCGTTGGAAGTGGTATTAGGAGAGTCTCATCATTCTAGGATGACTATTCCTCCCGATGGTGACAAAATGTTCCATGATATGAAGACAGTGTTTTACCAACCAAGTACCAAAAGGCACGTAGCAGAGTTTTTTAACAAGTGCGTGACCTGTTAGAAAATAAAGGCGGAGCAAAAGAAACTTGGTAGATATTTACAGCCTTAGGATATTTTGTTGTGGAAATGGAAGTGTATCCCCATGGATTTTGTTGATGAGCTACCTAGAAGTAAAAGACGGAACGAGTGTGTTTGGATCATAGTTGACCAGCTGGCCAAAGGCGCATAGTTTATTTCGATTAGGATAAAAGGACAACTATATCATTGGTGACCTTATACGTAAGGGAGATAGTTCAGTTGCATAGAGTTCCTTTCGGTATTATCAGTGACCATGATACACTTTTTACCAGTGATTTTTGAAGGAGTCTTCAGGAGGCTTTGGGCACTGAACTTAACTTGAGCTCCACCTATCATCCATAGATGGATGGACAGACTAAGAGGGTGAATTGATTGTTAGAGGGTTTTTTGTGGATGTGTATTTTAAATTTTAGAGGTTCTTGGAGGATCACTTATAACTAGCATAGTTTTCATATAATAACAGCTACAAAGTATTGGGATGACATCATTCGAGGCGTTGTATGAGAGGCCATGTGGATCCCCATCTTGTTGCTGGGACACTACAGATAGAATCATTCTTAGACTAGATGTGATTAGAGTGACTTAGGAGAAAGTAGATTTGATCTATATGAGGATGAAGACTGTATAGGACGGACATAAATCATATGCTAACAAGAGATGCATGGAGTTGGAGTTCACAATAGGCGATATAGTCTTGGTGAAGGTCTCATCACTTAGATAAGTTATGAGGTTCGGTAATTCAGAAAAGTTAGCACCAAGGCTTGTAGGGCCTTTTTTGATCTTGGAAACAATAAGGAAGTTGGCTTATAGAGTGGAGCTTCCTAAAAAGCTGGGAGGGGGTTCATATTTTTTTCCATGTGCAACACTAAGGGAAGTGCTTACACGATTCAACTATTATGGTCGAGCCGACTCAATTAGAAGAAGTTGAAGTGGAGAGAGAATCACTAGTTTGTCGTGAACTTACCTACATTGATTAGTAAGGGACACAGTTACTCTATAATAAACTAATTAAGCTAGTTAGAGTATAGTAGAGTGATGATCCGGCCGAGAGTACTTGGAAGCCCAAGGAGAAAATCCGAGTTATTCATTTAGAGCTCTTTCTGGTAAATTCCTATTTAAGTTAGTATGATTGTTTGAACGCATGGTGTTTAAGTTAGTATATTACATAGGTAGGTGTGTATGTATGTTAGGCATGGATGTGAACGTGTCATTTGGACATGTTTTGTATGATGGTTGCTAACGAATGTATTTTATTAGTTAGTATTATACATATGGACTAATATGCTCATGTTGACCAACATCGTACATCACCTTGTCTATTTTATTATATCAGTTTAGATGCATAATGGCTTTAGCATTTTTCATATGCATTGAATGGTTACTCATCCATATATAATTGTAATTATATATATATATATATAGGATGTTGCATACATTTTGGATACATGATATAAGCACTTGCATTTTAGGAAGTCGACTAGTTTAGGAGACCGCCTAATTTTATATTACATATTTGTTCATATGCATTCCATACTTATATGTACATGTTATGTTAGAAATTTGAATTTAAGGACAATGTTTGCAAGTGGTTGATGATTGGGTAGATGTTTTTAGATATTGGTTTTTACGAGCTAGTTGTATTATTCCACCCTTGGATATTTCATGAACGAAATTCTTTTAAGGGAGGAAGAATGTAATACCTTGAAAATTTTAATAATAAATAGAAAACACTAATAAAGGTAAAATCATAATTTTATAAATAAGAAATTAGTATATTTTCACAAACGAGGCTTCTAAACCTATTCCATTACGTTTGAAATGCCTTTTACAGTTAGAAAAAATATATAACTTATTGAATTTGATAAAACGAGCAAGAATTAGCGGAAACTGGACCTAGTGGTGTTTTTGTCGATAATAATTTTGGGATTAAAGCTAATAACTCTAATTTGCAACGATAATTAAGGACTAAACCCTCACCTATCTTCACTCAAAATCCTAGCCACCACTGAGAAACTTTAACCTTCTTGTTCCTCCTTAAAACTTCTTAATTTAAACACCATTTTCTTCTAAATCTCCTTTTCAATTTATAAATATAAAATACAACATATCAAATTAAAAGGGAAGGGGGAGAGAGAATCAAGTTAAAAGAGAAAAAGAGAGAGAAGGGCAAACAAATCAAAGCTTGGTGATCTAGAAAGAAGGATTCTTAAAGATTAATGAGAAGGGGAAATCTTTAAAAGGTAAGTGGATCTATTACGGTGTGTTTATGTTATAAAACAAGTAGTTAAATTTCATTCATACATCTACCTAAATTAAAATTTTTGTTTTTTTCATCTTCTTTTAAAACCAAAATCACTTTAAAATCATTCATGGCTGCCAATACCATCCCTCCCATACCTCATATTATGTCTTTTCCTGAACAGACCATCCCTTTACTTCAGCACCAACCTATCGCATCTTTGTCCTCCCACCGTCCTGCCTCTGACCCACCACCTCCTCCCCTTACGGTCCTTCCTCCTCTCCTACCTACTCCATCACTATCCTTTCCTCCTAAACCTTCTTCTTCCACTCTTGATACCTTTAACGCCAACAATGTTTCTAATCAACAGCAATGGACTTTGCTTTTGGAAAACAAGCCTAGAAATGTAGGGAAGTACATCCCTGTTGATCTGAAACCCTCTTTCTCTAGTGAAATTTTGGTCCCATCGACTGAAGTTTTTAATGTTGGTTCTCAAGTGTGGTCTGATTACTTGGTGGGTTTTTTCTTGATAAACCTTGTCTTACACCGTTGTTATACAAACACTCAAGAAAATTTAGAAATTAAAAGGCTCCATAAAGGTTAGATCTGATGGTTTCGTGTTTATGTTCTTGCTGTCGTGTGAGGAAGGAAAAACAAAGATTTGACAAGGTGATCCAATTATCATGCGTCATAACTCTTTATCATCAATCCATAGGATCCAACTGTTGGCAATGTATATGGCGGCATTGCCTCTGTTCCTATATGGGTTAAATTCTATAACAAACCTATTTTTGCATGGTCATCTTCAGGAGTAAACTGGTTGGCATGTAGGCTGGGGTAAACTGCTATGTATGGACATGTCTAATGAAAAAATGGAAAGACTTGATTCTGAAAAATGTATGACCGAGATAAAACCTGATTTTGAGCTTGTTGATAACTTTGAAGTTCAACTGGTGGATAGGGGAACTCAAACAATGGAAGTCAAGTATCTATGGAAACCAAACATTTGTTCAAGCTGCAAAGTTTTTGGCCATGTCAAAGAAAGCTGCGAAAAAGAAAATGTCAAGAAAAAGCAAGCTGAATCCAAAAGGGTTGCTCAAAATGTAACAAAGACAAAGAGGCAAGATGGGCAAGGTGTTAGCAACAGTTTTAATGTTCAAAGAAATAAAAAAAAGGCAAGTTGTTAATAAGGCGAAAAGAAAAAGAACCAATTTTGATGCTCAGGAAGAAATGAATGCGGATGACAGCAATGATAAGTTAGGTAAAGACAAGGTTGGAGAAAAAAAGGAGGAAGGTGAATTTTTTATGCAACATACAGATAAAGAACAATGCAATGTAGCAAATGAAGATGTGGTTGAAGACAGTGTGTTTGTTGATAAGAATAAATTCCAGTTGCTTGATGATGAGCTACCAAATGTGGCATATGACAGTGTTATTGACTTTTCTACCTCCACTGTTGAAAATAAAGATCCTCTGGTTTCTGAAGTACATGGCCTTGATGTTAATGTTGATTATGGTGAAACATATAATGTATCAAAAGAATGCAATGGCCAGCAATATGGTAATGAAAGTTTTGTTCCCCTTAATGACCCAACCTCATCAGCTTATTATATTTGCTTTACGGATTCAAATCAAATAGCTAAAATTTGAAAGTGTGTAAGTTGTGGCTAGTTAAAACTTAGGATCGTGGAATATGGAATATTATAATAGTGCGGAAATATAAACTAGATAATAGATAATAGAAATGAAATAAGCACACCAGGACTTTTTATACTGGTTCGAACTTCCCGCTCTACGTCCAGTCCCGAACTATACTCTGGATTTAAACTCTATAACCCCCCTCTTAACCCGGAGGAATATGTATACAACATCTAAGCAACCGAACATGATTTTTCTGCCTCAAACAGCCAAAGAGGACTTTTACCGCTTGAACAACCGAACAGGACTTCTACTGGTACAAGTAAATAGTTGACGCTTGTATTCTAAATAACATGGATATGTCTTAAATAGTACACCCTTCTTATAATCAAATCCTTAATTATATATTGTGTGTGTGAAGATATGAAAGGAAGATATTGCTTAGAATCGAAGAATATATTAACTAATTCGCAGCTTCAAGAAATATTTATCTTGTGATTGCTTTTAGATTGCAGAGAGAGATAGTAGAGTATATAGCAAGAAATCAAAATAAAATTCTGTGTTTTGAGAAGTGATTCTAACATGTTTATATAGTGAACAAATAGTTACAACTATTCACAAAAAGTTTCAATCAAAAGATGCAGCCATATCTCTTTAATTCGAATCGAAACTCTTCGCAAATAGAAGTGTCTCTTCAGGAAAAATAGTCGTTAGGTCGGTCAGTCGACCGAGCAAAATCGACCAGTCAACTGAATATTCGAAAACAGAGTAAAATGGTGCATTTCTGTGCACTGAATAGGTTCAGTCGACTGGTTGTTTTCGGTCAGTCGGCTGACTTGGTCATCAGTGCACAGTTTGCACATATTTAAAAAATTTGAACTTTAAAACAACTTTGAGTATGTGTAAACTACTTGAGGATAGATTTTAACAATTGTAAACCATATCTAAGACTAAAACTTCAGTAAATAATCATACTATACTTAGATCTGTACTCTCATCTCCTTTGTAGTTTAATAGCTTGCATATCTCATTCTCTTTTTGTCGCTTGATCGTATATTCTCATCACTGATTGTTTTAAGAATTTTGTCATGAATCAAAACTCATGGTTCTACATTATCCCCCTTTTTGATTTATGACAACCTGTTTTTGACGATGCTATATATTAGGAATTATATACCGAAAGTTATATATTCCTCCCCCTGAATATGTGGCGACATATCTAATCCGGCAAAAATTGGTCAGACATACAAATTTCTCCCCTTTATCATCGACAAAAAGGAATTAAACAACCATATAATCCGTTATCACATAAGCATTGTGAACTAACATCATAAATAGTAATCACAAACAAACATAATTTTTCAAATTCTACCAGGCTATTTATACAAGCCCATCAACAGAAAAGAAATTAAACGGTACTAGTATGTTTTTAAGAAAGTAATTTACTACCACCATCATGAATTATCGTTATTACTTATCAGAGTCTAAATCTGTTTCTTCTTCCTCTTCTTCTCGTGCTAGTTTTTTTGCCTCGTGAAGAACTTTCCATATATTGTCTGCCACCACCATTTCCACTAGTATCAGAACTTGTATGTTCTTCAGATATAGACCAAGTAAAATGAGGTGCCGGGCGTTTTCCCGGATCATGATGTGAAGGTTCTACAGTGGTCAAAGAGGAACAAGAGATTGCATCCCATAGAATTATGAAAAAGCTTTTGATCTTGTCAAACTTCCTGTCAATCTTCTTGTTGAGATTCTTAATGCGAGAATCCAAAATTACTTGATTACGTGCAATGAGATCAGTGGACTCTCAGGTGCTTTGGGATGAGGTGGTAGTGCGTATTTTATCTCCTCATTGTTGTGGAGAAGCAGCTTGTTGGTGAGGCCTTGATTGCCAATCTTGGAATGACATGGTAGTGAGCGGTCTTGGAGGCAATTTCATCAAACTAATTAGGCGTCTATTTATTGTTTTAACTATGGAGGTGTCGGATTCTGGAACTGAAACTTGTAGATTCATTAGGAGCCGCATAAAATACTCGCCATAGTAAATGATGTTCATCCGTCCTTAGTTGAAGGCTAGGAATTCATCAAGTATAAGCTTGGGCCAATTAATTTGAACATCACCCCAAATTGCATATAAAGCTCTATAATTCTCTGGGTAGACAAGATCGTAAGACCCAATATGAGGAAGGATTGTGCGCATTAAGGCTTGATGCATAATTCTGGCTATAGGACGTAAGGCGGTAGATTTTAATTCTGTCATGTCGTCCTCCAAAAATCTATGACTCACTTCATCTCGTTCTCCTAAAACAACATTCAAATCATCTAGTGGAATACCATTTGTTGGTGTTTGAAGGATGTGTCCAATTCTATCTAATGACAAGAAGACTTGTTGACCACAAACTAAACTCCATACGCAGTTTTTATGGTTTCTTGGATTTTGATGACCCAAATTAAAGTTAGCGTAAAAGAGTTTTACCATTGTATGATTTATCTTGAGATTGTTCCGGTTGTAGTCAAGGAGAGATTCTAGACGACTTCTTATAGCAAGATCTTGAATTCTATATGCTGCGAAGTCATGGAATACAACAAACGATCCTTCTAGAAAGCGAGCTTCCTTCATCTTATTCCATTTATGGATAGCGGTGGCATCATAAAGCCATTGAGCTTTTTGAGTGTCTATGGGTTCAGAGGCTGAGGATGAAGTATTTCTAGAGCTTTTTGGTTGTCTTGGAGCCATTAGAAAGAATAATTGAGTAATGGAATTTGAAAATTTGGAGGGCTAGGGTTTTGAAATTCTAATGGTAGAGAGTAAAAGTGAAGAAGATAGATTATATGGGTAAAAATTTGGTGGAACAGTAGTTAATAGGCCCAGATAAGCTAGTTAGTCGATTGATCGAATTTGGTCAGTCGACTGATCAATTTTCCCGAAACTTTCTGTTTCCAGATTCAGTCGACTGACCAAAATTCGTCAATCGACTGAATGCTCTTTTTTAGCATTATCAGTCTTTCTGCTTAATTTTTTTTAAATATATATATTAAACATAAAATGCATACAAATTTGATTGAAATAAGAGCAAAGATATATAAAAATTATTTAGATGAAGAAGAAGTGGATGAATGCGGAGTCTTGTAATCTTTCGGTTCAACTTTAGTCTTCTCTATGCATGGTCTCAATGGAGATCAGTGATTTTCACGTTCCCATGAATTTGGAGACACAGGAGGAGGTTGTGGTGTCCGATCCCATGGATGCCGATAGGAAGATGTTGTGGGTTGGTGAACATCGGATGCAGATGTCCCGCAGAATTTCCAGCCAAGTTGCTCCAAAAAAAACTAAGTTGTTTTGATTAACCTTTTGTTCATAGTACATTTCTCGTTGTATTTCTATTGATTCCCGTTGGTAATGATGTATATAACCAATCTTTTGTTTTGTTGACGGAGAACCAAAGAATAAGAAACAACGTGCCTTTTTCTTATTTGGAGTATAACCAGTATGATAGTTGGATGGTCTGGCAGGTTCATAACATGGAGTAGGTGTAGGTAAACTAGAAGAATCAGAGGATGGTGTGGAAAAATCTAAAGATGACTAAGTAGAGTCATTCTGGGAGTTGTTTTGGGAAGACACTGTTGCAAGGAATAAGAAATATTTGACTCAAACAATCAAGGTGGAAAGAAAGTAAATTAACAAACCTCAAATTTATATAAAATAGGTATTGTAAAAATAGAGTAAACGAATGGTTGAACAAGAGATAACCAGTAAATAATGAAAGGAGTAGAATAAACATAATTTTGCATGGTTAGAAAAAACTTTTAAACAAAAGAAAATAATATAAGAATAAGTGTATTATAGAAATAGTTGTGAAATAACAAATAGAGAAATGGTAAAGATATAGGACTTCCAATCTTGAGGTGCTGAGTTCCAAGAGCTAGAAATTTTTTTCAAATATTATAATTTTTTAAAAGAAATTATACCTAGTTCTCTTCTTAGTTTTACAAAAATATTTTCATTGAGTGGTTTAGTGAAAATATCAGCTAATTGATTTTTAGAATTTACAAATTCTAAATTTACTATATCCTTTTCAATATTATCACAAAGAAAATGATGACAAATGTCAATATGTTTAGTTCATGAGTGATTGACAGGATTTTTAGATAAATTAATTGCACTTGTGTTATCACAGTATATTATAGATTTATTTAATTTTATATCAAAATCTTGTAGTGTTTGTTGCATGTAGATGACTTGAGCACATGCTAAAGCTGCAGATATATATTCTGCTTCACTTGTCAATAGTGAAACGCAGTTTTGTTTCTTGCTAAACCAAGATACTAAGGACCTTCGATTAGATGACAAGTTCCACTTGTACTTTTTCTATCCATCCGACTTCCTCCAAAATCAGCATCGCTATAGGATACTAATTCGGAAGGACATTCTTTCGGATAAAATAGTCTGAAATCCTTGGTCTTGCTAAGATAACGAATTATACCTTTTACTGCTCGCATATGTGATTCTTTAGGATTTTCTTGAAATCGAACACATAAACAAACACTCATCATTATATCAGGTCGACTAGCAGTTAAGTAAAGTAATGATCCAATCATACTACGATATAGTTTTTGGTCGACATTCTTACCATTTTCATCTCTGTCGAGATGTATAGTTGTACTCATAGGAGTTGGTTTGGCAGAAGTGTTTTCCATACTAAATCGTTTAATTAGATTATTACAATATTTTTCTTGATTAATAAAAATACCACTTTGCAATTGTTTAATTTGTAATCCAAGAAAATATGATAGTTCTTCCATATGTGACATTTCAAATTCATTTGTCATGATAGTCGAAAATTCCTGACTTAATTTTTCATTAGTTGAACCAAATATAATATCATCAAAATATATTTGTATAATTAAAATATCTTGTTTAGTTTTCTTAATAAATAAAGTTTGATCAGCCTTCCCAATTTCAAAACCAGAGTCTATTAGATAGCTCTTAAGTCGGTCGTACCAAGCACGGGGTGCCTGTTTCAAACCGTATAAAGCTTTCTTAAGTTTCTAAACATGGTCTGGAAATTTTTCTTGAGCAAAAAGAGGAGGTTGTTCAACATAAACATTTTCTTTTATATATCCATTTAAAAAAGCACTTTTAACATCCATTTGATATAATTTGAAGTTATGAAAACATGCAAAGGCCAATAAAATACGTATAGCTTTTAATCTTGCGACAGAAGCAAACATTTCTTCATAGTCTATTCCCTCTTCTTGATTATATCCTTGAGCTACTAATCTAGCTTTATTTCCAGTTATATTACCTAGTTCATCAGCTTTGTTTTTGAAAACCCATTTTGTACCAATGACAGATTGATCACTTAGTCTAGAAACTAATTCCCAAACTTCGTTTCTTTCAAATTGGTTTAGCTCTTCTTGCATAGCTATAATCCAATAATCATCAGTGGAGACTTCCTTAATATTTTTAGGTTCTATATTACAGAGAAAAGCTACATGGCCCATTTGATTTAATTGATGTCTTGTTCTAACATTTGAATTTACTTCTTCAATTATATTTCGAACAGGGTGATCTCTAAGAATTCTTGGAGGAGATCTTACAATATTTTCACTATGAACAATGTTTTCACCTTCTCTAGTATTATTAATGCTATTATCTTGAAAAATAATATCATCATCTTCTAAAATATTTGTTATGATTTTATTAGAAATATTTTCAAAGTTTGTAATATTAGAAGAATTTTTCATCGAATGAAACATGAAGAGTTTCTTCGATTACTTTAGTTTTTTATATTAAAAACTCGATAAGCTATGCTTCTCTCCGAATATCCTATGAATATTCCTTCATCGGATTTTGGATCGAATTTGGCAAGCTGATCTTTAGTGTTAAGTATAAAACATTTTGAACAAAATTCTTTGAAATAAGATATATTAGGTTTCTCCCATTCAAATGTTCATATGGGGTGTGTTTTGTTAATGGTCGAATAGAAACACGATTCAAAACATAATAAGCAGTTGCAACAGCTTCTGCCCAGAAATGTTTTGGTAAGTGCTTCTATTTAATAAAGTTCTAGCACATTCTTGTAATGTTCTGTTTTTCCTTTCTACAACTCCGTTTTGTTGTGGTGTTCAAGGAAAAGAAAAATTATGATTAATTTCTTTCTTGTTACAAAAATGTTCAAAAACTTCATTTTCAAATTCACCTCCATGATCACTTCTAATATGTTTAACTTTTAAACTTTTTATATTTTGAATTCTTTGAACAAAAATTTTAAAATTTTCAAAAGTATCACTTTTATGTTTCATGAAGATAGTCCATATATATCTTGTAAAATCATCTACAATAATAAACACATATCTATTGTGATTAATAGATTGAACTTGAGTAGGTCCAAAGAGGTCCATATGTAGTAGTTCAAGTGGTTGTGTTGTAGAAATGATTTTCATAGATTTAAAAGAAGATTTTGTTAATTTTTCTAACTGACATGCATCACAAATATTATCAATTTTGAATTTCATATTAGGTAGTCCTTTAACAAGTTTATTTTTAACTATTTTATTAATAGTATTAATATTTATATGACAAAATCTTTTGTGCCATAGCCAAGAATCATTTTCTGTAGCTACTAAACACGTGTTTGTGTTATGATTTACATTCATATTTAAAATATAAATATTTCTATCTCTTATACCTTCAAAAATTAATTTTGATTTTTATCAGAAATATTGAATTTATTTTCTGAAAAAGATATATTAAAACCTTTATCACATAATTCACTTATGCTCAATAAATTATGTTTTAAGTTTTCAACTAATAAAACATCAGAAATGAGAGGTAAGTTAGAGATGTCGTTATTGCTCACATCACCTTTGCCGATGATATAACCTTTTGAATTATCTCCAAAAGTGACCGATCCTCCATTTGAGTAGACAATGTTAGTTAACACGTCCTTATTACCAGTCATGTGTTTTGAGCAACCGCTGTCTAAGATCAATTTTCCTCTCTTTTTAAGTGGTACCTGCAAAAAATAAAGATTAAGTTGGTACCCACTTTTCTTTTAGGGCCCTAAGAGTTAGGTCTTAGGAAACCAACCCAAAGCGGGTTCAGAATTCCCTTTATAAATATAATTCTTATTTTTATGAACAGTTTCCATAAATATTTTGATATGTCTATTCCTAATTAAATTGTTATTTGTTTTAGGAATCCATATCTTAATAGTTTTAATATCTTTAGAAACTGTCTTCTTAATATCTTTCTTAATTTTGTTTTAATCTTATTTTTAAACTTTCCAGATTTCTTTGGATTTTCAATTTTCTTATATCCGAGTCCCATTTTGTTTGAAGTAGACCGAGAATTTTCTATTATTGTAGAAAGATTCTCTCATCCTTTATTGAAGTTAGAAATATTTTTATTAATATCTTCTAACTTGGTTTTGAGACTAGAATTTTCTAACTCTAATACTTTAGTGTTAGATTTTAAATCATTAATCTCAACTAATAAATCATTTTTATTTTTCTGAATTTCTAATTCCTGAGTTATCATAGAAAGTTGGGATGTTAAATTAGAATTAGATTCTTGAGTAATTTCATGTTCTTCTTCTAGAATTTTCTTTTCATCTCTTAGCATACTAACTTCTAATTCAGATCTATTCAGTTTTCCTTCTAACTCTTTATTTTGCTTTTTAATTTGTTTTACTAAGTCTACTAGTTCTGAATTAATTTCAACCAGATCTTCAAAACTTAATTCACTTACATCATCACTTGTAACCATGAAGCAAACATTTGCTTGCTCTGTGCCACTGTCGCTGTCACTATCTGATGATGAAGAAGAATCTGAATCATCCCATGTTACTGAAAATGCTTTCTTCTTGAATTTGTCCTTCTTGAATTTTTTTTCTTTTTCTTTGGACAATCTTTCTTTATATGACCCTTTTTATGACATTTATAACATTCCATGACAGAGGATGATGGTTTATTGCTATTATTGATATTGTAGAGTTATTTTTGTAACTCCTGAATTTGTTATTCCCTTTGAATTTCAAAAACTTTTTGAAATTCTTAGCAATAAGTACCATATCCTCTTCATTTGAATCTGAATCATCTTTTTTTGCTTGAAATGCTAGATTCTTCTTATCTTGTGCCTGTACTTTCTTTGCCTGCAAATTCACTTCATATGACATTAGATTTCCTATCAATTCTTTTGGTTTCATGGTTGATAAATAATTAGCTTCTTCAATTGCTAAGACTTTTCGTTCCTAATCGTCCATTAAAGAATTGAGGATTTTTGTAATAATATCAAAATCAGAAATTTTTTGACCTAGTGCCAATAGTGAGTGATATATATCTTGAAATCTAGAGTACATGTCATTTCTAGTTTTGTTTGGTTTCAGTTTGAAATTCTGGAACTGATTTTTCAACATAGAGATTTTGCTTTGTTTGACTTTGTTAGTTCCTTCATGAGTTACTTTTAGAGTTCTCCATATATCATAAGCAGTTGTACACATACTAACCCTATTAAACTCATTTTTATCTAATGCACAGAATAACATGTTAATAGCTTTAGCATTTGAAGTAACATTAGTTTTTTGTGCGACAGTCCAAGTTGAAAAGTCTTCTGTTGGCATGGTATATTCTTTTTGGGTAATATTCTAGGTTTCAAAACCATTAGCTTGCATATATATCCTCATTCTAGTAGACCAATAATTATAGTTAAGACCATTAAATAATAGTGGTCGTGCAGTTGACTGTCCTTCAATGAAACTAGTGTTAATGTTAATACTAGAGTTGGTGTTACTTTCCATATTACTAAAAATATCAAATAACTGTGTTATGGTTATAGGATGTCCTTGCTCTGATACCAAATGAAAGTGTGTAAGCTGTGGTTAGTTAACACTTAGGATCGTGTAATATGGAATATTATAATAGTGCAGAAATATAAACTAGATAATAGAAATGAAATAAGCACACCAGGACTTTTATACTGGTTCAAACTTCCCGTTCTATATCCAGTCCCAGACTACACTCTGGAGTTAAACTCTATAACCCCTCTCTTAACTCGGAGGAATAGGTATACAACACCTGAGCAGTCGAACAAGATTCTTCCGCCTTAAACAACCAAAGAGGACTTTTACCGCCTGAACAACCGAACAGGACTTCTACTGGTACAAGTAAATAGTTAACGCTTGTGTTTTGAATAACACAGATATGTCTTTAATAGTACACCCTTCCTATAATCAAATCCTCAAGTATATATTGTGTGTGTGAAGATATGAAAGGAAAATATTGCTTAGAATCGAAGAATATATTAACTAATTCAGAGATTCAAGCAATATATATCTTGTGATTGCTTTTAGATTGCAGAGATAGATCGTAGAGTATATAGCAAGAAATCAAAATAAAATTCTGTGTTTTGAGAAGTGATTCTAACGTGTTTATATAGTGAACAAATAGTTACAACTATTCACAAAAAGTTTCAATCAAAAGATTCAGCCATATCTCTTCAATTTGAATCGAAACTCTTCGCAAATAGAAGTGTCTCTTCAGGAAAAATAGCCGTTAGAGCCGGTCAGTCGACTGAGCAAAATCGACCAGTCAACTGAATATTCGAAAATAGAGTAAAATGGTGCATTTCTATGCACTGAACAGGTTCAGTCGACTGGTTGTTTTCGGTCAGTCGACTGACTTGGTCATCAGTGCACAGTTTGCACATATTTAAAAAAATTGAACTTTAAAACAACTTTGAGTATGTGCAAACTACTTAAGGATAGATTTTAACAATTGTAAACCATATCTAAGACTAAAACTTCAGTAAATAATCATACTATACTTAGATTTGTAGTCTCATCTCCTTTGTAGTTTAATAACTTGCATATCTCATTCTCCTTTTGTCGCTTGATCGTATAGTCTCATCACTGATTATATTAAGCTTTTTGTCATGAATCAAAATTCATGATTCAACAAAATTTCCATGCAAACCTCTTCAAATTCTATCTCTGATCCTTTTTTCAAAAATTCTGAACAAACCTATATTTCTAAAAACTTTGATGCACAGCCTGTGCATGTGCACGTGCATGATTCCTCTTCCCTTCATAAAATTAATCCCCTCATGCAAAATCAAACTTCACAAACAATGCAACCGCTCCTAGAACAACCATCAAGCCCAAATCCATGTTTGCATGCAACCCTCATGCAAAATCAAACTTCACAAACAATGCAACTACACCCCGAACAACAATATAACCAAAATCCATGTTTGCATGCAGAAATATCATCTCAAAATCTAGCTACTCATTTGATCATTTCCTCTCAATTTTATGGCCACATCATTGCTCCTCCAGCTTGGAAAGATCCACCACCACATGTCAACTCTGATTCAATTCAATCCTCCCAAATCTCCACTTCCTTTGTTTTCTCTTCTACACCTTCTTCCTCTTCCATAAATCTTTCATCTCCCTCCGGTTCCTCTTTAACCCCTTCCTTATCCAACAAAAATAAAAATCATAAGAAAGCCTCCTCAGTAATCTCTAACGTAAATGTCAAAATGTCCATACCATCCACCTCAATTTTCCCTAATCCAAAAGAGAACAACACTCCTCTAACCAAGGGTAACAAAAAGAAACTTCTCCACATTCAAGAGTTTAACCAATGATGCACAACATGGGAGCATGGAACATAAGGGATGCTCACTGTGACATCAAACTTCAGCAATGTAAAGTACTGACTAGTGGACAGAACCTCACACTGCTTTCTATTTTAGAAACTAAACTAAATTCTACTCTTTCCTCACGAGCTGCAAACATCATCAGTCCATCTTGGAAGATTATAAACAATTTAAAAGAATCTCCTTATGGTAGGATTCTAGTATTGTATGATCCTAAAATCTTCTCCCTTACATCCATTCTTTCAACAAGACAATCGTCGATCCACATCCACTCCCTCCATTTGACTTACAATACCTCTTTTTATATCACCATTGTCTATGGAGACAACTTTTCTACCTCTAGACAATTTTTTCTTAATCTCTTACCCTCTTTCAGACGAAACACCCATCCCTAGCTTGTTTTTGGTGATTTCAATTGCTCTAGGAAAGTTTCAGATAGATTTGGAGGCAATGTTTTGTCTCTGTCTGAAACAAAACCCCTAAACAATGCAATAGACAACTCTGAATTAATTGAAATTAAAACAGTTGGAGCTCATTTTTCTTGGAACAACTCTAGAAGGTCTTCCCCTAGAACCTCTTCAAAAATAGACTTTGCCTTTTATAATCAAACCTCTCTCTCCAAATGGCCTAACTTGTTTAATCACCTCCCTTTGCCTGGCTTATCTGACTACTCTCCACAGATCCTCTCCGTTGGTGTAACAGTTGTGAAAAGAAAATGAAATTTTAAATTATTTAATGCCTAGGTAAAGGATCCCGTATTTTCAAGCATTATTAAGTTTGCTTGGTCTAACAATTTTTTTGGCAACCCTATGTATATAATGCAGTGTAAACTCAAAGCAGCCAAATAGGCTCCAAAGGAATGGGACAAAAGCAAATTTGGTAGTGGAGTCTATGCCTTAAAAATTCTAAAAGAAGAACTTGACAATGTGCGAAGAGATCTTCTGCTAGATATGAACAATCAAGACCTTGCTTCTCGAGAAGCTTACATTTCAACTTAATGTAAGGAATCTCTCCTGATTGAAGCCCAAATGATCAAACAAAAGCTTAGATCTGACTAGTTCAAAGATAGTGATAGAAATACGTCCTTTTTGCACTCTTCTCTAAAATCCAAACATTCAAGAGAAAACATCAGTGCACTTTATGATCATGAAGGTGAGTTGAAAACTGCTCCTGATGTGATTGATAAAATGTTTCTAACTTATTTCAAGGACTTACTTGGGAACTCTACAAATTTTTCTCCTGATCTAAATCCTCTTGACAACCTATTCATTCCCCAAGTTAGCCTACAAGATTTTAATTACTTGAACCAAGCTATAACCAATTCTGAAATCAGAGAAGCTATATTTCCTCTTAACTCTAGTTCTTGTGAAAGTCCCGATGGTTTTAATGCTTTCTTCTTCACTAGCTATTAGGACATTATTGCTCATGATTTCTACAGAGCCATACATAACTTTTTCAATAAATGCAAAATGTTGAAAGCAATTAATGTTACTAACATAGCTCTCATTCCAAAAGTTCCTAATGCTGGCCATGTGCATGAGTTTGGACCTATTTGATGCTGCAACACAATATATAAATGCATATCCAAAATCATAGCCACCAGACTTAAATTTGTTTTGCCAAAAATCATCTCCTCCAATCAGGCAGCATTTCTTCCAACTAGGAATAATCTTGACAATGTTTTGATAATGCATGAATTGCTAAGTGGTTACAACAACTCATAAATATCTCGTAGAGCTATGTTGAAATTTGACATCTCTAAGGCCTTTTGATTCTCTCCATTGGGATGTTGTTGTTAGTATCATGGCTCTCATGAACTTCCCAAAGCATATTGTTGCATGGATTTATGCATGTATTTCCTCTGCTAGCTTCTTAGTAATAATTAATGGCTCTATTGTTGGGTTCTTCCAAAGCAAACAAGGTATAAGGTAGGGTGACCCTTTGTCTGTATATATATTCATTCTAGTAATGGAGATTTCACTCAAATTTTTAGTAAGCTTGTTACCAGTGGTTAGTACAAGTTTTACCCCAAATGTAGAAGTCCTCGGATAACTTCCCTTATGCATGCTGATGATCAAGTTATTTTCGCCAAACCAATTTTTGTCCTCTAGCTATCACTGCCACACTGTCTAGTCTTCTATTGTTCCACTCTACCACTGACTTACAGATTAATCTTTCTAAATATGATCTAATGGTTGCTGGAGTTAGTCACTCTCATCTTCAGAGCATTAACAATTTGACCTCTTTGCATCTTGCAAGTGGCATAATAAAACACTTTGGGCTCCCCCCAGCAGCTTTGAGGATTACAAAAGCCTCGTGCCTGCCTTTATATGAAAGAATTCTGGCTAGACTAGACATCTGGACTAGTAGAATTCTTAGTCAAGCAGAGAGGCTTACTCTAATTAATGCTGTTATTTTTACTACAACTATCTATTGGGATAAAACTTTCATTTTCCCATACAAGCTGATTTTGATGATAAGAAGTTATATGAACAGACTCTTCTGGAATGGCTCCATCCACTCAACAAAATTAATTCCTTATTCCTTCAGTAAATTGGAGCTAGCATTCTTGTTCCTAAGTCTAAAGATGGTCTAGGAATCAAAAACTTGATAGTCTAGAATAGAGCATCCTTTGCTACACACATTGATGACTTCCTCTGTATAAAGAATAATATATGGGTTAAGTGGTCTTTAAAGCATATGCTTGGTAGAAAAATCTTTTTGGAACATGCCAGTCCCTCAAAACAGTAATTGGACGTGAAGAAGTATATTGAACATGAGAGCTAGCATTCTTCCACTCATCAAATATGACATTGCATACGAAGGTGAAGTGAGCTTTTGGCATGATTCTTGGATCAAAAATGGACTCATTTTGAGTCACACTCTTACCCTGCAGCAAATTCATCAGACTGGAATTAACATACATGTTAAGGCTTACAAGTACATACACCATGATAACGTTGTTTTCCCTTACTCTAGTAATCAGATGGTTAGACAGTTATTGGCTCAATTCTATGGGCTTATTGTCTCTCTTTCTTCTTCTGATGGTATTAAATGGACCTCCAAATGCACCATTTTGTCAGTTGACAGTGTATATAAGAAACTAAACAATTTTGAGGGAGTGCTTGAATTTAGTTGGCATAAAAGAATATGGTTGCAACACAACAATGAAGAAGAAAATCTTATATTATGGAATTTTTTTAGAAATGCTCTTCTAACCAAACCAAAATTACATGGCAAAGGTCTTAGCCTGGATGTGACTTGTTCTTTCTATCAAGCTGAAGTTGAGGACACCCTTCATCTTTTCTTCAGTTGTTTTTTTTGTTTATAGACTCTGTCAGAGCATTGTGGTTAAGTTTGGCAGAATGAATGTGTCCAGATCGAGTGTTACCAAATTGTTTCTAATCTACAAGGCAACTAGACGGAGAGAGATATCCTTCTATACTATTCTTTTCATTTTAAAGGTTTTTGTTAATGTCATATGGTTTGAGAGAAATGCTAATATTTTTCAAGGAAAAAGGAAGACGTTCTCATAAATACAGCACCTTTTGTTGCATGAAATAAGAAGTGGCATGGAATGTTCTAAGCTTGCCATTGATCCCTCATTTCAAGCTGCTTTCTATTAATTGTTGTTTGTTTATGTTTTCTGTTGTTTTTCTTTATTTTTTTTATTTTCTTTTGTCTCTTTCGTGTTTGTATTGCCTATTGTCTGTGTTTTTCTTTCCCTTTGTTTTGCCAACCAAAGCATGTTTTGGTCTTGGTCATGCTCTTGTTGTTTCTTTTTCTAGGCAATTCAATAAAACAGGTAGAGGTCCTAATAACCCCGCTGGCTTTGTCAAAAAAGATGTTTTTGAATTTGAATTGATAGTTTCCATTGAAAATCTATATGGATAGAAATAGTGGAAAACTTCTAACTGATAAACTAGTAACATAACTATTAAAACACAGGGGTGGGTAAACTAGTGGAATTCACCTCTAAACATGTAAATCTGGGTTATGTAATAAAATTGAATTAATAAAAGTAGATCCATGTATATATTCCCTAAATCACCTAGATTTGATTATATTATTTTCAAATAGGCTTAAATATACGTAGATAACTGGGTGAACACATGTATATAATTCAATAGATAAACTACATGAATCAAATACAAATAATACAAGGTTATATCTAAAATACTTGTTAAAATTTGACCTTTCAACCGTATATAAGTCCATAACAAAGATGAACAAAGTAAAGAAGAAGAAACGGAAGTAAAACGACAAAAATTTCAAAATATACCTAGGTCGGACGTTTGAATCAATAACAAAACATTTATATTCTTTTACAGTGCGAAACAGAAAGGAAATAATGGAAATCTGACATGATTCAAATGTCAAAACCTATATTCATACATTTGGAATTAAAGGTAGACGTCTGGATATAAGGTTAGACGTATGAATTCTTGTAGCTAATTTTGTATAGGTAATTAAACGTTTGGACCAAATATCAAAATGTTTGAACTAAGGTCAGACATTTGAATATATCATTCAGATGTCTAACTAGCTTAAGTATGCCTAGTTTATACATGGACCTGGTGCAGGCCAAGCAGGATGGATTAGGTAAACTTGTTCTAAATTTCTAGTTTTTTAGGAGTTCACGTAGCTGCATGGAGCTATTGTAACAACTCTAATTTTGGTTAACATTATTTAGAATATTTAATTAGTTAAATTAAATAAAATAATGTGAAAGGGTAAGGAGATTGAGATTTGATAAGTCATATGGGTCGAGCCTTTATTAATGAACTAATAATGTTGATTAGAACATTAAACAGAAGGAGGAAGTATGGGAAGGGCAAAATAGGAATAACCTTCATTTCCTAAACATAAACCCTTATTCTCTCATAACCTTCATTTCATTTTCACTCCACTTAAACTAAAGAAAGCTTAGGCCGGCAATTGCTAGAGAATCCAAGAAGAAGTAAAGCTAGAAATCTGAAGGAAAACTTAGGGAAAATGAATCTAAATTCAAATCTCAAGTCTCACTAACCAATCAAGGTGAATAATGATAACCATCTCATGTTTGTTAGCTTATTCTCGGTTTTATGCTTAGAACTGAGTTATATGATTGATATTATGCCATATGTGAATGTTTGGATGATTATGTGTTTATTGATGAATTATTGGAATTATTTTATGAAATTAGCAATAGGTTTAAGTGATAAAACCTATCGTATGACACCCAAACGACTTGATATTTTGATATGATGTTAGAAACATTATTTTAGAAGTTGGTTTTTAATTTCATAATTTTTTAAGCAAGTATGAATATTTTATGATTTTCTTAAGTGAAGAAAATGCTTTATTTACGGTTTTAATTATTAATAATAATTAAATAATATTTTTGGCCACGAAATTTTTATATGTTAAAAATTATATATAGTTTGATTTATTATGATTTTTGGGGAATTTTCCCATGATTTATTATGAATTTATTAGACTAGAGAAGCTTAATGATTATATTAAAATATTAATATTAAATAATAGGTTTGCAAATGTTTTACGAATGATATTTCTGGTTTATGATAGATTTTTGAAAAGTAATTGATAAATAAAATTATTATACAGCGAGATTTTGATAAATAATAGGAGTTGGTGAAAAGAATTTACTTTTAATACCAAATTAGCAGTTTTTAAGGTAATTACAAGTATGCCACGCTGAAGTCAGTGATGTCGTTTTCCATCATGTCGCGTCTATGGTCTTCGACGTCAGTCATGGGCGATGCATAGGATATCAACTCTAGTTAGTATGAAATGGATGGGCCTTGGTTGAAGTACGAAGCATAGCATCAAGGTTGACGTCATGAACTTCGACGACTTCGACGTAATGCATTGCCGCCTGTTTTCAACATTGTCACTGACTCCATAAAGCCAACTATGCTGCTAGTTACCTATTGCCACTTTGATTTAATGGCCCGCTCCTATCCATATCGACATTGATAGCAATAGCGGTAATGACGCCGCCTATCTTCTTTATTAATATAAGGCTGTGAAGCCGCCCTTATACTATTATTTTCGATGATGAATTTAAATAGAAATGATGTCGCCTATTTCAAATGTCGCCATTCTCCTATACAAGTTTACCAACTTTATACTATGCAAACTTATAAAACTTGATACTATGTGATGTGACGTAATATTATTGACTATATAGACTTATGTTTTATAATCGAAGACTTTAACCTAGCTTGGTAATGAAGAGGGGCAATGACCCGTGTCGGCTATATCCATGCCGTGTTTTATTGATATAACAGTTTTATTAAATTTGGCTCTATAGCCTATAGTTTTAAGGTATGATAACCTCTAAGTGATATCGACTTTCGTCAATAAAGTTTTATAAAAGCATATAGCTCGACATAAGTATTTTGGATAAAGTAAAGGGCTATCTTTTACTTGTTTTAAAAGATGATTTTAAGGATAAATCAATAGTAAAGGTTTATGTTTTCAAGGAAGTATAAAAAGTGCATTTAGCCTAGAATTTTACTAAAGTGACTGTTGTTCTCATTACCTTTAGATAAATTGTAATAGAATGAATTGACTCAAACATTAGAAAACCAGATGGGACTTGTGTAGGGTAGCACCCTATATTTCAGCTGTTAGCCCCTAGTTGATATAAGTCAAAAATTCCAATGCGTAGGGCTTTGTCATGGGTAATATTAAAAGTAGGTTTACGCACAGAAGGGAATACACAAAGATGAGGTAAGTTATTAGTTAGTCCACAAAACCATTAGGATTAGAGTGACCCTAGGAATAGTAAGTTTCGGACTGATCATCCAATTTGCTTCTCACAGTAAGTTAGAAAATTTGATATATCTAGTAGGTCCGAGTCAGCCATATAGGTTTGTAGTCACCTTGAGAAAACTATGATGTCGAGATAGATAGTCCATTAATTTAGACAGATTAGCCATGATCCCCTATGTTGCATGCATGCATATGTTTATTTAGATTGTTTAGTTTAACCATTGTAGGTACGGGTGCATGATATATAAAAGTCATATTTAGAGGATGCTAGTGAGGGGAAATTCGTCCCGCTCTACGGCGTGGTCTCACTAAATATCTATTTATCGAGATGGCATATTATTATTCATACCGGACTCTTTGTCTGACCCGAAGTTTTTTTTTTCTTTTTACTCTCGGGTGCTCATTTGAGTAATTCCAAAGTAAGGTTCTCGAGTTAAGTAGGTTTTGGCGAACAAAGCTTCCGGACACGTGCAGAAGGCAAAGCTAGCTATGTAGGAATCTGCCTACTATTTATGTCCGTTGTGTGATGTTATTTTGTCGTATGTCTTTGATGGCAGAAAATGTATCTATCTAGTAGTAAACTCTGATCAACCAAAGAGGCATTTTCATGTTGTTCTTGGAGTATTTTGTAATAATTATATTTTATCTGAACTTATGCAACGTTTGGGATTATTATGTAATGAATATGACATATTATCTTTAAAATGGAATGTGAAAGTTGTTTGAGATTATGTTTAAGAAAATTTCATATTCTTGTGCTTCTCATGTTATTAATACAATTAATATTACCGTATTTTATCATCAGAAATTAATACTATAGATGACTGCAGCATCTGTAGCAGTTAGTTTCAAGCCTCAAAATGGGGATGTTACAACTTGGTATCGGAGTGTAGGTTTATGTAAAATTAAAAAAAATTGAACTTAAAAAGAGTTTTGAAAACATAATCCAAATGAATCAGAGAATAAAATTGGGGATATGGGATAATGCTATAGTAACATACTTGTATTTGCTATATATAAGTATACGCCTTATCTTTATTCTCCCTCTCTCTTAGACCATTCTTCCATATCTTACTAAGATTCGAATGTAGATTTAAGGAAGTAAGATATGGAGGTAGGAAATGTAAGAGTGAATCTCGGTGGAGGAAGTACCAAAACCAATAGAAATGTCAGGTACAATACTTGGAAAAATCTGGGTCGACAAACAGCTGCTAATGTGGGTGTTGGAACACCACAGGTGGATATGTGAGCTATGTATCAGTTCTTCATCAACATGATGCAAACAGGAGTTGCAGTTGGATTAGTTGGTGGAAATGATGGAGGAGCAAATCTTGAAGTTCCAGTTGTCAACGATTATGCTGTTTTGAGTAGGGATTATGCAAGACTTAAAGGAAAGCCATTTATTTGTACTAAGGACGCCTTTGAGGTAGAGAATTGGCTACCGCATTATGAAAGGATTTTCACTGATTTAAGTCTGAATGATGAGCAGAAGAGGAGGTTGGAATCCAAATAACTATAAGGAGCTGCATTGTACCGGTGGAATAGTGTAATTGTTGAGGTGCCAGAGGAGAATTTGACTTGGGCTGAGTTTAGGAGGTGGTTTGAAGAGAGGTTTATGTCAAAAATTGCCAAGTCTACTTGCTTAGAAAGTTTGCTGAGTTGGTGCAAGGTAATATGGCTATGCTTGAGTATGCAACCAAATTTAAGGAGTTATCTAGATGTAGGTATGCTACAGTTGATACGGTGATAAAGAGAAATGAAAATTTTGTCTGTGGATTAAGACCAGAACCTACTGAGGCAACCTTGCCACATCTCAAGGATCCATGTGATGTGGTAATGGAGATGGCATTGAGGAATGAAGATGTAACAACCCTAAGTTTGATTAACATTATTTAAGATATTTAGATAAATTAAATTAAATAATATACAAAGTTAAGGATATTGGGATTTGATAATTAAATAGACTGTGTCCTAATGAATGATTAATAAGGCTAATTAGAACATTAATAAGATAAAGGATATATAAGGAGGGCACAATTGGAAAGGGGCATAATTCCTTAATACGTACTCTCATTTTCATTCCTTTCTCACTTTCATTCAAACAAACCTAAACTAAAACTAAGGCTGGCCATTACAAGAGAATTCAAGGAGAAGAAAATCTATAAAATTTAAGGAAGCATTAATGGAAATCAACTCTACATTCAAATCCCAAATCTCACTAATAAAATCAAGATGAATAATAGTTATGCATCACATGTTTTTTTCTGCTTTAAGTATAAAACCTGAATTGTCTGCCTGCATTATGTCATGTTATGATAGTTTGAATGATTATATGCTTATTGATAAATATTTGGATTTATTATAAAATTAGTTAATAGGTTTAAGTGAGAAAACCTATCGTATGATACATCGACGACTTGAAATTTTGATATGATGTTAGAAATATTACTTAGAAGTGAGTTTTTATTTTGATTATTTTCCAAGAAAGTATGAATTTATTATGAATTTTCTAAGTGTAGAAAATAATTTATTTCAGGTTTTAATTATTAAAATAATTAATAATAGTTTTTTTCCCTGAAATTTTAATATGTTAAAGAAAATATTAAATATGATTAATGTGCTTTATGGGGATTTTTCTCAAGTGTTTATGATTTAATATGAATTATTTGAGCTAGAAAAGTTTAATTATTATATTAAAATATTATTATAAAATGCATGGTTTGTAAATAATTTTGGAATGAAAATTCTGTTCTATAGCATTTTCTAGAAAATAAATTTAATTAGGTTCTTGTTAACCAATCAGAATTTGACAAACATTCGAAGTTGGTGAAAAGAAATTACTTTTATTAGCAATAATACAATTTTCCCATTAATTAAGGCTTTACCACGCCGAAGTTCTTGATGCCGCCCCCTCATCTCACCGCATTTATAGTCCTTGACGTCAATCATAGGTAATGCACAGGGTATCAACTCCAGTTGGTATGAAATGTATTAGTCTTGGTTGATGAAAGAGGCATAGCATCAAGGTCGACGTAACGACCTGCCCTTCGTAATACCTAAAAGTCGGCGCCTTAGAATGTCACCTAATTTTAAATATCACAAAAGACATATTATTGGGGTAAAAGTTATAACAAAACTCTAAACCAAGACATCGATAAGACCTCACAATGGATGACAACATATAATATACTGAATATACATATACATGAATAGAAATAAATTAACTATATATAAGAGACCGCACTAGTAAAAGCAACTGAAAAATATATATCATTATAGAATAGTTAGAATACATCAACTCCAAAAGCATGGAGTTCCGAATAAATATCTGATACAACAATCCCGTATATAAATAATAGGTCTGTCATGTATAATAAAATATCAAGTAATGGTCTCTCAAAAGGTCGATGCCATGCCTTCAAAATGCTCCAACTGCATACTCCACTTGCATATCCCCAAAAGCACATGACTCCCGAACTACTCAATCGGTACCTGAGAGTTGTTATGATATAAGCACACAAAGACAAAATCTTGAATCAGACATAAAGCCTAGTGTGAAGGGAACTATCTCAAAATAATGTATATTAAAACTATATACAAATAGACAGAAATAACAAAATCACAGCTAGACCTCCCCACAAACGTGGCTCGAGAGAAATCCGGACTGCCTATAAACAAGTCCAATAAACCAATTTCAAAAATAGGGGATCATACCATAACCTACTCTTCTTCTATAACAAAACATTAGCACGATATCTTATTGCGCTACATTAGCCTAAAAACTACTAATAATATAGTACCATACCATGATCAAACCATAATCCCAAAGCCATGACCCCTATCGCTAAGATCGATAAGATACGCCCCAACGTGTATAGTCCCTATGGATAAAACTAGATAGGTATGCCACAATGCATATGGTCACTACTGCTAAGACCAAATCGTAGATGACTCGCTACTGAAGAACTTTATGTCTCAGCCCACTATCATCGAAATCATAGATGACACGCTACTAACGCACTCAATGTCTCAGCCCGCTACCATCACAAATCATACATGACTCGCTGCCGAGGAACTCCAAGTCTCAGCCTTTTATCTCATAAAAACCTAGATGACTTGCTACTGGGGAATTCTATGTCCCAGCCCGCTACCATCAAAATCGTGGATGACTCGCTACAGGGAAACTCCATGTCCCAGTCAGCTATCATCACAAATCGTATAGGATCGCCACGCATGGCTCTAGTCGCCAAGACCTAAAACCCACCCGATGACTCTAACAAAATCCTATACTAATCAAAACCGCATTCCAAATCGGACGCAAAACCCCAATGTCATGATGCTCTCCGGTACGTATATCCTCCTGATTTACTTCAAATCTACGGTTTTTGAAATGCGTGCCAAGGTAGGTCCCACGTGGGCTCCAAAATTAAATACTCCAAAACCTACCAAACTTTCCTAGATATTATCTCTCAAAAAATGATGAACAGTGGTTCAAACAACGCCTCAATCCGAGTCTATATGGGAAAGTTATCGCATTTTAAAATTTCTATCCGAATAAAACTCGAATAGCAGGCTATCAGACATCTACAACATCTACAGGACTTTGAGATTTTGGGTCAGACATCTAACATATGTTGCTATTTGTTCCTAGGGCTTACCCAAACATCTGAGACTTTGGGTTAGATGTCTGGGTGCATGTTATGGGATGAATCAACCTTCAAACACCCATAACTTTTGATCCGTAGCTCCAAATGACTCACCGTTTTTTCCGTTGCGATTGTAGCAAATTCTCATCAATCTAGAGGCTTCAAATTACAAATTTACACAACTTGAATTTTCCATTTATCCTTGTGTGTAGCTAATACGTGCATCGATACACTCATTCGTGTATGCCTATGCACAAACGTTTATGCAAACATACATTAACTTATCAATTCACATTTCCACAATTCACATGGGTAATTACTAGACCCAGTATACTCTCACGTAACTTAGCTCACACGGTGATCGCTATCCCTACATGAAATGCCTACAATGAACTTATATTTAATAATATTCTACATAACTAAATAATTGCAAACGAGCTTCACCGGGGCGATTACTCAAAGTGGCCCTTTCCCATGCAACTCAACGCATCCAGTGGTCACTATGGTTACATGAGATCGCTCATAACATGACCTTATACACATACGGGCATTCCGGTATGCATATACGATCTATTACACAAATATTCACCTCTTACAAACACAACTCTTATCGCAATTCTAGCTACAACACTAGAGTTTTTCGATCATTGCTTAACTTTGAATATACGTATACTTGCTCATGCACGTATACACATATGTATATCCAATAGGCAATTCAACTATTTCTTGCTCAAATATTACTTGTTTTAGTAATCATTCTAATAATAAGAGTGAAACAACTTTTTATATACTTTCATAAAATCATAACCATTTTATAAAATGTCATACTAGCTTATAATCACTTTGTAACCTTTAAAATACTTAATCACTTTATAAAATAATCAAGTATTCACCTTTTTACTATTTTATAAAATCCTGTATCCATTTTATAAAATATATACTTCATTTATAAAATCATGGAACCATTTTATAAATTTTAGTTAAGGCTTATAGTGTCTTTAATTACTTTAATGAGGGATGTAGAACACCCAAACCCCTTAATTAGCTTCTAAACCTTTTGCAAATCAATTCAAGCGGATTAATCAGTATTTTATAATGACGTGCACATCATTACACTACTTAATTAATCCAAAAATAAAACAATAACATCACAAAAAATCACTCAATCAGCCCAAATCAAATCTAGGGCTTACTAGCTATTTTCAAAACATAGTATTAAGGTCTTAAACAATTAACTAGCTAAGGGAAACATGTTTATAACATGAATACAAGTCTAGACTAACCTAATCATTCTCTAAACCACTTCATATGATTCAGTATTCAGCAATAAATAGAAATATGAAGTATAACACATAAATTGATAAGAAGAATCATCGCACTCATCTTCTCTTTCCCCAAATTAAGCTTTAATCACTAAAACTATCTCCAAGCTAACTTTAAAGTTGATATCTCTATCCAAAATCCTATTCAAGCTAATTCCTTCACAGATTCCGTAGAGAATTAGAAGAGAGAAATTATGGTGATTTTATTTGAATTTAGGAATTTTATTTAGAGGTGTTAGGGTTAAGGGATTAGAAGGTGATTAAGAGGGGATTAGGAGACCATTAGAGAAAGAGAATGAACGTGAACAAGAAATAATGAAGGGAGTTAACCACATATAGGAAACTAATGGGCTAAGCCCCAATTCTCTATATCTGACGCTATTCATTCCCAAAAATTCCAAACTCCAAGCATATTGAACTTTATACTAATTCAAATTCGCAGTATCGATTCGGACTCAATGGAAGTGGTCTCAAGTCCTAATTCGACCGTATGCAAAAAGTCGCATTTTAGACTTCCAATTCAATAATGACTTAATATTTAAATTAACTATTTAAATATATTATCGTTAAATACGCAGGTTGTTACATTCTCCCATCCTTAAAATGATTTCGTCCTCTAAATTTACATGAGTACGAGAAAGTAACAGGCCTGACCAAACTTCCCGAACCTCATTTTTGGACAATTCCAATAGTACCAGCCCTTATGTTATCAGCACTACGAAACTTCCAAAATAGAATGCATCACACATTATGAATTATGTGATGACCTCCATCATCCCACATTTCCCAAAAATTCATACCTCTCGTAAGAAAGCTTCTTACTTTTTAAATGCCAATCTAAGAAAATAAGCATTTAAACATTTATACATCAGCTCTCAAGCACCCAATTGTAGTATACAAAGAGGATTATGCACTAACAAAAATAAATTCAGACATGTATAACCTCGGTGTAATAACCGGTACTACAATAGTCATACATGACAATCAATTCGAGAGTAAGCTCAGGTGAGTCAGTTTAAAAATATACAACTGACTTCGAGTCACAACAAAAGGTAGTTGACTTATATAGATCTTATCTCGCCCCATAACAGGCATGGATAATACACGATCTATTCAAGGAGTACAAATCAATACCTGTCATTACAATGGATGGAGTCAACAATGGACACTTATCGCTATCCAACAATTCCAAATAAACAAGGCCAGTATACTAACGTACTTAGACATCTATCTCGATCTAATAATAGACATGGCCACTAATACAAAGCCAATAATATACCAGGCCACCAACACAAGGCCAATACATTATATATCACTAAAATAAGAACAATACTACACATGGTCACTACCATAAGACCAACACAATTTATATAACTATATGCACCCCAGATTGAACCCCCAAAGGTAGGAATCCATCATTGCCAATCAAATGGCATGCACTTAATTCTGTCATATAATTAGCCTCTTATCAATCAATGACTATGAGCAACAAGAAACCATCAAACAATAGACAATAATGATAAGCAACAATAACTAGCATTCAAACTGTCAAATATACAAGCAATAAAATCAAACACAATAAAAAGTCAGCCAGCATCAAAGTCAACCAATAGCAACAACAAACATGATCAAACAGTAGCAGGAATGGTAGAGACAATAGCAGCAATAAGCAAGCATCAAACAATAACAAGCAAACATAAGCAGTAGCAAAACAAGCAACAAGCAGTAACAAGCAACAAGCAGTAACAAGCAACAAAATAAGAGTATAAATAATGAAATATTTGAAAGAGTCTACACAAACATGCTCGGTAACTACCAAGAGTCAAATGCGCATGTTGAACCATAACTCTAATGGGTTCGCCCGCCATTCAAGAGGAATAAATGCCTAAGTGTTGCAACTCCTTTCCTGAATATAATATACGAAAGACTACCACACCTCCCGACTACAAAGAGAAAAATTTGTACGATATGCAAGATCATCGAGTCTCAAAACTCTCAAATAAATCCAGCAATCAATGCCTTAACTTTACTTTTCTTCCGGATAAAACTCATTTTCTAAAAGAGAAAATTATACTAATTAAATCATCATTCAAAATGAAGATCTACGATTACTTGGGTTTGCTCAGGTTCAAACTAAACTTGACTACACAATATTAATAAGGATAATATACTAAGTGCACCAGGGCGCTCGCCTAGGCAAGTGCCATCTCGTCACTTAGGGGATTATCTTAATTGCCACAAAATTGGTCAAGAAATTCTTCCTCGAAATATCCCATGCAATAATTACTACACTAAAATTTAATAATTTCCCAAAGATCATTCCAAATGACACGATACCCGTTCTGACTCTTCGTTTTCTTGCAAGTTGTCTTTGTTAAATTAGGGTCGGCTACTTAACTCCATCCATGTGAACTCCGACCCGGTTCCTTAATCCATTTACCAAAATCTCCAGGCACGACCAAGGTCTTATTTCAGAAATCTCTCGGGATCCCAAGAATCCGACTCAACTTCTAGTCTATCAAAATCAAGTGAAAATCCATATCCTAACTGATGCGAATCACCTGAAAACTCTACGCTTGAACTATAGGTTAAGAATTGGAACGTGACTGGACAAATCTTTAGAAAATATTCATTTCAGTATATTAGATTTCTCCCATCACCTAAGGTTTTCTAATACAAAGGAAAATGACTATAACATGAACGACTCTAGATAATCGCCTATAAGTCATTCGCTCGGTATCTCCTCATTACCGGGCTTCCACCGAACCCTACTTGGATATAAATCAAAGTCACACTTCCTTGACCGAACCCACTCAACTTGAAAGCTTGTGCATCAAGCTCGAATGGTAATAATTCGGTCACTTCACCTCAGTTTTGTAACTAAGGTGACTTATATAAGGTTTATCTCTATCGAAGGATTTACCTACTATAGAAGGTGTCAAGTTTAGCCTATCTACCAAGTAACTAGCGATAAACAAATATACCTCTTAAGTGTCGGATGGAATAGAAGTGAGTTCCTAAAAATAAAGTATACCTCACTTCATAAGTTCATTTCGATTTTCCTGAGCCGTAAGCCACTAAGACCCAGTAATGCTTGAAAGACACAAGTCATCATCACTTACACACCCTTCGAAAATGTAGGACAATCCTTTTCAAGTGATCAAGTCTATCGCAAATGAAGCACTTACGCTTCACTCTATCTGGATGACATTTCATAGTGAAATACCTCTCATATGCCATAGAAGTGACATACTAAGCCAGCTATACTTTTTTAAGCAAGCCCGATCTTCCTTGTATCATGAATGGTCATTTCGCCTTGGTTGGGATTTCAGTTGCTTTCCACCTTCGCTACTTCAAATAGTATCTAACAAGCATTCTCACAAAGGAGAGTCATCCCAATGAGATATTTGAAAGTTAACCATAATAGGGATAAGGCTAAGCAATGAACCCCCGACCAATGCTTAAGACCCAAGGGAAGTCTCTTTGCCCACAACAACTGAGTACCGACCAACTCAAACTCCATAAACAAAAGGTTGAACCTATAAACACTCCTTCACTGGTAAGCTATCCTGCTCAGGATGGATGGAATACTTAAGCTATACGCTCTCCTGAATCTCAAAAATGAGATGAGAACTTAAAGTAACGCCTGAACAAATTCTAGATCATTGATCTTCTTATCAGCTACAAAAACACTACATCCTACCTAACCAAAGTTTCCCTTCCCCAATTGCAGAGAAACAATCTCACTTACAAGAGCATTCTCTAGACTTATATGATGGAAGAATTTTCATGCTTGTGTCCAAGACCTTGTCCAACAACAGTCTCAGGACCCAAATATGGCTCCCATCCAACGCTAAAGAAATTTCGACACTGCTTCGAAGATTCGAAAGCTGGTGGAGCTAGAAATACCAATGCGTAAATGGCCACACCACTTTTGGCCCTAACTGCAATTAGCTTGAAATGTTAACGAGTGACGCAACATCTTTTGCGATAGCTAAATAATCTCTAGAAAAAATCAAGCATCTCAGACTGCCCATCCCCAATCTCTCCTGTATTTCATCTACTCATACGGATTCCTAACGAAAATATGTTAACAACTAGCTGTAGGAACAAATCAAGTTCATAAGATAAGTGGTGTATACAATATTATATAGTAGATAAAATACAAGTGAGCTCTCTCAACGTATCTCCTTTGACTAGATTGATTAGCTCAAACTGGTCTACTTGTTCCGAATGTTAAGCCTAAGCTCTGATACCAATTATAACAACCCACCCTTCATAATACTTAAAAATCGATGCCTTACAACATCGACCACTTTTAAATTTCACTATAGACATATTGCCAGGGTAAAAATTAGAACAAACACTGAACCAAGACATTGGTAAGACCTCACAACAGAATGACAACATATAATATATTGAATATACATGAACATAAATAGAATAGCGATGTATAAGAGACTGCACCAGCGAAAGAAACTTACATATAAATATCAGTATAGAATAGTCAATATATATTAACTCCAAAAGCATGGAGTTCATAGTAAATATATGATACAATAGTCTCATATATAAATAACAGGTCTATCATGTACAATAAAATAACAGGCATATGTATCTCAAAATGTCAATGCCATGCCTCCAAAATGCTCTAGTTGTGCACTTTGCTAGCGTATCCCAAAAGCACCTGACTCTCGAACTACTCAACCGAGTACCCGAGAGTTTTCATGGCATAAGCAGACAAAGACAAAAACCCGAGTGAGTCATAAAGCCTAGGCGAGGGGAACTACCTCAAAATACTATATATTTAAACTTTATACAAATAGACAGGAATAACAAAATCACAGCTGGCCCTCTCCATAAGTCTGGACTACCCATAAACAAGTACGGTAAATCCATCTCAAAAGTAGGGGATCATACCATAACCTGCTCTTCTCCTTTAACAACAAGTTAGCACAATATCTTATTGCACTACACTAGCCCAATAACTACTAATAATATAGTACTAATATACCATGATCAAACCATGATGTAACACCCCAGATTTTTTATAACATTATTTAAGAGATTTAGTTAGATAAACTAAATAAAATAATGTATTGATTAGGAGATTGAGATTTGATTTAATTAAGGTAGTTGTGTCTTTTAACTAATAAACTAAATGAAGAGTTTAAAATGAATTAGAGGAGGGGTATTATGGGAAAGAGGTCATTCCTATATTATCTTCCTTACGCCATGTATCTTTATACACATTCATTTTATTTCTAAAATTTAAAAGCAAGGCCAGCCACCATTAACAAGGAAAGAAGAAGAGGAAACTAAAGAAAAGCTTAAGGAAAGCAAATTCAAATCAAACTCATTCAAATTTCAAGCTCCTTAATCTCTGAAGCAAAGGTGAATAATGTTTACATCTCTAAACTTTTATGGTTTTAATTTTAGGATTAAATCTAAATGATTTTGCAAAGGTTTGCCATGTTTTTGAATGATAAAATGATTATATATACATGTTGATGATTTATGTATGTTCATATAGATTTTATGACATGTTTTAAGATAAAAATCCTATTAAATGACACCCGTTAGCCTTACAAATTTTTATAATGATCTAGAAGGGTATTTTAGAGATGGGTTTCAATTTTTAGATTTTTCTAAATTTTTGTGGAATTGTTATAAATTTTCTAAGGAAGAAAATGGTATTTTGGATTATTAAATTATTTACGGGAAAAATAATTGTTGTTTGGATCCGAAAATTTTATATGTTGAAGAGAACATATTAGTCAATTTTCTAGAATTTTTGAAGGTGTTTTAATAGTTATATAAAATTATATAAGGAATGAGACTTAAATGTTTTATATAATTATAAAGGAGAAAGTGGCTTTTTCAAAATTATTTAAATTTCCAAATAAGGAAAGTTGGCAGCATTTTTGAATATAAAATTCTAGCAAACAATCAAATTTAGACAAACAAGGCAGGTGGGGTACAAAAGAACTATTTTAAAGTACAAATAAATAGTTTTTCTACTATTTCAACTCTTTCGGCAAGAGCTTATGCCTTCATTCTAAACCTTTCGACAAGGTCGAAAGGTATCAAACCTTTCGACTAGGTCAAATACCAATCATATGGTATTAGGTGACTGGTACATAGTGAATTGGATGAAATCGAAAGGTTTAGGGACGAATAGGTTATAGCTTTCGAAGGAAATGAAACTTTGTTTTGGTTTAAAAGAAAATACGCCTACTAGCTTTCGACAAAGAGCTTTCGACATTGTCAAATGGTTTAAAAGAAAAAGGTTTCAATTGGTTTGCTTTCTTGTTTTAGTTGAAACCTTTCGACAAAGTCGAAAGGTATAGCTTTCAATAAGGTTAAAAGCTTAGTTGCCGCTTCCAAACCTTTCGACATAGATGGAGTCAAAGGTTATCTTTTGTTTTATAAATCTTGCCACCTCTCTCCATTGATTTCGAAGGGTTGGTTCTAACACCAACAGTTCATTGTTTTCAAATGGTTTTGAAAGGTTTTATAAAGGTTTCAAAGCAGTTGCTTTTGACTCCAATGTTTTTCCGATCCTTTTGCTCTACTGATGGCATAATCCAAATGTTTTAAGTCAAAATGTTTTAAAGGTTACAAAGTAGTTGATTGTGAATGGTTTCGAAAGGTTTCCACTTGTTTTAAATTGAACCCAATGTCTTCGAAAGGTTTTGAGTTTCATTGCTTTCGAAAGGTTTATAAATGATTTTATAGGGGAGGTACCCCAAGCTTTCGACAAAGTCGAAAGGTGAAACCTTTCGACTAGGCCAAAAAGAAACCTTTCGACAAGGTCGAAAGGTATGGTTATAATGTTTTCGAAAGGCTAAGGTTTAAAGGAGTTAGAAGGCGGATGTCATATATTTTAAAGCTTGTAAAAGGAAGGCTTTTTAAAAGGTTTTGAAGGAGTTACCTTCAATGATTTCAAAAGGTTTATTAAAGGGTATGAAGGAGTTACCTTCAATGCTTTCGAAGGATTCTATTAATGGTTTTGAAGGAGTTACCTTCAATGTTTCCGAAAGGTTGTTTAAAGGTTTTAAACAAAGGTTTTGAATGGAATGACTAGGCAGATAGCCTAAGTGCTTTAAGTTATATAAAACTTTAACTTATTTTAAAAGGATAGATAATCCTTATTGAACATCATCAACATTATTTTGAGTAAAGTATATATAACATGGCAAAAATAGCTTAGAGTAAAGCTAAAGATATATTTTCCTTGTATATATATATGATTTGACGAACTAAATCATTTTGGAAAGGTTTTCAAGGAAAATTTGAAGGACAGTTAGCCCAAATATTTTGAAGGGTAGTTAACCGAAAAGAAAATTCGGGTAGTTAGCTCCTTTAAATTTGAACAGTCAGTCCATTTTTAGGGTAGTCAGCCTAAGGGACAGTTGGTCCAGAAAAGAGCAGTTAGCTCTGATATGAACAGTTAGTTCATTTATTAGCATAACAAACCTTGCTACCTTTTAAGGATAGTTAGTACACCATTTTTTTTTACCTTTTTTGGGCAGATAGCCCATTATCTAGCATAAAAGATATTGCTAATTTGGTATAATCAGGTTTAGGACTGTTAGTCCAGAATAGAGCAGTTAGCTCAGAATTTAGGACAGATAGTCCAGTATAGAGCAGATAGCTCAAATTTTAGACAGATAGTCTATTTTATTTCCTATTTTAGCATAATAGATATTGCTATATTATTATTACAATCAGTTGATTAACCAATTTGGTTGCAGGAAAAGATTTGCAAAATATATGTTTTGAAAAGAGATATCAGTGAGGGGAAACTCATTCCACTAAGCGGCGTGGTCTCACCATACTCAGTAAACAGAGATGTAACATAAATTATTCATACCAGGCTTTATTTCTGACTCGAAGTTTTTGTTTTCCTGAAACTCTCGGGTGCTCAAAATTTGATTTGAGTAGGCTGAGGGTTAAGGTTTTCAAGTTTTAGTAGGTTTTGGCGAATAAAGCATCCGAAGACGAGCAGGTGGCTGACGGATAGCTAATTTAGGAATTCTGTTTTAAATTGTTTCCACTGTGTATTAAGACAATTATGTCAATATTGCTTTGATCATCGAAGGGGGAATCTTCATATGTCGCTCTTGGCGTATTGTTGTAAATTATATTTAATCAATGGCTGGGATACTTTTTGTAACTTTGATATGATATTATTTGAAATGTAATCATCGAAAATTATTGTTTTTGGAAATTTGTGATTATTTTCATATTCAAGTGCTTCTGATATTATGCATACCATTACCGTATTTCGTCACGAGAAGTTAATACTGTGGATGACTACAACATCCATAGCGCTTAGCTTTTAGCTTCTAGATACCAGATGTTACAACTTGGTATCAGAGCATAGGTTTATGAAAAATTTAACTAAAAATTGGCTTTGAGAGCAAAAATCCAAATAAATTAGAGTAAGATTTGGGGTTGGGTTAATGCTATAATAACGTACTTGTATTTGCTATATATAAGTATGCGCTTTATCTCCATTCATCTATCTTTGATTAGGTTATCTTTCTGTATCTCATGAGGTTTGAATACCAATATGGATGGTAGAAGAAGCAGAGATAACCAAGGAGGGGGGAGCACCGAAAGGAATGCCAGACCTAATGCAGGGAGAGGCCAAGGTCAAGCATAGAATGTTGGTGCTGAAGTCTCATAGTTCGGAATAGAAGCCATGTATCAGTTTTTCAGGAATATAATGCAGGCAGGTGTTGCAGCCGGAGTGTTGGATGGAAATGATGTAGGAGTAGGGGTTCCAAAAGTTTCAGTAGTTAATCATTTTGCTAAGATGAGCGGTGATTATGTGAAAATAGAAGGGAAGCGTTTATGGGAACGGAGGATGCCATTGGAGTTGAGAATTGGTTGTTGCACTGCGAAAGGATTTTTGTAGATCTTGGGCTCAATGATGAGCAAAAGAGGAGGTTGGCATCTAGGCAGCTTCAGGGAGCTGCATTGTTCTGGTGGAATAGTGTAACAACAATCGATGAGGAGACAGTAACCTGATAGGATTTCAAGAGGAGATTCCACGAGAGGTTTATGTCTGTGATGGCATAGTCAGCTTTGATGTGGCAGTTTGTTGAGTTGGTGCAGAGGAAGATGTCTGTTGCTGAGTATGCTACGAAGTTTGAGGAGTTGGCCCGGTATGGGTATGCTTCAGTGGATACCTGTTGGAGTGGAATGAGAAGTTTATCAGAGGATTGAAGCTAGAGTTGGCTAGTGTTACTTTGTCTCATCTTAGAGATCCTTCGGATATTTTGGTAGAGATGGCTTTAGGGTAGGAAGAAGTTCTTGAGTCTCTGGAAAGAGCAAGAAAGGAGTCCAGGTTGGGCAGGGCCAGAAGAGGAAGTTCTTTCCCAAGAGAGGTGCCCAGAAGGGTGGAGCAGCCAAGAAAGCGAAGTCTGAGGTTGTCTGCTATAAATGTGACAAGAAAGGGCACTTTGATAATGAGTGTCACTCAGGGAAAGCGAAGATGTGGCTAAGGGGAAGAATGTCACGTGTTTCAACTGTGACCAGACAGGCGTGCATCGCATTCTTTTATATCTAGATGTTTGATAGATAAGCTTAACCTAGAACCCACATATTTAGTTACTTCCTTATGGGTTGCGAATCCAATAGAAGGGTATGCAACTCTAGGATTGAGGTGTGACCAGTTTGAGTTTGACCTCTTAGGTCATACTTTTATGTGTAGTTTGCATGTGTTTGATTTTGTGGGGTTCGAAATTATCCTTGATATGGATTGGTTAAGTGAGTACGATGCTAAGATATTTTGCCAGAGTAGGAAGATATCTCTTAGACACCCGAATTGTAGTGATCAGATTGTTTTCACTGTAGGAGGTTCTAGCGGTGCAGTGTTTGCTTTGTTGGGTGCTTTGGATTCAGATGATGAGTTGAGCCGAGTTTTCATGGTTAGAGAATCCGTAGATGTGTTTGAGCCTATAGTTGGATTGCCACTGAAGTGGGCCATAGAATTTCAGATAGATTTGGTTCTGGGAGCAGAACCAGTGAGTAGACCGCCAAGCAGGATGACTCCTTCAGAGATGAGGGAGTTGAAGGTGCAGTTGGTAGATTTAGAGGGCAAGAGTTTTTTCAGGTCGAGAAGTTCGTCGTGAGGTGAAGCCGGATGGATCGTTTAGGCTATGTATCGATTATCGTAAGTTGAATGAGAGGACGATAAAGAATCGATATCCATTGCCCAGAATTGAGGATTTGTTTGACCAGCTAAGCGGAGCAAAGGTATTTTCTCAGTTGGATTTTGCAACGGGTTTCCATCGGCTCAGAGCAGCAGAGGATAGTATACCTTTGACAGCATTAAGGACTGGATATGGATCGTACGAACAGTTAGTTATGCCATTCGGACTGAAGAATGCTACAGCTTTCTTTGTGGATTTGATGAACTGGATTTTCCGAGAGCACTTGGGTAGGTTCGTGCTGGTTTTCATAGATGGTATCTTGATTTACTCTAAGGATGAATGAGAGCATGAAGTTCACCTTAGAGTGGTGCTTGAGACACCGAGGCAGCATCAGCTGAAAGCGAAGTTTTCGAAGTGTTACTTCTGGAAGAAGGAGGTGAAGTTTCTTGGTCATGTAGTCTCAGAGGAATGGTTGTCAGCAGATCCAAATAAGATCGAGGTAGTGAATAGTTGGAAGAGACCCGAGATAGTAACCGAGATAAAGAGTTTCCTTGGGTTGGCTGGTTATTATCGGAGATTCATTAAGGATTTCTCACGGATAGCAGCACCGATGACCAAGATGACGAGGAAGGATGCGAAGTTTGTGTGGATCGATAAGTGTGAGGAAGCATTCCGGAGTTTGAAACAATTATTGACCCATGCACACTACAAGAAAACTCATTATTAGCAGCAGTAAATTGCAGCGTTTTGTACAAAATGTTGTTTATTATATCTCAAAACATAATTAATTTTACCTAAAACGCTGCTCATCCAAAATATCGCCCCTGCGTTTTTTTGTCTATACCCGCGCATACTTCTTTTTCTCAAATTTCCTTTTCCTCTCAAATACCCTAATTTCTTTCCCTAAAACTTATGATGTCGGTCATTTTTTTTCCATTCAACGCTATTCCTCTCTTTCTCCACTTATGAACTCTGCCTCCTTCCTTTAATCTTTGATTTGAGTCACCGGTCAATTTCATCCTTTTCACCAATCGAGTCTTCCTTTGATTTTGCCTGAGAGTAAGATTTTTCTCGATAAAGGCATAGCGCCTGTTCCTTCCAAATGGAAAGGCAAATGCGAAGAAGGTGGTAGTTTCACTTCCAGCCTCTGTAATAGAAAACTCATTGGAGTAAGATGTTTCAGTATGTATTCGTCGATTTGGCAATAATATATGCACTGCCAGAGATTATGATTTAGCTAGGGATTTCTTTAGTCATGGTACTCATACATCATCTACAGCAGCCGGCAGTCTTGTTTACGATGCTAGCTATTTTGGCTATGCCGAAGGAACCATGACAGGTATATATAATATATGGTCTTAAACTCAAAAAGAACTCATTTTTAGTAAAACTGAATACTCTGATATATGATAGGAATCGCACCCAAGGCGCATGTAGCAATGTACAAGGCATTGTTCTACTTCGATTTAGATTCCAAATGAACAACAAGCGATGTTTTAGTACCCATGGACCAAGCAATAGAAGACGGAGTTACCATCATGTTAATATCGTTAGGATTCGATGCATCGCCGTTCTACGAAGACATTATAGCCATCGGAGCTTTTGCAGCGATGAAGAAGGGGATTTTTTTTGTCTCTGTTTCTGCCGGTAACAGAGGACCCTGTGCTTACACTGTCATCAACAACACTCGTTGGTTCACTTTGGTCGGTTCAAGAACCATTGACAGAGACTACAGCGCTGCTGTTCATTTAGGGGTGCTGCATCTGGTATCTATTTCAGTGGACGGTCGAGTTTCCCACGGAATTTGTTCATTTCGAACACTTCTTTCTGTTTCGGTGCTGACAATTACAATAAAGGGACATGCAACTACCTTGTTCCAACTGAAGTAATTGGTAAATTTGTATTTGTGCCACTGGTTATGAATTTGTTACTCATCAAATGATGTGGTCGACAAATCAAGAGCGAAAGGAGAGATTTTCGTAATTGGTAAGGGACAGGTTTTGTTCCGTAATGATTTCAACCGACCGTACCTGACAGTTAGTCTGGAGGAGTACGAGGAGGTAGAACAACAGCTAAGCGCAGAAGCTATTGGAACAGTAGCCATTGATATCAAATTCATACAAACAATGCTTGGCTTTAAATCGGCTCCACAGGTACGATATTACTTATTTTAAACATGTGATAGCTCTTTTTTCGTACTTACAATAACTATAGTTTTTATGTTTATGGTGACTTTCCCATTTTTATACTTCTAATGACATTGTTTACACCTGTGATAACCACTGTTTTGTACATGGGACAGACTTTTTGCCTTACACCTGTGTTAGCCATCTCCAATCTTATAAATACTTATACTTTACCTGTGATGACCTTATACTTGGTGGAAGATATGAATCTTGTAGTACATGTAACAAAGTTGTTCATCTTGAAAAACAAGAAGATCTAGCCCATAATCTAAGGGGTCAAATAAGCATCTCGTCGCTAACTTGGTAAATTGATGGTAGAAAGAGGTCTTTAAATGATAACTTAAGAACAGTTCAAAATTTTAAAGTAAATGAAAAAAATGGATAATGTAACTCAATGTTCCAAAAGTTAGTGAATCTTGCTAACAGATTACACCTCTTAATCGATAAATCAAGGTGGAACGTCATCATTGAGCATCGATATATTTTTAAAGTCGTCAACATGTGTAAATAAATAGTTTCCAACAATTTTTTGGAAAATAATAATAATAAATTTATGCAATAAATGGTCAATAGTTTAATCAGCTTGATTTAATGAGTTCAAATTATATCCTAAGTGCCGAGGCTCATCACTCATGTTTCTTTGAATTTTTTTCCTGATGGGTTGGTAAAGAAATAAAATACATAATGTGCTTGAAAGGTTTTAAAGGAAATTCAACAAAACAACGTAGTTACTTGAAGAACAATGCTAGTTTGTTATTGCAATTGTGAGTGAAATGCCCTTATAAAGGCCTTAGTTTCTTGGAGGGCAATGAAAAAACGATCAATCTGACTCGGTGCTACCACTGGCATCCTTTAGGAACAAACCTTTTTAAGTTTAAGGACGTAGCTACATTACCATCACCTCTATGCACTAGGCTTGGAAACATAATACAACATAAGATGTCATTGAATTCACTGGAATATTATGAAACAAATACAACTCATAATAAATTTCAACATTATAGTAAAGAAAAACAAAACATGACTTCAAACATAATGTATTACTACCACTCAAAAGTGAAACATGTCACCAGCGCCATAACAGGCTTCATTGGGCATGGAAATTGCAACGGCTTAAACAACAGGTCGTATACATTATGAATATCCATTTCCAGCCAGCTAAACTCTTTCGCAAACCCAAGCACATTTTTCAAAGATTTCAACCTTTCAGTCAATTCAATGATTTGGGTACTCAACATGGCATTTGCTCCATCCATAGACAGACACTATTGAGTCGTATGATCAATTTGCATCATTATTTGAATGTTTTCATTCTTGAGTTGTGCAACCTGATTGATTAACTCATTCAATTGCTGCTGCTTTCGGACTGTTGACCTTCTCGTTAATTCACAATTTGAAAGCATTCTCTTTCTCTTTCATGAATCTATTGTCGAGTAGTCAGATGCAGAAGCTTGTTGAGATTGAAATGGAGCCATTGCAAACTAAATTGGAATAATTTCTATGATTTAAATAAAGCCAAACTTATTAGATTCTATTTATAACATAACATAAAAGTAGTGAACAAAAATTACCGAGAATGACTGAAGAAGAGGTCGACGAAGCAGACCATGAAAATTCATAAAGGGATAATCGATTTTATTTTAGACTTGAGTTAGAAAGTTTGATTGTGAACAGTGGCTTCACAACGATAAGAATGATTCAATCTTTTTTTAAAATATGAAATGGCTACAGTGCGTATTTGGGGTTATTCCCAATTTGGAAATAAAATATACGTAAGATTTTTAAACAGTAAATTTTTTCGAAACTCAAAATGATTGGAATATGATTACATAGATTTTTGTTCACTTTTTTTTTCTTTTTAGAACTGGATAAGTCTAAGTCAAATAGCAAGATCTAAGCTAAAAATTGAGCTGTTTCTTACAAAATTGATCAAATATAGCCAAAAGTTATGTGTGTTGAATGACCATTTCCAAGCACTATATGACATTCTACCACCGTTTATCTCTTGTTTTTTTTTCTTGTAGGAATATTAGAATTTTGAAGGAGAAGAGCTTGGACTTTCCATGATTTATATTATGCTATTTTAACAAACATTTTTTTGTAAGATTTTATGTCGCTAACATTTGAGTTAAAACACGGTTTTTATAATTTTGTATATGACTAAATCTTATAGTTAATGAAATTGATGTAGCTTTGCTTATGTTTAATCTTTATAGTTGTTTATTATATCGTAGTATATCCATTATTGTGTTATAAATTAAGCAATTTGTTATTGAATTCATTAGCTATAACTGATTTAAAACTGCTGCAACAAATGAGAAAAATGAAGCAAAACTTTGATATACAGTAACGTTTTTAAACTGCTGCAAAATAGAGAAAGCACTACATTATATATTACTGCAACGTATTATAAATGATGCTATATTAACGACATGTTGAAGCAATTTTTTGACTGCGTTCTTCGAAATGCTGCTAAATGAATTTGCAATATTTAGAAAATGCTGAACTAACAACTTTTCGCAGCATTTTATAAAAGCTTCAGAATCCATTTTTAGCAACCTTTTAGAAACGTTGCGGTTTATTAGTGCTCTTTTGCAGCAGGACATAATACAGCGTTCTTCGAAACGCTACGGATGGTAATGACAGCAATTCTAAAACGCTGCAAAAGTCTCTTTTTGTTGTAGTGGCACCTGTATTGGTTGTTCCAGGGGTGAATCAGGACTTGGTAGTTTATACCGATGCATGTGGAACAGGACTAGGAGCTATGCTAATGCAGAGAGGTAAAGTGATTGCTTATGCTTCTAGACAGGGTAGACCGCATGAGGTCAGATACCCGACGCATGATTTAGAATTGGTTGTAGTGATTTTTGCTTTGAAGGTGTAGAGACGTTACCTTTTGGGAGAAATGTTTGAGCTGTATACAGATCATAAGTCGCTGAAGTACTTGTTCTCTCAGAAGGAGCTGAACATGAGACAACGGAGATGGTTAGAGTTCATAGCCGCTTATGATTTTGGGATTAAGTACACACCAGGGAAAGGCAACAAGGTTGCAGATGCACTTAGCAGGATACATCAGAATGTAGTGTTGGCTATGATGGCTGAAAGGAAAGATTTAGAAGCATTAGCAGATTGTAGAATGCAGTGGAGATCCGAGGCGGGGTCTTGTGGAAATACAGTTGTATTGTCTTGTTTGGAAGTTCAGCCAGTGTTGATCAAACGGATTGCTTCTAAGTAGATAGAGGATCCAATGTTAGCTGAACGGATCTTGAAGCTAAAGGAAGGAACCAAGAGCGATGACTTGAAAGATTTCAGTCTTGACCAGAATGGGTGGTTGAGAAAGAAAGGAAGATTATGTGTTCCAAGTGTAGGAAACATATGAAAGGAAGTCTTGGATGAATTTCATCGTTCGAAGTTCACTATACATCCCGGAGGTACCAAGATGTATCAGGATATGAAGAGGAATTTCTTCTGGGAAGGAATGAAGCGAGATATTGGTTTATGTGTAAGGCGGTGCTTGAATTGCCAATAGGCAAAGGCCGAACACCAAAAGCCAAGTGGTTTGCTTCGGCCATTAGATATTCCAGTGTAGAAGTGGGATTCTATTTCTATGGACTTCATAGATGGGTTGCCAAGGTCGAATAGGGGAAATGAAAGTATATGAGTTATAGTGGACAGATTGACCAAGAGTGCCCATTTCATTCCAGTTAGGTCAACCAGGACGGCACCTATTTTAGCAAGGTTGTTCATGAAGAATGTGATTAGACTGCATGGGGTTCCTAGCAGTATTGTTAGTGATAGAGATTCTTTGTTCACTAGCAAGTATTGGAAAAGTTTGCAGGAAGTTTTGGAAACCAAGCTTATGATGAATACGGCTTACCATCCGCAGACAAATAGGAAAACAAAAAGAGTTAACAAGATCTTGGAAAATTTATTAAGAGCTTGTGTTCTGGATTTTGGGGGATCATGGGAGGACCATCTGCATCTAGTCAAGTTTTCGTATAACAACAGTTATTAGACTAGTATGTGATGGCACCGTTTGAAGCTTTGAATGAAAGGCCATGCAAATCTCCCGTTTGTTGGTTGGAGACCGGGGATATGTTGATTCTTGGTCCAGATTTTGTTAGAGAAGCTGCAGAAAAGATTGAGGTCATTCGAGCTAGGATGAAGGAGGCTCAGTCGAGGTAGAAGAGTTATGCAGATAAGAGACAGAAAGATTTGGAGTTCTCAGTTGAGGACTAGGTTTTTGTCAAAGTATCACCGATGAAGGGTGTGCTTAGATTTGGGAAGTCGGGGAAGTTATCTCCTAAGTTCATTGGACCTATTCCTATTCTTGAGAGGATCAGAAAGCTCGCATATAGACTTGAGTTACCGAGTAGTTTGGCAGGTGTCCATGATGTTTTTCATATTTCTCATCTTAGAAAGTGTGTTAAAGACCCAGAGACTGCTATTGCATCGACAATGCTAGATGATTTAGTGGTAGAACCGGATTTAACCATAGTGAGGAAGCCAATTCGCATTTTTGCGAGAGATGAGAAGAGGCTTAGAACTAAGACAGTCAGATTAGTCAAAGTCCAGTAGAGTGACGATGACAGAGACTGTACTTGGGAGGTTGAGGGTAGGATTAGAGATACTTATCCTGACTTGTTATGGTGGTACGTTTTACCTTCTTGTTTATTTTGAGCCTTATTGTAATTTCGAGTACCAAATTCTTTAAGGAGGGGAGTCTGTAACACCCTAGATTTTTGATAACATTATTTGGGAGATTTAGTTAGATAAACTAAATAAAATAATGTGTTGATTAGGAGGTTGAGATTTTATTTGATTAAGGTAGTCGTGCCTTTTAACTAATAAATTAAATGAAGAGTTTAAAATGAATTAGAGGAGGGGTATTATGGGAAAGAGGCCATTCCTATATTATCTTCCTTAGGCCGTGTATCTCTATACACATTCATTTCATTTCTAAAATTTAAGAGCAAGGTCGGCGACCATCAACAAGGAAAGAAGAAGATGAAACTAAAGAAAAGCTTAAGGAAAGAAAATTCAAATCAAATCATTCAAATCTCAAGCTCCTTAATCTCTAAAGCAAAGGAGAATAATGTTTACATCTCTAAACTTTTATGGTTTCGGTTTTAGGATTAAATCCGAATGATTTTGCAAAGGTTTGCCATGTTTTTGAATGATAAAATAATTATATATACATGTTGATGATTTATGTATGTTCATATAGATTATATGACATGTTTTAAGATAAAAACCCTATTAAATGACATCCGTTAGACATGTTAATTTTTATGATGATCTAAAAGGTTATTTTAGAGATGGGTTTCAATTTTCAGATTTTTCTAAATTTTTGTGGAATTGTTATAAATTTTCTAAGGAAGAAAATGGTATCTTGGATTATTAAATTAATTACGGGAAAAATAATTATTGTTTGGATTCGAAAATTTTATATGTTGAAGAGAACATATTAATCGATTTTCTAGAATTTTTCAAGAATTTTCCAAGGTGTTTTAATAGTTATATAAAATTATTTAAGGAATGGGACTTAAATGTTTTATATAATTATAAAGGAGAAAGGGGCTTTTTCAAAATTATTTAAATTTCCAAATAAGGAAATTCGGTAGCATTTTTGAATATAAAATTCTGGCAACCAATCAGATTTAGACAAACAATGCAGGTGGGGTACAAAAGAACTATTTTAAAGTTCAAATAAATAGTTTTTTTAACTATTTCAACTCTTTTAGCAAGAGCTCGGCCTTCATTCTAATCCTTCCGACAAGGTCGAAAGGTATCAAACCTTTTGACTAGGTCAAATACAATTGCACATGGTATCAGGCAACTGGTACCTAGTGAATTGGATGAAGTCGAAAGGTTTAGGGACGAAAGGTTATAGCTTTCGAAGGAGATGAAACTTTGTTTTGGTTTTAAAGAAAATACGCCTGCTAGCTTTCGACAAAGAGCTTTCGACATTGTCAAATGGTTTAAAATTGTAATGACCCTAAAATAAAAAAATAAAATGATATATATTTATATTAGAAAATTCTGAGATATATATATATAAGTATATATATATATTGCATTAAAACAGAAAAGAATTTGGCAATAAATAAAATAAATGGGAGCTTCTGTTTGATAAAATGCAAGGAATTAAGGTAATTAGAAGAAAAATTGGAACTCAAAATAAATATAGCTTTATGATCAAAGAATTATGTAAATATATATACACATTTAATATATATGGGGTGTTTGCTGTTTTATATGAAGATAAAATAAAATGAAGTTTAATATAAAGGTTTATATGTCTTATAATTGTGCCAGAAAATAATTAGCATAATATATGTGATTTTTAATTTAAAAGGGAGTTGACTGATTTGACATAAAGGCAGAAATATATATATACACATATACAGAATCAAATAAAATTTCCATACCATATTTATTCCAAGTAAATGATTTGTGTAAATGATTTTACATTACAAAGTATGGTAGTATGTCTGATTTAATGGAGGTAATAGATAGGTAGAAAAAAAATATACAAAGTAGATTTTCAGATTTCCTTAAAACTTATAAAAAGAAATAATGAACTGAGGGTCACATGCTTATTGCATGAGTAGAAAAGAGTCATGAAAATAGTATTGAGTGTCTAAAAATGCATGATCCCCGAAATAGCTAATTAAAGTGTGCATTTCCAATTTATGATCACACAGAAATATGATGTGTACATAAACATCTAAGGGTATCAGGGGAATTACCCATTTTCTAAAACCCTAGAATGGATTTATAAATAACTGCACATAGCCAAAACCCTCACTCTCTCTCGGGATCAAAAACAAAATAAAATAAACAAGGAGAAACACTAGCTTGAGGCTTTGGGGGATTTGCTGTTCTAAGAAATTAAGGCAGTGAAAGGAGAAACATTATGTGAGTATTTATCTTTTGTATGCAATGGCATTAAGTCCTATTGCAGGCAGCCTAAAAATACTATGAGTTATTTGAATCTCTGAAATGATTTGTTATGGGTGATATGGATGTTTGTTTGTGCATTTTTGTTTGGAGCATTGATTTGTAATTTGGCTTTCAGAGTTAACATGTTTTAAGTATTCTTGTTCTATCATCATTAAACATGGATCAAGATTAATAGGGGAACATGGGGTTGAGCCATAAAATATGCAGGCAGTCATATTTCTTTTATATATGAATGAAAAAAAAACTAAATTGGTCACCTGGGGGTAGTCAATGATCTGCTTACTTCAGGTGGAAGCAAGTATATGCATGGTGCAACTGCACCCTGAGGCCTTTGTGTGTTGGAATAATTTAAACAACCTGGGAGTTTCCATCACAATGCATACATAGTGTTCATTTGACAAGGAGTTAAAGACCATAGAATAAATGGGGGTAGGGGTTTAAAAGTCTGGGTTATAAACTTTCAGATTTGGTGTTAGATTTAATCAAGATAAATATTGTTCATTGATTAATTGCTGGGTGGAAATTTGGAGTATAAAACAGAGATTACTTATCCAAGATTTGATGAGGATGAATTAAAAATTGTACACATGCTTAATCTTAACTGACTTTTGTGCATTGTTTGATTTGTTGAATGTGGTTTTGTGACTTTTTGAATGAACCAAAACATGCTAAGAATAAGACCTGTTAAACTAGGAAGGCACTGCAAGATTACTAAAATTATGTATATACATACAAAATTGATAAATGCTCATACCAGTGTAAACTGACCCTTTTGGTTGCCCTTGCAATCATCTGGGTGTCTCAAAAATTATTTGGGGCAGCTAAATGATTTGCTTGCAGGAAATTGAAGTTGGCTTGATGAGTAAAGAAGGCATTGGCTGCAAGTATAAATAAGAGAGACTTGTTTTAAATTTGCAGTTGCTTTGTAATGGAATTACTAGACAAATTCTATTTTTTTGTAATTGAAGTACTTGTAGGAAACTTACTAAGTATTTGGGGTTGAAAGCTTGTACTTAAGAAAAATTCATTTTGAATGATATATGATGGGGTTTGATTTTTATTGGTTCTATGATCCTCTGATTTGGAGAAAACAAGGGGATGGATATAACACATAAATATAAAATGTGAATGTAATGATCTCTGGTTCTATTGCCTGAGTTTATTCTATGATTTTCTTTAAATAAAATTTCAGTAGATTTGACAAGATTTAAATAAGAAATACTCAAGTGGAATAAATGTATGCATGTCAGATAAATTGATACTGAGAAATATATATACATTTGAATCTCTGATTTCTATTGTTTATATTTTGTCTTATGGAAATTAAACAGCTAAGAGGATTTAATTTTTGAAATGAACTCTCAAAGATTTTAGCAGAACATTCAAGTAAAATGAATTTGTGCATGGCAAGCAAATGATACTGGCAGGTGCATAAATTCTGGAAATTTGTATGGATTTGAGCATTTAAAATTTCAAAAAAAAGATCTTTGAGAATAGTAGACCTGGAAGGGTAATGGACTTTGGATATCTGGTTGAACTCCTATAAGAAAGTATTTTCCAGAAAACTTGAACTAGGCATAAAAAGGCTTGGAAATTTAGGAGTAGGAATTTTGTAAAAGCTTGTCAAAATGAAGGGTAAGGGTTTGCAAGTGGTAAAAGGGGGACTATGGCTGGTCTAGGTGGCCATGGGTCAAACCCTTGGAGCCTGGAATCTCTTCATTTCAATTGATGAAGTGTGAGTGCATCCGGGACAAAACCAAGAAAAACACCAAGCAACCCTCATATAACACCAAGCAATTGTAGTGATATACCAAGCAACTAAAAATCTGTATCATGTCAAATATAGAAATGCAATCTAACTTCAATTGTTTAATTTGAGACAGTGATTAGGAAATCACTTTTAATGTTCCTAACTACAAGTAGGATCTTGAAATAATTTTTTGCATAAGCCTAATAACTGTCACAAGAACAAAAAAATGCTAATAGCCTTATTTAGGCAGATTAATATTTATATATAGTCAGATAACAAGTTTAGGTATTATAATTTGCTAAAAATATACCTCTGGCAGTAGAATAAGATTTAAATAGGAAATCAGTGGCTTGTCAATAGCTTGTATGATATTTTGTCTTCAATTTGATTTAAATTGACTCTGATATATATATAAAAATATATATGTAAATATTAATAAAGGAGCAATTGTATATCATCAAATATATAATTGGTTTAATCTTTGTACACTGATATGATTATATTAGTAATTACAGGGTCTTGGGAAAAATATTTGGAAACTATATAAAATTTAAATATAAAAGTATTTGGGGTTTAGTGGTGAGTCCCTCTTGAATAAAAAAAAATCTAAGTGATTTTAAAGATGAGGGTCACCACAGTTGGTATCAGAGCTATGTTTTAAATAACATAGTAAATGTTGTTGTATGCATATGGATGTTTGAATGCATTGTTTGAATTGTTGGTGTTGAATGTTTTTGCTGTATGTCAAGAAATATATGTGTGTACATGTGACACATGCACAGTGTGCACAGAAATAAAAATGAACCAAGTAAAGACACCAAAAAATTGATAGGGGTAAATAAACTAACATAACAATCATATTTATAGCATTATGGTAGGACCAAGGCATCACACAGGTGTAGGATCATCACGTGAGCCACCTGTGATGAGCATGGAGGATTTTGTGAGAGCTTTAAGGGATGGAATGGCACCAAGGCAAGACAATCCTCCTGAGGAACTCTCCAAACTGCTTAAGACTTGTGCCACTTTGGGAGGAAAGGATTTTGAAGGTACTGAAGGAGCTATAGGTGTTCAAACTTGGATAAAAACTATGGAGAGGGTCTTCACAGATATGCAAATCAATGACCAAAGAAAGAGACAGATAGCTTCAAGGAAATTGAAGGGGGTTGCACTGGATTGGTGGGAAGTTGTGACAGCAAGAAGACAAGAGGATACCATTACTTGGAATAATTTCAAGGACATGCTTGATGCCAGATTTGTCCCAGCATCTGCCAAGGACACACTACTTGAAGACTTTATTAGATTAAGGCAAGGAAGCATGAATGTGAATGAATACACTCAGAAGTTTGAAGCTTTATCCAAGTATGGACTGGTGTTAATAGGGAATGCAGAAGCAAAGAATGCAAGGTACATTCAAGGCTTGAACCCTAGTTTGTCAAGGGCAATGTTGCCATACAAGGACAAAACTTTTGATCAAGTAATTGATCTAACTCTCTCATTTGAGCAACATGACACTGCAAGAGAGAAATTCAGGAATATGAAGCTCAAAAAAAAGAAGGGTGGTCAGAACAAAGTGCAACCTTATGACAAGAGAAATGCAAGTAAAGGAGTTAAGAAAGGGGAAGGAGCAACAGCACCTGAAAGCAAGAAGTTCACTCATTGTTTTAATTGTGGAAAAGCTGGACATTATAGTAACCAATGCCCTGACCCCAAGATACCCAGAGGAGGATGCTATAATTGTGGAAAGATGGGTCATCTCAAGAAGGATTTCCCAGAAACCAATAGGGGAACAGCAAGGGTAAGAGCTTTGGCAGCAAGTAACACTGGGAATGTTGGGTAACTTGCAGGTATAATTTTTATTCATACCCAACCCATATCAGTAATATATGACACTGGTGCCTCACATTCACTAATATCTTTGGAAATTGTAAAGAAGTTAACACTTGCATGTGTTTCCATTGATCAGCCCTTGGTTGTACACAGTCCCATAGGGAGTCATTGTATGTTGGGGATGAAGTGTATGGATCTGAAATTAATTATAGGGGGTTATGAATTTAATTCAGATTTATATACCTTAAATTATCCTGGTATTGGGATTATTTTGGGGGTAGATTGGTTAATGAGAAATAAAGCAATTTTAAATTTAGAAAACCTTACTATTTCTTTGGAAACAAATGAAGGTAAAAGAATTACCATCTTAAGTGAAATAGCAAAGAATACATGTTTTAATAAAATCTGGAGTATTAATGAAGTTCAAAAGGAATTAAAAATAGAGGAAATCCCAGTAGTCAATAAATATGTAGATGTGTTTGGAGAAGTGAAAGGAATTCCTCAAAACAGACCAGTTGAATTTAAAATAAAATTAATTCCTGGAACAAATCCAATCATTAAGAAGCCTTATAGAATGGGTCCAAAAGAGTTGGTAGAATTAAAACATCAACTAGAAGAATTAGAAGAGAAAGGATTCATAAGATCAAGTAGTTCCAGTTGGGGTTCCCCAGTGCTATTTGTCAAGAAACATGATGGAACAATGAGGTTGTGTGTAGACTACAGAGATTTAAACAAGGTGACTATTAAAAATAAGTACCCACTGCCTAGAATAGATGATCTATTTGATCAATTGCAACGGGCTAAAATATTTTCAAGGCTAGACTTAGCCTCTGGATTTCATCAGATGAAAGTTGCAGAGGAAAGCATTGAGTACACAGCCTTTAATACAAGGTATGGCCTTTATGAATTTCTAGTAATGCCATTTGGCTTGACCAATGCTCCCTCCTATTTTGTAGACTTGATGAATAGAATTTTTAGAGACTTTTTGGATAAGTTTGCCTTGGTATTTATAGATGACATATTAATTTATTCAAAGACAGAAAATGATCATGCCATGCACCTACATTTAGTATTATCCAGACTTAGAGAACATGAATTAAAAGCCAAGTATTCAAAGTGTACATTTTGGCAACATGAAGTAAAATTCTTAGGACACATAGTGTCACAGCAGGGAGTAAGTGTAGATCCAAGCAAGGTCATTGCAGTTCAATCATGGAGTAGACCCAAAACAGTGACTGAGGTGAGGTCATTCTTAGGTTTGGCAGGGTATTATAGGAGGTTCATCAAGGATTTCTCAAGAATAGCCGCACCAATGACCAAACTAACCAAGAAAAACCAACCATATGTGTGGACTGAGCAGTGTGAACAAGCTTTTGAGAAATTGAAGCAAGCATTGGTGGAAGCTCCTGTCCTACAAATCCCAGAAGCAAATGAAGGAATGGTTGTATACACTGATGCTAGTGGGTCTGGGTTAGGTGCAGTGCTTATGCAACATGGCAAGGTAGTGGCATATGCATCAAGACAGCTTAAACCCAATGAAACCAAATATGCAACTCATGATCTAGAATTAGCTGCAATAGTGTTTGCACTAAAACTATGGAGGCATTATTTGCTTGGGGAAAAATTTGAATTATTCACGGATCATCAAGCATTGAAATATTTATTTTCTCAAAAAGATTTAAATATGAGGCAAGCAAGGTGGTTGGAGTTTCTGGCTGCATATGATTTAGATATATAGTACACTCCTGGAAAAGCTAATAGAGTAGCAGATGCTTTGAGCAGAAATCATGTTAGGTTAGCCAGTTTGATGATTGATGAGTTTAAAAATCTTGCAGTGCTTGGGGAGGCAGATATATACAGCAAGGATGCAGTGAATTTTAAAGAGCATGGTGATATGGTGGAGTATGGCACACTGGGAATAATCACAGTGAAGTCTAATCTGGTGGAGAAAATTGGTAGCATGCAAGATCAAGATCAAAATCTAAAGGAGAAGAAAGAAATGTTATTAAATAACATTGAGTCAGAGAATTTTAAAATAGATTCCCAAGGTTATTTGAGGAAAAATGTTAAGCTTTGTGTACCAAACATTGCAGAGTTGAAGGAAGAAATCATGAATGAGCATCACAAGACCAGGTACACCATACACCCTAGTGGTACTAAGATGTATCATGATTTAAAAAGAGGCTACTTGTGGCCAGGAATGAAGCAAGCAGTGGCAAGATATGTGGCAAAATGTTCCACATGTCAACAAATTAAAGCAGACCACCAAAAGCCCTCTGGCATGTTGCAACCTTGGGAGGTACCTCAGTGGAAGTGGGAAAGTATTTCCATGGATTTTGTGGATGGTTTGCCTAGAACTAAGAAAGACAATGATAGTATATGGGTAATTGTTGATAGACTAACCAAATCAGCTCACTTTGTTCCTGTCAGGTCAGATAGAAATGCATCTAGGCTTGCACAATTGTTTATTAAAGAAGTGGTGAGGCTACATGGCATACCCAAGACTATTGTAAGTGATAGAGACACTTTGTTCACCTCAAGATTTTGGGAAAGTTTCCAAGAAGCAATGGGAACACAACTTTGTTTAAGCACTGCCTACCATCCTCAAAGTGATGGGCAAACATAGATAGTGAATAAAATATTGGAAGATTTACTTAGAGCATGTGTGCTTGATTTTGGAGGAAATTGGGAGGATCATATTCACTTGGCAGAATTCACTTACAACAATAGCTATCAATCAACCATAGGAATGGCTCCCTTTGAAGCCTTGTATGGGAGACCTTGCATGTCTCCTTCCTGTTGGTTGGAAGCAGGAGAGGGTGTAATGTTGGGGCCAGATCATGTTAAAGAAACTTCCAACATGATTGAATTGGTTAGGCATAGAATGAAGGCAGCACAATCAAGACAAAAGTCTTATGCAGATAGAAAGAGAAAGCCAATGGAGTTTGAAGTAGGAGAGCATGTTTTTCTAAAAGTATCACCAATGAAGAAAGTGTTCAGGTTTGGAAAATCTGGCAAGCTATCACCAAGATTTGTAGGACCATATGAAATTATACAGAGGATTGGTGCTATGGCCTACAGACTTAAGTTACCTGAGGAGTTGAGTGGTGTGCATCCTGTATTTCATGTTTCTCAATTGAGAAAATGGGTGCATGATGAAGGAGCAATTCTGGAGTCACCTACTCAAGTTCAAGTCCAGAAGAATTTGGTTTGTACCAATGAACCAGTAGGGATAGTTGCCAAGGAAGAGAAAAAGTTGAGGAACAAGGTGATCAAACTGGTGAAAATCCAATGGAGCTTGGACACTAATGATTGTACATGGGAGGTTGAAGATAAAATGAGGGTTAAATACCCCAATTTGTTTACTGATAAAGAGGTATGTTTAAGCAGCCTAAGATAATTTTTCTAAATATACTTATACATTGTTTGTTTTCATAAAATATGGGTATGGGGTTATGGAGCTAAAACAGGCTATGGATTAGTGCTTTTAATTGGAGAAATTAGGTGAAATTATGGGGACATAATTCCTTTAAGGGGGAGGGTATGTAATGACCCTAAAATAAAAAATAAAATGATATATATTTATATTAGAAAATTCTGAGAGATATATATATAAGTATATATATATATATATTGCATTAAAACAGAAAAGAATTTGGCAATAAATAAAATAAATGGGAGCTTCTGTTTGATAAAATGCAAGGAATTAAGGTAATTAGAAGAAAAATTGGAACTCAAAATAAATATAGCTTTATGTTCAAAGAATTATGTAAATATATATACACATTTAATATATATGGGGTGTTTGCTGTTTTATATGAAGATAAAATAAAATGAAGTTTAATATAAAGGTTTTTATGTCTTATAATTGTGCCAGAAAATAATTAGCATAATATATGTGATTTTTAATTTAAAAGGGAGTTGACTGATTTGACATAAAGGCAGAAATATATATATACACATATACAGATTCAAATAAAATTTCCATACCATATTTATTCCAAGTAAATAATTTGTGTAAATGATTTTACATTACAAAGTATGGTAGTATGTCTGATTTAATGGAGGTAATAGATAGGTAGAAAAAAAATATACAAAGTAGATTTTCAGATTTCCTTAAAACTTATAAAAAGAAATAATGAACTGAGGGTCACATGCTTATTGCATGAGTAGAAAAGAGTCATGAAAATAGTATTGAGTGTCTAAAAATGCATGATCCCCGAAATAGCTAATTAAAGTGTGCATTTCCAATTTATGATCACACAGAAATATGATGTGTACATAAACATCTAAGGGTATCAGGGGAATTACCCATTTTCTAAAACCCTAGAATGGATTTATAAATAACTGCACATAGCCAAAACCCTCACTCTCTCTCGGGATCAAAAACAAAATAAAATAAACAAGGAGAAACACTAGCTTGAGGCTTTGGGGGATTTGCTGTTCTAAGAAATTAAGGCAGTGAAAGGAGAAACATTATGTGAGTATTTATCTTTTGTATGCAATGGCATTAAGTCCTATTGCAGGCAGCCTAAAAATACTATGAGTTATTTGAATCTCTGAAATGATTTGTTATGGGTGATATGGATGTTTGTTTGTGCATTTTTGTTTGGAGCATTGATCTGTAATTTGGCTTTCAGAGTTAACATGTTTTAAGTATTCTTGTTCTATCATCATTAAACATGGATCAAGATTAATAGGGGAACATGGGGTTGAGCCAGAAAATATGCAGGCAGTCATATTTCTCTGATATATGAATGAAAAAAAAAACTAAATTGGTCACCTGGGGGTAGTCAATGATCTGCTTACTTTAGGTGGAAGCAAGTATATGCATGGTGCAACTGCACCCTGAGGCCTTTGTGTGTTGGAATAATTTAAACAACCTGGGAGTTTCCATCACAATGCATACATAGTGTTCATTTGACAAGGAGTTAAAGACCATATAATAAATGGGGGTAGGGGTTTAAAAGTCTGGGTTATAATCTTTCAGATTTGGTGTTAGATTTAATCAAGATAAATATTGTTCATTGATTAATTGCTGGGTGGAAATTTGGAGTATAAAACAGAGATTACTTATCCAAGATTTGATGAGGATGAATTAAAAATTGTACACATGTTTAATCTTAACTGACTTTTGTGCATTGTTTGATTTGTTGAATGTGGTTTTGTGACTTTTTGAATGAACCAAAACATGCTAAGAATAAGACCTGTTAAACTAGGAAGGCACTGCAAGATTACTAAAATTATGTATATACATACAAAATTGATAAATGCTCATACCAGTGTAAACTGACCCTTTTGGTTGCCCTTGCAATCATCTGGGTGTCTCAAAAATTATTTGGGGCAGCTAAATGATTTGCTTGTAGGAAATTGAAGTTGGCTTGATGAGTAAAGAAGGCATTGGCTGCTAGTATAAATAAAAGAGACTTGTTTTAAATTTGCAGTTGCTTTGTAATGGAATTACTAGACAAATTCTATTTTTTTTTGTAATTGAAGTACTTGTAGGAAACTTACTAAGTATTTGGGGTTGAAAGCTTGTACTTAAGAAAAATTCATTTTGAATGATATATGATGGGGTTTGATTTTTATTGGTTCTATGATCCTCTGATTTGGAGAAAACAAGGGGATGGATATAACACATAAATATAAAATGTGAATGTAATGATCTCTGGTTCTATTGCCTGAGTTTATTCTATGATTTTCTTTAAATAAAATTTCAGTAGATTTGACAAGATTTGAATAAGAAATACTCAAGTGGAATAAATGTATGCATGTCAGATAAATTGATACTGAGAAATATATATACATTTGAATCTCTAATTTCTATTGTTTATATTTTGTCTTATGGAAATTAAACAGCTAAGAGGATTTAATTTTTGAAATGAACTCTCAAAGATTTTAGCAGAACATTCAAGTAAAATGAATTTGTGCATGGCAAGCAAATGATACTGGCAGGTGCATAAATTCTGGAAATTTGTATGGATTTGAGCATTTAAAATTTCAAAAAAAAAAGATCTTTGAGAATAGTAGACCTGGAAGGGTAATGGACTTTGGATATTTGGTTGAACTCCTATAAGAAAGTATTTTCCAGAAAACTTGAACTAGGCATAAAAAGGCTTGGAAATTTAGGAGTAGGAATTTTGTAAAAGCTTGTCAAAATGAAGGGTAAGGGTTTGCAAGTGGTAAAAGGGGGACTATGGCTGGTCTAGGTGGCCATGGGTCAAACCCTTGGAGCCTGGAATCTCTTCATTTCAATTGATGAAGTGTGAGTGCATCCGGGACAAAACCAAGAAAAACACCAAGCAACCCTCATATAACACCAAGCAATTGTAGTGATATACCAAGCAACTAAAAATCTGTATCATGTCAAATATAGAAATGCAATCTAACTTCAATTGTTTAATTTGAGACAGTGATTAGGAAATCACTTTTAATGTTCCTAACTACAAGTAGGATCTTGAAATAATTTTTTGCATAAGCCTAATAACTGTCACAAGAACAAAAAAATGCTAATAGCCTTATTTAGGCAGATTAATATTTATATATAGTCAGGTAACAAGTTTAGGTATTATAATTTGCTAAAAATATACCTCTGGCAGTAGAATAAGATTTAAATAGGAAATCAGTGGCTTGTCAATAGCTTGTATGATATTTTGTCTTCAATTTGATTTAAATTGACTCTGATATATATATAAAAATATATATTTAAATATTAATAAAGGAGCAATTGTATATCATCAAATATATAATTGGTTTAATCTTTGTACACTGATATGATTATATTAGTAATTACAGGGTCTTGGGAAAAATATTTGGAAACTATATAAAATTTAAATATAAAAGTATTTGGGGTTTAGTGGTGAGTCCCTCTTGAATAAAAAAAAATCTAAGTGATTTTAAAGATGAGGGTCACCACAAAAATAAAATGGTTTCGATTGGTTTGCTTTCTTTTTTTAATTGAAACCTTTCGACAAAGTCGAAAGGTATAGCTTTCTACAAGGTTGAATGCTTAGTTGCCGCTTCCAAACCTTTTGACACAGATGGTGTCAAAGGTTATCTTTTGTTATATAAAACTTGCCGCCTCTCTCCATTGATTTTGAAGGGTTGGTTCCAACACCAACACGTCATTGTTTTCGAATGGTTTCGAAAGGTTTTATAAAGGTTTCGAAGTAGTTGCTTTCGACTCCAATATTTTTTTGATCCTTTTGCTCTATTGAAGGCATAATTCAAATGTTTTTAGTCAAAACATTTTAAAGGTTTCAAAGTAGTTAACTTTGAATGGTTTTGAAAGGTTTCCACTTGTTTTAAATTGAAACCAATGTCTTCGAAAGTTTTTGTGTTTCATTTCTTTCAAAAGGTTTATAAATGATTTTATAGGACGGTACCCTAAGTTTTTGACAAAGTCAAAAGGTGAAACCAAACCTTTCGACAAGGTCAAAGGGAATGGTTTTAATGTTTTCAAAAGGCTAAGGTTTAAAGAATTTAGAAGGCAGATGTCATATGTTTTAAAGCTTGTAAAAGAAAGGCTTTTTAAAAGGTTTTGAAGGAGTTACCTTTAATGATTTCGAAAGGTTTATTAAAGGATATGAAGGAGTTACCTTTAATGATTTTGAAGGGTTTTATTAATGGTTTTGAAGGAGTTACCTTCAATGTTTCCGAAAGGTTGTTTAAAGGTTTTAAACAAAGGTTTTGAATGGAATGACTAGGCAGATAGCCTAAGTGTTTTAAGTTATAAAGGACTTTAACTTATTTTAAAAGTATAGATAATCCTTATTGAACATCATCAACATTATTTTGAGTAAAGTATATATAACATGGCAAAAATAGCTTAGAGTAAAGCTAAAGATATATTTTCCTTGTATATATATGATTTGACGGACTAAATCAGTTTGAAAAAGTTTTCAAGGAAAATTTGAAGGGCAGTTAGCCCATATATTTTGAAGGGTAGTTAACCCAAAAGAAAATTCGAGCATTTAGCTCATTTAAATTCGGACAGTCGGTCCATTTTGAGGGCAGTCAGCCAGTGGACAGTTAGTCCAGAAAAGAGCAGTTAGCTTTGATATGAAAAGTTAGTTCATTTATAAGCATAACGGACCTTGCTACTTTTTAAGGACAGTTAGTCCACCCTTTTTTTTACCTGTTTTGGGCAGATAGCCCATTATCTAGCATAAAAGATATTACTAATTTGGTATAATCAGTTTTAGGACAGTTAGCTCATAATTTAGGACAAATAGTCCAGTTTAGAGCAGATAGCACATAATTTAGACAGATAGTCTATTTTATTTCCTATTTTAGCATAATGGATATTGCTATATTATGATTACAATCAGTTGATTAACCAGTTTGGTTGCAGGAAAGGATTTGCAAAATATATGTCTTGAAAAGAGATATCAGTGAGAGGAAACCCGTTCCGCTAAGTGGTGTGGTCTCACTATATATCAGTAAAAAGAGATGTAGCAGAAATTATTCATACTTGGCTTTATGTATGACTCAAAGTTTTTGTTTCCCCTTAAACTCTCGTGTGCTCAAAATTTGATTTGAGTAGGCCGAGGGTTTAGATTTTCAAGTTTTAGCAAGTTTTGGTGAATAAAGCATCTGAAGACGAGCATGTAGCTGACGAATAGCTAACTTAGGAATTCTATTTTAAATTGTTTCCGCTGTGTATTAAGACAATTATGTCTATATTGCTTTGATCATCCAAGTGGGCATCTTCGTATGTCGCTCTTGAAGTATTGTTGTAAATTATATTTGATCAATGCTTGGGATAGGTTAGGGGAATTTTGTAACTTGGATATGATATTATTTGAAATGTAATCACTAAAAATTATTGTTTTTGGAAATCTTTGAATTTGCTCATATTCAAGTGCTTCTGATATTATGGGTACCATTAACATTACCGTATTTCATCACTAGAAGTTAATACTAGGGATGATTGCAACATCCATAGCGCTTGGCTTTTGGCCTAGAGATACGGGATGTTACACATGATCCCAAAGCCACGATCCCTAGCTAAGATCGTTAAGATACACCCCAACGCGTATAGTTCCTACGACTAAAACACGATAGGCACATGATATTGCGTATGGTCACTACTGCTAAGACCTAATCATAGATGACTCACTACTGGGGAACTTATGTCCAAATCTACTATCATCAAAATCCTAAATGACTCGCTACTAAGGAACTCCATGTCTCAGCCCGCTATCAATACCAATCGTATATGACCCACTACCGAGGAACTCTAAGTCTCAGTCCACTGTCATATAAAAACCTAGATGACTCACTACTAGGGAACTCTATATCCCAGCCCACTATCATCAAAATCCTGGATGACTCGCTATTGAGAACTCCATGTCCTAGCCCACTATCATCATAAATCATATAGGATCGCCATGCACGGCTTCAACCGCCACGGCCTATAACCCACCAGACAACTCTAACAAAACCATATATGTTAACCCAAAAAATGGATCAACACCCTGGGTTGAGTGTGAAAGCACCAACTCTGTTCTTACAGAGCAAGAGTATAGAAATACATGTAAAAGAACAGAAATAGAAAGAAGACAAGAAGATATTTATAGTGGTTCAGTTGTTAATGAAGCCTATGTCCACTTTATAGTTTTTATTACTAATTGAGTGCTATTACAAAGCTAATTGGAATACAAAGTTCTTGAATATCCTTAGATAGATCAAGTCTCCGATGTTAGAGTTCACTGGAGAATCATAGTGAACCCTTTGGATGACCGTTGTCAAGAAGGAGATGAGTGAAGAAAGCCTTCCACAGAGTTTTAGCGACTAGTCCGAAAGATCCAGTTTATGTTGCAGGTAGGACTGTATTTATATAGGTTGGGATCTACTGGGCCAAGCCCATTCGCCATATGCTTACAGATGATCACAGGAAGGAACAGCGGAAGTTCTGCCACGACCCGAGCCAAAAGCATGGATCACTAGCGATCCATATTTTACGGATCGTTGGCAATTCATAAGGTATGCTCGAAGGCGAGCTAACTCTTTAGTACCCTTCCCCTGTCTTATTCCATGAAGGTCTTTGCCGCTTGATGAAATGGTATGGATCACTAGCGATCCATGTACTTAGTCTATTTTGGGAGTTTGCTCCTATTGTCTTGCGTTGATGTCGGTTTGCTTACTCCCGAGTTAATGCTATGGATCACTGGCGATCCATAGGCCATGGATCGCTGACGATCCATGTCCTTAGAGTATTCTTCTTTCTTTTGTTTTAACTTCTTTTGGCTCCTTGTTATAGTCCATTTGGTCAGTCTTTGAGCTACTCTGATTCTATCAAGTTGTTCCGACTTCTGCTAGATTTTGCTTGGTTAAAAACCCAGATAACATTTGCCCCCCAAAGTATGTCTTCATTGAAAACAAAGCGTGCTCTGGAAGTTATCATTTTTCGGGTTCTGCTTGTTGAATTTCAAGTAGTCGTATTAGGGCCATGTGAATTTGAACTAGATTAGGCTGTCGCTTGCTAAGTTTTGACATGGACTGCCATTTCCTATCATAACGGACCGAACTTTACTCTATAGCTCTCCGGCATGCCTTTAAGGGCATATAACCTCGCTAGACAAGTTTGAGAAAGTTCGCCAGCAACTTGATGGATCGCTAGCGATCCTATTACTTAGTATTTTTTCTTGCGCAACCCTTTTATTTAATCACTTCGAGCCGACCCATATCATTTCCTACTTTTTTCTTACGACCTGACCTTTCATCCTCTTGCAATCCGAGCTGCTATGAGTGATTCGATCCACCGCCTTCAACGGCTCGACCCAACTTCGACTAGGCTTCTATCAACGCCACCGATTTGCTTTACCGTTGGCTCTAAGACTTCACCGCCGCTGCTTCATCGTTATTTCCAGTCCCTATCCTAGCTTGTTTGTTTGCATAGATCGCTGCCAATCCACTTACTAGGTTACTAAACCGATAACTTCGATCATCCTTGCCTCTTGACTACTATTTCTAGGTGGGTTTGATGATTGTGGTGTTCGTTTATCGATTTGGCGATGGAGTTACACTCATGATGTTCGTTGTGAAAAGTCCTAGTCGATTGCAGTTTAATGGAGGAAGATAGTAAATCGAGTCTTGAGTTCTTCATGAAACGACATTCGAAGGTTGCCATAATGCATGACATTTTTTTTTGTCTTTGTCCATTGAACCAGAATTGACTTATGTTAAGTCCCCTTACCGATACCGCACAACACATCCTGAATTGGTTTTGCTTTCTTTTGCATGCACGGTGTACCTGCACTGGAAGGAACTTTCTACGTCGTTTCGGACAATGGATCAGTTATCGATCATTGATCGATAACGGGTAAGTGTAGGAGAAGTAATCTCAAATGGAAAGCGATACGAGAAGTTCCTTTCCCCTTCAGTTGCGAGCGTATAGCCTACACGGGATAGAGCGTTTGTAGTATTCAGGACACCAAGCCCACCACCGATAGATAACACACTGCACTTGCCATGGTACATACTTGAAATCCGACACATTAGTATGATCGATATTTCTTCGAAATTCAGATGTAGTATGGGGAATTCTTATTTTCGAGTAGAATTACCATACCGTCTCAGACGTGAGTTCTGTTATTCAGAATGAAGTACCCATCTTCTCACCGATGGAAGTCCTGCGCTTTCGAAGGCCGAGTCGTCATCTGTCACCCCTTCTTCTTCCGCTTCATAGGCTGAATATGGCCATGTAGTTCCTGTCAGTCCGGTCTTGGACCAGACTCTTCCTAACTTCAGAGTTCATCTTAATATGTCAGAGAGAGCTTCCTCCTTGATTTCTGCTAAAGTCTTGAATAACATCTTCCTGCAACATGGCATTTCGGAGGAAGATGTGCACCTCCTAGAGAAAGATGAATTTGCTCATATGCTGCCTCTAGGATATACTGCTTGTCATCGGTATATATGCCTGAATGGAGTAGTGCCCCCCTTCAACGACTTTTTGATGGAGACCCTCTCAAACTTGGGAATCACTCCGTTTCATATTCATCCCAACGGATACGCTATTATGACTTACTTGCCCGTTCTTTTCATGCGGACTCTAAATTGTGCCCCAAGCTTTGACGAGTTAAGATATTTTCTCTCGTTTGAAAGAAGATACGAGTGTCTATCTTTGGTCGTGATTGAGGCCCAGATAAACCATAGAATTGTGTTGCGACTGCAGAGAAATTTATCTCAATTCAAGACTCAATACTTCTTTGTTAGGTGTCCTGAGGGATTCAGTCATCTCTGGACAACGGGGGTTAAGTTCTTTTTCTTACTTATGGAACTCCAATATGCTGCCATAAAATTTCTATCCAGACAAATATTTTCTATAGTTATTTTGAGACCAAAGAAGGACTTATCTCTCGACGAAACTTTCCAAACCCTGAAGGCTATCGATGCCGAGTAGAGATCAGTTAAGTTCTTGTTGATGGAGGAAAACCTACTTCGGTACGAGCTGTTGCATCCAAGGAGATCCGCAGTCCCGGTTGAGGTCTCATCCCCTTCTCAATCTAGGATATGTACGTGATCCACTTCTTCGTCTCATGGTTCCGAAGAGGGTATTTTTCAAGAGAGGGAAGGCTTGTCCAGCGAATCAGCTGAAGAGACTCATGAGGGAAAAGATGTCGCAACCGAAGCCAATTACCCGACTAGAATTCCACCGATTCCCGAAGAAGAGGAAGAGGAGTTTAATCAAAGGGAAGGCAAGGCCGTGATGGACATAGAAAAGTAGGAGGGAGAGATTGGGAGCAGTAGCGATGAGTCCACTTCCAGTGAAGACGATGATTTCTATGCAGAATCTAACGAAGGGGATTCTGAATCATGCGACGAGACTTAGGGGATGAGTCCCATTGTTCTGAGCTCGCCTCCCCTAGAGGTGAGTGGTAAAGATAATGCTCCAGAAGTCAGACGACGTCGGGATTCTCCGGTTAAAGACGTTGGCGTAGACTTCGGAGATTTGAGCAATGTTTACATCGATTTTGACACACTCATAGGGGAAGATTTCAAATTTGAGGAGGTGTCTCCTCGTTTGGGTCATTTTGCACTCGAACTTAGTCCCATTCCTTCCACGACGTCTACTTGATCTAGTTTGTGACGTTGTTTTAGGCTCTTTCCTTCAAACACATTACACGTTTCACTAGGGTTACACTCACTTATACACATATTTTCCATGTTTATTCTCCATTTCTAAGGCTCTTTATTTATTTTTCATGCTACGTATGAGACGACACGGCCTTTACGACAACCGTGAGGAATTTACTAACTCTCGGCGCTGGTAGAAACGATCTTTCGGCTGTCACTAGCCTCGTGAAACAGAGGAGGAATAGAGAAGAAGAAAAGATTCAGAGGCCGAAGATCGTCGTCAAGACGAGAGGGAATGGGGTCGAGTGTACAAAGGCGGATACGAGAAAAGAAAGACTTTCGATGAGTGGGAGGAGCCGTCTAAAAAGCCAAAAGTTGACCATGGTTCTCATTCTTCGGAACAACAGGCCTTCGCTCTGGCCTCCACTTCAACCTGTCCTGAAATCCCAGCCACTTCTGTCTTTGTTCCAACTTCGCCTCAATTTCCCTTATCTCATATGGTGCTTGCCCCCAGTTCTTCATGCCCAAACCAAAGATCTGCTTATGTTCTTCCGTTTGGTCCTCCCAGGCTTGAAGCGGTACTTACCAGGTGGTTTCTAAGGAGAGTTCAATTTGATTGCGATCTCCATCCAGTTTGTAAAGATACATACATGCCCCACCTCCACGCAATCCAGAATGATTTAGAACAGGTCGAGGGGTGGGAGAAATTGTGCAAACAACTGGCAGACACGAACAACAATAACTATCAAGAAATCCTCTCCTTTGAATCGAAGAAGGATGACTTCGAAAAAGCGTTGGCGAAACGTGATGCCAAAATCAAATGGCTGGAGGAAGAAAGAGATGCGGTGCTTTGAGAGAGCAAGAACAGCGCCAGCTTACTGAAAGAGCTAAAAGAGGCTCATGAGAGAATAGTGATTGTCTACATGGATAAAATTAAGAATACTCATGCAGAAGAGGCCAAGTTAAAAGAGGAGGTGGCAGCTTGCAGCGTGACAATTAAGGCTCAAAAGAAAACCATTTCCGACCACGACCTTATCGTAGAGGGGCATAATAAAACGACTGCGGAATATGAAGAAGTTATGAAGCCACACGATAAAACCATCTCTGATCAGGCTGAGACTATCGCCAGGCCCTAGGACCAAGTTGCACAGCTTAACGTCGATAAAGCTCGTGCTGAAGTTGAAAAGGCCGCCATTACGGAGGATTATCTAGAGCTTCAGAATGCCTTCAAGAGAAAAATGGAGAAGATGGATGAGACCATCTTGAATTTTTATGTCCACTCCCTGTTGCACTAAGGGAGTCTCAGTTAGTTGGGCCCTAAATTCCCGCACACTCTTGCCATGGTTTGGGAGGAAAACTTGACCCGTTTCCATGATAGCGGGGATGTTTATACCGAGCAAGAGCTAGAGAACGCTTATCTCAATGAAGAATCAAAGAAAGCATTGCTAGAAGGCCAGGAGATTTTGTGAATTGAAAGGGAGAAGGAGGCTGCTGATGCTGCTATGACAATGACAACCGAAGTGTTGCCGAAGCATTTTATTTCCGGTCCCAGTGATTCATCGAGGCAACCCTGTGACTCCTCGGCAAGTTCTGGGCTTGAAGCTTCTCCGCGGGTTGTGGAACAGTCCAAGGAGGGAGAAGGTGGTGAGTATGAGGTTGACATTCTAGGTCACTTCTCTGGTGCAGATAATCTCCTTGTTTCTCCCGAGCTTGAGAACTTTCAACTCACACCGCAAGAGCAGGACGAACTTAACGCTTTCATTTTTGATCTTGTAGAACCGTCTTTCTTATCTGCCGATCCACTAGTTTCCTCGATGCTTGGACCTGTTGCTACTTCGACCATGTCCGTGCTCATCTCCGTAGCTTCTCAGCTTGCTGTGTCCGTGTCCAGCTTGCAGCCGGGGCCGGAGACCAAGAAAATTGCCATGTTACATGGCTTGAATGATCCCCCCGTATCTCTATAGGGTAACTTCACGACGGCCAAGATTCGGGAAAAGGAGACTTAGATAGAGCAGCTATGCCCATCTCAACAACAATTGGTTGCCATCAAGAAGGAGAAAGTCGAAGTGATAAAGTTTCTAAAAGCTCTCGCAAGTCTCAGAAGCGCAAGACTAAATGGGAAGCTTCGAAGAAAATTAAAGAGCAGGAAGAAGATATCAGTGCTGAGGACATAGTTGACATTACTGGCAGTGATACCACTTCCGAGGCGAAGCAAAAACTTCAGACGAGAGGCAGAAAGAGGAGTGGTGGAAAAAAGGCGTTGAGAGGCTTGGATGGTGGTTAATCTGTTTCTGAGTCACTTTGTATTGTTTTGTTCAAATGCAAAGTATACACTCATTATTTTTGTTGCATTTCCTGTACCTTTTCTTTTATTGGCTTGTATTGTATGGGTACGGCCCACATGTTTTGACCTTGTATAGAAAAACAGTTATAAGTAATACATTGTTGACATTTTGACTGTAACTTCACGCATCTTCTTATATGTATTCTGTGTACTTATGTCTACATTGTTTACTTCTATTTTCTTTTGTCTTATCCTGTGATTACTGCCAAAATTCTTTGTTTGAAGTAACAGAACTTAAGAATGTTTTTGTTTTTATGTATTTCTATTTGAGTACCAGTGTATGCCCCCCAGTTCACAGGGCTGTTTACTTCGAACACTTGACAAACGACTGGTAACTTACGGTTTAAATAGTCTGCATAGAAAAACTTGGAATAAAACTAAGTTACTATTTGATTTTTGTAAACTTCACAACTTTAGTATATAGTCTACGGTGTGTAACATATGTATGTTGGAATGAGCTTAAAATTGTAACTTGGGTGTAGGGTATATAGTTATCAAATAAACTATTAAAGATTCAAAAATCACTCTTCGCGTAAATGAATAATCTTTGCAAATTTTGGAAGTTAAACCACTTATCGCTCCTCAAGAATGTGAGTAAATACTTATGCACATTATTTATTATGAATTTCACAATCTTCAAATATGCACTTCATTTCTTAGAGCATGTACATTGTATGATTTAACTATAGATAGCTAAACGTTATCTACGTTAAATATTATAGCTAATCATGGGGTGTCAACAGTTGGAGTTTTCTGCCGGTTTATAGCGCTTCGATTTTGTTGGATCCATGCCTGTTACTCCTGATAATAGGAGTGGGTTGACCCTTGTTATTCCTGTGATGGGTAAGTTTCCCGGTATCGCCGGGGTAATCCGGTGCTTAAAAGTGCACGGCCTTTAGGGATGCCAGCTTTTGATACTTCTTAATGTTGCCTATCTTTGGGCAATTGTAAGGAGTTTATGTTTTAAGAGCATGATTTCACGGCTCAAAAAGTTAGTGCACGACTTATGGGATGCGTGGCTTTTTATAATTCTTAAAGTTGCATATCTTCGGGCAATGTGAGGAGTTTATGTTTCAAGAGCGTGATTTCACGACATGAAAAGTGAGTTCGCGGCTTATGGGATGCACGGCTTTTTATACTTCTCAATGTTGCCTATGTTTGGGCAATATGAGGCGTTTATGTTTTAAAGCGTGATTTCACGGCTCAAAAGTGAGTGCGTGGCTTATGGGATGCATGGTTTTTTATATTTGTGCCTTCCCGATGCTGCCGGGGCAGCACCGGTTTTTAGAAGGCGGTGATCGGGTTCCGCCGATCCAGCAGTTTGAGTCGATTTGCTTCTGTCGACCCGGCGGGTAGGTGAGGCATGCTTGAGCATGACTCGACTTTATCAAGTAGCAATTGCATGGTTTTGAGTCAATTTGACCCCATCAACTCAGCAGGTTACTATTATGAACACAGTTTTGTTGGTTTAAAAGCGAATTAATTTTATTAAGAAAAGTTAGGCAAGTTTTTGCCTATTTAAAACGCCCCCGGCATCCCAGGATGGCTTATTTCCTGAAAAATAGAAAGTACATAAGGTATTTTTCAAGTGAAGCAGCGGTGCAGCGATTCGCTATTCTACGCTTTAGGAAATTGGATTCCGTCGGTGGTTGTCAATTTGAATGTTCCGTCCCTTAGCTTTTGATTGATTACATATGGCCCTTCCTATTTTGGTTCGAAGGCTCCCGGCATGGGATAGACTTGTTTGAGGAGAGGTCTCCCACTTCGAAGGTTTGGTTGTGAACTTTGGAGTTGAAGTATCACACGACCCTATTTTGGTGGGCGGCGGTCCATAACTCGGCTTCTTCCCACTTTTCATCAATCATATCCAGTGATTTGAGTAGGAGTTGCTCATTCTTCTTCTGATTAAAAAATTTCCTTCGATGAGAGGGGACTTCTAGTTCGACGGGAATCATTGCTTCTGAGCCACATGCCAAGGCAAACGGAGTGTGACTGGTTGCCGCTTTGTGGGTCGTTCTGTAAGCCCATACTGCGAGTGGAAGTTCATCAACCCAGATTCCTTTTGCTTTAGTTAGCCACTTTTTGATAGTATATTTGATGATCTTGTTTACTGCTTCCACTTTCCAGTTTGCTTGCGAATGAGCGACTGCGGAAAAGCTCTTCTCAATTCGGAAGCGTCTGCAGAAGTCATCGAACTCAGCGCATTTTAATTGGGGCCCATTGTCAGTGTGATTTTCTGCGGCACCCTAAACCTGCAAATAATGTTTTGAGTAACAAAATTAATGACTTTCTATATGGTAATGGTGGCCAACAGTTCCGCTTCGGCCCATTTCGTGAAATAGTCGACAACAACTATAGCGTATTTGGCCCCTTCTTTAGCTATTGGCAATACGCCGATCAAGTCGATTCTCCAAATCGCAAATGGCCAGGGCTCACCATCTACATTAACTCTATTGAGGGAGTTCTTTTAATTTTGCCAAATCTTTGGCAATGATCACACCATCTGGCATAGTCTGCTGCATCGCGGTTTATTGTCGGCCAGAAGTACCCGTACCGGAGAACATTTTTTGCAAGGGTCTGGCCCCCAGTATTTTCTCCGCATTCGCCTTCATGCACCACCTTCAGGATCCATCGAGCTTCATCTTTGGTCACACATCTAAGAAGGGGGTAGAGAATCCCCTTCAGTAGAGTATTCCATCTTGTGTCATGAATCATGGCGCCTTTCGGAGAAGCTTTTTTTGTTTATTCCAGTTGGTTGGAAGGGTCCCTATAAGTAAGTATTCCTTGATCGGCATCATCCATGTTTCCGGTTCAGCGGTGGTCTCGAGATTCCAGTCGATATCCATTTCGTCTATACTCGGGGCGGTCAGAGTCTTAACCGGGACTAGTCCCGATGATTGAGCTTCTTCGAAGCTTGCCAGTTTAGCTAAGTAGTCAGCCTTGGTGTTTTGCTCCCGTGGAATGTGAGTTATGGTATAATGTTTGATGTCGCCCAGAAACTCTTGTACTTTAGATAGATATGGGGTGAGGTCCTCCCCCCGAGCCTGGTACTCACCTTTTACCTAGCAGACTAATAGCTGGGAGTCGCTATAGATGTGAACGAACTTTATTTTGAGTTCTTTCAGAACTTTTAGCCATGCTAGCAGCGCTTCATATTCTGCTTCGTTATTTGTTACGGAGAATTCCAACCGTAAGGTGTAGCAAATGACTCATCCTTCGGGGGTTTGAAGCACTACTCCTGCCCCCGAACAGAGGTTGTTAGATGGGCCATCAACAAAAAGTTTCCATTGCGTCTCCACTTCCGATGGTGTTTCTTCTTCGTTATCCCATATGGCAAACTCGACGATGAAATCTGCCAGTGCTTGCCCTTTGAAAGCCTTTCTTTGATGGTAAGTAATATCATATTGGCTCAGTTCGATGTTCCGCTTGAGAAGTCGTCCGGAAGTTTCAGGTCGATATAGTACTTGTTTCAAAGGCTAACCAGTCCTTACTTTGATTGGATGTGCTTGGAAATACGGTCGTAACTTCCTAGATTCGATCAGGAAGCAATACGCTAGCTTTTCCAACTTTGGGTAATTTTTCTCAACTCTGGTAAATCGCTTGCTAATGTAGTATATGGGTCACTAGATTTTCGCTTCTTCATGCACAAGGGCGACGCTCAACGCATGAGATGAGATTGCTAGGTAAATGAATAGGTCTTCTCCATCCATTGGCTTTGATAGGATCGGTAGGGCTTCCATGTGTCGCAGCAATTCTTCAAATGCAGTTTGATATGCCTCACACCATTCGAAGTTTTTCTTCCCTTTCTTTAATGCATCAAAGAACAGTATGCACTTGTCGGTGGCTTTCGAGATAAATCGGCTTAGTGATGCGACCTTCCCATTCAAGCTTTGCAATTCTCTTTTGTTCTTCAGGGCTTGAACTTCTCGTAGGGCAGTTATTTGCTCTAGATTTGCTTCAATGCCCCTGGCACTTACTATGAATCCTAGGAATTTGCCGGAGGCTACTCCGAAGTGACATTTGAGTGTACTGAGTTTCATTCCATACTTCCGGAGTATTTCGAACATTTCAGCGAGATTATCCTGGTGGTTGGCAACTACTTGCGATTTGACCAACATGTCTTCCATGTAAACCTCCATGGTTTTCCTGATTTGATGCTTTAACATGGTATTTACCAATCTTTGGTAGGTTGCCCCAGCATTCTTTATGCGAAATGGAATTACCCTATAGTAGTATAGTCCTAGATCGGTGATGAAGCTGGTGTTTTCTTGATCAGCTTCATGCATTAGGATCTAGTTATACCCTGAGTATGCGTCCATGAATGATAATAGTTTATGTCCCGCTGTCCCATTTAAAAGATGGTCTATTCTGGGCAGAGGGAAGCTACCTTTTGGGCAAGCTTTGTTTAAGTCTGAGTAGTTGATATAGGTTTGCCACTTCCCATTAGACTTTTTGACCAAGACTGGGTTAGGAACCCATTCAGGATAAGTTGCATCATGGATAAAGCCATTGGTCATTAGCTTGTCCACCTTTTCTCTTAACGCCTTGGACCATTCAGGACCCAGGCTGCGCCTCTTTTTCTTTACCGGTGTGAACTTTGGATCGATGTTGACCGCATGGCATGCAATTTTTGGTGATATCCCACATATATCAAAATGCGTCAAAGTGAACACATCCAAGCTAGCACGAAGAAATTTAGTAAGTTCCAATCGCATCTTGTTTTTAAGGTGCGATCCAATTTTCAAGACTCTTGTTCAGTCAACCATATCAATTAGGACAAACACCATCAATTCTGCCAGTGCTGCCCGATCCTCCCCTGAACTCTTCTTTCTAGGATCCAAACCCTTGTCGAATCGGTTATGGTCGAGCCAGGGGCAGTTCTGTAGTTGTTATTCAGAGGTTTCACGGATGTGGAGAGTTCTCCACACATCCTTCCCTTTTTTCCTCCTTTTTGATTCGCGTAACTCTACAATGTAACATCTCTGGCGGTGTATTGATCTCCTTTGACCACTCCGATTCTGTTTGCCATTGGGAACTTTATAGTAAGGCACTATTAGGCCAGAGCGATTTTGAAATCAGCTAGGGCGGCCTGTCCCAAAAAGGCGTTATATGCGGAAGTTTCGTCCTCAATTACGAAGCTCTAAATGAGGGTGACTCTTCGGTCGCCCTCTCCAAGCTCCACTGGCAAGTCAATCATCCCTACGGGTTGTTTGGGTTTGCCAATAAACCCTTGGATTTTTGTTTGACATGCAGACATGTTTTTCATGCCGATCTTCATTTGGTCAAATGTACATTTGAAAAGAATATTGACAGAACTACTGCTATAGACCAATACTCGTTGGACCACAACAGGCCCGATTCCTACTATCACCACCATTGGATTGAGAGTTGGAGCTTCGAACCCTCGGTATCTCGATTTTTGAATACAATGTCATCATTCAAAGTTTTTTGCTGCTTGGTCGGAGCCCCATCCTCGATTGTGAGACACGATTCCTTCAAAGCGTACTTTAACGTACTTGCATACCACTCCGTCTCTCCCCAAATTCTTTGTGCTAGATGTGGGCCTCTAGGTATCGTTCCAATGATAAGTCTCTGGTCAGTTCACTTTGATCCCTCTTCACTAGTTTCGGCTTGGTTTCTTTGATTCCGAGGGGCTTGAGGAGCCGCGGGCTGGTCAGGATTCTAAGATTTCCTCAAGTATTGCTGAAGCTTGTTTTCCCGAATCAGCTCTTCAATCAATTTCTTTAGGTAGTGGCATTCGTTTGTTTTGTGACCATGCGTCTCATGGAAGCGGTAGAACTTCCCTGAGTGCTTTTATTGTCCAGTTGCTTCCTTCTTAGGGGGTTTCTAGTATTCCTAGGTCCCCTATGTCGTGAGATAGAGGTTTTCTGGTGTATCTTTGAGAGGGGTGTAATTTTCAGGCCTAAAGCCTTTAAGGTGTTTATTATTTCCATTTCTTTTATTGGAATTTTTATTCTTCCTCTTTTGATTTCCATCTTTCCCCATGGTTCCTTCAGTAGTACCGGAAGCGTTTGTATTCTGATTCATTGTCACGTCACTCTGCCCAACGTTCATTGGTTGCATGCCAGAAGACTTCCTCTCTGCACCTACGCCTCCTCCAATCTCAAGTATGGGCTTTCTTTACGATTGAAATCCTTCATGGTAGTGGATTTCTTCATTTTGATCCACTTTCCGAATTCAGTTTCGGGGTGAATGGCTCGGACCAAAGCCATGAAAACCACGTCCTCATTTGGATTGCTCACCTCTATGACTGCGGTATTGAACCGGTTCATGAAAGGCTTCAGCGATTCATTTCGTCCCTGAAATAGTCCAGACAGGAACATCACATCTTTAGGTTGCGCGGTATGGAGCCTGAACTAATCGAGGAATCTTGATGCTAGTTGGTCAAAAGTGGAAATGGATCTCGATGGAAGCCTAGTGAACCACATGGAAGCAATTCCTTCTAGAAAGATGTGAAAATATCTACACCGAACAACCTTCGAAGAATTTGCTCCATCCATGTACCAACTATACTAGTACAAATGGGGTTTTGGTTCTTTTGTCCCATCATAGGGTGGAATGGTTGGCATCGTGAACTTTTTTGGATATCGCTCATTCAAGATCTCATCAGTAATGGGAGTCCGACTTGTTGTGGATCCCCATTCATCATCTCTTCTATTTTTATTCTCCTCCATCAATCGCCTAACCATATTCGCGATAAATGCCTCTGATGTCTGGTAGTCCTGGGGATGGCTATCAGTCACTGCACCAAATGTTTGGCTTTGAAAATGGTCTTGGCGAGTGGGCTGAAGCCTAGGCTCTCCTACCTTTAGGAGAACCACTACCTTGGGATCCCATTGGCTTACGGTTGGTCTAACTGGGGCAGTCTGGACATTTTTAGCATTATTGAATGCATTGGCTTTTCTTCAAACTTATCATCATTAAATTGTTCTCCAACTGAGTCGGAGAGGTCCATAGCTATATCTTCTCATGGGGTTTTCGTCCCTTGATTCAAGTTCAAAGTTGGCTGCCTTGCGGCGAGTGGAATACTAGTATTCGCTTCGGTGTTGATTCCCATAGTTCTTGTCGTTGCCCTTCTTTGCAGCTACTTCCCATTTCTTCTGTTTAGGCCAGAAATGGAAGAATTTTCTTGTTCTATGGCAGCCGCGGGTTCAGCCATAGTTCTTGGAGCAGGATTTGACTGTAAGATTAAGAGAGCATTGAGCTTATCTATCAGAGCTCTCTGGCCGCTTTCCATTTTGATTGATTTCATCAACCATTTTGTTCAACTCTTCTCTTGTAATGACTTTACGTTGATTGGAAGATGTTGGCACCTGATCTCCTATGTTGGCACCATTTACTTCAGTTTGTTGATGATTTATATCTTCTCCAGCTATTACTGCTCCTATGGACCTTCCAGAGGCAGTTTCTTCCTTCCCGGAGCCATTGATTCCAAGCAATAGATTTTTCAAGTAAAGATTGAGGATCTAACTTCTGGACTAGTTGATCCAAAGTAGATAGCTAAATCTGGGCCCTAAGTTGGGTTCTCAATAAAAGCACCAAAATGTTAACCCAAAAAATAGATCAACAACCTGCCTTGAGTGAGAAAGCACCAGCCCTGTTCTTACAGAGCAAGAGTATAGAAATATTTGTAAAAGAGCAGAAATAGAAAGAAGACAAGCAGATTTTTATAGTGGTTCGGCTGTTAATGAAGCTACATCCACTTTATAGTTTTATTTACTGATTGATTGCTGTTACAAAGCTAATTGGAATACAAAGTTCTTGAATATCCTTAGCTAGATCAAGTCTCCGATGTTAGAGTTCACTGGAGAATCATAGTGAACCCTTTGGATGATTGTTTTTAGGAAGGAGAGGAGTGAAGAAAGCCTTCCGCAGAGTTTCAGCGACCAGTCCGGAAAATCCAGTTTATGTTGTAGGTAGGATTGTATTTATAGAGGTTGGAGAGCTACTGGGCCAAGCCCATTCGCCAGAGGCTTATAGATGATCACAAGAAGGAATAGTGGAAGTTCTGTCGCGATCCAAGCCAAATGCATGGATCGCTGGTGACACATAAGGTATGCTCGAAAGTGAGCCAACTCCTTAGTACCCTTCCCCTGTCTTGTTCCATGAAGGTCACTGCCGCTTGATGAAATGGCATGGAACGCTAGCGATCCATATACTTAGTCTATTTTTGGACTTTGCTTCTATTGTCTTACGTTGATGTCAGTTTGCTTACTCTCGAGTTAATGCTATGGATCGCTGGCGATCTATATGCCATGGATCGCTGGCGATCCATGTCCTTAGAGTATTCTTCTTTCTTTTCTTCCGACTTCTTCTGGCTCCTTGTTATAGTACTTTTTGTTGGCCTTTGAGCTACTCTGATTCTATCAAGTTATTCCGACTTCTGCTAGATTCTGCTGAGTTAAAAACCCGGATAAAAATATACTGATTCAAATCACAATCCAAATCGAACGCATAATCCTAATGTTATAATACTTTCCTAGTATATCCTTCCGATTTATCTCAAAATCTACGGTTTTTGGAATACGTGCCGAGGTGGGTCCCACTTGGGCCACGAAATCAAGGTACTTCAAAACCTACCAAACTTTCCCTAATAGTATCCCTTAAAAAATGATGAACAGTGGTTCAAACAGTGCTTCAATATCAGTCTGTATGCGAAAGTTATCGCATTTTTAATATCGATCAATCGATCGATAAAACTCGGATAACAGGCCGTCAGATGTTTTGAACATCTACCATATTTTGAAATTTTGGGTCAGATGTCTGATGCTATCACGACCCGCAAATTTATCACTGGATAGATATATTTTTGAAATATTTAGATATGGGTTTAAAAGTAAGAAATAATCGTGTTTTAAGTGGTAAATAATAATAGTTATTTTGTTTAGGAAAAACATTTGTGGACAAATTACCGAGGTAAAATATTGAAAATTTGTAAATATCATCCTTGGTAAAATATCGATAAAACAGCCGGAAATCGTTTTATCAATAAAACTGCTTTTAAACAATAAGAATAATGCACGACTCTGGATTCATACACTAATATTTGTATTCAAAAAAGATTATGAAATAAAATATTTTATTTTATTTTTTAAAAATAAAATGTATTTATGACATCAACGGTAGAAATCATCGATTTTATATATTTCTTCATAAATTAAAGTTAAGTTTAAATATTAAATAAATGGGTTTTTATATACAATAAACCTATTATAATTATATAATAATGATGGTAAAATAGTTTTTAAAATTTGTTTACCGATATAGATAGTTCGTAGAAAAATAGAAAATGTGACCGAAGAACGTTTTTCGGAATTTCGACTTTTTGACACTGGGAAGTTTTCGGGAACGTTGTTCGTCTTTATTCACTATGTATACACATATATAGTAAATAATTAACCATATAATAATACACTAATAATATATTATCTTTTTTTAATTATGTTTAGCAAGTAATGTGACAAGTCATGGTTTTAAAAATAATAACTTATATCTATATAGGTATATATCATTATCTCTCGTCTTATCTTTTAGCATTATCAACATTATCCATCATGACCTAGAGGATGTGACTAGAGAGGGGGAATGTGACATATGAGGGGTAGGAAGGTGGTGATGTGACTTGTGAAAATAATGACATGTTAGGATACTTTGAAACTAAGGTTAAAATAGTAATTTTCCTACATTCTTTCATCTATAAATACACATTCCCTTCACCATATTTTCATTTACTTCTCCATTTCCATTTCCCTAAAGCTTTCTTCATGTTTCATGGCTTTTTATGTTAGTTTAAGTTTTTTTTAAATCAAAAGATTTAAATTGTTTTAAAGATGCTAACTTGTTTTTAAACTCTTTCTTCTCCATTTTTTCTCCACTTTTTTCGACCATAACTTCCTCTATTTTACACCAAATTAAGATTTTCCTTTTTTCAAATCATATAAAATTTTAGTAGCTACAGCTTTCTTTTTATCACTTTTTCTAATTTCAAGCTTAGTTTTGTTAAAATTTCATTTCTTTGCAGTGTACTTTTAAACTCAGAAATTCAGGTCCGAAATAGTTCTCCTTCTTTGACCATATCTACCTCAAACGAAATCTGATTTGAGTGATTTTATTAAATTATAGAGAAAAGAATTTTCCAAAACATTTCTTTTGATCACTTTTCCAAAATCCGTGAGCAATATGTCCAAAAATCAAGTGGAAGTTGACATATTATTGGATTGATTTTTGGTGCATCTAAGACATTTCAGGTTTCAAAGGTTTTCGGTGAGTAAAACTACATTTTTTCGGGAAAGTTTTTGACTTTACTATGATGTGGTACTGTGGTGATAATATGATGAGAAATTTGAATGGTTATTATGTTGTTTGATGGTGATTTGATGGATGTTATGTTTGGTATTGAAGTTAAGATTTGAATGTGATGTTGTCGAGTTAGTAAACATATTACCGTATGTTTATATGTGTGTTTCATTGTGATGTTAAGAGTATGGTAGTATGGATATATGGTTGTGATTTAAGAATCAAGTATGTTGAGTTGAAACAAAGTTAACAACTTTGTTTCTTGCGACGGATGTGAGATCCGATTTGAAATCAAAACTATGATTTCTAGTTTCAAAGTTTGGAAACGGTTTAAAGTTTTATCTTAGTTTAAAGCAAAAACTTTCTAAATATTATTTTAAAACATGTAGGAGCAAGAATTTAAGTGAAGTATTTCACTTAAAATAAGATAGAGCGAACTGCGCTCATAACAATAGTCGCTATGGATGTAGTTCGACAAAAATTCATGATTTCCATCTTTAAGTGATTCATTTTTGAATTGTTTTGCAAAAGTTTTCCAAACTTAATTAGTAACATAAAAAGTGTTTGATTTTATATTATTTAATAATTTATTTATTTAATAAAATAATTAAAGGTAATTAGCTGTTAGTTAGTAATTAAGTAAGTGATTAGGGTTAAGTAACACTTAAGAAAGGTTAATGATTAATTAGTGATTAATAAAGTATTTAATTAGTGACTATGAAGATAAGAAGTAATTAAATGGTTAATTGTTATTTAATTAAGTTAAGTAGGTTAATTAATTATTATTTAATTAAGTGATTATAAATTAATTTTAATTAATTAGGGTTTAACTAATAATGAATTGTTTAAACCTTAAATAAGATACATTAGGAAGTTAATTAGGGATTAACCAAGTCCATTAAGTTAATTAAAGTTTAATTATGAATTAATATTGATTTAATTAAGATATAATTAGGGTTTAAGCTAATTAAAAATACTTTAATCTTTTCAAAGCTATTTTAAACTTAATCGGTTATGTTTTAAATTAATTTTCTTTTAGAGAGTAATTGTTTTAAATCAAAAGATCTCTCATCTGGACCATTAAGTAGACAAATGAATTAAAGTTGTCATTATAAAACATTGACACATTTCATGGGAAGTAAGTGACTTGTGTTTAGAATAAATACTGAATATCGGTAACGTGATAGATAAAAGGAAGTTAATTTTAATAAGCGGGCTATGGTAACTTAAGCATATAGAATATACTTCTATATGTACATTTTTCACCGATAATGGATGTATCAATATTTGTAACTTGGACATCTACCAATTATTGATTGTATGTTATGTGTGAATCCCTTACATTGTTGATATTTGGCAGTATCTATGTTATAACTTGGATAAGTAAACCAAAATTTAATGATCCATTTTAGGCATTAAGCCTCCGTTTGGTTTTGGAAAGTTAATATTTCATTTTTTTTAAAATGGTCTTCAAGGTTATTCTATTTTGAACAAGATATTTGAAGAATGATTTGACATTTGTTTTGAATGTTATATAATGAAGTGTATGAATAATTTTGGGGTATTCATAAAAGAAGTTTCAAAAATGGTTTTGAATGTTTATAAAAAGAATTTTATAAATGGGTTTGGATGTCTATAACGAAAAGTTTTATACAAGGTTTGAATGTTTATAAAGAAGTTATATAACCAGGTTTGAATAATTATAAAAGGTTTCATAAATGAGTATGGAAGTCGATAAATGTTTTGTAAATGGGTTTGGGTTAAACCAAAAAGGATTTCATGTATAAAGGAATTTATAAAAGAATTTATTGAAAATAATTACAACAGGAAATTGAGGTTTGGATTTCTCGAGGCCGACCTTTTAAGTGGTATGGAACATCCGTTCCACACTTTACACCGAAGGAATAGTGCTTAGAGTTATCTTTCTCTCCAAATTAAATAATGTAGTTAAATCCTTTTTAGAGATTTGGTAATGGGAAATCTTACAAATGTTTTGTTAATATACTTATGTCAGAAAGATAAGTATATGAATGTTTTTGAAAGAGATTTATTAAACAAAGATATGTTTGAGGCTTAGTGGTTGCTATGGATAAATAAATCTCAAATGGAATTGGTTGTTGTTTGTTTATTTGATAGTTAAATAATCGACTATCAAGTTTGACCCAATTTGACTTAGGAAGTATGAATGTAAATTCAAGTTCCTGGATGAAGACTCGAAAACTTACTTCCAAAAGAAATGGGAATGAGTCAACAGAAAATTATCGTTGTTGATATGGAGAGACCGGGATCAGATCTATATCCGAAAATAATTCTGAACCAATGTGTACATTCGAGTGGAAGGCATCTTGATGATGATTGAAGATGGTTCTCTTTGAAGTGCAAGGGCTACTGCTACTAATCCTGAGGGTGATTCCAAAATGGATGTAATAGAGTTAGCACCTTCGGCTTCGTTCAGACCTAGAACGAACTTGTATGGATGAATGCTGGCATTGCATTGACGCCTGGAGGGCAGTGTTAGCATTCGAAGATGGATTGCTATTCAGAAAGGTAAAATGTAGCCTCAAGCCTTAGCAATCGGAAATGACTAAAACAGGGGATATGCAACAGGGCTATGTTTCGCACCCATTAGGGTATATCATCACCCTTCTAGATATGTACACAACCATCAATGAATTCGTGTGCGTGGGAGCGCTCAGTTAAAGGTTGCACAACAATGGGGTGATGATATATTCGATACTATCTAGCAAGGGATGGGCCAGTTCTGTGTTGGCAAGGGTCGTTAGGTAGGACCTCGGTACATTTTTCTAGAGGTACTATGGCTGACGGTACCCCAATAGCCCAGTCATTAGTTGGAATCCATTCTCCGATGCATGCCTTACGTTTTCGATTGTAGAGCCTAGTATGTTGGAATGTGAGATGCAAGCATTTCAGCTATTTTATCTTTTTACTTTAAACCAAGACACTATGATAATATCAATGGATTTTGATATAAAATGTTTTGGTTACCGTAAGGTAAAAATCCATCCATTTTTATGTACGGTGTGGTCTTATGAGATACCCTTTGTTTGAAAAGTTTTCAAATGTAGAAATCAGTTTGATTGTTACTTGTTATCGTGTTTTACTCACGTTGGTTTACCAGACCGACCCGGTCATTATTCCATGTAATGCTCGGGTCAGGCCGAGCATGTTTTCCTAGGTTTAGTTAGATACTTTGGAGTTGGAGAGGAGATGGATGGTCAAGACGTATTCACGTATATTTTTCTTCCGCTATATTATAGAGTCTATATATTTGTCACTGAAAGGACATGTTTCTATAACTGTCCAAATTTAGGATAAGTCTAGTATACTCTGATGTTGTATATATGAATAAAGATGTTTCCTTTTTGTAAAGGTCATTGTTGTATTATATGTTATTCACTGCGTTGTGAGATTTTGTGTTGTTTAGTTTTCTTCTATCTTCACCTTCTTCTTTCACCCTAACAAATCGGTATTTCCGACACTTGAATGTTTTGCTTGTGATACGTTGAATGTATTAGTGTCGATTTTCGAGGGTCGAAAATTTGGTTCATTACAGATGCTTTGGGTCATACATCTGGATGCCTCTTTTAGGCAGAATAAACCTTCAAGCACCCATAACTTTTGATCCGTAGCTCCAAATGACTCGCTGTTTCTTTCGTTGCGATCATGGAGAAATTCTCTTCAATTTAAAGAATCATGAATTTACACAACTTTAATTTTTACTCTATCCTTATGTGTATCTTATACGTGTGTCGAAACACTCATTTGTGCAAGCCTATGCACACACATTCACACAAACACACATTAACTTATCAATTCACATTTATGGACTTCGCCGAGGTAATTACTCGATCTGGTATACTCTCATATAACTTGGTACATACTGTAATGACCCTATCGCTATACCCAGTTTAGCAAAGAACATTACAAGTAATGTTGTCTGCTAATCCGGAGAATACGGCTTGTTAATGGCGACCAAATGTGAATATATCTTTATACTAACATTGACACGTCATTTATACCTTTTTACTTAATATTTGAATTGAAATTTGACGTATGCAGTCTTAATATAAAGTAATAGACACATCGATTCCTCGGAATCAAAACAATATATCATATAAATATCAGTCGCAGATCACAGCGGAATAATAAACATTTATACAAATTGTGAGTCTACAAAATGAAATACTAAACTCAATAATATAGAAGTTTACAATTCTCTAATCTTGGTTATACATTTAATATACAAAGTCCAAATTTCCTAAATAGGATAAACTTATAGTCCAAATGTTTATCTCCTTGCTAGCCCAACCGTCCAAAGATCAACCTGTCCTATAACTTGAAAAGTCTCGGTCTGACCCGAGCAAAATAACACCCGGGTCAGACTATCTCTAAATATCCAATAGGGTGAGAACAAGATATAACACAAGAACAAATAATGTATAGGTAATACAAATGTCCAAGAAATAATAAGTAACGAGATTAACTTAACTTAGAATTCATCACAAGACACATGTTTATACATTTAGGTCATGAACACAAATTAGGCACTAAACATTGAATCCAAGAACAAAGAACAACATCTCTAAGCACACAAATATCAATATTTTAATTTAGAATCCATCACAAGACTCAAGAATATATATATATATATATATATTTATTTCACTAACACGGAATAGTTACAGAATCCTAATTTCCAAAATCCAAGAGATCTTAATCCAAACCGATCGTAATGATCATCCAAAACAATCACAATGATTATACTCAAAACCCGTGGCAAACAAACAAAAAAATTGGTATCGCTCGAACCGACCCGATACCAAGGATCGTACTCAGACTGGGAACACGGAATCACAGAATGATCTCAAGGATAGTCCATACCGATCAAGGTGGTCGTAGAAACCATGACTCGATAAATTTACATTTATTTAATATTATTATATCATTATGTTCAAAAAGAAATCCAAGAATAAACTTCTTAAGGATCTAGCAGCCACTTGTCGCATACCAAAAGAGAGTAAACTCTAAATTTCCAAATACTGTTGCCTTCAGTAATCATTAGAACTTAACCAATACGTCCCATACTGTATGGTGAAATCCAAGTATTTACTAAAAGCTAGTAAATATCACTTGTTATGAATACAACCGGAAAACTTGAACTACATTCTCTTAAGGATCCAGCAACTACTTGCCGCACAACAAAAGAGAGTAAACTCTAAAGTGTAAAATACTTCCTAACAACAATCAGACGAATTTAACCAAGGCATCCCATACCATCTGATGAAATTCGAGTATTCGCTGATGGACTAGTAAGTTCCACTCAAATATTCTATTCAATGAGTTATAACATATTCGACGAAGTATTATTCGAAAGCATTTAAACCAATAGATGACACTAAGTCGATTATTAGTACTCCTCAAATTATAGAATTAAGGTTCTCAAAACTTTTTTCTCTTTTAAGTTTATTATTTGAAACACTTATTATAATTTTCCAAAATCCATTCATTATTTAACTTTATAGAAATATTCATAGATTTGCTAAAATATTCCATAACTCTGAATTGTTCCAAGATTTTACTTATATACACAAAGTTGTCTCAAATTTCCATTTATTACATTATTCACAAAACCATATTTAATTACTCTTCTATATCCATATTAAAATATAACCATTTTATTTAGTATAAACTAAGTTTATACTTTTCAAAATTACATTTCCTAATTCCATGAATCCTATATTATTTATTTAATAAAACCATAATATTTATATTCCAAATCCATAATCACTTTTATGTAAAAATAGATTATATTTGTATTTTCAAATCCATAACTATTTTACTAAAAATGCTTAATATATGAAATAAATTGCTAAAAAATTATTTTTAATACTTATTAACCTAATTTAGAAATAATTCTAAGATTTGTAAATATAAATAATTCTCTTTTGTAAAATTACTTGTATATAAAGCTTATCTATTTATTTTATTTAACTCAAATTTATGATTTAAAGATCTGCAGTTTCGACTACCTAAATCTCATAGTTTTACAAAACTTAAAACATAAAAGTATCATCTTTCAAATAAGAAAAAGATCACCCAATTTGGATTTATGGTTTAAAAGTTATGACTGAAATAATTCAGATTTAAATTTATTAACTCTGTCTTTCATTGATAGGGCAACGACAAAGAAATGAATTTTTGACCATTTAAACTTCAAAATTATGCAAAACTCAGAACCTGAAAGTTGTAGCACAAAGTCTAAGATTTTCAAGACTTTAAGAATGATTAAATTCCAGTAAGTAACGAAAAAGTTACGGGCAATTTAATTTTAGGTTTTAAACTCAGCCAATTACACAGGGCAACGCAACACCATTAGTTTCAAACTCTATTTCGACCCTATAAACTACTGAATTTCGACAAGTGATAAAGTTAACTTATAGGTAACTAAAAGAATTTTCTACCACAAAAAGATGGTGTCAATTTGGAGCAATTTACATAAAGATATTGCTATTTTACTACATGGATTATTACAATTTATTTTCAGCAAGCAATCAAATAATCACCTAAATTCAAACAACCAATTCACAATCAAATTGAAAGCAATTCAATTAATAAACCATCCAATTCAATCCAAACAGCAACTAGTCAATTATACATATGAATTAGAGATTGTAGGACGAGTATTCAATTCACCTTTTAACTTCCTATAGCTTGCTATATCCTCAAATGATCCTTGTTAAAGCCTTAGCTTCACCAAAATAACCTAAAACTAAGAATAAAAATCCAATCAGCAAGTAATTCTTGAGATCAAATTTACTCTTTTATGGTTCTAAAAGATAGAGATAGAGTTTAAGATACTTACTTATCATTATAGAATAATAGCCATTTGATTTGCACTTGAATTTGATTGATTTAGGTCTAGGGTTTTCATTTTTGGTTTTCTGTTTCAGTTTCCTTTTAATGATAGAGGAGGGAACATACAAAAAAAGAGAAAGAGGATTTATCTTGTTGACTAAGTGGGCTTGACTTAAGAACCAAACCCAGTAAGAAAAGAAGTGTTGCTAATTTGATTCCTAGGAAAGTGTTACTAAATATTTCTCAATTCTCTTATTATAAAGAGTATTTTTACCTTAAACCAATGTTTTATTTAACATATTTTAATCTCTCAAAATTTACCAAAACCCATTTACAAGATAAAAATTCCCATTTATATAAATATAGAAATGTTTTGTACAATTAAATGTAACTTTTTAAAATAAAGGTCATTCTCTTTATTCTCAATAAAACTTTATAACTCCTAAATTGCAATTTATCATTTTAACAATAAAATCTCAATATTAACACTTAATTAAATTTACAACGTTTTTTAAAATCATTATTATATTATCAAATATAAGAATTAAATTTCATAAATTACTATTATAAATTAATCATCCTTAATTAATTAGGTAATTAACAATAGGGTTGTTACTCATACGGTGGTTGCTATGGTTACGTGAAATGCCGTAATGAACTTATATTCAATAATACTTCTATATTACTAAACAATTGTAAACAAGCTTCACCGGGGTGATTACTTGACCAGACACTTACCCATGCTACTTAGCGCATCCGGTGATTGATATGGTTACATGAGATTGCTTATAACCTTACCATATGCACATATAGATATTCTTGTATGCATATACAATCTATTACACAAATATTCACCTATTACAAACACAACTCTCATCCCAATTCTAGCTACAACACTAGAGTTGTTTCGATTGTATCTTAACTCTGAATACACATATACGTATACCCACTCATGCACATATACACATACTTATATCTAGTAGGCAATTCAACTATTTCTTGTTCAAATGTTACTTGTTTTAGTATAGTCTTTCTAATAAGTGTGAAACATCTCTTTATATCATTTATAAAATCATAAACCATTATATAAAATGTCATACTAGCTTATAATCACTTTGTAGCCTTTAGAATACTTAATAACTTCATAAAAAATCAAGTATTCGCCGATGAAATCTCATATCCATTTTATAAAATATAACTTCATTTATAAAATCATGGAACCATTTTATATATACTAATTAAGGCTTATAAGGTCTTTAATTGCTTTAATGGGGGATGTAGAACTCCCAAACCCCTTTATTAGCTTCTAACCTTTTTGCAAATCAATTCAAGTGGATTAATTACTATTTTCTAATAACATGCACATCATTACACTACTTAATTAATCCTAAATCAAATAATAACATCATAAACAATCACTCTATTAGCCCAAACCAAATCTAGGGCTTACTAACTATTTTCAAAACAAAGTATAAGGGTTTTAAACAATTATAGCTAATGGAAACATGTTTATAATATGAATACAAGTCTAAACTAACCTAATCATTCTCTGAATCACTACATATGATTCAATATTAAGCAATAAACGAAAATATGAAGTATAACTCATAACTTGATAAGGGGAATCAACCCACACACCTTTTTTCCTAAATCAAGCTCTAATCACCAAAACCCATCTCCAAGCTAACTTTAAAGTTGAGATCTTTCTCCAAAATCAGATTCAAGCTAATTCCTTCATGGGTTTTGTAGAGAATTGGAAGAGAGGAATTATGGTGATTTTTATTTTAATTTATACATTTATTGAGAGGTATTAGGTTAAGGGATTAGAATGTGCTTAAGATGGGATTAAAAGACCATTAGAGAAAGAGGAGAAGGGATGAATGTAAATGAGAAGTGAATTAGAGATAGTGAAGGGAGTTAGCCACATATAGGCAAATAATGGGCTAAGCCCCAATTCTTTCCATCTGGTACTATTCCAAACTCCAAACATGTTTAACCTTATACTCGTTCAAATTTGCAACATCTATCCTAACTCAATGAAAACTGGTCTCAAGTTCTAATTCGGCCGTATGCAAAAAAAATCTCATTTTAGACTTCCAATTCAATAGTGACTTAATATCTAAATTAACTATTTAAATATACTATCGTTAAATATGTGGGTTGTTACAATCGATGTCATAGACTTCAACAAAGGCATTGCCATCTATTTTCAATAGTGTCGCCGAAACTATTGCTTTTGAAGTAACCTATAGTGGCGTTAATGATTCCACCATTATTTGACTCCGCATGTTTTCAAAGATGGCGGTGACTCCGCTTATTTTCTCTTCGGCTCTTGTGTGGTCGCACTTCTATTCTGGCTATAGTGACGCTGCCTATTATCTTTAAGGCATTGATACCGATACTCACCAATCTCAACACTATTTATTAAGGCTTTATACTATGTAGACCAGCTTTTATACTTTACGACGTCGATACTCTATGAAGTGCGACATGTATGATATCGACCTGATAGCCTTATATTTTGTACATTAAAGATTTTAACATGATTTTTGATAATAAAGCAGGGTGACGACCCTTAAGGGCGAAGTGGACACCGAGTTTTATCAATTTAATAGTTTTATTAAGTTTTGGCTTTATGGCCTATAGCTTGAGTGGCAACGACCACAAATGATTTTGAATTTCATCAATATTGTTTTATAAAAGCATATATCATGGCATAAATAATTTGAATAAAGTAAAAGGTTATAATTTTCTTTAATTTAAAGGTATGATTTCAAGAGTTAATTCATTTATAAAGATATATGTTTTCAAGGAAATAAAAATGGTGCTTAGCCAAGGATTTTACCAAAGTGAGCACTATTCTTATCACCTTTAGATAAATTATAATAGGATGAATTGACTCAGAGATTAGAAAACTAGATGAGACTGGTGTAGGGTACCGCTTTATACTTTAGCTGTTAGCCAGATATAAGTTTGAAATTCTAGTGCATAAGACTTTGTCATGGATAAGACTAAAAGTAGGCTTACGCACAGAAAGAAATATACTAAGATGAGATAGGTTATTGGCGAGCCCGCAAAACCATTAGGATCAGAGTGACAATAGGAAAAGTAAGCTTCAAACGGATCGTCAATTTGTCTTTTAACAATATGTTAGAGAATTTGACATATCTGGTAGGCCCGAATCAGTCATAGGTTTGTAGTTACCTTGAGAAAACTATGATGTTGGGAAGATGGTCCATTGATTTAAGCAGATTGATCATGATTACCTATGTTGCATGCGTGCATGTTATTGTTTACATTATCTATTTTAACCATTGTGGTTGCAGGAGTTATTTGCAAAAGATATATTTTAAAGGGGATATTAGTAAGGGGAAAACATGTCCTGCTCAGTGGCGTGGTCTCATCGAATATTTCTAAACCGATATCGCATATTATTATTCGCATCATAATATTTGTTTGACTTGATGTTTATGTTTTTCCCCTTAAACTCTCGGATGCTCAAAATTTGATTTGAGTTGGTTGAAAAAGGGTTTATAGGTTATTTAGATTGGATGGATAAAGTTTTCGGAGACGTGCAGGAGGCAGATCTAGCTATGAAGGAGATTATTCGTATATATTATATGATGTGTTAAGATTTTGTTGGAACATATGTAAAGATAGATATTATAACTATCCAGTAGTAAACTCTGATTAATCAATGGGGCATCTTCATATGTCGCTCGTGGAGTACTTTGTAGTAATTATATTTTATTTGAAACTTGGCAATGTTTTGGGATTATGTAATGAATATGAAATGTTATCTTTAAAATGAAATGAGAAAGTTTGTTTGAAATTGTGTTTAAGAAAATTTCATGACGTTATTGGTGCAATTAACATATCCGCATTTTGTCACTAGAAATTAATACTATAGACGACTGCAACATCTATATTGGTTAGTTTCGGACCCAAAGTGGGGGATGTTATAGAAGAGATGTTTTCTTTCTTTGGTGGTAATAAGACAATTAATGAAGAGTCGGAGTGGGCAGAATTAGAAAAGGAAGTTCTTTCATAAAAAGGGAGCTCAGAAGGGTAGAGCCGCTAAGAAAGGAAAGGCCAAATTTGTGTGTTACAAGTGTGATAAGAAAGGGCATTTTGCAAATGAATGTCATTCTAGTGACAAAAAGAAGGTGATTAGGAGAAAGAACATCGAGTGCTTTAACTATGACCAGATTGGACATTATAAGAACCGGTACAAGGAACCAACCAAGGGTGAGAAGGGGAATGTGTTTGCTTTGGAACCATCTGCCTCGAGACCCACAGTAAAGGAGAAAGGAAGGGCTGTGATAGGAGGTACACTTTTGATTTATGGTTTACCTGTTAGAGTATTATTTGATACTAGTGCATCAAATTATTTTATTTTCCATTGCTTGGTAGATAAGCTAAGTTTAGAACCATCATACCTAGTTACTTCGTTAAGGGTTGCAAACCCAATAGGGGGTTATGCAACTCTTGGGATGAGGTGTGACCATTTAGAGTTTGAATTGTTAGGTTATATATTTTCCTACAGTTTGCATGTGTTTTATTTCGTAGGCTTTGGGATTATTTTAGATATGGACTAGTTTAGTAAATATGATGCTAGGATATTTAGCCAAGATAGGAAAATATTACTAAGACATAGTAATAGTAGCGACCGACTTATATACTCAATAGAGGACTCGAATTTTGATGTTTTTTCTTTATTGGGTGCAATGCGGAAGAAGACAAGTTGAACCTAGTTTTAATCGTTAGAGAGTTTGTTGTTGTCTTTGAGCCAGTGACAGGACTACCATTGATATGAGCTTTTGAGTTTCAAATAAACCTTGTACTTGGAGCTGAACTTGTTAGTAGACCGCCTAGTAGAATGACACCTAAAGAGATGTAGGAGATAAAGGTGCAACTAGTGGACTTAGAAGGAAAAAGTTTCATTAGACCAAGCAGTTCGTCATGGGAAGCGGCCACGGTATTCGTGGAGAAACCGAACAGGTCGTTAAGGTTGTGTATTATTTATCGTAAGTTGAATGAAAAGATGACAAAGAACTGATATACTTTACCGAGAATCGACGACTTATTTGATTGGTTGAGTGGAGCCAAAGTATTTTCCTAATTGGATTTAGTGACAGGATTTCATCAATTAAGAGTGGTCGAGAATAAAATCCCTTTGACGACGTTTTGAAGAAGATATGGTTTGTACTAGTGGTTAGTAATGCTACTCGGACTGATTAATGCGCCTGCTTTCTTCATAGATTTAATGAGCCGAATCTTCCATGTATTTGGATAGATTCTTGTTAGTATTTATAGATGGCATTTTGATATGTTCTTGGAATGAGCAAGATCATGAGACTCGTCTTAAAATAGTGCTTGAGACATTGAGGCAGCATCAGCTGAAAGCGAAGTTTTCAAAATGTCAGTTTTGGAAGATAGAAGTGAACTTTCTTGGTCATGTAGTCTTAGAAGAAGGGTTGTCGGTAGATCCATCAAAGATAGATGCTGTTAATAATTAAAATAGACTCGAGATAGTAACTAAGATAAAGAGTTTTCTTGGGTTAGCTGGCTACTATCGGAGATTTATCAAGGATTTCTCCCGTATAGTAGCACCGATGACTAAGTTGACAAGGAAGGATGTGAAGTATGTTTGGGCTGATAAATGTGAGGAGGCATTCCAAATGTTGTTATTAACCAATGCGCCCTTGTTAATTGTCCTGGATGGAAATAAAGATTTTGTGGTGTATACCGATGCGTGCGGAATAAGGTTAGAAACAATGTTAATGAAAAGGGGTAAAGTGATTGCAACTTCTCGACAGCTCAGACCGCATGAAGTTAGGTATCTAATCAATGACTTAGAATTAGCTGCTATAATTTTTGCTTTAAAAGTGTAGAGGCACCACATTTTGGGGGAGAGATTCAAGCTATTTAAGGATCATAAGTCTTTAAAATACTTATTCACTTGGAAGGAGTTAAATATAAGATGGTAGAGGTGGTTAGAATCTATAGCTGTTTTGTGATTTTGGAATAGAGTACACACCAGGGAAAGGAAACAAGTTAACAGAAGCACTTAGTAGGAAACATCAAAATGCGGTATTAGCAATGTTAGCCGAATGGAAGGATTTGGAAATGTTAGCTACTTATAGTGTGCAGATAAGATCAACAGCTAGTTCTAGTCAGAGCATTACAATGCTATCTTTCTTAGAAGTTTGACCAATACTGATTGAAAAGAATGTTTCTAAGCAAAGAGATGATCCATTGCTAGCTGAATGAATTAGAAGATTGGAAAGTGGAACTAAGAGCGATGATTTGAAGGGTTTCTATCTTGATCAAAATGGATGGTTGAGAAAGAAGGGACGATTGTGTGTTCCAGATGTTGGAAATCTAAGGAAAGAAGTCCTTAGAGAGTGTCATCGATTAAATTTTTACTATTCATCCTGGAGGAACTAAGATGCATTGAGATATGAAGAGAAATTTATTTTGGGAATGTATGAAAAGAGATGTGGGCTTATAGGTAAAACAATACTTAAACTTTCAGCAAGTGAAAGCCGAGCATCAGAAGCAAAGTGGATATCTTCAGCCTCTGGATATATCAGTATTGAAATGGTTTCTATATCTATGGATTTCATAGACGGGTTGCTAAGGTCGAATAGAGGAAATGAAAGTATCCGGGTTGTAGTGGATAAACTGACTAAGAGTGCACACCTTATACCCCTTAAATCGGCAAAGACATTAACTATTTTAGCTAAGCTATGTATGAAGAATATAGTAAGATTACATGGGATTCTTAGTGTTAGTCCATGAGATGATGGTTTTGATGACAACAACCTTAGAATAGATTATAAAATATAAATACTAACATTACAAGTTTAGATATATATGTATATGCAGGATCTCACCATGCAGGTATCAAGAATGAAGACTGTACAGTATAGAGATTCAAGACATAGAGATAGAAGACTCATGAGTATCAAGATTATCAAGAGTTCAAGAGTTCAAGGTTAAGTTTGTTTTATTAGGAATATTTGTTAAAACTTGTAGAAAAGCACTGGCATCTTAATATCCAATTTATTCGTGGAATGGAATCCACTTCGAGCCCATTAAAGGGATGGAACCCTAAGTAGGATGGAACCTACGAAAATCTAGTGGGACATTGTTTTGTATCCACTAATTTTAATTCAAGTGATTTTACAAAATTATCTTGTTTTCAAAATGATTTCAAAACTTTCCTTTTAAAGATTCAAAACTCTCTATCCTAATTTTAAATAATTTTAGCCTCAGAACATCTTTAATTTCAAAGTTAAATTACTCCTGATTTTAAATGTCTTTTCAAATAATATATTTAATTTTTAATATTTATACTTAGATTTAAATATAAAATTATAGTTAAATTATGTATATATTGTTCTTTATATTTACTTATGAATTTCAACTATATTCAAGTATATTTATAAAGTTTTAAATAGTTTCTATATAAGATAAATATTTTTTATAGAAATTCAAAATATCAACTTTGGCTGAGGGATGTCGACATGCCCCTAGGCACTATGTCGACATAGTGACAGTTGAAGTTCAAAATTCAAATTTCAAAAGAAGTGTATATTCGCCATAACTCCTCACGAATGGACATGACTGTTGTTCTTCTATAAATAGGGGTCAGTTTCAACGAATTTTTAATCATATTTTTCTGGTTTTCACTCTTCTTCTTCCACATTTCTTAATACAAAATCATACCATTACTCTGCCGAAATCAACATCGAATCATACTCGATTACTTCTAGTTTGATTCTACATCACTATCTCTACAAGTTTCTCAGTGCTATTCAGAGTTATAGACTTCTTTGTAATATATTAGCGAGAAAAGGTGTGATTGTAGCCTTGGAAATCAATTAAGCGAGAAAAGGTGTGATTGTAGCCCTGGAAATCAATTGGGTGAACTTGTTGCCCTGGAAATCAAGTATCTCTACCCAGAGGATTGTCATTCTGAAGGGTGTACCTCGTAGCCTTGAAAACGAGGGTTGTAATTGTTGAATTGTTGTTGAAAGGAAATCCGTACTTGTGTTGCGGGACTGGATGTAGGGTAACTCCGAACCAGTATAAAATCCAGTGTGTTCTTTCCTTTACTGCTTTTACTTTATATTTGCATATGTGTTTGATTCTATGTTCATATCTGTGTCTGATTAGTGTATACATTGTTAACAAATTAAGATAAAACTCAAAAAGATTAACAAATTTCTTAAAACACTATTCACCCTCCTCTAGTGATAATTCTAGCCTTAAGATCCTTAATCCGCATTTCTCACATTTGGTATTAGAGCTTTGTTTTCAAAAGTTTCATTATCTGAATTTTGAAAAAGTTCAAAATGGCTAGTAACACTAGTACTGCTACTACCACCAACACTAGTTCATTTGTAGAAGGTCAGTCTACTGCCAGACCACCACTTTTTAATGGCAGTAACTATGCATATTGGGCATGTAGGATGAAAATATATTTACAATCTGTAGGATTAGATACTTGGAATATCACACAAACTGAATATTCTGAACCCACAAATAATTTTGCATAGTGGACCACTGAGCAAAAGACTGTTGCACAAAATAACTCTAAAGCAATGAATATTCTGTTTTGTTCACTTGAAAGAAATGAATTTAATAGAGTGTCAGTTTGTAAGTCTGCAGATGAAATCTGGAAAACTTTGCAAGTAACTCACGAAGGAACAAACAAAGTTAAACATACCAAAATTTCCATGCTTACAAATCAGTTTCAGTTATTTAAAATGAATACTAATGAGTCTATTTCATATATGTATAGTCGATTTCAAGATATTGTGCATTCTTTATATCTTTGGGAAAGGAATTTTCGGAAGAAGATCAAGTCAGAAAAATTTTAAATTCTCTCACTCCAGAATGGGATCAAAAGACACTTGCTATTGAAGAGGCAAATGACATCAGTACTTTAAAGATAGAAGAATTGATTGGAAATCTAATGTCGTTTGAAGTTCAACTGATCGGGAGAAGAGAAAGCAAAGCATCTGAAAAGAAATCAATGGCATTCAATGCATTGACCGATGGATCAGACTCAAACAGTGATAATGATGAAGAGATAGCATTTATGACCAGGAATTTTAGGAAATTCCTAAAGTACAGAAAATTGAATAGTTCCAAGAGAAACAACTTTAAGAATTCCGGTAATCAGATTACAGTACCAAACTTTATCAAATGCTTCAATTGTGATGAAGCAGGTCATATCAAAAGAGACTGTCCGTATCCAGATAGGCAGAATCCTCATATGAACAATGAACCAGCAAAGAAATGGAAGCATGCATTTACTACTACTCTAGTTGACTCAGACTCGTCCTCAAGTGATGATGATCAGAAGATGGATAATTCGATTTTGTGTTTCATCGCAGTTCACGACTCCGATGAATTCAGAGAAACGGACTCAGAAAAAGGTACACATTTATAATACAATTGGTTGAAATTGCTTGCATAGAATTAGTTGCTTGATTGTTTGATTGATTGATTTTGAATTGATATGTTGTTTGAATTTTAAAATTTATTTTCTATTTTCTATTATTATTTTATTATTATTTTTATTATTTTTGACACATTCTAAAATATATTATAAATACAATAATATTTCAGAAATATAGACAATAATAATAATATTTATATATATATATATATATGTATTAGATAACTTAGGAAAAATCATGTCATGAAAATTCAAAGGCACATGTCGACATGGCCCCTACTACGATGTCGACATGCCTACCTGAATTTGAATTTCAAATTTTGAATTCAAATGTTTGAATTTCCCTCCACCTTTTCACTTCATTTATTTCTCCGAAAAGATACCTTTTGACCAGAGAATATGTCCTTTGAAAGTCTGTTTATTCACTATCTTTTATCATATCATTTCACTTTTATTTTCAAATTCAAACTCTCTTTTCATATCTTCAAGCTCTCTACTCTCTACTCTAATGGCTTCTTCAAGCAACCTCTCAACCATGAGAATTTCCAGAAAAATCAAAGAGCAATTATTCAATGATCCGGAGGCAATTAAAGCATACATCAATTATGCTAATTATGCCAAAGTCCATCCCGGAAAATTTGCTATTTTTCAAGACTTTTCTTCTTATGAAATTGATTCTCTTTTTGCAAACAATGGTGTTTTAAGTCTTATTGACTCTTTTCAAAATGATTTTGTTTGCTATCCTAATCTTGTCAAAATCTTTTATGCTAATTTAAACCGTGGTTTTTATAATGGAAATGAGAATGAAATTTGGAGTAGTGTCAAAGGCACTCAAATTGTTTTGAATTGTGATCTTTTGGGTACCATTCTTAATTGCAAAAGCACGGGAATGGATCTTTCTAGTTTTAAAATCGATGAACATGATCGTGAGACATTTCATCATATTTTTGAAGGAGATGAAAACTTTGAATTTAAAAACCGAAACTTTCGTCCTAAAGCAAGAATTGTCAATCTTCTCTTACAACATACTTTGACCCCAAGATCGGGAAATTTTAACAATCCTACCTCAAAAGTGTGCAAAGCACTTTTTGCTATTTTAGGAAATTATGATATCAATTGGGCGCAAGTTATTTTGGATGAACTTCGTCCTAAAAATTTTGAAATGGGAGAAAACACTTTATATCATGGAATTTACCTTACTCGGATTTTCAATTTTTTTGGAATGGATTTCTAAGGTGAAGAATTTGTCTCTAGAAAAGTTTTTAACATATCAAACATTTCTCTCATGAAAATCCCATATGTTTTTCAACCTTATGAGACTGTTACCGAAAAGGAAGAGCGTTTGGCTCATAAAGAAATGGAAGAGGAAGAAGAAGAAGAAAGGGATGAAATGGAAATAGAAGAAGAAGAAGGTGAAACATCCTTAGAAAGTATTGAATATCCTTCCAATCCATCTAACAAAACCCTTCTCAAAAACCAAAAGATAATTGTGGAGAATCAACGGATTTTAAACTGATCCGTTAGTAAGAAGTTGGATAACATGTCTTCGAAGATGAACAAGTTCCTTTCAAAAGTCAGCAAGAAACTTGGACTATCTTCATCATCTTCATCTTCTAACTAGTTTTATCTTTTGGTATCTTATTGTATTTGTCTTAGTTTGTTTTATTTCGAATGTTCGTGTAATTCTTTATGTTTAATCATTGCATTATCCTATTATGCAATGAAATTGAATTTCCTTCCTGTCATCTAGCTTATTTTATATCTTGAATAAATGTTAGTATATTATAGAAATATATATACATCATTATTCATAGAATAAAATTATCATCAAAATTCACTATAGTATGTCGACATACCCATCTTGACCATGTCGACATGTACTGGTCAGAAGTGATTATTAAATTTGAATTTGAAATTTGAATAACTACCAAATGTCTATTCATTTCAAATGAATTTCTACACCTATATATACCTTTTTCTTCCAGAAATCTTCACTGAAATTTATTTTTCATTCTCTGTATCCTTCATTTCTTTCTCTAATTCAATTATGGTCCTATTCACAATCTATCTAAAAATCTTGAAGAAACACTCAATTCATTCAAGAATATTCTCTCTATCATCCTCCGTAATCAACGTCACTTAGTATTGAGTCAAATGCAGATGATCAAGGAATAAGAGAGACACTTCGATGCAATTCGTTGGATGATTTCCTCCCTGCACAAGGATGATAATGAGGCACATCCTTCCGTTTCTCTATCTGTTGATAATGAGAATTGGGATGCCATCAAACAAGACCCTATCTTTGGAGAAGAAGGATGGGTTGATGTTCCTCGTAACGTTTAATTTTCTTTCTTTGTTTGATTTGTCTGAATTAATTTGTTTGATTTAATTTAGTTTGAATTGATACTTTGTGTGGATTGATTTTATTTGGTTTGAAGATTGGTGTGTGAAACATATATATATACACTGAAATGAATATAGTCTTTAATTAAGTTATCATGCTCATAAGTATCATTATTTCTTAATCTATATATTATATATTCCGTTGTATAGTTTATCAATGAAGGTACTAAAGTCCAAGAGTAAGGGGGAGTAAATTTTTTGTTGATGACAAAGGGGGAGAAATATAAAATAGGGTAGTTAGGCATAGATTAAGGGGGAGTTGTTAGTTTTAGGGGGAGTTATTAGGATAGAAAGAATATTTTATAAACAAAGGTTGTCATCATCAAAAAGGGGGAGATTGTTAGTCCATGAGATGATGGTTTTGATGACAACAACCTTAGAATAGATTATAAAATATAAATACTAACATTACAAGTTTAGATATATATGTATATGCAGGATCTAACCATGCAGGTATCAAGAATGAAGACTGTATAGTATAGAGATTCAAGACATAGAGATAGAAGACTCATGAGTATCAAGATTATCAAGAGTTCAAGAGTTCAAGGTTAAGTTTGTTTTATTAGGAATATTTGTTAAAACTCATAGAAAAGCACTGGCATCTTAATATCCAATTTATTCGTGGAATGGAATCCACTTCGAGCCCATTAAAGGGATAGAACCCTAAGTAGGATGGAACCTACGAAAATCTAGTGGGACATTGTTTTGTATCCACTAATTTTAATTCAAGTGATTTTACAAAATTATCTTGTTTTCAAAATGATTTCATAACTTTCCTTTTAAAAGATTCAAAACTCTCTATCCTGATTTTAAATAATTTTAGCCTCAGAACATCTTTAATTTCAAAGTTAAATTTGTGATATCCCGGGTTTTTGGTCAGTATAAATTTAATAATCTGTATTAATAATTTAATCTTTTAAAAGTTAATAAATATTTAATCTGGCAATATTGATAAGATTTATTTTCAAAGCTAATAAAGTTTTAATCTATTTATAATATATATATTGTTATATATTGTGAATAGGATATCTTTTGTTTTAAATTAAAGATGAATTTTCAAATTTGTAATATATATGTATATATATGTTATAATTTGGATTGTTGAAATTTAATTAAATCTATTGATAAATATATATATGTATAAATTGTGATTTTAAAAGCTTTGTTTTAAAATTTAACATTTTTCAAAAGGTTAATTTAGATTTAATTCAATTGTTTTCAAAATATAAGACAATTGTTTATTTTAAATGTGATAGTTTAAAAAGGGGTTTAATCAAAGTTTTATTTTAGTTTTCTTTAAAGTGTTAAATTTTAAATGGTTATATAATGTTCTAGACTTTAAAATACATGAATAAGGAATTTATTTATATTTATAATTAGTTTTAACATATTTTCTTTTAAAGGTAAACTAATATTTATTAATTAAGTAACTAAAAAAGTAAGTTTTATATTAACATTTAAATTAAATGAAAATTTATTTAAAATTACTTAGGACATGTGTTAGTATCTTAACACATGATAATAACAATTGTAAGCATAAGAGCATTTCAAGTTAACAAGTGGCAACATTTTCTTTATTTAAAATCTTATTTTATAAATAATATAGTTAAGAGAAATCTGGTTTTTCATTCTCAGTTCAAAACACTTTTACTATCTCAATTCTTTTCTTCTTATAAACTAAAACCTGAAACCCCATAATCAAAAGAAAGTAAATCAAACAATTATCTCATCTTCAATCTGGGTTCAAGCAACTAAATCAAGCACTGAATCAATCTGCAACTTTCAAACCTGAGCAATTCAACAGCAATTGGAAAATCATTAAAATCTGTAAGCATGCAAAGGCACTCAAAATCAACCTACAACAGTTCAACTAAATAATCAAGTAAAGGCAGTTTCAACAACAAAGAGAAATTAAAAGCTTTTTGCCAGAATTCGAATTTCAAAAACCTGGTAGTATCAAAACTGTCCTCTGTTTTAATGTGAGTAAATATATTTTAAAAACAGTTTAAATTTGGATTTCAGTTAGATGATTTTGAATGAAAATATCCTGTTATCTGAAATGCTGGAATTAAATGTATGCATGCTTGTATATGAGTGTTTGATTGCCTGTATAGATATAATTTAGCCTCTGTGTAGTGATAGTAGACTTGATCTCTTAATAAAACCATTATCTCATCATTTAATCACTGTTAGCCCTTGATTTGTGAATAAAAGATGTTTAAAATCATATAATATCACTATTGAAAATAAGTTGTGGAATTTTTATAAAGTATTTGTCTTGAAATTTTATAAACAGCAGTAAAAATATAAATTTGGTCAAAAATTGATTGATTCAATTTTAAGTTTTGATTGCATGATTGGATTCAATATAGAAAATCATGAATTTTAATAGGTATAACTCGATTTTTAGTTTGGAATTTAGGGGGCTTTCTCGAGTTGTTTGATTGTGGTATTTTGATCGATTTCCATCGATCAACGACGAACTGGACGTCGTATTTGGGTTTGAAGATCGATTGTATGATGGAGTTCAACAGAAAAATGGAGATTGAATTTTTAGATGACCGGAGTGGGTATACGAAGATGAAATAGGGTTTTGTCTCTGTGTTTGTCGTTGATATTCAAATGGGTTTCGAGACGTCGAGAGGTGATCGGAGTCGATCGCGAGGCCTTCAATAGGAGCTGGAGGTCGAGGATGAACTACGGTGATGATGGCGAAGCTTCTCGTGGCATAGATCGTCGGAGGCGAATCGAGTTTGTCTGGTGATACGTTTCCAGGTATGGGTTTTTGCTCGAATTCGAATCTAGTTCGAATCGAGGAAAATGGAGTGGTCGAGCATGGTGACGAAGTGATAGTCGACTTGTCGGAGGCCAGGCGTAGTTCGTCGTCGATCAGAAGAGACGTGCACGTGCACGAGCACGTTTGTGTATCTGGGAGATTTTGGTTTTGGGGAAGAAAGTAGGAGCTCGGGTTTCGTTCGGGGGAAATCGAGTTTTACTCGAAGCAAGTCGTAACGTGAGTTGGTCGTGAGTGTTAATTCGAGTTTCCACGAGCTTTACTCGGGTTTGGTAGGAGCAGGTTTAAGATTTTTTTTTAAAAGGAAATGTTTTAAAGTTTTAAACAAAAGAAATTTTGTTTTGTAATGTTTTCTGAGTTTTAAAATAAAGGTAAAACAAGATTTAACTATTAAACTAGATTGTTTTCTAGAATTGTTTTAATAAGTTTTAAATAATTTAAATAAATAAGTTTTAAAGATTAGAAAAGTGGATTTTCAAAATGATCTTTGTATTAAAGTTTATTTAAATAACTTTGAAAGGTTTCAAAGATTTTAAAGGTTAAAATTAATGTTGTAATTGTTTAATTAAAATAAAGAGTTTATCTTAAGTAATTAAGATTTGATTTATTAAAGGAAATTAATATGTGAAATTAATAAGGATAATTCATTTATTGAAAATGATTTAAGAATAGATAATAATTTAATTAAGATAATGTTTTTCTTAATTAAGATCTTTAAGTATTAAAAGTTAAGAAATTATTTAATTAGTTAAATAATTAGTTAAATAATTAACCAAGTAATTAATTAATGATTAATTAGAGATAATCGTTTATAAATTAATTAAGCATAATTACTTGATGGAGTAACTAAGGAATAATTACTAGATGTAATTAAATAAAGGGAAGTTATTTAATAAAGTAATTAGAGGATAATTATTTTATAAAGTAATTAAATGAAAGTGATTAAGGGTTAATCATCCAGTGTTATTAATTAAAAAATTTAGTTAATAAAGTTAATTAAAGGATTAAGATTAATTAATAAAGTTATTAATTAATTGTTAAGGTAATTAATTATAAAGTAATTAATAAATGGAAGTAATTAAGGAAAGTTAATTACTGGATTATATTAATCAAAAGTAATTAATAATTATGGATTAATTAAGAATAATTACTTAATGTAATTAATAAAATAAGATGTAATTAAGGGTAATTAGTTTATAATTAATTAATGATGTAATTAAGAGTTGATTAATTAAGATTAATTAATAAATTGTAGGTGATTATAGAATAACTAATTAATTGTAATTAATTAAGGATTAAGGTAATTGATTATAATTAATTAATTAATGAAGTAATTAAAGGTTAATTACTGTATTGGTTAAGAATAATTAATTTGTGAAATTAATTAAGGATAATTACTTAAATGTAATTAAAGTAGAATTAATCAAGGTGATTAATTAAGTGGATAATTAGAGAAAGATTAATTAATTTATTTGTAATTAATTAATGATTATATAAGTAAGATTTATGATGAAGTAATTAATTTAATTTATTTTAAATTAATTAGAAATGAAGTAATTAATTTAATTCACTTTAAATTAATTAAAGATAGAGATAGTTAATTTAATTCATTTTAAATTAATTATGTTGTTATTAAGTAAATCATTGCTTATGTATGAATGGATGACATTGATTTGTCTTGAATGGATGTAATCTCAGAAATGAGATAAGTAATGTTGTGTGGTATGAATGTTTGGTTGCATTATGATGGTATTATAGATTAACTATTGTGATGTTGATATGGATTACATATTAGTTATGAATCATTTGTATATTTGGTAATGTGATTATCAATTGTGAATTATGAATTATCTATCTGTATGAATATAGATAAGTTAAATTGTTTAAACCTTTAAACAACTTGGCCTTAAAAGATACGTTTTGGATTTCGATAAGACCGGGATCGGGTTTCCGTATACCGGAATTCCAGGTCTGGAGACCCGAATACCACATCGATCCAAATTAACGATAGGTCGTGAATCTCAAGTGAAGATGAAGATTTAGAGTGCAAGGGTTATTGTCGTTAACTCTGAGGGTGATTCCAAAACGAGTGTAACGAGATAATGCCTTCGGTTTCGTTCGAACCCGGAACGAACTTGTATGGATTGAATGCTTTCAGCACATCGTCAGGCGGACGATGAGCATTCTAAGTGATATGTTCTGATTAAAGGTAATCGTAACCTCAAGCCTCATCAACCGGGAATGGCTAAAACAGGGGAGGTGCAGCAAGGCTTCGTGGGTAGCACCCACTGAGAGCAAGATAGATCCCTGTTTAGAGGTCCCTTTTCTTTTCATTCGGCTTAGTGTGTGGTTGGTCGCGCCAACTACGGGGTTATCTTGTTCGGGATTATCCAGTAAGGGATGGTTCCGGCTTTGTGTTGCAGGGGAGCGGGCGTACTCCTCGGTACGGTGATCTAGGCCACGTACTGTGACGGGCGGTACCCCAGTAGCCCTGCCATTGTATGGAATCCAAACTCCAATAAGTGCCGTACGTATTAGTTGTGCCCAACTATGTTGGAATGTGAGATGTAAGCATTTCAGCTATTTCTGTATTTTACTTGAAAACCCTAGACCCTATTATAATACAATCGGATTTCCTATCAAATGTTTTAGTTAGCGTAAGGTAAAAACTTACCCATGTTTATTTGTGGGGAGTCTTACGTGATACTTTTGTTTTCAAAGGTTTTCAAAGTTAAGCAATCTAACCGTTTACTCACACCAGACCCATGTCTGACCCAAGTGTTTATTTTCTGTTTTATTAAACTCTTGGGTACTCAATATTGTATTGAGTAGTCAAGGGATTCAGGATAATCTTGACGAATTCTGGAGGAGCTATGAAGCAGGAGGCTTCAGCGAGTAGATATATAGAGTTTCCGCTGTGATTGTAGTAGTCTGTATTGTACTGATGTACTTGTGTTGTATAATAGACAGAAGTTTATAACTGTCTATTCTGTGATGTATAAATTGTGTACTCTGATGTATATGATACTATGTAATATCTTATGTGATAATATATTTCTCGTTCCGCTGTGAGATTTCTGATGTGTTGTTGTTCTCTCTTCTTTTCTTTTCTTCTTCTATCCCTTTCTTTCTTCATAACGATGCGTCTTTCTGGGCAAAGAAATTCGGGTCGTTACAGTTGGTATCAGGGCAAGAGGTTGAGTGAATACCTAGGCTCTGAAGTGGTGTCTATCTTGAGAGCGCGTAACTGTTAGTTATATAAAAATGGTTTTATATTGTGTTAATTGATCGGTTGAGTGGTATATGGATTCTGGTCAATACGAGTAGCTAACGTTATTGATAGGGATCTCTAAACACTTGAACCAGGCCAACGGACACAATATTGTTTTAAAGAGGTAGATGAAATAATTTTACCCAGAAATAATTTCTATATAAAAAAATATATATCATTTTAAATATATATATTTATGTATTTCTACCTATTTATTGGGTTACCTGTTCGGGTTTTCCAATATAAGTTATAAAGGTAGATAAGGTGGTAGTGTGTGTAACACAATTACCAATAGTTGGAGTTTGAATGTTTGAGGTTGGAAGTATATATCGAGACTGTAAACCCAATATCGTCTCGAGTAAGTTGGCAGTATGGAGTAAGGATGTCTCGGATCTCTGAAGAAAATCCTTTTCAAGATTCGGAGTCCATTATTGGAATGTAAGATTGGTTGAGCTCGGGTGAGCAGATTTTCTAGAATTGAATCTATCAGTTGTGCAGAAGTAAGTGATGGTAGCTTGGCGACTTCAGGAAGGAGCAGTTGTGTGATAAGACGCAGTATCTATGGATGTTCCCGAAGGAGATTTTCTTTTTGGAACAAGATTAAGAAGGTATTGGAGGAACAGTTGATGTCTACCGCAGGAAAGACTCGACTGTATAGGAATTCTCTGATATCAAGTAAGAGAGTTTTGTCTATTTTGAAGTATGGGACTAAGGTCGATTAGTTGTTCTTCGGACATGGTCTCATTGTTCCCTTAAGAAGAGTAAGTTATTGGCGATTGGTTTGGAGCCCGAGTTTCTTTTGGATGTCTGCCATCTCGGAGATTCGTTGAGAGGTTTGTTGATGGTTTTAGTTTTGAGAAGCCTTTGGATTAGAAGTTCTTGGTTAGCTGTGATAGCAGTGCAGCTCGGAGTGTTCGGTGTGCTGTCGAGATAGAGTTTGGAAGCAGCAGTGTGGTTCGTTTCTTCGATGGTTCCGGAATCTTTGTGGTTCTTCTATCAGCAGTCCGGGAAGATGGTGAATGTTTTCTTGAAGGGTTAACCTTGTTTGGAAAAGTTTAAGGCTGTTTTAATTGGTAAAGAGAGAACAGTATCTTTAGAATCCGAACTAGGTAGGATCGCAAAAGTGACTTGCGATTAGTTTGAGAGTTCATCTTGAGTAATCTTTTGTATGGAGTTGAGGCATCTCAAGAGGAAGTAAAAGTTATCGAAGAGGTCAAAGATTTAGTTTATATCGATTTGGTTCCTAGAGAAGGATTTGGTGAAGTATCTTAGAATTTTATGGAGTATCTGTGTTTTCTCTTCTACTTCTAGTTTCGAGTTTCCTCTAGCCAAGGATAGCTGAAGACAGTACCCTTGACCGAGTACTCGTCTATTCTTTGAGAAGTTGGTTATGTCTTTAAGATAACCAATGTTTCCGCTTGTTTATGGATCTAGTTTGTGCTCGAGTTCATCGACATTCTCATTTACTTCAGAATCAGAGTTGTGCAGCGAAAGCAAAGGTAGTAGCTGTGCAAGAAAGGAAGTAACCTCAGATTTCTACAAGAAGTTTATGTGAATTTCTAAGTGTGTATAGAATTTTCTGGAATCTGGAAGAAGGAAGTTCAGTCTTCTATTTCTTGTGGAGTAGAGTTTGTGGATTTCAGTAGATTTTGGAATATCATCTTGTTGATAGGATCTGGAAATCATTTTGTTCTTGGTCCAGTTGTTTCAAGAAGCATCAGCAAAGGTTAAGTTGATCAGGAAGAGATGAGGTAGCTCGGGATCGTCTGGTGAGCTATGCAGATATGAGTCAGAGTTTGGAATTCGGAGTTGGAAATTGGAAACTGTTTAAATTTTCCTCGATTATAAGAGCTATAAGATTTGGTAAGTCTAGAAGCTAGCTCCAAAATATTTTGGAATTTTCTTGTGTTCTTGAGAGGAGTAATTCTTTGTCTACAGGGTTGAATGGCCAGTTTGGATATCTGGAATCCATTCTATTTCACGTATCTCTGAGGGAGTACGTGTATGATCTATTACTGATTGTAGAATCTGCAGTTCAGATGGATTTGGAAGTTGAGCTGCACTTGAGTGTGATCTGATATTTTGTTCAGAATTGGTGAATCTAGAGATGAGAGGAGCTCTGGATTGTGGTGGTGTAGTTTGTTTAGCTTCTGTAGAGCGAGTCTCCCAGTGATTTATACTCGGGGAAACTCGAGATAGTATTATGAAGTCTATTCTGATTTATATCAGAATAGTTAGTTAGATTAGATTGTTGATGGGTTGCTTTGATTGATAGGAATTGGATGATAGGTTTGTGTTTGAAATTAAAAACCTTTGCTGGATTATTAAATTAACTTTGCTTTTAATTTCGGGGACGAAATTATTTTAAGGGGGGAGGAATGTGATATCCCGGGTTTTTGGTCAGTATAAATTTAATAATCTGTGTTTGTACCAAAAATGGGCACAACACTCTTCGGAAGTTTTTGAAGAGATAAAAGTGAAGAATGAAAATTAAAACTGTGGATTATCTAACAAAAACTCCAAATAACAGAAAGTAAATTGCGGAGACAAGCGATTTAGAGTGGTTCGGCGTTTTGCCTACGTCCACTATGAAGTTTGATGATTTTATTGCTCGATTACTTGAAGATTACAGTAGTTAATAACGTAATACAACTGGATTCAAATGCTAAGTGTCAATCTAAAGCAGCGGCGGTGTTCTGGAGTAAATCTAGCAGAATCTGGGCGCTCTTCAGTACTTAGAATTCTCCGACCCCTTTTCTGAATGACCAGGGGCTCTATTTATAGGTGTAGGAGGCTGATATTTCGCCTAAAATGAGGGGAGACCAGTTCTGGCACGTCAGGGGGCCCACATGGCCGAAATCTTGGAGATCCGGGCCCACTTCGGGATCGATTCGACCCTTGGTTCTAATCGATCAAGAAATCATCCAATCGAGCTGAAATTTGGTGTGAACATTCTTCATCACGTGCTTAAGCTTATGTGAAAATTTCATGGCATTTGGACTTGTAGAACTCGAGTTATGATCGATTCAAGTTGGGGATTTTCGTGTTCTTCGTCCTATGGATTCGTTCGAATCGATATGTTTCGAATCCATAGGGTCGAATCCAGGCTTTTGTATGCTAAGGCGACGACGTGGTGCGCGTGCTTCGGGTCAACTCTCCTTTTTCTCCGAGTTTTCTGGGTCATACCCCGGGTTTTAGTTGTGTGGACTTGGGGGATACGAAGTTACTGGATTTGAAGGTGCGTTTCCTTCGAATCGATTAGATCAACGATCGTTCGAATCGATTAAGGTATGTCACTACTGATCGATTCGAATCTGCTTCACCAGGATGGATTCGAAGACAGTTTATGAAATGGAGTCCAAGTCCCTACCACTGGATGGATTCGAAGATGCCGGAGTCGAAGGCTGGCTTCCTTCGAATCGATGATGCCGGTGCTTTGGAATGGAATTGGAGTTCCTTTGCTTGCATGGATTCGAAGCATGGCGCTTTGTTGGATTCGAAGAATACTTCCTCTGTGGACTCGAAGTAGGGAGCCAGTCTGATGGATTCGAAGCATGGGCGCTTGGAGGAGGGATTCGAGGCAAGGCTCTGGGAAAATCGATTCGAAGTAAGGACTTGCTTTATGGATTCGAATTGTAGAAGGATTCGAACTAAAGCATGCTCCTTCCATTTTTCAACGATGATAGCTTGAGCATACGAACTCGGATCGCTCCGAAATTCAGGGTGTCGGTTTCTACTGCTTTACTCGACGTGTCCTATCAATTGTAACCCGATCTGGACTCGGACAAATTTCACCGATATCCATAGCAATCCTTGTGCGTAGCTGGTCTACGAGACGATCTGTCGCCGGTTTCTTGTTAAGTCCTTGGTGTCACGGCCTTGCCAAAAGGCGGGATAACATTTGCCCCCCAAAGTACGTCTTGTGTAAACATGACGTGCTTTGATAAGCTGCAGTCTCTCATTGGGCCGTTATGACATGCTTTCGCCGAAAGTTGTATTCTGTATCGCTGTAAGTGACCGTCGTATGATTGTGACTGGCTGTTAGCTTTCTGTGTTATGACGTGATGAACATTTGATCCCTGTAAAATGACAAAGATTAAACACTAGTCAAACATATGTGCATATATGTACCACTTTGACTTTGGTGAAAGTTGCATGTTTGCAAGTCGTTGCCAGTTTGGTTTGTTATCGAATTCTGCATCGATCCTCTCCTGAATCGATTTGAGATTCGAGTTTAATCAGTGCATTAATGATTATTTATGACTATCCCTCAGTATCGATCCTCTCCTGAACCGTTGTACAAGATAGTCAAGCAATAATTTTATATCCAAAGCAATGCTTTTATTCCCATTCGATCGTTTTTGATGGATTCGAGAAGGTTGCTCGAATTGATACTCTTCGTCGTGCTACAAGTCGATAGTTTTGAAGTTGGCACTCCAAATTGGTGGGCACAGCGACTTTGATTCATTTTCAGTTAACTGCCTCGATCCGATGGAACTTCGAAACGATGATTTTCGGGTGGATTCGAAGCTTGGATGGATTTGTAATTGAGGGATTCGAACTTGACTGTTCGAATCGATGGAGTCGAACGTTCCCCCTGACTCTTCTGACGCCGTGCTTCGAATCGACGCTGCGGATTCGAAGGAAAAGTTTCGAAGTTGTCTGGTGTAGATATTTGAGTTCGAATCGACGAGGTCATCTGGTCAGCCTCGAATCGATCGATGCCTTGCAGTGATCGATTCGAAGATACTGCTTCGAATCGATGAGCTAGACCCGTTATTTCCGGTTGCGCTTGACCGGGAGACGAATGGTCTCGTTTCCCCTATATATACCGGGGTCCTGTTCACTTTTAACTTTTTACTTTTACTGTTACGAGAGCTCCTTCTTCGAATCGACCTCTCCAAGGCCAGGACAAACGCGCTTTCCTCAAAACGATCGATCCCTTCCACGCTTTCATTTGTAGGAAAAACCAGGTACTCACGGGATCGATTCGAGAGGAGACAAATAGAACTTAGAAATTTTTGCATTGATTCAGTCTTCCTTTCTGAAAATTTCGAGGAGTAATGAGATCTGAACGAAGTGGGTCGACTCGATGGAATCGGGGAGTGAAACCTTTCGAGTTATATCGATCTGAGTGTTGTCTTCTGTTGCTTCGCATCGATCCAGGCACGAATCATTCGAATCGATTTTGAATGCATAGCTTCGAATCGATGGTTTTAAGAAAAAAGGAAAGAAAGCTCGTGGCAATCGATTCGAAGTAGCGATACTCTGATCGATTCGAAGGATCTCAGTTTTGATCGATTCGAAGTCAGTCATAGATCATGGATTCGAAGTGTTCCTCTATCCTAATGTTGCATCGAATCGATCCATATGGATTCGAAGCAACTGAAACCAGACTTCATCGATTCGACCTGCATCGATTCGCGCCGATGGATTCGAACATCTTCGTCCTAGGAGACCATTACTTTTTGACTTGCTCCATCATATGAACTACGGCCAGTTTCAAGTTATTCTCTGATAAACTTAATGAACTTTAGCATACTTGACTCCGATGAGCTTCGGCCTTGCATAATCGAACTTGACCAACAGACTTGAACCTGAATTTCCTTTGAAGCTCGTCGATGGAACTATGACTTAACCAATAATACAACTGAAAGACTTATACTTGAAGTGGGTAGTAGCCTTCGGATGGGGTGGAAGTGACGGTCAGCGATGATGGTCATCTTCGTTTTTAAATTTTCAAGTTATGTTGTACGAACATCTTGCTTCACTCTGTTACATCTGCTTAAGCGATGTACATCACTTACACTGCACGACACGTTCATACACACTACACAGGGGCATGCACGGGCTTGTTCATGAACTTAACGTTGCTTTCTAATGAGTTAGCTAATTATGGAATCTTCGAGCTCCCAACAACAAGAGGTACAGAGCTCGACTCCTCCGGTGCTTGAGATTCCCGATATCCCTGCCGATATAATCGATCCAGCTCCAGATGAATTGCCGGAGGCGATATTTATTGAGGACCCCGTTGATTCGGTTCAGTCCAACATCTCTGAATCCTTATTGGGACGAATATGCTTAAAGCATAACATATCTCTTGGTGACGTATTATTACCCAGCACCACTGATAGACCGCACAATCCGCCCGAAGGATATACAGCATTCTACCGTCATGCTTGTGCGGCTGGAACTCTTCCTCCTTTCAATCAATATATCAGAGGGATGCTATCATATTTAGGAATCGCTCCTTCACAACTTCATCCCAACGGGCACGCGTTGCTGAATAGTGCCTTTGTAATATTTATGGACTGTCTTTTTCGCCCGCCGAGGCCCTCCGAGATCAGACACATATTTAACTTCAAGAGCAGGGGTGATAGCCCGTCGTTTACATTTTTGGAGGCAGTTAGAAATTTTCAAGTTGTAGTTGGAGCTTGGACGCGACTGAGCTATTTCAAGAACGAATGGTTCTACGTCCGGTGCCCTCCGGGTTTCGCTAGGCGATGGTTGTCTAGACGTAAGCGCCTTAACTTGTTTCCTTGACCAATAGCTCTTCGGTGTTAAAATTGACATTTCATTCCTTTTACAGCTATTATCTCTAGGCTCGATGGAGGGCGTTTCAAGGGTACCGTCCGGAGTCTTCAAGAAGTCCCAAGCGAGCTGAGGCATATTGACTCAGTGCTGAACGACTACAACTTAAGAGTTCTGGGTTTGATCGATATTAATCAAAGCATAGTTGTTGAGGGATTTTCAAATTCCGTCTCCAAGAAGGAAAATAAGAAGAAACCCAAGAAGAGAAAAGCGAAGAAGTCACTCGGAATCAGAATAATCGAGGCGAGTGACGAAGAAAGAACCCATACGGATTCAGAGCCAATGGCTGACCTTTCGGGAAACTTGGAGGAATCGGGAGAAAAACGGAAAGGCAAGGCCGCCGTTTCCAAAAAACTTAAGTCAAAGGGGGGAAAATCTGTAGATGTGTTTCTTCCCGCTTCCGGAGTTATGATTTCTGAGGCCGCCCCTTCTCATTCGAGAGATTCTCTCAAAGGGCTTGACGATATTCCTATCCCAGATTATATATCGATTTCTCATAATCCTGGGTTGGAGGAATTGCAAGATGTCCTAAACATGAACGAGCCCTTTCCTTTAAGTGCGGTCAACACTTCCGGTCGGTTTGGGGGTTTACACATTTACACACACTCCCACGGCACTGCATGACTTCTGCATAGTAAACATTGCTTTATAGGATTTTAATCCGTAATTCTTTCTTATCGCAGGTGAGATGTCAGGGCGTGGCTCCACTCTAGATAGGCTTCGGAATGTGCGCCAATCTTCTCCATTTTATGATTCCCGTAGGAGAGAGACAGATAGGGACCATGGGCGAGGCTACTCGAGTCAAGAACGTTATGATAGAGACAGAGATTACTCGCGTAACCGTTCTGGCTATGATTATTCTGACAAAGACCGGGGATACCAGCACCGACCCCGATCTCGTTCTCCTCCGCCTCCCAGGGCTCCAGTAGACCTCCCAGGGCCATCTCATCAGCAACAGTTGCCTTCTCAATCTTCTCGGCCTGATGCTCAACGGCCAAGAGTGGAACCAACGGCAGCCGCTATAATTGAACAAACTTCGGCTGAGTTGACAAGCGAGGGAGCTGCTAAACTCGCCCAAATGAAGAATGACTACCCGGAAATTTGCATGGATGGCTATATCTTCCCTCCTAACTTTAAAAGAATCCCTCCGGAAGCTGAGACCACTGCTCATAATTACATCCACGACTTCTATGCTCAGTACAAGGAGTGGTATAAGGCAGCCGTGAAGGCTTCTAGAGTAGCTTTTGACAGGGCGAAGGTCATTGCTGAACGTGATGTTGACATTGCGAAGCAGAAACGCATCATTCAAGTTCTTCAATCCGAAGTGGAAACGTCCTGAAAGTCAGAGCTTGAAACACTTAAGAAACACGAGGGTGTCGTGGCCAAACTAGCGAGGATGCAGCAAGAACATTGCGCCACAGTGGAAGAGATGGGCCATCGCAATACCACCATTGCAGCTGAGCGAGACTTAGCCGTTAAAGAGCTGAATGAGCTCAAGGCCAAATTCGCTGAAATGGTGAAGGAGAAGGATGATGCGAACGCCACCGCTCAAGAGGCTTGCGACCAAGCAGTATCTCTCAGGGCCGAACTTGCTGCGGCGGCGGTCAAGGCCAAGTCTGTGGAAGCGGAGATTCAGGAAAAGATCTTGGAGGAGAGGTCTAGACTAGATGCTGAGTTTGACGATCTCTTAGTCACGTATAACGCTAATGTGCTGGAACACAGAAATTTAGCGTGGCTGGGAGATGACTCCATGATCTTGTACAATGCCTGGACCCGGCTGGTGAATGAGAAGAGAGCAGCGCATCCAGATGGAGCACTTGACGACTTTGAACTGGAGATGCGTCTGCTTACCGAGGATGAGAGGAAGACCCTTCATGAAGTGGTAATCTCTATGGCGAAAGAAAAGCTCGGCGTCCAATCTCTAGAGGCAGGCGAAGGCTCGGGGGTCGTGCATCACGGGACAGGTGTTGGAACTGCAATTCCAACATTGCCCGAAATCACTGGTGCGGTAGATCCCCAATCTGTTCCTTCCTATAATCCTGACCAACCATTATTATCTTCTGCCGAGGATTCTGCCCACGTTTCGGTTCAGACCAAGGAAGGTATTTGAACGTTTCTCGTAGTTCAGTTGTGAAGAACCTTAAGCAACACACTTGGCTAACAATCTTCATTTTGTCGTATTTCAGTGACCGAAGTTATTGTTTCTGCGCCCCTTGCTTTATCAGTTCCTCATCAAACACAAGGGGTTGTTTTTTCTGAATCCATCACGACTTCTACTTTGATTGGCGAGGAGGGAGATGCAAATATGTTTTCTTTCAGCGCTCAAATGATTGAGGAGCTTCTCAATGAACCCATCGATCCCTCTGCCAACCCGTCCGATGCTGTGAATGAGGCTGCTCCGGCCGCTAGTTTATCTATGCCAGCTATTGGCACATCCGATGCGGCCCAAGTATCACGTGAGGACGACGTTATTGCTGAGATCGCTGCCGAGATGGCAGCAGGGAATGTTGGTGCAAGTCCACCCGGGCCTGCCCCGTTAATGGTGATTTCGCCGGGTGGTACTGTATTGATCGAGACCGCTCCTGTCCCTCCTCCTGCTACTACTCCTATGCCCCCAGCTCGTCCTCCTAGAAGAACTTCCGTTGCCTCCAGCTCTGAGGAAGATGTCGACATTATATCGCTGCCGGAGGGCAAGCTGAAAAGAGCAAGCGATTGAGGAAGAAATCGGGCAGCGGATCAGGTGGAGCTACCCCGAAGAAGAAGATAAGGAAGAAGAAAGATTGAACTTCTTTCTCTAAATCTCTGTTGCGTAGGGTAGCATTTTGTTGATTTTTCTATAGCCGTGTATAGATGTGGATTCGGCTCCCACTAGCAGAATTTTTCATAAACATTTTGTAATCAGATTCTTTTTGTTGATAATGGAAATGAAAATCTATTCCCTTTCTGTCTTCAACTTGTTATGTGTTATGGTTCTGCCCCCTGTATTGGGGAGAAGTGTGGAGTTGACGTATGTTTATACCCCGTCTCGCGCTCCGGAGTTCGGAGTAGGATGAATGTTTATACTCCGTCTCGCACTCTGGGAGTACGGAGTTAGATGAATGTTTATACTCCGCCTCGCACTCTGGGAGCACGGAGTTAGATGAATGTTTATACTCCGCCTCGCACTCTGGGAGCACGGAGTTAGATGAATGTTTATACTCCGCCTCGCGCTCTGGGAGCACGGAGTTAGATGAATGTTTATACTCCGCCTCGCGCTCTGGGAGCACGGAGTTGAGAAAAATGTTTATACTCCGCCTCGCACTCTGGGAGCACGGAGTTTAGTAAAATGTTTATACTCCGCCTCGCACTCTGGGAGTACGGAGTTGAATGAAGGGTTGTCGTGTATCAACCCATTTCGTGGCCTGATGTGATGGCTTGCCCCCGAGCTCGGGTTTCATTTAGTGAGTGGTTGATTGCTTCACAGCCACTCCCTACTTGAATAAATTCCACTGTGTGATGGAACTTAGCTCTTCGTGCATCGTGATGTTGTACATTGTATTTAATGAATCACAGCTCTGGCTCGAAGAGATGGCATTTTATTGCTGAAATAAGAAAATATGGCAAATCAGTTGCCTTATTACAAATTCTAATTTCGAAATGCAAAAGTAAATTGCTGAATAAAAAACATAATGAAATAAATAAAGCCTGTCATATGTAATAGCGACGGAGACTCTCGCTGTTCCAGGCTCTCGGTAAAACTAGACCGTCCACGGTTGATAGTTTGAATGTGCCATCTCCAAGTCGTTGCGTAATCACGTACGGTCCTTCCCAATTTGGTTTCATGTGTGAAGGAACCGGGTATATTCTCTTGAGGACCAGATCACCGAGATCAAAGGTTCGGGGGCGAACTTTGGTGTTATATAATCGGGCGACCCGACTTCGGTAAGCGGCCGCTCTTAAATCAGCTTCTTCTCGTTTCTCGTCCAACAGATACAAAGATTCAGCGAGCAATATAGCGTTTGTTTTCGGATCGTAATAAGTTATGCGGTGAGAAAATACTTCTGTCTCCACTGGAATGACGGCCTCCGAGCCATAGGACAAGGAAAATGGGGTGTGTCCAGTTGCGGTCTTGTGAGTTGTTCGATAAGCCCATAATGCCATAGGAAGTTCATCGACCCATTTGCCCCCAGCCTTTTCCAGTCGTTTCTTTAAGATGGATTTGATAACTTTGTTAACAGCTTCGACCTGACCGTTTGCTTGTGGATGCGCGACTGCAGAGAACTTTTTATGAATATGAAATCGTTGGCAGAAATTCTTGAACTCTGAACTTTCGAATTGGGTCCCGTTATCGGTGATGATGGTATGCGGGAGTCCAAATCGGCAAATGATATTGCGGACCATAAAGTTTATCACTTTCTTTAACGTAATCGTTGCGAGAGCTTCGGCCTCGGCCCATTTCGTGAAGTAATCAACTGCGACGATGGCATACTTCGCACCACCTTTTGCCAGAGGCAAAGCGCCAATGATATCGATACCCCACATAGCGAACGGCCAGGGACTGACCATTTGAGTTAACTCGGTAGGCGGGGCTCTTGGAATTCGAGCGTGTTTTTGGCACTTGTCGCACTTTCTGGCGTAATTGGCAGCATCTCGATTTACTGTCGGCCAGTAATATCCATATCGGAGTATCTTCTTAGCAAGCGCTTGTCCACCGGTGTGATCGCCGCATTCTCCCTCGTGTACATCATGTAACACTCGTTTGACTTCGTCGTGAGCGATACACCGGAGGAGTGGAACAGAATAACCTTTTCTATACATGATCCCGTCCTGAATGATGAACCGCGAAGCTTTTCGTAGAATTTGCCTTTTCTCATTTCGGTGCTCAGGCAATATCCCATTCTCAATATAATTTCGATACGGAGTCATCCATGATTCTCTGCTGGGAAAGGTCTCCAACACATCATTCGTTTTGATTTGATCGATGCTTGGGAAAGGCAACGTTTCGACCGGGACGAGTCCCATTTGCTGTGCTTCACCTGTGCTGGCCAACTTTGCCAATGAATCGGCCTTTTGATTGTGATCTCGTGGTATGTAGTAAATAGCATAATAATCAAACTGATCCAGCGCTTCCTGAACTCGGGCTAGATAAGCAGCTAACCTTCGATCTCTTGCTTGATATTCTCCCCGTACCTGACACACAACTAACTGTGAATCACAATAAACTTCTATAGCGATAATTCTCAGATCTTTGGCTAGCTTTAACCCAGTCAACAGGGCTTCATACTCAGCTTCATTGTTGGTTGCGTGAAAGTCAAACTTCAGAGCATAGCATATAGATCGACCTTCGGGGGTTTCTAGTACAACTCCAGTGCCCGAACACCGATCGTTTGATGCACCATCTGTATAAAGTTTCCAAACATATTTAGGAGACTCGCTGGTTTCGGGTAGGTCGTCTGGAATAGTAAATTCAGCTATGAAGTCAGCTAGGACTTTCCCTTGAATGGCTCTCCGCGGAGCATAAGTAATGTCAAATTGACTCAGTTCGATATTCCACTTGAGTAACCTTCCAGACGTCTCAGGCCGCGCAAGGACCTGTCGTAACGGCTGATCGGTATACACAGTAAGCGGATGAGCTTGGAAATAAGGACGAAGCTTTCTCGAGGCAATGACCAAACAGTAAGCCAGTTTCTCCAACTTGGGGTAATTTCTTTCAGCTCCGGTCAATCTTTTACTAACATAATAGACCGGTTTCTGCACTCGATCCTCTTCCCGGACCAGAGCAGCACTGATCGCATGCTCTGATACCGCCAGATAAAGGTATAATTGTTCGTGATCAATTGGTTTCGACAAAATCGGTGGCGTAGAGAGATGCTGAACCAGTGATCGGAATGCGCCTTCACATTCCATGGTCCATTCAAAGTTTCGTTTTCCTTTCCGGATTAGATCAAAGAAAGGGATGCATTTATCAGTGGGTTTCGAGATGAACCTGCTTAGCGCTGCTACCTTCCCGTTGAGACTCTGGACTTGCTTTATGGTCTTCGGGGTTTGCAAATTCCTTATTGCCCAGATCTTTTTGGGGTTTGCCTCTATCCCACGAGCGTTAACGATGAACCCTAGAAACTTTCCGGATGCGACGCCGAAGTGGCATTTTAGCGGGTTAAGCTTCATTCCATACTCACGTAAGATGCGGAACATTGAATTTAAATCCTTGACGTGATCTGTGGAAAATCGGGACTTAACTAACATGTCGTCCACATAGACTTCCATGGTCTTCCCGATCTGATCAGCGAACATTCGATTAACCAAGCGTTGATAAGTTGCTCCGGCATTCTTTAAACCAAAGGGCATGACTCTGTAACAGTAGAGTCCCAGATCGGTTACGAAACTAGTATGTTCTTGATCGGGTAGATGCATGGGTATCTGATTATAACCGGAATAAGCGTCCATAAAGGATAACAATTCATGGCCTGCAGTCGAGTCTACGAGTTGGTCAATTCGAGGAAGTGGAAAACTATCTTTTGGACAGGCTTTGTTTAAATCAGAGTAGTCGACACAAGTTCTCCATTTCCTGTTCGGTTTCCGAACCATTACCGGATTTGACACCCACTCTGGGTACAGAGCATCTCGGATGAAACCATTTGAATGCAACTTGTCAATTTCTTCTTTAAGAGCGGCAGATCTCTCTGGATCCATACCACGCCTCTTTTGCTTGACTGGAACATGTCGCGGATCAATATTCAAAGAGTGACTTGCAATGTTTGGTGAGATTCCGCACATGTCAGAGTGCGTCCAGGCAAAGACATCAAGATTCGCTTGAAGAAATTCAACCAATTCCTGTTGTATCTGTTTTCCCAGTTGAGATCCAACTTTTAGTACTTTCGAGTCGTCATCCTCACTGACCGGGACGTCCACAGTCAGTTCGGCTGGAGACGCTTGATTCTCTTCTACTTCATATTTACCTTCGCTATCTCTAGGGTCAAGATCTCTAAGAAATTGGTAGTGGTGCCCGGGCCGGGGCCCAGGCGTTAGCTGTCAATTATCAGTAAAACGGACGCAGAGAGATTCCTCTACGCCCTTTCCTTTCTCCTTCTTCTGTGCTTCTCGCAATTCAGCAACATAACAGGCTCTTCCTGATGCCTGATCTCCCTGAACGATTCCTATACCATGATCGGTTGGGAATTTTAAAGTCAAACACCACGGGGCAATGGCTGCCCTGAACTCAGCAAGAGCTGGTCGACCCAGGAATGCGTTGTACGGTGAAGCAATGTCAAGAACAACGAATTGCAGTAGTCGGACTCTCCTGCGCTCTCCGATCCCCAGTTCCACTGGTAGTTCCACTATTCCAGTAGGTATTGTTGCACTGCCATTGAAGCCATGAACCCGGGATTGGCAGGGTTTCAGGTCTTTTGCTTCCATCTTCATTAAATCGTAAGCTCGCTTGAATAGAATGTTTACAGAACTCCCACTGTCAACCAAGATCCTCTTCATCCAAGCAGGACCAGCCTGGGCAGATATGACCAGTGGATCAATCGTTGGAGCTTCGATTTTGTCAGCATCTCTGCTTCTGAATATGATATCGTCAGACATCGTTTTTTGTTGCTTAGCCGGGGTTCCATCCTCACAATTACTGCAGCATTCGAAGCTCGCATGCCTGATAGAGCTAGCATACGACTCCATTTCCCTCCAGCTCCTGTCTGCTGGATGAGGACCACCACTTATGGTATTGATAACTAGCCTCCCGCCTGTACGAGCGGGTTCCTCTTGTCTTTCCTGATCTTGCGCACGGTTTGGATTCGATGGGCCCGCACCACCAGACTGCGGCGCCCGCACGAATTGATCTAACTTCCTCTCCCTGATCAACTTTTCTATGAGATCTTGCAAATGGCGACAGTCATTAGTATTGTGGCCATAGCTCTCATGAAACCTACAAAACTTTCCCGTCTGAATCTGCCTTTCTGATGACCGCTTCGGAGCGGGTTTCTTATACTGTTCTGCGTTGCAAGTTTGCAGGTACACATTTTCCAGTGAAGTGTTTAACGGTGTATAACTTTCGAACATCGGAGCCCTACGCCGTGGGCCTGGATTCGGGTCTCTCTTCTTATTCTGACCATTGCCACCTCTTGGCTGAGTTTGTTTGTTCTGTATGTTTAACTGGACTTTTCCGGAATTGTCACCGGACTGTTTAACTGCTACATTGCTTTGTATTCCCTCACTTCCGGGTTTTGCATCGTCCTGCTTCCTAGACTGTTTCGCGTCCTCTTGCCGTAAGAATTGAGCGGCTTTGGAGTAGAAACGGTCCAACGATGCGGGGGGTTTTCCGGCTAACCAGTTTCCAAATTCAGAATCGGGATCAATTCCCTTTGTCAATGCCATTAAAATTGAGTTGTCGTTGGGATTACTAATTTCCACGCATGCCGCATGGAATCTCTCCAAGTAACGCCTTAATGTTTCCCCACGAGCCTGGGTAACATTGGACAGGGTGTTAACATCTTTGGGTCTGGCAACATGCATACGGAATTGTTCAACAAATTTCTTAGCCAATTGGTCAAATGACGAGATAGATCGTGGAGGTAGTCTTGTAAACCACATTGTTGCAATTCCTCCCAGTGAAATGGGGAAGCTGCGGCATTTTACTGCATCGTCGGCCCTTGCGGCGCTCATTGACCATTCGTATTTCAGTATGTGCTGATTGGGATCAGAACTTCCTTCGTACATAGGGAGAGTTGGCATTCTAAATCGCCGAGGAGGTTCAGCGTATAGTATTTCGTCCGTGAAAGGGGTATGGCTTCGAGAAATTCCCCAATCGTCATTGGTAAGTCCTTGGCTTTCACGGATCATCTGACGTATCATAGTCGAGATGTCTGGCATTGCTACATTTTGAGCATGCTGAGCTAAGGTGTGGTCGGGTTCCACAATGCGAGTTTGGACCGGGCGCTGTCGACGGTCCAAGTTTCGCCTCCTTGGCTCAGCGTCTTCCGGGACGTGTGGTTCAGAAGTACGTCCTTGCTGTTGATTACTCGAATCTGGAAGATATCGGGTATCGACCCTTGTTTCTACTGTGGCAGCTGTGACATGATTGTCCGTAGTATATTGTGGAGTGCGGCCACCTCGTGCTGATGGCCCAGCCTGGAAGCTGGTCGATGGTCCTACCCTCAATTGCCCGACAGTCAGGGCGGGCTGATATCCCGTAGTCTGAGCATAATCTCCGTCTAATCGGGGACGGGTAGATCTATGATGATAGTCAGATGAGGCAGAACTTTCAGTGGATGAGCGGGAAACATCATCCCTTCTGGACCTCCTACGGCCCTGGCGGTTCAGTTGATTTGTCAATTCAATATTGGCTCGCAACTGTTCGGCTAACTGTTGCCGACTCTGAGTCAACTCTTGAAGTAACATCTGAAATTCTTGTCTAGTGACCGCCCCAGACGGATCCGAGTGGGCAGTGTTGTCTTGGTTGGATGGCTGCTGTTGAGCAGGATTTTGTCCATCCCTACCTTCTTGTCCTGGAGCTGCAGAAGTGGTTCTCGTGCTAACCATTTTGAATGATGAATCCTTTTCCTAGATTTTATGCAAATCTGAGTAGAATGGAAGGACTGTGAACCGAAGATCTGGATCTTCCTCTTGGATTTGTGCAATCCGGTATCGATGGTAGATCCAAGGAGCAGGAGAAAAAAGCTGGTTTTTTCTCGGTGAAAGCACCAAAGTGTTTGTACCAAAAATGGGCACAACACTCTTCGGAAGTTTTTGAAGAGATAAAAGTGAAGAATGAAAATTAAAACTGTGGATTATCTAACAAAAACTCCAAATAACAGAAAGTAAATTGCGGAGACAAGCGATTTAGAGTGGTTCGACGTTTTGCCTACGTCCACTATGAAGTTTGATGATTTTATTGCTCGATTACTTGAAGATTACAGTAGTTAATAACGTAATACAACTGGATTCAAATGCTAAGTGTCAATCTAAAGCAGCGGCGGTGTTCTGGAGTAAATCTAGCAGAATCTGGGCGCTCTTCAGTAATTAGAATTCTCCGACCCCTTTTCTGAATGACCAGGGGCTCTATTTATAGGTGTAGGAGGCTGATATTTCGCCTAAAATGAGGGGAGACCAGTTCTGGCACGTCAGGGGGCCCACATGGGCGAAATCTTGGAGATCCGGGCCCACTTCGGGATCGATTCGACCCTTGGTTCGAATCGATCAAGAAATCATCCAATCGAGCTGAAATTTAGTGTGAACATTCTTCATCACGTGCTTAAGCTTATGTGAAAATTTCATGGCATTTGGACTTGTAGAACTCGAGTTATGATCGATTCAAGTTGGGGATTTTCGTGTTCTTCGTCCTATGGATTCGTTCAAATCGATATGTTTCGAATCCATAGGGTCGAATCCAGGCTTCTGTATGCTAAGGCGACGACGTGGTGCGCGTGCTTCGGGTCAACTCTCCTTTTTCTCCGAGTTTTCTGGGTCATACCCCGGGTTTTAGTTGTGTGGACTTGGGGGATACGAAGTTACTGGATTTGAAGGTGCGTTTCCTTCGAATCGATTAGATCAACGATCGTTCGAATCGATTAAGGTATGTCACTACTGATCGATTCGAATCTGCTTCACCAGGATGGATTCGAAGACAGTTTATGAAATGGAGTCCAAGTCCCTACCACTGGATGGATTCGAAGATGCCGGAGTCGAAGGCTGGCTTCCTTCGAATCGATGATGCCGGTGCTTTGGAATGGAATTGGAGTTCCTTTGCCTGCATGGATTCGAAGCATGGCGCTTTGTTGGATTCGAAGAATACTTCCTCTGTGGACTCGAAGTAGGGAGCCAGCCTGATGGATTCGAAGCATGGGCGCTTGGAGAAGGGATTCGAGGCAAGGCTCTGGGAAAATCGATTCGAAGTAAGGACTTGCTTTATGGATTCGAATTGTAGAAGGATTCGAACTAAAGCATACTCCTTCCATTTTTCAACGATGATAGCTTGAGCATACGAACTCGGATCGCTCCGAAATTCAGGGTGTCGGTTTCTACTGCTTTACTCGACGTGTCCTATCAATTGTAGCCCGATCTGGACTCGGACAAATTTCACCGATATCCATAGCAATCCTTGTGCGTAGCTGGTCTACGAGACGATCTGTCGCCGGTTTCTTGTTAAGTCCTTGGTGTCACGGCCTTGCCAAAAGGCGGGATAACAATCTGTATTAATAATTTAATCATTTAAAAGTTAATAAATATTTAATCTGGCAATATTGATAAGATTTATTTTCAAAGCTAATAAAGTTTTAATCTATTTATAATATATATATTGTTATATATTGTGAATAGGATATCTTTTGTTTTAAATTAAAGATGAATTTTCAAATTTGTAATATATATGTATATATATGTTATAATTTGGATTGTTGAAATTTAATTAAATCTATTGATAAATATATATGTATAAATTGTGATTTTAAAAGCTTTGTTTTAAAATTTAACATTTTTCAAAAGGTTAATTTAGATTTAATTCAATTGTTTTCAAAATATAAGACAATTGTTTATTTTAAATGTGATAGTTTAAAAAGGGGTTTAATCAAAGTTTTATTTTAGTTTTCTTTAAAGTGTTAAATTTTAAATGGTTATATAATGTTCTAGACTTTAAAATACATGAATAAGGAATTTATTTATATTTATAATTAGTTTTAACATATTTTCTTTTAAAGGTAAACTAGTATTTATTAATTAAATAACTAAAAAAGTAAGTTTTATATTAACATTTAAATTAAATGAAAATTTATTTAAAATTACTTAGGACATGTGTTAGTATCTTAACACATGATAATAACAATTGTAAGCATAAGAGCATTTCAAGTTAACAAGTGGCAACATTTTCTTTATTTAAAATCTTATTTTATAAATAATATAGTTAAGAGAAATCTGGTTTTTCATTCTCAGTTCAAAACACTTTTACTATCTCAATTCTTTTCTTCTTATAAACTAAAACCTGAAACCCCATAATCAAAAGAAAGTAAATCAAACAATTATCTCATCTTCAATCTGGGTTCAAGCAACTAAATCAAGCACTGAATCAATCTGCAACTTTCAAACCTGAGCAATTCAACAGCAATTGGAAAATCATTAAAATCTGTAAGCATGCAAAGGCACTCAAAATCAACCTACAACAGTTCAACTAAATAATCAAGTAAAGGCAGTTTCAACAACAAAGAGAAATTAAAAGCTTTTTGCCAGAATTCGAATTTCAAAAACCTGGAAGTATCAAAACTGTCCTCTGTTTTAAGGTGAGTAAATATATTTTAAAAACAGTTTAAATTTGGATTTCAGTTAGATGATTTTGAATGAAAATATCCTGTTATCTGAAATGCTGGAATTAAATGTATGCATGCTTGTATATGAGTGTTTGATTGCCTGTATAGATATAATTTAGCCTCTGTGTAGTGATAGTAGACTTGATCTCTTAATAAAACCATTATCTCATCATTTAATCACTGTTAGCCCTTGATTTGTGAATAAAAGATGTTTAAAATCATATAATATCACTATTGAAAATAAGTTGTGGAATTTTTATAAAGTATTTGTCTTGAAATTTTATAAACAGCAGTAAAAATATAAATTTGGTCAAAAATTGATTGATTCAATTTTAAGTTTTGATTGCATGATTGGATTCAATATAGAAAATCATGAATTTTAATAGGTATAACTCGATTTTTAGTTTGGAATTTAGGGGGCTTTCTCGAGTTGTTTGATTGTGGTATTTTGATCGATTTCCATCGATCAACGACGAACTGGACGTCGTATTTGGGTTTGAAGATCGATTGTATGATGGAGTTCAACAGAAAAATGGAGATTGAATTTTTAGATGACCGGAGTGGGTATACGAAGATGAAATAGGGTTTTGTCTCTATGTTTGTCGTTGATATTCAAATGGGTTTCGAGACGTCGAGAGGTGATCGGAGTCGATCGCGAGGCCTTCAATAGGAGCTGGAGGTCGAGGATGAACTACGGTGATGATGGCGAAGCTTCTCGTGGCATAGATCGTTGGAGGCGAATCGAGTTTGTCTGGTGATACGTTTCCAGGTATGGGTTTTTGCTCGAATTCGAATCTAGTTCGAATCGAGGAAAATGGAGTGGTCGAGCATGCTGACGAAGTGATAGTCGACTTGTCGGAGGCCAGGCGTAGTTCGTCGTCGATCAGAAGAGACGTGCACGTGCACGAGCACGTTTGTGTATCTGGGAGATTTTGGTTTTGGGGAAGAAAGCAGGAGCTCGGGTTTCGTTCGGGGGAAATCGAGTTTTACTCGAAGCAAGTCGTAACGTGAGTTGGTCGCGAGTGTTACTTCGAGTTTCCACGAGCTTTACTCGGGTTTGGTAGGAGCAGGTTTAAGATTTTTTTTAAAAGGAAATGTTTTAAAGTTTTAAACAAAAGAAATTTTGTTTTGTAATGTTTTCTGAGTTTTAAAATAAAGGTAAAACAAGATTTAACTATTAAACTAGATTGTTTTCTAGAATTGTTTTAATAAGTTTTAAATAATTTAAATAAATAAGTTTTAAAGATTAGAAAAGTGGATTTTCAAAATGATCTTTGTATTAAAGTTTATTTAAATAACTTTGAAAGGTTTCAAAGATTTTAAAGGTTAAAATTAATGTTGTAATTGTTTAATTAAAATAAAGAGTTTATCTTAAGTAATTAAGATTTGATTTATTAAAGGAAATTAATATGTGAAATTAATAAGGATAATTCATTTATTGAAAATGATTTAAGAATAGATAATAATTTAATTAAGATAATGTTTTTCTTAATTAAGATCTTTAAGTATTAAAAGTTAAGAAATTATTTAATTAGTTAAATAATTAGTTAAATAATTAACCAAGTAATTAATTAATGATTAATTAGAGATAATCATTTATAAATCAATTAAGCATAATTACTTGATGGAGTAACTAAGGAATAATTACTAGATGTAATTAAATAAAGGGAAGTTATTTAATAAAGTAATTAGAGGATAATTATTTTATAAAGTAATTAAATGAAAGTGATTAAGGGTTAATCATCCAGTGTTATTAATTAAAAAATTTAGTTAATAAAGTTAATTAAAGGATTAAGATTAATTAATAAAGTTATTAATTAATTGTTAAGGTAATTAATTATAAAGTAATTAATAAATGGAAGTAATTAAGGAAAGTTAATTACTGGATTATATTAATCAAAAGTAATTAATAATTATGGATTAATTAAGAATAATTACTTAATGTAATTAATAAAATAAGATGTAATTAAGGGTAATTAGTTTATAATTAATTAATGATGTAATTAAGAGTTGATTAATTAAGATTAATTAATAAATTGTAGGTGATTATAGAATAACTAATTAATTGTAATTAATTAAGGATTAAAGCAATTGATTATAATTAATTAATTAATGAAGTAATTAAAGGTTAATTACTGTATTGGTTAAGAATAATTAATTTGTGAAATTAATTAAGGATAATTACTTAAATGTAATTAAAGTAGAATTAATCAAGGTGATTAATTAAGTGGATAATTAGAGAAAGATTAATTAATTTATTTGTAATTAATTAATGATTATATAAGTAAGATTTATGATGAAGTAATTAATTTAATTTATTTTAAATTAATTAGAAATGAAGTAATTAATTTAATTCACTTTAAATTAATTAAAGATAGAGATAGTTAATTTAATTCATTTTAAATTAATTATGTTGTGATTAAGTAAATCATTGCTTATGTATGAATGGATGACATTGATTTGTCTTGAATGGATGTAATCTCAGAAATGAGATAAGTAATGTTGTGTGGTATGAATGTTTGGTTGCATTATGATGGTATTATAGATTAACTATTGTGATGTTGATATGGATTACATATTGGTTATGAATCATCTGTATATTTGGTAATGTGATTATCAATTGTGAATTATGAATTATCTATCTGTATGAATATAGATAAGTTAAATTGTTTAAACCTTTAAACAACTTGGCCTTAAAAGATACGTTTTGGATTTCGATGAGACCGGGATCGGGTTTCCGTATACCGGAATTCCAGGTCTGGAGACCCGAATACCACATCGGTCCAAATTAACGATAGGTCGTGAATCTCAAGTGAAGATGAAGATTTAGAGTGCAAGGGTTATTGTCGTTAACTCTGAGGGTGATTCCAAAACGAGTGTAACGAGATATGCCTTCGGTTTCGTTCGAACCCGGAACGAACTTGTATGGATTGAATGCTTTCAGCACATCGTCAGGCGGACGATGAGCATTCTAAGTGATATGTTCTGATTAAAGGTAATCGTAACCTCAAGCCTCATCAACCGGGAATGGCTAAAACAGGGGAGGTGCAGCAAGGCTTCGTGGGTAGCACCCACTGAGAGCAAGATAGATCCCTGTCTAGAGGTCCCTTTTCTTTTCATTCGGCTTAGTGTGTGGTTGGTCGCGCCAACTACGGGGTTATCTTGTTCGGGATTATCCAGTAAGGGATGGTTCCGGCTTTGTGTTGCAGGGGAGCGGGCGTACTCCTCGGTACGGTGATCTAGGCCACGTACTGTGACGGGCGGTACCCCAGTAGCCCTGCCATTGTATGGAATCCAAACTCCAATAAGTGCCGTACGTATTAGTTGTGCCCAACTATGTTGGAATGTGAGATGTAAGCATTTCAGCTATTTCTGTATTTTACTTGAAAACCCTAGACCCTATTATAATACAATCGGATTTCCTATCAAATGTTTTAGTTAGCGTAAGGTAAAAACTTACCCATGTTTATTTGTGGGGAGTCTTACGTGATACTTTTGTTTTCAAAGGTTTTCAAAGTTAAGCAATCTAACCGTTTACCCACACCAGACCCATGTCTGACCCAAGTGTTTATTTTCTGTTTTATTAAACTCTTGGGTACTCAATATTGTATTGAGTAGTCAAGGGATTCAGGATAATCTTGACGAATTCTGGAGGAGCTGTGAAGCAGGAGGCTTCAGCGAGTAGATATATAGAGTTTCCGCTGTGATTGTATTAGTCTGTATTGTACTGATGTACTTGTGTTGTATAATAGACAGAAGTTTATAACTGTCTATTCTGTGATGTATAAATTGTGTACTCTGATGTATATGATACTATGTAATATCTTATGTGATAATATATTTCTCGTTCCGCTGTGAGATTTCTGATGTGTTGTTGTTCTCTCTTCTTTTCTTTTCTTCTTCTATCCCTTTCTTTCTTCATAACGATGCGTCTTTCTGGGCAAAGAAAGTCGGGTCGTTACAAAATTACTCCTGATTTTAAATGTCTTTTCAAATAATATATTTAATTTTTAATATTTATACTTAGATTTAAATATAAAATTATAGTTAAATTATGTATATATTGTTCTTTATATTTACTTATGAATTTCAACTATATTCAAGTATATTTATAAAGTTTTAAATAGTTTCTATATAAGATAAATATTTTTTATAGAAATTCAAAATATCAACTTTGGCTGAGGGATGTCGACATGCCCCTAGGCACTATGTCGACATAGTGACAGTTGAAGTTCAAAATTCAAATTTCAAAAGAAGTGTATATTCGCCATAACTCCTCACGAATGGACATGACTGTTGTTCTTCTATAAATAGGGGTCAGTTTCAACGAATTTTTAATCATATTTTTCTGGTTTTCACTCCTCTTCTTCTTCCACATTTCTTAATACAAAATCATACCATTACTCTGCCGAAATCAACATCGAATCATACTCGATTACTTCTAGTTTGATTCTACATCATTATCTCTACAAGTTTCTCAGTGCTATTCAGAGTTATAGACTTCTTTGTAATATATTAGCGAGAAAAGGTGTGATTGTAGCCTTGGAAATCAATTAAGCGAGAAAAGGTGTGATTGTAGCCCTGGAAATCAATTGGGTGAACTTGTTGCCCTGGAAATCAAGTATCTCTACCCAGAGGATTGTCATTCTGAAGGGTGTACCTCGTAGCCTTGAACCGAGGGTTGTAATTGTTGAATTGTTGTTGAAAGGAAATCCGTACTTGTGTTGCGGGACTGGATGTAGGGTAACTCCGAACCAGTATAAAATCCGGTGTGTTCTTTCCTTTACTGCTTTTACTTTATATTTGCATCTGTGTTTGATTCTATGTTCATATCTGTGTCTGATTAGTGTATACATTGTTAACAAATTAAGATAAAACTCAAAAAGATTAACAAATTTCTTAAAACACTATTCACCCCCCTCTGGTGTTAATTCTAGCCTTAAGATCCTTAATCCGCATTTCTCACACTTAATAGATTCACTAGCAAATTAGGGAAGATTCTACGAGAGGTTTTAGATACCAAGCTTAAGATGAGTACCACTTACCATCTACGGACCGATGTGCATACGTAAAGTGTTAACAAAGTCTTGGAGGATTTGTTAATAGCTTGTGTCCTTGGCTTTGGAGGATCATGGAAAACCATCTACACTTAATCGAATTTTCCTATAGCAATATTTATCAAACTAGTATAGGGATGACACCTTTTGAAACTTTGTATGGAAAGCCATGTAAATTACCCGTATGTTGGTTAAAGACCGGGGATATATTGATTCTTGGTCCAGATTTAGTAAGTGAAGCCACAGAAAAGACTGAGTCGATTCGAGCTTGTATTAAGAAAGCTCGGTCTAGACAGAAGAGTTATGTAGATAAGAGATAGAAAGACCTATAATTCTCGGTTGGATTTCATGTTTTCATCAAAGTATCACCAATGAAGGGTGTAGTAAGATTCAGGAAGTCAGAGAAATTGGACCTAGGTTTGTTAGACCGTTTCTATTATAGAGAGGATCAGGAAACTTGGTTACAGGATAGAGGTATCGAGCAGTTTGGTAGGAGTCCATATTTCTCATCTTAGAAAGTGTATTCGAGATCAATAAACAAATATCACTTTGAATGAATTGGAAGACTTAATAGTGGAACCGAACATGACCATTATTAGGCAACTAGTTAGCATTGTAGCTAAGGATAAGAGGAAGCTCAGGAACAAGACAGTCAGATTAGTAAAATTCCAGTGGAGTGAGGACGAAAAGGGATGTACTTGGGAGACAGAGGACGGGTGTTAATCCAAAAAATGGATCAACAGTCTGGAGTATGATGCGAAGCACTAGCCTGTAAGAATGGAGCAAATATAATAGAAAATAACAGAAAATAAAATGAGACATAAAGATATTTATAGTGATTTGGCAACTAACTAAGCCTATGTCCACTTTATAGCTTTGATTATTGCTTTGATCTAGCTTGAATGAGATTGCAAGGTGATTGAGAAAGAATTAGTCACAAGTACAGGGATTAGACTAATTCTACGTCTTAGAATTTCCTAGAGTAGCTGCCTTGGTTAATATAGTGTAGAGGGAAGAGTTGAAGAATAAATAGAGATATCGCATAGTGATAGTAAAATCCAGATCCTCTCTTAATTGCTTTTTGGTTTATATTTATAGTAGTAGCAGTCATATTGGATCAAAAGCTTGCTACCAATGAAGTCCAGAAACCAGCTCAAGACAACACAAGAAATATCACGACTCCCCGAGTTAAAAGCTAAATTTAGTGCCGAATCAAGCCATTAGATTTGGTACCTAATCCAATCCTTAGCCATAGGATGGCTAAGTCCTTTTGGGTCGAACTCCTTGCTTCATCTAGAAGTCTTCTATGCAATTTGCTAGGTTGTTGATGAGTATTGAATTTCCTTCTTTCCTGACTTGGGCTATCCTTCAGTTTGGACCATCACATCCTTATTCTTGATGATAGGCTCTCTGGAAATCTACAAAACTTCATAAATATGCATAGGAGGAGTAAGGGAACACTTGCCAAGAGTAAGGATATGCCAAAGCTGGCCAATTAGATTCGGTACTGAATTAAGGGTCTTAATTCAGTCTGAATTAGGTACTTAGCCTTTTTGGGTCCACACTTTCAAGAGCTCTTCCTTTGCTCCTTCTGAGTATCTTTGCCAAGTTTTAAGTCGTTCCATCTTTGTATCGGCATTCTAATTCCTATTGACTTCTGCTTGGTTAGAAACTAAGTTAACATTCGCCCTCCAGAGTATGCTTTCGTTGGAAACAAAGTGTGCTATGCAACAAGATAATTTCTGAACTGTTATCTTATGAATTTCAGTTGATCATTGGATTCTGTTTCAAGATGTTGTTTTCAATTGGTTCACTTCTAACTGGTTATTCATGCCGATTTCGATTTGAATTTCGATTCCCCATAATAATGATGCAATGTCTTGTCCGAAATTTATGCAAGGCTTTAGTTCGGCATGTAGTTTCATTGAAAGGAGTTGGAGTTGGTCAGGTTAAGGCGGTAAATTCGGTATTGAATTAAGGGTGTTAATTCATCCTTGATTAAGGACTTAGCATATTTTCAAAGAATTTCCCTTACTTATATCATTTCACTTAGCCACTCATTACTTGTTCATTTCTACCCTAAACCTACATTTCCTTCAACCAATTCAAGTTCCATTACCATTGATTCGAGCCTGAGACCGATCGCCTTTCATCCTTCAACCATGCCACCAAGATCCATCGCCTCTTCGTCGCACTTGTCGTCGCCCGATCAAGTCATCATCGCTAAAGCACCGCATGGGAGATTCAGACCCGGTTCAAGTACAAACCTAAGGCCGAATTTGCTTTTAGCATTGATTTGAAGGTTGGCATTGGTGATTGTGATTCATACTTTGGTGGTGATGGAGATGATGATCTATTCTAGTTGATTGTAATTTGAAAATGGAGATGGTTGAAATTGAACATGATTAGCTACTGATGTACTTAGAAAATGATCTCATATTGGATGTATTTGACTCGAGAGACACATTTCCTAATTTCGGCCACCTCTATCCATGGAATTAACTAAGGTGGATCATTTAATTGACTTCGATATGACTATTCGCCGTAGAATCGTACATATTAGCTAGCTCTGTTGCATTGCATTTCTGCACATCCGATGTTTTTGAAAAGGAAGAACTTTATGTATTGCTTCGGACAATAGATCTGTTACCGACCGTTGATCGATTATGGGTAAGTATAGAATAAGTGATTGCAAAGGACAATACAGATCATTTTTTCAGTATGAGTGTGCTATCTACACAGGATGGTCCATTCATAGTGTTCGGGACATCGGAATCATCCTATATAGATAACACACTACATCTACCCCAGTCAACACTTGGAATCCGTTCGGTCGGTACACGCTGACTTCCTTTGGATTTCAATCATTAATCACATAGGAATCCTGATAGAAATAAAACATATATGACCATGATCAACAAGTTTTATTAGCTAGAATGACATGGCAGTCCACATGCTGCAAGTCTATTGGTCGATCGTCCCCGCCTTCAGAAGCTGAGTCAACAGGTGCCCCAGTTTCTCCATCCATTCCTATAAGGCCAAGTCAACCTGTAGCTTCCGACTTCTATGGTCCGCTAGTTCCAGTAGGACCTGTACTTAACCAATTGCCTCCTAGATTGAGAATTCTAACTGATCCCCCAAAGCATGCACCTTCAATTCTGACTGCTAAGATGCTCAGGAATATATGCATACAACACGACATCCCCAAGGGTGACGTTCGTCTGCCCACTCGAGCTGAATTGGCTCATAACCCTCTAGAATGTTTTACTACTTGTAATCGATACATGTGCTTGAGTGGTGCTGTACCACTATTCAACCGGTTCTTGTGGTGGTGCTTTAAGATTTAGGATTGGTGTCGTTTCAAATCCAACCCAATGGTTATACATTCCAAAGTTCCCTATACATTCTATTCATGAGCAGACTCGGGCATCCCTTAAGGCTAAATGAGCTCGTATTTCTTTTATACTTCAGGAGAAGGAAGGACTGCCCATCCTTTATAATTATCAAAGCCTGAAGGAGAAGTAAGCTAATATAAGACATCCATAACAAGCGGTCAGCTTTCAAGAACGAGTTTTTCTTTGTTAGGCATCCAGAGGTCTTCAACCGCTTCTGGCTATCTGGAAGTAAGTCTTGATTATCTAGCATTTGCCATTCCGAATGATTTTTCAACATCATAACTTTTCATATGTTTCATTACAGTCATCACAAATAGAGAAAGCAACGACGATCATAAAGTGCTGTCTGAAACTCTCAAGGCTATGAAGGCCTTTGAGCACTCAGTATAGTTTCTTTTGATGAATGAGAATCTCCGAGAGTTCGGCTTGCTTTATCCTGATAGATTTGATGTAGATGATGAGCCCTTAACTTCGACTGGCCCTATGAGACATACTCATTGCTTAAACCATGCTCATAACTCTGATGAGGAGGCTCAAGAAGACATGGTTGGTCCGTCAAAGGAAGCACAGCCAGAAGAGATCTCCAGAGCTAACATAGAATTACCTTCCGGAGAGGACGTTACGAGGGACATTGATGACACCCAAAGGATGTCTCCGATCCTCGAAGAAGAAGACAAAACGTTTCAAAGGAGAGAGGGTGTAATGACCCTAATTTTTAGTAACATTATTTAGGATATTTAATTAGCTAAATGAAATAAAATAAAATGATGATTAGGGGATTGAGATTTGTGATCAAACTAAGAGGTAGCCGTGCCTAAGAGAATAAATGAACTAAAATAAAATGGGTAAAGGAAATAGGTGAGGGGCAAAGTTGGAATAAGAATATTATAATACCCTAAACCCTTAGGAATCCATTTCATACGTTCATTAGCAATATCAAACTAGATAGAGGCCGGCCACCATTAGCAAGAGCAAGAGGAAGAAGATAAAGAAAAATTAGAGGAAGAAAGATTAATCAAATTCCTTAATCACAAAACTAAGATGAATAATGACTACACCTCTTATTTTCTTAATTTATTGGTTTTAAGGATAATCTGAATTTATTTGCAATGTTATGCCATGATTTTGAAGGATAAAATGCTTATATATGTTTGTTGATGATTTATGCTCATTCATATAGGTTTTATAATATGTTTTAATGTGAAAACCCTATTTAATGACATCCAAATGCCTTGCGATTTTAGATTTAGATCAGAAATGATATTTTAGAGATGAGTTTCAATTTTCATAATTTTATGAATTAATGTGGATTTTATATTAATTTGCTAGTGAGGAAATTGATTATTTGGGTTTAAAATTATTTACGGCTAAATAATGTAAGTTTTGGGTCTGAAATTAATATATGTTAGAAAACATATTAAAAATTATTTTTTGGAAATTTTATAGAATTTTACTAAGTCTTTAATAGATATATAAAATTATTTAAGGTATGAGACTTAAATGTTTTATTTATTTATAAAAGGAGAAGGTGTATTTTGTAAATTATTTAAATTGTTTAATTCTAAAATTTTGGCAGCACTTTTAGAAAAGAAAATTGGTAACCAATAATATTTTAACAAACAAGGCAAGTTAGTTGAAAAGAATTTCCTTTTAAAGCTAAAATCAGTTTTTACATGCTTTTATCATGTTTCGCCACTTTCGACACCTTGGTTCCGACTTAGTAGTTCCGCCACCGTCACCATTGAAACCAATGCGCATGACATCAAAGACTTGATGCACAACGAATTGGATATAAGCGGTGGGTATTGGGTCGAAACCAGAGGTTCCGAAGGGGTCGAAGCGCTACTTTGCTTTCAAATGAAAACGCACCTGCTTTGCTTTAGAAGGGTATGCTTTTGACTTGGTTCGCTACCGTCATGGACAAATTGATTTATGGAATGGTTTCGAATGGGGTTGCGCCTTTGTTTTAAGTAAATGCTTTCGTAGGGGGTCGAATCCCCTAGCTGCCACTTTTTTTACCTTCCGAAGCAAATGGTTTAGAAAGGTATACTTTGTTTTAAAATCCAAGCCACTTCTCCAATGCTTTCGGAAGGGTTGGTTTCAACACCACCACTTCTTTACTTAGGAATTGCTTTCGAAAGAGTGCTTTCGACTTAAATGTTTTATGATCCCTTTTGCTCTGTTGAAGGTAGAACCCAAAGGTTTCGAAGGTGATAGTTTTAAATGGTTTCGAAAGGTTTTCCACATGTTTTTCTTGAACCCAAAGGCTTTCGAAAGGTTTTATGTTTTAATGATCTCGAAAGGTTTTAATGAAGGTTTCAAAGGGGTGGTTCCATAATGGTTTCAAAAGGTTTGAAAGGAAAGGTTTTCTAATGTTTTTGAAAGATTACCCTAAGTAAAATGACCGGATATTTGTATACCAGATGGGACTGGTATAGGTTCGTGCCCTATACATGTTATTATCCCTAGCTAATTTAGTCGAAAATTCCAGTGTGTAGGGCTTTGTCACAGGTAAGACTAAAATGATATTACACACAGAAGGGAATATATATTTGTATAGACATAGGTTATTGGTGAGCCCACAAAACCATTAGGATCAGGTGACCCTAAGAGAAGATAAGTTAGGGATAGACCGTCCAGAATAGGAGTGTCTAATAGGTATTAGATTATTTGTTCATATTGTCTGGTAGGCCCGAGTCAGCCAAAGGTTAGTGGTTAGCCAAACAAAACTATAGTGTTCGAACAAATAGTTCATTTGTTACCTGATATGTAAGTTTATATGATATTGCTTTACACTTTTTAACCATTTTTGGTTGCAGGATTATGATTTGCAAAAGATATGTTTTAAAAGGATTTTAGTGAGGGGAAACCCGTTCCGCTAAGCGGTGTGGTCTCATTTAATATCAAATAACTGAGATGTATAGTATTATTCACACCAGGCTTTATGTCTGACTCGAAGTTTATGTTTTCCCCTTAAACTCTCGGGTGCTCAAAATTAATTCGAGTAGGCCGAGGGTTAAGGATTTTTAGGTTTTTGTAGGTTGGCGAATAAAGCTTCTGGAGATGAGCAGGTGGCTGACGGATAACTATTTAGGAGTTGTTGTTTTATTTTGTTTGATTACGATGTGTTGTATTATGTCAGTTATGACTAATTAGTACTCTGGTCAACCAAGGATGCATCTTCATATATCGCTCTTGGCGTATTTTGTAATAATTATATTTAATCTAAACCTGGAAAACGATTGAGATTATGTAACTTGGATATGAAATTTTGTTTTGAAATGTAATCAAAAAAATGTTTTAATCCATGATGAATTTATTTCATATTGAAGTGCTTCTGATATTATAGATACCATTAACATTACCGTATTTGGTAATCGGAAGTTAAAACTATGGATGACTGCAGCATCTGTAGCACTTAGCTTCAGGCCTCCAAATAGGGGATGTTACAACTTGGTATCAGAGCATAGGTTTATGAAAAATTTTAAACTAAAAATGATTTTGAAAACATAATCCTAAGGAACTAGAGATAAGATCGGCGTATAGGATAACACTATAGTAACGTAGTTGTATTTGCTATACATAAGTATACGCTATATCTCTATTCTCTTATCTCTCTTAGGCTATTCTTCTGTATCTCACGAGGCTTGAATATAGATATGGACGCTAGAAGCGGAAGAGTGAATCCTGGGGGAAGCACCACCATAAATGGAAATGCCGAACCGAATACCAGGAGAAACCTAGTTCAGGAACAAGCGGGAATGTTGGTGCTGGGGTCCCATAAGTGGATATGCGAGCTAAGTATCAGTTTTTCGTGAACATGATGCAAGCTAGAATTGCTACTGGAGTGGTTGGAGGAAATGTTGGAGTAGGAGTTCAAGAAGCTCCAGTAGTCAACAATTATGCTAGCTTGAGCAGTGATTATGTTAGGCTTGGAGGGAAGCCATTTATCGGAACTGAAGATGATATTGAGGTGAAGAGCTGGTTGTTGCATTGTGAGAGAATCTTTCCTGACTTGGGGCACAGTGATGAGCAGAACATGAGTCATTCTTTGAGACAGCTTCAAGGAGCATCTTTATTCTAGTGGAATAGTGTGACAGCTGGAGTGAATGAAGAGATGATGACATGAGCTGAGTTTAAGAGAAGATTCGAGGAGAGGTTCATGTCTATGATGGGGAGGTCTACCTTGCTCAGAAAGTTTGCTGAATTCGGAGCAGGGGGAGATGACTTTGTTGGAGTATGCTAGAAGGTTTGAGGAGTTGGCAAGGTATGGTTATGCTACGGTGGATACCGTGATGAAGAGGAATGAGAAGTTCATTAGGGGTTTGAAGCCTGAGTTGGCCAGGGCTACATTACCTCATATTAGGAATCCTTGTAACGTTGTTGTGGAGATGGCTTTAAGACACGAGGAGATGCTTGCTTCTCTATAGAAGAACAAGACAAAGGAAGTCAAGGTGGGGCAGAGTCAGAAAAGAAAGTTTGTCCATAAAAAAAGGAGCTTGGAAAGGTGGAGCCGTGAAGAAAGGGAAGTCGGAGGTTGTTTGCTTCAAGTGCAATAAGAAAAGGCATTTTGCTAATGAGTGTCGTACTGTAATGGCGAAGGAAGTGATCGGGAAGAAGAATATCAAATGCTTCAACTGCGATCAGATTGGTCATTATAAGAATCAATGCAAAGGGCTTGCTAAAGATGGAAGGGGCAAAGTATTTGCATTGGAGCCAGCTACATCATGACCAATAGCGCAGGAAAAAGGAAAGGCGGTGTTGGGAGGTATGCTTCAAATCCATGGTATGTCTTTAGCGTTCTGTTTGATACCGGTGCATTGCATTCTTTTATATCTCATTGTTTGGTAGATAAGCTTAACCTAGAACCCTCATACTTAGTTACTTCCTTAAGGGTTGCAAAACCGATAGAAGTGTATGCGACACTTGGGATGAAGTGTGACCACCTAGAGTTTGATTTGTTAGGTCATACCTTTGTTTGTAGTTTGCATGTGTTTGACTTTGTAGGGTTTGAAATTATTTTGGGTATGGATTGGTTAAGTAAGTATGATGCTAAGATATTTTTCCATGATAGGAAAATATTGCTTAGACACGCTGATTGTAGTGATTAGATTGTATATACCGTAGAAAACCCTAGTTGTGAGGCGAATGCTTTGTGGGTGTCATGGAGTTAGAAGATGAGTTGAATCACGTTTTCGTGGTTAGAGAGTTCGCAGATGTTTTCGAGCCATTAGTAGGATTGCCACCGAAATGAGCCATTGAGTTTCATATAGATTTGGTGCCTGGAGCAGAACCGGTGAGTAGACCACTAAGCAGGATGACACCTACTGAGATGAGGGAGTTAAAGATGCAGTTGGTGGATTTGGAAAGCAAGTATTTTATTAGACCGAGTAGTTCACCTTAGGGAGCCACTGCAGTGTTTGGTAAGAAGCTGGACAGATCGTTGAGATTATGTTTATTGTAAGTTGAATGAGAAGATGATAAAGAATCGATATTCGTTGCCTATAATTGATGAATTGTTCGATCAGTTGAGTGGAGCCAAGGTATTTTCCCAGTTGGATTTAGTAACAGGTTTCCATTAGCTTAGAGTAGCAGAGGATAATTGTTAGCACCAAAATTGGTCACTAACCTCGTTGAGAAAGATTGTGTAGAGAGATAAATGATGAAAGTAAATTTAAACAAAGAACAATATGCTAAATTGAATGCAAAGACGAGAACACCATATTTATAGTGGTTCGGCGTAACTGCCTACGTCCACTTTGAGGTTAATCTTTATTGCTTTTTTTTATAATTGATTAGAGATACAATCCGTATACCAACTACTTGAATACAATTGCTAAGTAAAGAGAATGAGTCTTGAAAGCGGCAGAGTCTCCCCAGTGTTCTCAAAAAAAGGTCCCTTTCACTATGCCCCTGCCTCTCTATTTATAGACAAAGATGGGTTGGACTCCCCTGGTGGGTCCCGCAGCCGATTACCTCAGCCCAGAAAGAGTGAGTTTTGGGTGCCGAACCACTGATGCCGAACCAACGATGTCGAACAGACTGATGTCGAACCGTTGATGCCGACCAGACTGATGCCGAACCATCGATGCCGAATAGACTGATGCTGAACCATTGATGCCGACCAGACTGATGCCGAACTATCGATGCCGATCAGATTGATGCCGAACCATCGATGCCAACCAGACTGATGTCGAACCATCGATGCCGACCAGACTGATGCTGAACCGTCGATGCCGATCAGATTGATGCCGAACCATCGATGCCGAACAGACTGATGCCGAACCACTGATGCCAACCAGACTGATGTCAAACATCTCTAGACACCGATCAACTCCGTATGTCGAATGCTCTGCCATACCGAACGATCCAGGTACGCCGAACGATCCAGGTACGCCGAACGCTTCTGCCATGCCGAACGAAGTGTGGATGTCGATTCATGTATGTCGATCACTCTAGAATGTAAGTGCCGAGTGCCTAGTTGCCTGGTCAAACCTTCAGGTAACACTTGCCCCCCAAAGTGCATCACGTGGTTAAATGTGGTGTGCTTTGAATCACCCTGGATGCCAAACGATATGCAAATACGGAACGACACAGCCGAAGCCGAGCACCCTGGATGCCGAACGACATAGCCGATGCCGAGCACCCTGGATGCCAAAAAATGTCGATTTGACCGGTTCAACCGGTTATATTCTCTTCGACTTCCCTTCTCTCTATATAAGCCGATGCTCCTTCTTCTCCCTTTTACTTCTACCTCCGCTTTTCAGTATTTACGAACTTTGCCTCTCAATAGACTTCAGAGAATTATCTACTTTTCCCTTCCCTTCTCAAACATCATTCGTTGCCTCACTTCCTTCCCCAACCAACTGAATCCAATTAGAACCACGTTCCCTACTTCATAATCTCCCCGAGCTTCGACTCATTTCTTAGGTAAAAAACTTTTCCTTAAATACTTCACTCCGATTAGGAAACCTAGCATGAGATTCGAACTCGCGAATCTCTGCAAAATCAAAGTCAGAAGTAATTGCATGGAGCAGGAGGAGTTAAGGGTGAAGTGTGGATGTTTTAAAGGAGTTTAAGGCTAGACGAACGGTAGAAGAGAAGAGGATGGCAGAGGTGTTTGAAGGAGGGAGTTGGTGGAAGACGTATTGATGTGGCTCGGCATGACTTCCTTATGCCGAGCGATGGAGGGGAAGTACGGTAGTGAAATTGGAGTTAAGGTTTAGTGAAGTTGATCGGCATGACCATGGTTTGACACGGCTTGCCGAACGACTCGGGTACGTTGGCTGGGAGAGATGGAGGAAAAGAAGAGAAATGATGTTAAGGGCAGAAGGCCGAGTGAATCAGCTCGGCATGACTTGCTGTGTGCACTCGTTTTTAAGCCGAACAGGAGAGAGGTCGAACAGGATTCTGGCCGGCTAGGATTCTGGCCGAACAGAATTTTGTTCGATCAGAACGAAAGCCGACCAGAATGAAAGCCGAACAGAACTTAAGCCGAACAAAACTTAAGCCGATCAGAACTTAAGCCGAACAGAACTTAAGCCGAACAGAACTTAAGCCGAACAGAACTTAAGCCGATCAGAACTTAAGCCGATCAGAACTTAAGCCGAACAGAACTTAAGCCGAACAGAACCTAAGCCGAACTCTTATTCACCTTGCCTAATCATATAACAAACACAAGGACAAGGACCTAAGCACACTAGCATATCGAACTAATCTGGACTGATAACTTCTTAGTTTCAATAATCACAAGCCTGAACTTAAACTAATAAAAACGGATTAAATCTTTTAACACGCAGTGCCAATGTCCGAGTTCAAAATTGAAAACACTGCAAGGCTGGCTTTCGAAGACGGTCAGCGATGACGGTCTTCGAAGACGATAGTTCAAGGCTCAACTTTATATCATCAATCCTGTGACTTATAATTTCTCAGCGTTTACACCTGAATGATCGCACTAGTTCACACACTACACGGGGGGAATATTCGTATTGTTAAGTCTAACATCGATTATTTTTTAAGTATAGTTCGAACAGGTACTTTGCTAGATTCAATCTTTATCAGCGATGTCTCGGAAATCTAGCTCCGCCATGATTTCGGACAGGCCTGGGCCATCCTCCCGGCGAGAAGTCGCAGATACTTCAAATCCGTCAACTTCCCCTGCACATGATTTAGCTCCCGATACGCTGGAGGCAGCAATTTTCTTGGACAACCCTGTCGATTCACTTGCTTCAAAGATTAATGAAAAGTACACGCCGCTGGATATGCTCTGTCCACGGAATCCCCTTTGATGACGTGCTAGTCCCATCGGGGCATGACCGTCCACACTTGCCCCCAGTCAGATACATAACTTGTAACAAATTCATGTGCTGGGTTGGCAGTGTGCCACCATTCAACTTGTTTCTTCGGGATGTGTTGCAATACATCGACATTGCTCCATCGCAACTGCACCTGAATGGCCATGCATTCCTCTACGGCACTTGCATCCTCTTTATGAATGTCTTCTCTAGGCTTCCAACTCCGGGCGATATCAGATACATATATTGCATCAAGAAGCGGAAGGATAGCCCATCATTCATGTTTCTCGAGCCGCACAACAAATGTCAAATCTTAACTGGAGCGTGGACTAAGTTTGCCTTGTATAAACAGGAATGGTTTTATGTGCGTCGTCCTCCAGGCTTTGCGAGGAGATGGGTTGAAGGAAGTAAGCCTTTTTCTTGAACCGTTACTTGTGTTTAGCAGCAGTCGTACCTCTTCTAACTTTTACCCATCTTTTCAGGTATCACTCCACATCCTGACGGCTGCGGATACTCTGATGCCGTCGAAGCTATTCGAGCCCTTCCTGCCGGAGAACAGTACATTAGAACTCTCATTTCGAATGAGTCACTTACAAGGCTTGGACTGTTGGTAGAAGGCCGTCGGATAAGCCTTCCTCAAGACGTCACCATTCCCAGGTCTGCCTTTGGCAAAGGGAAAAAATAGGCTGAGTCTTCAGCACGCAACGCTCCTAATACACCAGAAGAGGGGGAAATTAAGGAGACTAAGACACCCGAAGCACAAGACGAGAATGTCGGTCACACTCAAGACCCAACAGTCGAAGTTCACGACATCGAAACGTCATCTTCCCCTTCTAAGGGGAAAAAGAAACCGACGTACAAGATGAGGAAGGAAAAAGTTGGTGGAACTTCTAAAATTACCCTTGTTCCAGTGGAGAAAGAAGCTTCCGCATCACATTTAGAAAGTTCTCTGAAGGGCCTGTCGAACCTTACCATTCCTGACGATCTACTCAACTACGGTTTCGACGATCCAAAGGCCCTCAAGTTTCATTCGCCCGTTAGAGGAGACACAGAGTTCAAGCCCGAGTCCAAGGAGATAATACTCCAATTAGTAAAGATAAAGGAACTGGTCCGTCGGGGGAACACTAGGACACACATGCACACATGCACTTCACCATACACTTCAATTTTTTCCATTACCCCTATTCTTCCTAACTCGTTGTTATTTTTATTCTATGCAGGTGACATGGGACGCTCCCACGGATTCGATCGCCTCCACGGCTCTTCTATATTTCACCATCCTGGCCAGGACTCGGGCTCCGGTAAATGCCGGGACAGGGACGATTACGGAGATCGAGACAACCGTCCCCGAGAGTCGTCTTATCAAAAGAAATCACACTACCAATCTTCATACTCTCGCGATCCTCCTCCTCAAACAGAGCAAAGCAGAGACAAGTCTTCGCTGAAGGGGTCTCAACCCGATGTTTCCCGAGATCAACATTCTGGCTCTTCAAGCACACGGCAATCTCGGGAACAACATAAGAGAATAGAACTTTCAAAGCCTCCTCCCCCTGCTCCTGCGGTAGACCCAACAATATCGGAGAAGCTGGCCGAACTTAAAGTCAAATTTCCTAAAATCTGCTTTGACAGCCTGAAGTTCCTTCCAGCAATTCATCATATTCTAGGGCATGTCAAGCAGAGTGTCATTGCTTGCAACAACGACGTCTATGTTCAACATGACGCGTTTGTTCATTTAGTCTAAAAAGTCTCGGAAATCTCCATTGAGCGCCAACAGGAAATTGTCCGCTTGAAGCTTGAAGCTATCTTCGACAAGGACATCATCAAAAATCAAGATGAAGAGCTCGCTTCGTATAAGCCCAAGCTCGAGGCTGCAGAACAAAGTGCAAAAGACACTACTGAGGCCGTCGCTCATCTAGAGACGACCCATAAAAAGGAACTTGATGAAGCGGTTCAACGCAGTGGGGCCCTGGTTTTAGAAAAAGATTCTATTCAGAAAGAAAGGGATGCACTCACCCTGCAAGTCAAAGAGTTGAAATAGCTATTCTCTAAGGAGAAAGAAGAGAAGATAGCCGCTCAAGAAGAGTCCCAACGATATTGCTACGAAATTGCTGCTACACGGCTCTTAAAAGCAAAGCTCGATGATGAGCTTTCTAAGGTTGAGATGATGAAGGACAAAGCCCGTGAGGAGGGCAAGAGACTAGCTTCCGAGGAGATCGACTCCCGTCTTGAAGCAGCTGCAGAGGCCGGCAGAGAAGAGGTCAAGTGTATGTTTGACCCGCTGATTGCCGAATACAGTGCCCGCGTCCTCATGCACCGGGACTTGACATTCTTGGGCGAGGGCTATCTTGAATCTCTAGCCGAGGCTTGGGAGATTTTAGTAAAGATTAGACAGGTGGAGTCGGGCACCGAGGAGGTTGACGAGGAGGCTTTAGTGAAAGAATTTCTCAGGGGGAATGAGCCATCGGACTTATCTGCGGCTATGGCTCTCTTTGGTAAAGGCTCTCCTCCGTCAAAAGAGAAAGATGACAAAGCTGGTCCATCTGGAACCGAGGTTGCAGCTCCTTCTTCTACTCAATCGGCCGATCGTCCAGCACTTGACCCATTCGAGCAGCATGCCGGCTATGATTCGGAAGACCCCGGTCTCGGCATTCACGTGCTATCTCCCATTCTAGAGGGTGAAACTCCGCGCACAGCTGAAAGCCATTAAGAAATCGGTATAAAAATCTTCTTCTAGAAGTGCAAAGATCCGTCGCTTTCCGCGATCGGTTATTTGTTCTAATGTTTGTTCTTTATGTTTTTATACAGGCCGCTCTGATCCCGAACCGACTCTGAGAAGCGATGACGCCAAGGAGGAGATGGGGAAAACAAGCGATGCTACTCACGCGGAAGTAACTCCCGGTCCTGATGCTCAAGTGATCGGGGCGCTAGATGATGATAAGTCTGATACTTCATCTCTCGTTGAAGGGAGTTATGAAATTGAAATCACGGGCGCCTCTGAACACACTTCGAAGGTGAGTATGAAGGAGCAACTTGCGGAAGAGAAGAAGAAGAAGGTTGAGATCAAGGTCGAGTCTCAAGTACTAGAACTCACCGACCCGCTGAATAGGCCTCTGAAAGTCATCCTTCCCGGCAAATCCAAACCACTGGATGTTCCTCCTTCCACTCCTGACTCCGTTTCTTTGGCAAGAAAAAAGTCCAAGAGGAAGCGTGAGGGAGAGGAGTCATCTGAGAAAACAAAGGAGGACAAGAAAAAGAAGCCGAAGAAATAGCCACTATACTCATTCAACGAGATTTTTCTTAGGTCCTGTAACTACTTTTACTTTTTTGTTTTCGTAGTTTATGTAGATAGATTTTTGACTCCAAGTTTTGGAGGAGTGGTTGTATAACCCCATTTTTGATTATTGAGTAAAGTTTAGTTTCTTTGTCATTTGAACGATTTTTTTTGCTTTTCTGCTTTCTGTATAACTGTGGTCGAAACTCAAGTTCTTATGAGTTGCATAAATTCCCAATCCATTCTTACATTGTTCGGACATTCTTTGGAATTGTACAATTCTCGTTTCACATTTTTGGTACTTATAATATTTTCTAATCCGCGCTCCGAGGACTTAGAGTAATTCGGTCCGCATTTCGGGGACTCGGCGGTTCAATTCCTTTATACTCTGGTCCACGCTTCGGGGACTTAGAGTACTCCGGTCTGCATTCAGGGGACTCGGAGATTCGAATCGTTTATACTCTAGTCCACGCTCCGGGGACTTAGAGTACTCCGGTCCGCATTCAGGGGACTCGGAGATTCAAATCGCTTATACTCTAGTCCGTGCTCCGGGGACTTAGAGTACTCCGGTCCGCACTCAGGGGACTCGGAGATTGAAGTCGTTTATACTCTAGTCTGTGCTCTGGGGACTTAGAGTACTCCGGTCCGCACTCAAGGGACTCGGAGATTGAAGTCATTTATACTCTAGTCCGTGCTCTGGGGACTTAGAGTACTTCGGTCCGCACTAAGGGGACTCGGAGATTGAAGTCGTTTATACTCTAGTCTGTGCTCTGGGGACTTAGAGTACTCCGGTCCGCACTCAGGGGACTCGGAGATTGAAGTCGTTTATGCGAGTTCGTACATCATATGGAATAATGTAACTCCAGCAGTTCATCACCAGATTATAAGGTACAGAAATATCAATAATTCATGGAAAAGATGGCTTCAAGCCTTTATTAATGAAACAAACTAAATTGTCCGATTACACACTAAAAAGGAAACTAAGAATCAATGGAATAAAAACATACATCAAACAATTGTACCTAAAATAGGAAAGAAACAGGCTAAATTTAATAACGTCGCAAATGTTCACTGTTCCACGCTCGGGGGAGTGTCACGCCATCAACGGTCGCTAGCTTGAAAGTTCCCTCTCCAAGCTTCCGTTCAACGACATATGGACCTCCCCAGTTGGGATTCATACGTGATGGTACCGGGAAAACTCATTTCAAAACGAAATCACCCACATCAAAGATCCTTGGGTGGACTTTCTCATCGTAACATCGCTTGACTCGGTGCCTATATGCTGCCGCCCTTAGTTCAGCTTCTTCACGTTTTTCATCAACGCAGTCCAGTGACTCCAACAAGAGATCCTGATTCGTCTTAGGATCATAATGTGACATCCGATGTGATGGAACTTCAAGCTCCACGGGTATAACAGCTTTCGAGCCGTATGCCAATGTGAATGGAGTGTGGCCAGTCGCGGACTTGTGGCTAGTTCTATAAGCCTATAGCGCTATTGGGAGTTCATCTACCCACTTGCCTCTAGCCTTTTCCAAACGCTTCTTCAATATGGACTTGATTACTTTGTTCACGGCTTCAACTTGTCCATTAGCCTTTGGATGAGCAACGGCGGCGAACTTTTTCTGAATGTCGTACTTTGAACAGAAATCTTTGAATTCTTTACTTTCAAATTGAGTTCCGTTGTCCGTAATGATGGTTCGCGGGAGGCCAAAGCGGCATATAATGTTTCGTACAACGAAATTAATGACCTTCTTGGAGGTGGCTAAAGGCTCTGCCTTGGCCCATTTTGTGAAGTAGTCGACTGCAACTATCGCGTATTTTGCACCACCTTTGGATATAGGCAAAGAACCGATTATGTCGATTCCCCAGATTGCAAACGGCCAGGGACTAACCATTTGTGTGAGTTCTGTTGGTGGAGCTCTCGGGATTTTCACATATCTTTGACACTTGTCACATTTTCTTGCATAATCTGCAGCATTCCGATTCACAGTTGGCCAATAGTATCCGTAGCGGAGGAACTTTTCTGCTAGTGTCTGCCCCCCAGTATGGTCGCCACATTCTCCTTCGTAAACCTCCTCCAAGACCCCCTTTGCACTACGCCATAAATGGCCTACTGCAACACAAAAAAAATGTTGGCTCAGGCCCGAAAAATGTTGCCATAGGTCTATGGAAACACTTTTAGGGTGATGCAATTTTTGCCGTTGCCTTAGACCTCAAAGGCAACATTTTGACTATCTAAGGCAACATAAGTAATATTGTTGCAATAGAACCCTATTTGGGTCTATGGCAACACCCATAGGTATCTGTAGCAACATTCCAAAATGTTGCTATAGATATGAACTTTTTGAATTTGTGGGGCCCACAATGTAGAGCATATTTGATTTTTTAATAAAAATAAATATTTATTTAATAAAATGCTATTACACAGAATTTGATATTTAAACAGTAATTTATTTAAATAAATATTTTATTTCAACATTTGAAATAGTACAAATTCCTGACTCCGCTATTTTACAATTCAATGATATATAACACTGATATTCACATATACAGATATTCCTCACTACATCACTCAGTTCACTCATTACATATGCAGTTTCAATTTATACATACATCGACACTGACAAATATATGCCAAGCCGAAGGCGAGCCGAGTGCCGAGCCGAAGGCGAGCCGAGAAGCGGGTCCAGGCGTAGTGCCGGCGGGGGTCCGGGGCACCGCAGTCCCGTCTTCAGCAGAAAGGAGCTTCTTTGAAACCTTCTTTGAAACCTGTCTTCAGCTCATGCATTCATACAATCATGCACATTTGATTTGACTCTGTCTTCAAGCTTGTATCCAGCTGTCCAGTCTTCAATACCTGTCATATATAATTCAAAAGCAGTAATCTGGAAAATAATATTTAACTCAAACAGAAAATGAAAATATTTTTGTTATAATATTTGCCTCAGGTATTTGGGTTGTTTCTTTTCATAAGTGCATAAGCCAAACATGAATGCAACACATGGATATAAGGACACGGCACAAGGTCAAACCCGAGTCATCGACTGGATTCAACTCAGGGCCAAGCAACCAACAAAACAAACAAGAACCAGGTTCAGCAAAATATAGACAAGCCAGTGCAAGAAACACAGCAGTACACATAGGCAGCCCATCAAGCAAAAACAGTGAATGCATCAGGCATGTACAAGAGAAACATAGGCAGTAATATGATATACAGAGGACTTGGAGCACCAGTTCATGTTCTGGTTTAACAAATGCAGCAGAAAGGAGCTAACAAGCTCAGACCATAAATCAAAAACAAGCCAGTGAATCAAAATCCAACATACCAAATAATATCACATCGCAATTCATCATCGGCAAAGCAAAATCAAGCCAGTGAACCAAAATCCAACATACCAATACATCATCGCAATCCAACATACCAGATTTATCAAAGTCCAACAGAAAGATTAAACCCATGATTATAGGAAATAAAGCCTATAAATAAATCCCAATTCATCATCGGCAAAAGCATGCGAGTGTAACCAAAATCGAGAATAATCAAGTAAACCAGAAGGCATAAAACATACCAAATAATATCACATCGCACCCGACGACGAAGTCAAAGCAATTCGAGCAATCAATCAAGGAATTGAAACTGGTTTTATGATTGCTGGCCAATTTGAAAATTTAAGCGGCATTCTCTCAAACAAGAAATCTGCGTTTGACATCTTCCTTGAATCCGAAAATGGTACTTTTTGAAGCAATCGAGCAAAGCTTCATCAGAATCGAACTTCTTCTGAACATTGGCGAGAAAGATTCAAGCATCAGATCTGGTCAAAGTATCATAAATTGCCAACCCTGCCGTCACGAAACCACCAGATTCGAGGAACAGCGGCTGAGCCACAACTATCGCCGACGTATCCTCCTCGATGGGTCCGTTAAGGCAGATGACGCGCTCTTTGAGAAGCCGCGAAAAGATATCGCAGGCACGCTGGCCACGGGATGTGTGCTCGATGACCATCGGAATCAGGCTGTAGAAACGGAGGGGGGTAGTGGAGTTTTGTTGGGGGCTGCGGTTGGTAGGATTTGGGAGAGGTTGCGTATCGACATGTAGGCAAACAGCAGCGAAATTGGGGGTGAGAACGAAATGGGAACGAAAATATGATTTCGAAATTAGGGATTTGGAAATTGGGGTTTTGGATTTGGAAATTGGGGGTGAGAACGAAATGGTATGAACAGTAAAGCGGGAAAACGAAAATTTAGGGCAAATTGTAGCGGTGATCCATGTTAACAATCAGATTAAATGTAGACCGTTGGATCGTATTCACGCGGATTGCTAATTTTATTAATTTTTTAATTTGAAAACATCTATAGCAACACTATATAAAAATGTTGCATCGTGTTACACTTGTTTAGCTAGAGCAACACATTTTTATGGCTAAGGTAACACCAAAAATACAACGTTGCAGTAGGACCAAAATTTTATAGCTATCGCAACATTTTAGCTGGCAACACCTTGCAAAAATGTTGAAGAAGGTCATTTATGGCGTAGTGTTGCCTCATCATGGGCAATGCACCAAGGGGACCGAGAACCCTCTCAAATACATTACTCCTCCCTGCATCACATATCTCGCGGCTTTGCGAATGACCTGCCGTCTTTCGCTTCTTCTTTCGGGCAAAGTCCCGTTTAGCGGTATTGTTTGAATGGGGTCATCCACGACTCCTCAATTTCTGTTTCCAATGCAAAATCGACTTCCATCACATCTATGCTTGGAGTGTGTAAGGTTTCGATGGGAACCAATCCCATTTGCTGCGCATCGCCAGTGCTTGCGAATTTGGCCAACGAGTCGGCTTCCTTGTTATGCTCACACGGGACATGCGAAATGTCATAATGTTCGAAGTTCGCCAATAGTTCCTGAACCAGAGCAAGGTATGGAGCAAGCTTTTGTCCCCTTGCTTGGTAGTCTCATCGCACTTGGTACACCACCAGCTGCGAGTCACAAAAGATTTCAACTGATTTAACCCCGAGTTCTCCAACGAGCTTTAAGCCAGTAATCTGTGCTTTAATTCTACTTCATTATTCGTAGCCGGGAAATTGAGCTTCAAAGCGTAACAAAACGATCGATTTTCTGGAGTTACGAGAACTACACCAGCTTCGGAGCAACGATCGTTTGATGCCCCATCGGTGTACAATTTCCATCGAATGGGGGGAATGACACTGTGACTATCTAGTTCATCAGATACAGTAAACTCAGCGATGAAATCTGCTAATGCTTGCCCATGTATGGATCTTCGTGGCGGGTAGGTAATATCGATCTGACTCAACTCGATATTCCATTTTAACATCCTTCCAGAAGTTTCTGGTCATTGGAGTACCTGCCGTAAGGGCTGGTCGGTATAGACACTGACTGAGTGTGCTTGAAAGTATGGATGCAGCTTACGTGATGCAATCACCAAGCAATAGGCCAATTTCTCAGTTTTAGGGTAATTTCTTTTTGCCCCCGTTAAACGTTTGCTAACGTAATACACCAACTTTTGGACTCGGTCCTCCTCGCGGACCAAAGCCGCACTTATAGCATGCGGAGATACGACCAAGTATACGTACATCATCTCATGGTTTACTGGTTTCGACAGTACTGGAGGACTCTCCAAATGCCTCACCAGATCTCGGAACGCTTCCTCATAGTTGGATGTCCATTCGAAATTCCTCTTCCCTTTCTTTATTATATCGAAGAAGGGAATTCACTTGTCCGTGGCTCTGGATATAAATCGACTCAGCGCAGCCACCTTTCCATTCAAGCTTTGCACCTGTTTTATAGTTCTGGGCACTTGTACATCTCGAATAGCTTGAATCTTTTCCTGGTTAGCTTCAATTCCCCTATCATTAATAATGAATCCCAGAAACTTCCCCAACGCAACGTCGAAGGAACACTTCAGAGGGTTGATCTTCATCCCATAATATCTGAGTATATCGAACATCTCTGCTAAGTCTCGAATGTGGTCGTTTGACTGTCGTGACTTCACGAGCATGTCATCCACATAGACTTCCATCGTTCTAACAATCTGGTCTTTGAACATTTGATTCACCAAATGCTGATAGGTCGCTCCCACATTTTTCAATCCAAAAGGCATTACTACATAGCAATATAGCCCAACGTTTGTGATGAAACTGGTGTGTTCCTGGTCCGAAATATGCATCGGGATCTGATTGTATCCCGAGTACGCATCCAGGAATGACAACAACTCGTGTCCTACAGTGGAGTCGACCAACTGATTAATCCTAGGCAATGGGAAACTGTCCTTGGGGCATGCTTTGTTCAAATCGGAATAATCTACGCAAGTTCTCCATTTCCCGTTCGCCTTTTTTACCAGCACGGGGTTTGATACACATTCCGGGTAGAGGGCGTCGCGGACGAACCCATTGGCTTTGAGTTTATCCACCACCTCTCTGAGAGCAGCGGACCTCTCCGGGTCCATTCCTCTCCTCTTTTGTTTAACCGGGACGTACTTCGGGTCTATGTTCAACATATGACTCGTAATAGCAGGAGAAATCCCACACATGTCAGAATGTGTCCAAGCGAAAACATCAAGATTCGCTCAGAGGAAATCACTAAGGTCTTCAGTCATTACGGGGGTGACTTGTGATCCGATCTTCAGTACTCGCGATGGATCGTCTTGATTGACTGAAATGTCAATCATCAGTTCAGCCGGTGCTACTTTTTCTTCCTTGGGCTCCTCATCGTTGTCCCTCGGATCTATGTCTCTGTAGATCCAAGAATTTTGCCCGAGCCAGGGCTCGGACATTATTTGTCAATTGTCAGTATGCTGGATGCGGATGGGATTATCCGCAACCTTTCCTTTCTCCCTCCGATGGGCCTCTCGGAGCTCAGCCACATAACATGCACGACCGGCCGCCTAGTCGCCATGAACAACACCTACTCCCTTGTCAGTCGGAAATTTTAAAGTCAAACACCACGGGGCCAATGCTGCCCTAAACTCAACCAGGGCCGGTTGACCCAAAAACACATTGTACGGAGAATCCACATCCAAAACTACGAAAGGTAGAATCCGCACCCTCCTACGCTCACCTCGTCCCAGTTCAACTGGCAACTCAACATATCCCACTGCATCGGTCGCTGCACCATTAAAGCCATGTATACGAGCTTTAAATGGCTTCAAATCCTTCATCTCCATCTTCATCTGATCATAAGCCTTGTTGAAGATGATATTGACAGAACTTCCACAATCAATCAAAATTATTTTCACAAAAGCTGGTCCGATTGTCACAGATATGACCATCGGGTCAATGGTAGGAGCCTCCACCTGGTCAGCGTCTCTGCTCCTGAATACTATATCATCTGTCATCGTACGTAGCTGTTTAGCGGGGGTCCCATCCTCTACGTTGGAACAACACTTGAAGTCCGCGTGTCTCAGGGAATTAGCATACCGTTCCATCTCTTGCTAGTTCTTATATGCAAGGTGAGGTCTGTCGATGATCGTGTTGATGACTAGTCTACCCACGGTCCGAGCAACCTCCTCGGGATGACATGGAGCTGGTGCACGATCGGGATTAGACGTTCTCTGTCCTCCTTCTTGCGGATTCTTCACAAACTCCTGTAACTTTTTCTGTCTAATCAACTTTTCTATAGCATCATGTAGGTGTCTACACTCTTCAGTATTGTGCCCATAAGTTTCATGGAAGCGGCAGTATTTCCTAGTCCGCTTTTGTTCCTCGGTTGACTCCTTTGGGCGTGGCTTTCTTTACTAAAAGGTATTGCGGGTTGATGGGTAAATGTTCTCAAGAGACGCATTCAGCACGGTGTACTCGTTGTAGGTTGGAATTCTCGGCTTCCATTTCCCCGCTTCTCTCTTCTTCCCTTGATTTCTTCCTCCGGATTCCTTAGATTGCCCGGGCTTATTCTGGACATTGACTTGAACTTTCCCCGAGTTATCTCCGGACTGCTTCACAACAATGTTGCTTTTTACGGACTCCTGAACTTGCCCCGGTGCCTTATCTCGCCTTATCCACCTGGCTTCCTCCCTTCTTATGAACTGATGTGCCTTTGAGTAAAAATGCTCTAGCGTAGTTGGAGGTTTTCCTACCAATCAATCTCCAAGCTCTGAATCCGGATCCACACCTCGCATCACAGCCATAAGAATTGCGTGATCATTGGGATTACTGACTTCCATAGCCGCAATATTGAATCTCTGTAAATACTCCTTCAATGACTCCCCAGGAGCTTGGATTACACTTGATAGAGACATCACGTCCTTTGGACGAGTACTATGTATCCTGAACTGTTCTATAAACTTCTTCCCCAACTCCTCGAAACTGGATACGGATCGCGGAGGAAGTCTGGTGAACCACATGGTAGTGATCCTAGATAGAGTTATTGGAAAGCACCTGCACTTGGTTGCATCATTCGCTCTAGCTGAATCCATCATCCATTCGTACCTCATCACATGCTGTCTGGGATTTGTCTTTCCTTCATAAGCCGGGATAGTTGGCATGCTGAACTTCCTTGGGTACTCCGCCTATAGAACAACGTCTGTGAAAGGAGTATGACTTATGGACACTCCCCAATCGTCGTTTGATAAGCCTTGATTCTCTTTCATCAACTGTCTAATTATAGCTGTTAGGTCTGGGGTTTGTATGGAAGGTGGAAGGTTGGAGTCTGTCCTACGGGATTGATCAGGCTGATGCCTCCTCTGCTGGCGATCTGCCAAACGTGCGTCTTGAGGTTCGACATCATTAGCATCTTGGTGAGCTGGGCGTCCAGCCTCCACCCGCACTCCAGCTCCTAAGTTTCCAGCTACTTCTTGGTCACGGTCTCCGAGGTGTAAGTGGTCCCCAGCTGTTCGAACAGCAGCACCTGCCTGTGTAGTTTCAGTCTTACGGCGTCTGCGCCTAGGAAGTTCATCGGACGAAGTCGAGCTGTCAGATGAAGAATAAAGAGCTGGACTACCCCTAGCATTCTGACGTTGTTGTTGAGTGAGCTGTTCCATGAGGTTGGCATTGGCTTGCATCTGCTCTCCGAGTTGTCTCCTGCTTTCCCTGAGTTCTCTCATCAAGTCGTTGAACTCTATTCTGGTGACAACTGGCATTTGGTCCTGGGCGGTAGTTCCTGCACCTAGAATTGCTTGCTGATTGCTAGGCCCTACTTGTTGTACGCTAGCAGTCTTATGGGCTTCTGCATTATGAGAGGCTGATCTGGTATGTGGTCTTGCCATTGTAGAGTTCTTGGTATGAACTCTGAGTAGAATCAACAGACGTCCTATGAATGACTCGGATCTTCTTCGGGGGATTTATCCAATCCAGTAGCTTCAAAGCAGATCCTTGTGGTCTGAGAATTCGATTCTCAGTGAGAGCACCAAATTGTTAGCACCAAAATTGGTCACTAACCTCGTTGAGAAAGATTGTGTAGAGAGATAAATGATGAAAGTAAATTTAAACAAAGAACAATATGCTAAATTGAATGCAAAGACGAAAACACCAGAATTATAGTGGTTCGGTGTAATTGCCTACGTCCACTTTGAGGTTAATCTTTATTGCTTTTTTTGATAATTGATTACAGATACAATCCGTATACCAACTACTTGAATACAATTGTTAAGTAAAGAGAATGAGTCTTGAAAGCGGCAGAGTCTCCCTAGTGTTCTCGAAAAAAGGTCCCTTTCACTGTGCCCCTGCCTCTCTATTTATAGACAAAGATGGGTTGGACTCCCCTGGTGGGCCTGGCAGCCGATTACCTCAGCCTAGAAAGAGTGAGTTCTGAGTGTCGAACCACTGATGCCAAACAGACTGATGCCGAACCATCAATGTCGAATAGACTGATGTCGAACCATTGACGCCGAACAGACTAATGCTGAACCTTCGATGCCGAACAGACTGATACCGAACCATTGATGCCGACCAGACTGATGCCGAACCATCGATGCCGAACAGACTGATGTCGAACCATCGATGCCGACCAGACTGATGCCGAACCATCGATGCCGAACAAACTAATGCTGAACCATCGATGCCGACCAGACTGATGCCGAACCATCGATGCCGAACCATCGATGCCGACCAGACTAATGCCGAAACATCGATGCCGACCAGACTGATGCAGAACCACTGATGCCAACGAGACTGATGTCAGACATCTCTAGACACCGATCAACTCTGTATGTCGAATGCTCTGCCATGCCGAACGATCCAGGTACGCCGAACGATCCAGGTACGTCGAACGCTTCTGCCATGCCGAACGAAGTGTGGATGCCGATCCATGTATGCCGATCACTCTAGAATGTAAGTGCCGAGTGCCTAGTTGCCTGGTCAAACCTTCAGGTAACAATAGTATTCCTTTAACGGCATTTAGAACTAGATATGGGTCGTACGAATAGTTAGTAATACCGTTTGGACTAACTAATGCGCCAGCATTCTTTATGGATTTGATGAACCGAATTTTCCAAGAGCACTTGGATAGGTTTGTGTTGGTTTTCATAGATGATATTTTGATATACTCTAAGGATGAAAGGGACATGAAGTTTATCCTAGAGTGGTGCTTGAGACGCCAAGGCAGAATCAACTGAAGGTGAAGTTTTCGAAGTGTCATTTCTAGAAGAAGGATGTGAAGTTCCTTGGTCAAGCAGTCTCAAAGAAAGGGTTGTTTGTAGATCTAACTAAGATTGAAGCGGTGAGTAATTGGAAGAGACACGAGACAGTGACTGAGATAAAGAGTTTTCTTGGATTGGCTGGGTATTATCGGAGGTTCATTAAATATTTTTCACAGATAACAGCACCGATGACCAAGTTAATTAACGTGAAAGGATATGAAGTTTGTTTGGATTGATAAGTGTGAGGAAGCATTCCAGAGCTTGAAACACTTATTGACTCATGCACCTATACTAGCTGTTCCGTAAGGGAATCAGGATTTGGTAGTATATACAAATGCGTGTGGAACTGGATTTGGAGCTGTGTTAATGCAGAGAGGTAAAGTGATTGCCTATGCTTCTCGACATCTTAGACCGCATGAGGTTAGATATCCAACGCATGATTTGGAGTTAGCTTTGGTGATTTTTGCATTGAAGATGTGGAGACATTACCTTTTGGGAGGGAGATTTGAGCTATATATGGATCATAAGTCATTAAAGTATTTGTTCTCTCAAAAGGAGTTGAATATGAGACAGCAGAGATGGTTAGAGTTTATTGCTGCTTATGATTTTGAAATTGAGTACACACCAAGGAAAGGTTATAAGGTTGCAGATGCGCTTAGCAGCAAAAAATGCAATTTTGGCAATGATAGCAGAGTGGAAGGATTTTGAAACGTTGTCGAGTTGCAGAGTGCAGCGGAGATCTGAGGCTGGGTCTAGAGGCGAATTTGTTATGTTGTCTTGTTTAGATGTTCGATCGGTGATGATCGAAAAGATTGCTTCTAAACAGGAGGAGGATCCAGTATTGGTTAAACGGATCAGCAAGTTAAAGGAAAGAATGGAGAGCGATGACTTGAAGGATTTTAGTCTTGACCAGAATGAGTGGTTGAGAAAGAAAGGGAGGTCATGTGTTCCAAATGTGGGAGACATAAGGAAAGAAGTTTTGGAGGAATGCCATCATTCGAAGTTCACTATCCATCCAGTAGGAACTAAGATGTATCAGGATATGAAGAGGAGTTTCTTCTGGGAAGGTATAAAAAGAGATGTAGGCTTATGGGTAAAGCAGTGTTTGAACTGTCAATAGGTAAAAGCCGAACATCAAAAGCCAAGTGGGTTGCTTCAGCCATTAGATATTCCAGTATGGAAGTGGGATTCTACTTCTATGGATTTCATAGACGGGTTGCCAAGGTCAAACAAAGGAAATGAAAGTATATAGGTCATAGTGGACAGATTAACCAAGAGTGCCATTTCATTCCAATTAAGTCAACTAGGACGGCACCTGTTCAAGCTAAGTTGTTTATGAAGAATATAGTTAGACTGCATGGAATTCCTAGTAGTATCGTAAGTGATCGAGATTCCTTATTCACTAGCGAGTTCTAGAAGAGTCTACAAGAGATTTTAGGAACCAAGCTCAAGATGAGTACTGCTTACCATCCATAGACCGATGGAAAAACGGAAAGAGTTAACAAAGTCTTGGAGGATTTGTTACGAGCTTGTGTGTTAGATTTTAGAGGATCATGGGAAGACCATCTACACTTAGCTGAGTTTTCGTAAAAAAACAGTTATCAGACTAATATATGGATGGCACCGTTTGAAGCTTTGTATGGAAGACCATGCAAATCTCCCATTTGTTGGTTAGAGACCGGGGATAAGTTGGTTCTTGGTCCAGATTTGATTAGGGAAGCTATTGAAAAGATTGAGTTGATTCGGGCTATGATGAAAGAAGCTCGGTCTAGGCAGAAGAGTTATGCAGATAGAAGATGGAAAGTCTTAGATTTCTCTGTTGGAGATTATGTTTTTATTAATGTAGCACCGATGAAAGGTGTAATCAGATTTGGAAGGTCAGGGAAGTTGGCACCGAGATTTGTAGGACCTTTTCCTATTATAGGGAGGATTGGGAAACTCCTGTATAGAGTAGAGTTACCGAACAGGTTGGCAGGAGTCCACGATGTTTTTCATGTTTCTCATCTAAGGAATTGTGCTAGAGATCCAGAGACTACTATAGCACCGACTGTGTCAGAGGACTTAGTAGTAGAGCCGAATTTGACTATAGTTAGAAAGCCAGTTCGTATAGTTGTGAGAGATGAGAAGAGGCTTAGAAACAAGACAGTTAGATTAGTTAATTCCAGTAAAGCAATGATGAGAGAGACTGTACTTGGGAGACTAAGAGCAGGATCAGAGACGCTTATCCTGATTTGTTTGATGGTATGTTTTACCTTTTTGATTGTTTGGTTGTGTACCTTATCGTAATTTCAAGGACAAAATTCTTTAAGGAGGGGAGTCTGTAATGACCCTAATTTTTAATAACATTATTTTGGATATTTAATTAGCTAAATTAAATAAAATAATATGATGATTAGGGGATTGAGATTTGTGATCAAACTAAGGGGTAGCCGTGCCTAAGAGAATAAATTATCTAAACTAAAATGGGTAAAGGAAATAGGTGAGGGGCAAAGTTGGAATAAGAATATTCTAATACCTTAAACCCTTAGGAATTCATTTCATACGTTCATTTGCAATACCAAACTAAATAGAGGTCGGCCACCATTAGCAAGAGCAAGAGGAAGAAGATAACGAAAAATTAAAGGAACGAAGATTAATCAAAATCAAATCCGTTCAAATCTCAAACTCCTTAATCACAAAGCTAAGATGAGTAATGACTACATCTCTTTTTTTCTTAATTGTTTTCAGTTTTAAGGATAATCTAAAATTATTTGCAATGTTATGCCATAATTTTAAAGGATAAAATGCATATATATGCTTGTTGATGATTTATGCTCATCATATTGGTTTTATGATATGGTTTAATGTGAAAACCCTATTTATTGACAACCAAATGCCTTGCGATTTTAGATTTAGATCAAAAATGATATTTTAGAGATGGAATTCAATTTTCATAATTTTCTGAATTAATGTGGATTTTATACTAATTTTCTAGTGAGGAAATTGATTATTTGGGCTTAAAATTATTTACGGCTAAATAATATAAGTTTTGGGTCTGAAATTAATATATGTTAGAAAACATATTAAAAATGATGTTCTGGAATTTTTATAGAATTTTCCTAAGTGTTTTAATAGATATATAAAATTATTTAAGGTATGGGACTTATATATTTATAAAAGGTGAAGGGGTATTTTGTAAATTATTTAAATTGTATAATTCTGAAATTTTTGCAGCACTTTTAGAAAAGAAAATTGGCAACCGATAATATTTTAACAAACAAGGTTTAGGTTAGTTGAAAAGAATTTCTTTTTAAAGTTAAAATCATTTTTTACATGCTTTTAGCATGTTTCGCCACTTTCGGCACCTAGGTTCTGACTTAGTAGTTCCGCCACCATCACCATCGAAACCAATGCGCATGACATCAAAGACTTGGTGCATGGAAAATTGGATATAGGCGGTGGGTATTGGGTCGAAACCAGGGGTTCCAAAGGGGTTGAAGCGCTACTTTGCTTTCTTATGAAAATGCGTCTGCTTTGCTTTCGAAGGGTGTTCTTTCGACCTGGTTGGCTTCCAACTGGGTCAAATTGATTTAAGGAATGGTTTCGAATGGGGTTGTGCCTTTGTTTTAAGTAAATGCTTTCAAAGGGGTCGAAAACCCTAGCTGCAGCTTTTCTACCTTTCGGAGCAAATGGTTTTGGAAGGTATACTTTATTTTAAAATCCAAGTCAGTTCTCCAATGCTTTCGAAAGGTTTGATTTCGACACCACCACTTCTTTACTTAGAAATTGCTTTCGAAAGAGTGCTTTCGACTTAAATGTTTTATGACCCTTTTTGCTCCGTTAAAGGTAGAACACAAAGGTTTCAAAGGAGATAGTTTTAAATGGTTTCGAAAGGTTTTCCACATGTTTTACTTGAACCCAAAGGCTATCAAATTTTTTTATGTCTAATGCTTTCGAAATGTTTTAATGAAGGTTTCGAAAGGGTGGTTCCCCAATAGTTTCGAAAGGTTTGAAAGGAAAAGTTTTCCCCGTTTTCGAAAGGCAATGTTTAAGTGTTTTAAAGATAGGATGTCTCAGGTTTTATAGCTTTCGAAGGAATGGTTTTTCAATGGTTTCGAAAGGTTTGCTGAATGGTTTCGAAAGGAATGTTTTGGCCTTTTGGCCTAGGTGAAAGAAAAGGGGTTACTTGGTTTCGAAAGGGGTACTTTCAATGGATTCGAAAGGGGTATTTTCAAAGGTTTAAATGTTTTCCTCAACAAGGATTTGAGTAAAGTATATATAACATGGCAAGGTGATTTTGAGTAAACCATAAAGTATTTATTTTCCTTGTTTAAGTTTGATTTAAAGGCTTTAAATCAATTTGAGATGAAAATGTTTCCAAGGAAAATTTAAGTGAAGATTACCCTAAGTAAAATGACTCGGATATTTGTATACCAGATGGGACTGGTACGGGGTCACACCCCTATACATTAGCTATTAGCTCCAACTAATTTAGTCCAAAATTCCAGTGTGTAGGGCTTTGTCATAGGTAAGACTAAAATGATGTTACAAATAGAAAGGAATATATATTTGTGCAGAGATAAGTTATTGGTGAGCCCGTAAAAGCATTAGGATCAGGTGACCCTGAGAGAAGATAAGTTAGGGACATACCATATAGAAGAGGAGTGTCTAACAGGTGTTAGATTATTTGTTCATATTGTCTGGTAGGCCCGATTCAGCCAAAGGCTGGTAGTTAGCCGAACAAAACTATAGTGTTCGGACAAATAGTTCATTTGTTACCTGACATGTAAGTTTACATGATATTGCTTCAGTTTTTAATCAGTTTTGGTTGCAGGATTATGATTTGCAAAAGATATGTTTTAAAAGGATATTAGTGAGGGGAAACCCGTTCTGCTAAGCGGCATGGTCTCACTTAATATCAAATAACCAAGATGTATAGTATTATTCACACCAGGCTTTATGTCTAACTCGAAGTTTATGTTTTTCTCCTTAAACTCTCGGGTGCTCAAAATTAATTTGAGTAGGCCGAGGGTTAAGGATTTTCAAGTTTTAGTTGGTTGGCAAATAAAGCTTCTAGAGATGATTAGGTGGTTGATGGATAGCTATTTAGGAGTTGCTATTTTATTTTGTTTGACGCTGTGTTGTATCATGTCAGTTATGACTAATTAGTACTCTGGTCAACCAAGGAGGCATCTTCATATGTCCCTCTTGGCGTATTTTGTAATAATTATATTTAATCTGAACCTGTTAAACAATTGGGATTATGTAACTTGGATATGAACCATTTTTTTGAAATGTAATCAAAAAATGTTTTTAATCTGTAATGATTTTATTTCATAATCAAGTGCTTCTGATATTATGGATACCATTAACATTACAATATTTGGCACCGGAAGTTAATACAATGGATAACTACAACATCTGTAGCGCAGCATTGGGCCTCCGGATAGGGGATGTTACAGAGGGGAAGTAGCTTATGGTTGAGGAAGGAGAGGAAGATGGCTCGAACGTAATGATAGAGACTCTCACATCTCCATAGAAAGAGATGAGTCTTTCAACGAGTCGCCGGGAATGAGTCCCGATCTTCCTAAGACGCCTTCCCTAGACTTTTTAACTATAGAGGAATTAATCCTCGAACTCCTAATTTCCCATCCTCATGAAAAACCTGCTACCGAGGCCCCATAGTCTAGCAGAGGTCAAGCTACCATGGCCCACGCTGGAGATTCGTCTGCTTCTGATTTGATGAGAGATGTCGCCGTCTATGTATATGAATATGGGGATATTTGCATTAGTGAAATTATAGCTGAGATTGGCTTGGTGATTGACATTTCCTCAAGTGCATTTGTGAGCTATGGTGAAAAGACTCCGACCCTCAAACCCTGCCGATACGGTTGGTAGAGTGTATAGGGGGTCATCGGCACTACACACTTCACTTTAGGATAACAAATACACATCTTTGCATCCCGTTAAGCTCCAAAGTTCAAGTATTAACTTCATTCTTGTTTTCGTTTTATGTACCATAGGACGTGGGTTATACCATCAGTTACGTCAAGACACCAACTCCCGCAAAAGTAAAACTTCTGATTCGGCTTATCATCCTCCTCGCGAAACTGATGAGGAGAGAAGGAAAAGAAAAGAGGATGAAGCTCGTCACATGGATCGAGAGTGCGAGAAGGGGGAGAAATGAAAAGGAGATGACGAGAATAATGCCCCCGGCGTTGCATACAAGGACCATAAAAACTTTCACAACCATGGCGGGCCCTCATTATCGATTACTTCTCCCCGCACCGATGCTCGGACTGTTGAAATACCATCAGTTCCATCCTCTTAGATAACAATTGTTGCAATGGCCCCTACTTCTTCCTGACAAACTGAAAAGTTCATGCTTCCATTGGGTCCACCCATGCTTCAAGCTACCTTTCAAAACCTATTATTGAAGGGAGTCAAGTTTGACAAGAAAATAAAGCCCCTTAAATGGGCCACTTCCCTGAGAAATTTGGAGACTACCAACGAGGACTCGAAAGCCGGGCATGACATGCAGCATTTAGTGAAAGCTCTTTCGGATGTCAATCGCATTAATTATCAGGAGATCCTCTCATTAACAAAACACAAATCTTCGCATCGCATTAAGCTCCTAAGTTCAAGTATTAACTTCATTCTTGTTTTCGTTTTATGTACCATAGGACATGGGTTATATCATCAGTTACGTCAAGACATCAACTCCTGCAAAAATAAAAATTCTGATTCGGCTTATCATCCTCCTCGCGAAACTGATGAGGAGAGAAGGAAAAGAAAAGAGGATGAAGCTCGTCACATGGATCGAGAGTGCGAGAAGGGGGAGAAATGAAAAGGAGATGACGAGAATAATGCCCCCGGCGCTGCATACAAGGACCATAAAAACTTTTACGACCATGGCGGGCCCTCATTATCGATTACTCCTCCCTGCACTGATGCTCGGACTGTTGAAATACCATCAGTTTCATCCTCTTAGATAACAATTGTTGCAATGGCCCCTACTTCTTCCTGACAAACTAAAAAGTTCATGCTTCCATTGGGTCCACCCATGCTTCAAGCTACTTCCAAACCCATTATTGAAGGGAGTCAAGTTTGAAAAGAAAATAAAGCCCCTTAAAGGGGCCACTTCTCTGAGAAACTTGGAGACTACCAACGAGGACTCGAAAGCTGGGCATGACATGCAACATTTAGTGAAAGCTCTTTCGGATGTCAATCGAATTAATCATCAGGAGATCCTCTCATTAACAAACACACATCTTTGCATCGCGTTAAGCTCCAAAGTTCAAGTATTAACTTCATTCTTGTTTTCGTTTTATATACCATAGGACGTGGGCTATATCATCAGTTACGTCAAGACACCAACTCCCGCAAAAGTAAAACTTCTGATTCGACTTATCATCCTCCTCGCGAAACTGATGAGGAGAGAAGGAAAAGAAAAGAGGATGAAGCTCGTCACATGGATCGAGAGTGCGAGAAGGGGGATAAATGAAAAGGAGATGACGAGAATAATGCCCCTGGCATTGCATACAAGGACCATAAAAACTTTCACGACCATGGCGGGCCCTCATTATCGATTACTCCTCCCCGCACTGATGCTCGGACTGTTGAAATACCCTCAGTTCCATCCTCTTAGATAACAATTTTTGCAATGGCCCCTACTTCTTCTTGACAAACTGAAAAGTTCATTCTTCCATTGGGTCCACCCATGCTTCAAGCTACCTTTCCAAACCTATTATTGAAGGGAGTCAAGTTTGACAAGAAAATAAAGACCCTTAAAGGGGCCACTTCCCTGAGAAATTTGGAGACTACCAACGAGGACTCGAAAGCCGGGCATAACATGCAACATTTAGTGAAAGCTCTTTCGGATGTCAATCGCATTAATTATCAGGAGATCCTCTCATTAATAAACACACATCTTTGCATCGCGTTAAGATCCTAAGTTCAAGTATTAACTTCATTCTTGTTTTCGTTTTATGTACCATAGGACGTGGGTTATATCATCAGTTATGTCAAGACACCAACTCCCGCAAAAGTAAAACTTCTGATTCGGCTTATCATCCTCCTCGCGAAACTGATGAGGAGAGAAGGAAAAGAAAAGAGGATGAAGCTCGTCACATGGATCGAGAGTGCGAGAGGGGGGAGAAATGAAAAGGAGATGACGAGAATAATGCCCCTGGCGTTGCATACAAGCACCATAAAAACTTTCACGACCATGGCGGGCCCTCATTATCGATTACTCCTCCCTGCACTAATTCTTGGACTGTTGAAATACCATCAGTTCCATCCTCTTAGATAACAATTGTTGCAATGGCCCCTACTTCTTCCTAACAAACTGAAAATTTCTTGCTTCCATTGGGTCCACCCATGCTTCAAGCTACCTTACCAAACCTATTATTGAAGGGAGTCAAGTTTGACAAGAAAATAAAGCCCCTTAAAGGGGCCACTTCCCTGAGAAATTTGGAGACTACCAATGAGGACTCGAAAGCCGGGCATGACATGCAGCATTTAGTGAAAGCTCTTTCGGATGTCAATCACATTAATTATCAGGAGATCCTCTCATTAGAGGTCGAAGGGAAAACCATGCTAAGGCGATCAAAAACCATGATGATAGTTCAATTGAATATTGAGTGGAACACAACCCTAAAAGGAAAGGCGGCTAGCAACAAGTTATTGACTGAAGCAAACCGGGCTTATGATAGAGCTATTATCATGATACGGAGTCAACTCAAAGATGCTCATATTAAATCCGGGAAACTAAAAGTGTAGCTTACCGAAGAAGAAAACACCATTAAATCTCGGAACAAAACCATCGATGGTCAAGATGCTGTCATTGTTGAGTAGGCCGATGAGCTCACTAGTCTTCATGAGGAGAATGCACGGTCGATAAAAGAGAAGAAAGAGGTTGCATCTAGCAAACTGGCAGGGGAAATCAAGCATCCAAGCACTAAGTCAGAGCTTATAGAGCTACGATTGGAATACGATGATGCATTAAGCCAAATGGACACCAGTGTGCTTCATCTTTATACTAGCTGCATGATGAATAAGGGAGGTTGAAATGGCTTGGTAATAACTATCCTTGGTCTCTTTTCATGGTTTGGGAGGAGGTATTGGTCAGGTTTAAGGAGGCCAAGGATACATGCTCTAAGGAGGAATTGAAGGTTGCTTATCTCGGTCTTGAAGATATAGACTTCTTGGCTGCTGGTAGAGAGATCCTTCGAGAAGGGAGGGAGAAGGAAATTATCGATGCTGCAGCCAAAGCTATTACTGGCCCAAGCTCTTCGGATCAGCACCAAACACTTATTCATAGTTCTTAAGCACCAAAAGAAGACCATCCCCATATCCATGGCTATTTTTTCTAAAGTTGTTCATTCCCAAGCAACTTCCATAGTCTTGGATTAGCCATGCTCCTTTCTAGCTGTAGTACGAACTTCAGGTATGGGGACTGGCAGTGAAGCCTTCAAAGATTGAAGTTCATGATCAAACCCTTGGCTCGAGTACTTCTCTCGTATCTTCGATGCTCCAAACACTTCGATTTAGTCCAGACTCCTTTTCTAAATTATGCATCTCTCTTTTCCAACTTGTAGGTATGCCAACTCACCTGCCTCCTCCTCTTGTTGTTCAAGGTTTAGGACCCACTGTTATTTTCACTGCTTCCACCGTCGTCTTTGCAGTGGCTTCTGGCATAGTTCATGTCTCTAGCTACATGCATAGGCTCGATTCCGAACAAATAGAGGCACTACAAAACTTGGAGGATGAAGGGTGGTGGTTACCAATGAGTCGGGGCCGACAGACAAGACAACCATAGCAGAGAGATTGGAGGAGGAAAAGAAGGGGTTGTAGATGAAGAAGGAAAAGGAAGAGCAGAAGCGCATGACACCCACTACCATCACATTGAAAGTATCGAAGGAGTGGACTTCAACTACCGGAGGGTCAGAGGGGTCCGGCTCCCTTGTGGGAGGAGAGACTGGCAAGGATAGTAGGAAGAAGCTCCCGATTCGCTCGGGCAGGGGCAGTAAAAGTGGAGAGAAGGGGGGAATGAAGTCGAGATGAGTTTAAGCATTGGTGGAGCAGGGTACTCGTTGTCTTTTTGTGTGTTTTTGTGGTGTCAAAGCATGTACAAGTATACATTCTGTACTTAGCATCTTTTCTTTCCTTTTTTTGTAGCATCAGTAATGTTTGTACTTTTGCTTTTTATGTCCGAAACATGCCGATATTGTGCGAATACGGCCCCTGCTGTTGGATGTTGTACAAAAAATGAAATAAGCAATGAAAAAATTAGCATTTGCATTATAATCTCTTCTGTGAACTTATATTTTATGTATTGTGCCTGTTTATATATCACTATATGTGTACATAATATGATTGCTTATGCCATAATTTCCATATTATATACTGATGTATCGTGTGATATATGATGTGTTTGTTCACTACATTTCTACGCATGTAAATAGTGTAAGTAGTGTAACTTGCAGTTATTTAGCGTACTACTTTACTTAGCTCTATTGTTTTTGCCAAAATTCTCTATTCGGAATAATAGAACTATGGAGTGATTTTTATTTTGACCAAGTGCTAGTGCGTTGTGTGCCCCCCAGTCCATGGAGCTGGTTACAGCGAACACATGACATGAGACCGGATGCTCTGGGCAGCTCTCTGGTTGCCCCCATTCCACGATGTATTGCAGCTCCTATCTCTGGGAACTTGCAATTTGGATGCTTGATTCTGAGCACCCTGTACTTTGATTGCGGTTGATTCTCTCCAACCTCGGTACTGAGGTTTTATCCGCATTCAGTCTCTATTTCCATAGACTAATGGATAGCACAATCCCTTAGATTCTCTTTTGACTCCGCCTATCTCCAAGCACGTCGAGTATTGGGAGGGGGACTGTTTTCTACCAATCCGGCAACTAAAGAATTTCCCGATGTTGGCAGAGCAGCATCGATACTTAGGTGTTTGTCCCAAAATTAGGCACAACACACTTCAGAAGTTTTTGAAGAGATAAAATGAAGAAATTAAATGGAAAAATAGGATTATCTAACAAAAACTCCAAAAACAGATAATGAGAGTAATTAGAATGCACGGAGACACAAAAATTTAGAGCGGTTCGGCGTGTTGCCTACGTCCACTATGAAGTTGTTTGCTTTATTGATCTTTCTTTGAGGATTACAATTGATTTCAGCAGGTTACAGTAAATAATCAATTATTTATAGCAGTGAAATTATGATTTACAGCAGCATCAATGGAGTTTTAGATCTGGATCCGGCAGAGTCTGGGCGTTGGAGAATTCAAAGAAGAAACAGCCCCTTTTCTGCATGCCATGGGGCTCTATTTATAAGTTTAGGAGGCTGATATTTCGCTCAGATCTCGGGGGACTTATTCTGGCACGTGAGTAGGCCCGTGCGACCAAGCTCGTGAAGTTTCGGCCCGATCCGTGATCGATACGGACGAATTTCGTATCGATCAAGATTTTGTACGATCGAGTCGAAATTTGGCAGGAACATTCTTCATGTTGTACTTAAGCTGCTGTGAAAATTTCATAGCATTTGGACCCGTAGATCATGAGATACGATCGATGCAAGTTGGAGTTTTTTCCATCCGCGATCGATACGAACGAATTTCGTATCGATCAAGATTTTGTCCGATCAAGTCGAAATTTGGCAGGAACATTCTTCATGTCATATGTAAGTTGCTGTGAAAATTTCATAGCATTTGGACTTGTAGATCAAGAGATGATCGATGTAAGTTGGAGTTTTTCCATTCGCGATCGATACGAACGAATTTCATATCGATCAAGATTTCATCCGATCGAGTCGAAATTTGGCAGAACATTCCTTAGGTCATACTTAAGCTCCTATGAAAATTTGGTGGCATTTGGACTTGTAGATTTCGAGTTATGATCGATGCAAGTTTGGATTTCTCAATCGTGATCGATCAATATCTTGAGCGTACAAACTCCGATTGACTTGAAATTTGGAACGTTGGCTCTCATAGCCTTGCTTCTCGTGTCATATCAATTTTAGCTCGATCCGGGCTCGGAAAAAATTCGTCGACATCCATAGTGAGCCTGCGTACAACCGATCTCCAGGATGAACTACCCATGGTTTTTAGTCAAGTTCTTGATGTCACGGCCTTGCCAAAAAGCGGGATAACATTAGGCGATTTTGAAAGATTGATGATGTTATCAAGGTAACATCAATGATTCAGAGCGCATTTGGATGTTGTTCCATTGGTTCAAGTAGCAATAGAATGGAAGCTTACTTGGATGTGGTTCCATCGGTCCAAGGAGTAAAGAATTGAAGCACACTTAAACGCGGTTCCATCAGTTCAAGTGGAAAAAGAATGAATGCTTACTTGGACACAGTTTCATTGGTCTAAGAAGCAAAGAAATGGAGTGCACGTGAATGCAGTTCCGTCGTTTCAAATGGAAAAAGAATGGATGCTTACTTGAATGCAGTTCCATCGGTCCAAGAAACAAAGAAACAGAGTGCACTTGAATCCAGTTCCATCAGTTCAAATGGCATAAGAATGCTTACTTGAACGCAATTCCATCAGTCTAAGAAGAGAATAAATGAAGTGCACTTGAATGTTGTTCCATCGGTTCAAATGGAAAAAGAATAGATGCTTACTTGGACGCAGTTCCATCGGTCCAAGAAGCGAAGAAATGGAGCGCACTCGAACATAATTCCATCTGTTCAAGTGGCAAAAGAATGGATGTGCATGAGGGTTGGGCCTTCCCGATGTTGCTGGAGCAACACCGATTCTCAAACGGTTGGGGTCGATTTTCCCTGCCGACCTGATGATTTGAGTCGATATGATACCGTCGACTCAGCGGGTTTCTTACATGAACGCGGTTCAATTGGTTCAAAAAGCGAAATTACTTTACCAATAAAATAAATAGAGGCAAGTCCTGCATATTTACAATGCCCCCAGCATCCATGGGTGGCTTATTTATGGAAATAGAAATACATAGATAAGTACTACATAAAATAGCACCACAACGAGTCATTATTCCAAGCACGAGGAATCGAAATTCCATCAACCTTTGTGAGCTTAAATGTTCCATCTCCAAGTTTCTGGCCGATAATGTAGGATCCTTCCTAGTTTGGGTCAAGTGCTCCCATACCCTAGCAGATCCATTTCAGGATAAGATCTCCCACTTCGAAGGTGCGGTTGCGAACTTTAGTGTTGAAGTGTTTCGCTACCCTCTTCTGGTGAGCAGTGGTCTAGTTCTGCTTCTTCCCACTTCTCATCGATCTGGTTAAGTGACTTGAGCAAAAGCTGCTCATTTTTGTTTTGATTGAAGTGTCATCTCCGATAAGAGAGGACTTTTAGTTCCATTAGGATCATCGTTATGAACCATATGGAAAACGGTGAGTGCTTGATCAGAAATTTATGTGTTGTTCTATAAGCCTATAGTGCAAATGGAATTTCATCTACCCAGTTTCCTTCAGCTTTTTCCAAGCGCTTCTAGATGGTGGACTTGATGATTTTTTTCACTGCCACCACTTGCCCGTTTGCCTACTGGTGTGCTACAGTAGAAACACTCATCTCGATCCGATAACGCTTGCAGAAGTCTTTAAATTCAGCACTCTTGAACTGAGTTCCGTTGTCCGTGATGATTTTTTGTGAAACTCCAAACCTACAAATAATGTTTTTTGTTACAAAATTAATCACTTTTTGAGTGGTAATGGTAGCGAGTAGTTCCGCTTCAACACACTTGGTAAAGTAATTAACTGCAACGATAGCATATTTGGCTCCTCCTTTAGCTATCGGTAATACATCGATTAGATCGATTCTCCAAATTACAAATGGACAAGGGATGACCATTTTCACAAGTTCCATGGATGGGTTTCTCGGTATCTTTGAAAATCTCTAGCATCGATCACTACGCTTTGTGTAATCTGCTGCGTCTTGGTTGATTGTGGGCCAGAAATATCCGTAAGGTGAAGCCTTCTTTGCCAGTGTTTGCCCCCCGATGTGGTCGTCGCAACTGCCTTTATGGACTTCCATCAGAATCTTCTTGGCTTCGTCTTTGGTTACACAACTGAGTAGTAGGTGGAGAAGCCTCTCCTGTATAGCACTTCATCTTCTAGCACAAACCTCGGTGTCTTTCGAAGGAGCTTCTTTCGTGTATTCTAGTTTGCAGGGAGTATTCCTTTGAGAAAATAATCCTTGATTAGCATCATCCATGGTTCTTTCTCTTTCATGGTCTCCAGAACCCAATCTACATCCATCTGATCTATACATGGAGCTGTTAACACTTCAACTGGGACCAATCCTATTGATTATGCCTCTCCAGAACTGGCCAGTTTTACTAAATAATCGGCCTTCATGTTCTTTTTCTTGGGAATATGGGTTCTCGTATAGTGTTCAATGTCGTTGAGCAGTTCCCATGCTTTTAACAAGTAAGGTGCAGGAATTTCCCCTTTAGCTTGATATTCCCTCTTTACCGGACAAACGACTAGTTGAGAGTCACTGTAGATATGCATAGCTTTTATTCCCCATACCTTCACAATATTTAATACAGCTATCAATGTATCGTATTCTGCCTCATTTTTAGTAGCATGGAACTCCAATCTTAAGGCATAGCCGATTGATCATCCTTCAGGAGTCTCAAGCATAACTCTCACTCCCGAGCAAAATTCATTTGATGCACCATCGACGAACATCTTCCATTGTGATACCACTTCCTCTATCTCCTGCTCCTCTCCATCCTTAATGGTGAATTCCACCATAAAATAAACCAATGTATATCTCTTAATTTCCCTTCAAGGGTGATAAGTCACATCATACTGGCTTAATTCAATATTCCGCTTTAGAAGTTTCCCTGAAGTTGTAGGTCTATATAGTATTTATTTCAAAGGTTGATCTGTCAACACTTTAATTAGATGAACTTGAAACTGCAGTAGCAACTTCCTCGACGCTATTAGTCAGAAATATGCTATTATTTCAATTTTAAATAGTTCCATTTAGCTCGAGTGAAGCGTTTGCTGACGTAGTAGACGGGACGTCGAATTATGGCTTCCTCCTACACGAGCGCTGCACTTAGAGCATAATGGGACATCGATAAGTAGATGAACAAGTCTTCCCCATCCACTAGTTTAGACAGAATCGTTGAGGTCTCCATATGTTGTAATAATTCCTCAAAAGCAGTTTGGCAGGCTAGATTCCATTCGAAATATTTCTTACCCTTCTTCAATGCATCGAAGAATGATATACACTTGTCTGTTGCTTTAGAAATGAATCGACTTAATGTTGCGACCTTCCCATTCAGACTTTGCAATTCCTCTTTTGTTGTAGGGGCTATGACATTTCACAAGGCAATAATTTGCCCGTGGTTAACTTCAATGTGCTAGCGTTTATGATGAAACCTAGGAAATTCCTAGAAGCCACACCGAAAGAGCATTTCAGTGGGTTAAGCTTCATTCCATACTTTCGAAGAATCTCAAACATTTCCGAGAGGTTATCCAAATGATTTCCAAACATACGTGATTTAACTAGCATGTCGTCTACGTAGACTTCCGTTGTTCATCCAATTTGACCCTTGAACATTATGTGCACCAACCGTTGATAAGTTCCTTAGTGTTCTTCAATCTGAATGGCATTACTCGGTAACAATACAATTCGAGGTCATTGATGAAACAAGTGTTCTCTTGATTAGGGTCATGCACCATAATCTGGTTATATCCTGAGTAAGTGTCCATGAAAGAGAGTAATTTATGCCCTGTAGTTTCGTCCACGAGATGGTCAGTTCTAGATAGTGGGAAACAATCCTTTGGGCAACCTTTGTTCAAGTCTGAGTAGTCGACACAAGTCCGCCACTTCCTATTCGATTTCTTGACCAGTATAGTGTTTGATACCCATTCAAGATACGTTGCATCCTGGATAAAGCCGTTGTCCAACATCTTATCCACTTCCACCTGTAGTGCAGCGGATCACTCTAGACCCAGACTGTGTCTCTTCTGCCTCAATATAGTGAACTTAGGATCGATAATAAGTGCATGGCATGCTATCTCTGGTGATATCCAACATATATCAGAATGCATCCAAGTGAATACGTCTAGGTTGGCACGAAGAAATTTGATCAATTCTTGTTGCATTTTGATCTCAAGTTGTGACCCTATTTTTAAGGCTCGAGTTGGGTCATCCATATCGACAAGGACAGACATCATAATCTCTATCGGTGCCACCTGTTCCTTCCATGAACTCTTCTTCCTAGGGTACAAAGCCTTGTCGAAATAGCTATGGTCCCCGAGCCAAGGGTGGTTTTATAATTGCTATGCCAATGGTTCGCGAATATGGAGAGACTTCCCTACCCTTTTTCCCTTTTCCTTTCATTTTGATTCGTGTAACTCGAGATATATCATTTTCTGGTGATGCTTTGCTCTCCCTTTACAACTCCAACCCTATTCTTCATTGGAAATTTCATGGTAAGGAACCACGGAGCCAAAGCGATCTTGAAATCAACAAGTGTCGATCGACCTAAAAAAGCGTTGTAAGCTGACATTTCATCCACGAATATGAAGGTTTGGATAAGGAACACCCTTCGTTCTTCTTCTCTAAGTTCAACAACCAAGTCAATCATCCCGACTGGCTGTCTTGGTTCTCCTGTAAAGCCCTGGATTTTTATTCTGCAAGCACACAACTCTTTCATGCCGATCTTCATCTGATCAAATGTATGTCGAAAAAATATGTTAACAGAACTTCCATTATCCACCAGGACTCAGCGAACAATTGGCAGTCCGATTCCGATGGTTATCACCATTGGGTCGAAAGTTGGTGCTTATATTCCTTCAGTGTCTCGATTTTGAAACACTATGTCATCATTAAATGTCCTTTATTGCTTGGTTGAAGTGCCATCCTCAATTGCAAAACAAGCTTCATTCGGAGCGTTCTTTAATGAACTCGTGTATCACTCCATCTCCCCCAGCTCTTCTATACTGGATGTGGTCCTCCATAAATAGTACTTATGACAAGTCTATGATCAGTCTGACGAGTTCCTTCTTTGTTAGAGCCTATCTGATTTCCATGATTGCTCGGGACTTAGGATCCAACTGGTTGGCTAGAGTTCTGCAGTTTCCTCATGAACTATTGGAGCCTATTGTTCCTTATTAGTTCCTTGATTAAGCCCTTCAGATGCTGATATTCATTGGTGTTATGCCCGTGAGTCTCATAGAAGCGGCAGAACTTCCCTGATTGCTTTTGTCGTTCAGATTATTCCTTCCTAAGAGGTTTGTTGTACCACTCGGTTCCCTAAGTTGCAAGGTAATGTTTTCCAAGCTGTCATTCAATGGCATATAATCCTCGGGTCTCAGGTTCCTGATCCACTTTTCATTCCCATCATACCAACTAGTGTTCTGGTTTTTCCTTTTCTGATTTCCATCTTTCACTGCATTTCTTGTCGTAGCTCCAAAATTATTTCTGTCCTAGTTGACAGCTACATTGCTATGAACTATCTCCTTTGGTTGCACACTGGCGGACTTGCCCTCTAATGCGCCTTCTTCTTCCAATCTCAGATACTTACTCGCCTTTCGGTTGAACTCCTTCATGGTAGTTGGTTATTTCATCTTAATCCATCTTCCAAAATATGTGTCTGAATGGATAGCTCGGACTAAAGCCATGAATACCATATCTTCATTAGGTTTTCTCACTTCAGTAACCGCAGTATTAAAACGATTCATAAAGGTTTTTAATGACTAATTTGTTTCCTGGAAAAGGCCAGATAGACATATCATAGCTTTTGGTTGTGTGGTGTGCAGCCTGAACTATTTCAATAATTTCCTCGCCAATTCATCAAATGTAGAAATGGATCTTGGTGGGTACTTGGTAAACTACATAGACGCAACACCTTCCAGGAAGGTAGACAAACATCTGCAGTGGACAGCATCTGTTGCCCTAACTCCATCCATGTGCCAACTGTACTTGTATAAGTGTTGTTTGGGTCCGTCATCCAGTTGTAAGATGACATAATGGGCATTGTAAACTTTTGGGGGTACTCTTCCCTAAAATGTTTTCAGTAAATGGAGTTCGGCTTGGTGCAGAACCCCAATCATCGTCCTTCCTGCCCTTACTTTCTTCCATCAAGAGTTTAACCATGTCCGTAATGAATGCCTCACTATCCTGGTAATCCACAGATCGACTATCAAGGGTTATGCCAAGCGTTAGACTCTGCAAATGGCTTTGGTTTTCCAACTAAAGTCTAGATTACCAATTCTTCAAGAGAACCACTCCTGCAAAATTTCGTTGTCATGTGGTTGGCTTTATAGCGACAGTTTGAACTTCCTTTCCAGCATTTTTCCTGCCAATGTCAGCATTCAATTCCAGTCCTTTAGCATCAAGTTGCATGTCATCTTCAGAATCAGAGAGAAGCATTGCAATATTGCCTTATGGAGCCTTTTCTCCAAGGTTGGGGTTTGTGGTAGGTTGTCCTCCGATAGGAGGGGTACTTCCATTACCTTTAATAACAATTTCAGTCGCTCCACCAACTATCTCCTTTTTTTGCTTGCCATCCCACCTATTTAAGCCTGAGATGGAGGAATTCTCCTATTCCATAGCTTTCTTAATTTACGGTCTAGTCCTTGGAGTAGTTGGTGGTTGTAGCGCTAGCAAAACATCAAACTTGTCCATAAGATCCTTTTGACTATTAGCCATCTTCTGGTTAAGTTGATTAACCATCTGGTTAAACTCTCCTTTGGTTAATACCTCCTGTTGAGCAGAAGTGCCTAGTGCTAGGTTTCCAGCATTAATTTTTGTTCGATAATTATTAGCAGTGTCCGCTTTTGTTTGCTAGAGATTGGTTTCATCAACACCAAGTGTTTGCCCAATAGATCTTCCAGATGTTGTCTTCCTTCTAGGAGCCATTAGAATAGCAAATCTCTAATCTTCTTCAAGCAAACTTTCCTGATCTAACCTTTGGATCTATCCAATCCAAAGTAGATAGCAAGATCTGAGCCTGGGTTCTTTGTTCTTAATGAAAGCACCAAAATGTTAACCCTAAAAATGGACCAACACCCTAGAGTATGATGTGAAAGCACCAACCCTGTTAGAACATAACAAATATAATAGAAAATAGCAAAAAAAGTAAATGAGACACAGGGATTTTTATAGTGGTTTGGTTGTTAACTAAGCCTACATGCACTATATAGCTTTCATTATTGGTTTGATCTAGCTTTAATGAGATTACAAGGTGATTGAGAAAGAATTAGTCACAGGTACATGGGATTAAACTGATTCTAAGTCCTAGAATTGTCTAGAGTAGCTTCCTTGGTGACTATGGTGTAGAGGAAAATGTTGATAAATAGATAGAGATCCTATGTAGTGATAGCAGAATCCAAATCCTCTCTTAGTTGCCTTTTGGTTTGCATTTATAGTGGTAGCAGTCATATTGGATCAAAAGCCCGCTACCAATGATGTCCAAAAACCATCCTAAGACAACACAAAAATATCGCGACTCCTCGAATTAAGGGGTAAATTCGGTGTTGAATCAAGCCATTAGATTCGGTACTGAATCTAATCCTTAGCCATAGGATGTCCAAGTCCTTTTGGGTCAATTTCCTTCCTTTATCTAGAAGTCTTCCATGCAATTTGGTAGGATGTTGACAAGTATTGAATTTCCTTCTTTCCTGATTTGGGCTATCCTGCAGTTTGGACCATTTAGTCTTCATTCTTAATGATAAGCTCTTTGGAAATCTATGAAACTCCACGAATATGCATAAGAGGGCTAAGGGATCATTTGCTAAGAGTATGGATATTCCAAGGCTGGGCATTAGATTCGTTATCGAATTAAGGGTCTTAATTCAGGCCGAATTATGTACTTAGCCTTTTTTGGGTCCACACTTTCAAGAGCTCTTCCTTTAGTCCTTCTGAGTACCTTTGCATAGTTTCAAGTCATTCCGTCTTCATATCGGCATTCTAATTCCTGTTAACTTCTACTTGGTTAAAAACCTAGTTAACAACAGGATTAGAGACACTTATCCCGATTTTATTGATAGTATGTTTTATGTTTATAGTTATGATTACTGTTATGTACATTATCATAATTTCGAAGATGAAATTCTTTAAAGAAGGGAGTCTATAACAACCCTAATTTTGATTGACATTATTTAGGATATTTAATTAGATAATTTAAATAAAATAATGTGAAAGGATAAGGAGATTGAGATTTGATAAGTAATATGGATCGAGCATAATTAATGAACTAATAATGTCAATTAGAACATTAAATAGAAGGAGGAAGTATGGAAAGGGAAAAATAGGAATAAGCTACATTTCCTAAATATAAACCCTTATTCTCTCATTACCTTCATTACATTTCAACTCTACTTAAACTAAAGAAAGCTTAAGTCGGCTATTGCTAGAGAATCCAAGAAGTAAAGCTAGGAAATTTAAAGGAAGGCTTAGGGGAAATCAACTCCAAATTCAAATCTCAAGTCTCACTAACCAATCAAGGTGAATAATGTTAACCATCTCATGTTTGTTAGCTTTTTCTCAGTTTTATGCTTAGACCCAAGTTATATGATTGATATTATGCCATGTGTGAATGTTTGGATGATTATGTGTTTATTGATGAATTATTGGAATTATTTTATGAAATTAGTAATAGGTTTAAGTGAGAAAACCTAACACATGATAACCAAATAACTTGATATTTTGATACTATGTTAGAAACATTATTTTAGAAGTGCATTTTTAATTTCATAATTTTCCAAGCAAGTATGAATAGTTTATGATTTTCTAAAGTGAAGAAAATGGTTTATTTCGTCTTTTAACTGTTAAAAATAATTAAATAATGTTTTTGACCCCATAATTTTTTATATGTTAAAGAATATATATAATCTAATTTATTGTGTTTTTTGGGGATATTTTCCATACTTTTATGATTTATTATGAATTTATTAGACTAGAGAAGCTTAATGATTATATTAAAATATTAATATAAAATAATAGGTTTGCAACTATATTGGCAATGATATTTCTGGTTTATTACAGATTTTTGAAAAGTAATTGTTAAAGAAAACTATCATCCAATGAGATTTTGACAAAAAAATATGAGTTGGTGAAAAGAATTTACTTTTAATAGCAAATTAGTAGTTTCTAAGGTAATTACAAATATGCCATGCTGAAGCCAATGATGTCGCCTTCCATCATGTTGCATTTATGGTCTTCGACGTTAATCATAGGCGATGCATAGGGTATCAACTCCGGTTAGTATAAAATGGATCGGCCTTGGTTGAAGTACGAAGCATAGCATCAAGGTCGACGTCATGGACTTTGACGTAATGCATTGCCGCTTGTTTTCAACATTGTCGACGACTACATAAGCCAGCTATGCCAAGTTACCTATTCCTACTCTTATTTTAACGACGCCGCTCCTACCCATATCGGCATTAATAGCAATAGCGGTAATGACGTCGCCTATCTTATTTATTAATATAAGCCAATGATGCCGCCTTTATACTATTATTTTCAACGGTGGATTTAAATGGCAATGATATCGCCTATTTAAATGTCGTCATTCCACTATACAAGTTTACCAACTTTATACTATGTAAACTTATGAAACTCGATACCATGTGACGCGACATAGTTATTAATGACTATATAGACTTGTACTTTATAACCGAAGACTTTAACCTAGCTTGGTAATAAAGATGGGTGATGACCCATGTCGGCTATATCCATGCCACATTTTATCAATCTAATGGTTTAATTAAATTTAGCTTTATAGCCTATAGTTTTGAGGTATCATAACCTCTCAGTGATATCGACATTCATCAATAAAAGCATATAGCTCGGCTTAAGTATTTTGGACAAAGTAAAGGGCTATCTTTTCCTTGTTTTATAGAATGATTTCAAGGGTAAATCAATAGTAAATGTTTATGTTTTCCAGGAAGTATAAAAAGGGAATTTAGCCTAGGATTTTATCAAAGAGACTATTTTTTTTCATCACCTTTAGATAAATCGTGATAGGATGAATTGACTCGGAGATTAGAAAACTAAATGGGACTGGTGTAGGATAGTGCCCTATACTTCAACTGTTAGCCCTTAGCTGATATAAGTCCAAAATTTCAGTGCATAGGTATTTATCACAAGTAAGAATAAAAGTTGGTTTACGGACAGAAGGGAATTCACAAAGATGAGGTAGGTTATTGATTAGTCTGCAAAACCATTAGGATCAGAGTGAACTTAGGAATAGTAAGTTTCGGATATACCATTATGTTTCCTTCTAATAGTAAGTTAGCAAATTTGCTATATTTAGTAGACCCGAGTCAGCCATATAGGTTTGTAGTCACCTTGAGAAAACTATGATGTTGGGACAGATAGTCCATTAATTTAGACAGATTGGTCATGATTACCCATGTTGCATGCAAGCATATGTTTGTTTATATTGTTTAGTTTAACCATTGTTGGTGCAGGTACATGATCTATAAAAGACATATTTAGAGCACACTAGTGAGGGGAAAACCCATTCCGCTCAGCAGCGTGGTATCACTAGATATTTATTTATCGGGATGACATACTAGACTCTTTGTCTGACCCAAAGTTTTTGTTTTTCCCCTTTAACTCTCGAGTGCTCATTTGAGTAGTTCCAAAGTAAGATTCTTGGATTAAGTAGGTTTTGGTGAATAAAGATTCTAGAAACGTGCAGGAGGAAAAGCTAGCTATGTAGGAATCTGTTTACTATTTATGTCCGCTGCGTGATGTTATTTTGTTGTATATATGTAATGGCAGAAATTATATATGTCTAGTAGTAAACTATGATCAACCAAGGGGCATCTTCGTATGTCGCACTTGGAGTATTTTGTAATAATTATATTTTTTTCTAAACCGGGGCAACGTTTGAGATTATGTAATGAATATGAAATATTATCTTTGAAATGGAATGTGAAAGTTGTTTTGAAATTATGTTTAAGAAAATTTCATATTCATGTGCTTTTGATATTATTAATACAATTAACATTATCGCATTTTATCATTAGAAATTAATACTATAGACGAACACAACGTCTAAAGCGGTTAGTTTCCAACCTCAAAATGGGGGATGTTACAGCTACGCAACAAGCGAGATTGGTTTCACTCTTGGAAACGTACCCAAGTTCATACTTCATGAAACGTGACAACCAGTAAGGTGTGTGATTGTATCACAACTAGATGACCTTATCATTGTTGTACCACACACGGTCACATGTATAACATGCTGGACAATGGGGATGGATGACAGCGACATTCACAAAAGTATGGTTATACGACCAGGCAGGGTGGTTGAACCTACGAGGGAGTCGTATTATTAAACGGCCACTTTAGCTTTGGGTTGAATGATATAGAGCATAAGACACGTTTACCATTGAGAAGGTTACACGAATGCTTTGGTAGACCATAAATCGTCAGGCTTTTATACTCGGTACATGCCTAGGCGTCAATGATGCTCGCTCGGTGTGTGTGTGCGGTTTAAGATAATAACCATTGAGAACGCTAACTTAATGTGCAGTTAAGCGGTTTATTATCAAGACTGTATACTAGGACTATTCTTAGGATACTTAGTTGCTATGTCTAACCTTTGGGTAGAGATTTCATAGATTGTTTTTTGACCTAGGCGTATTAGGGATGGTTACCCCATAGCATGTAAATTGATGATTACTTATACCTAGTACATGAACACAAATGAACACCTTTAGGTCGTGTAGTTTATAATGCAATTTAATTATTTGACAACACCTTATCACTACTGATATGTTTCACTCGCCAGACAACATCTAAACCCCTCCATTTCTTCTTCTTTATCTCTATTACGGGAGGATGGACCAGTATGTGAAGTGGTCAGGATATGATGCTTGGATGAGGTGTCTTGCTGCTATAGAGATATATTTACTTATAGTTACTCCCCTATGTACTTTATATTATTTATATCAATCAGTCGGGCTCTTATTATGTTGTTATTTTGAGACACTATTTCTTAGTAATTGCACGGTTCACGGTCATCTTGAGACTATATTACTTTGGGTTATTTTTAGTACTTATATTTTAGTTCCTTCTACTGTGAGATTTAAAAGTGTAGAATACTTTAAAATTATATTTTACTCTGTATCCTCTAAACCATAAAAACCTGGCAATTCGTACTTATTAGCACAACGTGAGTTCAAATGCTAATTTCGAGCTTTGGGTTTGTGTGTCCAGAGGTGCAGGTTGGTACAATCATATTATATTTTATTTAAGATTTTCTTATTAATATACTTTAAATTAATTACTTAGTTAACTATATTATAATATAATAAAGTATATATAATAAAAAAATACACATATTATGAACAAGATTGACAACAGAGTAAGATATATGTAATAAATTACATAATTGCCCTTAGGGCATACTACTAACTCTTTCAGTCTCCCAATTGTGATTATGATCAGTTATGGAATTTTAGTCCCATTCTTTCGATTAGTGCATAACCAATAAAGCTAGTCTCTTAGTAAATGAGTCTGCTATATTGTTTTTGATAGAGTTAGGGTTATGCCGTATGGGCAATTATATAATTTATAGTAAATGATTAAATCTGTAATAAAATCTCATTTGAAATAAAAGGTGTTTTCTTTTTATTATATACTTATTAGATTATGATGTATTATTTATTTATTTTTAGTATATTAAAAAGAAAATCCTTAAATGATATGTTATGTGATAGTAATTACAATGCGTTGTAATCATGAGAAATTAATCACATTAGAATAACATATTGTTTTAAACATTCCTAGTCAAGATGTTTCAAGAAAGGATATTGATTTATCCATTGAGACTAGATTACATAACACTCTCCAAATTGGATAGTGTATTGCTCATAGCTATTGGGGGCACCAAGTGGTAACGTACCGATAGTTATTAGATAACTACAGAATTGCTCACTTAATAGTTTTCTATTGGTTAAAATAACTAAGGTCAAACGGAGAATCTCGAAGTAATGATATTACACCGTTCTCCCGACTTTAGAATACTATTAAACTTCGACATGGATACTCCACTTTGATTATAGTTAAATCATGGCATGTCGTCCATCGAATGACCATAGTTGATTTAGAGTTAAAGCATTGGAAGTGAAACAATATTCAATAGAGAATATGTCTCCTCGGTTATATGAGGTTAGTACCATAGTCAACTATAGTTAGCTCAAAGTCTAAATCTTTTGTTTGGACTAATTGAGTTAAATGACATGGTATTAGAATTTTAACCAAAATCAAATTTTGTTAATCCTAAAGTGATATAGTTTTGATAAAGAGAATTAGTGTAATAATTATAACTACCAAGTACCACTTAATATAGTAAATTTAGATTTTACTGGAAAAAATATGTAAGCGATAAGTTCGACCAAATTGTCACACTACTAGCTAAGATGACATGTGAACATTAATATCTGGATTCTTCAGTATTAATTGCTAACTGAATTACACTTTTAAGTCGCATAACCATAATGATGAATACTCCAAAATTCCATATGATTTAATTAATTTATAATCACTGTAAATTAATTGAATTAATTAATACTATGAAATATTATTTATCAAATTTTATTTTATTTTTGGATGCCACTAGTATTTAATAAAGTGCGTATATAAAAGTTATATATGTGCGTATTATTATACAATATCAATAAATATTTAAATTTTATTTAAATTGATTGGTTACTAAATTTACTTGGGATTTTTTGAAATCCCATCCATGCTAAACGTAGCTGGGAATAGTGTGGAGGGAAGAGGGAGTTTAAGTTATCAAAAGTTATTTCGAGAAGGTAGAAAAGAATGAGTAAAAGAAGGAGATATTTTCTCCTACTTTACCTCTTCTTAATACCGCTTAAATACCCCACCTCACTTCATATTTTTGCTCCATTCTCTTCCCCATTCCAGCCATGAGTTTCATGGTAAATCGCCAAAACAATTAATCAAAGAAATCCAAAAAAAATCAAATAATTGACGATGATGTTCATATCCAAATCATGGCATAATCCAAAGGCTGATTTAATCGATTAACGGAGGTATTCAATCATTCAAGGTGTGAATCATATGTAACTTCTTTAGTTAATCATTCTATCTCAGTTCAATTGTATATATCATCATGACTACGTATATTAGATCTCTAATATTTACAGCGAATCTATATATGTTTGTGTTGTCTGATTTAATTCTTGCATATAAACTAACTTTGAAATAAATAGTTAAAATTTTTATCATCACAATAAATATTCAACGCCAAGACATTTTTAAATAAGTAAATAATATTTTTGGAATTGTAAATGATGTTTATTAGTTAAACTATTTTTATAATATTTTTAATATACATATATATGTGTGTGTGTATAGATTAATTTGTTTAAAATTATTTTTATTACATACATGCTCTCGACTTTTAAAAAAATTATTGTCATATTTTTGTATATTAATAATTTGAAAATGAATTTTTAAACCATTATAAATATATATATGTATGTATGTGTGGTTTTTTTAAAAATTTGTATGTATTCAAAAAATTCATTTAAAAAAACCCTGTAGCCGAAATATGGTATTGATATATATTAATATGTATATATATATATCAATAAATATATATTAACAATAATTTATCAATATACTTATTTATAAATTTAATTTTATAATATATATATTCGAATATAAAATTAAAGTTCATGAATACAAATATGTATAAAATATATTTTAAATTCAAAATTTATATACATATATTTTGGTTAAAAATTATAGATTTGAGTTCGAATGTTTCCAAGTCAAAACATGATTTTTTTAAGATGTAATTATTTTTAACTTCAAAATATATTGAATTTGTCAAAGTTAATTTTAAACATATAATATTATTATTTCAAAGTTAATTTATGATTTTATATATATATATATATAATAGTAACTAAGAACAACAAAGGCATATATAAAAGGCCCATATATCTGTTATAGTGTAAATCCAAGCACCAATAAACGTACACATTAACCATGTATACCATTTACATGTTGCATGGGAACTGTACACATATATGTGTATTTGATACACTCATAATAATAAAATTAATTTAAATTAAATAAAAATCCTTTAAACAAATTAAATGAAATAAGATTTTATTCAAAATAAGTTTTTAATTGATCTAAAATCAATTAAACTTCATATTCCCAATAAAGATCCAAAATAGAATTATTTTTGGAATTCACTCATTTAACCCATAGCGAGCCGACCTAATTCCTTCAACGATATCAAAGCACAATAGCATATGCGATCTAATTTAGCAGTATTAGGGCTAACTTATTAAAGCATACCCATTTAGTATGATGTCCAGAAAGGTAGTGTCTAAGGTTGGGTTTGGGTAATCAAGTACTCTACCGTACTTGTCTACTGGCCTAGCTCGAAGGGTGAAGTAAGCCCAAATGTTATCCCTAATATAAATGCTCGAATTGATTTTGGGAATCAGGCTAATTTTCAAAATTCAGTTTGAAAATGTAAAAATATATTTTGATTTTAAATGTTAAATTTAAAATAAAGAACAAATTCTATAAATATTAAAATATTTTTCAAAAATTGTTTTTTAAAATAAAATAATATATTCGAAATTGTTTAACAATTTAATTAATTATACTAAATAAATAAATGATTAATTAAAAGCTAACCAATCAAAATAAAATACATATATTTTGATATATATATATATATGCATGTGCATGTATGTGTGTGTATTTATAAAGTTTATGGTTGTGTGTGCATATATTAAATTGTTTAAGATAAATTATAAATAAATATTTTTGAATTTTTGAATTATTTGTTTAAATTAATTATTAGATAAACTAATTAAATGTTAGTTTATAAATTTTAAATTACATATATAATGACATATGTATATACATAAAACATAAGTGTTATAGTTAATATTCATTTTAAATAGTTTAGGATGAATAAAATAAAGTTTTAAGTTTTAAAAGTAATTTAATTAATTTTTAATTAAATAATAAATTAAAATTAGTTGAATATGATTTAGTTAATATTATATATAAGAATATTTTATAAGTTAATTAAATTATAGACAATTATAAATAAATTAAACTTAAAGAAATGAATGTATGAAACTTAAAGTGGAACTGTAATAAATCCAATTTTGGTTATGTATACCATGATATTAGATGTGTCTGACACTTGAATTGCGAGGGTATTTCATAGGAATTAAATTATTCCCTAAATCAGTACTATTTAGTGTATATGCATATTAAGGACTGTGAATCCTTAATATATATATATAATTTATCATCTACCATTTATATATTAATAGATTACTTGCATACTCTTCACTTGCTAAGCTTTCCTCAAGCTAGAGATGTTATGTGTAGTACTATTAATATAGACTAGACGACGTAAAATACATACATATATTTTTTGAGTTTTCCTTAAAATAAATGCATTATACTCGGGCCATTAAGAAATGGTAGGTAAGAGTTAATAATCTTTCTTGATTTGTTGAGCTTTCCTTAAGGTTAAGATGAGATTAGAACAAATACCATAGGTTAGGATTTGTTATATGATACGACCGATAAGGTGCTATCCATCGCATGTAGGCCTATGAATTATTGAGTTTCCTCAATGTCGGATTCCCTAAGCATGCGAGTCCTAACGCCCACTAGAGAAATTGAGAGATTTCTATGTTTCCTCTTAAGGTTTTGAGAAACATAAAAGAGTAGTGGGGGATTATTAGACAATGAAATATAATATTTAAACTATCTAATAATAAAAGAACATCTATTTTGCTTAATTAGATCTTACTTGCTTAAATTAAAATTTGTACAATATGACTAACCTAAGACTATTTTTGAAAAATGATAAGCTCACAGACAAAACTACATTGACTTGCTAGGAGAAATAAGCTAGCACTTACATACAAGCATTTATGGTTATCGATAACTTAACCTTTTAGAGAAAAACTCGCTAAGGGTGCTGACCTCAAGACAGTTAAGTCTTATAACACTTAGGTAGCTGATTGCAAAATTACTTAAGTGTCCGTGTTGTTTACAATAGATGAGCCGTTGCAAAGGCAACACGTATATATGTCTATCCACAAAATCTTCGAAAGCCTCAACCTCGTTCTGCAAGGTACGATATTACTAAGAAATTGTTCAACATAAAGATAAGTAAAGGCAATTACATTGAGGAGTTTCTCTTAGAAATAAAAGGCTATATTTGTAGCGACCCACAAATCCGTACCCTTTGAGTTTATAATAATCCACTCCCGTTCAACCCAAATTGTACGAAAGAGCGAATAACTAGGGTAAAGAAGAAGAAAGAGATAGAAGAAAATAGAACGACAACAACACAGAATCTCACAATCATAGCGGAACAAAATATAATATATAACAACAGATTTTTAATACAAGAACTGTGCTATTAATATACATACCATTATCAGAGTATAATATACAATAATCAATCTGGACAGTTTACTAACTTGTCCTCATATAGAGGAAATATAAACAAGTACGGAGATACGTCTCTGTCATCCAGCTCGTCTCCTGAGCTCCATAGCATTCTATCTTGAATCTGTAATACTCGGTCTGACCCGAGCATTATAATAAAATAACACCCGAGTCGGTCTGGAAAACCAGCGTGAGAAAACACACTCAATTTGAATTATTATAGTTATCAAAATCCTTTGAAAACAAAGGTATCTCGTAAGACCGCGTCACACATAAACACGACGGGTTTTTACCTTATGATAACCAAAACATTTTATAGAAAATCCAGTGATATTATAATAGTATCCAAATACAAATACTTATTCAAATAGCTGAAATTGTTACATTAATTAAATTCCAGCATACCAGGCTCTACAAACAAAAACGTAATCTCATATTGGAGAATGGATTCCAACGAATGACTGGGCCACTGGGGTACTGCCCATCACAGTACACTTCTGGAATAATGTACCGAGGACCACGACGGGATCCCCTGCTACACAAGACCGGCCTACCCCTGATCTGGATAGACCGAATATGTTATCGCTCCGGGTGTTCCCACCCTTACTATCGAGCGCTCCTTCCATGCACAACCATATCCATAAATAATAGGTTTTTGAGGACATCTAGAAAGGTGATAACATACACAACTTGGGTGCAACCCACTTAGCCTTGCTGCATCTCCCCTATTTTAGTCATTCTCGGTTGATGAGGTTCGAGGCTAAGCGTTACCTTTCAAGAACAATTTTACTTAGAATGCCCATTGCCCTCCAATGACGATGTTCTGATAGCATTCGTCCATACAAGTTGTCCTGGGTCTGGACAAACCGAATCACCGTCTTCATCATCTTCACGGTATTCATTCGTTACGTTCAAACCGGATTGAAGTGATTTTCGGATAATTAAAATCTGATCCCGGTCTCTTCGAAACGATTAACGAAATTGACCAATATTGATAATCGGTTATTTAACTATCAAATAACATTCATAAGTAGTCACTAGGCCCAATTTTTATAAATCTCCAAAATATTGATTTCAAGACATCTTCACCAAGATATATATTCAATCTCTTCAATATTCTATATTTGAAAACAATTTCAACACTTGTATCCATAACAGGATATTTTACCATTTCAATACTTAGAAATATTTCCAACTTCCACCTTTACAACACTTAGAAAATATTTCCATTCCAAATCATTTCCTACTAAAAATATTTCCAAAATCTTCCTTTCGATACTTAGGAAAATATTTGTACGTATAATTTCCAAAATTATTTTAGTATTTAACTTGGAATATTTCGTACTTATCTCATAAGTATCTGAAATTTTAATAAATTCTTCTTACGATTTCCAAACCGATTATACTTGTTTATAATCCCAACCCACCATTTATAACCCCTTTAAATGAATTCAAAATCTTCCCGAAGTTATCTCATCTAAACATCGGAAATTCTCTTAAGTCTCTAACATTCCATTTATATGATTTCTCTTATAAAAATCTTGTCCTTTAATAAACCCGTCTACACATCTCAAGGGAATTTATAAATAAATTTACAATTATTTCAAAACGATATATATATATAACGAGTATTTTCTTTAAAGAATAGTATTTATTTAAAATATGTTTAAGTTATTATTTAAAATATTTAAACACTTTTATAACATCTATAACTCATTTTTAGGTGAACAAATAAATTTCCAAAGCTGGATTTAAAAGTTAGAATTTATTAAATAAATACTTAACATTTGAAAATCTACTTACCGAAGTATTTCAATCTCAACTAGTTTAAAATTCCATAGTTTTAAAATAATAAAATTTTCCTTTTAACACAAACTCACTTCTTAAAATTTAAAATATATTTTTAAAATCTCAATAACCAAATCAACTTATAAATTCCTCTCGATTTCCATCACATCGCTTCCATTTCGATTTCCTAAACCATTTCCACTTTTCAAAAATAGCAACCCACTATTTTTCCTCACCCTATTTCCATATTCTAATATAATTTCACCTGTGAATTTTATATTTCCAATTTATCATTTTGATATCGATTTCCTTTATTCATAAACATCGTTTATAAATTTTTATAACTCCTTTGAGTTTTTTCCTTATTTATAAAAACAACTTTATTCATAAAATTCCATCTTATAAATCCATTTCTTTATAAATCTATTTATAACTTCCAATCTATTTTTAATATCAATTTCAACCTTATTTTTCCATATTCCCAGAATACCATTTACAAATTCTTTATATAATTCATTTTGAAAATCTCCATTTAATAATTCACAATAGTTAAATATAATTCAAAAATCAAATTTTTTTTCCTAACTCAATTTCTTTAAAATAACCCCAATTGCAATATACATATTTTTAATATCAAAAATTCCCTTTTATCCCTTAAATTTTAAAAATATATTTATGGTATTTAAATTATCAAAGCTTAGGCCAATGCTACAATAGAATCCAATAATTCCAATCACTACAATAATCTATAATAGATTATTCTACACAAATCATATATCACTATATATGAAAAATAAACAATATATTTGAGGAATCTAGTTGGATCCCTACAACCTGTTTCCCGGCATCCACAGATGTTAATATAATATAAAAATACCAATCCCACTTCAAGGAGGATATTGCGGTACATAGAGTCATCCGCTATTATGCGCGGCGCATAGGATCTCATTCGTTATAACGTGCGGGAATATCATTCCAGTACTAATATATGTACTACTATATATATATACACATATATATAGTCATCCAACAGATAATTATAAATTTATCAATCAATCAAGCATCCAATAATTAAATTTAAAAATTTAAATTTAAATATGGTAATCCAAACGAGTGAGAAATTCTCACCATGATTTTTATTTTTCCGAACATCCAGATTTTTAAATTATCCATCTGCCTTTGAAAAATTCAAACCCGTTCTATTGCATCGACTTTTCCAAATATGAACTAATTTGACTTGTTTTAAATGATTTTTTTGACCTCGTACGAATTTTGTTATTATATTATAAGCATTTGAATTTTAATAATAAAATTAACTAAATTAATCTACATCATTAACTAAAAAAATAACTTAACCCTAAGCATCAACAATGCCGCATCCTTCAAACCATCGCTGCCTAGAAACGCTGCTACCAGCGTCACCTCGACCACCCACCGTCCACGCGCACGAGCAATAACGAGAAAACCCACCCTCCACCTCCAGAACCGCCCACTGCCACTGCGTGCCCACAGCCTCCACCATTTCAAACACGACCTTTACTTCAGCCGTACACGTGAACGCGGCCACCCAAATCGCCACCTTGCTTGCGACAGCACTTCCAGGCATCGCGGTATCGAACTCCACATGCTCGTGAACTTCGCTACCCCATCGTCTCGCTATCGCCCTCTCCTTCTTGCTCACGATTCCCAAATCGAACCTTCACCAAATCAATCGTCGCCTGTCCACTCGCGGTTGCTTTTCCACGTCGCTCTCTATGAAAACGAGCGCGCTCCCTTTTTTTTAGAAGGAAACAAAATCGATTTGAATCGGTTTGATTTCATTCGCCCCTGCCCCTTTTTTTATTTTATGAACGAATGAATTGGATTTCGTTTTAAATTTGAAGATGAAGATGCGAATTTTTTTTCCTTCTTGCTTCTACTGTGCAGTTGCATGAAATATAAAGGAGAAGGAAGATTTGATTTTTGCGTTTTTCAATAAGCTAAGGTACAGTGATTTTGAAAGGGGAAAAAAGCTTATGTGAAGATATGGGTCAATCGATATAATTATATATATTATTTAAATTTCAAAAGTCTAATTTTTTGTAACTTAAAATCTCGAAATCTTATCGAGGCGTGACACTGGCCGTTTATAATGTAACGACCCGCTATTTTGGACCATTCGCATCCGCACATGTCGGACTTGAATAATTCAAAATACCGCGTTGTTAATTAAATTTGGCAAAACTGAACATATACAGTAAATAAATAATCACAGATCACATACACAGAGTAATAAATGCAACGGAAATAAAAGAGATAGTAGTTCATGAAGCTACTATATAAATATATAAGTTACATCAGAGTTAAACCAGATACAACGGAAGAGTAACACGATACATCAGATACAAATCAGAATATATCACTGGAATCATCGAATACTGAAAGCAGAATAGATGGCTGGATCTTCAAGCAAAGCTCCAACTTCAAAGGTGAGTCTCGAATACTGGTACACTCAGTCTGACCCGAGCGTAAAGAAAACACGAAACACTCGAGTCAGGATTAACATTCTTATATCAATAAATCCAACTCAAGTGAAATAGCAATTGAAATAAAAATAACTCAAAGGATGTTGTAATAACCATCCTTTAAGGATCCGTTAAACTATCTACTAGGTACTAATGTACGCTAAGTAGATAATGTCTATCAGTAATATAAAGTATCAAAATAGTGTTAAGGCGTTACCATTATCCCCCTTAACACATTTTATACAAGCGTTATAGTCTATACAGCACTGTAAACTCCACCGTTGTTAACGCTAAAAAGTGAACGCTAACACCCGGTGTGTGTAGTAGAATTGTGAAAGCACCACCCGTGTGACGGGAACAGAAATTAAGTAGTAAAATAGCAGAAAAGCAGTAAAAGACAGCAGTTTATAGTGGTTCGGCTTGAGATCGAGCCTACGTCCACTTTGAATCTCTTTATTACTGAATCTGGTTACAAATCGATACAATTCACTTATGAAAACAATACAGTTTGATCACAAAGACAATCTCGACTACTAGCTCAAACTTCGATGATGAAACTTGATGAATCCATGTTGGATGTAGAGAATTCCTCTCGAAGCTTGTTGTAGTGTCTCGAATGTTTGAAGATCTTCAGTTGTTGGATGAGTGGAGAGTTCAGTAGAGTAACGACGCTTTGAGAAATGATCAGCCAAAAAATCCCCCTCGTGTTGGAGATGGTGGTGTATTTATAGGAGCAGCTCTGAGTGCAAGTTTTTTGTTCAAGTCTTAGGTCGCGAACGACCTAAGTTAGGTCATAGGTCGCGAGCGACCTAAGATAAGTCGCCTCCCTTTAGTAGCCTTGCAGCTTGAGTTATAAGTGCGGTCTTAGGTCGGGGACGACCTTAATTAGGTTGTAGGTCGCAAGCGACCTAAGATAAGTTGTGGATTGCAAATGGCTTTAGGTCGTAACACTGCTAGGTCGCGAAGCCTTTAGGTCGCAACATTGCTAGGTCGCAATGTTTCCTGTAGCTTTAGGTTACGACATTCCTGCAGCTAGGTCGCTACTTCACTAAGTCGTAGGTCGCAGCTTCACTAAGTCGTAGGTCGCTGCTTCACTAAGTCGTAATACTTCTTGGGTCGTAGACAGCTTAGATCGTGGAGAAGTTAGGTCGCTAACTTCTTATCCTGGTAGGTCGTAGACTTTCTTTAATAGTTAGGTCGCTATGTCCTTAGGTCGCAAGGTTCTCAAGATAGTTAGGTCGCAGGCTTCCTTTAGCAGTTAGGTCGTAGACTTCCTTAACTCGCAGTCACTTTAGGTCGTAGAGTCTGCTAACTCGTGAAGCTTGTTAGGTCGTTAAATCATTCTGTTCTTTAAGCCGTTAAGTTCCTTAAGTCGCAGAGTTCCTTAGGTCGTAAGGTTTTTAGGTCGCAAAGCTCTTAAGTCATATGGCTTTAGGTCGCTAGAAAAATATGAGTTAACAACCGTAAACTAGTGGGATATCAGGGAGTACTCCATAGGTATAACACAAAAAAAATCGTAGTGGTCGCGTATAAAGGGATACAAGTATGACAAGGCACATGAGGCAATACCCATGGTAGTGAAACTACCGTTTGCCTGATCCGGACTGGTGAGAACGCATTACTGCAGCGATCGCAACATGGCGAAACAACACTCCCAAATCAGGGGTGCACCAATCGACAACAAGTAATGAGTATTTTTCGAAGAAGTGTGTTCGCTCGAGGTAGCTAACCCCCATTTGGCCCGGCACGGCTCCTGTTTTAGTCATTTCCAATTTGACACAAGTGTCAAGGCTATCCATTATCGTTCTCTTTCTTCAGTCATCACGTACATCATTCCAACCACTTCATTCTGGATCACAACTCCGCGTACAGTTATTAAAGTGGTTTTCGGTTTAGACAGTGAGTATGTCCCTAACCGACTCCGGTCTCTTTAATAACTTCCGTGATTATTACACCGATTAGTCGTTTAATAACTTTCAAAATAGTTCATATTTCAAAACCGAAATATCATTGCCATTTCAAAACCATATCCATCCGATATCAATTTCACTTCAAATAAATCCATTCCAAAATCATATCACTTTCCAAAGTTATATCGCTTTTGAAATCGTAAGACTTTAAAATCAAAACACTTTGAAAACCAGAACCTGAAATTCATAACACTCTGAAACTATAGTTTGAAATCATAACATTTTGGAATTCATAACACTTTCCTCTTAAACAATTTAGATATTAAAATTAATTGTATATAATAAAATAGTTTATAAATAAAAATAGTTTATATATATAAATAGTTATAAGTTAAAATAGTTTATAAAATAATTTATATTAAAATGATTTATATTAAAATAGTTTATATTAAAATAAATTTATTAAGTAAAATATCAATAGTTTTAAATATAATTTTAAATTACTTTATAAAATAAAATAGTTTCCTCAACCTTCATAAATCGATTCCAATTTTATTAATCAATTATTTAAGTTCAACTCCATTGTATCAAAACTTACAAATTGTATTAAATTTAATTCATCAAATCAAATTCTTTAAATTACAAGCCTTACATTAATTTCAATAAATCACATTTTATTTCTTGTTAAAGAAATTCAATTTCACTTATTTATTTACTTAGTTACAAATTTCAAAACTTAATTTTTTCATCACTCAACTTTACTTATTAAAGAAGTCCAATTTCACTTATTATGAAGTTTAATTTCTCATATCAAGAATTCAATTTCACTTAATTATTAAATAACTCAATCTTATTTAATTATTAAATAATTTCAAAAACTTAATTATCAAATAATTTCAAACTTAATTATTAATAATTCCAAATTTAATTATTAAATAATTAATTTTAAAACAACATTCTTTCTACAACTTCTATGTTAATATTCGATTCAGATTATTAAATATTAACATTTTCCTTCATAAAAATTCAATTTCCAACTTCATTTCAAAATCTTATTATTTATTCAAATAAAATCTTTATTTTATTTTTAAATCAAATTATTGACCAATCGGGTTTTATTTAATTCTCTATCCTAGGTCAAAGTTCAATTTTGGGTATTTATCATTTCAACCCGATTCCATTCCAATTCAAAAATCAAAGCATAATAAAGGGAACTTGCAGTGTGGTAACTGGGATGGTGTCAAAGTAAATAAACAAGCAATAACAACAATCAATAATAATCAAATAATCAATTTAAATAATCCCAAAATAATCATATTAATTCACATTGTTTTTTTTTGTGCAAATTAATATAATTATTTCTAGAATCTACACTATCATTTCATGCAGATTAAAGATTATTCCACTAATTATTTATACGGTTTTTCACTTGTCGTTCAATTTCAATTTATACTACAACAATTAATCCAATATACGTTCAATGGTTCAAAGTGTAATTATCTAAATTCTACATGTCAATTAATTTAACAATTAAAAGGGGTCATATTTAACTAATCAAATTTAACATATAAATCAATTATAAAACTGTTAACTATCCTATATCAATTTCAATTTTGCATACTATTTATCACTTAACATTAACAAATTAACGTTCAATATAAACATCAAACAATCAATCAATTATCAGCCAATCTATATTATCGTCGCATAAATAACAGATAATGGTGTCAGATGTCACAGGTGAACTGATACAGGTAATAACATAAATAACAGTATAAATAACTAACAGCAGCAATATTTCAATTGTCGTTTCAATCGAAATCAAATTTAATAAATAGAAGAACATTAATCGTGAGTGACTGCTCACCTTTCGAGGCTAGAGAAATGAACGATGAAATGAGCTGCGAATTCAAAGCACGAATTTCAAAGCAACGTAAGATTGGCACGGAATCAACGGTCAAATCTGATGACAGGAATAGTCGAAATCAAATCAACTTGATATAAATGGAAAATATATATCCTTATCTTTATTATTATTATTATTATTTTCTAAAAATCAATATTTTAAAACTGATATAAAATACCATATTCTACTTTAAACACATACATAAAATCATCAATTTCTTATGATGCATACATGAAAATCAAAGTATAAAATTTATTTGTCAAAACCATTTATTATTGCAACCCAAGACTATTTTCAAAATAGCATAAATGCGAGAACATGCTTATCATTTTCTCACATATATATACATATATGTCTATACTTCAAAATCAATGCTAATATATATACATATGTGAAATCTCAATCAAAAGTGGCTGCACGGTTTTCAACAATATATGAGCAGACCATATAGACTAACATTTATATTCATATATCAAAATATATACTTTTAAACACACTTTATTATAAAATAACAACCGCGGATATTACTAAAAATCTTGGACATGTTATACTTAGAAATATTACAAACTGTGACACAACTGTAAATAACAAAACCATATGAACAACTTATAAATAATACGTATATAAACTTGATGAGTTTGCAAACTGTACATGTGCTGTAAAATAAAATTAACAAATACATATATTATATAACTGTACACCATAAATGCTTTTAAACTCATATAAATTAACATATGTAAAGCTTATGTATGTTCAAACAGATAGACACTACGTATACTTATATATAAAGTGGCTAACAGGCAACTTTAACATAATATATATATATATATATATGGTATTCGTTCACAAAAACCCAACTCACTAAATATATAAATATACATCTTAAACAAATGTGCAAACTCACCTTTCATAAACAAATAACTAAAAATATATACCTACATACGCTTATGAATATAACTCTTACCAAAATGGAAATAAACTAATATACAATATATATATATATATATGTACTTACACAGGAGAACAGAAGGCTGTGAGGAGGCAAGGTGGAGAAATAGTGCTGGGTTGCTCGGCCATGGTGTTGGTGGCTACCGCGACTACAGTGTGCGGCGCAACTACCGATGCAGTGAGAAGGTTGCGTGGCCTTGGATGCTGACGCATGGAAGTGGTCGGCGCGGAGAGGGAGTGCTTTGAAGGCGCGCGGATTTACGATGAGCAGTGGTAGGGGGTCAAGCATGTTTCAATGAGGATGCGCTGGTGAGGATGCCGATTTGCAAGGGAAGGAGGCTGACTGGGTGATCAGGTTGGGGCGAGCTGCGAGGAGTGTACAGGCTGAAAGAGGACAGTGTCTAGGTAGTTCGGGTTCGGTGGCATGGGTGAGTCAGAGACTCGAAGCACGGCGTAGGCGGCGCTTCAGGATGTGGGCCTTTCGAGTCACGTCGGTGGTCGTGGACGAAGGGAGGGGCGATGGACGGTGACACAAGCTCGAGCGGGTCGGCCACGTGTGCTATTGAAGAGAAGGAAGGGGAGATGAGCGTGTTTGAGGTGGCTTGCTGCCATAATGGCAAGCGTATGTTTGGAGGTCTCAAAAAAAATGAAGAAGAGAAATGAGTACAGAGCAACATGGGAAAGAGAAGAGTGACAGTACATCACAATAAATTGAGATAGGGGGGAGATAACCCAAAAGTCAGAGAATATAAATGAAAAAGCAACATAAAAATTCTTGATTCACGTAAATAATTAAAGCAATTTGATTTTGGGAGCAACAATGTATGATATTACAAGCATCTATTAAACAAGAAGAGCAGGCAATTAAAAGTAGCTGAGTAGAAAACGAGACGAACCGGTAAAATTAAAATTTTACATTGGGAATAAAGGTAATCAAAACACTGGAATTCAAGGCTAAAATAATAACAAACAACTATTGAGTTTTTACGAAGAAAATTTGAATGGACAATGAATTCAAATGGTTATAGAACCAAATGTCACAAAACCGGTACCGATACGGTAAATGTTCCAAAGACTCCGCCGTTTTCCGGACTTCAAAACACAAAATTTAATATATCACAGAGATCAGCACGACAAGACGATCAAAATGGTATATGGATATCAGTGGTTTGATTGAATTATAAAAATTCGAATTTTCTACTGGCGGAAAATGCAAGAAAACACAGAAAAATAAGATCGGCGGAGCTAAAGAAGTCCGAATTTTGAAAAACGAAAAACGGTGTCTTGCTCAGAATATGGTTTAGAATTTTTCTATATAAAAATATATAGGGTCCGAAAACATTTTATTTTCATCGTTTTTTTTAACTGATTAAATTGAAGTAAATTTACGCGCGAAATAAAATTTCGTATTTTCGGACGAAAATTTACTAGTTGCTGTGTTTAACTCGACGCATTCCAAATATTAAATTTTTATTTCAAAATTTTATCGTTTTTAAAATTTCACAAAATTTTAATTAATAACATTATAAGAAAACCGGTTAAATTTACGGGTTGTTACATATAATGTTATACCCCTATTCTGAATGTAATGGAAAAGATTTCGAGTCCTAATTCGATCGTATGGAGAAGATAGTTTTTTGGACTCAATTATTATATTGAATTTTCGATATTAATTTCAACGCGTTTCTATTCCGTACGATCAAATGATCAGTCCAAACACTACGAAATTTGAAATCCGATAATAATACACTATTACGGACCCAATGGTACTGATTTCGTCGAAATCCGAGACAGTGCCTCAGAAGGCTATTTTTAAATGTCAATCTAAACAAGCTATTTTTAAAATTGAACAAATCACCTTCAAATTCAATTTTAAAACTTTTAATTATTATCTTCATTATTATCAATATGAATTTTATAAGCCTTTAAATTATTTTTATCAAGATTAAAACTTAAGATACAATAATTTAACCAATATTCCATTATAAAATTCAATAATTAAATTATCCAATAAATTTCTATATTTAAATTCTGAATTTATTTCATAAATGAAAACCAAATTTTCATTTTTTCAAAATCAATCTATAATTCAAATTCAATATTAAACCCATTTAAATATTCCAAATCAAACGTCGAAAAATCCGGGTCATTACATTCCTCTCCCCTAAAAGAATTTCGTCCCCGAAATTGCTAAGGTAGGAAAAATGCTCCAAACCCATTAACTTATCCAAGACCCACTTAGTGGAAACTCAATATTTCACCTTTCTAATCCTTTACCTTCATTCAAAACAATTAGTTTTCCATCCTAAACCAAAATCCTTTATTTCGATTATAAATTCGAAATCGATTTCCGTTAACACAATTTTTCCAAAAAATTTCAAAATTTTTTCTAACACCCTAAATTTCTGAATTTTTTTGGCAGAGACTCCTTTGTATTGAGGACCTTTTGCAATATGACAAGAGATATAAATATATATACATCGACCCACACGGTCGGAAAACAAAATATATAACAATATTTTATATTTTTGTAGTCTTTAATCCGAAAACGTACCTTACTTAGCGTTTTAAGCAAGCGGCTTATTTTTATATGTTATTCGCGCAATCAAAGTCAAGCAAAACAGCCCCGGGTACCTGTACTTACTCAATTTAAACACGTAAGTACCAAATATATGAAATTCCATGACATTTCATTTATTTAACTAGTGTAAACACATAAGTTTCATAAACTAGCATGCTAAACATATATCATAAGCAATTTATAAGGTTCAGATACTAATTTAATTGCTTTCAACCAATCCATATACTATTTCATTCAAGCTGAAATGATTCACAATCCAATTTTCTTACATTCAATTCACATTTGTACTAAACAAATTAATATTCATTCCATATTGATTAAAAATTGATGCAACCCGATATTCTCGTCTCCTAGGTCGCCAACGACCTAAGAAGTTTTTAAGTCGCGCAAGCGACCTAACGAGTCATGCACACGAGTTATGGCCACCAGTGCTGCCTGCAAGCGAGATACGACCTAAAGGGCCACGACCTAATGGACTACGACCTAGTGAGATATGCGAGCTAAGTTACAAGTTCGGGAGCAACGACCTAACAAAATTATACCACATTTCCTTAAGTCGTTTGAAAGTTAGGTTGCGAAGTACTAGGTCGCGTACAGAAGTTAGGTCACTCCAGAAACTTAGGTCGCGAAGTACTAGGTCGCGTGCAGAAGTTAGGTCACTCCAGAAACTTAGGTCGCGAAGTGCTAGGTCACGTCCAGAATTCCTATGCCGCTTTCCAGTTAGGTCGCGGAAGGTTATAGGTCGTTCGTTCTTAAGTCGCTCAGAACAGAATAACGAACTACGACCTAAATCTACTGACGACAAGCTACGACCTAAGTTAGGTCGCTCGACTACTGATGCCGCGTTCTCAATTGTGCCACTTGACTATAAGTCACGACCACCTTAGGTCGTAGACCGTATGCCACATTGTCTTAGATCGCTGATACTTAAGTCGCATGAAGATCTTATGTCGCATGAAGAGATGTAATGTTGTATAGAAGTTGTTGTACTTTTGTTATGTCGTCATGTTGTAATAAGTCTTGTGTTGTAAATATGATAAGTCGCGTGATGTTGTAATGTTAGGTCGCGTCTGTTTTAAGTCGTAGGTCGCTGTGTGAGTTAGGTCGGTGCCGACCTAAGTGTTGCAATATTTTGAGTCGTGTTGAGTTGTAACTTCTATAAATAGCGTGGTTTTGTAATGGTTGATTTTGAATAAAATTTCATTTGTTAGCTTTGTGCTTTCATTTAAATTGGTAGTTGAGTGTGATCTCCTATCTCCACTTTCGGTAATCGAGTGCGCTCGATTCAACGACTGCTGAAGCCGATTCACGGTATCTAGTGCGCTAGATCAACGTACGAAGAATCGTAGATCTTTAAACACGGTATCATGCGCGATCAACGTGTTTGAGATAGCTAGAATACGGTATCGTTTGATCAACGGATTTGGGTCATTCGGTATCTTCTATTCCATCGATCGCTACTTTCATCGATTCATCATTTTTGATTTCCGCTGCTGCATCAAAAATCAATTTCTTCATTTTTCATTCATTCACGGAATTTAATTTATTTTTGTTTACGTCAAACGACCAATTTTTTCTATGCAAATTCGGCGATATTGGCTTAATAAAATATCCACTTTAGTTTATAACTATTTTAAACTGATTCCAACTCAATTTATATTCAATTCTATTTCATTTTTAATTTATTCTCAGTCAATTTATTTACATTTCCATTCATATCCACCTAGATTGCTTTCAAATCCATTTTATTTAGCCCGGGAACATTCCATGCTATTTTATTTAATCGCCATTTTACAAATTTATTTGTGTTAAGCTTTTATTCAAAATATCTACTTAAGTTAATTTATTTACTTCAAATTATTTCAACTCCATAACTTAAGTTTATTTTTCTAGTAAACAATTTCCAATTCAAATTACTGATTTGATTTTTATTTAATCAAAGTTCATTTCATTTACTAATTAATTTAATTAGTTCATTCATCCAATCCACTTCAAATTTCTAATTCCATACTCGAATTCATTCTCGAATTTATTTAATTCATATCCAAGGCCCATTCAATTTATTTACGTTTTTAACTGAATTTATTTATAACTTAAGTCATTGCTTTTCAAACCAATTCCATTTTATTCGACACATTTCCGATTTTATTTCATTCGCTTACCATTTGGTCGAATTTTATTATTTATAACTCAAGTTCCAATTCCAATATTCACTTTTTAATCCACAATGCAATTTATTTCACCAAGTTAATATCCATTCTATATTCAATTGACTAATCAATTATTTAATTAGTTCACCTCCATTTTATAATCTCATATATGATTTTTATTTCAAAACTCACTTAATTTAATTTTCTCGAGTCCAGTTCATTTTATAATTCAAGTTTGAATCTTAATTCCTTCACCAAAAATATCAAATCATTTTTAATTTGATTCTATCATTCCATTTTTAATTTTATTAAGTTACACAACTTATTTCTCATATCTCCATATCAATTCTACACTCAAATATATTCACATTTATTTTTAACTCAAGATTATACATCCATTTATGGCCTAAGTATATTTTTATTTCAAAATTTTAACTTTTATAAGCTATTCAATTTTTGTTTAACTTAACTTATGTTAAATTTAAACTTCACATCATTTCTTTTTAATTTATTTAAGTAAGAATTCAATTCCATTCAATATTATCTATAACTCAATTCAATTTTTATTTCCAATCCAATTCAAATTCGACACCATTTTATTATCTTAGCTTAAGTTAAATTTTAATTCATTTTAACTTACTCAAGTTAAAATCTATTCCAAAATTCAATTTCCATATTTTCCTTTTCTTATTTAGAATCATTCTCAATTATAAGTTTACAACTTATTTCCTGATGATTTCTAAATTATTTAAATAAGCATTCCTAAATTCAAACACCCGGTATTTATTTTAAATCACTTTGAAATTAATTATATTCATTTATATAACCCTTCGTTTCAACAAACCATTCCATTGGAATTTTAAAAATTCACTTAGTTCCATCCCAAAACAATTCTCCTTCGAAATTTTCAAAACAAACTTGTTTTTCCTTAAAACAATCCAAAACAATGACCACGGTGGAAATCCATCACTTAGAAACTCGAAAAAGAACATCGATGATGTCGCGATCATCATCGGAATTAATTTCCAGCGACCGAAGTGATTTCAGTGCTACATCCTTTCAAAAATCAATTTTCAAAACATTTTCCATTTAAAAATATTTCAATAACATTATTATTTTTCATTCCTAAAAATATTTCCAAAATAGTACCACCCATAACACTTCTGAAATCATCTCCCAAAATCTCTAGGATTTAGTTTTCCAAATTCTAGTTTGAATTCGTTTTTAGTTTTATTCACTTGTATAATTCATTCTTATACCATTTTAAATTTTGGTTTTTAATAAACCATTTCCAATTTTATAATCTTGTTTTGATTATATAATAATAAACAAACACACTACTATAATAATTTTCAGAAAATTATTTCTATTATATCAAAATATAATTTGGTAAAATTATATCATTTACCCGCTTCAAAACCATACTGTGTCAGTTTATAGCATTCAAGTGTTTAGAAACTCCTATCGATTTAGTGGCGTCCCACTATTCAACAAGAATTTATATACCACTCAACCAATAAGTTAACACAATATAAAACCGTTTTATATTCACTAACAAATACACGCTCATATCTATTAATACTCTCAACTCATTCTAGAGTACTATTGACTCTATCTCCAATGAGCAATCCCCACTAAAGCCAAGGTTCTCGCTTAACCCTCAGCTCTGGTACCAAGTGTAAAGATCTAGGCTTTTCAACCATCAACAGCGGGTACACCCACTGTAGCTTACACTGGTATATCGAATTTGCTTTTACGGCTAGCCTCTCGACTGTAAGCACCTAGCAAACTAACCACTTGGGGACATGTAAGGGTAAGTGTCATCCGTTTGCTACCTAACAAGAAGAAAGAACCCCTTATCATGCGTGAACCTATCACCAAGCAAATCCGATCCCGGTCTCTTTGAAACGATTAACGAAATCGACCAATATTGATAGTCGGTTATTTAACTATTAAATAACATTCATAAGCAGTCACTAGGCCCAATTTTTATAAATCTCCAAAATATTTATTTCAAAACATCTTCACCAATATATATATTCAATCTCTTCAATATTCTATATTTGAAAACAATTTTAACACTTGCATCCATAACAAGATATTTTACCATTTCAATACTTAGAAATATTTCCAACTTCCACCTTTACAACACCTAGAAAATATTCCCATTCCAAATCATTTCCTACTAAAAATATTTCCAAAATCTTCCTTTCGATACTTAGGAAAATATTTATACGTATAATTTCCAAAATCATTTTAATATTTAACTTGGAATATTTTGTACTTTTCTCATAAGTATCCGGAATTTTAATAAATTCTTCTTACGATTTCCAAATTTATTATACTTATTTATAATCCCAACCTACCAATTATAACTCCTATAAATGAATTCAAAATCTTCACGAAGTTATCGCATCTAGACATCGGAAATTCTCTTAAGTCTCTAACATTCCATTTATAAGATTTCTCTTTTAAAAGACTCGTCCTTTAATAAACCCGTTTACACATCTCAAGAGAATTTATAAATAAATTTGCAATTATTTCAAAATGATATATATATAACCAGTATTTTCTTTAAAGAATGGAAGTTTATTTAAAATATGTTTAAGTTATTATTTAAAATATTTAAACACTTTTATAACATCTATAACTCAATTTTAGGTGAACAAATAAGTTTCCAAAGCTGGATTTAAAAGTTAGAATTTATTAAATAAATACTTAACATTTGAAATCTACATACTGAAGTATTTCAATCTCAACTAGTTTAAAATTCCATAGTTTTAAAATAATAAAATTTTCCTTTTAAAACAAACTCACTTCTTAAAATTTAAAATATATTTTTAAAATCTCAATAACCAAATCAACTTATAAATTCCTCTTGCTTTCCATCACATCACTTCCATTCCGATTTCCTTAACCATTTCCACTTTTCAAAAATAATAATCCACTATTTTTCCTTACCCTATTTCCATATTCTAATATAATTTTACTTATGAATTGTATATTTCCAATTTATAATTCTGATATCGATTTCCTTTATTTATAAACATCGTTTACAAATTTTATAACTCCTTTGAGTTTTTTCCTTGTTTATAAAAACAACTTTATTCATAAAATTCCATCTTATAAATCCATTTCTTTATAAATCTATTTATAACTTCCAATTTATTTTTAATATCAATTTCAACCTTTTTTTCCCATATTCCTAGGATACCATTTACAAATTCTTTATATAATTCATTTTTAAAATCTCCATTTAATAATTCACAATAGTTAAATATAATTTTTCAAATATTTTTTTTTCTAACTCAATTTCTTTAAAATAACCCCAATTGCAATACACATATTTTTAGTATAAAAAATTCCTTTTTATCCTTAAATTTTAAAAATATATTTATGGTATTTAAATTATCAAAATTCAGGCCAATGCTACAATAGCATCCAATATTCCAATCACTACAATAATCTATAATAGATTATTCTACACAAATCATATATTACTATATATGAAAAATAAACAATATATTTGAGGAATCCAATTGGATCCCTTCGACCTGTTTCCCTGCATCCACATATGTTAATAAAATATAAAAATACCAATCCCACTTCGAGAGGGATATCACGGTACATAGGATGAGTTTGGCTCACATCCCTAATAAGTTTCAAAATAAACAAAACATCCTTCACATACAAACTCTACATTTCCGATCCCTATTTTCAAATTCGCGCAAGCAAAAATACACAAATACCCTTTACGTTTTTTACAATTCAAACGCGTATAACTTTATGTACAAAAACCGGATCAAAAAACCGTTTTCACCAAAAAATCACAAATTTTATGATCTTTGAAATGAGATCCATTGTTGATACCAAAAATTCATATTTGTATTAAAGGTGCAATTATTTCAAATATTTGCAGATTAGTCAGCAAATTTTCAACGTTTTTGATTTTTTTGCAAATTTACAAAATTTATAAATAATTGCAGATATTTCTGCAACTATATGGTATAGTTGCAGAAATGTCTGCAACTATTGGGTATAGTTGCAGAAATTTCTACAACTATACGGTATAGTTGCAGAAATATCTGCAACTATTGCATATAGTTGCAGACATTTCTGCAACTATTGCATATAGTTGCAGAAATGTCTGCAACTATTGCAAATAGTTGCAGAAATGTCTGCAACTATTGCGCATAGTTGCAGAAATATCTGCAACTATTGCACATAGTTGCAAACATTTCTGCAACTATTGCATATAGTTGCAGAAATGCAACTATTGCAAATAGTTGCAGAAATGTCTGCAACTATTGCGTATTGTTGCAGAAATTTCTACAACTATACGGTATAGTTGCAGAAATATCTGCAACTATTGCATATAGTTGCAGACATTTCTGCAACTATTGCATATAGTTGCAGAAATGTCTGCAACTATTGCAAATAGTTTCAGAAATGTCTGCAACTATTGCGCATAGTTGCAGAAATATCTGCAACTATTGCACATAGTTGCAGACATTTCTGCAACTATTGCATATAGTTGCAGAAATGCAACTATTGCAAATAGTTGCAGAAATGTCTGCAACTATTGCCTATAGTTGCAGAAATTACTGCAACTATTGCTTATAGTTGCAGACATTTCTACAACTATTGCTAATAGTTGCAGAAATGTCTGCAACTATTGCGTATAGTTGCAGAAATTTCTGCAACTATTGCACATATATTTGCAGAAATTTGTTGCGATTATTCATAACTGCAAATATTAAGAATATCATATTTCATAAAAAAAAATTGATTCGTCTTTAATTTAATTGCAGTTTACCATTTAAATCAAAAAATAAGAAGAAGAAGCGAAGCGCAAGGGTAATTTGGAGAAAGAAATGGCGGAAAACAGAAACAGGGATGTAGAAACTATATATTTTATAACAGGGACCCGCTTTGAATTTAAGTTTCGTTTTAAGGATGTGTGGCTAATTTTCACTCGCTATTATGCGGGGCGCATAGGGTCTCATCCGTTATAACGTGTGGTAATATCACTCCAATACTAATATATGTACTACTATAAATATAGTCATCCAACAGATAAATATAAATTTATCAATCAATCAAGCATCCAATAATTTAAATTTAAACATTTAAATTTAAATATGGTAATCCAAACGAGTGAGAAATTCTCACCTTGAGTTTTATTTTTCCGAACATCCAGATTTTTAAATTATCCAACTGCCTTTGAAAAATTCAAACTCGTTCTATTGCATCGACTTTTCCAGATACGAACTAACTTGACTTGTTTTAAATGATTTTTTTTGACCTTGTACGAATTTTGTTATCATATTATAAGCATTTGATTTTTAATAATAAAACTAACTAAATTAATCTACATCATTAACTAAAAAAAATAACTTAACCCTAAGCATCAACAATGCCGCATCCTCCAAACCATCGCTACCTAGAAACGCTGCTACCAGCGTCGCCTCAACCACCCACCATCTATGCGCACGAGCAACAACGAGAAAACCCACCCTCCACCTCCAGAACCACCCACTGCCACTGCGTGCCCACGGCCTCCACCATTCCGAACGCGACCTTCACTTCAGCCGTACACGTGAATGCGTGTAACGACCCGACAATTTCAAACATTCGCATCCGCTCATGTCGGACTTGAATTGCTCAAAATACCGCATTGTATATAAAAATTTGGCAAACTCATCATATTTAGTAAATAAATAATCACAGATCACAGACACGGAGTAATATAATGCAGCGGAAACAAGAAATAGTAGTTCATGAAGCTACTATATAAATATATCAGAGTTAAGTAAGATACCATAGGAATACCAAGATACAACAAGAGTAACAGTATGATAATTAGGTACAACTCAGAATACAACTGGAATCAACTGGATAACAAAATGAATAGATATCTAGATCTTCAAAGCAAAACTCCAGCTCAAAAGATGAGTCTCAAATGTTGTATCACTCAGTCTGACCCGAGCGCAAAGCAAAACACAAAACACTCGAGTCGGGACATACATACTTATATAATGTAAACCAACTCAAGTGAACTGTAATAAAGGTACAAGTAACTTAAAGAATGCTTGGGATCGCCCATTCTTTAAGGATCCGTTAAACTATCTACTATGTAGTAATATTCGCTATTATAATAATGTCTAATATAAAATAAACATACTTTTAAATAGCATTAAGGCTTTACAATTTCCACCTTAACACATAATAGTCCCAGTAGTCTATCCAGTATTAGCATACTCCCAAAATGGGTGCTACCCTCGATACTCCACAGGTTACGGGAGAAATCATAACTCGTAGTAAAGCTCAAGATGGTAAGTGACACGGAAAAAATAGGAAATGCCAGGGTAGATATACCAATTACGCATCCGGGCTGGTGGTGACGCATAGCAGCCACTACCGCCCACCTTGAACAACACTCCCAATGGGTGCACCCAATCAATCACAAAGTAATAGAATGGTATCGAAGAAGTATGTCCGATCAGAGGTGCTACCTTATTGGCCCGTCAATCGCTCCTGTTTTAGCCACTTTATGCCAACTCACGGGAGTTGGGTCCACGTATATACCTTAGGATCGTCGTCATCATCCTACTTCATTCTGGAAACTCCACCACGTACACAGTTGTTAAAGTAGTTTTCGGTATCGACAGAGAGTATGTCCATATCCGATCCCGGTCTCTTTAACAACCAATCGTTATTATAACCCATGGTTATAATTTTAAAATAATATTTTATACTTCAAAATAGAATATCATTTCAAATCCAAATCTTTATCAAAATAAAGATTAAATCAATTCCAAACCATTTCAATATATTTAAAATATCATATCATTTCAAAACTTCATTTCAAATCATTTCAATATATCAAAATATCATATCCTTTCAAAAACTTCATTTCAAATCATTTTAATATATCAAAACATCATATCATTTCAAAACTTCATTTCAAATCATTTTAATATATCAAAATATAAAATCCTTTCAAAAACTTCATTTCAAATCATTTAATATATCAAAATATCATGTCCTTTCAAAACTTAATTATCAAATCATCATTTAATATATCAAAATATCATATCCTTTAAAACTTCATTATCAAATCATCATTTAATATATCAAAATATCATATCTTTTCAAAACTTCATTATCAAATCATCATTTGAGTTCAAATCCAAATATTCAACTTTAAACACCTTTTAAATTCAAAGATATCATTCATTTATTATAATTTCAAGTCACCTTTTAAATAGTTTATATTTAAATCAAAATAATTTATCTAAATCATTTAAAAGTGTAATTATTATACTTTCAAAACAAGTATTCAATTTCCAAAGTTTTAAACTATTTTGAGTTCATTTACTAAGTTAAAAACCATAAACATTGAAAATTTCAGCCTTTCACAACATTCAGAAAAAGCTGTTATAAGTTATTCATGAAAACATTTTTAATTTAGCAAAAACAACATTTTAAAACTGCTGTTAAATCTCAGTTTAGTTGCAATTTAGTTTAAAACAGCAAAGACAACATTTCCGAATGCTATTAAAAGCATTTTCCAGATTTTTGTGTATTTCCAGCAAATAATAAACTTCAATTTTAAATCCTCTTAACATTATAAAAATCATATTTTTAACATTCAAAAATTTTCATTTAAATATCTTTTTACTTATGATTTTTTATAAAGTAACTTTACAATAAAATCCAATTTTCCAAAAATTTTACTTAACAAATTCAAATGTACAATTTCCCCATTTTACCTTTACAATTTATTAACACTTACATTTTCAAATTACCATTTCACAAATTTAACTAAATTTCAAATTTAATTAATTTAAACCTTTAATTAAAACCAAATTTCCCATTTCCAAGTCAGGTTAAAATTTAAAATTTCACATTTAAGCATTCATTCATTTAACCATTTTAGTTCATAGGAAAATCAATAATACTTTATTAAATCGTTTAAATTCAAATTTAAATCAAATTACCATATTTACCATTTTCCATATAAAATTAAATTTCCATTTTATTTATATAACTTAAATTCATTTTTAAACCAAAATCCAAATTCCCAAACTTAAGTTATATTTCAAAAATTCAATTTTAACCATTAATTTATTCAACACTTTTAACTTATAGAAAATCATAAATCCTTTATTTAAATATTTTTAAATTCTATTTAAATCAAATAATCAAAAGTTACATTTAAAAATACTTAAAATATTCTAAAACACTTTATAAAATAACCCCGGGCTTGTATATAGTTTTCTAACATAGGTCAAGTGATACGGATATATATCATTTCAATCCGCAGTTTAAAAAAGAAAAATCCGGTTTCTATCATTTCAAACCCGTAATCCCAAGTTAAAATAAAATAAATAAAAACCATTCAGGCCTATCATTTCAGCCCATAATGATTTTTCCCTATTCTAAAGTCCGTTCGGGTATGTATCATTTCAACCCATAGTGATCTAATCTACATGGAACTTGCAGTGTGATAAACAAATATAAATGAACAGTTAAAAAATAATTAACAGTAACATAAGAGATGACATATAAATTAACAGGTATAAAATCATATATAAATAATCACAGGCAGTTATAACATCATATATAATATTCTACACATTCAATTGTTGTCAATTCACATTTGCATAAGTATAAATGTCAGAGTGAGAAAGACTCACCTTTTCAAGCTGAAGTTAGCAAATCAAACTACACGAATAAATTCCAGAAAAGCACGATATGGCACGACATAGCACGACAATTGATTCAAGTGAGTGAAGAGAGCCAAGGTATGATCTTGCAAAAAAAAAAGCAAGACAATATAACACATGAATTATTTAACACAAAACAGCATTGAAATAAATGGAAAAACAAAGCAACAAAGAAAAGAATGATTAGACCTTGATTTAATCACTCCAATTGCTTGGCCATAGGGTTCATATGCTCAGCTATGAAGGTGCTATAGGTCAGGTATGGCATCAATATGGTGCGGCTACAAGTGGAGATGTGAAGTGGTAAGGTGAAACATGGAGCATACAAAAGAAACAAGACAAAAAGGCAACTTGGATGCACATTTTGGCTCGGCCTATGGGTCAATTGAGTTTGGCTCATGCTTAGTACAGATCTGGACAGTAGTGAAAGGGGTGGCCAGAGGTGAAGTAGATGATGGTGGTGGTGGCTAAGGGGGTGGCCAAGTTGATAGATGAAAGGGTTAGGGTGAAACATGTGGTCTAGGCAAGGTTTCAAGGGTGGAACTTGCAAATTTTGTGGTGCAACTTCCATAGATGGTCACGGCCTGGTTATAGTCAGAGGAGGAGGAGAGGTTGCTGCTGTAGATAGTGGTGGAGTTGATGGAGAAGAGGCTAGGCCGAACAACTAGAAGAAACAAAGGCAAAAATCAATAGAAAATATGAAAAGAAATCAGGAAAAGATGCCAAAAAGAACTTACAAAATTTTCAAAAAATAAAGCATGGCCGTGAGTTTTCTTTTGATGGAGAGAATATTTCACGTGAAAACTAGATGAAGGAAGTGTACGGCCAGCAAGAGAAAAGGAAAAGGCAAAGCAAGCGAAGAGACAGGGCAATGAAAGGTCATAAGCAACTGAAGAGTCAAAAGCAAATGAAGAGGCTTGTCTCTTGGAATTTCCAAATTTATTTATACAAAATAAACTAAATAAATTTCAGTAAATAAGAATAAAAACTGAACAAAATAAAGTGAAAAAGAAAAAAAATATTTAAGTAAAAATAGAAAATAATTAAGAAAATAGTTAATATATTGAAACTAGTATTTAAAAATATAAACAATGTACAATAAACATTTAAAAATTATAACAACACTTCTAAACAAATAAAAGTCAAGTAAATAAAATAAAGTGGAAATTAGGATGGCATCCCTATCATACTTTCATATTGTAAAGCGGGTCCCTGTCAAAATTTCATTGTAAAGCGGGTCCCTGTTTTCTGGAAACGAAGAAAAATTATTGCTGAAATGTCATTAACTTTTATAAATAAGTGCTGATATTTCAACAACTATCTGTTTCAAAGTTTTATTGTAAAAACAAAGAAAAATTATTGCTGAAATGTCAGCAACTTTTATAAATAATTGCTGATATTTTAGCAACTTTCATAAACTGTGTTCACAGTGTACATAAATGTTGCTGAAATATCAGCAACTTTTACAAATAAGTGTTGATATTTCAGCAACTTTCATACACTACGTTCACAGTGTACAGAAATGTTGCGGAAATGTCAGCAACTTTTATGAAATGTTGCATCATGCTCTGCAATAATCGTGAATAAAAAATAGGGACCTAATTTACACTGAAATTTAGTGAAGGACTTTTCGTGAATTTTGAAACTTAATAAGGACCTGTGCCAAAAGTACCCTAAAATAAATGCTGAACAAAATAAAGTGGAAATGAAAATAAAATAAGATTTTAAGAAAATACAAAATAAATAAAGAATTTCTTTAATTAAATGAAACTGGAAATTAGAAATTATAAACAGAATACAACTGACATTGGAAAATGTCAATTACACTTTGAAAAATGTTTTAAAACCAAAATATATACATAACAAGTTATTTTACCCATATAAACATAAATTAGAACATTACATGACCAAATAAAATATTATTTATATAATTTAAAATAAACAATTTTGTTAAATACAGCAAATTACACACAATATTTAAAAGGGCATAACTTTCACATTATAAATCAAATTTCAACGAAACAAAAAGCAGTATTCTTGAAATTTCATTTACTTTCATAATAAAATATAAAATTCAAAAATTTAAATATTTAAATTTTAATTTAAAAGTCAAAGTTTGACCATATTTACCAAAATTCACATTTTTGGAAAATATCTTATTTATTCATGTTTGAAATTATAATTCACATCCAAATCAAAATTTATATTTAAAATAACAAAATTTATCCATTTAATAAATAAAATAAAGTTTTTTTAAATCAGAGATTCAATTAAGATAATTAAAATATACAATTAAAATAATCAAAAAAATACAGGGTTGTTACACTCTCCCCCACTCAAAACTTTTCGTTCCCGAAAAGGAATGAGGTATGGGAAAGCACAGAAATAGATAGAATGATATAGGATTAAGACAAGATGACAAGAAGATTGAAATTATACCTGATAACTGTTGTTATAGGTAAGTTTAACAAGGTGGAGATGATCTTCCCAAGATCCTCCAGAATCAAGAACACAAGCATGAAAAAGATCATCGAGAATCTGATTCACCCTTTCCGTTTGACCGTGGGTCTGTGGATGGTAGGCAGTGCTCAGATTCAGAATAGGGAGAAGTAAGAACCACATAAGAGATAATAAAGTTAAATGATGAAGGAAAAAGAGAAAGAAAGGAAGACTAGAACAAACCTATTAAGCACAATACGAAAAACACGATTCATCAAATCAACAAAGAGAGCAGGAGCATTAGTCAAACCAAAAGGCATGACTAACTATTCATAGAAGAAACCATTCTCAGTACGGAAAGCAGTCTCGGGAATACTTTCCTCAGCAACCCTGAGTTGGTGAAAATCAGAGGCAAGATCAAGCTGAAAGAGAACAGTAGCTCCAAGGCAAACCAATTCGAATTTGATTTCCTACTTATAAGATAGGAGAATGGAAACAACCAGAAAGAAATTAGATTGGAAAACAGAATAAGATAATAAATTTAAAACCATGAAAATTTCAACTTACATTAAAAATAAATTTCATCCATTTGATTTCACTTGAGTTAAATAAATCTTAATAATTTTTAAATCTCATTATCTCATCCTCAAATCAACAATTTATAAAGTCATGAATTTGAACAATCATTTATTATATTCATCTTTAATCATTAAGTTTCATTCTTCTTCAATTTATTCTTAAATTTATTCCACTTAATATATCTAAACCTGTATATTAAGTTTATTTCACTTATTATAACTATTTCAATTTATTTATAATTTCTTTTAAATATCATTATATTGTAAATTATTCAATTAACCCTTTTTCTCTATTTACCTCTATTGATCCTTTATAAATAAAATTTAAGTGTATAACATTTATTATAACCACTTAAGTTTAATTTATAAAAGTTCTCTTTATAGTGTATGTTCGCCAATTACATATTTAACTTTTAATAATTTAGGTAAGATATATTGGAATGTAATTGAGTATTGTACAAATAAATTCTTTCTAATTCAATTATACAAGTTTACATACTTATTCAAACTCTTATAATTGAAATTATCCTTTAAGATAAAAATCTAAGAATTAAATTTCTGATTAACTTCAAATTATTTTAGAGATAATTAAATATACACAATATATATATCAAATCAACTCTTAAATCACATATATTATCAATCAAGTCATATTTAGAAAGCCAAATCAATTAAATTCTCTAAAGAAAAACTGTAGCAAAACTACAGAATGGTCTCTTCACTTCGAAACTTGAAAATGAATGTCGATGATGCTGTAGTCATCATCGAAATTATTTTCCAGCGACAAAGAAAAGAGCACTGATTTACAAATTAAAAATCCTTTGAAACAAATTCTACTTGAAATACATTTAAATAATATATCCTTTTTAAAACTTTCAAAACAAAGTTCGAAATCATCGGAAATTAAATTCTCACATTCTTGATTTAGATCCATTTAAATTTCCAAATTAATTTATAACCATGTTTAATTATTTAGATATGAAACTAAAGCCAATGATTATAAAATACATGCAAAGTTAAATATTACTTCTTAACATCCAATTCCATTAATTATCAAAATTCAAAAAATTAACCTTATACATATAATAATTATACAAAATTTATCCATCTACTAAATTTAAAACCATATTGTGTCTGTTTGCTCTGTTCAAGTGTTTTGGAGATCCTATCGATAGCATTGATCAGACGAACCGATCGGAAACCCAAATCAACATCAACAACTCAACCAACACAATATATAAAACATCTTTAAAATATAAAATTTTCAAATACAAGATTAATTTTTCAAAATAAGGATAGGAATCAAATTTGATGGACTCAAGTCAAAGAGAATTCTGATTTGAAGATAAGTTGGAGACAAAAGATAAGATGATTAAACAACAGAATAGGGAGTATGGATAAGCTTATATAAATCGCGAGCAACCTTAACCAGGTCAACCGTGACTTAACGAAAAGATCGTTGTGGATTTTCTAGGGTAAATCTACATTCGATCTCAAGAGATAGAATTCAGGCATAGCAAGAGATAGTAGCATGGTAAACCAAGGATACATAAGTCTTTGGTGAATCAATGCTTTTTGTAAAGAAGTTTCACCCCTTTACAAGTCATTAGAATATTGGCGGGACCGCCAATACATTAGAAAGATTATTCGAAGTGGAGTTATGGGACACTCCAGAATCAAGAAGACACAAATAGGGGAGGACAAGAATGGACTTTGGAACCGAAGGGAACGTTCCAAAATTCGAAGGAAACCGAGTCGAAGAAGAAGGAATTCAAGTTCGAACGAAAGTGATTCTGTAATTAAATTTACTCTATATGCTGAGTTTGCCTAAAACCAGAGCTCTGATACCACATGTAATGACCCGACATTTTCAACCATTCGCATCCGCACATGTCGGACTTGAATTGCTCAAAATACCGCATTGTAATAAAAATTTGGCAAACTCATCATATTTAGTAAATAAATAATCACAGATCACAGACACAGAGTAATATAATGCAGCGGAAACAAAGAAATAGTAGTTCATGAAGCTACTATATAAATACATCAGAGTTAAGTAAGATACCATAGGAATACCAAGATACAACAGGAGTATCAGTATGATAATCAGGTACAACTCAAAATACAACTAGAATCAACTGGATAACAAAATAAATAGATATCTGGATCTTCGAAGCAAAACTCCAGCTCCAAAGGTGAGTCTCAAATGCTGTATCACTCAGTCTGACCCGAGCGTAAAGCAAAACACAAAACACTCGAGTCAGGACATACATACTTATACAATGTAAACCAACTCAAGTGAACTGTAATAAAGGTACAAGTAACTTAAAGAATGCTTGGGATCAACCATTCTTTAAGGATCCGTTAAATTATCTACTATGTAGTAATATTCGCTATTATAATAATGTCTAATATAAAATAAACATAATTTTAAATAGCATTAGGGCTTTACATTTTCCACCTTAACACGTAATAGTCCCAATAGTCTATCCAGTATTAGCATACTCCCAAAATGGGGGCTACCCTCGATACTCCAAAGGCTACGGGAGAAATCATAACTCGTAGTAAAGCTCGATATGGTAAGTGATACGGCACAACTAGGAAATGCCAGGGTAGATATACCAATTATGCATCCGGGCTAGTGGTGACGCATAACAGCCACTACCGCCCAACTCGAACAACACTCCCAAATCAAGGGGTGCACCCAATCAATCACAAAGTAATAGAATGGTATCGAAGAAGTGTGTCCGATCAGAGGTGCTACCTCATTGGCCCGTCAATCGCTCCTGTTTTAGCCACTTTATGCCAACTCACGGGAGTTGGGTCCACGTATATACCTTAGGATCGTCGCCATCATCCTACTTCATTCTAGAAACTCTACCGCGTACACAGTTGTTAAAGTAGTTTTCGGTATCGACAGAGAGTATGTCCATATCCGATCCCGGTCTCTTTAACAACCAATCGTTATTATAACCCGTGGTTTAAATTTTAAAATAATATTTTATACTTCAAAATAGAATATCATTTCAAATCCAAATCTTTATCAAAATAAAGATTAAATCAATTCCAAACCATTTTAATATATTTAAAATATCATATCATTTCAAAACTTCATTTCAAATCATTTCAATATATCAAAATATCATATCCTTTCAAAAACTTCATTTCAAATCATTTTAATATATCAAAACATCATATCATTTCAAAACTTCACTTCAAATCATTTTAATATATCAAAATATCATATCCTTTCAAAAACTTCAATTCAAATCATTTAATATATCAAAATATCATGTCCTTTCAAAACTTCATTATCAAATCATCATTTAATATATCAAAATATCATATCCTTTAAAACTTCATTATCAAATATTCATTTAATATATCAAAATATCATATCTTTTCAAAACTTCATTATCAAATCATCATTTGAGTTCAAATCCAAATATTCAACTTTAAACACCTTTTAAATTCAAAGATATCATTCATCTATTATCATTTCAAGTCACCATTTAAATAGTTTATATTTAAATCAAAATAATTCATCTAAATCATTTAAAAGTCTAATTATTATACTTTCAAAACAAGTATTCAATTTCCAAAGTTTTAAACTATTTTGAGTTCATTTACTAAGTTAAAAACCATAAACATTGAAAATTTCAGCCTTTCACAACATTCAGAAAAAGCTTTTATAAGTTATTCTTGAAAACATTTTTAATTTAGCAAAAACAGCATTTTAAAACTGCTGTTAAATCTCAGTTTAGTTGCAATTTAGTTTAAAACAGCAAAGACAGCATTTCTGAATGCTATTAAAAGTATTTTCCAGATTTTTGTGTATTTCCAGCAAATAATAAACTTCAATTTTAAATCCTCTTAACATTATAAAAATCATATTTTTAACATTCAAAAATGTTCATTTAAATATCTTTTTACTTATGATTTTTTATAAAGTAACTTTAAAATAAAATCGAATTTTCCAAAAATTTTACTTAACAAATTCAAATGTACAATTTCCCCATTTTACCTTTACAATTTATTAACACTTACATTTTCAAATTACCATTTCACAAATTTAACTAAATTTCTAATCTAATTAATTTAAACCTTTAATTAAAACCAAATTTCCCATTTCCAAGTCAAGTTAAAATTTAAAATTTCACATTTAAGCATTCACTCATTTAACCATTTTAGTTCATAGAAAAATCAATAATACTTTATTAAATCGTTTAAATTCAAATTTAAATCAAATTACCATATTTACCATTTTCCAAATAAAATTAAATTTCCATTTTATTTATATAACTTTAAATTCATTTTTAAACCAAAATCCAAATTCCCAAACTTAAGTTATATTTCAAAAATTCAATTTTAACCATTAATTTATTCAACACTTTTAACTTATAGAAAATCATAAATCCTTTATTTAAACATTTTTAAATTCTATTTAAATCAAATAATCATAAGTTACATTTAAAAATACTTAAAATATTTAAAAACACTTTATAAAACAACCACGGGCCTGTATATAGTTTTCTAACCTAGGTCAAGTGATACGGATATATATCATTTCAATCCGCAGTTTAAAAATGAAAATTCCTTGTTCTATCATTCCAAACCTGCAATCCCAAGTTAATATAAAATAAATAAAAACCATTCAGGCCTATCATTTCAGCCCATAACGATTTTTCCCTATTCTAAAGTCTGTTCGGGTATTTATCATTTCAACCCATAGTGATCTAATCTACAGGGAACTTGCAGTGTGATAAACAAATATAAATGAACAGTTTAACAATAATTAACAGTAACGTATGAAATGACATATAAATTAACAGGTTTAACATCATATATAAATAATCACAGGCAGTTATAACATCATATATAATATTCTACACATTCAATTGTTGTCAATTCACATTTGCATAAGTATAAATGTCAAAGTGAGAAAGACTCACCTTTTCAAGCTGAAGTTAGCAAATCAAAGTACACGAATAAATTCTAGAAAAGCACGATATGGCACGAAACAGCACGAAAATTGATTCAAGTGAGTGAAGAGAGCCAAGGTTTGACCTTGCAAACAACAATAAGCAAGCCAATATAACACATGAATTATTTAACACAAAACAGCATTGAAATAAATGGAAATACAAAGCAACAAAGACAGGAATGATTAGACCTTGCTTTAATCACTCTAATCGCTTGACCATAGGGTTCATATGCTCAGCTATAAAGGTGCTATAGGTCAGGTATGGCATCAGTATGGTGCGGCTATAAGTGGAGATGTGAAGTGGTAGGGTGAAACATGGAGCATACAAAAGCAACAAGACAAAAAGGCAACTTGGATGCACATTTTGGCTCGGCCTATCGGTCAATTGGGCTTGGCTCATGCTTAGTACAGATCTGGACAGTAGTGAAAGGGGTGGCCAGAGGTGAACTAGATGATGGTGGTGGTGGCTAAGAGGGTGGCCAAGGTGATAGATGAAAGGGCTAGGGTGAAACATGTGGTCTAGGCAAGGTTTCAAGGGTGGAACTTGCAAATTTTGTGGTGCAACTTCCATAGATGGTCACGGCCTGGTTATAGTCAGAGGAGGAGGAGAGGTTGCTGCTGTAGATAGTGGTGGAGCTGATGGAGAAGAGGCTAGGCCGAGCAACTAGAAGAAACAAAGGCAAAAATCAATAGAAAATATGAAAAGAAATCTGGAAAAGATGCCAAAAAGAACTTACAAAGTTTTCAGAAAATTAAGCATGGCCATGAGTTTTCTTTTGATGGAGAGAATATTTCACGTGAAAAAAAGATGAAGGAAGTGTATGGCCAGCAAGAGAAAAGGAAAAGGCAAAGCAAGCGAAGAGACAGGGCAAAGAAAGGTCATAAGCAAATGAAGAGTCAAAAGCAAATGAAGAGGCTTGTCTCTTGGAATTTCCAAATTTATTTTGTAACGACCCCGAAATTTAAATTTATTTAAATTAATAATTAAATGAAATTTTGAATTAAATTGAGTAATTAAATAAATTTTTGAATAAAAATAGTAAAATAAATTGATTAAAGTGATGCGAGTTTCCCCGAAAACAAATAAATTGGGTATAAATCATTTAAACTTTAAATATTGTAAATATATAGGATATGAAAGTATAAAATAAATACGTTGGATAAATTTAACAACATAAACTAAATATAGAAGTTCAACTATATTTCAAAATAAATATAAAATGATATAAACAAATGCACTTATAAAATAAATATATATATATATAGAAATATAAGTATTAAAGTAAAATTTATAATAGAAGTTTATCTATATTGTAAAGTAATATTACAAAACATAAGTGTAGAATAAACATATACCTTCAAACAAATGAACTAAGTATAGGCTGGTAAGCCAAAGCAAAACAAATATATGTGTTAGCTTGCAAAGGAAGCCAAAGAAAATCATCTTCATTTTTGTACAGCCGAAGGAAATAAGAAAAAGTTGATATTGTACAAAACATTAAATGCTAGCCATAATACATTTCATATCAGCCTCCATTTAGCCAAAGAAAATCTGCATGGTCGAATGAAGCAAGGGAAAAATATCACTGCTAAGTTGTACAATACTTGATATCCTGTCTACCTTCTTCTCCTTATATTCCTGTCTTCTTCCTTTATTTGTATCTCAGCCTTTTCATACGAATTAAAGATCTAAAGTAAACTATTTCAAACTCAAACAAATATTCACCATCAACAAGTAACCCAGCAAGGCAAGAAGATCAAAGTGGAAAACATTTTCCAGTTTTTCAAGTTCAAACTATTTCAACATGGGTGCTCTGTTCTTTTTCATAAAGCTGGTGAGTAACATCACTTCTATAAACTCAAGTAACTAATTTGTGTACATATGAATTTCTGGGTGATGATTTCTTTGCATATTTGTATATATGCAAGCCTGTGAGAATTTTAGATAATTTCGTCATTATTAGCTCTAGTATAAACTTATGTTCTTTAAAATGTTAGTAGCTTCATATTTAATAACTTATGTTTTAAATCTAGTCGTGTGATTTAAATCTGAAATTTTGTTGGGTAGGAATACACATATATAAGTGTGGATAAGCCAGTATATATATATACAGGACCTCAACATATAACTATAACCTGGAAATGCTTGAAAATACTTGTTCTCTGGTACTCTAGAAGCCAAATTTGATTTCAAAAATCAATACTGCCTAAACCATGGGATATTTGGACTTGGAATCAAAACAGTTATTGTTTATTTAACTTTGAACTAGCATTAAATAAATTCAAATTGAAATCACTTGGTATCATCTCTGGAAGGAGATGTTTTCGAGCACAACTTCAATGGGTCAAAATTCGAATCTCGTTATTTTCGAATTCAACTACATAACTTGAATACTCACTGGAAGATGTGAATTTTAAAGTTCATATCGAAATTTTTAGTGATTAAATGAAAGAGCAGTTTGGATTTCTTTGTTGTTGACATTTTGAGTTGCCGTGGTTGATCGAGGCGGCTGGAAGGGTCGGGACTTGGACTGGAGACGCGGGGGTGATCGAGGGTCATGGGAAAAATGCGCCGATGGTCGAGCGATGACTATGGTGGTGGCGGTAGGCGATAGAAGTCTGGTGACCTAATTTGGGAAGAGCAGATGTTTTCGATTCGTTCTTCGTCGATAATTGATCGAGTAGCTCGGGGTTTTAGGGAAAGGAGGTCGATGGGTTGTCGAAGCCTTCGCCGAAGTTCGAGTGGCAACGGTGGCCGGAGACGTGAGAGATTGGCGTTGACAGGTCGGAGAGTTAAAAGTGTCGAGTGTTTCCAGGCTTTGTCGTTCTCGAATTCGAGATCGATGGCGAACTGACCGGAGTTGGGTGGCTGGAAGCGAAGAGGAGATGACCTTCGATTTGCTCGAAGTCCTGGTGACGACCGGAGGTGGTCAGGTCAGCTGTGCACGTGCACGAGCACGTTTTGTCTGGACGGAGTTTTGCTTTGGGTTAGGAAAGAAAAGCCCGGGTTGATGCTCGAGGCAAGTTCGTGTCTTTCTCGGGGAAGCTTCATGTATTACTCGAAGTAGAACAGGGGAGGCTCAGTGATGTTGTTCAGGGTTTAACCTGTAGAAAATTTTAACAGTGCCCAGTTTTAACAGTTTTTAATTTGTTAAGTTTTAAAGTTGAAACCAATGTTAAAAACTGAGTCTAAATTTAAGTGTTTAAGTTCCAGTTTTTGAAATGGAAGAAGTTTAAAGATTTAAATACTTTAAATAAATAAATATTTTGAAAATTTAGGGGATTTGATTTAAACTCTTTCCATAACTAAGATTTGCTTTTAATTTGTAACTTAAGATTTTTTTTTTAAGTTAGTTTATAAATTGATTTAAAATTTAACTGGTATTCGTTTTAAAACTTGAAATTTAAAATGGAAGTTTTAAGGAAGGGTGAAATAGATGTTTCAAACACATTAAAAATGAAAATTTAATCAATAATGGGAAGTGAGTTTTCTTTAAGCAATAAAGATTAAAGCCTTAAATTCATTAACCATTAAAGTATTTAAAGTTGATAATTGATAATTTGTATTGATAATTTGTAATTATAAGTTTAAATGTATTAACTAAGGTTTAAATTAATAATCACTTGACGATTTGGAAAATAAAAAAAAATTACTTAGAGAAGTAATGAATAAATAATTACGGAATGTAATTAATTAAATGATAATTTAAAATGTGAATTAATTATTCGTTAATTAATCAAATGATTAACTAATAATGGCAATTAATTAAGATTAATTTAATAATTAAAGATTAATTGATTCATTGATTTAAGAAGTGATTAGTTAATAATTAAGGGTTAACTAATAAATTTGAAAGAAAGATTTTCAAATAACTTGTAATTAAATTATGATAATTAACCGGATTTGAAATTGATACATCCGATTTAAATTTATCAGATAATTAAATTATCTTACTTAGGGATGTTTGGATTCTATTGAATGACTTGATTGTTTGATATCCCTGATATATGATGCTTTGTGATACATCCTGATTTATGTTGTGATCTGTAGTTTACTTATCTGTGACCTTTATATATCTATAATCTGTGAATGAACGATAAGCGTTGTTCTTATACCGCTTATCAAATTATATTTCTGTATTCTGATATGTGATGATTCATTGTGTTGCACTACTGTGTGAAACCCCTGGACTACACTTATACACACACCAATATGGATTTCACGTGGAAATCGGTTAAGTCACAGATAATTTAAATTTGATGTTTTTGAAATTGAAATTTTAATTTCAATTGATTTTGAAATTAGAAATTTGGGGTTTAAAGTGAAAAGCTTTTGAAATAGAATTTCAAAGATAAAAGTTATTTTGAATAACTTAATCGAGTTTTGAAAATTTAAATAATTAGATTTAAATTTGAATTCAAGTTTGAAATTAAATCTATGATTTGGAAACTAGGGATAAAAGATGATATAAATGTGTTTGTATGAATTAAACCATTTTAAAGTATTAATTTGGGAATTTGAATTTAAACCAAGGATTTCAACTCGTATGAATGAATCAGATTTCCAAATTGAAAACTGTTGTTTTTAAATGGTAAAAGCTTTCAGATAAGAAATGAAATTCCAGTTAATTAAAGGAATTTCAAGTAAATTGAAAAATGGATTTTCCAAGTTATGAATTGTTTTGAAAGCTATGAATCAAATCTGTTAATTTTAACATATTTAAAATGATGTTTTGTTTAAACCATTTGAAATGGAATTGTTTTGAAAGCTATTAGTTAAATCTTTGATTTAAAGATTTAACGAATTAATCAAATTGAAAGGGAAATTGATTTGGAAAATCTATGAATGAATCTTTGTGAAATTAAGTGAACTTTATGAATTGAATCTTTTTTGTTTAAAAAGATTAAAATGGTAATTTGATAAACCATTTGTAAAGAAAGTTTGGGTTTAAGTTGTGACTTAATTGAAATCCCAATATCCGTATGTTTTTAAATATTTCGCTCACTATTCGGGTTAGCCGGGAAAAGACCTTTGGGTCATATAACCCATTCCGAATAGTGATACGTCGTATATGGATCGCATTTGAAGACCGGTGTTGAAGACCGGATATTTTTCGAAAATGAAAGGACAACCTGTCGAATGTCTCTACACTGAGTCGCGCCGGTATAGAGATTTATATCACTCTTTTTGTGACGGGAAGTCCGGACGTGATTGAAAGTTATCCGGAATTGCAAGGGCTTCGTGAGAAGTGCCTTCGGTTCTGTTCGAACCCGGAACAGACTTGTATGGATACATGTCTGACATTACACTTTGAGATATAAAGCCGATTTCTTTCAAATACATTTCTGTTTGGTGGCGGAGAATTTATTCTCTTAGCTTAACACCCTTCTCTGAGACGTACGAGCTCAGAGGTTATGTAGTTGAAATTTATCAGCGATATATCCCAATTTGGTAATGTGGCATGCTGAGTGTTGCTGTGTGATGATCAATGTTTGATCATTTGTGATATGATCTTTTGTTTGATCATTTATCTTTGTGGTCATAGGTTGATCATCTGTTGACCCAAAGCGTGGCTTTTTGAAAAAGCGTAGCTTTGTGGACGAGACTTCGTCGAGCCTCACAACCCGGTAATGGTCGAAACAGGAATTGTGCGGCAAGGTTTTCAGGGGTAGCTCCCCTAGGGTATGACCATTCCTTCTGGAAAAGGGTAGTATCATGGTATGGAGCCCAGATACTTACTCATGTGGATACACTTTCTTTATGATGTGTGATGTTGGTTATCGAGCGCTCGGATAAAGGTCCCAAAGGACCGGGGGTGGCATATCTGAGGTTTCTTTTATCCCTTGGGAAAAGGGGTTGCCGGCCTTGTTTGGCAGAGAACAGTTGGTTCTCGGAACGTCCCGCCAGAGGCGTTTCTTTCGTGGAATAGGAAGTTCCTTAGCCTGACCATTTGTTGGAAATCCAAACAAAACAATACGAACGCTGTACGGTTTTAGTTGTATTACCTGCCATGGGATGTGGTGGTAACCTGCTATTGAACATGGTAGCTATAGTAGGCATAAGTGCGAAATGTCTATGCTGGCTAAGATTTATATTCTACTTTCGAAATTGTTTTCTACACTATGCACTAGTAATAATATCAAATGATTTGATTTTGCGTAGTAAGCATCTTTGACTATCATAAGAAGAAATCTCCTCCAATTCTGCGTTTGCATTGTGTGTGTGGTGAGAGGTCTTATGGTAGTTTCATTTTCCAAAAGCATTGCGAATTGACTTTAAAATTCTCTGCTATTTGTTTTAAAGATAAACTGTTTTTGTTGCTCACACCAGTCCCATGACTGATCCGGAGTTTATTGTTCCCTTCCTAAACTCTGGTGCTCATAATTTTCCACACGAGCAGTCTAGAGTTGGGTTTTTCAGATATTCAGGTTTAGTAGATTATCTGGAGCTAGTTCATTCATCGGAGTTGCTTATCTTGGAGTTGTGGATTCATTCTTGTCTGAAGATCATTTTGGAGTTATCATTTCTATTGATATTGTTCCGCTGCTGTTGTTATCGTTTTCTTTTCCGCTGCTATTTGTTGTATCATATCTCCGATGTATATTGATATTCATTGTATCATTCTGTTGTATCAGATATTGTATATCAATGTATTATTCATTTCTTCCGCTGTGTTATTTACTTAACTGTGTTATAAGCTCCGGCGACTCGGATTTGAACGCTCGAATCTACGACATTCGAGTACGATATAAAGTATGGATGTCGATTTTCGAACGCGAAAATCTGGGACGTTACATTTGGTATCAGAGCTAAGGTTGAACTTTAGCTCAGGAGTATAACACATTAAGTAGCTCATTAGAGATAGGGTGAAGTATACCCTAGAATGAGTAATTCTCAGATATCCGTCCATATGCCTCAGTAAATTCTCTTACTATCTACTGATAGTGAGTATGAGTGCAAGAAGAGGATGAGATAGGGGACAGGGGAATACGACTATAATTGGTCAATACTCTGTAACAACAGGGAAGTAATCTTTTCTCTATCAATCTCTTTTGTTCAACATCTTTTCTCAATTCTTCGATAATTTCTGGTAGATCCAGGAAGAGGAATTCGACATATTAATATGGGACATAAACTCCGAAATGGCCAAAATTGTTTGTTTGGGTGTATTGGTTGCTTTGGTTGCTATGGTTGATAGGTATACTTTAGTTCTAAACTAAAAATTTTGAAATTGTATCGATATATCTATCTATTCTTTGGGACCCAGTATATTCTACGAATTGTTAGTTATCCTTTCGAACCGACCGATGCCACTGCATATTTCGTAGATCTGGATAACCCGAGTATCTTCTGAAGTGTTAAGACAGATTCGTTCTTGTAACTGTTATTGATATTCTGATTTGGTAAGCCAAATGCAGAACAGATGTTCAGTTGACAAAATATTCTTCATCTATCTTTGTGTTTCCTTGGTAATTTCGAGGACGAAATTCTTTTAAGGGGGGAAGTTTGTAACGACCCCGAAATTTAAATTTATTTAAATTAATAATTAAATGAAATTTTGAATTAAATTGAGTAATTAAATAAATTTTTGAATAAAAATAGTAAAATAAATTGATTAAAGTGATGCGAGTTTCCCCGAAAACAAATAAATTGGGTATAAATCATTTAAACTTTAAATATTGTAAATATATAGGATATGAAAGTATAAAATAAATACGTTGGATAAATTTAACAACATAAACTAAATCTAGAAGTTCAACTATATTTCAAAATAAATATAAAATGATATAAACAAATGCACTTATAAAATAAATATATATATATAGAAATATAAGTATTAAAGTAAAATTTATAATAGAAGTTTATCTATATTGTAAAGTAATATTACAAAACATAAGTGTAGAATAAACATATACCTTCAAACAAATGAACTAAGTATAGGCTGGTAAGCCAAAGCAAAACAAATATATGTGTTAGCTTGCAAAGGAAGCCAAAGAAAATCATCTTCATTTTTGTACAGCCGAAGGAAATAAGAAAAAGTTGATATTGTACAAAACATTAAATGCTAGCCATAATACATTTCATATCAGCCTCCATTTAGCCAAAGAAAATCTGCATGGTCGAATGAAGCAAGGGAAAAATATCACTGCTAAGTTGTACAATACTTGATATCCTGTCTACCTTCTTCTCCTTATATTCCTGTCTTCTTCCTTTATTTGTATCTCAGCCTTTTCATACGAATTAAAGATCTAAAGTAAACTATTTCAAACTCAAACAAATATTCACCATCAACAAGTAACCCAGCAAGGCAAGAAGATCAAAGTGGAAAACATTTTCCAGTTTTTCAAGTTCAAACTATTTCAACATGGGTGCTCTGTTCTTTTTCATAAAGCTGGTGAGTAACATCACTTCTATAAACTCAAGTAACGAATTTGTGTACATATGAATTTCTGGGTGATGATTTCTTTGCATATTTGTATATATGCAAGCCTGTGAGAATTTTAGATAATTTCGTCATTATTAGCTCTAGTATAAACTTATGTTCTTTAAAATGTTAGTAGCTTCATATTTAATAACTTATGTTTTAAATCTAGTCGTGTGATTTAAATCTGAAATTTTGTTGGGTAGGAATACACATATATAAGTGTGGATAAGCCAGTATATATATATATATACAGGACCTCAGCATATAACTATAACCTGGAAATGCTTGAAAATACTTGTTCTCTGGTACTCTGGAAGCCAAATTTGATTTCAAAAATCAATACTGCCTAAACCATGGGATATTTGGACTTGGAATCAAAACAGTTATTGTTTATTTAACTTTGAACTAACATTAAATAAATTCAAATTGAAATCACTTGGTATCATCTCTGGAAGGAGATGTTTTCGAGCACAACTTCAATGGGTCAAAATTCGAATCTCGTTATTTTCGAATTCAACTACATAACTTGAATACTCACTGGAAGACGTGAATTTTAAAGTTCATATCGAAATTTTTAGTGATTAAATGAAAGAGCAGTTTGGATTTCTTTGTTGTTGACATTTTGAGTTGCCGTGGTTGATCGAGGCGGCTGGAAGGGTCGGGACTTGGACTGGAGATGCGGGGGTGATCGAGGGTCATGGGAAAAATGCGCCGATGGTCGAGCGATGACTATGGTGGTGGCGGTAGGCGATAGAAGTCTGGTGACCTAATTTGGGAAGAGCACATGTTTTCGATTCGTTCTTCGTCGATAATTGATCGAGTAGCTCGGGGTTTTAGGGAAAGGAGGTCGATGGGTTGTCGAAGCCTTCGCCGAAGTTCGAGTGGCAACGGTGGCCGGAGACGTGAGAGATTGGCGTTGACAGGTCGGAGAGTTAAAAGTGTCGAGTGTTTCCAGGCTTTGTCGTTCTCGAATTCGAGATCGATGGCGAACTGACCGGAGTTGGGTGGCTGGAAGCGAAGAGGAGATGACCTTCGATTTGCTCGAAGTCCTGGTGACGACCGGAGGTGGTCAGGTCAGCTGTGCACGAGCACGTTTTGTCTGGACGGAGTTTTGCTTTGGGTTAGGAAAGAAAAGCCCGGGTTGATGCTCGAGGCAAGTTCGTGTCTTTCTCGGGGAAGCTTCATGTATTACTCGAAGTAGAACAGGGGAGGCTCAGTGATGTTGTTCAGGGTTTAACCTGTAGAAAATTTTAACAGTGCCCAGTTTTAACAGTTTTTAATTTGTTAAGTTTTAAAGTTGAAACCAATGTTAAAAACTGAGTCTAAATTTAAGTGTTTAAGTTCCAGTTTTTGAAATGGAAGAAGTTTAAAGATTTAAATACTTTAAATAAATAAATATTTTGAAAATTTAGGGGATTTGATTTAAACTCTTTCCATAACTAAGATTTGCTTTTAATTTGTAACTTAAGATTTTTTTTTAAGTTAGTTTATAAATTGATTTAAAATTTAACTGGTATTCGTTTTAAAACTTGAAATTTAAAATGGAAGTTTTAAGGAAGGGTGAAATAGATGTTTCAAACACATTAAAAATGAAAATTTAATCAATAATGGGAAGTGAGTTTTCTTTAAGCAATAAAGATTAAAGCCTTAAATTCATTAACCATTAAAGTATTTAAAGTTGATAATTGATAATTTGTATTGATAATTTGTAATTATAAGTTTAAATGTATTAACTAAGGTTTAAATTAATAATCACTTGACGATTTGGAAAATAAAAAAAAATTACTTAGAGAAGTAATGAATAAATAATTACGGAATGTAATTAATTAAATGATAATTTAAAATGTGAATTAATTATTCGTTAATTAATCAAATGATTAACTAATAATGGCAATTAATTAGGATTAATTTAATAATTAAAGATTAATTGATTCATTGATTTAAGAAGTGATTAGTTAATAATTAAGGGTTAACTAATAAATTTGAAAGAAAGATTTTCAAATAACTTGTAATTAAATTATGATAATTAACCGGATTTGAAATTGATACATCCGATTTAAATTTATCAGATAATTAAATTATCTTACTTAGGGATGTTTGGATTCTATTGAATGACTTGATTGTTTGATATCCCTGATATATGATGCTTTGTGATACATCCTGATTTATGTTGTGATCTGTAGTTTACTTATCTGTGACCTTTATATATCTATAATCTGTGAATGAACGATAAGCGTTGTTCTTATACCGCTTATCAAATTATATTTCTGTATTCTGATATGTGATGATTCATTGTGTTGCACTACTGTGTGAAACCCCTGGACTACACTTATACACACACCAATATGGATTTCACGTGGAAATCGGTTAAGTCACAGATAATTTAAATTTGATGTTTTTGAAATTGAAATTTTAATTTCAATTGATTTTGAAATTAGAAATTTGGGGTTTAAAGTGAAAAGCTTTTGAAATAGAATTTCAAAGATAAAAGTTATTTTGAATAACTTAATCGAGTTTTGAAAATTTAAATAATTAGATTTAAATTTGAATTCAAGTTTGAAATTAAATCTATGATTTGGAAACTAGGGATAAAAGATGATATAAATGTGTTTGTATGAATTAAACCATTTTAAAGTATTAATTTGGGAATTTGAATTTAAACCAAGGATTTCAACTCGTATGAATGAATCAGATTTCCAAATTGAAAACTGTTGTTTTTAAATGGTAAAAGCTTTCAGATAAGAAATGAAATTCCAGTTAATTAAAGGAATTTCAAGTAAATTGAAAAATGGATTTTCCAAGTTATGAATTGTTTTGAAAGCTATGAATCAAATCTGTTATTTTTAACAGATTTAAAATGATGTTTTGTTTAAACCATTTGAAATGGAATTGTTTTGAAAGCTATTAGTTAAATCTTTGATTTAAAGATTTAACGAATTAATCAAATTGAAAGGGAAATTGATTTGGAAAATCTATTAATGAATCTTTGTGAAATTAAGTGAACTTTATGAATTGAATCTTTTTTGTTTAAAAAGATTAAAATGGTAATTTGATAAACCATTTGTAAAGAAAGTTTGGGTTTAAGTTGTGACTTAATTGAAATCCCAATATCCGTATGTTTTTAAATATTTCGCTCACTATTCGGGTTAGCCGGGAAAAGACCTTTGGGTCATATAACCCATTCCGAATAGTGATACGTCGTATATGGATCGCATTTGAAGACCGGTGTTGAAGACTGGATATTTTTCGAAAATGAAAGGACAACCTGTCGAATGTCTCTGCACTGAGTCGCGCCAGTATAGAGATTTATATCACTCTTTTTGTGACGGGAAGTCCGGACGTGATTGAAAGTTATCCGGAATTGCAAGGGCTTCGTGAGAAGTGCCTTCGGTTCTGTTCGAACCCGGAACAGACTTGTATGGATACATGTCTGACATTACACTTTGAGATATAAAGCCGATTTCTTTCAAATACATTTCTGTTTGGTGGCGGAGAATTTATTCTCTTAGCTTAAAACCCTTCTCTGAGACGTACGAGCTCAGAGGTTATGTAGTTGAAATTTATCAGCGATATATCCCAATTTGGTAATGTGGCATGCTGAGTGTTGCTGTGTGATGATCAATGTTTGATCATTTGTGATATGATCTTTTGTTTGATCATTTATCTTTGTGATCATAGGTTGATCATCTGTTGACCCAAAGCGTGGCTTTTTGAAAAAGCGTAGCTTTGTGGACGAGACTTCGTCGAGCCTCACAACCCGGTAATGGTCGAAACAGGAATTGTGCGGCAAGGTTTTCAGGGGTAGCTCCCCTAGGGTATGACCATTCCTTCTGGAAAAGGGTAGTATCATGGTATGGAGCCCAGATACTTACTCATGTGGATACACTTTCTTTATGATGTGTGATGTTGGTTATCGAGCGCTCGGATAAAGGTCCCAAAGGACCGGGGGTGGCATATCTGAGGTTTCTTTTATCCCTTGGGAAAAGGGGTTGTCGGCCTTGTTTGGCAGAGAACAGTTGGTTCTCGGAACGTCCCGCCAGAGGCGTTTCTTTCGTGGAATAGGAAGTTCCTTAGCCTGACCATTTGTTGGAAATCCAAACAAAACAATACGAACCCTGTACGGTTTTAGTTGTATTACCTGCCATGGGATGTGGTGGTAACCTGCTATTGAACATGGTAGCTATAGTAGGCATAAGTGCGAAATGTCTATGCTGGCTAAGATTTATATTCTACTTTCGAAATTGTTTTCTACACTATGCACTAGTAATAATATCAAATGATTTGATTTTGCGTAGTAAGCATCTTTGACTATCATAAGAAGAAATCTCCTCCAATTCTGCGTTTGCATTGTGTGTGTGGTGGGAGGTCTTATGGTAGTTTCATTTTCCAAAAGCATTGCGAATTGACTTTAAAATTCTCTGCTATTTGTTTTAAAGATAAACTGTTTTTGTTGCTCACACCAGTCCCATGACTGATCCGGAGTTTATTGTTCCCTTCCTAAACTCTGGGTGCTCATAATTTTCCACACGAGCAGTCTAGAGTTGGGTTTTTCAGATATTCAGGTTTAGTAGATTATCTGGAGCTAGTTCATTCATCGGAGTTGCTTATCTTGGAGTTGTGGATTCATTCTTGTCTGAAGATCATTTTGGAGTTATCATTTCTATTGATATTGTTCCGCTGCTGTTGTTATCGTTTTCTTTTCCGCTGCTATTTGTTGTATCATATCTCTGATGTATATTGATATTCATTGTATCATTCTGTTGTATCAGATATTGTATATCAATGTATTATTCATTTCTTCCGCTGTGTTATTTACTTAACTGTGTTATAAGCTCCGGCGACTCGGATTTGAACGCTCGAATCTACGACATTCGAGTACGATATAAAGTATGGATGTCGATTTTCGAACGCGAAAATCTGGGACGTTACATTATTTATACAAAATAAACTAAATAAATTTCAGTAAATAAGAATAAAAACTGAACAAAATAAAGTGAAAAAGAAAAAAAATTAAGTAAAAATAGAAAATAATTAATAAAATAGCTAATATATTGAAACTAGCATTTAAAAATATAAACAATGTACAATAAACATTTAAAAATTATAACAACACTTTTAAACAAATAAAAGTCAAGTAAATAAAATAAACGCTGAACAAAATAAAGTGAAAATGAAAATAAAATAAGATTTTAAGAAAATAGAAAATAAATAAAGAATTTCTTTAATTAAATAAAACTGGAAATTAGAAATTATAAATAGAATACAACTAACATTAGAAAATGTCAATTACACTTTGAAAAATGTTTTAAAACCATAATATATACTTAACGAGTTATTTTACCCATATAAACATAAATTAGAACATTACATGACCAAATAAAATATTATTTATATAATTTAAAATAAACAATTTTGTTAAATACAGCAAATTACACACAATATTTAAAAGGGCATAACTTTCACATTATAAATCAAATTTCAACGAAACAAAAGGCAGTATTCTTGAAATTTTATTTACTTACATAATAAAAGATAAAATTCAAAAATTTAAATATTTAAATTTTAAATTTAAAAGTCAAAGTTTGACTATGTTGACCAAAATTCACATTTCTGGAAAATATCTTATTTATTCATGTTTGAAATTATAATTCACATCCAAATCAAAATTTATATTTAAAATAACAAAATTTATCCATTTAATAAATAAAATAAAGTTTTTTTAAATCAGAGATTCAATTAAGATAATTAAAATATACAATTAAAATAATCAAAAAAATACAGGGTTGTTACAACGCGGCCATCCAAATCTCCACCTAGCTTGCGACAGCACTTCCAGGTATCGCGGTATCGAACTCCACATGCTCGAGCTTCGCTACCCCATCGTCTCGCTATCGCCCTTCTCCCTCCTGCTCGTGATTCCTAGATCAACCCTTCCCCAAATCGATCGTCGCCTGTCCACTCGCGGTTACTTTTCCATGTCGCTCTCTATGAAAACGAGTGTGCTACCTTTTTTTAGAAGGAAACAAAATCGATTTGAATCGATTTGATTTTGTTCGCCCCCGCCGCTTTTTTTATTTTTATGAACGAACAAATTGTTTTGAATTTGAAGATGAAGATGCGATTGTTCTTCTCTTCTTGCTTCTACTGTGTAGTTGCGTGAAATATAAAGGAGAAGGAAGATTTTATTTTTGCGTGTTTGAATAAGCTAAGGTACAGTGATTTTGAAAGGGGGAAAAAGATGATGTGAAGATATGGGTCAATCAATATAATTATATATATTATTTAAATTTCAAAAGTCTCTTTTTTTTGCAACATAAAATCTCGAACTCTTCAAGGCGTGCCGCTAGGCATTTATAATGTTATACCCCTATTCCAAACGCAATGGAAATGGTTTCGAGTCCTAATTCGATCGTATGGAGAAGATAGCTTTTTGGACTCAATTATTATATTGAATTTTCGATATTAATTTCAACGCGTTTCTATCTCGTATGATCAAATGATAACTCCAAACACTACGAAATTTGAAATCCGATAATAATACACTATTATGGACCCAATGGAATTGGTTTTGTCAAAATCCGAGACTGTGTCTCGGAAGGCTATTTTTAAATGTCAATCTAAACAAGCTATTTTTAAAATTGAACAGATCACCTTTAATTTCAATTTTAAAACTTTTATTATCTTCATTATTATCAATATGAATTTTATAATCATTTAAATTATTTTTATCGAGCTTAAAACTTAAGATACAATAATTTAACCAATATTCCGTTATAAAATTCGATAATTAAATTATCCCATAAATTGCTATATTTGAATTCTGAATTTATTTCATAAATGAAAACCAAATTTTCATATTCAAAATCAATCTATAATTCAAATTCAATATTTAAACCCATTTAAATTTCCAAATCAAACGTCGAAAAATCCGAATCATTATAATATTGAAAGACTTTCAGCGCTAGATGTGAAAATAAGCAATGAACTATAAGTGGATTTTTTCCTAGGTTGCTTACTTTATAGTTTGAGCCAATCATATTGAACTACAATGTCAACCAGTTGAGCGTAAACCTAATCGAGCTACTCAATATGTTGAGGTCGACTTAGGGATCGTTCAAGGATCAAAACACGTTGTTAGCTGTAAAGGGTAAGGTCAAGTCTTTGAAAGGTTTGAAAAAGAAAATGCGGGCTTCCAAGAAAGGAAAAAGGGATGCTCCTACTGATAAGGGTGAATGTCACCATTGTCATCAGAATAGGCATTAGAGACGCAATTATCCGAGTAATTTGAAGATGGTCAAAGAAAGGAAAGAAAAGTCTCTCGCACTCCTCGAGGTGTGTTTATGATTCAAAATTATTTTGCAATCAATAATTATCTTGGGTCTTAGATACAAGGTCTAGAACTCATATCTATAAATTGTTGTAGGGATTTAGGAGCCAATGACATTTTGCGAAGGGTGAAATGAGGCTTTAAGTTGTTGACAGATCTATAGTATATGCAGCTGCTGTTGAAGACTATCACTTGACTTTGCCTAAGTTTTGAATAATTGTTATTATGTTAAAAACTTTATTTTTAGTATTATATCCATGTCAAGCTTGTCTGAGATCGGTTATTAGTTTCATTGTAAGATAATATTATGAATATTTTGTTTGATGGAAATAAAATTTGCAATAGTGTTTTAGATAATGACATGTATGTACTTAATTTTAATCATATATATGTTGTTAATAAATCTTCTATTGAAATTAATAAAAGTTAGTTATGGCATTATAGGTGTAATATCCCATAATTAATAATTAACTAATTAAAGAATTTATTCTAGAAATGACAAATTAATTGGGCAAAGTTATATAAATCAAATAAGAAAAAGGGAACCAATAGGCGAAAAGGTTATGAGGGCCTAGGCCTAAATTATCATGGGATAATAAACATTATTCTTTCTTTATTTCTTTATTTCATTCTACTCAAAAATAAAATAAAAGCTTGAAAAGCACATAACGGGCGACGACCCAAAATGAGCAAATAAGAAGAAGAAGAAGAAGAAGAAGAAGAAAACACGAGCTAAAAGGAAGAAAGTATAGTAAAACAAGATTGTTTTGACTTAAGTGGATAATACTAAACCCTTATAAATTTTTCATTGTGTTTGATTTCTATTTTGTTTTAATATGATGTATTTGATATGAGTTAATTTTTAAATGAGATAAATGATGTACTAATAAATGCTTTAGTGAAACTAGCAATACATGGGATGTTTAGGTATATTTCCTTACTCTAGCGATTTCGAAATGCTATGAAAATTTAATGTAATGTTCATGATTTAAGACAAAGGTTTTTAATTGGAAGCATTTTTCATGTCAAAATAATTGGTTATGAAATTATGAAGGGAGATGATTGGTAAATAAATAAGAGAAAATAATGAGAAAATAAAAATATGTGTACAACGAGTTAAAATAATTATTCACAATTTCTCTGGAATTGTATAAAGATTTTCTAAGTTAAAATCAATCATCACCGAAGGAGGAATTGAACTAGCTGAAGGTGATTAAGTAGGGGAACAAAACCTATTATATAAACTAGATGAAAATAATGTTAAATTATTATGGGACAATATCCCATATAAATGCTAAAAAGAAAAATAAAGGACACTATCACTTATAGAAAGTGGAAGATGGGCGTAATGAATAATGAAACATGTAAAGGTAGGCAACAGATGCATCAAACGTTTTCTGTATCGAAGCTAAAGTGGAGGCCAAACTTTAAGAGAATAAACTAAGTACCCAGGTCTGAAGGTAATGAAATTGCCATATTATCCTATTGACTTTTGGATAGAGTTAATAGTGCATAGGGAAATACCATGCTAAAATGAGAAATGTAGGTGAAGGCAAGAAGTCGAAAGGTGTAGGATGGAACTGTGCCGAATGCCATGGGGTGCGGTGTGTACTACACCGAGGGATGTAATGGTGTAGAATGCCGAAAGCTAAAAGGCACAAGATGGACTGTGCCGAAGACGTAATGATATTTTAGCCAAAGTTGAAAGTGCAGCTAGGTACACTATGCTTAAGCCAAAGGAGGACATGGTTATACTACATTTGAATCAAAAGAGACTTATTGTGCCTCAATACAAGTGAAGGGAAGGGTTGTACAATGCCAAAATCAAAAGAGACTACTAGTTTACTACACAGCAATATGAATAGGTCAGGGTTGTATTGCGACGAAAAGAATAAATGAAACTAAAACTTAATAAATGATAATCAAGTAAAGCTCGGGGAGGTAAAGATATCTAAGAGAAAAAGATAAGAACCTACCAAAGAATGCGGGTTTGGAAAGGTTATCGACGCTGAGTGGAGATGCTCACCCGAATGCACTACTTTAGGAAGGTAGAGGAGAGGCATTTGTATTCAGAAGGGATGTGGGATGGCTTGGCGATTGTATGCTTTCACGAGAGTGGATGTAACTCTCTTATGGGATTCAAACTATAGAAAAAGTAAGAAGCTACATAGGGTTGTACTTTGCAGTATAAACTAAAGAAACTAAACTGCATAGAAATGTACTTTGTTGTTTAAACTAAAAAATTAAAACTGCTTAGAGTTATACTTTGCCATGTAAAATAAAAGAGTCGAACTGCACAGGGATGTACGGCGCAACATGAAAGAACAAGGCGAACCTGCGTGGGATGCACTTCGAGAAAATCGATTGAGCTACACCGTGAGTCAATGGTGGGTTCAAAATTAAGCAATTAAAGACCCAAACTTAGGATGGGGTTTCGAGAATAAACTAAATATGATTTATAACTTTCATAAGTTAGTTTGTTATTATGATCTTATTGTGAAGGGAAAATCCGTTCCTTGTTATGCTTCATGGTCTCACTATATGATGTGTTTAGGATAACACATAACTCATATCATGCTATATGTTTGATCAGTGTTTTTATTGTTGTTTTTCCATAAACAAGCAAATACTCGTTCGAGTAGGTTGAATTTATGGGCATAGACAGGTTGCTTTAGGATACGAATGACGAATCAGCCAAACCGAAGATGGAAGAAGGAGGCTTGTAGCAAATAAAGGTTGTTTAGATTTCCGCTAGTTAAGTTTCCATATCGACATCTTCATATGTCTAGCATGACATTCTATTTATGCTCTTTATATTTGACCCCAATGTGGGCATGTGTTTAGATGTATTAAAAATGTGAATACACTTATGACCATTATGTGCAATAAAAATTTATAGTTTCTTTATTTACTTAGACTGCTATATACGCCAAACTCACGGTCACCTGAAAATAATTCTTATGATGGTTGCAGCTTCATCAGCGTTCATTTTTGGGTCTCAAAGTGTGGGACGTTACAGTTTCATATCAAAGCTAAGCTTAAGGGACACTTAGGTAAAACAGAGCTAGAATTAGTTAAGTACCTAGTAAAAAAACACCGTAGGGAAGGCATACACTATACACACACACTGTACTTTTATTTTGCTTTACAGATATATAGGAAGATATCTCTACCCTTCTATTATTGTTTCACTCTCTTTATTTATGTTTCTAATGAAGACTCGCTTAACAGAAAAAGCAAGGTGGATATAAGAAGTGGACGAGTTATGATAGGAGGAGGAAATGCAAAGAGGAAGACTGAAAGTACACATACCAATGGGGAAAATGAAGGTGAAATGGCAAGGGCTTTTAAGGCTGAATCTGCACCGCCAGCTAATGTAGTGAGGATGGCTATGAATGCCATGTTTAGACAGTTTATGGTGAAGAGGGAGAATATGCTAGAGGTTGTGGAGCCAAGGCCTACTGTAATGAGAGAAGGTTTCCTAAAGTTGAACTAAAACCACTAAAACTTGCGGGGGAAGATTTTTACAGGGATGAAGCTCTTTAGTTGAAGTACTAAATTGGCTAAGGGTTTGTGAGCATATATATGGAGACTTGGGGTTGAATGGTGCACAAAGGTGAAGACTAGCATTAAGGCAATTGCATGAATATGCTTTAGATTGGTGGAAGACAATGATTGCCGAGACTCCTGAGGAGGAGATTACTTGGGTGTAGTTCAAGGAAAGATTTAAGACTTGGTTCATATCGAAATCTCAGTGGAGTATGCTTTTGTAGGATTTATAGATTTAAAGCAAGGTGACCTTATGTGGAAGGGTACCTCCAACTATTTAACTCTTTAGCTAAGTACGACAGGAGATCATTAATACCATACTTTAGAAGAATGAGAAGTTCATCGAGCATTTGAAGCAAGGTCTTGATCATAATGTGATGGCGCACTTGTCATCTCCTTTTGAATTCATTGTAGATATGACCTGAAGGCATGATGAGATGTATCAAGAATAGAGAAGAGTAGAGACAAGGACCAAAGTAGTACATAAGAAGAAGTTAACTCCATATACTAAGGGCAAGAAGGCAATGCCAAAAGGAAAGGGGGAGAAATTGCTACTGTGGAGGTTTTTCATTTTAATTATGGGAAGAAGGGACACTTTACATCTAAATGTCTAGTGTCACAGAATCATCAGAGGTTAAAGTGCTTTAAGTGTGATAAGTTAGGACTTCTGAAGAAGGATTGTCCAGAGCTCAAGGCGCAAGTTCATGCTTTGGAAGGTCCACATGGAGGAATGTCTACTGTTGAGAAAGGCAAGAACGTCGTTTTGGAAGGTATGACTTTGATTTTTGGCATTTAGTTAGAGTACTATTTGGTACCGGTGCTACACACTTATCTATAGCTAAAGACTTGGTTGATAGACTGGGGTTAGGGGTTACCTATTTGGTCACTTTTGTATGTGTAGTAAACCGATAAGGAGACACGGAACTCTCAGATTAAGATACACTAACATAGAAATTAAGTTAGGTGGGTGTAAATTTTTGTATGATCCTTACGTGTTTAAATTCATAGGCTTCGAAGGTATTTTAGGGATGGATTGGTTGGAGCATTACTGCGTAGAATATGTTGTGCCAAAAGGATATTAACCTTGAGTTACCCAAGCCGAAAAGAAAGAGTATTTGTAGTCCCAAAAGAGTTTAAAACTAGGCGCTGAAGTGTTTTTTTGCTTTAGCTTCGTAGGAGGAAGATTTTGATGTAGTTCATATGGTGTGAATTTCCTGATGTGTTTGAACCATTCTAAGTGTTGCCACCCCCGATAGTGGTAAAGTTTTATATAGAATTAATTCTAGGAGCTGAGCCATTTAGCCGACCACCTAGTGGAATGCCATCGAAAGATATAAACGAATTGAAGAAGTGGATGGTGGAGTGTAAAGGCTAGAGCTTTGTAAGGGCAAGTAGCTCACTTTTGGGAGCTGCGACAGTATTTTTAAAGAAGTCTGATGGGTCTTTAAGGTTGTGCATTAACTATCGGAAGTTAAATGAAAGAACGGTGAAGAATAATTATCCCTTACCAAGAAATGGTGACTTGTTTGATTAGTTGAATGAAGCTAAGATGTTCTTACATTGAGATTTGGCCTAGGAGTTCCATCAACTGAGTGCGGCGGAGTAAAGTGTTTCCATTGATTGCATTCAGGATAAGGTATGATTCGTATAAATGGTTAGCAATGCTTTGGACTAACCAATGCACATGCATTCTTCGTTGACCTGATGAATAGAATTTTTCGAGACCGGCTTGATAGATACATGCTGGTGTTAATAGATGACATCTTAGTTTATTTGAAAGGCAATAGGAGCATGCAATTCACCTAAGGCTTGAGTTGGAGAAATTAACACAACATAAGCTAAAGAAAAAATTTCCTAAGTGTTATTTTTGAAGAAGGGAGGAGAAGTTCCTAGGCCGTGTGGTTTCGGAAAGGGGTTTGGTTGTAGACTCTTCGGAGGTTGACATAGTAAATGGGTGGAAAAGACCTGAGACTATGATTGAGACACAGTTTCTAAGGTTTGGATGGCTACCATCGGAGATTCATTAAGGACTTTCCTTGTATAGCAGCGCCGATGATGAAACTAACTCGAAAGAATGAGAAGTATGTTTGGATAAAGGAGCGCGAGGGGTCACTCTAAGAACGGAAGCATTGGTTGATGAATGCTCCTATGCCAGTAATACACGAGGGGAACGATGATATGACTTATATACATATGATTCGGGTTTATGGCTAGGAGTAGTGTTCATGCGAAAGGACAAAGTAATAACCTATGCATCTAAGTAGTTGTAACCCCATGAAGTCTTATACTTTACGCATGAATTAGATTTAGTGGTTGTTGTCCTCGCATTGAAGATTTGAAGGCATTATCTCCTACGAGAAAGGTTAGTGTTATTTAGTAATCACTATAGAACACAGTAGTTCATGATTTTTGTTTGATGATAATAAACATATATATATATACATATACATACATACAAACATATATATATATATATTCTCATATGTGTTTATAGTAGTACTATTGTTAATATCAAAGAATAAACTAACAAAATTTTGTCTTAACAAATATTATATTTCAACAAAACTTTAATAGTACACAAAATTACAACAAGTGCTCCCACAATTTACATACACTATTCATATACAATGATTTCTACTCTCCCATATACAACACATTTTTCATATACAATATTTTCTAATTTTGTTTTTTCCTCACTCATTCGAATATGATTTTTTAATTCTTTCTCCAGCCAATGTCCAGACAAAAATCTGCTTTACCTATCAAATAATAACGCAGTAAAAAAAAGGAACAAATTGAAACTGTAAAAACATAAATATATTTGAACTCGACATTGTCTCAGTTTATTGGTTTTGCTCTTCTCATATTTTAAATAGGCACCAAATGCATATGCACATGTTCACATATCGAACTTGTACACATGCACAAAGCACATAAAAGCAAGTTCCCACATATCAAATCAGCAAGGTCAAGATCAAAGTTGTTCATCAGGCTCAACATAGTGCACAGGCCCGAAAGATCAAAAGCACAAATAGGATGAAACATATAGCACAACAACAAGAAACAAAGTAGCCAAAATGCAAACAGATCCAAGTAGAAGTGTACACAAGGTCAAGCCTAAATTTTTTATGCTCAACACATTGCATATGCAAGAATAAACAAGATGCAACGTGGTTCAAGCTAATGCAATGGCGAAGAAAATGCAAACAAATGGATGTGGAAGTGCACAAAGGCAAGAAAACTAACAAGGAAGCACATAGGCATCCACAGGCTAGTACATAGGAACACAAAACTCAAAACCAATCCAGACTAGAGTACAAAGCACGCAAGGTGCACGGTCAGAGGCAAGCGCATAAGAACAAGAAAACACAGATATATGCACAAGGGACACACATAAGATCATATCACATACAACATGGTCTAGACAAAGATTAGAGCATATGAGATCGGTTTTAAAGTGTAGATGATCGGACATGCATTAGACAGTCTATAATGCAAGTGCACTGGCATGCACAATCAACAAGTACAAAGTCAAGCATACCAAACTAAGGCATTAATACATACAATTTCAACACAAGAAGTGCACAACTCAGGATGACAACAAGGTTATACACACACATAAGCATGTAGAATATGAGGATACAGGTAAAGAGAAAACACAGCACAACAGTGCACACATACATAAACTGTATCATCATTGGCAAATTTCAACAGGTCGAGTAGGAATAAAAATTCAAATATAATCAGAGAATAAAATAAAATTCATACCCAATAATCAGCAGTAAAAGAGCTCGACAATGAAAGCAGCTGCATCCATCAACCTCCAAGCAATCAATGATACGAGCGATTATTGAAGTAAAGGAGAAATTACAACGTTTAAATTAAAAAGTGGTGGATTCCAAAAGTGAAAAATCATAAAAGGTGACAATGAAGAAGAAAGGAGATCGGCTTTTGAATAGAAGAGACAAATAGGCTAATTTAACTTGAAGACTAATTCTTTTGCTTTTGGGCCAAATCCTTTTATATAGGGTTTCTAAGTTTTTTTATTTTATTTTGTAATTTACGTTTAAATTCTAAAAACTCTAGTTTTTAACTAGGATTGAAGTACAGTGTGTAGTTCGAGAAATTCTCAACTCAAGGATATAGTTGAGGTAGGGTTTCTAGGCTTAGGGTTAGAATAATCAGGTAAGCGATAGTCACAAGTTTACAGGGTTTTTATAAGCAGTCGATTGTTCTATCTTAGTAGAAATCTTGGGGACAGTAGTAGCCAAGTATTGCTGAAGATGGGTAAATCTGTATGTTGCTCTTTTTATCGTATTCTATTATTATCCATGTTGTAATTTTTATTATCTTGTGAATTTATAGTAAACCTTACTCACCTCCCCTTCTCGGGTTAATTCGATCCTATAAGTTGTATCAGAGCCAGTTGCTAACAAAAATATCAAACCCTAGTTGTAGATCTAGTGAAAGTCGGTCTAGTATTAGTCCATCTATCTTTGACATAATAGATTTTTTAAATTGGAAATCAAAAATGGAACTTGATTATAAAATCAGTTAATTTTAAATGATGGGATACTATTGAAAATGGTGCGATACGGTAGATAAGAAAAATATTTCAATTAACACTTATGCTATGAATATTCTCTACTTTCTAATCAATATAGTGAATTTAAACATATCTTTCATTGTTTAACTGCACAGGAAATGTGGAACACTCTCGATGCAATATATGATGAGAAAGTCAAAAATAGAGAGAAAATCCCTAAAACTGGTTCAATGGAAATTTTTATTTGATGGGATTCACAAAAGACGATTCAAATGATGGCGGTGACGACAATGTTTCAACAACTAATGAGATTGTAATATTTCATCTAGAGACTAGTTCTTTTGTGTCACAAATTAACTAAAATTATTGACAATCTTAACTAAAAAATATTAGGTTGAAAAGCGAAAAATCTAAACTACATTGGAAAAATAATAAATTGGAAATGGAGTTAGAAAATATTAAGAAAATTGAAATTTCAAATAGTAAAAAATGTTTGAATTACAAAGAAGAATTTATTCGTTTTCATGAAAATTTTCAAAAGCTAGAAAAGGAAAATTTTATTTTGGTGAAAAATGAAACTGACTTGATTTGCAAAAGCAACATTTTACAATAGCAGTTGGAAAGTTTTAAAATGTCTAAAAATTCCAAAAGCGTGAATTTTGAAAGGGTATAAAACAACTCAAGGAAAATTATAAAACCCTTGAAAATAAAATTGTGATTTTAAAAAAGAGTAAAAATTGAAATTGTTCAAATAAATCATGAATTTTAAAAAGCGATTGAAAAAATCAAGGATTTTGAAAAACTTGAATTTGAAAAATGTCAATTGTTTAAAACCGAGATACTTGAAATTGAGTCCAAAATAAAAGAGCTAGAAAGTGAAAATATATCCTTAAAAAGAGTTGAAATAAGACAAAATGCTATTAGTCATTGTTCAAAGCTAATAATTGAAAATAAACTTTTAAAATCAAAGTCAAGGATCTAGTGTTAACTCTTCGAAAAGTTTCCTGTAACGACCCGTAAATTTTTGATAATTAAAATAGTTAATTTAATAAGATTTCATGGGTTAATGTTGGAAGAATTAAAAATTTGTAATTTATTTATGATAATAATAACTAGAATGAATTGCAACAATATTTGTCTAAGTTAATTTTTAACAAATTGAAATGAAATTTTATATAGTAACTAGGTTTATAATCAATAACTGAAGTCGAATAATAAATGTTGGATGCTCTGGTTGTGAATAAGGTAATTGAGTGATAGCTAAAATTCAATTAAAATGTAATATTGAATTTGTTGAATATTGAACAATTAAATTGTTTAAAATTCAATATTTGAAATTAACTGAACAATTGAATAACGGGAGTTGAATAACTGTATAATGGAAATAGTTGTTCTATAATTTGAATTCGTTTTTAAAGTTAAATCTTATAAGTTCATTTTCAAATATTTCAAGACGGTGAATTTTGTATAATCAAAATTGTTTAAAATTTAAAATTGCAATTTTTTGAATAATTAAATTCTGAATTAACTATGATTGAAATGATATCGAAATTAATATAAAATTTTATTTAAACACCAATGAAGATTGTCAACATTCAAAATTGGATTTAAAGTGAATAACTAGAAATTGAAAATTTTATATTATAATCGAGACGTTAAAAATAGCCTTCCGAGGCATAGTCTCGAAATTCGACGAAACCAGTTCCATTGGATCCATAATAGTGTATTATTATCGGATTTCAAATTTCGTAGCGTATGGAGTTATCATTTGGTCGTACGGGTTAGAAACGCGTTGTAATTTATATCGGAAATTTAATATTTTAATTCGATTCGAAAAGCTATCTTCCACATACGATTGAATTAGGCCCCGAAACATATTCCATTGTGTTCGAAATATGGGTAAAACATTACGAACTCCTAGCGGCACGTTTGGTTTGGAGTTCGTTTGAAAAAGCAGTTAAAATTGAAAATAATATTAAAATAATTCATTATACGTGTATATATACGCGTTCACAACAGCAAACCCTAGCTTATATCTCGTAGCCGCCGACATTTGCTTCCAATGGCCGAAACTTAGCAACATTTCTCCTCCTGAATCTCTCGATCGACGCCCCTATGGCCTTCGACCTCAACTAGTGAAAGGTCGGCGACGTCGAGCTCTTGCACTTCAACGGTTAAGATCTGAATCAATGCGACGATGGGAGAGAAATCAGGTGCGAACGGCGGCGCGTTCGATCGTGTTTTTCGAAGCAAGGGAACGACCGACTTCGCCGTGGTCGTGGCCGAAGGTGAGGCTCGTTGAGGACTTTCGTTTGCCGGTGTTCGATCGTGTCCTGGAGCATCGTGGTGCGTGCATCAATCGAGGGTAGAACGGCGAGTTTGGGTTCGGTTATCTCCTGGACGAAGACGCGATTGAGAAAAAAGGAAAGCGGCCTTGATTTTGCTATGGGATTGATGTACGGCCTAGATCTGTTTGAGAAATTTGTAAATCAATTTTAAATTAAATCGTGTAATCTTTTAAAAATGTATATCTTTTTCATATATTATCAGAATCAGGAAAAACTGGCGACGCTGGAATCGCAAAGTCAAGATCTACACTGCAGTGTAGATCCGGAGATGTTTGCAGCTTGTTAAAATTTTAGGTTAAATCGAACGCCATTCGATTTAATTTAAAATTTTAAAACCCAAGGTGAGTGTTTTATAACGCTCACAACGTACTAGAATATTCTCATGCTAGTTGAATCTGATATTATGAAGTGATATGATTTTTATTAGTCGTTGTTGATAAAATTTAGGTGTCATCTAGATTGTCATTGAATTTAATGTTAGAAATTGAAATTGACAGTCAAATTAGAATTGGAATTTAATTGCAATTAAATTACCGAACATTTATAACTTTGAAATTTCTGTGAATTATATTGTCGGTTTGGATGATTGGTTGTGATGGATGCTATTGATTGATATTTGAAATGTTTGGATGTTTATTTGTTTGTAGATATCCTGTCATCACCCTTTGTATTAATTACAGTTGTAAGTTGAATCATTTTGAATAAATTGAGAAATAGGTTGAAATGATATATACCTATGACACTATGATTTGAATTGAAATGATATATATCTATTCCTGAAATTTAATTGAAATAACTGATCACTTGGCCATAGGATAGAAAATTATATATGGGCACCGGATTGGTTAAATTAAATAATGTTTAAAATCTTTGATTTGGAATTACTTTAAATGGTTTGATTTAAAGGAATAAAAATCAAATTTATAGAAATTGAATTTATCACAAATTTGAGGTTGAGATGTTGAAATAAATTTTGGTTAAACAAATTGTTAAATAATTGAAGTTGAGACTTTGAAATTAAAATTGTGATATGATTGAATTTCGTAAATTGATTTGATTTTAAAGGATTTAACTTTTATTCGGACTTTGAATATTATTAAGTAAAAGTGAGATAAAGACAACATTTTTAAATTGAGCTTGGCATTGAATTATATTGAAGATTTGGATTTTTTTAACTGAATATTAAGGAATAAATTGTTTTAAATGTTTGAATTGATATTTTGGAAATCGAGCTCGAAATCATTATAAATTGAATCGAAATTGAGGCAATTGGATTTGGAGATGGAATTGAATTAATTTGAAATCGAAATTGATTTGAGTTGAAATTGATATTGAATCGACTAAATAGAAATTAAAATTTGATTCGGATTGAGAAGTTGGAATTGAAATGATTTGATTTTGAAGCTATTCCATTTTTGGTTTATCCAAATTATTCTGCTATATGAACCATTTTAAATACTTAACTATTTTATATTAACTATATTAAATTATTTTAACCTATCTTAAACCATGTTAACTTATTTTAATCTATTTTAAAATCTACTTAACCCAATTTAATTTATTTAAACTAATTAAACTATTTTAAGTTATTTTAGATATACTTAATCTATTTTAGAGTTATTTAACCAATTTAATTATATTTAATCTATTTTAAATCTATTTAACTACATTAAATCAATTTAAAACTATTTTTAAATCTATTCTTTTAAATATTTTAGAGTACTTTAACTATTTTAATTATTTAAACTATTTTAAAACTACTTAAACTATTTTCTTAAAATTCAAGCTAGTCAATAGGGCGAAATGTTTATATTTAAATCTTGGATTTAAATACGAATTGGGTTAAAGTGAAGTTATAACCTAAATTAAAATTCGAAATGAGATATTGAGGCGAAATGATTTTTGAAATGGAATCGCATATTTTGAGTAGATATGATGATTTTGGAATGGATTTGATTTTTGAAGCAAATTGATTTCGAAAATGTAAAAAACCATCTGGTGTGTAATAAGCGTTTGGTTGTTAAAGAGACCGGGATCGGATAAGGGCATACTCTCTGTCGATACCGAAAACCACTTTAACAACTGTGTACGTAGTGGAGATTCCAAATATGAAGTAGGATGGTTTGGCGACGATTCTATATTGTATGACGAGACCCTGACTCCCGTGAGTCAGCTTAGATGTGACTAAAATCAGGAGCTATACCGGGCCAAGTGAGGTCATTCCTCCGATCGGGCACATTTCTTCGATACCATTATATTGCTTTAGTGATTGATTTGGTGGCCATCCTCGATTGTTTGGGAGTGTGTCCGAGGTGGGCGATAGTAGCTGCTATGCGTCACCACCAGTCCGGGAGTGCAATTGGTATATCTACCCTGGCATCTCCTCATGTGCCGTGTTCACATGCCTTAGAGCGCCTTCTACGAGTTTGTTTTGTACTATACCTGTGGAGTGCCCTCTGATAGCCCTCCAGTTTACGGAGGAATTACGGTACTGTATAGACTATGGGAATATATAAAAATGTGTTAAGGGGGATATGGGTAACGCCTTAACGCTATTTTAATAGTTTACTTTACTATAGACATATTATAATAGCGTATTGTACTACATAGTAGATAGTTTAATGGATCCTTAAGAGATGGAAAATCCCGTAACATCTCTTGAGTTATTGCACGCACGTCGACACTGGATAGGAGATGTCAAACCCCGTAAACATCTTTGACGTTGTTACACTCATCTTTATTTACGGTTGATTTAACTTACATAAGGATATTTTAGTCCTGACTCAGAGTGTTTTGTTCTTTCATTACGCTCGGGTCAGTCCTGAGTTTTTCAGCTTATTGAAGATCTATTCTGGAGGACGAAGACGAAGATTGGGTATACTATTACTATTATTATCCTTGCATCATGATGTCTGCTGCATTATTTTATTTGTTCTGTTGTGTATGTATAACTCTGATAAATGATGTACAAATGATAATCAAAAGTATATTAAACAGCTTCATGAACTGTTTATTTGATTATTATATTTTTATCTTTCCGCTGCGAGATACTGTGGTTGTTTCTTGTTCCTTTTCTCTTCTTTTCTTATTTACACCATTAACAATCCTCACTTTTGAATGGTTTGAGTTAACATGTGTGTTTGATTGTTGATTTAAACTGTCCAAAAAGGTGGGTTGTTACATTTCCACTGAAGAAAAATCGTTTAATATGTTATTAGAAAATCAACTCTTTGCAAACAACAAAAAGGTACTTGGATTTGAAAAGGTGTCAATATATAAACAAATGACTAGTAACACTACTAGGGAAGAAGTGTGATACCCAAATTGCATAAAGGGTGGCAATATAGGACATAGCTTAATAATTGTCGAAATAAGAACAAGCACAAAACTGTTAAACGGTTTTGGGTTCCAAATGGTACAAATATAAATATTGCCAACTTCAAACAAATTTGGGTTCCTAAAATTACAATTGTTAAAATTAACGGTTTGCCTTATAATCAAATTTGGGAACCAAAGATTCTAAAGGCAAATGAAAGTGGTCTTACATCCTTTGTTAGGCCACTCGCTTCTTCTAATATTTAGGTACAAACCCGAGCTAAGGAACAACTACGATAGAGGCAGATTTTGATTTGTTCTATATATTTGATGAGGATTAATTGCAATTCCTTAGCCTAGAAAAATGAGTTAGGGATCTACACACTTTTGATAATAATTGTGAACTCAAATGCAACATCAAAGGTAAGTAAAGGTATGATCTCTCAACCCTATTTTGTTTTCTTGTTGTTAATTCTTTTTTTGTTGATACTACTATTGTATAATTTCCATATCTTTAGCTCCTTAACTACGATTTTCTAAATTAAAGACATTCTAGAAAATAGACAGAAAATTCTATTATTTTTGTATTTATGTATTTTTGGAATTTGAACTTAAATCGATGGAAAACTGCAAATCATTCATTATATTATTTGAAAATTGTTTCATAACTTCTTAACACAGCTATAGTAAATCAATCAAAAGTTAAACATTGTTACTTCAAATTTTGAAATTCTTGAAATTCTACAAAGCAAACTGATAATACTACAATATTAATCTTTGGAATTTTTTGCTAATTCATTTTATAAAACATTAAAAAACAACAATCATATCAGAGTATTACTTGAAAAGTATTCTAATTCATGGAAGCAAGTTGTAGTATTTCAGACGTAGCTTTTGATCGATTTATCATTTTGACTTGAAACGAATTTTTTCGATTAGCAATATTGAATATCTTAGTCTTTCAAGTTTAGTGCTAAATCAAGTTACGAACTTACAGTTTTCAAATAGTGATTTCAAATGGATTGAATTTTCAAAACAACAATGGTCGATTGTCTATATTCGATGATTGTTTTATTACACTCACGACAACTAACAAATCATTGGTTAGAGTATTTCTAGCTATGCGTTGTCTTTGTTTGATGTAAATGACTTTGACTTTGTTTGATGTAGATGACTTTGCTGGAAATTTTTGAATTTTTTGAACCAATTCGATTGATATTGTGAAGAACGTTATATCTGCTTGATGATACTTAATTTCACGCTTAACATTGATAATGTGCATCACTCTCGTGGTACCAAATATTTTTACATTCGAGATCGTATTTACATTAGATTTATATTTCAACTGATTTTAAAATTAGCAAACATTTTTCACAAAAACCCTTCCATAAAATAGATTTTCACAACTTCGTTTGGGTTTAGAAATTTTACAAATAACTTAGACTTTTACCTTGATTTTATTTAATAAAAATACTCTTGTTTACTTCACAAAGGAATTTACTCTGGAAAAGATGGTAGATAACTGTTTGAATCTTTTGAAATCTATCAAAAATTATTAATAATGATTAGAAAGTGTGGGTAGTGATTAAATCATACTTCATAACTAGAGGAAAGATATATTAAAATTTCTTGAAAATTGAACAAGTTTTATAGTATATTTCAATTAGTACATATTCCATCATCGTTTCTATTGCTACAACCTTTCTTATAATCCATACACCAAAATTTAATATAGTGTGTAGAAGTTAGTATCTCGAAAAACAATGAATAAACCTTTTAACTTGATTCAAATAATTTATCCTATCCCAAAGTATTCACTCTCATTTAAATGTCATCACGGTTATGCATGAATGAATTATTTTAATCTTTAGATATGTGCTTCCAATCTCTTTTAAAAGTCCTCACAGTTATGCATAGATGGAACACTTTTGTAAGAGAAGGATAAATATTCAAGTGACTTCTAACCTCATTTAAAAGCCCTAACGGTTATGCATGGTTAGAAGTTGTTTTACATTTTTTAAGTAACTGCTAAACTTATTTAAAAGTCCTAATAGTTATGCATGGTTAAAAAGCACTTAACATTCTTTGCTCAATTTTAAAAATGATTTTAAGAATTTTCAAAAAAAAATTATTACTAAAAATTACCAAACTGCTGTCACTATATAGAACTCTCCCTAAATCATATCCAGTCATTACTCTAAAATGGGATATATGTCAAATTAATAAAATATTATGATTTTTGTTTGATTGATTAAATTTTTTACAATTTTTATCTTTATATGATTTATAGTTTCAATTAATATTTATCACTATATCGATTATTATTTTAATTTTTGATGATAACAAAAAGGGGAGAGAGGTTAAAATTTTGGTGCTTGAGTAATAACCTTGTTGATATTCAAGATTTGTTTTATTTCTCCTTGGCATCTAGGAAATTATTCTCTTTTGACAACTAAGTTTTACTTTGGCATTTAGGGTTTTTTCATGCATTTGTGCAGGGGGAGTATAGTAGTATCGGGAGTATTTGAATAGAGGGAGCTTAATCATGACACATCAAACACATTTCTTTGGTATAAAATCTTAATATATATTTGTTAACATCAAAAGGAGGAGATTGTAGAACATGGTAATTTATGATTTTTGTTTGATTATAATAAACACACACATACGTAGATATATATATATATATATATTCGCTAATGTGTTTGTAGCAGTACTATTGTAATATCACAGAATGAAATAAACAAATAAAATTTTATTTCGACAAATATTTTATTTCAATAATATTTTAATAGTACACACAATTACAATAAGTGCTCCCACAATTTACATACATAATTCATATACAACAATTTCTACTCTCTCATTTATAACTCATTTTTCATGTACAATATTTTCTAATTATGTTTTCCTCACTCACTCGAATATGATTTTTATATTCTTGCTCCAGTAAAAAGTAAAGAAGTAACAAATTGAAACGGCAAAAACATAAATATATTTGAACTCAACATTGTCTTAGTTTACTGGTTTTTCTCTTTTCAAATTTTAAATAGTCACCAAATGCATATGCACATGTGCACATATCAAATTTGTATACATGCACAAAGCACATAAAAGCATGTTGCCACATATCAAACCAGCGAGGTCAAGCTCAAAGTCGTTCTTCAGGTTCAACACAATGCACGGGCCTGAAGAATCAAAAGCACAAAAAATATGTAACATGGTGCAAAACAGTAAGAAACAAAGTAGCCAAAATGCAAACAGATACAAGTAGAAGTGTACTCAAGGTCAAGCCCAAAAATTTTAGGCTCAACATAGTGCATAGGCAAGAATAAACAAGATGCAACATGGTCCAAACTACTGTAGTGGTGAAGAAAATCAAATAAATGGAAGTGGAAGAAAACACAAAGGAAAGAAAACAAACAATTGAGCACACATGCATGCACAAGCTAGTACACAGGCACACAACACTCATAAACAAGCTAGACCGGAGTACAAAGCTTGCAATGTGCATAGTTAGAGGCAAGCACATTACAACAGGCAAGCACACATATATGCTTAAGGGACCTTGACAGGATCAAATCACATACAATATGGTCCCAACAAAGATTAGAGTATATGAGATCGGTTTTAAAGTGTAGATGACCAAACATGCACAAGACAGTCCATAGTGCAAGTGTGCAGACCTGCACAATCAATAAGCACATAGTCAGGTACACCAAACTAAGGAAGCAACAAAAAAAAGTTCAATATAGGAGGTACAAAACTCAGGATGACAACAAGGTCATGCACACACACACAAAAGCATGAAAAATATGATGATATAGGCAAAGAGAAAACACAACACAACAGTGCACACTTATATACATACATACATATACACACACACACACACATACATATATGTATATATGCATGTATATATGTATACAGTAAAAACTATGGATTGTATAAAGGAGAACCTTAGGTCGAACAAGAAATAAGTCAGTTTTGGACTAGAAAGCAAATGCACACAAGGACAAAAGGACACACATGACAAGCTCAAGTACAACAGTCAAGTACAAAGAAAATTAAAATGCAAAAATTCGAAGTCAACAATGTCAAGGTGAGTTCGCCGAAGCAAACAAGCCATACAAGTTCAGAACAACAACTCGACAGAATCAAGTACATAAGAGGATATGCATAAGGTCACCACTAAAAGTTGCAAAGCATAGAACTGCAAAAGAGATTAGAAAATAACAAAACTTCAAAATAATAACTGAAAGATTCAATGTTCAAATCTGAGTTGAATAACTCAAAGTAAGGACGATTTTCAAGAGTTGAAATTTCCAAAACTTAAATTCAGAACTTTATGAAAATCTAGGAAGACTTTTATCGAATTGCTCCCTATAGAAACCATATCATCATTGCCAAATTTCAACAATTCAAGCAAGAACAAAATTTCAAATATGACCAAAAAATAAAGTTTGTACCTAATAATTAACAATAAAGGAGCTCCACAGTAGAAGAAGTAGCATCCGTCAATCTCCATGCAATCGATGATATGAGCGATTAGTGAAGTAAAGGGTAGATTACATCGTTAAAATTGCAAAGCGACGGATTCCAAAAATGAAAACCCTAAAAGGAGACAAGGAAGAAGAAAAGGGATCGGCTTTTGAACAAAAGAGACAAAAAGACTAAATTAATCTGAAGACTAACTCTTTTGCTTTGGGGTCGTTTATATTTGGAATTTAATGTTTTTTTTATTTTGTAATTTACTTTTAAATTTAAAAACTCTAGTTTTTAACTAGGATTGTACTGCAGTGTGTAGTTTGGGAAATTCTCAACTTGGGAATAGAGTTGAGACAGGGTTCCTGGGCTTAAGATTAGAACAATCGGGTAAGAGATAGTCGGAAGTTTATAGGTTTTTGTAAGCGATCAATTGTTTAATCTCAGCAGAAATCTTGGGTGCTGTAATAGGCAAGTATTGTCGAAGCTAGATAAATTTGTATGTTGCTCTTATTATAATATTCTATTATTATCCATGCTGGAGTTTTTATAATTTTGTGAACTTATAATAAACCCTAGTCACCCCCAATCTAAGGTTAATTCGATCCTACAATCATAAATCCTTGATATATTTATTCTCTCGAAAGGAGTTAAACATAGGCATCATGGTGGTTTGAGTTTTTAGCATCTTAGGATTTTGAGATAGAGTATACCCCAAAAGGGATAAAGGTAGAAAATTCCTTTAGCGGAAAGAACCGGAAGTGTGTTTTGGAAATGATCGAAGAGTGAAATATGTTAGAGACAGTTTATGTATGTAATATGTAGTTTTGGTCTAGTGCTAGACCGAGTAGTAATAATGGCATGCTATCCTGCTTGGAAGTTCAGCCTTCATTGGAAGACCAGATCTACGTCGAAAGAGTGAGGAGCCTTAGGTCAGAAGCTAAGGCAGTTGAGCTAAAGTGGTTAAGTGTTGATGGTGAAGGCAGACTGTAGAAAAATGGGAGGTTGTATGTTCCGGGAATATGAGGACTTCAGAAAGATGTGTTGGATGAATGTCATCGTTTAAAGTCCACCATTCACCCCATGGTACTAAGATGCATCAAGATATGAATAGAAGTTTTTTCAGGAAAGAAATGAAGAAGGGTGTGGGAGATTGTGAGGAGATGTCTCATATGCCAACAATTGAAGCTAGAGCATCAGAAATTGAGTGGGATTTTCTAGCCTTTGGAGATTCTAGTTCGAAAATGGGATTCAATATCCATGGATTTTGTTGATGGATTATCAATATCTAGAGCCTTAGTTGATCGACTAAGTGTTCTCAATTAATTTTGATGAAGGCCACAAGAACTGCGATGAAGTTGGCCAAGATGTATGTGAAGGTACTTATGGTACTATATGGAGTTTCTAGCACTATTATCAGTGACTGTGACCCACTATTCGGTAGTGAGTTTTAGCGTACTTTGTAGACCACTTTTGTTTGGAGTTGTGTTGAGCGTTATGTACAATCCACAGATTGATGTGCAAATCAAGAGGATCAATAGAGTTCTTGAAAACTTATTGAGAGTCTGCATTTTAGATTTTGGGGGATCTTGAGAAGTTACTTACACTTAGTAAAGTTTTCATACAACAATAGCTACCATAGCAGTATTGGAATGGTACCATTTGTTGTGTTGTATGAAAGACCATATAAATCACCCGTACTTTAGATGGAGATGGGGGATAAGCTCGTGTTAAGGCCAGACGTGCTGATGGATGCAAATGAAAAGGTTGAGTTGATATGGACTAGAATGAAGATAATTCATTCTAGGAAAAAGAGTTTGGCCGACATGAGGAGAAGAGAATTGGAGTTCATAGTAGAAGACTGCGTGTTTATCAAGGTTTGACCGATGCGAGGTATGGTGCGGTTTGGGAAGACTAGGAAGTTAGCACCCAGATATGTTGGACTATTTACGATTATATAGAAGGTTAGAAAATTGGAATATCGAGTGAAGCTGCTAAGAGTATTTGGGGGAATCCATAATTTTTCATATATCGCATTTAAGGAAATGTATTCGGATCCAGAAGTAGTAGTAAGTTTGAAAGTTGTGACGACCGCCCATGACCCCTGCACCGAACCTAGAGATAGTGCGCTGTAAAGTGTGCCAGGCGATCATGGACGATTGCCTGGGTAAATTAAAAACAACAGAATCTATCGTATTACTCACAGCGCATGGACAAAATACAATAGAATATATATATAGTGAAGCTTCACAGAATAGAATCTCATCAATAAAACTTCATAATAGTTGAATACAAACATCTGAACAGTCAATACATCAAGCCTCACTACATAACACTCAGAGAATATACAAACAGCAGAACACCTAGTACATATAGTAAGAAAGAAATATGCAATCCTCCAGCTCGTCTTCGATATCAACACCGTGGAAAGCAAGAACAGCACCTGTCACCTACTACCTAGTCTGCCCATCCTAAAATGGACGAACAGCCCAAGGCAATACGAGTTAAAAACATAAAGCCTTGAGTCAGACAACAGTCTTAGTGAGCGGTAAATTAACTAACAACATACCAAAAGAGCATAAAGGAATAGGAATACAACCCTCCCACTCCACCTCTTTCTACAGTGATAGCCCCCAGACACACACTAAGCAGAAGCATCATAGCAAAGCATATAATTTAAAGTAAAGTAATTATCACTCGAGTCAAGGGCGATGTTTTCCAAGTACAAACCCCCAAGGCCTAAACCAGGATCAGATTAGCACCCAGAAAACACTGCTCTTGAGACCGAATGACGATACAATCAAACATCCATGACTCTGGCTATCACTGTTATCATTGCTTCGATATCATCGTTAATTGAATGACCGGCTCATTCTTTCATCCGTCCGTCAAGGGCTAATGGAAACCCCGGTTCTAGACATAACTCTGCACGTCATCGTGACCCGTGCCTAGGACTATCGAATCTGCCCAGAGTACTTGACCACCAATCAGTAGCCTTCAGGGACTATCGAATCTGCCCAACGTACTCTTGCTTTGAGCATGCTAGAACCTTCAACAACGATGAGATCTCAGCCTTCTAGTCATCCTCCTCGACGACTATATCCATACTAGCTCAAGCGCATCTCGAGCAAACCATTATCCTCAAACTCGAACCATTTCACCGAGTTATCAATCTGCTTGGAATGATCCCGTCTGGATTATACCAAGACTATCTCATATCATGCTTCGCTTCATCACATCCTCGCAGAGCCTCATCTCAACATCATCATCAAATCTATGCATAAGAGCTTCATCATCCGCTACATATGCCACGAGCAGCTTTCCCAATTCAAGAGCCTTTCTCTTAGCTTTTGAATCATCTTCGGTCTAAATCAAATCATCAATCATCTAATTCATAGCAATCAATCAAGTCAAACATTAATCCAAGTAAACAAGCATTCAAATATGATCTAAATAGACAATTATAACAATAATGGCAATTTCGTAATTAAAGAGTCAAAAGTCTAACAAGCATGAAAACATGAGCAATATCTCTATAATCTTGATGAATGAACTTGCATAGATTAACATGTAGTAAAATGGATGTCAAATCATCATGAGCAATGGATCTATATGGATCTATACATATGATTATGAAAATGCATGGAAATCACTACTTTAACACCAAATCAAGCCAACGATCCGATATACTCCTTTGGATCCGTGTGAGAGATAATCTCCACTCACCAAATCTCCTAAACAACCTAAAAGCAACACACTTCAGATCTGGACAGCGAAGGATCTAGCTCGATCTATCACAAATCCGCTTTAAACGATGAAATCTCTCTTCGAAGAATGTAGATCTTCAATCTAAGCTCTTCGATCTTCGATTTGATCTTCGATTTGGATGGAAGGAATCACAAGATTAGAGTGGAGAAAAGAAGTGAAGAAGTGTAGAAGTCGAGCTCTCAAAATGGCAGCATTTCGTCGCTTCGAAATCCGGATCCCAAAAAGTGAGATAGAACCCTCCTATTTATAGCTGATTTTCCCTTAGGTCGTTCACTCTTAGGTCGTCCACGACCTAAAAACCCCACGACCTAACAACCTCCGACTCAACAACTAAACACCTGCATGCGACTTAACGACATATGCGCTTCCGCGACCTACGACCTAACGACTTAGCAGATAAGCGCATCCACGCGACTTACGAAACTCCACGACTTACGACCTAACGCATGCGCTTCTACGACCTACGACTTAGCGCATCAGCGCACCCAAGCGACTTAACAGATTCAACGACCTACGCGCATCCGCGACCTACGACCTAACAATCCTGCGACCTAACACACACGCGACCTAACTATCTTAGGTCGCCTACGACCTAACTCAACACAGAAGCCTACGACCTAACTCTACACAGAAGCTTACGACCTAACTCTTAGCTAGGATACGACCTAACATCTTAGGTTGCTCACGACCTAACTTTACTAACTCGTTAACTACTGTAGGTTACTAACCCTTAGGTTGCTATCTCCTATAGGTCGCTACATTCTATAGGTCGCTACATTCTATAGGTCGCTACATTCTATAGGTCGCTAACTTCTATAGATCGCTATCTTTCTTAGGTCGCTGCTTGTGCTTAAGTCGCTCCAATCTCCTAGGTTGCTCACTCAACCTAACCTATCCCATGACCTAAGCTATCATACGACCTATCTATCATACGACCTAACCCCAGAATTCCTAGGTCGTCGCCGACCTATACCTTAAGTCGTTAACTCGCCCAATCTCTTAAGTCGCTCCACTTCACTAAGTCGCCTACCCCTTAACTCGCCAACTTCCCTAGGTCGCTCCAAATCTTCATACGACCTAAGACTTAGACTCTTGACGACTTATCAACAATGCAACCAAATGTCAACTATTTTACGATGTTTCGATCCGTAAAAATAAGGGTCGTTACATTCTCTCCCCCTTAGGAATTTCGCCCCCGAAATTCCAAACAAACAGAGCAATCAGAGACTATTCTGCATGCCTACCATCCATAGCAATCAACAAACCATGCATCCAATTCTAGCTTAGCATGCAGAATTCTAAAACTTAGAACAAGTTACAAAGTCGTTAGATGACACGACACCTTAGGGCCATACCTTGAAGAGTTCGGGATGAGCTGCTTTCATCCTCTCTTCCACCTCCCATGTACAGTCGTTATCATCATCACTCCATTGTATCTTGAGTAACTTAACTATCTTCCTCCTAAACTGTTTCGTGTCGGTTTCCACAACACGAAGCGGCTTACGAGGTCTCCTATCGACTGGATCAACTTCGAAATCTTCACAGCTATCAGCAGAAACCACTGTATTCGAGTCGTGCACATACTTCCGTAGATACGATACATGAAAAACATTATGCACAACCGACATCTTCTCTGGTAACTCCAATCTGTAGGCGAGCTTTCCAATTCGCTTGAGGATCGGGAATGGTTCAACAAATCTCGGAGTTAATTTTCCTTTCTTCCCGAATCGAATAACATTCTTCAGTGGAGAAATCTTCACAAAAACCATATCACCTGCGTCGAACTCCAAATCCTTACGACGCATATCGCCATAACTTTTCTGACTATCTTGGGCTGCCTTTATTCGTTGCCGAATGATCTCTATGCAATCCGAAGTCTGTCGAATCATCTCTGGCCCAAGCATCAGCTTTTCTCCGGTCTCTAACCAACATGTCGGAGAGTTACACGGTCTTCCATACAATGCCTCATACGGTGCCATACCAATGCTTGACTGGTAACTGTTGTTGTATGAAAATTCCACCAAATGAAGGTGATCCTCCGAAATCTAAAACACAAGCTCTAAGAAGATCTTCCAAAACTCGATTGACTCTCTCGGTCTGACCATCTGTTTGAGGATGATAAGTTGTACTCAAACACAACTCAGTTCCCAAAACTTTCTGAAAGCTTTTCCAAAATCTACTAGTGAACAATGGATCTCGATCGCTCACTACACTCTTCGGAATACCATGGAATCGAACTATCCACTTAACATACAACTCAGCCAACTTTGATGCAGTCTTAGTCGATTGAACAGGAATGAATCTAGCACTCTTAGTCAGACGATCTACGATGACCCAAATTCCTTCATTTCCCATTCTTGTTCTAGGTAGTCCATCAATAAAATCCATCGATATTTGCTCCCACTTTCATGTAGGAACTTCTAACGGCTGAAGCAATCCACTTGGCTTCTTCTGTTCGGCCTTTACCAACTGGCAGTTCATGCATTTGGAAATAAAATTTCCAACATCCTTCTTCATGCCTTCCTAGTAATAGGTTCTCTTCATATCCCGATACATCTTATTTCCACCTGGATGAATTGTCAGCTTCGAGTGATGACTTTCCTTTAGAACTTCACTTCTCAATTCATCTATATCGGGAACAACTAGTCGTCCTTGCTTCCGAAGCCAACCTTCTCGATCGACCTCGAATCCTTTATCCTTTTCTGGTTCCAATCCAGATTCCAAATCACGGATAATCTTGACAAGCTTATCATCTCGCTTTTGACTCTCGCCAATTCTCTCAACAAGAGTCGGTCTTATTGATAAGTTTGCCAACATTTCAGGTTCCAATTCACATCTGGGCCTGAAGTCAAATCCAGCTAAATACTCGAGACTCTTCCATTCTGAAAACATAGTTCCCAATCTTGCATGTCTTCGACTTAACGCATCTGCCACTGCGTTACCTTTTCCCGGAGTATAAGCTATACCAAAAACATATGATGCTAAAAACTCTAGCCAACGTTGCTGTCGAAGATTCAAATCCTTTTGGGAGAAAAGATACTTCAACGACTTATGATCTGTAAACAACTCGAATCGAACTCCCAATAGATAATGTCTCCACATCTTCAGAGCAAACACAATCGCCGCTAACTCCAAATCATGAGTCGGATAATTCCTTTCATGCGGCTTCAGTTGTCGACTTGCATACGCAACAACTTTATCCTTCTGCATCAGCACTGCTCCAAGTCCAGTACCACATGCATCGGTGTAAACCACCATCTCATCATTCCCACTTGGAATAGTCAAAACAGAAGCACTTGTCAATCGCTCTTTCAGGATTCTGAAAGCTTGCTCACACTTATCTTCCCACCTGAATACTTGATTCTTCTTCGTCAATCCTGTTAACGGTGCAGCCACCTTGGAGAAGTCTTTGATAAACCGTCGATAATATCCTGCTAATCCAAGAAAACTTCTCACATCCGATGCATTCTTAGGTCTAACCCAATCCTGGATTGCTGCCACCTTGGCGGGATCAACCGCTATTCCATTTCCAGAAATCACATGGCCTAAGAACCTCACTTCACTCTTCCAGAAGTGACACTTCAAAAACTTAGCCTTCAGCTGATGTTTCCGCAAGATCTCCAAAACAATACGCAAGTGTGTCTTGTGCTCTTCTTCAGTTCTAGAATAAATCAGAATATCATCCACGAACACTAGCACGAACTTGCTCAACTGATCTCTGAACACTCTATTCATAAGATCCACAAAATATGCTGGCGCGTTAGTCAATCCAAACGGCATTACCAGCCACTCAAAGAAACCGGATGGTGTCCGAAAAACAGTCTTCGGCACACTATCCTTAGCCACTCTCAATTGGTGAAATCCTGTTGCCAAATCCATATGAGAAAACACCTTAGCTTCGTGAAGCTGATCAAACAAGTCATCTATTCTCGACAATGGATACTTGTTCTTCTTAGTCACTTTATTCAGCTCACGATAATCCACACACAATCTCAATGACCCATCTGCCTTGGTTGCAAACACAACTGGTGCACCCCATTCGGACACACTACGCCGAATGAATCCTTTCTGTAAAAGGTCATCAACCTGCACCCTCAACTCCTGCTGTTCCCTAGGCGCCATCTGCCTAAGTGGCATCACAACAGGTCTGGCTCCTTCAACTAGATCTATACGAAACTCGATCTCCCTATGCGACGGTAACCCTTTGACCTCGTCAAAGACATCCTCGAATCCATTCGCGATTGGCACAGATGATAGTCCATCCCGTGGAATAACCAGCGAATACATGAAGCTCATGAAGACGCCTTCTTCATGCTTACATCGTATCACAATCTTTCGCCCCTCCACATTCTCAACTGTCACCTCCAACCTTTCACAATCAACCTTTGCCGCATATTTCCTAAGCCAGTCCATACCCAAAATAATTCCGAACCCCGCAAAGTTCAGAACAAAACAATCACAAACAAAAGAGCAACCATGACTCGACACAATCAGACCACGGCATAACATACACAAACAAGACGAACCCCCAACTGGATTAGTCACAACCAATGGCCTATCAACAATATCCGGTTCTAAACCCAACCGATCTACAAGTTCACTACAAACAAACGAATGTGACGCCCCAGTATCAAACAACACTCTAACTGGAACACCACATATGGAAAGAGTACCTTGAACTACCACACTCTTCCCTCTCTCTTCAGCGGTAGGAGCTTTTGAAGACAATGGAACAGCTCCCAAAGCATAAGCCTGCACAATCTGCTTGTCCCTCCTCGGTTCTGGACAATTCCTCTTAACATGCCCCGGCTTGTCATAGTTGTGACACTTCACTGGCACCTTCGGATTCTTACAATCCCTGGAGAAATGGCCCTTCTGCTGACAATTGTAGCAGGTCACTTCGCCCTTCAACTTCTTCTGGCCATCCTTACCCTTCTGCTGCTGCTGCTTTCTCATCTTGTTTCCACCCTACTGTGGTCTAGACTCTTCCTTAGTCACAGCAACAATAGATCCCTCTTTCGGAAACCGACTCTCATGCCTGAGAGCCTTCTCTACAAGCTTCTCAAATGAATCGTCTAAATGATCCACCAATTGTCTCCCAAGATAAATGTCCAAGCCTGTCACAAACTTCTCATTCTTCTGATAAGAAGATTCAATATACGACCGGGCATACTTAGACAAAGCTTCAAACTCAGAAACATACTCAAGAACTGGTCTTCCTCCTTGCTTGAGCTCCACAAACTTCTTGAACAGAACAGACTTTTGAGCTGTAGAAATGAACTTAGCTTCAAATCTGGTTTGGAATTGCTCCCAAGTAATCTCTTCCTCCGGAGTATTAATGGTGATAGAGTTCCACCAATCAGAAGCTCTCCCTTGTAGCTGTCTTGATGCTAACTTCCTCTTAGTCGCATCCTCGATTCCCAAATCACTAAAGATCCTTCTACAAGCATCTATCCACCTCTGGACTTCGATGGTTGATTCTGTTCCCAAGAAAACCTTTCCTCCAAGAGCAGTATAGTCCTTACACAACTTAGCAAAATCCACCGGTCTTGGAGCCTGAACTTGAACTCCAACATCAACTGCTGTCCCCGGAACTGGTATCCTTCTCATGATCGAAGTCATCATAGCTTCAAACATAGCTGCGTAATCAACAGTCCCCTCAGCAGCACGGCCTTCCCTAGCAGCTGGTCTCCCTCTTCGACTCATTCTCTATATATATAAAAAGGAATGATTAATACACCTAGAGAAAACAACTGCATAAGGAATTCAAATCCTTCTAAGCTACTATATTATATATAGTAATCATCCATCAAAATACAATTACGTCTCTCATATGTAGTTACGTCAGCGAGCGTTGGGTAAAATCGATTAACCAAAGCTCTGATACCAAATGTGACGACCGCCCATGACCCCTACACCGAACCTAGAGATAGTGCGCTGTAAAGTGTGCCAGGCGATCATGGACGATTGCCTGGGTAAATTAAAAACAACAGAATCTATCGTATTACTCACAGCGCATGGACAAAATACAATAGAATATATATATAGTGAAGCTTCACAGAATAGAATCTCATCAATAAAACTTCATAATAGTTGAATACAAACATCTGAACAGTCAATACATCAAGCCTCACTGCATAACACTCAGAGAATATACAAACAGCGGAACACCCAGTACATATAGTAAGAAAGAAATATGCAATCCTCCAGCTCATCTTCGATATCAACACCGCGGAAAGCAAGAACAGCACCTGTCACCTGCTACCTAGTCTGCCCGTCCCAAAATGGACGAACAGCCCAAGGCAATAAGAGTTAAAAACATAAAGCCTTGAGTCAGACAACAGTCTTAGTGAGCGGTAAATTAACTAACAACATACCAAAAGAGCTAAAGGAAAAGGAATAGAAATACAACCCTCCAACTCCACCTCTTTCTATAGTGATAGCCCCCAGACACACACTAAGCAGAAGCAACATAGCAAAGCATACAATTTAAAGTAAAGTAATTATCACTCGAGTCAAAGGCGATGTTTTCCAAGTACAAACCCCCAAGGCCTAAACCAAGATCAGATAAGCACCCAGAAAACACTGCTCTTGAGACCGAATGACGATACAACCAAACATCCATGACTCTGGCTATCACTGTTATCATTGCTTCGATATCATCGTTAATTGAATGACCGGCTCATTCTTTCATCCGTCTGTCAAGGGCTAATGGAAACCCCGGTTCTAGACATAACTCTGCACGTCATCGTGACCCATGCCTAGGACTATCGAATCTGCCCAGAGTACTTGACTACCAATCAGTAGCCTTCAGGGACTATCGAATCTGCCCAACGTACTCTTGCTTTGAGCATGCTAGAACCTCCAACAACGATGAGATCTCAACCTTCTAGTCATCCTCCTCGACGACTATATCCATACTAGCTCAAGCGCATCTCGAGCAAACCATTATCCTCAAACTCGAACCATTTCCCGAGTTATCAATCTGCTTGGATGATCCCGTCTGGATTAGACCAAGACTATCTCATATCATGCTTCGCTTCATCACATCCTCGCAGAGCCTCATCTCAACATCATCATCAAATCTATGCATAAGAGCTTCATCATCCGCTACATATGCCACGAGCAGCTTTCCCAATTCAAGAGCCTTTCTCTTAGCTTTTGAATCATTTTCGGTCTAAATCAAATCATCAATCATCTAACTCATAGCAATCAATCAAGTCAAACATTAATCCAAGTAAACAAGCATTCAAATATGATCTAAATAGACAATTATAACAATAATGGCAATTTCGTAATTAAAGAGTCAAAAGTCTAACAAGCATGAAAACATGAGCAATATCTCTATAATCTTGATGAATGAACTTGCATAGATTAACATGTAGTAAAATGGATGTCAAATCATCATGAGCAATGGATCTATATGGATCTATACATATGATTATGAAAATGCATGGAAATCACTACTTTAACACCAAATCAAGCCAACGATCCGATATACTCCTTTGGATCCGTGTGAGAGATAATCTCCACTCACCAAATCTCCTAAACAACCTAAAAGCAACACACTTCAGATCTGGACAGCGAAGGATCTAGCTCGATCTATCACAAATCCGCTTTAAACGATGAAATCTCTCATCGAAGAATGTAGATCTTCAATCTAAGCTCTTCGATCTTCGATTTGATCTTCGATTTGGATGGAAGGAATCACAAGATTAGAGTGGAGAAAAGAAGTGAAGAAGTGTAGAAGTCGAGCTCTCAAAATGGCAGCACTTCGTCGCTTCGAAATCCGGATCCCAAAAAGTGAGATAGAACCCTCCTATTTATAGCTGATTTTCCCTTAGGTCGTTCACTCTTAGGTCGTCCACGACCAAAAAACCCCACGACCTAACAACCTCCGACTCAACAACTAAACACCTGCACGCGACTTAACGACATATGCGCTTCCGCGACCTACGACCTAACGACTTAGCAGATAAGCGCATCCACGCGACTTACGAAACTCCACGACTTACGACCTAACGCATGCGCTTCTACGACCTACGACTTAGCGCATCAGCGCACCCAAGCGACTTAACAGATTCAACGACCTACGCGCATCCGCGACCTACGACCTAACAATCCTGCGACCTAACACACACGCGACCTAACTATCTTAGTTCGCCTACGACCTAACTCAACACAGAAGCCTACGACCTAACTCTACACAGAAGCTTACGACCTAACTCTTAGCTAGGATACGACCTAACATCTTAGATCGCTCATGACCTAACTTTACTAACTCGTTAACTACTGTAGGTTACTAACCCTTAGGTTGCTAACTCCTATAGGTCGCTACATTCTATAGGTCGCTACATTCTATAGGTCACTACATTCTATAGGTCGCTACATTCTATAGGTCGCTAACTTCTATAGATCGCTATATTTCTTAGGTCGCTGCCTGTGCTTAAGTCGCTCCAATCTCCTAGGTTGCTCACTAAACCTAACCTATCCCACGACCTAAGCTATCATACGACCTATCTATCATACGACCTAACCCCAGAATTCCTAGGTCGTCGCCGACCTATACCTTAAGTCGTTACCTCGCCCAATCTCTTAAGTCGCTCCACTTCACTAAGTCGCCTACCCCTTAACTCGCCAACTTCCCTAGGTCGCTCCAAATCTTCGTACGACCTAAGACTTAGACTCTAGACGACTTATCAACAATGCAACCAAATGTCAACTGTTTTACGATGTTTCGATCCGTAAAAATAAGGGTCGTTACATTCTCTCCCCCTTAGGAATTTCGCCCCCGAAATTCCAAACAAACAGAGCAATCAGAGACTATTCTGCATGCCTACCATCCATAGCAATCAACAAACCATGCATCCAATTCTAGCTTAGCATGCAGAATTCTAAAACTTAGAACAAGTTACAAAGTCGTTAGATGACACGACACCTTAGGGCCATACCTTGAAGAGTTCGGGATGAGCTGCTTTCATCCTCTCTTCCACCTCACATGTACAGTCGTTATCATCATCACTCCATTGTATCTTGAGTAACTTAACTATCTTCCTCCTAAACTGTTTCGTGTCGGTTTCCACAACACGAAGCGGCTTACGAGGTCTCCTATCGACTGGATCAACTTCGAAATCTTCACAGCTATCAGCAGAAACCACTGTATTCGAGTCGTGCACATACTTCCGTAGATACGATACATGAAAAACATTATGCACACCCGGCATCTTCTCTGGTAACTCCAATCTGTAGGCTAGCTTTCCAATTCGCTTGAGGATCGGGAATGGTTCAACAAATCTCGGAGTTAATTTTCCTTTCTTCCCGAATCGAATAACATTCTTAAGTGGAGAAATCTTCACAAAAACCATATCACCTGCGTCGAACTCCAAATCCTTACGACGCTTATCGCCATAACTTTTCGGACTATCTTGGGCTGCCTTTATTCGTTGCCGAATGATCTCTATGCAATCCGAAGTCTGTCGAATCATCTCTGGCCCAAGCATCAGCTTTTCTCCGGTCTCTAACCAACATGTCGGAGAGTTACACGGTCTTCCATACAATGCCTCATACGGTGCCATACCAATGCTTGACTGGTAACTGTTGTTGTATGAAAATTCCACCAAATGAAGGTGATCCTCCGAAATCTAAAACACAAGCTCTAAGAAGATCTTCCAAAACTCGATTGACTCTCTCGGTCTGACCATCTGTTTGAGGATGATAAGTTGTACTCAAACACAACTCAGTTCCCAAAACTTTCTGAAAGCTTTTCCAAAATCCACTAGTGAACAATGGATCTCGATCGCTCACTACACTCTTCGGAATACCATGGAATCGAACTATCCACTTAACATACAACTCAGCCAACTTTGATGCAGTCTTAGTCGATTGAACAGGAATGAATCTAGCACTCTTAGTCAGACGATCTACGATGACCCAAATTCCTTCATTTCCCGTTCTTGTTCTAGGTAGTCCATCAATAAAATCCATCGATATTTGCTCCCACTTTCATGTAGGAACTTCTAACGGCTGAAGCAATCCACTTGGCTTCTTCTGTTCGGCCTTTACCAACTGGCAGTTCATGCATTTGGAAATAAAATTTCCAACATCCTTCTTCATGCCTTCCTAGTAATAGGTTCTCTTCATATCCCGATACATCTTATTTCCACCTGGATGAATTGTCAGCTTCGAGTGATGACTTTCCTTTAGAACTTCACTTCTCATTCATCTATATCGGGATCCCAAAAGTGAGATAGAACCCTCCTATTTATAGCTGATTTTCCCTTAGGTCGTTCACTCTTAGGTCGTCCACGACCTAAAAACCCCATGACCTAACAACCTCCGACTCAACAACTAAACACCTGCGCGCGACTTAACGACATATGCGCTTCCGCGACCTACGACCGAACGACTTAGCAGATAAGCGCATCCACACGACTTACGAAACTCCACGACTTACGACCTTACGCATGCACTTCTACGACTTAGCGCATCAGCGCACCCAAGCGACTTAACAGATTCAACGACCTTCGCGCATCCGCGACCTACGACCTAACAATCCTGCGACCTAACACACACGCGACCTAACTATCTTAGGTCGCCTACGACCTAACTCAACACAGAAGCCTACGACCTAACTCTACACAGAAGCTTACGACCTAACTCTTAGCTAGGATACGACCTAACATCTTAGGTCGCTCACGACCTAACTTTACTAACTCGTTAACTACTGTAGGTTACTAACCCTTAGGTCGCTAACTCCTATAGGCCGCTACATTCTATAGGTCGCTACATTCTATAGGTCGCTAACTTCTATAGGTCGCTATCTTTCTTAGGTCGCTGCCTGTCCTTAAGTCGCTCCAATCTCCTAGGTTGCTCACTCAACCTAACCTATCCCACGACCTAAGCTATCATACGACCTATCTATCATACGACCTATCCCCAGAATTCCTAGGTCGTCGCCGACCTATACCTTAAGTCGTTAACTCGCCCAATCTCTTAAGTCGCTCCACTTCACTAAGTCGCCTACCCCTTAACTCGCCAACTTCCCTAGGTTGCTCCAAATCTTCATACGACCTAAGACTTAGACTCTAGACGACTTATCAACAATGCGACCAAATGTTAACTATTTTACGATGTTTCGATCTGTAAAAATACGGGTCGTTACAAAAGTAGTGGACGACTTGGTTATAGAACCAAAGCTAACCTATGTGAAGGAGCCTATTCGAGTAGTGGAACATGATATGAAGAAGCTTCAGAATAAAATGATGAAGCTAGTACATGTCCAATGAGTGACGATCGAGTGGATTTTGCATGGAAACACCGGATAAGAACAAAATGACTTATCCATAGTTGTTTGTTTCAACATAGCACATAGATAGTTATGTATTATTATATACCATATATATATATGAGCATTATAGCTGATTATTTTATGTATTAGTAGATGCACTAGTACATTTGTTTGTGGCACATGAGTAGGGTATTCGTGTGGTAATGCAAAGGTAGGTATGGGTTAGATTGGCAATCACTATCGTGGCTTAACAAAATTCGGGGGTGATATTCCTTAAGGGGTAAGCATGTAATAACCGATAACTAATAATTAATTAATTAGATAATTAATTATTGAAATGAGAAATTAAGTGGGTAAAGTTATAGAAATTAAATAAGAAAAAGGGCATTAAACCAATAGGTGAAAAGGTTTTGAAGGCCGAGGCCCAAATTATGACAATAAACATAACTATTTCATTATTTCTTCATTTCATTCCATCCAAAAATACATAAAAGCTTGAAAAGCACGTTAATGTTCAAAGATTTAAGTGAGTAATACTAAACCCCTATGTTGTTTTTATTATGTTTGATTTCGATTTCAATTTAATATGATCGATTTCAATTGATTTGATTTTTAAATGAGACAAATGATGTACCAATGAATTTTTTAGGAAAATTAGCTATACATGAGATGTTAAGGTATATTTCCCTAATCCATTGATTTAAAATGTTATAAAAATTTAATATGTTTATAATAATGATTCTAGAAATGGATTTTTAATTTGAAGAATTTTTTGCATCAAAATAATTTATTATGAATTTTTAAAGGGAGATAAATAGTAAAAAATAAGAGAAAATAACCAAAGTACAAAAATATGTGTAAAACGAGTTAAATAATTGTTCATAATTTCTTTGAAATTTTAAACGGATTTTCTACTTTAAAATTAATCGTCACTGAAAGAGGAACCGTGTTAGTCGAAGGTGATTAAGTAAGGGACTGAAACCTATTATATAAACTTGATAAAACTAATGTTAAATGATTAGAGGACAAGTTCTCATATAAATACTGAAATGATAAATAAAGGAAACTATCACTAATAGAATGTAGAAGCTGGATGTATTAAATAATGACACATGTAAAAGTGGGTAATAGATCCGTTAGACTTTGTCTATAACAGAACTAAGGTGGAGGCCGAATATTAAGAAAATTAACTAAGTACCAAGGGTTGAGGGTAGTAAATTTCCATATAAGCCTATTACTTTCTAGAGAATCGATACTACATTGGAAAGTACTATGCTAAAAAATGAAATGTAGGTGGATGAAAGAAGCCAAAAGACATAAGGTGAAACTGGCCAAAGCCAAACAGGGTGTGGTGTGTACTGTGCCAATGGAGAAGGCTGAAAGCCAAAAGGTATACGGTGGACTACACCGAAGATGTTATGATGTTTAGCCATAAGCCGAAAGCGCAACTAGGTACACTACACTTAAGCCGAAGGAGGGTAGAGTTCTACTGTGCCGAAATTGAAAGAGACTTACTGCACTACAATAAGAGTGTGGGGTAGGGTTATACTGCACAGAAACTGAAAGAGACTACTACGCGCCAATATGAGTAGGACAGGGTTGTATTATGCCAAAATGAATATATGAAACTAAAGCTTAATAACTAAATAATTAAGTAAAGCTTAAGAAGCTAAAGATATCTAAGAGAAAGAAGTAAGAACCAACAAAAGAATGCAGGCTTGGAAGGGCTATTGGAGATGAGTGGGGACGTTCACTCAATGCACTTCCATAGGAAGGTAGATGAGACGCATTCATCTTCTACAGAGGCATGAGACGTCTGAGCGGGTTATATGCTTTCACGAGAGTGGATGTAACTCCGTTATGTAGTTCAAACTAAAGAACAAAATTAGAGACTGCATAGCATTATATTTTACAGTATAAACTAAAGAAAAAAATTGCAAGGGATGTACTTTGTAGTTTAACAAAAGAAATAAAAATAATCAGGGTTGTACTTTTTAGTGTAAAATAAAAGAGCCCCACCATGTAGGGATATATTGCGCTGCACAAAAGGATTAGCCGAAAATGTGTGGGATGCACTTTATGAGAAAATGATTGAACTGCATAGTGGGCCAAGGATGGGTTTGGAATTAAGAATTTAGAGACCCAAACTTAGGAAGGGGTTCTAAGAATAAACTAAATAAGATTTATAACTTTCATAAGGTAGATCGTTGTTATGATCTCGTGACTAGTGAGGATAAACCAGTTCTCTGTTATGCAATGTGGTTTCACTATATGATGTGTTTAGAGTAAGGTATTACTACTCATATCAGGCTTTATGTCTGACTCATGTTTTTATTTTTGTTTTTCCCATAAACTCTCTAGTACTCGTTCGAGCGGGTTAAGTTTATGGTCATATATAAGTTACTTTATGAGTTGAAGGACGAATAAGGCAAACCAAAGACCGAAGCAAGAGGCTTGTTAGCGAATAATTATTATTTAGATTTCTGCTGCTCAAGTGACCATGTTGTCATCTTTATATATCGAGTATTGCACTCTATTTATGTTCTATTGTATTTGACCCCTACATGAGTACATGTTTGGGATGTATTAAAAATGTAAAGAAACATAAGACTATTTTGTGTAATAAAGTTTGCAATTGCTCTATTTACTTAGACTACTACATATATATCGAACTCCCTTTTATCGCTTGAAAATAATTCTGGTGATGACTGCAGTATTATCGACATTCATTTTCAGGTCTCAAAGTGGGGGAGTAATAGTATGCTATGTTATATTACTGATAAAAGACTACATAAACTAAAAACCGAAGGTTTTCTACCATTATTTGATTATGAATCATTTGAAATTATCGAATCATGTCTTAAAGGAAATGACCAAACATCCATTCAGTAGGAGCATCGAAAGTGTTAATGAACTCTTTAGTCTTGTATATATTGATGTATGTGGCCTAATGCCTACAGTGACGAAGGAAAATTTGACTTACTTTTTAACTCTTACTAATGATTTCTCAAGACAAGGATATGTTTTTCTCATGAAGAATAAATTTGATGTGTATGAGAAATTTAAAGATCGTAACAATGATATAGAAAATCCAACCAGCCATAAAATTAAAATACTTCGATCAGATCGAGGAGGTGAGTATGTTAGACAAGAACTCCAATGGTACTTAAAAGGTAAATGGATTATCTTTCAGGTTACTCTATCCTATACTCCATGGCACAATGGTGTGTTGGAAAGAAGGAATCGAACCTTATTATATATGGTTCATTCCATGATAAGTAAGGTTGAGTTACCTCTTTCTTATTAGGAATATTCACCGGAAACCGCAGCGCATATGTTGAATTTGGTATCTACTAAATCTATGTTTGAGATGTCATATAAGATGTAGCATGAAGAAACTCCACTTCATTTGAAGGTGTGGGGTTGTCTAACCTACGTTTAGAACATTGGCCCCAACAAACTTGAGGTAAGATCAGCACTGTGTAAATTTATAGGATATCCCACAAATTCTAGGGGATGTATTTTCCATAACACTAAGTTTCAATGGTTATTATTTTCACATATGCAACTTTTTAGTAGTAATTTCTACCTAAAGAAACTAACAAAGAAGGTGTGAATTTAGATGAGATTCGAGAAGTAAATACAGAGGCTGAGCTAGTGGGAGAATTAAATTCACCATTATGAAAATACACAATCTATTAGAAGTTATAATGGGGAATCTCACATCCAAAGAGATACTATGGTTTTCTCGTGGATGACAAGAAAGAGTACCACATCTTAGAAGATGACACTCCCCTCTCATTCCAACAAACATTTTAGATAAACACTTTACACTTTGGCTTGAAGCTATAAAATCTGAGATGGATTTCATGTATGACAACAAAATATGGATTTTGGTGAACATACCTGAAGGGATAAAACCCATCGGTTGCAAATTGATTTTTAAGAAAAAGATAAATGCAGATGGACATGTAGAGACCTATCAGGCAAGGAAAGTTGCAAAAGGGTTTCAATTAATCCAAGATGTTATGATGAAATGTTTTCACCCACGGCCATGCTTAAGTCTATTCAAATAATGCTTGCTATTGCTGCATTCTATGACTGAAAATATGGTAAGTAGGTGTGAAAATGATGTTTCTAAATGGTAATTTAGAAGAGACCATTTACATGTTGGTGCCAGAGGGTTTCGAGGTCAGTGAGAACGAGGGAAAAACATGCAACTATTAAGATTAATTTATGGTCTTAAACAAGCTTCATGGAGTTGGAATAAATGCTTTGATTGTTTGCAACCAAATTGGCCTCAAACACCCAAGAACAGATTTATGTAGTGGAATAAATGAAGAAATTAAATGAAAACAGAGGGAGATCACAAAATATCAATAAAAATGCAGCAGAAAGTAAAAACAACAAGATTTATAGTGGTTCGGCGTTGATTGCCTACGTCCACTTTGAATATTCTCTTTATTGCTTCTCAATTCACTTGATTATAATTACAATCAGCAAGAAATAGCAAGAGATCAGAAAAAAATGAAGGAAGTTAGTTACAATAATGGCGGAGTTTAACTAACAGCGCAAGAGTCCCTAGAATGGCCCCCTATGCCTGTATTTATAGATGAAGGCAGCCTCCAATCTGACTGAAACTTCGGCAACAGGATTTCCCTAACCATATGGGCCCACTATAAGGAGGGATGGGCCCAACTCTTAATGGATAAGGATCGGTATCTATCCCTCCATGAGTTGAGTTTGGGCTAGCAATCCCTATGGCAGCTCCCTTACGACATAACATACTGGTGCTTTAGATATCAAGATGTTTGGATGTATGGAGCTCCTATTCTCGTAGTACTTTGGTTCGAATCTTGACTTGGTCAAGGGAATGCCGATCCCTCCTAGTTCTCCAATATGTGCCGATCCATCCTCCACGAACCATGCCGTGCTGATCCATATCACACAGGCCATACCATGTCGATCCGCCCCTTTTGAATACACCATGTCGATCCCTCTCTCACGAGTGCACCATACCAATCCTTCTCTCACGAATGCAATATGTCGATCCCTCTAGCTTTATAACCCATACCGATCCCTCTATATTTCAATTCAAACTGACCATCCTGCCAAGTAACCATGCCGACCCCCTATCATCTTAAGTATATATTGATCCCTTCACTATCTTATCCAAGTTGACCAATGACCATGTCGACCCCTTTTCCAACCAACTAATCTCCACAGTTTCGACATCCTGCATCGTCTATCTATTAACTTCGTCCAATCTGAGCTTCGCACAACTATCCGGACTTTACATCTTGGTCATGCAGCCATTGCCTTGTGATCGTCCTTCTCATCAACAATCGAGTCTGGCCTACGTGATCAACCCAATATAGCTAGGTAAAGGCACCGAGTAACACTTTCCCCCCAAAGTACATCTTGTGAGTAACATGACGTGCTTTGAATTGAAAAAATCCTAAGCTGCTGGAAAGAAGTCTAACTAACTTTCTGGTTGATTCCTGTTCCTTTATCAATTTTCAATGATGCAAGTTTGATGTCATATTCCGTTAGCATATACAGACTCAATCATGTAGGGTCCATAGGTTTTCGTCCATTTGACATGTTCTCGGACATGATTGTTCTAGGCCTGACCACGGTTTCAGTTGATTTCAAAAGGTCGAATTCTCAAATCGTTTTCGAGTACATTCACATACACATTTCTGTTGTTGGCTCCTGGATGTGTTCGAATGTTCGCAGGTCGTCGCCAAGCTTTTTACTTTGTACATTTACGTTTGCAGTCTAATCTTCATGATATTGGTTGCCTTTTGGGTTTCAATTTTCTGCCATTTTCCATTACTTCCTTTTTTGTTTCACTCATATCCATCATTCACACATCTCTCTCGTTTCCTTATTTTTTTAATTGTTCTAGAGGGATCGGTATAGCACACCGATCCATCATTAGAGGCGTGTGAATAGGTTCCGGCATACCTCAATGTCGATCCTTTCCTCTCCCTTTTTCCTTTCTTTGACTTATTCACCCTCAATAACCGATTCGACTCCCCTTCCTTCGCTCGTATATAAACTTGCATCCCTTTCCTTTCTCTTCTCACTTTACACCTCTCGGCACTTAAGCTTTTTCTTGCTTCCTTCTCTTGACATAGCTGAACGGTCTGAAAGAAGAAAACGCTTCACCTTTAACATAAAACTCAAATGCGGCACCTCATTCCCGAACACCATCACCAGTAACTCGCCCATAATCCAAGTCTCAATTGCATGCTCATAATCTAGGTATGCTTCCCTTTGTAATCGTATCGGTTGAGTCATGGTTTTGGGGCTCGAGTATATTTTGTAGTGTCCCTAGGTAAGCGAATCCATGGGTTTTGTTAAGGTAGGCAAGATTGAGAGAGGGGACGAAAGTGCTAGAGAAAGAGGAAAGAGGAAGAAAGAGGAATGAGGAAAAAGGAGGGAGAATAAGGGTTTGGTACTTTGCAATTTGGTGATGGGATGGAGGGTAGCTAATGTTAGGGATCGGCGTAGAGCAGGGCTGTACGAAGGGTCAATAAGAGTTTATTTCAAATGAATAGAATGTTAAGTTGAATAGGGTATAGGGACCGGTAACATTTGCGTAGAGGGATCGGTAGTGAGGCTAGGATGAGGGATCGGTAATAGCTGCTTGTTTAAGGGACCGGCATAGAGGTTCAAACCAAGGGATCGGCTTAGGCATTAAAGAATAGGGATCAGCATATAGGCTAAAGGAGAAGGGGTGGCACATGGAACCAAGGGATCGGTATTTTCATAAAAAGCTAATTTTGACTTAAGCCTTCTAAACTCTGCATTGCATATTTCCTTATTCAAACTTGGATTGTTGAACTTAATCTCAAATAAGCACATCTCTAGACTTCTTGACTTGGACTAAACAAAGAACTGACTATAAACTTAGATAATAAACTTCATAACTCAATATGTCGTTGACCGATCCTAAAGCTCTCATTGTCGATCAACTTCTTCATCGATTGAGTCGGTCAGCGATGACGGTCTCTCTGGACAGGACTCCAAGTCTTAACATTTCATTCTCATTTTCTCGATTTCAAACTCTCTATGCTTGTTTCACACTACACTGCACTAGTTCACACATGTCACGGGGGGAACAGGTTATTATTTCTAACGTTGATTGTTTACTGAGTATAGATGACATAGATCTCAAGCTGCATGATGTGCTCGGACAAAATGTCTTCCGAGTCCGATGCAAAACACAGTAGTTCTGTGGCAAGGTCAAGCTCTACCACCTGTGTGATAAACCTTCAATGGGTCACCGTACAGAACAAGTAGAGGCATCTGACTTGCAAGTACAACCTTTTTTTAACATTCTAGCCCTTCCTGTTGAAGTTATTAATCTGGATCACGATGTTATTGAGGGGCCATCATCCTAAACAATCCTATTGACTCAGAAGCGTCTAGAATCGGCGAAGCCACTCTTCGTCGATTATGGTCCATCCACGAAATTCTGTTTGAAGACGTCTTAGTTCCATCGAGGAAAGACATACCTCACTCGCCCCAGCCAGATATACCACTTGCAACAAGTTTATGTGCTGGGTTGGATGTGTGCCACTTTTCAACTCCTTCGTTTGAGAAATGCTGAGGTACCTGGAGATCGCTCCTACTCAGTTGCACCCTAACAGTTATGCCTTCATTCACGGAACCTTCCTTCTCTTTATGAACGTTCTGTTCCATCTGCCAACTCCTAAAGATATCAAATACATCTATAATTTCAAAAGACGGACATAGAGTCCTTCATATATCTTTCTTGAACCCTCGCCCAAATGCAAAGTCTTAATGGGCGCATGGAACAAGCTCTCTTTATTCAAACACGAGTGGTTTTATGTACGGTTTCCTCCTGGCTTCACAAGGAGATGGTTGGAAGAACGTAAGTGCTACTCTTGTCTTTGTCTTTAGTTCAAAGATTCACATCACAACTTCTTTCTTAAACATACTAATATCTCCAGTTCTTTTAGGTGTTCACCCTTGACTCGAAGGCATCGATTATTCCAAGGCTGTTTGCGGCCATTCGTGCTACTCTCGTTAAGGATCGGGACATCAAACTTCTTGTCACTGATGAGCTACTCTCATTATTTGTGTTGTTGGAAGACGACCACAAAATTGGACTTCCTGAGAGTAAAGCAGTCCCGAAAGTTATTGCCGAAAGAAGGGTAAGGGCAAGCGACCCCATGGTGCCCCCTGTTGAGGGAACCTGGGAAGACATCGAAGAGGGATTGATAAGAGAATCTCAAGATGTGGGGCCGAGAAGGGAAGATGTAGGCCCTGGGAAAGCACCGGTACTCGAAGCACCACAGACCAGCCAAATGTAAACTCCCTTGAAGAGGAGAAAAAGGTTGGTGTACAAGATGCGAAAGAGTAAGGTTGGGGCTAATCCAGAATTCGTCATAACCCCACTCGAAAAGGAGTCGTCTTCCCAAAAAATGGAAATTTCATTGAAGGGACTCTCCAACATTCCAATTCCGTATGATATATTAAATTACGACTTGGTAATATTGACGTCGAAGGGCTCAACTCTCCAGTGAGAAGCGACGAAGGCGTGCAACCTTCCAGCAGATGGGAGGAAACTCCAATGATTAAAGCCAATGTTACTGGTCCGTCGGGGGAAACACTAGGACACACAAAGATACATGCACTCTACCATACACTCATGAATAATTCTTCGTGTTACAACTTCTAATATGCTCCTATTTGGCTCTTTTACAGGTGCAATGTCACACTCTCACACTTTTGAACATCTATGGGGTTCTTCCACTTATTATCGCTTGGGTGAAGACACAGAGACAAAGATGATGGGCGAGACAAAGACTATTATTCTCGAGAGTCTTCTTCTTCATCCAAACGGAAGTCTCAACCACATTCTCCTCTCCATGATGATCACTCACACCTTCCCGCTCATAGCAGAGATAAGTCCTCATGCTGGGGTTCTTAGGCTGCTGTGCCTCACGACCAACTTTCCGGGTCGTCAAGTTCAAGGCAATCACGTGAGTGTCGTTCCAGCAAGCACTTGATTGTCACTTCTGATCGGCTTCCGTCGGTTCCTGCTCATGATCCTATCACAGCGGAAAAGTTGGCTAAACTTAAAGCTACTTTTCTAAAAATCTGCTTTGATGGACTTAAGTTCCTTCCCTCCATACACGTCATCCCTAGAAGTGCCAAAGAGAGCTCATTAGCATGTACGAATGACATATATGTCCAGCATGAATCGTTCATTCACTTGGCCGAGAAAATCTCCTAAGTCTCCGTTGAACGCCAGCATGAAATTGACTGCCTCAAGTTGGAGGCTATTCACGACAAAGACATCATCAAGCATCAGGATGCTGATTTGGTTGAATATAAAAACCTACTTGCTAAGAACGCGAAGGAAACGGCTGAGGCGGTAAGTTGTTTGGATACGTTGCACAAAAAGGAACTGGATGCAGCGCCCCATCGCAGTGGTACTCTGGCCTTAGAGAAGGACTCCTTGCATAAGGAGAAGGAGGTCTTAGTTTGCCATGTTAAAGAACTTGAATAATTATTATACAAAGAGAGGGAGGATAAGATCAAGGCATAGGAAGAATCGCAGAGATACTGCGAGGAGATCGTTAAGGCGAGAAACTTAAAAACGAAGCCTGACGAACAATTCGCTCAGATCGAAGCCTTAAATGCAGTAGCACACGAAGAGGGCAGAAAAGAAGTGCTCGAAGAAGCCAACTCCCGAGTAGATGCTGCCACCGAGTTTGGTAGAGAAGAAATCAAGAACTTGTTCAATCCGCTCGTCGAATATAACGCAAAAGTTCTTCTTTACCGTTACTTGACCTTTCTAGGCGAAGGCTATTTTGAATCACTAGCCAAAGCCTGGGAGGTTATCACCAAAATCAAGAACGAAGAGCTGGGAGTGGCAGGGCTTAATGAAGAGGCACTCGTACAAGAGGTGCTTCGAGGAAATGAGTCGTCTGATCTAGCCATCGTGAAACTTCAATTCTCTAAGGCTCCTGCACCAGACAAAGAAAGAGAGGATATCGCTGGGTCCTCTGGAACCGATCTCAAGGGTCCCTCTCCTACTCAAATGGCCTAAACATTTTCTTCTCAATTCACGAAGCAAGATCTCGGCTATGATTCGGACAGACCCGACTTTGGTCCTCAAATGCTATATCTGATTCTTGAAGGGAGAACTCCAATGACCACTGAGAGCCAACTAGAAGCTGTTATAGCATAGAATTTCTTTGAATCAGCAATTTGTTGTTTTTGCCACATAACGGTCATTGACTAACGTTGGTGCTTTAACTAACTTTTACAAGTCATCCTAGTCTAGAGCAAACTCCTAGGAGTGATGTTACCATGGAGCAACAAGAGAAATCGGCCGAAGCTCCAGCTGCTGCAGATATTCCGAGGCCCGATGCTCAAGTCATTGGTGCACTCGACGAGAATAAGCCTTAGGACCCGTCCCTTGGCAAAGAGTTGGACAATGTAGTGATCACGGGCGCCTCGGAGCACACCGCCAAAAGCAGTATGAAGAAGCAGATTGAAGAGGAAGAGAAGTCGAAGCGTGAAGTCAGATGGAGCCCGTTGAGGTCGCAGCCGAAGATCCCACGCCTGTACGTCTGCAGGTCATTCCACTTGACGAAATGATTCCTATTGAAATTCCTCCTTCTTCTACAAGCGTCTCCGCTAAGGGCAGCAAAGAGTCCCCAAAAAGACGCTCGACTGATTCTACTCTTGAAAAACCGAAGAAGGAGAAGAAGTCGAAGAAATAGTTAGTATTTTTTTATCGTTGTACATAGTCTGGATAAGTCAGATGTATATTTCTTTCCTTAGTAGTAAGTGTACAGGTGTGAATCCCGAACTTTTGGAATAACTTGTAATGAATTTTTGAGACAGTGAATAAAAGCTTTTGTTTTTTGATTACTCATCATGCGAATTATTACTTCAATGGTAGAGTAATTACTTCTCATTCCATGTACTTGTAATAATTTTCATAAGTCTCGTTAATATCTCGAGGCTTCTCTGTAGACGTTGTCTTAAGTCGTAAGCAATGCTAAGCCAGAACTATAATGAATGGTTATGTCTTGCCTCTAGCAGTTCTAATCTCTTCTGTCGATTTGAGATTGGAATTCGTGGGATAGAGAACAGTCGAAATCCGTCCATCCACCTGTTGAGTTTACGAGTTAGCCCGCAGACTGGGGACTTAGAATTTTTCGCAGGTAGTCAACCATACCCCAATTTCTCATACTCTAATCCGTTCTCCAGAGACTTAGAGTTTTCATCGTGAGCAGTCGTGTTTTTGCCCATGGCAGTCGTTTTTCTGCCTAATGGTTTATACTCTAGTCCGTAGTCGGGGACTTAGAGTTTTTGTCGTGGGTAGTCATGTTTCCGCCTATGGCAGTCGTTTTACTGCCGAATGGTTTATACTCTAGTCCTCGCTGGGAGACTTAGAGTTTTTGTCATGGGCAGTCGTGTTTCTGCCCGTGGCAATCATTTTTCCCCGGAATAGTTTATACTCTAGTCCGCAGTCGGGGACTTAGAGTTTTTGTCGTAGGCAGTCGTGTTTCCGCCTATGGCAGTCGTTTTTCCGCCGAATGGTTTATACTCTATTCCGCAGTCTACGACTTAGGGTTTTTGTCATGGGCAGTCGTGTTTCCGCCCATGGCAGTCGTTTTTCCGCCGAATGGTTTATATTCTAGTCCGCAGTTTGGGACTTAGAGTTTTTGTCATGGGCGGTTGTGTTTCCACCCGTGGCAGTCATTTTTCCGCCTAATGGTTTATACTCTAGTCCGTAGTCAGGGGCTTAGAGTTTTGTTATGGGCAGTCGTGTTTCCACCCGTGGCAGTTGTTTTTCTGTCGAATGGTTTATACTCTAGTCCGCAATCGAAGACTTAGAGTTTTTATTCGTCGTTGGAAGCCTTTGTCCCTTATCGTGAGCAGCGCTCTTTGGTCCGTCTACGGGAGTCGTCAACCTAGCAAACTTGTGAAGCTCACCTTGTTCGATCCCATTGGGGATTGGTATGATTGATCGACTTCAAACTTCATGAATTTGTTCACACATAGCACATATCGATGTCAATCAGTTTCATTGTACACTTAGCATAAAATGCGATAGCAGCAATTTATTTAAAGGAGGCTTCAGATTTTATTCATCATATGGAAAGAAACAAAGAAACTTGTCTTATTACACATTGAAAAGATCAAACGCTAAAGTAAATGCCGAAAGTAACTAGTAATGAAATACAAAAGAAATAGTCTAGGTGAAATAGCATCATAAATGCTCGCTACTCCATGCTCTTGGAAGTGCCACACCATCAACAGTCGCTAGCTTGAAAGCTCCTTCTCCAAGCCTCTGTTCAATGACGTATGGTCCTTCCCATGCCGGATTTATGTGCAACAGGACCAGAGGAACTCGTTTTAGGACAACATCGCCAATTTCGAAGGTTCTCGATCGGACTTTCATGTTGTAATATCGGGCAATTCGATGTCGGTGTGCAGCTGCTCTCAAATCGGCCTCCTCGTGCTTCTCACTGATAAAGTCCAAAGATTCCAAGAGAAGATCTTGGTACGTTCTGAGGTCGTAGTAAGTCACTCGATGAGAAGGGACTTCGAGTTCCACTAGAATAACTGCTTCGGCTCTGTAGGCAAGAGCAAATAGAGTATGGCCAGTCGCGGACTTGTGAGTGGTCCTATAGGCCCAAAGTGTCGTAGGAAGCTCGTCCACCCACTTACCTCTAGTCTTCTCCAAACGATTTTTCAGAATATATTTGATAATCTTTTTTAAAGCTTCAACCTATCCATTCGCTTGAGGGTGAACGACCGCCATAAACCTCTTCCCAATACGATACCTTTGACAAAACTCTTTAAATTCAGCGATATCGAATTGAGTCCCGTTGTCAGTCATGAATGTCCATGGAAGACTGAAATGGCATATGATGTTTTGAACAACGAAGTTAATAATTTTCTTGGTTGTAATCATGGCTAACGGATCCGTCTCGGCACATTTGGTGAAGTAGTCAACCGGGCCAATCGCGTACTTCGTGCCACCTTTGGAGATTGGTAGAGAGCCAATGATGTCGATACCCCACATAGTGAATGGCCATGGACTGACAATTTATGTGCTCTCCGTCGACGGGGCTCTTGGCACTTTTGCATATATCAGGCATTTGTCGCGTCGTCTCACATAATCAGCAGCATTTTGGTTCACATTTGGCCAGTTGTATCCATAACGAAGTATCTTTTTTGCTAAAGTTTGCCCCTCAGTGTGATCGCCACGTTCCTCCTCATAGACTTCTTTTAAGACAAGATTTATCTCATCGTGGGGGATACACTGGAGTAAGGGAACGGAAAACCCCTTTCTATACACAGTTCCTTCTTGCATAATGTTAGCACCAAAATTGGTCACTAACCTCGTTCAGAAAGATTGTGTAGAGATATAAGTGATGAAAGTAAATTAAACAGAGAAGACAATGCTAATTTAAATTCAGAAAGTAAGAACACCAAATTTATAGTGGTTCAGCGTAATTGCCTACGTCCACTTTGTTCAACTTTATTGATTTCCTTTATAGTTGATTACAAATACAATTCGTGAATCAAATGCTTGAGTGAAATTGTTAAGTAGAGAAGATGAGTCTTGCAAATGGCAGAGTCTCCCCGGTGTTTTCTCGGCATGATACCCGATGACATCAGAAGTACTCGGCACAAGAGCACTTGGCGTCAACTGGCACTCAACGTCAACCAATGCTCGGCATCAAGACTGCTCGGCATCAGAGAGTGTCCGGCATCCAGGAGCGTTCGGCGAGGCACTTGGCATCCAGTGGGACTCGGCATCCATAGCGTTCGGCATCCGTAGTGCTCGGCGACCAGGAGACTCGGCGTCAAGCAGTGTTCGGCATCAACTGGCACTCGGCAACAACCTATGCTCAGCGTCAACTAGTGTTCGGCATCCCATGGTACTCGGCATCCGGAGTACTCGGCATCCAGAGGTACTCGGCGTCAGTAGAACTCGGCGATAGGATAACTCGGCAACGAGAGCGTTCGGCATTGAGAAGGCATTCAGTGTGCACAACTACGCAAGGTAACGATATCATTCGACCTACATACATTGATCGGTCAAGAGCTTCGAACAGAGATACGTTCGGCTTCACTGCAACCATCCTACGCTTCCCATACATCAGACGAACCATTCAGCACAGAAAGGACCGTTCGGCATGGAAAGGACCGTTCGGCATGGAAAGCACCGTTCGGCATGGGAAGGACTGTTCGGCATCAAAGCGTTCGGCGTACCTGGTTCGGCATGCAGCGACCACTACACCTGGGCTAGAGCGTTCGGTTATCAAGCCCACTTGGGTAGTCCAGCCCACCTTTGCCTATAAATAGAGGGGCAGGGTCACAGGGAAATGGATCCTTTTTTGGAGAGAAAACACCGGGGAGACTCTGCCATTTGCAAGACTCATCTTCTCTACTTAACAATTTCACTCAAGCATTTGATTCACGAATTGTATTTGTAATCAACTATAAAGGAAATCAATAAAGTTGAACAAAGTGGACGTAGGCAATTACGCTGAACCACTATAAATTTGGTGTTCTTACTTTCTGAATTTAAATTAGCATTGTCTTCTCTGTTTAATTTACTTTCATCACTTATATCTCTACACAATCTTTCTGAACGAGGTTAGTGACCAATTTTGGTGCTAACACTTTGGTGCTTTCATTGAGAGTTGAATTCTCAGACCTCAAGGATCTGCTTTGAAGCTACTGGATTGAACAAATCCCCCAAAGAAGATCCGACTCACTGATAGGACATCCGTTGATTCTACTCAGAGTTCATACCAATAACTCTACAATGGCAAGACCACGTACTAGGTCAGCTTCTCACAATGCGGATGCCCACGAGACTGCTAGCGTGCAACAAGCAGGGCCTAGCAATCAACCAGCAATTCCAAATACAGGAGTTGCCACTCAGGAACAAACTCCAGTTGTCACCAGAATAGAGTTCAACAACTTGATGAGAGAGCTCAGGGAAAGTAGGAGACAATTAGGAGAGCAGATGCAAGCCAATGCCAACCTGATGGCACAACTTACTCAACAGCAGCAACAGAATGCTGGGGGCACTCCCGCTGCTTACTCCTCATCTGACAGCTCTACTTCCTCTGATGAACCTCCCAGGCGCAGACGCCGTAAGACTGATGCTGTGCGAGCAGATGCTGCTGTCCGAACAGCTGGAGACCGCGACCAAGCAAGAGCTGGAAGCTTCAGGACCGGGATACAGATGGAAGATAGATGCCCAGATCATCAAAATGCTAACGATGTCGAACCTCAAGATGCACGATTGGCAGATCGCCAAGAGAGGAGGCATCAGCATGGACAGGCGCGTAGAACAGACTCCAACCTTCCGCCTTCCATACAGACACCCGATCTGACAGCCATGATCAGGCAACTGATGAAAGAGAATCAGGGCTTATCAAATGATGACTGGGGAGTGTCAAGAAGTCATACTCCGTTCACGGATGTTGTGTTGCAAGCGGCGTACCCCAGGAAGTTTAGTATGCCTACTATTCCTGCATATGAAGGAAAGACTGACCCTAGACAACATGTCATGAGGTACAAATGGATGATGGATTCAGCCAGAGCGAATGATGCCACCAAGTGTAGGTGCTTTCCGATTACTCTATCTGGGATCGCTACTATGTGGTTCACCCGACTTCCTCCGCGATCCGTATCAAATTTCGAGGAGTTGGCAAAGAAGTTTATTGAGCAGTTCAGGATACACACTACGCGCCCAAAGGACGTGATGTCTCTGTCAAGTGTAATCCAAAATCCTGGGGAATCGTTGAAGGAATATTTGCAAAGATTCCACGTGGCAGCAACTGAAGTCAGTAATCCCAATGACCATGCAATTCTGATGGCTGTAATGAGAGGTGTGGATCCGGACTCTGAGTTTGGAGACTGGCTGGCAGGAAAACCTCCAGCTACGCTAGAGCATTTCTACTCTAAGGCACACCAGTTCATAAGAAGAGAGGAAGCTAGGTGGGTACGACGAGATAAGGCGCCAGGGCCTGTCCGAGAGTCAATAAAGAGCAACATCGCTGTGAAGCAATCGGGAGACAGCTCGGGAAAGGTCCAAGTCAACGTCCAGAACAAACCTGGGCAACCCAAGGAGTCCGGAGGAAGGAGTCAAGGGAAAAGAAAAGAAGCAGGAAAGTGGAAGTCGAGAATTCCAAGCTACAGCGAGTACACTCCGCTAAACGCCCTACTTGAAAACATTTACCTATCCACCTGTAATACTTTTCAGTACAGGAAACCACGTCCAAAAGAATCAACTGAAGAACAGAAGCGGACCGGGAAATATTGTCGCTTCCTTGAGACTTATGGACACAATACGGAAGAATGTAGACACTTGCACGACGCTATCGAGAAGTTGATCAGGCAGAAGAAATTGCAAGAATTTGTGAAGGATCCACAAGAAGGAGGACAGGGAACGTCCAACCCAGGTCGTGCACCAGCTCCACGTCATCCCGAGGAGCCTGCCCGGACCGTTGGTAGACTGGTCATAAATACAATTATCGGCGGGCCTCACCCCGCGGATAAGAATTGGCAGGAGATGGAGCGATATGCAAGTTCCTTGAAGCATGCAGATTTTGAGTGTTGTTCGAACATGGAGGACGGGGCCCCTGCTAAGCAGCAGCGCGTAATGACAGACGATATTGTGTTCAGAAGCAGAGACGCTGATCAGGTAGAGGCTCCGACCATCGACCCCATGGTCATATCTGCAACGGTCGGACCAGCATACGTAAAAAGAATTCTGATCGATTCTGGAAGTTCAGTCAACATCATCTTCAAGAAGGCCTACGATCAAATGAAGCTAGAAACAAAAGACTTGAAACCATCCAAAGCTCGTATCCACGGCTTTAACGGCGCTGCAACTGATGCAGTGGGATATGTCGAGTTACCAGTTGAACTGGGACAAGGCGAGCGTCGGAGAGTGCGAATTCTACACTTTGTAGTTTTGGATGTGGACTCTCCGTATAACGTTTTCTTGGGTCGGCCAGCCCTGGCGGAGTTTAGGGCAGCGTTAGCCCCGTGGTGTTTAACTTTGAAGTTCCTGACTGACAAAGGAGTAGGCATTGTTCACGGCGACCAAGCAGCTGGTCGTTCCTGTTATGTGGCCGAGCTCCGAGAGGCCCACCGGAGGGAGAAAGGAAAGGTTGCGGACAATCCCGTCCGCATCCTCAATGCGGATAATTGACAAGTAGTGCCCGAGCCCTGGCTCGGGCATAGTTCTCGGATCTACGGAGATGTAGATCCGAGAGACGACGATGAGAAACCCAGGGAAGAGAAGGCGGCACCGGCTGAATTAACAGTTGACATTTCAGTTAGCCGTGACGACCCTTCGAGAATACTGAAGATCGGATCACAGCTAGGCCCCGCAATGACTGAAGACCTTAGCGACTTCCTCCGGGCAAACCTTGATGTTTTCGCCTGGACGCATTCTGATATGTGTGGGATTTCTCCCGCCATCGCGAGTCATATGTTGAACATAGACCCGAAATACGTCCCAGTCAAGCAAAAAAGGAAAGGAATGGATCCGGAGAGATCCGCCGCTCTTGGAGAGGAGGTGGACAAACTCAAAGCAAATGGGTTCGTCCGCGACGCCCTCTACCCGGAATGGGTCTCCAACCCCGTGCTAGTAAAGAAGGCGAATGGGAAATGGAGGACTTGTGTAGATTATTCCGACTTGAACAAAGCATGCCCTAAGGACAGTTTCCCGTTGCCTAGGATCGATCAGTTGGTCGATTCCACCGCAGGACACGAGTTACTGTCATTCATGGATGCGTACTCAGGATACAACCAAATCCCAATGCATATTCCGGACCAAGAACACACCAGCTTCGTTACAAATGTCGGGCTGTATTGCTATGTAGTGATGCCCTTTGGATTGAAGAATGCTGGAGCAACTTACCAATGTCTGGTGAATCGAATGTTCAAGGACCAGCTGGGTAAAACCATGGAAGTCTATGTGGATGACATGCTCGTGAAGTCACGACGGTCAAACGACCACATTCAAGACTTGGCTGAAATGTTCGACATACTCAGGTTTTATGGCATGAAGATCAGAAAAGATCCAAGCTATTCGAGATGTACAAGCGCCCAGGACTATAAAGCAGGTACAGAGCTTGAACGGAAAAGTAGCTGCGCTGAGTCGATTTATATCCAAGGCAACTGACAAGTGCATCCCGTTCTTTGACATAATAAAGAAAGGAAAGAGAAATTTCGAATGGACGTCTAGCTGTGAGGAAGCATTCCGGAATCTGGTGAGGCATCTGGAGAGCCCACCAATGCTATCAAAACCAATTGACCATGAGATGTTGTACGTATACTTGGCTGTATCCCCACATGCGATAAGTGCGGCTTTGGTACGAGAGGAGGATCGAGTCCAAAAGCCGGTGTATTATGTTAGCAAACGTTTAACAGGGGCCGAGAGGAATTACCCTAAAATAGAGAAATTGGCTTATTGCTTGGTGATTGCATCACGAAAGCTTCGCCCGTACTTTCAAGCACATTCAATCGGTGTTTATTCCGATCAACCCCTGAGGCAGGTACTCCAACGACCGGAAACTTCTGGAAGATTGCTAAGATGGAACATCGAGTTGAGCCAATTCGATATCGCGTACTTACCACGGAGAGCCATCCGAGGGCAAGCATTAGCAGACTTCATCGCTGAGTTTACCATACCCATCAAACCGGACGATCACGACATCATTCCCCCCGTTCGATGGAAATTATACACTGACGGTGCATCAAACGACCGTTGCTCCGGCGCGGGCGTAGTTCTTGTAACTTCGGAAAACCGATCGATCTGTTATGCCCTGAAGCTCGATTTCCCGGCTACAAATAACGAAGCTGAATATGAAGCACTGATCGCTGGCTTGAAGCTCATCAGGGAACTCGGGATCGAATCAGTCGAACTCTTTTGTGACTCGCAGTTGGTGGTTTACCAAGTACGGGGAGACTACCAAGCAAAGGGACGAAAGCTTGCTCCGTACCTCATTCGGGTCCAAGAACTACTATCAAATCTTGAGCGTTATGATATCTCACATATCCCGCGCGAACAGAACAAAGAAGTCGACTTATTGGCTAAGTTCGCAAGTACCGACGATGCGCAACAAATGGGATTGTATCCCGTCGAAGTCTTGCATGCCCCGACCGTAGACGAAATGAAAGTCGATCGCGTGTTGGGAACAGAAATCGAGAAGGAGTCGTGGATAACCCCATTCAAACTGTACCTGACGACCGGGGCTTTACCAGGAAAAAGAAGCGAAAGACGGCAGGTCCTTCGAAAGGCCGCGCGATACATAATGCAGGATGGATCAATGTATCGAAAAGGATTCTCAGTCCCGTTATTACGATGCATCGCTCATGATGAAACAAAGCGAGTCTTGAGAGAGGTTCACGAAGGGGAATGCGGCGACCATACTGGGGGGCAAATGCTAGCAAAGAAGATCCTCCGCTATGGATATTACTGGCCCACCGTAAACCGGGATGCCGCGGACTACGCAAGAAAATGCGACAAGTGTCAAAGTATGCAAAAATCCCGAGGGCTCCATCAACGGAACCCACACAAATGATCAGTCCCTGGCCATTTGCGATCTGGGGAATCGACATAATCGGCTCTTTGCCTCTATCCAAAGGTGGTGCGAAATACGCAATAGTTGCAGTCGACTATTTCACAAAATGGGCTGAGGCAGAACCTTTGGCCACTATCACCTCTAAGAAGGTTATTAACTTCGTTGTACGAAACATTATATGCCGCTTTGGCCTTCCACGCACCATCATTACAGACAACGGAACGCAATTCGAAAGTAGAGAGTTCAAAGAGTTCTGTTTAAAATACGGCATCGAGAAAAAGTTCGCCGCCGTTGCACACCCAAAAGCTAACGGACAAGTCGAGGCCGTTAACAAAATAATCAAGTCCATACTGAAGAAGCGTCTGGAGAAGGTTGGAGGCAAGTGGGTAGATGAACTCCCGACAGCATTATGGGCGTATAGAACTACCCACAAGTCCGCGACCGGCCACACTCCGTTCGCCTTGGCATACGGCTCTGAAGCCGTTATACCCGTGGAACTTGAAGTTCCATCGCACCGAGTGACATACTATGATCCCAAGACGAACCAAAACCTCTTGCTGGAATCACTGGACTGCATCGACGAAAAGCGGGAAGAAGCTGAATTAAGGGCGGCGGCGCACAGACATCGAGTCAAGCGTTACTACGACGGCAGAGTCCGCCCAAGAATCTTTGATGTGGGTGATTTCGTTCTGAAATGAGTCTTCCCGGTACCATCACGCATGAATCCCAGCTGGGAAGGTCCATACGCCATTGAACGGAAGCTTGGAGAAGGAACATTCAAGTTAGCGACCGTTGATGGCGCGATACTCCCCCGAGCATGGAACAGTGAACATTTGCGGCACTATTACATTTAGCATGTTTTCCTTTCTTGTTGTAGGCACTGTTGTTTCCTGCATGTTTCCATTCAATAATGACTTAGTTTCCTTTTAAAGTTGTAATCAAGCAATTTAGTTGATTTTCATCAATAAAGGCTTGAAGCCATATTTTCTATGAAGTTTCTATATCTCTTAATTGGATGATAAATTACATTATCCTGCACGACATACAGACTCGTACGAACGATTCCAAATCTCCGAATCCCCAGAGCGTGGATCGGAGTACTCTAAGTCCCCAGAGCGCGGACTAGAGTATAAACGATTCCAAATCTCTGAATCCCCAGAGCACGGATCGGAGTACTCTAAGTCCCCAGAGCGCGGACTAGAGTATAAACGATTCCAAATCTCCGAATCCCCAGAGCGCGGATCGGAGTACTCTAAGTCCCCAGAGCACGGAATAGAGTATAAACGATTCCAAATCTCTGAATCCCCAGAGCGCGGATCGGAGTACTCTAAGTCCCCAGAGCGCGGACTAGAGTATAAACGATTCCAAATCTCTGAATCCCCAGAGCGCGGATCGGAGTACTCTAAGTCCCCAGAGCGCGGACTAGAGTATAAACGATTCCAAATCTCCGAATCCCCAGAGCGCGGATCGGAGTACTCTAAGTCCCCAGAGCGCGGACTAGAGTATAAACGATTCCAAATCTCCGAATCCCCAGAGCGTGGATCGGAGTACTCTAAGTCCCCAGAGCGCGGACTAGAGTATAAACGATTCCAAATCTCCGAATCCCCAGAGCGCGGATCGGAGTACTCTAAGTCCCCAGAGCACGGACTAGAGTATAAATGATTCCAAATCTCCGAATCCCCAGAGCGCAGATCGGAGTACTCTAAGTCCCCATATGGCGGACTAGGGTATAAACGACACCAAATCTCCGAATCCCCAAAGCGCGGATCGGAGTACTCTAAGTCCCCGGAGCGCGGACTAGAGTATAAACGATTCCAAATCTCCGAATCCCCAGAGTGCGGAGCGGAGTACTCTAAGTCCCCAAAGCGCGGACTAGAGTATAAACGACTTCAAATCTCCGAATCCCCAAAGCGCAGAGCGGAGTACTCTAAGCCCCCGGAGCGCGGACTAGAGTATAAACGATTTCAAATCTCCGAATCCCCAAAGCGCGGATCGGAGTACTCCAAGCCCCCGGAGCGCGGACTAGAGTATAAACAGTCTCCAAGTCCCCGGAGCACAGTGTCAGCAAACCAAATAAAGACAAGAGAATCATTCAAACAAAAAGAAACTAAAATTTTATTCGATAAGTCCAAAATGGGGATACATGATCACTCCTACAAAATTCAGACCTCTCTATACAAACTGCAAGTTGTGGAAGATAAAAGCAATTACAAGACTTAAGCAAAAAACTCGTTGAACGAGTGTATCGATTATTTCTTCGACTTCTTCTTTTTGTCTTCCTTTGGTGTTTCCGACGACTCCTCTCCCTCACGCTTTTTCTTGGACTTTTTGCTTGCTAGAGAAACGGAGTCAGGAGTAGGAGACGGAACATCTAGTGGTTTGGACCTGCCCGAGAGAATGATTTTCAAAGGTCTGTTCCGCGGGTCAGTGAGTTCCAGTATTTCAGACTCGACTTTGACTTTGACTTTTCTCTTCTCCTCGTCGGCAAGACGGTCCTTCATGCTCATCTCTGAAGTATGCTCAGAGGCGCCAGTGATTTTAATTTCATCGCTTCCTTCGGCAGGAGACGAAGTATCAAGTTTGTCATCATCAAGCGCCCCGATCACTTGAGCGTCTGGACCGGGAGTTACTCCTGCGTGAGCAACGTCGCTTGTTTTCTCTGCTTCCTCCTTGGCGTCATCGCTCCTCGGAGTTGGCTCGGCGTCAGAACAACCTGCACGAAAACATAAGGAATGAGCATTAGAACGAATAACCACTGCTGAAAAATGACGGGAACTCTTCAACTTCTAGAGAAAGAAGAATTTCCTACCAGGGTCCGGTTGGCTATCGGTGGCACGAGGGGTTTCACCCTCCAGGATAGGTGACAGCACATGAACACCAAGCCCGGGATCTTCGGGATCATAACTAGCATGCTGCTCGAATGGATCAAGTGTTGGCCGACCGGCCAATTGAGCAGCGTAAGGAGCGACAATGTGAGGAGTAGTAGCATCGGCCCCAGACGGGCCAGCTTCGTCATTCTTCTCTTTCGGAGGGGAAGAGCCTTTGCTATAAAGTGCCAATGCTGCGGATAAGTCCGATGGCTCATTCCCCCTTAGGAACTCCTTCACCAAGACATCCTCATCGACCTCGTTGGAGCCCGACTCGACCTTCTTGATCCTTATCAGAGTTTCCCACGCCTCAGCCAGGGATTCGAGGTAGCCGTCGCCCAGAAATGTTAAGTCGCGGTGCATAAGGACGCGGGCTCCATACTCGGCGATCAACGGGTCAAACATACTTTTGACCTCTTCCCTGCCGGCTTCTGCGGCCGCCTCGAGGCGAGAATCAAGCTCTTCCACAGCCATTCTTTTGCCCTCCTCACGGGCCTCGTCCTTCATTTTCTCGACCCCGGCGAGTTCGTCATCGAGTTTTATCTTCAGGAGTCGGGTAGCAACAATCTCATCACAGTATCGCTGCGATTCTTCATGAGTAGCTACTTTGTCTTCCTTCTCCTTGGAAAGTAATTCCTTCAGCTCCTTGACTTGAGTAGCAAGTGCGTCCCTTTCCTTTTGGACAGAGTCTTTTTCTAGGGCGAGGGCACCGCTGCGCTGGACTGCTTCGTCAAGCTCTTTTTTGTGAGCCGCCTCTAAACGAGTAACTGCCTCGGCAGTATTTTTTGCGCTTTGTTCAGCGGCTTCTAGCTTTGACTTGTATGAAGCGAGCTCTTCATCTTGGAGTTTGATGATTTTCTTATCGCTGTCAGCCTCCAGATTCAGACGGTCAATCTCGTGTTGACGCCCAACAGATACTTCCGAGATCTTCTCCACCAAGTGCACGAATGCGTCATGTTGAACATAGACGTCGTTGTTGCAAGCAATGGCACTTTGCTTCACGTGCCCAGGAATGTGATGGATGGCTGGGAGGAATTTCAAGCCGTCAAAACAGATTTTCGGAAACTTGGCCTTAAGGTCGACCATCTTTTCCGCAACAGTTGGGTCCACTGCAGGAGTAGGAGGAGGAGGCTTTGAGAATTCCGTTCTTTTACGTTGCTCTCGAACTTGCCTCGTACTCGATGAACTGGAGTGTTGTTCTCGAGCAGCATCAGACTGGTAACCCTTCTGCGAAGGCTTCTCCTTATCCGGCTCAGTTGGAGGAGGAAGATCGCGGGACTGAGAAGATTGAGAATGTGCTTTCTTGCGGTGAGACGACTCGCGAGGACGATTGTCCCTATCTTCATAATCACCCCGGTCCCAGCGTCTGCCTAAACTGGAATCCCGTCCAGAGTGATGGAATATAGAAGACCCCTGAAGGCGATCAAGTCCGTGAGAGCGGCCCATATCACCTGCAAAGAATGGAGATAACAACGAGTTAAGGAGAACTCACAAATTAAAAAAGGCTTGAAGTATATTATGGAATGCGCATGTGCGTGTGTGTCCTAGTGTTCCCCCCGACGGACCCGTTCGTTTATCTTTGCTAATCGGAGTGTTGTCTCCTTGAGCCGGGAGTTGAACTCCTACATTGCCTCTAGCGGGCGAAGAGAATTTGAGAGCTTCAGGATCATCGAACCCGTAATTAAGTAAATCATCGGGGATGGACAGGTTGGACAGACCCCTCAGAGAACTTTCCAGGTGCTGCGAAGAAGCCTCTTTCTCAGGAGGGATAGGCGTAACTTGTGAGGTACCACCAACTTTCTCCTTTTGAACTGTATATTTCAACTTCTTCTTCCCCTTCGAAGGGGAGGATGACGTCTCAATATCTTGAACCTCGATTGCCGGATTCCAAGCGGGACCCACGTTCTCACCCTGAGTTTCAGGGGCATCATCCTCTTTGCGCTCGCCTTCTTCGCGCGTGTCGGGAGCATGGCGCGACGACGATCCGGCAAGTTTTTTCCCTTTACCGGACGGAGGTTTGGGAATGGTAACACCTTCTAGAAGGCTGATCCGACGACCAGAGGCTAGCAAGCCAAACCCCGACAGCGATTCATTCGAAATGATAGTCCGGATGTCTCGATCCCCAGCAGGGAGAGCTCTAATGGCTTCAACAGCCTCAGAATATCCTCGGCCTTCCGGACGCGGGTTGATACCTGAAAAGTTGAAAGGAGGAGTTAGGAAAAGCATGACTCCGATTAAATACAAATAGTGACTCAGCAGAGAGACTTACTGCCTTCAACCCATCTCCTAGCGAAACCAGAAGGGCAGCGCACATAGAACCATTCCTGTTTGTACAGGGCGAATTTGCTACATGCCCCTGTCAGGATCTGGCACTTGTGGTATGGCTCGAGGAACATAAAGTAAGGGCTGTCTTTCCGTCTCTTGAACATATAAATGTATCTAATATCACCGGGGGTTGGGGGTCTGGAGAAGACGGCCATGAAAAGTAAGTAAGTCCCATATAGAAACGCATGACCGTTCGGGTGCAGTTGCGATGGAGCCATGTCTATGTACTGCAGAACATCCCGGAGAAATAAGTTGAATGGAGGCACGCTGCCCATCCAACACATGAACTTGTTGCAGGTAGTGTACCCGACTGGGGGCAGATGAGGGCGATCGTGTCTCGAAGGGACTAACACGTCGGCGAAAGGAATCCCGTGAATAGAGCATATCCGCCTCAGAGCAGCTTCGTTGATCTTCGAAGCTTGAGAATCGGTCGGATTGTCTAGTAAGATGGTTGCCTCCAGAGCATCAGGCGCCAAGTTATGAGCGGGAGAAGTTGATGGGTTAGAAGTATCAGCGGCTCCTTGTCTTGCTGACGGCCCAGGCCTGTCAGATATGGTGGCAGAGCTAGATTTTCTTGACATCCCAAATAAATAACTAAGTGCTTGAGAGAACTATACTCAAAAAACGTTGAACGTTAGAATTAGCAACACGAGTTTCCCCCCACGTGGTGTGTGAACTAGTGCAAGCAATTGTGTACAGGCAATAAGAATCTAAAGGTTTTAAAGATATAATAATTAGCTTCGAATCATCGCCTTCGAAGACCGTCATCGCTGACCGTCTCAAAAAGCTCGCCTTGAGGTGATTACAGTTCCAGATTCAGAAAGCATATGATTTATAAAGTGACCGGCCTAAGTGTAGTCTGACGTTTATGTCGTTCGACATGTATGTGTTTGTTCGGCATTTGAATGTTGTTCGGCATTGGAATTGTTCGGTCTAGGTTCTGTTCGGCAATAGTATTGTTCGGCCTCAATACTGTTCGGCATCTAAGAATGTTCGGCTTGGGTTTTGGTCAGCTAAGTTTTTGTTCGGCTGAGTTATCGTTCGGCATTTTTGTAAGTGTTCGTCTTTAGTTCGTTCGGCAAAGTTGTTGTTCGGCTGAGTTATCGTTTGGCTAAGTGGTTGTTCGGCTGAGTTATCGTTCGGCATTTTTGTAAGTGTTCGTCTTTAGTTCGTTCGGCTAAATTGTTGTTCGGCTGAGTTATCGTTCGGCTAAGTGGTTATTCGACTGAGTTATCGTTCGGCATTTTTGTAAGTGTTCGTCTTTAGTTCCTTCGGCTAAGTTGTTGTTCGGCGCTCTAACGAGTATTCAGCCTCATTAAGACGAGATACTATTCGGCAACATCTATCGTTCGGCGCACGACAACATACGCCGAACCATAACTATGCCATCCAACACCCTTACCACCTCCAACGTTTTCCTTGTTCCTTCATTTTTGACTGTGGCTCGACGCGATGGAGCTAAATACAATAGCCACATATTTGCAAACACCCAAATCCTTCCTCCTCGCCTCACATTATCGTTCGGCAAGGGGGGCAACCTACTCGAAAGCTTTCTACAGAACACACTTGACTCATTTGAAACGTATTCAAGTTATACGAGGAGCGGTACCTAGATTGCAGTTAGGAGTTTAAGAAGGAGTGTTCAAGTTGTAAATCTGTTCGACTGGAGAAGGTTAGAAATCTTGGAAGAATGACGGAAATGAAAAAGTAAAGGAAAAGGGACGGGAAGGACCCGGTTATATAGAGGGAGGTAGAAGTCGAAGAGGCTATACCCGGTAGAACCGGTCAATACCGGAGTGTTCGGCATCATAGCGGAGAGACGTTCGGCACGCAAGGTACGTTCGGCTACGAACGTATCGTTCGGCATCCAAACCATATTCGTCCTGCACCTCCTTCGCTAACATTCTCGAGAAGGTACCTCCGAGGTAAATTGTACCAGATTCAAAGCGCATCACGTTCGGCCACGCGATACACTTTGGGGGGCAAGTGTTTCCTGGGGATTTGACCAGGCAACTAGTACTCGGCAATCAGTGCTCGGCATCAGAGAGTGACCGGCATCAAGGAGTGTTCGGCGAAGCACTTGACATACAGGAGTACTCGGCATGATACCCGGTGACATCAGAAGTGCTCGGCATAAGAGCACTCGGCGTCAACTGGCACTCAACGTCAACCAATGCTCGGCATCAAGACTGCTCGGCATACAAGACTGCTCGGCATCAGAGAGTGTCCGGCATCCAGGAGCGTTCGGCGAGGCACTTGGCATCCAGTGGGACTCGGCATCCATAGCGTTCGGCATCCGTAGTGCTCGGCGACCAGGAGACTCGGCGTCAAGCAGTGTTCGGCATCAACTGGCACTCGGCAACAACCTATGCTCAGCGTCAACTAGTGTTCGGCATCCCATGGTACTCGGCATCCGGAGTACTCGGCATCCAGAGGTACTCGGCGTCAGTAGAACTCGGCGATAGGATAACTCGGCAACGAGAGCGTTCGGCATTCAGAAGGCATTCAGTGTGCACAACTACGCAAGATAACGATATCATTCGACCTACATACATTGATCGGTCAAGAGCTTCGAACAGAGATACGTTCGGCTTCACTGCAACCATCCTACGCTTCCCATACATCAGACGAACCATTCAGCACAGAAAGGACCGTTCGGCATGGAAAGGACCGTTCGGCATGGAAAGCACCGTTCGGCATGGGAAGGACTGTTCGGCATCAAAGCGTTCGGCGTACCTGGTTCGGCATGCAGCGACCACTACACCTGGGCTAGAGCGTTCGGTTATCAAGCCCACTTGGGTAGTCCAGCCCACCTTTGCCTATAAATAGAGGGGCAGGGTCACAGGGAAATGGATCCTTTTTTGGAGAGAAAACACCGGGGAGACTCTGCCATTTGCAAGACTCATCTTCTCTACTTAACAATTTCACTCAAGCATTTGATTCACGAATTGTATTTGTAATCAACTATAAAGGAAATCAATAAAGTTGAACAAAGTGGACGTAGGCAATTACTCTGAACCACTATAAATTTGGTGTTCTTACTTTCTGAATTTAAATTAGCATTGTCTTCTCTGTTTAATTTACTTTCATCACTTATATCTCTACACAATCTTTCTGAACGAGGTTAGTGACCAATTTTGGTGCTAACACATAATATACCGTGAAGCTTTGCGAAGGACTTGTCGCTTTTCATTTCTCTTCTTTGGCAAGAATCCACGCAATAGGTATTCTTTAAATGGAGTCATCCATGATTCCCTCTCAGGCTCCATTTCCAGTATTTGGTCAAATTACATCATATTTATACTTGGGGTTTGGAATGTCTCAATTTTAACTAAGCCTATCTGTTGTGCATCACCAGTACTCGCGAGGTTTGCCAATGAATCGGCTTCTCCATTCTGCTTATATGGGATATGCGAAATGTCATAGTATTCGATATCTGCCAACAACTCCTGAACTCAGGTAAGACACAAGGCAAGTCATTGTCCCTTAGTCTGATAATATCCTCTTACCTAATACACCACCAGTTGTGAGTCACAAAAGATTTCAAGAGACTTTGCTCTGTGCTCCCTAGCGAGTTTTAGCCCTATGATCAATGCTTCATATTCGGCTTCATTATTTGTAGCAGGAAAATCAAGCTTCAAAGCGTAGCAAATTGACCGGTTCTCAGGGGTTGCGAGAACAATCCCAGCTCCGGAACAATGATCATCAAATGCTTCGTTGGTGTACATCTTCCATCGTACAGTGGGGATTACTCCATTCTCTGGGGCTCGTCCTGCATGGTAAACTCCGCTATAAAGTCTGCCAATGCTTGTCCCTGAATAGCTCTTCGCGGCAGATATGTAATGTCGAACTGGCTAAGCTCGATGTTCCATTTAAGTAACCTTCCAGACGTCTCAGGTCGTTGTAGGACCTGTCATAATGGCTGGTTGGTATAAACGTTGATTGAATGGGCCTAAAAATATAGGCAAAGCTTGCGCGACACGATCACCAAGCAGTACGCCAGTTTCTCTATCTTTGGGTAGCTTCTTTCTACATCTGTTAATCGTCTACTGATGTAATACGCCGATCTCTGAATCTGGTTCTCCTCACGAATCAAGGAGGTACTTATGGCACGTGGTGATACAATCATGTAAATATACAACTCCTCATGGTCTACCAACTTTGACAAGACAGAGGGTCTCTCCAAATGATCCACCAAAGCTCGGAATGCGCCTTCACAATCTTGCATCCACTCGAAATTCCTCTTTCCTTTCCTTATTAGATCGAAGAAACGAATGCATTTAACGGTTGCCCTAGAGATGAACCGACTCAAAGCAGTAACCTTCCCGTTCAAACTCTGCACATGTTTAATGGTTATAAGCGCTTGTATGTCTCGAATGGCTTGAATCTTTTCTAGATTAACTTCAATTCCTCGAGCATTGAAAATAAAGCCCAAGAACTTCCCTGACACAACACCGAATGAGCACTTTAAAGGGTTGATTTTCATGTTATAGGATCGAAGGATATCGAATATCTTTGCTAAGTCTCGAATGTGATCATTTGATTGTTGTGACTTCATGAGCATATCATCCATATAGACTTCCATCGTCCTCCCAATCTGATCCTTAAACATTCGATTAACCAGACGTTGATAAGGTCGCTTCAGCATTCTTTAACCCGAACGGCATCACTACGTAACAATATAACCCAACATCCGTGAAAAAACCGGTATGTTCCTGATCTGGGATGTGCATCAAGATTTGGTTATACCCCGAGTATGCATCCATAAATAATAACAATTCATGCCCTGTAGTTGAATCAACTAGCTGATCAATTCTACGCAGAGGAAAACTATTTTTAGGGCATGCCTTGTTCAGGTCCGATTAGTCAATGCACGTTCTCCACTTCCCGATCGCCTTCTTCACCAGCATGAGGTTAGATATCCATTCGGGATAGAGAGTGTCGCGAATAAACCCGTTGACTTTAAGTTTATCCACCTCCTCTTTAAGAGCAACGGATCTCTCTGGATCCATGCCCCATCTTTTCTGTTTTACTGGAACATATTTCAAATCAACTGTTAATGCATAGCTCGCAATGGCAGGCGAGATCCTACACATGTCAGAATGAGTCCAAGCGAACACATCCAGATTCGCTCAGAGGAAATCAATAAGTTCTCTCATCATCGAAGGACTGAGTTGCGATCCAATTTTCAACACCCGCGACGGGTCGTCGTGGCTGACTGTAATATCAATCGTCAACTCAGCTGGCGCTGCCTTAGTCCCCTTGGGTTCCTCCTTATCATTCCTCAGATCTATATCTCTATAGAACCGACTGTGGTACCCAAGCCAAGCCTTTGGTGCCATTTTTCAATCTTCAGTAACTTGGATGTGGATAAACTTGTCCACACCTTTTCCCTTCACTTTTTGCTGAGCCTCTCTCAACTCCGCCACATAACAGGCACGTCCAGTCGCCTAATCACCATGCACAACACCTACTCCATCATCAGTCGGAAATTTCAACGTCAAACACCATAGGGCTAAAGCTGCCTGAAATTCAGCCAGGGCCGGACGACCCAGAAAAACATTGTACGGTGAATCCACGTCCAAAACAATGAACGGTAGGATCCGCACCTTCCTATGTTCACCTTCTCCCAACTCAACTGGCAATTCGACATAACCTACTGCTTCAATAGCCACACCGTTGAAACCGTGTATACGAGCTTTAGATGGTTTCAAATTCTTAGCCTCCATCCTCATTTGATCATATGTCTTCTTAAAGTTAATGTTAACAGAATTTCCACAATTAATCAAAACTCTTCTCACCAGAGCAGGGCCAATCATAACTAAGATAACCATCGGATCAATAGTAAGGGCCTTTACTTTATCGGCATCCTTGTTCCCAAATACTATATCATCTGTCATTGTACGATGTTGCTTGGTCGGAGTTCCATCCTTCATATTTGAACAACGTTCAAAATCCACATGTCTCATTGAACTAGCATAGCACTCCATTTCCTACCAACTCCTATCTGCAGGATGCAGTCCACCAACTATCATGTTTATTACTAACTTTCCACCGGTTCGTGTAGGCTCCTCAGCCCTACGTGGAGCCTGCCCTCGATTGGGGTCAGACGTGACAAACTCCTGCAACTTTTCTCCCAAATCAATTTCCCAATGGCATTCTAGAGATGCCTACATTCGTTCATATTGTTCCCATAACATTCATGAAACCGACAATACTTTTCGGTTTGCTTTTGTGTCACTATCGACTCTTTCGGACATGGCTTCTTATATGGAAAAGTATTGCAGGTGGATAGGTAAATGTTCTCCAGGGATCCATTCAAAGGTGTATAACTGTCAAACATAGGAAACCTAGACCTCGGCCTTCCGGGCTCCCTCTTCCGATCTCGATTCTTTTCACCACTTTTTTTCTGCTGATTCAGCTTATTTTGAACATTGACCTACACCTTCCCAGAACTCTCGTTAGACTGCTTATCACGATGTTGCTTTGCACTGCTTCCCCACTGGGTTGTGGGGCATTACCCTTCCTAGACAACCTGGCTTCCTCCTTTCTCATAAACTGGGCCACCTTTGAATAGAAATGTTCCAGCATGGCCGGTGGTTTTCCAGCTAGCCAGTCACCGAATTCAGATTTCGGTCGACCCCTCTCGTCACAGCCATGAGTATCGCGTGATCATTTGGGTTGCTAACTTCAGTGGCCGCAACATGAAATCTCTGCAAATAGTCCTTCAGTGATTCCCCCAGAGCCTAGATTACACTCGATAATGACATCACATCATTAGGGTGAGTAGCGTGGATCCGAAACTACTCCAAAAACCTGGTTGCCAGTTCGTTGAATCTTGAGATTGATCGTGGGGGTAATCTTGTGAACCATATCGTGGCGATCCCTGAGAGATTTATAGGGAGCATCTACATTTGTGTCATCGTTCTCCCTTGCTGAGTCCATCAACCATTCGTACCTCATGATGTGCTGCATGGGGTCGATTTCCCTTCATAAGCAAGCATCGTAGGCATGTTAAACCTTCTAGGATACTCCGCACGTGAAACACTATCAATAAATGGGGAGTGGCTCCTAGAGACTCCCCAATCATCATTTGTCAAGCCCTGGTTCTCCTTCGCATGCTGTTTGAACTTTGTGGATAAGTCTGGTGTCTGGATTGGTGGCGCCAAGCGGTGGTCGTGCTCCACCTCTCGTGAATGTTCCAGTCGGTGTCTTCGGGCCACTTCACGCCTCCTTGGCCTATCATTCTCCTGATGTGCACTCTGATCATTCACTTCATTATCATTCTGGAGAGGTAGTTGGTCAGCATCCAAACGTACTACATCGTCCAAGTTGCCAGATCCAAGTCGAGCATGACCCCCAACTACAGTTGAGGAGCAGTCCCCCTGGCTGAGGGATCGATACCGACCCCTAGGAAGAGATCGGCATCGACCCATCTTGGGAGACCATGTTGGTCTGCCAAGCGTTGTTTCGATGTCCCTATTCATGCTGCTTTAACTCTGAGCCACCTTCGCCTGTGATGTTTGTTTGATGAAGTTGAACTATCAGATGCTGAGTAAGAAGCAAGATCCCTTCTGGCGCTTTGGCACTACTGTTGAACAATCTGGTTCATCAAGTTGGCATTAGTCTAGATTTGCTCATTTAGCTGCCTACGACTTTCCATCAACTCTCTCATTAGGTCATTGAATTCAACTCTAGTTATAGAATCAGTGGGGATCTAGACTACAGCAGGCTCCACATTCACATTAGCAGGTTGATTGCTTGGACCCTCTTGTTGGACACGGGTAGTTTTGTTGGCATCAACATTCTAGGAAGTAGATCTGCTGCACCTCACCATTCTAGATTTCTTTTCTTAGATCTTGATAAATCTGAATAGTATCTGCAAGCTCCTAAAGACGAATCTGGATCTCCTACAAAGGATTTCCTCAATCCAGTGGCAACAAAAGTGATCCTAACAGCTTGAGAATCAACGTTCTCAGTGAAAGCACCAAAATGTTTGCAACCAAATTGGCCATAAACACCCAAGAACAGATTTAAATAGTGGAATAAACGAAGAAATTAAATGGAAATAGAGGGAGATCACAAAATATCAAGAAAAATGCAGCAGAAAGTAAAAACAACAAGATGCGACACCTCATTCCCTAACAGTGTCACCAGTAACTCGCCCTTAATCTAAGTCTCAATCGTGTGCTCATAATCTAGGTTTGCTTCCCTTTTGTAATCGTATCGGTTGAGTTATGGATTTTGGGGCTCGCGTATATCTGAAGTGTCCCTAGGTGAGCGAATCCATAGGTTTTGTTAAGTTAGGCGAGATTGAGAGAGGGGACGAAATGTGACGATTAAATATTTAAATGTTTTATTTAAATATTACGTCGTCAATTGGATTAAATTCCAAAATGTAACTTTTTGTATATAGTCGAATCCAGACTCGAGACCACTTCCATTGAGTTTAAAACGACATTTACAACTTGTTTAAGTATAAACATCGATATGTTTGGAGTTGATTAAGATTTTGATATTTTCAATTGGGCTTTGGGTTAGGTTCAAGCCCACTTAACCAATAAGAGACCCAAACTCTTCTACCTAATAGCTCCCACTCCACTCCTCTTCATTCATTCATTCCATATTCTAAATTCCTAACATTTAAGTCCTAGGAAGAATGGTGGGAAGAGGAAACTAAAATTCCTAAGCCCTAGTTCTCTTAGGAAATTCAAATTCAAGTTCCAAAATCATGGAGAAGCTTAGGTAAGCATGCTCTTCATCTTCTCCATCTCAATTCCTCTTCAATTCTTGATTTTTCCTATAACCTAACTTAGGAAATTCACTGCGTGTGATCATAGATTGAAGGTTCTTGAAGTGAAGTTGAAGAGAGATTGATCTTGCTTTGTTTTAGAGCTTCTTATTCCTTGTTTTTGAGTTTAAAGGTGAGTTCTTGAGCTCATATCTATGTCTATAGCTTTCATTGTTATTAGGTATGAATTCCTAACATCTTATTCTTGTTCAATTGCTTTTGATTTGAATTGGTTTGGTGAATTTTCCAATTTTGGTTTTGAAATCAAAATTTATGAAAATCCTACTATGGATGTTTGGACATGTTATTTGGGGTGTATCGAAGAGCCTATAGGGCTGGGTTGTTTCTTGGCATAAATCCCAAGCCTCCATCACTCATTCGATCGCTTCTGAGTTGATTTGGCCATTAATGGCCTAGGCAAATTTCTGCCCAGCTCAGGCAACCAGACGTCTGATTGAACCTACCAAACGTATGGTAGAGGCTTCTGAAAAAAAATATAAAAACATAAATAAAATAAAATTCCAGAGCCTAGGGTCAGATGTCTGGTCCTGTTAAATTTTTCCTATTTGCCTATTTTTGAGTGGATTTCCAATTTTTTATCGATCTTTGACGATCCGAATGGATATTGTCAATCAATGCCGACTTTGATGACTTCTTTTCTGGATTTTTGGTGTTTACATTTGATGGATTTGATATCGATTTCCATGGTTTTGATTCACGTTATTGAAATGTGGATTTTTGGTGATAGATTGATTTTACAATCGTTTCTATGATTTATCACTTTAAAATACAAAGGTTTCTATACTAGTGGTAAATACTCAAACTCTTTCACAAAAATGATTTCAACATTACTTTTAATACAAAGCTCATTTTTAAAACTGTTTTCCAGTCTATTAGTATATACAAACCTTTACCTCATTCGTATGAGAAATCTAATTAAACGACTTAGCAAAACAAGTGGTATGAAACACATGCGTTTACTTCGTCGGTTAATTCTTGGACTTGTTCGATTGAAATCTCATGACAATTTTCGAGTGGAAATCTACAATCTGTTCGTAAATATTTAAGTTAAGCAAGTGGTTATGGGACATGAAGCTAAACTCATTTATTTACTAGCTTAGTGTAATTTACACTTATTTTCGAGTGGAAGTCTACAATTTGTTCGTAAATATTTAAGTTAAGCCTGGTTATGGGACATGAAACCTAACCAATTTATTTACTAGCTTAGTGTAATTTACACTTATTGATCAATGATGATCATTTTGAGGTTTAGACTAGCGATATGTGATGTCTCTTTGTCCGCATAGGGGACTATACACCATTTAGTAGAGCTTCGTCTCATTTTTATGGGCTAGCGACCCATGGTCTTTTAACCGTTTATGGAGTTCGGTTCATCAAGCGTACCATTGTACTATGTCGTTGTTTTGGCTTATTTGAGTTTTAGGTTCCTCGGGCATATCGTTGTACTACGTCGTTGTTCTGACTTATTTGAGTTTCAGGTTCCTTGGGCGTACCGTTGTACTACGTCGTTGTTCCGGCTTATTTAATTTTCAGGTTCCTTGGACGTACCGTTGTACTACGTCGTTGCACTAGCTCTATGGGTTAGCGCCCCATAGGATAGCGTCCTATTGTGATACACGTGTTGGTGAGTTTTCATGCTCCCGTGGTGATAGGCCTCCCCCTTTTATGTTTTTTGGATTTTTAATTATGGATTTCTGGAATTTATGTTTCACCAATTTTTTGCGATTTGCATTGATATGTTTTGTCAATATTTGAGGTTTGGTGAATAAGCTAAAGAATATGATATTCTTTTTTGGTATTTGAGGAGACTTGAGATATTGTATGATTATTATTGTTATCATATATATTTGTCATATCTCTTATCTTATCTTATCTTACATGATAATTGTAGCTAGACTGATCCGTTTATTATTTTTCTTCTTAAATAATACTCGGGTCAGACCGAGGTGTTTCAGGTGCTTCCACTTGACTGCTTAGCAGGGACTAGCTTTTGACTTTTGGCTAACTACTTTAGCATAGTAGTATTTGTTTTTCATACATTCGAGATAGAGACTCCTTAACGTATACATATTCTTTTGAGAAGCACTTGTACCTATTCTTTTGTGATGTAGTGGATCTTGTATGACCACTACTATGATGTTCACTTCTATGTGTTATATTCATATCTGTTTCTGCCTTAGTGATATAAATATCTGTGACTGATTTTGTGTTTTGCTTATTTTATAATGATTTCGAAGGCCACTTAGCCACTGTGTAGTAGATTTGAGTTTGGATTAGATATGTCAAATTTCTTCTTGAAATGAAATGCATGATATACTATCTGACGTATCGATTCTCGCTCAAACCAATTACATAGATGGTCACTCCTTAGCAGCCTTGTTCTTCGTGCTAGTCGATAGCATTACCCCGTAGTGTCATTGGCTAGTGTGAGTATAGAGGTGGGGCGTCACAGGTGTTCCATACGGGTGAGCACCACACTATCGAAGACGCTTTCTAAGAGAGTCTAGTACTAATGGAAACTAGGTACGCACGTTTTCTGGCACACATGGTACGGGTGGATGTCGGTGCAGTACAATAAGTGGCTACATGTAAAGATTAAATTGGAGCCCGGTACTCGCGGGAGTTCCTATGAAATGAACTACGGTGTAGTACAATAAGAGGCATGTTGGTATAGTTATGATAGGAAGTAGTTCCTATTTTGGTTGACCATTAGTGTGAGGTTCGATCAGTAGATTCGACTCATTGAGTTAGATATGGATCCCTTGGCGTTGAACTTAGGAGTTCACATACACTTGTTATACATCGTATATCACTTTGAGTAGATTTAAAGTTAGGTGCACTTAATCATCACTTATTAAACCTATTCTCATTCACCAGATTTTTTCTAACCTATTCCTTTTCCATCCTTTTCCCCACTATAGGTGGATAGAGCAGTAGGTGTTTTGCCAATTTTGGATACTTGGAGAGAGATTCTGCTTCTCTTAGAGGCTGCTTTTACCTCATCTTCTCTTCATGTACTATTTTATCATATTAGTACGGTTATTTTCTTTTATCAGACTTTGAAGGATATTTTTTTATGTACTATGATTTGGATCACGTACTGATATTATTTGAAGACTATGATTTGATATTTTTTGAAACCGGTATTTTATGTGACATTTACATATCTTATTTCTTTCGATGTGATACGAATTTGATAGTTAGTTTGTTTAGATTATATTTATCGACCATATTCGCTAAGGTATTAAAGTTTTAAAAATAAAATGATCCATATTTCTCGATGCGACGCTTTTGGAGCGTGTCTAGAAGTGCAGGTTGTCACAGTTAGTATCAGAGCCAGGTTCAATGTTCCTTGGGATTAGGACCGTATTGAGAGACGTATTTTGGAAACCTTTTAAAAAAATGGTTTCCAAGGTGAACTTCAAAAAGGTTTTCTAAATTTTTTTCAGAAATGGTCTTTTTAGAAGTGTGTATATATATAAATAAAGTATTTCAAAAAGCTTTCTAAAATTTCCATATTCGAAAAATCCCTCCTATTTGTGCCTATGTTATCTCTTATCTCTTAATTGTGTTTATGCTATATGTGGAAATTACTAATGAAGTATGTAACATTCACAGATAGAAGAAGTCTGATCCCATAGGTTCTGGCTCTAGCGATGCAGTTGAGATCCCTAGCGTGAACAGTCCTATATGGTTCCGTCGGTATCTTCAGGTTAAGGGTCAGGCCGATCTAAATCCCACTAGAGAGCCCATGGAGAGAGCGATGGGTGAGGTTCCTACCCGCCCGCCTACTGCTTTAGGTTTTGCTAAGCTACGCAAAGACCTTTCTAGTCTCGGAGGAAAGCCATATATGTGGGCATATTTTTACGTGGATTCTAGAGCACCGCACTTGTGAGAGGATATTTGATCTAATGGGCTTCACTAATGTTGTAAGGAGGCAGCTAGCCACCTGACAGCTGCAAGGTGAGGCATTGAGCTGGTAGGAGGTTATCAGGGATGAGTCTAATGAGGCTGATATTTCTTGGGATGAGTTTCATATGAGGTTTGAGATGAAGTTCATTTCTAGTGCAGAAGAAGGCAAGGAGCTAGAGAAGTTAATCTATCTCAAGCTGGGAGATATGACAGTCAAGGAGTATGTGATCCAATTTAATGAGCTGACTTGGTTTGGTATGGAGTTGATTTGTGCACCATATAAGAAAGTTTTAAATTTGCTAAGGGATTGAATCAGCCACTTCAGGATTTAGCTTGAGTTAAATTCCAATGGATGCTACCCATGAGAGGCTAGTAGAGATGGCTTTGCTAAACATTGTCTCCACGAAAGAAGTAAAGGAGGAGGCTCTGAAGGTTGTGGAGAAGGGGCAACAGAAGGGTAAGAAGAAGGAAGGATTTGGACCGAATGGGAAGATTCAGAAGAAGTGCTTGAGATGCAACAGGTGTAGCAGGCAAGAACATTTTTCTAAGGACTATGTGGTTGATCTCTCCAAGATGAAGTGTTATAATTGTGATTAGTTTGGGCATGTGAAGCGAGCTTGCACCGCACAACCAAGAGCTTCCACTCAGACTTCTACTCAAGTGGTACTGACTTATGCACTAGAGACAGTCCTAAACCCTAGTGCACTGCCAATAGTGGATAAAGGTAAGAAAGCGGCGATCGAAGGTGTGTTAATTCTTTCCAGTTTATTTATTCATGCCTTATTTTACATTTTGGCTTCACGTTATTTTATCTCTAGTAGACTTCGATGACTTGCACTTAGACACTAGTATTGTCACAGTCCCTATAGTTGTGTCAAACTCCATAGAAGGATCGACCTATTTACCTGTGTTTTTTAAGGGTTTGAAGTTGTTTATCTTAAGGGTCAAGTTTGATTGTGATGCCTTCATATTGGGATTCTCTGGGTTTGGGTTAATATTAGGCATGGACCGGATGACCATGTTGGCACTATTTTAGACTGTGATAGGAAGGTTGTTAGGTTGAGCACATGTAGTGGACATAGCTTAGAGGTTCATTACAACCCTCGAGGATATGTTGTGTAGAGCTACTTATATTCGTTGGACTTATCACTTCACGAGCTTAGTGCAGTGCTTGTAGTTAGAGATTTTCCTGATATTTTTACGGAGGTCATCGATCTCCCGCCCCAAAGAGAGATCGAGTTTTGGATCTATCTAGTTGAGAATGCTAGACATGTCACCTTACCATTGAGGCATATGGCTCCAGAGGAAAGACACGAGTTAAATAAGCAGGTTAATGAGCCATTGGAGAAGGGCTTCATCTGGAGGAGCATTTTAGAGTGGGGAGCACCAGTCGTCTTTACAACCAAGGCGGATGGTTCTCTCAGACTCTACATTGATTATAGGAAGCTTAATAAATTGATAAAGAAAAATCATTATCCTTTGCCTCGCATAGACGATCTCTGTGAACAGTTAGTTGACACTAGAGTATTCTCTCGGTTTGATTTAGCTCCCGGATTTCATCAGTTGCATGTAGCCAATGACAATATTAAGAAGACAACATTCCATACACCCGATGGATTGTATGAGTGGTTAGTCAGTCCTTTGGACTGACCAATGCACCCACCTACTTTGTTGATTTAATGAGATGAGTATTTAGGGGGTTGATTAACAAATTTGTTGCAGTGTTTGTGGATGATATCCTTGTATACTCGAAGAGTAAGGAGGAGCATGCATTGCATTTGGAGGAGTTTCTCAATACCCTCTATGCACATATGCTTAAGGCAAAGTTTTTGAAGTGCCACTTTTGGAGAAAGGAGGTACGCTTTTCGGGACGCTTCGCTTAGAGAGTGGCTTAGCAGTTGACCCTAGTAAGGTGGCAGTGGTTCAGGATTGACATGTTTCGAAGAATGCCAAAGAGGTAAGGAGATTCCTCAGTCTGACCGGCTATTATTGGTAGTTCATTAAGGACTTCATGAAGATTTCCTCTCCACTGCCCCATCTTACCAAGAAGAATTTAGCCTTTTCATGAGATGCGAAGGCAAGGATTCTTTCATTAGATTGAAGGAGTCGTTGACTAGTGTGCGCATGTTGGTTTTGCTGAATGGGGTGAAACCATTTACAGCTTATATCGACACCTATTGTATGGAGTTAGGCACGGTATTGATGTATGAAGGAAGGCTAGTGTACTATGCAAGGTGGCAGTTGAAGACATATGAGAGGAACTATCCTACACATAATCTTGAGTTGGCAACCATTGTCTTTGCACTCAAGTCATGGAGGCATTATCTTTTAGGAGAGCGATTTGAGCAGTATATTGATCATAAGTCCTTAAAGTATTTGTCCCAAAAGGACTTGAACCTGAGGCAGTAGAGGTGGATGGAGTTCTTAGCGTCTTATGATTTTCATAACTTTTATACCTCGGGAAAAGGTAATGTAGTAGTAGATGCTTTGAGCAGATAGCAAGTAGTGTTGATTCCATTGTTCTTAGAGTGGAGACATCTTAAGTATTTATCTACCTTTGATTTTCGCCCATCATCAGATATTACCCCTTGATTGCTAGCAGCTATAGATGTGTAACCTATTTTGATGGAGCATGTCTAATTTAGGCAAAGGGAGGATAAGGAGCTAGTAGATATCATGGAGACGATTGGTATAGAAAGGATTGGTAGATGGGAGTCATCGAATCACTTGAGGCGTTATGCCATGGACTCAGGAGGATGGTTATCGAGAGATGATAGACTTTGTATTCCTCACAGTATAGAGTTGACTGATGCAGTATTAGCTGTGTCTCACCGTTCTGAGAAGACCATTCATTCTAGTAGTGAAAAAATGTATATGGACATGAGTAGAGTTTTCTATTGGCCTGATATGAAGAAGCAAGTGATGGAGTATGTAGTGAGTTGTATTACTTGCCAGAGGGTGAAGGCAGAGCAGAAGAAGCCGGGAGGATTATTGGAGCCGTTGGATATTCCTCAGTGGAAGTGGGAGAGTATTTCCATGGATTTTATAGATGGTCTATCTAGGAGTCGAAGAGCGAATGAAAGCATTTGGGTCATAATAGATCGGTTGATCAAGTGCGCTCATTTCATACCAATGAGGAGTACTAGGACAGCAGCATCATTGGCGGCCCTATACATGAGAGAGGTTGTTAGGTTACATCGAGTTCCTATTTACATAGTTAGCGGCTGAGATATACTTTTCACTAGTGAGTTCTATAGGAAGCTTTGGAGACTGAGTTGAGTTTGAATACTGCATATCATCCCCAGATGAATGGACAGATGGAGAGAGTGAATCGAGTTTTGGAGGATTTACTTCAGATGTGCATTATAGATTTTGGAGGTTCATGGGAGGATCATTTACCACTGGTGGAGTTTACCTACAACAATAACTATCAAGCTAGCATTGGGATGGAACCATTCGAGGCGTTGTATGGTTGACCTTGTAGATCACCATCGTGTTGGTAAGATATGATAGATAGGATTATTCTAGGGTCGGACATTGTCAAAGAGACATCGAAGAAGTTGGATCTGATATATAGGAGAATGAAGACTACTCAGGATAGGAAGAAGTCGTATGCTGACATGAGGCATACGGAGCTAGAGTTCGTAGTGGGAGACATGGTATTTGGGAAGATATCACCCCTTAGACATGTGAAAACATTTAGTACCTTAGGGAAGATAGCACCAAGATTCATAGGAAATTCCTTTAAGGACTATAGAGTTGAGCTTCTGGAGAAGATGGCAGGGATACATGACATATTCCATGAGTCACACTTGCAAAAGTGCTTACACGATACGACTCCCATTGTCGAGCCAAGTCAATTGGAGGAGGTTAAGGTTGAGCATGAGTCACTTGTTCGCAATGCACCTACACGTATTCTAGAGCATGGTACAAAGCAACTCCGCAACATGGTTATTAGACTAGTCAAAATTCAATGGGGAGACGATCCAGTGGAGAGTGTATGCTCGAGGAGAAGATTAGAGCTTCCTACCCACAACTCTTTTCTAGTACATCTTTAATTTGAATCTTTTATTAGTTTAGAACTCTTATGATAGAACTTAGGTGGTATACCCGAATAAGTAGAGACTATTGGATGATAGGAATGGTTGTAAACGTGTCGATAGGACATGTTATGGGTAACGAATGCTAATGGATGAATATGGATGCTTAGAGATGTATTGTTTGTATGGTACTCTTTTACACGCTAGGACAGTATACCCTTTAGATACACACACACACACTCACTTATATCTAGTTGCACGCTATTTCTTGATTATTAGATGCTAGTGGATGTTAAGTATGTGGATGTTGCACATGTTTGAATGGTTATGCATGCGTATAGAATTACAAGTAAACTATTTAAGATGTTGCATACATTCAGATGCATGAACATTTTTGCATAACAGGAAGTCGACTGAATCAGTAGATCGACTACTCGTTTGCGTTAGCATAGGGTCATGTGCATTTCACGTTGCATATATAAATACACACACACACACATGTTGCATTAAAAAAATTCCTTTAAGGACTATAATTGCACATGGATGATGGATGAGTAGATGGATGGTAGTTATTGGTTGTTGTGTGTGAGTTACATTCTTCCATCCTTTGATATTGCAGACGAAATCCTTTTAAGGAAGGGAAAATGTAACACCCCAAAAATTAAGCTGAATTAAGTAAGAAAATTCAATTAAAAGTACAATAAGGACTTAAAACAAAATTTTCACAAATGTCTGAATCTGGCTACAAAACTTGCACCATTGTGTTTACATAGTCTAGGTCGACCTAGGTCGAATAGGGGCTGTCGACCCAACATGAGACTTTTCGAGTAATTAGTGAACTGGAGCGATGTGAATGAACTGTAGTGATTAATTTATTGCATCTGAAGTAGTTGATGGGTGGACTGGATTGCTAGCTAAATTGATTTAATGGCCCTAAGTGTTAACCTAACCCTATAAATAACTACAAAACTAAACCCTAATTCTAGTTTCGAATGAACAGTAGGGGAAACTCTATTAATTTTTCCACTGTAAACCCTTATTTTCCCAAACCCTAAAATCAAAATCAAATCCTATTCAAACTAGAATCAAGGGCAAGCAATCAAAGGAGAACTAAGGCGATCTAAGAAAGGAGCCATCGATTGGAGGCCAGGTTTCTCAGGATCTTGAGCTTAGGCTAAAGGCGAATGAACATAGATTAACAATTTGATTAATGTAATGGATTTTAAATCATTCTAAATGATTAAATGCTAGAAACCCTAGATTTGAACTTTTTAATTTTAATTTGAATTTTTCTAAACCCTAATTTGATCCCAAAAACCTAAAAACCAATTTACAATAAATGGAAATTTAATTAGTTAAATTGAATACCTATTTAATGTTAGTCTGATACTTATTAATTCTAAACTTGGGAACCCTAAATTAAAAACCCTAATTGAATTAAAATTGGACACTAAGATGATATTCGAAAAATTAAGGTTAATTAACTGGAAATTAGGATTAACTGGAATCATTAATCGCCTGGAATTAATGATAATTAACTAAAATAAATCGATGATTAAAAACTAGACAAAACTTTAAATTTTATACACGAACAGTTGACCTTGGGAATTCTGGGTTGACCTATAGCGGTCGACCTGGGGTTTGTCTGGGTCGACTGTTCGAATGGAAAATGCTTAAATCGCACCTTGGCCTAAAGCACAAATTTAATAATAAGATTTGTATAATTCAGTTGGAAATTATATGAATCATGGACTATTGATTTAACTAATTTCGGCTAAGTATTTCACCACGTTTGATATTGGTATGGGCGAATACATATTTTGCATTAGTTAATTTGGTATAGGCGATGCATATCGCATAAACAAAGTTGATAAGGCTGATTTATTTTTCATAGGCTTAGGGGTGTTCTGTATGGGTGAGCGTAACACCGTCGGAGACACTTTCTGAGAGAGTCTGGTACTAACGGGAGATCCAGATGTGCACGTTTTCTGGCGCAAAGTGGTACAGGTGGATGTCGATGTAGTACAATAAGTGGCTATATGCGTCGATTAAATTGGAGTCTGCTACTAGCGGGAGTTCCTATGAAATGAACCCCGATGCAGTACAATAAGAGGCATGTTGTTATAGTTACGATGGGAAATTAGTTCTCATTTTGGCCGATCATTAGTGTGAGGTTCGATCAGTAGGTTCAACCCATTGAGTTAGATAAGAATCTCTAGGCGTTCACCAAAGGAGTTCATGGACACATGTTATACATCCTATATCACTTAGAGTAGATTTAAAGTTAATTGCACTTAATCATCACTTATTAAACTTGTTTTCATTCACCAGACTTTTGTCCGACCCATTCCTTCCATCCTTTTCCCTACCCCAAGTGGACAGAGCGGTTGGCGATTTGCCCATTTTGGGTACTTGGAGAGAGAATTGTGCTTCTCTTAGAGGTTGCTTTCACCACATCTTCTCTTCATGTACCATTTTATCATATCAGTATAGTTATCTTCTTATATCAGACTTTGAGGGATATTTTACTATGTACTTTGATTTGGATCGCGTACTGATACTTTTCCGAGATTGTGATTTGATATTTTCTAAGACTGGTATTTTCTGTGATATTTACATGTATTATTTCTTCCATTGTGATATGTATTAGATAGTTAGTTTATTTTAGATTATATCCATTGATCTTAGTTTCTAAGATATTAAACTTTTAAAAACCCAAAAATCCGTATTTATTGGCGCGATGCTTTTGGAGCATATTGAGAAGTGCGGGTTGTCACACGACCTATTTACTTGGTGTAAGGATCTATAGAGATTGATCCAAGTGGTTGCTGGAATTGTCCCAATCATAAATACCATACTGAAAAGGTTCGGTATGGCGAATTTTAATCATGAATATTTTTTAATGCAATCTAGAATTGTTCTTTCTAAGAAGGATGCTCGTTATACTGATGAGGAGAATCAGTGTATGAAGTGGATATTATATTCATTCGTAATTAGTTCTATCATACAACTATGTTATGTACTAGACCAGATGTGGCTCATGCATTAGGATTCGTATGTCGATATCAGTCTAATCACGGAGAGAAACGTTGGTCGGTTGTAAAAGTTATTATTAAGTACTTAAGAACTACTAAAGATTTATTCCATATATATAGGATGAAGACCTTGTTATGAAGGAGTATACAAATTCTAGCTTTCAGAGTGATATCGACGATAGTAAATTGGTGCCTAGTTATGTATTCACATTGAACAGCGGATTGATTAGTTGGAAAAGTTCCATGCAAGAGATAGTAGCTAATTCAACACTGGGGTCTAATACGTCGCTCTCAATGAAGCAACTAAAGAAGCGGTTTGGACGCATAAATTTATGGCTAAGCAAACGGTGTTTCCAAAAGTTGAAAAACCCATAACATTGTTATGTAATAATAGTGCAACGACGCAGATCATAATGGAGCCTATATCTCATAAGAAATCAAATAAATACATTCTCAAAAGTTCCACTTTATTAGGGTGTTCATCGCTACAAAAGAAGTTATGATTAAAAGAGTAGACACTAAGGAAAACATAGTGGATCTATTCATGAAGGAACTATCTCGAACGGTTCTAAGCAAACTGATGGAAGGAATTGGATTGAGATTGCACCATTGGCTCCCAAGTGCAAATGAGAAACTAATATAGTTAGGGCGTGTGCCCTATGGGTAAATATGTAATTTATTGTAAATTATTTACCTTATAGTGAAATTTCATTTGAAATAAAAGGTGTTTTTCTTCATATTATATATTTTTCATATTGTGGTGTGTTAATTAATTAGTTATTTTAAGTATATTTAATACAAAATTGTTAAATGATATGTGACATGATAGTAATTACAATGTGTTTTAATCATGAGAAATTTATCATGTTAAAATAACATATATTTTAAATATTCCTAGTCAAGATGTTTCGAGAAAGGATATCGATTCATCCGTCGAGACTAAAATATGTAAAGCTCTCCAAATGTTGGGTAGTGCATAACTCACGGTAGTTGAGGGCACTAAGAGGTTATGTAATAATAGTTATTGGATAACCATAAAACGATTCACTCAAGAGTTTTATGTTAGTTAATATAACTAAGGTCAAATAAAGAATAGCAAAGTTATAGTATTACACCATTCTCTCGACTTGAGAATAATATTAAACTTCAATATAGATACTCCACTTTGTTTATAATTAAATCATGACATGACATACATCGAACAACTACAGTTAGATTTGAGTTGAAGCATTGGAAGTAAACACTATTCAATAATGAATTCGTCTTCTTAGTCTCGTGACAAACTATAGTCAACCCAAACGTAAAAGTCTCTAGACAGAGCAGTACAGTTAATAATATATTGAACCAAGTAGTTTGTTTGGACAAACCTAGTTGAATGTGGACGATATTTGATATTTGACCAAAACTAAATTCTTAAGTTCTAATGTGATATAGTTTTGACGAAGAGAATTAGAGTAAGTAACCGTAACTACCAGGTACCATTAATATTGTAAACTTGGATTTTACCACAAAGATATGTAACTGGTAAATTCGACCAAATTTTCATACCACTAGCTAGGGTGATGTGTGAATGTTAATATTCGAAAAGTTCGATATTAATCGCTAATTGAATTTACATCTTTGAACCGTAGAACCATAATGATGAATTCCCTGAAAATCCACAGGATTTAATTAATTCATAAAAGGTTGTACTTAAATTAATTAATCAATATTAATTATTAAATTTTATTTGATTTTCGAATACCATTAGTATTTAATAAAGTGTGTATATAAAAGTGATATATATGCGTATTAATATACGATATCGATAAATATTTAAATTTGATATAAGTTGATTAATTGCTAAATGGGCTTGAGATTTTTTAAAAGCCCATTTATGCCCAAATATGGAATGCTATAATGTGGAAGGGGAGAGGATTTAAGTGTTCAAATGTTATTTTAAAAAGGTAGAAAAGAATGAGTAAAAGAAGGAGATATTTTCTCATCCTTTACCTCTTCTTGATGCCACTTAAACTAACCACCTCACTTCATATTTTCGCTCCATTCTCTTGCCCATTCTTACTGTGAGTTTCGTGGTAGATAAATAAAAAGTTTGAATAGAGAAATCCAAATCAAAATCAAATAATCAAAAGTGATGTTTGTCTCAAAATCGTAGCATAATCCGGAGGCCGATTCAATCCATTCTCGGAGCTATTCAATCATTCAAGGTGTGAATCATAGGCACCTTCTTTAGGTAATTATTCTATATTGGTTTCAATTATATACATCATCATGATTGTGCAGAATAGATCTCCCATACTTTACAATGATTTATATATGTGTGTATTGTCTAGCTTGATTCCTGTATATAAACTAACTTAGAAATAAATTGTTTAAAATAATTATCATCATAACAAATATTTGCCACATGACATTTTAAATAAATAAATATTATTTTTTGTATTCTAAAGCAATTTTTAATACCTAAAATGTTTTTATAATATTTTAAATATAGAAACATATATATATATATATATATGTGTGTGTGTGTGTGTGTGTGTGTGTGTATTATGTAATAATTTGTTTAAAATTAATTTTTATAACATACATGCTTTCGGCTTTAAAAGAATTATTTATTTTATTTTCATATATTACTAATATTAAAAGGAATTTTTAAATTATTTTAAACACACAAACACACACATAGACACGCACACTACACACACACACATATATATGTATATGTATATGTATACGTATATGTATGTGTGTATATATGTATGTATGTGTATATATTTAAAAAAATCTATACAAATTTTTAAAATACCCTATGGCCGGAAAGATATTATTGATATATATATATATATGTGTGTGTGTGTGTGTGTGTATGTATGTATGTATGTATGTATATCATATTTTAAATTCAAAATTTATACACAGATATTTTGTTTAAATATTATATATTTGAGTTTGAATTTTTCTAAGTCAAAAACTAAATTGTTAATGTATTATTTTTAACTTCAAAAATATATTGAACTAGTCGAAGCAAAGTTTTAAATATATTATTATTATTAAAATTTAAAAATTAATTTTTAATTATATATATTTATATGATAACTAAGAATAGCAAAGGTATATATAAAGGAGCAATGCATCCATTGTAGTGTTAAACTAAGCACCTATAAACGTACACACTAACAATGTGCACATTTACATGTTCCATGTGTACTATACACATGAGTGTATTTAATACGCTCATGATAATATAATTAATTTAAATTAAGTAAAAAAATTAAACAAATTAAATAAAATAATATTTTATATAAAATAATTTTAGATTGAATCTAAAATCAATTAGGTTTCATTTGTCCAACAAAGATCCAAAATTTTAAAAAAATTATCATTTATTTGAGCTGCTATGATCCGGCCCGATGTCCTCAGATTTACAATCTACCATGCCAACCAAAATTTCTTCATCGTTGATAAACTATCTTTATCATATGGAACTTTTGGAGTATGTGTCTAGACATCTTGTGAGCCCTAGTTTCTTTTATGATTTGTATCACAGCATTGTTTTCATAAAACAATGTCATGAGATTCTCAACATATGAAATCACCCCTAACTCAGATTTAAATTTATGCATTTACGTATACCGCTTTTACTATGGTGCTATTTAAGATGATATAATTAGACTTTCAGTTGAATAGACCACTACAGCGTGTTTGGAACATTTTCAACCAAAAGCTCCTTAATTAAGATTGAAAATGAATTTAGGATTGACACAATATATACAATATCACTTATGAAGTTTGAGTCTGAACGCTCCTCATAAGAAGTTCATTGTATCCATAAACAATTCTCTAGTATTTCCAAAATACTTGAGAATGCATATAACACCCCATATTTTAGTAATATTATTTAGGATATTTAATCAGTTAAATTAAATAAAACTATGTAAGATGATTAATGGGTTGAGATTTGATTTAACCAAGGGTAGCGGTGTGTATATACATAATGAACTAAGGTAATAAAATGGGGATAATTGTTAGGAAATAAATAAGGGGTAAAATAGGAAAATGGGCATTTTAATTCCCTAAACCATAGCCATGAATCCTCTCTTTCACTCATTGGAAAAAATTAAAATTCAGAGAGGATCTCAAGAGAAGATAAAGCTAGGATTTTCAAGAGGAAGAAGTAAATCAACGTAATCAATATCAATTCTTACATCTTTAATCACAAAGCTAAGGTGAATGATTACTACATCCCATTTTTCTTATATTTTTTGAATTTAAGGATAACCCGAAATTATTCTGCATGATAATGCCATGTTTTGGATTTAAGGATAGCGGTGTGTATATATGCTTGTTGATGATTTATACATGTTCATATTAGTTTTTATGATATGTTTGATGTGAAACCCTATTAAATGACATCTAAATGCCTTGAAAATTTAAATATAGATCAGAAATGATATTTTAGAGATGGGTTTCAGTTTTCATAATTTTCCGAATTAATGTGAAATATTAATTTTCTAGTGAAGAAAATAATTTATTGGGTTTAAAATTATTTATGGCTAAATAAATAATTATTTGGGTTTGAAATTTATATATGTTAGAAAACATACAGAAAAGGATTTTCGGGAATTATTATAGAATTTTCCTAAGTGTTTTAATGAATATATAAAATTATTTAAGCTAAGGGATGATACCAAGTGTGACGGCCCGCAAATCCGTACCCCTTTGAGCTGTCCAAACCCACCACACTACAGCCCAAAGTGGAACAGAAATACGAGTCTTCGGGCTAAAGAAGAAAGAGGTAGAAGAAGAAGAACAAAAATAATCATCAGAATCTCACAGTCGCAGCGGAATAAAATACAATATATAAAATACAGTTTAAATACAAAGAATATGTACTGTCATATATTTACATAAAAACGATATCAGAGTACATCAAGCATCCATACAGAACAACTACTATATGATCATACACAGCGGAATAATAGACAAATACGGGAATACGTTTGGTCATCCAGCTCGTCTCCTGAGCTCCAGCATAAACCTGAACCTGTTTAACTCGGTCTGACCCGAGCATCATATAAAACAATACCCGAGTCAGTCTGGAATACCAACGTGAGAAAATCACACACAAATGGATTATTAAAGTTTCAAAAATCCTTTGAAAACAAAAGCATCTCGTAAGACCACGTCACAAATAAACATGCTGGGTTTTTACCTTACGATAGCTAAAACATTTTTATCAAAATTCGTCTGATATTATTATAGTGTCTATAGAAAGTAAAATAGAATCTAGCTGAAATGCTTGCATCTCACGTTTCAGCAATAGTTGGGCACAATCAAAACCGTACAGGCACGTAGTGGAAATTGGATTCCATACAATGGCTGGGCTACTGGGGTACCGCCCGTCACAATACCTGGCCTAGATCAGAGTACCGAGGAGTACGCCCGCTCCCCTGCAACACAAGGCCGGACTCATCCCTTACTGGATAGATCCAAGTTAGATCACCCCACGGTTGGCGCGACCAACCGCACACTAAGCCGAATAAATAGGGACATCTAGACAGGGGAAACCTTACTCTCAAGTGGGAGCTACCCACGAAGCCTTGCTGCACCTCCCCTGTTTTAGCCATTCCCGGTTGATGAGGCTTGAGGCTAACGATTACCTTTAAAGAACACATTTCTTAGAATGCTCATCGTCCACCTGACGATGTTCTGAAAGCATTCAATCCATACAAGTTGCCCTGGGTCTGGACAAACCGAATCACCATCTTCACATCTTTACGGTCTTCATTCATAATCATTCGAACTGGATCGAAGTGGTTTTTGGATAATTAAATCCGATCCCGGACTCTTCGAAACGATCAGCGCACTGTCCAATATTGATAGTCGATTATTTAACTATCAATCAATCATTCACAAGCAACCATCAAATAATTCCACAAATTATTTATCTCAAATATCATTCAGATATTATTTCCAATTCGACTCATTTGAAATAAATTTTCAAAGTCCTTTATTTCTATGAAATCATTTAAATGATTTCTTATACCCACTCACATTTTAATTTATCCCTTAAAAATATTTCTTATTTTCTCATTTCTTTCTCAAAAATCAATTTATACTTCTGCTTATAAATTTCAACTCAATTTCTCCACTTTATAAGATTTCTCCTAAATCTTATCTCATTTGAAAAATTTTGCTTACCATCACAAGAGGATTTTAATTGGGTTTTAAAACAATTTGAAACATCTAGATTTATAAAATAAGAAGAAATGTTAAAATTTATATCTAATTATTTATAAATATCAAAGCTAGTTTTAGAAAAATTAAAGTTTGTTATAAATATTTGCTATACCTCCAAAAATAACTAATTCGAAATACTTTAAATACAAAAATGATTTATAAAATCTATATGATATAATAATTTAAAAATATGCTTTTAAAAACAACCTTTTAACTTAGAAAACCCAATATCCATTTATAAATGCCTCTTGTACACATTCACCTTCGGAAATATTCTACTATTTCCATCCAACATATCTCGTATCTCATTTATAACTTCAATTATAAATTTATAAAATCTCCTTGAGTTCCCTTTATTTATAAAAATATTTTATTTAAGAATTCATCTTTATACTTCATTTCTTTTATATGAATTTCCATATTGATCTACATAAATTCCCTCGATTACTTAATAAAATCTCTTTTTATCCCATAATAAGATTTTCTTTTGCCTCTTAATAGAATTTCTTACTTGTGCTTCTTAATAACATCTTCCTTTATTTCTTAATAAGATTTCACTTATTTATTTACAATAATTCTTCAATAGCTTAATATATTTTTAATCTTTCCAACACTCAAATTAACTAATTACAGTTTACAAAATACCTTTATTTCTTTTTCTTCATTCTCAATTTGAAGTAGATTCAATTTTTAATAAATATTTTCTATTCAAGTTTTATTTAATTTCCTTAAATTACTTTATCTGTAATATTTAAATTTTAAAATTTCAACTTCTCTTTTATTTAACTGTTAATAAATCGACTTATACACAATTCCATATCAATTTATCATCCTGTCACAGAACAACATATATATAAGATAAAATAAATATTTTGAGGAATCCTGTTGGATCCCTCCAACCTGTTTCCCTGCATCCACAGATGTTAGCACAAGATAAAATACCAATTCCACTTCAAGGTGGAATATCGCGGTATATGGGATTTATAAATATCATCCGCTATTATGCGGCGCATAGGGTCTCATCCGCTATATAATGCGGGAATATCAACTTCAATATATACATATTCCAATATATATATATTGATATATACTACTATATATAATAACATCATCTAATCGGACAATCAATTAACATCCAATGATTTAAATTTAATTGAGTGAGATTAACTCACCTTTTCCCCTTTTAAATTTGCTATCTGTTCCAACCTGTCATGTTTCCTTGATTTTGACCTTGAATAAATAATTATATGGATTTTATTAATATTTGAACAAATCGAACGATTATTTTCGTTTAACTAAATTCATTCTTTAACTCAAATAACTTAGTTTTAACTAATGACCTATTTTATCAAATAATTAAATTTTAAACTAATTCCCTTTAACAAAATCTTTTAGTAAATTAAAATAAATTAAATAAGTAAATTAAACGAATTAATCACCCAATATATATATTGAACTAAACAGGCTAGTAAATTTTATAAAATGTGTATAACTATATCTATTTTCTTTTAAAAAAATCCTTTTAGTAGCCGAAATAATAAAATAAGTTAGTTAAACACATTTTCCACCAAATCCATTATTATTAAAAATAAACTAGCAAATTCAAAATGGGTATTTGTATAGTTATATAATTTTTCCTATAATACAAATCAACGGTTTCTTTACTGTAAAAAATTTCTAACATATATATATTTTCTTGTAAAATAAAAGTCTGGTTTTTAACATCCCTTTCTTTTTGTATATATATATATTTTACTGCAAATTATATAAATATGCAAACAAAATTAATTATTAAAAATCGAACAAGAGTCTACCTCGCAATACCAACGTAAACCCAGATCCACTCGATCGAAGTACAAACGATCGCCATCGCACAGCCGCCTAACCAGCGAGCATCACCATCATACCATCGCGAAGCTAAAGCTTGTCGTCATCTCCTCCAACACGCGCGTGCGCACTCGCCGCCGCCACGCACGTCGCTTCCGACCTCGACTCCCCACCTTCGCGCGCGCGACCACGTCGCTTCTCCGCTGTGCCACCAGAGCGCGTCGCTCGATTCTAACCCAGATGCGCATCGCGATAAACTCTCCAACCTTCAAGTCGCAGTCGCGACTTCCGCCTTGCCCCGCCCTGCATCGCCGCCCCAATTCCACACGCACGTGAACTCAGGCGCGGGCGATCCTCTCTCCCATGCGCCACCCGATCGAACGCGAGATAGTTCGCGTTCTCTTTTTTTTTAGAGTAAATGAACGATTTCGTTTGAATTGGGGGAAAGAAGAAATGGGAGTGGCTAGGCTTGAGAACGGGAAAGATATAGGGTGAATTGTGGCTTGCTTCAGAAGACAACAAATTATATTACTTTGTATTAAAACGATTTATTATCACTAGACGTTTTTGCCTCGTACGGTCACACCATGACCCGGAAAATTACCAGATTTGAAATCCGGCAATAATTTAATATTACGGATCCAACAGAACTGGTTTCGTCGAAATCCGAGACTGCGCCTCGGAAGGCTGTTTTTAAACGACGATTTAAACGATGTATTTTAAAATTAAACAAACGCCGATTAAATTCAATTTTAATCCATCAATCACTTCCCGTATTATCAATATAAATTTTATAAGTCGTTAAACTATTTTCAACAAGCTTACAATTTCAGATTTAAATATTTTATCCGCCATTCAATTACCATTGTAATAATTAATTAATTTATTCAATTGATTGTTATTTTTAAATTCTGAGTCCTTTTTATTAAATAAAACAGCGTTCCATATCAAATTATAATTCAAATTAAATATTTAAATCCATTTTAAATACCACAAATTAATTGTTCAAAAATCCGGGTCGTTACACAAATGTTTTATATATTTAATTAAGGAGAATGGGTGTTTTGCAAATAATTTAAATTAATTAATTCTGAAATTATGGCAGCACTTTTACAAAAGAAAAATTAGCAACCAATAAGACCTTGACAAACAAGGAAGGTTAGTTAAAAAGTTTACTTAAAAAGGTTTTAAATTAGAATTTCATGCCAAAAGTATGTTTCGCATATTTTGGTTTTGCCCAAGTAGCTTTCGACTAAGACCCTTTTCCTCCTTCCACAAACCAATGCACATAGTATCAACATCTTGGTACACAGTGAATTGGACAAAGGCGGAAGGTAAGAGTCAAAACTAAGGGGTTCTGAAAGGGTCGAAGCGCCTTTTTGTTTTAAAAATTAAAGAAGCGCATGCTTTGCTTTCAAAAGGATAGCCTTCGGCTCAGTTGGCTTTTGACTAAGTCAAGTGTTTTAAAAGAAGAGGTTTCGAATGGGTTGCACTCTTTTGTTTTAAGTAATGCTTTCGAAGGGGTCGAAACCTCTAGCTGCCGCATTTCTACCTTTCGAAGCCAATGGTTTCGAAAGGTATACTATCTTTTAAAATTAACCACTTCTCCAATGCTTTCGAAGGGATGGTTTGGACACTATCACTTCTTTACTTAGGAATAGGTTTCAAAAGGTAGGCTTTTGACTTAGATGTTTTAAATGACCCTTTTGTTCTGATTAAAGTATAACCGAAAGGTTTCGAAAAAGTTAGCTTAAATGGTTTCGAAAGGTGTTTTTCCACATGATTTAAATTGAACCTAAGAGCTTTCTAAAGGTTCGAGTTTCTAAAGGTTTGATGCTTTCGAAAGGTATTTAAAATGGTTTCGAAGGGGTGGTTCGCAAAAGGGATTCGAAGGAGTCGAAAGGTACTTTTTTCTGATGGTTTCGATAGGGTTGAAAAGGAAGGTTTTTCCAAGATTTCTAAAGGCAATGTTTTGAAGTGTTATAAGATATGATGTCTAAGGTTTTAATGCTTTCAAAAGGAAGGTTTTCAAAAGGTTTCGAAAGGATTTAAGTATGGTTTCGAAAGGGAAGCTTTGGCCTTTCGGCCTAGATAAATAAAGGGTTTTGCTTGGTTTTGAAAGAGATACTTTCAAACGTTTAGAAAGGGGTACTTTCAATAGAATCGAAAGGGGTACTTTCAAGTGTTTATACGTTTTCATCAACTAAGGTTTGAATAAAGTGTATATATATATAACATGGCAAGGTGATTTTGAGTAAAGCATAGAGTATGTATTTTCCTTGTGTGAGTTGATTTAAAGGTCTTAAATCATTTTGAAAAATATTTTCAAGGAAAATTATGGGAAGGGATCCCTAAGTGAAAATGACTCAGATATTAGAATACCAGATGGGACTGGTATAGGATTGCACCCTATACATTAGCTATTGGCCCCATCTAATTTAGTCCAAAATTCCAGTGTGTAGGGCTTTGTCATAGGTAAGACTATAATTATGATTACATACATAAAGGAATATATATTTGTATACATATAGGTTATTGGTGAGCCCGCAAAACCATTAGGATCAGGTGACCCTGGAAGATGTTAAGTAGGGACAGACCGTCCAGCAGGGAAGTATTTAACAGATAGTTAAGGACAAACCATGCAGAAGTTGTGTGTCTAATAGATGTTATGTTATTTTGTCTGGTAGGCCCGAGTCAGCCAAAGGTTAATAGTTAGCCAAACAAAACTAAACTGTTTGAACAGATAGTTCTTTTATTACCTGATATGTATGTTTACATAATGAAGCTTTACAGTATTTAACCAATTTTGGTTGTAGGAAAAGATTTGCAAAAGATATGTTTTAAAAGGATGTTAGTGAGGGGAAACCCATTCCGTTAAGCGAGTGGTCTCACTTAACATTAATAACCGGGGTGTATAGTATTATTCACACCAGACTTTATGTTTGACTCGAAGTTTATGTTTTCCTCTTAAACTCTCGGGTGCTTAAAATTAATTTGAGTAGGCTGAGGGTTGAGGTTCTTTCAGGTTTTTAGTAGGATGACAAATAAAGCTATCGGAGGCGAGCAGGAGGCAAACATATAGCTATTTAGGAATTGCAGTTCTTTGTTTTGTATTTATTTCCGCTGTGTATGTATTAAGTCAATTATGACTATATGACTCTGGTCATCCAAAGGGGCATCTTTATATGTCACTCTTGTCGTTTTTTGTTATAAGTATATTTTATCATTTCTTGGGAAACGTTTGGGATTATGTATCTGAATATGGAACATCTGTTTTGAAATGTAATGGAAAATATTGTTTTGAAATCTTTGATTTGTTTCATATTCAAGTGCTTTTAATATTATAGATACCATTAACATAGCCATATGTAGTCGCCGGAAGTTAATATTATGGATGACTGCAGCATCTGTAACGTTTAGCTTTGGGCCTCTAGATAGGGGATGTTACAACTTGGTATCAGAGCATAGGTTTATGAAATAATTTAACTAAAAATGATTTTTGAAAACATAATCCTTAGGAATTAGAGTTAGGATCGGGGATGGTATAACGTTATAGTAACGTACTTGTATTTGCTTATATAAGTATACGCTTTATTTGTAGACTTCTATCTTTGTTAGGCTGTTCTTCTGTATCTCACGAGGCTTGAATACAAATATGGACAGAAGAAGAGGAAAAGTTAATCTAGGAGGAGACAACAGCACCACAATGGAAATGCCCAACCAAATGCTAGAAGAACTCAAGGTCAGGCTCAAGATGAGAATGTTGGTGCTGAGGTCCCACAAATGGATATGGGAGTCACGTATTAGTTTTTCGTGAATATGATGCAAGCTGGAATCATAGCTGGAGTTGTTGGAGGAAATGTTCCTGGAGGAGGAATTTAGGAAGCACCGATGGTCAATCAGTATGCTAACTTGAGCAAAGATTATGCTAGGCTTAGAGGAAAGCCGTTTATTGGAACTTAGGATGCTATCGAGGTGGAAAACTAGCTGCTACACTGTGAAAGGATTTTTGCTGAATTAGGGCTTAATGACGAGAAGAAAAGGAGACTTGCTTCAAGACAGCTCCATAGAGCTGCTTTGTTTTGGTGGAATACTGTAACTACTAGTGTGGATGAAGAAATTATGATGTAGGTAGAGTTTAGGAGGAGGTTTCATGAAAGGTTCATGTTAATAATGGTGCGGTTTGTGTTGGTTAGAAAGTTTGTTGAGCTTGAGAAAGGGGAGATGTCAGTTCTGGAGTATGCTGGTAGATTCGAGGAGTTAGCCTGATATGGGTATGCTACTGTTGACACAGTGTTGAAAAGGAATGAAAAGTTCATTAGATTTTTGAAGCCGGAGTTGGCTAGGGATACCTTACCGCACATCAGAGATCCATGTGATGTGGTTATGGAAATGGCGTTGAGACATGAGGAGAAGTTAGCTTGTCTAGAGTAGAAGAAGGCAAAGGAGGTCCTGGTTGGATAGGGCCAAAAGAGAAAGTTTTTCACAAGAAGAATGCTCCGAAGGGAGGAGCAATGAAGAAAGGAAAGTCTGAGGTGGTCTGCTATAAGTGCGAAAAAAAGGACATTATGCTCATGAGTATCGTATTGAAAAGGAAAAGGAAAGGAGGTGACTGGAAAGAAGAACATCAGATGTTTTAACTGTGATCAGATTGGCAACTACAAGAATCAATGCAAGGAGCCTGGAAAGGAAGGAAAGGGCCAGGTGAATGCATTAGAACCTGCTTCTTCAAGGCCAGTAATGCAGGAGAAGGGAAGGCTATGTTAGGAGGTATGCTCCAGATTCATGGTATGTCTGTTAGCGTTTTGTTTGATACTTGTGCATCACATTCTTTTATATCTCGATGCTTGGTAGATAAACCTAACTTAGAACACACATATTTAGTTACTTTCTTAAGAGTTGCAAATTCGATAGGTGGGTATGCGATGCTTGGGATGAGGTGTGACCATTTAGAGTTTGATTTGCTAGGTTACACCTTTGTTTGCTGTTTGCATGTGTTTAACTTTGTTGGGTTCGGAATTATATTGGGTATGGATTAGTTAAGTAAGTATGATACTAGGTATTTTGCCAGGATAGGAAGATATCACTTAGACACCCGGATTGTAGGATCGAATAGTTTATACCGTAGAAAACCCTAGTTGTGAGCTGAATGCTTTGTTGGGTGTTATGGAGTTAGAAGATGAGTTGAATCGCATTTTCGTAGTTAGAGAATTCGCGGATGTGTTTGAACCTGTAGTTGGATTACTGCCGAAACGAGCCATTGAGTTTCGGATAGATTTGGTACTTGGAGCAGAACCGGTGAGTAGGCCGCCAAGCAGGATGACACCAACAGAGATGAAGGAGTTAAAGGCTAAGTTGGTAGACTTGGAAGGTAAGAGTTTTATTAGACCAAGTAGGTCGCCTTGGGGAGTAGCAATAGTATTTGCTAAGAAGTCGGACGGATCATTAAGGCTATGCATCGATTATCGTAAATTGAACGAGAAGACGATACAGAATCGATATCCATTGCCAAGAATTGACGATTTGTTCGATCAGCTGAGTGGAGCCAAGGTATTTTCTCAGTTAGATTTGCCGACAGGATCTCATCATCTTAGAGTAGCATAGGATAGTATACCTTTGACAGCGCTTAGAACAAGGTATGGGTCATACGAATGGTTAGTTATGCCGTTCGGACTAACTAATTCGTCGACATTCTTTTTGGATTTAATGAACCGAATTTTCCGCGAGCACTTGGATAGCTTCGTGTTGGTTTTTATAGATGATATTCTGATATACTCTAAGGATGAGAAGGAGCATGAAGTTCGTCTTAGAGTTGTGCTTGAGAAGCTGAGGCAGCATCAACTAAAGGCAAAGTTTTCAAAGTGCCATTTTTGAAAGAAGGAAGTGAAGTTTCTTGGTCATGTGGTTTCAGGGAAAGGATTGTCAGTCGATCCAAAAAAGATCGAAGTCGTTAATAATCAGAAGAGACCAGAAACGGTAACTGAGATAAGAAGTTTCCTTGGATTGGCGGGATAGTATCGAAGGTTTATAAAGGATTTTTCATGGATAGCTGCACCGATAACTAAGCTAACGCAAAAGGATGTGAAGTTTGTGTAGACCGATAAGTGTGAGGAAGCATTCCAGAGCTTGAAACATTTATTGACCATGCATCGGTGTTGATGGTTTCGGAGGGGAATCAAGATTTAGTTGTTTATACCGATGCATGTGGAACAGGATTGGGAGCTGTGCTAATGCAGAGGGGTAAAGTGATTGCCTATGCATCTCGATATCTTAGACCGCACGAGGTTAGGTATCCAATGCATGACTTGGAGTTAGCTGCATTTATTTTTGCCTTAAAGGTGTGGAAGCATTACCTTTTGGGAGAAGGGTTCGAGCTATATACAGATCATAAGTTGTTGAAGTATTTATTCTCTCAGAAGGAGCTGAACATGAGACGGCAAAGATGGTTGGAGTTTACTGCTGCTTATGGTTTAAGAATTGAATATACACCCGAAAAAGGAAATAAGGTTGCAGATGCGCTTAGTAGGAAGCATCAGAATGCAGTGTTAGCCATGATAGTAGAATGTAAAGACTTGGAAGCCTTGAAAGCTTGCAGAGTGCATTGGAGATCCGAGGCTGAGTCTAGTGGAGGATCTGCTAGGTTGTCTTGTTAGAAGTCTGATCGGTATTGATTGAGAAGATTTCTTCTAAACAGGAGGAGGATCCAGTGTTAGCTGAACGGATCAGGAAGTTAAGAGAAGGAACGGAGAGCGATGACTTGAAGGATTTCAGTCTTGACCAGAATGGGTGGTTGAGAAAGAAGGGTAGATTATGTGTTCCCAATGTGGGAGACATAAGGAAGGAAGGTTTGGAGGAGTGCCATCATTCGAAGTTCACTATTCATCCAGGAGGAACGAAGATGTATCAAGATATGAAGAGAAGTTTCTTCTGGAAAGGCATGAAGAGAGATGTTGGCTTATGCGTGAAACAGTGTTTGAACTGTCAACAAGTGAAAGCCGAGCATCAAAAGCCAAGTGGATTGCTTCAGTCATTGGATATGGAAGTGGGATTCTATTTCTACAGGTTTTATTAATGGATCGCCAAGATCTAGTAAAGGAAATGAAAGTATATGGGTCACAGTGGATAGATTGACCAAGAGTGCCCATTTCATTCCAGTTAAGTCAACTAGGACGGCACCTATTTTGGGAAAGATTTTCATGAAGAATGTGGTTAGACTGCATAGAATTCCTAGTTGTATTGTTAGTGATAGAGATTCCTTATTCACTAGTGAGTTCTGGAGGAGTCTACAGGATGTTTTAGGAACCAAGCTCAAGATGAGTACCACTTACCATCCACAGACAGATGGGCAAACAGAAAGAGTTAACAAGATCTTGGAGCACTTGTTAAGAGCTTATGTATTAGATTTTGGAGGATCATGGAAAGGCCATCTACATCTAGTCAAGTTTTCATATAACAACAGTTATCGGACTAGTATTGGGATGGCACTGTTTGAAGCTTTATATGGAAGACCATGTAAATCTCTAGTTTGTTGGTTAGAGACCGGAGATAGATTAGTACTTGGTCCTGATTTAGTAAAAGAAGCAGCAGAAAAGATTGAGCTAATAAGAGCGAGAAAGAAGAAAGCTCGGTCTAGGCAGAAAAGCTACGTAGATAGAAGACGAAAAGATTTAGAGTTCTCTGTTGGAGATCATGTTTTCATCAAAGTATCGTCGGTGAAAGGTGTTATCAGATTCGGGAAGATGAGGAAGTTAGCAACGAGGTTCGTAGGACCATTTTCTATTTTAGAGAGGATCAGGAAACTCGCATATAGAGTAGAGTTACTGAGTAGTTTGGCAGGAGTCCATGGTTTTCCATGTTTCTCATCTTAGAAAGTGTGTTAGAGATCCGAAAACTACTATAGCACCGACAGTGTTAGAGGATCTAGTAGTAGAACCGGACTTGACCATAGTTCGAAAGCATTGGATTGTGGCAAGAAATGAAAAGTGGCTAAGGAACAAGGCAGTCAGACTAGTGAAAGTCCAGTGGGGCGACGATGAGAGAGACTGTACTTGGAAGACTAAGAGCTGGATTAGAGATGCTTATCCTGATTTGTTGATGATATGTTTTACCTTATTGATTGACTATGTACCTTATCGTAATTTCGAGGACGAAATTCTTTAAGGAGGGGAGACTGTAAGACCACATAGTTTTAGTAACATTATTTAGGATATTTAATCAGTTAAATTAAATAAAATAATGTAAGATGATTAATGGGTTGAGATTTGATTTAACCAAGGGTTGCCGTGCCTATATGTAAAATGAACTAAGGTAATAAGATGGGGATAAGTGTTAGGAAATAAGTAAGGGGTAAAATAGGAAAATGGGCATTTTAATACCCTAAACCATAGCCGTGAAACCTCACTTTCACTCATTTGCAAAAATTAAAATTAAAAGAGGCCGGCCACCATTTTCAATCTTAAGAGAAGATAAAGCTAGGATTTTCAAGAGGAAGAAGTAAATCAACATAATCAAGATCAAATCTCACATCTTTAATCACAAAGCTAAGGTGAATGATTACCACATCCCATTTTTCTTATTGTTTTCGAATTTAAGGATAACCTGAAATGATTTTGTATGATAATGCCATGTTTTGGATGATTGAAAGTTTATATATGCTTGTTGATGATCTATACATATTCATATTAGTTTTTGTGCAATGTTTGACGTGAAATCCCTATTAAATGACATCCAAATGCCTTGAAAATTTAAATGTAGTCGGAAATGATATTTTAAAGATGGGTTTCAATTTTCATATTTTCTGAATTAATGTGGAATATTAATTTTCTAGTGAAGAAAGTGATTTATTGGGTTTAATATTTACGGCTAAATAAATAATTATTTGAGTTTGAAATTTATATATGTTAGCAAACATAAAGAAAAGGATTTTCTGGAATTTTTGTAGAATTTTCCTAATCGTTTTAATGAATATATAAAATTATTTAAGGTATGGGACTTAAATGTTTTATATAATTAATTAAGGAGAATGGGTGTTTTGCAAATAATTTAAATTAATTAATTCTGAAATTATGGCAGCACTTTTAGAAAGAAAAATTAGCAACCAATAAGCATTTTACAAACAAGGCAGGTTAATTAAAAAGTTTACTTCAAAAAGTTTTAAAAGAATTTCATGCCAAAAGTATGTTTCGCCTATTTTGGTTTCGCCCAGGTAGCTTTCGACTAAGACCCTCCGCCTCCTTCCACAAACCAATGCACAATAGTATCAACATCTTGGTACATAGTGAATTGGACAAAGGCGGAAGGTAAGAGTAGGAACTAAGGGTTTCCGAAAGGGTCAAAGTGCCTTATTGTTTTAAAAATTAAAGAAGCATCTGCTTTGCTTTCGAAAGGATAGCTTTCGGCTCAGTTGGCTTTCGATTGAGTCAAGTATTTTAAAAGAAGAGTTTTTGAATAGGTTGTGCTCTTTTGTTTTAAGTAATGCTTTCGAAGGGGTCGAAACCCCTAGCTGTCGCCTTTCTACCTTTCGAAGTCAATGGTTTCGAAAGGTATACTATCTTTAAAATTAACAAGTTCTCCAATGCTTTTGAAGGGATGGTTTCGACAGCATCACTTCTTTACTTAGGAATAGGTTTCGAAAGGGAGGCTTTCAACTTAGATGTTTTAAATGACCCTTTTTGTTCTGATTAAAGCATAACCCAAAGGTTTCGAAAGAGTTGGCTTAAATGGTTTCGAAAGGTATTTTTCCACATGTTTTAAATTGAACCAAAGAGCTTTCGAAAGGTTTGATGCTATCGAATGGTATTTAAAATGGTTTCAGAGGGGTGGTTCCCTAAAGGGTTTTGAAGGAGTCGAAATGTACTATTTTCTGATGGTTTCGAAAGGGTTGAAGTGGAAGGTTTTTCCAAGATTTCTAAAGGCAATGTTTTGAAGTGTTATTAGATATAATGTCTAAGGTTTTAATGCTTTCAAAAGGAAGGTTTTCAAAAGGTTTCGAAAGGATTTATGTATGGTTTCGAAAGGGAAGCTTTGGCCTTTCGGCCTAGATAAATAAAGAGTTTTTCTTGGTTTCGAAAGAGATGCTTTCAAAATTTTAGAAAGGGGTACTTTCAATGGAATCGAAAGGGGTACTTTCAAGTGTTTATTTGTTTTCATCAACAAAGGTTTGAATAAATTGTGTGTGTATATATATATAACATGGCAAGGTGATTTTGAGTAAAGCATAGAGTATATGTATTTTCCTTGTGTGAGTTGATTTTAAAGGTCTTAAATCATTTTGAAAAAGGTTTTCAAGGAAAATTATGGGAAGGGATCCCTAAGTAAAAATGACTCAGATATTAGAATACCAGATGGGATTGGTATAGGGTCGCGCCCTATACATCAGCTATTGGCTCCAGCTAATTTAGTCTAAAATTCCAGTGTGTAGGGCTTTGTCATAGGTAAGACTAAAATTATGATTACACACAGAAGGGAATATATATTTGTATATAGATAAGTTATTTGTGAGCCCGCAAAACCATTAGGATCAGGTGACCTTGAGAGATGTTAAGTTAGGGACATACCATCTAGCAGGGAGGTATTTAATAGATAGTTAAGGACGGACCATCCAGAAGTGGTGTGTCTAACAAATGTTATATTATTTTGTTATTTTGTCTGGTAGACACGAGTCAGCCATAGGTTAATAGTTAGCCAATAAAAACTAAAGTGTTTGAACAGATAGTTCTTTTATTACCCGATATGTATGTTTACATAATGATGCTTTACAGTATTTAACCAGTTTTGGTTGTAGGAAAAGATTTGCAAAAGATATGTTTTAAAATGATGTTAGTGAGGGGAAACCCGTTCCGCTAAGCGGTATGGTCTCACTTAACATTAATAATCGAGATGTATAGTATTGTTCAAACTAGGCTTTATGTCTAACTCAAAGTTTATGTTTTCCCCTTAAACTCTCGGGTGCTCAAAATTGATTTGAGTAGACTAAGGGTTGAGGTTCTTTCATGTTTTTAGTAGGATTATGAATAAAGCTACTGGAGGCGAGCAAGAGGTTAATGAATAGCTATTTAGGAGTTGCAGTTCTTTATTTTGTATTTATTTCCGCTGTGCATGTATTTATTCAATTATGATTATATGAATCTGATCATCCAATAGGGCATCTTCATATGTTGCTCTTAGCGTATTTTGTAATAAGTATATTTTATCGTTGCTTGGGAAACGTTTGGGATTATGTAATATGAATATGGAACATCTGTTTTAAAATGTAATGGAAAAATGTTGTTTTGAAATCTGTGATTTGTTTCTTATTCAAGTGCTTCTGATATTATAGATACCATTAACATAGCCGTACATAGTCACCGGAAGTTAATACTATAGATGACTGCAGCATCTATAACGCTTAGCTCTGGGCCTTTAGATAAGGGTTGTTACAATGCATTTAACTACAATTTAATGATATTATATTAGATTTGATATACGCTTGATACATCAAATACATAAGCGAAATAGGATAATGTAGAACCATAGCATATATGATAATTCATATTGTCGATGCATAAGGAATCCATGCTCAATATAAAACATTTTAAGTAGTGTCTACATATCACTCGGGACAATACCAACATCCTAACTTATGGTTTGGAGATATTTGAGTAAATCTTAATATTCTTTTTTACCTATGCAGTGAATGCGCTTAGGGATTCTATTATGTTGGAGGTGCAAAAAGTTATAGCAGGAATAAAGTGAGGACATAGTGGAAAATAGTAGAAGTGAAAAAAACATAATCGTATATAAAACCAAACAATTAAAGTTAATTATACTTATTCTAATAATATTTGTGCAGAAAAAAGAAATATTATCAAATCTTTTATAACAAAATAGAACAATATCATGATTTATGCATATTTGATTTGGTGAATATGATATATTTCTAACTTATATCGAGCACTTAGGCCTTAAAATTAGGTTTCTACCCTAACTTTGTTGATTTGGTTTAAAAGAGAACTAGTCAAATCAACCTTTGCATATTGATGTTTATAAAGCAGAAGCTAAAAACTTTGATTTAGTAGGTGTAGCAGAAAATAGTAGGGCTTAAAGCGGATCTATCATTTAATAACGCTAAATTGAATAGTGTAGCAGTCGAAGAGCGCTACCTGCTATAGCAGAGATTTTAATGGGTTTTGGTGCTGCTTTAACTGCATGGTTTCTTACATACATGCGCTTCTTCTGCATTTGACTAAAAATCAAACTATTATATTTCTTTGTCAATATATTTGCTCAAATCTGATGCTTGTCGAATGATACTATCGTATCAATTCTTGGATCTTATTCAACACTTACAAACTCGGTCATCACTCTTACTGACGTCGTCTTATTAAAAATTTCTGTTCTAACTAAGATGTACCAAAATTCAAAGTCATATTAGGCGATAATTTTTAAAGTAAAATCCAAATTAACTTAAATACGTTGATTAACCAATCTGTTGAGCTAATTTCAACAATTGAAATCTAAAATGTTATTCTCATCAATGTTGCTTACTGTATTCTAACTGCATCGGTCTTCTTTTTGAAGATATATCCATGGATGATGGATCATATCCCTTAGGATACAACTATCAAAATCATAATTCGGTAATGTACTTGGAATTCATTTCAGATTTATGCATCATGTCATATGTTAAAGTCTATACCATTTATGGTTTATTGGAAACAGAGGAAATCATTACTGCTAACATTCCTTTTCTCGATATTGATAAGAAACCCGTAATTTCTCTTTAATGTGCGAGAATTTTTATTAAACATTCTAATGGGTTGTGTCTTGTTTAGGCTCGGCTGATTTCTACTCATCGTATACAATCAGTTCCTGTGTTAGAGTTTTTGGATTGTATTTGATATTTTGCATAAAGCTGATTCAATTTTGAGTTTATGAAAATATGTAAATAACATAATTTAGTCAACCATTATTGGTCGGTCCTATAAAAATTTGGATTGGTTCACATAAGATCCCTCATGATCGAATTTTACATGAGGCCTATTGATTTATACAACCTGTCAACTCTTTGACCTAGGACATGTAGGGGTTTCATATTAATTCATCTCTTATATGATTTCTTAAGTTGTGTTTTATATGAAATTAAATTTAACATATTTATCTAATTTTAAGTACAAAAATCCTTATAGAATGAAGTTAATTCAACACCACTCATCATCAATCATACTTTCACCAATAATGTTTGATTACTACTTATCTATACATTATTACATATCACAAGGAGGAGTGACTTTGGGATTGAATGTTATTCATTTTTGGTACTTTTGAAACTCTTTCCAATATATTCACTTACTTGACCTGATCAAATTGTTTTATTTTCTTTGCACATTATGTTTTCTACTATACGGGTTCATGTCTACGATAATTCATTTATGAATTTAACGGAGTAGTGTATCCATCTTAGAATCATTAGACCATAGACTATACATATCAGCCCGAAGAGTTCACTAAACCTATTGTCACTCCCACTGCATGGATGCGTTGTCCTTAATCGATTGAGATACCATTCATGAATAATATATGATTTATAATCATATGGTTAAAGAATTATTTCTAATGGTTGTAGCTTAGTACATAATTCCAAAACTAGTATGTGGTCCAAGCGACACAATGGAAATTTCAAACGGAAAAGGCATGGGTTAATTCGATGATATACTTAAAATTTGTTGTTCTCTCTTGCTTTTGCTGAGCATATTATCTCACTATTGTTCAACTTTGATCATCATCTTTTAATTATTAGTACAATTATTACACGGAAAATGCTCAAATGATGTGGATTGAGGAATAAATTTTTATCCTATTTATTTGTAAATAAACAGTTAACTATGTATATTGATGTATAATACTTTTTTAATGGTGCTTGTGTGAAAGAAGTTTGAGGAGAATAATGTGGAACATAATAATGAAGTTACATAGTTTTGTCATACAACAAATACAAGAAGGGAACATAAATAGGACTGTTCGCAGCCAAAATTTATCACACTACCATCGACGACGCGTTGGACGTCCGAACGTTCCAACTTCAAAAAATGGGACGTTGGGCTAGTTGGAGTGAAGAGATACGTTCGCGTCCAATGCGTCCGACGCGTCATGTCGTTTCACTCTAACGACCAAATCATTTTGGCTCCCTCCACTCCTTTATAACCATCAGCTCTCCCTTCCCTCATTTCTCATACCAGCAGCAAAAACAGCCCCAACTTCCCTTTTCTTAATTTCTACCAAATCGTTCGACCATATTTTTAGGTATATTTTTCCACTATTATGTTTATTTTTTCCTATCTATAACATATATTTTTCTAGGATTTTTTCCTATTTTTGCAATTTTCAGTTCTCGATATATCGCAATTTTCTAGAACTGCTTCTGCTTCCTCCTAGCTCATTCCTTTATAAACATTCAAATGGGAGGAGCTTGACTGGTCCTACACACAAATGAAGAGAAAATGGAATAACCTGAAAAGCAACTGGACAGATTGTGACAAACTTTAGTCTGCTGTCATTCTATATTGTCGTTGGATGGCCGTTTGTTGGACATTCGTTTGCTTAGATGGAACGTTTCACCAACGTCATCTAACGTTGTCTTTTTATATTGTCTGTTGTTTTACCTATTCGGCGGTGGGAGATTATTCATATTTTTTGCAAAGCATCTGCAACCTTAGATGTGGTTGAAACATTGCCTAATGATGAGGTACAAGAATTTATGGTGTACCATTTGACCGTATTCAGTACTCGTCGTCTGTAGTTTTTTTTGCATGTATTTGAATATAAAATGTATGAGTTTGTTTTAATGGAAAATCGAGTCATTTAATTTTTATGATATGCCATTATTAAAAATCACAACTTAAATACCTTACACAAATACCTCGTTCGCAGCCCCAAATGCATAGCCCGTTCACTCAACTTCTTCGCTCAATGGCCCGTTCAAATGCTCTGTTCCTGCTCGTTGCAAACGAACCGATAGTGTACAATTCATAACTATGGATAATATTCAAGTTTTTAACTTTAATCACTTCTCTCGAAAGAAAAAAAGGGCATGGAAGAATTTTATAATAATAAATACATTAAAGGTGAGAATGCATAATGGTTGCAGGAATAACATAAAGTGCAATATTATAAGCATGACATCGAATCATTATCTGAGCAATATTATTAAGCTTAATCGCAAGGCAGAAGCATGATTAAAATCATTTAAATTTTGCACTCAAAACTTATTGCAGTTGTAAATTGTAAAGATTGGTCTTTCTTACTCCTAAATATGACACTTAATACACCCGCAGTATTCATGTGTCGATCATCTAGATGTTTGAAAGACAAGCTGTTGGGTTAAAAAGACAAGAAAGAATAAAACACAGATCTCACATCGCAAAGAAATAACATATAATAGTCAACATAAGATAGTACATAATATCATTCCAAAATGAACATCAAAGTTACACCAATACCTACTAAAGCCAGGGACAGTTATAACTGCATGTCTCTACAATGCTGACACAAAATATACACATACACAGTGGAAAATAAAATAGATAGCCAGATAACGAGGAAGCCACGTGCTCCATGATCCTCTAAAATGCATCAGTGAAAACCTGGACCACTTGGCTACTCATACAACCTAAGAGTTTTAGGGAAAGAAAATAAAACTCTGGGTCTGACATGGGTCTGATGTGAGTAAACTCCAAACAACTGGATTATTAAAATTATAACCTCATTTAAAAATAAAGGAATCTTGTAAAACCACATCGCATATAAACACGGACGGGTTTTTACCCTACGATAACCAAAACATTTCTATAGGAAATCCAGTAATACTATAATAATGTCTAGGGTTTAAACTAAATATTGAATAATAGCTGAAATTGTTACTTTAGTTAAATTCCAACATACAGAGTATATAATCAAGCCCATAAGAACTTAGTGGAAAATGGATTCCATATAATGACAAGGTAAGAGTCTACCTTCCGTACAGTACACCTCTAGAGAAAATGTACCGAGGCTACAAAACCTTTTCACCTCTGCTACTCAAGATCGGCCTACCCCTTCCTGGATAATGCCAAATATGATCATCCCTTGGTTGTGATCAACAACTGTACTGGGCCTCGAAGCATGCATAAATCCATAAATACCAATAATCTAGATCAGGTGATGATCATACCCTAATGGGAGCGACCCACTTAGCCCTATGGCACATCACTTCTTTAGTCCTATTTTTGATGAGAGGCTTGAGGTTACGTTTACCTTTCTTAGCGATTCTGATGTAGCTCAGGCCAGGAATGAAGGCATAAGTCGTACGCGACTTATGGAAGGGGCTATGAGTCGTGACCGACTCAAGGAAGCAGAACACATAAGCGACCGACTTAACATGATGGGTCACTTAAGTCGTGACTGACTTAAGAGAGTGGAAGACCTAACTAGTGGAGAGGTGCAGATTATCAAAGATATTAAGTCGCCAGGAAGACCTACCGAGTTACGACCTAAGGGAAGTGCTGGGTTACGACCTAAAAGCTATAGGAGCAAGTGCTGGGAATGACTTAACGGAACAGGTGATAAGTCGTCACCGAGTTACGACTTAGTTAAGTCTCGTGAACGACCTAACGAGTCAGGAGTTAAGTCGCTGAGGATGGAAACCGTTGATTCTCTGCCGAGTTAATCTCTACCATTGGTTTCTTTAAGTCGCCGCATGCTTTTAAGTCGCTGAAGCTGTTGCCGTTGTTTTCTCTACCGAGTTAATCTCTACCGTTGATTGCTTTAAGTCGCTGTTCTGGGATGCCGCTAGTTTATAAGTCGTAGGTCGTATTTCTGTAAGTCATATGTGTTGTGTAACATGTTGGTAAGTCGTTGAATAATGTAACTAGGTCGTTACCGACCTAAGTGAGTCGTTGTGTTGTACTTGTATTGTAATAAGTCGCTGTTTTATCTTAGGTCGTCGCCGAGTTAAGATAAGTCGTAGGTCTGAAGCTATAAGTCGGAACCGACTTAAGAGTTGGTAATTTCTGTTGAAAATTTGTAACGCCTATAAATAGGCCGTGTGAGTCATTTGTATTGGTTGTTGATTTTTGAATAAAATTCTCTTCTGATTGCTGTGTGCTTTCATCTAAATTGGTAGTTGAGTGTAATCTCCTATCTCCTCTTTCGGTTAATCGAGTGCGCTCGATTCAACGATTGTAGAAGCCGATTCGCGGAATCAAGTGCGCTTGATCAACGCTTGAAGAATTGAAGATCTTTGAACCCGGTTTCATGCGCGATCAACGAGTTCGGGATAGCTAGAATTCGGTATCTTCGGATCAACGAATTTGGGCATTTCAGTATCTTCCAATCCACCGATTACTACTTTCACCGATTGAAGATTGTTTTGTTTAATCCGCTGCGTTAGTTTTGGTATCAGAGCTTGTTCTAGCCAATCATAGCTAGATCGAGACTTGGAACCTAATCATTTTGAAGCTTGAAGTGTTGAGCCGTGAGCAAGTGAAGTTGTTCGACTTTGTATTGAAGTTTAGAGATCGGATCTTATCATTTGGAGAGGTTGTGTTCATCGTGTTCATCGCAAATTGCAACAAAGTGGAAGTTTTCGATCCATTCCATTTTGGATCAAAGTTCGAATTGTGTTTGAATTTGAAGAGTTTGTAAAGTTTCAAGTATGCCGCCAAGGAGAGCCAATCGACATCAAAACGTTGAAGCTTTGTATCGAAGAGAAGAGGCTGATGAGATGGAGCAAAGAATCAATGAAAACTTTAGTGAAAAGCTTAATGAAGGGATTGGACGATTAGAGAAGATGATGTTAGAGATGAATCAAAATCGGAGAAGGATTTCACCCGAATCTAATCATGGGGGTAGTAGAGTCTCGCCACATTCCAATCGAGACAGAAGTGTTGAAAATGATCAAGGGCGTAGGAGGAACGTGAATGATCGTGAACGGAGGAATGTAGATAGAAGGGATGATGGTGGTAGACGTGAAGGTAGTAGAGATGTGGGTGGACGAGATAGACAACGATATACATCTGATTTTGAAGAGGAGTATGATGGTGGTAGTGTTCGAGGACAAGGATGAGGACAAGGAAGAAATTACTCTGAGTATGATCACAAGTGGGAGTCAGGGATGAAGACTGAAATTCCTGAATTCAAAGGTGGTATGCAAGCGGAGGAGTTTCTAGATTGGATGGCTAATGTAGAAGAGATTTTTGACTTCAAAGAAGTTCCAGAACATCGTAGAGTGAAGTTGGTTGCTACAAGGTTGAGGGGTAGAGCTTTGGCATGGTGGCAGCAAACCAAACTCACACGTGAACGGATGGGGAAGTCAAAGATTGAATCTTGGGAGAAGATGAAGAAATTGATGAAAGCGACATTCTTACCTTATAATTATCAATCGCTTATGTATCAGAGGTTGCAGAACTTGAGACAAGGAACGAAATCTGTGAATGACTATGCTGATGAATTTTATCAACTGATTGCAAGGAACGATATTATGGAGACAGAAGAACAGTTAACAGCCAGATTTGTTGGAGGATTGCGAATGCAGATTCAGGATATGGTTAACATGTTTGATCCCAGATCTGTAGCGGAAGCACATCAGAAAGCATTGGCTTGGGAGAAACAGGGAAGACGAGGAGGAGGTGTGTTTACAAATTCCAAAAATCCAGTGAAGGGAGTTAGTAGGAGTTCTAATGTTTCAAAAGCTGTTGCGAAACCAGTTGTGAATGAGGTTGGGAAGGCGAAAGTCAATAATGGTTTCAAATGTTACAATTGTTAGGAATTTGGTCACAAAAGTAGCGAATGTCCAAAGCCGAAGAAGAGAGCTATGATAGCAGAGGTTGAGGATGAGGATGAAGAAGCTGAATGTTCCAATTCACCACCTGATGAGGAGGAAGAAGAAGTGACGGGAGACGAAGGTTACAATCTAATGATGAAGAGGTCCTGTTTAACACCAAAGCAAGAGGAGGATTGTAGTTGGTTAAGGAGCAATATTTTTCAGTCAACATGTACCATTCTAGGGAAGGTTTGCAAATTTGTTATTGATGCTGGAAGCTGTGATAATATAATTTTGTCAGAAGCTGTGAGGAAATTGGCATTGAAGACTGAGAAACATCCGAAACCGTACAAACTAGCTTGGTTGAGGAAAGGCGGGGAGGTGAAGGTTGGACGAAGGGCTCGTGTGAATTTTTCAATTGGAAAGAAATACAAAGATGAAATCTGGTGCGATGTGGTAGATATGGACGTTTGTCATTTGTTGCTGGGAAGACTGTGGCATTATGATAGAGCAGTACAACATGATGGGCGTACCAACAGTTACAGTTTCATGTTTGAAGGCACAAAGATAACTCTAGTTCCAAAGAAGCGACAACAGGAGGAAAACAAGTTGGAGGAGATTGAAGAGCTCAAAACTTTGTTATCTTTGAAGGAGTTTGTTAAGGAGGTTGAAGAAGAGTCGGAAGTATTCTTGTTAATTGGGCGTGAGAGCAGTGAAGAAGTTGAAATTCCAGAAGAAGTTAAACCAGTTTTGAAAGAGTTTGACGATGTATTTCCAGAGGAGTTACCAACGGAGTTGCCACCATTGAGGGATATACAACATCAGATAGATCTTGTTCCAGGTGCTGTGTTGCCACACAGACCACATTATCGAATGAGTCCGAAGGAACATGAAGAGTTGCGGAAGCAGGTAGAAGAATTGCTTGAACAAGGGCGTGTGCATGAGAGTTTAAGTCCTTGTGCTGTACCAGCTTTATTGGTACCCAAAAAGGATGGAACGTGGAGGATGTGCACAGACAGTAAAGCATTGAATAAGATCATAGTCAGATACAGATTTCCGATGCCGAGGCTTGATGATTTGTTGGATCAGATCAGTGGGTCTGTAATCTTTTCTAAGATTGACTTGAAGAGCGGTTATCATCAGATTCGCATTAGACCAGGGGACGAATGGAAGACAGCATTCAAGACGAGGGAAGGCTTGTATGAATGGCTGGTAATGCCGTTTGGTCTATCGAATGCACCAAGTACATTTATGAGGGTGATGAATCAAATTTTCCGACCGTACATTGGGAAATTCGTTGTGGTTTACTTTGATGAAATTCTAATCTACAGTGCTAGTACAGAAGAGCATGTTCAGCATTTGAAGAAAGTGTTAATTATACTTCGTGAAGAACAATTCTATGCTGCTACAAAGAAGTGTGTTTTTATGGCGAGGAGTGTTTTATTTCTGGGGTATGTTGTGTCGGAAAAAGGAATACAGGTTAACCAAAGTAAAGTTGAGGCGATTAGGGATTGGCCGCAGCCCAAGACGATAACGGAAGTTCGTAGTTTTCACGGGTTGGCTTCATTTTATCGGAGGTTCATTCCACACTTTAGTAGTGTGATGGCACCTGTTACGGATTGCATGAAGGGTAAACAGTTTGCATGGACGGAGGAAGCCGGGGTTGCTTTTGAGCGAATCAAAGAACTCTTGACGTCTGCACCAATTCTAATATTACCAGATTTTCAGTTAGTGTTTGAACTACATACTGATGCATCCAAAGTTGGGATTGGAGGAGTATTGAGTCAGAGGGGGCGTCCAATTGCATACTTTAGCGAGAAGTTATCAGGAGCAAAGATGAGATACAGTACATACGATGTGGAATTCTATGCTGTTGTGCAATCTATTAAACACTGGAGACACTATCTATTTCAGAAGGAGTTTGTTCTTTACACTGATCATGAAGCATTAAAGCATTTACAAGGGCAAGACAAGATTTCAGCAAGACATGCATCGTGGATTGCATATCTGCAACAATTTACTTTTGTTGTTAAACACAAGTCAGGGGTGACGAATCGTGTGGCTGATGCTTTGAGTAGGAGGAGTCATTTGTTAACTACACTAAAGGTTGAAGTGACGGGGTTTGAAATGTTACCAGAATTATTTGACGATGATCCTTACTTTGCAAAGTTTGTTGATAAAGTCAAGATGGGGAGACGGATGAGTTTATAATGATAGATGGTTTTCTGTTCAAAGGAAATCGATTGTGCATACCGGAGGGTAGTTTGAGAATGAAGATCGTAAAAGAACTACATGAAGAAGGTCATGTTGGGAGAGACCGTACATTACAGTTGATTTCACAGTCTTACTTTTGGCCATCGATGAGGAAAGAAGTAGAGAGGTTTGTGGAGCGTTGTCATATTTGTCAGGTTTCGAAAGGAACTGCGACTAATGCTGGTTTATATATGCCGTTACCCGTGCCTGTAACACCATGGGTGGATATCAGTATGGATTTTGTTTTAGGTTTGCCTAGAACTCAAAGGGGAAATGATTCTATATTCGTTGTGGTAGACAGATTTTCGAAAATGACACATTTTATTGCTTGTAAGAAGACGGCGGATGCTGTTCATGTTGCTCGGTTGTTTTTCAAGGAGGTCTATCGACTTCATGGATTGCCAGAATCTATTATGTCGGATAGAGATACTCGATTTCCGAGTCACTTTTGGTTGAGTTTGTGGAAAATGGTGGGAACGAAGCTGAAGTTTAGTAGTGCTTATCATCCGCAAACTGATGGACAGACTGAGGTGGTAAACAGATCATTGGGGAATTTGTTACGATGTCTTATACAGGATAACCTGAAGAGTTGGGACATGAAGTTATGCCAGGCAGAATTTGCTCATAACCATGCGGTGAATCGTAGTACAGGGTTCAGTCCATTCCAGATTGTATATTCTAGTATGCCAAAAGGACCGTTGGATTTAACGGTAATACCACGCTCGAAGGGGACAATTAAAAAAGCTGCTGATTTTGTTGATGGGTTGACGGAATGTCATAAAATCGTTCAGGAACGATTGGAGAAAGCAAATGAGAAATATAAACGATCTGCAGATGTGAAGCGAAGGAGTGTTGAATTTAACGAAGATGATTTAGTTTATGCAGTGTTAACAAAGAATCGTTTTCCAATGGGCGCTTATAACAAGTTGAAAGCCAGAAAAATTGGTCCTGTAAAAATCGTGAAACGAATTAATGAAAACGCTTATAAATTGCAGCTGCCAGAGAATGTGTACACGTCGGATGTATTCAATGTTAGACATCTTGTACCATATCATGGGGATGATCAAACTAATGTGGAAGAATATACAAATTCGAGGTCGAATTTCTCTCAACCTGGGGAGGATGATGTAGCTCAGGCCAGGAATGAAGGCATAAGTCGTACGCGACTTATGGAAGGGGCTATGAGTCGTAACCGACTCAAGGAAGCAGAACACATAAGCGACCGACTAAACATGATGGGTCACTTAAGTCGTGACCGACTTAAGAGAGTGGAAGACCTAACTAGTGGAGAGGTGCAGATTATCAAAGATATTAAGTCGCCAGGAAGACCTACCGGGTTACGACCTAAGGGAAATGCTGGGTTACGACCTAAGGGAAGTGCTGGGTTACGACCTAAAAGCTATAGGAGCAAGTGCTGGGAACGACTTAACGGAACAGGTGATAAGTCGTCACCGAGTTACGACTTAGTTAAGTCTCGTGAACGACCTAACGAGTCAGGAGTTAAGTCGCTGAGGATGGAAACCGTTGATTCTCTGCCGAGTTAATCTCTACCATTGGTTTCTTTAAGTCGCCGCATGCTTTTAAGTCGCTGAAGCTGTTGCCGTTGTTTTCTCTGCCGAGTTAATCTCTACCGTTGATTGCTTTAAGTCGCTGTTCTGGGATGCCGCCAGTTTATAAGTCGTAGGTCGTATTTCTGTAAGTCGTATGTGTTGTGTAACATGTTGGTAAGTCGTTGAATAATGTAACTAGGTCGTTACCGACCTAAGTGAGTCGTTGTGTTGTACTTGTATTGTAATAAGTCGTTGTTTTATCTTAGGTCGTCGCCGAGTTAAGATAAGTCGTAGGTCTGAAGCTATAAGTCGGAACCGACTTAAGAGTTGGTAATTTCTGTTGAAAATTTGTAACACCTATAAATAGGCCGTGTGAGTCATTTGTATTGGTTGTTGATTTTTGAATAAAATTCTCTTCTGATTGCTGTGTGCTTTCATCTAAATTGGTAGTTGAGTGTAATCTCCTATCTCCTCTTTCGGTTAATCGAGTGCGCTCGATTCAACGATTGTAGAAGCCGATTCGCGGAATCAAGTGCGCTTGATCAACGCTTGAAGAATTGAAGATCTTTGAACCCGGTATCGTAAACTATCAACGAGTTCGGGATAGCTAGAATTCAGTATCTTCGGATCAACGAATTTGGGCATTTCAGTATCTTCCAATCCACCGATTACTACTTTCACCGATTGAAGATTGTTTTGTTTAATCCGCTGCGTCAGATTCCCACTTGGAATATCAACACTCCCCTCCTGGTGACAATGCAATGCTAGCATTCATAGAATATGAATAACCCAAAGGCACTACTTCTACTACATCCATTTTGGAATCACCCTCAGGATTAGTAGCAAGTGGCCCATGCACTTTGAAGATCTTCTTTTTCGACTCCATCAACTTTCAAATGTTACTAATTCGAACGCTTACGTTGGCTCGAAATGGTTTTTGGATAACTCAAGCAATCCTATCCCGGTCTTTTCGAACCAACATCCCATAATTTTAAAAGGATCAATTTATCGATAGTGGATGAATCCACTATCTGGGGTGTGTATAGGTTTGCATATGAAAATAAGACATCTATACTTATCCCCACTTTTCGATGTTAAATAGTGCTATCCCTTGATTAACAATGAAGTCAAACAAGTTAGAAAACTAACCTTGACTCGACGTACATTCTTACTTCTCGGGATAGAGACAAGTTTCTACCTTGGAAGTTTGTGTTAAGTGCACAATAAAGTATTTTCCATATACTTAATTTTTCATGGCCCACTTACTGAAATTAACCCTCTTATACCTATCACGTTTCAGATATTTTGATTTCTCTGTCCCCCGCCAATAAAATCAAGTTCTAGATCTCACAGATAGAGGAAAACCTACTCATCGGCTTTTAGTGCTAAACACAAGATGATTTACTTCTAATAAAATGTGTCATCATTTTAGCATAACTTATTCATATTTATTTGACTACTTAATGGAACTAACAAAGAGAATCCCTTGTATTTAAATCATTCTTTGTAAAACAAAGCTGTTTTTAAACAAACCGATCCTTGGAAATAAAGAAATTGAAAATTAAAAGCCTTTATTTAATAATAATTAAATCTTAACTTAATTAATAATTAAGTAATAATTGAACCCTATCTAATTAATAATTAAATCTTACTAAAATAATAATTATTAAATAACTAAATTTTACATAATTTTTTTATAATTAACCTTTTCTTAATTAATAATTAAGTACTAATTACTTTTACTTAACTAATTATTAAGTACTAATAATCTTAATAAATTAATTTATTAAATAGTCCTTAATCTCTTACTTAATTAATAAATAATAATTACCTTTTAATACTTACAATATGCTTTGAAATACTTTTCAAAATTATGTATAAAATGAATACATTTTTAGTTTACAAAAAAAGTGTTCGTTTTATGAACTGCATTCATAGCGACCATCGCTACGGATATCATAACTTTAAACTAGTTTTATATATCAAATACCCTTCAAGCCTTCCCTTTTATTTTAACTTACTTTATAAACATAGTATAAAGTTTTGGAAACTAAAAAGTAAATTTTTGAAAACTTGTAAAACTTTTCTAGAAGATAAAATAAGTAAAACAAGTTTAAACCCAAAGGAATCTCTATGTCACAACATAAAACAAGTTTAAACCCAAAGGAATCTCTATGTCACAACATAAAACAAGTTTAAATGATAACTTTTCTTTATCATATAACATCATATATATGAGCACAAACATATATACACATGTAAACACTTTCATGAACAAGTAAAAGTCATCACTTTCAAACATCACTTAACATTCCAACTATACTTTCAAGTCCATAACCAAGATTACATATAAACACACATATGTAAAGCACAAACAACATTATTTTCCAACCAACAACCAACACAATTATTATCAACAGTATAAAGTTTAAAACTTTGCTTAAAAATGTAAGATATACTCACTAAAATCTCATGGAAACAAACCAAACTATCACCAAGCTTTGAACCGACACTAGATCTTGGTTTTACTCTTATAAAAATTTGATTTTGGCTTTGGGAAGTAGGCTTTTGGTTCGGCCTTGAGTGAAGAAGGGCTTGGCCTAGGATAGTGAAGGAAGATTAGGCTTTTTTTTGAAAGAGAAGGAGGTGTAGGGTAGAAAATAGTATTTTTGAATAGGTTTTAAAGGATTTATAGAAAAAGAAGGATTTTATTTTGAAAATTTTATAAGGATGCAATAGAAGTTTAAAAAGACGTTGGAAAAGATGATGATGAAGTTTTGAAAATGAGAAGGGAAAAAAAGAAATTTCTTTTATCCAAAATAGAATAAGTGGATTACATAAATATCCTTTGGTCCATTGTCCTCCACTCTTCTTTTGCCCCATCATCACCCCCCCCCCAACCCATTCCAAATGCTACAACAGCCCCTCCTCATCATGTCCATCACTTCACTCCTGTGATGTTACATTAAAATGTGACATCTTCTTTTCATTTGTCTCTTTATTTTATTTTTAAATTTTTGAAAAAAAAAGTCACATCTTCCTTTTCTTTTTACTTGAGTAAATAAATTTCACTATATATAATTTAACCCTACATATGTTATTAGTATACGTATTTTAGAGTGTACACAACCTTTCCATCAACTTTTAGACGAAGAAAAGTTGAAAATTCTAAATACGATTTCCGGTCATATTTTCGATTTTCCTCTGAACTGATTATTTTTGTAAACTAAATTTGAAAACAACTTCACCAATACTAGTTTATTTAAAAAAGGTTTGTTTGAGTTATATATTCCATAAATTAATTATTTAGAAATACATTAAATATTCGTATTTAAAGTGATTAAATTTCGGGTCGTTACATTCTTCCTCTCTTAAAAAAATTTCTTCCTAAAATTAACACCCAAAAGATAACTCAAAATAACTCAAAAGGGCATACATTATATATCATGAAACCCATACAAAAGATATACACTAAGCAATTGATGACAAACAGTGCATACACAATTCATACAAGAAGCAAACAATTATCCTAATATCAATTCAGGATAAGCTTCCCTCATGCTATTCTCTGTCTCATAAGTATAATCTCTGGGATCTCCACTCCATTGGATCTTAACCAATCTCACTTCCTTATTACGTATCCTCTTCTCATCCCGATCCACAATGTGAACCGAATGCCTTATCACGGTTAGGTTTGGTTCTACCTCCAAATCCTTTTAAACAGACGGCTCCACAATCAGCGATGGGTCCTGCACATACTTCCTTAAATGGGACACATGAAACACATTATGAACCCCTCGGCAGCCTCTCCGACAACTCAACTTTATAGGCAAGTGACCCAATCCTCTCGAGAATTCGAAAAGGTCTAACATACCTTGGTGCCAACTTCCCAGCTCTCTGAAATCGAACCACTCCTCTAATCGGTGAAATCTTTACAAACACAAAGTCTCCAACTACAGATTCCACATGTGGTCGACATAGCTCTTCTATTGATCTTGAGCATCTTTCATCCTTCTTTTAATCACAGCAACCTTCTCCGTAGCTTCCCGAATCATATCAGGTCCAAGCGTTAGTCGATCCACGGTCTCCACCTAACGCGTTGGTGACTTACATGGCCATCCATAAAGAGCTTCATAGGGTGCTATGCCAATGCTTACTTGATAATTATTGTTGTAGGAGAATTCTACCAAGTGCAGATGATCCTCTCATGATCCACCGAAGTTCAAGATACATGCTCTCAAAAGATCCTCCAAGATTTAATTAACCCTCTCAGTTTGGCCATCAGTTTGAGGGTGGTTGGCAGTGCTTAGACTTAGCTTTGTTCCCAAAGCTACTGTAACGCTTCCCAAAACTGGCTTGTAAAAGTTGGATCTCGATCGTTTGCTGTGCTCATCGGAACTCCATGCAATTGGACGATCTCTCTCATATAAATCTCTGCCAAGCTGGCTGCAGTCCTCGTCGGCTTTACCCGAATAAATGGGCACTCTTGGTTAACTGATCCACAATGACCCACCTACCTTCATTACATTTCCTCGATCTGGGTAAACCATTAATAAAAATCCATGGTATCTACTCCAATTTTCAAATTGGGATCTCCTATGGTTGTAGTAGCCCAGTAGTCTTTTAGTGGTCACCCTTGATTTTCTGTCAGTTTGCACATCGCTTCCACCAGAGTACCCGTTTCATATCATGATGCATCTTCAAAACACCCGAATGGATACTCGACTTGGATCGATGACCTTTTATTAAAACTTCCTGCCTAAGGCCATTGACATTAGGAACACATATCCTTCCATTCATTTGCAATATACCCAGATGGTCTATCTTGAAGCTCGAACAATTACCTTCCTCAACATCCTTGATGATTTCCATTAAGCGGCTATCTTCCCTTTGTTTGCTCAAAATCCTCTATAGAAGAGTCAGAGTAACTTCTAAGAGAGGCAAGACGTCATTCCTGCTCAGAGCATCTGCTATCACACTTTCTTTTCTTATGGTATATAAGATAATCAAGTCGTAGGCCGCCAGAAATTCCAACCATCATTGCTGCCTCAAGTTCAAATCCTTTTGCAAGAAAAGATACTTTAGGGACTTGTGATCTGTGAAGAACTCGAACTTCTCACCCAACAAATAATGTCTACACATCTTCAATGCATACACGACAGCTAACAATTTTAAATCATGGGTTGCATAATTCTTCTCATGAGGCTTCAGCTGCTTGCTAGTATAAGCAATTACCTTCCCATGCATCAAAACTGCATCCAACCCTATGCCACAAGTGTTAGCACCAAAATTGGTCACTAACCTCGTTCAGAAAGATTGTGTAGAGATATAAGTGATGAAAATAAATTAAACAGAGAAGACAATGCTAATTTAAATGCAGAAAGTAAGAACACCAAATTTATAGTGGTTCAGCGTAATTGCCTACGTCCACTTTGAGATTAAACTTTATTGATCTTTCTTCTTGTTGACTACAAATACAATTCGTGAATCAAATGCTTGAATGAAGTTGTTAAGTAGAGAAGATGAGTCAAAAATGGCAGAGTCTCCCCGGTGTTCTCTCCCGAAAAAAGGATCCATTTCACTGTGACCCTACCCCTCTATTTATAGACAAAGATGGGCTGGACTTCCCAAGTGGGCTGATGGCCGAACACTCCAGCCCGAGTACAGTGATCGCTGTATGCCGAACCAAGTGTGCCGAACGCTCTGATGCCGAACAGTCCCTTCTATGCCGAACGATGTGGTTGATGTTTGGGAAGTGCAGGATGTTAGCCAGTCGAAGCCGAACGCTCTTCTAGACGCCGAGTACTCTTGTGCCGAGTACTTCTGATGCTACCGGGTACTACGCCGAGTACTCCTGTATGCCGAACCACAGATGCTGCCGAGTTCTCCTTGATGTCGAGTGCTCTCGTATGCCGAGCAGTCTCGATGCCGAGCACTCTTGTATGCCGAGCAGTCTTGATGCCGAGCACTCTTGTATGCCGAGAAGTCTTGATGCCGAGCATTGGTTGACGCCGAGTGCCAGTTGACGCCGAACACTCCTAGATGTCGAGTACTCTCTGCCGCCGAGTTCCACTGGATGCCGAGTACCACGCCGAACACTCCTGGATGCCGGTCACTTTCTGATGCCGAGCACTGGTTGCCGAGTACTAGTCGCCTGGTCAAATCCCCAAGAAACACCTGCCTCCTAAAGTGTATCGCGTGGCCGAACGTGATGCGCTTTGAATCTGGTACAATTTACCTCGGAGGTACCTTCTTGAGAATGTTAGTGAAGGAGGTGCAAGACGAACAAGGTTAGGATGCCGAACGATACGTTCGAAGCCGAGCGTACCTCGCGTGCCGAACGTCTCTCCGCTACGATGCCGAACACTCCGGTATTGACCGGTTCTACCGGGTGTAGCCTCTTCGACTTCTACCTTCCTCTATATAACCGGGTCCTTCCCGTCCCTTTTCCTTTACTTTTTCGTTTCCGTCATTCTTCCAAGATTTCTAACCTTCTCCAGTCGAACAGATTTACAACCTGAACACTCCTTCCTAAACTCCTAACTGCAATCTAGGTACCGCTCCTCGTATAACTTGAATATGTTTCAAATGAGTCAAGTGTGTTCTGTAGAAAGCTTTCGAGTAGGTTGCCCCCCTTGCCGAACGATAATGCGAGGCGAGGAGGAAGGATTTGAAGTGTTTGCAAATATGTGGTTATTGTATTTAGCTCCATCGCGTCGAACCACAGTCAAAAATGAAGGAACAAGGAAAACGTTGGAGTTGGTAAGGGTGTTGGATGGCATAGTCATGGTTCGGCGTATGTTGTCGTGCGCCGAACGATAGATGCTGCCGAATAGTATCTCGTCTTAATGAGGCTGAATACTCGTTAGAGTGCCGAACAACAACTTAGCCGAAGGAACTAAAGACGAACACTTACAAAAATGCCGAACGATAACTCAGCCGAACAACAACTTAGCCGAACGAACTAAAGACGAACACTTACAAAAATGCCGAACGATAACTCAGCCGAACAAAAACTTAGCTGACCAAAACCCAAGCCGAACATTCTTAGATGCCGAACAGTATTGGGGCCGAACAATACTATTGCCGAACAGAACCTTGACCGAACAATTCCAATGCCGAACAACATTCAAATGTCGAACAAACACATACATGTCGAACAAAAACTTAGGTCGAACAATCCCAATGCCGAACAATCATTCAAATGCCAAACAAACACATACATGCCGAACAGAACTTAGGTCGAACAATCCCAATGCCGAACAAACATATACATGCCGAACAGACATAAACGTCAGACTACACTTAGGCCGGTCACTTTATAAATCATATGTTTTCTGAATCTGGAACTGTAATCGCCTCAAGGCAAGCTTTTTGAGACGGTCAGCAATGACGGTCTTCGAAGGCGATGATTCGAAGCTGATTATTATATCTGTTAAAAAACCTTTAGATTCTTATCGCTTGTACACAACTGCTTTCACTAGTTCACACACCACGTGGGGGGAAACTCGTGTTGCTAATTCTAACGTTCAACGTTTTTTGAGTATAGTTCTCTCAAGCACTTAGTTATTTATTTGGGATGTCAAGAAAATCTAGCTCTGCCACCATATCTGACAGGCCTGGGCCGTCAGCAAGGCAAGGAGCCGCTGATACTTCTAACCCGTCAACTTCTCCCGCTCATAACTTGGCGCCTGATGCTCTGGAGGCAACCATCTTACTAGACAATCCGATCGATTCTCAAGCTTCGAAGATCAACGAAGCTGCTCTGAGGCGGATATGCTCTATTCACGGGATTCCTTTCGCCGACGTGTTAGTCCCTTCGAGACACGATCGCCCTCATCTGCCCCCAGTCGGGTACACTACCTGCAACAAGTTCATGTGTTGGATGGGCAGCGTGCCTCCATTCAACTTATTTCTTCGGGATGTTCTGCAGTACATAGACATGGCTCCATCGCAACTGCACCCGAACGGTCATGCGTTCCTATATGGGACTTACTTACTTTTCATGGCCGTCTTCTCCAGACCTCCAACCCCCGGTGATATCAGATACATTTATATGTTCAAGAGACAGAAAGACAGCCCTTCCTTTATGTTCCTTGAGCCATACCACAAGTGCCAGATCCTGACAGGGGCATGTAGCAAATTCGCCCTGTACAAACAGGAATGGTTCTATGTGCGCTGCCCTTCTGGTTTCGCTAGGAGATGGGTTGAAGGCAGTAAGTCTCTCTGCTGAGTCACTATTTGTATTTAAATGGAGTCATGCTTTTCCTAACTCCTCCTCTCATCTTTTCAGGTATCAACCCGCGTCCGGAAGGCCGAGGATATTCTGAGGCTGTTGAAGCCATTAGAGCTCTCCCTGCTGGGGATCGAGACATCCGGACTATCATTTCGAATGAATCGCTGTCGGGGTTTGGCTTGCTAGCCCCTGGTCGTCGGATCAGCCTTCCAGAAGGTGTTACCATTCCCAAACCTCCGTCCGGTAAAGAGAAAAAACTTGCTGGATCGTCGTCGCGCCGCGCTCCCGACACGCACGAAGAAGGCGAGCGCAAAGAGGATGATGCCCCTAAAACTCAGGGTGAGAACGTGGGTCCCGCTTGGAATCCGGCAATCGAGGTTCAAGATATTGAGACGTCATCCTCCCCTTCGAAGGGGAAGAAGAAGTTGAAATACACAGTTCAAAAGGAGAAAGTTGGTGGTACCTCAAAAGTTACGCCTATCCCCCCTGAGAAAGAGGCTTCTTCGCAGCACCTGGAAAGTTCTCTGAGGGGTCTGTCCAACCTGTCCATCCCCGATGATTTACTTAATTACGGGTTCGATGATCCTGAAGCTCTCAAATTCTCTTCGCCCGCTAGAGGCAATTTAGGAGTTCAACTCCCGGCTCAAGGAGACAACACTCCGATTAGCAAAGATAAACGAACGGGTCCGTCGGGGGGAACACTAGGACACACATGCACATGCGCATTCCATAATATACTTCAAGTCTTTTTAATTCGTGAATTCTCCTTAACTCGTTGTTATCTCCATTCTTTGCAGGTGATATGGGCCGCTCTCACGGACTTGATCGCCTTCAGGGGTCTTCTATATTCCATCACTCCGGACGGGATTCCGGTTCAGGCAGACGCAGGGACCGAGGTGATTATGAAGATAGGGACAATCGTCCTCGCGAGTCGTCCCACCGCAAGAAAGCACATTCTCAATCTTCCCAGTCCCGAGATCTTCCTCCTCCAACTGAGCCGGATAAAGAGAAGTCTTCGCAAAAGGGTTATCAGTCTGATGCTGCTCGAGAACAACATTCCAGTTCATCGAGTACGAGGTAAGTTCGAGAGCAACGTAAAAGAACGGAATTCTCAAGGCCTCCTCCTCCTACTCCTGCAGTGGACCCAACTGTTGCGGAAAAGATGGTCGACCTTAAGGCCAAGTTTCCGAAAATCTGCTTTGACGGCTTGAAATTCCTCCCAGCCATCCATCACATTCCTGGGCACGTGAAGCAAAGTGCCATTGCCTGCAACAACGACGTCTATGTTCAACATGACGCATTCGTGCACTTGGTGGAGAAGATCTCGGAAGTATCTGTTGAGCGTCAACACGAGATTGACCGTCTGAATCTGGAGGCTGACAGCGATAAGAAAATCATCAAACTCCAAGACGAAGAGCTCGCTTCGTATAAGTCAAAGCTAGAAGCCGCTGAACAAGGCGCAAAAAATACTGCCGAGGCAGTTACTCGTTTAGAGGCGGCTCACAAAAAAGAGCTTGACGAAGCAGTCCAGCGCAGCGGTGCCCTCTCCCTAGGAAAAGACTCTGTCCAAAAGGAAAGGGACGCACTTGCTACTCAATACAAGGAGCTGAAGGAATTACTTTCCAAGGAGAAGGAAGACAAAGTAGCCGCTCAAGAAGAATCGCAGCGATACTGTGATGAGATTGTTGCTACCCGACTCCTGAAGACAAAGCTTGATGACGAACTCGCCGGGGTCGAGAAAATGAAGGACGAGGCCCGTGAGGAGGGCAAAAGAATGGCTGTGGAAGAGCTTGATTCTCGCCTCGAGGCGGCCGCAGAAGCCGGCAGGGAAGAGGTCAAAAGTATGTTTGACCCGTTGATCGCCGAGTATGGAGCCCGCGTCCTTATGCACCGCGACTTAACATTTCTGGGCGATGGCTACCTCGAATCCCTGGCTGAGGCGTGGGAAACTCTGATAAGGATCAGGAAGGTCGAGTCGGGCTCCAACGAGGTCGATGAGGATGCCTTGGTGAAGGAGTTCCTAAGGGGGAATGAGCCATCGGACTTATCCGCAGCATTGGCACTTTATAGCAAAGGCTCTTCCCCTCCGAAAGAGAAGAATGACGAAGCTGGCCCGTCTGGGGCCGATGCTACTACTCCTCACATTGCCGCTCCTTACACTGCTCAATCGGCCGGTCGGCCAACACTTGACCCATTCGAGCAGCATGCTAGTTATGATCCCGAAGATCCCGGGCTTGGTGTTCATGTGCTGTCACCTATCCTGGAGGGTGAAACCCCTCGTGCCACCGATAGCCAACCGGACCCTGGTAGGAAATTCTTCTTTCTCTAGAAGTTGAAGAGTTCCCGTCATTTTTCAGCAGTGGCTACTCGTTCTAATGCTCATTCCTTATGTTTTCGTGCAGGTTGTTCTGACGCCGAGCCAACTCCGAGGAGCGATGACGCCAAGGAGGAAGCAGAGAAAACAAGCGACGTTGCTCACGCAGGAGTAACTCCCGGTCCAGACGCTCAAGTGATCGGGGCGCTAGGTGATGACAAACTTGATACTTCGTCTCCTGCCAAAGGAAGCGATGAAATTGAAATCACTGGCGCCTCCGAGCATACTTCAGAGATGAGCATGAAGGACCGTCTTGCCGACGAGGAGAAGAGAAAAGTCAAAGTCGAGTCTGAAATACTGGAGCTCACTGACCCGCGGAACAGACCTTTGAAAATCATTCTCCCGGGCAGGTCCAAACCACTAGATGTTCCGTCTCCTACTCCCGACTCCGTTTCTCTAGCAAGCAAAAAGTCCAAGAAAAAGCGTGAGGGAGAGGAGTCGTCGGAAACAACGAAGGAAGACAAAAAGAAGAAGTCGAAGAAATAATTGATACACTCGTTCAACGAGTTTTTTTTTTGCTTAAGTCTTGTAATTGCTTTTATCTTCCACAACTTGCAGTTTGTATAGAGAGGTCTGAATTTTGTATGAGTGATCATGTATTCCCATTTTGGACTTATCGAATAAAATTTAGTTTCTTTTTGTTTGAACGATTCTCTTGTCTTTATTTGGTTTGCTGACTAATCGTAGCCATAACTCAAGTTCTTATGAGTTGCATTATCTCTCGATCCATTCTTGTGCTGTTCAAACATTTTTGGACATGGCGTTCCTCTCGTCCCACATCTTTTGAGTACTTGGACTTCTTGCTGACTCTGTGCCCCGGGGACTTGGAGGCTTGAAATAGTTTATACTCTAGTCCACGCCCTGGGGACTTAGAGTACTCCAATCCGTGCTCTGGGGATTTGGAGATTTGGAATCGTTTATACTCTAGTCCGCACTCTGGAGACTTAGAGTACTCCGATCCGCGCTCTGGGGATTCGGAGATTTGGAATCGTTTATACTCTAGTCCGCGCTCTGGGGACTTAGAGTACTCCGATCCGCGCTCTGGGGATTCGGAGATTTGGAATCGTTTATACTCTAGTCCGCGCTCTGGGGACTTAGAGTACTCCGATCCGCGCTCTGGGATTTGGAGATTTGGAATCGTTTATACTCTAGTCCGCGCTCTGGGGACTTAGAGTACTCCGATCCGCGCTCTGGGGATTCGGAGATTTGGAATCGTTTATACTCTAGTCCGCGCCCTGGGGACTTAGAGTACTCCGATCCGCGCTCTGGGGATTCGGAGATTTGGAATCGTTTATACTCTAGTCCGCGCTCTGGGGACTTAGAGTACTCCGATCCGCGCTCTGGGGATTCGGAGATTTGGAATCGTTTATACTCTAGTCCGCGCTCTGGGGACTTAGAGTACTCCGATCCGCGCTCTGGGGATCCGGAGATTTGGAATCGTTTATACTCTAGTCCGCTCTCTGGGGACTTAGAGTACTCCGATCCGCGCTCTGGGGATCCGGAGATTTGGAATCGTTTATACTCTAGTCCGCGCTCTGGGGACTTAGAGTACTCCGACCCGCGCTCTGGGGATCCGGAGATTTGGAATAGTTCGTACAAGTCTGTATGTCGTGCATGATAATGTAATTTATCATCCAATTAAGAGATATAGAAACTTCATAGAAAATATGGCTTCAAGCCTTTATTAATGAGAATCAACTAAATTGCTTGATTACAACTTTAAAAGGAAACTAAGTCATTATTGAACGGAAACATGCAGGAAACAACAGTGCCTACAACAAGAAAGGAAAACATGCTAAATGTAATAGTGCCGCAAATGTTCACTGTTCCATGCTCGGGGGAGTGTCGCGCCATCAACGGTCGATAGCTTGAATGTTCCTTCTCCAAGCTTCCGTTCAATGGCGTACGGACCTTCCCAGCTGGGATTCATGCGTGATGGTACCGGGAAGACTCGTTTCAGAACGAGATCACCCACATCAAAAATTCTTGGGCGGACTCTGCCGTCGTAGTAACGCTTGACTCGATGTTTGTGCGCCGCCGCCCTTAATTCAGCTTCCTCATGCTTTTCGTCGATGCAGTCCAGTGATTCCAGCAAGAGGTTTTGGTTCGTCTTGGGGTCATAGTATGTCACTCGGTGTGATGGAACTTCAAGTTCCACGGGTATAACGGCTTCAGAGCCGTATGCCATGGCGAACGGAGTGTGGCCGGTCGCGGACTTATGGGTAGTTCTATACGCCCATAATGCTGTCGGGAGCTCATCTACCCACTTGCCTCCAACCTTCTCCAGACGCTTCTTCAGTATGGACTTGATTATTTTGTTAACGGCCTCGACTTGTCCGTTAGCTTTTGGGTGTGCAACGGCGGCGAACTTTTTCTCGATGCCGTACTTTAAACAGAACTCTTTGAACTCTCTACTTTCAAATTGCGTTCCGTTGTCTGTAATGATGGTGCATGGAAGGCCAAAGCGGCATATAATGTTTCGTACAACGAAGTTAATGACCTTCTTAGAGGTGATAGTGGCCAAAGGTTCTGCCTCAGCCCATTTCGTGAAATAGTCGACTGCAACTATTGCGTATTTTGCACCACCTTTGGATAGAGGCAAAGAGCCGATTATGTCGATTCCCCAGACCGCAAATGGCCAGGGACTGATCATTTGTGTGAGTTCCGTTGATGGAGCCCTCGGGATTTTCGCATATCTTTGACACTTGTCGCATTTTCTTGCGTAGTCCGCGGCATCCCGGTTTACGGTGGGCCAGTAATATCCATAGCGGAGGATCTTCTTTGCTAGCGTTTGCCCCCCAGTATGGTCGCCACATTCCCCTTCGTGAACCTCTCTCAAGACTCGCTTTGTTTCATCATGAGCGATGCATCGTAATAACGGGACTGAGAATCCTCTTCGATACATTGATCCATCTTGCATTATGTATCGCGCGGCCTTTCGAAGGACCTGCCGTCTTTCGCTTCTTTTTCCTGGTAAAGCCCCGGTTGTCAGGTACAGTTTGAATGGGGTTATCCACGATTCCTTCTCGATTTCTGTTCCCAACACGCGATCAACTTTCATTTCGTCTATGCTCGGGGCATGCAAGACTTCGACGGGATACAATCCCATTTGTTGCGCATCGTCGGTACTTGCGAACTTAGCCAATAAGTCGGCTTCTTTGTTCTGTTCGCGCGGGATATGTGAGATGTCATAACGCTCAAGATTTGATAGTAGTTCTTGGACCTGAATGAGGTACGGAGCTAGCTTTCGTCCCTTCGCTTGGTAGTCTCCCCGTACTTGGTAAACCACCAACTGCGAGTCACAAAAGATTTCGACTGATTCGATCCCGAGTTCCCTGATGAGCTTCAAGCCAGCGATCAGTGCTTCATATTCAGCTTCGTTATTTGTAGCCGGGAAATCGAGCTTCAGGGCATAACAGATCGATCGGTTTTCCAGAGTTATAAGAACTACGCCCGCGCCGGAGCAACGGTCGTTTGATGCACCGTCAGTGTATAATTTCCATCGAACGGGGGGAATGATGTCGTGATCGTCCGGTTTGATGGGTATGGTAAACTCAGCGATGAAGTCTGCTAATGCTTGCCTTCGGATGGCTCTCCGTGGTAAGTACGCGATATCGAATTGGCTCAACTCGATGTTCCATCTTAGCAATCTTCCAGAAGTTTCCGGCCGTTGGAGTACCTGCCTTAGGGGTTGATCGGAATAAACACCGATTGAATGTGCTTGAAAATACGGGCGAAGCTTTCGTGATGCAATCACCAAGCAATAAGCCAATTTCTCTATTTTAGGGTAATTCCTCTCGGCCCCTGTTAAACGTTTGCTAACATAATACACCGGCTTTTGGACTCGATCCTCCTCTCGTACCAAAGCCGCGCTTATCGCATGTGGGGATACAGCCAAGTATATGTACAACATCTCATGGTCAACTGGTTTTGATAGCATTGGTGGGCTCTCCAGATGCCTCACCAGATTCCGGAATGCTTCCTCACAGCTAGATGTCCATTCAAAATTTCTCTTTCCTTTCTTTATTATGTCAAAGAACGGGATGCACTTGTCAGTTGCCTTGGATATAAATCGACTCAGCGCAGCTACTTTTCCGTTCAAGCTCTGTACCTGCTTTATAGTCCTGGGCGCTTGTACATCTCGAATAGCTTGGATCTTTTCTGGATTGGCTTCGATTCCCCTAGCGTTGACGATGAATCCCAAAAACTTCCCTGATGCAATGCCGAAAGAACACTTCAACGGGTTGATCTTCATGCCATAAAACCTGAGTATGTCGAACATTTCAGCCAAGTCTTGAATGTGGTCGTTTGACCGTCGTGACTTCACGAGCATGTCATCCACATAGACTTCCATGGTTTTACCCAGCTGGTCCTTGAACATTCGATTCACCAGACGTTGGTAAGTTGCTCCAGCATTCTTCAATCCAAAGGGCATCACCACATAGCAATACAGCCCGACATTTGTAACGAAGCTGGTGTGTTCTTGGTCCGGAATATGCATTGGGATTTGGTTGTATCCTGAGTACGCATCCATGAATGACAGTAACTCGTGTCCTGCGGTGGAATCAACCAACTAATCGATCCTAGGCAACGGGAAACTGTCCTTAGGGCATGCTTTGTTCAAGTCGGAATAATCTACGCAAGTCCTCCATTTCACATTCGCCTTCTTTACTAGTACGGGGTTGGAGACCCATTCCAGGTAGAGGGCGTCGCGGACGAACCCATTTGCTTTGAGTTTGTCCACCTCCTCTCCAAGAGCGGCGGATCTCTCCGGATCCATTCCTCTCCTTTTTTGCTTGACTGGGACGTATTTCGGGTCTATGTTCAACATATGACTCGTGATGGTGGGAGAAATCCCACACATATCAGAATGCGTCCAGGCGAAAACATCAAGGTTCGCCCGGAGGAAGTCGCTAAGGTCTTCAGTCATTGCGGGGTCGAGCTGTGATCCGATCTTCAGTATTCGCGAAGGGTCGTCACGGCTAACTGAAATGTCAATTGTTAATTCAGCCGGTGCCGCCTTCTCCTCCCTGGGTTTCCCATCGTCGTCTCTCGGATCTATATCTCCGTAGATCCGAGAACTATGCCCGAGCCAGGGCTCGGGCACTACTTGTTAATTATCCGCATTGAGGATGCGGACGGGATTGTCCGCAACCTTTCCCTTCTCCCTCCGGTGGGCATCTCGGAGCTCGGCTACATAACAGGAACGACCAGTTGCTTGGTCGCCGTGAACAATTCCTACCCCTTTGTCAGTCGGGAACTTCAAAGTTAAACACCACGGGGCTAATGCTGCCCTAAACTCCGCCAGGGCCGGCCGGCCCAAGAAAACGTTATACGGAGAGTCCACATCCAAAACTACAAAGGGTAGAATTTGCACTCTCCGACGCTCGCCTTGTCCCAGTTCAACTGGTAACTCGACATATCCCACTGTATCAGTTGCAGCGCCGTTAAAGCCGTGGATACGAGCTTTGGATGGTTTCAAGTCTTTTGTTTCTAGCTTCATTTGATCGTAGGCCTTCTTGAAGATGATGTTGACTGAACTTCCAGAATCAATCAGAATTCTTTTTACGTATGCTGGTCCGATCGTTGCAGATATGACCATGGGGTCGACGGTCGGGGCCTCTACCTGATCAGCGTCTCTGCTTCTGAACACAATATCGTCTGTCATTTACGCGTTGCTGCTTAGCAGGGGCTCCGTCCTCCATGTTCGAACAACACTCAAAATCTGCATGCTTCAAGGAACTTGCATATCGCTCCATCTCCTGCCAATTCTTATCCGCGGGGTGAGGCCCGCCGATAATTGTATTTATGACCAGTCTACCAACGGTCCGGGCAGGCTCCTCGGGATGACGTGGAGCTGGTGCACGACCTGGGTTGGACATTCTCTGTCCTCCTTCTTGTGGATCCTTCACAAATTCTTGCAATTTCTTTTGTCTGATCAACTTTTCGATAGCGTCGTGCAAGTGTCTACATTCTTCCATATTGTGTCCATAAGTCTCATGGAAGCGACAATATTTCCCGGTCCGCTTCTGTTCTTCAGTTGATTCTTTTGGACGTGGTTTTCTGTACTGAAAAGTATTGCAGGTGGATAGGTAAATGTTTTCAAGTGGGGCGTTTAGCGGAGTGTACTCGCTGTAGCTTGGAATTCTCGACTTCCACTTTCCTGCTTCTTTTCTTTTCCCTTGACTCCTTCCTCCGGATTCCTTGGGTTGCCCAGGTTTGTTCTGGACATTGACTTGGACCTTTCTCGAGCTGTCTCCCGATTGCTTCACAGCGATGTTGCTCTTTATTGACTCTTGGACAGGCCCTGGCGCCTTATCTCGCCGTACCCACCTAGCTTCCTCTCTTCTTATGAACTGGTGTGCCTTAGAGTAGAAACGCTCTAGCGTAGCTGGAGGTTTTCCTGCCAGCCAGTCTCCAAACTCAGAGTCTGGATCCACACCTCTGATTACAGCCATCAGAATTGCATGGTCATTGGGATTACTGACTTCAGTTGCTGCCACGTGGAATCTTTGCAAATATTCCTTCAACGATTCCCCAGGATTTTGGATTACACTTGACAGAGACATCACGTCCTTTGGGCGCGTAGTGTGTATCCTGAACTGCTCAATAAACTTCTTTGCCAACTCCTCGAAATTTGATACGGATCGCGGAGGAAGTCGGGTGAACCACATAGTAGCGATCCCGGATAGAGTAATCGGAAAGCACCTACACTTGGTGGCATCATTCGCTCTGGCTGAATCCATCATCCATTCGTACCTCATGACATGTTGTCTAGGATCAGTCTTTCCTTCATATGCAGGAATAGTAGGCATACTAAACTTCCTGGGGTACGCCGCTTGCAACACAACATCCGTGAATGGAGTATGACTTCTTGACACTCCCCAGTCATCATTTGATAAGCCCTGATTCTCTTTCATCAGTTGCCTGATCATGGCTGTCAGATCGGGTGTCTGTATGGAAGGCGGAAGGTTGGAGTCTGTTCTACGCACCTGTCCATGCTGATGCCTCCTCTCTTGGCGATCTGCCAATCGTGCATCTTGAGGTTCGACATCGTTAGCATTTTGATGATCTGGGCCTCTATCTTCCATCTGTATCCCGGTCCTGAAGCTTCCAGCTCTTGCTTGGTCGCGGTCTCCAGCTGTTCGAACAGCAGCATCTGCTCGCGCAGCATCAGTCTTACGGCGTCTGCGCCTCGGAGGTTCATCAGAGGAAGTAGAGCTGTCAGATGAGGAGTAAGCAGTGGGATTGCCCCCAGCATTCTGCTGCTGCTATTGAGTAAGTTGTGCCATCAGGTTGGCATTGGCTTGCATCTGTTCTCCTAGTTGTCTCCTGCTTTCCCTAAGTTCTCTCATCAAGTCATTGAACTCTACTCTGGTGACAACTGGAGTTTGGTCCTGAGTGGCAACTCCTGTATTTGGAATTGCTGGTTGATTGCTAGGCCCTGCTTGTTGCACGCTAGCAGTCTCGTGGGCATCCACATTGTGAGAAGCTGACCTGGTACGTGGTCTTGCCATTGTAGAGTTATTGGTATGAACTCTGAGTAGAATCAACGGATGTCCTATCAGTGAATCGGATCTTCTTTGGGGGATTTGTTCAATCCAGTAGCTTCAAAGCAGATCCTTGAGGTCTTAGAATTCAATTCTTAGTGAAAGCACCAAAGTGTTAGCACCAAAATTGGTCACTAACCTCGTTCAGAAAGATTGTGTAGAGATATAAGTGATGAAAATAAATTAAACAGAGAAGACAATGCTAATTTAAATGCAGAAAGTAAGAACACCAAATTTATAGTGGTTCAGCGTAATTGCCTACGTCCACTTTGAGATTAAACTTTATCGATCTTTCTTCTTGTTGATTACAAATACAATTCGTGAATCAAATGCTTGAATGAAGTTGTTAAGTAGAGAAGATGATTCAAAAATGGCAGAGTCTCCCCGGTGTTCTCTCCCGAAAAAAGGATCCATTTCACTGTGACCCTGCCCCTCTATTTATAGACAAAGATGGGCTGGACTTCCCAAGTGGGCTGATGGCCGAACACTCCAGCCCGAGTACAGTGATCGCTGTATGCCGAACCAAGTGTGCCGAACGCTCTGATGCCGAACAGTCCCTTCTATGCCGAACGATGTGGTTGATGTTTGGGAAGTGCAGGATGTTAGCCAGTCGAAGCCGAACGCTCTTCTAGACGCCGAGTACTCTTGTGCCGAGTACTTCTGATGCTACCGGGTACTACGCCGAGTACTCCTGTATGCCGAACCACAGATGCTGCCGAGTTCTCCTTGATGTCGAGTGCTCTCGTATGCCGAGCAGTCTCGAAGCCGAGCACTCTTGTATGCCGAGCAGTCTTGATGCCGAGCACTCTTGTATGCCGAGCAGTCTTGATGCCGAGCATTGGTTGACGCCGAGTGCCAGTTGACGCCGAACACTCCTAGATGCCGAGTACTCTCTACCGCCGAGTTCCACTGGATGCCGAGTACCACGCCGAACTCTCCTGGATGCCGGTCACTCTCTGATGCCGAGCACTGGTTGCCGAGTACTAGTTGCCTGGTCAAATCCCCAGGAAACAACAAGTATCGGTATATACAATCAATCCTCCATTTCCAGAAATGGCCAAAACTGGAGCGATGGTCAACATCCTCTTCAACTCAATGAAGGCTTCTTCATGCTTTGGAGTCCAAACAAACTTCTTATCCTTCTTCATCAACTTGGTTAAGTGTGAGGCGATCTTGGAGTAGTCCTAGATGAACCTCCTATAAAATCCAACCAGGCCTAAGAAACTGCAAATTTCGGTAAGGGTCTGCAGTTTCTTAAAATCTTGAATAGGCGCTACCTTTGCTGGATCAATTGAGATACCATCTCTCGACACAATATGTCCCGCATATCTTACTTCTGATTGCCAAAAATGGCACATAGAAATTTTTTCCTTCAAAACATGTTTCCTTAACGTTTCTAACACGACTTCTAAATGGTTTTTGTGCTCTTCCTCGGTCTTAAAGTAGATAAGGATATCATCTATAAGACCAACATGAACTTATTGAGGACATCCCTAAAAACGCGATTCATCAGGTCTACAAAATAAGCAGATGCATTGGTTAGCCCAAAAGACATAACCAACCACTTAAAGAAAAAGTCTAGTCCTCTAAATGCAGTTAAGGGTATACTATCTTTAGCTACCCTTAACTAGTGAAAGCCGATAGCTAGGTCCATTTGGGAAAATACTCAAGCACTGTGAAGTTGGCTGAAAAGGTCATTTATGCGGGGTAAGGGATAAATATTTCAAATGGTGTGCTTATTTAACTCGCGATAATCCACACAATCTTAAATAACCTTCAGACTTTGCCATAAAAACTACAGCTGATCCCCAACTCGAATAACATGGTCTAATCAGTCCCCTCCTCAAAAAATCATCAGTTTGAATTATTAGTTCCTTCCTCTCTCTCGAGGCTATTTTTCGCATAGGTTGAATAATGGGTCTCGCACCGGGAACTAATTGAATACGAAACTCAATCTCCCGATGTGGGGGTAAACTATTAACTTCTTCAAAGACGTCAGGAAAATCCCTAACAATTGTTCTAGATCCTAACTCTTATTGGGATGATTATAAGTCATAAAGGAAACTACTCATATGTTTTTTAGGCTTCCTGCATACTATCTTTTCCAATATGCATCCGAATTTTGTTTTCAACATACACTTCTCTTAGCACAGTCCAGAATAGCTCCATATTTCGATAACCAATCCATACCGAGTAAAACATCAATCCTCTAAAATCCAGAACAAACAGGTCACAAAAGAAATGGTGTTCCAGGTAAACAATTTGTACTCTTCACAGATCAAACATAGATTAGTTGCACCACCTATGGGTTTAGACACACAGATAGGGGTTTCTACAAATTTAGAGGAAAGTTGCAATCTGTCTACCAATTCTAGTGAAATAAAACTATGGGAAGCTCTGTTCAAACAATACTCGAACGGAAATGCCATTAACAATAAAAGTAACTTCAAGAACTCTCTTTCCTTTCACATCTGCCGAGGCCAATGGTTCGTCCTTAGTTGTGCAAACCTTGACTTGCTGTCCCTTTTTCATTAGCGGATAATCCTTCACCATGTGTCCTGATTGCTGACAGTTGTAGCAAAGCGTCTTCGGAACCATTGGGGAGATGGGTCCTACTTGCTGCAATTAAACTCCAGAATTCTTGCAAAACTTAGCAATATACCCCTTCTAATTGCACTTATTACAAACATAATCCTTAAACTTTTTTCCTGATCTCCCATCAATTTTCCATTCCCTAGCTTCTTCCAGTTCAGGTTAAACTTCCTCTTGCTCGGGTTATTATTATTTCCACTGGGGTTGCTGTTGGCTACTTTTTCTTAAGAGCTTCGTACCTCAAATCCATATCTACCAAATCCACAAAAGAGCCTCTCAAGTGGGCAATCATCTTCTCCTGGAAACCTTCCCTCATTTTCATCATAGACATCTCGTCTTTTTAAGAGGGGCGTTAATCAACTCCAGACCAAAACTCAAGAGCTCGTTAAACTTAGTCTCATATTCGAATATCGACAAATCTCCTTGCTTCAAACCCAAGAAATTCCTATATACATATATAGTTTTTCCGGTAGCGGGCATGAGCTGGTCTTTAAATACTTCCTTAAAACTAGCCCAAGAAAAATCATCTTCCCATACATTAGCTGTAACAGAGTCCCACCATCCTACCGCTCCATCTTGCAATTGCCAAAATGCTAGGAAACTCATTTGCTCATCTGAATTATCAAATCCCTTGGAAATCTTTTCGCAAAAACGAGGCCAAGCTTGGACTTAATGATGGATTATGTTCCCTTAAATGGCTTTCCTTCCAGATTTTTATAATCCTTGCACAGAGCTGCGAAGTTCACACGGGGTTGTGTTGGTGCTGCATCTTCAACTATTTCAACTCTTCGAACATTCGAAACTTGACCATTGATGGTCATGGTGCTACTAGCTCCTCTACCTCGTCTTGTCCTATTTCTCATTCCTAGTACCTGAATATAGTTAGATACCCTTTAGAATACTTGGACGAGATAATCTTAAGGGAAAGGGTACTAATCAAACGTATAAAAGTTGATCTATCTACTCACACATACATACGTATGTACATACATACATAAACATATATATACACACACACTCACACACGAATGAAAATTACAAATACACGCTCTCAAAGACTAAACTCATTCTAGGGTATTGTTAACCCTATTTCTAATGAGTTGACCCAACTCAAGCTTAGGTGTTCGCTCAATCTAAATACTGATACTACTTGTAACGATCCATCTTTCTTACTCCTAAAAATGACACTTAATATAACCATGATATTCATGTGCCGATCATTAAGGTATCTGAAAGACAAGCCGTTGGGGTAAAAAGAGAAGAAAAGGCAAGAAGAATAAAATACAGAATCTCACATCGCAAAGCAATCACATATAATAGTCAACATAAGATAGTACATGATATCATTCCAAAATGAACATCAAAGTTACATCAATACCTACTTCAGCCAGGGACAGTTATAACTGCATGTCTCCATAATGCTGATACAAAATATACATATACACAGCGAAAATTAAAAAAAATAGCTAGATAACGATAAAGCCACGTGCTCCATGATCCCCTAAAATGCATCAATGAAAACCTGGACAACTTGGTTACTCTAACAACCCAAGAGTTTTAGGGAAAGAAAATAAAAATCTGGGTCAGACATGGATCTGCTGTGAGTAAACTCCAAATAACTGGATTATTAAACTTATAAACCTCGACCAAAAATAAAGGTTTCTCGTAAGACCACATCACATATAAACACGAAAGGATGTTTACCCTACGATAACCAAAACATTTCTATAGGAAATCCAGTAATATTATAATAATGTTTAGGGTTTAAACTAAATATTGAATCATAGCCGAAATTGTTGCATTAATTAAATTCAACCATACATGTAACGACCCGTAGATTTTAATAAATTTTATAACGTATTTAATTTGATTTTTGAGAAATTTTAAACAATAATATTTTAAAATAAAAATGTAATATTTGTCAGCTAAATCAATGGGTGACCTTTGCTTTTAAAACTGCTCATATTTAATTTGGTACGTTTAACTTCTATTTGTTCCGTTCTTTTCCCTGTTGCCTTTTTCATTCCTTGATTTTTGGTGCTATTGGCTTCAACAAACGTATCATATTTAGTACAAATTTTATATATATATTCCTTACCTTACTTGTGTCTTTTCTTTGACTGCTCCTCTTCTTTACAAGCAAATTATAAAGTGCATTAAATAGCTTTTCAGCTGAAATCAAGGGGATTGAACCGTTGCCATTATTTTGTTTATATATTTCAGGTTCTCTGTTGCTTTCGGAAGGAAATATACATTGCCTTCTTTGTGTATTATTCCACCTGCTTAATTTTAGTGTGCGTTTCTATTATTTCTCTTTTCTCTTATCTGAAGCATTTATTTTGACTCTTCAATCTCCTTCCGTTTAAAAAAAATTCAAAACTTCTTATCCAATCAAATTTATTGCTTTAATAATCTTTCCTGAATCAATGCTTCTAATCGTTGCTATTTCATTGCAGCAAATCATTCATTACTTTACATTTATATCAGTACCTTTAATTGTGACAGTTAATTTCCCTTCGGTTTTAAATTTTGAAACGTGCTGCACACGCATATCAATTGCTTAATAAACTGCGTCAATCAAGTGTTTATGTTACTTCTCATTTATTTGATTGCCAACAGTACAAATTCAAACGGTCATCTAGCTTTATTACTCCCTTTAACTTTTGTTCTGCACGATCACTTGAAGAAACGTATAACGTACGTACGTTTTTCCTTTTTTTCATTATTTGATTTGGTTGCAGCTCATATTTTATTTGCGTGTATAAATCAACGTGAATATTTATTGCCTAAAATCCTCACCCGCTACTTTATATTTATTATTTATGTGATACGTTTCCCAATTTGTGCCTATTCGTTTTTCCTACATTACTTGTTTTAACCGCTGAAACATTTTTAACCTTTTGACAGTTCAGTTTTTCCACTCTACCCATTTTATATATTTTTTTTCTTCCCCCTCTCCTTGTTCTCTGCTTTCAATATAAGTTTGCCAAATCCACCTTCATATTTTCACTCGACAAAAAAAATTATAAAAATAAAAGCATCGCTGCTTCATCTTTTGCCGCTTGGATCTCGTTGCCTTCGCCAATTCCAGAACAAGCCTTCTGCTTCCTTCCCCTCATTTATATACTTATATAAGTAAGTAAGTTGTTTTAAAACTTATTTTGGGTTAATATGCAGTTTTCTTATCAAGATTTGCATGGTTTTGTTATAATATATTTCTTTTTATCAAATCATTTTATATGGTGTTATAAGTCGCTTCTTTTTTTGTATGATGTGTGTGTTACATATAATAGTATAGTATATTATATCATAGTATATTTTATCATTGTTGTTTATGATTTTAAAGTACATATATATAATTTACTGTATGTATATGTTAGTTTTGGATTAAAATACATTAGTATATATAGATATAACTCAGAGCTTTCTATTTTGGGTTAATATATGTACAAACTTATATTTTGTTTTGCTTATGAGTTCTATTTGTTATACATATAAAGGTAGTATATATTCTATTTTCGTTTATATCAATACTTTGCTTTCTGATTTTTTATATATACGTTTTAATATAATATATAAAAACTTATATAAATTTTAAATATGCTTGTTATACAAATTTTACCAGTCATGCATATATTAATTATGTTATAGTATGTTATATTAAAATTGGTTATAATTTTATATTAGTAATGTGTTTAATTAGATATATATAACAGTTTTGATTTTTATTATACATCAATGTTTTGATTCTTTAATAAATATATGTATATATTGGGGAGCAGTAGTCTTTTGTCGTGTAAAGAAATTTGTGTAAAATTTTGCTTTAAACTTTTATTTTGTTTGAGTTAGTGAGGAGTTTTATAAACATTGGTTTAAATAGAAAAAATAAACTTTTTGTTAGTGTTGTAACTCATTGTTAAAGTTAAAATATATAGTTATTTTGTTTTGATCGGCTATTTTAAGTATTATATATTTGGTTTGTTTTAAAACGGCATCTTATTTTTTTAGGCGTCGGCATGAATTTTTAGGTCTGCATATTTTATACTTGTTAAGTTGTTCATATTCTAAGATATGTATTCAGTATATTTTTAAGTATGCTTAAAAGCTTGTATATAAGATGAGTACTGACTTTAGGTAAATGTAGGAGTTTTAGATAAATTGTGTTTTATTCTAAAACAATGGATTTTGGAATGTGTGTGTATATAGATATAATATGTGTTTAAGAAATTGTTGTGGGAAATAGTTTAAGTATATAAAAAAACTTTGATTTTTAATGCTTGAGTTAAGAATGATGATTTAGAAATTTTTATATTATTTTGATGTCTATTTTCAATTTATGTCAAACTGACCCTAATCGTTCCATCGATTCCTCATTATCAGTTATCCGTCGTGCCTGTTTTCTTCATCGAATCATATCCATCCAGCGTTGCTTTGGAATTCGTAGCTCGTTTCCTTATCGTTCTTCTCTAGCCTCGAAAGGTGAGCAATCACTCACGATTAACGTTCTTTTATTTATTAAATTTGGTTTCGATTGAAACGACAATTGAAATATACTACTGAAGTTAGTAAATCTATTATATATGCTATTATCTGTAAACTGTTCACCTGTGGGATATGACACCATATCCTATTGTTTATACTTTATTTAATTACTGTTGATATATGCCTGTTGTTATATTATTATCATATCCTGTTATATTATTATTATTATCTGTTATCACTCTACAAGTTCCCTGTAGTTTAGAATTCACTATGGGTTGAAATGATACATACCCGAACGGACTTTAGAATAGGAGAATTTCATTATGGGTTGAAATGATAGACCCAAGCGATTTTCATTAAATTGAATTTGGGATTACGGGTTGAAATGCTATCCACCCGTATATATTTTGTGTACGGATTGAAATGATAAATATCCATATCACTTGACCATATGATAAGAAATATATACAGATACCGTTGGTCCATATATAAATATTTTGAAAATAATTTCTATCGTTTTGGAAAGAAATATATGGTTTAATAAATATAGATTCTTTAGACATTAGATAAATGATAAATTTTATATATAAATTTAGTAGTAATATTTGATTTAAATTAGTTGGATTTAATACGTAGAATATGGTTAAGTATATATGTAAATCTATATTCCAATAGATTTTCTTGCAATAAATTGAATAAGTAAGGTTGGGAAGGTAAATTTGGGTATTGTAAATGGTATTTAAATAAGGATTTTAATTAATCGATTTGAATTTATTGAATGGGAAATTTAAAGGTATGATTTTTACTGGATCTTGATTTAAGTGATTTAATGAATATTTCACATCTAAAAATAAAAATATTTAGTAAAATGTAAGTTAAGGTTACTTAAATGGTATTAAATCTAATGAGGGAATATTTCAAGACTAAATAATAATGGGGTTAAATCGAGATCTATATGAAACCGTCAACTGAACTTTGAATTGTAGAATATTAAAGCTTTGAACTATACTAGAATTTAATTGGTTATTGTGATTCAGATCTGTATTTGAAATCAATATAATTCGAATTTATTATTTAGAAAATTTAATTGAATAAAAATTTTAGTTTGAAATATTGAATATTTAAAGGTTTGAAATAATATTGAAATGTAAAGGGTATTTTGTGATTTCAAATTCGGATTTGAGTTCGATAAAATGTGAAATGGTTATTTAGGAGTTGAGTTGAATTTTAAATTTAATAAATTGAGATTGGACTAAAAATTTGAATTTGGAATTTGACTAGATTTGAATCGCAACTTTGAAAGTGATAAAAATTTTTATATATATTCTAGATGAAAGAATATTTTGGTTTTGAAGTATAAATTAAATTGAATTGACCACGGTGTTATAGTATATATTTCAACATTGTAGATAGTTCCACGGATCCTTGGAGAATGGTTATCCCATACATCCTCTAAGTTACTTGCATTTCAGTCGATATTTCACTTGAGTTGGATTTATTGATATAAGAATGTTAATCCTGACTCGAGTGTTTTGTGTTTTGCTTTACGCTCGGGTCAGACTGAGTAATACAGCATTTGAGACTCACCTTCGAAGTTGGAGCTTTGCTTGAAGATCTAGTTATCTATCCTTTGAGTCATCCAGTCGATAGGTTCAGAGAAGTCATCTGCCCGTACTAGAGACTTCACTGCATCTGGGTTATTTTGATGTATTTTATTTCTAACTTTGTTTATATAGTAGCTTCATGAACTACTATTCATTTATTCCGCTGCATATTATTGTACTACTCTGTATCTGTGATTCTGTGATTGATTAATTAACTGTATATGTTAAGTATTGCCAAATTTTAAATTAACAATCTGGTATTTTGAGCAATTCAATTCCGACTTCTGCGGATGCGAATGGTTGAAAATAGCGGGCCGTTACAGTTGGTATCAGAGCTTTGGCTCTAAGCAAAACCTAACATATATGGTAAATTTATTTACAGAATCACTTTCGTTCGAGTTGAATCTCTTCCTTTTGACTCGAATTTTCTTTGAACTTTGGAACGTTCCCTGCGGTTCCAAAATTCATTCTTGTCTCTCCCTATTTGTATTCTTTTGATTCTGGAGTATCCCATAACTCCACTTTGAATGATCTCTATAAGAATAGGCGATCCCGCCAATCTTTGAATGATTTGTAAAGGGGTGGAACTCCTTTACATTTGGCATTGATTAACCAGAGATTTATATATCCCTCGGTTTAGATGCTGCTATCTCTGGTTATGCCGAATTCTATCTCTGGCAATCGAATGTCGATTTGCCTTGGAATTCTGCATCGATCTTATTCCATAAGTCATGGTTGACCCAGTTAAGGTCGCCCGTGACTTGTATAAGTATATCCATCTTCTATTTTGTAAGTTAATTATCTCATCTTCGTTCAAGCCCATCTTCGAATCAGAATTTTATTTGATTAGAGTTCTTTTAAATTGAATCTCTATCATTGTTTTGAAATCCGTCTGTGAATCGTCCTTTGAAAATCGGGTTTGTTTATATTTTAGAAATTGTTTTCTAAACCGAAATTATTATTTTGATAAGTATGATTATATTCTATATATAAAAGTGAAATGTTTTCGATAAAGATTTAATACCCTTTTTAAAATGAGAATATGAGGTTTCGAAAGGATTTGTAATTTTGAAAAATTATATAACAAATTTGATTTATCTAAAAAAATGATTTATGACTAAAGGATTTTAAATTTGAAATTCGAGAATTGAACTTCGGTATTTTGAAATTGGTTTTAAGATTTTGAAATATATAATAATAATATGATTTAAAAGTATTTTCCGAATAAGAAATGTTCCAAATGATTTTAATAAGTTTCGAATGATTTCAAAAAAAATTCAAAAGAAGTTTGAGAAAATAGAAGTCCAGAACTCACTTATGTCGCTGGAAAATAATTTTGGTGATGAGTGCACGCATCATCAACATTGATTTTTGAGTTTCAGAGTGGGGGAAAGGCCACTTTAGTAGCATTGCTACACGAGTGATTTTGCGAAACCAATTTTGATTTCAAATTCTGAAGTAAGATTTGATATTCAAAGGATATATGTATATATATTTGAAATGATTTGAAGTAAGCCGGTGTTCAGTCCTTGAGTTTCGGATTTGATATAACCCCATCTATTAAAATTGATTTACTGATTTGTTGCTGATTTCCAACTCTTGAATTTGAAAATGATTTCTTCATCTATTTTGAAGGTTCGAGAACTTCCAAATCAAGGTTAACTTTTCAAAGATAAGAAATTTTGAAAAGTATAAAGTATATAAGTTTGGTATGTATGTTAAAGTATGTAGTAATATGATTTAAATAAGTTGAAACTGTTTTGTTAAGTAAATGAATAAGGCAATTTTAAATTTTTCTAATAAGAAATTTAGATTTGAAATGTTTTGAAAAGAATTTGGTCTTCAAAATATTTTGAATAAAGTTTAGTTAAATGTTTTAACTTAGTAACATCTTTATGAAACTATATATTTAACAAGTTGGAATAAATATATAAGTTGTACGTATGTTGTTTTATTCGCATAATTAATTTGATCCAAGTTTGAGTACACAAGTTCGAGGTGAATTACACCATTTCGTGTTAGGATTTTTCATTTGATTCTTGATGGTGAATATTTGATATGGATTTTGGGCTTGATTCTAGAATTCTCTATCATAGTATATGGCTATTCAAGGAGACTGATGGCTTCTAGTCGAGAAACCACATCGAAATCCGCATTAGGGAAGTCGAATGGACAATACTAGTTCGAAAGCGAATTTGTGTGATCGAGCGAGCGATCAAATTTGATTTTGCGAAATGATGACGTATGTATATCTTATATTCTAATATCGGTGATATATTTTGACGCTGAAATTGAAAGCTGTCGGGTTAGAATATCTTTGCTTACTAAAAGAAAATTTCCAATTTAAATTACAAAGATATATAACCCATAAAAGCAAAGATATTCAATCCCATATGGCTCTTCATACAGCGAAATTTATTTTGTAAAATTTAATCCTTATATAAGATGGACCTTATGTAGGTATAAGATTGATTTTGAAAACCATTGATTTTGGGAAATGAATTGGTTGACTTAAATGATATTCATTTAGAAACTTGGATTATTTTCTAAATTTATTATGTTGGAAACTTTGAAACTAAAGATATTTAAATTAAGAAGAAATAATTTAGTGGGATTGTATATGATTTTGAAACTAAACTAGTATTGAAACAAATTAAAATTTGAGAACCTTATTTTTACTAAATACCTGATTTGGGAGTTATCGAACTTATATAAAAAATTTGGTTTGTATAAGTATGAGGTTGATTCGAAAGCTATAGATTTGAAAAGGTACTCAATTTGAAAAGTGAAATCTTATATAATTGAAGTCTATATAAGTGTGATTTGATATACTATTGATTTTGGAAAGGTATTTGATTTGAAAATTTAATCTTATATATAATGGACTTTATATAAGTATGATATTTGAAATTAATTTGAAAGGTACTATATGATACATATTTTCGAAGTAAAGATATGGAAAGTGCCTTCTGCTTGATATCCGATTTGTGGCTACATCTTGGATTCATTCTATCGATATTATTCTCTCTGATTTTTGGTTTTCCGGATATGATACTCGAGTGTCCTTCGAATTCCATGGCGTTATCCATGGTCTTACGAGCGCGACTGCATAGCGCAACAGCCTAGCTGAGATAGCCTAGGGGTACGGATTGTTTCCTGGGGGATCCAAGCGTAACCATTGTGTATCCTGCAATCTGTGTAGGTCGTGATTAGTAGCGAAACTGCCTGGCTGAGACGGCCTAGGGGTACGGATTATTTCCTGGGGGATCCAGGCGTAACCATTGTGTATCCTGCATTCTACTAGTCATCATGGCGTAACTCGCAGGGCTGAGAAAGCTTACAGATATGGATTGTTTCCTGGGGGATCCTGGCGTAACCATTGTGTATCTGCGAACCATGGTTAGACAAAGGTTTTGTTTGTTTTTTTGTTTGGATTGTACTTTCCATATCTGTTTTTAAAAAGTTTTTCCAGTATTTTCACTAGGTGTTAAAACAAGTCTACTAAGTACCTGGAGAATTCTAGTTTTGCGCCTGATCAACACACTATCAGAGTCTACAGGAACAAGGATAAACTTGTTGAAACATCGAGTTATAAAAGTATTTTATTATAAAAGTATTTTCAACAAAGGAATTTTGTATTAATATTTGAAATTGAAATTCTTATGGTTCTAAATTAATTATTCGTGCCCGATACTATTCTTTTGTATCTACCTTATCTGCCCTGCTTTATTTATTCACCTATATTCTCTTTTCCGAATCTATCTTCTTTCTTTCTTTCCTTCTTTTGAATATATCCTTTAAAATATTGTTTATTTATATACTACCTAGTTTAATAGTAAAAATTTTAGTGTTTTATAAATAATTGATCTCATAATTAATTGAATGGATTTAATAAAATGAGTAATCTATTAAATATTAATTAATTTAAATAATAAAAAAAGTATATGGTTTTAAATAAATTGTTTAAATTGTTTTCCAAAGTCTAATTTTTCATCAGGTTGTTTCTATTCTCCTACTTTGTTCCTTTTCGGGGACGAAAAGTTTTGAGTGGGGGAAAGTGTAACGACCCGTAGATTTTAATAAATTTTATAACATATTTAATTTGATTTTTGAGAAATTTTAAACAATAATATTTTAAAATAAAAATGTAATATTTGTCAGCTAAATCAATGGGTGACCGTTGCTTTTAAAATTGCTCATATTTAATTTGGTACGTTTAATATCTATTTGTTCCGTTCTTTTCCCTGTTGCCTTTTTCATTCCTTGATTTTTGGTGCTATTGGCTTCAACAAACGTATCATATTTAGTACAAATTTTATATATATATTCCTTACCTTACCTGTGTCTTTTCTTTGTCTGCTCCTCTTCTTTACAAGCAAATTATAAAGTGCATTAAATAGCTTTTCAGCTGAAATCAAGGGGATTGAACCGTTGCCATTATTTTGTTTATATATTTCAAGTTCTCTGTTGCTTTCGGAAGGAAATATACGTTGCCTTCTTTGTGTATTATTCCACCTGCTTAATTTTAGCGTGCGTTTCTATTATTTCTCTTTTCTCTTACCTGAAGCATTTATTTTGACTCTTCAATCTCCTTCCATTAAAAAAATTCAAAACTTCTTGTCCAATCAAATTTATTGCTTTAATAATCTTTCCTGAATCAATGCTTCTAATCGTTGCTATTTCATTGCAGCAAATCATTCATTACTTTACATTTATATCAGTACCTTTAATTGTGACAGTTAATTTCCCTTCGGTTTTAAATTTTGAAACGTGCTGCACACGCATATCAATTGCTTAATAAACTGCGCCAATCAAGTGTTTATGTTACTTCTCATTTATTTGATTGCCAACAGTACAAATTCAAACGGTCATCTAGCTTTATTACTCCCTTTAACTTTTGTTCTGCACGATCACTTGAAGAAACGTATAACGTACGTACGTTTTTCCTTTTTTTCATTATTTGATTTGGCTGCAGCTCATATTTTATTTGCGTGTATAAATCAACGTCAATATTTATTGCCTAAAATCCTCACCCGCTACTTTATATTTATTATTTATGTGATACGTTTCCCAATTTGTGCCTATTCGTTTTTCCTACATTACTCGTTTTAACCGCTGAAACATTTTTAACCTTTTGACAGTTCAGTTTTTCCACTCTACCCATTTTATATATTTCTTTTCTTCCCCCTCTCCCTGTTCTCTGCTTTCAATATAAGTTTGCCAAATCCACCTTCATATTTTCACTCGACAAAAAAAAATTTATAAAAATAAAAGCATCGCTGCTTCATCTTTTGCCGCCTGGATCTCGTTGCCTTCGCCAATTCCAAAATAAGCCTTCTGCTTCCTTCCCCTCATTTATATACTTATATAAGTAAGTAAGTTATTTTAAAACTTATTTTGGGTTAATATGCAGTTTTGTTATCAAGATTTGCATGGTTTTGTTATAATATATTTCTTTTTATCAAATCATTTTATATGGTGTTATAAGTCGCTTCTTTTTTTGTATGATGTGTGTGTTACATATAATAGTATAGTATATTATATCATAGTATATTTTATCACTGTTGTTTATGATTTTAAAGTACATATATATAATTTACTGTATGTATATGTTAGTTTTGGATCAAAATACATTAGTATATATAGATATAACTCAGAGCTTTCTATTTTGGGTTAATATATGTACAAACTTATATTTTGTTTTGCTTATGAGTTCTATCTGTTATATATATAAAGGTAGTATATATTCTATTTTCGTTTATATCAAGACTTTGCTTTCTGATTTTTTTTATATACGTTTTAATATAATATATATAAACTTATATAAATTTTAAATATGCCTGTTATACAAATTTTACCAGTCATGCATATATTAATTATGTTATAGTATGTTATATTAAAATTGGTTATAGTTTTATATTAGTAATGTGTTTAATTAGATATATATAACAGTTTTGATTTTTATTATACATCAATGTTTTGATTCTTTAATAAATATATGTATATATTAGGGAGCAGTAGTCTTTTGTCGTGTAAAGAAATTTGTGTAAAATTTTGCTTTAAACTTTTATTTTGTTTGAGTTAGTGAGGAGTTTTATAAACATTGGTTTAAATAGAAAAAATAAACTTTTTGTTAGTGTTGTAACTCATTGTTAAAGTTAAAATATATAGTTATTTTGTTTTGATCGGCTATTTTAAGTATTATATATTTGGTTTGTTTTAAAACGGCATCTTATTTTTTTAGGCATCGGCATGAATTTTTAGGTCTGCATATTTTATACTTGTTAAGTTGTTCATATTCTAAGATATGTATTCAGTATATTTTTAAGTATGCTTAAAAGCTTGTATATAAGATGAGTACTGACTTTAGGTAAATGTAGGAGTTTTAGATAAATTGTGTTTTATTCTAAAACAATGGATTTTGGAATGTGTGTGTATATAGATATAATATGTGTTTAAGAAATTGTTGTGGGAAATAGTTTAAGTATATAAAAAAACTTTGATTTTTAGTGCTTGAGTTAAGAATGATGATTTAGAAATTTTATATTATTTTGATGTCTATTTTCAATTTATGTCAAACTGACCCTAATCGTTCCATCGATTCCTCATTATCAGTTATCCGTCGTGCCTGTTTTCTTCATCGAATCATATCCATCCAGCGTTGCTTTGGAATTCGTAGCTCGTTTCCTTATCGTTCTTCTCTAGCCTCGAAAGGTGAGCAATCACTCACGATTAACGTTCTTTTATTTATTAAATTTGGTTTCGATTGAAACGACAATTGAAATATACTACTGAAGTTAGTAAATCTATTATATATGCTATTATCTGTAAACTGTTCACCTATGGGATATGACACCATATCCTATTGTTTATACTTTATTTAATTACTGTTGATATATGCCTGTTGTTATATTATTATCATATCCTGTTATATTATTATTATTATCTGTTATCACTCTGCAAGTTCCATGTAGTTTAGAATTCACTATGGGTTGAAATGATACATACCCGAACGGACTTTAGAATAGGAGAATTTCATTATGGGTTGAAATGATAGACCCAAGCGATTTTCATTAAATTGAATTTGGGATTACGGGTTGAAATGCTATCCACCCGTATATATTTTGTGTACGGATTAAAATGATAAACATCCATATCACTTGACCATATGATAAGAAATATATACAGATACCGTTGGTCCATATATAAATATTTTGAAAATAATTTCTATGGTTTTGGAAAGAAATATATGGTTTAATAAATATAGATTCTTTAGACATTAGAAAAATGATAAATTTTATATATAAATTTAGTAGTAATATTTGATTTAAATTAGTTGGATTTAATACGTAGAATATGGTTAAGTATATATGTAAATCTATATTCCAATAGATTTTCTTGCAATAAATTGAATAAGTAAGGTTGGGAAGGTAAATTTGGGTATTGTAAATGGTATTTAAATAAGGATTTTAATTAATCGATTTGAATTTATTGAATGGGAAATTTAAAGGTATGATTTTTACTGGATCTTGATTTAAGTGATTTAATGAATATTTCACATCTAAAAATAAAAATATTTAGTAAAATGTAAGTTAAGGTTACTTAAATGATATTAAATCTAATGAGGGAATATTTCAAGACTAAATAATAATGGGGTTAAATCGAGATCTATATGAAACCGTCAATTGAACTTTGAATTGTAGAATATTAAAGCTTTGAACTATACTAGAATTTAATTGGTTATTGTGATTCAGATCTGTATTTGAAATCAATATAATTCGAATTTATTATTTAGAAAATTTAATTGAATAAAAAATTTAGTTTGAAATATTGAATATTTAAAGGTTTGAAATAATATTGAAATGTAAAGGGTATTTTGTGATTTCAAATTCGGATTTGAGTTCGATAAAATGTGAAATGGTTATTTAGGAGTTGAGTTGAATTTTAAATTTAATAAATTGAGATTGGACTAAAAATTTGAATTTGGAATTTGACTAGATTTGAATCGCAACTTTGAAAGTGATAAAATTTTATATATATATTCTAGATGAAAGAATATTTTGGTTTTGAAGTATAAATTAAATTGAATTGACCACGGTGTTATAATATATATTTCAACATTGTAGATAGTTCCACGGATCCTTGGAGAATGGTTATCCCATACATCCTCTAAGTTACTTGTATTTCAGTCGATATTTCACTTGAGTTGGATTTATTGATATAAGAATGTTAATCCTGACTCGAGTGTTTTGTGTTTTGCTTTACGCTCGGGTCAGACTGAGTGATACAGCATTTGAGACTCACCTTCGAAGTTGGAGCTTTGCTTGAAGATCTAGTTATCTATCCTTTGAGTCATCCAGTCGATAGGTTTAGAGAAGTCATCTGCCCGTACTAGAGACTTCACTGCATCTGGGATATTTTAATGTATTTTATTTCTAACTTTGTTTATATAGTAGCTTCATGAACTACTATTCATTTATTCCGCTGCATATTATTGTACTACTCTGTATCTGTGATTCTGTGATTGATTAATTAACTGTATATGTTAAGTATTGCCAAATTTTAAATTAACAATCTGGTATTTTGAGCAATTTAATTCCGACTTCTGCGGATGCGAATGGTTGAAAATAGCGGGCCGTTACAATACATAGTATATAATCAAGTCCGTAAGCACTTAGTGGAATAGAGATTCCATATAATAACAAGGTAAGAGTCTACCTTCCATACAGTACACCTCTAGAAAAAATATACCAAGGTTACAAAACTTTTACACCTCTGCTACTCAAGATCGGCCTACCCCTTCCCGGATAGTACCGAATATGATCATCCCTTAGTTGTGATCAACAACCGTACCGGGCCCCGAAGCATACATAAATCCATAAATACCGATCTAGATCAAGTGATGATCATACACTAATGGGAGCAACCCACTTATCCCTGTGGCATGTCCCTTCTTTAGTTATATTTCGGATGTGAGGTTTGAGGCTACATTTACCTTTCTTAGCAATTCCCACTTGGAATATCAACACTCCCCTCCAGGCGACAATGCAATGCTAGCATTCATAGGATACGAACAAACCGAAGGCACTACTTCTACTCCATATATTTTGGAATCACCATCGGGATTAGTAGCAAATAGCCCATGCACTTCAAGGATCTTCGTCTTCGAATCCATCATCTTTCAAATGTTACCAATTCGAAAGCTTACGTTGGTTCGAAGTGGCTTTTGGATAACTCAAGCTATACTATCCCGGTCTATTCGAACCAACATCTGATAATTTTAAAAGGATCAAGTTATCGATAGTGGACGAATCCACTATTTAGGATGTTCATAGGTTTGCATATGAAAATAAGACATCCTATAATTATCTCCACTTTTCGATTTTAAACAGCACTATCTCTTGATTCACAATGAAGTCGGACAAGTTAGAAAACTAACCTTGACTCGACGTACATTCTTACTTCTCGGGATAAAGAAAAGTTCCGATGCCTCGAAATTTAGCATCAAGTATACAATGAAGTATTTTCCATATACTTAATTTATCATGGCCCACTAATTGAATTTAACCCTCTTATACTTATCATGTTTTCGATATTTCGATTTCTCTATCCCCAACCAATAAAATCAAGTTATATATCTCACAAATAGAGGAAAACCTACTCATCGGCTTTTAGTGCTAAACACAAGATGATTTACTTCTAATAAAATGTGTCAACGTTTTAGCCTAACTTATTCATATTTATTTGGCTACTTAATGGAACTGACAAAAAGAATCCTATGTATTTAACCCATTCTTTGGAAAAGAAACCTGTTTTTAAATAAGCCGATCCTTGGATTATTTAATAATAATTAAATCTTAACATAATTAATAATTAAGTAATAATTGAACCCTACCTAATTAATAATTAAATCTTACTTGAATAATAATTAATTAAACAACTAACTAACCATTAATTAATTTATAATTAACCTTGACTTAATTAATAATTAAACTAATTACTTTTACTTAACTAATTGTTAAGTACTAATTATCTTTAATAAACTAATTTATTAAATAATCCTTAATCCTTTAATTAATAAATAATAATTACCTTTTAATACTTACAATATGCTTTGAAATATTTTTTAAAATTATATTTAAAATGAAAACATTTTTAGTTTACAAAAAAGTGTTCGTTTTACGAACTACATTCATATCAACTATTGCTACAAATATCATAACTTTAAACTAGTTTTATATATCAAATACCCTTTAAGCCTTCGCTTTTATTTTAACTTACTTTATAAACAGAGTATAAAGTTTTGGAAACTAAAAGGTAAAGGTTTGAAAACTTGTAGAACTTTTCTAGAAAATAAAATAAGTAAAACAAGTTTAAACCCAAAGGAATCTCTATGTCACAACATAAAATAAATTCAAATAATAACTTTTCTTTAGCATATAACATCATATATATGAGCACAAACATATATACACATGTAGAAATTTCATGAACAAGTAAAGGTCACCACTTTCAAACATCATTTAACATTCCAACTACAAGTCCATAACTAACATTACATATAAACACATATGTAAAGCACAAACAACATTATTTTCCATCTAATAACCAACACAATTATTGTTAGTACCTTAGGTATTGACTTTGATGATAACAACTATAGGACATTATATAAAATATATGTACTAATGTTATATCAAAACATATATAGTATATAGTGCAGGATATTAGACATGTATTGATTAAGAAGACTGTACAGTATCGAGATACTGATATCAAGAGTAGATTCAAGATGTTGATATAAAGTTTCAAGAGTTCAAGAATGAAGACTTTTGGGTATTGAAGAGTTCAAGATTTCAAGATATTTCAAATAAGTTATAGAGTAATAGAATTTATGTTAAAACCTTGATAGCAGTTTCTTAAACTCTCTTACCTTCTCTATTTTTTTTTAAATTGTTTTTTAATATTCTATTTTTATAATGATCTTTTCAAAATATTTCCAGAATGATTTTCAAATCTCTTATACTTATAAAGATATTATTTTAGTGTTTTTAAGTTTTATATATACATACATACATATATATATATATTGAATTATTGTTTATACTTTAATAATTTATAACTATATTGATTATATATATTATTTACATTATATTAAATATTCTTATTAAATCTTTAAAAATTATTTATAAAGTTTTAGTAAGTTTTAATATGATTAAAATATGTATAAACTATGTTTAATGTTTGTACAAAGTTTCAAAATATTTTACAAAACTTAATATTTTCAGAACAATTTTTATTAAGTAATTTTTCAAAATACAAAGAGATATGTCGACGTATCCTCTGCAAGTATGTCGACATACTAGCCGTATTTTTCAAATTTTGAATTTGGATGTTAGTGTCTTTTCGTCGTATCTCTTTGCTAATGGACACGACCGTTGTTTTCCTATATATACAGTCTTCCAAACGAATTTTCAATAACTACTTTATTATTTTTTATCCTTTTTTCATTCTCTTGTTTTTTAAGCAATTTCCATCGAAACTCTGCCGAAATTCAACCAAAATCAAATTCAATCATTACTAGTTTGATTCTCTTTCATATACTCTCTGAATTCTCTCATCTCTCTCAAGATCAAGTGTTATTCAAGAGTTATAGGAACAATTGTAATCAAGATCGAAGATTTGAGTCTGTAAAATCTATTAAATCATACTCTTATACTTTGTGGTGTGCTTGGTATCCCTGAAATCCAAGTAGATATGATTGTAGCCTGATTAAATCAATTGGGTCTGCATAGAAACCCGTAAATCTAGTGGATGTGCTTATGACTCGGAAATCAAGCAGCTCTATCCAGAGGCCGGGATTCTGAAGGGTGTGTCTCGTAGCCTTGAAGTCAAGATTGTATTTGCATTTACTAGTTAAAAAGAAATACGTACAAGGAATTGTGCAGGACTGAATGTAGGTAACTCTGAACCAGTATAAAATCCTAGTGTGTTCTTTCCTTTTTCTTTTATTGTATTTACTTTTATCTGTACTTTGATTTTGTGATTGTTTCTGTGATTGTTAATTCCATCATTCCAAGTAAAATCTTAAAGAATTTGAATTATATTTATATAATCCATTAAACACTATTCACCCCTTTTAGTTTTAATTTAGCCATAATATCCCTATTCCGTTGACTCAATCATTATCAACAATATAAAGTTTAAAGGAGATAAACCAAACTATCACCAAGCTTTAAACCGACACTAGATCTTGGTTTTACTCTTATAAAAATTTGATTTTGGCTTTGGGAAGTGGGCTTTTGGTTCGACCTTGAGTGAAGGAGGGCTCGGCTAGGGTAGTGGAGGAAGTTTAGGCTTTGCTTTTGAAAGAGAAGGAGGTGTAAGGTGGAAAAGAATATTTTGAATACGTTTAAAAGAATTTAAAGTAGAAAAGAAAGGATTTTATTTTGAAAATTTTATAAGTAAGCCATGGAAGTTTTAAGACAGCTTGGAAAAGATGATGATGAAGTTTTGAAAATGAGAAATGAAATGAAAATGAGAAGGGAAAAAAATAAATTGTTTTTATACAAAATAGAATAAGTGAATTACTTAAATATCATTTAGTCCATTACCCCCAATCTTCTTTTGCCACATCATCACCTCTCCCCTTAACCCATTCCACAAGCAATAACCAACCCCCCTCCCCAACTCCAATCATGTCCATCACTTCACTCTCATTATGTTACATTAAAATGTGACATTTTCCAATTTTCACTTTATTTGAGGAAATAGTCACATCTTCCTTTTCTTTTTACTTTAGTAAATAACTTTCACTATATATAATTTGTAATGACCCTGACTTTTCGATCCCGAAAATTCCAGACAGTTAGGAAAGAAGAAAGAGATAGAAGAAAGAGAAAGAGAAAAAAAAACACAACACAGATTCTCACATTCGCAGCGGATCAAAATATAAAATCAAATAATAACAGTTTACAAAGAATACTGTATCTGTCAGTTTACATTTTAATATACATCAGAGTTCACACATACCCAATCATAGAACATATACAAATATATCTCAGATAATAATCACAGCGGAAACACTCCATACGTCCTGCCATCCAACTCGCCTCCAGAGCTTCAGAACGTCCTTACCTGAAAATCGGTAATACTCGGTCTGACCCGAGCATTACATCAAGGTAACACCCGGGTCAGGCTGGAAACCAGCGTGAGTAAACTCATCTAACATGGAATACAACAGCATAACATACATAAAACCCGAGTAACTCATATCAATTTTACAAATTTATCAATTTGGTAAAGACAACATTATTTACACACCAATTTCTAAGTACCAACTTAGATTAAATGGCTTAGCTTACTTAAATTATTCCATTCTAGCCATTGATTTCATCAATTGAATCTGTACAGAATTATTATAGATTACAAATCGATGTGGTTTCGGGTATATATTAATACCCGACCCTATCCCTTCGAATTCAGAGTCATCATAACCCAAGTTATTCAAGTGAATACTACTTACTTTTAAATACTGGATGTTATTCTACATAGCAATTTGTCATTGACAGATAACTACATAATCACATTTTATACCAGAAATATCAATCAAGCGTTCATAAGCAAGATTAATTGGTCACCCATTTCTAATTAAATCAAATTTCTTTAATCATTATTAATCTTGTCTTACTTCACAATAATTTATTTCAAACCATTTATTAATCATCCCTTAATTATCTTTTCTAATTACACTTAGGAATTAGCTTTTAATTAATCTACTATAATATAAACGATTGCCTTTCATTAAATAATCCATCCTTAAATTAATCGCATTCCTTTATAAACCTTAATTAATTCTACTCAGAAATTAACTATTCTTGATAAATTAATTAAACTCTTAAATAAATTAAAAAATCCTTTTATTTATGACACTAAGTAATTAACCCATAATTACTTCCACTAATTAATTAGTCTTTAGTTACCTCCCATCAAGTTTTACCCATTAATTAATTATATTCTAGAATTATTCATTAATCAATTACAACCCCCTTAGTTAATTATTCTTTAATCATCTCTCTCAATTAATTCTCTTGATTTATTATCCTTAATTACTTATCAACTTATTTATTTAATCAATCTTAAATACTTAAAACTTCCTTAATTTAAAGACTTCAAATATTCTTTTCATTAACATCTTATTGATGACCCAGGAAATAATTTTATCAGTAACTTAACCTTTAAGTTTAACTAATGATTTAACACATTTAATCACATTATTAATTAGGTTTTAAATAAACTCCAAGGATCAACTTACTGGTACTAGGATAAAATAGATTATACGACTTAATTAAATCAGCATTCATATAAACACCTTTATTTAAACATATGGTTAAGAGAATTATCAAAGCTTAATTATGTTATCTTAACATCTGTACAAAATTATTTTACCCGAGACAACTCAGAAACAAACCCGAGACTTCATCTTCTTTCCCCGAGTTTCATTTATTTATTTTTTTTATTTTTCTATGAACTTAGTTTTAAAATTAAACTGTTGAAAACTGTTAACATCACACGAGACCCCTGAGGCACACTCGAGCAAATCCCACCATCCCTTGAGTTCCTACCCGAGACAAAAATGTTCTTCCCAAACTACATCACTCCGACCAACTACACCGGCATCTACACCTCGTCTACGTCTCCCGCAACCAGACGCGACCCCCTAACTTCATTGATTCGTCTCAAATCGAAATCGAGCTTTCCAGTAAAAACTGGAACCAACTGCCATGGCCGAATCCACCTCGAGTAGCATCTCCGACCTCCATGCGACGTTCAACTCCGTTCACCTCATCGCCGTTCATCTACGCAGCTATCTCCAAAATCTCATCAAACTCGATGCTTCAGAGAGGTAGCAGCGATCCATTTTCCAAGCTAGGCCAAAACTAGGTTTACAACCTAGATCACCTCACCGCTGTCACCTCGGCGATCAAAAAACCCTCCTGCGATTCTTTTTTGAACCACCATCACCTCCTCCATCTCCAGAAATGTTTACGACCACTCTAGATATTCCAGTCACCAGAATTCCTTAAAAGACCATTTCCAGATATTTCCCAAATTCTCATCCAATTTGACATTAAAAATTCAGATATTTGTTTTAAAGATCATAACATTTAAAATGGATTCCAATTATGATCTTGAAACAGCAAATCGAAGTGATTGATTTTAGCATAAAAAAAATTCTACTGTTTCTTTTTAATGTCCAGCTTCACTTTCAAACGTTTTACCCAATTTCATTTTTTTTTCAAACATTTAAATTTATGTCTAAACAACCTTTCATGTTTGAAAACTAAGCCTTAAAAGAAATCAGGGGAAAAGAAAATGAGTTGTGATAAATCTTTCCAGACTCTGTAATATGGTGCAGAGAAGAACTAGAAGACAACCAGGCCTGTACACCTATACATACTCAAACAAATACAGATACCACACTTGTGTGTGTGTGTGTGTGTGTGTGTGTGTGTGTGTGTGTGTGTGTGTATATATATATATCCTGAGCATCATCAGCACAATATTCCACAAGAGCAACAGTTATTAATCTACTTAAATTTTTAATCTAAATGTTTACTCGCCTTAACTCCAGAAAAATAACAGAGCTGCTATATGAACAGCCTTGTGAAAATGCAAAATGAAGTCTCCAATTTGATTTTCTGGTTGTAGATGATTGAATTGTTATTCAAGCTGAAGCTTTGTTTCAGTTTGAGATGATATGTATTTCAGATTTCCACGGCTTGGATGAACGAACTAAAATGAAGAAGTTTGATAAAAAAAAACAGTTTACAGGTGATGTTATATTTCTTTGTACAAATACAGGGTATATTATTTTGTTTGTACAATACAGTACAAAGATATTTTTGTTTATCTTGTTGACTAAGCTGATTTCCTTTCCTTTGGTGGCCAAGATAAGATTTCTTTGTGTGCTAAAGATTCTGGTATTAATTGCTATTGTTTTATCTTCTCATGTCTTCATACATGTCCTACCTTTGCTAGTTCAAACATGAATGTATATGTTTTTTTTATAGTGTCTTCTTTTGCCAGCTCAAAGATATTAATTTCCTTGTTCATCTTTAATTCTCCATATTTATCATTCACATCAAATTAGATTTTTACACACTTCGAATGTTTATTTGTTTCCTTTTCCTTTGTTCTATGACTTTGTATTAACTTTTTAACATGTATCAACTTATATTTTACATAACTATATAAGTTATCATATATATATTTTTATTATTTTGTAAGTTCATTTTTGTTTGTATTTTATTTTACTTTATACTTTGCAAAATACATGTATTTTTTTTTTATAGTTTATAGATTTTCTAAAATTATTGTATACGTTCGTTTCATATTTTATTTCTTTTTCTAACATAACTATCACTCTTAAATTTAAAATTATTTGTTTATACTTAAATTTAATATTGATAAGATTTATTTTACTTGAACCATTATTATCCAAATTATATCATATATATATATATATATATATATATATATATATATATATATTTAAATCTCATATTAATAAAGTTAAATAAGATAGGTTTCATGTTTAAAATATTTAGAAACTCCTTATTTTAATTCCAAACCATAGCTTCTCCCAAATACATACATACATATATATATATATATATGTTTTTAAAATAATAAGCTGTATATTAATTCAATTAAATATTTATTAAAATACTACTGCCAAAAATCCGGGATGTCACATCCCTCCCCCCTTAAAACTTTTCGTCCTCGAAAAGGAACGAAGCCATAATTTGTGAAAACGCTTAAAATTAAATAAATATTCTTTGATCATTTTAAAATACTTTCAAATATCTATATAATATTATTCCAAAGTAGTTTTTATAAAAATGCTTTTATAACTCGATGTTTCAACAAGTCCATCTTTGTTCTCACAGAAATTCGGTCATACGTTGATTAGGCGTAGGACTGAAAATCTATAAGTACTTGGTAAACCCGTTTTCCACATCCAGTGAAATACTTGGAAAATAATTTTGCTGAAAATATAAAAACGGTTTTTGAAAATAGAGGAAATATATTTGGTGAGAGTGCTTTGGAAATCATCACACCCATCCATGGTCACAGTTACATCCTGGGTTACGTTGTCGTCACAGCAAAAGTCCATGTAACTGATTATACCATGGAACCCACAACAGATCGCAGTTACATTCCAGGGTTACGTTGCCATCACAGCAAAAGTCCATGTAACTGCAGGCTCTCTGCGGCCTCTTGATTTCGCTGTCGAAATGAAACTTCTCCACTTCTACATAGGTCGCAGTCTACCGATGTAAAATCAAACACAGACTGTTGGCTCTCAGCGACACACACGACTTTCGCTATGTTACCATAGTGTCGCAGTCTACCGATATAAAATCAAACGTAGACTATTGGCTCTCAACGGCACACACGACTTTCGCTATGGTCTGCACTAGATCAAAGTGACATCGAGTTAAACTGTCGTCACAGTAAAACCCAAATGTCTCTGTAGGCATCAGCGCCCTCGACTTTCGCTACACAATAATCCTCAGGAACTAGTTTTGTCCGGACTCCTCACAGGATCAACTTTAGAACCTCCCCCTTAGAGGCTCAAGGCAGTATCACCCTGTGGCACTCCTGAGAAGTTCATTTCAAGGGAGTGCCTTTTTCCCCAGGGCCACTTCAAAACACTTTATACTATACACATATAGTATCTTTCAAATCATACACCTAGTATGATCTCATACAAAGCTCCTTTACAAAATCGATTCCTAAAATCGATAATTCACAAACTAGGCTTTCCAAATTTCAAATTTGATTTTCCTCAAAAATCAAAAGCCTTTCCAAGTCCATAGGTTCCAAAAACCTTTTTCCAAAATCATTTTCACAAAATCCTTTATATATACACATATATATATAATATCCCTGGAAATTTTTGAATCACTTTAGACTTATATAAGTTTCCTTTGTATACTTCAAAAACTTTCAAAAACCTTTTCTTCTGGCAATGGATTCAACCAGGGGGGTTTTATCTTATATATAACAAAGATATATAACTTTGTTTATTCAAAATCAAATATTCAAATTTGATTACTCTATAAAATCACTTACCATTTTACTTACTTCCATAAAGTAAATTTTTACCATAAAATATCCAATTTCCACTTTACTTCATCATATACTTCACAAAATAGACTTTCAATTTCAAAAATCATTTACAGTTCTTATCCATAAATTCTCAATTCCAATTTCATTCAAACGCGTACGATGTACACATATCATCCGTACACAATATCAATCTGATCGCTCACTCGATCACACAATTTCACTTCCGAACTAGTATTGTCCACCCGACTTCTTAGTGCGGACTCAGATCTGGTTTCTTGATCAGAAACCGCCATTCTCCTTGCATAGCTATACTATGATAGAGAACATCCAGAACCAATCAACAATCCATATCCAGGTTCTCCGTCGAAAATTGAGCAAAAAATCCCAACTCGGATCAATAATATTGTCTCGAAATTCTGTGCTCAAATCTGGATCAAATCACTAGACGAATAGAATAATATACGTACATCTTACGTATTATTTTCATTGATTATTAGCCGAATCAATTCTCTTTCTATTCACCTTCACTTACTCACAATTGCGTAAATTCTCATTTGGATTATCACTTAAATTCTTATCTCAGTTGGGTGTTTAACCAATAACAGTTTGAACTCCGACCAGTTTATATTTAGAAAATAGCTTGAAAATTTTCTAAATAGATAAATAGTTGAAAAATAATTATTAACTTGTAAAAAGCTGTAAAATAGATAAGTAATTGTAAATAGTTGAAAAATAATCAAATAGTTATAGGAAATTTTAAATAATTGCAAAATAGTTGTAAAATAGTAATTAATTTGTAAAATAGTTGTGAAACAGTAATTAGTTTATAAACAGTTGTAAAATAGCTAAATAGTTCCAAAAGTAGTTGCTAAATAAATATAAGATAGTCTTGGAATTTAAAAAGAAAAGTTGCATAGTAAATAGTTAGGAAAATAGATTTAAAATAGTGTATATCAAAATAATTTATTTAAAATAGTCCAGAGCCAACTGTTCAACTTCCCAATCTCCATTTCCAATCAATTGCCAAATTCCAATTAACTTTCAATTTCATTTCACTTTAAACCATCTCAAATTATACCAATTCGAGTTATTATTTCAAATATTGATTTAATCCCATAAATCAAATTAACCCTTACTTTTAATTTAACAGCCTAACCATTTAATCCTGAGTTCAAATTCTCAAAATTCCATTTTAATTTACCTTTACTTCTACATAAACTTATTTCTAGGTTCAAATAATAATTCAAACCCCTTTTTAAACAATTTAATCTTTGAAATTCAATTTATTACCCAAATTCAATCTTGGAACCAATCCTTAACCATTTCAGTTTACATGTTCATTTTAAACATTCAAATTTTAATGTTCAAAGTGATCTCATTTTCACAAGTTCAATTTTTATCTTTAGAATCAAAATTACTTAAGTAATTTCAAATTAAAGTTTAATTCCATTTAATTCCAATAATGGAATAGATATTACCTCAATCTACTTCTTAATTCATTTAAACAATCTAATTCACGGTCTCATAATTACTGATAATAACAGGATGATATTAAGATAAATAAACATCCAATTTATTTAGAACATTCACCATCCACTACCCATTCCAGATCTCAAACCTATTTGAGATCATATATAATTCCCTACCAAATCAACCTATTTAACTTTCCCAAGTTAAATCTTAATTTCATCTTGAAGTTTCCAATTCAGGTTGTTTATTCCAACTTATTTAACTTCCTTTAAGTTAAATTCAATTTAATCCCGTCAACTTACTCAAATTTTAATTCCCACTTCAAATTTCAAATTTCTATCAAAATTCTTTCCCACTCATAAGTTCAAAAATTATATCACTTTGAGTTTTTACATCACACTTCAGGTAGAATCAAAAGTCAACCTTTAGAGTTTATTTCAATCATCCTTGTATCCATACATATATACATATTTATTTCTTAGCCCACCAGGCTATACTTTTAAATTTTAAACCACTATGGTTTTAATTTAAGACAGATCTCTTTTAAAGTTTTCAAACAAATTCTTATTTTAAAATAAGATCACATTCAAATATATTCTGAATAATATTATTTATTATTTCTTTATTACTTCGAAAAAATTTTTTCTCAAATTCTGGACCCAGATTTAGAACTTCACAATTTAGATCATTTTTCAATTCTAACCTATAAGTCATACTTCCCTAAATGTTTTATTTCCCTAAAACATTTCATTTTGCTTACTTCTTAATACACATTTTATTATTAAACACAACAATCATTTATAATAATAACTAATTCATTATTATCTTAGTTTGGAACTCTTTCCCAAATTCAAGATTTAATTTTAATTTGAATCCATTTCAAACTTACCTTTATTTAATTTCAATTTGGTTGTATTTCTATTACCTCTTAATTTAATTCCAATAATTTTACAACCAATTTCCTTAACATTTATTGGTAAGAAATATTACTTTACGTATATCAAATATATTCTTACATAAAATCATTTAAAATCTTTATATAAGAAAATAACAAGTACGCTCTCATATATATACACACTCAACTCATTCTAGGGTACTATTGACCCTATCCTTATGAGTACACCCACCAAAGCCAAGGTTTTCGCTCTGATACCAAGTGTAACTACCCAGACTATTCGATCCCGAAAATTCCAAATAGTTAGGAAAGAAGAAAGAGATAGAAGAAAAAGAAATAGAAAAAAAAACACAACATAGATTCTCACATTCGCAGCGGATCAAAATATAATATCAAATAATAACAGTTTACAAAGAATACTGTATCTGTCAGTTTACATTTTAATATACATCAGAGTTCACACATACCCAATCACAGGACATATACAAATACATATATCAGATAATAATCACAGCGGAAACACTCCATACGTCCTGCCATCCAACTCGCCTCTAGAGCTCTAGAACGTCCTTACCTGAAAATCTGTAATACTCGGTCTGACCCGAGCATTACATCAAGGTAACACCCGGGTCAGGCTGGAAACCAGCGTGAGTAAACTCATCTAACATGGAATACAACAGCATAACATACATAAAACCCGGGTAACTCGTATCAATTTTACAAATTTATCAATTTGGTAAAGACAACATTATTTACACACCAATTTCTAAGTACCAACTTAGATTAAATGGCTTAGCTTACTTAAATTATTCCATTCAAGCCATTGATTTCATCAATTGAATCTGTACAGAATTATTATAGATTATAAATCGATGTGGTTTCGGGTATATATTAATACCTGACCCTATCCCTTCGAATTCAGAGTCATCATAACCCAAGTTATTCAAGTGAATACTACTTACTTTTAAATACTGGATGTTATTCTACATAGCAATTTGTCATTGACAGATAACTACATAATCACATTTTATACCAGAAATATCAATCAAGCGTTCATAAGCAAGATTAATTGGTCACCCATTTCTAATTAAATCAAATTTCTTTAATCATTATTAATCTTGTCTTACTTCACAACAATTTATTTCAAACCTTTATTAATCATCCCTTAATTATCTTTTCTAATTACACTTAGGAATTAGCCTTTAATTACTCTACTACAATATAAACGACTTGATTTCATTAAATAATCCATCCTTAAATTAATCGCATTCCTTTATAAACCTTAATTAATTCTACTCAGAAATTAACTATTCTTGATAAATTAATTAAACTCTTAAATAAATTAAAAAATCCTTTTATTTATGACACTAAGTAATTAACCCATAATTACTTCCACTAATTAATTAGTCTTTAATTACCTCCCATCAAGTTTTACCCATTAATTAATTATATTCTGGAATTATTCATTAATCAATTACAACCCCCTTAGTTAATTATTCTTTAATCATCTCTCTCAATTAATTCTCTTGCTTTATTATCCTTAATTACTTATCAACTTATTTATTTAATCAGTCTTAAATACTTAAAACTTCCTTAATTTAAAGACTTCAAATATTCTTTTCATTAACATCTTATTGATGACCTAGGAAATAATTTTATCAGTAACTTAACCTTTAAGTTTAACTAATGATTTAACACATTTAATCACATTATTAATTAGGTTTTAAATAAACTCCAAGGATCAACTTACTAGTACTAGGATAAAATAGATTATACGACTTAATTAAACCAGCATTCATATAAACACCTTTATTTAAACATATGGTTAAGAGAATTATCAAAGCTTAATTATGTTATCTTAACATCTGTACAAAATTATTTTACCCGAGACAACTCAGAAACAAACCTGAGACTTCATCTTCTTTCCCCGAGTTTCATTTATTTATTTATTTTATTTTTTTATGAACTTAGTTTTAAATTTAAACTGTTGAAAACTGTTAACATCACACGAGACCCCTGAGGCACACTCGAGCAAATCCCACCATCCCTTGAGTTCCTACCCGAGACAAAAATGTTCTTCCCAAACTACATCACTCCGACCAACTACACCGGCATCTACACCTCGTCTACGTCTCCCGCAACCAGACGCGACCCCCTAACTTAATTGATTCTTCTCAAATCGAAATCAAGCTTTCCAGTAAAAACTGGAACCAACTGCCATGGCCGAATCCACCTCGAGTAGCATCTCCGACCCCCAGGCGACGTTCAACTCCGTTCACCTCATCGCCGTTCATCTACGCAGCTATCTCCAAAATCTCATCAAACTCGATGCTTCAGAGAGGTAGCAGCGATCCATTTTCCAAGCTAGGCCAAAACTAGGTTTACAACCTAGATCACCTCACCGCTGTCACCTCGGCGATCAAAAAACCCTCCTGCGATTCTTTTTTGAACCACCATCACCTCCTCCATCTCCAGAAATGTTTACGACCACTCTAGATATTCCAGTCACCAGAATTCCTTAAAAGACCATTTCCAGATATTTCCCAAATTCTCATCCAATTTGACATTAAAAATTCAGATATTTGTTTTAAAGATCATAACATTTAAAATGGATTCGAATTATGATCTTGAAACAACAAATCGAAGTGATTGATTTTAGCATAAAAAAAATTCTACTGTTTCTTTTTAATGTCCAGCTGCACTTTCAAACGTTCTACCCAATTTCATTTTTTTTAAACATTTAAATTTATGTCTAAACAACCTTTCGTGTTTGAAAACTAAGCCTTAAAAGAAATCAGGGGAAAAGAAAATGAGTTGTGATAAATCTTTCCAGACTCTGTATATGGTGCAGAGAAGAACTAGAAGACAACCAGGCCTGTACACCTATACATACTCAAACAAATACAGATACCACACTTGTATATATATATATATACCATTTTGAGGGAGGAGGTTAATTGGAGAAAAGACAGCATTTATAATGTGCTGCCAGGAGATGTTGTTTTTTTTTTTTTTTTTTTTTTTAAATTTATAATGTAGTAAACCACATCTCAACTAAATGTTCTGTAAAGACTTGTAAGTAATATCCCAGAGCATAACATGCTAAGAATATTACAGTATAGTTTATTATTTCAAGTAATATGTAGTGTTCTTGTTCGTTTTTCTTCATTTTTTATTTATCTTGCTGGCAGCTTGTAAGTATAATACCCAAGGGTGCAGCAAGTAGGATGTTTGAACTAGGAATTAGGAACCTTATCATTTTTAATTCAGAGTCTTCTAATTTTTTGTTCAAATCCTTGTAGTTTCCCTCTTTAATAAGAATCATCTTCATACCAATATTCTGTATCTATGAGATTTGTCCATGTTAAATCTAGAGGTTCATTTAACCATTCTCTGTTTTCTTTAATCATTTCTTGTCTAATCTGTTCATAGTGTTCTTCAACAAAAAGATCCAACATCCTGTTGGTAATCTTCATCTTCGGATTTTTAGTATTAAAGACAAAATAGGTATTTCTAAGACTCTTTACTACTTTCTTTTTGTTTATCTTAGGTTCATCATCGAGGTTGATGAATTTTTCTGTATAGTTATGTCTAAATATCTTTGCAATATTATATTGTTGGTTTTCGTTTAGTTCTGTTTGTTTTAAAACAATTATGAGTTTAGTCATAAATTTTTGTTCTAAATAATCTTGTAGAGATTCTATATTCTCAATTTTTGAGGATTCGTTCATTTTTAATTTTCCCAATTATTGTTTTCTGGTATGTTGTAATCTGCTTTATTTTTGCTTTCTAAGTAATTTTGCCATTCTGTATAAAATTCTTTAACAAATCTGGGTGTTAGTACTATGTTTCCAGGTTCTCTCCAGATATTAAAGTTATTATATATTTCTGTTAAACTTGTTTCACAGTCATAAATACTGATCAATTCGTGTGAGTATTTTTGTTTGAAGATGCTTATTATTTGATGTTTTTGGTTTTCTGTAAGGTTTGTATTGTTCTTCATAATGTTTATTATGTTCATCATAAATTTGTTTTCTAAATATTGCTGTAATTTTTCCATTTTTATCAAATTTTTATACTCTTTCTTTCTTTTTAGGAAAATTCAGGCATAAACCAGAGATACTTGGTGAAATAATCATAGGTAAACCTTTGTTTACTATCTTCTTCATTATCTCATACACTTGGTGTATCTAGTTTGTTTAAAGTATGAATTTAACCTAGTTATGAATCATTCCCTCACCTTGTTACTCTAGATTTACTATTTTCCCTAACGGCTTCATGCCTAAGCGGTACTTCTTCAATCACTAACGAGCTTACGTCTTTTGGGATAATTCATAAATTTAGTTAAACACGGGTTGTTTTAAAACATAGATACATCAATCATCAGGTAAACATTATACTAAAGAAGATAAGTAAAAAAGGAATACATACCTAGATCTCTTCACCTTTCTCTTGGTTTATGTCTGAAAGTTATTTAGCTACTCATCTTAGAAGCACTAAAAAGGATGTCCGCCATTAAAAGAAATAATACTCAAGCTTTTTTATTACTTAATAGTTTTTTGGAGCTGATACAATGATTTTCGGTGCCTTTGCAAACATACTAGATTGCCAAATATATAGGCAATCCAAACATACCATGCTATGGACAGATGTCCATTATAAACTTACAAATATAGGTAAAAAGTAATATACAGTACACCCATAAAATAAATACATCTGTTAGTGAAATCTTTTAATCAAAATGTCTTTTGTCTTCTTTTGTCGGTAGAGCTGAAAGGTCTTCTCCTATTTGTAGGTAGGTACTTTTTCTAGCTTTCTTTTTTGTTTAGTGGAAGCAATTATCACGTCGGGTCACATCCCTTTAGCTTTTAGGATCATTATTTCTTCAATTGCTTTTGTGCTGTCTTCGTAGTTGTCTTTATCTTCTTCATCTAGGCTGTAGTTTTTATTTTTACTACTGTCTTCTAGTTGTTTAATTCTCTTGAAGTTGTTTATCATATGTTGGTTTGGGTGGAATATTTCAAAAGGCCTTAGTTTGTATGCAAAGTCTTCGAAATATTCAGATATGTAGATTTTCATGATAGGGGATTCTGCATATAATTTGAGTTGATTTTTGTCATCCCAAAACATGTTATTTCCGATCAAATATGCTCTGTATTTTTCATAGGTATATTTGTCAGTTTCTATGACAGGAGGAGGTGTGAGGTTTCTGTCTTCTGTTCATTCTTGGTACTCTGGATCATAATTTTTGGCCCTTATTTTTATGATGTGTCTAGCAGGGTCTATGGTGGTTTGACTAAAGTGTGGTGGTGTAGAGGTTATCTCTGTACATAATTCCTGTCCTAAAAGTTCTGTGTAATAATCTAAGATAGAGGACAGCGGTTCTGGGAGATCTGTGATACACCAGTTATTGAAGTACATTTTTTTTAGGAACCCATAATTTAGGAGTGTGCTTGGGTCTAGGGTGATATTATCTTGTACTATGTACCTGTATTTTGGGATGTTTATTGTGAGAAGAGGTGTTGAGGCAATTATGTTGCACTTACATTGGGTAGTGGTGTTTTTGCAGTCTTCTCCTTTCTGTGTACATGGGATATTTGTGTTTCTTATTATCTTCCATGTAATCTTCATTCCTGGAATGTTAGTAGTAGAACATTTTGCAATAGTAGTAAAGATTTTTTTATAAGTCATAGCACTCATCTCTCTGGAAAGAAGTATGTGATTTATTTCTTTATCAAATGAGTCAACAAAACATAGCATGTTCTGTTGGGCAACCTCTGTTTGTATTGCCTTTATATGTGGAATTTGTCCAAGTTGGACCATTTTACCTTTGTCTGTCATGGCCTTCTGTTTGTATGTGACCATAGGTCTAAGACTTAATTCATCAGTTGGAACTTCATTTTTGATGAACATTCCAGATGATATGTTTAGATATTGTTTTATTCCTTCTGATGTGTAATAATCTTTTCCAAGATGTTTTTCCATTGCCATTTTGGCTGTTTCGAAATTTGTATATCCTTTGTATTTAGGAATCCCATATCTTGGATTCATTTCTATTTCTCTAATTTTAGGAAGCATTTCTTCCCAAGTAGCGTATATCCCAGCACTTTCTCCATTAAACAAACAGTAATGGGAGAATCTTTGTTTTGTTTCTTTCTGAAATTCATTTACTAAGGTATACAAGATACTGAGTTTCTGTTTGTTGTCTTGGGGACTCGTAGCAAGATTCCATATATTATCCAATATCATTTGTTGATCTTCTGTGATATTTGCTTTAGTGACAAATCTGTTCTGTTTGTAGGCCTTCAGGAATTTTCTGCTGTCTTGACTTTGTGATGTCATATCTGTATTTTCTCTGTTCATGCAATTATAATTTGTCAGATTCTTTTTTCAGAAATAGTCTAGATAATTTGTCTGGTAGGAAATTCGTTTTTCCTTTTATATGTTCCCAATTTATTTTTGTTCCGCAATTGAATATTGCATTTTTGAATTTTAGCCATCTGTTGTTTAGAATCCCTTTTTCTTTTTTGTTTTCTGAGTATTTAACTATAGCTTCACAGTCTGTCCTGATGGTTATCTCTTTGTGTGAGATAATAAATAATTTAAAGGCTTCAAGAATATATATTATCGCAAGTATTTCATAATCTAGGGATGTTAAATATCCTTTTTCTTTAAACGTTCCTGAAGCATATCTACAAATTCTTTCTGCAGATTTTGTCTCATATTTATTTGGTTTGCTTATTAGAATACCTCCCCATCCAAGGGATGATCCATCAGTTTCTATAATTAGATAATCTGTGCTTAAGGGCAAAGCTAATGGTTTTAATTCTTCTGCTAGTTTTTTTATCTGTTTTATTTGCTTAGTATCTTCGTGGTTAAATTCTCTTTGTCCTTTTGGACTCGCCTTATTGTATAGAGGTCCCGTGTATTTTGATAAGTCCTTTATGTAGGGCCTCGCATAATTTACAAGTCCTAGAAAAGCTTGTAATTGTTTTAAATCTGTTATTTTATCTGGAAATTCCAAAATTTTTCTTGTTATGTGGGGCTGTAATTCAATTTGTCCTTTGCCTATTTTTGTTCCTAAGAATTCTATAGTATTCTTAAAAAGTTCTATTTTCTTTTTAGATATAATTAAGCCATGGGCTTCTATTAATTTTAATACGCTGTATAAATGTGATATGTGTTCTTGTTTTGTTTTGGAAAATACAAGTATGTCATCTATATATACACAGGTGTAATTATTGCAGTTTTGGAAAATATTATCCATTTTTCTTTGGAAAATTTGTGGAGCATTTTTTAATCCAAATGGCATAACCAGCCATTCATAGTGTCCTTCACTACATGTAAATGCAGTCCAAGGTATAGATTCAGGGTGCATTTTTACTTGCCAAAACCCTGATTTTAAGTCAAATTTGGAAAACCAGTTTTTTCCTTGTATTTTGTTTATTAGTACATCTTTATTTGGTATGCAATATCCATCCTCATGGGTATTGTCATTAAGTCTGGTGTAATTCATGACCATTCTAGATTGGCCTCTTTTTCTTTCTGATTCCTTTTGTACTATGAAAGCCGCTGTTCTATGTCTGGAATCAGTTTTTCTTATAACATTTAGGTTAGTTAATAACTGTATATGCATTTTGAATTCTTCCATAATCCAATTATCATATTTTGGAGAACCTGTTTTTATTGTTAAATCTGGGTTTATTATATCTAGTCTACATTGTACTGGGTTTCTATCCCAATATTTTAAAGGTTTTTCTCCAATAATTTCTAATTTTTCTAATTTAGAAATAATATTATCTATGTCGTCTGTGGATACCAATAACCTACTCATTTCTCTTGGATTTATAAGTTGGATATTTTTAATAAATCCTTTTCTTTTATATTCATAGTTTTTATAAGTTTCTTGTATTAATTCTTCATTTGTTTTTTCTGTAATTGTTAATATATTTTCATTGTTTTTGCATTGTCCTTTTATGGGGCAACTACATTCGTCTTTTTGATTATGGTGTTCTGTATTCCCACCACGCTTCTCAAGCGCATACTCTGATAGTATTGGGGTCAGTGTGGTCTTTTTTGAAATTTGTATGTAGTCTTTATTAAACGCAAAACTCCCATTGTCATTTAATAAGAAATCTAGTCCTAGGATTAGTTTTATCCCTTCAAGATTCAATTCTAAAACCCATAATTGCTTGATGTTGTAAAAGGGAGACCATTCCCCGCATGTATTAGTAAAACTTATGTTTATATTTTTAACAATATTGGTAATAATATTAGTAGTTCCATCAAATTGGATACTTTGTTTTGGTTTGTCTGCTTTTGTTACATATTTGTAAGGAATGAGGCTAGAACATATAGTTGAACTAGTAGCTCCGGTATCAATAAATGCTAATATCTGGATTTCCAATCCTTTTATATTCAGCTTTGTTGGGATGCGTAATTCCTTTAAGTTTCCTGAGTTACATATTAGTGGAATTTGTATTGGTTTGTCAATGTTATTTAAATTGTTATTGTTTTCATATGGTGTTGATTCATCATGAGTAACCTCTTTTTTATCTAAGGTTGTAAGTTTTTCTTTTATTTCTTCTATTTCTATTTCAATATTATTTGTTCGTTCTTCGAGTATTTTAATTCTTTCTTCATTTATCTTGTTTTTATCTGTGTAAACAGGCTTATTTTCTTTGGGTAAATTTATATCGAATTTGTTTTTTGCACATATATGGCATATTTCTATTGTGCATTCTATACATTTAAATCTTTTATCAAAAGCAGGGTACCAAGGACAGAACTCACATTTAGTAGTATCTGTTCCCATTTTATGCTTGAAATTATGTTCGCATAATTCTTTGTTTATAATATTTAGCAAGTATTCATGTGGTATATTTTCTTGAAAATCTGTTAATTCATCAATTAAGGTATAATTTGATGTTTGTATTTGTTCTTGTTCTTGTAACCCTTCTAAGGATATTATAGAGTATATTGTAGAAGTTTCTGAAACATCTGACGCAATTTCTATCAAATCTTCTTTGACTGAATCTATAAGGTTAGATTCTCTAGTAAATAAGTTATGTCTTTTTGGGCATGAGGAAGATAAATGTCCTTTTTCATTACAAGCAAAACATGTGATTGTATTTGCGTATGTTTTTCTTGGATTATATTTTCTAACATGTTTTTCTTTGTTAAGATAAGGTTTTTTCGCATTTGATTTTCTTAAAAAATATTTTTTTGTATATCTCTTTTTAAATTTAGGTTTTCTATCTATGTTATAATTCCTTGATCTATATTGTTGTGGAGTATATATTTGTCCACAAAATCCATAATTTTTTTGTTTTAATTCTCTTTGGATTTGTATATAGGTACATTTCTTTTTTAGTTCAGAAATAATATGTGTTATTCTTATTCCAATGTTATCATATCCTTTAGGGATATTTGCAGTATTATTTTGGTAATGTTCCATCCAAGATTTATGTATTTCCTTTCCTAAATCACCTGGTAGTTTGGAAAAGAGTCTATTTCCTATTTCAGCGCTGTAATAATTTCCTGAAATAGTTGCGTAATGTAAAAATTCTTTTAAGAATTTTATTATATATTTCCAATCTAGCAATTGGATTTGTTCTAAATCTCTCATGGCTTCTTGTTGTCTTATGGTTACTCCTGTGTTTACGTCTCTTCCTGTTATTATTCTGTGCATGGTGTAAGCGAAATTGTAAATATTACTTCCTTGTATTATTAAATTATTTATTTCTTCAGGGAAACTTTGTTTATAGGCTTCCCATATGGCTTTAGCTATATCTCCTAAATAGTTTTCAGCAATTCTGATCATTTCTTCACCAGAATTTATGTTTGTATGTCTTGCTGCATAATCTCTTGCTATAGCACAATATTTCATAAGAGCAACAGTTATTAATCTACTTAAATTTTTATTCTAAATGTTTACTCGCCTTAACTCCAGAAAAAATAACAGAGCTGCTATATGAACAGCCTTGTGAAAATGCAAAATGAAGTCTCCAATTTGATTTTTTGGTTGTAGATGATTGAATTGTTATTCAAGCTGAAGCTTTTTTTCAGTTTGAGATGATATGTATTTCAGATTTCAACAGCTTGGATGAACGAACTAAAATGAAGAAGTTTGATAAAAAAAAATAGTTTACAGGTGATGCTATATTTCTTTATACAAATACAGGGTATATTATTTTGTTTGTACAATACAGTACAAAGATATTTTTATTTATCTTGTTGACTAAGCTGATTTCCTTTCCTTTGGTGGCTAAGATAAGATTTCTTTGTGTGCTAAAGATTCTGGTATTAATTGCTATTGTTTTATCTTCTCATGTCTTCATACCTGTCCTACCTTTGCTAGTTCAAACATGAATGTATTTTTTTTTTATAGTGTCTTCTTTTGCCAGCTCAAAGATATTAATTTCCTTGTTCATCTTTAATTCTCCATATTTATCATTCACATCAAATTAGATTTTTACACACTTCGAATGCTTATTTGTTTCCTTTTCCTCTGTTCTATGACTTTGTATTAACTTTTTAACATGTATCAACTTATATTTTACATAACTATATAAGTTATCATATATATATTTTTATTATTTTGTAAGTTCATTTTTGTTTGTATTTTATTTTACTTTATACGTTGCAAATACATGTATTTTTTTTATAGTTTATACATTTTCTAAAATTATTGTATACGTTTGTTTCATATTTTATTTCTTTTTCTAACATAACTATCACTCTTAAATTTAAAATTATTTGTTTATACTTAAATTTAATATTGATAAGATTTATTTTACTTAAACCATTATTATCCAAATTATATCATATATATATATATATATATATATTTAAATCTCATATTAATAAAGTTAAATAAGATAGGTTTCATGTTTAAATTATTTAGAAACTCCTTATTTTAATTCCAAACCATAGCTTCTCCCAAATACATATACATATATATTTGTTTTTAAAATAATAAGCTGTATATTAATTCAATTAAATATTTATTAAAATACTACTGCCAAAAATCCAGGATGTCACATAATTTAACCATACATATGTTATTAGTATATGTATGTGCATATGTATACTAAGGTACACAACAATTCCGACAACTTTTAGACGAAGAAAAGTCGAAAATTCGTAGAATAATATTCGGTTACATATTCGATTTTCCTTTAAACTAATTACTTTTGTAAACTAAATTTGAAAACAACTTCACCATTAGCAATTATTATTTAAAAGAAGTTTATTTGAGTTATATATTCCATAAATTAATTATTTAAAAATACATTAAATATCCATATTTAAATTAATTAAATTCCGGATCGTTACATAAATGGATCTTTTGAACTGCAGATCCCCACTGTAAGCATTACTACCAACTTGGCATGTTTTGGTTGAATTCTCTTTACAGCTTGAACTAACCTACATAAATGAAAGTAGCTAGTTAACGTATATATTTCTCATTAATTAAACCACACGAGTTATACCAATGAAGATCACTACCATATTTTTTCCAAAATATTTGGACTCAAACATTATGGAGTTTTAATAAAAGGTGGAACCCAGTGCACGAGGCTCCCGCACGATAGCGAACTCTGGGAAGATCGATAATGTACGCAGCCTTTCACTCACATTGCGAAGAGACTGTTACCAAACGCGAACTCAGACGCCCAAATCACCATGTGGATGACCTAACCATTGCGCCAAGGCTATTATGGAGTTTTAATCCCCATGAAAAATTACCAAAACCATTAAAAAAACATTTCTTAAGATGCAAGAATCTCACGTGAAATTCTGTAGAAATACAAATAACATAGACATACAATTGAATGTTAAACATTGGTTCAAAAGACCATGGGCGGAGCCATGTGACAGTCGGGGAGGTCACGTGACCCCCTTCCCCGGATTTCTAAAAATAACAAAAAACTTCATTGTTATATTTGTGAATAAAACCCTACCATTTTTAGAATCACAAGCACCGAGATTGCACCCAGCAAAACCAATCATCATTCTCTTCAATCATCTTAGATGTTATCAACTCGCCAATATGGGTTAGTTTCTCTTAACGTCACAGCAAGTTCGTTTTTCAAATTCGAATTCGTTTGGGTTCAAATTTGATGCAGCCCAGAAAGAAGTCATAGGTCATAACATGTTGATAGGTCGAATCCGACCTAAAGCTAACGAGTTAACATTTTGTGAAGACTGGTGGAAAGTTGAAGCCATAGGTCGTGGCCGACCTAACGAAGTCTATAAGTCGATCCAACGACTTAGGGAAGATCAACAACGATCTAGTGGAAAAGCGCTCAAACGACCTAACACGTTGTTAGATCGCATACGATCTAACGAACTAAGGCATAGGTCGTGGGAACGACCTAACACATCACCAGGAAAAGAGCCACGACCTAATGGGTTTGAGAAGGACGAGCTAAAGCAAAGGAATAGGTCGCTGGAACGACCTAAAAGGATGCTCCGACCTAACGAAGTTTTAGGTCGCTCACGACCTAACAAAATTGGCATGCGAGTTACGGGCTTCAAGGTGATGGAATGCACACGAGATAAAGGGTTACGACCTACTTTAGGTCGCGTAAGCGAGCTACGACATAAGATACGTCGCTCCGATATTCTGGAAGAAGACTACCTCGAGCTACGACCTAAGATGGGTCGCGTAAAGTCTTAAGTCGCGAAGAAAGTTAGGTCGCAGGAAATCCTTAGGTCGCGAACTTGTTAAGTCGTTGGGTTGGATGCCGCTTTATTTTAGGTCGCTGAAGTTTGAAGACGTAGATTCTTTAAGCCGCTTTAATCTCTACCGTTGATTTCTTTAAGTCGCTGATCTGGGATGCCGCATGTTTTAAGTCGCTGAAGCTTGTTGCCGTTGATTCTTCTGCCGAGTTAATCTCTACCGCTAATGGAAGCTAGAGCATTGAAGTAAGGTCGCGAGAATTGTTTGTTGAGTCGTAGTCGATCTATATGTTGTACATTTTTTTAAGTCGTTTGTTATAAGTCGTACATGTTAAGTCGTGATGGTTTGTATGAGTGTGTTGTAATGTGATCTGTTAGGTCGCTGCCGACCTATACTAAGTCGCGTCTGTTTTTAGGTCGCACCATTTAGGTCTTAGGTCATTCACGACCTAAGTGTTGTCATTTTTGATTCTATTTTGACGTGTGAGTTGTAGCCTATAAATAGGCCGTGTGAGTCATTTGTAAAGGTTGTTGATTTTTGAATAAAATTCTCTTTTGTTAGCTTTGTGCTTTCATTCAAATTGGTAGTTGAGTGTAATATCCTATCTCCTCTCTCGGATAATCGAGTGCGCTCGATTCAACGATTGCAGAAGCCGATTCGCGGAATCAAATGCGCTTGATCAACGCTCGAAGAATTGAAGATCTCTCCTCACAGTATCGTGCGCGATCAACGTGTCAGAGATAGCTAGAATTCGGTATCTTCGGATCAACGAATTTGGGCATTTCAGTATCTTCCAATCCACTGATTACTACATTCACTGATTTACATTGTTTTGATTAATCCGCTACGTCAGTTTTGGTATCAGAGCGTGTTTAGCCAATCATAGCTAAATCAAGTCTTGGAGCCAAGTATTTTGAAGACTTTGAAGAAATCAAGTCAAGGCCGAAGTAGTTGAAGTTGTTTGCATTCGTATCGAAGTTTGAAGATCGGATTTGTGATTTGGAGAAGTTGTGTTCATCGTGTTCATCGCAAAGTTGCAACAGAGTGGGAGTTTTCGATCCATTTCATTTTGGATCAAAGTCCGAAAGGTGTTTGAATTTCGAAGTGTTGAAGAGTTTTGTGAATTTTCCAAGTATGCCACCAAGGAGAGCTAATCGTCACCAAAACGTAGAAGCTTTATATCGAAGAGAAGAGGCTGATGAGATGGAGCAAAGAATCAATGAAAATTTTAGTGAAAATCTTAACGAAGGAATTGGTCGATTAGAGAAGATGATGTTAGAAATGAATCAAAATCGGAGAAGGAATTCACTTGAATCTAACCACGGGGGAAGTAGAGTCTCACCACATTCCAATCGAGACAGAAGTGTTGATGATGATCAAAGGCGTGGGAGGAACGTGAATGATCGTGATCGGAGGAATGTAGACAGAAGGGATGATGGTGGTAGACGTGAAGGTAGTAGAGATGTGGGTGGACGAGATAGACAACGATATACACCTGATTTTGAAGAGGAGTATGATGGTGGTAGTGTTCAAGGACAAGACGAGGACAAGGAAGAAATCACTCTGAGTATGATCACAAGTGGGAGTCGGGGATGAAGACTGAAATTCCTGAATTCAAAGGTGGTATGCAAGCGGAGGAGTTTCTAGATTGGGTGGCTAATGTTGAAGAGATTTTTGACTTCAAGGAAGTTTCAGAACAGCGTAGAGTGAAGTTGGTTGCTACGAGGTTGAGGGGTAGAGCTTTGGCATGGTGGCAGCAAACCAAACTTACACGTGAATGAATGGGGAAGTCAAAGGTTGAGTCTTGGGAGAAGATGAAGAAATTGATGAAAGCAACGTTCTTACCTTACAATTATCAATCTCCGATGTATCAACGTTTGCAGAACTTGAGGCAGGGCACAAAGACTGTTAATGATTACGCAGATGAGTTTTATCAGCTTATTGCAAGGAATGATATTATGGAAACGGAAGAACAACTGACATCTAGATTCATTGGGGGATTGAGAATGCAGATCCAGGATATGGTGAATATGTTCGATCCTAGATCTGTGGCGGAAGCACATCAGAAGGCGTTGGCCTGGGAGAAACAGGGACGACGAGGAGGTGGTGTGTTTACTAATTCCAACAATCAAGCGAAGGGCGTTAGTGGAAGTTCTAATGTTTCTAAACCTATCAGTAAACCAGTGGTCAAGGAGGCTGAGAAGGCAAAGGTTAACAACGGTTTCAAATGTTACAATTGTCAGGAATTGGGTCATAAAAGCAATGAGTGTCCAAAGCCAAAGAAGAGAACCATGATTGCAGAAGTTGAAGATGAGGATGCTGAAGGAGATTATTCTAGTCCAGTTGAGGAGGATGAACAGGATATTGCGTCAGGGGATGAAGGTTGTAATCTAATGCTTAGGAGATCGTGTTTAACACCAAAGCAGGAAGAAGCTAGTTGGTTGAGGAGTAATATCTTTCAGTCGACATGTACTATACTGGGGAAGGTGTGTAAATTTGTGATTGACGCGGGAAGCTGTGGCAATATCATTTCAACCGAGGCTGTAACAAAATTGAAGTTGAAGACAGAGAAGCATCCGAATCCATACCAGTTAGCATGGTTGAGAAAAGGAGGAGAGGTGAAAGTGGATAGACAAGTTCGTGTTCCATTCTCTATTGGGAAGAAATACAAAGACGAGATCTGGTGTGATGTGGTAGAGATGGACGTTTGTCACTTACTTTTGGGAAGACCATGGCAGTATGATCGAGCAGTACAACATGACGGTCGGACCAATAGCTATAGCTTTATGTTTGAAGGTACGAAGATTATCCTAGTTCCAAAGAAGAGACAACAAGGAGAAAGTAAGTCAGAAGAGATTGAAGAGCTGAAAACTTTATTATCTCTGAAGGAGTTTGTTAAGGAGTTTGATGAAGAGCCTGAAGTATTCTTGTTGATTGGACGAGAGAGTCATGAAGTGGTGAAAGTGCCAGAAGAAGTAAAACCAGTTCTGAAAGAATTTGACGATGTATTTCTAGAAGAGTTGCCAACGGAGTTACGGCCGTTGAGAGACACTCAACATCAAATTGATCTTGTTCCAGGAGCTGTGTTGCCACACAGACCACATTATCGAATGAGTCCAAAGGAACATGAAAAATTAAGGAGGCAAGTGGAAGAATTGCTTGAACAGGGGCGTGTGTAGGAGAGTTTAAGTCCTTGTGCTGTACCAGCTTTATTGGTACCCAAAAAGGATGGAACGTGGAGGATGTGCACAGATAGTCGAGCATTGAATAAGATCACAGTCAGATACAGATTTCCGATGCCGAGGCTTGATGATCTATTGGATCAAATTAGTGGGTCTGTAATCTTTTCTAAGATTGACTTGAAGAGCGGTTATCATCAGATTCGCATTAGACCAGGGGACGAATGGAAGACAGCATTCAAGACGAGAGAAGGATTGTATGAATGGCTGGTAATGCCATTTGGTCTATCGAATGCACCAAGTACATTCATGAGGGTGATGAACCAAATTTTCAGACCGTACATTGGAAAATTTGTGGTGGTTTACTTTGATGATATTCTGATCTACAGTGCTAGTAAAGAAGAGCATGTTCAACATTTGAAGAAAGTGTTAATTATTCTTCGTGAAGAACAATTCTATACCGCTACAAAGAAGTGTGTTTTTATGGCGAGGAGTGTTTTATTTCTGGGATATGTTGTGTCGGAAGAAGGGATACAGGTTGACCAAAGTAAAGTCGAAGCTATTAGAGATTGGCCGCAACCCAAGACGATAACGGAAGTTCGTAGTTTTCACGGGTTGGCTTCATTCTATCGAAGGTTTATTCCACACTTTAGTAGTGTAATGGCGCCTGTTACAGATTGTATGAAGGGCAAGCAGTTTGCATGGACGGAGGAAGCCGGAGTTGCTTTTGATCGGATCAAAGAACTCTTGACGTCTGCACCAATTCTAATACTACCAGATTTTCAGCTAGTGTTTGAACTACATACTGATACATCCAAGGTTGGGATTGGAGGAATATTGAGTCAGAGGGGACGTCCGATTGCATACTTTAGCGAGAAGTTATCAGGAGCAAAGATGAGATACAGTACATATGATGTGGAATTTTATGTTGTTGTGCAATCTATTAAACACTGGAGACACTATCTATTTCAGAAGGAGTTTGTTCTTTACACTGATCATGAGGCGTTGAAACATTTACAAGGACAAGATAAGATTTCAGCGAGACATGCATCGTGGATTGCATATCTGCTACAGTTTACTTTTGTTGTTAAACACAATTCAGGGGTGACGAATCGTGTGGCTGATGCTTTGAGCAGGAGGAATCATTTGTTGACTACACTGAAAGTTGAGGTGACACGGTTTGATGTGTTGCCAGAATTATTTGTCAATGATCCTTACTTTGCGAAGGTGGTTGATAAAGTCAAGGAGGGAAAGACGGATGAGTTTATGATGGTAGACGGTTTTCTATTCAAAGGAAATCGATTGTGCATACCTGATTGTAGTTTGAGAATGAAGATTGTAAAAGAACTACATGAAGAAGGACATGTTGGGAGAGACCGTACATTACAGTTGATTTCACAATCTTACTTTTGGCCATCGATGAGGAAAGAGGTGGAGAGGTTTGTGGAGCGATGTCATATCTGTCAGGTTTCAAAAGGAACTGCGACTAATGCTGGTTTATATATGCCGTTACCTGTACCAATTAAACCTTGGGTTGATGTGAGTATGGACTTTGTGTTGGGGTTGCCGAGAACGCAGCGTGGTAATGATTCCATTTATGTGGTGGTTGATCGATTTTCGAAAATGGCACATTTTATTGCTTGTAAGAAGACGGCGGATGCTGTTCATGTTGCTCAGTTGTTTTTCAAAGAGATATATCGACTTCATGGATTGCCAGAATCTATTGTGTCGGATAGAGATACTCGTTTTCTGAGTCATTTTTGGCTAAGTTTGTGGAAAATGGTTGGAACGAAGCTAAAGTTTAGTAGTGCTTACCATCCACAGACAGATGGACAGACTGAGGTAGTAAACAGATCATTGGGAAATTTGTTACGATGTCTTGTACAGGACAGTCTGAAGAGTTGGGATCTGAAGTTATGCCAAGCAGAATTTGCTCATAATCATGCAATGAATCGTAGTACAGGATTCAGTCCATTTCAGATAGTGTATTCAAGCCTACCGAAAGGACCGTTGGACTTAACGGTAGTACCACAATCGAAGGGGACAGTTAAGAAAGCTGCTGAGTTTGTTGAAGGGTTGACGGAACGTCATAAAATCGTGCAGGAACGATTGGAGAAGGCAAATGAGAAATACAAACGATCTACAGACTTGAAACGAAGAAATGTTGAGTTTAATGAAGGAGATTTGGTTTATGCAGTGTTAACGAAGGATCGTTTTCCAATGGGCGCTTACAACAAGTTGAAAGCCAGAAAAATTGGTCCTGTAGAAGTTGTGAAACGGATTAATGAAAATGCTTACAGATTGAAGCTACCGAAGGATGTGTACACTTCTGACGTGTTCAATGTTAAGCATCTTGTACCATATTATGGGAATGAACAAGTTGATGAGGAAGAATTTACAAATTCGAGGACGAATTTTTCTCAACCTGGGAAGGATGATGCAGCCCAGAAAGAAGTCATAGGTCGTAACATGTTGATAGGTCGAATCCGACCTAAAGCTAACGAGTTAACATTTTGTGAAGACTGGTGGAAAGTTGAAGCCATAGGTCGCGGCCGACCTAACGAAGTCTATAAGTCGATCCAACGACTTAGGGAAGATCAACAACGATCTAGTGGAAAAGCGCTCAAACGACCTAACACGTTGTTAGATCGCATACGATCTAACGAACTAAGGCATAGGTCGTGGGAACGACCTAACACATCACCAGGAAAAGAGCCACGACCTAATGGGTTTGAGAAGGACGAGCTAAAGCAAAGGAATAGGTCGCTGGAACAACCTAAAAGGATGCTCCGACCTAACGAAGTTTTAGGTCGCTCACGACCTAACAAAATTGGCATGCGAGTTACGGGCTTCAAGGTGATGGAATGCACACGAGATAAAGGGTTACGACCTACTTTAGGTCGCGTAAGCGAGCTACGACATAAGATAGGTTGCTCCGATATTCTGGAAGAAGACTACCTCGAGCTACGACCTAAGATGGGTCGCGTAAAGTCTTAAGTCGCAAAGAAAGTTAGGTCGCAGGAAATCCTTAGGTCGCGAACTTGTTAAGTCGTTGGGTTGGATGCCGCTTTATTTTAGGTCGTTGAAGTTTGAAGACGTAGATTCTTTAAGCCGCTTTAATCTCTACCGTTGATTTCTTTAAGTCGCTGATCTGGGATGCCGCATGTTTTAAGTCGCTGAAGCTTGTTACCGTTGATTCTTCTACCGAGTTAATCTCTGTCGCTAATGGAAGCTGGAGCATTGAAGTAAGGTCGCGAGAATTGTTTGTTGAGTCGTTGTCGATCTATATGTTGTACATTTTGTTAAGTCGTTTGTTATAAGTCGTACATGTTAAGTCGTGATGGTTTGTATGAGTGTGTTGTAATGTGATCTGTTAGGTCGCTGCCGACCTATACTAAGTCGCGTCTGTTTTTAGGTCGCACCATTTAGGTCTTAGGTCGTTCACGACCTAAGTGTTGTCATTTTTGATTCTATTTTAACGTGTGAGTTGTAGCCTATAAATAGGCCGTGTGAGTCATTTGTAAAGGTTGTTGATTTTTGAATAAAATTCTCTTTTGTTAGCTTTGTGCTTTCATTCAAATTGGTAGTTGAGTGTAATCTCCTATCTCCTCTCTCGGATAATCGAGTGCGCTCGATTCAACGATTGCAGAAGCCGATTCGCGGAATCAAGTGCGCTTGATCAACGCTCGAAGAATTGAAGATCTCTCCTCACGGTATCGTGCGCGATCAACGTGTCAGAGATAGCTAGAATTCGGTATCTTCGGATCAACGAATTTGGGCATTTCAGTATCTTCCAATCCACCGATTACTACATTCACCGATTTACATTGTTTTGATTAATCCGCTGCGTCAAAATTAAATTCATAATTCAAAATTGGTTCTTTAGTTTTTGAACTTGAATTAGGATTGATGGTTAATATTTGTTGGCTGATAAAGAACTCCTTTATTGATAAAAAGTATTAGAAGATTTTCCCAAAATGAGTACAACATGCTCAAGTTGTTGGCTTATAATTACTAGTCTTCAGAGTTAGAGTTTTAATAATTTTAATGAAAAGATGTCTTGATGACATAAAATTGGTGCTGTCAAAGGTATGGGGTGTTATGGAAATGATTATTAGTTGTTGCTAGCATTGGCTGCTAATGACATAAAATTAGTGCTAAAAGTGACCACACCGGCATAAATTCCTGGCTACGCCGCTGCAAAAGACTAATACTATTTTATCTCAAAATCAACAATAAATCAAATTATTCAAAATATGAGTTTTCGATGCTCTTAGGTGAAATATCCCTAACTATTTTCCTATGTATTTGCATACATTAAATTGCCAAGGAAATCATTAAAAATATATCACTGTGATACATAACAATAATAGTAATAGTAAAAACAGACCAACTATTAAACATAATTAAATTATGACAGTTAAATATCTAACCTTCATAGCTGAAATTGCCAAAAACTATAAATTGACAAAAGAGAGTCCCATTTTAATAGTTATAGTTATGAAAGAATACTTTTATGTTGATAGTAGCTAGGGCCAGCCCTGCACAGGTTGAGATCCAAGGGAGAAAAGATAATTTTCCAATGGCCGAAAAGACAAGGTAGTATGCAAGTATCTTGAATATCGACCAACACCAATATAAATTTAAAAAAAAGTTAACATTCTTTCTAGTCTATTGCTGTCATATATATCTATGTATGCCACCAATTCCTAGCTAGTTTTCAGCTGAAGAGGAGAAGTGGTTTGCTCATTGCACATTTCATTCCTTTTGTATTTCACATAATCAAATCAATCCTTTAATAGAACATATGATGATGATTTAATCAACTGGTGATTTCTCTATAGAGGGTAAACATTATAGGATAAAACAAAATCACAGGTTCCTCAAAGCAGTATCATGTTCTCATTGCCCACAAGACACATGATTTTTAAAATGGGCTAGAAGTAAAAGTAATAATTCAAAAGACTAAAGAGATCGGTTTTTTCATAATATTAATAAGTAAACAAAAAGTTAATTTTCAAAAAATATTATGAAATCTTGTATTTTAAAAATATAACTAAAAAAATGTGAAATTGAATAACTATATAGGAAAACTTAATAAAGAAAAGCAGAAGAGAAAATTAAGAAAAAAGAATCTAAGAATCAGAAATTTGAAAAGCCATAAAAGGCTACAGTAGTGGGTTATACTTTACACTCTTTTATTAGTTACCGTGTCAGCATGTTTGCATTTTTATATTATATACAAACTTAAATTTTGTTACATTCTATACAAAATTAAAGTGAAACATGTTTCTTGTATTTCATTCAGTATAAATGCATGCTTAGAAGACTATAAATTTGAAGAGTATTATATCATATGAGCAAGTGAATACTTACCATAAGCACTTGTCCTAAAAAGTTCACCTACAAATGGAAAGCTTTAAGAATCAATGAATATGTTAAAAGCTTATTACGCAACTGTTACCCGGTTACTTGGCCCGGCTATAAGATGATAGTTACAGAGGTTTTGATTGATTCAAGATGAAACTCGAGCCAGTGAGAAGTTGGAAAATGTAAAATATTGACCCGAATTGAGGAGTTCAGCCTATATACATGGTTCGGCCTGTATACATGGTTCGGCCTATATGAAGGTTCGTCCTATATGTATGGTTCGGCCTTTAAATGCGGTTCGACCGAGGAAGAATGGCGTGTGTCGTTCGACCAAAGAAAGGAAGCCACGGGAACACAGCATATATCGCTCGGTCAACGAAGTGAGAGCGAAATGACTTGGTCGACATGTCCAAGGATAGGTTGCTCGGCAAAGGTGACTCGGTACTCAGTAGACTGGCCTCAGCGGAATTGATTCGTTTGGCTAGATATTTGGTGGCTCGGCATTTGAGGGCTCGACACAATTTCCTTAGCCAAGCTGGTTTGGCAAACTCCGGTTCGTCCTAGATGGATAGGTTCGACCTAGCTGGCTCGGCCTAAGTGGCTTGATCAAGAATGGGAGAACGGGATGGGTTAGTCTAAGCGTAAAAGGAAAGGTCGCTCGGCCAGGCTCGTTCGGCCACCCTCGTTCGGCAACCGCCGTTCGGTATGCATGGTTCGGCGCACATAAGCTGTCTACTATGGGCTGAAGTATCTTGTCATTGGGCCCGCGCAGGGAGTCCAGCCTATCTTCGTCTATAAATAGAGAGGTAGGGGTACAACTGAAGGGACCTTTTTTCGAGAACTCCGAGGATACTCTGTCATTTTTGATACTCTCCTTCTTTCAGTTCTAACTTGTATTCGAGTTATTTGTTTATAGATTGCATCTGTATTCAAGCCTTTGAGAAAAGCAATAAAGATTGCATTAACAGTGAACGTAGGCAGTTACGCCGAACCACTATAATTCTGGTGTTCTTGTTTCTGCAGTTACTGTTGCATATATTCCTCTGTTTTAATTTACTATCTTCATTAATCTCACTACACAAATCTATTCTTGGGTGTTAGTGACCAATTCTGGTGCTAACATTTTGGTGCTTTCAGTGAGAGCTTGCATTCTCAGGCTATTAGGATCTACTTTGTCGCTACTGGATTGAAGAAATCCCCAAAGGAGATCCAGATTCACTCTCAGGAGTCCACAAACAGTACTTAGAGTTCACGTAGATAACTCTAAGATGGAAAGACCACGTACTAGATCAGCTTCCCACAACGCGGATGTCAACGAGACCGCCAACGTCCAACAAGTGGGACCTAGAAATCAACAAGCTAATCCAGGTGCAGGGGCTGCCACTGTCCTAAACTAAGCAGAAGTTTTCACCAGGATAGAGTTCAACAAGATGATGAGAGAATTAATGGAAAGTAGGAGACAGCTTAACGACCGAATTCAAGCTAACGCCAATCTCATGACCCAGATTGCTCAACAACAGCATCAGAATGCTGGAGGAAGCCCCGCCTCCTACTCATCATCTGACAGCTCCGCTTCGTCGGATGAGCATCACAGGCGTAGACACCGTAGGATTGAAGCAGCACAAACAGCTGCAGCAGAACAATCCAACAGAACTGGTCCAGGCACTCTACCTGGAACCGCGGCCCCTCAGTTGCTCCGGGAAAATCGCACTCAAGCTGGAGTTGGAAATTTAAGATCTGGAGCACAGGTGGAATCTGGTGCACCACCACGCCAGGGTCATAGCGAAGCGGGTCCCCAAGACATACATTTGGGAGATCACTTGCCAAGGAGGCACCGGTCGGAACGGTCACGCAGGACGAGTCCAACCTGCCACCTCCCATTCAGACCCCGGACCTATCAGCTATGGTCAGACAGCCGATGAGAGAAAATCAGGGCTAATCTAACGACGATTGGGGTATAGCTAGGAGTCATACTTCATTCACAGATGCTATCTTACAAGCCGAATACCCCCGGAAATTCAACATGCCGACTATTCCATCCTATGAAGGGAAGACTGATCCCCGACAGCATGTAATGAGATACGAGTGGATGATGGACTCGGTTGGGCAAATGATGCGACTAAATGTAGGTGTTTCCCAATAACCTTATCCGGAATCGCCACTATGTGGTTCACCGGACTTCCTCCGCGATCGATCTCCAAGTTTGATGAGTTAGCGGAGAAATTTGTGGAATAGTTCAGAATTCATACCACTCGCCCAAAGGACGAGATGTCTTTATCCAGTGTGATCCAGGCTCTAGGAGAGTCATTAAAGTAGTATTTGCAGAGATTTCACGTTGCTGCTACCGAAGTAAGCAACTTGAATGACCACGCTATTCTCATGGTCGTGATGTGAGGAGTAGATCCAGACTCGGAGTTTGGTGATTGGCTGGCAGAAAAGCCTCCGGCTACCTTGGAGCGTTTTTATTCAAAGGCGCACCAATTCATGATAAGGGAGAAAGCCAAGTGGATGAGGCGTGGCAGTGCGCCAGGGCCTGGCAAGGAGACGGTGCAAAGCAATATTGCGGTAAATCAATTTGGCGACAATTCTGGAAAGGTCCAGATTAATATTCAAAACAAGCCTGAGCAGTCTAAAGGATCCGAAGGAGGAAGTTCTGGTAAGAAGAGGGAGGCAGGAAAGTGAAAACCCAGGATCCCGACATACAGTGAATACACTCCTCTAAACGCATCTCTGGAGAATATTTATTTATCAACTTGTAATACATTCCAATATCGAAAGCCGCGCCCAAAGGAATCCACTGAGGAGCAAAAATAGACCGAGAAGTACTGTCGATTCCACGAGACCTACGGGCACAACACCGAGGAATGTGGACACCTCCACGATGCTATAGAAAAACTGATTCGGTAAAAGAAGTTACAGAAATTTGTTAAGAATCCACGAGAAGGCGGACATGGGACATCCGACCCTAATCGCGGGCAGGCTCCACATCGACCTGAGGAACCCGCTCAGACTGTAGGTAGAATGATCATAAACACGATAGTTGGTGGGCCCCACCAGGTAGACAAGAATTGGCAAGAAATGGAGCGTTATGCTAGTTCACTAAAGCATGCAGATTTTGAGTGTTGTTCAAACACAGAAGATGGGACCCTAGCGAAACAGCATCAAATGATGATGGATGGTATAGTGTTCAGGAGCAGAGATGTCGATAAGGTGGAGGCACCTACCATAGACCCGATGGTCATCTCGGCAACGATTGGGCCGGCGTTTGTGAGAAGGATATTGATTGATTGCGGGAGTTCTGTGAACATTATTTTCAAAAAGGCGTACGACCAAATGAAGATGGAGGCAAAGGATTTGAAGCCATCTAAAGCCCGCATTCACGGTTTTAATGGTGCAGCAACTGACACGATAGGTTTTGTTGAATTACCGGTTGAGTTAGGAGAAGGTGAACGTAGGAGGGTACGGATCCTACCGTTCATTATTTTGGATGTTGATTCCCCGTATAACGTTTTTCTGAGTCGACCGGCCCTGGTGGAGTTTAGGGCAGCTTTGGCCTTGTGGTGTTTGACTCTGAAGTTTCTGACGGATAGAGGAGTTGGGGTAGTGCATGGCGATCAAGCGACTGGTCGTGCATGTTATGTGGCTGAGCTGAGAGAGGTTCAGCGAAGAGAGAAGGGAAAGGTTGTGGACAACTCTGTCCGCATCCAAGTTGCACAAAATTGACAAATAGTGCCCGAGCCTTGGCTCGTGCAGCAGGGTCGGATCTACAGAGACATAGATTCGAGAGATAATGATGAAGAACCTAAGGAGTCTAAAGTTGCACCGGCTGAACTGACAATTGACATTTCGGTCAGCCATGATGACCCATCACGGGTGCTTAAGATTGGATCACAACTCACTCCCTCAATGACTGAGGATCTAACTGATTTCCTCCGAGCGAACCTGGATGTTTTCGCTTGGACCCACCCTGATATGTGCGGGATTTCTCCCGCCATCGCGAGTCATATGTTGAACATTGATCCAAAATATGTACCAATAAAACAGAAAAGGAGAGGTATGGACCTAGAGAGGTCTGCTGCTCTCAGAGAGGAGGTGGACAAACTCAAAGCCAATGGCTTCGTCCGCGACGCCCTCTACTCTGAATGGGTTTCTAACCCCATACTAGTGAGAAAAGCGAATGGGAAATGGAGGACTTGTGTTGATTACTCAGACTTGAACAAGGCATGCCCTAAGGATAGTTTCCCTTTACCCGGAATTGACCAGCTGGTCGACTCAACAGCAGGGCACGAATTATTGTCATTCATGGATGCGTATTCGGGATACAATCAAATCCCGATGCACATCCCAGATCAGGAGCACACTAGTTTTGTCACAGACGTCGAACTGTATTGTTATGTGGTGATGCCTTTTGGGTTAAAGAACACCGGAGCGACTTATCAGGGCTTGGTAAATCGAATGTTTAAAGACCAAATTGGTAGAACGATGGAAGTCTATGTGGATGACATGCTCGTGAAGTCACGGTAGTCAAACGACCACATTCGAGACTTGGCGGAGATGTTTGATATACTTAGATACTACGGAATGAAAATCAATCCGCTGAAGTGTTCCTTTGGTGTAGCGTCGGGAAAGTTTTTGGGTTTTATTGTCAATGCACGGGGAATTGAAGCTAACCCAAAAAAAGATTCAGGCTATTCGGGACATATAAGCGCCCAGAACTATAAAACAAGTACAAAGCCTGAATGGAAAAGTCGCCGCGTTGAGTCGATTCATATCTAGAGCGACCGACAAGTGTATTCCCTTCTTCGATGTGATAAAGAAAGGGAGGAGAAATTTTGAATGGACGCCCGACTGTGAGGATGCGTTCCGAGCTCTGGTAGGACACATGGAAAGTCCCCCGGTTCTGTCAAAGCATGTAGACCATGAAGTGTTATATGTATACTTAGTCGTGTCTCGACATGCCATCAGTACGGCCTTGGTTCGCGAGGAGGACCGAATTCAAAGGCCAGTATACTATGTCAGTAAACGTTTAACGGGGGCAGAAAGAAATTATCCCAAGATTGAGAAGCTAGCTTACTGCTTGGTGATTGCATCACGCAAGCTTCGTCCGTATTTTCAGGCACACCCGATAAGTGTTTATACCGATCAACCTTTGCGACAGGTGCTCCAACGACCAGAAACCTCTTGGAGGTTACTCAAGTGGAACATTGAGTTAAGTCAATTCGATATCACTTACCTGCCACGGAGGGCTATCCAAGGGCAAGCGCTCGAATACTTCATCGCAGAATTCACCATATCAGACGAGCCAAGTGGTGTTGATGTCATTCCCCCCATTCGATGGAAACTATACACCGATGGGGCATCCAACGACCGTTGTTCTAGGGCTGGTGTTATTTTAGTAACTCCCGAAAACTGATCCATTTGTTATGCTTTGAAGCTCGATTTCCCAGCTACAAATAACGAAGCTGAATATGAAGCATTGGTTGCTGGCTTAAAACTTACCAGGGAACTCGGAGTGAAATCGATTGAAATCTTTTGTGACTCACAATTGGTGGTATATCAAGTACGAGGAGACTACCAAGAAAAGGGGCAGAGACTTGCCCCATACCTTGCTCGGGTTCAAGAACTGTTGGCAGACCTCGAATATTACGATATTTTGCATATCCCGCGTGAACAAAATGGAGAAGCCGATTTCATTGGCAAAATTCGCAAGTACTGGTGATGCACAGCAGATAGGTTTGGTTCCCGTTGAAATCTTACGTACCCCAAGTATAAACGAGATGGAAGTAGACTCTATGTCAGAAACAGAAATTGAGAGGGAGTCGTGGATAACCCCATCGAAGCAATACCTGCTACACGGGACTTTGCCCGAAAGAAAGAACGAAAGACGACAAGTCATTCACAAAGCTTCACGGTATATAATGCAGGATGGAATAATGTATCGGAAAGGATTCTCGGTTCCTTTACTTCGGTGCATCACCCACGATGAGATAAAGCGGGTCTTGAAAGAAGTTCATGAAGGAGAATGTAGTGACCATATTGGGGGGCAGACGCTAGCCAAAAAGATCCTCCGCTATGGATACTATTGGCCAACCGTTAATCGAGACGCCGTAGACTATGTAAGAAGATGCGACAAATGTCAAAAGTATGCGAAGATTCCGAGAGCTCCGCCGACGGAACTCACACAACTGGTTAGCCCCTGGCCATTTGCAATATGGGGGATCGATATAATCGGCTCCTTGCCAATCTCCAAAGGTGGTGCAAAATATGCAATTGTTGCGGTCGATTACTTTACCAAGTGGGCAGAAGTAGAACCCTTAGCTACAATCACCACCAAAAAGGTCATTAATTTCGTTGTACGAAACATCATATCTCGTTTTGGCCACCACGAACTATCATTACGGACAACGAAACTCAGTTTGAGAGTAGGGAGTTCAAAGAATTCTGCCAAAAATATTGCATTGAGAAAAGATTTGCGGTAGTCTCTCACCCAAAAGCCAATGGACAAGTTGAAGCCGTAAACAAAATAATAAATTCATATTGAAAAACTGTTTGGAGAAGGCTAGAGGCAAGTGGGTGGATGAACTTCCAACAGCACTTTGGGCTTACAGAACCACCCACAAGTCCACGACTGGCCACACTCCATTCACATTGGAATATGGCACTGAAGCTGTTATACCTGTGGAACTTGAAGTTCCTTCTCATCAGGTGACTCACTATGATCCTAAGACGAATCAGGATCTTTTACTGGAATCGCTGGACTTTGTGGGCGATAAACATGATGAAGCTGATTTAAGGGCGGCCGCATATAGACACCGAGTCGCTCGATATTACAATGAAAAAGTTCGACTGAGAATCTTTGATGTGGGCGATCTCGTTTTGAAGCGAGTTTTTCCGATCCCATCACATATGAATCTCACATGGGAAGGTCCATACGTCATTGAACGGAAGCTTGGAGAAGGAACTTTCAAGCTAGCGACCGTCGATGGCGTGACGCTCCCCCGAGTATGAAATAGCGAGCATTTGCGACGTTATTATACTTAGCCCACTTCTTTCGAATTTTAGTAGTAATTGTTTCCAGTATGTTTTTATTTTGTTGTTCTTTGTCTTCGGCATGTAATAAGACAATTCAATTTGTTCCTATTTGTTATGATCAATAAAGGCTTGAAGCCGCTTTTCTATGAACAGTTGATGTTCCGTGTGTTATAATTCCATGGCAAAAATTAAGTCACTTTATTCTGTCCGGCGTATGAACGCGCACACAAAATTAAAAGTCAATCGATAAAAAAATATCCCTAAGTCCCTAGAGTGTGGACTGGAGTACTCTGAGTCCCCGGGGTGCGGACTAGAGTATAAACGACTTAAAAATCTCTAAGTCCTCGGAGTGCAGACTAGAGTACTCTGAGTCCCCAAAGTGCGGACTAGAGTATAAACGATTTAAAAATCTCTAAGTCCCCGGAGTGCAGACTAGAGTACTCTGAGTCCCTGGAGTGCGGACTAGAGTATAAACGACTTAAAAATCTCTGAGTCCCCAGAGTGCGGACTAGAGTACTCCGAGTCCCCAGAGTGCGGACTAGAGTATAAACGATTTAAAAAAATCTCCGAGTTCCCAGAGTGCAGACTAGAGTATAAACGATTTAAAAAAATCTCCGAGTCCCTAGAGTGCAGACTAGAGTATAAACGGCTTAAAAATCTCTGAGTCCTCGGAGTGCGGACTAGAGTACTCTGAGTCCCCAGAGTGCGGACTAGAGTATAAACGACTTAAAAATCTCTAAGTCCCCAGAGTGCGGACTAGAGTACTCTAAGTCCCCAGAGTGCGGACTAGAGTATAAAAAAAATCTCCGAGTCCCCAGAGTGCGGACTAGAATACTCCGAGTCCCCAGAGTGCGGACTAGAGTATAAACGACTTAAAAATCTCTAAGTCTCCAGAGTGCGGAGTAGAGTACTTTGAGTCCCCAGAGTGCGGACTAGAGTACTCTGAGTCCCCGGAGTGCAGACTAGAGTACTCTGAGTCCCCGGAGTGCGGACTAGAGTATAAATGACTTAAAAAATCTCTAAGTCCCCGGAGTGCGGACCAGAGTATAAGCGATTCAAAAAATTTCTAAGTCCCTGGAGCGCGGACTGGAGTACTCTAAGTCCCCAGAGCATGGACTAGAAGATTTACGATTCAAAAAAAAATTTCCAAGTCATGTGGAAACGGACCGGAGCTTATGTAATCCACAAGACTTCAAATTTCGACTACAAGTTAGACAGTAAGCTAAACAGCGAAAATCATCGAAGACAGAGAAACAAAATTTTATTTACTAATCCAAAATAAAGTTCCATTACAACTTTCCTCGAGTTTGGAGCAAAAAGTCTATTTATAATGACTATGAAAATAAATAGAAATAACTGCATAATTCAGACTTATTCGGATTGGATGTGGCATGACAGGATAGCTACTTTTTTGATTTTTTCTCCTTCTTCGGCTTCTCCGAAGGCTCCTCACCTAAGCATTTTTTCTTGGACGCCTTGCTTCATAGCGAGATGGTGCCCGGGGAAGGAGGAGGAACTTCTAGTGGCGTGATCCCCCCGGGGAGAATTATCTTCAAGGGCCTATTTAAAGGATCGTCAAGTTCCATCACTTGAGGTTCGACCTTAACTTTGGCTTTCTCTTTCTCCTCCTCCGCGACTCGCTCCCCCATGCTAAGTTTTGAAGTAGGTCCGGAGGCACCAGTGATTTCAACCTCATCATGTTCGTCCGCAGGCGAGGGATCCTCGGCCTTGTCCTCATCGAGTGCTCCGATTACTTGGGCATTGGGTCCGAGAGCATCCCAGTGTGAAGCTCTTCCGCTATTTTTTCTTCCTTCTCCGTGGAAACATCGCTCCTTGGAGTTGGTTCAGGATCAGAATGACCTACATGGAGTCATAAAGGATAAGTGTTAGAATACATCTATTGTTCATCAAAAGCAATGGTCTTGTCAACCCTAGAAAGAAAAATTACACACCGACTTTCGGTTGACTCTCAGCTGTTTTAGGAGTCCCACCCTTGGGAATAGGGGAAAGAACATGAACATCAAGCCCGGGTTTCTCTGGGTCATACCCAACATGCTGCTCAAAGGGATCGAGTGATGAGCTACCAGCCGGCTGGGCGGAAGAAGGAACTGGAGAATGATCCAGCAACGTCGTCCCTCCCTTTCGATGAGGAGGAATCTCTTCCATAGAGGGCTTTGGCTACGAATAGGTCGGAAGGCTCATCTCCTCGAAGCACTTCCTTCACAAGGGACTCCTCATCAATTTCTTCGGTGCCCAACTCCACTCGCTTAATTTTTATTAGAGTATCCCATGCTTCAGCTAACGATTCGACCTCGCCCAGAAATGATAGATCTCGATGCATGAGAACTCGAGCGTTGTATTCAGCAATATGCGGATCGAATAAGCATTTAATTTCTTCTCTCCCGGCTTCGGCAGCTGCATCTAGGCCAGGATCAATTTTTGTCAATGCCATTCTTTTGCCCTCTTCACGGGCTGCATCCTTTAACGCTTCGGCTTTGGAAAGTTCCTCGTCGAGCTTCGTTTTCAAGAGCCGTGTTGTGAAGATTTCCTTGCAATACCGTTGTGACTCTTCCTGTGCAGCGGTTTTCTCTTCTTTTTCTTTAAGCAGCAGCTCCTCCAGTTCTTTAACTCGCCGAGCGAGGACATCCTTTTCTTTCTGGATGGAGTCTTTTTCTAAGGCTAGAGCACCGCTACGTTGAACTGCCTCGTCGGTTTCCTTTTTGTGAGTGGATTCTAGACGGCTGACTGCCTTGGCTGCATCTTTGGCGTTTTGCTGAGCGGCCTCAAGTTGAGATTTGTACGAGGAAAGCTCTTCGTCCTGAACTTTAATAATGTCATTATCATGAATGGCTTCAAGTTTCAGGCGATTGATTTCATGCTGGCGTTCCATAGAAACTTCTGAAACTTTTTCTACCAAATGAACGAACGCATCATGTTGGACATAGACATCGTTGTTACAGGCGATGGCGCTTTGTTTGACATGCCCTGGAATAGGATGAATCGCTGGAAGAAATTTCAATCCGTCGAAGCATATTTTTGGAAATGTGGCTTTAAGCGAAGATAATTTTTCAGCTGTCGATGGATCATGTGCAGGGGTCGTAGGAGTATGCCTAGCCGGAGTCATAGACTTTTTATGAGGCTCACGAGATTGTTTGATGCTGGATGAACCGGAGTGTTGGTCACAAGGAGCTTCGAATTGAGGTCCTTTCTGAGCAGATTTTTCTCTATTGTGCTCTGAATGAGGGAGAGGATCGTTGGGATGTGAAGAATGGCTGTAAGTTCTTCTTCGGGAAGACGACGAGTCATGGGGGCGGTAGTCCCTATCGCCGCTGTCATCTTTGTCTCAGCGTCTACCTGATCCTGAATCCCGACCGGAATGGTGGAAAATAGATGAATCGCGAAGGCGGTCGAAGCCGTCTGAGCGTCCCATATCACCTGCACAGAAACCAAGTGAAGACAAGTTAGTGAGGATCACACGGTGGCTCAAAATTAAGTGTGGGGTGAAGTATGAGTGTTTGTGTGTGTCCTAGTGTTTCCCCTCGACGGACCAGTTTCTTTTGCTTTACTTATTGGAGTTTTTTCTCCTTGATGATGAGCTTGTTCGCCGTCATCTCCTCTTGCGGGTGAATTAAATCCTATAACCCCTGGATCATTGAAGCCGTAATTTAACAAGTCGTCGGGGATGGTCAGGTCTGATAGACCTTTTAGCGAACCCTCTAAATGTTGGGAAGACGACTCTTTCTCGACTGGAGTAATTGTAACTTTTGAAGTTCCGCCCACTGATTTCTTTCTCAGTTTGTAGGCTAGGCAATCATTTAAGCATGAATATAAAAGAAATTAAAGATTTAAAGACCAATGAAGTATGATTGAGCATTAAACTATCATCTTCGAAGACCATCATCGCTGACCGTCTCAATGAGCTCTTCCTATGTTCGGAAGTAAGGGTTTCAGAGTCGGACATTGACATCATATGGTGAAGACTGATATTTACTTTGGCTAAGTTGAATTCGCGTTTGCAATTGTTAAAACTATGGATTTATCAGTTTGAATTGGTTCTATATGCTCAGGTGCTTAAGTTCTTGCCATTATTCATTGTTCAATAGTCAGGCATGGGAATATGTGGTCTTGACATATGCTGTATTCAAACTGAAGTGATTTTGATTATCAATGCCGACCCTAAGACCCGAAGCCGAACGACTCTCTAGACCGAAGACACCGACCCACTCACTCTCCTCCCTCTAACTTTCTCAAATCACTTATCCACTCTCCTAGGTCCCCACCGACCCACTCTCCCTAAAAACCGAACAGCCATATTCCTAGACATAGGCCCACTCTCTTATTCTAGGCCGAACGACGCTCTCGCTCTTGCACTACTCCCACAAGGAACTTACTAACTAGCAAACTTCCACCCAAAATACCGACCCGGAGTAGTCACTCGGCATATGCCTTCTAAACTTACAAACTCCTACTCACACTCCCCTCTCTCTCGTTCCCTAATCCATGAACGACTTCGTACCAGGTCGCCAATTCAGCCCTACTCCAATAACCTAACAACCACTCTCCCTCGCTCGATAGCCCAACAAGAGCCTACATACTGGAGATCACCGATATCCTTTTTCTTTTTTCCTTGCCACCTCACCGGCCTCGAAATCAGTTAAAACCATACCCGTTAAGGCATGTTCCTATCTCTGATTCGTCCTTCCTTATTTGCAACGACTCCTATTGACCGCAATCTGAAGAAACCTCGTGAACTTGAGTTTTGCACAAAACCCCTAATTTGGGAAGATGGATCGAGTGAGGGATTCGTACCTATAGGAATGAATTGAAGCTTATGGGAGCCGTTAGATTTAGGGCCGAAATTCGTTTAGGTTTATTAACGGCAAGAATTACGGAGCAAGCATCCTGGATTCGGGATGAGAAAAGAAAGCTGAAGTAATAGCCGAGGTTCGAGGTGAGGTAAGTTAGAAGGTCTTGAAGAGATGAAGTAAAAGTGAAGGGAAGAAGAGAGAGCTTTTATATGTGCAGCGAAGGGAAGACGAATAGACCGGTGCCTTTAGAACCAGTCCACGCACTTTGGATATGTTGTGGGGAGTAAGTCATAGATTAGGAAAACAGAGTGGGTCGGTGAGGGCATGTCGAACCGCTTCCTACCGGGCATGATGGGCGAGTGGTTCGGTCTCTCGTCTGTCGGTCCACTCGATATATAAAAAAATTGAGAAAAGAAGAAGAGAGAAGGACAGATGAATAATAATGATAAATAAATAAAGATGCATGTATAAGTATGTGCACGTATAATAGTCAGAAAATCCCCCATAATTCAACCTTCAAGAGGTTATATTCACCCAATTCTTGAGAAGTTAGAAGCAGGACTTAAATGACATATAGTTATCATTCTGAATGAGCTAGCTTTTGAAAGCAGGAACTGATTACTAATTCAAAGCGTGTCGCGCTGCTTCACACGACACGCTTTGGAGGGCAAATGTTACCCGGTTACTTGGCCCGGCTATAAGATGATAGTTACAGAGGTTTTGATTGAATCAAGATGAAACTCGAGCCAGTGAGAAGTTGGAAAATGTAAAAGATTGACCCGAATTGAGGAGTTCAGCCTATATACATGGCTCGACATGTATACATGGTTCGGCCTATATGAACGTTCGGCCTTTAAATGTGGTTCGGCCGAGGAAGAATGGCGTGTGTCGTTCGGCCAAAGAAAGGAAGCCACGGGAACACAGCATATATCGCTCGGTCAACGAAGTGAGAGCGAAATGACTTGGTCGACATGTCCAAGGATAGGTCGTTCGGCAAAGGTGGCTCGGTACTCGGTAGATCGGCCCCAACGAAATTGATTCGTTTGGCTCGATATTTGGTGGCTCGGCATTGGAGGGCTCGACACAATTGCCTTAGCCATGCTGGTTTGGCAAACTCCGGTTCGGCCTAGATGGATAGGTTCGGCCTAGCTGGCTCGGCCTAAGTGGCTTGATCAAGAATGGGAGAACGAGATGGGTTAGTCTAAGCGTAAAAGGAAAGGTCGCTCGGCCACCCTCGTTCGGCCACCCTCGTTTCGGTAACCGTCGTCCGGTATGCATGGTTCGGCGCACATAAGCTGTCTACCATGGGCTGAAGTATCTTGTTCTTGGGTCCGCGCAGGGAGTCTAGCCTATCTTCATCTATAAATAGAGCGGTAGGGGTACAGCTGAAGGGACCTTTTTCCGAGAACTTCGAGGATACTCTGCTATTTTTGATACCCTCCTTCTTTCAGTTCTAACTTGTATTCGAGTTATTTGTTTACGGATTACATCTGTATTCAAGCCTTTGAGAAAAGCAATAAAGATTACATTAACAGTGGACATAGGCAGTTACGTCGAACCACTATAATTTTGATGTTCTTGTTTCTGTAGTTACTGTTGCATATATTCCTCTGTTTTAATTTACTATCTTCAATAATCTCTCTACACAAATCTATTCTTGAATGTTAGTGACCAATTCTGGTGCTAACAGCAACCATCAACATCAAAAAACTTCAAAATGAAAGATTGAACCGCTAAGGTAGTGTTTCGCTGGAAAATACACTTTATGTTTTACGCTTTCAGTATGCATGTCAATGACGCGGCGGAAGAGGATGTGTTGGAGAATCGTAGTCATTCAAACAAAGGGAAAATTGGTAAGAAGAAAAATAACTGATATTCCTAAAAGACAGAAAACCATTTTTCGAATCGACCGCTTTTCAACCTTTCTGTCTCCTTCATTCATTTTAAAGTAGATGATTGAAAATGCAAAACACAAAACTCTTTTTCAAACCAAATGCTACCTAAACTTTTAAAAAAAAATCAGCAAATTTAAGTACAATAAGAAACATATAAAGAGTATTTGATTGGCAAAAAACTGACTATATATGATAGTTTCAGATCCGTAGAAACGTAGAAGTTGACATACTTGCAGCTAAGATTGTTCAACGTTTCTTCATTCACTGTAGAGGTTGAACTCATTATCATATGTTGTCAAAGAAGCAACGTAAGAGACAAGATTTACAAAGTATGGTTCTTATATGAAACAGTAAGCATAAATGCAAAAACATTAAGCATCATAACAATAACAGTAGCATCATCTAATATTCTGAACCGGAAAACAATTGAGGTTTGGATTTATTTAGTAGACTTCATAACATTTGCTCCGATTCATTATTGATGTTATATTATGCATTAGTTGCCACTTATTTTTTTCTTCCTCCATCATTAAGGGTCGTGGAAGTGCTCAGACCGCTGCCTACGTGCGTGTAAGCTCTATTCATTCAATGATACCAGGGTTTGAAAAATTATTGCGGTGGTAAATCAGTGTCTAATTAATCCCTAGTTTAAAGTAGTTAACTAAATATATAGACAACCAATATTTGATATATTTTATGTTTGATAAGTTGAAATGGTAATTTGTCCTCTTGAAAAATAAAATTTTCATTTTCATCCTGAAATTTTAATTGATACGCCAATGAACCAACACAGTAATATTATACAATCTAAAATGTTTTAGACGACATATTTTTGGAAATGCAGGTTCATGTATCATAGGGATAATGCTCACAACTCACGTACGACTTGCTTAAAAACACTGAAATTAGGTAAACATATTATATTTCATACATCCTCATGTTATTGGTGTATGAGGAATCCTTAACGTTCAAAAACAGCAGCGATTTATAAACTAATTATAACATGATCAGTTGATTTTATTAGGACAATGTTAGTTTTCATGTAACCTGCATCATTGAGCACGTTTTTTTTTCTGTTTTCTAGAAAGAGAAGGAAAAAAAAGCCAATAGTACAAGTTAAAATTGATTGTAATTTTTTTTCATAAACTACCTATCCTTTTAGAAGCATATACTTCTTTTTAGAAAAGAGAAAGAAACATATCCAATGATGCAGATTACATGAAAACTACCATTGTTGTAACGACCCGTATTTTTACGGATCGAAACATCGTAAAAACAGTTGACATTTGGTCGCATTGTTGATAAGTCGTCTAGAGTTTAAGTCTTAGGTCGTATGAGGGTTTGGAGCGACCTAGGAAAGTTGGCGAGTTAAGGGGTAGACGACTTAGTGAAGTGGAGCGACCTAAGGATTGGAACGATCTAAGAAGTTAGGTCGTATAGCAGTTAGGTCATATAGAAGATGGGTCGTGTGGTGGCTTAGGTCGTAGGGTAGGTTAGGTCGGTTGGAGCGACCTATAGGATGTTGGCGACCTAAGGTTTTGAGCGACTTAGGGGTTCGCAGCGACCTAAGAGAGCTAGTAGTTAGCGACCTATAGGAGTTAGCGACCTAAGGGTTAGTAACCTACAGCATTTAGCGACCTAGTGGTTAGCGACCTAAGAGCTAACGGTATAAGAGAGTTAGCGTAGTTAGGTCGTGAGCGACCTAAGGTGTAGGTCGTATTCTAGTTATGTTAGTTAGGTCGCGTGTGTGTTAGGTCGCAGGTGTGTTAGATCGTAGAGGTGCGCTGATGCGCTAAGTTGTTAGGTCGTAGGTCGCATGGGTGCGCTGATGCGCTAAGTTGTTAGGTCGTAGGTCGCATGGGTGCGCTGAGGCGCTAAGTCGTTAGGTCGTAAGTCGCGTAGAAGCGCTGATCTGATTAGGTCGTAGAAGTGCGCATATGTTAGGTCGTAGGTCGTAGGTCGTAGAGGCTTGGGGCTGTTAGGTCGAAGATTTTAGGTCGTGGGGTTTTAGGTCGTAAGGGTTCTTAGGTCGTGGATGACCTAACTCCGAACGAACGACCTAAGGAGAATTCAGCCTATAAATAGGAGGGTTCTATTTCATTTTTGGGATCCGGATTTTGAAGCGACGAAGTGCTGCCATTTTGAGAGCTCGACTTCTACACTTCTTCACTTCTTTTCTCCACTCTAATCTAGTGATTCCTTCCATCCAAATCGAAGATCCAAGAGCTTAGATTGAAGATCTACATCCTTTGAAGAGAGATTTCATCGTTTGAAGTGGATTGGTGATAGATCGAGTTAGATCCTTCGCTGTCCAGATCTGAAGTGGGTTTTTTTTAAGGTGTTTAGGTGATTTGGTGAGTGGTGATTATCTCTCACACGGATCCAAAGGAGTATATCGGATCGTTGGCTTGATTTTGTGTTAAAGTAGTGATTTCCATGCATTTTCTTAATCCTAAGTATAGATCCATATAGATCCATTGTTCATGATGATTTGACAACCATTTTACTACATGTTAACCTATGCAAGTTCATTCATCAAGATTATAGAGACATTGCTCATGATTTCATGCTTGTTAGACTTTTGACTCTTTAATTACGAAATTGCCATTATTGTTATAATTGTCTATTTAGATCATATTTGAATGCTTGTTTACTTGGATAAATGTTTGACTTGATTGATTGCTATGGATTAGATGATTGGTGATTTGATTTAGACCGAAGATGATTCAAAAGCTAAGGGAAAGGCTCTTGAATTGGAAAAGCTGCTTGTGGCATATGTAGCGGATGATGAAGCTCATATGGATAGATTGGATGATGATGTTGAGATGAAGCTTTGCTATGATGATGATGAGGCGAAGTATGATATGAGATAGCCTTGGTCTAATCCAGATGGGATCATTCCAAGCAGATTGATAACTCGGTGAAATGGTTCGAGTTTGAGGATAATGGTTTGCTCGAGAGGCGCTTGAGCTAGTATGGAAATAGTCGTCGAGGAGGATGACTAGAAGGCTGAGATCTCATCGTTGTTGAAGGTTCTAGCATACTCAAAGCAAGAGTACGTTGGGCAGATTCGAAAGTCCCTGAAGGCTACTGATTGGTAGTCAAGTACTCTAGGCAGATTCGATAGTCCTAGGCACGGGTCACGACGACGTGCAGAGTTATGTCTAGAACTGGGGTTTCCATTAGCCCTTGACGGACGGATGAAAGAATGAGCCGGTCATTCAATTAACGATGATATCGAAGCAATGATAACAGTGATAGCCAGAGTCATGGATGTTTGGTTGTATCGTCATTCGGTCTCAAGAGTGGTATTTTCTGGGTGCTTATCTGATCTTGGTTTAGGCCTTGGGGGTTTGTACTTGGAAAACATCGCCCTTGACTCAAGTGATATTTGTTTTACTTTAAATTGTATTCTTTGCTATGTTTGCTTCTGCTTAGTGTGTGTCTGGGGGCTATCACTGTAGAAAGAGGTGGAGTGGGAGGGTTGTATTCCTATTCCTTTTCCTTTATGCTCTTTTGGTATGTTGTTAGTTAATTTACCGCTCACTAAGACTGTTGTCTGACTCAAGGCTTTATGTTTTAACTCTTATTGCCTTGGGCTGTTCGTCCATTTTGGGACGGGCAGACTAGGTAGCAGGTGACAGGTGTTGTTCTTGCTTTCCACGATGCTGATGTCGAAGACGAGCTGGAGGCTTGCATATTATCTTCTTACTATATGTACTGGATGTTCCGCTGTTTGTATATTATCTGAGTGTTATGTAGTGAGGCTTGATGTATTGACTGTTCAGATGTTTGTATTCAACTATTATGAAGTTTTATTGATGAGATTCTATTCTGTGAAGCTTCACTATATATATATTCTATAGTATTTTGTCCATGCGCTGTGAGTAATACGATAGATCCTGTTGTTTTAATTTACCCTGGCAATCGTCCATGGTCGCCTGGCACACTTTACAGCGCACTATCTCTAGGTTCGGCGCAGGGGTCATGGGCGGTCGTCACATTTGGTATCAGAGCATTAGTTAATCGATTTTACCCAACGCTCGCTGATGTAACTACGTATGAGTGACGTAATTGTATTTTGATGGATGATTACTATATATAATATAGTAGCTTAGTAGAGTTTGAGTCCTTATGCAGTTGTTTCTCAAGATGTGCTGACCATTCCTTTTTATAGATATTAAGGATGAGTCGAAGAGGGAGACCAGCTGCTAGGGAAGGCCGTGCTGTTGAGGGGCTGCTGATTATGCAGCTATGTTCGAAGCTATGATGACTTCGATCATGAGAAGTATGCCAGCTCCAGGACCATCAGTTGATGTTGGAGTTCAAGTTCAGGCTCCAAGACCGGTGGATTTTGCTAAGTTGTGTAAAGACTATACTGCTCTTGGAGGGAAGGTTTTCTTGGGAACAGAATCAACCATTGAAGTCCAGAGGTGGATAGATGCTTGTAGAAGGATTTTTGGTGATTTGGGAATTGAGGATGCAACTAAGAGGAAGTTAGCATCAAGACAGCTTCAAGGGAGAGCTTCTGATTGGTGGAACTCTATCACCATTAATACTCCGGAGGAAGAGATTACTTGGGAGCAATTCCAAACTAGATTTGAAGCTAAGTTCATTTCTACAGCTCAGAAGTCTGTTCTGTTCAAGAAGTTTGTGGAGCTCAAGCAAGGAGGAAGACCAGTTCTTGAGTATGTTTCTGAGTTTGAAGCTTTGTCCAAGTATGCCCGGTCGTATATTGAATCTTCGTACCAGAAGAATGAGAAGTTTGCGACAGGCTTGGACAGTTATCTTGGAAGACAGTTGGTGGATCATTTGGACGATTCATTGGAGAAGCTTGTAGAGAAGGCTCTCAGGCATGAGAGTCTGTTTCCCAAAGAGGGATCTGTTGTTGCTGTAACCAGGGAAGAGTCTAAACCTTAGCAGGGTGGAAACAAGAAGAGGAAGCAGCAGCAGCAAAAGGGTAGGGATGGCCAGAAGAAGCCGAAGGGCGAAGTAACCTGCTACAATTGTCAGCAGAAGGGCCATTTCTCTAGAGATTGCAAGAATCCGAAGGTGCAAGTGAAGTGCCACAACTGTGACAAGCTGGGGCATGTTAGGAAGAATTGTCCAGAACCGCGAAGGGACAAGCAGATTGTGCAAGCTTATGCTTTGGGAGCTATTCCATCGTCTTCGAAAGCTCCTACCGCTGAAGAGAAAGGAAAGAGTGTAGTGGTTCAAGGTACTCTTTTCCTATGTGGTGTTCCAGTGAGAGTGCTATTTGATACTGGGGCGTCGCATTCGTTTGTTTGTAACGAACTTGTAGGTCGGTTAGGTTTGAAACCGGATATTGTTGATAGGCCATTGGTTGTGACTAATCCAGTTGGGGGTTCGTCTTGTTTGTGTATGTTATGCCGTGGTCTGATTGTATCGAGTCATGATTGCTCTTTTGTTTGTGATTGCTTTGTTCTGAACTTTGCGGGGTTCGGAATTATTTTGGGTATGGACTGGCTTAGGAAGTATGCGGCAAAGGTTGATTGTGAGAGGTTGGAGGTGACAGTCGAGAATATGGAGGGGCGAAAGATTGTGATACGATGTAAGCATGAAGAAGGCGTCTTCATGAGCTTCATGTATTCGCTGGTTGTTCCACGGGATGGACTGTCATCGTTGCCAATCGCTAATGGATTTGAGGATGTCTTTGACGAGGTCAAAGGGTTACCGCCGCATAGAGAGATCGAGTTTCGTATAGATCTAGTTGAAGGAGCCAGACCTGTTGTGATGCCTCTTAGGCGGATGGCGCCTAGGGAACAGCAGGAGTTGAAGGTGCAGGTTGATGATCTTTTGCAGAAAGGATTCATTCGGCGTAGTGTGTCCGAATGGGGTGCACCAGTTGTGTTCGCAACCAAAGCGGATGGATCGTTGAGGTTGTGTGTGGATTATCGTGAGCTGAATAAGGTGACTAAGAAGAACAAGTATCCATTGCCGAGGATAGATGACTTGTTTGATCAGCTTCACGAAGCTAAGGTGTTTTCTCAGATGGATTTGGCAACGGGATTTCACCAGTTAAGAGTGGCTAAGGATAGTGTGTCGAAGACTGCTTTTAGGACACCATCCGGTTTCTTTGAGTGGCTGGTAATGCCGTTTGGATTGACTAATGCGCCAGCATATTTTGTGAATCTTATGAATAGAGTATTCAGAGATCAGTTGAGTAAGTTCGTACTAGTGTTCGTGGATGATATTCTGATTTATTCCAGAACTGAGGAAGAGCATAAGACGCACTTGCATATTGTTTTGGAAATCTTGCGGAAACATCAGCTGAAGGCTAAGTTTTCGAAGTGTCACTTCTGGAAGAGTGAAGTGAGGTTCTTAGGCCATGTTATCTCTGGAAATGGAATAGCGGTTGATCCCGCTAAGGTGGCAGCAATCCAGGATTGGGTTAGACCTAAGAATGCATCTGATGTGAGAAGTTTTCTTGGATTAGCAGGATATTATCGACGGTTTATCAAAGACTTCTCCAAGGTGGCTGCACCGTTAACAGGATTGACGAAAAAGAACCAAGTGTTCAGATGGGATGATAAGTGTGAGCAAGCTTTCAGAATCCTGAAAGAGAGATTGACAAGTGCTCCTGTTTTGACTATTCCAAGTGGGAATGATGAGATGGTGGTTTACACCGACGCCTGTGGTACTGGACTTGGAGCAGTGCTGATGCAGAAGGATAAAGTTGTTGCGTATGCAAGTTGACAACTGAAGCCGCATGAAAGGAATTACCCGACTCATGATTTGGAATTAGCGGCGATTGTATTTGCTCTGAAGATGTGGAGGCATTATCTGTTGGGAGTTCGATTCGAGTTGTTTACAGATCATAAGTCGTTGAAGTATCTTTTCTCCCAAAAGGATTTGAATATTCGGCAGCAACGTTGGCTAGAGTTTTTAGCATCATATGATTTTGGTATAGCTTATACTCCGGGAAAGGGTAACGCAGTGGCCGATGCGTTAAGTCGAAGACATGTAGGATTGGGAGCCATGTTTTCAGAATGGAAGAATCTCGAGTATTTAGCTGGATTTGACTTCAGGCCTAGATGTGAATTGGAACCTGAGATGTTGGCAAACTTATCGATAAGACCGACTCTTGTGGAAAGAATTGGCGAGAGTCAAAAGCGAGATGATAAGATTGTCAAGATTATCCGTGATTTGGAATCTGGATTGGATCCAGAAAATGATAAAGGATTCGAGGTCGATAGAGAAGGATGACTTCGAAAGCAAGGACGACTAGTTGTTCCCGATATAGATGAATTGAGAAGTGAAGTTCTGATGGAAAGTCATCACTCGAAGCTGACAATTCATCCAGGTAGAAATAAGATGTATCGGGATATGAATAGAACCTATTACTGGGAAGGCATGAAGAAGGATGTTGGAAATTTTATTTCTAAGTGCATGAACTGCCAGTTGGTAAAAACCGAGCAGAAGAAGCCAAGTGGATTGCTTCAGCCATTAGAAGTTCCTACATGGAAGTGGGAGCAAATATCGATGGATTTTATTGATGGGCTACCCAGAACAAGAACGGGAAATGAAAGGATTTGGGTCATCGTAGATCGTCTGACTAAGAGTGCAAGATTCATTCATGTTCGATCGACTAGGACTGCATCAAAGTTGGCTGAGTTGTATGTTAAGTGGATAGTTCGATTCCATGGTATTCCGAAGAGTATAGTGAGTGATCGAGACCCATTGTTCACTAGTGGATTTTGGAAGAGCTTCCAGGAAGTTTTGGGAACCGAGTTGTGTTTGAGTACAGCTTATCACCCTCAAACAGATGGTCAGACCGAGAGAGTCAACCGAGTTTTGGAAGATCTCCTCAGAGCTTGTGTCTTAGATTTCGAAGGATCATGGGAAGATCACCTTCATTTGGTGGAATTTTCGTATAATAACAGTTACCAGTCAAGCATTGGTTTGGCACCGTATGAGGCATTGTATGGAAGACCGTGTAACTCTCCGACATGTTGGTTAGAGACCGGAGAAAAGCTGATGCTTGGGCCAGAGATGATTCGACAGACTTCGGATTGCATAGAGATCATTCGGCAACGAATGAAGGCAGCCCAAGACCGTCAGAAAAGTTATGCCGATAAGCGTCGTAAGGATTTGGAATTCGACGTAGGTGATATGGTTTTTGTGAAGATTTCTCCTCTGAAGAATGTTATTCGATTCGGGAAGAAAGAAAAATTGACTCCGAGATTTGTTGGACCATTCCCGATCATTGAGCGAATTGGAAAGCTCCCCTACAGATTGGAGTTACCAGAGAAGATGTCGGGTGTGCACAATGTTTTTCATGTATCGTATCTACGGAAGTATGTGCACGACTCGAATACAGTGGTTTCTGCCGATAGCTGTGAAGATTTCGAAGTTAATCCAGTCGATAAGAGACCTCGTAAGCCGCTTCGTGTTGTGGAAACCGACACGAAACAGCTTAGGAGGAAGATAGTTAAGTTGCTCAAGATACAATGGAGTGATGATGATAACGACTGTACATGGGAGGTGTAAGAGAGGATGAAAGCAGCTCATCCTGAACTCTTCAAGGTATAGCCCTAAGGTGTCGTGTCATCTAACGACATTGTAACTTGTTCTAAGTTTTAGAATTCTGCATGCTAAGCTAGAATTGGATACATGATTTGTTGATTGCTATGGATGGTAGGCATGCAGAATAGTCTTTGATTGCTCTGTTTGTTTGGAATTTCGGGGGTTCCTAAGGGAGAGAGAATGTAACGACCCGTATTTTTACGGGTCGAAACATCGTAAAAACAGTTGACATTTGGTCGCATTGTTGATAAGTCGTCCAGAGTCTAAGTCTTAGGTAGTATGAGGGTTTGGAGCGACCTAGGGAAGTTAGCGAGTTAAGGGGTAGACGACTTAGTGAAATGGAGCGACCTAAGGATTGGAACGATCTAAGAAGTTAGGTCGTATAGCAGTTAGGTCGTATAGAAGATGGGTCGTGTGGTGGCTTAGGTCGTAGGGTAGGTTAGGTCGGTTGGAGCGACCTATAGGATGTTGGCGACCTAAGGTTTTGAGCGACTTAGGGGTTTGCAGCGACCTAAGAGAGCTAGTAGTTAGCGACCTATAGGAGTTAGCGACCTATAGGAGTTAGCGACCTAAGGGTTAGTAACCTACAGCATTTAGCGATCTAGTGGTGAGCGACCTAGTGGTGAGCGACCTAGTGGTGAGCGACCTAAGAGCTAACGGTATAAGAGAGTTAGCGTAGTTAGGTCGTGAGCGACCTAATGTGTAGGTCGTATTCTAGTTATGTTAGTTAGGTCGCGCGTGTGTTAGGTCGCAGGTGTGTTAGGTCGTAGAGGTGCGCTGATGCGCTAAGTTGTTAGGTCGTAGGTCGCATGGTTGCGCTGAGGCGCTAAGTCGTTAGGTCGTAAGTCGCGTAGAAGCGCTGATCTGATTAGGTCGTAGAAGTGCGCATATGTTAGGTCGTAGGTCGTAGAGGCTTGGGGCTGTTAGGTCGAAGATTTTAGGTCGTGGGGTTTTAGGTCGTAAGGGTTCTTAGGTCGTGGACGACCTAACTCCGAGCGAACAACCTAAGGAGAATTCAGCCTATAAATAGGAGGGTTCTATTTCATTTTTGGGATCCGGATTTTGAAGCGACGAAGTGCTGCTATTTTGAGAGCTCGACTTCTACACTTCTTCACTTCTTTTCTCCACTCTAATCTAGTGATTCCTTCCATCCAAATCGAATATCCAAGAGCTTAGATTGAAGATATACATCTTTTGAAGAGAGACGTTTGAAGCAGATTGGTGATAGATCGAGTTAGATCCTTCGCTGTCCAGATCTGAAGTGGGTTTCTTTTAAGGTGTTTAGGTGATTTGGTGAGTGGTGATTATCTCTCACACGGATCCAAAGGAGTATATCAGATCGTTGGCTTGATTTTGTGTTAAAGTAGTGATTTCCATGCATTTTCTTAATCCTAAGTATAGATCCATATAGATCCATTGTTCATGATGATTTGACAACCATTTTACTACATGTTAACCTATGCAAGTTCATTCATCAAGATTATAGAGACATTGCTCATGATTTCATGCTTGTTAGACTTTTGACTCTTTAATTACGAAATTGCCATTATTGTTATAATTCTTTATTTAGATCATATTTGAATGCTTGTTTACTTGGATAAATGTTTGACTTGATTGATTGCTATGGATTAGATGATTGGTGATTTGATTTAGACCGAAGATGATTCAAAAGCTAAGGGAAAGGCTCTTGAATTGGAAAAGCTGCTTATGGCATATGTAGCGGATGATGAAGCTCATATGGATAGATTGGATGATGATGTTGAGATGAAGCTTTGCTATAATGATGATGATGCGAAGTATGATATGAGATAGCCTTGGTCTAATCCAGACGGGATCATTCCAAGCAGATTGATAACTCGATGAAATGGTTCGAGTTTGAGGATAATGGTTTGCTCGAGAGGCGCTTGAGCTAGTATGGAAATAGTCGTCGAGGAGGATGACTAGAAGGCTGAGATCTCATCGTTGTTGAAGGTTCTAGCATACTCAAAGCAAAAGTACGTTGGGCAGATTCGAAAGTCCCTGAAGGCTACTGATTGGTAGTCAAGTACTCTGAGCAGATTCGATAGTCCTAGGCACGGGTCACGACGACGTGCGAAGTTATGTCTAGAACCTGGGTTTCCATTAGCCCTTGACGGACGGATGAAAGAATGAGCCGGTCATTCAATTAACGATGATATCGAAGTAATGATAACAGTGATAGCCAGAGTCATGGATGTTTGGTTGTATCGTCATTCGGTCTCAAGAGCGGTATTTTCTGGGTGCTTATCTGATCTTGGTTTAGGCCTTGAGGGTTTGTACTTGGAAAACATCGCCCTTGACTCGAGTGATAATTGTTTTACTTTAAATTGTATGCTTTGCTATGTTTGCTTCTGCTTAGTTTGTGTCTGAAGGCTATCACTGTAGAAAGAGGTGAAGTGTGAGGGTTGTATTCCTATTCCTTTTCCTTTATGCTCTTTTGGTATGTTGTTAGTTAATTTACCGCTCACTAAGACTGTTGTCTGACTCAAGGCTTTATGTTTTAACTCTTATTGCCTTGGGCTGTTCGTCCATTTTGGGACGGGCAGACTAGATAGCAGGTGACAGGTGCTGTTCTTGCTTTCCACGATGCTAATGTCGAAGACGAGCTGGAGGCTTGCATATTATCTTCTTACTATATGTACTGGATGTTCCGCTATTTGTATATTCTCTGAGTGTTATGTAGTGAGGCTTGATGTATTGACTGTTCAGATGTTTGTATTCAACTATTATGAAGTTTTATTGATGAGATTTGTGACGACCGCCCATGACCCCTGCACCGAATCTAAAGATAGAGCGCTGTAAAGTGTGCCAGGCGACCATGGACGATTGTCAATGTAAGATTTAAAACAACAGAATCAATCGTATTACTCACAGCGCATGGACAAAATACAATAGAACATATGTATAGTGAAGCTTTACAGAACAAAATGACATCATATAAAACTCCATAATAGTTGAATACAAGCATCACATAGGCAATACATCCAGCCTCGCTACATATCTCTTAGAGAATACAAAACAGCGGAATATCCAGTACATATAATAAGAAGATAATATGCAACCCTCTAGCTCGTCTTCGATATCAGCATCGTGAGAAGAGAACAGCACCTGCCACCTGCTACCTAGTCTGCCCGTCCCAAAATGGACGAACAGCCCAAGGCAATAAGAATTAAAAACATAAAGCCTTGAGTCAGACAACAGTCTTAGTGAGCAGTAAATTAACTAACCACATACCAAAAGAGCATAAAGGAAAAGGAATAGGAATACAACCCTCCCACTCCAACCTCATTCTACAGTGATAGCCCCCAGACACACACTAGGCAGAAGCAAACATAGCAGAGCATAAAATTAAAGTAAAGCTACTATCACTCGAGTCAAGGGCGATGTTTTCCAAGTACCAAGGCCTAAATCAGATAAGCACTCAGAAAATACCGCTCTTGAGTCCGAAATGACGTTACAACCAAACATCCATGACTCTGGCTATCACTGTTATCGTTGCTTCGATATCACCGTTAATTGAATGACCGGCACATTCTTTCAGCCGTCCGTCAAGGGCTAATGGAAACCCCGGTTCTAGACATAACTCCCGCACGTCGTCGCAGCCCGTGCCTAGGACTATCGAATCTGCCCAGAGTACTCGACCATCAACAGTTAGCCGTTGGGACTATCGAATCTGCCCAAACGTACTCTTGCTTAGAGCATGCTAGAACCTTCAACAACGATGCTATCCAAGCCTCCTAGTCATCCTCCTCGACGACTATTCTCATATCCATTCATTATCCTCAACTCGAATCATATCACCGAGTTATCAACATGCTTGGAATGACCCCGTCTGGATTAGACCAAGTCTTCATCACATGATTGCCTCGCTTCATTACATCCTCGCAAAGCCTCATCTCAACATCACATCATCAAATCTATGCATAAGAGCTTCATCATCCCGCTACATATGCCACGAGCAGCTTTTCCAATTCAAGAGCCTTTCCCTTAGCTTTTGAATCACCTTCGATCTAAATCTAATCATCAATCATCTAGTTCATAACAATCAATCAAATCAAACATCAATCCAAACAATCAAGCATTCTAAAATGATCTAAGTAGACAATTATAACAATAATGGCATTTTCGTAATTAAAGAGTTGAAAGTCCAATAAGCATGAAAACATGGATTATATCTCTACAAACTTGATAAATGAACTTGCATAGGTTAACATATGATAAAATGGATGTAACATCATCATGAACAATGGATCTATATGGATCTACACATAGGATGAAGAAAATGCATGGAAATCACTATTTTAACACCAAATCGAGCCAACAATCCGATATACTCCTTTGGATCCGTGTGAGAGATAATCACCACTCACCAAATCACCTAAACAAACCCAAATCAATACGCTTCAGATCTGGACAGCGAAGGATCAAGCTTGATCTATCACGAATTCGCTTCAAACGAAGAAATCTCTCTTGAAAAGATGAAGATCTTCAACTTTAGCTCTTGAATCTTCAATCTTGATCTTTGATTTGGATGGAAGGAAGCACTAGATTAGAGTGGAGAAAAGAAGTGAAGAAGTGTAGAAGTCGAGCTCTCAAAATGGCAGCACTTCGTCGCTTCAAAATCCGGATCCCAAAAAGTGAGAACAACCCCTCCTATTTATAGCTGAAAACTGCCCTTAAGTCGTAACTAGTCTATCTCCTAAGTCGTTTCCGACTTACGACTTAAGCCCCCACGACTCAACAACCCCCCCTTACGACTTAACTAAGCTACGAGTCAACACACGCTCCTACGACTTAATCCTCATCTGTCTACGACTCACGACAAAGCAGCCATCTCCTAAGTCGTATACGACTTATAGCATCTTCCGACTCAACACAAAGGCTACGACTCATCAGAAGATACGACTTAACAAAGAGCTCAACCTACGACTCATAAAATAACTGGTACGACTCATCAGACAACATGAGTACGACTCATCAGACAACATAAGTACGACTCATCAGACAACATAAGTACGACTCATCAGACAACTTGAGTACGACTCAACAGCTTACTGGAATACGACTCATCGAACAAACACTTAACTCGGCAACGACTTATGAATGCGTGACCTAACATATGACTCGGTCACGACTTAACCCCTTAGGTCGCCTACGACCTAACCAAAGCCAACAACTAGCCTTCCTTAAGTCGTCTAACGACCTAACTCCAAGCTCTGGGTCAACACTCCCACCTCCTAAGTCGTCTAGGTCTTAAGTCGACCACTACCTTAACTCGTCAGCCGACTTAACACTTAACTCAAAACCTTAAGTCGTCTATAATAACATAAGTCGGTCACTTCCTTAGGTTGTCTATCCCTTAACTCGACAACGACTTACAACCTACGACTTAACACTTGCCGAGTTAACTTCAACCTACTAACCTAGCCCAGCTACGACTTATCTCCTTAGGTCGTCGCCGACTCACCCCTTTGAGTCCTTAACTCGCCCAGACTCATCACTAACTCGTCCAGAACTCCTATCTCCTAAGTCGTATACGACTCACGACTTATGCTAAGTCGTGAACGACTTAGGACTTAGGCAAAATTTGCCTAAAATCTGAAATGGCCCAAAACGCTAAAACTCCAGATTTGACGAACTTTTCGATCCGTAAAAATACGGGTCGTTACAAGATTCTATTCTGTGAAGCTTCACTATATATATATTTTATTGTATTTTGTCCATGCGCTGTGAGTAATACGATAGATCCTGTTGTTTTAATTTACCCTGGCAATCGTCCATGGTCGCCTGGCACACTTTACAGCGCACTATCTCTAGGTTCGACGCAAGGGTCATGGGCGGTCGTCACAATTGTCCTAACAAAATCAACTGACCTTGTCATAGTTTGTTTATAAATCGTTGTTTTGAAAGTTTTTCAAGGATTCCTAGTACACCAATAACATTAGGAAGTAAAAAATATAATATGTTTACCTAATTTCAGTGTTTTTACCAACTCCTAAGTTATAACCTTGAAAAAAAGTTATGTTAGTCACTCACAGTATGGTAGAACAAAGCATACATGCATTCCTGTCTGGTAATGAATACTTTAGCTGAGAATTGTAGTCCGGAAAGAATTTTCATTATCTACATACAATAATGAATAAACACTGACATGTGGTTGAAATCATGTTTATTTATATATTTAAATAATATGTTTTTCTCTTTCCAGTCACATGAGCGTATTATTTAAATATAGATAAACATGTGGTTGAAATCAGAGAGATAGATGATGGTGCTAAATAAAAAGTGTTGTAGATCGTATATAAATATACGAGTATTATGGCACGCGCAAAGTTTTCCTTATAAATTGCATATGTTTGCAGTCAAAAAATATTTTTTTTATATTTTTAAATGATATTAAGATTTGTCTATTTTTAAAGAAGTATTTTGAATTTGTAAAGAAAGTTTAATTTTAGATCCTATTTTAAAAGCGTTTTGAATTTGTAAAGTTTAATTGTTAGATCCTACATTTAGGGACGTTTGAATTTGTAATTTTTTTTTAATATTATCCTATTTTTAAATGATAAAGGTTGGATTCTATTTTTAAATGATAAAAATTTAATAATATATAAATGGACGTTTTTGATAGTTCACGTTGATACCAAAAATAAGTGACAACAAAACTATTACAAATATAAACATATTCAATTTTGAAGTCTATAATCATCAAGGTTCGTAATTGTGCTTGCTTGGTGATACTTTTTTTCATACAATTGGCAAGAAAGACTATAATAAGGTAGAAAACGAGACAGTTGAGACAACTGTGCAACTATGGTGAAACTTCTACTTGTAAGCGACTGAAGCACTTACAAAATAATTATTCGTTGAATATGATAATTCGTTATGAAATGTTACAACTTTATGTAACACATCGCCAAAGGTTCATCACTTCATTGCATACAAAATAGATACCTACACAACGGTTACAGTCCCACTTGTATATTAATTTATTAGCACCTCAACGAAGATATCAAGGATTGAAACTACATCAATGACGCACACTACTATACTATTTAATGTAGTACACAAATTAATTAAATCATTTATTCTATGTTCATTTATTTCATGTCCTCTAATGCTATTGTAAATTTCTAAACCATAATAGAACACTATAAATACAATGTTCACCAGGTCTTAAGTAAAATACAAATTAGTAGTTGCATTATGTTGAAGCTAAAATGTATAAACAATACAGAGTACAAACAATACACAATTATGTTCCTCATAGCTGGCCAAATATAACCAAAATTAACTTCACATGTACAGTATTATCAACTAAATGATAAAGTATCAAAACATGATATAATATAATTACCTGAATGTCCAAACCGAAATTTGGATGCTCGAATTAAAATTTGAAAACAACAACTTCAATTTGTAATAAGAGATAAATACATTATTACACTCCTTCATCCACAGTTAGAGAACCGATAATATCTCAATATACCCATCAAAATTAAACGCTGGCATATTTAACAATTTCAGAAATAGCCATTCAGTAAATAGGATAGTATATATGATTAACAAAATTTTGTTAAATCGAAATGAGGCAAAAATAATAATCAACAAACACAAGTATTGTTTTTGAAAACAATAACATCCCAGAGTTGCTTCGTTCCCACGTCCATGGTTTTTAATACACTCATCTTACTCATATATAGAATATTCACATCAGTGTAAACATAAAAAATGCACATGTGAAAACAATACTTGTAGAATGTTACTCACCAAATTATGCTTAATTTGTAATGCTAGAAATGAGAATATTGACAGTAGTAGTATATTGAATTCTACTATAGTTCTACAATTTGTACAGGCAAACTAAATGCCATTATAGGATCCTGATCCAATTCAATATAGAAAGTATACAACATGAATCCTGTATTATACAACAAAAACAAGGAATAAATGTTAATTTGTTTATCGTCCAATAGAGGTTTCAAACATTAAAAAAGTCTGAAAATCAAAAAATTTAATTCTACATTTATGTTTCAGAGAATAAAGAGTTTGAATTTTTAAAGTTCGATTCTACATACTATTCGAATATGTTTTATGAATCAACTGCTAATACAAGTGTATACCTTGATAAATTATTAACAAATATTTTGTGGATGGAGAAGATATATTAGCAAACATGAGACATTTAACATTAGAAGCATATTCACTGATACAAACACTATATGTACTCATAAAATTAGCTGAATTATATGCGTTATAGGTTATTATGGACGTCAAGGTACAACATTTATTCATTTGTGTGAATCACCAAAATAAAAAAATTTAAAACCATAAATACCAAGCTGAAATATCAAATTAATGCCTGAAAATGATTTAAATACTCGTTTGCATGAATCAAAAATATTTTATCCAAATGTCTTATAATTAAAATAGAAGATGGAGGTTTATTAACATCGATTATTATGCATTTTGTTAGGGACAATAAACCATGTTTATATACAATGTAGATAATAAATTAGTAATTTCCTAGGTGTTCAAAATAAATTAGTAATGTCCTTTGGATCAACCTAAAACCCGGATAGCATTTTAAATAAGTGTAAGCATGTACTAAACTGATCAAATTATCAGGATATGTTCGCCTTTAACGGCTCAAGACACAATCATTATACATAATCAGCAGATGGATTTGTATTTAGGTGCTTTCCTATTACTTGGTTGAGTTTTTAAAACTTAAAGATTAAAAAATACATCACATATACAAATGCATTGATTTGAAAATTTGTACTCAATATGTAGCTGTCCAAAAAAAAAATTATTCTAAAGAATACTTCGCCCCTAATTACACAATGAGAATCATCTACCCTTTCAAATTAAAGGCCAAGATGTCTATCAATGTGAGATATACATCTAAACATTCAATAGGTCATATGTTAATAAAAATTTATTACTGTTAGTCAGGTTAAGAAAATTAAACATATGCAATGTTTTAATTTCGTAAAGCATAGCATGTTCAGAAGTCCACGCTCATAGATTCATTGTTATCCTGCTAACACAGCAAATCCACAAACTTTCAACCCGCAAACCACTCACACAAAGTCACAAACACATTGAAATCACCGTCGTTTGATACACCAACATAGGTAGTGAGCAAATTATGGTTATCTATACGGAAATAACACTATCTACAGTAAATCATCCCTGTATGAAAATATTACCAAAAAAATACAGTAGTAGACGATTCTCAGAGATTGAAATTGGAAAGAACTTACGTCAAAAACCTTGATAATCGTTAAATCTTTTAGCCCAGGGAAGGATGCCACCAAATCGCATCTATTTCCATACATTTACGATGACCTACAGGCTAAAATCGGAGAACGCACAAAGGTAGAAGCAAGTAAATCTACTGCTTCAAATGTCGTAGATTTGAGAATCACGTTAGCTGGAGGATACTGAAGATCTCAGAATCCGTAATGATTTGAAAATGTTAAGAAGCCCAAACTCCAAGGGAGCGAAGAGATGAGTTAAAACTGATTGGTTTTACTAATAAAAAAGTGCGATACTGAAGTACCATGTGTCAATGTGAAGTTAATCCCAAATGAAGCACTCCAAACGCCCTTTGGTTTCCAACCCCGGTTGCTATTTAAACAATAGCGATAGTGAAAAGTGAGAATAGACTGTCAGTATAATCACGGTGGAAAAACCGACCGTTAAGTTGTCTAATATCATAAAAAAGAAGTATTTGTAAGCTTTTTTTCTTAATTATGAATTTGATGACAAATCAACTTCTGTTTAGAAAAAACGAAAGTAATTGAAAAAATATAAATCCAATTACACTAAGAATTGTACATGTAAGCTAGCTTGATACTAAGAATTTGCTATCAATGTATTTATACGAATCACTCGCAGGCATAGATATACATATATATTATATCAAGAAGGATCAATATAATTTTAATTTTGAGCTTTTTTGTAGCTCTAAATCATTATTGAATTTGAAAAAATAAAAGAAAATATCAAACAAATATTAGTTTAAAGCATATCATTGTATTTGTGAATATTTAATTAAAGAAGATGAAAAATGCAAGAATATATGTAATAAATAAACCATATATTATTGAACTACCGTATTTGAATAAATTATCTAAAAGTACCATTTTATTCAAAAAACTAACATTGCTGAAATAAAAAAACAAAAAAAAACTAAACTTTGGACACTTCCACTAAAAAACTTGATTCGGCCGAATAATTAATAATTTGAGACACATAACACTGATGGACATCAGGACCCATCATTTTAAAAAATAAAATAATTGCGAGAGCGAATGCTTCAATTAGTAGCGGGGGGCACCATTCTTTGCTAGCATAAACTGTACTAATTATGTCATAAACTCTTTTGTTTCCATCCATTGTTAAGTGATACGTGGTGAACAAGAAAAAGAAAATGCATTATTGGCTAGAGTAATTATATTCACACATATTATTCAATGATATTTTAGAATGACCTTTAACAGGACATTAAGTTTTTATATTTGGACTTGTTTAGTCATGCATGAATCATTCAATGTTATTTTGGAATATAAAAAACGTTCTACAGTTCTGAAAATATACCAAAGCTGATTATACCATACCACATCAAATTAAAATAAGTATGACTTTTCCAATCACAAGTAAACTGACACGTTCTATAGCTGGAAACCATATCACATCATAAGATAACCACATATTATATGACCTACATATGATAATCAAAGTAAAAGCTGATTATACCATACAGCATCATGACAATCTTTGTATTTATGCTTTACGGTTCAGTAGGGGGCACGGTTATAATCTAACAATCCAGTAAAAATGTATTTGTTATCATTTATACTCAGGCCCGGTTCCAGGGCTAGGCCTGACAGGCGGCCGCCTAGGGCAACCCCCCGGATGGGGGCAACAAGGTGGAGGAAAACAGGTGATCTGAATAGTTTAGTATTTAATGAATATTACTTTATACATTGATTGAAAGTATTGGTAGTGTAGTGGAAGAGAGCAAGTTTTCTTCCATGAGCTGGTAGGTTCAATTTCCATCAAAGTGATATTTTTCATAATTTCCAGCTCCTCCTGGGACAACGCATGCTTCAGTTTCCAGAGTGATGTTTTCCAAAATTTCCAGTTGCCTTGGGCAACCCATTCTCTTGAACCGGCTCTGTTTATACTGTTCAATTTCTTGCATCAACTATGCACTAGTCTTGCTAATTAGTGTGCTCAGCAATCTAACAGGCACTAAAGTATCGGCTTTAACAAAGGCGCAATGAATTAATTTGTAACGATTTCAAACAACAATTGTAAATAAAGTAGTACAATCCATTTATCTAAACATGTAGGAACCCTTGCGGTCATAACTTTGTCTCAATCCGTAAGTTGAAAAAAATAAAAACCAAAAAAGTCTGACCATTTACAGTCTTCTGTTGAACAATATCTAATATTTGTTCTTTTATTTTCTTTTGATTCTTCTTCTATCTACTAGAACTATACTATTATATTATTACCGAGTTGCATTTCAACAGCGCTCAAGCTCCGTGAGTATTTTTAGAAACAAACAGTCGCGTTGTTTATTTTCTTATGTTTTACCCTTTTTTCGTGTTCCACACATCTTCTTCTCTGCTCTCTCCACCCTAAACCAAACCCTAGATCCAACATTTTCTTCCTCTTGTCCGCATGTACTCTCATGTTTCTTCGTAGACCACCTACCCCTATCCCTCCATTACCTCATCAACACCCATTCTTTTACCTAAAAATCGTCTACGATTTGCAGAGCGTTGAAGGAATTTGGAAACACTTTCTTCCTACAGCTGAATTTATATCTATTTTCTTCGAGTATTCTATTTATTGATCAATATTTCCAATTAAGAAATCCAGAAAGTCCGCTGATGTTTTGGACGAACTTTTCCAAATCAATCCGAAGAGGGTATTTAATTTTTAATTGGATATTTTGGTTTGTCTACGATTAATTATTGTATAATAATGAATATTGTTTCGTCATTATTGTTTCAGCAAACTTTTAGAAAGCATGGAAATTACGAGAGTCAGAGCTTGAATTTTCATCGTGGAACTACAGGTTGCTAAACTACATGTTCTTGGATTCTTCATTACAGTTTGAATTCAATTAAATATGTTTAATTACCTCAGTTAACTGCCATGATTAGAGTTAAATATTGCATTTATTTGATTTACTGAAAAATGAGACGGAACTTGATTTCTTTTCTTCATATCACCATATACCGTCATACCTGGAGAATGTGTCGTCTCACAACATCAGCTTTTGATATTCGAGTTTTGTCTCCGAATACGTATTCAACATGGTAAAGGAGTCAAGATTAGTCGGACGAAATGGTGGAAGCTCAAAGGAGACGCCTCATGGGTGTTTAAGGATAGAGTGATGGTAGAAGGGGCATGGACGATGGAAGGAGAACAAATCACATGTGGGATGAGATGGCAAGGCGCGTTCGGAAAGTGGCTACCGAGGTGTTTGGGATAGCGAAGGAAATAAACGTGAACATAAATATTCTTGGTGGTGGAACAGTGATGTGCAAAAGGCTATCAAAAAGAAAAAGGAATGCTATAAATGCTTACATCATCACAGGAGCAAGGAGAACATGCAAAAGTACAAAGTGGTAAAGAAGAACGCAAAGAGAGCGGTGAGTGAAGCAAGAGGTCGGGCGTATGAAGATCTATATCATAACCTAAGTACGAAGGAGGGTGAAAAACGCCTATAGAATAGCTAAGCTCCGCGAGAGGAAGACAAGAGATTTCAATCAAATTAAATGCATCAAAAATGACAATAATAGACTTTTGGTGAAGGACGAGAAGATAAAATAGATGAAGAGATTACTTCGACAAGTTGTTTAATGAAGAAGATGATAGCACTACGATCGAGATAGACGACTCTTCTGATGACACTTGTAGACATTTTGTTCGGAGAATTCAAGAATCCGAGGTAAATGAGGTGCTAAAACGGATGAAAGCAGGCAAGACATTAGGGCCTGATGACATCCCCATTGAGGTGTGGAGATGCCTTTAAGATGCAGGGATAGCCTGGCTAACTAAGTTGTTCAATAATATTTCAAATCAAACAAGATGCCAGATGAGTGGATGAGAAGCATATTAGTTTCAATTTTTAAGAATAAAGAAGATATCCAAAGTTGCACAATCTACAAAGGAATTAAGCTTATGAGTCATACAATGAAGCTTTGGGAGAAAGTCATTAAACATCGATTAAGAAGAATGACAAGTGTTTCAAAAAACCAATTTGGCTTCATGCCTGGGAGGTCGACCACAGAGACGATTTTCTTGATAAGACAACTTATGGAGAGGTTTAGGGAGCAAAAGAAGGATCTACACATGGTATTTATCGATTTGGAGAAAGCTTATGACAAGGTACTGCGAAAGGTGATGTGGTGGGCCCTGGAAAAGAAGAGAGTCCCAACAAAGTACATCACACTTATCAAGGATATGTACGACTAGTGTCAGAGCATGCGATGGTGAAACCAGTGACTTTTCCATTAACATAGGATTACACCAAGGGTCGGCTTTGAGTCCCTACATTTTTGCTCTAGTGATGGATGAGGTTACGAAGGATATACAATGTGAGATTCCTTAGTGTATGCTATTTGCTGATAATGTTGTGCTAATTGACGAAAGTAGGATTGGGTTTGATAGGCAACTGGAGCTGTGGAGACAGACTTTAGAATCAAAGGGATTTAGGCTTAGCAGAACTAAAACAGAGTATATGAAATGCGGGTTCAGCGGTGTCAGGTCGGATGATGGAAATGTCACTCTGGCCGGACAAATAGTTCCCAAGAAGGAATCATTTCGATATCTAGGATCAATGTTGCAGTATAATGATGAGATTGATGAAGATGTTAGTTTTAGAATTCGAGCGGGATGGGTGAAATGGCGACAAGCGTCTGGGATTCTCTGTGATAGGAAGGTCCCACAAAGGCTTAAAGGAAAGTTCAACAAAACGGCAATCAGGCCTGCGATATTGTATGGTGCAAAATGTTGGCCTACTAAAAGTCAACACGTCCAAAAGATAAGCGTTGTAGAGATGCGTATGCTACGATGGAGCTGCGGTCATACAAGAAGAGACCGAATTAGAAATGATGATACACGTGATAAACTTGAAGTAGCACCAATTGAGGAGAAGCTGATTCACCATCGCTTAAGATGGTTTGGACATCTTCAACGAAGGTCGCCCGAGGCATCTGTGCGTGTTGGAATTATAGGCCGCGTTGAATGCTCAAAGAGAGGTAGAGGTCGACCAAGGTTGACATGGAAGGAAGTAGTAAAAAGGGATTTGAATGATTGAAGTATATCCGAAGAGCTGGTGACGAATCGGAGCGAGTGAAAGTTAGCGACTCACGTACCAGAACCATTAGCGTTGAGTTCTATAAGTTTTAGATTATAGGACTAGGGAACAAGAGCCTAAGACATAGGATTGGTCTTTGACCAATATTACTATTAGTATCATTATCGTTATTAGTATTATTATTATTATTATTATTATCATTCCTCTTATATATATATATATATACATATATCTTTTTATTTTATTTTATTTTACTTGGTTATTATTATTAATTTACTTATTTGACTTTATTTTATTATTGTTATTGTTATTATTATAACTTTAAAATTGATTTTGTTTTAGTTTTTGGTTCCATCTCTAGCCAACCCCAACTTGTTTGAAAATAATGACTTAGTTGTTGTTGTCGTTGTACATGTATTGAAAATTGCACTAGCTTTTGTGATGGTTTAGAAGAATATTATGCAATAATAATCTCCCATTCTACAAGGAGTAGGAATTTGTTTATATATATTATTGGTGAATATACCCGAATATAAGAAGCCACAAGTGTGAATTATTTATTATTCATTGGTTGGTGATGAGTGTGATGTTAGCACTCAAAATTAAGTGTCAACAAAAAATATATTATTCTTTTACAAGAGATATATACATTATTTTTGCTTTTATGTTTTACCTAGGTTTATGTTTTAGAGTTGGTTAAAATTTTGAATTGATTAAAAATAATATTTTCAAGTTAGAACCAGAGGTTATGATGTGGGTATTATGCTTAAACATTGTTTTATGGTTCAGGTAATTTTTTGAGTTGGAACCCTTAAACGGTATTTTATTTTTATGGCTTTTTTTAGACAAACTTTTCCAATATTGCAAGCCATTATTATAAAAGAATTGAAATTTATAAAATAAAAGTAAAAAGAGAAAATGAAAGGAGAGTTTGAACTTCTAATTGCCTACTTATATATTTCTATTCAGTTTCAGCAACTATCTCCGGTTGTAGTTGAAGCAAGTATTTGATCAGCTAATTATTAGTTGCTACTAAACAAAGAAAAATGAATGCCTTCAGATGGAAAATTTAAAGGAAGCATGGAAATGGGCCAAAGCATACCGCAAAAGGGCAACAATTCAGAAGAGCATTGTGCAATATTAGAGCCATGCCTGATGAGTACATCTATTGATTACGGTTGTCGTGATAATTACCCTTATTACTCTAACCATCGAGATAATTACCGTTACAATCCAGACAACTGATACCCTTGCCCTTCTACTTATATTGTAAGTGGTTCATTTTACAATATATAACAAGGTTTAATCATATTTTATCATTAAAAATTGTTCTAAATCACCCTTGATCTTTTTCTTGATGGACATGATTTTTCATTTAAACCATTAACCTATGAAAATACATGAAATAATAATTGAAAAATGGGTTTAATACTTTAATATTTAACACTAAAATCGATTTTATTATTATTATTACACAGATAAAAAGGACAAAAAGGAGGGTTCAAACTACGACAACCATGAGACTCAAGGAGCCGCTAAATGGTGGCAAGGTAATATTACATATAAGATGCAATATCTTGCAAGCATCATGCTACTTTTGTTTATTGATACAACTTATTTTATTTTACAGGGTCATATTACCATTGAAGATAATGCTTTACGCTTTATGTTCAGATTAAAAAACAGGTATTATACCTTCTAAAACTGAGATGAGTAAGATATATCATATGTATTGACACATACTTAAAGACTTCCTATGCATCTTTATCTGGAGACTTATAAATGAATCACTCTGTAACCAAAATTTTGCAATGCTTTATATATTTCAGGTTTGTGTCGTTCTTTACTTTGTACTAATCAACTATATTGACATTGCTAAAGATGCATTTGGTACTCTCTAGGGAAGATACAAATACTACACGACAAGACTACTCCAACCCTTGCCTCATGGCAAAGTCAAATCTTATACTACTTTCCCGTTCTTGATTTTCTAGAGTATCATATTATATGATGTTGATATAAAGTCCTATATGAATTAACATACCACTAAATTTACAAGCACCATTGTCTCAGTGGTCAAGTGATTCGGCTTTGATGCGAGAGGTCACAAGTTTGAAACTAGCGTAGCGTGATTCAAACGTTTATTGACATGTGATATGTTGTTCCGATGACATGTTGTATATAAAGTACCATTTCAAAAAAAATGACCGCCATGATATATTCTTAGATTGATATTCTGTGTTAAAGTCATCAAAATCAAACTTCAGCCATCTGTTCAACTCCTAACTTCTGGGTTTTCTATATTTTTTGCATTGCTCCACTACCCGTTCATACTTCCACAGGCCGCCTAACTAAATTGTTTGTTGTTTTTCACTCCTCCTAGATCATCCACTTTATATTGACTACTATTCAATTCTTACGTTATATTTCATAATTTTCTGAAGTTCGACTTTTTTTTAAATTCTTTGGTTTTTTCTTAATTTGACCTTTGATGTAGTTTACTTAGTTTCATAAAAAAAGTAGGCAAATAATAATATACTTCCAATTGATAAAAAAAAGTCTATAGGCACTCACAACGTTATTATCTACGTAGTAGTCCATTTTCGGGGTTGTCTTATATTACAATGCTTAATTTTTAATCAAATAAACTTTTTAATTTTGTTCCTTCAGCCAGTCACTTTCAATTTAGAAGCAAGTCATTTCTTTAGGTGGTTATGTAAGTTATCAACTCTATTATACATAAAATGTATCGCCGGCCTTGAACAATTTCAATAACATTTGATACTTATATATAAAGAACAAAATATGAATTTTCATGTTAGCAAATATTTTTATACATTTGTACACTTTTGAAAAACTTCTTTTTTGATCCATATTTAATGCCATATGCATTTCCATTGACAATTACACATTTAGTGTCATGTTCTGAATCTTTTGCTATGTCCATTGCGTGTTCAAATAGACTTATTACTTATATACCGTCAAATTTTGTTCGCTGACTGTGTATTAATATTGTACAGCAGCAACCGATGAAGTGCAACAACTCAAAGTTTCAACTGTAGCATTTAATATACTTGGATATTTCAACAACCACATCAACAAATACTATTTTTCGCATTTAATATGCTAGAATTCCTCAATGTTATTGCAGCAATTTTTTTACATATTCTATTCTGTACTAAGCATTCAAACTCTTGCGAATGAACCTTGCATTTTGATTTTTTTTTTTCGTTACTGTGTTCCAATATGTTCCACTGATTGGACATAAAGTACTATTACTTTATTCACTTTCAGTCATGCTTCCCTGTGCGATGTATTGGACCTATAAGCTCCGTTGAAGTTCTTTTCTATAAAAGTTAGCTAAATAATCCTTAGTTGTATTTGAAATTTAAATATGAGTTTTAAACCTTCTCTCTATATACTTCATCATTCATTTTGAAATATGAGACTTTTTTTGTTCCCACTAATCCTTTTTTACAATAATTACACTGCTCTTACAAATATAAACGAAGTTCCATACTTGCCTATTTCAAGAAATATGGTAGACACCTGTTCTTTCGGTAAAGAATTAAATTGCTTACTCTGCTTGCATGATGTTTGTAAATTAACATACTGACTTCACGGAAAATAAAACCCTTGGTATGCTTCTATGTACAAATTAGATGTTCCAATGTGTAAATATATGTTACGAAATTCTATCAAATGTATAGCCGATGCTTGCACAATGACAACCAAAATTTGTGCTTCAAAATATTATCTAATCTCAACAACAAATCACGATCTTCCAAATTTGGACAACCATATTTGGTTTAAGTAAACGGTCCATTAATGAAACAATATTAAGTTGGGTTTCATTCACAGGAATTTTTTAAAACTTTCGCTACAACAGGCAATGGGCAATTGAACCAAACTCGTGCGCTACTAAAACATTTTTGTCATGTCCGTGTGCGAAGCACGGGTTCGCACTAGTGCTTAAATAATACCTACACACAAAATATAACATGACATTCAAATGCTTAAAATCAGAATAAATTATATGTCTAGTTTTCGATAACAAATTTAAGAATAGTATAAAAAAATTATGAAAGATGACTACGATTATAAATTTGTGACAAAATATAACATGACATTCAAACAACTATGATGAACAGCAGGGTAGTGATTTTTGTAATAGTTTTAGCACTTGTTACAGGATGAAAAATCAAGAGATCATGATATATGAAAGGAAGAGCACACCAAAATTCACAAGAATTGATCTAATCAATAACTGCATAAAAATAATCTAATCAAGAAATTAATAATAAAAAACGTACCTAGCCGCTTGCTCGGAAAAATACTTCCCTGGCTGCCGCTGCGTCAAGGCATGCAAATCGCCACCAGGGCAATACTCCGTAACCAAACAATAAAACTTTTCTTTATGTAAGCAACAATGCATAAATTGCAAAAGGTTAATAGCTACCTCTTATTTTATTAAATCAAAGGGAGCGACTATTAAAATAAGAGCATGTGCCCGTCTGAAGCTAGATTGGAGAACTTTCCTTGCAAAAGAGGCAACTTTATACATGATCTCTCGATCCACAACATCATAATATGAAAACTACATGAAATAGAAATAGCAAAATGTTAGTACTCATTTTGTAGAAACTGAAATTCAAAAAAAAACATTAAAAATTGGTTCCAAATTCATTATGATAGTTTACAGTTGATATCACCCATCTTATTTTGTCATTGAACATACCATCCGTACCTAATATTGACCAAATGTAGTAAATGCAAACATAAACTGCTCACAGTGCACATGCATGCACACAGCCCATCCACTGTCAAGAAGTAAGATGCTATATTATTTAAAAATTTAATTCATGCCGAAACTACACACTTTTCAGGAAAATCGGCTGAAGGAAAAACTTAGCGTTCTTTTTGGAACGAAGAACGCGGCAATTATTTTTACGCTTAAAGGACGCAAGTTTTATCTTTCGCCTGAAGGAAATTCTTCACAAAAAAATTAAACTGTTATCAAATCTCGTTATCAAATCACTAGTACGGGCGGCGGCATCACAATAATAGGCGGCGCTGCATCACAAGAACAGGTGACGGCGGCGCAACCGCAGGCGAAGGCGACGCAACCGCAGGCGAAGGCGGAGCTCGTTCTGGCGAAAGCGGAGTTCGTTCGTCAGACCAATATGATGGTCTGTAGATGGTGGCGACTACTTTAGTTTTTGTACTAAATTTTTATCATTGGAATCAAACTATATCTGTACTGAATTTTGTTTTGAGATTCATTCCTTGATTTTTTTTCCTCCTTCTGTAGTTTTTGCTTTCTTTTATTTTTTAGCTTTGGATTCCTATACAAAGAACCAACAATAAATAATTTTATATTTAACAGACTATAATACTATTTTCATCTATCATTTTTTTAAAATGCTATATTTGTCTATCATTACTCTTTTTCAATCAATGCTTTAACAGTTTAAAGGTTGAAATAATGTATCAATCAAAAACTGGAATGTTATTTTCGTCTATCATTCCAACATAACACATGCAATTAATAAAATGATACAGTCAACCATCATTCTGCAATTACCAATCTAACTATCATATAACATTTATCAAAAACTGGAATGTTATTTTCATTCATCATTCCAACATAATGCATGTAACAAATAAAATGATACATTCAACTATTATTCTGTAATTATCAATCTATCATCTAACATTTATCAAAAACTGTAATGCTATTTTCGTCTATCATTCCAACATAACACATGCAATAAATAAAATGATATATTCAACTATCATTCTGCAATTATCAATCTAACTACCATCAAACATTTTCAAAAACTGGAATGCTATTTTCATCTATGATTCCAACATAATGCATATAATGAATAAAATGATACATTCAACTGTCATTCTGTAATTATCAATCTAACTATCATTTTGCATATCATAAACATGCTTGTGGACTTTGCAATTGAAATACTACATTAAACTATCATTTTGCATATTGTAAACATGATATTGGACTTCATTAACTGAAATAGTATGTTAAACTATCATTTTGTATAACTTAAACATGCCAGTGGACTTTGTAATTAAAATGATACATTAATCTCATTTTGCATATTGTAACTTTGATATTGGACTTCACAACTAAAATGCTATATCATACTATCATTTTGCATATTTTAAACATGATAGTGAACTTCATAACTCAAATGCTACATTGAACTATCATTTTGCATATTATAAACATAGCGGTGGACTTTGCGATTAAAATGTTACATTAAAAATACATATGTTATATGCAATTATCATTTTGCATTTGGTAGTTCTCCCTAGGAATACTTATTTCATTTTGTATATTATATTCATACTACTTCACTTTAAATATAATTACGCTAAATTCAAGTTCATTTTGCATATTTTTTAATCCTTCTTGTTCTATTGAAATATACTTATGCTATATATCCAAATATCATTTTGCATAGTTAGATAATGCTACTATATTTTAAAAGTATAAATGCTATATTAGTCTATCATTTAGCATATTAAACGGTCTATTGTGTTTCAAATGTAGAAATGCTATATTTAAATATCATTCAACTTGTGATTAAAACTTTTTGACCTTCTTCTTCTTCTGTGTTCTGCTTCTCCATTTGTTTCTTACCTCTAGATTTAGTGGCATTTTACTTCAATTTTCATGAAATTTTCAATTACGTTTGGATTGGAGTGTTGAATTAGTTTTTTTTTCCAATTTTGGAATGGACGACGGGAGCTTCGACGATGGCGGCGACTTGAACGACGGCGGCTTGAGTGACGACGACTACGGCAGGTTAGGGCTAGGGCGATGGCGGCTACGACAGGTTAGGGCTAGGGCGGTTATGACAGGCTTCAGACGATGGAGGAAACGGTTGAAGTTGGTTGAATAGAACGCGCAACTGTCCTTGGGGCTAAATTTTAAAAGTTCCGTCCTAAATTTAAAAAATAAAGTTTTTCCTTTAAACTAATTTCCTCCACACTTTTTATCATTTAAACCTAACAAAATTTAAAAAGAACCAACTGCCTAAAATAGTTATATGAAGTCGAGCATCGGTAATAAAATAATTCAAAATATTTATCTATGTTTTCCAAGTATGAGACATGCAAGTAATTTAAATCTCTTTCATAACGTTTTTTCTGTATAATAGGTTCATTGGTTATTTGATATGACTCCAAATATTTTGAATAAAACAATTATCATAAGGTAAGTAAATCTATACAATCTAAAACAAGAAAACTACCCGTCAAAACCTATATACTCCACTTATATTATTTAGTACATTAAAAAAACAAAATATAACTAATAAAAACTTGAAAATAGGGAAAAAATTACCAAATCGAAGATCAACTACGTTGTTTACATTCCTTGCATATGATTGGCGCGATCTTCGGATTGCTCGTCATCATCCTAAGGCAACGACGATGAATAAAAGGTGTTGAAATTTCCTGAACATTTTAACAATTAGCAGAGAATTAGCTTTATCAGATTTAGGCAGTTAATTTGGTATTTGATATATTACTATATTTATCTATGTATTCCTACATTTTGTAAACCGACACAATGAATTTAAGCAGTAATTGGAGAATTGATGAAAAAGCTATACTTATGTATGTAGCACTTATCTGTATCCTGCTACTATGTTAATTTAAGCACATATCGCCTAAGATACAATTTTCTAACTATTAACTCTAAGGCCAGTTGTTTGGTTTCACGAATTCAAAATGAGACTAATTTTTCATTATTTAATCCTCACATTTGTTTTATTCAATATCCATCATCTATATAATATTCATTATTAACGAAAAAATCAAACTTATGTAAATACAAACTAAAAAGTTTGATTATTTATAGTGAGATGTTGATCGCCAAAAAAATTAAAAATTAGCCTAAGAAATTATTCATTTTCCCGAAATTATTGACATTATAAATATAATAACCAGTACGAGAAATACCGAAAACTAAATGATAAAACGGTGGAACATATAGTTCACATTCTATAATAACAAATAATTTACCTATGCAGAAGGTTATTTGCCAACTTTTGTACAGTAAGCGGTAAAATAAAATTGATGTTCTCGAAACATTATGAAAATCAATGTATTTATAGAAAGATCGTTTAAGAATTCGATGTGAAGCTATCACGGAAAATGGTGACAATTGGGTACAAAACAAAAAAAATTGGAAATGAAATCGTTACCGTAGTTATGCTCAATTGTAAGAAAAAGGAGCAGCAACTGAGGTTAGGAGAGACGATCTGATAAGGTTTGCGATTTGAGAAGGAGACCGTTATGAGAGGGCGAACGATGTGACAGAGCAACGAGCGATGGTAGGAGAGAGAATCTGATAGGGTTTGCGATCTAACAAGACGAGCGATGTGACATGGCGATCTTATAGGATGATGGATCTGAAAGGGCAAGCGGTAATATGAAATTTGAAAAAAAAAATTATTGTAAGCATAAACTGGAGATTGGGAAGGAAGAAGATATATATAAAGAAACCAGCGTATAAAAAATAACAACAGTAAAATTTGCCTGTAGGGAAATCAGCGTTTAGAAAAGACGAGGAGGAAAATTCGCGGATGCAATCGCGTAGAGAGAAAGCGGAAGAACAAAATGCAAGCTTTGTAAAATATTTTGAAACTTTGTGCACTAAAGTAAACATAGTTTATACATATTTTAGTCATATCAAAACTTAGTAAAACTTCATAAAATTATTTTGAAATATTTCTAAGTACATAAAAGATTTAAATATGAATTTCTTTTGAAAATAAAATATATGCAATATAAGTGGATGTATATTTAAGTTCAAAGTTATAATAAATGTTATAATATGCTTATAAACATTTAAAAAGCATAAAACTAAAACTATAACAAAGTACAAATGATTTAAAAGTATATTTAAAATATAAAATACATAAAAACTTAATTACTCAAAATATAATAATTTTGTAAATAAAATTAAAAATTAGAAACCATTTGAAGGCCATTTTGAAAGATCGCTTTGAAAAAAAGATTTCTTTAAAAAATATATTTTGAAATTCAGAATATTTGAAAACCATTTAAAATTAGAGAATAGATTTTTAAACCTTTTTAAAAAATGAATAGAGAGATCAAGGAAGTATTCTTAGGGTTTTAACAATAATCTATGACTCTATAACTCATATGGATATCCTGAATCTTCAATACTCATGGGTCTTAAATATCTAACTCTTGGATCTTCATATATCAGTCTTCTAAATCTGTTCTTGATACTGTACAGTCTTCTTAATCAAAACATGTCTAATATCCTGCACTATATACTATGTAACCGGATAAAAACATTAATATCTATATTTTATATGATGTTATATGGTTGTTGTCATCAAAACTAATGCCTAAGGCACTAACAATCTCCTCTTTTTTATGTTAACAACCATGTTTATAAAATATGATATAACTCCCCCTGTGTTACAAAACTCCTCTTTAATCTATGTTTGGATATTTTATATATTTCTCCCCTTTCGTCATCAACAAAAATTGTAACCCAAACTCCCCCTAACTAAGGAACTAGATAATACATAAAAGTGATATGTTGTTAAAAGAAGAAAAGCCAATTTCATTAATCAATCATATCCAATACATATATTCAATTCAAATCAAACTAAAACCAAACCAAATCAAAGTCAAATTAATTCTAACCCTAATAGAAGTCTATACACACCAATCCTAATATCAATCCAAACCAAATCAATTATACACATCAAACAATCCAAGAAACAACAAGTCAAACATCCTTATCCTAAACTAAACTAACGTGATTTTCTAATAATTGGGGATTTATGAATAGGGCAAAAAAGATAATGGAGACAAAAAATCTCTTTTTGCTTGACAAATTTCCATTCTTGTCAAAGCATACTTCTCCAACACAATTGACCTCATTATCATCGACTTCCTCTTCCTCCTCCTCTTCTTATTCTTCATCTTCTTCCTCTTCCTTTTTACTGTTATTCATAGGATCATGTATGACCAAATTTGTAGCATCATCCTCAATGACTATTGGATTTGTGGGATTATTCAATAGGTATTTATGAAGATTTCTCAGAATTCTGCCTTGTTTCTCTTGTTCCTTCTTCATTCTCAATTAAATGGCTTCCATTTCAGAAAGCATATTGAAATTTTACTTTAGATCACTTTCAATCTTCATCACATTGGCAAATGTAGATTTTTTGAGAGGGCCCGAAGTGGGAGAATCGAAGGAAAACAATGTAGATTCATGCTTTGAACATTTGCAATGATTAGGATCCATTAATTTTTATTTTATTTGAGATTTTCAAAAAGAAGAAGATTATAAAATGGATTTGATTTTGAAATAAAATGGTTATGTATAGCATTTTTAAGTTTTGAATTAAGAAGGGAAATTTGAAATCTGAAAATAACTGCATATGTCGACATACATAGTATGGATATATCGACATATCTAGTGTAATTTTGTTGTTTTGATTTTCTTTTTAATTTTTAATTTATATGTTATTATTTAAGTATTTCTGGGAAAGAACATATTCCTAACTCTCTTCTTAGCTTAATAAATGATGTTTGATTTAATAGTTTTGTTAATATATCGGCTATTTGATTTTCAGTATTTAAAAATTCGAGTTATTTCTTTATTTACATTATCTCTTAGAAAGTGATGTCGTATATCTATATATTTAGTTCTTACATGATGAGTTGGATTCTTAGATAAATTAATCACACCAGTACTGTCATGGTAGATTGGTGATTTAGCAAAATCTAGACCAAAATCATTTAATGTTTGTTGCATATAAATAACCTGAGAATAGGTTAATGCTACTGAAATATTTTCTGCTTCTGTTGTAGACGGAGATATAGAATTTTTCTTTTCGCTAAACCAGGAAACTAGAGAGTGTCCTAAAAAGTGACAAGTTCCATTAGTACTTTTTTGGTCTAATTTGCAATCAGCATAATCAACATCACTACATGAAATTAAATCAAAGAAATCTTCTTCTGGGTAAAAGAGTCCATAGTCTAATATGTTATTTACATATCTTAATATTCGTTTTATAGATTTTAGATGAGTTTCTTTAGGTTGAGATTGATATCTTGCATAGAGACATACACTATGCATTATATTAGGTCTATTAGTTGTTATATAAAGCGGTGATCCAATTATACCTCTATATAATTTTTGATCTACATCTTTTGAATTTTCTTCCTTTTTATTTTTCATTTGTTGCCATGGGAGTTGGCTTACCATTGGTATTTGACATACCAAATTTCTTAACTAAATATTTAGCATATTTTTCTTAACTTATGAAAATACCATTATTTAATTATTTTATTTGTAATCCTAAAAAGTAATTTCGTTCTCCCATATGACCCATTTCAAATTCCTTGGTCATTATATCTGAAAATTCTTTATTTAATTGTTCATTGGTTGAACCAAAAATAATATCGACTACAAATATTTGTATTAGTTGAACATCATTGTTATTTCTTTTAATAAATAGAGTACTATCTACTTTACCTATTTCAAAATTAGATTGTAGTAAATATGATTTAAGTCTATCATATCATGCTCTAGGAGCCTGTTTTAGATCATATAGAGCTTTCTTTAATTTATAAACATAATTTGAAAACTTTTCATCTTTAAATAGAGGAGGTTGTTCTACACAAACATATTCTTTAGTAAAATCATTAAAAAAACACTTTTAACAATAATTTAAAATTATTATGATTTGAAAAAGTGAGTAAAATTCTTATTGCTTCTAATCTGGCTACAAGTGCAATGGTTTCATTAAAATCTATGCCTTCTCCTTGACAATAACCTTGAATGACTAAACATGATTTATTTCTCACAACTTCTCTTTGTTCATTCATTTTATTCCTATATACTAATTTAGTTCCTATTATAGATTTATCTTTAGGTCTTGGAACTAATTCCTGAACATCATTTCTTATAAACTGATTCAATTCCTCTTGCATAGCAAAAATCCTTGAATCATCTGATGATGCTTCCTTTGGATTTCTAGTTTCAGTGGTTGAAATAGAAGCGACATTACTTATTTTATTTAATTGGTTCCTTGTTTTTACAACAGATTCTATATTTCCTAGTTTATTTTCTATAGGATGATCTTTCAAATGTTTTGTTTTCTTATTTGGATGTAAATTTTTAGAATTATTATTATTTTCATCATTAGTTATTTCATTATTAGTAATTCTATTTCATTATTAGTAATTTCGTTTGTTTTATCAACATTTTCTTCTTCATCAATACTCGTATTATTAATTTTAAAATTTTCATCAAATGAAACATGTAATGTCTCTTCAATATTATTCGTTCTAGTAATGAAAACCCTATAAGCTTTAATTTTGTTTGAATATCCAATGAAAATACCTCTATCTGATTTAGCATCAATTTTTTCTAAATTTTTCTTTAGTATTCAATATAAAACATTTACGACCAAAAACTCTAAAGTATGATACTTAAAGCTTTTTATTATAAAATAATTCGTATGGTGTTTTCTTAGTGAAAGGTCTTATTAAAATTATATTTAATATATAACATGTTGTAGCAACCACTTCAGCCCAAAAGTTTTTTTTAATAAATCACTATCATTGAACAAAGTTCTAGTGCACTCTTGAATCGTTCTATTTTAACGTTTGACTACTCCATTTTGTTGAGGTGTGTCTTGAGATTGAAAAATTATGGGTAATACCATTCTTATTACAAAAAATTTCAAAATTTTCATTTTCGAATTCTCCACCGTGATCACTTCGAATTGTTTTGATTTTAATAGACATTTGATTTTGAATTCTTTTAACAAAAATTTTAAACATTTCAAAAGCATCACCTTTAAGTTTTAGGAAAATCGTCCACGTAAACTAGAATAATTATCTATGATTACAAATACATATTTATTATGATTTCTAGATTGTATTTACGAAGGACCGAAAAGGTCTAACTAGAAATTCAAGGGGTTGAGATGTAGAAATCATATCTTTTGACCTAAAGAAACTTTTTCTAATTTTTTTTAATTGACACTCATCACAATGATTATTAACGTCAAAACTTATTTTGGAAAACCCCATAACTTGATCATTTTTGGCAATTTTAGATAGGTTTGAAATTCAAATGCCCAAACCTTTTATGCCAAATCCAAAGGATCACTTGATTTAGCCAAAAGACATAAACTATCATTTAATACTTCATACTTAATATATAGATGTTTCTTTTCCTAATGCCTTCAAAGATAATGTTCGACTCATTATCTTCAATATGACACTTATCTTTTTCAAATTTAATTTTGAAGCCCTTACCATATAATTGATAAATACTTAACATGTTATGTTTGAAATTCCTAATAAATAAAACATTAGAAATGGTAGGAGTTTCAGAATTACCAACATTGTCGATGCCAATCACATATCCTTTAGAGCTGTCTCCAAAATTGACTGATTCGCCATATTTGTAAACAATATCCTTCAAGATCTTCAGATTTTCTATCATGTGCCTTGAGTATCCACTATCTAATATCCCCCATCTTTTCAAAAATAGTGTTAAAAATATAATCAATAACGTTTTCCACTAAAAACTTTTCAAAAAAAATTATGAATATTTTAAAAACCAATGCTCTAATACCAAATGTTAGTTTGTAGAAGATGGATCTTAAGGGTAATTTAACATTAGAGAGGGGGTGAATAATATTTATTAATTTTTGTGAATATTTTTAAATTCATTTAAGATTATAATTAAATAATGCAGAATCAACAATCACACATGCAAACATAAACAGATATAAATGCACTAAAGGAAAAAGAAAGAGATGGAAAGATCACACCAGGAATTTTTGTACTGGTTTGGAGTTACCGTACATTCAGTCTCGTACAATTTCTTGTACATATTTCTTTTCAAATATCAACGTCAATACAATCTTGATTTTAAGGCTACGAGACACACCCTCCAGATTTTTCGAACTTTGCGTACACTCACTGGATTCGAACGGGACAACAACATACCCACTTAGATTCAAATGGGACACCAAGCAAACCCACTTGAGTTAGATGGGACAAAAGCACACCCACTTGGATTTCAGGGACACCAAGCACACCCAAGAGTATAAGGGTATGATTTAACAAATTTATAGACTCGGTTTCTTAATCTTGAGTACAAATGATCATATAACCTCTTGAATAGCATTTTGATATTGTTTTGAGTGATATAGATGAGGGCGATGAGAGAGTAACTGATAAGAGAATCAAATCAGTCTAGTTTGAATTTGTGTCTTATTGAATTTGAGAAAATTTGGAGTATATTTTCTTTTAAAAATAAAGAGAGTAAAGGAGGAAAGAAAGAATAAGAAATTAGTTAAAAAAATTGTTGGTAAAACCTCATATTTATAGAGAAACAACAGTCATGTCCATTCACGAAGAGATACAATGAAAAGACACCTCCATTCAAATTTAAAATTTGAAATTCTCGACCTATATGTTGACATTTATTTGGAACTTTGTACACTCGTCAAAACATATTAAGCTTTGTAAAATCACTTTATATGTTGACCTATATGTACACTCATCTAAACACATACCTCTATCCACGAAGTGTTTTTTTGAAAATCACTTTATACAAATTGTTTTGAAAATATTAAGCTTTGTAAAATATTTTGAAACCTTGTACACTCATCTAAACATAGTTTATATATATTTTAATCATATCAAAATTAAAGAAAACTTTATAAAATTATTTTGAAATATATAAAGGATTTAAATATGAATTTCTTTTAAAAACAATATATAAAGTATAAGTGAATATATATTTAAAATCAAAGTTATAATAAATGTTATAATATATTTATAAACATTTAGAAAGCATAAAGCTAATACTATAACAAAGTATAATAGATATAACAGTATATTTAAAATGTAAAATACTTAAAAACTTAATTACTAAAAATATAGTAATCTTGTAAATAAAATTAAAAATCATTTTAAGGCCATTTTGAAAGATAATTTTGAAAACAGGGATTCTTTAAAATTATTTTTGAAATTCAGAATATATGTAAACCAATTAAAATCAGAGGATAGATTTTAAAACCTTTTTGAAAAATGAAGAGAGAGATCAAGGAAGTACTATTAGGGTTTTAACAATAATCTATGACTATAACTTATCTGCATACCTTGAATCTTCAATACTCATGAGTCTTCAATCTCTAACTCTTGATTCTCTATATCAACCTCTTGAATATGCTCTTGATAATGTATAGTCTTCTTAATTAACATCTATCTAATATCATGCACTATATATTATATATAACTTGATAAAAACATTAGTACATATATTTTATATGATGTCATATGGTTGTTGTCATCAAAACTAATACCTAAGGCACTAACACTCTTCCTATTCTTCCTCCTCCTCCACATCCATTTCTCCTTCTTCCTCTTCCTCCTCTTCTCTAATTTCATGCTCTTCTTCCCAAGCTGTTCTTGCTTCCTTCTCCAAAAGAGTTTCATAAGGTTTAAAGATGGATGAGATGTGCATGAGAGAGATGTTGGCCTTGTCGAATATTTATCGAGGAATGGTTTAATCTCCTCTTAGGTCAACGCCAAAATATATGAGTATTCTAGTTAGATACACATTATAAAAGAGTGTTTTCTCAAGCATAGAGATAATCTTAGGAAAGAATTCATGCAAAATAATTTGTGGCCAATTTATGTCGTAATGACCATAAATTGCAAAAAGTGCTTTGACAACCTTTTGAGTCGGGTTATTATAATTTCCCATCCTTGGAGATATGATTTGTTGTAAAATAAGACTCAAAATTCTTGCTTTAGGACGTAAATTCTTATTTTAAACTCAAAATTGTCGTTTTCAAAAATAACATGAATAACTTCATGATTTTGATTGTCAATTAAAAGTCGAAAAGTCTACTCCACTAGATTTGCATCCGAGGATGTTACTTAAAATTTCACAATTCAAAATAATTTGAGTGCCTTGACACTACTCCAAACTTCACCTTCATTTCCTTTATAAAACTTTCCTTTCAAATTAGCATAAAACATTTTTACTAAATTTGGAAAACACATAAAATCCTTTTGGGAAGCATTAATCAAACCAAGAATTCCATGTTGATTACAAAGATCATAAAGATAATGAGAAGGAAAATCATCAAATATGGCGAATCTTCTGGAAGAGGATTTTCCAAAAGAAATATATTTGACATAGGCTCCTATGCCCTCTTTGTCATGAAAAAGATAGCCTTTATTTTCTTAGAAAGCCTTATAGTTTAAGGACTGTTGCTTGAGGAAGCATTTGAAGAATTGTTTGAAGAGATAAGAAAGAAAATGGATTTTGGAATGTTGAAAACGAGAATGAAATGAATGGATGGAGATAGAATAATTAAATAGAGAATCAATAAACATGTTTTCTGGTCAACAAACACCTTTTTAGGATATTGGAGTTTGTGAAATGATGGAGGAAATTTCAAATTTTGAATTTGAAATGAAAATTCAAAATTCAGGTTTTTGGGTATACGTCGACAAATGATAAGTGAGTATGTTGACATATAGTCGTTCATTTCTAGAATTTAAAGGTGAAAGAATTATTCCTATTTACTTATATATGTATATATATAATTATCCTATAATTATTACTAATCAATATACTTAGTAAATAATTTAAAATTTATTTTAAATATATATTATATATATATTTTTATTCAATATTATATTCTTATTAATATAATTTTATAAAATTTCTTTATATATATATTATATTCATCTAGTATATTTAATCTAAAAGTCATTCCTAACAATCAAAAGCAACCAAAACTTCATTTAAAAAATTCAAAGTTTAAATTTTAAATGTGTACTGTTTTTGCTCCAGTTCTTCGATCTTTTTTGAATTTAATTGATTATTGTTGTGAAGCACATACATGCATCTTCCGTATCTAGTTCATTATCACTTAATGAAGTATCTAAGTCCTTTAACGTTGCAGTATAAGCCCTTTTTCGTTTTTTGAATATATCAGTTTTTAGTGAGACTTTGAGTTTGTAACAGCCGCGATTTTTCTTACACGAAAAATCGGACCATTTGACTTAAACGAAGAAGAGGTAGAAGAAGAGAAAACAGAAACAGCATCAGAATCTCACATCGCAGCGGAATAAAATATAATATATAATAACAGAGCTTTACTTAAAACAAAACTATGTTTATATAATACATCATCAGAGTATACATTAGAGTACATCAACATCCATAACATACAACTGAATACACAGCGGAAAAATAATAGCAAGTACGGAAGTACGTATCTCCATTCATTAATTACCGTGTATTCGAAATCTTTTCATACTCGAAGTTATTTATCAGGATTAAACATCACTTATATTCGCTTTCACTTCATTCTTAATTTATTCCAATTTTTGGTAATTATCTCGCTTACAAAAATCACTTCTTTTATTTCTTTTCAAAATCCAATTTATATGGTATCTCATTATACCCAAATAGTCAATCAAACAACGGCATTCAATATTCCCACATAATTCATCAGAGAATACCTAACAATCACAACAGAGGATATTACATAATATAAATAAATGTTGAGGGGTCCAGTTGGATCCCTCCAACCTGTTTCCCTGCATCCACAGACGTTAGCACAGTATAAATACCAATTCCACTTCAAGGTGGAATATCGCGGTATATGGGATTAAATAAATATCATCCGCTATTATGTGGCGCATAGGGTCTCATCCGTTATATAAATGCGGGAATATCAACTCCAATATATACATATGCCAATATATATATATATATATTGGTATATACTACTATATAATATAGCACATCAACAATCAAATCATTCAATCAACTATTTAAATTTAAAATAAAGCCAGATGAGTGAGATTAACTCACCTTTGCTTTTAATTTGCAATCCGTTTCCATTCCAGCTTGTTTTCACAATTTCTGGACCTTGTATAAACATTATACGTTTATTAACATTTAAACTAACTGAATGATTAATTATCATTAAATAATTTAATTAACTAACAATTAAATCTTAACTGATAATCCCCCCCCCCTTCTTTTTTTTATATATAAAATTAAACAAGCTTTCCAGACAAATTAATCCCTGCTTAATAAATTAAATTTTTAACTTACCCTTTTGATTTAAACTCATTTTTCCTTTAATATATTATTTTTGTGGTGGTTAAAATGATTAAACGGACTAGTTAAACAGATTAACTATATTAGTACCTTATTTAAAATAAATTGGTAACTTTAAAATGTAAGTATGTATATTATTTTTCTTGTGAACTACATAAATATTTACAAAACCAAGTTATAACTTTCAAAAAAACTACTTTTACATACATTCTATCTGTTTACCCAAATATTAAACTATGAGTGTATTCATATATATATAATAAGGTTTGTTTTCTGCTTATATACATATTATTATACTTATATTAAAAGCAGAAGTTATACCTTACAGGCGAACTACTCCTCTACCTCGCACACGTGAAGCCGTCTCCATCGCAGCCTGACAATCGCTAGTCCACCATTGCCAAAACCCACCTCCACTGCCTCGCACCCTCCTCGCACGCGCGAGTCTCTTTCCAGCGTACATCTTGACCACCTCCGACACACGCGAAACCTCCAAACGCGATGTGCCTCCCCAGCCTCACCAATTCGAACGCGAGCGCGATGTCGTTCTTCTTGAGCATGCGGCCTACTTCTGACCTTGCGATAACGTTGCTCAAGCGACGATCCCCTTCGATCGAAGCCCTACCGCCTTGCCTCACGTAGCTCGAGAAACCCTAGCTGTTGGGTGAACGACGATTCAAGACGAGCAGGGGTAGGGGCTCGCGAATAAGCAAATGCGATTGGATATATATATATATATATTTCTTCGTGTTCGAATTTAAACTGAGAAGGAGGAATTTTTTTTTCGATTTCATTTCGAATTGAAGGGGATAAGGGAAAGAGGGGATTAAACGAAAAAAAATGGATCGGCCATAATTCTTTGAACGAGATTGAGTTGTTTTCTTTCTTTTTTTCTTCTTCGTTTGATTTTCTTAACTGAAAGAAATAAGAGGACGAGATGAAAAAGGAGGTGGCATATGAAGAAAGCTTTGTGTGGAAAATATCTAGCTATAGTGATTGAAAATAAAAACTGATGCGACCAGATTTGACCAGTCAACAATGTATATTATATTGAAATTTTCGATAAAAATCCAGTGAGGTTATATGTCGTACGCACGAACCATAGCTCCAATAACTATGAAATTTGAACTCCGGTAATAATACAATATTACGGACCCAATGGAACTGGTTTCGTCGAATTCCGAGACTGTGCCTCGGCGACTATTTTTAAATTCAATTTAAATGATATGATTTTTAAAACTGAACAAATTACTTTGAAATTCCATTTTAAAAATTCTACCATCTTCAGTATTATCACTATAAATTTTATAGGCCTTTACATTATTTTTAACCAGCTTAAAATTCCAGATTCAATATTTTATCCAACTCCAAACTATTTAATTCAATAATTAATTTTTCAATAAATATGGATATTTGAAATTCAAGTTAAAAATTAACATTTGAATATTTAAAATTAATTAAATATTCCAATTTCAAATATACAAAAATTCCGGGTCGTCACATTCCTCCCCCCTTAAAAGAATTTCGTCCCCGAAATTGCTAGTTAGGAAGAATGATCCCTAACCCATTAACCATTTCTCAACCCAAATAGTTTCAACCACTTCATAAAACCATCAGTTAATTAAGGACACTCTATTCCTCTGTCTAACTTCCAAGCTTACCCATAAGCCTCAAACCCAATTCCATTCCCATCAATTCGAATTTAAATTTGAAAACAAACTTCAAATTATCAAAATTTTCTCAAAATTTTTCTAACTCCCTAAATTTTAGAAAAATTTCGCCAGCATCTCCTTTGCGCGGCTAGCTCGGTACTACTACAAAAATGGCTCGACAAGCCCCAGATTTTAAAAGAAAAACAAAGCCAAGTGGCTAGATCAAAAACTCAATCAAATTTCATACCGAAATTTAAATACATACCTTTTGTCGGCAATTCAAATTATCTTCTGAAATCAAAAGCATCCATTTCTCTTGTTTTAAATTACCTGTATACTACTCTGCAATAATATCTAATCACGACATTCCAACTTGATTTCCATCCCAATACCAAATTTACTTAAGAACTCCATCATTTCATTCTTAAGTTCAAAATAGAAATGTGGTATACTTTGTATAGCTATTTCCACTTTACCACTTTGGTTTTCCATACTTCCATTCGAGTTTCATTTTCAAATTTAATTGAAAACAATACCTCGTCCATTTAAACATTGAATTTCATTCACACTACCTTATTCATTTAGAATTTCCAACTTTTATTATTCTAGCCCATTTTGGATTAATTCTTCAACTTACTTCACTTAACCCATTTCAAAAATGAATTCCAATTATTTTCGTTTCCACCTTTATTTGCTTACAAATTTTAAATCATTTGTTCTTAATGAAAATTTTCAAAAATTTGAAAATTTTCCAACTCCCAAAATTTACGAAATTTTTTGGCAGAGTCTCCTTTGCACGAAGGGACTTCTGCGATATCGCACGATGCACAAATATATATACATCGGCCCACCCGGCCGGAAAACAGAAAAATAGTTCATATTTCCTATTTTTATGGCGTAGGCGTACCTTATTTATCATTTTTAAGCAAGCGACTATTTATTTAAGCATTTTGCATAACCCAACCCAGCCAAACAGCTTCCCTGAACCTGTACTTACTCAATTTAAACGTATAAGTGCCAAAATCATGTAATTTAACAATATTTAACATATTTAACTAGCAAATTTACAAGTTTGTTTAGTCAATGCAGGTTAACAATATTTATAAGTACTTATAAGGTTTCAACATAGATTTTAATTGTTTACAATCAATTCGTACGCACTTTATTAAATTTAAGTGGTTTGCAAACCAATTGTTTACATTCGATTCATATTTAACCCAAACGACTCACATTTATTTCAATTGGTTACAAAAATCAATTTTATTTACCTCTACCAATTCATAGAATCTTATTTACTTCTGTTTAAGTTGAACGAATATTATGCAATTTGACGCTATTTATGTGACTTAACAATTACTTAAGCCTTACAACCCTTTAAATTGATTACAACTCAATTTATATTTAATTCCTTTCATTTTAATTTATTCACAACCATTTATTTAGCTCGAAAACAATCCAGGCTATTTCATTCAATAATTATTTCTCAAATTATTTAAACCACTACAATTTGAGTTCATCTTCCATTCAACATTTACTTAAGTTAACAACTTAAGTTCATTTCCATTTGAAATAAATCCCATCCTCGCTTATGTCATATCCATTGCGGTTCGCATCAATTCATTCGATTTGTCCCCTTTAACCCTAAATTCAATATTCTGTTCATTGAATAATATCCAAGGCCATTATTTATTCATACCTACTTGGATTTTATTTGCAATACAAACCATCGTTATTTTAATCCAATTTTCATTTTTGTTTAACACATTTCCACATTAAATTTAATACTCCAAGTCGAATTTTAATTAATAACCCAAGTTCTGATTCTACCATTCACTTTTAAATTCACCGTCCTATTTTATTAACCCACAATTCAATCTCTATTTAACTAATTTAAATTCCATTAACAAATTCAATTGACTAATTTATTCCAAATTAGTTCACTTCCAACTTACAATTAAATTTTTGATTTTTACCTTCCGAAAATCACTTGACTTAAAATTCTTAAGTCCAATCTATTTTATAATTCAATTTTGGATTTTTATTCATTTCCCAAAATTTCAAAATAATTTTTTTTCTTCTTATTTTGGCTTATTTATTCCATTTCTAAATTTTATAAGTCGCTACTTCTTTATATCCATATTTACATTTGTTTAAAATCAATTCTACTCACATTTTTCTCTTTAACTCTGATTTATACAATTTGGTTGGCCAAATATATATTTTTATTGTTTCATAAACATTTTAAATAAGATTCCAGAGTTTTAAACAATTTCCAAAATTCCAAAATCACCCTTGAAATCAACTATATCCAACTCCTTTCCAATTCAAAATCAAACCTAGTTTTGCAAACAATTCCAAATTTAAACAGTTTGGTAGCAAATTTCTCTTTGGAAACTCGAAAATGAACACCGATGATGTCGCGATCATCATTAGAATTATTTTCCAGTGACCAAAGAGTTTAGTGCTTTTATCTAAATCAAAAGTATCACTTATTTTAAAATTTCAAATCTCACCAGATTTCAAGTCAACTTCTGAAATATTTTCAAAATAATATCACTATTATTTAACCAATAAATTTTATTTCCAAACATTAATTATTTTTAGTCCATCCTGACTAATTTTCCCATTCCACATAACTTCACACAATTCAATTTTAAATTCCAATACTCGATTTCACTTACTTACTTACAAAGTTGAATTTTATTTCAACAAATTCCAAATTTACAAATTATCAAACTTTTGTATGCTATAACATTCTTAGTTAAGGTTCCAGAGTTTTAAACAGTCTTTCACATTTCAAACTTCCATTTGAAATCACATATATCCAAACTTCCTTGCATTTCTAAAACCAAATCTATCATTTGCAAACAATTTCGATTCAAAACAATTTGGTAGCAATCTCTCTTCTGGAAATCCGAAAATGAGCATCGATGATGCTGCAGTCATCATCGACGTTATTTTCTAACAACCGAAGAGTTTAAAATTCTTTTATTTCTTTGAAACCCTTCAAATATTTTTAAATCCCAATCTCTCTAGATTTCAAATTCGATTCAAAAATATTTCTCAAATAATTACACTATTATTTCTCCAACACCTTTGAAAATTGTTTTCAAATCCAAAGAAATTTTAAATCCTTTCCCAAAAATTCCAAATTTCCAATCCACTCCATTCATATTTAAACATTACTCTGAAATTCTATTTCAAATTACAATCTCATTTGTATATGGAGTTTTATTTCAATTTTATAAATTACATTTGTAATCTCTATTTTTCAAATTTTATTTTGTAATAAAATTTATTCTTCACTTTGGTTATAAATTTTAATTTTTAGTTAAATTTCCATTTAATAATGATAATAATCCAATATTATCGCATCTAACATCCAAACAACCATATATATATATATATTAACTAGAATAGTTACAAAACTTTCCTTTATATACAAAAATAATTTGGGTAAAATTATTTCATTCACCCTACTTTAAAACAATACTGTGTCGAATTGTTCTATTCAAGTGTTTAGAGATTCCTATCAATGTTGTGGCGTCCCACACATCGACCAGAATCCATAAACTACTCAATAAACCAACCAACACAATATAAAACCATTTTATATTCACTGACAAATACGCGCTCATATCTATTAATAATCTCAAAATTCCCAACAGAGCCAGGGTTATCGCCAACCTTCGCTTTGATACCAACTGTAACAGCCGCGATTTTTCTTACACGAAAAATCAGACCATTTGACTTAAACGAAGAAGAGGTAGAAGAAGAGAAAACAGAAACAGCATCAGAATCTCACATCGCAGCGGAATAAAATATAATATATAATAACAGAGCTTTACTCAAAACAAAACTATATCTGTTTATATAATACATCATCAGAGTATACATCAGAGTACATCAACATCCATAACATACAACTGAATACACAGCGGAAAAATAATAGCAAGTACGGAAGTACGTATCTCCATTCATTAATTACCGTGTATTCGAAATCTTTTCATACTCGAAGTTATTTATCAGGATTAAACATCACTTATATTCGCTTTCACTTCATTCTTAATTTATTCCAATTTTTGGTAATTATCTCGCTTACAAAAATCACTTCTTTTATTTCTTTTCAAAATCCAATTTATATGGTATCTCATTATACCCAAATAGTCAATCAAACAACGGCATTCAATATTCCCACATAATTCATCAGAGAATACCTAACAATCACAACAGAGGATATTACATAATATAAATAAATGTTGAGGGGTCCAGTTGGATCCCTCCAACCTGTTTCCCTGCATCCACAGACGTTAGCACAGTATAAATACTAATTCCACTTCAAGGTGGAATATCGCGGTATATGGGATTAAATAAATATCATCCGCTATTATGCGGCGCATAGGGTCTCATCCGTTATATAAATGCGGGAATATCAACTCCAATATATACATATGCCAATATATATATATATATTGGTATATACTACTATATAATATAGCACATCAACAATCAAATCATTCAATCAACTATTTAAATTTAAAATAAAGCCAGATGAGTGAGATTAACTCACCTTTGCTTTTAATTTGCAATCCGTTTCCATTCCAGCTTGTTTTCACAATTTCTGGACCTTGTATAAACATTATACGTTTATTAACATTTAAACTAACTAAATGATTAATTATCATTAAATAATTTAATTAACTAACAATTAAATCTGAACTGATAATCCCCCCCTTTTTTTTATATATAAAATTAAACAAGCTTTCCAGACAAATTAATCCTTGCTTAATAAATTAAAATTTGAACTTACCCTTTTGATTTAAACTCATTTTTTCCTTTAATAGATTATTTTTGTGGTGGTTAAAATGATTAAACGGACTAGTTAAACAGATTAACTATATTAGTACCTTATTTAAAATAAATTGGTAACTTTAAAATGTAAGTATGTATATTATTTTTCTTGTGAACTACATAAATATTTACAAAACCAAGTTATAACTTTCAAAAAAAACAACTTTTACATACATTCTATCTATTTACCCAAATATTAAACTATGAGTGTATTCATATATATATATATATAATAAGGTTTGTTTTCTGCTTATATACATATTATTATACTTATATTAAAAGCAGAAGTTATACCTTACAGGCGAACTACTCCTCTACCTCGCACACGTGAAGCCGTCTCCATCGCAGCCTGACAATCGCTAGTCCACCATTGCCAAAACCCACCTCCATTGCCTCGCACCCTCCTCGCACGCGCGAGTCTCTTTCCAGCGTACATCTTGACCACCTCCGACACACGCGAAACCTCCAAACGCGATGTGCCTCCCCAGCCTCACCAATTCGAACGCGAGCGCGATGTCGTTCTTCTCGAGCATGCGACCTACTTCTGACCTTGCGATAACGTTGCTCAAGCGACGATCCCCTTCGATCGAAGCCCTACAGCCTTGCCTCACATAGCTCGAGAAACCCTAGCTGTTGGGTGAATGGCGATTCGAGACGAGCAGGAGTAGGGGCTCGCGAATAAGCAAATGCGATTGGATATATGTTTTTCTTCGTGTTCGAATTTAAACTGAGAAGGAGGAATTTTTTTTTTCGATTTCATTTTGAATTGAAGGGGATAAGGGAAAAAGGGGATTAAACGAAAAAAAATGGATCGGCCATAATTATTTGAACGGGATTGAGTTGTTTTCTTTCTTTTTTTTCTTCGTTTGATTTTCTTAACTGAAAGAAATAAGAGGACGAGATGAAAAAGGAGGTGGCGTATGAAGAAAGCTTTGCGTGGAAAATATCTAGCTATAGTGATTGAAAATAAAAACTGATGCGACCAGATTTGACCAGTCAACAATGTATATTATATTGAAATTTTCGATAAAAATCCAGTGAGGTTATATGTCGTATGCACGAACCATAGCTCCAATAACTACGAAATTTGAACTCCGGTAATAATACAATATTACGGACCCAATGGAACTGGTTTCGTCGAATTCCGAGACTGTGCCTCGGCGACTATTTTTAAATTCAATTTAAATGATATAATTTTTAAAACTGAACAAATTACTTTGAAATTCCATTTTGAAAATTCTACCATCTTTAGTATTATCACTATAAATTTTATAGGCCTTCACATTATTTTTAACCAGCTTAAAATTCCAGATTCAATACTTTATCCAACTCCAAACTATTTAATTCAATAATTAATTTTTCAATAAATATGGATATTTGAAATTCAAGTTAAAAATTAACATTTGAATATTTAAAATTAATTAAATATTCCAATTTCAAATATACAAAAATCCCGGGTCGTCACGGAGTTTCTCCGGTTGTGGACAATCTCTCTACATATGGCTAAATTCATTGTAGTTAAAGCATCTAAAAGCATTTCCACTTCTTGGATTTTTTTTCATTTCTCCTGAGATTACTCATTTTTTTGTATTTTAGAAATTTTTTGAAATTTCTGGTCATGAAAGCAATTTCTCATCGTTGTCATTATCTGAATTCAGATCATATATTGTTGCATTGAAAGCGATAGATTTCTTTTCTATTTCCTTTCTTTCTCTTTTGCTCTGCATTTGTGCTTCAAATGACATTAAATTGCCAATTAAGTCTTCAATTTTCAAAGTGCTAATGTCATTAGCCTATTCAATTGCAAGAGTCTTATGGTCCCATTCAAGAGTAAGTGAATTGAGGATTTTTCTAACTTGGTCCTCTTTAGGAATTTTTTTACCCAATGCAATTAGTGAATGTACTATATCTTGAAATCTACTATACATATCAGAAATGGACTCATTTAGACTCATTTTAAATAATTGAAATCGATTAGTTAACATAGAGATTTTGGTCTATTTGACTTTACTAGTGCCCTCATGTGTAACTTACAGTGTTCTCCATATTTCATATGTAAACTTACAACTACTAAATTCATTCTTATCTAATTAACAAAACAAAATATTCATGGCTTTAGAGTTACTTTCTACAAGTGCCTTTTGGTCAACATTCCATTATGAAAAGTTAGTCTGAGGATCAGTGTACTCATTCAGTGTGACATTCCAAATATCTAGACTAGTTGACTGTAAATATATTTTCATTCTACATGACTAATATGTGTAATTACTGCTATTAAAAAGTGGAGGTCTAGTAGTAGAATATCCTTTGAAAAATGTGTTACTAACAAGTGAACTAAGAGTGTTACTAATAGCTATTAGCCATTTAAACTTTTCAAAAATCAAAATTATGAATACTTTGAAAACCAATCTTTTGATACCAAATGTTAGTTTGCGAAAGTAAGGATCTAAAGGCTAATTTAACACTAGAGGAAGGTGAATATTGTTTACTAACTTTTCTGAATCTTTTTGAATTCTTTTAAGATTATAGTTTAATCAATGCAAATTGACAATCACGGATGTTAACACAGACAGTTATAAATGCATTAAAAGAAAAAAGTAAAAAGTTGGAAAGATCACACTAGGTTTTTATACAGGTTCGGAGTTAGCCTACGCCCAGTCCCGTACAATTATTGTATAGATTTCTTTTTAAATATCAAAGTTTATACAATTATGATTTCAAGGCTACGAGACATACCCTCCAAATTTTCCGAGCTCTGGGTACGGTCACTGGATTCGGTCGGGACACCAGCACACCCAATTAGATTCTAATGGGACACCGGGCACACCCACTTGTATTTCAGGGACACCCAAGAGTATTTGAATATGATCCGATAGAGTTTAAAAAATCAATTTCTTGATCTTCAGTACCGAAAATCCTATAACCACTTGAATAGCACTTTGATCTTGATTTGAGTGCGAGAGATGAGAGAGATCAGAGAGTATACAATAGAGAATCAAATCAATAGAGTTGGAATTTAATTCTGATTATCTTTGAGAAGATTTTGAGTAGAATTTCTTTTAGAAATCAAGAGAATGAAAGAGGAGAGAAAATATGAGAAAGTAGTTAAGCAAAATTCATTGAAAGAACCTCTATTTATGGAGAAATAATAGTCATGTCTATTCACGAAGAGATATGATAAAAAGAATTCCATTCAAAATTTGAAAATTTCAGACTATATGTCGACACATGGGTACTATATATGTCAACATATCCTTTGAAAATTTGAAAATTACATGATAAAAATTGTTTTAAAAATATTCAGTTTTGTAAAATGTTTTGATACTTTGTAAAATCATTTAAGCACGGTTTATACATAATTTAATCATAATAAAATTTTAGAAAACCTTATAAAATTATTTTGAAATATTTTAATATAAAGATTTAGATATAAATAATATATACAAAAATAATATATAAAAGTATAAGTGAATATATATTAAAACCGAAGTATTAATGAATGTCAAAAATATACTTTTAAATACCATACCATTTAGAAAATATAAAATCAAAATCCATATCTAAATATATAAATTAAATGTATATTGAAGTATAAAATCCTTAAAAACTTAACTTAAAATATAATAAACTTGTTAATAAAAAGAAGTTTAAAAATCATTTAAAAACTATTTTGGAAAGATGTTTGAAAATCATTTTGAAAATAGGGATTCATTAAAAATCATTTTTGAAAACCAGGATGTTTGAAAATCATTTGAAATCAGAGAATAGATTTTAGAAACCATTTTGGGAAATGAAGAGAGATCAAAGAAGTTCTATAAGGGCTTTAAAAAAATAATCTATGATTCTATAACTTATCTTGGTTTCTGGAATCTTCAAACTCATGAGTCTTCAATCTTCGACCCTTGAATCTCTATATCAGCCTCTTGAATCTGGTCTTGATACTACACAATTTTCTTAATCAACACTTGTCTAATATCCTATACTATATAATATATATATCTTGATAAAAACATTAGTGTCTATATTTTATACAATGTCACATGGTTGTTGTCATCAAAACCAATGCCTAAGATACTAACAGAGACAAGCTTGGCTTTGAAGTTGCTTACTGCTTTTCATCACTCTCCATGTACTATTTATCAAATTTAGAATTTTATTGGACTATTTGATGTATTTTTGTATACTCTGGATTTGACTACATACTGTTTTGCGACTGTGTTATTTTTTTGATATTTGTTGAGATGATCATTTTCTGTATTTATATTTTTTTGCATTTCATTGTGAGATCTAAAAGTGTAAATATGTCTTAGATTTTATCCTTATTATTAGTTCAAAAACTAGTATAACACATATGATGTTAATTGTGATAAATTAATTAGTAATTCGAACATATATGATGACACGTCTAAGCATGGCTCAATTAATGTTGATCAAATAGTGTCGTTAAGGACCAATTTATCACTTAAGATTTAATGCGAGATGGAATCAGTATAGGGTGGATTTATAATGCTTGATAGGCCTTTGAGCTGATATGTTCGAATGTCTAATGATTTCTTGGAATACTATACTTGAAATCTCCTAAGGTCACTTGGAATCAATGTATTCAGGAATCCATATGGGCTTTTGGGATGAATTCTCAAAAGACCCATGTCATATCATATATTCATAAGAGGTAAAGAAGACAAGTAACAAATTTGTGTAATAGTCCATTAAGCTCGTCAATTGGCTATGCAAAATTTTCAAAGTCCAATGTCCAATGTTCATATGTAGTGGGAAAAATAAATATCGTGCATATAACCGCTTGCTTTAGACCAAAGCTCTTTTGAAATGATCATGTCAATTTTTGGGCTAAAAGGGTTCGATTATACATGCGTTCAATAATGTCAAAGAGGCGTAGTCAAAGTAATAGGCATGTCCAAGTCCTTATTCATATAGATTATGCATAATTACAATCAAATAGGTTTTGCCCCAAATTTGATTTAGGGTTTACAAGAGTGTAATTTCATGAGTAGAGAAAAGAAAACGACCGCCCCCACTTGCAAGCCCCTAGGTTTGTATTTATAGGGATCGAGCGGCTGGCGTACTGCTTCATCCCGCCTCCAATTTCTTCAAGCTTCAGCATGCATAGCTTTCGACATCATTAACGGTGCCTGGTTCCATCCCTTGCTTTTAATGGAATCAATATGAAGTAACGTTGATGTAGAGCGTCGTCATTTAGTATCACATCAATTTTGATGGCTTCGGCATGAACATTGACGGTGTTCATCACCAACATTGCATCGAAGGTCTACAGTAGTATCTCTGAGGTAGTACTGACGATAACGACATTGCTCAGTGGCGACATCGATTCTCGGTGTTGATAAGAAGTGCTACCAATTGGAGGCGATATTGATTAAGTGCAATTCTGATCCTGGCCTTGTTGTCTTGAGGCATTGCTTGAGTGGCGGCATTGAAGAACAATGACACTGATTAGTGGCGGCATTCATGAATTATTCAACTTCGATGATGGTTGATATAAAACCCATGCAACATCGATTGAGTGCGACATAGAAGACTTGCAGTATCATTAGGTGTGATGCGAATGAAGCGCAATGTTCTCTTTTCTTTATTGGTGAAATGCAACACTGCTAAATTACGACGTTGTGAAGTGCAATATGGATGAGAGACGACATTGTTGACATGCGACATCGCTTATCAGCGACGCCGATTGATGATAATACTGAATCAGAGTGATATCAATCTTGGCTTTACTGATATGCGATGATCTTGGGAAGTCATATTGAAAAATAATGGTATGAGATAGAGGTGACACCAAAGAGAAGCAACATCGACTATACATGTTAATGATCTTATGTGGCACCGATTCCTTTGTAACGCTGTCACATATAGCATTACTTTTGACATTGAAATTATGTGGATAATATTTGTCCCCCTTCTTTGTAAAGAAGAAGCTTTTTACACTTCAGTGTAAAACCAACTTTGCTTTTCTGATTCCTTATGAAATTTCTTTCCAATCCCATTTCTTGTAAAACACAAAGTGAAAGCTAACTTTCATCAATAACTTTAATCTTAATTTTAATTTCAAGCAGTCCCTTTCTCGATTTGACTGAGCTATAAATAGGTACATATTGTCTATATGAGTTAAGATTATAATTTTGCTTTTTAGAGATCAGTAAATAAATAATAATAAATTTTCAAGTAGAAGCTCAAAAGATTATTTTGAAATATTATAGGAGGGAGCATTAGAAACTTCCTCTGGCAATGTCATGAATAAAAGACAGAAACCCATCTGGTAGCAATAATATTTTGAATAAGAAGCTAGAAAGTTATCTGAAAAAGTGAACAAAAAATCCATTTAGACAGAAGACCATAAAATCGCCCGATGATAACAAAAGGCTAGAATAACCATCTATTATAGTAATCTAAATGGAAGACTAGAAGACCTTCAGGCAATAATGGAAGACCATAAATCCTTATCTAGCAATAACAATAGAATACTAGAAATTCTTATATGGCAATAATAATAGAAGACTAGAAATCCTTATTTGGCAATAATAATAGAAGACTAATAATAATATAAGACTGGAAATCCTTATCTGATAATAATAATAAAAGACTGGAAACCCAAAAATCCTTATCTAGCAATACTAATAGAAGACCAAAAATCCTTATCTGACAATAGTAATAGAATACCAGAAATTATTATCTAGCAATAGTAATAAAATATCATAAATCCTTATCTGGCAATTGAATATTGTGTCTGTTAAAGAGCACAAATGGCTCATATTCAATAGATCTTCCTCCAGAAAATTGTTTGCCTTGGAGTGCTAACTAGCTCTAATTTTGATAGAATTCCCTCTACAAAATTGATTGATTTTAGAGCATTACTTGGCTTTGATCTTGATTGGTTTTGTTACCACAATAAATCTCATTAAAGAAGTTCGAGATGCCGCTAATAAGTAGTATTAAGGCGACAATGTTAGGATTAGTAATTGCTCCTTGATTACTTTGCATGCTATGACCATTATCGAAGATATAGAGCCATCGGTGTACTTATAGGATGGTTTCGAAGAGGTAAAATGTCACACCTATACCGTAATAGAGTGAACATAATGCCGCATATGATGAAACAAGCAAAGAGGTCAAATGTAACTCACCTCGCAAAATATTAGAAGGTGCTGAAGTGATCACAACATGTTCCATTGAAGCAAAGCCAAACCCATCTTGCAAATTGCAAGTACTTCAAAGACATTGCACAAGTCTACACCAGCGATATTGATGACAAACATCATCGATATCCATGAAGGACATCAAAGTCGTTGTCACCGAAACCAATGTTGAAGTATGACGAGGACCCTAAAGCACTGCATTGAGCCCATCACCGGCCATCATGAAGACCTTAAGGTAGCTTCTCATATCACAGCGATTCGGGGATACCACCATATACCAGCACAAATCGATGACAACGTCGAAGACATCAAGTATGAGAAAATGCCGCCTCTTACATGTGAAATCCAAATGCAAAGGCCAAGTTCAACCTTACTTAGTCGAAAACAACTCCTGCAGAGATTAACCTCGCTAAGAGCATACTAGCAAAGAGGTCAGTACTAAGCATTTCCGAAATTGGTCCTAGTCAAAGACATGGAGGCAGAGTGGTGACCGCTCACCTCTATAAATATGACCCTAGGGGTGCCATTTTGGGAGATGGAATTTTTCCTCTCCTTTCATTTCTTACATTGCAAACCCTAAATCAATTTGTGGATTTTAGAGCATATTGTAATTCCAAAACATTGTACACATAGGATTTTGAATATTAAATAAGGGCGTAGCATAACATATGTATAATCAGTTCGAACCTGTGATTTGAACATATCTATGACTTCACACATTGCATATTCAAACTGTTATGACTTTGTTACTGGCATAGCAAAATTGACTTCGATCCAAGAACTTCGAATTTCTACTCGCTTTGCATATGTGACTTCAAGCCATCCATATGACTATGATTATGTCGATGACATCATGGAAAGCAATGAGAGAACTATTCGAATTGATGACTTCGACAAGTCTCTTCAAAGCTTCTCATTGATTAGCCTAGTTTTCTAATCACTTTTGGGGTTAGCGAATTTAGTCATTAATATTTTGGCGCTAAAAGAAGGGCTCGAACCTTCAACTTTGTTGAAATCCTAAGTGGAACCACTTCAACATGAATTGTACATTCCTAGCCTGCATATAAGGACATAAAGAACATTCCTATCCAAGCATATACTAATTCGATGATGACCAACCTTAATCCCTGACACCATGCTGCTTAATCATATTAAGAATTCCGAGCAGGGGTCTTCTGAGCCTTGAATAATTAGGCCCACTTATCGAGTCACTGATGATCCACGATTTCATGAAGAACAATTATTGAGATTGAAGGCCTTATAGATCATAAATGAAATGAAGCAGATGACCCTTTATGATCTGGATAATTGGAGCATAAATCCCTTTCATATGGGCCCTACTCTAATTTCTGCCTTAGGAAGAAATACCCCAAGGAAGGATAATTTGATCCTAAAGATAATGAGAGCTATCCAATATCAAGCCAAGGGGACTATATTCGAGAAAGAGCTAACAAATGATTTTGATATCTTCACTCCAAAATGGCATAGTGTTATGGATCATTCGTTGGCCTCTAATGAAGTTCAAAGGACACAGAAAAGAAAGCTCGTTATGGAGGATGAGATACCAATGGTAAGCAGCAAAATAACCAAGCAATAGTCAGGAAGGCTAGCATGCAAATCCTGATCTCCAAAAGATTGCACTTTCACCACTTCTCTTAAAAACATTTACTTCTTGACTAAAGGTAAGCTTGATTATTGGCATTCGCAAAAGAGAAAACCCAAATTCAAAAGGAATCATGGAAAGTCATATTGTCACTATCATCTTGCAAATGGATATGATACCAATCAATGCCGGAGCTTAGAAGGAATGATCATCAATTTTCTAAGGTAAGGAAAACTCAATCAATTTGTATAAAGATGTTAAATCAATCATCAATAAAGGTCATCTGAATAAAATAAGTGTATGTACCTAGCCATCAAAGGCTTGAATGCAAGATGTCCTTGTCATCAATGGCCATAAGTTTTTAACCCCGTCATCAAAGGCCAGGTTAAAGCGCCTACTAGAGGGAGGCCAAAGTAATCCTTTGGTCCTTTCAAAAGGGCTTGTCTAAAGTTTCTGTAAGACTTCAACCCCTACCTATGTGGCCTGGTTGGAGCGCCTCCTAGAGAGAGGATAGAGTAAGCCTTTAGTACCATCATCAAAGGCTTCACTAAAGCATAGAACTAGGCTTCATTGCCTACCATCAAAGGCCTCATCGAAGCACCTCATAGAGGGAGGTCGGGTAAGTCTTTTGGTCCTATTTAAGATAGCTAACCAAATGCACCAAACAGCAGACCCAAACCATCACCTAAGATGGTGATAAGGGGTTTGAGCAAAAGTAGTTCTCCCAAGTCAATCAAAATCGAAGCCAAGTAGTGCTCTTACATCTATTAAATTTAAGCCAAATAACTGCTCCCGAATTAGTCGAAATCAGAGCTAAGTAGTGCTCTCAAATCTATCAAAATTTGAGCCAAAGATGTGCTCCCGAATCAATCAAAATTTGAGCAAAAGAAGTGCTCCCGAATCAATCAAAATTAGAGCCAATTGTGCTCCTAAGTAATCAAGGTTAGAGCCAAGTAATGCTCCTAAGACGATCAAAATCCGAGACATGTAGCGCTTTAAATCAAATAAAGTTTTCTAAAGGAAGGTTCAACAAATATGGGTTATTTATGTTTCCCAACAAATGCAATTCTTTGCCACCAGACAAGGGACTCTGGACTTCTATTATTACCAGATATAAATATCTGATCTTCTATTATTATTATTACCAGATATGGATTTCTGATCTTTTTCTAATATAGATTTCTAGTTTACCATTATCGATATTAAGATTGGGTTTCTAATCTTCTTCAAATTCCAGATTAAGTTCAAGGCCTATTTAAGTTAGTTTTCAGTTCAAATTTAACAAGAATCTCCATTTATAAAGCAGACTACCGAATGTTCAAACCAAGCTCAATCATCAAAGTTCTTGATTTTCAAGGCTAGTAGAAAGTTAATCTACACATTGGAAATCTCAAATATGAGCGATTTCAGATCAAAATCGAAATTCAATTCACGATTATATACCCTGTATTCGAGGTAACCTTCATTCAATTATAAATTTATTTGTAATATAATACATTACGCACAAAGTGTAGGTACAAAAGTCAAACGGAAAAAGAAGATAGCAAATTGTCACTAAAGCTCAAGATTTTATGCAGTCTCCTTTAAATCTTGGGCAATAATGGGGTCAACAACATGACGAATAGTGGCATCCAGAAGTTCTTTGAATTTCTTTTCTTTCTTCCACACCATATTCGCATCATCAATAAAAGTAATTTGGACATCCAGAGCGTGCTAGAGAGTCTTATTGGCTCCTTGTAAAGTTTTGAATGTGTTATTCAACTCTTCAATCTTCTATTTGAAATTAAATCTCTCATGCTCAAGCTTTTGAACTTTGCTCTCATATTCATTTATATGTTGAGAAACTTTCTCATCCTACTACTTACCAAAATGTTTTATGACCTCGAATTTGACCTTTTTTCCCATGACGAGATTGTTTCATTCCTTAAACCGAAGGCCGGTTTAGCATAGTAGGGAATTCTTAGCTCGCTGAACAACGAGATCTAGTAATTCTTCTGAGAGTAGTAGTAGGGAGACTGGCTTTGCCCTTACACGTAATAAGCTCTAGTGAATGATGGTGAACTTGACTCTTTATTAAGTCCACTTCAAGATCGTTTATTCTTTGATATAATTTCGCTATCACCATGTTAGCTTCGAATGAACAACCAGGCTCGCAGATTGAGTTAGTTCTCTCTTTTAACATTTGAAGCTCTTTCTCCCTTTCTTTAAGTTGCTATTAATACGAGCAATTGTTTCCTTATAAGTCCTAAATGCCGATTTTATATAAAGTAATTCTATGCCACTCTTGTGCCTAAGGATTATACGGGAATCGTAGAGACGAATCATCTCGAGACAATCGTTTTTCTTCCACGTAAGCAGGCAACCCACCCTTAATTTCACAAATTCACGAAGCATCCAGAGAATTAGATTCACACACTAATTGAGTATCCTATTAAGAATAAAGGAGATGAGAATTAATGTACAAAAAACAAAATTTTCTATTAATAATAAGAAGAGTACAAAAGTAATACAAAAATTAAGAATACATCACAATTCTATTTTCAAAATGAAATATTTAATCAACATTCAAAGTCTCAAGACTGCGGTTTTAGCTTTTTCAAATGTTCTATCAGAAAACATAAGTGTAGACTCAAAGGAGGCTTTAATTCCTTTCGGAGTGTAAATAGGAGGGGATCGACGATAATCCCATCCCCAACTGGAGGACTATCATGACCACATATTAATTTTGTGTTGTAGGATCGGATTACACTAAGTAATTTTTCCTTTTCATCACCTAGAAAGATAAGGAAAAAATGAGGATAATGCATGTAAACTTCTTGCATATATATAAGGAAATCATGTCTCGCCAATTGTGATGTTTTAAGAATCAAAGATTTATTTGAAAAGTCTTTCTTTAATTTGATCAGTTTACTTAGGAGAACCATGGGAACTGGGTTGCTCGAAAGACCATTATTCTGTGCAATATGTTGAAATTAAACTAAGAATATAGAAACTGAAATGATAAAGCTCATAAGAAAACTCAGTAGCATACAACAATTATACAAGTCTTTCAGGTTCATACAAAATATATTTCTTGTACATTTTGGAAATGAATCTTTTCCTATTATATTTAAGTTTCTCGATGGGAAGAGAGTGTAAGGAAAAAGGAAGGGGAGCGACTCCGGGAAAGTTCCAACATGCCATGGGATGAGGATCAGTCTTATGTTTGTACAAGTATTTACGGTGAAGGCATCTGAGCAAACCTCCACTGGCATTACCTAAGTATGAGAAGCCGACAATCAAACCCTTGCAATAAACTTTGTACAGGAATTCCACCTAGGCGTCCCTGTCATCGATTAACATCTAGAAAAGGGTCGTCATCTCAACATTCTCCTTCAAAAGCTTTTCCTGATGTTTGCGCCCCCTCTTCATTTGAGGGGCAACTTCTCTCTCTTTAAAAAATATCAAATTTAATGCGCTCACGGCAAGTTTTCAATATTTTCAAACAATGTATTATACTCCTTCATTTCTTTTACCCAACTCTCTGTTTAATCGATCTATGTCTGTTTGCTTCTTCTCAAGCATAACATCATATTAGTATTTTGATTTTCTCTTTAACTAAAATAGTTAATAAATTAAATAAAGACCATTTGATAATCAAAAATATTTGTGTAATGAGATCCATACCTCAGAAAGCAAGACAATAGACAATAAGATTTTCTCCTTGGACTTTGAGCCTAGGGAAGCATTGTCTCTCTTGGGAGAACTGGCCCTGGGAGGATCAGAAACTTCGGTGGCCCTTGCACCTTGGAAAGATGGATCTAGATTAGTACCTGCTAACCTGTCCTTCCCAACCAATGGTCCAGAAATGCCATTTCCACCACCTCCACCATTTTTGTCATTATTATCGTCGTCATTATCATCAGGACCATCCTTGTCATTGTTACCCACATCCCTGTACTCATCATCATCATCCTTCTCCTCTTCATCTGAATCAGTCTCCTCATCAACCGGAGGATCATCAAAAGTTAACAACTTTGCAGCATCAACCTCCTCCTCTTCCTCAGGAACGTGAAATCCCAATGACATCTCTTTAAATTTGCTCATGAACGTCTCATTCGATTCTGAAGGAAGGGTGGGGAAACTGAAGTCCGAACAATTATAAGCATCAGAATAAGCAATGAAGAGTGCCTTCTCATGAGATCTCTCGATAATGGTATCGAGAGTCTTGCCAAGAAAATGGGACACTTTTTGTTTGGCATCTTTAATCATTGCTGCTGACTTGTCTATAATATCCTCCTTCCTTTCTAGCTTTATATTGAGAGATGTGGTCTCTACCACAAGCCTAACTTCTTTCATTTCAGCTTCTTTAAGATCGAGTTCTAAAGCCGTCACCCTATCGTTTGAAGTTTGAAGTATAGCTTTCATTTCTTCAAGAGGGGTAGCTAGCTTGCTTTTCTCTTACATAGCTTCATCTCTTTCGATGGTTAAGTCAATAACAATACTATTAAGTGAGGAGTTTTCCTCCTTTAGCTTAGACATTTCATTTGACGACTCCTAATCCTCATCTTAATGTGAAAGTAGATGCTTGGTAACCTAGAATGGATAATGAAACTTGAATACATGAGATATTAAGAATTTAAAGCAGCTAGACATAAGGGGTACATAATAGTAAGCGTTATCTAAGAAGAGTAAATCAATGATCTCGGGTGTAGGAAGAAGGTTGCAATGGCTGGGAAGTAGCAAGGGAAGGAGATTAAATTAATATTGAAGAAGGTTGTTATATTTGTTTATAGAAGCCGACGATTGAGGCTTAGATGGAAGAGATCTCTTTGGAGTAAAAGAAAACCCAAGCTCTTTGCAAATATGATTCAAGGCTTATGGGGAGCTTGGGATGGTAATATGGTGGAACAAGTCCAGAGAACCCTCTATTTCAATCACTTTCTATGTTTCATCTATGGCAACATTAAGATTCGTTTTGTCTCCGGCCACATCAAGTTTTGGATTTTCAGGGTTTGAGTGAGCACCAACCAACCCATCTTCTCCTCTAATGGTTGGAACTTGCATGTCCATAGTCTTAGGCTTCTTGCTAGGAGTAGATGTAGCAATAAAATTATCAGCCATCTTTCTTTTAACAAGAGAAAACAAAGTGGAAATAGCCTCTTTAAGAGATCAAGACTTGAGAGCTTGAAATAACACAGAGGCGTCATCCTTCTTTGGTTTATCTTTGGAGGTGTCAATGGTGACTTCCTTCCGTATGCGAGCAACAACCAAAGTAGATGAACCTAGACCAAAGGAGTAAATTTGTGAAATGATATTACAACAAATTTTGAGTGATTGCAATGATATCTTACCAGGTACCCTGTGTTAAATGAAGGAATTAGATGAGAAAGTTCAGGATTGCTTATTGCCAATGAACCCTTGCCCTTAGAGTTACGTTTTACCATTGGAGGTTCTTCTAGGATTTTATTCCCATCGAAAATGATAGAGTGTTGACGAATCTTGGATAGAACTAACAAACTTAGCCTATTCCCAATTGTTTATGCTGCTTTAGTTAGTAACAGCACGAGTTTCTAATCCTCTGAGCTTAGTTTCTTAGAGGCAGAATCTGAAAGGGAGACATTTATTAGTAAAAAAACAATAATAAACCAGCATAGAAAAAACGAGAACGAGAAGTTTACCAGTAGTAGAGAAAGTCCCTTTAAGAGCAAAAAATCATTTTACAAAGAAAAATTGAGTTTTCCATGTTTTTGCTTTATTGAGAGTCTAAGAAATTAAGCCTTTTGGGTAAGGATGGATTCGATATAACTGATGACCTAGTAGATCACCAACTTTAGCAGGGCCAGCGATATGATGAAAAATATTGGAATTAAGGGATGAGAGACTGGCTTCACGAGCCAAGACTTCTAAGCAAGTTAGAATTAAATTTCAAATTGAATTTGAATATCGGTTTTGGAGTATTTTTATGTTTTTCTTCGATTTCGAGCACTGCTTCTTCCAAACGAATTTTGAGATAATTTTTAAATAAATTAACTTTTGAAATTGTTATTATTAATATTTTTAAACTATTTTTAAATTATTTTTAATTATTTAAAATATATTTATTTCCTATAATAAGGAGAAATTTCAATAAATTGCTTTCAAAATGATTTCGAAAAATTGTTTTAACATCCCGTTTTCTCTAGAAAATTATTTTATAAATAATATATACTATTTTTGCACTTTTCGAACGTATGAGGAAGAGAATTAAACAATTTAGTAAACGCACATGTCCTATACCACGTGTTTTACTAAATCGTTTAATTCTCTTCCTCATACGTTCGAAAAGTGCAAAAATAGTATATATACATACACATACATCAAATGTAATACAACCCGTCACAAGTGGTATTCTACCACAATATATATATACACACATCCCCACAAAAGAATAGATACATCATAAGGTTCTCAAACAAAAGACTACTAAACATTAACTATGGCATAACCAAAGTCGATGAAGAAGCCCGAAAGGTAAAGCTAGCATAGGTCCAAATGCTAACCTTCAACTTGATCTGACCCGAGTAATAAATACACGGGTCAGGCTAACTAGAACTTGATATTAACAAAAGATAAAGGAATATATGTGCATAAGGGAACTCTTCCTTTAATTAGAAAGGAATGATATAGGAAAGTTTATTTATAAAACTAAGAATAATTATTCCATAAAGGCTCAAGGTTAATCACATGATAAGGTTTAACATTTCATAGATGTTTCACATTCAAGGGATATATAATGTAAGTGAACATAAGCAACATATAAGACATAAGTGAAACCAAAAGCAAGCTATGACGCCCCACCCCGTGACCCACATTAACAAAGAGAATTACTGGGTAGTTCTGTCTGCTAATGCGGAGAATAGGGCTGGTTAAAGACGACCATCATAGTCTTGCATTAGGTAAGAGCTAAGTATGTTGATTTGGTACTCGTTTTTTTATTTTGTATTAAGTGTTCGACATACTTAATTCCTATCTAATACACTACCATGGTGGCTACATGATCAATTCAGAAACAAAATATAATAACATCAACAATCTTAAGTCACAAAACAGTAACATAGATAATAGACATATACACATACATCAAATGTAATACAGCGAGTCACAAGTGGTATTCAACCACAATATATATGTGTAAGAATTTGGTAAAACCTAGATCGATGTAGTGTCAGATATTTCTGATACTTCAAAACAAATTCAGAAAAAGGAAGATATCTGGTATGCCATATGTGGATAGTAGAAAAGGAGAAATATCCACCTCGAGGATTGTAAATGCTATCTGGTGATCCTGCTAGGATAGCTTCAACCCCATTTTTTCAGAATTGGTTAAGGATGGAGTCCACCTCAGCCTGGGAGGTGACATATGATGGCTTGGAGACAATATCTTCTTTCTTGTTGCCTGAGGGTGAAGGTTTGGTCTCTTTAACGGTCCTCTTCAAAGACTTCTTTCCAGACTGGTGGCCTTCCATCTTCCTACCAGGTGATAATACTCCAAACTTGAGAAAATATCATGATTTATAAAATTTTCATGCATGCTAATACTAGATCTAGAAGTTGTTATTTAGATATTCTACCATTTTCCAAAATGACTATAAGTATATTAATATGAAACAATGACACTCAAGTAACATTGATAAAAATATTTAAAGGGGGCATGAACTTCACTCTTGTTAACTTCATGAAAAAGCTAAGAATGGAATTATCATGAGAATATGGGTTAAACAATTTGCAACCCATTATAATATGAAGGCAGTACATTAAAACTGATGGCAAATGAACCTTATAATCATCCTTAATTCCAAAGTGAAATAGTGTCGATAGGAAAGCATTACTTATAATATTAAGAATAGTTGTGGAAATATAAAAAGCAAGGTATTCGCTATTGTCGATAAGCTAGTTAGTGCTGCATTTTAGACGAAGCAAACATCATTTAAGGGTATTAATAAGAGCGTCGACAAGGTGAACTGAAAAACTTATTGTCAGCAACCTCTAGATTTTCGATTAAAAGCAACCTCATTTCGACTTAGTCAATTAGACATGAGTGACAGTGACACCGTCAATCTTGAATAATTCAAGAGGATTAATATTTACTGCAAACTAATATTGAACCAATGAACACCGCCCTTAATCGACTTAGGTATCCTAACAGTAATACAATCAATGACATCGACTATTTCAACAAGCTATACCGTAATCACTTGTAATGTAAAACTTTTAGTGGAATAATATAAGGCTTTCATCAAATACGAAAACTCAATAATTTCGTGAATAGTAATAGTGATGATAAGGGTTAAGGCTGGAGCGGCGAGGTTCGAAGTCATGAACGTCTTCGTTGTTAATTGAACTCCAAAATGATGATAGATTCTATATCAACGTTAATTAAAATTAAAGCTCGATTAAACAATTCAAACCCAAACCAACAATTAGTAAGAATTAGTGACAATTTAGGTCGAGATGGTAGTAGTGGATTCGGGTCTGGTAAGTAACCTGCTTCAAAACAGAAAATCCCAAATTATAAATCAATACTTGAGTAACCAATCAATTTAAAGTTAATAAAGCACCGTTGTGAATTTAACGGCCAACGAAGTTAATAAATAGAGTTTAATAATGTAATCTGAGGATTGAAACTGACGATTAAGCCCAATTCTCAAATTTCGATTAAAACCTAATTTCAATTTCAAACACGAAGGATGAATAAACTAATTAAATGAAATCATACTTTGGTTAGAAGATTTACATTTAAAGAACTTGAGTTTGAAAATGAATTTGGAAGCTTAACACTTGTTTGAGTATTTCGAATTGCATATAAAAGGAGAGGAAGAAGAGGCTCGTATATTTATAGAGAAGATGAGCTACTAGATCCATTGGATCAGTTTTAAACCAACAAATGGATGAACGTGGGAAGGCCAAAAGGTGGGAAAATGAACGTCTCCAACATTATTTACTTGAAAAGTCAATTGCTCCTCTATACTAGGGGACAAATGTTACTAGAATAAATCTCATATAAAGAGTTCGAGTTGCCGCTAATAAGCAGTATTAAGGCGACAATGTCAGTGCTAGTAATTGCTCCTTGATAACTTCGCATGTTATGGCCATTTTCGAAGATATAGAGCCATCAGTATACTTGGGGATGGTTTGGAAGAGCTAGAATGTCGCAGCTCAACCACAATAGAGTGAACATAATGCTACATATGACGAAACAAGCGAAGAGATCAAATGTAACTCAGCTCGCAAGATATTAGAAGGTGACAAAGTTATCACAACATGTTCCATTGAAGTGAAAGCCATGACCATCTTGCACCTCGTAAGTACTTCGAAGACATTACAAAAGTTTACACCAGCGATATCGATGACAAACGTCGTCGATATCCATGAAGGACGTCGAAGTCATCGCCGAAACCAATGATGAAGTGTGACTAAGACCCCAAAGTACTGTATTGAGCCCACACTAGCCGTCCGAAGACCTTAAGGCAGCTTTGAAGATCATAACAATTTAGGGATATTTCCCTTTACCAGCACCAATTGATGAAAAATTCAAAGACATCAAGTATGAGACAATGCCTCCTCTTACATGTGAAATCCAGATGTGAAGACCAAGGCCAACCTAACATAGTCGAAGACAAGTCCTGCTGAGATTAATCCCGTCGAGAGCATACTATCGAAGAGGTCAGTACTAATATTGCCGAAATCGGTCTTAGTTGAAGACATGAAGGCAGGGTAGTGGCCGCTCACCTCTGTAAATATGACCCTCGGGGTGCCATTTTGGGGGATGAAATTTTTCCTCTTCTCTCATTTCTTACATTGTAAGCCCTAAATCAATTTGGGAATTTTAGAGCATACCGTAATCAGTTTGAAACTATGATTTGAACATATTTGTGGCTTCGCACATTGTATATTCGAACTACTATGACTTCGTGACTGGCATAGCAAAATTGACTTCGATCCAGGAACTTCAAATTTGTACTCGCTTTCCATATGTGACTTCGAGCCATCCATATGACCATGATTGTGTCAATGACGTCATGGAAAGCAATGAGAGACCTCTTCAAATTGATGACTTCGACAAGCCTCTTCGATGCTTCTTATTGATTAGCCTGGTTTCCTAATCACTTTGAGGTTAGCGAATTTATTCGTTAACAGATTTGTTTGGCACCATCTCATGTAATGACCTCTACTTGGATCAGAATCCTTATCACCGTCTTAGATGAAGATTTAAGTCTGCCATATGGTGCGTTTGGTTAGTTATCTTAAGCAGAACCAAAGACTTACTCGACCTCACTCAAAGAGGTGCTTCAATGAGGCCTTTGATGATGGCATGGGAGACTGGTTCAGTGGTTTGGTCTGGCAAAAGTCTTACCCATCCTTCCTCTAGTAGGCCTTTAGTGAGGCCTTTGATAATGGCACTAAATATTGGTTCAATGCTTTAGTGAGGCCTTTGATGATGACACTAAAGGCTTGCTCCATCCTCCCTCTAGTAGGCACTTTAGTGAGGCCTTTGTTAACGGCAATTATGTCTTGTTCGGTGCTTTAGTAAGGCCTTTGATGATTGCACTAAAGGCTTAATCAGTCCTCCCTCTATTTGTCTAGGCAATCTTAGTGGGGGACAAAGGCTTTAGCCCCTTACTACCATCTTGGGCAATAGTTTAGGCATTTCCTTTTGTTTTAGGATAATCTTACTCCTCAACTATGTAGATACACTTATTTCAACTTCTTCATTCATCGATTATTGGAAAATACAGTCACAAATGCTCAACATTCTTTATTCCGACTATTAAGTTTCCATCAGATCGTCATAGCTTATAAGTCTAGGGGGATTACTTTGTGTATGAATAAGGGTCTTTTCCAATTTGGCCCCGAGCGGTCTATCTGCTGGATTCTTAGTATTTGTCATTATTCTTCAAAGCACTAAATCTCCTTTTTGAAATGGTCTTCCTCTTACTCTAAAGTTATAATACTTGGATATTCTTCGTTGATATTCAACCATTCGTATAGCTGCTTCATCTCTCAATTCATCGATTAAGTCCAGGGCCTCTCTCTTTAATTCTTGATTTGGATTAAAAGCATATGCAATTTTTCAATGAGAAGATACTTCAATCTCAATTTGAAGCATGGCTTCACATCCATATGTTAGGGAATTTGGAGTATGACCTATTCAAGTTTTAGTAGAGGTTCTATATGCCCATAGAACGAGAGGTAGTTCCTCTACCCAATTTCCTTTTTCTTTGTCCAACCGATTCTTTAGGAAGGTCTATACATTTTTATTTGCTGCTTCAACAACTGCATTTTCTTTGGGATAAGCTATAGTTAAGAAGCTCTTGATGATTCCATTCTTATTACATAATCGGATGAATTCTTCGCTTTAAAATTGAGTTCCATTGTTGAATATTATCTTGTATGGAATTCTGAATCTAGTAATAATATTTTTGATTATAAACTTAAGAACTTTTTTAGAGGTAATGTTTGAAAGCGGCTCAACTTCTACCTACTTCGTGAAGTAATCAATGGCTACTACCGCGTACTTAGCTCCACCTTTGGATATAGCTAGTGGCCCAATTAGATCAATTCCTTATACATCGAAAGGCCATGGACTTATGATAGAAGTCAATTTGCTTGATGGCAGATGTGGGATCTTAGAGAACTTTTGACATTTTTCACATCTTCTTACATAATCAATGGCTTGACTAGTCATCCGAGGCCAATAGAAGCCTTATCTCATAACTTTCTTAGCCAACTTTATACCATTGGAATGGTCTCCACAGAATCCATCGTAGGCTTCCCTTAGTAATTTTGCTCCTATTTCTAGACTAACACATCTTAAGTAAGAGAGCGAATGTCAATTTTTATAAAGTACCCCATTTGTCATGATAAAAGTTAGGGCTTGGCATTTTATTCTCCTTGCCTCCTTTTCATCTATTGGCAGCCTTTCTTTTGTTATATATTGGAAGATAGGAGTCATCCAATTATTTTCATATTGATTATTAACTTCCGTATGAGGAGATTTTTTTTGAAGAATCCCATTTTCATCTTATTTCTCCTTATATGCTAAGGCTTGAGACCTGGTCAACACTAGGGAATAAATTTCTAGATTGGGGGCATTTCTCCTTTATACTAGGATTCACTTGGTAGGCTACTGACATGATTCGAGTTTTTAGTGACCCTCACGAGCTTGCCAACTTAGCCAAAGAACCAGCTTGGGTGTTCTTGCCTCTTGGCACTTGGTGTATTGAAAAATCTTCGAATTAAGTTAACGTTTTCAATATCCTTTGACATATAGAGTTAGTTTGGTGTCCTTCGTCTGATACCTCTGGCTTAGCTAATTTACTATTAATAGTGAATCACTCAATTCTGAGGATTTTCAATTGAAGGGCTAGGGTAAATCCTGCTATCATGGATTCATATTCCGCCACATTGTTAGTGGCTAGAAATCCTAACTTCATTGCTTAATGCAAACGATGTCTATTGGGATTATAATCACATATCCGACTCCGGCTCCTTATTCATTTGAGGCTCCATCCACAAATAGTTACCACATAGTTTCATATCGTTTTTCTTTTTTGTTGCTCTTTAATGAACCCTATACATTCATTGACAAAATCGGCTAGAGTTTAACCTTTAATTGACACCAGCGGTAGAAATTCGATATCGTATTGGCTAAGCTCTATTCCCCATTTGACTAATCTTCCTAAAGTTTCTGGTTTACTGAAAAACTGCTTGAGTGGGTAATTGGTTAAGACTTTGATTGGATGTGCTTAAAATTAAGCGCTTAGTTTTCACACGGTGATCATTAAACAGTACGCCAATTTTCCTATAACTGGATATATAGCTTCCACATCTTTGACTCTTCTATTGGTATAATATATCGGAAGCTAAATTCTCTTCTCTTCTCTTACTAGCACTGAGCTAACTGCATTTTCAAAAACCGCCATATAGAGAAAAAGGTTTTCCCCATCCACAAGGCTACATAGAATTTGTGGTTTTTCCAAACGATCTTTCAGCTCTTTAAAATCTTTTTGACAATCCTCACTCCATTTAAAGTTTTTCTTCTTCTTAATCACATTGAAGAATGGGATGCATTTTTCAGTGGCCTTGGAAATGAATCTGTTCAATGCCGCCACTCTCCCATTTAGGCTCACTACACCTTTGCATGTCTCAGGTTCTGCCATATCTCTAGTAGCTTGAAATTGGTCAGGGTTAACTTCAATTCCTCTTGCACTAACGATATATCCCAAGAATTTGCCAGACTAAATTCCAAAAGAACATTTTTATAGGTTATGCTTCATCTGATATCTTCGTAATGCATCGAAAATTTCTTCTAGGTGTTTTAGATGATTGCTTCTCTCCTAAGACTTGACCAACATATCATCCACATACACTTTCATGTTTCAGCCAATTTGTTCTCTGAACATTCTATTCACTAGTATTTGGTATGTTGCTCTGGCATTCCTCAATCCAAAGGGCATTACTTTGTAGCAATATGTCCCCCAATCTATTATAAAACTGGTGTTTTCCTTATCTGGTTTAAACATTGGAATTTGATTGTATGCAGAATAAGCCTCCATGAAGGATAAGAGTTGGTGTCCTTTTGTTGCATTGATTAACTGATCTATTCTCAAGAGAGGATAACAATCTTTTGGGCAAGCCTTATTCAAATCAGTGTAATCAACACACATTCTTCACTTCTCATTGGATTTCTTAGCCAACACTGGATTTGCTAACCATTTCGGATAAAGTACCTCTTTGATAAATATGTTTTCGAGCAATCTTTTGACTTCTTCCTTTAAAGCATTGGACCAAACTTTATCAAAATGTATTTTATTTTGCCGGATTGGTGTGACATTTGGGTCTATATTCAAAGCATGGCACATGATGGTTAGATCTATTCCAATCATATTTGAGTGGGTCTAGGAAAATACATCTTTACTAGATTGAAGCAACTAAATTAGCTCTCCCTTGAGTTTGCTATTCTTATTTTAACTATCTTCATTACATCGGCCAAATTCAAGCATATTTCCTTAAGATCATTTGTGGGTTTCATTCTCTCGTTTTCGTTTCTACAGTCTAATTCAGTGATAATTTCCTTACCTTCTATTTCATCTTATATCAAGTTTGTTTCCTTCCTTTTCTTTTTCTTTTCAGAGAAGTCAAATTTTCTCAATGCATGTTTAGGCTCTGTTTTTACTTTGGTTGATGAGTTTGAGGAATCATCAACCAAAGGCTTTTTAGTATTAGTTCTAACCGATTCATTTTCCTCTAAATCATAACAAGAAGAATAGTCTCATTTATATTGCTTAATAGTGGAAAAGTACATCTCACGAGCACTAAATTATTCTCCCTTTATAATCCCCAACCCACTTTTGGTTAGGAACTTCACCACCAAATACTTTGGCGAAACATAAGCATCGATTTTTTCCAAAGATGGTATTCCAAGAAGGTGATATAATACAAAGGTTGATCTATGATGACAAAGAGAGTCTCAAAGGTCCGAGAACGCGGTAGAACTCACATTTGCACAAGAAGTCTTATTTGTCCTACAGGAGTTGACCCTTTATTATTGAACCCAAAAATAGGTTCAAAACTCAGCTTAAGTTTTTCTTTTGGAATTCCCACTTGGTCAAATGCATACTTGAAAATTACGTTGACCGCACTTTCGGCCTCTACCAAAATTTTAGTGACCACGGAAAGTCCAATTTGCACAGTGAGCATAAGCGGATCATTATGCAGATTGTAACACCCCTAATTTTTATTAACATTATTCAGAAGATTTAAGTAGATAAATTAAATGGAATAATGTAAATATTAGAGTGATAAGGGGATTGAGATTTGAAAATTTATTTAGAGGCCAGGCTTAATTAAATAAATGGGCTTATGAATGGTTTTATATGTAAATTAATTAACGCAAGGGTATTATAAGGTAATTGCCGCACCATTACCCTTATAATCTCATTTCCACTTTCTATTCACATTCTTTTTTTTTCAAAAAATTTCAAAAATGTAAACAACAGAAAGCACACCGGCTATTACGTAGGGAAGAAAAGGGGGAAATCAATCTAAAGATAAGAAATCAAGTAAGGGGAATTAATCCAAGATCAAATCTCAAATTCCTTATCCTAACCTAGGTGAATAATAATTAAAACCATCTCCATTTTTGTTTTTAATGATAATTTAATTCCGGGTTTAAGTTTAAATCCATTATGATGATTTTTGACGACGATATGCTTGGATTTCATGATATGATATATTCAAACAAGTTTGTTTGATAATTGTTTTATAAGGTTTTAAGGCTAAATCATTTATTTTGGATTTCGAATGCTATGAGGAATTTATATGTATTATGTAAAACATTTATTTGGAGATGGGTTCTAATTTCCAAGATATGGAAAATTTATTAAGAATTTTCAAAGGAGAAAATGAATAATTTGGGTTTAAAGTTATTTCGGCTAGTATATGGAAGAATTTGGGTCTGAAATTTCTATATGTTAGATAACATATTAAAAGTGAATTTACGATTTTTTGAGAATTTTTCCTAGGTAATTTATTATGGAAATTAAATTACTTTAGATAGTGGACTTAAATATTTTATTTGTTTTGCTTAAGGAAAGGCTTATTTGTTAAATTATTTAATTTAGATATGAAATAATTATGGCAGTTTTATTTTGGAAAGAATTTGAAAAGTTTATGGCAACCAATTAAATATTTATAAATAGGCAGGTTAGTTAGAAAGCAATTACTTAAAATTATGTTTCGCCTCTTTTAGACGCTACCTATCGACCCGGTACTTCTGCCTCAACCAAGTCGAAACCAATACACAAGGTGTCAATAAGTTGGTACATAGTGGAGTAGAAAAAGGCGAAAGGTATGATGTCAAAACATAGCTTTCGAAGGGGTCGAAGCCTTTGTTTCACTTTCAAAAGATATGTGCTTGCCTTGTTTACAAAAAAGGATGCTTTCGAAGGGTTCGAAACCCATTTAAATAGCTTTCAAATACTTTGATACCTTTTTGTTTCAAAAAGACAGCTTTCGAATGAGTTTCCTTGTTTTTAAATTAAAGCTTTCGAAAGGGTAGTTTCAAACTAGTCGAAACCTACTACTGACCTTATGCCTTTCGAATGGAATGAAGTCATCAACTGATTCAAAAGGTAGCTTTTTTATTATAAATGAAGTAAGCCACTTCCTAAAGCTTTCAAAAGGGTTTAATGGTTTCAAAGGCAATATCTTTGAAAGGGGTTTTGAAGCTATCCTTCAAATGTTTTACTTAAATGATTTAAGCTTTCAAAAGGATGGTTCCGAAGCCATCAATTTTCCTCAAACTCTTTTATATGAAGTATAATGGTTTCGAAAGGAGTGCTTTTAATATATTTTTAGAATAAACCCAATGGTTCGAAAGGGGTACTTTCAATGGTTTCGAAGCTATACTTCTAAGAGTTAATAAGCAATACTTTAATACATTCGAAAGGTACGCTTTGATGGTTTCGAAAGAGACGTTTTAAAGTGCTTAGAAAGGCATATGCTTAGTGTATTGAAAAGAAGATTTGAATGCTTTCGAAGGAGGTTATCCAATGGTTTCGAAAGTATAAGTTTAAGGTTTTGAAAGCCTTAGTTTTCAAAACAAAAACCCAATCTCATTTTTAAAGGAAAAATCATGGCATAAATAAAGGAGTTGAAAAATGACTTTTAAGTAGTGATTTTTTGAAGGAGCTTTCATTGATAAAATAATAGTTTAAAGGGATTACCATGTTTCATATGAAAATGATTTCAAGGGTATTAAACCACAGGTGTTAGTGTTATTATGTTTTCTTCTTCTAATATATATATATATTCACTTTTAATGGACCTACAGCTGAATTTTGGGCAAAAATGGCAGAATAACCAGCTAGGTTGACCCAATAGTGAATATAAATTGAGTTAACTCCTGTGTGAGTAGAATTGCTTCCAGGAGGTCAGTAGATAGAATATAGAATGTATAAATATTGGTCAAAGAAGTTGTCAGATAGACAAGTTCACTGTAAACCCATGAAAATTATGTTTAAAAAGAGTTTTTGTCAGGGGCCAGTAGGTTTGTAGTGAACCCATGAAAGCTATATCCAGATAAAGTTATTGACAAAAGTCAATAGGTTCCTAGTCAACCTATGAAAATGAGGATATGAGGGAAGTTATTGGAGATACCAATAGGTGTAGGGAGAACTCATGAAACAATAAAGTTATTGGCTGGGGCCAATAGGTTCTTAGTGATCCAATGAAATCTATTGAACTGGGCAGGGAGTCCATAAGTGTTAAACATGTTATTAGTAAGCCCATGAAAACTAATAGGTTAATAGTGACCCTAAAAACTACAACTGAGACAAATAGTCAAAACGAAAGGGGATGGGTAAATCCAAAATTGACTTACTTGTTTGCATATCATCATAATATTTTAAATTTCTATGTTTTAACCATTGTGGATGCATGAGCATGGTATATGGTTTTTATAAAGTTTTGGATAAGATACCAGTGAGGGGAAAACCCGTTCTGCTAAGCGGTGTGGTCTTACTAGATATCTAAATATTTTGAGATGGTAGATTATTATTCATGCCAGGCTTTATGTTTGACTCGAAGTTTATGTTTCCCCTTAAACTCTCGAGTGCTCAATTAATTTTGAGTAGTTTGAGAGTTGAGCATTTCAAGTACCTCATTAGACCAATGAGCTTCCGGCGACGTGCATGAGGCAAGATAGCTATTAAGATTCATCCAAAGGGGCATCTTCATATGTCGCTTTTTGCGTATGTTGTAATAATTATAATTTCTCTGAACGTTGTTCTCGAATATGGGATTATGTAAGAATGTGAAATGATTTGAAATGGAATGTGAAATTTGTTTAATGATTTTAATTATTTTTCCATATCCATATGTTTTTGTTATATCAGTGTATCTAACATTAACGTATTTGGTCGTTGAGGATTAATAACTATGGATGACTACAGTATCTGTAGCCGTTAGTTTTGGGCCTCTAAGCGGAGGATGTTACAAGTTGGTATCAGAGCATAGGTTTATGAAAACTTAAAAGAAATTTAAACCTAAAAGAGTTTTCAAAACATAATCCAATGAATTAGAAAATAAGGTCAGGGTTTAGGAAAACGCTATAGTAACGTACTTGTATTTGATATACGTATATATAAGTACATACTCCCCTTTCTCTTAGACTGTTCTTTTGTATCTTACTATGGCTCGTATGTAGATTTACGAGAAAGAAAATATGAAGGCATGAAATGAAAGAGGAAATCTTGGTGGAGGAAGAACCACAGTAAATGAAAATGTTCGACCACCAGGAGGAACCCAGGTCGATAAGCTAATGCTAATCAAAATGCAGATGCCAATGTAGATGCTAGAAATCCGCCAGTGGATATGGGGATAATGTATCGGCTCTTAGCCAATCTAATAAAGCAGGAGCAGCTGCAGGAGTGGCCGGTAATTTTGGAGGAGTTAATCCCACGTTTCAAATTGGGAATAATTATGCTAAGTTGAGCGAAGATTATACCAGTCTTGGTGGGAAGCCATTTGTGGGAACAGAGGATGCCATAGAAGTTGAGAATTGGTCGTTGCATTGTGAAAGAATATCATTGACTTGGGATTGAATGAAGAGTAGAAAAGGAGACTAGCCTCTAGGCAGTTGCAAGGAGCTGCGCTCCATTAGTGGAATAGTGTTACCGCCAGAGTTCCTGAGGAAGAGTTGACTTGGGCAGAGTTCCGAAGGAGATTCGAGCAGAGATTTTTGTTTGAAGATGCTAAGTCAGCATTGTTAAGAAAGTTTATGGATTTGGTGCAGGGAGAGATATCGTTAATTGATTATGCTATTAAGTTTGATGAGTTGTCCCAATATGGGTATGCTACCATATACACCATCATCAGGAGGAAAGAGAAGTTCATTCGGGGATTGAGGCCCGAGATTGCAAGGACGACCCTGCCACTTCTTCGAGATCCTTGTAATGTAGTTGTGGAGATGGCAATCCGACATGAAGAAATGTTTGCTTTTTGTAGGTAATAAAAGCAAGTTGAAACCCGGGGTTCTCAAGGAAATAAGAGAAAGTTCTTTAAGAAGAAAGGAGCTCAAAAGGAAGAAGCTGCCAAAAAGGCAAAGGATAATTTAGTTTGCTTTAAATGTGACAAGAATGGTCATTATTATCATAAGTGCCGGTTAGGCAAGGGGAAGAAGGCTGCATAAAAGAATGAAGTGCTTCAACTCCGACTAAGTTGGGGATTATGAGAATCAGTGTTTGAAACCAGGTACAACGGATAAAGCAAAGGTCTTTGCTATTGAACCATCATATGCTAGGCCAATTGTAGTTGAAAAAGGAAAGATTGTGATGGAAGGTACGCTTTTGATTCGGAGTATACCAGTTAGGGTACTATTGATACCGGTTCATCACATTCATTTATATCTCAGTGTTTGGTTGATAGGTTATGCTTAGATCCCACATACCTTGTTACTTCCTTAAGGGTTGCAAATCCTATAGGAGAGTATGCAACTCTAGGGATGAGATGTGACCAGCTAGAACTTGATTTGTTAGGTCATAAGTTTACATGCAGTCTGTATGTTTTTGATTTCATAGATTTTGGAATCATTTTGGGTATGGATTGGTAGGGAAATATGAGGCTAGGATATTTTTCTAGGATGGGAAGATATCACTAAGACACCCTGATAGTCATAACTGATGTGCACGTAAATGTGCATATTTTTACACCATGTTCAATCTATTTAAATTAAATAAATGATCATATTGGGTATTTTAACTTGTTAAAACCAAAATTCAAATTATTTTCAAATTGTCACATATTCATCTTCATATAAGGGGAAAAATGGTCATTTTTGTGCATTTATTAATTGTAAAAATTTACTAGGAATTTTCTGTGTTGTTTTGTAGGAAATTTAGTGAATTTTACAAGTAGTTTCATGATGATATATGCATGCACAAGAGTTAAGAGAATAAATGAAGATGGAAATAATTCAAAGTGAAGATCATGTAGGACCCCACTTACCCACCTACTTTAATGTACACTTAGGAGCTAATGCAGATGCTAAAAGGCCATTAAATCTTCATGCATACTTATTGGATGATTAATGGATGCTAATGGTTACTTGACCACCACACTTCCTAAGAGGTAGTTTGGGCATTCCCCAAAAATATGGATTAGGGTTTCTAACTTGTTTAAATACCCCATATCTTCATGTAACCTCCTTTTTTCTCTTAGTTATTTTAGGCTCAAAAATAAAAGAAAGCTCTCTTTCTCTTTTCATGGCTACTTAGCCATTTTTATTTCATGTGATCTTTCTTTTTATGAAATGTTAGTTAATGTTCTATTACATTTACATGTTCTCTTTCTTATGTTGTTAGTAGCTTAGTGTTCATTTCCTTTTACTTAGCTTTTCTTTTCATTTTACTCTCTTTTTCCTCTTGTTTATTTCATGTTGCTTTCTACATTTGTTGGTTTAATAACAAATATGAGAGGCTAATCCCTACAATTTAGGGGTAATGAAGCTCTCTTGAATCATGTGGATGCAACATAATTTTTCATTTATGTCTCTTTTGTGCTTAATGGAAAGTTAGATGTTTGTGTGATTTTGTGTTTAATATTGAGTTTGATAACTTATGTTGTTCAAAACAAATAATCTATGCTTAATCATATGAATCACTAATTACCTCTTCATCTACATATGATCATCGTAATGGAAGTGGCTTTAGAATCAAAATTTGATGGTTAATGTTTCTAATTCAATAGTTAATAAGCCATACTTAAAATATATTCTACTTTTAATTTCATGTCATTTTCATTAAGGTTAGTAAGTGGGCTAGAGGGTGCATTAAAGTTTGATGGTTTAAGTGTGTTAATTAATAACACAATTAGGCCATGCTTATGATAAATGCATCAACTAAACTCACAAATGACCGAAAAGAGATCATAGTTTCATTATGTTGATTTATGTGATCATGAGAGGGGATTTGCCTCTAAATTGCTCTTTAATCTCATATTTTTATTCTCCTTAGTTTTAGCTTGTTTTTACTTTCTTTTAGTTAGTTAACAATCCCTCGACTTTGGTTTAATTTGATTAAATAGATTTTTAAAATCTATTAATTCCCTGTGGATCGACCCGTACTCGCCACGTACTACAATAATAAGCCGTGCACTTGCGGTATAAATTTTATTATAAATTTTTCGATGGTTTTCTAATCCGATAGAAATTCCGTCGTTAAACAAGTTTTTGGCGCCGTTGCCGGGGAGTTGTTTTGATTTTAATTTTATATTCTTCGAATTATTTTTCATTTGATTTTATTTTGTGTGTTTAAAAATAAATTGTGTGTTTGTTTGTGCGATTTTTGTGTGCATTTTGTTGTGTGCTTGACTTGCTTGTTTTCTTTTCATTTGCATTCAAAAAAAGCACAAACACAATTAAAAAAAAACTTTTTATTGCATTTCTGTTTTCTGTTACAACTTTTGTTACAATTTTCAAAACACTGTTACAAAGCAAAAAAAAATTCAAAATACTGTTACAATTTCTGTTTTTATTTCCTCTATATTTTCATTTCTGTGCACAGTGCACAGCCGAAACAACCCCCTTCTATTAACACTACCATCTACCTATTGCTTGCTGCTTCAAATTCAAACCATCTTCTTGCCTATACCACTACTACATCATCACAGAACTCATTCACTTCCACAAGCAAACTTCAAATTTCCAAACAAACCACTTCCCTATGCCATTCTCTAAACAAAACCGTGCACCCTATATTCACTAATCTACCAACAGTTCACCACAATTCACTCTGACCATTTATTCACAACATCAGAGACCATTACAACATATATCATCAATTTCCCACCATTGTCTGCACTTCACACACCACACTTACCTCTCTTCACATACATCCTCTCTGCAAAACTTCAATATTCAACATTTCTGACCACTACTTCACAGACTCCCAGTCATAGTTCCACCACCACAAACTGCTCCAGAAACCAAACTATCTCCTCCTCCCTGTCAATCAACCTACAACAACCATTACAAACTGCTAACTGTCGACCAGACCTCAGTGCAAACTCCACAGACCACTACTACAAACCATCTACATTACTGCCACTTCACCCAAACTATTTCAAAACTGTCATCAGATATCACTCCACAGTATAGTGGAACACACTTCTACAAACTTCACAGCCCTGACCTACACCACAAACATCACATACTTTCACAATCCATCTAACTCCTCTACATACCATCGATACATATACACTGCACATCCCTATCACAACATTTCGATCAAAACAATTACCCATAATTTTATCCAATAGCCACAATCATCGCTTCCAAAGACCGACTCCAATCTCCTTCTCCATACTACAGCATCCACTATGAACCACTGCTGTCTACTACTTCCAAACATCTACCACCACAACTACTTAACCTCTGCCAAGTTCACCCATAGTCGAACAACCGTTCTGCCACACCAACCATCAGAGAATACAACTGCAAACTCCAATGCTTCCCAAATAGTCACTGCAAACTCGAACATCAATAAACTGCCATCATCTAACTCCAGACAACTCGCAAACGAACACCTCTCTCTGCCGAGCAATCTGCAACCACGATAGCAAGTCCCCACTTCCACCTCACTGCGACCAAAAAAAACAAGCCAAAACACAGTGCTTCGAACAATCCGACAACCATCAAATTCACTTCTGTCAAACTCCACTACCACTGTAGTTTCACAACCTCTTCTGATCTTACCCTACTGCACTTACCATTCTGATCACTTCCACAACCACTAACAACAAACTCCAGATTCCAAGACACGAGGACGCGACCTCCACCTGAGCTTCACAGAAATTCACTACTACTTTCCTCAGCACTTTGCAACTGCTCATAACCATCTTCCCATACAAAAGTTCCCCCCTAAACATCGCTACCCAGTCGCCTGCAGCCGATCAAGCTTCTCAGATACCCAAACTAGACTTCATCAATTCGAACTCCCACGACCAAATCTCCACGAGCAACTACCTCCAAGTTCAACTTGCAAATCTTTTGAGACCACCACCGCCTTGCTTCGACAACCTACATACCACCTACATCACCCGATAGCACTCCTCAATCATCGAATTTCACAATCAACTTCCAACCACGAACTCGAAGCACAGCCTCACCGCAATCCCCAGTTCGCTACTTCGATTCAACTTCCACCACCAAAACCAATTGCCCGCAAGACCAATTCGAAACCACTTCGCACCCTCCTCCTATCGAGAGAGAAATCCCCTCGAACCTTATCACAAACCACAGTCAAATCCAAATCGAACACGATTCAACTTTGCGCATCCCTATCCAAAAATCGCAATTCTAAATTTAGCAAGCAATCTCGAATTTTGGCTTCGTGAATATACGAAAAGAGCAGAGAATTTCATTGTGAATTGAATTTTTTTTAGAGAAGAGAACGAGTTGCTTTCATTCGCAAGTCGATTTTGAAATATACAAAACTGATTGGGCTACTTTCAGTGGGCATTGAATTTTGTAATTGGGCCGGTGATTTGTAAAGTAGTTTGATTTGAAATTGCAAAAGGGGCTTTGTCTCCTATTTGTTTTCCTTTTTATTGAAAAAAAGAAATTGTTTTGTATATAAAAGATAACTTGTTTTCTTTAGTTAGGTGGTTTGTTTTTATTAATAAAAAAAAGTTTTGATTTCTTTTAGTTGTGATACTTAGTTGAGTGGTTTTAGATTAATTTGTTTTTAGTTTTTTTCTTCTCTCCAAAACCTTAAAAAAACGAGTTTCAATTTGTTTTATTGTCAGGTTATTTAGTTTTCATTTGTTTTGTTTGTTTTGTTTTGATGTGATTTCTTCTTTTTTATATATATAAAACAAAGAACTTGTACATATATCTTGTTTAATTTCTTCTCAGGTTGCCAAAGCAGACGTGAAGAGTTGCTTGCTTCGCTTAGCTTGCCAAAAAAACTGCTTGCTTGCTTATAAATAATATTGCTGCTTTCACCTCTAGTTTAATTTGAATTGCATTATTGTTTGCTTGCTTTTTAAAAAAAATTCAAAGAAAAACAAACCAAAAACAAAAACAAAATTCCATTCGTAGTTGTATTGTTAGTGCACGTTTAATTTCTGCTTTGCATTTCATCCTAGATTTGATTAATAATAACGGTTAGACATCGATAACACTTAATTGTATATTGACAAGTTGTCTTCTTCGAACAATTTAATTTCTTGGTGACTAGGCTATGGTAGAGCAATAACCATTTATAAATATTACGGTGGTTCGTAAATATTATAGTGGTTGTTTCTCTGAAGGTACTTAAACCTTCGGCACATTGCTACGGTGATTCATGATGCATCGATAAATCATGTCCGTTACCTGGTTGAGAACTATCTTGTTTATCTAAGACAATGTGTGATTATACAATTTTGGGTTAACTTAGGATAAATCATTTGTAATTAACCCCTGCATTCATTTAGTTGCATTAGTTCATACATATTTAAAAAAAACTCCTTTTCCTTTGAAATTTTTAAATCCTTTTTCTTTGAAATTTCAAAAATCCAAAAAAAAAATTAGAAAAACAAAAATCCAAAAAAAAAATATAAAACCTTTTCAAAAACAAAGAAAAAATTTGAAAAAAATAAACAAACAACAAAACAAAAATCAATTTCCCTTTTGAAAAATAAATTTTATTCGTAAATATTTTTCCTTTATATATATAAAAAAACCCAAAAACATTCTTGAAAATATCTGAATTTCCATACTCACATGAATTTTACGATAGTTGTGAAAATCAATATAATCCATATAGTTTCACTTCAAATTATTATGTATATTTCAACAACAACTATTGTTTAAACGATTCGAGTTTTGAACCACAATATTTTCAAAATGACGAACAACCCTCGAATCTCGAAAATAGCATTTCATCTCTACTTGAAATCTCTACACAACAAAATCAAATGATAAATGATTTGTGTAATTCTTATTTGTGTGATAACTCAAATCAAAGTTTTCAAAACAATCAAAATTTGAATTCACTTCAAAATTCAAACGATTTCGAGTATAACCTATGCCCATTCAATTTCAAATTTCAAAATGAATTTCAAAATCAAAACAAAAATGTGATCCACTTTTCAAATAATTTTGGCAATGGGAATAATCTCGACTACAATGCGAGTGAAATTTTTTGTTCTCAACAAGTCCAAAGTGAAAATTTTCAAGTTAATAATTACAAATTGGATTTTGTTGAGCAAATGGACGAAACTTACCATGACCACACAGATTTGTTGTTCGAAACATATAAGAAACAATGTGATAAAAAAAATCAAATCCCAACGTGTGACGAGTCAAATGATAATCCATCTTTTACCCAAATCACTGATTTTCAAATAACAACTTTTGAAATTGAAAATAACGATCTTAATGAAGTTGTTGAGAACACGGTAATTGAGTTGGATTTCAATTCTTTCGAGGGTGTGGAACCATATTTAAAATTCAACCTTCCTTTTCTCTATTCCGAAAATTTAAATACAACAACTTTGGATTTTGAACTAAATATATACGATGAAGTTGTTGATAATCCAAATAAGGAAGACAAATTCAATGAACACGATTTCTTTGGACATTTCGAAAATGAGTTATCGAATTCCGAAGGGGGAGACTCAAATCACCATTTTGTTTTTGAAATCAATAATTTTGAAGAAGTTTTCAATGATAAATTTGAATTTCAATTCGGTGAAAATAAACTTGAACTTCAATCAATCGTTTTATCAACCCCAAAAATCATTGAAAATAAAACGACTCGTACAATTTTTAATAAAACGACATTCGTTTTTCCAAATCAACATTCAATTTTGAAATCTTTTACGGTTTTGTTTTCCGAGCTTAAGTTGTGTCTTGCATATTTAACAAGGCAAATGAATCAGTTTTTGGAAGACTGTTTTATTTACTTTTTGACGATATACTTTTTGATCTTGTGTAAATACCGTTAATTTTCATTTAAATAAAGGTTATGTTTTTATTTCTATTTTTCTCCTTCCGCTTGGGTTGACTGTGGGGATACGATCAAATCAAGTGTGGGGGGGAGACATCATCATTTTCGATTTTTCATGGTTTATTTTTAATTTTACTTTCCAAAATTAAAAATAAAATCTCAAAAGAAAAACAAACAAAAAAAATGTTTTTAAGCATTTTTGATTTATTTTTAAAGAAACACTATCGGATAAATATATGGTTTTGGTTTAAAAAATTGAAATTTTTGAAAATTTATTTGTCTTAATAAAAATAAAAATGAAGTTTGATTACAAATAACAATGGTTTAACTAGTATATTGGAAGATTCATACGTGTTAATTATGAAATACATCTTAGTTGAAAATCTTTGTTTTAAAGTGGTTAATTTAAATTCTTCTAAGTTAAATGGTGCTAATACGATTTTGCAAAACACTCTCTTTTTTTAAAAAAAAACAAAAAGAAAAAATACAACAAATGTTTCTTGTATATATGTATAGTTTTCAATAAACACCTAGAGTCATGTGTTCACACTCGTGTGTTCACTCGCCATGCTTTGTACCCTTCTCACGTAAGCCCGAAAGGCAGTGCACGATCGGTATATCTGGCCTCAGTTTATCTAAGTTAGGTGTCTGTGTATAAAAATTATTTTACTAATAACATCTACATTTAATAAGTGTTCACACTTGTGTGTTCACTCGCCACGCTCTGTATTCCCCTCATATTAGTCCGCAAGGCAGTGCATGGTTAATATATCTGGCCTCAGTTTATCTGAGTGAGGCATATGTAAATATTGTTACTATCGATAAAAAATTTAAAAGAAAAAATGGAGAGAGTAAGCAAATGAAATCCAAGCACTATTTTAACTTATTTGATTTGACTTGTTATTGAAAAGAAATGAAAATACCACTTTGATAAACTTTGATAATCAACTAAGGATACATTTCATAGTTACACTTTGTTATCAACCGAAACAACGAGTTAAACTATAGTATATTTGCTTTGATAACTTGATTTTGTTGGATGTTTTGACGAGTAAAATGACTTAAATTTCAAGATAATGACCAAAACTTATATTTAACTTATTTGTGTCTATTTAAAAGTAAATCTTCCATTTGTAAATATTTCCAAAAACTCGCATTCATCTCTTTGTAAATAAATCTTGCATTTTGTAAATATTTCCATTCTGCATTTGGATTTTGTGGGTAGTATCCGCTGAAAACCCTCACGAGACAACACTCGTTCTACTGGGGACACCCAGAGGTTTAACGGCTTGTTGCATACGCTCAATGCAATTGTGCTCCTTATGAAAACGGATTTATCTTAGTTTTTAGTTTATTCGAGGATGAATAAAAAGATAAGTGTGGGGGTATTTGATGTGCATGTAAATGTGCATATTTTACCACCATATTCAATCTATTTAAATTAAATAAATGATCATATTGGGTATTTTTGTAAGAGTACGTGTAGTACTAAGGATCGTGTAATATGGATATATGATAATACAGAGTATAGAGATGATATTAATACTATAAATAGTGCGGAATATAAAAGCAGTATAGTAAAATGACACCAGGAATTTTTATACTGGTTCGAACTTCCCGTTCTACGTCCAGTCCCAGAATACCCTCTGGATTTAAACTAAACCCCTCACTTAACCCGGAGGAATAGGTATACGACACCTGAGCAGCCGAACAGGAATTTTCCGCCTCAACAGCCGAAGAGGACTTCAACTTAATACAAATAGTTTGTTGACGAATGTGTTCTGAATAACACTGATTGTCTTTTGATAGTACAACTTTCCTATAATCAAATCCTCAAGAGTATGTATGTGTGTGAAGATTTAGAAGGAAGATAATCACGTAGAATTGAAGTATATGAATTAGTTCAAGGATTCTAGTGATATTGAATGAGAATAATAGAGAATAGATTTCAGAATTAAAACATGAATTGGTAATTTTAGAAGTGAATTGAATATGTTTATATAGTTGTAGAAGAGTTGTAATCTTTCATGAAGAGTTTTAGTTAACAGTTGTGTCCATACCTCTTGAAATAGAGGACATTCCTCTTCATGAAATGATCGCGTCTCTTCAGAAAACTAGCCGTTTTTCTCTGGTCGGTCGACCGGAAAACCTGGCCGGTCAGCTGAGTTTAAAAACGTATAGAAAACAGAAAGTCACTGTGCACATAACACAGGGTCGGTCGACCGAGGATCCTGGTCGGTCAGCCGACCTGATGTTATTTGCACAGTGTACACTTATATATGTATAAATTAACATGGATCAATTTGTGTGTGTGTGACTACTTGAGGAATGATTTTAACAATATTCTAAGACTCAATAAAATAAAATATTCATACTAATCTCTGGATTGTAGTCTTATCTCCTTTGTAGTTCACAATATACGTTTATTCTCTTTTTGTCGCTTTCATATAGTATTCTCTTTGTATTTCGTCGTATGATCTCTGAAGCTTGTGTCATGAATCAAAACTCATGAATCAACATTCTCCCCCTTTTTGATTGATGACAATACTTATGTGACGAAGTAAAACTTATATGTATTATAATTCTCCCCCTGAATATATGGCGACTTTTCTGCAAAAAACTTGTTAGCTTTCATATATTTCTCCCCCTTTGTCATCGACAAAAAGGAATACTTACTAGATGTAATATGTAAAAGAATACTTGAAATTATGAAATAGCAAGTTGTAAAACAATATGATGCATGTATAGATATTCAAAACATAGCAATAAAAGAAACAAGCATTCATACATTGCATCATCACAAATAAGAGTTTTAAGGTAATACTTACTTTTCTCCCCCTTAATCTGTGCTTGCATTGTTTATTTCTGAAAATTGTGTTAGAGCAATATCTTTCTCCCCTTTGTCATTGACGAAAAGGAGAGTTTATATGATAACGAATATTATATTTGTTATAAGTGTTAACAATATAGAACAAAATAATTACTACTTGTAAGGTATCAGAAAACAATGAACATTTAAAGCATGTGATACCCAAGGTTCTTATAATTTCCTAATTTTTAGGGAACCATACCCATTTGGGTGTGGTTGTACCTTTATAAATATAATTTTCATTATTAACTACCATATCAAAATAATTATTAATGCATTTTTCTCTATTTTTCCAATTAACAGGAACCCAAATACTTAGATAATTTTTATTCATATTTCCCGTTAATGATTTTGTACTTCTAGAGAAATTATAAACATTATTGGTCATAGCAGTTTTTGAATTTCGATGAAAATTTGATTTCGACTTTACTCAAAATTTAGTAGTAGCACTAACATTTTATTATATATAAAAGCGTATCTAGTGCTATTTCTATGATTATACCCTAAACTATTTTTATTATGTAAAAGTCTAGAACTAGATAAAATCATGTTTAAATCATTTTGACCTTTATTAAATTTTGCGACTTCAGTGTTAAGTTTATCAAATTTAGCTTTAAAGTCACACTTATTATTTTCAAAAGAAATATTACTATTATTTAAAATATCAATTTTCTCATTTAATTCAGAATTCTCATTTTTAACGTACCGTTCTCATTTTTGAGAAGAAAATTTTGAGATTCTAAATTATCTAAAGAGGATTGTAATAAATCATTTTGTCTTTTCAAATCAAAATTTTCTTTTGAAAATTTTTCTCTCTCGTTTTCAAATATGGTGTTTTGTTTATCTAGAAAATCTGTAAGAGCCTCAAAATTACTTTTTAAAACACCAAGTTGATTTTCTAAATCTAACTTCTCATTTTTCAATTTCTCATTTTCAAGTTCAACAGATTTCATCTTTTCTAAAATAATAAAATTATGCTTTGAGATTTTATCGCATAAACTAATTATTTCATTATTACTACTTATTGAAATTTGTAAATCAGAATGTACCTTTTTACAGTCCTCATTGGTCGTTGCTCTGATAGTTTCAGGCTTTTTGCTTGCTGTACTTCGACCAGATCTTTTTCTAGCCATTATTCTATGATGTTGTGACGATCGATAGAATACCAGGCTCTGATACCAAATGTAAGAGTACGTGTAGTACTAAGGATCGTGTAATATGGATATATGATAATACAGAGTATAGAGATGATATTAATACTATAAATAGTGCGGAATATAAAAGTAGTATAGTAAAATGACACCAGGAATTTTTATACTGGTTCGAACTTCCCGTTCTACGTCCAGTCCCAGAATACCCTCTGGATTTAAACTAAACCCCTCACTTAACCCGGAGGAATAGGTATACGACACCTGAGCAGCCGAACAGGAATTTTCCGCCTCAACAGCCGAAGAGGACTTCAACTTAATACAAATAGTTTGTTGACGAATGTGTTCTGAATAACACTGATTGTCTTTTGATAGTACAACTTTCCTATAATCAAATCCTCAAGAGTATGTATGTGTGTGAAGATTTAGAAGGAAGATAATCACGTAGAATCGAAGTATATGAATTAGTTCAAGGATTCTAGTGATATTGAATGAGAATAATAGAGAATAGATTTCAGAATTAAAACATGAATTGGTAATTTTAGAAGTGAATTGAATATGTTTATATAGTTGTAGAAGAGTTGTAATCTTTCATGAAGAGTTTTAGTTAACAGTTGTGTCCATACCTCTTGAAATAGAGGACATTCCTCTTCATGAAATGATCGCGTCTCTTCAGAAAACTAGCCGTTTTTCTCTGGTCGGTCGACCGGAAAACCTGGCCGGTCAGTTGAGTTTAAAAACGTATAGAAAACAGAAAGTCACTGTGCACATAACACAGGGTCGGTCGACCGAGGATCCTGGTCGGTCAGCCGACCTGGTGTTATTTGCACAGTGTACACTTATATATGTATAAATTAACATGGATCAATTTGTGTGTGTGTGACTACTTGAGGAATGATTTTAACAATATTCTAAGACTAAATAAAATAAAATATTCATACTAATCTCTGGATTGTAGTCTTATCTCCTTTGTAGTTCACAATATACGTTTATTCTCTTTTTGTCGCTTTCATATAGTATTCTCTTTGTATTTCGTCGTATGATCTCTGAAGCTTGTGTCATGAATCAAAACTCATGAATCAACAATTTTAACTTGTTTAAACCAAAATTCAAATTATTTTCAAATTGTCACATATTCATCTTCATATAGGAGCAAAATGGTCATTTTTGTGCATTTATTAAATTGTAAATATTTACTTGGAATTTTCTATGTTGTTTTGTAGGAAATTTAGTGAATTTTACAAGTGGTTTCATGATGAATATGCATGCACAAGAGTGAAGAGAACAAATGAAGATGGAAATAATTCAAAGTGAAGATCATGGAGGACCCCACTTACCCACCTACCTTAATGTACACTTAGGAGCTAATGCACATGCTAAAAGGCCATTAAATCTTCATGCATACTTATTGGATGATTAGGGGATGCTAATGGTTACTTGGCCACCACACTTCCTAAGGGGTAGTTTGGGCATTCTCCAAAAATATGGATTAAGGTTTCTAACTTGTTTAAATACCCCATATTTTCATGTAACCTCCTCTTCTCTCTTAGTTAGTTTTAGACTCAAAAATAAATGAAAGCTCTCTTTCTCTTTCCATGGCTACTTAGCCATTTTTATTTCATGTAATCTTTCTTTTTATGCAATGTTAGTTAATGTTCTTTTACATTTACATGCTCTCTTTCTTATGTTGTTAGTAGCTTAGTGTTCATTTCCTTTTACTTAGCTTTTCTTTTCATTTTACTCTCTTTTTTCTCTTGTTTATTTCATGTTGCTTTCTACATTTGTTGATTTAATAACAAATATGAGAGGCTAATCCCTACAATTTAGGGGTAATGAAGCTCTTTTGAATCATGTAGATGCAACATAATTTTTCATTTATGTCTCTTTTGTGCTTAATGGAAAGTTAGATGTTTGTGTGATTTTGTGTTTAATATTGAGTTTGATAGCTTATGTTGTTCAAAACAAATAAGCTATGCTTAATCATATGAATCACTAATTACCTCTTCATCTACATATGATCATGGTAATGGAAGTGGATTTAGAATTAAAATTTGATGGTTTATGTTTCTAATTCAATAGTTAATAAGCCATACTTAAAATATATTCTACTTTTAATTTCATGTCATTTTATTAAGGTTAGTAAGTGGGTTAGAGGGTGCATTAAAGTTTGATGGTTTAAGTATGTTAATTAATAACACAATTAGGCTATGCTTATGATAAATGCATCTACTAAACTCACTAATGACCAAAAAGATGTCATAATTTCATTATGTTGATTTATGTGATCATGAGAGGGGATTTGCCTCTAAATTGCTCTTTAATCTCATATTTTTATTCTCCTTAGTTTTAGCTTGTTTTTACTTTCTTTTAGTTAGTTAACAATCCCTTGACTTTGGTTTAATTTGATTGAATAGATTTTTAAAATCTAACAATTCCCTATGGATCGATCCGTACTCGCCACGTTCTACGATAGTACGCCGTGAGCTTGCGGTATAAATTTTATTATAATTTTTTCGACAGTTTTCTAATCTGATAGACATTCCGTCGTTAAATAATAATCGAATCATGTTCTCAGTGGAGAATTCTGACCGGAGTGTTTGTGCTTTGTTAAGTGCTATGAAAGTGGGAGAAGAGTTAAGTCAAGTATGAGTAGCGAGAGAGTTTACAGATATTTTTGAGCGGTTACAGGACTACCACTGAAATGAGATGTTGAGTTTTAGATAGATCATATGCCAGGAGCTGAACTTGTAATTAGACCATCTAGTAGGATGACACTGACCGAGATGAAGGAATCGAAGGTGTAGCTAGTGGATCTAGAAGGAAGAAATTTTATTAGACCAAGCAGTTCGCCGTGGGGAGCGGCCACGGTGTTTATGATTAAATTAGATGGGTCGTTAAGGATGTGTATCGACTATCGTAAGTTGAATGAGATGACGATCAAGAATAAGTATCCTTTGTCGAGAATTTATGACCTATTTGATCAGTTGTGTGGAGCCAGAGTATTTTCCCAGTTGGATTTGGCGACAGGTTTCCATTAATTAAGAGTGGTAGAGGATAGTATGTCATTGACAGCATTTTAGACTAGGTATGGTTCGTATGAGTGGTTAGTAATGCCATTCGCTTAACGAATGCACTTGCTTTTTTTGTGGATTTGATGAACTGAGTTTTCTTAGAGTACTTGGATAGGTTTGTGTTGGTGTTTATAGATGAAATTCTAGTATACTCTAAGGATGAAAGGGAGCATGAAGGTCATCTTAGGGTAGTGCTTGAGACGTTGAGGCAGCATCAGCTGAAAGCGAAGTTTTTCAAATGTCATTTTTGGAAGAAAGAGGTTAAGTTTCTTGGTCACGTGGTTTCAAAGAAGGGCTTGTCGGTCGATCCAGATAAGATCGAAGCTATTAATAATTGGAAGAGACCAGAGATGGTGATCGAGATTAGCATTTTTTTGGACTTGCTGGCTATTACCAGAGATTCATCAAAGATTTCTCGCGGATAGCAGTTCCTTTGACTACGTTAACTAGGAAGGACATAAAATTTATCTGGTCTGACAAATGTGATGAAGCATTCCTTAAGTTAAAGCATTTGTTGACCAACACACTTGTGTTAGTAGTTCCAAGCGAAAACCAAGGGTTGGTGGTGTATATCGATGCATGTAGAACCGGATTAGGAGCTATGTTGATGCGGAAGGGTAAAGTTATTGCCTACGCTTCACGACAGCTTAGATCGCGTGAAGAAAGATATCCTACTCATGATTTGGAGTTGGCTGCGGTGATCTTCACATTGAAGATATGGAGACATTATCTCTTAGGAGAAAATTTTGAGTTATACACAGATCATAAGTCCTTAAGGTACTTATTCTTTCAGAAGGAGTTGAATATGAGATAGCAGAGGTGGCTGGAGTTTTTAACTGCCTATGATTTTGGTATAGAGTATACTCCTGGGAAAGGAAATAAACTAGCGGATGCTCTTAGTAGAAGACATCAGAATATGGTGTTAGCTATGCTGGCAGAATGGAAAGATATAAAAGCTTTGACTGCTTGTAGTGTGCAATTGAGATCGACTGCTAGTTCTAGACAGAGCACAACCATGTTATCCTGTTTAGAAGTTCGACCAGTGTTAATCGAAAGGATTGCTTCTAAGAAGAAAGAGGATCTATATTAGCCAAGAATATTAGAAAACTTGAGGTTGTAACTGAGATCAATGGTCTAAAGTATTTTAGTCTTAACTAGAGAGGATGGTTGAGAAAGAAGGGACGGTTGTTTGTTCCAAACATTGAGGACTTAAGAAAAGAAGTCCTTGGAGAATGTCATCGGTCCAAATTTATGATTCATCCTGAAGGGACCAAGATGTATCAAGATATGAAGAGGAGCTTATATTGGGAAGGTATGAAGAGGGATGTTAGCTTGTGGGTTAGGCAGTGTGCAAAACGTCAACAAGTGAAAACCGAACATCAAAGCCAAGTGGGTTGCTTCAACCTTTGAAGGTACCAATTTGGAAATGGGATTTGATATCCATGGATTTTATAGACGAGTTGCCAAGGTCAAATAAAGGAAATGAAAGTATATGGGTCATAGTGGACAGGTTGAACAAGAGTGACCATTTCATTCCAATTAAGTTAACCAGCACGGCACCTGTTTTAGCTAAGCTGTTCATGAAGAACATAGTTAGACTACATGGAATTCCTAGTAGTATAGTCAGTGACAGAGATGCTTTGTTTACTAGTGATTTTTGAAAGAGTCTACAGGATGTATTAGGCACTAAGCTCAAGATTAATACTGCAAATCACCCTCAGATGGATGGGCAGACAGAGAGAGTCAATAAGGTACTCGAGCATTTTTTGAGAGCTTGTTTATTGGACTTTGGTGGATCTTGGGAAGATCGCCTACACTTAGTGGAGTTTTCCTATAATATTAGTCATCGGACCAGTATCAGAATGGCGCCTTTTGAAGCCTTGTATGGAAGACCATGCAAATCACCAGCATGTTTGTTAGAGACTAGAGACAGATTAGTCTTAGATCCAGATCTGGTTAGAGAGGCGACGGAGAAGATTGAGTTGATTTGAGAAAGGATGAAGGAAGCTCAGTCTAAACAGAAGAGTTACGCTAATAGGAGGCGTAAAGACCTAGAATTCTCTGTTGGAGATAAGGTTTTCATTAAAGTATCACCGATGAAGGGTGTGGTACGAAAGTCAGAGAAATTGGCACCGAGATATGTTGGTCTGTTCCAAGTTATAGAGAGGGTCGGGAAGATCGCATACAGAGTAGATTTGCCGAGCAGTATGTCCATAATGTGTTTCATGTGTCTCATCTTCGCAAGTATTTGCATGATCTAGAGACTACTATTCCTCCGACAATGTTGGAACATTTGATAGTAGAGCCTAATTTGACTTCTATTAGAAAATCAGTTCGGGCTGTAGCGAGAGATGAGAAAAGATTGAGAAAAAGACAGTCAAGTTGGTGAAAGTTCAGTGGAGCGATTACATGAGGGACTGTACTTGGGAGACAGAAGATAGGATTAGAGATACTTATCCTGATCTGTTGTGAGGGTATGTTCTATTTTAGCTTTATATAGATAGTTGCTAGTCAGGTAGGCTAGTATGGTAGTTGAGAGCTGTTACAAATGATTGTTATGTTTAATATTCAGTCCTTACTGAATTTCGAGGATGAAATTTTTAAGGAGGGAAGCCTATAACACCCCTAATTTTTATTAACATTATTCAGGAGATTTAAGTAGATAAATTAAATAGAAAAATGTAAATATTAGAGTGATAAGGAGATTAAGATTTGAAAATTTATTTAGAGGCCGGGCTTAATTAAACAAATGGGCTTATGAATGGTTTTATATGTAAATTAATTAACGCAAGGGTATTATAAGGTAATTGCTGCACCATTACCCTTATAATCTCATTTCCACTTTCTATTCATGTTCATTTTTCTCAAAAAAATTCAATAAAGTAAACAATAGAAAACATGTCGGCTATTACATAGGGAAGAAAAGGAGGAAATCAATCCAAAGCTAAGAAATCAAGCAATGGGAATTAATCCAAGATCAAATCTCAAATTCCATATCCTAATCAAGGTGAATAATAATCAAAACATCTTTATTTTTATTTTTAATGATCATGTGATTTTGGGTTTAAGTTTAAATCCATTATGATGATTTTTGATGATGATATGCTTGGATTTCATGATATTATATATTCAAACAAATTTGTTTGATAATTATTTTATACGATTTTAAGGCTAAAATAATTTATTTTGGATTTCAAATGCCATGAGGAATTTATATGTTATGTAAAACATTAATTTGGTGATGGGTTCTAATTTTTATAATTTTCCAAGCCATGGAAAATTTGTTATGAATTTTCAAAGGTGAAAATGAATAATTTAGGTTTAAAATTATTTTGGCTAGCATATGGAAGAATTTGGGTCTGAAATTTTTATATGTTAGGTAAGATATTAAAAGTGAATTTCTATGATTTTTGGAGATTTTTTCTAAATAATATATTATGAAAATTAAATTATTTTAGATGGAGGACTTAAATGTTTTATTTGTTTGCTTAAGGAAGGGCTTATTTGATAAATTATTTTATTTTGATCTAAAATAGTTACGACGGTTTTATTTTGGAAATAATTTGAAAAGTTTATGGCAACTAATTAAATGTTTACAAATAGGCAGATTAGTTAGAAAGCAATTACTTAAAAAGGCATTAAAACAGTCTTTACCTAGAAATTATGTTTTGCCTCTTTTAGACGCTACCTTTCGACCTTGTACTTCCGCCTCAACCAAGTCGAAACCACCTAAGTCGAAACCACCTAAGTCGAAACCAATACAAAAATATCAATAAGTTGGTACGTAGTGGATTGGAAAAAGGCGGAAGGTATGACGTCGAAACATAGCTTTCGAATGGGTCAAAGCCTTTGTTTTACTTTCCAAAGTAATGTGCTCACCTTGTTTACAAAAAGGATGCTTTTGAAGGGGTCGAAACCCATTTAAATAGCTTTCGAATATGTTGCCACCTTTTTTGTCTCGAAAAGACAGCGTCCGAATGAGTTGCCTTGTTTTTAATTAAAGCTTTCGAAACGGTAGTTTCAACCCAGTTGAAACATGCTGCTAACCTTATGCCTTTCGAATGGATTGAAGTCATCAACTGATTCGAAGGGTAGCTTTTGCTTTATAAATGAAGTAAGCCACTTCCTAAAGCTTTCAAAAGGGTTTAATGATTTCAAAGGCAATGGCTTTGAAAGGGGTTTCGAAGCTATCCTTCAAATGTTTTGATTAGATGTTTAAGCTTTCGAAAGGATTGTTCCGAAGCCATCAGTTATTCCTAAACTCTTTTATATGTAGTATAATGGTTTCAAAAGGGGTACTTTCATTTATATTCGCTTTGACCCAAAAGATATTTTTAGAATAAACCCAATAGTTTCGAAAGGGGTACTATCAATGGTTTCGAAGCTATGCTTCTAAGAGTTAATAAGCAATACTTTAATACTTTCAAAAGGTATGCTTTGAAGGTTTCGAAAGAGATGTTTTAAAAGTGTTTAGATTGGCATATGCTTAGTATTTTGGAAAGAAGATTTGAATGCTTTCGAAGGAGGTTATCCAATGGTTTCGAAAGTAAAAGTTTAAGGTTTCGAAAGCCTTAGTTTTCAAAACAAAGAACCCAATCTCATTTTTAAAGGAAAAACCATGGCATAAATAAAGGAGTTGAAAGATGACTTTTAAGTATGGAGTTTTTAAAGAAGCTTTCCTTGATTAGATATTAGGTTAAAGGGATTAACCATGTTTCATATGAAAATTATTTCAAGGATATTAAATCATAGATATTGGTGTTATTATGTTATTATGTTTGCTTGTTCTAATTTATATATTCACTTTAAACGGAGCCATAGCTGAATTTTGGAGAGAAAGGGCAGAATAACCAGCTAGGTTGACCCAATAGTGAATATAAATTGAGTTAACTCCTATATGAGTAGAATTGCATCTAGGAGGTCTGGTAGACCAGAATATAGGATGTATAAATATTGGTTAAAGAAGTTTTCAAATAGACAGGTTCATAGTAAACCCATGAAAACTATGTTTAAAAAGAGTTATTAGCAGGGGCCAATAGGTTTGTAGTGAAACCACGAAAACTATATCCGGATTAAGTTATTGACAGAAGTCAATAGGTTCCTAGCCAACCTATGAAAACTAGGATATGAGGGAAGTTATTGGAGATACCAATAGGTTCAGGAAGAACCGATGAAACAATAAAATTATTGGCAGAGGCCAATAGGTTCTTAGTGATCACATAAAAACTATGAAACTGGACAAGGAGTCCATAAGTATTAAACAGGTTATTAGTAAGCACATGAAAACTAATAGGTTAATAGTGACCTTAGAAACTATAACTGAGGTAGATAGTCAAAATGAATGGGGATGAGTAATCCAGAATTGAATTACTTGTTTGCATATCATCATAATATTTTAAATTTCAATTTTTTAACCATCGTGGATGCAGGAGCACAATATATGGTTTTTATAAAGTTTTGGATAAGATACTGGTGAAGGGAAAACCTGTTCTGCTAAGCGTTATGGTCTTACTAGATATCTATATGGTTTGAGATGATAGATTATTATTCATTCTATATTTTATGTCTAACTCGAAGTTTATGTTTTCCTCTTAAACTCTCGAGTGCTCAATTAACTTTGAGTAGTTAAAGAGTTGAGGATTTCTGGTACCTCATTAGATGAATAAGCTTTCAGAGATGTGCAGAGGCAATATAGCCATCAAGAGACCTTTTCTCTTTTGATTTCACTGTGTTTTGTTGTAAAGGGAAAGTTGTTTAATTGCCTAGTTATATATACTCTAATCATCCAAGGGGGCATCTTCATATGTCGCTTTTGGCGTATGTCGTAATAATTATAATTTCTGTGAATGTGGTTCTCGAATATTGGGTTATGTAATTAATGTGAAATGATTTGAAATGGAATGTGAAAGTTGTTTAATGAATTTAAAAACTTTCCATTTCCATAGGTTTTTGTTATAACAATGTTTCTAAAATTATTGTATTTGGTCATTGATGATTAATAACTATGGATGAGCACAGCATTCGTAGCCGTTAGTTTTGGGCCTCCAAGTGGAGGATGCTACATAGATGGAGAACCCTTCTTAGCTCTTATGGAGTGATGGTAAAATTATGCATCTGGATTTGGGATCTTGGGTTCTTGGGCGGTGGCTCTTCTTGAATAAAGAAAATCCCTTCTTTTGCTTCCCTAATATAACGACTCCTAGCTACTTTGCTATTCCCAGCTAGGTGTGGGCCTCCGTGGATAACCTTAATTCTGTTTAGAGGTGGAATTAAATCATGTTGAATATCACCTTCTACCAGATTTACGGCGTTGTTTGGTAGCCTTTGGTTGCTACTTTCAGAACAAACATCATTCTGGTTAACCTTAACAAATTCCTTCAGGTGCCTGGAATGGATCATGTGTTGAATTATGCCTGCCAATACCCGACACTCATCTGTTTTGCCCATTTGATTTATGATGAGCACAATAATCTCCCCTTTCCTTGGTTCAGGATCGGTTTTAGCTCTGTAAGAAATCGGGAAGTTACTGCTTTCCTTTATTGCAGCATAAATGTAGGATATTGGCTTGTTTAGAGCAATACGGTTAGAGAAATCAGGAAGTTTCCTTTCCATCTTGGCTTCTTGTTGTTCTGGTTGCGATTGTGGCTAATTTTCTTTATTTCCTTTTTAACCTGGCCTTTCTTTCTGGCATGATACATTTCACCCGTGCGAATAAATTTATCTGTTTGAAATTGAAAATCTTGCAAGTCCTTGCATCCATGTATATAGAGTTCTTGCTAAAATAGGGTTTCCTAAATCAGCACTGAATGTACTGCCACCAACTTGTCTCTATCGGTCATATTTTTCGCCTTTAAGGCCTCTACGTTGAACCTCTTAAGATAGTCACCTAACAATTCCCTATTTCTGTTTGATATTAGCTAGCACGGTGTAGTCAACAATAGGATATTTACAAATACAGAACTATGCTGAGAATTCATAAGAAAAATACTTTCAGGAATAGATAGTCCTCTCTCGGTATTGTCGATACCATTTAGCTACTGCTGCATGAAAAGTAGTAGGAAAAAACCTACAATGCACAGCTCCAGATGCGTTGTATAAGTCCACTAGACTTTCAAAAGCCAATAAGTGATCATCTGGATCAGTCATTCCATTGTATTTGATGTGATATGAGAAGGAATTTTCATGGACATGATTGTGAATGGAGCTTCTTGATGATTATCGTTGACCCTGTTGTCTAGAGTTCTCTTTCCCTTGAGATTAAGCATACTTTTTGCTATATTTTCTACAATGTCTTTCAAGTAGGCCTCATCACTGTGGTAGTTGTTCCTTTCACGTTTGTGCCCTACGGAGGTTGAGCTTCCAATTGCTCCTTGGACTTTTCCTCCAACCTCCCTTGGTAGATTGCTTTAGCCTACTAGTCACTTCTTCTCTTTTATGGAAGTAGGATAAGTTTGCCCTTGCTTTAGTTTTCAAACAAAGAGGCATTCAAATCCCCCTTGGGGACTCTGCCTCATCTCCCTAGTGAGCCTAGTGGTTTTGGAGGATTTTTGAGTAAGTATTCCTTCTGAAAGTTCTTTCATCATTAACACTAGTTGTTATAAGCTTTTAATCTTGGCTTCGCTATTAGTAGGTTGTGCCAATTCTGACGGCTGTCCAGGCTCTGTATTTCCCAAGTTGAGGTTAAGAACCACATTCTGTTCTAATGTTGTCATTTGTATGACCTCCTCATTTAGAGCATTAATTCTTCTTGATCTCATTTTCCTGAAATAACAATTTTCTTCATTAGCTTAAGGAAATAATTGAATGAGATCAAAGGATTGGGCCCTTCTTCCAGTGCCAAAAATGCAAAACCAAAAACTGGTATCACCCATGATGCTAATTATGATAAATCAATCCTTGATTCGAACATATATGATGACATGATTAATCATAGCTCAATCAATGTTGATCAAATAGTGTTATCAAGGATCAATTTATCACTTGAGACTTATTGTGAGACGATGCTAGATAGGCCTTTGAAGTGATATGTTCGAAAGTCCATATGATTTCTTAGAATACTATACTCGAAATCTCCTGAGGTTACTTGAATTTAATGTATTTAAAAATCTAGATGGGCTTTTGGGATGAAATTCTCAAAAGACCCATGGCATGTCATATATTCATAGGAGGTAAAGAAGACAAATAACAAATTTGTGTAATAGTCCATTAAGCTCGTCAATGGGCTATGCAATCCATTCTTATGTTCAAAGCCCATTATTCATATGTAGTGGGCAAAATAAATATCGTGCATATAACCGCTTGTTTAAGATCAAAACTCTTTTGAAATGTTCATGTCGATTTTGGGTTAAAAGGGTTCGATTATATGCGCATCCATGTGAATAATGGTCAAAGGGGCATACTAACAGTAACAGGCATGTCCAAGTCCTTCTTCATATATATTATGCATGATTACAGTCAAATAAGTTTTGCCCCCAATTCGATTTTGGGTTTATAGGAGTGTAATTTCAAGAGTAGAGAAACAAAAATAATCGCCCCCACTTGGGAGCCCCTAGGTTTGTATTTATAGGGGTAGAGCGGCTTGGCATACTACTTCATCCCGCCTCCAATATCTTCAAGCTTCGGGTACATACCTTTCGACATCATTAACGGTGCTTGGTTCCATCCATTGCTTTCGATGGCATCAATATTGCAACACCGCGTAATTTGGCATTAGTTATTTAATAAGTTAGTTAACTAATTTAACCCCAAAAATGGAATTTGTGCAAACGATGGAACTTGACCATGAAATTTGCACCATTATGTTAGTGGTGAAATTCTGAGCAACTTTCATATTTGGAGTTTTGCAATCTCAAAATGAAGAAGTTACGGATGAAAAACAAATTCAGAATGAAAACAAACAAATAAATAAAATAACTAAATTAACCCAGGCCAACTGGCTGGTCTACCATCATGGGTGGTCGATAAGGGCTAGACAACCCCTAGGTTGGGGGCGGTCGACCGTTCCCTATGTGGGGGCTAGGGTTAGCCTAGACCCAATGGTCCAGATTTAATATATTTTGATCTAACGATTGAGGTTGATTCTTACGCCTATAAATTCAGGCTTAACCCTCCCTTCTCTTCTCATATTTTTATGGAGGTAGTAGCGAAGCTTTGCCATTTCTTCTTCTCCACTTTCTTTCTAATTATGAAGATAAAATATTTATATCTATCTTCTTATAAGTTGGAGAAGAATAGAAATCTAATAAAAAGGAGAAGAGAATCAACTATACATGTATTTGAGGTAATTTATATATTTGTATTTATTTTCTCTCTCAATCCCAAATCACTTCTCAGATTGTAATTCTAATGTATGTATATACCATTTTTATACATATTTCTTGGATTAAAATGGATTTGGAGATGAATTTAAGGTTCTACTTCAGATCTGGAGATTTGGATTTCTTTTAAAAGGTGAGTGAGAAATTTTATAAATTGTTACAATTTGAAATTTATTCCGTTGGTGTTTATTTGATTATTATGCCTAACCGGATAATGGTATATGAGTTGTAGACAACAAATTGAATATAATCTGAATATAATAAATAGCGCCTACATATTATTTTTTGTGAATTGATTTATTTACAACCTGATCTGAAAATCAGTTCCAAAAGTATGAATTTAGAATATTGGTTTCAATAAAATTTATTCCAGATCTGAAATAGGATATATAATAATGTTTAGAATTTGGATTATTATCCTAATTTTCTTGGAATGTAAAATTTTATGTATTTGGAATTGTTGGAATTTAGATCTCTTAATATTTGTATATTAGTTTGATTTCTTTCCCTTTTTTGAAAAATATAGCGTTTGATCTAGCAAAGAATATATGCAAACAAAAAAGAGAAAGAGATGTATAAAGTATGAATTCATTGTAGTTTACATCGTCTATTTCAGTAAAATAAGAAATTATTATTCCTTGTAATTTCAAACGATGTAATATTTTATATTTTAAAGTTAAATCTTTTGTTTTGGACTAATTTATAGAAATTACAGTGGATAATCATTTAGATATGATTCTAACAATTGAACATGAAAAAGAATATTTTGTTGAAGATATATAACAATAATATATTTGATAAAAGTAGATATTTGTATGTATTTTACTGCGCTTATAATAATGAAATAAAACTTAGCTAATATGATGCTTGCACGTAATATTCACGTTTAGGAAAACTAATTAATGAGAAAGGAATTTAAAAGGTTGTAACTCCAATAAATGAGAAATAAATGGTTATAAATATAGGAGTTGCCATAATTTGATAGGTAAATGGATTAATGGGATTGATAAATTAAGAAGTTGAATTAATAACTATGGAATGGTTAAAAAGGTTGCTAATTTGAAATTAGTAATCATACATAAATGTCTTAGGAAATATCCGTTAGGATTTTATGGATAAATTGACATTTGTTAGCAATAAAAAGGGGATTTATAGGTAGATAAGCATTTAAGTAAATCTTATTGCCTTAAATAAAAAGGAACTTAGTAAGCTAAGTCCAATGTCTACTTAAAATAATATAAGTAAAGACTATGATGGTTAATTGGACTTAGTAGGTTAGTAATGCGAGGTCAGTAGAGTCACTTGATGGAAGACTGCCCTTCACTTTGAGGCAACCAGCAATCAGGTGCACTTACTACTGATGTGAGATATCACTAATGCTAGGACCCATGATGACATGAGAGATTGGGCAAGCTTTCTTAAATGAAAAGTATTAGATGGTACAAATTTGGAATTAGACGCAGTGAGGGATATATGCACAAGGGTTCGCTTCTGGTTTGATGCATTAAGTGGTCATAGGGTTTGCCTCTCTCTTAAAAGGAAGTATTAAGTAACATAGTGAGGTTCCAAATAAATAAGGATATCTCTAAAAGGGTTTACTTCAGTGTTGAGGTATTAAAAGAAGTAACCTAATGAGATGCCATATTTACAATTAAGAGTTATAGTGGACATCTCGAGAAGGGTTCGCTTTGGGTTTGAGGTATTAAGTGACCGATCTAAGGGTTCACCTGTCTCATAAAAGAAGTATTAACTAACCTAGTGAGATTCCAAGCGATGTCAACTAGATAGTACCAGTGAGGAGTCTGCCTTGGGGTTAGGTATTAAATGACAAAGACCTACCTATAAATAGGTGTTAAATGGTCAGGGGTCTGCCTAGTCCTTATTAATGAGGTAGTAAATGGCTTGGGCATAGTCTCTCACATTTCTAAGGCTGTAACAATGATAGTACCATGAGTAGTCCACCTTGGATAGGTATTAAGTAATGAAGGACCTGCCTAGAATATAAGTATTAAATGGTTAGAAGTCTGCCTAGTCCTTTTAAAGGTATTGAGTTGCTGGGGTACCATCTCTTACATGGTTACGATTTTATTGTCTATAGATGCGGTAATAGTTGTACAACAAATGTTGGAAGTCTTGAATAGTGGCTAGATGTCTTTGTAGCTAGGACCCACTGACCATCGACAACATTATTAGAACTCACCATGGGAATTGGCCTTAAATGACGGGGTCTACCTTGATTAAGATCTTCAATGGCAGAGTCTGCCTTGATTATAGAAGCCCGCTTCATATTTAGAAGTAGTAAGTGGCAAATGGGTTTGGAAGTATTGGGTGATTGATAAGGCTTCATCAGTATTCTGTACCTTGGGAAGGGATATATAAGCAATCGAGTGTGCAATACAGGGTTAGGTTAGAGTTGCTAATCTAATAGATATAACAATCAAATGGAACCAATCGGTATAAATTTTTATTATGGATAGTTTATAGATTTTCCGGTCACCAGAATGTTGTTCTGACCCCCTTCTCATTACAGTTCATAGGATAGATTTAGAGGAACAAGTGACATGATTTGGATGTGTTTAGTTGTTGGAGGAGTCTTCTTTTCTCTCATGCTCAATGCTGGTGTGCCAACCTGTTATTCAAGAAATACCATTAATTCCATGGTAGTTGACATAATCGGTATTCTTATCCTATTATTATTTCAGTTGTGAGTTTAGAATTTTATCAATCTCTGATAATGCTCAAGCTTATTTGTAGATACCAAATCCAACGATCTGTGCTTTGATGGACTTGGGTTTCAATTTTTGCAGAAAATTTAGGCCGATTGAGGTAGGGGTGGTTATATTTAGTATCAAAGCCTAGGTTAATAGATTAGAGGAATTATGGTAAATTGAGAGAATGTATTCACACTTTCATATCTAGTAATATTATATTTTTACGCTAGATTCTGATAATTCCAACTATAAAAATAGTTGTTGTTCCACTTCGAGGGAATGAGCAAAGCAACTATGGGTTGAAAATATCATAGAGTTAAGATTTTCATGCCAACTCTGAAGTACCCCATAGGGTGTTGGCGATGCGTAAGGTGCTATCGGTGAAGAGCAGGAGATCAACATATGGCTAAATCCCAAAGACTGGAGGTGTTCAACTTGATGGTTGAGATTCTAGCTAATTTGTGATTTTGGATTTTGATGATGAGTTCCAGTTGGAGACACACATTTATTCCAGATGGGAGGGAAATTAGAGTCTGTATGCCGCTATTGTCCGGAGGTAAGTTTTTGCTAGGGTGCATTCATTGATCACCTCTTTGATGGAAAACCGGATTTCTATTTAGATAATTAATGTCAGTTCCTTAGTCAAAACCTATGAGAGAAATTTTATAAAGTATATTTTTGAAATGCCTTAGATTTTGTAAAAATCCTTATATATATATATATATCTGTAAAGGCTTGGTTTTGATTTTTGAAAAATATAAGTTTGATTTTTAAGAGAAGTTTTAGTATGAAATGGTTTCTATTATTTTGAAACAAGTATAAAGGAGCATATAGTTAGCTCGGTGATTTTTCTGTTTACAAAATCGAGGTTTTGAGATTTTCTCTCTTTAAGGTATAAACAAAATTGGAAAGACGTTCAATTTTATTGAAGTGTGTAGTTTGAAGTGTTGTGGTACCAAAGTAAGTAGGAAATAACAGTTGGAATATTTTTGGACTTTTGGAGTTGTTGTTGGTCACAACAGTTTTGTTGGGACTACTATGAATTACTAGAGCATGATTCAGGACTAGGCGATAGGCTTTGACATCGCCGTGATGAGGACAGAAATTTTTTAGATCATGTCGAATCGAAGGAGACGACGCAAAATGATTATTATTATTTAATCCGACCCTAATTGGATCTAGGTTCAATTAACGTCCAAAGCTCGTTTAGAGGTTGACCATCTAGCAGTAAACCTAGAGTGGTCTACCAGGTAACGAGTTTTGGTACAACTTGGAACTGGAACATGACTATAAAAGCCGTGTCTGAATTTCCTCAATTGCCTTCTTTCGTTCCTCCTTCCTCAACAAGCCGAACCCAATCTTCATCCTCCTCCTCCAAGTATCAGCCTCTCTCTTCTGTTCCTTCCCATTGCAACGCTGTTTTTTCCTATGAGCAGTAGCCTCGCCTCCCCCTCATGCTGGTTTTGCACGTTAGATTTCGCCCCACCACCACTCTAGATGTAAACCCTATTCTCTCCCTCCGAGCACTTCTTAGCCCAAGACATCTTTCCACACCACCGATTTTTCCTCACACCATTGTGGTCTCAACTCCCAAGAGACCACTTGGATGGACCAGAATGAGCAAAAGGTTTTGCCACTTTTGGGTTAGAAGAGCTATTCGGCGCGGTAGGATTTACACAGATCCTCTGCTTTGAGACTTTTGAGCGGGAATGTTACCTATGCTACATATACCTTTCAATGTCCTATTGGTGTAGAATTTCGATGGAGGTAGCAATTGATTCGTTCAGAGATGAAGGGTATCTTGATTGAGTCGACAAATGATTATCTCGTTGAGACTTTGGAGGCCTCCGTGAAAGATGTGGACTTGGATGATTTAAAAGTGACCGGCTCAAAATTTTTGCATCATATCTTTTCTCAGGATGTCAGTGTTTGGAAGATGGATAATCTACATCCGACTACCCATCTGATTATGTGCATCATTCAGCATAACATCATCCCTAAGACAGGAAGTTGTGACCGGATTTATCCCTTGGTGCGGAAGACCACCTATGCTAGTATTAGCAGAATTGTCATCAATTGGACTTGCACCCTTTTTGATTCAATTTTTTGATCAAGAATTAGCACTACATAGAGTTGCTTTTCATATTTCACCTATTTACTCTTATTTTTAGGTAATAGGGGTGAACCTCCATGGAGAGGCAGTTTAGTAGAAAGTTATTTCTGCCATCATTAGATCTTTTCTTAGGAAGATGACAATTTTGATGCCGTCAGCAACACCAGCGGCATGAGATTTGGTGCATGGCTGCCATGCTATGACCATTCAAGGGTCACAACAATGGATCGAGGTCTAGTTGCGGAGCAAGCCATCTCGTAGTCTGTAGGCATTATTCTAGGATTTATAGTGTTGTTGTCTTTTCCCTGCCAGCATTTTTTCTTTTCTTTTAGGTTTTTTGGGTTATAACCGTTAGTTGTCTCTTGTAAAAGACATGCAAGATATTATGTGTCTCTATTTATTTACTGTGTTATTGTTTCTGGACATATCATCCGCTCCTATATATGTATTATCAATGAAGTAGTATAAATATGGAAATTTCATAAAGACACTTGACTAACAGTAAATGCAATATAAGATTAGAAGCTTCGAATACTTGGAAAATTTTAGCAAAGGACATGATAAAGTTGTTTTGACATCATGGGTCAGTGCTCATGTTCCTTAAAAGCTAATTTTTTTGAATAATAGATGCGATTATATTTTTAAATAAAATGTCAAGTTTTATGGATAAATGTTAGTTATAGATTTTAGAACTTGGTTTATGTTTTTAGCGCATAACCGACTTCCGGCTACGTGGAATTATAGCTTGATTTATCAAAAATTTTAAAACGAAAATATTTTGAAAAGTTTCGCCTTGATTTGAAAAGTTTCTCTTTCGAAAAAAAAGGTTTTTATGTTTTAGTTGTTTTTGGCTCTTAAATTATTTTTAGAGTATTTGTTTAAAATTTGATTTCAAGGGAAAATGTGTGTCTAAATATTTTGAGATTTTATTTTTTAAATGACATACAAACTTGAAAAGTGAGAAAGAATTTTGTGAAAAATTTGATTTTGAATGCCATATTGTCAAGCGTGGGGAAGGCAAATAGGATTAGAATTTGCGAATTTAGCAGTGCATTAGGATCGACGATGCGATAAGCACAAGCGATAACAAGGAAAACCCGTTTTAACCTTGGAATTTCTATTTCCATACCTTGTTGACGACGTGCGCTAGTTTATTTTTGGACTTTATTTCATTTTAGAGCTTGAAATAAGCCTACTTATGCGTTTTTTATGTGAAAAATTCGGAGTAAATCGGGGCAGTAAGGAAATTGCCACTATTCTATGAGAATAGAAAGATTATAGTGCGGTAAGAATGTTAAATTCTCCACCTAAATTCATTTTTCCGACGTAGGAATAAAGCTTAAAAAGCGATTTTTTGATGTGCTAGATAATTGGATGGTAGGAAGTGGATGCAAAATAGGTTGCTTCATACTTTTATTCGCAGGAATATGGGAGTTTTGGTTGAAAAGAATTTTAAAAGCTGCATACATATAGAACTGCCACTATATATACAGATTATTTGCACCACGTTATCAAAAGAAATGCATTCATATAGGAGGATCCAGTTTAGAATCATTATGCATATGTATATTATATGTGGTGATATAGTAATACAATATGCACTTGTGCACGTTTGGTTGCAAAATTGGTTATACGCTTATTGGTTGTGTAGTTTAGGATAATTAAGAGCCAAAACCTTGACTTAGTTATTTGATGAAATTCTGGGGATGAAATTATTTTTAAGGGGGGAAGAATGTAACACCATGTAATTTGACATTAGTTATTTAATTAGTTAGTAAATTAATTTAGCCTAATAGAATGGATTTTGTGCAAATGATGGAATTTGACCACGAAACTTGCACCATTATGCTTGTGGAGAAATTGTGAGCAAATTTCATATTTAAGTTTTATGATCGAAGTTCAAACGAAGAAGTTGCGGACGAAAAACGAATTCGAAACGAAAATAAATAAGAAAATTAAATTAAATTAACTTGGGCCCATAGGCCTACCCACCATCATGGGCGGTCGACCAGGGGCGGTCGACCGGTCCCTGTGTGGAGGCTAGGGTTAGCCTAGGCCCAACGGCCCGAATTTTATATATTTTGATCTAACAGTTGAGTTTGATTCTTACGCCTATAAATTCAGGCCTAACCCTCCCATTTCTTCTCATATTTTTCTAGAGGCAATAGCGAGCTCTGCCATTTCTTCTTCTCCACTTTCTTCCTAAATTATAAAAATAAGATACTTATATCTATATTCATACAAATTGGAGAAGAATATAAATCTTAAAAAAAGGAAAAGAGAAGAGAATCAACTATACCGTATTTGAGGTAATTTATATATCTGTATCTATTTTCTCTCCCAATCTCAAATATCTTCTTAGATCTGTAATTCTAATGTATGCATATACCTTTTTTATACATATTTCTTAGATTAGAAAGGATTTAGAGATGAATTTAAGGTTCTACTTCAGATCTGAAAATTTGGATTGCTTTAAAAGGGTGAGTGGGAAATTTTATAGATTATTATGATTTGAAAATTATTCCGTTGATGTTTATTTGATAATTATGCCTGACTAGATAATTGTATAGGAGTTATAGACAACAAATTGAATGTAATCTGAATATAATAAATATCGTCTACATAATCTTGTTTATGAATTTATTTAGAATTATTTAAAACCTGATCTGGAAATCAGTACCAATAGTATGAATTTAGAATATTGATTTGAATGAAATTTATTCCAGATCTAAAATAGGTTGTACAATAAAGTTATGAATTTAGATTATTACCCTAATCTTATTGGAATGTAAACTTTTCTATGTTTGGAATTGCTAGAATTTAGATTCGTTTAATATTTGTAAATTAGTTTGATTTCTTTCCCTTTTTGAAAAGATACAATGGTTGTTCTAGCAAGGAATAAATGCAAATAAAAAGAGAGAAAGAGATGTGTAAAATATGAATTCATTATAGTTTACACTGTCTATTTCAATAATAAAAAGAAATGATTATTCCTTGTAAACGATGTAATATTTTATATTTTAAAGTTAAATCTTTTTTTTGGACTAATTTACAGAAATTATAGCAGATAATAATTTTAGATATGATTCCAACAATTAAACATGGAAAAGAATATTTAAGTGAAGGTATATAATTAAAATATGTTTGATAAAAAATAGATATTTGTACCTAATTTACGCGCTTATAATAATTAAATAAAACTTAGCTAATAACGACACTTACACGTAATATTCGCGTTTAGCATAACCAATTAATAAGAAGGGAATTTAAAAGGTTGCAACTCCAATAAATGGGAAATAAATGGTAATAAATATGGAAGTTGCCATAATTTGATAGGGTAAATGGATTAATGAGATTGATAAATAAAGAAGTTGAATTAATAACTATGGAATAATTAAAAAGGCTGCTAATTTGAAATTAGTAATCATACATAAATGTCTTAGGAAATGTCCGTTAGGATTTTAGGGACAAACTGATATTTTTGAGCAATAAAAAAGGGATTTATTGGTAGTTAAGCATTTAAGGCAAATCTTATTGCCTTAAATAAAAAGTGATTTAGTAAACTAAGTCCAATGTTTACCTAAGATAATATAAGTAAAGACTTAGGATGGTTAATTGGACTTAGTACGTTAATAATGCGAGGTCAGTAGAGTCACTCGACAGAAGACTGCCCTTCACTTTGAGGCTACCAGCAGTTGGGTGCACTTACTACTGATGTGAGATATCACTAATCCTAGGACCCATGACGACGTAAGAGATTGAACTTTCTTTCTTGATTGAAAAGTATTAAATGGTCCAAATTTGAAATTAAGATCACCTGAGGGGTATCTCAGAAGGGTTCGCTTCTGGTTTGATGTATTAAGTGGTCGTAAGGTTTTCCTCTCTCTTAAAAGGAACTATTAAGTAACATAGTGAAATTCCAAATAAATAAGAACGTCTCTTAAAGGGTTTACTTCAGTGTTGAGGTATTAAGTGGGTATTTTAGGGCCTACCTCCCTACCGAAAGAAGTGACCTAATGAGATTTCATATTTGTAATTAAGAGTGATAACGGATATCTCGGAAAGGGTGCGCTTCTTGTTTGAGGCACCAAGTGACTGATCTAAGGGTTTGTCTCTCTCCTAAAAAGAAGTATTAAGTAATCTAGTGAGATTCCAAGCGATGTCAGCTAGATAGTACTAGTGATGATTCCGCCTTGGAGTTAGGTATTAACTGATAAAAGCCTACCTATAAATATGTATTAAATGGTCAGAGGTCTGCCTAGTCCTTATTAATGAGGTATTAAGTGGCTTGGGTACAGTCTCTCACATTGCTATGGTCGTAATAATGATAGTATCAGTGACGAGTCTGCCCTGGGGATAGATATTAAGTGATGAAGGACCTGCCTAGAATATTGGAATTAAATGGTTAGAAGTCTGTCTAGTCCTTTTAAAAGTATTAAGTGGCTTCGGTATTGTCTCTTACGTGGCTATGATTTTATTGGCGATAGATGCAGTAATCCAACAACATCAAATATCGGAAGCCATAAATAGTGGTTAGAGGTCTTTATAGCCAAGACCTACCATCGACAACATTGTTAGAAAACCTCCTTGGAAATAGGTCATAAATGACGTGGTTGACTTTGTTTGGGGTCTTAAATGGAAGAGTTTGTCTATATCTCTTTTAAAATTATTTTGTGATGATTATAGAAGCCCGCTTCATATTTGGAAGTAGGAAGTGGAAAATGGGTTTAGAAGTATTGGGTGGTTGATAAGGCTTCATCAGTATTTTATACCTTGGAAAGGGGTAGTTAAGTAATCATGTGTATAATACAAGGTTAGGTTAGAGTTGTTAATCTTAATAGACATAACAATTAAATGGAAACCAGTCGCTATAAATTATATTACGGACAGTTTATAGATTTTCTAGTCATCAGAATGTTGTTCTGACCCCCTCCTCATTACAACCAACATGATAGATTTAAAGAAACATGTCACTGGAGATGGATGTGTTTAGTTGTTCGAGAAGTCTTATTTTTGCTCATGCTCGATGCTGATGTGACAATCTGTTATCCAAGGAACACCATTAATTCCAAGGTAGTAGTCATAATCAGCATTTTTATCCTATTATTGTTTCCGCTGTGAGTTTGGATTTTTATCAGTCTCTAATAATGCTCATGCTTATTTGTAAGTACCAAATCCAACGATCTGTGCTTTGATGGACTTAGGTTTCGATTTTTATTTAAATTTAGGCCCATTGAGGTATGGTTTGTTACAAATATGAAGTAATGTTGATGTAGAGTGGCATTATACAGTATCATATCCATTTTGATAGCTTCAACATTGATGTTGTTTATCACCAACGTTGCATCGAAGGTCTGCAGTGGTATCTCTAAGGTGAGACAATACTGACAATAATGACATTGCTCAACGGCAACATTGATTCTTGATATTAATAAAAGGCGCTATCAATTGGAGGCGATATTAATTAAGTGCGACTCCAATCCCGGCCATGTTGTCAAGAGGCATTGCTTGAGTGGCGGCATCGAAGAGCAATGACAATGTTTAGAGGTGGCATTCATGAATTATACAGCTTCGATGATGGTCAATATGAAACCCATGCATCATCGATTAAGTGCGGCATGGATGACATGCAGTATCATTGGGGCGCAATGTGGTTGAAGCGCGACGTTCTCTTTTCCTTATTAGTGGAATGCAGCACTGCTAAATTACGATGCGATGAAGTGTGGTATGGATGAGAGGCGGCATTGTTGACATGCAACATTGCTTATCAGCGATGTCGATTGATGACGATACTAATTCAGAGCGATATAAATCTTGGCTTTACTGATATACGCTGATGCTTAGGAAGTAATATTAAAAAATAACAGTATGAGATAGACACGGCACCAAAGAGAAACGACATCGACTATACACGTTAATGATCTCATGCGGTACTGATTCCTTTGTAACGCTGTCACTTACAGCATTACTTTTGACATTGAAATTATGTGGATAACCCACATAATACTTATATTGTTAGTCCCTGAAATGCTTAATAGTTCGATAGCTCGTACTTCTTGGCACATATAAGAGTTCGAAAGTCACCCTAGGCTTTGGATCAGTGTGTTGGAAAGTGCAGGTTGTCACAGACCTAAAGGACTTCGGTACCGATCTCTTTTTTTAGGCCGTTTCATACTCCAACTTCTTCAAGTCCATTCCATTGTCCTTCCAAGCATGCCTCCAAATCCCCAAAACATTATGTCTTCTTCCTTACGTCCAGATTCAATTGAGAGCCACCTTGCCTAGAAGCCGGATAACATTACTACTACACAGTTACACATTGCTTATATGTTGCACTTACACATTACACATATGAATGTATTAGATACATTCATTATATAATATATAAGTAAATTTAAATTAAAATATTAAATTCCATTTTAATAATTTAAATGAAACAAGATTTTATTTAAAAATTCTTAGATTGGATGTAAACTTCATTTGGGCATCATAGACTTAACAAAGACCCAAAATGAAAATCTACTTATTTTACCCACTTTCGATTGGCCTAGTTCCTTCATCCGAAGCACTTTGATTAGTTTTGATTCATCTAGTTATATTACTGTCTCACTTGATAAAAACATACATATATATGTATATGTATGTATGTATATATATATATACATATATATCCGCATGTGTGTGTTGGTAAATATATTTTATCTTATGCATTATGAGATACACGACATGTTTTACTTTATAGTTTAGTTATTTTCACCTCTGATTATTACTCTGCATCAGTTGGGTACCGTTGTAGTGCATTATTAGGTATATCTTAGCATGGGAGGTGTAGGGTGGTCATCACAGATGCGACGAAGAACATATTGTGGAAGATATAATTTTGCAGTTTCAATACACACGATTGGACTGTATATCTACACCTACGATAACCAATCATGTGAATCACTTACAAACATACAAAATATCATAATGTACACATACCTGAAGGAGTGTTAAATAACCAAACATAGGTTTCATGCTGGTTCATGTGGCCTGACTCAGGTTATGAAATAGCTAACTAAGACAAGCAGTGCCCACAAAGAAGATGAACTTGTCACAACACATGAAGACACTGTAAACAATTAACTGATACTTTGCTACCGGATTTATCCCTACAAAGTATCATACTAATTGTGTACAACAAGTATGCAATAACACAATGTATCTTCCTCTCCATAATATTTGACTAGTAAGAATCTGAGTAATGAGATCAAAGTCATTCCAAACGAATCTTTTTACCGCCACAAAGAATTTCAAACACATCATTCTTTTTTATTCCCAAACACTTATCTAAAAGGTCTTCCACATCCTCCAATTTAATATCACTTGAGTCCATAAGCAGACCATTCATAGCTTTTCGATCAGCGGGTAGACTGGTAATATTAACAACTTCGTCTATGCTTATGATCATCTTATTGAATGGAAGGTAAAAAGTGTCTGTCTCGAGGTAGAAACATTCTATGAAAACATTGATCAAACCTTTATCCAGTTTCTTATATGCATGTTCTATCCATTTATAAAAGCAAAATTACTTCACTGCTTGTATGACAAACTCACATTCATCTTTCAACTTCCATAATGTCAAAGCACCAGCATGGCTATACATCTGCACAATCCTAGCTTTTGGCGGCTGCATACAAAAATGAATTTGATTACACACATATGGAAGTAAAAAAGAGTAGAAAAATATGGGTTTATATAGGGTATACACTTACATTTGAATCCCAAATAGCACGTGCAATGTGGTCTTTGAATGAGACAAGCAATGACATTTGGGGTTCGTTTTTAGATTCTTCGACTATATTTTCGGATTTTCGTTTCCAAGATTTTTTTTGTACTCTTCTTTTTAATTTCTCCTCTACAACCTCCTCTTCAAGATCAATGTCATCTTCAACAACATCTCCTTTACTGTCCAAATCCTAAATACGACCGCTTTCCCCTGCCCTTCCTTGCTATCACTTTCACTCTGACTCTTGCCTTTATCGACATTACTCTTTATCATCACTATCTCTGCTACACTTTAACTCTAACTCTAGCCTTCTTTGTTGCCATTGCTTCCTTCAGCTTTGGTTTTACTCTCACCTTCACTTTGACTCTACCCTTCACTTTCAGTGTCACCTTCATTTTTATTTTCGCTTTTGCTTTCATTTCCGTCTTTGCATTATTCTTCTTCCTCTATTACATTAATCGCTTTACCACATTCTTGAACAACATGTGTATCTGAAACATGTGTCTCTGTGTAACACTCTAAAAAGTTTAAGTGGAAAATTTAATAAAAGAATTAAATTAAGTATAACAAGGGAGAAAATAATTTTTTTTACAAATATCTGAATTTGACTATAAAATCTACATCAGTGCGTTCATAGCGATTTTTAAACAATTTTCATATATAACACTGTGTAATCGGGTTAGTATGGAGAAGTTATAGACATTTTAAAATTTGAAAATGATATAAATTAAAATATAAAACTTTCCTAAATAAAACAACCGAAGTGGTCGACCCCTAGGGTCCACCGATTGACTGGTAGCAGTTGACCGGTCCCTATAAGCGGTTAACCGGTTGGCATTGAAGATCACGAATATGGAACGACGAATGGACAAGCATGATTGAACCAAAGATTTTACTTGCGTGTAGAATGAGCGTCCGAGATGAGAGCAAGCATTCTACTAGGGATAATCAACGTTCCATATTAATCTAAAATCCCTATAAATATACAGCCAATGTAAACCACAATTCATTAGAAATTTATCCGTATACTGAAACTCTAGCAAATTCTCCACTCCACTTACAAAATTTCTTCGAAAACAAAATAAAAATAAAATAAGAAGAATACAGGAAGATCGGATCAATGAAGGGGAAAGCTCTGAGTAACAACTTCCGAATGGAGAATAGGGAATAGAGCTTAGATTCGAGGTAAGTGGGAACATTTTTAATAAGTTGATGAATTGCAACTAATTTTAATTTGCACTATTTGATCCAGAATGTTAGCAATTGAATTGTAAATCATGATTTTTCATATTTGCATCTGATGATAAATTATAATTATGTAAACGGATGAAATAGGAATCAATCTAGATTCTCTGTTAAATCAAATAGGAATCCATATAAATTGTTAATGATAAGTTAAAGTAATTTATTTAAACTGGTGTAAATCTATGAACTTAAATTGACAAAGAAGTAGCATAAATGGCAAAGATTATATTACTGTAAATTGATAGTTCGAACTCGCTATAGAAGTCTAAGAATTGATGAAACTAATTACAAATCAAAATCGAACTATAAACAAAAACCCTAATTTTACACAACCTTAGCGATCGACAGCAAGCAGTCGGCCGGTAGGTGTTTTGAAGCATAGATTAAACCTTGACCTAAAGCCCCAGTTGATAATATAATTAATGTAAGTTTAAATGTGTACATATAGTATATAAATATGGATGTTAGAAATAGTAGGGAAGCTAGTTTCCTATGAGATGATACTAGGACGTTGGGATGTTGGGTAAATGCTCTTTACCCAATGGGGGTCGGTTATTCGACTGGAGGTGATTCTATCGCAAATGACACTTATAGGAGATTCTACGGTGGTCGCGCAACACCGACTTATGTTTGATGAAGTGCGTGGACCCGACAAAACGGGAGTTTCTTGGTATCCACGGATACCGACGTGATGTGATATCGTGTTGTTAATGGAGACCGATGCATGCAATAAGAGACGTAAACTACCATTGAGAGGTGGACACGGATGCAAACGATGAGACACATGGGCAAGTCGACATTGCGTGTTCCTCCTTAATGCGTAGTTGGGGTACGTGCTGTCGTAGTTGTGAGAAATTTATTCCCCTCAAGAAATTGTAAGGAAACGTATGTGAGATAATTACGCATAGTCGTAATGTGAGAAGTAGTCCCATATAGAAAAGTTGTAGGATGACCCCGTGTTGAGTGGCTGATCATTAGTTATTGAGGTTCAATCTGTAGTTCAATCCTTACACGAGCCTGCATAAGTTGTTAGTGTAGGTGTGTGTTAAGTAGAAAAAACACTTAAGTAAAGAACCCTAAGAATACACGAACACTTGTAGGATACCTAGGTCACATAGAGTAGAATTAAAGTCAATTGCACATGATCATCATATATTAAGCATATACTCATTCACCAGACTTTTGTCTAACTCATCATTTTCCCCTTATTTTCCCTACCATAGAAGGACAAGGCAGTGGGTGATTGGTTCAATTTCAGTACGTGGAGAGAGGAGCTCATCACATGAGTTGCTAATCCTTTTATTTCTCTCCATATAACTTCTATCTTATCGATACTTAGTATTTTTATCAGACTATGAGCGTATTTCTGTATACTTTGGATTTGACAACGTATTGTTTTGTGAGATTGGGTTTTGAGATATTTTCTAAGATGGTTATTTTCTATTTTTATATTTTTGTTTCTTCAGCTATGAATTTTGAAAGTATAGTATATCTTTGATCATATCCGTTTATTCTTAGTCTATGTAATGTTAGAAAACCCAATAGCTTGTTCTTTATGACGCCGACGCGAGTTTGAAAGTTATCATATGCTTCAGATTGGTATGTCAAGGTTTTGGGGTTGATAGATAACTGAAGCTGTAGAGTCAGACTTTAGAATCAAAGAGATTTAGGCTTAGCAGAACTAAAACAAATTATATGAAGTGCTAGTTCAGCAGTGTTAGGTCAGAGGATGGAAATGTCACTCTGGCCGGATCAATCTTGTAGTATGATGGTGAGATTGATGAAGATGTTAGTTTTAGAATTCGAGCGGGATGAGTGAAATGACGACAAGCGTTTGACATTCTCTGTGGTAGGAAAGTCCCACAAAAGCTTAAAGGAAAGTTCTACAGAATGACAATCAGGCCTGCGATGTTGTATGATGCAGAATGTTGGCCTACTAAAGGCCAACATGTCCAGAAGATAAGCGTAGCAGAGATGCGTATGTTGCAATGGAGCTGAGCTCATACAAGAAGAGTGAATTAGAAACGATGATATACGTGATAAACTTGGAGTAGCATCAATTGGGGAGAAACTAATTCAACATCGCTTAAGATAGTTTGGACATCTTCAACGGAGGCCACCCGATGCACCTGTGCGTGCTGAAATTATAGACCACGTTGAATGCTCAAAGAGAAGTAGAGGTCGACCAAGGTTGACATGGGAGGAAATAGTAAAAAAAGACTTGAAGGATTGTAGTATATCTGAAGAGCTGGTGATGGACCGGAGTGTGTGGAAGTTAGCGATTCACGTACTAGAACCATGAGCTATGAGTTTTATAAGTTTTAGATTATAGGACTACGAATCAGGAGCCTAAGACATAGGTTTGGTCTTTGATCAATATTACTATTGGTACCATTATCACTATTAGTATTATTATTATTATTTCTCTTATATATATATATATATTTATTTTACTTAGTTATTGTTATTATTAATTTACTTATTTGACTTTATTTTATTATTGTTATTGTTATTATTATGACTTTTAAATTGATTTTGTTATTTAGTTTTGGGTTCCATCTCTATCCGATTCCAACTTATTTGAAAATAATGGCTTTGTTGTTGTTGTTTCTTCCTCAAACTCCTGTCGCTTCGAAATGGTTAGTAGAACACGATGCGATTCAGGCCTTTTACTACAAATAACAAACGTAAACTTAGATCAATAACCGCACAATACCGCATAATAATATGACGGTTCATAACAAAGTGTAAATGTAAAAATGGGCAAGGTGAGAACAATTTTAAATCACAGAAAAAGGGTGAGGCTCAACGGAAATAAAAAACTCGGCAACACCCCTTTGAAGATATATATCTTAGTGGAAATTAGGGAGACATCCCTATCATACTTTCATATTGTAAAGCGGGTCCCTGTCAAAGTTTCATTGTAAAGCGGGTCCCTGTTTTCTGGAAACGAAGAAAAATTATTGCTGAAATGTCAGCAACTTTTATAAATAAGTGCTGATATTTCAGCAACTATCTGTGTCAAAGTTTTATTGTAAAAACAAAGAAAAATTATTGCTGAAATGTCAGCAGCTTTTATAAATAAATGTTGATATTTCAGCAACTTTCATAAACTGTGTTCACAGTGTACATAAATGTTGCTGAAATATCCGCAACTTTTATAAATAAGTGTTGATATTTCAGCAACTTTCATACACTACGTTCACAGTGTACAGAAATGTTGCGGAAATGTTAGCAACTTTTATGAAATGTTGCATCATGCTCTGCAATAATCGTGAGTAAAAAACAAGGACCTAATTTACACTGAAATTTAGTAAAAGACTTTTCGTGAATTTTGAAACTTAATAAGGACCTGTGCCAAAAGTATCATATATCTTATTCACGCCCCCTTCATCAAAATTATTTTTCTAAAACACAAAATCACGTAAACCTGCTATCGAGTTCATATTCAGAAATCGACAATACCCTTCCAGTTTCATTTACAGCCCCAAGTACAGATTTTTTTTCGTTAAAACCCAATCAATAATATTGTACAGATTCGATTCCACAGACGTATCAAGTTCATCCAATGCCGACAAAAAGTTTCGGCGGATATATACTAAAATATTATCGTATAAATGGTGAAAGATGAAGTTCAAACTTTTTTTAACGCTGTCAAAAAAAAATTGAAACCCTAAATTAGAACGATACCTAGCTTCGTTTTCTCCCTTGCTCGACTCCTTTGATTAGATTTTTTTTCGTCTTTGGCATTAGTTTAAAAATTTAGTGGCAGTGACGAAGATCTTCAGGTTGAATGGCGACTGTGATTTTTTCATTTCATTTCTGAAACGAGAGGAGAACGGAGGAAGGAACTTAGGATTTGTGATTTCAAATTGTAGTGGAGAATGATTCAAGGGCATAACAGTGCACGGTAAGATTTTATAAGATAAGCATGTTCTCCTGGCAACAATTTATTTTGTGCGGAATTCTTTTAGAAAATTACGCCTCTTAGCATTTTTTGAAGTTCCAGTAGCAATGTATAAATGACCAATGCATATATTCTGTGATGTCCATCTTGTCTAGCATACAAATAAGATGAACATCATATTATATATCAACAGAAGAAAACATATAAATAATGGGAACATCAAACTACGAATCAACGGAAGAAGACAAAATTGATAGGCTATTCAAAATAACCGCAGTATAGAAATTGAGAACGGAGACCTTTATACAGTTAACAACTATAGCTGAAGTTGGGTCCACTGAATAATCTTGATCGCGTATCAATAATCTGCTAAAGAACTTGCAATCATAAAACTCCCTTGCTGCAATTTCACTAATAAACTTCAGTACAGCATGACTATCTAACCAAACTTGAACACTAAGTCTCTAATCTCTATTCACTCCTTGGAGGTGTTGCCGTATCATCTCTCCCAAATATAGCTGCAAAAAAAAAAAAAAAATTGATACGAAAAGAAAGAAAATATTTTTTACAGATTTAATGCATTTAAAATGTGATATAGCAATTCTAATTATTATAATTGCCAACAAAAATTGAAAAGTGGAATATACAAAGTATCCGATAGGACCGTTACCTCGAGCTGAATACCTACTGTGTAGGTGTTTTGCTTCTGCAGCAAACATCAGCTTACATTCATCAACTTTGTAGGCCTCACGACCTACCAGCAAGTTCAGTCCACTCTGAACGACCATTGACATGTCTTTGACGAAACGACACAAATTCAAATAGGCATAGAAAGCACTAGCGGCAGCCAAGCTACGTGTAAACCAAATGTGCTGAGTCTGAAAAAACAACAAAACTTATATTGGCATATGTTGGAGTAACTAGTTGACATACATATTGAAATTGAAATCTTAAAACACAAAGCTCGTTTTCTAAATCATAAAAAGCAATAAAACCATCAGGCGTCAGGGGTGATTTTACTGTTTCCCGATGGTCCACTGTCTCTTGAAGGAAATTTCATACCACAGGCTCATCACAATATTTCTAGTTTGTTGCAAAGTATTAAACATATGGGAGAATAATGTTTTTATGAGCCTCTGCAGTGCATAGAAATTTGATCAATTGATAAGGCTTTTGCAAGAAAATTATACCATACTAAACACGTTAATTAACAGTCTTAAAACAATTTGATGTTATCCAAAATAAATAAACTAAAATATTGCAAGTAGCTTGAATCTGACTATATAACTCTTCAGAATTTATATTTTGAAAACATTGGAATAATTATATCGGTTTTGATAACAATTGGTATTTCTCATGTAATTTTAGCATAGATCATAATATATTAAACAACCATTCGTTCCATCAACCAATCAATTACCTGTTGAAGTTTTAACAATTTGTAGCCGGAAATTGTCCATCGGTTAGTTTGAGAACAAACAACTACTGTAGATCCGAAGAGCAGTTTGCAGTTTACATTGATTCTTATATTTCATTCTTATCGAAAGTAAATTCAAAATTGATTGGTGCTCCACCAGAACACCATCTCTTAGCCTACAGTCAATTGATGTGCAGCTATCTCTGTGTGATGTAATGAGTCAGTTTTAGTGAAATTAACGTGCTAGTGTGGTTTGAAAGTAGTTTTGATATGTATGAATAAAAAGGTGGAAATTTTTGATACAAGGAACCGATGAGGGCAGTGCACACAATGATCCTTACACTCATTGGTCCTCAACTCCTTATTGGATCCATCCATTGGCTCATGCCATCTTGGAGGAAAAAAAAGTAGAGCAACGGCTCCCCTTTTTATTATGGAGAAATTGAATGAGGATACGTCGTCACGGTGAAGATTGTAGGAGGATATTATGCTCACTGTGTAAGAATTTACAGTTTTTTATATCGTTCAGCAACAGTTTTGCTATATTTAAGATTTTTAATGCAATTTTTACAAGTTTTAGAGCTCGTTGAGCAACAACTTATTTTGAAACACATTAAAAGAAGTTTTGAATAATAACGTATTTTTAAAGAGCAACTTATAATAATAAACTTTTGGATGAAATTTGACTTGTCAATAAAAATATTTGGTGAAAATTGCTACTGTAATCGATTCATAAATCATAAATAACAAATAATTGTTATTCAAGTTTCTACTTATTACCTACTTTTGCAAGTTTCCTATAAGCGCTTCCAAACATTGAAATTCAAATAAGTTGCCAAACATGGTCAGTCCATGTTAATCACAACCTACCTTTAATACAATTTTTACATTTGTTTAGGATTAAATCACACCATATCATGGATGATCATTAAAGACTAATTTAATTCAATTTTTTTTTTTGGGTGCGAGGAGTTTTTGTGTGTGTGTGTGGGGTGTGGGCGTTATGTGGATGTGTGTGTAAAGTACCATTTACAGATGGCTTTTCTTTATATCGTTATCTTTTAAAGCATTCAAAGAGTTCTGTTTTATACTCTTTTTGCTTTCAAAGATCAACTCATTCATATCCTAAGATTTTGATCTCATTTTACTCCTTGATCTCTTAACTCATTTGCAGAAACCTATTATGGGGTTGGAGGAACTTTGTACTGCATTGATTACATTGGAATATTGGAGATACATTGGTTGTAAAAGCTATTGCTGTTGAGGAGTCTTTTGACAGAAGAAGTGTTATTGTTGATCTCCCTAAGAAAGAAGAGGAAATTGTAAACTTTTCCCTCCAGATGAAGCGTGGGCCGTTGTCAGTGAAAAATCCTAGAAACTGCTATTGAACTGGAGTAAGATCGTGGTAAACTCAACCAAGATAAAACATGTTTGTCCATTCTACGCGCTCTTTATATTCCTTCAACTTTATTTAATTACAGTTTTATGAAGATGTATTGTACATATACATATTGTGTGTATTCAAGTTTACAGTGTAATCTTTTGATTGATCCGTACTGCATATAATAGTCATATAATCTCTTAGGTGTCGCACTATTGTAGGATTAACGTGAATAACAAAAAATGCTCCTATAGATATTAGCAAATCAGACACTACTAGAAATTCAGTATATAGCCACGGCAGTGTTCCAACGGCCACCAACGGAGTTTTCCAACGGCTACCAACGGCTCGTTATTTTTTTACAAGCCGTTGATAACCGTTGTAACAATGCCGTTTACGGCCGTTGGAAGCCGTTGGAAATATTCGTGTAAACCTGCAGCTGACCGAGAACAGAGTTCATTCTCCTTCATTCAACAAAAAACACCAAAACCTCCACCTTTTTCCTCCACTCCTCCTCTTTTCTTGCTCCCAGCCTCCCCACGCAACCGGCAGCCACTCCGACGCCATCAATCAACACCAACGGCCTCTCTCCATCCAATTCCACTCCAAAATCAGGTTTTGTTTAAAACCCTAAATTTTAAAATTTTACTAATTTTATGTTTAATTGTTTGTTATAATTGTATCTAATGGCCTATTGATTATTTATTATACCAAACTAAGTACTAATTACAATTATTACTATCCAAATGTCCAAATTGTTTGTGTATATATATTATGCACATATATACATATGTTGATAATTTAGTGTAAATGCGCATTTGAGTTAGCGTTAGATTAGTTAGAATTGCTTTAAATTATTTTGTGTATGTTTTGTAAAATATTAGGCAAACATGAATTAGTCGAATATTTTACGAACATGAATTATATCGTTTAGTAATATGATCTCTTAGTGAAATTTTGGCCTATACGATTGCTTTAAATTATATCTTTTAAATTATTAGACAAACAAAATTTAAATCTCTTAGTGAATTTTTGGTCCCGTCTGACAAGTGTCCACATTAAAATTAGGATTTAACAGTTAAATTTCCTTTACAAATTAAAATTAGGATTTTTGGCCCCGTATCACTTAAAATTAGGATTTAACAGTTAAATTTCCTTTACAAATTAAAATTAGGATTTTTGGCCCCGTATCACTTAAAATTAGGATTTAACAGTTAAATTTCCTTTACAAATTAAAAACCACATGTACAAATGTTACAAAATTTTAATATCATTTAAAGATAAGATCTAACAATTAAACTTTTTATACAAAATCAAAATGTCCATTTATAAATATTATCAAATCTTATTATCACATACAAATAAGATTTAACAAATAAACTTCCTACACAAATTCGTTTTTTATTAATTAATAATAAAAACAACAACAATTAAGCCATTATTCTCAAACAAGTTGGGGTCGGCTAGAGATGAAATCCAAAACTAAATGACAAAGTCAATTTAAAAGTAATAACAATAACAATAATAAAATAAAGTCAAATAAGTAAATTAATAATAATAATAACTAAGTAAAATAAAAATAAAAATAAACATATATATATATGTATGTATGTATGTATGTATATGTATGTATATAAAAAATAAAATAAACATAAAAATGATGATAATAATAATACTAATAGTGATAACGATACTAATAGTAATATTGATCAAAAACCAAACCTACGTTTTAGGCTTCTGTTTCCTAGTCATATAATCTAAAATTTATAAAACTCATATCTTATGGTTCTGGTACGTGAATCGCTAACTTCCATGCACTTCTGTCCGTCACCGGCTATTCGGATATACTTCAATCCTTCAAGTTTCTTTTTACTGCCTCCTCTCATGCCAACCTTGGTGGACTTCTACCTCTCTTTGAGCATTCGACGCGGTCTATAATTCCAATACGCACAGGTGCGTCGGACGGTTTCCGTTGAAGATGTCCAAACCATCTTAAGCGATGTTGAATTAACTTCTTCTCAATTGGTGCTACTTCAATTAATGATATAAACAGAAATTCAAGCTAATAAAAAAATTAGTCGTTGAAACTTAGAAATAAAAATTCAAACTAACTACACATGATTTCAACGTAAAAATATGGCTAAATACTTGTACAAATTATTTTCTTTTGAATGTGTTAAATGTTTGCACCAAAATTAGTCACAAACACTCAGTTGTCGTTGAAAGCACCCGTTTGCAGTCACAGATCACAGATGACAAACATGTACACAATCTCAGATCTCAGTTGAACAACAAGTATGCAAATCACTCAGAAAATTCATAGTAGTGCAGTAAATAACACAAGATTTATAGTGGTTCGGCGATCTTGCCTATGTCCACTCTAAAGTTGATGACTTTATTGATATTCTCTTGATGATTACAATTGATTACAGCAGGTTGCAGTGGATTAATGCTTTGAAACTTGAATACAACAACGATGATAAGGTGTAGAGTTGAATCCGGCAGAGTCTGGACGTGGAATCCCCCAAAAGTTCTCTTTTCTGCAGGCTTCAGGGGGCTATTTATAGGCGTAGGAGGCTGAGATCGCGCTCAAACTTCGGGAGATTTCTTCTGGCACGTGAGTGGGCCCACGCGACCGACCCTACCAAGTTTCGACTCGATCTATGATCGATACGAAATGATTTCGTATCCATCAAAAAATGATCCAATCGAGCTGAAACTTAGCAGGAACATTCTTTACCTTGTGCGCAAGCTTCTGTGAAAATTTCGTAGCATCTGGATCAATGGTTTGGGAGATATCGTCGATACGAGATGGGATCCTTCGGCATGCTGTCTGGTTCGAATCGACTGATTCGAATCGCTTTCAAATCGATCACCTCACGTGCTCTCGTGGTGATGTGGCGCGCATATCTCGCATCGATCCATTCTTTACTCCGAGATGACCGTGTCGACTCCATGAATTTCGCCTTGCTCGTATCGAAGAATAACACGTCACCCAAGCTCGTTGACCTGATGGATACGAACAAGTCTCTGCTCATGGATTCGAACATGGTCCCATGATGGATACGAAGCAGCGAATCTCTGATGGATGCGAAGTTGACGTTAGGTGATCGTTACGAAGTGGACTACCTACTGATGGATTCGAACAAGGAGCCATGCCGATGGATTCGAATAAGACTCTCTAGTCGAAGGCTGATCGATACGAAGTTCATCGATACGAAGACCTGGCCATTCCGATCGATACGAAGCAAATTCTATCGATGGACACGAAGTCCATTGATACGAGGCGCAACTCATTGATAGATACGAAAATGGAGTTATCTCCTTCAATTTGTATCGATCATAACTTGGGCACACGAACTCGGATTGACTTGAAATTTGGAGTGCTGGCTTTCATGACTTTGCTTGCCGTGTCCTATCAATCGTAGCCTGATCCGGGCTCGGACAAAATTCATCGATATCCATGGTGAAACAGTGTATAACGAACTTTTACGACGAACTGTCTTTAGTTTTCCAGTCAAATTTTTTGATGTCACGGCCTTGCCAAAAGGCGGGATAACATTAAATATATACAATTTGCAAAAAAATAATCCACGTGCGAAGTACGTGCGATAACGCTCGTAGCTATAGTGCACTTCTACCTACCACCAGCCAAAATAATCAAATATTCAGTAAGGTTTGCCCAAGATGAAGTTTCTTACGATAATTCCCTCAAATAGTTTCCCATCAGATCGATAGTAAAACTCTGATTTCTCTAACCATTCAAGGATTTCATCTGCGCCCTTCTGAAGATCCTGCATAAGAGGCCATTATTAAGTTTACATTTGATTATTCATTTAAGAAAATAACTCAAATAAAAATGTGAACTCAACTTCATTTCCTGGAAAGAAACCCTTCAAGAAATTCAGAAAAGTTGAATTCAGTTCCCGATAAACATCAGCCATGCCCTTCATATACATCTCATATGTGAAATCACCTCCCGATGAAAATTCATAATGGTGTAGAAATTCGTTTTCTACTTCAATCCATTCAACCGTTGGATAAATATTTTCAAGTGTCAAGAAAATGGAGAGTCGTTTCATTCTATGACAGTGGAGGACCTTTAACAAATCAAGTGAATGCATAACTCCCTGTAGGCATACAATCACCCTGGATTGTTCAGAGACATACTGAAACAAAGGAGACATGTAAAGTCATTCCTTCCACATATAATAGGTTTTAAAAAAAGTGAAATCCATTAGAGAACAATGTAGATTTCACCAAATTGCCAAATGATATTGCTAACTTGATTAATCCAGTTTAAGAACAAAGGTAAGGGAAATGGATCATCAAAGCATAAGCAATCAATCAATATAAATTTATATAAGCAATGATTTTAAGTATAATCAAATAATTTTTTCCAAAAAGCAAATGAGGTGTTGGTTTTAATATTTTAACAATCATATGGTGAGGCAATAAAGATATAAAAGTATTCAAAAAAACGTTAAGGCCTCTAACTTAAGTGGTTAGAAATCCTAGACAAAGGTTCTAAAAGTTCTAGGTTCGAGCCTCTGAGACATCATAATGAATGTTTTTGCTTAAATAAAATATTACTTTTGTTATCAAAAATAAATATTGCAAAAAATATTTAAATTATAGTTAAACAAATATATTTATATAGCCATGTGAATGGTCAATGTAAAGGTTTTGGATGCTATTTTAAGAGCATTGCAGTCATCAATTGGAGTTGAAATCGATTGTAGCTCGATGCGGTATGTGGCACTGTAATCTTAAGACGGCGGTTTGGTATGCTAAATATGGGTTGAGGATGAGCTGGACTGTGAATAAAGGCTGGTGTATGCTTCTTATATGATTTTCAAGGAAAGTTTACATTTCATTTAGGTAAAAAATGAAATTTCAAAATTTGAAGCTAAGTTTGAATGGGCAATAAGTATAAACACTCATATTACCTCCATCTCTCTCATTTTTCCATTTGAAAATCAGAGAGAAAGTTATATTGAGAGATGAAGGAAAAAGATATGATTTTGGTTCTAACATTGAAGATAATGATGAAGGTGGATCAGATTAGTTTACTTAGAAAGTATTTTGAAATGCAATACATTAGCATTTTGAAATGCCAAGTGCAAACAATTTTAAATGTTGATTTTTGACATCTTGAATGTTTTTTATGAAACTTTTAAACTTTTATTCTAACATTCCAAAACTTTTATTCTAACGTTCCAAAATATTCATTTTGTGAATTTTAAAGGTGCTCTTTTAGTACCCATGAAGTAATAATGATTGTTTATGGGGATAACAGACAAATAATGAATTATTTTTTTCAAATCGGTCATGGGAGGATACTTAATATCTTAGAATTATTTTATATCTTTTTCTAATATATTTTACTTTATGTTTGTCCATTTGTAGTGATTAACGAAGGTATACATATTTGTATATAAAGAGAGTGTTTTCAATATGTTTCACGTTTCTGTTAACTGTATTCCATAAAGTTATGCATTTAGATTAAGCATACACCCATAACGGGTTACGTTAGCATGCAACGTTTTTATGTTCTCCTTCTTATTTTTGTATGACATCCAAGGTTTTAAATCTTAGATTTCAGTCACGTTTCGTCTTGGAGTTTTTACACAAGCCATCTCATGTCAGAGGAGATCTCGGACGAGATAAGTGTATCTCGGGTTTACATCTCGGATTGGTATCTCAGATTTTAAAGTACATCTCGAAAATATCTCGAAGTAACTTATGTGTCTAAAATTGATGTTTTAATGATTTATTCAACAATTATAACTTTTGAAGTAAAAATAAAATTTATAACATACTTGATTTGGATAGAAAAAAGAACTGAAATTAATGTTTTGGAGAAAGTGGCAGCTTGATTAATTTAATTCATTTGGTAACGATTGAATAATATCTATTTATTTGAACATGAACAAGAAAGAAGTCTTCTGATGTGACTCATTAAGATAAAAAGTAAAAAAATATGTTCATTGATAAATAGTAATTGGATTGTGTAGTTTCTTTTGAAACTATTATGAAAACAAAAAAAATATTATGTAAAAGAAAACTACATAAAATTTCACGTGAGATCTCGGATTGAGATTTTGATTTATATTTCAAATGAGATTTGAATATTTCGGACGAGATGAATGTCGGAGGAGATATGAAGGAGGTTTGATGTTCCGTTTCGTGTAAGTATGAAAATGAGATCTCGGGGGAGATACGGGATATTTAAAATCATGATCACATTGATCTTCGCACCAAGTAACATAGCTTAGGATTTAGATGACAAAATTATGTCCAGGTGATCGATATAATGTGAGCATGTAGTTGGGTGAGCAAACTATTGGTCGCATTGGGAATCCTGTAAAGGAAGGATGATAGCTCTTTGCTCACCTTAAAATCCTAGTGATATGGAATGGTTTGTGCTAAATATTTTTTTTATAGGATTACAGTGAGGTACGGGTTGGAGAGCATGAGTGCACGATGGCTTTTGGGGTACTTGCAAGAAGGAGTGGTCGTTTACCTCTTGTTGTATGCGACAAGGGAGCTGGTGTGTTCGATGGCCCGTTGATGTTTTGATGTCTTATGATAGTGCTTTACATGGGTTATGTGTTGTTAATAAAGGTGTATTTAAGGTTTGTTATCTTGGTGCAAGTACATAACTTGGTGAGTGTAAGTCTGTTTACCTCCCGTTGATGTACATCTCGAGTTGGTGTTATATACAAGATGTAAGTAGGTGTTACTCGATCTCGAGTTGGTGTTTAAATAATTTGGCGTTGAGAAAAGATGGTCACAAATGAAGTTGAACCAAGTAACATTGCAAAGGCATAATAATAGTAGGGTCGGGATAACCCCGCCTTCTGAACCGGACATGAGGGTCTCCCCTTATCCGGCTCTCCGCAGGGGAATCTCCACTCATTGCTTCCCCTAATATCCTCCCTTTATCAATTAATAGAATGAGGGTTTACAGAAGATCCCAGAGGCTCGTTCAGACACGAGAGATAGGAGTGTGCTCTCAGGATTCGGTGTTTTAGTGAGGAATGAACGTGTTCTCATACTGTAATGCTTATGTGTAACATAGATGTGCGTTTTCAACAACAACCAATTGAGAATGTTGGTATCTCACAAAGATCAATTAGAGTTTCAAAGAGTTAATCAAGGATGAAAGTTTCCTTGAATTGGGGATGCGCATTACCGCCAATGAGGAGAAACCACTAGAAGGGCTCAGCCTAGGTGTTTTGGACAGAGTGAGCCTTGGTGTTTATATAGGTCGGTGGATCTAGGTGTTTGGCATTTTAGGTGATATGGTCAGTAGATCAAAGTACATGATGTTCAGATGTCTGATTTTTTTATGTTCTGTGTACGAGCGTGGTATTTATTTGCTCGTTTGGCATGTGCGCAAAGTGTTTTGTTGTCTGATATTTAATAGGGGGAGAGACCCTTTGTTTCGGCGAGTGTTTGGGAACTAGGTAATCAATCGATGGACCATAGGCGTTTCTATGTGGTATGTTTGTTTGATGAATGATGAATGTTCCTCTTGTCTTGATTAGTGATTAAAATACACGATTAGAGAAAATAAATATAACGAAGGAACTCACTTATTTAGACTTATTTAAAATAATATTGCACATATGGATATGTATTTTATAGAAGGAGAAGACTTTACTCTTAAATTCGATTCAACGGTTCATTTGTTGTCATATAACTGGTGATTTGATCACCAAGTAATTTTTTTGTTATAATTAGAGGCATCCATTTTGTTTTAGATTAACAAAATTATTGTTTCAGGTCTTTGATCTTGAGTTTGGTGCTCAAATTAAGATTTTGATCTTGAGGTTTGAAGGAAATTATTTATATATTACTTTTGGACTAAAGATATACAAATTCTGATATTTCTTGAGAAAGTGATGGACAATTTCAAAAATAATAGGATACTAACAATGCATTGACATATTTTGTGCATTCAAAGGTTGTAGCAAATATAGAAATTTTCATCTAATAAATTATTTTATCAATTTTAACCAAAAATTTAACTGTTTAGAAGAGAAATGAAAAATAGAATTATGTCTTGAAGTGTGAGAAATCGTACTGTTACTTTAATACTGTTAAGAAAATATTTTAGTTTTTAACTCGCTGTTCCATATTTCAATAACTTTCCTTATGATATATTTCTTTCTTCAAATAATAATAATAATAATCAAATATTTATCTCAAAACAGGAGATAGCAAGTAGAATTTTAGGCTATGTTTGGTTTACCGTTTTTAGTTTTGAGTTTTCGTCCATACAAAAATACGAACAATGCATGTATATTATGAAAAATGATCATTTTAGAAAACGAACTTAACACACAAAATAGAAAACAACTTTTTTTCATTTTTTATGTTTTGAGAAAAACGGAAGCACGAGCAACAATTCATCCTTCGGTCGTTCCTCCATCCACTTCGTGGTCCCCTCCAATCTTCCGTTCATTCCTTCCGACATCCCTTCATTCTTCTCATATTTTGTAATTAATGTTGAAAACTCAAAACATAAAATACAAAATAAACCAAACGACCTCTTATTGTTTTTGTTAATAGTTTTCAGTTATGAATATAAATTATGTAAATAATAAACTGGTGAAACGTAAAACTTAAATAAGCGATAGACATGAAAGATTTATGGACTAATAGATAGGTAAATGAAAGGGATACTTAAAAGCTTCTCAGCATATGTAATAAGTTTATAAAATAGTATTTCCGAATAATCAATTTCAAGGATAAAAGATAAAATTAATGTACCATTGTAAGTGACCGAAAAGATACTTTGATTTACCATTTTCCAGTTTCAAAGACATAAGATAAAAGAAAATATCATTTTTGGTGAAATGAGAAAAAATGCTTAGTGTCTTTTGCTTTTTGTCTTTTACATTAATTGTTTTGAAGCGTTGGGTTAGAAACTTATTTATCTTCAACTAAGAAACTCTTCAACCTAATTTCCATAAAAAATTAAATATATGAAGAAAAAAGATATAAATCATATACCTGTTTCTTCTTTGCACAGTAAATGTAGCATGGCGATTCACAGATATTGCACAAACAAAGCATCGTATCATTTAGAGAGTACACTGAGTAATACATGTAGCTATGAAAACAGACTGCCATTGTGAGAAATGAAGTGTCTTCCTCGGTTTGTAATGACCATAGGTAATTCATATGCTGTATGAAATCATTTAGAATCAGTACACAAGAGGGAAAAAAAGAATGAAGAAGAAGAAGAAAGAAAGAAAAAAAGGGGAAACTAGAAGTACAATAATAGGAAGGTAATATATGTATGTATGGATATACCTTTTCTACAATGCCAAAACTTTCAAGATGTGGCAGTATGCTTTTCAATGCATCCTCCATGGAAGAATATTTATTTAACACCAGCATGGAAAAATCTGCAACCGTTTTGTGATCAAACCGATCAAACTCTTCAAATATATCAGTTAAATCATTTATTTCTCCCCCCTTCGAATCGTAATCAAGCATAGGCAATTCAACTATCTCAGGGATTCCAATCAATGTTTCAAGTAATCTGAACTGTAAAAAAAAAACATCCAAACATAACATTTACATACAAGAAATATAAGGAAAAAAAAAAAACATATACAAATCAATAAGTTATACCTCTGCTTGTATACGCTTCCACAGTAATCCGTGTTCAAAAAGGAGGTCCTCGCGACCTCTGTTTATACCCAACAAAAGGCTTTGTTTATCCTGCTCTGCATTCTTAAGGAAAGTGTCTTTTTGTCTGATATTTATGTCACCAAAGTCTTCCATCAAATCTACAAAATGGGAAGAAAGAAAAAGAGATGATTTTAGAGAAAGTACTCTGATCCAATAAAACATATAATTTGAACAGTTGATTAAAAAGTGAAACAGATTCCAGTCTGACAAAATACTTATTCAGATAATATTGATTTCCTTGACATTTTTCGATCAAGTATTATATAAAAGCATGCATCTTTTTTTTTTCTTTCAAATGGCTTAAAGGTAGTGTATAAAATGAGTGAAATATATCAATCTGAAAACAGATATGGCTAATCTTCACAACATCCACATCCAGTAATACTTAAACATATCGATCGATCGACTATCGATCGATCGAGAGAGAGAGAGAGAGAGAGAGAGAGAGAGAGAGAGAGAGGGAGAGAGAGGGAGGGAGGGAGGGAGGGAATTTGGTATGGAAAAACAAGCTTGTTGAATTAGAAAGCTTGGTTTATCTGATTGGTATTAGCAGTATGTATCGTTAGAGCATAGTTAACAAAGTATGGGGTATAGGTTACAAATTTGAAATATCACACCCCGTAATCATAAGATTTCCCAAAGTTATATACGTAGGAGCATGTTCAACACATATATGTGTTTGTTTGACAGGCACTTAAAAATGAATTGTTTGTTGAATAGACAATAAATTGTAGTTATAATTTATAAACAAGGTTCGAGAACTCGGTTTCCGTCTCGGTTTCAGTCATTTGAAATTTTGTTAGTCTCGGATGATTTCAGAAATTTCGAAAGTTCCGATTTTTGTTTCTACTTCGGTCCCAATTTTGATTTTCATTGTTTTGTTAATGAAAATATAATAATTATCTTTATGAATAAATACAAATTATAGTATATAAGGAAACAAAATACAACATTATAAATTTATTACATTCAAAAATTAATTCTTGCAGTTGCATATAAATTTAGTACTTTAATTTCAGCTCAATATCAGTTAACCAAATTATATAATTTCACCACCACATAGACAAAAAAGCTACACAACACCTTTTTAACCAAATTATATAATTTCAGCCCATAAGCTTAGTAGCAGCCCGATATCATTTAACCAATGTTAACAACAGCCTATTTAACAGCAGCTATTTCTCCTCGCTCTGGCCAAAGCTAGAGGAAAAAAAAGAAATATGGTAGCTGAAGCGAACAAAAAGAAAAAAAGAAAAAAAAAAAGACAATCATGTAATTTGCTCTCGACCGCGATTCTCAACGCTCGACCCTTGACCAAGGCTATAGGGTCTTTCGACTCTCGATTCTCGACCAAAGCTCAGGTAACTAGGATTTTGATTTTGATCCTCAATCTATTTTGCTTTAATCAGGGCTTTATTTCGATTACTAATTTGATTCGTTTCTTTTATTTACATCGCAACCGAAACCGATATTTTTGATTGATTTTGGTTCGTCCACCATCGGCACTAGTACGGTACCACTGAAATTTCGAGATACCGTCCGATACCGCAAATCGTGGTTATAAATTAATCAAACAGACCATTAGAGAAGTTTGTTTACGGTAGACTTCAAAATCAAATTGCATGAAGTCAAAAAAACAATAAAATATTTATAACAGGTCACCTTGAATATCTTTAGTGTTATTTACTAGGTTCTTTCCATAAATGTCTCTATGAATCTCTTCAACTTTAAATTTTTTTTCAACCTGTTATCATTTGATGTTTAATTTAAATTTATGAAAAATTGCATTCAAATATTTTTCTTTCAGAATTATGCAACGGAAAGGTCGGTTTTCCATTGTTGTGAGGTTGTACTAGTAGTTGTTTGGTTAGATTAAGCATGGGAAATGTGTTGTGCAACGAAGAGGCAAGAAAAGTCAGGCAGAAACCCTAAAAAAAGCCTAAAAGTATGAATTTAGGCGATCCTAATATCTTCTCTCAAATTGGCCAGATATCTTTCAGACTTTCTATCTTTTTCTTAAGCATAATATTGCAGCTGCACAACATAATATTACAGGTTGTAGCTGACTGTTGACAGCATACTTCAAACTCAAACTACAAATTTGTAATTTTCATACAAACGATCGAAGATATTTTATGGAGAAGGCGTGGCAAAGTGAATTCAGTGTTGATGATTCTTCCAAGCTTATCAAATGAAAATGAAATTTTGATATTAACTGAAAATTTTTGATCCATGAGGGCATGCACATGCATCCTACAATTGTAAAACAACTAACTTAAACAAAACAGAGTATAGCAGCACAAAAGCATCCACAAATTCAGAAGTTCAACAACAGGATTGTAGATACAGTTACAATGCTAGCATAAACCTTAAAATTGTATGCAAATACACAATCTTAAGGGTCATAATATAGTTTATTGAGCGTCAAGTTCACAGGCTTGTACTAATTAGTGGTAGGGCCTAGTTCATTTTATTCTCCAGCATTGATATCTCAGTATTGTTGAAATGGCATGACAGATAACATAAACGTTATAGCTTATAACAGAATATACATGACACCTTGCATGAATGCAAAAAATAAATGAAGAGAAAAACTGAATATTCGTCAGGGGTCCATACTTCATAATTGAATTGTAAAGCGGATTCTTAATCACCAATTATATAAATTAGGTCCCTGTCTCTTTAACATCACACCCGACATCTATTAGTATTCGTTAACTTATTTATTTTCAATATTTACATTGTGATAACTTTTGTATATTAATCGGATTTAAAAACCGTTTTTACCATTAAATCACAAATTTAATAAATTTTACAATGATATCTAAAAATAAAATTTTAAAAATAATAATTTACATAGCAGTTTTAACTGCATTTTAGTAATACGGTTAAAAACTGCTGGTATTAAGCAGCAGTGTTTAACTGCATTTCACGAATGCAGTTAAAATTTGTGATTAGTAGGTTCTGCATTTTACTAATACGGATAAAAACTACATTATAATAATGTAAATTTTCTAAAATTCGAATTCGAAACAAATGAGTTTTGAAAATTTGATTTTCATATATTCATAATGCATATCATTAGAAAGATAATAAGATTTGTGATTTAATGGTGAAAACAGTTTGTTAATCCGATGGTTTTAGAAAATGTTATTTCATTTTAAAAGTTAACAATTAATGGACGAGGATTTTAAATAAGTGTGAGTAACAGCCACGTGTAGAGAAATGCATTTAGGTATGGAGTTTTGTTTATTTTAATTAATAATAGGCACAATGTCATACAAAGTTCCTGAGAAAATAAAACTTGGTGGAACAATGCCCTCAAGTTCAAACTAAGCTTCTCTCATTGCTTTAGTGCTGTAAACTGATTAAGAATTTAAATTGCTCTTACGTCGGAGTCAGGCACTGCAGCCAATTAGCACATCAATCAACATATCGCCAAGTTAAGCAACCATGGATATATTACAAAAATCTCAAATCATAATCATTTCGTCATCGATCTCATCTACCAAAATGAACAATGTAATAAATGTTTATATTGCAATATTAAAAGTCATCTAAATATTGCTTTAACTAACTCACCTTCTTAATGTTGTTACTTAGAATATCCTGATATAGATGTTGTCTAGTTATTAAACTTCATGAAATGATGGTACAAGTAAACTCAGAAGTTCATTAAAATAAACTGAAATTTATTACATAACCATTACCTATGGTCCTATACAATGCCTCTAACAATCGATTGCAACCACAGATTTATCACCATAACTAACTTTTAAATTTAAGTCATCACATCATCAACATTACCTACCAAAAGCGAACCAAATGAATTAGAATAATCATCTGTTTCTGCGTGCTTGTTGCATGTCCACTGTTCAATTAACTACCATAAGTCTATGTAAACAGCTTAGGAAATAAATTTAAAATGGTATTACTTTAAGAAAACAACAAGAGTTCAAAGGTCCTATGCGGTGGCGGAGCTAGCCACTGAATTCGGATAAGGCAAGGTTCAAGAGATGGCTCGTTGATACTTTTAGACAGCGCAGGGTTGCCCTTTTTTGTGAGAAAAAAAACCAAAATGTAGTTAAAATATTATGGTCCGTTTGGTTTCATTTTGAATTTCTTGTTTTGCGTTTTCAACATTCATTGAAAATACGATGAGAGGGGAGAAAATAATTTAAGGTACAATAGAAAAACATATTTTATTTATTTTGTATGTTAACTTCATCTTTCAAAATTATTTTGTTTTTCAAACATACATGCACCGTTCGTATTTTTTGTTTGGATGGAACTCAAAACTAGGCAAACCAAACGTTGCATTGTTTTTCATAAAAGAAATACAAAGATTGAGGTAGGGCTTGTGCCCTACTTAAGAAAACTCTGCCTCAACCCCTGGTCCTGCGGACATGATTGATTCAAATATGCCCTTAACTTCTGAAACTACTGAAGGTGAAATGGGAAGATGTAACAAGGTTAGCCATCTAGGTGCCAATCACAAAAAATAAATCTAACATAACCTAGATGGACAATTCAGGCACCATATATATATAGAAACTTATTAGACTTATATCCCTGTACATTTATGTATTATATTTGTACTGACTATTGATCTCAGTGAAAAATATGATGATAATCTGAAGAAGCTATTGTCATTTGTCCAGAGACCAGGATTCATTAACAAACCAGAAAAAACTACGAAGTAGATTCGGCAGTAGAATTCTAAGAGTATATGTAATAATGATTCAACACAAATTCCTAGCCCAGTTAAATTTATATTCAAAGTATATGTATTAGGTCTCGTTTATTTAATTCATACACTCAGCGTGAAAGCAAACTTGCTGTGTACAATATTATAAAGTGACCATGCTGCAATATCCACCACCTGTTGTAAAACATAGATTTTGCGTTCGGTTACATTTGCTATTGCTGTCAACTGTATACTGGTCAAGTACCAATACACGTAAAATATTGAAATAACACCATGATAATATCATAAAACATTAAATAGGCATGTTATAATATCAGTAAAATATCGAGCTAATACAGGTCAAATACATATTTTCTGGGTTAGCACATCATAAGGTGAAATTTTAACTCCATGTTATCATTTGAATTTGAATATGATAAAAACAATTATTCTCAGTTAGAGACATAATATGGAACATCCAAATATACTAGTAAGAAAATGAACGGCCTATGGATTTAGTACGAACAAAGCATTAATTTAAGGGAACTTTTGATGAACAATCATAAATGTTTCAAAATAGGAAAAATCATCTCACAGTAAAAGCCCATAAATTACGCTTCTATTTTAAAAGCTCGCATGAATAATGGAGAAATATTGAGTCAACACACAATAACATTAAAAACTTTTATCGGATTTTCTCCACATATATTCAACTAAATGCAAAAATAAAAATTAAATAAAACATAAATATGATCAGATTGCTGGAATAAAATTCCATCCAGCGTCTTACAACTGTTGCAGAAATTCTGTAAATATTTGAAAAAAACTGCAAAAATATTTACAATAATTATGTAAATATTTGCAAAAAAAATGCAAAAATATTTACAATAATTCAGCAAATATTTGCAAGTAAAAGCTGCAACTTTTTGATTTTTTTTCTGTGCTCACATATAGGCTTGTCAACAAGCCGGGTTCGGTCCAGGTAGCTCAAAACCCGGACCCGGGCCCGACTATAATAATCTAAACCCAAGCGCGGCCTAAACCGTAGGGTATTTCAAAACCATTGCCTAAGTCCGGCCCGTCGGCATTTCAAGCCTGCCAAGTAATACTCGTGTACCATACTTGTAATATTTATGTTAAAATGATACGTCAAATTTGCAATTTTTTAAAAATTTATATACAAACAATGTTAATTTACAAGTTGAATGGTGATGTATCCAAGTTCACGACAAAAGTAAACAAAAACATCGTTATGCAAACAAACAAAATAGTATATAAGTAACATAAACACTCGTGTTTAGATATATGGAAAACTAGTAATCAGGTCGGATCTAAACCGTACTGGGTTTTGATAAAACCATACCCGACCCGAATAGCAACCAGGTTAGGTCTAGCTAGTTTGGGCTTAATATGGCTGGTTCGGGTCAGGCTCGAGCCAAAACCCATACCATTGACAAATCTACTTACATATAGTCGGGGTTTAGTACAAATTTTAACTGTGAGCAAAAAATTGAAAAAAAAAATTACCCAAAATATTTACACGGGGGAGAGGGAAATCTACACTGTTTGATCAAGTGATGATGGTTCTAATTAAGTTTAAAAATAAGGTGGGACGCCGACTTTATTTAGTGAACTATACGAGATTGACCTTGGAAAACATATCAAAAAAAATTAAAATCAAAATTTATAGAGATAAGAGGATACATTAGATCAAAGTATTCTGAAACTTGAACAAATGAGAGAAACAAGGTTTACATGATGAAGTTTCAAGAAAGAAAAATCTAAGTACTAGTAATGGATAAATACACATTAATAAAAGGTAAATTGCGGTAGGTTTGATAAGCTTTTACTGTGAGACTCTTCAAATAAAAAAACAATATATATGCAAAAGAAAAAAATAATTTTCTTCAGCTACTCTTATTGAATTAATTAAAAGTCTTATATAGGCAATACACCAACACCAACTAGTAACTCCATAAAAACAACGACAATGTTGACCAGTAAAATCTCTAATGATAGACTCCATTAAACTAGGAACAAAACACATAAATAGGGATGTAGAAGATAACTCTGACAAATTTGAAATGGACAACATAATTACTAACTTAATTTCCTAAAAACTAGGACAATCAATACGAGTATAATAAATTATATAAATTCCAACATTTACAAGGATACAAAATTCATTGAGAGAAAAAATGAAGAAAAAAAAAAATTGAAAATTGAAATTCATAGCATTCTATAAAGTTAGAACGCAGATCAAGAAAACATACTTTGTTTAAAAAACAATTCATGCTCGAAAAGTTTGCCATCATCACGCGCGAAGCGCGTACTGTAATGCTCCTATTTTTTATAATTGTAATAAAATAAGAATAGTGCTAGTAGATCCCAAAATACAAGTACAAAAATTACGATTTCTAATACGATGGTGGAACTCAGAGGGCAACTTTATCTTTTTATGGTTAAGCTCATTCTTGTTTGTATTTCTTGCTTCATTTTGTAATCTTCAAGAATTACTGATAAAACAATTTCTAAGAAATATATTTCCATGTAGGAAGTATTGGTCTAAAAAGATAAGAATACAGAATAAGAGTTCTTATGATTCAAATTGTGACTTCATTCGAACCAGTTTAACACAGAAGAAAGGATTAGTTGTACTACATGTGATACACATACCTCTAATAGTATCACATTTAAGTAAATTTTATGCAGTACACAAAGTCTAGGGACAGCAATCCAAGAACCCCCATATATAGTAAAGACAAGATAATGAAACTAAGTTATATTATTAATTATGTGTGGCATCAACTAATTTTTAATACTATATGCGCTACGCTAAACTGAAATAAAATAAAGTTTCATTATATATTATCTTATCCACTGCTCTATGGATGTATGTTAACATTTAATAAAAAAATAAATTAAAATAAATTCTACAAAGGCAATAATACCATTATAGCTATTAATAGAGAATCCATAATTTATCATTACTATAAAAAAGCTTTTGGGTTTGGTGCAACAATAAAAATGTCAAAAATATTTTGCTGTTTTTTTATTGAAGGATAAGATATAAAAGGAGTCGTTGCAAGATTCAAACTTTGGTTTATACCCTATTTATAAGGAAGATCTATTTATGTACGTATTCTATTCTTTCTCTCTTGTTGTTATTTCTTTCTTCTCTTTTTATTTGTTCACCGCCGCACCATATTTTTCTACCCTCTACTATTACATCTTTGTCCGTTTCATTTTGGATTGCTTTTCTTGCATATCGATCACCGCTTCTGGTTACAATTTCCACTTCTCTCTTTGACAATTCTAAAACATCACTCTTCTCTCGACTTTCTCAGAATTTTGCAATTTTTTCCTCTCTATTATTCACTTGCTTGCTGTTTTAACTTACTCTACATCTCCTCTTTTTAAAACACGGCACAAGAAATATAAAATCGTTTTAGTATTTCAAAGAAGAGCAATGCGATTGACCCTTACACATCAACAATGAGCTATACAAATTATATTGATGATATCCAAGACATACATTGAAGAAATAGGAACCAAAATTATAAAGTTAAACCATATTCAAAATAAATAAACAAAATACAAATCATACCTCTTTCTCGTGTCGAAGAGTTTTCGCACTATCAGGCAGCTGAATAAGCGTGCATTATATCTGGGGCGAGACCTGCGGGTGCTTTTGTGATTTTATTTGGAGAAAAGTGTGCTTCTGAATTCGGCCTGCCCCAAATTTAAATTTGAATTCCAAACCTTGTTATTTTAAGGACAAAATAGTGAGCTAAACACACGTCTTTATTACATAGGTGATAGGTTTTGAACCCATATATCAACGGACATACGAAAGATCTGAAATTAGTATGTATCCATATCTGAAAGTGGATAAATATCTACTATTAGAAAAAAAATGAATACGAATGTGGAAACGAAAGCTTTTGTATTTAAAAGTATTCGTTCGGCTTTTGTCAAAATTATAATTCATATTGTGTATATTATAATAATACAATGAAAAATATATATTTATTTGTTTAATAAGTTTGTAGTTTATATCATATTCATTTAACAGATGTTAATTGATCAAAATTGTTTATTACCATTATATTTGTTTATTTTCTGTTAGACCTTGAGATGATGGTTTTGATGACAACAACCTTAGTATAGATTATAAAATAGAAATACCAACGTTATAAGTTTCGATATATATATATTTGCAGGATCTAACCATGCAGGTATCAAGAATGAAGACTGTACAGTATAGAGATTCAAGATACAGAGATAGAAGACTCATGAGTATCAAGATTATCAAGAGTTCAAGGTTAAGTCTGTTTTATTAGGAATATTTGTTAAAACTCGTAAAAAAGTACTGGCATCTTAATATCCAATTTATTCGTGGAATGGAATCCACTTCGAGCCCGTTAAAGAGATGGAACCCTAAGTAGGATGGAACCTACGAAAATCTAGTGGGACATTGTTTTGTATCCACTAATTTTAATTCAAATGATTTTACAAAATTATCTTGTTTTTAAAATGATTTCAAAACTTTCCTTTTAAAAGATTCAAAACTCTCTATCCTGATTTTAAATAATTTTAGCCTCAAAACATCTTTAATTTCAAAATCAAAATACTCCTGATTTTAAATGTCTTTTCAAATAATATATTTAACTTTTAATATTTATACTTAGATTTAAATATAAAATTATAGTTAAATTATGTATTTATTGTTCTTTATATTTACTTATGAATTTCAACTATATTCAAGTATATTTATAAAGTTTTAAATAGTTTTTATATAAGATAAATATTGTTTTTATAGAAATTCAAATTATCATTTTTGGCTGAGGGATGTCGACATGCCCCTAGGTAGTATGTCGACATAGTGACAGTTGAAGTTCAAATTTCAAAAGAAGTGTCTATTCGCCATAACTCTTCATGAATGGTCATGGCTGTTGGTTTTCTATAAATAGGGGTCAGTTTCAACGAATTTTCAATCATATTTTTTTGATTTTCACTCCTCTTCATCTTCCACATTTCTTATTACAAAATCATACCATTACTCTACCGAAATCAATATCGAATCATACTCGATTACTTCTAGTTTGATTCTACATCACTATCTCTACAAGGTTCTCAGTGCTATTCAGAGTTATAGGTTTCTTTGTAATATATTAGCGAGAAAAGGTGTGATTGTAGCCTTGTAAATCAATCAAGCGAGAAAAGGTGTGATTGTAGCCCTGGAAATCAATTGGGTGAACTTGTTGCCCGGTAAATCAAGTATCCCTACCCAGAGGATTGGTATTCTGGAGGATGTACCTCGTAGCCTTGAAATCGAGGGTTGTAATTGTTGAATTGCTTTTGAAAGGAAATCCGTACTTAGTTGTGCGGGACTGGATGTAGGGTAACTCCGAACCAGTATAAAATCCGGTGTGTTCTTTCCTTTACTGCTTTTACTTTATATTTGCATCTGTGTTTGATTCTGTGTTCATATCTGTGTCTAATTAGTATATACATTGTTAATAAAGTTAGATAAACTCAAAAAGATTAACAAATTTCTTAAAACACTATTCACCCCCCTCTAGTGTTAATTCTAGCCTTAAGATCCTTAATCCGCATTTCTCACATTTGGTATCAGAGCTTTGTTTTCAAAAGTTTCATTATCTGAATTTTGAAAAATTTCAAAATGGCTACTAACACTAGTACTGCTATTACCACCAACACTAGTTCATTTGTAGAAGGTCAGTCTACTGCCATACCACCACTTTTTAATGGCAGTAACTATGCATATTGGGCTTGTAGGATGAGAATATATTTACAATCTGTACGATTAGATACTTGGAATATCACACAAACTGAATATTCTGAACCCACAACTAATTTTGCACAGTGGACCACTGAGCAAAAGACTGTTGCACAAAATAACTCTAAGGCAATGAATATTCTGTTTTGTTCACTTGAATGAAATGAATTTAATAGAGTGTCAGTTTGTAAGTCTGCATATGAAATCTGGAAAACTTTGCAAGTAACTCACGAAGGAACAAGCAAAGTTAAACATACCAAAATTTCCATGCTCACAAATCAGTTTCAGTTATTTAAAATGAATACTAATGAGTCTATTTCCAATATGTATAGTCGATTTCAAGATATTGTGCATTCTTTAATATCTTTGGAAAAGGAATTTTCGGAAGAAGGTCAAGTCAGAAATTTTTTGAATTCTCTCACTCTAGAATGGGATCAAAAGACACTTGCAATTGAAGAGGCAAATGACATCGGTACTTTAAAGATAGAAGAATTGATTGGAAATCTAATGTCGTTTGAAGTTCAAATGATCGGGAGAAGAGAAAGCAAAGCATCTGAAAAGAAATCAATGGCATTCAATGCATTGACCGATGGATCAGACTCAAACAGTGACAATGATGAAGAGATAGCATTTATGACCAGAAATTTTAGGAAATTTCTGAAGTACAGAAAATTGAATAGTTCCAAGAGAAACAACTTTAAGAATTCCGGTAATCAGACTATAGTACCAAACTTCATCAAATGCTTCAATTGTGACGAACTAGGTCATATCAAAAAGAACTGTCCATATCCAGAAAGGCAGAATCCTCCTATGAATAATGAACCAACAAAGAAACGGAAGCATGCATTTACTGCTACTCTAGATGACTCAGACTCGTCCTCAAGTGATGATGATCAGAAGACGGATAACTCGAATTTGTGTTTCATTGCAGTTTACGACTCCGACGAGTTCAAAGAAACGGACTCAGAAAAAGGTACACGTTTACAATATAATTGGTTGAAATTGCTTGCATAGAATTAGTTGCTTGATTGTTTGATTGATTGATTTTAATTGATATGCTGTTTGAATTTTAAAATTTATTTTCTATTTTTACTATTATTTTATTATTATTATTTTTATTATTTTTGACACATTCTGAAATATATTATAAGTAAAATAATATTTCAGAAATATAGACATTAATAATAATATTTATATATATGTATATTAGATATCTTAGGAAAATCATATCATGAAAATTCACAGGCACATGTCGACATGGCCCCTACCATGATGTCGACATGCCTACCTGAATTTGAATTTCAAATTTTGAATTCAAATGTTTGAATTTCCCTCCACCTTTTCACTTCATTTATTTCTCTAAAAAGATACCTTTTGACCAAAAAATATGTCCTTTGAAAGTCTATTTATCCACTATCTTTTATCATATCTTTTCACTTTCATTTTCAAATTCAAACTCTCTCTTCATATCTTCAAGTACTCTACTCTCTACTCTAATGGCTTCTTCAAGCAACCCCTCAACCATGAGAATTTCCAGAAAAATCAAAGAGCAATTATTCAATGATCCGGAGGCAATTAAAGCATACATCAATTATGCTAATTATGCCAAAGTCCATCCCGGAAAATTTGCTATTTTTCAAAATTTTTCTTCTTATGAAATTGATTCTCTTTTTGCAAACAATGGTGTTTTAAGTCTTATTGACTCTTCTCAAAACGATTTTATTTGCTATCCTAATCTTGTCAAAATCTTTTATGCTAATCTAAACCGTGCTTTTTATAATCGAAATGAGAATGAGATTTGGAGTAGTGTCAAAGGGACTCAAATTGTTTTGAATTGTGATCTCTTGGGTACCATTCTTAATTGCAAAAACACAGGAATGGATCTTTCTAGTTTTAAAATCGATGAACATGATCGTGAGACATTTCATCATATTTTTGAAGGAGATGAAAACTTTGAATTTAAAAACCGAAACTTTCGTCCTAAAGCAAGGATTGTTAATCTTCTTTTGCAACATACTTTGACCCCAAGATCGGGAAACTTTAACAATCCTACCTCAAAAGTGTGCAAAGCACTTATTAGTATTTTTGGAAATTATGACATCAATTGGACGCAAGTTATTTTGGATGAACTTCGTCCTAAAAATTTTGAAATAGGAGAAAACACTTTATATCATGGAATTTACCTTACTCGGATTTTTAACTATTTTGAAGTGGATTTCAAAGGTGAAGAATTTGTCTCTAGAAAAGTTTTTAATATCTCAAACATTTCTCTCATGAAAATCCCATATGTTTTTCAACCTTATGAGACTCTTACCGAAAAGGAAGAGTTTTTGGCTCATGAAGAAATGGAAGAGGAAGAAGAAGAAGAAAGGGATGAAATGGAAATAGAAGAAGAAGAAGAAGGTGAAACATCCTTAGAAAGTATTGAATACCCTTCCAATCCATCCAACAATACCCTTCTCAAAAACCAAAAGATAATTGTGGAGAATCAACGGATTTTAAAACGAACCGTTAGTAAGAAGTTGGATAACATGTCTTCGAAGATGAACAAGTTCTTTTCAAAAGTCAGCAAGAAACTTGGACTATCTTCATCATCTTCATCTTCTAACTAGTTTTATCTTTTAGTATCTTATTGTATTTGTCTTAGTTTGTTTCGAATGTTCGTGTAGTTCCTTATGTTGAATCATTGTATTATCCAATTATGCAATGAAATTGAATTTCCTTCCTGTCATCTAGCTTATTTTATATCTAGAATAAATGTTAGTATATTATAGAAATATATATACATCATTATTCACAAAATAAAATTATCATCAATTTTCACTAAATTATGTCGACATACCCCCCTTGACCATGTCGACATGTACTGGTCAGAAGTGACTATTGATTTTGAATTTGAAATTTGAATAACTACCAAATGTCTATTCATTTCAAATGAATTTCTACACCTATATATACCATTGTCTTCCAGAAATCTTCACTGAAATTTATTTCTCATTAACTATATCCTTCATTTCTTTCTCTAATTCAATTATGTCCAATCCTATTCATAATCTATCTGAAAATCTTGAAGAAACACTCAATTCATTCAAGAATATTCTCTCTATCATCCTCCGTAATCAGCGTCACTTAGAATTAAGTCAAATGCAGATGATCAAGGAACAAGAGAGACACTTCGATGCAATTTGTTGGATGATCTCCTCCCTGCACAAAGACGATAACGAAGCACATCCTCCTGTTTCTCTATCTGTTGATAATGAAAATTGGGATGCTATCAAACAAGACCCTATCTTTGGAGAAGAAGGATGGGTTGATGTTCCTCGTAACGTTTAATTTTCTTTCTTTGATTGAATTGTTTGAATTAATTTGTTTTTTTGGTTTGGATTGATACTTTGTGTGGATTGATTTCATTTGGTTTGAAGTTTGCTGTGTGAAACATGTATATATATACATTAAAATGAATATAGTCTTTAGTTAAGTTATTATGCTCATAAGTATCATTATTTCTTAATCTATATATTATATATTCCATTGTATAGTTTATCAATGCAGGTACTAAAGTCCAAGAGTAAGGGGGAGTAAATTTTTGTTGATGACAAAGGGGGAGAAGTATAAAATAGGACAGTTAGGCATAGATTAAGGGGGAGTTGTAAGTTTTAGGGGGAGTTATTAGGATAAAAGTGATATTTTATAAACAAAGGTTGTCATCATCAAAAAGGGGGAGATTGTTAGTCCTTGAGATGATGGTTTTGATGACAACAACCTTAGTATAGATTATAAAATAGAAATACCAACGTTATAAGTTTCGATATATATGTATTTGCAGGATCTAACCATGCAGGTATCAAGAATGAAGACTGTACAGTATAGAGATTCAAGATACAGAGATAGAAGACTCATGAGTATCAAGATTATCAAGAGTTCAAGGTTAAGTCTGTTTTATTAGGAATATTTGTTAAAACTCGTAGAAAAGCACTGGCATCTTAATATCCAATTTATTCGTGGAATGGAATCCACTTCGAGCCCGTTAAAGGGATGGAACCCTAAGTAGGATGGAACCTACGAAAATCTAGTGGGACATTGTTTTGTATCCACTAATTTTAATTCAAATGATTTTACAAAATTATCTTGTTTTCAAAATGATTTCAAAACTTTCCTTTAAAAAGATTCAAAACTCTCTATCCTGATTTTAAATAATTTTAGCCTCAAAACATCTTTAATTTCAAAGTCAAAATACTCCTGATTTTAAATGTCTTTTCAAATAATATATTTAACTTTTAATATTTATACTTAGATTTAAATATAAAATTATAGTTAAATTATGTATTTATTGTTCTTTATATTTACTTATGAATTTCAACTATATTCAAGTATATTTATAAAGTTTTAAATAGTTTTTATATAAGATAAATATTGTTTTTATAGAAATTCAAATTATCATTTTTGGCTGAAAGATGTCGACATGCCCCTAGGTAGTATGTCGACATAGTGACAGTTAAAGTTCAAATTCAAATTTCAAAAGAAGTGTCTATTCGCCATAACTCTTCATGAATGGTCATGGCTGTTGGTTTTCTATAAATAGGGGTCAGTTTCAACGAATTTTCAATAATATTTTTTTGATTTTCACTCCTCTTCATTTTCTACATTTCTTATTACAAAATCATACCATTACTCTACCGAAATCAATATCGAATCATACTCGATTACTTCTAGTTTGATTCTACATCACTATCTCTACAAGGTTCTCAGTGCTATTCAGAGTTATAGGTTTCTTTGTAATATATTAGCGAGAAAATGTGTGATTGTAGCCTTGTAAATCAATCAAGCGAGAAAAGGTGTGATTGTAGCCCTGCAAATCAATTGGGTGAACTTGTTGCCTGGTAAATCAAGTATCCCTACCCAGAGGATTGGTATTCTGGAAGGTGTACCTCGTAGCCTTGAAATCGAGGGTTGTAATTGTTGAATTGCTTTTGAAAAGAAATCCGTACTTAGTTGTGCGGGACTGGATGTAGGGTAACTCCGAACCAGTATAAAATCTGGTGTGTTCTTTCCTTTACCGCTTTTACATTATATTTGCATCTGTGTTTGATTCTGTGTTCATATCTGTGTCTAATTAGTATATACATTGTTAATAAAGTTAGATAAACTCAAAAAGATTAACAAATTTCTTAAAACACTATTCACCCCCCCTCTAGTGTTAATTCTAGCCTTAAGATCCTTAATCCGCATTTCTCACATTTGGTATAAGAGCTTTGTTTTCAAAAGTTTCATTATCTGAATTTTGAAAAATTTCAAAATGGCTACTAACAGTAGTACTGCTATTACCACCAACACTAGTTCATTTGTAGAAGGTCAGTCTACTGCCAGACCACCACTTTTTAATGGCAGTAACTATGCATATTGGGCATGTAGGACGATAATATATTTACAATCTGTAGGATTAGATACTTGGAATATCACACAAACTGAATATTCTGAACCCACAACTAATTTTGCACAGTGGACCACTGAGAAAAAGATTGTTGCACAAAATAACTCTAAGGAAATGAATATTCTGCTTTGTTCACTTGAAAGAAATGAATTTAATAGAGTGTCAGTTTGTAAGTCTGCATATGAAATCTGGAAAACTTTGCAAGTAACTCACGAAGGAACAAACAAAGTTAAACAGACAAAAATTTCCATGCTCACAAATCAGTTTCAGTTATTTAAAATGAATACAAATGAGTTACGTTAAATCAAAATTTCTACCTACATTCTTTATTTATCGACTGTTAGCGGATCAGATAACTATCTGATATTCGTCCATATTCACGTATGCGGATTATATGACACTATTTGTATCCGAAAGTATCCATTAACACAAATCTACATATATCGCTTTCTTGATGAAAATAAAAACTTTGCGATATAGATAGACTAATTTGATTAGTTGTTAATCATAGTTTTACTGCCTTTCTTATAATAAACTATTTATAAAGTTGTGCTCGTTTCTTAGGCTTACGTGAACTAGGATGATCGATCAGATGGTCTAGATCTAGGGTCGATGTTATATTTAGCAAGTCTAACTTTGATCCAATGTGGTGGATATTTGATCTAAAATGTTGGGTTTTGCGGTTTTAAACCATGTATTTAAAACCTAGACCATATCGGATTGGACATTCGAATCAAACCAGATTGGATTGGTTCAGTAAGGTTGGATCGAGTATGATCGAACTAGTTAACAATACTAATAAATACATATATGTTTATGGTTGCTTGGATCTTTCAAGTTAAGTGTGCGGATTTGGTTGGAATTTTAAGATATTTCACCACTTTTACCCAATCCAAGACTCATCTAGTTCAGGCATTATGCATTCACTTTGGGCTTGCTCGTATCGGTGCTAATTAACAACTTCACAGGTGAGAAATTTACTCTTTTGCACATGATAGTGATAACATTCTAATTCTACCCTCCACCCTTAAGCTCCACTTGCGAGTTTTTTTCCCAACTGGATGACTATGTACTTCAAGTGTTGTCATAACCCTTGCAAGTTTTTTTTCTTGCTAGTTCCTATTGGTTATAAAAACGTGTAGTGTAATTTTGATGGTAATTCTCAACCATCAAATGAGGTGTTTTGAGGGACTTAATTGTTTTTTCAATGATATCCTTAGTAATAATATTGGAAAATTAACATTCACATTTAAAATCAAATTTGAGAATATATATATATATACACATATATATTACTTTTATGGAAAACTCTTACAATGGTGTATATTAAACTCTCATGCATGTATTGGTCGGTATAACGATTCTTCATATAAACTAATCAACACTGCTACGATCATTGGTGGTCAAACTGGTACTTTTAAATCTCTCATAATTAGTATTATAAAAATCTCAAACAGAGCCTTAGGATGTGTTTTCGAATATAAAAGTGAGCAACTTGTGGTTCAACAAATTGCGGTTCACTGAAATTTTAATGATTCGTGGATATCATAAATATTATGTTACACTTTTTCGATTGTCGGTAGAATCTAGCGTTAAAAACGATCAAATGTGGTGGAACAATGGTTTTTAGTAGATTTGGTTTGTCTCATGACGTAACTTGATCAATATAGTTATTATGGACCTTATTACTTTATAAATAAACTTGAGAATTTCCTATTATACAAGTAGGGTTCATTGCTTTAAAAGAGCATAAAATGTCGAAAACCTTATGTTTTGTAAGTACACAAGGGTATATAGTTGTTGTTGTATTTTTCGTAACACTAAAGTATTTTTTGTAAGACCAACATCCAAGAACCGAAGGACAATTTTAAGTTGATTGGTTTGTTTATAGAGGTTTTGGTAAGCTAGTTTTCGAAGGTACTAGGTAAATGCTGGAAGTTAAGTTTGGCTTTTTAGGTTAAAGTAGAGAAGAACGAGCATTAGATTATGCCAAGAGTCGACGTTGTAAGTAGAGTCAAAAGTAAAGTGCAAAAAGCAGTAAAGAGACACCAAGATTTATAGTGGTCCAAGTTGAATCTCTATGTCCACTTTGTTCTTTCCTTCTTTAGTGTTCTACATCGAAGCCAAAAGGCTGTTACAATGCTGAGTTGGCTAAGTCCGCCATAAATGAGTTTTTACAAGAATCTCTAATATATGAAAATACAGTTTACTCTTAGTATGTGAATTTTGTGACTGCCTCAAAAGGATCCTTTTTACATTGGGATTAATGCCTATTTATAACCATTTGGAGTTGATGCGAATTGATGATGTGGATCTCACTGTTGAGATAATATATTGGATTACTGACATTTAATAAAGATCCAATTGGCTTTAGATATATCACATAGATCAGTGACATGTTCTTTGTGGATGTCTTCTCCTTCGCTATATTTGGGAAGTACATGTTTAGGGTTGACATCTTATTGTATTACTTCACAGTTGCCTATTACTTTAGGCTAATTTTGTCTTTCCCTATGCCTCATCCCTTCGGAATATTACTTCCTTTGGTCATTACCTGTATTCACAAATAACTAAACAAGGCGTTATATTATCTTAAACTTATGGGTTTATCTTCCAGTTTGGGTCTTTAGGAACTAAGCCAACTTGCTTAAATATTTAGTATGATAAACTACTCGATATGTAGCCTTCGGGTTAAATGCTCTCGACTATAAGCTTTACAGCTTTTATAAAGTTTACTTAAGGCTCCAGGGTTAGCAGTTAGGTAACCCCTTTCAGTTGTGCATCTTTCCTTTTAGAATGAGTTAACTACAGGCCCTTCGGTTTTTTGTATTTCACGAAGAATAACTTCACCAAAATATAGTATAACACATGCCCCTAAAATTCATCTTTGACGAGGGTAAATTAGAATTTGAAGTCTTGATTTCGATTATTTTTTCGAGGGCTATCATTTGTACATGAAATGACTTGCCTGCTATGCATTAAATGTTGCTACCACATGACATTATCTGATTAGTTTGTGTAAAACAACTGTATCTCTTTTCTAGTACAAAGTTGTTTTTCCTTTTCCACTGTAGCTTTTGAATAAGGTAATGTTATTTTATAATTGCTATAAAATTTATAACTACCATAATTCTATGGCTATGATTATTTTATTGTTTGATAACAACATACAAAAGCTTCTTTCTCTGTTTACTTTATTCTCTCTGCAATTTGTTTATACCACCATTAGCTTTTTTATGAACTCTCAAAAGTTCGAATTTTTTTTTATCTTCAAACAAATTAGCAAGTTTTTATCTTCGATTTAACTAATACAAGCCGTTTTTGTAAGATTGTGAATGCCTCATCAAATTTTTTGCAATTGCTTCTTAAAAAGTTTGAAATAATGTGGTCATATTTGAAGCGCTTTTAAGCTTATTGATTTTGCTTTAGGATTTTTACTATTATTTGATTTGATTTGTTAGTTTGACTGAATTGTTGCTTATTAGGACTGATTAGTAGCAATTTTGCTTTGATTACTTGTTGGTAGCCTAATATTAATCATGATTTTCTACCCTTTTGGGTTTTTGATTTATGCTCAGAGGTAATTGATTCAAGGGTTGGACTTAAATATTTTAACTTTTCATGATTATTTTTTGAGATAACCCTTGTGATTAGGATTAGTTTAGCCTGTTTTTGATTGGTTTGTTTTTGTCAATTCAATAACAGTGTAGTTGTTTGCTTCTTTTATGTCCATGTTTATTTTGTGACAATCTCCCTACACCTCTGGTACCAAATATACTTGTAGCGTGCGCAACAACGGCAACCAGACGATGTAGAGAAGTAGTCAAGGATAAAGTAGTAAACCTATAACATCCACCATTTTGAGACTCAAAACCAAGCGCTACGGATGCTGCAATCATTCATGATATTAATTTTTGGTGATAAAATGCATCTATGTTAATCATATATAACATTAGAAGCACATGAATATGAGATTTTTCAAAACCTAATTCATTAAATAAACTCTCACATTTCATTTCAAAATAAGATTTCTTATTTATTACATAATCTCTTTCAATCCCTTATTTAGAGAAAATATGATTATCGCAAAATACTCCAAGAGCGACATGTAAAGTACCCCCTTGGTTGATCAGAGTCTAATAATTGACAATTATACAGTTTTCCATTACATCAATTAAGAAAAATGAAAAAAAAACACAACGGATAAAATAAAGCTCCTAAATAGCTATTTTGCCTCTTGTACGTCCTCGGAAGCTTATTCGCCAAACTGAAATCCGAAAAACCCTTACTCCTGCCCTACTCAATTGAGAACCCGATAGTTTAAGGTGAAAACAAAAACCTTGGGTCAAACAAACAGTTTAGTGTGAATAATAACATTCCATCTCGAATCAAACAAATATCCAGTGAGACTACGGCGCTGAGCAGAAAGATTTTTCCCTTCACTAGTATCTTATCAACATATGTCAACCACAAATCATGCTCCTGCATCCATAATGATTAGAATAGAAAATAAACATGATAATATTCATGCATGCAACATGGGCAAGTCTAACTAATCTATCAACATAGGGTTATGCATTCCCATTGTTTACCCAATCTCCCAAAATGGGCCAATTGTCTCAAATCATATTTTTCCCGAGATTGCTGAGAACCTATTACGTTTCACAGGCCAACTAACAACATATTTCAATAAAGTTAGGAGATCTCCAAATACTGTTAGGAGGTATCGGGACAACTTGTCCTTAATTAAGCTTAACTAGATTTACCAAAGTCTCCAACTACGATTAATAGAATCAAATAACAATACAAATCTCCAGATACGGTTAAGAGAAACAAAATTTACCCTAAATACGGTTAGGAGGTACCAACAATGCTCCAGATATAGTTAGGAGTCTTTCATCGATTTTGTGTGAGCATGTAGAGCTATGAGTTCCTTTATGTGTGTAAACATTCATTCATCTCACTAAGCCGTACGCACTGGAATTGTGGACCTTTACCAATCGGTGGCTAACGGTTGAAGCATAGGGTACAACCCTACACCAATCCCACTTTCTACTCATTATCTGGTTTTAATCATTTCTTTTGACCAGTCTAAGGAATCCTAATATAATTTGATCTTTCCATCTCTTGTATGCAATTCTACTCACTCGGAAGTGTAATATAACCATACTAACTACTGGGACAACCTAGCTGATTCTTCTGCCCTTTAAATTTTCGCAAAATGAAGTTATGGGTCATGATAATGTGAGTATGACAATAATAAACATGCAATACAACTTATCAATGATAACAAGAATATATAGCATCCATCACTCAAATATTTTCAATAAATGGTCATTGGCATCATATAATTACTTAATCTTAAGTATAAATCCATTTGGTAATTTCATATAAAAACTCTGGCTAAACAATAATTCATTCCTTGAAAAATTTTATCTTTATATGCTTAATCCCCTAAATTCATATTTTAAAATAAGGAAAATATAGCCCATTATTTTACCAATCCCTCATGCCAAGTTATAATCCAGTATAAAATAGCTATGTATGTTCTCGGTATCGATATGAGGATGTCCCACCTCTTCATTATAGGGCATTCCACCATTTATTAGAATATGTTCATAATTATAAACTTGCAACATCAATATGGCCGGCATAGGATGTTAAGTCCCTTCTTATAAAAGCTTAATAAAGAATTCTGGTTTATATAACATAAGACTATAATGCTTAAATCATTGTTACCACAACATAGAAATATATAGGTCGTCGAACCCATTAAATATAGCCATTTATATGTAAAATATATGGATGTCGACATTGATGACATACGACATCAATATTACAAAACCATTGATATTCAGTGCTTTATAGCAGCAACTACTATGTTGTATATAAGGGATATCGAAACCATGATATAGCGGCATCATTTCCACAAAATACCTAAAGTTGAAAATAATACTTGCGACATCACTGTCTTAAGCTATGGTATCGAAATAGGAAGCATGCGACATCACTGTCTCATTAATAAAAAATAATGGTATGTGGCATCATTTAAAACCTGGGTGAAGATTTGGGGCATCAATGCCATATGTTATAGATTTCAAAACAAAGGAACAAGGGAGGTTGAAATAGTTCTAGTATGTTACGAGATCACCATGTTGTCATTGATGGGATGTTGAAGACCTTATACTATATAACTTCAACTTGAATTGATTCATTCCCTAACAATATATTTGATACCACATGCATCCATTCACATTGACGTTGAATTCTATAGCGTCGAAATGAATATCGACCATTACTTAGGGTACGACATTCATGTTGGCATCATGAAATGTCATAATTAATATAAAAATATATTATATTTCTATTAAAAGCACTTACTTTTAATCAACCATTAACCCTTGTCAATTTTCTGTTGGTTAAAAAAACTATATCAACTTCTTTTCAGAAAACTACTACAAAATGTTTTCTTACCCCAAAACCCATTTCGCACCCAACAAATAATATTAATCATTTAATATTTATTTATAAGCTTTTTTAGCTTAATAAGTTCATATAAAATCGTAACCACTTGAGAAAAATCCCCAAAAATCTCAAAAAATCAGAATTTACATATTCTTTAACATATATAAAAATCTGGGACCAAAATCTTTATTTAATTATTTTTAATAATTAAAATCCAGAATAAATGTCATTTCCTTCTTAAGAAATTCATAAAATATTCCTATTAATTCGAAAAATTATGAAAATAAAAGGCCATCCTCCAAATTATGTTTTTCACAACACAAATCAATTGGAGATCAAAAACTTAAGTTTTTCTCTTAAAACCTATCATAATAATTCCATAAAAATCCAGTAAATCATTATTTAACCAAACAATAGTATAAACAATCATGGCATAACATATAATCATAAACAATTTGGAATTAATCAAAATCCAAAAATAAAACACCTCAATACGAGATGGTTTACTATCATTCACCTTAAATTGGATAAAAAGTTTGATATATAATATAGATTTGTTTTCCTAAGCTTTTCCCCTTGATTTTCTTTAGTTTTCCTCTTCTAATCTCCCTAGTAATGACCGACCTCTTCTCTTTAGCTTTAAATTGTTTTGGTGTTGTAAAATGAGAGAATGAGAGGGTGAGAGCTTAAGGGTAAAACAAAGCTTTATTCCTATTTTCCCTTCTTATTTATTCTTCTCCATGGTAAGTTTAAAACAATTTTATTATTGATTAATTAAGGCCTATTAATTATCAAATCTCGATCCCCTTATCACCACATAGTATTCTATTTAATTTATTTACTTATATATTCTGAACAATGTTAATCAAAATTAAGGTTGTTGCAAAACTCCAAAGCATAACCTATTGTATATCTCACAGTGCATAAGATAGTAGACAATAATCATAAAGATATAAAATAGGGGAGACGATATTACTTGTTGAATCAAAATCAAATAGGAGTGCAGAAGATCCATCATAGTTATATAAGTAGATAACATAGATTATACATTAAATAATAAACTATAGAAAAACTATTTTTAAATAAATAATAAACTATAGAAAAACTATTTTTAAATAAATAATAGCATAGCGTTGATAAAGACCCACGGTGATGCATGGTGGAAATATAACGGATTAGTTCCAGAAGTTGATATATGAAATACATAGCCTTCTGCTTGTCATTTGAACAGCTCCATGCACTATCTTGTGGGTTATGGTGTAATGCATCTTAAGGCTTCTTTAACACTAGAGGGGAAGTGCATTAGTGCATTATAGCTTTTATGAATATTTTTAATTTTGTTTTAAAAGTCAAATCATAGATTATCAACACAAATCTATACTAATCAGGCAGCCACAGATGCAATCATAGATATAAAAATAATAACAAAAAGTAAATTAAGAGAGATAACATCAGAAATTTTATACTAGTTCGGATTAACCAATCCCACATCTAGTTCCGTACAATATCGTACAGATTTATTTTCAACCGCCTACTTTAATCGAGTAGCAAGAAAACTAGAATACAGTCTCGACTATTATGTACACCCTCCTGTCTTACGAGTTCGGGATAAACTTTCTTGATTTATCGGGCAATAAGATCACCTATTAGATTTAGATGGGCCACAAAGCACACCCACTTAATTTGAATGGACAACAAGCACACCCAAACAAATAAGAATAGAGCTGTCAATTTCCAAAATACAAATAGTTATACTTAGGATAAAAGGTATCCTATAGCCCTTTTGATAGAAGTTTGATCTTTGAGTTTGTAGAGAGAAGACTTTCAAAACAGTAAATAATTTATAAAGAATCAATCTAGTAGTGTATAGATGATTCTATGTAGTTTTGAAAATTGTAGTAAGTAGCTTTCAAGAAATATTTCAAGGGAGTAAGAAGTAAGAAAAATTAGTCAAAAAATTCGTTTACACCCCCATTAATAAAGTGAATGAATATCCATTCATGGAGTGGTGTGTCCAAAAGGCACTTCTTTTCAATATTTAAAAAACAAATCAACGGTCACTATGTCAACATATCTTGGTGGGGTATTTCGACATAACTTTGTAAAATTTGAAAATGGTTTTCTTTTATACTATTGTCAAACTTCTATATTTTTATAAAATAATCTAAACATAGTTTTTAAATACTTTGAATAGATAAAAAATTTTGTAAAATATTTGTAAAAATATATTTTGAATATTAATAATTTATTTTAATAAATATCAAAGATCAAAGATTTGTGATAAAGATCATAATCTTTTATTAGGGACTTTAACAATTTATTCTAACGACTCATAACTACAGACCAAAGTTTTGAGTTCTTCAAATCTTTGTCTCGAAACTCATGAGTCTTGATCATCTTTGAATTTCAAACTGTAGTCTTTACACTGATCAGTCTTCAAGCTTAATCATTATGCACCTGTGCCATATTCTTCGATATATAGTATACGTCTTTGCAAAATATTAGTATCCATATTTATATGGTTGTTGTCGTCACAATCAATATTTGAGGAATTAACAATCTCCTTCTTTTTGATGATGACAACCATGTAAATATTTCTGTATATAAAATATAGTATAACCCCCTTTAATATATGCATGTGTTATATACTTATATTTTTTCCCCATTTATCATCAACAAAAATGGATGAAAAACAAAACTCTCCCTATATGTGATATACTTATGAATTAAGGAGTCAAAATAAATATTTAAAGTCTAAGCATTTTTTAGAGATTTAAGCTAGATACATAAATTGTGATTAGATTATATGTAAGGCATATATTTATGAAAATACTAGTCATTTTAACTGTGGTATAGGACATATATTCAAGATATAAATTGAGTAATGATTAAATTCTAAATCACATAGAAATTTAAATAAATAAGACAAGACAAACTTTATTAATCATTCCAAAATACAAATCAAACTATTATACAATCCAATCATACAAGCAAACAATCCTAGTCAAACTAAGCCAAACATTATATACAAACCTATAATGATCCAAACTTAATTATATTAATTATTTACGAACTAATCAAATTCAAATATATAAATTTTCAAAATACACTAACAAATTTTAACCAAATTGGAATACTAGATTTTCCTTGGAACTTCAACCCATCATTTAGATCCAAAGATTGAATTTATTTTGATGACATTCCAATCTTCTTATTCCGTGTTTTCTTCGGAGTTTGAGCATCTCGGGTTGTTGTTTTGATCATTTTTGATAAGGGAGGAAATTAACGAACGAAGAAAGTCAAAATGATTCTCTTGTTCCTTTATCATTTACATTTATTTAATTACAAATGCCTTTGATTTCGGAGAATGAAACCGAGAAGCATCTTTGAAAGAATGAAGTGTTTCTTCTAAGTTTTCACATAATTTTTGATGTGGAGAACTCATTTTTGTGAAAGGAAATATTTAGAATGGAATGAGATGAAAATAATCAAAGTATGAGTTTTTCTAGTGGAAAAGAAGTTAAATAGAGATGAAAAGATGGATTAAATAACCGATTTAAAAGTAATCGCCAATTTTTGAACTTCAAAAAAATTTCAAAAATGTGGAGTATGTCGACATATGTATCTTAATTGCATATTTATGTTTTATTCTAATTTTTGTTTGCAATTAATACTATCCTATTTTAATGGTTTGCGGAGAATAAGATAATATTATTAAACAACAAACTTAAATTTCTAAGTAATTTTCATAAATATAAAAGAGAAGTACATGGATAAAAAGAAAATACATGAAAATAACATAAAATAAAATATATAATAATGGGGTACAAAGGGAAATAAAAGATCTAAAATGATGATGATGATGAGTTTCCACCAAGCTTCCTAATGATCTTCCCAAAGCATTTGTCCACTTTGTTCGGGAGAGAAGTGAACTTTATAGTAAAGGAACGTTTAATCTTCTTTTGGTTGTTGAGAAGCTCTTCTTGATTTTTAAGGATTTTGTTGTTGGAATAGCGGGATGGTTTGTCAAACTTTCTAGGGAAGTGTCTATTTCCTCATCTTCTTCTTTTTGCTCTTTCTCCTCTTTAATTCCCATTCCATCATCTTCTTCTTCCCTTGCCAGTCTCTCTTTCTTTTTGGTAAGAGATTCATAAGGATGGAATTCAAAAGGGAGTGCATAGATGTTGGTTTTGTCGAAAACTTTATGAGGAAAATGTTTTTACCTCTTAGATCGATACCAAAATAATTGAAAATTCTAGTAGGATACACACCACGGTAAATTGGGTTCTCATGCCTAGTGATTTTCTTTTGAACAAAGTCATCCAATATTACTTGAGCTCAATTTATATCATACTTTACGAAAATTCAAAAAGTGCTTTGAATTTTTTTTGAGTCGGGTTATTGTAATTCCCCATTTTCGGTGTAATACTTTATTGTAAAATAAGACTCATTAGTCTTGCCTTAGGCCTAAGATTCTTGCCTTTAAAACCATACTCTTCATCATTAGAAAACAAATTGTGCTCAATGTCTCTATTATCATAATTAATTTCAAAAATGAAGAGATCATTTCCACTACTTTTACAACCAAGAATTTCACAATCCAAAACAATAGTAGTATCTTTAACACTACTCCAAAATTGACCTTCTTCTACTTGAAAACTTTTTCCATTTAAATTTGCATAAAACATTGTAACTAAATCTAGATAGCAATCAGAATCATTTTGAGATAAATAGGTTAAACCAAAAATATCATTTTATAAAGCAAGATCTTGTAAACCATAAGAATAAAATTCATTAAAACTTGAAAATCTTCCTAATAATTCTTTTCTATAAGTTACATACTAAATATAAGTTTCAAAGCCTACTCACCTTTAAAAAGTTGACTTTTGATCTTTTTAGTAAGCCTAATAGTTTTGGATGAGGAGGGTTGGTTTGAGGAAGACGTTGTTGAATTGTTTTTGGAGAGAAAGAATGTAGAATAAGTTTTGAATTTTGAGATTATTTGTGTGTAGAAGATAAGATATGGTAGAGTGAATAAATAGAGATTGAATTGATATATAATAGGTGAAATGTGGCAATCCAAAATTTGAAATTAATGCAAAAGAGGATATTTCAGAAGTTTGAATTTTGAAAAGATTCTCAAAATTTTGCCAGGTGTAACGACATATCCATGTGACATATGTCAACATATGGGCTGATATTTCAAAGTCTAAAATAATATATATTTATGTTATATGTTATATATATATATTCCTTCATATTTACTTATACGTATACATATACGTATACATATATATATATAATAAATATTATATACTTATTATTATTATATTCCTATATAATTTTTCAAATGATAAAATAATGAAACATGAGATATGAAAGGTAACGATTTTGCAGTTTCCTTTGTCTCTTCTGATTATTCTTCTATCGCTATGAAACGCATATTGATATTCTATCATATCCGGTTCGTTGTCACTTGATGCGGTATCAGAATCGTCCGAAGCTACATTGTAGGCTCCTTTTCCTTTTAAATGAATTGGTATTTGGTGTTTTCTTGTGCTACGTACAGTCTCTTCGTAGATGACCAGATTCACTACAATCGTAATACTTAAAAACAATTTCCATTTTTGGAATTTTTTTTCAATTTTACGAAAGTTGTTCACCTTTCCATACTTTGGGAATTTTCTAAAATTTCAAATCATAAAAGCAATCTCCTCATCATTATTGTCATCATCTGAATCCTGATAGTCAATTGAAGTAATGCGATCGATTTCTTTTTGATTGCCTTGCTTTTCTTTCTACCCTACAATTGTGCTTTATAGGATATTAGATTACCAATTAACTCTTCAATTTTCAATATACTAATATCATTGGCTTCCTCAACTGCTAATATCTTTTGATCCCATTCAAGAGAAAGTGAATTTAGAATTTTTCTAACTTTATCCTCTTTTGAGAAGTTTTTTGTAACAATCTAGAATTTTGATCATTTAATTTTAAATGTTTAACTAATTTTAAAAATTTAAATAATTGGAATTTGGAATATAATAAATTGAATCCAGATATAGTGATCATTTTAAATATTTTAATTATAAACTAAATACTAACTAAATAGATTTGAAAATATTTTTTAACTCCTTTTAATTAATAAAAAATATTGATGAATTCAGTTTAAATTTACAAAAATAAATAAATAGGATAAATATCGATAATTTGATCGAAAAATATAAAACGATGTTTAAATTTATGAAATTATCATTCCAGAGCACTATGTTAGATTTTGATGAAACTGGTGCCATTTGATCCGCAGTAATAAATTATTGTACATCGTCAAGTTTCATAACGATCAAACATACTATTTGGTCGTGCGAGCTTGAAACACTTAGCAATTAATTTCATATATAATTTGATTTAAAAAGCTAACTTCCATATACTTTGAAATTAGGTCTTGAAACTAGTTCCACTGAGTTCGAAATAGGAGTATTTAGTATAAAACGCCAATTGGCACACCTCAATTGGAGTTCAAGATTTTTGGGTATGTTATGTTGAATATTTTAGAATAATATAAATATATGCTCTAGTTTATAGCTCATGCCCTACATTTTCTATCCCATATCCTCCCTTATCCCATCACTTCATCTTTTCCCTCCATCCCTAAAAATCTGGCCCCAGCGAACAAAATATCAAAAAGGCTGCATCTTTAAAAAATCAAAATCTAGTATTTACTCAACTAAGTTTTTTGATTCTTTGGGTTCGTATGTACTAGAGCTTCGATTTGGTGTGAGGATTCTGGGTTGCATTCATGCTTGGGCTATTCGACCGTATTGGGCTAGTGGCAAGGGCTTGTTTTAGTTGGAGTTTTAGTCATCGTTAAGTGAATTGATGTATGGATTCCTGTTTGTCGAAGTTTGGTGCATCGTTGGCCGCGTTTTGGTGATGGATGGCTCTCGTTTGGAAGTCGCGAGCTGAAGCTTGTGGGGGGAGGTCCTGATGGTCATGTTTTGATTGGAGATAGCGAGTATAAGGTTGTGGTAGCCAGTAAGTCGAGTTCGTCGAGAGCAGCACGATGACGAAGACAGACTTGAATTTCATTGTATCCAGCTCCATATCACTGCAATGGTGTGCACGTTTTGATGGGTTTCGGATTCGCTGTGCATGTAAGGGAGGAAGAAGGTGATTTGGGGGTAACTGTAAGTAAGCTTAGTTTTTAATTAATTACTGAATCTTATTGATTGGATAACTTTTTGTGTATGAGGTCGGATTCGAATGCCATCTTTTGCGTTCGACTCGTAGCGACGATGGCTTTGCAATGGAGTTGGTATGGTTGATTTTAAGATAGTGAAACTTTTGGCTAAAATCGATTGCCCATTCGGTTTTAGTCCAAAGATGAACGCTTCGGCGAAAATTGGAATTGATGCGAGTTTAACTCACATTCAATTTTACTATATCATATCTATGATGCTATAAGCTATTATTGATTTCTTGGATGTTAGTTAAATTGTTTAGTTTAATTTCCATTTGAAAATGGATGACATATTAACTTGATTGTTATGAACCCAAATGATCATATATTATATCCTTAACCATTATTTTGTAGGAAACTTTTAGAGGGACCCTGAGGGGTTCCTCACCAATAAATATTTATTTACATCCTTATGTTGTTATATCGATGTTTAATTGAAATAAAATTTGATATTCCATTTAATTGTTTAAGTGTCGTTTTAACGATTTTCACTATACCATCATTTATTAATTTCATCCTCAAAATCCTGTCATGTGTGTTTTGAACTTGAGCTTATATTTTCACAAAATAGATGTTTGAAATTCATTAACCATTTTGATTTAAGATAATTTAAATTAATTAATAATTTTAACTAACAATGTTTAAAATTAATTAATCTTTTTGATTAATGATATTTGGATTTAACTAATCATTTAAGTAAGGATATTTGAATTTAACTAATTACTTTAGTTAAACGATATTTGAAAATTAATAATCATTTTAATTATTGATATCTAAAAGTAATAATCATTTTAATTACTCTTTGAGCTTTATTATCCTTTGCTGGAAATGACTAAATCCAAAGCGCGAAAGGGGACCAAGCTATGAGGGGTTTCTCCCATTTAGGTATTTTCATCTAGATTGGATTCGGTTGTGCACTTAGATATGAAAATATTCGAATACTCGATAATGTTTGGCGGGATCCGCTTAGAGGGTTGAGAAGTGTCATGGAGTATATGAGCTTCTTAGAAGTATGTTACTGGAGATATACTTCAAGAGAGGTGCACCTTCCTAGTCATTTGTTAGAAATTTTCCTTTTCTTATTTGATTTGAACCTTTGAATCTGTTGTTCCCCTAATTGCAACGGGAAGAGTTAACCACTCTGTGCGATGTTTAAGTATTAGTTTTGTCTATTCTATCAAGTTTGTACTGTTACCTTATTTTATCCATTCTATCAAGTTAGATTGTTATCTTGTTATATCCATTCTATCTAGTTTGGATTTTGCTTAGATTATTTTCATTCTTTCAAGTTTTGTTTTTTAATACTATTTATACCGATTCATATTTGGATTTGTTTCCTGTTGTTTATTTCTACTCTTTCCTATATGGATGTTATTCTTGTGAGGTAAAAACCCATTCCGTGGTCTCGCAGAACTTTTATATGCTTATCATTATTTGAGTTTTCTCACGTTGGTAATTCCAGACCGATCCTTGTGTTATTTTTCATAAAGCTCGGGTAACACCGATTATTTTCCTAGGTTGGCTTTGGTGTTATGGAGATCTTGGAGAGGAGTTGGAGGTTCACCTATCATAGTGTTTATTTTCTACTTTATTATATAGTATCCATATCGGCAATTGTTAGGTCAGGATTTTATAACTATTTCCAGCTAATAAGGTTTGTTTTTAACTCTGATATACCTTGTAATTTTCGAGTGACAGTTTTTACTGTCATTATTATATTATATGTTGTCGATTCCGCTGTGAGGTTCAAATTTTCTCTATTCTTCGTTACCCTAACAATCTGCTCCTTTATCGATTGGATGCTCGACATTTAAACACAGTGGTAGTATTCGGTGTCGACTTTCGATGGTAAAAAAGGCGGGTCGTTACATTTTTACTTAATGATACTGTTAAATGAACTATATCTTGAAATCTGCATATCAGAAATAGACTCATTTGGTTTCATTTTAAATAGTTGAAACTAGTTGGTTAACATAGAAATCTTAGTTTGTTTTACTTTACTAGTACCCTCATGTGTAACTTGCAATATTTAGTTTGGGTTCAGTATACTCATTCTGTGTAATGTTCCAAATATCTAAACCATTAGACTATAAATAAATCTTTATTCTATATGACCAATAAGTGTAATTACTACCATTAAATAGTGGGGATCTAGCAATTTATTTTCCTTCTATAAAAAGCGTTAAAAATGAACCACTAGTGTTTCTGACCATTTATACTTTTCAAAAATCAAATTATGAATTTTTTTAAAATCTAATGCCTCTGATACCAAATGTAAGTTACAGTGTAATGGATCTTAAGGCTGCTTTAACACTAAAGGGGGTGAATTGTGTTTCTAAATTTTATGAATCTTTTTAATTTTTTTTTACGATTTAAAATAAATCACCGACTATCATCGCAAATCTATAGTAATCAAGCAGTCATGGATGCAATCACAAATAAATATAAAAGTAATAGCAAAAGTAAAGTAAGAGAGATGACACAAGGTATTTTATACTGGTATGGATTAACTAATCCTAGATTCAGTCCCATACAATACTGTACAAATTTCTTTTTAATCACCTACTTTAACCAGGTAGCAAGCACAACAGAACATGACATTAATTTCTAGGCTACGAGATACACCCTCCCGTCTTACGAGTCCAGGGTAAACTCTGTTGATTTATCAAGAAACAAGATAACCCACTAGATTTAGAAGGGCTACTAAGCACACCCACTTGACTTGAATGGGCAATAAGCACACCCAAACAAATAGGAGTAGAGTTATTTATTTTCAAATAAAAACAGTTGTATTAAGGATATAAGGTATCCTATAGCTCTTCTAAGAAATTTGATCTTTGAGTTTGTAGAGAGAATGCTTCTAAAACAGTAAATAATCTATAGAAAATCAATCTAGTAATGTATGGATTGATTCTATGTAGATTTGAAGAATGTAGTAAGTAATTTTTAGGAAATATTTCAAGGGAGTAAGGAATAAGAAGATAGTAAGAAAAATTAGTTAGAAAATTCGTTTACACTTCCCTTTATATAGTGAATGAAAAGATGTATCCATTTATGAATAGGTGTGTCCAAAAGACACTTCTTTTCGAATTTTAAAAAACAAATCAATGGTCACTATCTTGATATATCTAGGAGGGGTATGTCGACATACCCTAATAAAATTTGAAATTGAGTTTCTTTTAAATTTTTCAAACTTTTATATTTTGTGAAATGATTTGAACATAGTTTTTAAATGCTTTGAACAAATAATTTTTTTATAAAATATTTGTAAAAATATATTTTAAATTTTAAATTATTTATTTTGATAAAATATCAAAGATCAGAAATTTGTGATAAATATCAAAATCTTCTATTAGGGACTTTAACAATTTATTCTAATGACTCATAACTATACACTATAGTATTGATTTCTTCAAGTCTTTGTCTTTAAACCCATGAGTTTTGATCATCTTTGAATCTTGAACTTTAGTCTGTATACCGATCAGCCTTCAAGCTTAATCATTCTATACCTGTGTAATATTCTGCGATATATACTATACAACTTGGTAAAACATTAGAATCTATATTTATATGGTTGATGTCATCAAAATCAATATCCGAGGTATTAACATGTCTCATATTTACTTTTTAGTCTACTCATTTAACAGTACCCAAGATCATAAGAATCAAATCATAAAACCTCGAGTTGGGCAATAGTCTGATATGGGTGTTTATAATCTCAAAATACTACAAAAATCGATAAAGTAGAATAGGAACATAAGGTATGGAGTATCATACCTGACTTATCCTTGCATCCAAAGAGTTAACACATAATAGTATATGCTAATTTACTATTATCACCATATAGGTGAACTACAACTTAAAGTACAATATGGGGGTGCCAAGGCATCCAAATTAACAACACCTTCATCTTATGGCATCGCTAACACAATTAAGCAAACATAGAAACCATCATGCATTCCCACATTACCCACACAAGTGCATTTGATGTATGGTAACCTGTATAGCCACATTAACGGCCAAAGACTACTCAATATCTTGGTTTGTTGATGCTCGACTCCATACCACTTTGAAGGCTAGGAAACTAGATTCAGCATCAAAAAGTCCAAGGTATACAGGTCTACAGCCAAAGTTACAAGATACAATCAAATGCAGGCGAGTATCCTTACATATCCTCTCTTTACAAGCACACATCAAAACCTTTGAGTATCAACGATCCCTTAACATATCTCCATCATAAAACAATCAATGCTCCACCTAACAAGTTCACATCTATGAACTTGTCCTTATGGATCATCATCACAACTCTCATCGTCGAGTCGTCTTAGTCCATAACATTGTTGAGACTTCGTTTTGATTCATGACACGAAGCTATCACTACAACATACAGATTCGACGACTGTTACGACAAAAAGAGAATATATACTACAGGGAGACAAGACATCAAAATCGATGCATCAACTTTTATATTATTTTGTTTTGAGTCTTAAGTCAATATTGTTAAGATCTGTCCTCGTTTATGTATATATTAGCTTATATATATAATCTTCTTATTTTCAAATGATTTATACATATATAAGCATATAATATATATATTATCAAAGTTTTTAAAGTTAGAATCATATAATATATATATATATATATTATATACCTGTGTAAACTGTGCAAATTGCACAGATAATACCAGGTCAGTTGACTGACCTGGTAGGTCAAACGACTGACCTGGTAGGTCAAATGACTGACCTGCTAGTATCTACGCAACATGCACAGGTGCACAAGTATATATATATAATATATAATAAAAATCGTTTGAATATTTAGTCGACTGACCCAGAGGCTCAGTTGACTGAATTTCTATAACGACTATATTTTCTGAAAAGACATGATCATTCGTGAAGAGTTACGAATCTCTACGAAGAGATTTGGACGCGGCGCTTCAACCGGAACACTTCGCCAATGGTCGCTGCTATTTAACAACTATAAATACATATCCTAACTTCATTCCAAAGAACTGAATCTGCTTATTTCTCTTATCTAACTCTCTTGAATATTCTTGCGACTATACTCTTAAATATTCAGCATTCTTAACATACTTATTTGAATTAGATTTATATATCATATTCTAAGAAATACTATTCCTTTCTAATCTTCATAAACTTCAAATATACATATTTATACTCGAGGAGAAGATCATAGGAAGGGTGTACTATAACAGACTTATCCGTGTTATCAGAACACAAAAAGTCAAATAATCTTTTGTATTTGTTAAAGTCCCGTTCTGCTGCTCATGCTCGGCTGCTGAGGAAAAATCATGTTCCGCTGCTCAGGTCCCTGTTCGGCTACTCATGGGTTGTATAGACTTGTTCCTCCGGGTTAAGTGAAGGTTGCTGTTTTAGTGAAATTCCAGAAGGAGTCTGGGACTGGACGTAGGACGGAGCTCCGAACCAGTATAAAAATATCTGGTGTTATTTTTATTAAACTGCTCTTATATTTCGCACTATTTATTGTATAGCTATCATCACTATATTCTGTATTATCGTATATCCATATTGCATGATCCATATCATACTTTCATTTGGTATCAGAGCAGGTTCTTCATATAACCGTAACACAGTTATCTGATACTATAATAATATGGAAACTAACACCAGCATTAACACTAGCTTCATAGAAGGACAATCCACTGCATGTCCACCACTATTCAATGGCATGAACTATAACTATTAGGTCACAAGAGTGAGAATATATATGCAAGCAAATGGTTTTGATTCATGGAATATTACTCAGAAAGAATACACTATTCCTACTGAGGAGTATTCTGTTTGGACAAATACACAAAAACTAGATGCCACAGCAAATGCAAAAGCCATGAATATGTTGTTTTGTGCCTTAGATAAAAATGAGTTTAACCGTGTTAGCATGTGCAACACTGCATATGAAATATGGCGTACACTCAAAGTTACACACGAAGGAACTAGCAAGGTCAAACAAAGCAAGATATCCATGCTCAAAAGTCAGTTTCAAAGCTTTAGAGTGAAAGACAATGAACTATAAATGATATGTATTCAAGATTTCAGGATATCTATCATTCATTAGTAGGACTAGGAGTAAAATATTCAGATTTTGATATCGTATCCAAAATCCTTAACTCTTTAACGGAAGAATGGGAAAGAAAAGTTCTCGCTATTGAAGAAGCGAACGATATTTCCAAAATAACTTCGGAAGAGTTAATAGGAAATCTAATGTCATATGAAGTGAAGCAGGCTAAACGAGTTCAAGCTTAAGATAAAAAGAATATAGCATTCCATGCAGAACAAGAAGAATCTGATTTGGACGAAGACGACCTAGCCTTTATTGCCAAAAAATTCAAGAAATTCTTGAAGTATAGAAAAGGAAACAGAAATAATGGCAAGAGAAGCTCAAACAGCAATAAACCATCATCTTCATCAGTTCTGGAGTGCTTTAACTGTCACAAAAAGGGGCACATACAGAAGGATTGTCCGGATTAAAAGAAAGAATATCGCAGTAAAAGGAAGGACACATTCAGAAGGAAAGCTTTCTCAGTTACATGGGACGATTCAGACTCCTCATCCTCCTTAGAAAGCGAGAGTGACAGCGATAATGAACAAGCCAACGTATGCTTTATGGCCAAAGATAATGAGGTTAGTGATTTAACTTTTGATGATATGATAGAGATAAACTCAGAATTGTTAGATACTTTAAAAAGTCTCAAAAGAAAATATAAAGAGGCTGTTGAAAATCAGAACAAGGCAGAATTCGAAAGAGATATGCTTAAAGACGAGAAGAAAATATTGGAAGAATAACTTGAGAAAACTCAAGAATCGCTTTTAAATGTTAATTCTCAACTAATATTATTGAGTCAAGAAATTGAGACTCAAAAAGAAAAGAATGATGTTCTTGTTTCTAAAAATCATGATTTGAAAACAAATATCAAAATCGTAGAACTAGAAAATTCGAGTCTAAAGACCAAACTAGAAGGAATCACTAAAAATGTCTCGAGTTTTAATAAAGGCAGAGAGAATTTATCTAGAATTATTGAAAATTCACAACCTACTAACAATAAAAACGGACTAGGTTATAAGAGGAAAGTCAAGAATTCACAATCCAGTAATTTAAACAATGTTAAGTCTAATAAAACACCCATATCTTCAAAAAGATTAGTTTCTAAAACTATCAATATATGGGTTCCTAAAACAAATAACAAGTTAATAAGGAATAAGTATATTAGATCATTCATAGAAAACGTTCATAATATTAAGAATTATATTGATACTGAACCCACTTTGGTTTGGTTTCTTAAGATCTAACTCTTAGGACCCTATTAAAAAGGTGGATACCAACGTCATCTCATATTTTTTGCAGGTCCCACTGAAGAAAAGAGGAGAATGGATACTCGACAGTGGTTGCTCAAAACACATGGTAGGAGACAAAGATATGCTGATAAACATTACATACTCAGATGGAGGTTCTATCACTTTTGGAGATAATTCCAAGGGATATATCATCGGCAAAGGCGATATTTTTCAATTTTCCTCTCTTCCACGGCTACACTAGGTGATCTGAACAAACAACCCGTCTTCACTTGGTCCTCCTCTTCCGATAATCAAGCGAGTAGTAGTGAAAATGGTGGAAATGGAGGTGATAGTGGTGATATGGGTGGTCAAAGTTCTCATGGTGATAGGGTTAAGCGTATAATATAGTAAGTTGTTGCTTATCTGAGTATTTTCCTTTTATGATCTACAAACATTATTCTTTCATTTCAAAACATTAAAACATGGCTTGTACTAAATAGCCACTGTTTCATATTATTTTGTTACCTTAAAATTCTTGTTTGTAATGTTGCAATGTATGAATGCTTGTTTCTTTTATTGCTATGATTTGAATATCTATACATGCATCATACGATTATTCATGTTCTTTATTCCTTTTTGCCGATGACAAAGGGAGAGAAAATTATCACTAACATTAAGAATGCAGGATATATATCAAAGATTCAGGGGAAGTAAGTATTCATATTATATTATATATAGTCGAAATCTATATCTATTTAAAGGTTGTCATCAATCAAAAAAGGGGAGAATGTTGAGACTTGGTTTTGATTCATGACACGAAGTTATCACTACAACATACAGATTCGATGACTGTTACGACAAAAAGAGAATATACTACATGGAGACAAGATATCAAAATCGGTGCATCAATTTTTATATTATTTTGTTTTGAGTCTTAAGTCAATATTGTTAAGATCTCTCCTCGTTTATGTATATATTAGTTTATATATATAATCTTCTTATTTTCAAATGATTTATACATATATAAGCATAATATATATATATATATTATCAAAGTTTTTAAAGTTGGAATCATATAATATATATATATATATTATATACCTGTGTAAACTGTGCAAATTGCACAGATAATACCAGGTTAGTCGACTGACCTGGTAGGTCAGACGACCGACCTGGTAGGTCAGATGACTGACCTGCTAGTATCTGTGCAACATGCACAGGTGCACAAGTATATATATAATATATAATAAAAATCGTTTGAATATTTAGTCGACTGACCCAGAGGCTCAGTTGACTGAATTTCTATAACGGCTATATTTTCTGAAAAGACACGATCATTCGTGAAGAGTTACGAATCTCTACGAAGAGATTTGGACGCGACGCTTCAACCGGAACTCTTCGCCAATGGTCGTTGCTATTTAACAACTATAAATACATATCCTAACTTCATTCCAAAAAACTGAATCTGCTTATCTCTCTTATCTAACTCTCTTGAATATTCTTGCGGCTATACTCTCAAATATTCAGCATTCTTAACATACTTATTTGAATTAGATTTATATATCATATTCTAAATAATACTATTCCTTTCTAATCTTCATAAACTTCGAATATACATATTTATACTTGAGGAGAAGATCATAGGAAGGGTGTACTATAAACAGACTTATCCGTGTTATCAGAACACAAAAAGTCAAACAATCTTTTGTATTTGTTAAAGTCCTGTTCTGCTGCTCAGGCGTGTGAAGTCCCTTTCGGCCGCTGAAGCGAAATCCTGTTCCGCTGCTTAGGTCCCTGTTCGGCTGCTCAGGGGTTGTATAGACCTGTTCCTCCGGGTTAAGTGACGGTTGCTGTTTTAGTGAAATTCCAAAAGGAGTCTGAGACTAGATGTAGGACAGAGCTCCGAACCAGTATAAAAATCTCTGGTGTTATTTTTATTATACTGCTCTTATCTTCTGTACTATTTACTGTATAGCTATCATCACTATATTCTATATTATCGTATATCCATATTACATGATCCATAGCACACTTTCAAACATATCTAAACATCACAAGTCGTAGAGTCTTCATTGCTAAGTCTCAAAGTCGTCTTATGAAGTCCCAAATGAATCCTCAAGTAAAGCTCCAAACTCCCTAGGTCAAGCTTGAAGCCAACAAGTCAAGGCCTACATCATTCACCTTCACGAGAAATTGCTCGGTCATCATCTCTCACTAGCTATTCCTTGGCAAAATCATCCAACAAGAGCTCCTTTAGCCACCATGAGTATACCACATCAATTTCAACTCCATTTGACATCTTTCAATCATTCGGTGTCAAATTTTTGGCCATCAGTTAGCTAAAATGGCCAAGTGTTTTGGCTTTGTACCTTTACATGAAGCTCCTCTGTTTGTTTTCCTAAAACAAGATGGTTCAATGTCGATCCATATTATTTTTTGCTTAGCCAAATTGGCTAAGTACTTCTAGCTTCAAATTGCATTCTTACTAAAGTCTTCATCTCATAAGCCTGAAGTCCGTATATCATGCAAGCATGAACTAATCCTCCCTATCTTTACTTCAATATTCAACAGCCAATATGGGTTGGCACCGACCCATATGGATCTATACCGATCCATATAACTTAGGAAATTTTTTGCCTAACTTATTTTCCCAACCTCCCAATCTTACCCCAATACATTTCGCTGCCTGGCTTTGCATGAACTCTTCAAATCTACATCGATATGCCTCTTTCAACTCTGACACTACTCTAAGCAGTTTGTTCCATTGGTCAAGCCTCCATCATTCAGGCAATCACCTTGGATGATCTATATCAAAGTCAATCCATGTGCACTACACTTCATCCCTTATAACATTTTCTCTAACTCTATATTACCTATCAATCATCATTTCAACCAATACAACCATATATATGTCCATACAATCAAGCCATGCAATACATATAAAATTTATATACAACCAAATTTAGATTTAACATCAAATTACACTAAATCTAGCCTATTTTCTAAAATAGGGTATTCATATGAACATACAAATAGAATCAAGTTAAATTCACTTTAAAACATTTGAAATTTGTTTTGAAAACAAGTTAAATTAAGATAAAGTCAAATTCATGTTTTTAGTTTTGAAAACATTTTAGAAACAACAAGTTTAAGCATACGAATTAGTATAGTAAAACAAGAGATATAGTTCACTCATCAAATAATCAAAATGCACAAAAATCAAGGTGAGTCTAACCCAACCAGTAATGATACGAATTACACGATGATAATTTTGGAATATACGATACTCTTTTGCTAATTCCTATGCTAATCACCATCTGTGTAACAGCTTGCCTTTTTCGGCCCTTAGTTCAATGCTTGAACTGATGTTGTCATCTTAAAAACCAAAAAGGATAAGTCATTGGGATATGATAATAAGAAATAAATATAGATACAAGTAACAACCTTCAGAATCTCATAGCAAAAGAAAACAAAGTACAGTATAAGATAGCCATCATTATTTTATAATATCATAGAGCGTCAATAATATCTATACATACGACTTTACAGTTCCACTCCCACCATTTCATATACACAATCAAATCCAAATCGTAACACTTATTTACAATATTTACAAACAATAAATTCCACATCTCCTTTTCCATCTCAACTCCATGCTCCATCAACCTAGCAATATGATTAAAGAGTAAAAACAAGAGTGGTTAGACATAAGCCTGAGTGATTGAGCCATACTCGCTCTACATATAATTCAGAGATATCACTATAATATGGCAGGAGCCTAATGTCCCGGTCTCCCATCTTAGCCGCTTCTCTATCATAAAAGTTCACACTAGCTATCTAACAAGTCAAAATTGTCGTGTCAAACCAACACTAACTAGACTAACGGTATAGGATGGCTTAACATCCATGTCTAAATCATGAAATGGACTCACGTCTTGGACTCATCTAAGTTGCTACATGACCGCTTAACGTCCGTGGCTCAATAACAAATAGACCCGTGTCTTGTAACCCGCCCCTCATGTGCTATAGGTACGCTTCCCGTCCCTTCCTCTCTAGACTTGCCTTATGCACTATAAGAGAGCTTACATCCCGGACCCACCTATTTGTGCTATAGGATCGTCATTTGTGTTGCCTTCTTGCACTACTATACTCTTTACATTCCTATCCAATTTAAATAATTATATCGCTACAAAAAATACTCAAATCTAATCACATACAACATTACAAAATCCACTATTATTCATCCCTAACATATAGTATTACGTTTCTTTTACGATTTTGGGGTTAAATAACAGAATATCACATTTAATATTCATCCAATTCAAAGAAAAGTGTGATATTTAGATTTTTAGTTTACTGTTCATTAATTTCCTCTTAAATCCCCTGTTTAATTCATTAATGTTAATTGGGTTTTTAATCAAGCAGAATTCTACTTAAGGTACAAGGACAAGACGAAGACAAAATAACTAGAGGGCTTGGAAACATGATCGGAAAGATAGAAAATTAGAACATGAGAAGTTCCAATAGTTTTGAAACTAAGTCAATCACTAAGCATCAAGAGCATTCTCTCGGTACCGGGATGTCTTTTCAATTTGGCCGCAAAACTCCATGCACTTCATACTATTATCTAGCTACTCGTGGTCAAGTGCTTTTCACAAAGAATAGTTGAGCAATTCTCAAGATTGATGAGAAGAAAACTAAGAAAGCCAGACAGTTCAAGTGTTGTCAACAGAATGATTGGAATTAACTAAAAGTCGATGGGACGGGACTCAAAACACAACAATTAGTAGATAAAAGAATGGTGCAACCAAAAGTTAGGAGTTTACAACTAAGTAAACAACTGGGTACCGAGAGCTTTTTCTTAGTATCGAGAGGAGTTTTACCAATTGGGCCCATGTGGACATAATGCATCATTGGTCTAACCACTGGACTTCGCAACAAGAAATCTTCTGACTCCATGCTATTATTCCTCTATAAATACAAAGCCTGCTACAATTAGAAAGGGATCTGATTTTCTACTGGCATAAACTTGCCATTTCTTCATCTCCAACCTCTGTCATAGTAGTCATCTATTTTGCTAATCATGGCAGTTCTAGGCTATAGAACCTATCAATCACTTGTACTCTCTCTAAATCTCTTTGAAAATAATAATCTATAAAACCATAAAGTGGACGTAGTTTAGAGATTACCAAACTACTATAAAATCTTATGTCTCCCTGTTCTATTTTCTTTATTTTCAATACTATATGCTCCTATAGGTTCCCTACAATAACACCCCATAAAATTCAATAATAAATTAAGTAATTAAAATAAGGTTAAAAATGGAAATTTTTTAAGTTTTGAAATTTGATTATAGCAGTTGCACCATTGCGTCCGTAGTGAATTTTGATCAATTTCCATGTATAATATGTTGAAATCAGGATTTAAATAGAGAAGTTATGGACATTTGAAGTTTCGAATTTAAAATTTAAATATTTGAATTTAAAAATATAAAGTTTGAATTTTAAAATTTGAATATGAAAAGTTAACACGAGAAGCTTAAGGGTTAAGTGGGATTAAATGTTATCGTGTGATTAATTAAGTTAATAAATAAAATAAAAACAAAAACGAATATATACGGTATTAAGAGGGGGGAGCGGTCGACTCCACGACAATGACCGGTCGACTGCTAGCGGTTGATCGGTGGAGGGTGGCAGTCGACCACTACATGATGGCGATAGCTAGGGTTTGCTTATTTTAAGCGGTTTATATTTTTCTAATTCCAACAGTACTGGTTCCTTCTCACCTTTATAAATAGACCTCTAAACCCATCATTTCTCCTCACAAAAATTTGTAGCAATGGAGAAGCACTGTCAAAATCTTTTCCCTTTGAGTTTCAGAAACAGTAAACTTTCTGGTAAGTAATTCTAACTTCAAATCTCTAATTTAAATTTGTCCTCCTTCTCTCCATTTTCTAATTTCTGAAATCTAATATATATGTACAATTTATCTGTTATATTTTAAAAAAGGAAAAGATCTAAAAGAGAATTAAGAGCGGTATAGATCTGAAAGATAATTAGGCATGGTAGAATCAAATCCAGCTAGGAAGTAAATAATTCTCTATGAGGGAAGATCTAGAAGTTAGATCTAGAAGTTTTACTTAAAGAATTTTAGGATTTTCTATTAGAAACCCATGGCACCTAGAAAAGGAAAATCTACCTCCAGAATATCCGTTGAAGCGGTAGGTAGTGGTGATCGGCTAAACACTCACCAAATGGAAGTTAACAATGTAAACACAATACCAAAATCCTCTGCTTAACAAGAAGTAGTGACTAAAGAAGAGTTTGTTAAGATGATCCATGAACTTAATTGGAAGTTGGCGGATAACGAAAATCTCTCATAGAAAAAATGGACGCTTTGGTCAATTTGCAACGCCGAGCTACCAGACGAACTATAAGGGAAACTTCTCCTGGTGTAGAATAAGGGAATTCCTCTGTTTTTTCCTAAATAGAAGAGATGGGAAGAAAAAGTAGAAGGAAATAGTTGGTGGAGTTACAAGAGGAAGCAGGAGTGATCCCCTTACTAAATGAACAATCGGTACTGACAGAATTTCTCTTGGCATCGAGAGGAATGTCCGTGTGGGGTATGCTTGAAAAGGTGATGCTATGGATGTATCTGATAAGAATGTGGACTTCCAACTTGATGGTGATGATTTGAATTCAGATTTAATGCCGATGAAGGTGGAGTTCAAACAATCGTAGCTCAACAGACCGTACACCCATGAAATACCAAAGGAGTGGTACTCCTAGAGACAAGAGGACTTAGACATCAACTAGCAAACAAAAACTATTTGAAGAGTCTGTAAGATCCCGTATCTAGAGACCAAAAGCTAAGCGCTACAGATGCTGTAGTCATCTATATTATTAACTTCTGGTGACAAAATATGGCAATGCTAATGGTATCCATAATATTAGAAGCACTTGAATATGAACAAAATCACAGATTTAAGAAAAACAACATTTTGTTGATTACATTTCAAAACAGTATCATATCCAAGATACAAGATCCTAAAACGTTTCCCAGGCAATGACTAAATATAATTTACAATAATACGCCAAGAGCAAAATATGATGATGCCCACTTGGTTGATCAAAGCAATGTAGCCATATCTGACTTAATACAAAGCAGAATCAAAACAAAATAATATGTAGTTCCTAATTTAGCTATCCATCAGCCACCTGCTCGTCTTCAGAGGCTTTGTTTGCCAAAACTATGAAAACCTGAAAACCTCAACCCTCAGCTTACTTAAATCAAATTTTGAGCACCAAAGAGTTTAAGGGGAAACAAAAACTTTGAGTTATACATAAAGCCCAATGTGAATAATACTATTCATCTCTTTTATTTTATGTTAAGTGAGACCACGCCGCTTAGCGGAATGGGTTTCCCCTCACTAACATTCCTTTATAGCATATCTTTTGGCAAATCCTTCCTACAACCAAAACTGGTTAAAATAACTTAAAGCATCATTAGTAAACGTACATATATACTAGGCAATAAAATGAACTATCTGTTCATGCACATTAGTTTTGTTTGGCTAACTATTAACCTTTGGCTGACTCGGGCCTACCAAACCACATATCAAAATTTATCCAACATCTGTTAGACACTCCTCTTCTTTTGGACGTTCTATCCTTAACTATCTGCTAAATACTTCTCTTCTGGATGTTCTGTCCTTAACTTATCATCCCCAGGGTCACCTAATCCTAATGGTTTTCCGGGCTCACCAATAACCAATCTGTATACAAACATATATTCTTCTTCTGTGTGTATTTTTTATTCTGTCTTTTTATTAAAGCAAGCGCTGTATAGCAACTTGCAATAAAATTTGTTATTTTGTCTAAACTGTCCTAATGATATCGATTTTACATCTCCTTTTCAATATTACTTGTAATATATGAAATGGCTTTAAAATGTCAAACATCGTATATTCTGTGTCAACATTTTCAGACATGATCAACTTTACGTATACTCATCCGAATCTGGCATAGAATGAGATGCATGAAAAAAAGTCATAGAATGTTGGCAAAATTTGTAGTTTATTGAAGCATGCATGAACAAATTTTCCTACATCTATAGTAGTGGTATTAAATATTTAGGAAGCCTTCCTAAGTCCATATTGAACCACATTCAAATACGAGTTTATATTACTACAGCTAAATACATTAATTCAAATTTTCCTTATTAATATTGTTAGTATCTTTGTCTAGTTTGGTTGATTCTTATTAGCTTCTTTTAATTCATTCATTATATATACATTGCTAGTTCAAAAATAATAATCATTAATTTTACAATGTAATATAAAGAAGATGCAGTTCTCGGTATATATCTTAATTATAGCTTTCTTATACATTGGTAATAAATTGCAGTAAGAGTTTTAAAACTGACAGGGAGGAAGTTTTACCTAAGAAGCTTTATATATTCAACTTTACCACTTCCCTGCTTAAACATCTTTAATTTCACGTTAGGATAAATGAGTGTGTGAGTAACTCATTGTTAGTAAATACATATAATTAATTTAACATACTGCACTAAATACATAAAAGTAATTTATCATCCACATTTTCAAAAATAAAACTCATCAACTAGAATTCATTACATTAATTACATCATTAATTACCTGAGCATAAATTATATCCATCATAACCAAATGAATATGCATTAATAAGGTAATATTTATTGGAGTAATTAAGGTTTATAATTGTTATGTTCTGTTTTTATCAGAAAAAAGTAGCTAGTCAGATTTTGAGTATTGGTTCATTTTAACGAGTAAAAACAAATGGAAGGAGAATGAAAAACAATTGGTGTCCAGGAAGGTAAGACCCAGTTATCATGAAATCTCAAGATTCTATGCTTTATTTATGCTTTAGTAAAACACATCATGGTTCTCTATTTTAGTTTGTCTAGCAAGTTTATATTTATTCATAGAAAATATAAAGATAATAAACTACCATTCTTGTAAAATAAGCATGCAGCGTGACCCAAATTGTTGTTCCTATGGTTACCCATGTGTAATTAAATATAATTTAGCTTTTAAAATTTTTAGTTTGCCAAATACTGATGCACTTGACTGAATTGACCATATCCTTCTTCTAAGCTCACTACAAGAAAAACCCAAGGAGCAATTTGAATTTTGAGAGAGGTTACAGAGTTCAAACTATTTTTTTTTATTTTTTTTTTAAAAACTCATCCCAGAGCCCTGATGAAATCAAAGGGATGAGATGAGCTCCCCCCTAGCCTGGTCCGACCACAGACAGGAGGGTTTTTAGCCAGCCCAGCACAAAGATTTGACGCCCCCACCCGATTATAGGTTTTTTGGGGACCCATCTCCGCACCTTGAAATGGGAGTAGGGCAGACGGGAATCGAACCTGCGACCTGCTTACCAGGAAGCGAGTATCTTACCACTGCGCCACTACTTGCGGACTGTTCAAATTGGGCCTACTGGAGAGCTATTGATTCTTGACTCGATTAATAGCAATATGCATAAAATTTCGTTTCCGTTAAGTAGATGTAAGTACATTCGTACCACGCATTTTAGATAGTACGTACATACCACAAACGTCTTGAACAAAAATCTGGTGGTTTTGAAGCTAGTAGGAGTTAACTTGCATCACCGTGGTACAATCACAATTAAATAACTACTCAAACAAACACTAATGCTACATCGTGGCTTCAAGATATTTGATGTACTACATCCAGTATTAGATTTTGAATGATAGTGATAGCTGAAACCAAGAATATATGGGCTGGCAGTCATATCTGTATCCTTAAAAAAAGAACAATCTGTCCTTTGTAATGATGCTAGTATGCATCAGTAGAAACACCAACAGCATACACGTGTTTATAATTATGTGTGTGTATGTTATGCATCCAACAAAGGAGTGAAAATTTGAATTTATAAACTAATTGAATTTTGTATCATATTTCCAATGTGTACAGGAACTTTTGGGAAAAGAAGCAAGCAAGAAAATTATTTGTTTCTCCTTAGTGTTTGCTATTATTGTTGCATTGGTTGGGATCGTCTTTGGCTATGTAGGTAAGTTGAAGTGGCAGATGTTTCTCCATAAAAAGCCAACGTTAAGAGGAATTAACATTAGGTGTAAAGATGCATTTGAAAATTATCACCTGAAGGCTTATCGTGTCCTATACTGTGTTTCTTATTGATTGTATACCAGCCCATAATCGTGTAGTAATGCTAGGCTAGCACCAAACATTAATTCAATGATCAATTGAAAACAACTAAACTAATAATTATGTAGCAACTCATCTGAATTGGATGACAATTTCAGAGTTGTTTTTTTGCAACTTTTATATATTTTTATTTGAAAAAAAAATGAAGGATCAATAGAGATGTGGGGTATTGATCCCCGTTGCTCGATAAAACGCTAACATGAAGAGGTATTAACATTAGGTGTAAAGATGCATTTGAAAAATATCAGGGCTCTCAACCGAAGGCCTATCGAGTCTTATAACATGTTCCTTAACGATCATATACTGGCCCATGTTAGTATCGTCTAGTATTACTAGTCTAGCACTAGCTGCCAAAGGGAAGCATTGAAGGAAGCAGTCCAAGATACATTAAATGCAAGGAAGGGTCAGATTGAAGAAACATGGTGGAAACTATAAACAGGCGGTATACATGAGAACAAAAAGAAGCAATACGAAATTAATAAACATGGATATAATAAAATCCATACCTGGTATGAAGGTCAAGTTGAAGCAAAAGCCAGCGGTATGTTAAAATCTTTGGGTCACAAAATAGCATGTCATTACAAATTAGGTCAAATAAGCAAAACCTTAAAGATTAGGGGAAATTTCAGCGAATATAAAAGGGGGAAGTTCAGTGGTAGAAAATTACCTCTAACGAAAACGAAACTCTGGATAATAGATGGGAGAGGTTGATGAAGACAGAGCGCTGCATTATTGGTGTTTTCAAATCGGCTAAACAGAGAGAGCATTGGAAGAAAATGAGCAGTCGGAATGATGGAGAGGGAAAAATGGAACGAAATTAAAGTGGAAAGACGGAGAGGGAAATAATTGAGAAACCCGCGGCCACGAAATAATTAGGAGATTTCGCGCTTTGTGAAGCGTTACATGTGAAATTGAGTAAAAAAACAAATAATTAAAGGCAAACAATAACGCTTTAAAATAATGCATTATTAAATGGCGTTATTAATAATATATTTTCTTGTAGTGTGCATAATTTTAGTCTTACCTGTGACAAAGCCCTACACATTGGAATTTTGGACAAAATTAGCTAGGGCTGATAGTTAATGTATAGTGCGTGACCGTATACCAGTCCCATCTGGTATTCTAATATCTGAGTCATTTTACTTAGGCATATCTTCCCAAAATTTTCCTTGAAAACCTTTTCAAAATGATTTAAAACCTTTTAAATCAAACTCAACAAGGAAAATATATAATCTTTATGCTTTACTCAAAATCACCTTGCCATGTTTTATATACTTTACTCTAATCGTAGTTGATGAAAACATTTAATCTTTGAAAGTCCCCCTTTCGAATCTATTGAAAGTACCCCTTTCTAAACTAAGAAAAACCCTTTCTTTTATCTAGGCTAAAAGGCCAAAACCTTCCTTTCGAAACCATTCTGAAAAACCCTTTCGAAACACATGGAAATCATTCCTTTCGAAAGCTTTAAAACCTTAGACATCTTCTTTTAAAAACCTTTAAACATTGGCTTTTGAAATCCTTCGAAAACCTTTCCTTTTAACCCTTTCAAAACAATCAGAAAAATAATACATTTCGACTCCTTCGAAACCATTGGGGAACCACCCCTTCGAAACTTTTCTTTAAAACTCTTTCGAAAGCATCAATACAAAATCATTTGAAAGCATTTGGTTTCAATTTAAAACAAATGGAAACCTTTCGAAACCATTCAAAGTTTTCTCCTTCAAAACTCTTTGAAAAATATTTCGGTCGAAAACATTTGGATTATGCCTTTAGGTAGAGCAGAAAGGATCATAAACCCATTAAAGTCGAAAGCACTTCTTTTCGAAATCATTTAAATCATCTCTTTCGAAACCATATGGGTTATACTTCAATTGAGCAAAAAGGCCATTAAAACCATTTAAGCCGAAAGCCTACCTTTCAAAAATATTCCTAAGTATAGAAGTGATGGTGTCGAAACCATCCCTTCGAAAGGATTGGAGATATTAGAAAATTTTAGAAAACAAGTAACCCCTTCTAAACCCTCTGGGTCAAAAGGTAAAAAGGCGGCAGCTAAAACCTTTGACTTAGTTGAAAGTAATCAATTAAAACAAAGGCGCAACCTAATCGAAACCATTTCCTTTTAAACCATTTGTCCCAGTCGAAAGCTAACTAAGTCGAAAGCATCTTAGTCGAAAGCAAGTGGTCGCATTTTCATTTAAAAACAAAGTGATGCCTCAACCCCTTCGGAACCCCTTGGTTTCGACCCTATACCTTCCGCCTATGTTCAGTTCACTACGTACCACTTGCCTGATACGATATGCATTAGTTTCGAAAGTGTCGGAGGTGAAGTTATAAAGGCGGAACCTGGTGCCGAAAGCATTGAAACAGTTAAAATCCTATTTATTTGTCCTTTTAAACTATTTCTTTTGTACCTAACTTTCCTTGTTTTTCTAAATTTGATTTGCTGCCATTTTACTTTTTCAAAAGTGCTGCCAATTTCCAGAAATAACAAATTTGGATTATTTGCAAAGAGCCCCTTCTCCTTTTGAAACATATAAAACATTTAAGTCTTATACCTTAAATAATTTTATATATCCATCAAAACTCTTAGGAAAAATCTAGGAAAATTCCAGAAAATCTCTTTCAATATGTTTTCTAATATATAAAAATTTCAGACCCATCCTTTTGTTATTTACCCATAATTAATTAATAAGCCAAAATAACATTTTCGTCACTAGAAAATTCATATTAGATCCACATAAATTCCAAAAATTCTGAAAATTAAAATCCTTCTCCAAAATATTATTCTAATTTGAAGAAAAATTCGCAAGGCATTTATATTCTATTCAATAGGGTTTTTAGGGCTGTCAAAATGGGTTGCAACCCATTTACCCGACCCAATTACCCATAAAATAAGTGGGTTGGGTCAAACCCATTAAAATAAATTGGTTTATTGGGCTAAACCATTTAACCCAGTTAATTAAATGGGTTAGGTGGGTCTGACCCGTTTATGCACTAGTACCCGTTTAACCAAAGAAAATTAACGTTCTCATCTAAAAAAACTAGGGTTCCTCAGTGTCTCAAATTCACTCATCTTCTCCCTGATAGGGCACGATTCGACGTCTTCCATCGTTTTATTAATTTCTAGGTTGCAGTAATCGAGCTATAATCAGCCTTCCATCTAATCAAGCTGGTGCGTTATTTTGTGCTATAGTCCTTTACCGTTATTTCCAGGGTTAATTTCTAGTATTGATTATGTTGTTAAGAATCGCTAGATTTGGGCAAAGTTTCATCAGTTCTGTGATATCCCGGATTTTCGGGCATCAGATAATTGGATAGTTATCAAATTTAACTTTTAAAAATACTGATTTATAAATTTAACAAATTTAGATGTGATAATCTCCAGTATATATTATTTAATATTTGACAAATTCTTCTTTTAAAACAAATATTAAAGTGTTGTTATATATATATATATATATATATATATATGAGTAGATTTTACATTGGAAATTCAAGGATAAATATATATGAAATTTAAATTTTAAAATCATTCTCTTTTAAAAGTTATATATGTATAAATACTAGAAAATGTATGAATATAAATATAAAACATAAATTGATAAAAAGAAATGTTTGGAAAATATAACATAAAAGACAAGGATAAATAAAAAGCTTTTATAAGATTTAAGAAAAGATATAATACATTAAAAATTTACATGAGAAAGATTTTAGTTTGTATATATATATATACAACATTTAAAACATGATACATGAAATTAATAAATACAAATATGAATTAGTATAGAAACATTAATATACATACAAAAATACAAATGTAAGCCAAAGATTTTATCTAAATACAAGTGTAAATTAATTATAGCATGCTGATGACACTTGTAAGCCAATTGAACAAATGTAATTTATTTTCTTTTTATTTTTAAATAAATTAAGCTAAGTTATATAAACATATCTCTATCCCTCTATTCCATTTTTCTCTTATCTTCATTATCAAAACAAAAAGGAAAACAAGAAAAAAATCTGTACTAAAAACCAGAAATTATCAAACAAGATTTTATCTTCAAAATAAAATCAGTAGCAAGATCAAAGCCTGTAAAACAGCATTTGCAAACCTGAAATTAATCAAGCAATCATCTACCTGAACCTTCAAGCAACTTCAGATTCAAAGCAAAGATTAAGTTTCAAAGTAGGATTCAACCCAAATAAAACAAGCAGATCAAAACCAAACAGAGCAGATTTCAGATCAAAACGCTGGAAATCAAGTTCCATACCAAAACTGTTCTCTGTTTCCTTAGAACAGGTGAGTAAACTCACTTATCTATCTATGTGCTTTTGATATTGTGGTTGACACTTGAAGTATGATTGTTTAAATGCCTGCATGTTTGAATTTACATATATTTATGGGTGTGAATGTCTGAGTATGTTTAAATACATATCTCTATTTTATGTTAACAAGTTTAAAGAAAAAAAAAGTTTAAATCTGGTTCCAATCTTAATGCATGTAGTAATTACTTGAGATAAAGTATGATAAGCACTTGCATGGTTGTTAATATGAATGATATGTATATATATACATAAAAATTGATGTGAGCATGTCTGGAAATAAATCATTTCCAGATCAAAACTAATTCCAGGTTCTCTGTTCTTCCAAGACCAGTAAGCAAACCCCTAAACAAAGAAAAAAACAAAGTTTAAACCTGACATATGTTGTGATGTTTGATTTGGTACTTGGATTTGTTTGTAAGTGATAATGTACATGCATATCTGTTTATGTATGTATATATATATGGTTGAAGGTCTGATTGTCTCTCTGTTAAATAACAGACTAATAGATAAATATGTAGTTGTTTGAACATGTATGCCTATACATATGTACATAAACTTCTGTTCCAGTTACAGGTTTATAATCTAGTTTTAAAAATCTAATTTCTCTTTATACAGACGATATTAGGCTAAGACCTTAAAAAGGAAATTGATCATGACTAAGTAATTTCATTTCAAAAAGAATTTCGGGTAAAATATTAAGTAAATGGTGTGAAAATAAGAAATAACAGCAAAATTCTCTAAATCCAGAAAATTTGAATGGAATCATTTCTCGTTTGGATTTATAATCTGATTTGTATTGGAAATTTTATGAATTTTGATAACTATATCAAAAATTTTAAGCTTGTGGTTGGAGAGGAATTATGAGATGATCGGAATTGGAACTTTGTTCGAATTCAGGCGATTTCGAGGCTCGGTGAGGTCGGGGTTCATGCCGGAGGTAGTTCGTGGGTCGAGGGTGGTAGGAAAAATGGCCGGTGAGTTGAACGATCATCATGGCGGTGACGTGATGGGATTGTAGGGTTAAATGTCTTGGTTTGGTCGACGTTGGTTCTCGGGTTCGTTCGTCATCAAGAATGGATCAGAATCGATCGAACTAGGGGGAAACACCGCGTGGGTCATCGGTGTAGTTCTGGACGAGATGGCAGGGTCGCAGATGGACGGAGTCATCGGCGAGGGGTGATTGTGTCGATCGGGTTGGGTTCCAGATTGCGTTGAGTAGTTCGATTTTGATTTACAGTCAAGTTCGTCAAACTGGATGGCTGAGAAGACTGAGGTGGGTGTCGGCGACTTGTCGAGTATCGAAGCTTTGGTCGGAGGTGGTCTGGTGATGTGTGCACGTGCACGATGTATCAGGTGGTGTTGAGTTTGGGAAGAAGCTGTTGCCTCGGGACGAGCTCGAGAAATTTTAGAGGGTGACTCGAAGACGAGAGAGAGTTGGGGGGAAACTCGGAGTTGGGCTCGTGAGTATATCGGGATGGACCCGAAGTAAATTTAACAGCTTTAAATTTTTAATAAAGCAAGTTTAAAAATCTAAAAATAAACCTAGTTTGAATCTTTTCTTAAATATATTCCTTATATAATAAATGGTATTAAAAAGTGAAGTTAAGGAAGTTATAATTTGTTAAGTTTAAACTTTTAGTTATTTTAAACTTAATTTAAAATGTACTTAAGTGTTAACTAAAGGATAAAATGTTTTAAATTTATATGTTAATGATAATGAAGTAATTAATTAAGATAAATGGTTTTTCTTAAAAAGATTAATTAAGGTCTTGGATAATTAATTAACTTAATGTAAGTAATTGGAATTACTTAATATAAGTAATTAGAGGACTAATTGTTGAGGCTAATTAATTTAATTAACTATTAGAGGATAATGAATGTGAAAAATCTAAGATTAATTTTTGAATGTGATTAATTTAAAGTAATTAATTATGGTATAATTAATTTATGAGAGAAATTAAGGGTTAACTAATGGTTAAAGGATAATTAAATCATGTAATTAATTAGAGAATTAATTACTTAATGTAATGATTAATTAATTAATTAATTAAAGGATTAGTTAATTAATGAAAGTAAATAAAATTACTTAAGGTAAGTAATTAAATGATATTTAATTAAATTGATTAATTAAAGGTTAATTACTTAATGTAAGTAATCAAGAGTTAATTAATTAGTAAGTTAAATTAAATTAATTATTAATTATGTGGAATTAATCTTGCTTATGGATGATTAAATTATATTGAATACCTTTGATTGTTATTGACTCTGGCATGTACTGTGTAATGTTCTGTGATATGAAATGTTTTTGGTTGAACCATGATAAATATGAGTTATTTATCTATAATGGGATTGTTGTGGGGATATGACATTCTGAAGTTAAATCGAGTTGTTGAAATTTAAAACAACTTGTCTTAGGAAGATGATATTGAATTCGAAGAGACCGGGGTCGGATATCAATAATATCCGAAACCACTTCGATTAGTGATCTGTTATAATTCTTCACAAATTTGATTATGGAATCAAATATGCTGGAATGGAATAAATTAGGTGACATGACTATTTTAACTAAGTTGGATACTTAGTATTGTTTTGTAGAATAAGTGTTGACTATAACTAGTTATGAACACGTACTAAGGTACGAGTTACCCTAGGTTGCAAATAAGTTTATAACTTGGCATTTCAAATTATATGGGTTTACTCACGCTGGTTTCCAGCCTGACCCGGGTGTTACTTTGATGTAATGCTCGGGTCAGACCGAGTATTACAGATTTCAGGTAAGGACGTTCTAGAGCTCAGGAGGCGAGTTGGATGGCAGGAACGTATGGAGTATATTCCGCTGTGATATATTATAGTTGTCTGAGACATGTTAATTTTAACTGTCTAGTACATTTGTGAATGTTGTAACTCTGATGTATTAAAATGTAATTAACAAATACAGTTTTTCTTTGTATAACTGATATTATTATTTGTTATTATATTTAATCCGCTGCGAATGTGAGATGTTGTGTTCTCTGTTCTCCTTTCTTCTTTCTTCTTTCTGTTTCTTTCTTCTATTTCTTTCTTTTTCTTCTAACTATCTGGAATTTTCGGGTTCGAAAATTCCGGGTCGTTACACTTGGTATCAGAGCTGAAGGTTAAGCGAGAACCTTGGCTCTGTTGGGATTACTCGTTAAGGATAGGGTCAATTGTACCCTAGAACGAGTTGAGTGTGTATATATATATGAGAGCGTAATTGTTATTTTCTTATATAAGGATTTTAAATGATTTTATATAAGAATATATTTTGATATATAAAATGATATTTCTTTCTAATAAATATTAAGGTAATTGGTTGTTAAAATATTGGAATTAAATTAAGTGGTAATAGAAATAAAGCCAAATTAAAATTGAATGAAGATAAGTTTGAAATGAATTCAAACTAAAATTAAAATCTTGAATTTGTAGAAATGTTATCAAGAATAAAGGTAATAATGAATTGGTTTCCAGATATGATAATCTTGGTTATTATCATAAATGGTAATTGTGTTTAATAATGAATGTTGTTAATGATTTAGCAAAATGAAATGTTTAGGGAAGTAAACATTTAAGTGAGTATAACTTATAAATTAGAATTGAAGAGAATTTAAAATTGTGAAATTTTAAATCTAAATCCAGAAAACTTGAAATTGTTTTAAAGAAGTTGTTTTGAATTAAAAACAAGGGTGGTTTAAAAATTTAAAGTATAACTTGGTGTGTAAAGAAAATGTATATATGAGGAATATATATAATACCAATGATGATTTGAAATAAACACTTAGTGTTGAGTTTTAAATTGGAATGTGATGTAAAACCCAAAGTAAAGTAAGTTTTTAAACTTAAAAGGGGAAAGACTATTAATCTGAAGTTTAAAATTTGAATAGGAATTCAAATTGTGAAAAGTTGACCGGATTAAGTAAATTTAACTTGAAGGAAGTTAAATAAGTTGAATAAATAACTTGAATTGGAAATTTCAAGATGAAATTTAAATTTAACTTGGGTAGTTAAATGGTTAATTTAAATGGGAATTATGAGTGATCTCAAAATGGGTTTGAGATCTGGAAATTGAAAATGGATAATAAATTAGAATCTGAAGATTAAATTGTTTTTGAATTCTTATTTGAACTTTGTAATAAGTTAAGTAAAGATAATTTTAAAATGGAATTTTGAAATTTGAATTCAGAATTAAAAGGTTTAAAGATTTAATTTGTTAATATAAAAAAAAAATAAAGGTTGAATTAATTTAAAAGTGAAGGAATTGTGATTTAAGGAATTAAATCAATATTTAAAAATTTTAACTCGAATTTATATAATTCGAGATAGTTTAAAATTGAGATTTAAATTGAATTAGTTCAAACTGAATTTGATTTGAATAATTTGAAATTGTAATTAAAATGAATATGTTTAAAATCAAATGGAATTTGATTTGAAATTTGGAAAGGAATTAAGATTAATTCAACTTGAATTGGGGTTAAATCAATTTCAATGGAAATTGAAGTTATTTAAATTGGAATTGAGTCAATTTAAATGGAAGTGAAATTTAAATTGAATTGATGGGAAATTATTTGGAAATGGAGATTGGGAAATTAAACAGTTTGACTCTGGATTATTTTCAAAATAAATTGTTTTAATACAAATATATTTTTCCAAACTATTTACTATACAATCTTTCTTCTTAAACCCCAAACTATCTTATACTTATTTTACAATTATTTTGGAACTATTTAACTATTTGAAACCGTCTTATAAACTAATCACTATTTTAAAAACTATTTTGCAATTATCTAACTATTTTATACCTACTTAACTATTTTACAGCTATTTTATAAACTAATAACTATTTTTCAACTACTTATCTATTTTAAAACTTTTTCAAGCTATTTTAAATTTAAATGGGTCAGAGTTCAAACTGTTTATAATTGAAGTATTAACTCAATTGTAAATGGAAGCAATTGAGAATAAGAGAATAGAATTAAAGGAAATGTGAATAGAAAAGAGAATTGATTTGGCTAATAACCAACAAAGATAAATACGTAGGATATACGTATATTATTCTATTCGCATAGTGATTTGATCCAGATTCGAACACAGAATTTCGAGATAGTATTATCGATCCGAGTTGGGATTTTTCGCTCGATTTTCGACGGCAAACCTGGATATGGATTGTTGATTGGTTCTGGATATTCTCTATCATAGTTGTGACTATGCAAGGAGAATGACGGTTTCTGATCAGGAAACCAGATCTGAGTCAGCACTAGGAAGCCGGGTGGACAATACTAGTTCGGAAGTGAAATTGTGTGATCGATTGAGCGATTAGATTGATATAGCGTACGGATGATATGTGTACATCGTATGGGTTTGAATGAAATTGGCATTTAAAATTTGAGGATAAGAAATTTGAAATGGTTTTCGAAAATGAAAGGTATATTATGTGAAATATAATGGAATTGGGTATTTCTTTGGTTGAAATTTACTTTATGGAGGTAAGTAAATGGTAAATAACTTTATAAAGAAATCAAACTTGAATATTTGATTTAGAATAAAATAAAGTTATATATCCTTGTTATATAAGGTAAATCTTCCCTTGTTGAATCTATTGCTAAAAGAAAAGGGTTTTGAAATATTTGAAGTATAAAAGAGGTTTTATACAAAGTTTGAAATGATCCAAAGTTTTCAAAGTTATATATATCTATATCTATATATATAAAGGATCTTATGAGAATGATTTTGGAAAAGGTTTTGGGAACCTATGGATTTTGGAAAGGGCTTTTGATTTTTGAGAAATCAATTTTGGATTTTGGAAAGCCTAGTTTGAGAATTATCGATTTTTGATAATCGATTTTGTGTAAAGGAGATTTTGATAAATCATAAAGGGTATGATTTGAAGATACTATAAGTATATAGTATAAAATGTTTTGAGTATAGCTCTGGGGAAAAAGGCGCTCCCTTGAAATGAACTTCTCAGGAGTGCCACAGGGTGGTACTGCCTTGAACCCCAAGGGGGGATTCTAAAGTTGATCCTGTGAGGAGTCCGGACAAACTAGTTCCTGAGGATTATTTGTGTAGCGAAAGTCGAGGGGCTGGTGCCCACAGAGGCATTTGGGTTATGCTGTGACGACAGTTTAACTCAATGTCACTACGATCTACTGCAGACCATAGCGAAAGTCATGTGTGCCGCTGAGAGCCAACTGTCTACGTTTGATTTTATATCGGTAGACTGTGACACTATGGTAACATAGCGAAAGTCGTGTGTGCCGCTGAGAGCCAACTGTCTACGTTTGATTTTATATTGGTAGACTGCGACCTATGTGGGAGAAGTTTCATTATTTGGCAGCGAAATTCGGTGGCGCTGATGCCTACAGTTATATGGGTTTGTGCTGTGCTAGCAACGTAAGGCCCGGGTATAACTGCGATCTGTAGCGGGTTCCATGGCGTAATCGAGGAGCGCGGAGACCTACAGTTATCTGTGGATTTTGCCGGGACGGCAACGTAACCATCGGGTTAACTGCGACCATGGATGGGGGTGATGATTTCCAGAGCATTCTCACCAAAGATATTTCCTCTATTTTCAAAAACGTTTTCGATATTTTCAAATAAAGTATTTTCCAAATATTTTCACTGGGTGTTGAAAATGGGTCTGCTAAGTACTTATAGATTTTCAGTCTTACGCCTGATCAACGTATGACCGAATTTCTGTGAGAACAAGGATGGACTGGTTGAGACATCGAGTTATAAAAAGTATTTTTATAAAAACTATTTTGATAATATTATGTACATTTTTAAAATGTTTTGAGAAATTTAAATAAAAAGAGTTAAGAGTTAAGATGTCTAAGGAATAATTTAACTGATAATCAACATTGTAATAAAATTCTTGCTTTGTTCCTTTTCGAGGACGAAAAGATTTAAAGGGGGGAGGAATGTGATATCCCGGATTTTCGGGCATCAGATAATTGGATAGTTATCAAATTTAACTTTTAAAAATACTGATTTATAAATTTAACAAATTTAGATGTGATAATCTCCAGTATATATTATTTAATATTTGACAAATTCTTCTTTTAAAACAAATATTAAAGTGTTGTTATATATATATATATGAGTAGATTTTACATTGGAAATTGAAGGATAAATATATATGAAATTTAAATTTTAAAATCATTCTCTTTTAAAAGTTATATATGTATAAATACTAGAAAATGTATGAATATAAATATAAAACATAAATTGATAAAAAGAAATGTTTGGAAAATATAACATAAAAGACAAGGATAAATAAAAAGCTTTTATAAGATTTAAGAAAAGATTTAATACATTAAAAATTTACATGAGAAAGATTTTAGTTTGTATATATATATATACAACATTTAAAACATGATACATGAAATTAATAAATACAAATATGAATTAGTATAGAAACATTAATATACATACAAAAATACAAATGTAAGCCAAAGATTTTATCTAAATACAAGTGTAAATTAATTATAGCATGCTGATGACACTTGTAAGCCAATTGAACAAATGTAATTTATTTTCTTTTTATTTTTAAATAAATTAAGCTAAGTTATATAAACATATTTCTATCCCTCTATTCCATTTTTCTCTTATCTTCATTATCAAAACAAAAAGGAAAACAAGAAAAAAATCTGTACTAAAAACCAGAAATTATCAAACAAGATTTTATCTTCAAAATAAAATCAGTAGCAAGATCAAAGCCTGTAAAACAGCATTTGCAAACCTGAAATTAATCAAGCAATCATCTACCTGAACCTTCAAGCAACTTCAGATTCAAAGCAAAGATTAAGTTTCAAAGTAGGATTCAACCCAAATAAAACAAGCAGATCAAAACCAAACAGAGCAGATTTCAGATCAAAACGCTGGAAATCAAGTTCCATACCAAAACTGTTCTCTGTTTCCTTAGAACAGGTGAGTAAACTCACTTATCTATCTATGTGCTTTTGATATTGTGGTTGACACTTGAAGTATGATTGTTTAAATGCCTGCATGTTTGAATTTACATATATTTATGGGTGTGAATGTCTGAGTATGTTTAAATACATATCTCTATTTTATGTTAACAAGTTTAAAGAAAAAAAAAGTTTAAATCTGGTTCCAATCTTAATGCATGTAGTAATTACTTGAGATAAAGTATGATAAGCACTTGCATGGTTGTTAATATGAATGATATGTATATATATACATAAAAATTGATGTGAGCATGTCTGGAAATAAATCATTTCCAGATCAAAACTAATTCCAGGTTCTCTGTTCTTCCAAGACCAGTAAGCAAACCCCTAAACAAAGAAAAAAACAAAGTTTAAACCTGACATATGTTGTGATGTTTGATTTGGTACTTGGATTTGTTTGTAAGTGATAATGTACATGCATATCTGTTTATGTATGTATATATATATGGTTGAAGGTCTGATTGTCTCTCTGTTAAATAACAGACTAATAGATAAATATGTAGTTGTTTGAACATGTATGCCTATACATATGTACATAAACTTCTGTTCCAGTTACAGGTTTATAATCTAGTTTTAAAAATCTAATTTCTCTTTATACAGACGATATTAGGCTAAGACCTTAAAAAGGAAATTGATCATGACTAAGTAATTTCATTTCAAAAAGAATTTCGGGTAAAATATTAAGTAAATGGTGTGAAAATAAGAAATAACAGCAAAATTCTCTAAATCCAGAAAATTTGAATGGAATCATTTCTCGTTTGGATTTATAATCTGATTTGTATTGGAAATTTTATGAATTTTGATAACTATATCAAAAATTTTAAGCTTGTGGTTGGAGAGGAATTATGAGATGATCGGAATTGGAACTTTGTTCGAATTCAGGCGATTTCGAGGCTCGGTGAGGTCGGGGTTCATGCCGGAGGTAGTTCGTGGGTCGGGGGTGGTAGGAAAAATGGCCGGTGAGTTGAACGATCATCATGGCGGTGACGTGATGGGATTGTAGGGTTAAATGTCTTGGTTTGGTCGACGTTGGTTCTCGGGTTCGTTCGTCATCAAGAATGGATCAGAATCGATCGAACTAGGGGGAAACACCGTGTGGGTCATCGGTGTAGTTCTGGACGAGATGGCAGGGTCGCAGATGGACGGAGTCATCGGCGAGGGGTGATTGTGTCGATCGGGTTGGGTTCCAGATTGCGTTGAGTAGTTCGATTTTGATTTACAGTCAAGTTCGTCAAACTGGATGGCTGAGAAGACTGAGGTGGGTGTCGGCGACTTGTCGAGTATCGAAGCTTTGGTCGGAGGTGGTCTGGTGATGTGTGCACGTGCACGATGTATCAGGTGGTGTTGAGTTTGGGAAGAAGCTGTTGCCTCGGGACGAGCTCGAGAAATTTTAGAGGGTGACTCGAAGACGAGAGAGAGTTGGGGGGAAACTCGGAGTTGGGCTCGTGAGTATATCGGGATGGACCCGAAGTAAATTTAACAGCTTTAAATTTTTAATAAAGCAAGTTTAAAAATCTAAAAATAAACCTAGTTTGAATCTTTTCTTAAATATATTCCTTATATAATAAATGGTATTAAAAAGTGAAGTTAAGGAAGTTATAATTTGTTAAGTTTAAACTTTTAGTTATTTTAAACTTAATTTAAAATGTACTTAAGTGTTAACTAAAGGATAAAATGTTTTAAATTTATATGTTAATGATAATGAAGTAATTAATTAAGATAAATGGTTTTTCTTAAAAAGATTAATTAAGGTCTTGGATAATTAATTAACTTAATGTAAGTAATTGGAATTACTTAATATAAGTAATTAGAGGACTAATTGTTGAGGCTAATTAATTTAATTAACTATTAGAGGATAATGAATGTGAAAAATCTAAGATTAATTTTTGAATGTGATTAATTTAAAGTAATTAATTATGGTATAATTAATTTATGAGAGAAATTAAGGGTTAACTAATGGTTAAAGGATAATTAAATCATGTAATTAATTAGAGAATTAATTACTTAATGTAATGATTAATTAATTAATTAATTAAAGGATTAGTTAATTAATGAAAGTAAATAAAATTACTTAAGGTAAGTAATTAAATGATATTTAATTAAATTGATTAATTAAAGGTTAATTACTTAATGTAAGTAATCAAGAGTTAATTAATTAGTAAGTTAAATTAAATTAATTATTAATTATGTGGAATTAATCTTGCTTATGGATGATTAAATTATATTGAATACCTTTGATTGTTATTGACTCTGGCATGTACTGTGTAATGTTCTGTGATATGAAATGTTTTTGATTGAACCATGATAAATATGAGTTATTTATCTATAATGGGATTGTTGTGGGGATATGACATTCTGAAGTTAAATCGAGTTGTTGAAATTTAAAACAACTTGTCTTAGGAAGATGATATTGAATTCGAAGAGACCGGGGTCGGATATCAATAATATCCGAAACCACTTCGATTAGTGATCTGTTATAATTCTTCACAAATTTGATTATGGAATCAAATATGCTGGAATGGAATAAATTAGGTGACATGACTATTTTAACTAAGTTGGATACTTAGTATTGTTTTGTAGAATAAGTGTTGACTATAACTAGTTATGAACACGTACTAAGGTACGAGTTACCCTGGGTTGCAAATAAGTTTATAACTTGGCATTTCAAATTATATGGGTTTACTCACGCTGGTTTCCAGCCTGACCCGGGTGTTACTTTGATGTAATGCTCGGGTCAGACCGAGTATTACAGATTTCAGGTAAGGACGTTCTAGAGCTCAGGAGGCGAGTTGGATGGCAGGAACGTATGGAGTATATTCCGCTGTGATATATTATAGTTGTCTGAGACATGTTAATTTTAACTGTCTAGTACATTTGTGAATGTTGTAACTCTGATGTATTAAAATGTAATTAACAAATACAGTTTTTCTTTGTATAACTGATATTATTATTTGTTATTATATTTAATCCGCTGCGAATGTGAGATGTTGTGTTCTCTGTTCTCCTTTCTTCTTTCTTCTTTCTGTTTCTTTCTTCTATCTCTTTCTTTTTCTTCTAACTATCTGGAATTTTCGGGTTCGAAAATTCCGGGTCGTTACAAGTTCATTTTTACAACGTTTACCTTTTGCTTCACGATTGCGATTTGCGAATCATTTCTGGGTTCATACTTCCTGTACTGTTTCAGAATGAATTTTTGGCAGAACAAAATATTTTGAGCTTTAATGATATATCTGAATCTCTTATTTATTTATTACATTTGGGCAAATATTCATGTTGTTTTGCTTAAGTGTCTTTTCAGCTATACCCCAATTGTTTTTTTATTTTTTTATTTTTTAGCTTTTGAGCCTTTAGTTTTGATTTGATTTACCATATGTTCAATTCAGGATTATCAAGGATGTGTTATTTTGCTACTTTGAACTGAAAAGGTGCCTCATCTCTAGCCTTCCAGGTTGCTCTGATTCTTATTTGTTGTTGTACATTCTGTTCAAGAGTAATACCTTATTTGTTGTTGTACTTAACTGAAAGCAAAACATCAATACTTGCTGCAGGTCAGAACACGAACAGGACTAGCTTTGGTGACATATTTGTATTTGATGATATAATAAGATTTCACATAAGTATGACTTTTAAATACATCCAATTTAATATAGATACAAGCTTTTAAATATGCAGTTTTGCATTTACAGGTTTCAAATGTGTAAAGTTAACGATGAAAGCTAGAAAAGTAACAAGTAATACACAGAGAAATCATAAAAGTAACAAGTAACAGGTTTCATATGTGCAAAATTCTGCAAATTCCGCTGTTATATGCAGTGTAATTGAACTCAATTCTGAATTTTATTACAAGCTTAGCGTTAAAACATTTATTTCCGTTTCCACGATGAATTAGGAAAATCTTCTCCTGCATCGAGTCACCCCAATAAACAGTAGTGCTAAGCAATACATATTATAATGAGCTGAACTACTTGAGTAGAAGAAGTGAATATTTCTATAGCAGCTAGCAGAGCTAGTGAAAAATTACACCTTATATTTCTTGATTTTGATGTACCGCTGCTGCTTGAATGAACGATAGTTATAGAGGAGACTGATGTGGATATTTCTTTGTCTCATGGGGATGCGGAGTTGACAGTTTCTACCTAAATCTTAGGTACATGTATGCTTAACTGTCAAATTTTGTTTGTTCACATTGTTTAAAGTATGCTTAACTGCCAAATTTTGCTTGTTCACATTGTTTAAAATGTTATGATAATACTTGATCAATAATTTGACTTCCATGTCTCGTACGGATGAGGAGTTGGCAATTTCTTCCTAAATCTGATGTATATGTATGTTTAACTAGTGGTCTGTATGTTTATATACATGCACGGATGCACCTTTGGTGTCTGTATGTTTATATAAAATAAATTTATGCACTGAAATCAACTCTGTCTTTTCATCATAAGAAATCAATATTGGATATACCACAGTAAAATATTTAAGTAGTATGTCTTATCACGTTGATCAATTTGTCAGGATTCTGCAAATTGCAATGGAGGGAAATGGATAACACGATTCAAAATGATAGTTTCTGGGCGTTTCTGGGAAGACTTGGTAAGTAAGCACACTAACCAATTCATTATCAATTCATTGTTCTGTGCTAACTTACAATGCACTGGTAGTAGGTTAGCACAAGATGTTAGTTTAAGTTGGTGTATTTTAGTTGAACTGTATAGGTATGTGTCGTGTATACGATATTGACATATCATTGTCAAGTCTTTGTTAAAAAAGAACGAGTTATAATATCCCTGTTTGTTTCTATGTTTGACAACTAATTTGATTCACCTTATTTTATTAATCTTTTATCAACAACAAATAGAAAAATGATTTTTCTAGTTGCAAGGGTCTAATCAAATAATTGCGGTGAACTTTTAAGATGATTTACATATATCATTCATTTGAATAGCAGGGTTTGCACTAGTTATATCTTGTATTACAGTTTAGTTATAATACTTATTAGTCATTGATGTGGAAGTATGTTGGCAGTTAATTACTTGATCAGACAGGGGATGTACTGACAGCTAAATTAAGAATGTATCTAAATGCAAATTAATGTTATAAATGCATTTGCAAAGTAACTCATGATAAAACAGTTGATGTGAATCATTGTAATATATGATTTCCTATTTTCAAATTTAATAGATATCCCAAACATATTCACCTGTTGTTGTTAACAATATACATTAGAAACTTTTTAATTTGTGAAAAATGTAATAGCAAATTCATAGCCATCTTTACATTTAAAGCCTAAATGGCTAAATGTACCAGGCAGTAGCTTCAAAGAAGAGAATAAAAGGAGATAACACATGTATCCCCTCCATTGTTTTGCTCTAAATTATTTGTTTATCTTATTGGTACAGTAAGGCTATAGTTCTTTTTTAACCTTCATTTTGTAATTTTTACCCAGCTATTGTTTTGCAATGCTATTGTTTACAGTTACAGTGGTGATTGGTTGTAGAAAGTTTATCAGCTTAAGATTATCAGAGAAAAACAAAATGTTGCTATTTCTGGTTATGGTGTTGATGTCCATGTCTATGGTGTTGCTGTTTCAAGTAAAACTGTTCATGAATGCTTAAGTTTGTTTATTATGTGATTGCAGAAATGAAATTATTGTTTATGTTGCCTGTTGTTATTTATGTTTATGGTGTTGCTATGTAAAACTAAAACTGTTCTAGACTGTTTAAGATCGCAAACTATGTGACTGCAGGAATGATACAAAGTTTATGGTGGTGTTATTTCTATATTAGGTTGATGTAAAACTATTCTTGAATATTATTTTTATGCTGATGAAAAACTGCTGGAATGAAAAATTATTGTTGCAATTTCTGCACTATTTACTTTTTATCTTATATAGTTTTTACTACCATTTTGTGCAAAATGGGTTCAACGGATTGGGCTGGGTTGATCCGTTAAATTTATGGGTTGGGTTAGGTTTACCCAATTAATAAATGGGTTTAATGGGTTGGGTGCTTTTTTCTTTAAATTGGTCGGGTTAATTTTCAACCCAACCCCTTTATACCCAACCCAACCCATTTGACACCCTTAAGGGTTTTTACCTTAAAACATATCATAAAATCAATATGAACATGTATAAATCATCAAAAACTATATATAATCATTCCATCATTCAAAAACATGGCAGAACATTGCAAAATATTTTGGAATCATCTTAAAACCGAAAACAAAACAATTAGAGATGTAAACATTATTCACCTTAGCTTTAGAGATTAAATAGCTTGAGATTTGACTGAATTTAATGTTGACCAAGCTTCCCCTTTTATCTTTCTTTCTCCTTCTCTTGTTAATGGTGGCTGGCCTTGTCTTTTAAAATTTTAAGAATGAAATGAACGTGTATAAGTTACAAGGCTAAGGGACATAGGTATAGGAATGGCCTCTTTTCTATTTTATCCTTCCTATATTTCATTTTAAACCCTCTTCTTAATTCATTGATTATATGGCATGACTATCCTTAATTAAATCAAATCTCAATCTCTTAATCAACACATTATTTTATTTAATTTAGCTAATTAAATATCCTAAATAATGTTATAAAAAATATAGGGTGTTACAGAGTCAAACATTTGGCGTAGCCCTTGATAGTTGACCTTTGGATTATTGTGCCAACGATGAGTACATCATTGATATGGTCAAATGATTGGTGAAGGAAAGTAGTGGTAGATAGGACGATGATTGGGGTTCTGCACCGATTCAAACTCCGTTCATTGAAAATATCTTAGGAGAAGAATACCCTAGAAAGTTCACCATGCCAACACTACCATCCTAAAATAGGACTACAGATCTTAGGAAACACTTACTCAAATATGAATGGCATATGGTTGGAACTAGAGCTACAGATGTTGTTCATAATAGGTGTTTCCCTAACGTTTTAGGAGTTGCTCTCTATGTGGTTCACTAGGCTCATGTCAAAGTCCATACCGAATTTTAATGAATTGGCTAAGAAGTTTCTACAATAGTTTAGGCTTTACACTACACGACCGAAGGATGTGATGTCTTTTTCTTGCTTCTCTCAAGGGCCCAAGAAGTCACTAAAGGGTTTCCTAAACCGATTCAACATCACTGTTATGGAAGTTAGTAATCCAAAGGAGGATCTTGTATTCATGGCACTTGTCCAAGGCATTTACCCGGACATGGATTTTGGTAAGTTGATAAAGATGAAGCAAACCACACCATGGAGGAATTCTACCAAAAGGAAAATAAATTTCTAAGGCTGAAAGAAGCAAGTATGGTTGAAGGCAAGCCCTATGATGGGAAATCAAAGGAGGCAATTTACAGTAATGTCGCAGTCAAACAAGATGGAAATAGTTCCAGAATTACTGTAGGAAACGCAGGGAAACAATGAATTAGAAGAAGAGGAATCATAATGCTAATAAGCGTGAAAAGGATAGGAAACACCCAAGGAATTTGGGACTCGAGGATTATATCCCAGTGAATGACAATTTGGAGAACATCTACCTTATTATTCAGGGAACTGAGCAGTATAACAAACCCCCCAAGAAAAAAGCGATCGAGCAGCAGAATAGCTCGGGAAAGTATTGCCGCTTTAATGAAACTCATGGGCATAACACAAATGAATGTCGAGATCTGAAGAACTTAATTGAGGAATTGATAAGAAACAAAAGGCTCCATTAGTATGTGAAGAAACTATAAAATGCCGATCAACCTGCTAGACTCCAAGAGCCGAATGCTCAAGGGAAAATGCTAGACCTAGTGGAGAAGGACTAGGCAAATAAATGGAAGACTAATCATAAACACCATTACAGGAGGACCTTACCCATCACAGAGAAGTTGGGGTGACATGGAATGATATGCTAGTTCTTTAAAGCGTATACTACAAGAGAGTTGCATGCCGTCGAAGATGGAGCTCCGGCTAAGTAACAAAGGATGATTTCATATGGCATTGTGTTTAGGAATTGGGACACTGAAGGCGTAGAAGCGCCAATTCTCGACCCAATGGTGATAACAGTCAGGATCGGACCAACAGTTATGCATTGAGTATTGGTTGACAGTGGAAGTTCAATCATCATCCTATTTCGAAAGACGTTTGACCAAATAAAGATTAGCATGAAAGATGTGACTGTCTGCAAAACGAAGATTGAATTATCGATGAAGCTAAATAACCTATAAGAATGATCAACCTGATTTTTGGACTCGAGGAAGAAGAACGAAAGGTGGTCCATATCCAGACCTTTGTGATTGTCGATGAGTATTTTGCTTATAATGCTTTCTTGGGCCGACCGGCCCTAGCTGACTTTGGAATTGCTTTACCTCCATGGTATATGATGATGAAATTCCCAATAGGGAATATGATAGGAGTAGTAAGGGGAGACCAAAGCGCTGCAAGGGAATGATATATTGTTAAACTACATGAAGCTAAACACCTTGGAAAGAGGAAGAATGTGGGAAAGAATCTCTATATCCCAGAACCGCAATCATATCAATTATATAACAGCCCCTGGCTCGGGGACCATAGTCGCTTCGACAAGGTTGTGGACCTTAGGAAGAAGTCAGAGGAGATACTGGTAGTCTATAGAAGATAGAGCTTAAGGCTAGTTTAACACTAGAGAGGAGTGAATAGCATTTATTGATGTTTGTGGATCCTTTTAAATTCTTTTAAATTATAATTAAACAATGTAGAATTAACAATCATAGATGCAAACATAGACAAATATAAGTGCAGTAAAAGTAAAGAGTTAGAGAGATCACACCAGGAATTTTTATACTAGTTTGGAGTTATCCTACATCCAGTCCTATACAATTTTTGTACAGATTTCTTTTTAGTTATCAAAATCAATACAATCTTGATTTCAAGGCTACGAGATACACCCTCTAGATTTTCCAAGCTCTGGGTACACTTACTGGATTCGGACAGGACACCAGCATACCCACTTGGATTCAAACAGAACACCAAGCACACCCGCTTGATTTAAAAGGGATACAAGCACATCCACTTGGATTTCAAGGACCCCAGGCACACCCAAGAGCATAAGAGTATTATTTGATAGAGTTTACAAAATCAATTTCTTGATCTTGAGTACAAATGATCCTATAACCTTTTGAATAGCACTTTGATCTTTGTTCAAGTGAGAGAGATCAGAGAGTAAATAGCAGAGAATCAAACTAATAAAGTTTGAATTTGATTCTGGTTGATTTGAGAAGATTCTGAATAGAATTTATTTTAGAAATCAAGAGAGTTAAAGAGGAGAGAAAATATAAGAAAGTAGTTAAAAAAAATCGTTTGGAAAATCCCTATTTATGGAGAAACAACAGTCATGTCCATTTGTGACGAGAAATGATGGAAAGACACTTCCATTCAAACTTGAATTTTGAAATTCCCTGCCTATATGTTTCAACATACATGATGGGGATATATTGACATATCCTTAGTAATTTTGAAAAACCACTACATAAAAATGTTTTGAAAATGTTAATTTTTGTAAAGTATTTTGATACTTTGCAAAATCATCTAAGCATAGTTTATACACATTTTAGTCATAAAAGAATTAAGAAAACTTTATAAAATTATTTTAAAATATTTTAATATATAAAGTATTTAAATATGATTTTTTTTGAAAATAATATATATAAAGTATAAGTGAATATATATTTAAAAACAAACTATTAATAAATGTCAAAATATACTTTTAAATATTATAAAAAACATAAAACTAAAACTATATCAAAGCATAATAAATTAAGAGTACACCAAAATATAAAATACTTAAAAACTTAATTACTCAAAACATAATAGTCCTGTAAATAAATAATAAAAAGGTTAAAAATCATTTGAAGGCTAATTTGAAAATAGGGATTTTATAAAATTGTTTTTAAAATTCAGGATATTTGAAAATCATTTAAAATCAGATAATAGATTCAAAAAACCTTTTTGAAAAAAGAAGAGAGATCAAAGAAGTGCTACTAGGGTTTTAACAAATATTCCATGACTCTATAACTTATCTTGATATCTTGAATCATCAAAATGCATGAGTCTTCAATCTCTATATCAGCCTTTTGAATCTTCTATTGAAACTATATGGTCTTCTAAATCAACACCCGTCTAATATCCTGCACTATATACTATATATAATCGATAAAAACATTAGTATCTATATTTTATATAATGTCATATGGTTGTTGTCATCAAAATCAATGCTTAAAATACTAATAGATACGAGTAGTGTTGGGTGAATTCTCACCACCGGTCCAAAGCAAGACGAACCAAATAACCACTGCCGAACCAACCTGCCTCCAACCTTTGCCGAACCAACCAGCCTCCAAACTCACGGCCGAACCAACACATCTCACCACCGGACCAGCGAAGCCACCGAACCGACTCACATCCGGACCAACACCTCATCGAATCAACCCTCGCCAACGCCGGACCAAGCACCTCCTCACCAATACCGGGCCGACTCCACTTCCAAGCAATACCAACCCAGAGTAATGCTGGACCAGCTCTGACAGGCCGGACCACGTCGGCCCAGGCCCTCCAGCAGCTATATACATCCAAGACTCCTGCCCACATCCTCACTCTATAAATAGAGGGGCAGGGGTACGACAATGGGACACAAGTTTGAAAGCTCAAGCACGGAGAGAACTTTCAAACAACTTTCTTTTACTTGTATCAAAGCTTTGTACTTGTAATCTAAACAAGAGAAGAGAAATAACATATAAAGTGGACGTAGGCACATTCTGGCTGAACCACTATAAATCTGCGTGTCTTTTTACAGTTTAGCCCCTGCTTTTCAAATATTTGCATAAATCACCCAAACCACTAAGAACAACATAAGATCTACTAAATCATACGACTTTGAGGTGTTTGTCCATTTTTTGTGCAAACATTTTTGGTGCTTTCACTGAGAACTAGAAGCTCGAAGCTTCAGCTTCATCCACTTAATATCTTTCCTAACAGCATCATTCACCGCTTGGAAAACATGCCTCCCAAGCAGAAAAAAGATGTTAACAAAGGAAAAAACATCGCATCCAGCAGTCTTCCAGACCCAGTGGTCACAGACCAGGTGAATCGACCCCTTCCAACAGCAGTGCCAGATGAAGGTCAAGCAAATCTGACCACCCTTGCCGCGGAACAGCCGGCAGCAATCACTAGGGCAGACCTAGATAGGGTTATGGCGGAAGTGACTAACCGCTTCACATCCCAGCAAGAAGCATTGGTGGACCATCTCATGTCACGCTTAAGGGATGCTGAAGAATCCAACCGCATCACTGAATCATGGGGAGAATCCCAGTCCGGAGGGTCTCGGAGACAGCAAAGATCTTCCTTCTTCGAAGGAGCTAACAACAGAAGCAGCCATGGTAGGAGCCGAGACCGAGCACAGCCCGAAGTTAGGCCTGAGGAAACGCTTGGAACCGAACCCAACAGGGGAGGTACCAGGCGAAGGTCAACTGTAGCTGAGCCTATCATACTGCCTAACCACGGAAACGCCAGGCTGTAGCTGATCCTAGCATGCTCCCAGAAGACCAAAGGCAGCCACTGGAGAATATGAGGAATGGTGGACGATACCATCCCTACACGTCATCTGGCCGAAATCAATCCCACCGAACGGAACCGAACTCGTTTCTATCTGCTCCAGATTCTGATGAAAGGATGGCGCGCTTGTTCAGAGAATGCGTCCAACGGGAGCAAAGGGACCGAGGGATAGGCACTAGGGTAACCAGCCCTTTCACCTGCAATATCGAGATTGCTATCACCCCCCGAGAATGGAAGATGCCAACAATGGAACCTTACAAAGGAACCTCCGACCCCGTTGTACACTTACAGAGATACACACAACATATGCTCATGAGTGGAGCAACAGAGGGAGTACTGTGCAAATGCTTTCCACTATTCTTGGCAGATCTCGCTACCTCCTGGTTCTGTCATTTACCCCAGGGATCCATCAGCTCGTCGAAAATATTGAAAGAAAAGTTTATCAGTCAGTTCCGCATTCATGTGGAACAACCTAAGGACGCTTATTCCTTATCCAGCATCAAACAGAAACCTGGGGTGAAACTACAGCAATACCTAACCCGATTCAATGCCGCAGCGGCCACAGTCCAAGATGCCGATGAGAAGCTTATCCTAATGGCCCTCTGTAGTGGTGTGCATCCGGACACTAAATTTGCTAGAAGGTTGACAAAAGAAAAACCAGCTACTTTACCCGATTTCTTCCATGAAGCCGGGAAATATATGAGGCTTGAGGATTCCGCCGTTGAGGGGCAGTCAGGACAACAAAATAAGGCAACCTACAATAACACGCCTGCTGTGGCAAGGGAATTTCGAAGAAGTGATTCCAAGGACAATTCTGGGGGCAAGAAGGGAGAAAAGCGCCTATATCGGCCAGGACCGAGATTCGACACTTACACTCCTTTGAACGAAACCATTGAAAACATCTTCCTTTCCACCCAAGGCGAAGTTAGATACAAACGCCCACCATACAAGAAGGAATCAGATAACGCGCAAAAGTCTGGAAAGTTCTGCCGTTTCCACGAGTCTCACGGGCATGATACCAATGAGTGCCATCATCTCCGGGACTTGATTGAAGAACACACCAGAAGGAAGAAGCTGGAACGCTATGTAAAAGGTCAGGACAGGACTCCAGCTCCTACCAATGAGAACCCGAGGCTACCCTCACTGGAGATCGGCAGAGGAAACCGCAACACTAGCAGCTCTAGTCAAGAGAAGATAGTGGTCCATACCATCTCAGGAGGACCGCACATCGCAGACAGAAGCTGGAAAGAGATGGAAAAATATGGAAAGTCGCTTAGAGACAATAAAGACTGTGTCAATTCAGTTATAGAAGAGCGCCACCCGAAACGGAAAGAAAGTGATGACATCACATTCGGTAAGCATGACCTAGAAGGAAGGAAATACCCTCACATGGATCCCATGGTTATCTCTGCCCGGCTCGGTCCCGCCGAAGTTTACCGAATCCTAGTAGACACTGGAAGCTCAGTAAATATCCTGTTCAAACATGCATTCGACAAAATGAAACTATCAATGAAAGATTTATCTCCCTGCGATAAACCACTACACGGTTTCACTGGAGATGCGAAGATGCCCCTCGGGCGACTGGACCTCTTTGTTGAGATTGGAAGCCATCCCCGCTCCGTTGTACGAAAACAGACGTTTGTGCTAATAGAAAACCATTCGGGCTACAACGCCTTCTTAGGAAGGCCAGCCTTGTCTGACTTCCAAATTGTCCTAGCCCCATGGTGCCTAAAGATGAAATTTCCAACAGACAATGGAGTAGGGGAAGTAGAAGGAGACCAGGACGTTGCTCGAGACTGCTATGTGACTGAACTCCGCCACAACCACAGGAAGGATAAAGGAAAGGGTGTAGAGGTTGCCCTCTGCACGAAAAATCTAGAAGCATAGCAACTAAAGAAAGCCCCTCCTCTTCGATATACCAGCGACCCTTTCAATGAATTAGACCCTAGGGACAAAGAGGAGGAGGCCACCGCCGAGCCTGCAGAGGCTATGGAGTTTGTATCTGTAGACAAGCACGACTCGAGTAGGCTATTGAAAATTGGGTCCCAACTAAAAGCAGAGTTGAAGGAGCAACTCATCGACTTTCTCCGCCACAACTTGGATGTATTCGCATGGTCACACGCTGACATGACCGGAATCTCCCCCGACGTAGCATGCCACGTACTAAACATTTATCCTACCAAGGCGCCCGTAAAACAAAGAAAGAGAAGTATGGGGGCAGAGCGATCAGCAGCTTTCGATGAAGAAGTAAAGAATCTGCTCGCCAATGACTTTATACGAGAAGCCATCTACCCGGAATGGATCGCTAACCCGGTGCTGGTAAAGAAGGCTAATGGGAAGTGGCGAACATGCATTGACTTTTCCAACCTAAACGACGCCTGCCCAAAGGATTGCTTCCCACTTCCCCGAATCGACCAACTTGTAGACAGCACAGCCGGGCACGAGCTCTTATCTTTTATGGACGCATACTCAGGATATAACCAAATTCCTATGCATGCTCCCGACCAAGACCACACTAGTTTCATTACCGACCGGGATTTATACTGCTATAAGGTAATGCCTTTCGGACTTAAAAATGCAGGAGCCACCTACCAGCGCCTCGTCAACAAGATGTTTGCAGGGGTAATAGGGCAAACTATGGAAGTATACGTGGATGACATACTGGTAAAGTCAAGGAAAGCCGACGATCACGTAAGCCACCTAGGCGAGATGTTTCAAGTACTTCGCTAGTATGGAATGAAGTTGAATCCTCTAAAATGCTCCTTCGGAGTATCATCAGGAAAGTTCTTAGGATTCATCGTCCATGCCAGAGGGATTGAAGCAAACCCTGAACAAGTCCGAGCGCTAAGGGATATCAAGGTACCTTCCACTCGAAAGGAAATGCAAAGCCTGAATGGAAAAGTGGCCGCCCTAAGCCGATTCATCTCCAAAGCAACGGACAAGTGCGTCCCCTTTTTCGAAGCTCTAAAGAAAGACAAAGGAAGATTCGAATGGACTGACGAATGCTTAACCACTTTCCTTATCTTAATCGAACACCTCCAGAAACCACCGGTACTCTCGACTCCAAACGAAGGCGAAGAATTATGCCTATACCTTGCTGTGTCATCTCACGCCCTGAGCGCTGCCTTGGTAAGGGAAGACAACCGCACGCAACGGCCAGTTTACTTCGTCAGTAAGAGGTTTACGGGGGCAGAAGTCAGATATCCTAAACTCGAGAAGCTAGCATACTGTTTACTAATCACATCACGGAAACTGCGTCACTACTTCCAGTCCCATTCCATCAAAGTTCTGACCGATCAGCCACTGAGGAAGGTACTCCATCGTCCCGACACTTCTGGGCAACTACTTAAATGGTGCATTGAACTAAGTCAGTATGACATCACCTATCACCCTCGCACCGCCATCAAGGGACAAGCCATGGCTGATTTCATTGCAGAATTCACTACCAACGAAGATAAGGAGCAATTGGAAATAGCAGAAGACATCAAGTGGAATCTCTTTGTGGATGGTGCATCGAACGAACAAGGCTCGGGGGTAGGTGTGGTAATAATCACTCCCAGGGGAAATAAGCTGCACTATGCTATAAGGTTGGAGTTCGCTGCCACCAACAATGATGCAGAATATGAAGCAGTGATAGCTGGATTAGAACTTGCCATAGAAATCGGAGCCAATTCTTTGTGTCTTCATAGCGATTCTCAACTTATTGTTAATCAAATACTAGGAGAATTCCAAGCTCGAGAAGAACAACTCATAGCATACTTAAAGAAGACCAAGTTACTTCTCAGCCGATTGGACCACTACTTAGTTAAACACATCCATCGGGAAGAGAGCCAAGAGGCCGACGAATTGGCAAAGCAAGCAAGTATGAGAGACACCGCCATCTTCAGAGCAGTAACCATCTCAAAGCAACTGACCCCAAGTTTTGAGCAAGTGAATCTGATAGCTGCAACCAAAGAAGCAACTTGGATGACTCCCATCCGAGACTACCTACAAAGCGGCACACTACCCAACGGGCGTAACGAAGTCAAGAAAATCTTGAGGAAAGCTTCCCGCTACACAATTCAAGAAGACATCCTTTATCGGCGCGGATTCTCTAACCCGTTATTAAGGTGTGTCACTGGGATGGAAGCCAAGGAAATCTTATCCAACATTCATTAGGGAAGCTGCGGAGATCACACCGGAGGGCAAACATTAGCAAAAAAGATACTCAGATATGGATATTTCTGGCCCACCTTAAGCAAGGACGCCTTAGATTTCGTCAAAAAGTGTGACAGATGTCAGAAGTTTGCTAAGATTCCGCGGCTACCAACAACTGAGATTACTCAAATGACCAGCCCTTGGCCCTTCGCAATATGGGGAATTGACTTAATCGGTGAGCTACCAATGGGCCGAGGCGGGGCCAAATATGTTATAGTGGCAGTCGACTATTTCACCAAATGGGTGGAAGCGGAACCTCTGAATAAAGTATCTTCAGCAAAAGTTATTAACTTCTTGATCAAAAATGTCCTGTGTAGGTACGGAGTCCCACTCAAAATCATATCAGACAATGGACTTTAGTTTGACAGCGAGGAATTCGCCAACTGGTGCCGAGAGCACGGAATTCACAAAAGCTTCTCATCCGTAGCGTATCCCCAGGCAAACGGACAAGTCGAAGCCGTCAACAAAATTATGAAAACTCTAATAAAAAAGAAACTCGAAAAGTCAAAGGGTGCTTGGGTGGATGAACTCCCTACGGTACTATGGGCCTATCGCACATCCTTCAGAACATCAACAGGGCATACTCCTTTCTCTTTGGCATATGGATCAGAGGCTATGCTCCCAGTTGAAACCATTGTGCCTTCCCACCGAAGGATCCACTATAACCCAGAAGAGAACGAAGAACTCCTTCACATGTCTTTGGATCTAGTTGAGGAGAGAAGAAATGATGCAATCCTAAAAGCAGCAGCCCACAAGCAAAAAGTGGCAGCACAATACAACTCCAAAGTCAAGCATCGTACCTTACAAGAAGGGGATCTCGTCCTCAAGCGAATCTTCCCTCGCCCCGGAGCACTAGACCCAATCTGGGATGGACCATATGTAATTCATAAAGATCTCCACAATGGAGTTTATATTTTGTCAACAGTGGACGGAGAGGTGTTCCAGAGGGCATGGAACATCCAACACCTCCGTCGATACTTTTCTTAACTTGTACTGCCCATATGAAGTGAATTAACAAAGAGAATCAGTGGACGTAGGCCTTTTCGTGCCGAACCACTTTAAAAAAACCTTGTCTCTTTTTTAACTTGTTCCTTTGTACCTTGGCTGCTTGTTAACTTTATCCTTAACTGTTGAACAAAATCCTATGCGTATAGCATTTCCACTCAATGCATTCCACAGCGCAACTTCACCTGGACAAGACCTAACAGGTACTATGCGAATCTATGCCCTCGCTAATGAGACACTTTTGCTCCGGCATCCCTCTGCTGCGGGTTAACTCATTGCTCACGACGGCCCTTAAAGCCAACTGTAATGAGCCGATTATAAGCCACCGAGAAGGCCGACTATAGCCGAGGCAGCTCATTAAGGCGTTCGGCTCGCCGGCAACTGTGGACCGACTATAAGCCCCAACATAAGGTGTGGCCAGCCAGGGGCAGTTAACGGTTGACGATCAGCACCAACGCTAGCCGGCCACAGTAAATCGAATAATACCCATGATTATGGGCCATAATGGCCCGGGTAGTTACTGTGCGCGATCTTGGCTCCGATGTGTCTTAAGTGCGGCTGTGGTAAAAAAGAATTAACTCCCCGCAGAGGCGTAAGATGGGTGACAAATGTCTCCAAGACCCACAGCTAGGGAAAGTGACTACAAATCCCGTTTGCCACGAACTTAAGCACATCGAAGGCCTTCCGTGATTGGAAGTTTTACTTTTTCACATATTTCAATTTTACTTAAGAAACTTTTCTCCTATCCTCTGTAACAATCCTTGAAGTACAGGACATGGAACATGAGACACTCACTAATAGAAGCGAATACTCGCAGCAAGATACTGGACCACACCCCTTACTCGGTCACACAAGACATTCAAAGCTGCCATCTACCAGCGAAATATAAAGGGGGGGTATTTCCTTCTTTCATATGTAAACACATGACTATAATCTATTCACACCTCATGCTAACATTGCAAGTCATGAAATTATGTTTTAAACAAGAACCTGACATCAAACACAGTTTAATTACAAGAATATGCATATCTATATTTCTCATACAACATGTCAAAATAGAAAAAACGTTCAAAAGACGACAAAATCAGCTTAAGTTAAAGAATTACACGTCAAGAATAGAGCTATTTATTACAAGTAACAAAAATTACAACCTAAGGGTTACTTTAATGTTTTAAGACTAACATATACAACCATGTCAAGTCCACAAAAAGAATTTTCCAAGTCTAATCAAGGAGCCGGCTGCGTTGGAGTCTTATTCTTGTCATGTTTCCCACCTGTCCGGTCAGAGAAAGAATTCATTAGTGATAAGCAACCAAGTTAACGGAAAGACTAGAAAGGAAGACTTACCAGCATCTACTCCTTGATCAACTTGATCATCATCCTTCACTTGCACACCTGCCTCCTCAGCTGCAAACAACCGCATCCCCTCCTTCACCGCCGTCTTCTCCTCCTTGGTGAACTGAGCAGTAACCGCATCCATCCTAAAGGCCGCTCCGCCCTCCTTATCCGCCTCAGCCTTGGCCTCCTCCAAAGCCCTGAGGTAAATCCTAGCCATAACCCGGGGGTAGTCGTCCATCCAAGATAAGCTGCCCTGCTTCCAAGTGCGAAAGTACATATCCTGCAGCATATCATCCATCATCCCCTCATTTTCCTCAAACTCCCTCATACGAGCCCCAGAGGCCGATAGCCTTGCAACGGCAGCATCCCTCTCCAGTCGGTATCGCGAGCAGTCAGCCTCCATCTCCTCCTTTAGCCTGGCCTGAGCAAGCTCTGGGGCTTCGAGCCTCCCCGACAGCTCCTCTACCTGCTCAAGGTCCGCTCTCCGAACCTCGTCCACTGTTGAGATGGCCGTATCTATCCGTTCCTTGCAGGCAGCCTCCATCTTCCGCAGTTCCACCTTACTAGCCTCCTCCATAGTCTTCCTCAGCCGCTTGGAGGCAGCCTCGTGCTGAGAAATCTGAATGTCCTGATCAGCAAGCTGTCTGGCCTGGTCCGAAAGCATCAATCGTAGTCGGATGTTGGCACTCCCAATCTCCTCTCCAGCCTTAACCAGCCGGGCATGATGCCCCATCAGCTTTCTGGTCTCCTCCGTCACCCGGTCAATATTAGCCTTGGCTTCGTCTCCCATGGTAACTATCCGAGTAGTAAGTAAATCGAGATCTAAGGACTTAGCCTCATCAAGCACCCGTACCATGGGATTGCGAGGAAGAAGATGCTCACCGGTGGCCTCGTCAAATGAAATATCCTGAGAACTCGGATCCAGATCCGGGTGGCCGGCAAACGGGTTGCGAACTAAACCAGGGTGTTCTGTCGGGGTGACAGTGGGATGTTCGGACGGATGCGAAGAAGGTATGAAGTGCTCCTCTGAGGTACCCTGAGAAGGTTGAGTTGGGGCCTGAGGACCGGGTGAAGATTCAAGCAAAGAGCGACTCCTCTTCCTCTTCCGAGTATCCTCTTCGATAACCCCAAGAAGAGGGCGGTAACCTACTACATCTCCGGGACGACCAGTCGGAGGCTTGGGTTGGGAGGAAGCTTTGAGAAGCTTGTATTGTTCGAGGCGGTGGCGAACATCTGAATCCTTGGACACCTCGCTCACCCCTGGGATAAAGAACAAGTGTTACAAGCTTACATTGATCCATAATTCAAGAAACACGTTGAGTTGAAAGTTAAAAGAAGAAAAGAAACACATCTGTTATACAAACCCTGGGGAGGAGTAGGATACTTCAATAAATCCTGGATCTCATTCCAGGACGGGAGCGAACCATAAAATATTCCTAAGTCCCTATCATAAATGGAGTCGGCAGAAGTCAAAAGTTCACCTTGAGTCGTCAGAGTCACCTTGGCTGGAATGATCTGGGAAGACACGCTTGCACCAGTCCCAACCTTGTCAGCGTTCCCGGTTTTCTCTATCGGAGCCGGTTCTCCTTCCGGCCCCTCGAAGGCTTGGCGGAATGCATCATCCGTCCACTCCTTAATCTCGCCTGCTTGCCCAGGAGGCAAGGCCCCGAGGCCATCACCACCATCACCACCTTCCGTGTCATCTCCACCCTCACTTCTCTCCTCCTCCATATCTTCCTCCCCCAGGGTAATTGGGCAAGTGCTGGGGGAAGGGCCGTCCGATTTCTTAAGCTTCTTACCTCCGACAACTGGAGGTTTTGTGAAAGGTTCCCTCTTGCCACTCTCCACCGTGGCTCCTCCTTTAGCTTGGGCGGCCGCCTTCTCCTCCGCCATATCCCTCTGCTTGACCACCGACTGCTGTGGAAGGATCAAGTTGTACTCCAGGAGGGTCGCATTTCTGATCAGGTAAGCAGCCGACATGTCCCTTCCAGAAATAGCCTCTATTTCAGCTGCCGTCTGAACCAGGCGATCACTCTCCACGACCGCAAAACCACCTGTCGCTAGCAAAAAATAAAAACACATGAGAAAAAGCACTGCTACCATAATGGAAGTTGTAGATAATGCTTCGACTTACATCTGGAGGTGAAGCACCGGATAGAAACAGAGTCATCCCTGACGAAAAACCACTCCTTTTTGAACATGCTATACTTAGAATATAGATCCAAGACCGACTTGAAGGTCACAGCTGACTCCAAGCTGATGTATGGGGATCCCTTCTTATAGCCTCTCAGATTATATAAGTACCGGATCTCCCGGTTGGAAGGAGCACGCCCATAACTCCTCTGAAAGATGACGAAAAAGCTCACCAGTATAGTATAGGAGTTGGGTTGAAGCTGGAATGGGGCCACCTTTAGATACGTAAGGAAGCTGACTACCCAAGCGGTGAGAGGCGGGATGGCGCCACACATGCAGTGGTATCTGCTGTAGGCAAAGTACCCTTCGGGAGGGTCATATGGCATAACTCCTTTCACTGGCAACAACATGCGTGCCCTATCTATTCCGAGAGAACGAGAGATGACATCAAGCTGCTCTTCCTTGAGGGAGCTGGGAAAGCAGTCGGGCGGGGAGTTCAGAAGCTCCTAAGGGCCGTACCCGTCCACTAGTGACCTCGGGGCAGGTCCATGACGCTCCAGTCCAGGCTGAGCTGGGGGCACGGCAGAGGACCCTCCTTCGCCCTTGGATTTCTTTTTGTCTGATCGAGTTTTGCTTTGCGAGACATTATCTACAACACCGGAAGAACATATTGTTAGAACAGAGGATATATATGAAATTTCACTCATAAAATCAAAATGCTCAAACTCCCATTGTCATTCGGTAAAGTGAATGTAAAATTTCATTCGGTATTCGGAGTCTCGAAGTTCATTCGGCATTCCCCGTATAGGGTTCATTCGGTGATCCAAATGAAAATGCTTGTTCGGTACTCAGGATCCACGAACTCATCCGGTAATCCAAGAACGATAGTTCATTCGGCACTCGAAATACCCGGATTCATCCGGTTGTCTAAAAAAGGCCATTCGGCGAGAGAAAGCTATATCACCTGATTCGATTCGGTATAAATGTCTGGTTCGGTTGTCTTGGATTGGTAAGGAATAACGAAAGTATACAGCCCCTACTTATAGGCAAATATGGGATGCCGGACCAGTTGGATCGGCACTCAGCGACCGAATGAAAAGAAACAAAGTAGGCCATATGCCAGCATATACCCCACTTTGGGGGGCAAATGTTGGGTGAATTCTCACCACCGGTCCAAAGCTAGACGAACCAAATCAACACTGCCGAACCAACCTGCCTCCAACCTCTGCCGAACCAACCAGCCTCCAAACTCACGGCCGAACCAACACATCTCACCACCGGACCAGCGAAGCCACCGAACCGACTCACATCTGGACCAACACCTCATCGAATCAACCCTCGCCAACGCCGAACCAAGCACCTCCTCACCAATACCGGTTCGACTCCACTTCCAAGCAATACCAACCCAGAGTAATGCCGGACCAGCTTTGACAGGCCGGACCACGTCAGCCCAGGCCCTCCAGCAGCTATATACATCCAAGACTCCTGCCCACATCCTCACTCTATAAATAGAGGGGCAGGGGTACAACAATGGGACACAAGTTTGAGAGCTCAAGCACGGAGAGAACTTTCAAACAACTTTCTTTTACTTGTATCAAAGCTTTGTACTTGTAATCTAAACAAGAGAAGAGAAATAACATATAAAGTGGATGTAACGACTCGGACTTTTCGCGTTCGAAAATCAACATCCGTACTTCACATTGTACTAGAATGCCGCAGATTCGACCGTTCAAATCCTATTCGCCGGAGCTTATAACAACATTAAGTATAACAACACAGCGGAAGAAAAAGAATAAATGATATCATATACAACTCCAATGAATACAATATCCAGGATGATATACAACAATGATATCAATATGGTACAACAATATCAGAGATAAAAAAAATGATACAGCGGAAGTAACAACAAATGGAAGAGATCTCCAAATGATCAATCGGAGAATGACTCCAATAACTCCAACATCAGCTCGAACCACAAAGAGAAGCAAGTTCAGTCCTGAACTCCAAGAACTGAACCAGCTCCAGATAATCTACTAAACCTAAATATCTGAAAAACCCAACTGTAGACTGCCCGTGTGGAAAATTGTGGGCACCCAGAGTTTAGGAAGGGAACAATAAACTCCGGATCAGTCATGGGACTGGTGTGAGCAACAAAAACAGTTTATCTTTAAACAAACACAAAAGGCTTTTAAACATTGAAATCCGCAATGCTTTTCGAAAATGAAACTACCATAAGACCTCCCAACACACACACAATGCAATCGCAGAATTGGAGGAGATTTCTTCTTATGATAGTCAAAAATGCTTACTACGCAAAAATCATTCGATATTATTATCATTAGTGCATAGTGTCGAAAACATTTCGAAAATATAATATAAATCTTAGCCAGCATACAACATTTCATCGTATGCCTACTATAGCTACCATGTTCAATAACAGGTTACCGCCACATCCCATAGCAGGTAATACAACTAAAACCGTACAGGGTTCGTATTGTTTCTTTGGATTTCCAACAAATGATCAGGCTAAGGAACTTCCTTACCGAAATAGAAACGCCTCTGGAAAGACGCCCCGGATCCTAACCGGATCTCTGCAAACAAAAGGCCGACGCTACCTCACGCTGTACAACTGTAACTAGGTAACTAACACACTGACGCTACCTCACGCTGTACAGCTGTAACTAGGTAACTAACACACGAGTCATGTCATCCCCCGGTCGTCACCGACCTTTATCCGAGGATCCTCAATCATAAAGCAACAGCCACAATGTATTATCAACATAGGTAAAATATCTGGGCTCCATACCATGATATCACCTTTTATCCAGAAGGAAATGACATACCCTAGGGGCGCTACCCCTACAAACCTTTGCCGCAACATTCCTGTTTCGACCATTACCGGGTTGTGAGGCTCGACGAAGTCTCGTCCACATACACTACGCTTTTTCACAAAGCCACGCTTTTTCACAAAGCAACGCTTTTCCACAAAGCCACGCTTTTTCACAAAGCCACGCTTTGATCAACAAATGATCATCAGCACTTCGTATGCCACATTACCAAATTGGGAATGTATCACTAGTAACCATCAACTACATAACCTCTGAGCTCATACGTCTCAGAGAAGGGTGTTAAGCTAAGAGAATAAATTCTCCGCCACCAACAGAAATGTATTTGATAAAAACCAGCTTTACATCTCAAAGTGTAACGTCAGACACACATCCATACAAGTCTGTTCCGGGTTCGAACAGAACCGAAGGCACTTCCGAAGAAGCCCTTGCAAATCCGGGTATTCACAATCCCGATCGGATTTCCCATCACTTAGGAAATCTCTATACCGGCGCGACTCAGTGCAGAGACAATCGATAGGTCATCCTATCGTTCTCGCAAATACCCGGTCTTCACCACCGGTCTTCAAATGCTATCCATATCGTCGTATCACTATTCGGAATGGGTTATATGACACAAAGGTCCTCTCCCGGCTAAACCGAATAACGAGCGCAATTAAAAATCATATGGATACTGGGGTCTCAGTTAAATCACAGCTTAAAGCCCAAAACTTTTCATTCGAATGGTTAAAACAATTTACCATTTCCAATCTTTAAAAAAAAGATTCATTTCAAAAATCTTCAATGGTTTAAACAATTTCCACACCTTTAATCTTTTAAACAAAAAGATTCAATTCACAAAGTTTACGCCATTCACAAAGATTCATTCATAGATTTTCAAATCGATTTCCATTTCAATTGAATTAACTCATTAAATCCTTAAATCAAGATTTAACTTATAGCTTTCAAAACTCGTTTCCAAAGATTCATTCATAGTCTTCCAAAACAATTCCATTTCAAGTTAGATTAACTCATCCGGTCTTTGAAATCAAAGACTCATTTCATAATTTCAAAACATTTCAATTCTATTTCAAACTTGAAACCGTTCAACATAATTTGGAAATCCTTTCTTAAAATGAAAGCTATTATTATTTGAAAACAAGTAGTTTTCGTTTCATAAAAATCCAGTTATATTTACACGAGTTAAAACCCTTGAATTAAATTCAAATTCCCAAATCGATACCTTTAAAATGGTTTAAGCCATATATAACTTGTACAGCATCTTTAATCCTTAGTTTCAAATCATAGAATTCAATTTCAAACTTGAGTTCAAATTTAAATCAAATTCTTTTAAATTTCAAAATTCGATTAAGTTATTCGAAATAACTTTTATCTTTGAAACTCATTTCAAAAGCTTTTCACTTTAAACCCAAATTTCCAATTTCAAAATCAATTGAAATTAAAATTTCAATTTCAAAAACATCAAATTTAAATCATCTGTGACTTAACCGATTTCCTCGTGAAATCCATATTTGTGTGTATGGTGTAGTCCAGGGGTTTTACACACAATAGTGCAACATCAATCATCACAGATATAACGATAAGCGGTATAATCGATAACGCTTATCTTCATTCACAAATTCATAGATAAAATAAATTTATCAGTCACAAGGATTCACAGTTATAATTCGATGTGGGTTTCGGATAACCAACTGGAATCCGACTCCCTGTCGCATCGAAATTCAAATGTCGTTTACGGGTCAAGGGTTTTCATATTCACATAGTAATATATCACAGAAATAGAAATCACAGCTCAGCATAAAACAATTCATAGCATCATAATCACAAAACAGAGATATAAATCCAATATGTAGCATTCAATGAAATCCAAACATCATAAGTAAGGTCAATTAATTATCTGACTAACTTAAATCAGATTAATTACTAATCCTGGTTAATTAATTTCAAACCCTTACTATTCATTATTCTTTAATTAAACTTTAATCAATCATTAATTAAGTAATTGTTCTTTAATTACTTATATAAATTAATAAATCATTAATAACTTATGATCTTAATTAACTAAAAGATAAACCATTTTATCTTTATTAATCACTTTAATTTCCCATTTAAACCTTATTTAATAAATCTTGTAATAATTTAACTTAGACTTTAAAGTTAATTTACAATTAAAACATCTCTTCTAAACTTTAAAACTTGTTTCACTTTGTTTTTTAAACTTTGAAATATTTGCCAAATTCAATTTCTTTGATTTTAAGCCTGGAATACTTTCCTGATTCCAATTCAACAGCTCAAACAAAAACAACCCAAGCAAATCCAAGATCTTCCCGAGTAAAGACACGAGAAACACTTGTCCCTCGTCTGCTTCGAGACAACCACGAAAACTCCTTGAGTCAACCCCGAGGAAGATGCTTCTTCCCCAAACAACGAACGAACCCAGCATATCAACTCGTGCTCTTCCCTTCCAAACCCAGAGCAAAGAAACCAGACCCAAAACTAATCGTGCTCGTGCACGTGCACGGCGGCGATGAACTTCGCCGATCATCTCCGATGATCTTCTTGAACCACCCATCGTCCAAACATCCCTACTCGAGCAACCACCCACCATCATCGATTCGAAATCGAAATTCGAACGTACGAGCCAACCTGGAACCAGTAACCCAACCTCAAACCAAAACCTATCATCACCGATTGCTCCACGCTCCAACCACCAGCGGCTACCCAACTCCGGCCGTGAACTCGTCTACCTCCCGTGTATCCAACCCCAGAAGCTCGAAACACTCGATCTTTTCATGGCTTCGAACGAGACGAAACATCACAGCACTCAAAAACTAGGTCACCAGAGTTTAAACGCTTCTCGCCGCCACCACGTTGAACGGCCGACCAGTCCACTATTTTTCCCAAGTTCCCCCATCGCTCCTCTACCTCTCGACCAAACCATGACGTCTCCAGTCGACGAGTTAACCCACGGCACCCCAAAAAGCTCAAAACAGTGAAATGAAAACTGCTCTTCAACCCAAGCTCTAAAAATTCTAAATCTTGCTTTAAAAATCCTATTTTAGTATGTATTTTCACTCTATACTCCTGAATACTTAAACAAGAAATTTTGTTTTAAACATATTTAAAGTTAAACTCAGTTTTCTTGAGTTACCAGAAGTAGTTATAGGTTATTTTAGCTTTAACATATTTTTAACACTTAGATGACAACCAAACCAACAGTTTTTATTTACATCTTAAGTTTAAACAGAGGTTAGATCATGAGATGGAGGTTTGTTTCATATCTTCAAAAACATAACACAAATACAGGGTATCACAGAAACAGATACACATAGATTCAATTCATATATATACAAGATATATATATTATCACAGAGAAAAGCATGCCATATCAACTTAAGTTATACATTTTAAAATAAAGTGTTACTCACCAGGATTTTTGTGAAAGATCAGAACACCCTGTTTGAAAACAGTTTTGAAACTGGAAAATGTTTTTACTTTGATCTTCCTGCCCATCATCTTGCTTTTGTTTAATTGTAGTTGCTGGTTGTTGTTGAATGTTTGTTTAGGTTTCTAAAAGAAGTTGTATCTTACTTTTTATTTAGCTCGAGACAGAAATGAAAGATAATATGGAGAAAGTTGCTTATAGGTTGATATATACAATGAGTTACAGGGTATATTATTTTTGTACAAACACCAGAGATATTTCTCTATGGTTGGTGGCTGAAAGGAATTTGTATACAATCGTATAGATTTTGTTGGCTGCCAAGAATAATAGCATTTGATGTTGTTTGTACTTGATGTTTCATCCTATACTTATCTATATTTTCTTATACTTGCCCAAGTCTTGTTTAACAAGTTACAAACATGTGGTATTTTACTTTGTGTTTGATTCTTTTGGTTCTTAGGTCTGTATGCCTGTTCGAACACTTATTTATGCTTACTTACTTCTTAAATTTTTCTTTTCTTTTCATAGCTTAAGTATTAATTGTTATTACTTTATAAAATAAGCGAACTTGTATTTTTATTTCACTTTCGTAGTCTACTCTATTTGTTTAAGCTGAGATGAAAGTTGTAGAAGTGATATTTTTATTTTACTGATATATTTATTTTTATTTTTAAACCATTTATTTACAATTTAAATTCAAGTCAAAATATATATATATAGATATATTTACAATATTTTAAATTGAAATGATTCATACAGAATATACTTGAATCCGGGGAAACTCGCTCCATTTTATCGATTTATTTTACTATTTTCATCCAAAAATTTATTTAATTATTAACTTAAATTAAATAAAAATCTAGGGTCGTTACAAACTTCACCCTTTAAAAGAATTTCGTCCTCGAAATTCACAGGCACGAAAACAAAGACAGATGAAGAATGTTTCATTTAATCAAACTGAACATTGATTCTGCATTTGGCTTACCAAATCAGAATATCAAAATCGGATACGAGAACGAATCTGTTTAACAATCAACAAAATACTCGGGTTATCCAGATCTACGAAATATGCAGTGGCATCGGTTAGTTCAAAAGGATAACTAACCATTCGTAGAATATACTGGGACCCAAAGAATATATATAGATATATGGATACGATTTCAAAACTTTCAGTTTAAAAACCAAATTATACCTATCAACCATAGCAATAAAGCAACCAATTCATCCAAACAAACAATTTTGGCTCAGTTGGAGTTTATGTCCCATATTAATATATCGAATTTTCTTCCTGGATCTACCAGAAATAATCGAAGAATTAAGAAAAGATGACGAACAAAGAGATGGATAGACAAAAAGATTGCTTCCTCGTTGTTACAGGATATTGACCATTTCATAGTCTCTTCCCTGTCCCCTATCTCATCCTCTTCTTTCACTCATACTTACTATCAGTGGATAGCAAGAGAATTTACTGAGGCGTACGGACAGATATCTTAAGGATTACTCATTCTAGAGTTTACTTCACTCTATCTCTAATGAGCTACCTAACGTGTTATACTCCTGAGCTAAAGTTCAACCTTAGCTCTGATACCAAATGTAACGACTCGGACTTTTCGCGTTTGAAAATCAACATCCGTACTTCACATTGTACTAGAATGCCGCAGATTCGACCGTTCAAATCCGATTCGCCGGAGCTTATAACAACATTAAGTATAACAACACAGCGGAAGAAAAAGAATAAATGATATCATATACAACTCCAATGAATACAATATCCAAGATGATATACAACAATGATATCAATATGATACAACAATATCAGAGATAAAAAAAATGATACAGCGGAAGTAACAACAAATGGAAGAGATCTCCAAATGATCAATCGGAGAATGACTCCAATAACTCCAACTCAGCTCGAACCACAAAGAGAAGCAAGTGCAGTCCTGAACTCCAAGAACTGAACCATCTCCAGATAATCTACTAAACCTAAATATCTGAAAAACCCAACTCTAGACTGCCCGTGTGGAAAATTGTGGGCACCCAGAGTTTAGGAAGGGAACAATAAACTCCGGATCAGTCATGGGACTGGTGTGAGCAACAAAAACAGTTTATCTTTAAACAAACACAAAAGGCTTTTAAACATTGAAATCCGCAATGCTTTTCGAAAATGAAACTACCATAAGACCTCCCACCACACACACAATGCAATCGCAGAATTGGAGGAGATTTCTTCTTATGATAGTCAAAAATGCTTACTACGCAAAAATCATTCGATATTATTATCATTAGTGCATAGTGTCGAAAACATTTTGAAAATATAATATAAATCTTAGCCAGCATACAACATTTCATCGTATGCCTACTATAGCTACCATGTTCAATAACAGGTTACCGCCACATCCCATAGCAGGTAATACAACTAAAACCGTACAGGGTTCGTATTGTTTCTTTGGATTTCCAACAAATGATCAGGCTAAGGAACTTCCTTACCGAAATAGAAACGCCTCTGGAAAGACGCCCCGGATCCTAACCGGATCTCTGCAAACAAAAGGCCGACGCGACCTCACGCTGTACAGCTGTAACTAGGTAACTAACACACTGACGCTACCTCACGCTGTACAGCTGTAACTAGGTAACTAACACACGAGTCATGTCATCCCCCGGTCGTCACCGACCTTTATCCGAGGATCCTCAATCATAAAGCAACAGCCACAATGTATAATCAACATAGGTAAAATATCTGGGCTCCATACCATGATATCACCTTTTATCCAGAAGGAAATGACATACCCTAGGGGCGCTACCCCTACAAACCTTAGCCGCAACATTCCTGTTTCGACCATTACCGGGTTGTGAGGCTCGACGAAGTCTCGTCCACATACACTACGCTTTTTCACAAAGCCACGCTTTTTCACAAAGCCACGCTTTTTCACAAAGCAACACTTTTCCACAAAGCCACGCTTTTTCACAAAGCCACGCTTTGATCAACAAATGATCATCAGCACTTCGTATGCCACATTACCAAATTGGGAATGTATCACTAGTAACCATCAACTACATAACCTCTGAGCTCATACGTCTCAGAGAAGGGTGTTAAGCTAAGAGAATAAATTCTCCGCCACCAACAGAAATGTATTTGATAGAAACCAGCTTTACATCTCAAAGTGTAACGTCAGACACACATCCATACAAGTCTGTTTCGGGTTCGAACAGAACCGAAGGCACTTCCGAAGAAGCCCTTGCAAATCCGGGTATTCACAATCCCGATCGGATTTCCCATCACTTAGGAAATCTCTATACCGGCGCGACTCAGTGCAGAGACAATCGATAGGTCATCTTATCGTTCTCGCAAATACCCGGTCTTCACCACCGGTCTTCAAATGCTATCCATATCGTCGTATCACTATTCGGAATTGGTTATATGACATAAAGGTCCTCTCCCGGCTAAACCGAATAACGAGCGCAAGTAAAAATCATATGGATACTGGGGTCTCAGTTAAATCACAGCTTAAAGCCCAAAACTTTTCATTCGAATGGTTAAAACAATTTACCATTTCCAATCTTTTAAAAAAAAAGATTCATTTCAAAAATCTTCAATGGTTTAAACAATTTCCACACCTTTAATCTTTTAAACAAAAAGATTCAATTCACAAAGTTTACCCCATTCACAAAGATTCATTCATAGATTTTCAAATCGATTTCCATTTCAATTGAATTAACTCATTAAATCCTTAAATCAAGATTTAACTTATAGCTTTCAAAACTCGTTTCCAAAGATTCATTCATAGTCTTCCAAAACAATTCCATTTCAAGTTAGATTAACTCATCCGGTCTTTGAAATCAAAGACTCATTTCATAATTTCAAAACATTTCAATTCTATTTCAAACTTGAAACCGTTCAACATAATTTGGAAATCCTTTCTTAAAATGAAAGCTATTATTATTTGAAAACAAGTAGTTTTCGTTTCATAAAAATCCAGTTATATTTACACGAGTTAAAACCCTTGAATTAAATTCAAATTCCCAAATCGATACCTTTAAAATGGTTTAAGCAATATATAACTTTTACAGCATCTTTAATCCTTAGTTTCAAATCATAGAATTCAATTTCAAACTTGAGTTCAAATTTAAATCAAATTCTTTTAAATTTCAAAACTCGATTAAGTTATTCGAAATAACTTTTATCTTTGAAACTCATTTCAAAAGCTTTTCACTTTAAACCCAAATTTCCAATTTCAAAATCAATTGAAATTAAAATTTCAATTTCAAAAACATCAAATTTAAATCATCTGTGACTTAACCGATTTCCTCGTGAAATCCATATTTGTGTGTATGGTGTAGTCCAGGGGTTTTACACACAATAGTGCAACATCAATCATCACAGATATAACGATAAGCGGTATAATCGATAACGCTTATCTTCATTCACAAATTCATAGATAAAATAAATTTATCAGTCACAAGGATTCACAGTTATAATTCGATGTGGGTTTCGGATAACCAACTGGAATCCGACTCCCTGTCGCATCGAAATTCAAATGTCGTTTACGGGTCAAGGGTTTTCATATTCACATAGTAATATATCACAGAAATAGAAATCACAGCTCAGCATAAAACAATTCATAGCATCATAATCACAAAACAGAGATATAAATCCAATATGCAGCATTCAATGAAATCCAAACATCATAAGTAAGGTCAATTAATTATCTGACTAACTTAAATCAGATTAATTACTAATCCTGGTTAATTAATTTCAAACCCTTACTATTCATTATTCTTTAATTAAACTTTAATCAATCATTAATTAAGTAATTGTTCTTTAATTACTTATATAAATTAATAAATCATTAATAACTTATGATCTTAATTAACTAAAAGATAAACCATTTTATCTTTATTAATCACTTTAATTTCTCATTTAAACCTTATTTAATAAATCTTGTAATAATTTAACTTATACTTTAAAGTTAATTTACAATTAAAACATCTCTTCTAAACTTTAAAACTTGTTTCACTTTGTTTTTTAAACTTTGAAATATTTGCCAAATTCAATTTCTTTGATTTTAAGCCTGGAATACTTTCCTGATTCCAATTCAACAGCTCAAACAAAAACAACCCGAGCAAATCCAAGATCTTCCCGAGTAAAGACACGAGAAACACTTGTCCCTCGTCTGCTTCGAGACAACCACGAAAACTCCTCGAGTCAACCCCGAGGAAGATGCTTCTTCCCCAAACAACGAACGAACCCAGCATATCAACTCGTGCTCTTCCCTTCCAAACCCAGAGCAAAGAAACCAGACCCAAAACTAATCGTGCTCGTGCACGTGCACGGCGGCGATGAACTTCGCCGATCATCTCCGATGATCTTCTTGAACCACCCATCGTCCAAACATCCCTACTCGAGCAACCACCCACCATCATCGATTCGAAATCGAAATTCGAACGTACGAGCCAACCTGGAACCAGTAACCCAACCTCAAACCAAAACCTGTCATCACCGATTGCTCCACGCTCCAACCACTAGCGGCTAGCCAACTCCGGCCGTGAACTCGTCTACCTCCCCTGTATCCAACCCCAAAAGCTCGAAACACTCGATCGTTTCATGGCTTCGAACGAGACGAAACATCACAGCACTCAAAAACTAGGTCATCAGATTTTAAACGCTTCTCGCCGCCACCACGTTGACCGGCCGACCAGTCCACTATTTTTCCCAAGTTCCCCTATCGCTCCTCTACCTCTCGACCAAACCATGACGTCTCCAGTCGACGAGTTAACCCACGGCACCCCAAAAAGCTCAAAACAGTGAAACGAAAACTGCTCTTCAACCCAAGCTCTAAAAATTCTAAATCTTGCTTTAAAAATCCTATTTTAGTATGTATTTTCACTCTATACTCCTGAATACTTAAACAAGAAATTTTGTTTTAAACATATTTAAAGTTAAACTCAGTTTTCTTGAGTTACCAGAAGTAGTTATAGGTTATTTTAGCTTTAACATATTTTTAACACTTAGATGACAACCAAACCAACAGTTTTTATTTACATCTTAAGTTCAAACAGAGGTTAGATCATGAGATGGAGGTTTGTTTCATATCTTCAAAAACATAACACAAATACAGGGTATCACAGAAACAGATACACATAGATTCAATTCATATATATACAAGATATATATATTATCACAGAGAAAAGCATGCCATATTAACTTAAGTTATACATTTTAAAATAAAGTGTTACTCACCAGGATTTTTGTGAAAGATCAGAACACCCTGTTTGAAAACAGTTTTGAAACTGGAAAATGTTTTTACTTTGATCTTCCTGCCCATCATCTTGCTTTTGTTTAATTGTAGTTGCTGGTTGTTGTTGAATGTTTGTTTAAGTTTCTAAAAGAAGTTGTATCTTACTTTTTATTTAGCTCGAGACAGAAATGAAAGATAATATGGAGAAAGTTGCTTATAGGTTGATATATACAATGAGTTACAGGGTATATTATTTTTGTACAAACACCAGAGATATTTCTCTATGGTTGGTGGCTGAAAGGAATTTGTATACAATCGTATAGATTTTGTTGGCTGCCAAGAATAATAGCATTTGATGTTGTTTGTACTTGATGTTTCATCCTATACTTATCTATATTTTCTTATACTTGCCCAAGTCTTGTTTAACAAGTTACAAACATGTGGTATTTTACTTTGTGTTTGATTCTTTTGGTTCTTAGGTCTGTATGCCTGTTCGAACACTTATTTATGCTTACTTACTTCTTAAAATTTTCATTTCTTTTCATAGCTTAAGTATTAATTGTTATTACTTTATAAAATAAGCGAACTTGTATTTTTATTTCACTTTCGTAGTCTACTATATTTGTTTAAGCTGAGATGAAAGTTGTAGAAGTGATATTTTTATTTTACTGATATATTTATTTTTATTTTTAAACCATTTATTTACAATTTAAATTCAAGTCAAAATATATATATATAGATATATTTACAATATTTTAAATTGAAATGATTCATACAGAATATACTTGAATCCGGGGAAACTCGCTCCATTTTATCGATTTATTTTACTATTTTCATCCAAAAATTTATTTAATTATTAACTTAAATTAAATAAAAATCTAGGGTCGTTACAGTGGACGTAGGCACATTCTGGCTGAACCACTATAAATCTGCGTGTCTTTTTACAGTTTAGCCCCTGCTTTTCATATATTTGCATAAATCACCCAAACCACTAAGAACAACATAAGATCTACTAAATCATACGACTTTGAGGTGTTTGTCCATTTTTTGTGCAAACAAGTAGCACCGCAGAGATTACGACAGTTGTCCCTGTTGACATGAACGAGCTGACATGGGACTTGAAGGTTAGCTCTCAACTAGGAATCCAATTGCGAAAGGAATTGAATAATTTTCTCCGAGCATATCTGGATGCATATGCTTAGACACATTCTGATATGTGCGGGATATCCCCAAAGATAACATGTCATGCACTTAACATCGATCCCAAGTTCACATTAGTGAGACAGAAGAGATGCAGTCTAGGTCCGATGCGATCCACTACATTGATGGAAGAACTGGATAAGTTGTTAGGCAACGGCTTTATCTACGACGATACATATCCTGAGTGGGTGTCAAAGCCTGTATTGGTTCGAAAATAAAATGGGAAGTGGCGAACATGAATTAACTACTCAGATTTGAATAAAGCTCACCTGAAGGATAACTTCCCGTTGCTTAGGATTGACTAGCTTGTAGATGAAACCAACATGCATGAATTGCTCTCATTTATGGATGCTTATTCAGGATATAATCAGATATGATGCATGAACCAGATCAGCAGAACACTAGCTTTTGCTATCGCATAATGCCATCCAGTCTAAAGAGTGTCGTAGCTACTTACCAGAGACTGGTAAATATAATGTTCAAGGACCAAATTGGACAAACGATGGAAATGTATGCGGATGATATGCTAGTAAAGTCTAACTGTCTATAAACCATCTGAGTGACCTCTCAGAGATGTTTGAGATCTTCGAAAGTACAAAATGAAATTGAACCCACTCAAATGTTCATTTGGAGTTGCTTCTGTGAAATTTCTCGGTTTTATAGTGAATGAAAGGGGCATTGAGGCAAATCTAGAGCAGATTGATGCTATACAGAACATTAGAGCTTCGACGATGAAGGAATTACAAAGGTTAAATGGAAAGATCGTAGCATTGAGTCGAGTTATCTCTAGAGCGATGGATAAGTGCATAGCGTTCTTTGATGCATTAAAGAAGGGTAAGGTGAACCTTGATGGAATCAGGATTGCTAAAATGCTTTAAGAGAATTACCATGACATATGGAGACACCACCGATTCTATCTAAAATTGTAACAACCCGCATATTTCACGATTAAATATTTAAATGTTTTATTTAAATATAACGTCGTCAGTTGGATTAAATTCCAAAATGTGACTTTTTGTAAATAGTCGAATTCGGACTCAAGACCACTTCCATTGAGTTTAAAACAACGCCTATAACTTGTTTAAGTATAAACATCGATATGTTTGGAGTTGATTAGGATTTTGGTATTTTCAATTGGGCTTTGGGTTGGGTTCTAGCTCATTAATCCAATAAGAGACCCAAACTCTTCTACCTAATAGCTCCTACTCCACTCCTCTTCTTCCATTCATTCCATTTTCTAAATTCCTAACACTCAAGCCCTAGGAAGAATGGTGGGAAGAGGAAACTAAAATTCCTAAGCCTTAGTTTCTCTTAGGAATTCAAGTTCTAGTTATAAAATCAAAGAGAAGCTTAGGTAAGCATCCTCTTCATCTTCTCCATCGAAATCCCTCTCCAATTTTCATAATTTCCTATAACCAAACTTAGGAAATATTTGCATATGATCATAGATTGGAGCTTCTAGAGTTGTGATTGAAGTGGCGTTGATCTTTCCTTGTTTTAGAGCTTCTCAATTGTTGTTTTTGAGTTTAAAGGTGAGTTCCTGAACTCACTTTTATGTCTATAACTTTCATTGTTGTTAGGTATGAATTTCTAACATCTACTTCATGTTCAATTGCTTTTGATTTGAATTGGTTTGGCGAATTTCCCAATTTTGGTATTTTGAAGTCAAAATCTTTAAAGATCCTATCTTGAATGTTTGGGCATGTTGTTTGGGATGTATCGAAGAGCTTATAGGGCTAGGTTCTCGTTTTGCATAAATCCCTAGCCTCCATCGCTCGTCCGATCGCCTCCGAATTGATTTAGTCATCATTAGCCTAGGCAAATTCTGCCCAGGTCCAGGCAACCAGACGTCTGGTTGAAATTTCCAAACGTCCGGTTGAGGTCTCTGAGAAAATAAAATAAAACAAGAATAAAAATAACGAACACAGGAAAAAATGGCAGAGCCTAGGATCAGACGTCTGGTCAAACCAATTAAACGTCTGGTCCTGTTGAATTTTTGCCAATTTTCTTGTTTTTATGCGAATTTCCATTTCTTATTGATTTTTGTCGATCCGGTTAGTTGTTGTCATTTATTATCGACTTTGATGACTTCTTTTATGGATTTTTGGGAATATCCATTTGATGGATTTGATATCGATTTTCATGGTTTTAATTCACGTCGTCGAATGTGGATTATTGGTGATAGATTGTTTTTACAATCATTTCTGTGATTTGTCACTTTAAAATACAATGGTTTTCATACTAGTAGTGAATACTCAAACTCTTTCACAAAAATTATTTCAACACTACTTTTAATACAAAGCTCGTTTTAAAACCATTTTCCAACCTATTAGTATAACAAACCTTTTCCTCATTCGTATGAGAAATCTAATTAAACGACTTAGCAAAACAAGTGGTATGAAACACTTGCGTTTACCTTGTCGGTTAATTCTTGGACTTGTTCGATTGAAATCTCGTGACAATCTTCAAGTGGAAATCTACAATTTGTTCGTAAATATTGAAGTTAAGCTAGTGGTTTTGGGACATGAAGCTAAACTCATTTATTTACAAGCTTAGTGTAATTTACACTTCTTTTTGATCAATGATGATCATTTTGTGATTTAGACTTGCGATGAACAATGTCTCTTTGTCCATGTGGGGGACTAAACCCCGTTTGTGTAAAGCTTCGTATCATTTTTATGAGCTAGCGACCCATGGTCTTTTAACCGTTTTATGGAGTTCGGTTCATCGGGTGTATCGTTGTACTACGTCGTTGCACCGGCTCTATGGGTTAGCAACCCATGGGATAGCATCTCTGTTTATGATACACGTGTTGGTGAGCTTTCATGCTCCCGTTTATGATAGGCCCCCCTTTTATGTTTTCTATATTTTTAATTATAATTTCTGGAATTTATGTTTCACCAATTTTTGCGATTTGCATTGATATGTTTTGTCAATATTTGAGGTTTGGTGAATAAGCTAAAGAATATGATATTCTTTTTGGGTATTTGAGGAGACTTAAGATATTGTATGATTTTCATTATTATCAAATATATACTTGTCACAGTATGGCATTATTGTTATCATATATTTTTGTCATATCTATTATCCTATCTCATCTTATATGATATTTATGGCTAGACTGACCCGTTTATTATTTTCCTTCTTAAATAATACTCGAGTCAGACTGAGGTGTACCGGGTGCTTCTACTTGACTTCCTAGCAGGGACCGTCATCTGCCTTTAGGCTAACTACTCTAGATTGTAGTTTTTGTCTTTCATGTATACGAAATAGAGACTCATTTATGTATACATATTCTTTTGTCTAGCACTTGTACCTATTCTTTTGTGATGTAGCGGATCTTGTATGACAACTACTTTGATGTACACTTCTATGTGTTATATTCATATCTATTTCCACCTTAGTGATATGAATATATGTGCCTGGTTTTATGTTATGTTTATTTTGTATTGATTCCGAAGGCCACATAGCCACTGTGTTGTAGATTTGGGTTTGGATTGGATATGTCATATTTCCTCTTGACATGAAATGCATGACATACCATCTGACGTATCGGTTCTCGCTCAAATCAATTACATAGATGGTCGCTCCTCAACAGCCTTATTCTTCATGCTAATCGATGGCATTACCCTGTAGTGTCCTTAGCTAGTGTGAGTATAGAGGTGGGGCATCACATCTTGGTATCGGAGCCAAACTTCGGAACAATATAGAATATTATGACAAGAATCATTGTCCTAAGTCTCTCTTACGAATCGTGCCTTAGGATTTAATTCGAGTCTTAGGACCCGTTTTATCCTATTTTCTTTTATGATGCTTTGTTTTACCAATCAAGCTTATTTGAATTCATTCTGAGAATAACCTTTTTCCTTTTCGTTCTTTCTTTCTTTCTTAAAGAAGAAGAGATGGTTAGACCTGGCAGTCGTAGTGCTTGTCAATCCGGTGGTCCTCCTCTGGATGGCGTATTCATGTCTGCCCAACAACTTTTGGATCTTGTAAAGAATCAAAGGTTTATATGTGCTTTGAATAAGAACCCTAAAAAGATTTTACTTTTGAAATTAGAAGTGACTTTCGACCAGCTTGTAGATATCACTCTTTGACTTTAAGAGGCCGATAAAGGAAGTGATAGTGATGTTGGAGGTGCCAAGAAGAGCCTCAATAACAACAAGAAGAGGCATATTAAGTTCAAAAGCCTTAATCCCAACAAGAAAGGGAAGAAAGCAACTTCGGTAGCAAAGACTCCTACCCCTAATTGTGGAGTATGCTACAATTGTAGCTCTAAGGACCACTATGCAAATAGGTATCCAAGGTCCATTTCTTGCCGTTATTGCAAAAGTTCGGGTCATCTTATATCTTCATGTCCCAGACTTCAAAACAAGAAAGAGGGAAAGCTGAATGTTGCGCAAGCTTTTTGTAACCCTTCTCTTGGTCAAGGTATTTCTCATTCTATCCTTGATGTCATTGTTTTGTTTCATGATCATCCTATTCGAATTCTTTTTGATACAGGTGCATCTCATTCTTTTATATCAAAAGGACTTGTTGATACTTTTTTTTAAATATTATGGGCTTGATGACTTCACTGAGAATTGCAAATCCGGTTGGTGGATCCGCAACACTCAGTTTACTTTGTAAAAATATCGAGATTATTTTATGTGATTATGCTTTCCGATCAGATTTGCATGTTATGCGCTGCTTAGGTTTCAGAATTGATTTTGGGAACGGATTGGCTTAATCATTATGAAGCCCATATCCTATATCTCGAGAGGACTATCTATCTTCGACATCCTCTATCTGTTAAGCAGATTTCTATTGTTCTTAATGATTTCGATTCCAATTTGGTGGCATCATTTTATTATTTAAACCCACATGATGAGGGAGAAGTTATTTCCCTCATTCAAGTAGTTCGTGAATTTCCCGATATCTTTGAGCCTATATTAGGATTACCACCTAAGCGATCAATTGAGTGGTGCTAAGGTCTTTTCAGCTTGACCTTGCCATAGGTTTTCATTAGCTACGAGTTGCGGAGGATAGCGTTCCACTTACTGCATTCCGCACTTGTGACACCCCACCTCTATACTCACACTAGCCAAGGACACTACAGGGTAGTGCCGTTAACTAGCACGAAGAATAAGGCTGTTGAGGAGCGACCATCTGTGTAATTGCTTTATGCGAGTACCGATATGTCAAATAGTAGGTCATGCATTTCATTTCAAAAAGGAAATCTGACATATCAAATACAAACTCAAAGCTACTACACAGTGGCTATGCAGCCTTTGGAAACAAATATAAAATAAGCATAACATAAATCAGTCACAGATATTCATATCACTAAGACGAAAACATATATGATTATAACACATAGAAGTGAACATCAAAGTAGTGGTCATACAAGATCTACTACATCACAAAAGAATAGGTACAAGTGCTAGACAAAAGAATATGTATAAATCAAGGAGTCTCTATCTCGAATGTACAAAAAAAACTATTAAGCTTAACTAGTTAGCCAAAAGTCAAAAGCCAGTCCCTGCTAAGAAGTCAAGTGGAAGCATCTGAAACACCTCAGTCCGACCCGAGTATTATTTAAGAGGAAAAATAATAAACGGATCAGTCTAGCTATAATTATTAAGTAAGATGAGATAGGATAAGAGATATGACAAAAATATATGATAACAACAAAAAATCATACAATATCTCAAGTTTTCTCAGACACCAAAAAGAATGACATATTCTCAAAAATATTGATAGAGCTTATCAATGCAAATCACAAAAATTGGTGAAACACAAATTCTAGAAATCAATAATTAGAAATCCAGAAAACATAAAAGGGGAGGCCTATCATAAACAGGAGCATGAAAACTCACCAGCACATGTATCACAAATGAGACGCTATCCCATAGGTTTCTATACCATAGAGCCGGTGCAAAGATGTAGTAAAACGGTACGCCCGAGGAACATGAAACTCAAATAAGCCGGAACAACGGCATAGTACAAAGGTATGCCCGATGAACCGAACTCCATAAAACCCATAGGTCACTAGCCTATAAAAAATGAGACGAAGCTTAGTAGAACGGGGTACAGTCTCCCACACGGACAATGAGACATCGCATATCGCTAGTCTAAACCTCAAAATGGTCGTCATAGATCAATAAAAGTGTAAATTACACCAAGCTAGTAAATAGATGAGTTTAGCTTCATGTCCCATAACCACTGGCTTAACTTAAATATTTACAAATAAATTGTAGATTTCCACTCGAAAATTGTCACAAGATTTCAATCGAAGAAGTCTAAGAATTAACCGATGAAGTAAACGCAGGCATTTCATACCACTTGTTTTGCAAAGTTGTTTAATTGGATTTCTCATACGAATGAGGTAAAGGTTTGTATATACTAGTAGATTGGAAAACGGTTTTAAAAACAAGCTTTGTATTAAAAGTAATGTTGAAATCATTTTTGTGAAAAAGTTTGAGTATTTACTACTAGTATAGAAATCTTTGTATTTTAAAGTGACAAATCATAGAAACGATTGTAAAAACAATCTATCACCAAAAATTCACATTCGATAACGTGAATTAAAACAATGAAAATCGATATCAAATCCATCAAATGGATATTACCAAAAATCCAGAAAAGAAGTCATCAAAGTCGATAATAAATGACAACAACTAGCCGGATAAAAAAAAATCGATAAAAATCGGAAATTTGCACAAATACAGGAAAATTGGCTGATTTTAACAGCGCCAAACGTCTGGTGGTTCTCCCAAACGTCTGAGCTGAAGGTCTGGAATTTTTCTAGATCACTCAGATGTTTGAGCTGTAGGTCTGGAATGTTTATTCCTTTGCCTCAGACGTCTGAGTGTTTTCCGAGATGTTTGAGCTAAAGCTTAGGGCAAAATTTGCTTAGGCCATTGGTGGCCAAATCAACTCGGATGCGATCGAATGAGCGATGGTGGCTAGGGATTTATGCCAAATGACAACCCAGCCCTTTAGGCTCTTTAATACAATCCAAACAACATGTCCAAACATCCATAGTAGGATTTTCATAGATTTTGACTTCAAAATACCAAAATTGGAAAATTCACCAATCCAATTCAATTCAATTCAAAAGCAATTGAACACGAAATAGATGTTAGGAATTCATACCTAACAACAATGAAAGCTATAGACATAGATGTGAGTTCAAGAACTCACCTTTAAATTCAAAAACAAGGAATGAGAAGCTTTAAAACAAAGCAAGATCAATCTCTCTTCAACTTCACTTCAAGAACCTTCAATCTATGATCAAATGCAAAGTTTTTCCTAAATTTGGTCATAGGAAAAATCAAGAATTGAAGAGGAATTGAGATGGAGAAGATGAAGAGCTTGCTTACCTAAGCTTCTCCTTGATTTTGGAACTTGGATTTGAATTTCCTAATAATCTAGGGTTTAGAAATTTTAGTTTCCTATCTTTTCCTCCATTTTTCCCTTTAGCTTGAGTGTTTGGAAATTATGAGTAGAATGAATGAAGAGGAGTGGAGTGGGAGATAATTGGTAGAAGGTTTGGGTTCTCTTATTGGGTTAGTGGGCTAGAACACAAACCAAAGCCCAAACAAAATACCAAAATCCTAATCAACTCCAAACATATCGATGTTTATACTTAAAAAAGTTGTAAATGTCGTTTTGAACTCAATGGAAGTTGTCTCGAGTCCGGATTCGACTGTTTACAAAAAGTCACATTTTAGACTTTAAATTCAACAAACGATGTTATATTTAAATAAAACATTTAAATATATAATCGTAAAATATGGGGGTTGTTACAAATTCCCCTCCTTAAAGAAATTACATCCTCGCGGTACTTAAGAAGAAAATAAAGAGTAATAACCACTCTAAGGCATAACAACACAAAAGAAAATTTTGAAGTGAGAAGTTCACCTTAAGGAGCAAGAGAGTGTAAGTCCGGATGTGTTCGCTCGATGAACTCTCTAGATTCCCAAGAACAATCTTTAGGATTTGCGGACCATTGAACTTTCACAAGCGGAACATCTTTATTACGAAGGCGTTTAACCTTCTTAGCAATGATACAAATAGGATGTTGCTCATAAATCAAATTAGGTGAAACTTCAATTTCTTCAATAACACCTGGCCCAAGAATAAAATATGAATCTCTAAGGCATTTTCGTAGTTGAGAAACGTGGAATACGTCATGAATAGCAGAAAATTGAGCTGGTAATAAAAGGTGATAAGCCACGGAACCAATGCGTTCGGTGATGGGAAATGGGCCAATATATCGAGGTGCTAATTTTCCCAAACGAATGAAACGCACAACACCCTTCATAGGTGAAACACGAATAAATACCAAATCACCCATAGAAAATTCTAATTTCCTTCTTCGGTTATCGACATAGGATTTTTTTTCTACTTTGAGCTTCTCTCATCCTATGACGAATAAGGTCAATCTTTTCTGTGGCATCACGAATAAAATATGGACCTAAAACCAGCTTCTCACCGGTTTCAAGCAAACAAGAAGGAGATTGGCATGGCCTTCCGTAGAGTGCCTCGAAAGGTTCCATAGCAATACTAGATTGGAAGCTGTTATTATAAAAAAACTCAACAAGAGAAATATGATCTTCCCAACTTCCACCAAAATCAAGAACACAAGCACGAAAAAGATCTTCAAGGGTTTGATTCACACGATTTGTAACGACCCACTATTTTGGACTATTCAAATCGACAATAAATCCACACATGTCAGACTTTAATAATTCAAAATAATAGATTGTAAATAAAATTTGGCAAAACTCAGAATATACAGTAAATAAATCACAGATCACAGACACAGAGTAATATAACAATGCAGTGGAAGTAAGAAATAGTAGTTTTTTTTTGAAAATGGGTAAACCGCCTCATTAAAAACCTTACTAGATATCAACTTGATATCTTGGTAAGGAAAAAAGAGTGCGGTGCTTTATTGATATATCTAAAAATATCGATATACAGTTTACAAACATAGTTCTTCTAATCGGGTAAAAGAGAACACCCGATCCTACTAAGTACACAACATAACTAATCAGTTGAAACAAAACACATATCAAGGAAAACTGAAAAAACTGAAAGCAGGTTATCAACCGTTATCCACTAGATCGATTCCCCATCTTTGTAAAATTTCTTCATTTTCTTTCGTTCGCACTGTCTTCCTTTTACTTTTCATCAGCAAGTATTTAACATCCATCTCCACATAGTTCCAACGCTGAAATTTGTCTATTTCTTTGCCATCATGTATTCTGGCATTTCTTTCCAACCATATATGATAGATTATTGTGACGAAGCTGCAGGAAGCAAGGTCTTTAATTTGATTTGCAATTTTGAATGAATCATGAATGTCCATCGCTTCCTCTTCAATCAGCATCGAGCTGTTCATATTCATTCCTAGTTTGAGTTTACTTCGAGTCCAGAGATATGCCGAATATGGGCATTGAAAGAACAGGTGATCTCTATTTTCTGGCTCTCGATTACATAACACACATGTAGGATCTACTGAGAATCCCCATTCCATCTGTTTGTCTTTGGTAGGAATTCTGTTAAGGATAGTTTTGTATGAACATAAACTCATTTTAGGACTGTTGCAATGGTTCCAAATAATTTTAGCCCAAAAATGAGGCTGAAAATGTCTTCTAGTGCTATCCCAGGCTGAATAGAAAGTGAAGCCATTTGGCTTGTGGTTCCAGCTCCAATAGTCAGAAACATGAGTAGTAGACAGTTTTACTTCTTTAATTTGGTTAACTTGTCTGGTAAACTGTAGGATCTGTGGCTTAAAGGTGTTGTTTTGTATTATACTACTGACCTTCAGATTGTCCCCTCCATATAAACCAAGAGCATCCCACCCAAGGATATTGACCAACAATTCATTGTTTATCCAGGGGTCGTGCCATAGCAGTGTGTCCTGCCTATTTACTATGTTTCTGTGAATGTGTTGTAGACCTTTTTGTCTATGTTTTAGTATAGATTTCCAAGTGCAAGAACTGTTGTTATCTATCACCATCGTCCAGAAGTGTTTTTCTTTGCAATATCTACTTCTCATCCAGTTTGCCCAAAGATTGTTGTTAACTGTGTAATGCCACAACAATTTGATAGCAGTAGCAGTTCTAATATCCTCCAAATTTCGTAGACCCACCCCTCCTTCAAGCTTAGGTCTGCATAAGATGTCCCAGGCAATTTTATGTGTTCTGCCACCCCACACAAAATTTGCACATAGTTTATTGATTTTATTGATTGTAGCATGAGGTAATTGATATATCATCATCCAGTATAGTACCATAGGTGTAATAACTGAGTGTATGTGTTCAATCCTTCCTGCCATTGATAGGAGTTTGCAACCCCATCCATCCATTCTGTTTTGGATCCTTTCAAGTAGATTTCCACAGTCATTATAATGAATGTAATTGTATGATAGAGGAACTCCCAAATATTTAATGGGAAGTATTCCTTCATTCATATCCAATATGTTGAGGAGAGAATTTCTGTTGGTTACATCTCTGCTGAAATAAATTTTAGATTTCAAGTTGTTTATATTTAATCCTGTCAAATCTTTCAATTTCTGCATCATGTCTTTGAGGGCTGTAGCATATTTATGCTTAGCTTTTGAAAATATCATGAGATCATCTGCATACATGAGGTGAGTGACACAAGGATCTTGATTGTAGATAGGTTGAAGATTGCCTGCCTTGTGAGCTTTATATAACATCAAAGATAAACATTCCATGGCTATGCAGAAAAGATAAGGAGAGAGGGGATCTCCCTGTCTCAACCCTCTATTGCTATGAATAAAACCTTTGGGGCTACCATTGACAAGGATAGAATAGGTAGGGGATGAGATGCATTTTCTTATAAGTTTGATAAGGCTACGCGGGAAACCCATCATGTTCATCATGTGGCATACAAACTCCCTATTAACCATATCATAAGCCTTTTGAAGGTCAATCTTAAGACACATTTTGTCACTGCCTTTTCTATTAAATTGTCTGATTTGTTCATGTGCAAGCAGGATATTTTCTACTATGCATCTTCCTGGAATGAAAGCTGACTGGTTTTCTGATATAAGGTGAGGTCAGAAAGGCTTAATCCTATTGCATATGATTTTGGATATAATTTTGTATAGAACATTACAGCAAGCAATAGGTCTATAATCAGAGATGCTAACAGGCTGTTTGATACAATAGAAGTAGTAGTTCATGAAGCTACTATATATATACATCAGAGTTAACCAGATACAATAGAAGTAACAAGGTACAACGGAAGTCTCAGTATGAAAATCAAGTATAAATCAGAACACATCACTGGAATCAACTGGATAACTGAAAGCGGGATAGATAGCTGGATCTCCAAGAAAAGCTCCAACTCCAAAGGTGATCTCGAATGTTGTATCACTCAGTCTGACCCGAGCATAAAGCAAAACACAAAACACTCGAGTCAGGACATACATACTTATACAATGTAAACCAACTCAAGTGAACTGTAATATAAAGGTACAAGTAACTTAAAGAATGCTTGGGATCGCCCATTCTTTAAGGATCCGTTAAACTATTTACTATGTAGTAATATTCGCTATTATAATAATGTCTATAATAAAATAATCTTACTTTTAAATAGCATTAAGGCTTTACATTTTCCACCTTAACACATAATAGTCCCAGTAGTCTATCCAGCATTAGCATACCCCCAGATCGGGAGCTACCCTCAATACTCCACAGGCTACGGCACAAATCCAAACTCGTAATAAAGCTCGATATGGTAGGTGACACGGCACAACTAGGCAATGCCAGGGTAGATATACCAATTACGCATCCGGGCTGGTGGAAACACATAGCAGCCACTACCGCCCACCTCGGAACACACTCCCAAATCAAAATCGAAGGGTGGCCACCAAATAAATCACAAAGTAATAGAATGGTATCGAAGAAATGCGTCCGATCAGAGGTGCTACCTCATTGGCCCGTCAATCGCTTCTGTTTTAGCCACCTTATGCCAACTCACGGGAGTTGGGTCCACGTTCAGACCTCAATAAGATTGTCGCCACCATCCTACTTTATTCTGGAATCTCCACCGCGTACACAGTTGTCAAAGTGGTTTTCGGTATCGACAGAGAGTATGCCCATATCCGATCCCGGTCTCTTTGCCAACCAATCGTTATTATAACCCATGGATATTTATTTCAAAATCATTTACTTTAAAACCCAAAATATCATATCCATTTCGAAACTAAATACTATATTATTTCATTTCAAAGCCAAATCAATATATCATTTCCATTTCAAAAACCAAAGCCATAATATATCATTTAAATTCCAAAAACCAAATCAATATATCATTTAAATAAAACCCAAATTTCCAAATTACTGAATATTTTCTTAAATATATTAAACTTGAAATATTCCTTTAAATCATCTTAAACCAAACCACTTTATAAAGTCACATTCTTAAACCTTCAATTTCAATAAGTTTCACGTTAATATATTTAAAGACAAGTCTTAATTAAATACAATTTCGCACAATTTCATTTTCAAAACCATAGTACCTTTCAAAGTTATAACAACTCTGAAACCCAACACTTTGAAACACTAATATTTTTAAATCATAACAATTTAGAAATGTTATTCTTTGAAAATCATAATACTTAGAAAATCATGACACATTTAAAATAATATTCATTTAAACCATTTAAATTCATTGTCAAATAATATTCATTTCCATGTTGTAACATTTCTAAGTTCATTCGTTCAATCATTTCAAACATTGAAATTTTCAAAACAGCAGCATTTAAAAAGTGCTGCGGTAGGTATATTTAGTATATATCAAAACATAGTTCAAAATCAGAAACTACAGCATTTTAGAAATGCTGTTATAGGTTTATTTAGTAATTTCAGCATATAGTTCAAATTTTTAGAAATTACAGCACTTCATAATTGCTTTTATAGGTCCTTTTAGTATATTTTAGTATATTTTCAGCCATAGTTCAATTTCAAGAAATTACAGCACTTCAGAAATGCTGTTATAGGTATTTTTAGTATATTTCCAGCCATAGTTCATTTAACCACAACATTTCAGAAACGCTATAATTTCTGTTATACCCTTTAAAACAATATATCTTCAATTTTCCTCATATTACTTATCAAACTCATTCCACTTTCCAAATTTTTTTTATTTGGTATTACTTAACTTATAAATTTTAATAAAACAACATTTTTATTAATAAATGTCGAATTTAAATTAATTTCATTTGTTAGTCAATCCTTTATAAATTGCTTAACTTTCAGAAACATTAAAACTCCAATTCTAGCCATTTTTAACCTATAAAATTACATCTTCCACTTCAGAAATTATTCATTTGGATATCATTAAACTTATGATTCAATAAGATAAACTTTTATAAATAAATATCCAAATTAAACTATAATTCATTTATTAAGTCAAAAGCACATTCTTTTACTTAACTTTTATTTCACCAAATAACCTAACATTTTATTTTAAAATACCCACTTCATAAATAAAACTAAATTCCCATTTATTTACTTAACTTAACAATTTCAGTTAGAACCAAATTTTCTAATTATCAAGTTAAGTCGTATTTTATATTACAATTTCCTTCTATTTAAATCCTAATTATTTATTTTACAAACATATTCATAAATAGAATATCTTACCATTATTAATATAACAGTCAAATTTCCTTATAAATATATTCATTTGACATCAAATAACTATGAATTTCAGTTAATTTTTTTTTATTACCAAGTCCAAGAAAACTGTATTCTATTTTATCAATTTAAAATACATTCTTTATTATTCAAACATGTCTATTTCATAAATAAAATTTATTACAATTACCAGGTTAGATTTAACATTCCATATTAAATCAACATTGCATTATTAAGTTATTTATCATAAATAAAATTCTTTAAATTTCATTTAAACCAATTATTAACTTATAAAATTTAACTTATAGAAAACAATACACCTTTATAGTTTAAAGCCTTAAATCAACTTTAAGTTAAATTTCATATATTTATAATTTCAGAATACTTAATAATTTTTTAGAAAATAATTAGACACTTAATAAATTTTTTAGGAAAATATTATTTAAAATTTAACCATGGGCCTGTATAATATTTTCTAGCCTAGGTCAAGTGATACGGATATGTATCATTTCAGTCCGTAATTTAAAAAGAAAAATACGGGTTCTATCATTTCAAACCCGCAATCCCAAGTCAAATAAATTACGATAAAATCACTCAAGCCTATCATTTCAGCTCATAATGATTTTTCCTTATTCTAATGTCCGTTCGGTTATGTATCATTTCAACCCATAGTGATAGGGAACTTGCAGTGTGAGATATGGTAATTAAAATAAACCGCAAAACATATAAAATAATAACAGATGATGTAATAGGTATAAAACAACATTTATCATCATATAAATATATCACAGGCAAGTATTGTAACGACCCGTAAATTTCAACCATTTAAATATGTTGATTTAAATTGATTTTTGTAATTTAATGTAGAAAGAAATGAAAATCTTATAATGTATATTGGAGCGAATGTTGGAAATTAAGTGTTGCATAGGTAAATATAATAAATTCTTGACAAATTGGAATGAAATCCAATTGAAGGAATAGTAGAAACCATTATAATTTGTTAATTTAATTGATTTATGCAATAAAACATTTTAACGGTAATGGTTCGTAAATTTAGGTAATAAGGTAGTTCGTTATTTGGAAATAGACTTAATGGTAGAATAACAACTATTATAAATTACCAAATTAATTGGTCAATGAATATATTTGGAATTAAAGTTCGTATAAATATTAAGTAATTATGATGTTATCATTGATAATAAGCGTTACTAATTATTAATATAGTAACGGAAGAGTAAATGAAATGCAAGCGTAGAAACTTAAGCTAAGGATTAACAATTGAAATGAAATGTCTTTTAAATGGAGTACTATAAATTGTCATACTAAGCTAAGAATTGAATATAAGGAAACAAAGGCAAATAGTAAATCAATCAATGAATTTATATAGATTGTAAAGTTATAATGATAAATAGTAATTGGATGTCTTGTACGAAGTTATAATATTGTGTGAATTTTTAATAAAGAATAACTAGAATGGGATTCAAATTTGTATATTAATGGAAAGTTGAATAAAATTCTAATGAATGATAATAATGAAAAACGTATACAATCAATGTAGGTAAGTTATTACAATGTTGTTGTAATTAATAAACGTTTCTTTAATGGTGATTAATAACATAACGAAAGTGTGAATGTAAAGTAATTTATGAATATATATTTGGCGATTAAATCAAATCAATCTATAGAATTAAATTTTAAATTAATTGGAAGGAAATATGTAATAATTGCATTTATTTGTAAGTGGATGAAATTTATTTCTATATAAATTAATTTATTTCTATATAAATTGAATATTAGAATAAGATGATAATTGTTAATGTAATAAGAGTAGGCCAATAATAATTCTTCCCATAAATTGATAATCGACTCAATAGTGTAATACTATCCATAATAAGGTTAGATTGATGATAGAATGGAAAGTCTATTAAATGGAAATATGGAAAATAAAATTTGTAATTTCTAAATTTTCGAAATTTGAAGCAAGGGTAGTAATTATTGTAATAATTAAATGGGAGTCAACTAGAACTTAATAAACCTTAATGTATATTAATGGAATTGTGGCAATAGTGCAAAACTTTAATCATTTACCCATTCATTTATGCATTGAATTAAGTCTCAATCAAATAGCAACATTGGGCTGGTTAATAATAGCTTTTAAGTGAAATTAAAACGTTAATGATAACAAGTATTTTAAGAATTTACCATCTATTTAGTATATTTAATTATAACTGATAACCAATTGCAATAAATAAAAATAATTATTACATTTACGTTAATTGAAGTAATATTTGAAATTTATGTAAATTCCATTTATAATATAACTATTGGTTGATATAGCATTTGTAAATCAAGATATATTAATATGTAAATTTTAGTAATTGGGTTTATTTCAAATAGATGAAATTTAATATTTAGATATTATGTAAATATAAATTTAGATGGAATTTAGAGATACTTACGTAATAAATTATGAATCCAATGGTAGTCTCATCTATTGAATACTAATAGATTGAGAAATTGAATGAAAATCAAATAAAAAGAAATTTTTGCAAATTTAATTTATAATTTGCGAATATAATGAAAATTGAAATTTAACGCTGAAATGAATAAAATTGTTAACTCTAAATTTACATCTAGATTTGGTTTAAATTAATGTGAAGGATTAAGAAAATAAAAGTGATAAAGATTGTCAATTTCAGAATTTAAATAGGAAATTTGATTTAATTAATTTATTTTAAATTTATTTAAGTAATATAAAAATAGCCATTTTGTCCACTGACTCGGATTTCGACGAAACTAGTTTCATCGGATTCGTAATGGTGAATTATAATAATGTTTCAAGTTTCGTAGCAATCAGACTTGTCGTTTGATCGTACGGACTCGAAACGCCTTGAAATTTATGCAATTGAAATCAATTTGAAAATATTGATTTTTGCATAACTTCTTCATACGACACAATTTGAACCTGAAACCTTTTCCATTGCGTTTAAAATATTTTAAACATCTATTTTGATATATGGATTAACCCAATTTCGTTCCGGAGTCGAAACGGGCTTTTGGGCCATTCATCGTTCAGCGCGTTTATAGATCGGGTCCATCTATCCTATTTCGACTTTGCCTATATATATCCAGTTATAAACCCTAGCAGCCTCCATTCCTCATTTTCTACGTGCTATTTCATTCGCTCTTCCTCATTTCCAATGGCTGCAAACCCTAATCTTCCCAATCCAATTTCAATTTAAAAAAAAAAGAGAAAAAATTTTGCGGATCTGGAGCAACTTCGGGTCGCGCTTCGAGTTTCAGAGGCAAAAACGCTGCATCTACTTCGAGTCAGGAAGAAAACTACTCGGGTCTTCGGGTCGTTTTCGTAAACCCGAAGTCGACTCAGCACCAGGATTTTCCAATCTTCAAGTTTTCATAACTTTTGCATACGGACTCGGTTTCATGCGCGGTTTGTTTTGCTGGGATCGTATTGAAATTCCGGACCTAATGACGCTGGTTTGGACGAATTCTGAGACTGTCAAATTTTTGGGTTTAAATTGAATTTAAATTCAATTTAAATTCAAAAGGTGAGTGTTTTAACCCACTCACAACTTCTATGGTTTCTTATGTTTGTTAAATTTAAATTTTGATGTGATTTAAAATTTATCTATGATTGTTTGGGCATATATTTAATCATCATCTCAGTTAGATAGTATTTAGTTAAATTAAATTGTTATTTAATTTTATTATTGCATATAATTTGCCAGTTAAATTTATTTATTATTGCATATGAACTGTCAGTTGAATAGTTATTAATTTTTATTGAATATAAACTATTCGTTGATGCCTGTTATATTTTATATGCTTTATATTGATGTTTTGTTTAAATTGGATGATGATTGTAATAAATGGTTGTTTATTGATATTTAGATGAATGGATGCTATATTTTATATTGTATAAACTACAAGTTATTTTGCATTTTTATTTTTTTCGGGATTGCGGTTTGAAATGATATATAACCGTAATTTTATTTTAAATTGCGGATTGAAATGATAAATATCTGTATTACTTGACCATAGGATAGAAAATTATATACAGGCACCGTGGTCTATATATATATTATTTTAAAGTGATTTTCTATGGTTGGAAAGAAATATACGGTTTAATAAATATTAAATTTTGATATTATATAATTATTATTTTATATATAGTTAAATTCTAAAATTTAAGCTATGTGTAACTTGATGATGTTTTAATTTTGATTTATGAATATTTCAAGTTTGAGTTTTATTTAAGTGATATTGAATTTATTAAATAAATATTTCTAAACTAAATAATAGTTAATTGAATTAAGATATATATAAGATTTTCAAATTTGGTTGGGAATTTTGGAATATTTAAAGACTTGAAATATATCAAAATTGAAATGTTTTATTGAAATTAAGGTATTATTGTTTTCAAAGTATTGGTTTTCGAAATTGTTATAACTTTGAAAGTAATATGGTTTGAAAATGAATTTATTTGAAATAGAATTTATTTAAGAATTATCTGTGAATATATTGATTGGAAACCTATTGAAATTTTGAGATTAAGAATATGACTGCATTATGTGATTTGGGTTTAAGATGGTTTTAAAGAGTATTTTAAGTTTTATAATTAAAAGTAAGAATAGTGATTGAAAATTTGGATTTTATTTAAATGATATATTATTGAATTTGGTTTTAAAATATATACTATTTTGAAGTAAATGATATGTTTTGAAATAGCAATAATATTTTGGTTTTAAAGTATATACTATTTTGAAGTAAAGGATATGGTTTGAAATGGCAATAATATTTTGGTTTTTGATGTATATACTATTTTGAAATAAAGAATATGTTTTGAAAGGGCAATGATTGTGTTTTTAAAAGTATATATATTTTTAAAATGACCACGGTGTTATAATAACGTTGGTTGTTAAAGAGACCGGGATCGGATATGGACATACTCTCTGTCGATACCGAAAACCACTTTGACAATTGTGTACGCGGTGGAGTTTTCAGAATGAAGTAGGATGGTGGCGACGATCCTAAGGTATATACGTGGACCCAACTCCCGTGAGTTGGCATAAGGTGGCTAAAACATGAGCGATCGACGGGCCAAGGAGGTAGCACCTCTGATCGGACACACTTCTTCGATACCATTCTATTACTTGTGATTGATTTGGTGGCCACCCTTGATTTGGGAGTGTTGTTCGAGGTGGGCGGTAGTGGCTGCTATGCGTCACCACCAGTCCGGATGCGTAATTGGTATATCTACCCTGGCATTGCTTTGTGTGCCGTGTCACCTACCATATCAAACCCACTACGAGTTTGGTTTAAAGATCCGACCGCGTTAAGGTTCACCATCCCCTTAACGCTATTTTCTATATGATTATACTTTACTGATTAGACATTATTATAATAGCGAATATTACTACATAGTAGATAGTTTAACGGATCCTTAAGAGGTGTGAATCCCGAACATTTCTTAAGTTACTGCACGCACGTTAGACACTGGATAGGAGATGTCAAACCCCGTAAACATCTTTGACGCCGTTTACACTCATATTTATTTCATTGATTTAACTTACATAAGATCTTTTAGTTCTGACTCGAGTGTTTTGTCTTTTCAATTCGCTCGGGTCAGCCTGAGCATTTCAGGATTTGAAGGCCTTAATTCTGGAGGACGAAGACGAAGAATTATTATTACTATTTTTTATATATTCCACTACACCATTGTATTCCGCTGCATTAATTATCATTCTGTGGTATGTGTAACTGTGATATGTATTGTATAATTATAATCAAATGTTTTGTAGAACAGCTTCATGAACTGTTATTTGATTATTATATTTTATCGTTCCGCTGCAAGATTCTATTTTGTTTCTTTTATTTCTCCATTTTTTCTTATTTACCCCATAACAATCCGCCCTTCTGTATAGTTTAAGTTGGCACGTGTATCTGCTTAAGCGTACAAAAAGGTGGGATGTTACAAGTATGAATCTCATATCAATTTATACAGCTTCAAATGCCATCATTTCACAGTAATAGAAGTACATATGTCTAGAGTGATAAAACTCACCTTTTTAAAGCTGGAGATAACAAGCAAGAGACACAAAACAAATTTCGGAAAGCACGACAAAGCACGAATAAGATTTTTGTAGATGGACAGCCAAGATCCAAACTTGTAAACAACATAATATCATAAATATTAGATTATGATTCAACACAAAATTTAGAAATTAAAATAATGAAAAGAGGTGAAACAAAGGACATAACCTTGCTTTAAATCAACAAGGGTCGGCTATGGTTGAAACAAGGAGATGGTGATTTATTTTGGATCTAGGGTTCAAGGCATGGCTTGGTGGTCATGAAGAGGTGGTGAGGCCGATCATAGTGGTGTGGTGGAGATGGTTGTGGTCGGCTAGAACATGAAGGCCGAGCCTATCTTGAAGAAAAAAAAACAAAGAGAAAAATAAAAGAAGATGGAAAGAAGGAGAAGCCATGGAATAGAAACTTGTAATTTTTTTAGGAGATGAGAATGAAAAGAGAGGAGATGGAAATGATTTTTTTTTGTACGTGAATTAGTATTTACTAGAGGAGTTTTTCACGGCCTAATCAAGTGCAAAGAAACGACAAGTAATTAAATGTTTAAACGGCTAGAGATTTGAAAGGATTTGTTTCCTATTAAATAAAAAGAAACAAATGGAACAAAATGAGAGGAGATACTTCGTTTTTCACGTGAATTGATAGGTAGTAGTCGGCTAAAGTTTGAGGTAGGAATGGCTAGAAAGTAATTAAGGAGGTAGGAAATAAAAGATAGGCAAATAAAGAGGCAAGAAATAAAACAAATGTAACATATGCCAGTTAAAGCAAAGTAACACACGCCTAATTAATTTGTTTCCTTGCCATTAATTAAAAGGTATATACAAAAGAAACATTCAATAAACAAAATAAATAAAAGATATACACAAGAACATTTAATAAATAAAATGAATGTCTAAATGATAAAATAAGAGATATAAACACATAACAATTCAATTGATAAAATGAATGTCTAAATAAAAAAAATAAAAAAATAAAATAGAGATGGATATTATGAAATATATATATATATATATACAGAAATTATTTATTTTATTATATTTGAAAAGGAAATTACAAACAAAATCCACAATTACATTTATTATAATTAAAACCTAAACCAATTTATTCAACTTGGTTTCATTCTTTTATCTTTATCTATGAATAAAATATACATTTCCATTTATTTCATTATATTCACAACTTTTACCATTACTGTCTTATCTCATATTAATGAACATTTACTTACACTTAAATGTAATTGATTTCTAACTTTAAATTTAGCAATCTAAAAAAATGTAACTTGCAATAAATATTATCATTATCTTTATAATACACTCAAGTTTATTATGTCCACTAATTATCATAATTGCTTACATAATGTTTAATTCATTCAACTACCATAAATTATGTACTAATTCATTTATCCATACAACACCTACATTTATTTACTTATATTCAGTTTTATACCGAAATGTAACATTTACAACTAGATTAATAGACTAATTAAATAGTAACTTACAACCATTACTATAACTTTAAATCACACTTTTGAATTCATTGTTCACAAACATATGTTACCATTCTTATATACCTAATCTTTATTCAGTGGTCATTTATTTCATACTAAATCATTTATAAATTTTAATGTTTGCATTTGTTTCCTTACATAAATTTAGCCAAGTATAACAATTTACATTACTTCAATAAATTGTAATTTCACTTCAATTGTTAATAATTAGTTTTTAAATACATTGTTACATTTCATTTTGGCATTCATTTTGTAACATCTCGGAATTTTCGACTTTCGAAAATTCGACATCGATACTCACTTTATCGACTGCCGAGCCATCGAATGCCGGAAACCCGAAAAGTTATGGTTTTAAAAAGAAGAAAAAGGTAGAAGAAGAAGAAAAGAGTAGAAGAAGAAGAGAAGAACAACAGAAGAGAAGAGAGAAGAGAAAGAAAGAAGAACAACGGAACAACATCAGAACAGAAAACAATATCAGAATCTCACATATCGCAGCGGAACAAAATATAATAGATAACACTAGTCTTTTAAAACAAAGAACTATATCATTTTATACATACATCAATCAGAGTCAATATACAACAATGGACAGTTAGATAAACTTGTCCTCATACAGAATACACAGCGGAATAAATACCATCAGATACAAATACTACGTCTCGTCATCCAGCTTGCTTCCAAAGCTCCAGAATATCCTGATAATATGACTCTAGGCTGCCCGTGTGGAAATTGGTGGGCACCCAGAGTTTAGAAGGGAACAATAAACTCCGAGTCAGTCATGGTGACTGGTGTGAGATCGTAAAACAGTTATTCTTTATAACAACAAAATAATTTTAAAGTCAATTCGAAATGCTTTTGGAAAATGAAACTACCATAAGACCTCCCGCCACACACACAATGCAAACGCAGAATTGGGGAAGATTTCTTCTTATGATAGTCAAAGATGCTTACTACGCAAAATCAAATCCTTTTTGATATTATTATTAGTGCATAGTGTAGAAATCATTTCGAAAGTACAATATAAATCTTAGCCGACATAGGTACCATTATAGTATGCCTACTATAGCTACCATATTAAATGGCAGGTTCTACAACTAAAACCGTACAAGGCTCGTATTGTTTCTTTGGATTTCCAACAAATGGTCAGGCTAAGGAACTTCCTATCCACGATGGGTACGTCCCTGGAATAGACGACCCGAGAAATAACCTAACATTACGGTTAGATCTCTGCCAACACAAGGCCGGGTTACCTCTGCAAAAATAGGTAACTACTGACACGCGTATGCCATCCCCCGATCGTCACCGATCTTCCCGAGGATCCCCGATTCCAACAAACCACATAATAATAATAATGCAGTAACCACATAGGTTAAGTATCTGGGCTCCATACCATGATACCACCTTTATCCAGAAGGAATGACATACACTAAGGGGCGCTACTCCCTAGAACCTTACCGCATCCTTCCTGTTTTGACCATTTCCGGTGTGTGAGGCTCGACGAAGTCTCGTCCACAAAGCTACGCTTTCTACAAAGCCCTGCTTCGGGTCAAACAAAAATGATCAACCTATGATCACAAAGATATAAGATCAAACAAATGATCATATCGCAAATGATCAAACACTGATCGTTTCACAGCAACACTCAGTATGCCACGTTACCAAATTGGGATATATTGCTGATAAATTTCAACTACATAACCTCTGAGCTCGTACGTCTCAGAGAAGGATGTTAAGCTAAGAGAATAAATTCTCCGCCACCAACAGAAATGTATTTGAAAGAAATCAGCTTTATATCTCAATTTGTAACGTCAGACACACAATCCATACAAGTCTGTTCCGGGATCGAACAGAACCGAAGGCACTTCTCACGAAGCCCTTGCATATCCAGATAATTTTCTAATCACGTCCGGACTTCCCGTCACTAAGGGTGATAAAACCTCTAAACCGGAGATCAGCCGATGTAGAGTAACTCGACGGTAATCCTTCCGTTTTCAAAAAAATATCCGGTCTTCAACACCGGTCTTCAAATGCAATTCATAACGACGTATCACATATTCGGAATGGGTTATACGACCCCATGGTCCTTTCCCGGCTAACCCGAATAGTGAGCGCTTATTCAAAAATAAGTGTGGCATTCAAATTCATCCAATTCACAACAAATACCCATTCAAGGTAATTATTGATAGTCGGTTATTTAACTATCAATAAAGATGCACCACATCATCAGATTCCAAATAATTTTCCAAATTATTTTATCTCCAAAAATATCTTCACTAGATATAAAATTTCCACACTTCAAAAATAAATCAACGTTTTTCTTTAAAATGAATTTCCATTTCTTTTATAAATTCCATAGTGAATTTATATTTTTAAATATCTACTGATATACGATTTTCAAATCGATTTCAATATTCACTTTCAATTTATCTTTACAGAGATAAATTCTCAAAAACATTTCATTTCATTTTGGAAAAAAACATTTCCTTACTTATTTAATAATAAGTATTTCACAAATCTTTTTATTTTCAACATTTGAAAATATTCGATATACTTAAATCAATATTAAGTATATATTCATTCTTTAAGGAAATCTATTTCTATAACACATTTATCTGAGTCAAAACGAATGTTACGTAAAACATCGTTACGACGACTCAAAATCACTAGTATAGGGATTCAGAATTAGATAGATATATAAATCCCAATACTAGACAAAAACATTTCCTTTCGGAAATCATTTATTATAACAACAGTGTTATAGTCCATCATTTCCTTATTGCTCGAAAACGTCTATTTCAACAATGAATGTTGAAATCTATGATTTCGATATTCAATACATTTTAAAACATCGTTTAAAACAATTAACTTCATTTTCAATGTCACTTTCCCAAAACAATATCCATTTTACTTAACAATATATTCACTGTCCAAAATTGTGAATATACTTCACTAATCACATTTCAATATTTTCTACACATTTTTATTTCAATAATTATCCACTATCCAAAATCGTGGATATATCTCCTTTATTAAACTTCTATGTTTAACTTATCAATTTCAATTGGTTTTGGATTTATAAAACAACGTTTATAAATCACGTTCATACTTCATAACAATTTCAACTTGCAAAATCATTTTATTAGCCAATTCTATTCATATTCCATCTAAGTGCAAAAATCTAATTTATAAGTTTATTACTTATAAATCTTTTATTCTACAACATCTATTCAATTTATACTTCACAATTTATAAATTTCATTCACTTACGAATTTTTATTTCATCTTGTTCTAACACTTACAAAGCTCGTTTAAAATTCCAATGTTTTAGATTTAAAAATATCGACTTTTTAAATCCTTTAAATAAACCATTTATAATACTGTGAAAAACTCAATTTAAACCATTTTATAAATAAATCAACTATTTATTTCAAAAATGACACTTTGGTTATATTTCACAAAAATCTTAACTTTTATAACTTTAAAATTTTAGATGTTTATTTATTTGAAATAAACCAATTCAAAAATTCAATAAAACGTCTACTTTCAAAAATCACTTTAAAACCCTTTTAAAGTAAAAGATGTTATTTTTAAAAACTTCAAAACTGAATCCGATGATGCAACAGCATCAATTAGTCAATCATAACATCAAACATCATATATCAATATGATAACAGAATATACATCAATATCTGTAAATAAATAAATACTGGTGAGGAATCCAGTTGGATCCCTCCAACCTGTTTCCCTGCATCCAAAGACGTTAGCACAATACCAATTCCACTTCGAGGTGGAATATCGCGGTATATGGGTTTTATAAGAATAATCCGCTTACTAACGGCGCAATAGGGTCTCATCCGCTATACGAGGCGGGAAATCATCAATCCAATATATACATATGCCAATATGTATATATCGCTATATATATATAGATATATCCTACCATATCTAATATCACATCCAATAGCAATCAATCAATTCAATAATAATTGCAAATCATTTTGAGTGAGAAAAATCTCACCTTAGCATTTTATTTTGCCATCCCATTTCATTTCCAGCTTGATTCTCGATTTTTTAACCTTGTATAAATAATTATACAATTCGTTAATATTCGAATAATTTGAATAACAAATTTTCGCTTGGTAATTTTAATTATCCAACGAATTTTTTTTTCTTTTATAATTTTATTTAGCTACAATTAAATTTTAAAACTAAATTTTCTTCTTTCTGCTTCTGTATTTATATTTTCAGTTTGCAACTCAATAGTTTAATTCACTGATAGTTTCGTTTAACCTAATTTCATTTTTAATAAATTGATTTAACTAAAAATTAAATTTAAACTAATCCCCTTTTTATAAGAAATAATCTATATAGATCAAAATCTATCTTATACAATTTCCTATATTTTTCCAAAGTTCTACAATATACATATATATATATATATATATATATATATATATATATATATATATATATTAAGACATGACTGTTTATGCTTTACTGCAAACATTAAATAGATTTATAAATCGAAGAAATAAACTGTTTTAACAACTTCACTGTTAATTAAATTTCCCACAAATCGACATATAATATTTTTCTTCGATTAAACATGTATATTACTTAAAAATTTAAACAAACAGAAGTCTATTACCTCACTGCCTGCTCGTACTCGAGATCTGAGATGTCGTAGCACTCGAAAAAAAATGAACGATCAACTTCACCTCCTCTCGCCTACGCTCAGTAGAGCCACCACCGAACTCGCGAAGACCCCCCAGAGTCGGCACGACACGCTTCCAAGCTGCTGCCATTGCCACAGTATCCACTCCTCTGAGCATTCTCGAAACCACGCCTCGCCTTCGAACCCCATCGAGTCGCCGCCTCCTTCACCTTGCCCAGGTCATGCTCGCGACCCCCAATATTGTACGCGACCCCAAAAATCGTGCTCCACCACTGTCGATAAGGATCGAGCATCCCAGCCCTCGATCGCAACCTAGTCGAGAACATCGCCTTCGCTTCCCAGGCGCGCGCGCGAGCTCCATGCTCGAACGATTTGAGGAAGACGCCTTTTTTTTTTCTTCTTTCCAATTAATTTTGAACGTGAGGGATGTCGAACTGGGAGATAATTCGTGAACGAAATTGAGGAGGCCGGTTTCGTTCGAACGAAATGAAATAAAGTGGACGCCATTTTTTTTTCTTCTGTGAATTTGAATTCGTTCTGATGGAAGAAAGAAGGATACAGGTTAATTTAAAAATGGAAGGAACGTGCTTGCACGATTATTTTCCCATGATCGATGGCGTGATTCAAGGCGTGGTTGAGGGGAGAACGTGTGGGTTGACTAAATTTTTATTTAAATTTCAAATTGAATTTCATTTCATTTCAACGCGTTTTTGTGTCGTGTGCTCACGTAATAACTCCGATCAATACAAAATTTGAAATCCGGCAATAATTCAATATTTCGGACCCAATGGAACTAGTTTCGTCGAATTCCGAGACTGCGCCTCGGACGACTATTTTTAAATGTCGGTACGAACGATATAAATTTCAAAACTGAACGAAACAGTTTGAAATACAATTCTGAAGCTTCTATTATCTTCAGTTTTATCAATATGAATTTTAAAAGCTTTTGAAATATTTTTCTTCAGCTTAAAATTAAAGATTCAAATATTTATTCAATCAATAGATTAAATTTTATAATTTAATCGTCAGTTTCAAAGTTATATTCGGGATACAAATTAAATCATCGTTCAAATATTTAAAATTAATTAAATATTCTCAATTTAATTTGTTCAAAATTCTGGGTCGTTACACATTTCATTATTAAATTACAAAGTTTTTTTATTTCTTCCAAATTTAATTACCAAAATCTTATTAAATTGACAACTTAAATTATTGAAAACTTACGGGTCGTTACACTCTCCCCCACTCAAAACTTTTCGTCCCCGGAAAGGAAGAAGGTAGGAGAATAGAAACAACCTGAATGAAAAGAGATTGGAAAGCAAAGAAGATAATAAAATTTAAAACCTTGAAAATTTCATCTTACATTAATAATTAATTTCATCCATTTGTTTTTTTCTTAAGTTAAATAAATCTTATCCATTTTTAAATCTTATTATCTCATCATACAATTATCTTAAATTAACAATTTTCCAAAGTCATGAATTTGAAAATCATTTATTATGCTCATAATTTATTCACTAAATTTCATTCTTCTTTATTCCAAAATTATTATTAAATTTATTCCACTTAATATATCTAATCATATATATTAAGTATATTTACACTTATTATAACTACTCAAATTTGTTTAAAATTCCTTTAACACCATTTTATATTGTAAATTATTCAATTAACTTCTTATTCTGTTTACCTCTATAAATCTCTTTATAGCTAAAATTTAAGCATATAACATTTATTATAACCACTCAAATTTTATTTATAAAATCTTTTTATATTGTACATTATCCAATTACATAATTAACTTCTAAATAATTAAGGTAAGTTATATTGGAATGCAATAGAATATTATACAAATAAAACTTTCAAATTCAATTATTCAAGCTTAAATATTTATTCAAAATTTGGCTTCATTTAATAATTGAAAACATCTTTTAAGATAAAATTTAAGAGTTAAATTTCCGGTTAACTTCAAACTATTTTAGATAAATAAATATATATACATAATATATATCAAATCAACTTTAAATCATATATCAATATATATATTATAAATCAAGTCAATTTTTTTTAAAATGCAAATCAATTTAATTCCCCAAAGCAAAACTGTAGCAAAACTACAGAATGTTCTCTTCACTTCGAAACTCGAAAATGAATGTCGATGATGCTGCAGTCATCATCGAAATTATTTTCCAGTGACAAAGAAAAGAGCATTGATTTAAACATTTAAAATTCTTTGGAAACAATTTCTATTCGAAAATACTTTAAATAATATATCCTTTTAGATTTTTAAAACAAAGTTTGAAATCATCGGAAACTTAGATTCTCAAATTCTTGATTTTAAATTCATTTAAATTTCCAAATTAATTTATAACCATATTTCATAGTTCAATTATTTATATATGAACAAAGCCAATGATTTACAAAACAATAAATGATAATCAAATATTATTTCTTAACAACCAATTCAATTAACTATCAAAATTTAGAAAATTATACTTATATATAATTATACAAAATTTTTCATTTACCAAATTTGAAAACAATATTGTGTCAGTTTGCTCTGTTCAAGTGTTTTGGAAATCCTATCGATAGCGTTGATCAGACGAATCTATCGGAAACCCAAATCAACATCAATAACTCAAACAACACAATATATATTAAAATATTTAAATATTAGTTTACAAAATACACTTCAAGAATGATTTGAAGATAAGTTGGAAACAAAAGACAAGATGATTAAATAACAGAATAAGGGTATGAATAAGCTTATATAAATCGCGGGCAACCTTAACCGGGTCAACCGTGACTTAAAGAATAAGATCGATGTAGGGTTCTGGGGTAAATCTACATCAGATCTTAAGAGATAGAATTCGGGATAACAAGAGATAGATAGTATTGTAAACCAAGGATACAGAATTCTTCGGTGAATCAATGCTAATAGTAAAGGAGTTTCACCCCTTTACATATCATTCAAAGATTGGCGAGACCGCCTATTCATTATAAAGATCATTCGAAGTGGAGTTATGGGATACTCCAGAATCAAAAGAAGACAAATAAGGAGAGACAAGAACGGGTTTGGAACCGTAGGGAAGGTTCCAAAATTCAAAAGAAATCGAGTCAAAAAGGAAGAGATTCAAGCTCGAACGAAAGTGATTCTATAAATAAATTTACCATATATGCTAAGCTTTGCCCAGAGCCAAAGCTCTGATACCAACTGTAACGACCAACTATTTTGGACCATTCAAATCGACAATAAATCCACACATGTCGGACTTGAATAATTCAAAATAATAGATTGTAAATAAAATTTGGCAAAACTCAGAATATATAGTAAATAAATCGAAGATCACAGACACAGAGTAATATAACAATGCAGCGGAAGCAAGAAATAGTAGTTCATGAAGCTACTATATATATATATATATATACATCAGAGTTAACCAGATACAACAGAAGTTACAAGGTACAACGGAAGTCTCAATATGAAAATCTAGTATAAATCAGAACACATCACTAGAATCAACTGGATAACTGAAAGAGAGATAGATAGCTGGGTCTCCAAGAAAAGCTCCAACTCCAAAGGTGATTCTCGATGCTGTATCACTTAGTCTGACCCGAGCGTAAAGCAAAACACAAAACACTTGAGTCGGGACATACATACTTATACAATGTAAATCAACTCAAGTGAACTGTAATATAAAGATACAAGTAACTTAAAGAATGCTTGGGATCGCCCATTCTTTAAGGATCCGTTAAACTAATTACTATGTAGTAATATTCGCTATTATAATAATGTCTATAATAAAATAATCTTACTTTTAAATAGCATTAAGGCTTTACATTTTCCACCTTAACACATAATAGTCCCAGTAGTCTATCCAGCATTAGCATACCCCCAGATCGGGAGCTACCCTCAATACTCCACAGGCTACGGCACAAATCCAAACTCGTAATAAAGCTCGATATGATAGGTGACACGACACAACTAGGCAATGCCAGGGTAGATATACCAATTACGCATCCGGGCTGGTGGAAACACATAGCAGCCACTACCGCCCACCTCGGAACACACTCCCAAATCAAAATCGAAGGGTGGCCACCAAATAAATCACAAAGTAATAGAATGGTATCGAAGAAATGCGTCCGATCAGAGGTGCTACCTCATTGGCCCGTCAATCGCTCCTGTTTTAGCCACCTTATGCCAATTCATGGGAGTTGGGTCCACGTTCAGACCTCAATAGGATCGTCGCCACCATCCTACTTCATTATGGATCTCCACCGCGTACACGGTTGTCAAAGTGGTTTTCGGTATCGACAGAGAGTATGCCCATATCCGATCCCGGTCGCTTTGCCAACCAATCGTTATTATAACCCATGGATATTTATTTCAAAATCATTTACTTTAAAACCCAAAATATCATATCCATTTCGAAACTAAATACTATATTATTTCATTTCAAAGCCAAATCAATATATCATTTCCATTTCAAAAACCAAAACCATAATATATTATTTAAATTCCAAAAACCAAATCAATATATCATTTAAATAAAAACCCAAATTTCCAAATTACTGAATATTTTCTTAAATATATTAACCTTGAAATATTCCTTTAAATCATCTTAAACCAAACCACTTTATAAAGTCACATTCTTAAACCTTCAATTTCAATAAGTTTCACGTTAATATATTTAAAGACAAGTCTTAATTAAATACAATTTCACACAGTTTCATTTTCAACACCATAGTACCTTTCAAAGTTATAACAACTCTGAAACCCAACACTTTGAAACCATAATATTTTTAAATCATAACAATTTAGAAATGTTATTCTTTGAAAATCATAATACTTAGAAAATCATGACACCTTTAAAATAATATTCATTTAAACCATTTAAATTCATTATCAAATAATATTCATTTCCAAGTTGTAACATTTCTAAGTTCATTCGTTCAATCATTTCAAACATTGAAATTTTCAAAATAACAGCATTTAAAAAGTGCCGCGGTAGGTATATTTAGTATATATCAAGACATAGTTCAAAATCAGAAACTACAACAGAATTGCTATTATAGGTTTATTTAGTAATTTCAGCATATAGTTCAAATTTTCAGAAATTACAACACTTCAGAAATGCTTTTATAGGTCCTTTTAGTATATTTTAGTATATTTTCAGCCATAGTTCAATTTCCAGAAATTACAACACTTCAGAAATGCTTTTATAGGTATTTTTAGTATATTTCCAGCCATAGTTCATTTAACCACAACATTTCAGAAACGTTATAATTTCTGTTATACCCTTTAAAACAATATTTCTTCAATTTTCCTCATTTTATTTATCAAACTCATTCCACTTTCCAATTTTTTTTATTTGGATAGTACTTAACTTATAAATTTTAATAAAACAACATTTTTATTAAGAGATGTCGAATTTAAATTAATTTCATTTGTCAGTCAATCCTTTATAAATTGCTTAACTTTCAGAAACATTAAAACTCCAATTCTAGCCATTTTTAACCTATAAAATTACATCTTCCACTTCAAAAATTATTCATTTGGATATCATTAAACTTATGATTCAAGATAAACTTTTATAAATAAATATCCAAATTAAACTATAATTCATTTATTAAGTCAAAAGCACATCCTTTTACTTAACTTTTATTTCACCAAATAACCTAACATTTTATTTTAAAATACCCACTTCATAAATAAAACTAAATTCCCATTTATTTACTTAACTTAACAATTTCAGTTAGAACCAAAATTTCCAATTATCAAGTTAAGTCGTATTTTATATTATAATTTCCTTCCATTTAAATCCTAATTATTTATTTAACAAACATATTCATAAATAGAATATCTTACCATTGTTAATATAACAGTCAAATTTCCTTATAAATATATTCATTTGACATCAATAACTATGAATTTCAGTTAAACAAATTTTATTACCAAAGTCCAAGAAAAATTGTATTCTATTTTATCAATTTAAAATTCATTCTTTATTATTCAAACATGTCTATTTCATAAATAAAATTCATTACAATTACCAGGTTATATTTAACATTCCATATTAAATCAACATTGCATTATTAAGTTATTTATCGTAAATAAAATTCTTTAAATTTCATTTAAACTAATTATTAACTTATAAAATTTAACTTATAGAAAACAATACACCTTTATAGTTTAAATCCTTAAATAAACTTTAAGTTAAATTTCATATATTTATAATTTCAGAATACTTAATAATTTTTTAGAAAATAATTAGACACTTAATAATCTTTTTAGGAAAATATTATTTAAAATTTAACCATAGGCCTGTATAATATTTTCTAGCGTAGGTTAAGTGATACAGATATGTCTCATTTCAATCCGTAATTTAAAAAGAAAAATCCAGGTACTATCATTTCAAACCCGCAATCCCAAGTCAAATAAATTACGATAAAATCACTCAAGCCTATCATTTCAGCTCATAATGATTTTTCCGTATTCTAATGTCCGTTCGGGTATGTATCATTTCAACCCATAGTGATAGGGAACTTACAGTGTGAGATACAGTAATTAAAATGAACAGTAAAACATATAAAATAATAACAGATGATGTAATAGGTATAAAACAGCATTTATCATCATATAATATATCACAGGCAAGTATGAATCTCATATCAATTTATACAGCTTCACTTGCCATCATTTCACAATAATATAAGTACATATGTCTAGAGTGATAAAACTCACCTTTTTATAACTGGAGATAACAAACAAGAGACACAAAAAAATTCCGAAAAGCACGACAAAGCACGAATAATATTTTTGTAGATGGAGAGCCAAGATCCAAACTTGTAAACAACATAATACCATAAATATAAGATTATGATTCAACACAAAATTTAGAAACTAAAATAATGAAAAGAGGTGAAACAAAGGACATAACCTTGCTTTAAATCAACAAGGGCTCGACTATGGTTGAAACAAGGAGATGGTGATTTATTTTGGATCTAGGGTTCAAGGCATGGCTTGGTGGTCATGAAGAGGTGGTGAGGCCGATCATAGTGGTGTGGTGGAGATGGTTGTGGTCGGCTAGAACATGAAGGCCGATCCTATCTTGAAGAAAAAAAAACAAAGCGAAAAAGCCATTCAATGTAGCGAGAACATGGAATCTGTCTTCGTCTTCTTAGGTCGCAAGCGAACTATCATAGGTCGTGGGTCGCGAGATGGTTGTGGTCGGCTAGAACATGGAATCTGTCTTCGTCTTCTTAGGTCGCAAGCGAACTATCATAGGTCGTGGGTTGCGAGCAGCTTTAAAGTTATGGTGGGATAGGATTGCACTCAGCTCTGGAACGGGCTAGTAAGTTGTAGGTCGTGGGCGACCTAGGGGAGTAGTTGCCGATCTAACAATGCTGAGACATCAATGTAGCGACCTAGGCTAAGTCGTTAACTTGTTATGTCGCTTAGCTCATTAGGTCGTTAAGTCGTAGATTCTCTTAGGTCGGCAGGTTGCCACCTGTTAGGTCGCTTAGTAGTGTTCCATCTTTTAAGCCGCTGGACCTTTTAGGTCGCTGAGGACTGGAGCCACTAGGTCGCTAACCCCTTAAGTCATTAGGTCGTTTCTGTAGTTAGGTCGTTAGAGACTTTAGGTCGTTAGGTCGCTGCATCCTTTAGGCCATTAGGTCGCTGCATCTTTTAGGTCGCTAGGTCGTTGGAGGAGTTAGGTCGCAAAGTTTTAGGTCGCTTCAAAAAGAGGAGTTAACACTTGAGCCACTAGGTCGCTAACCCCTTAAGTCATTAGGTCGTTTCTGTAGTTAGGTCGTTAGAGACTTTAGGTCGTTAGGTCGCTGCATCCTTTAGGCCGTTAGGTCGCTGCATCTTTTAGGTCGCTAGGTCGTTGGAGGAGTTAGGTCGCAAAGTTTTAGGTCGCTTCAAAAAGAGGAGTTAACACTTGCCCCTCGAAGTACAGGCCTATATCATAGGTCGTGTGCTTCGATCTAACTCTGCTAGGTCGTGAGCGACCTAAAACCTGTGCTAACTCGCGCGCCTGTTCGCCTTCTTCCCGTTGCCCCATATAAATTGTTAGGTCGTTGATTCTTCCTCACTCACCTGCTTCGATTTCCCGCTCTGCCATTAACAGAACTTTGTGATTTCAACGGCGAACTTGAGTTAATCATTCAACAATTCATCCTCGCTATCATATTACGTAAGTACACTCTATCTTTATCCATTCCACGATCACCATCGAACCCCGAATTCTAATCTTTGAACCCCATACCAATTTTGTACGCCGTGCTTCATTTTGAGTGGTGTTGTGATAGACTTTTGATCGTTATTGGTGACTGTTATTTGTTGTGATTCACGAACACACAGCAGCGAGTTGGATCTATGATAGATCAGAGATATTTTGAATCGGTTTTCGGGTGATTTGATGGTATGAAGGGATGATGAATTTTACGAAGAGGATGATGGATTTCATTGTATTGGCGATAACGGGTTATCGGGTCTGGTGAGTTATTGCGTGGAGAGGAAGTTAGCGACTTAGTGAATTCGAGTGACTTAGGATAACTCGCGACCTAAGAAGCCTGGCCGACCTAAGAACTCTCACGACCTAAGGATTCTTCGAATCTGCGACTTAACTTTTAGGTCGTGCTAGGATTCCAGCGACCAATGACTTGCAGCTTGAACATGAATTGCACAACCTAACTTTCTTGCGACACGGGCTTTAGGTCGCGGCCGAGCTAGGACTTAGAAGAATTTGCATTGCCTTGACTTGAAGCTTCATATCTTGAACCCTTTGACTTGCATGGTGCGACTTGAGGAAGCTCCAGTCTATGCTAGGTCGCTGGACGACCTAAGTGATGAACATTTTGAAAGAACTTGCTCGAACTATTTTGAACTTGAACTGTTTGAAATTTGTTACACTTGTTCACAGATTGTTCTAACTTTTAATCTAACAACCTGTTTAAACATAACATTTGCAGAAAACTAGGGCGAATGTACTGCCATTGATTGCCCACACCATTGATTGCCCACATCGAATGACAGATTAGTCGATAAAGAATAATCAACTTAAATGAACTTCGTGAATGAAATGCTGTGAATCAACTAATTCAAGTGAAGTATTAAAGCAAAGCTAAAATAATCAACTAAAGCTGATCTGTTTGCATCAATACTGTACTTAGACTTAAAATAACAAGCCCTGAAATTTTATAATCGACACATGTCAACTAATTTGTTTCCAGTCATATTTGCTTGTTATTTTACTAGTTTTGCACAACACTTCACACTTTTAGGAAACGTGCACCTTCATATTTGAATGTCCAGTTCCTTTTGTAGAATGACTTCTCAACAAGAAGAAACAGGACCAGCTGGATAAGCCTTTCCATTTGCCAATCCATTGATTGATCCTTCGGAAAGAGCTCCGACCTCCTTGACTCATAGAGTTTTCAGCCAACTGTGCATTCAGTTTGGACTAGCTGAAGCGGATGTTTTGCTTCCTGGAGTAAATGATACTGCTGACATGCCACCTCTTGGTTTTGTAGCAGTTAATCGTCAGATGTGCTTAAGCGGAGCTATTCCTCCTTTTAATGATTTTCTTCAGCAACTTTTTCTCCGACTGGCTATCTCCCCCTTCCAGCTGCACCCCAATGGTTATGCCATCCTGATGGGGTTATGTGTGCTATTCAGGAGGACGCTCGATCGTCTTTCGAGCTTTGACGAAATTTGTTACTTATTCTCTTTTGCTAAAAACAAAGACCATCCTTCCATCACACTTGTGAGAAGTGTCAGGAACTGAAAACTGATCATCGATCTTCTTGAGAGCGCTCATGGGTTTCTGAGTCAATTTTTCTTCGTTCGCTGTCCTCCGGGATTTTACGCTGTCTGGAGAGAAGGAAGTAAGACTATTTACCTTTACCCCCTTCTATTTTCTAAGCTTTTTGAAGTCCGAATTGCCAAGTGCTAACTTTGCCCTTACTTTTCAGCGCTTCCTCCTCCTTCTAGAGAACATGGCCATAAGCCAACTTTTGAGAGGCTTATGGCTGTGCCAATCGAGGAGAGAAGCATCAAATTTCTGTTGAAAGATGAATTTCTACACCAGTTCGGACTTCTTCATTCTTCCCGTTCTACTCAGCCTCATGAAGTCTCTGATTCTCCAGCAAAGACATCAGATGCCCCAGCTCTTGTCGAAGAACTTACACCGAAAGAACCTACCACTAAGGCTTCACTAGTGAAGTGTTCTACTTCTATTGACGTTGTGGGGTCGTCAGGCAAATTTGCACTTGCCCCGGTTATTGAGGAAAAAGAAACTCCTCGTCATTCCGAAAAGGCGGCTGATGTAGAAGTTGAAAAAGATGACATTTTCGCTGGATTGAGCGATCTTGTGGTGACTTCACAGGAGCTCTTTAAAGATGATATTACTACTGCTAAAGTTATTTCTCCAGCATCTGGGGCGATATCCGCCTTGCAACAAACTCTGTCAACCCAAGAGTTAACGCCAGCTGCAAAAACCGACATCACTCCCAAGCCGAAGAGTGGTTTGTAGTTTGACGCGCATAGTCCACACACCACACACACTTAGAATTTTTAGCGATTATATGCACTTGGCATCTTTATTTCGAAGATTTTTAAGATTTGTCTCTTTTTCATTTTCAGATTCTCCAATGGGGCAAAGTGGCTCATATTATGAAAATTTCCAGCGCCATGGAAGCCGTGACACTTATGATTACAGGCGCTATCTTCCCGTCCATAGAGAAACCGATGAAGAAAGAGCCACTAGAAAAGCTCGTGAAAGGCGGGACTATGAGGAGCGCCACATGAGAGGAGATGAACGACATGATTCATCCCAGAGAGACGACGACTCTCATAAAAGAATGACTTATGATGATAAGGGGAAAAGTCACGTCGTCGGCGATCCAAGCAAACGAACCAAGCTCAGTGACGCATCTGCAATTTCTGAAAAAACCGTTGCTCCTAACCCTCTTGACATCCCCTCCGGTTCTCCTGCTCTTGAGAAGACTGACATTCAAACAATTATCAACAGGCCTCAGTATCAAGTAAAGGATGCTCCACCCACACTTCAAAACCGATTCCCAAATTGGTGTTTAAAGGGAGTGCGTTTCGACTTAGACTTGGTACCGATTGATAAGCAAGCTATGTTAAGAAACCTTGATGCTGTCAAACTCGATATCGAGAGGATGTCTGGCTGGCAGAAACTTGTCGACGAGCTTCAAAGAGTTAACCGTATGAACCTCGAAGCCATGTTGACTATGGAGAATGACAAGTCGGAGTGGGATAAAATTTGTAAGTAGCATGATGCAGAAATGACAAGCATTGCTAATGATAACGCGAGACTTGAATCCGAAGTTCAGAAACTCAAGGAAGATCTTTCCACCTCTTCCACTTCTTTTACTCAAAAGGAAGAGGTACTCCAAAAGCAAGTACGGGATGCTCATGCTAGTCAACGAGACGCTGAGGCTAGATATGAGGCGTAGGAGAAAATTGTTGAGAGTTACCGCATTGATGTTGCTCGGTTGCGAGAAAAAACTAGTTCCCAAGACATGGAAATTGAAAGCTTAAAAGCCCGACTTCTTAAAGTTGAAAAAGAGCGGGATGAGGCAGTTGCCGGAAAAGAAGCAGCCATCGCCGGAAAAGTAGCAGCTGAGCAATCGCACGAGGCGATGAAGGCCAAAATTAGCTCTACTCTATTTGATTTCTACATCCATAGCGTCTTGGGGCGCAGGAGCCTCTCATTTTTGGGACCGACATATGAAATCACTTTGGCCGAAGTATGGGAAGCGATAATTGACATGTTAGGAGGTGGCGGTTATGCTGAAGCGGACCTTGAAGCATGTTATTTAGATGACGAGGCCCGTGCAGCTCTTGCCAAGGGAAAAGAGCAACTTGCTAAGGCGCGAGCTGAAGCGGCGGGAGAAGAGCATCCGGGATAGGAAGTACCTCCAACTGCCCCTGCTCATACTTCGGTATCAGCTGAAGTTGATATCATGGGCTCTAGTTCCCATTCTCCGCCTCCTGCTAAAATCGTAACCGAGATTACAACTGCACAGGGCGGAGATGAAGGCGAAGAAAGCACCGAAGCACAAGCTTATGAGATTGATATTACAAAGCCAAATTATCCAGGTAACTTCAACGTTGAACCAAGTCAAGTGGACTACTTGTTTGCTTCAACCGAGTTTGATGAATTTCTCGATTGTTACTTAAGTCCTGATAATCCAATATCTTTTCTTTTTTCGGAGAATACTGATTTTAACTTCTTTTCTTCTGTAGCGGAAATACCGAGTGCCGCACAAACTTCTCCTTCTCCGGCTGTCGTTCCTCCTTCTTGTGACGACCGCCCATGACCCCTGCACCGAATCTAGAGATAGAGCGCTGTAAAGTGTGCCAGGCGACCATGGACGATTGTCAAGGTAAGATTTAAAACAACAGAATCTATCGTATTACTCACAGCGCATGGACAAAATACAATAAAACATATGTATAGCGAAGCTTTACAGAACAAAATGACATCATATAAAACTCCATAATAGTTGAATACAAGCATCCACATAGTCAATACATCCAGCCTCACTACATATCTCTCAGAGAATACAAAACAGCGGAATATCCAGTACATATAATAAGAAGATAATATGCAACCCTCTAGCTCGTCTTCGATATCAGCCTCGTGAGAAGAGAACAGCACCTGTCACCTGCTACCTAGTCTGCCCGTCCCAAAATGGACGAACAGCCCAAGGCAATAAGAATTAAACATAAAGCCTTGAGTCAGACAACAGTCTTAGTGAGCAGTAAATTAACTAACAGCATACCAAAAGAGCAATAAGGAAAAGGAATAGGAATACAACCCTCCCACTCCAACCTCATTCTACAGTGATAGCCCCCAGACACACACTAAGCAGAAGCAAACATAGCAGAGCATACAATTTAAAGTAAAGCTACTATCACTCGAGTCAAGGGCGATGTTTTCCAAGTACCAAGGCCTAAATCAGATAAGCACCCAGAAAATACCGCTCTTGAGTCCGAAATGACGTTACAACCAAACATCCATGACTCTGGCTATCACTGTTATCATTGCTTCGATATCACCGTTAATTGAATGACCGGCACATTCTTTCAGCCGTCCGTCAAGGGCTAATGGAAACCCCGGTTCTAGACATAACTCCCGCACGTCGTCGCAGCCCGTGCCTAGGACTATCGAATCTGCCCAGAGTACTCGACCATCAACAGTTAGCCGTTGGGACTATCGAATCTGCCCAAACGTACTCTTGCTTAGAGCATGCTAGAACCTTCAACAACGATGCTATCTAAGCCTCCTAGCCATCCTCCTCGACGACTATTCTCATATCCATTCATTATCCTCAACTCGAATCATATCACCGAGTTATCAACATGCTTGGAATGATCCCGTCTGGATTAGACCAAGTCTTCATCACATGATTGCCTCACTTCATTACATCCTCGCAAAGCCTCATCTCAACATCACATCATCAAATCTATGCATAAGAGCTTCATCATCCCGCTACATATGCCACGAGCAGCTTTTTCCAATTCAAGAGCCTTTTCCTTAGCTTTTGAATCACCTTCGATCTAAATCTAATCATCAATCATCTAGTTCATAACAATCAATCAAATCAAACATCAATCCAAGCAATCAAGCATTCAAAAATGATCTAAGTAGACAATTATAACAATAATGGCATTTTCGTAATTAAAGAGTTGAAAGTCCAATAAGCATGAAAACATGGATTATATCTGTACAAACCTGATGAATGAACTTGCATAGGTTAACATATGATAAAATGGATGTAACATCATCATGAACAATGGATCTATATGGATCTACACTTAGGATGAAGAAAATGCATGGAAATCTCTATTTTAACACCAAATCGAGCCAACAATCCGATATACTCCTTTGGATCCGTGTGAGAGATAATCACCACTCACCAAATCACCTAAACAAACCCAAATCAACACGCTTCAGATCTGGACAACGAAGGATGAAGCTTGATCTATCACGAATCCGCTTCAAACGAAGAAATCTCTCTTGAAAAGATGAAGATCTTCAACTTTAGCTCTTGAATCTTCAATCTTGATCTTTGATTTGGATGGAAGGAATCACTAGATTAGAGTGGAGAAAAGAAGTGAAGAAGTGTAGAAGTCGAGCTCTAAAAATGGCAGCACTTCGTCGCTTCAAAATCCGGATCCCAAAAATGAAGAGAAGCTCTCCTATTTATAGCTGAAATCCCTATCTCGTCTGTCTCCATGAGTCGTTTACGACTCACGACTCAAAGCCCTACGACTCAACGACTTAACACACTTCTGCCTTTGACTCATGACAAAACAGCTATCTCCTAAGTCGTCTCCGACTTATAGCATGCGCCTACGACTCACCAGACCCCCTGTCTACGACTTAAATGCGCACGCCTTACTTGGTTAGACGACTCAACTACTGACTCGTATACGACTCATCACAATGGCTACGACTCATCCACTTGCGCGAGTTATCACCTACGCGCGACTCAACAGCTTACGACTCATCCCTTAACTCGTCCACGACTTAACTGCTAGACGAGATAACCCATTCTACGACTTATCAAACAACAGGGATACGACTCATCAGATAACTGGGTACGACTCATCAAATAACTGGGTACGACTCATCAAACAACAGGGATACGACTCATCAAACAACAGGGATACGACTCATCAGATAACAGGGTACGACTCATCAGATGACTTGGGTACGACTCATCAGATGACTTGGGTACGACTCATCAGATGACTTGGGTACGACTCATCAGATGACTTGGGTACGACTCATCACCTTAACTCGGTCATGACTTAACTGCTACAACTTAAGCCTTATTTCGCCCAGTCCTTAAGTCGCGCCTACCCCTTAAGTCGTTCAAACGACTTATCCTTACACCCTTAACTAGCCAAACCCCTGAGTCGCTCCTATCCCCTAAGTCGTATACGACTCACGACTTACACTAAGTCGTTCACGACTCAGGACTTAGCCATTTTTGCCTAAAATCTGAAATGGCTCAAAAAATCTAAAATTCCAGACTTTGTCGAACTTGTCGATCCGTAAAAATTCGGGTCGTTACATTCTCTCCCCCTTAGGAATTTCGCCCCCGAAATTCCAAACAAACAAAGCAATCGAAGACTATTCTGTACGCCTACCAACCATAACAATCAGCAAACTATGCATCCAATTCTAGCTTAGCGTACAGAATTCTAAGACTTAGAACAAGTTACAATGTTGTTAGATGATACGACACCTTAGGGCCATACCTTGAAGAGTTCAGGATGAGCTGCCTTCATCCTCTCTTCCACCTCCCACGTACAGTCGTTATCATCGTCACTCCATTGTATCTTGAGCAACTTAACTACCTTCCTCCTAAGCTGTTTCGTGTCGGTTTCAACAACACGAAGCGGCTTACGAGGTCTTCTATCGACTGGATCAACTTCGAAGTCTTCACAGCTATCAGCAGAAACCACTGTATTCGAGTCGTGCACATACTTCCGTAGATAGGATACATGAAAAACATTGTGCACACTCGACATCTTCTCCGGTAATTCCAATCTATAAGCGAGCTTTCCAATTCGCTCGATTATCAGAAATGGTCCAACAAATCTCGGAGTCAATTTTCCCTTCTTCCCGAATCGAATAACATTCTTCAGTGGAGAAATCTTCACAAAAACCCTATCTCCTACGTCGAATTCCAAATCCTTACGACGCTTATCGGCATAACTCTTCTGACGGTCTTAGGCTGCCTTCATTCGTTGTCGAATGATCTCTATACAATCTGAAGTCTGCCGGATCATCTCTGGCCCAAGCATCAGCTTTTCTCCAGTTTCCAACCAACATGTCGGAGAGTTACACGGTCTTCCATACAATGCCTCATACGGTGCCATACCAATGCTTGACTGGTAACTGTTGTTGTACGCAAATTCCACCAAATGAAGGTGATCTTCCCATGATCCTCCGAAATCCAAAACACAAGCTCTAAGGAGATCTTCCAAAACTCGGTTGACTCTCTCGGTCTGACCATCTGTTTGAGGGTGATAAGCTGTACTCAAACACAACTCGGTTCCCAAAACTTCCTGGAAGCTCTTCCAAAATCCACTAGTGAACAATGGGTCTCGATCGCTCACTATACTCTTCGGAATACCATGGAAACGAACTATCCACTTAACATACAACTCAGCCAACTTTGATGCAGTCCTAGTCGATCGAACAGGAATGAATCGTGCACTCTTAGTCAGACGATCCACAATGACCCAAATCCCTTCATTTCCCGTTCTGGTTCTAGGCAATCCATCGATAAAATCCATCGACACTTGTTCCCACTTCCATGTAGGAACTTCTAATGGCTGAAGCAATCCACTTGGCTTCTTCTGTTCGGCTTTTACCAACTGGCAGTTCATACATTTGGAAATAAAATTTCCGACATCCTTCTTCATACCTTCCCAGTAGTAGGTTCTCTTCATATCCCGATACATCTTATTTCCACCTGGATGAATTGTCAACTTTGAGTGATGACTTTCCTTCAGAACTTCACTCCTCAATTCATCTATATCGGGAACAACTAGTCGTCCTTGCTTCCGAAGCCAACCCTCTCGATCGACCTCGAATCCTTTATCCTTTTCTGGATCCAATCCAGATTCCAATTCACGGATAATCTTGACAAGCTTATCATCTCGTTTTTGGCTCTCACCAATCCTTTCCACAAGAGTGGGTCTTATTGATAAGTTTGCCAACATCTCAGGTTCCAATTCGCATCTAGGCCTGAAGTCAAATCCAGCTAAATACTCGAGATTCTTCCATTCAGAAAACATGGCTCCCAATCCTGCATGTCTTCGACTTAACGCATCTGCCACTGCGTTACCTTTTCCCGGAGTATAAGCTATACCAAAATCATATGATGCCAAAAACTCTAGCCAACGTTGCTGCCGAAGATTCAAATCCTTTTGGGAGAAAAGATACTTCAAAGATTTATGATCCGTAAACAATTCGAATCGAACTCCCAATAGATAATGCCTCCACATCTTCAGAGCAAATACAATCGCCGCTAACTCCAAATCATGAGTCGGGTAATTCCTTTCATGCGGCTTCAGTTGTCGACTGGCATACGCAACAACTTTATCCTTCTGCATCAGCACTGCTCCAAGTCCAGTACCACATGCGTCGGTGTAAACCACCATCTCATCATTCCCAATAGGAATAGTCAAAACAGGAGCACTCGTCAATCTCTCTTTCAGGATTCCGAAAGCTTGCTCACACTTAGCATCCCAACTGAACACTTGGTTCTTTTTCGTCAATCCTGTTAACAGTGCAGCTACCTTGGAGAAGTCTTTGATAAACCATTGATAATATCCTGCTAATCCAAGAAAACTTCTCACATCAGATGCATTCTTAGGTCTAACCCAATCCTGGATTGCTGCCACCTTAGCGGGATCAACCGCTATTCCACTTCCAGAAATCACATGGCCTAAGAACCTCACTTCACTCTTCCAGAAGTGACACTTCGAAAACTTAGCCTTCAGATGATGTTTCCGTAAGATCTCCAAAACAATACGCAAGTGTGTCTTGTGCTCTTCTTCCGTTCTGGAATAAATCAGAATATCATCCACGAACACAAGTACAAACTTGTTCAACTGATCTCTGAACACTCTATTCATAAGATCCACAAAATATGCTGGCGCGTTAGTCAATCCAAACGGCATTACCAGCCATTCAAAGAAACCGGATGGTGTCCTAAAAGCGGTCTTCGGCACACTATCCTTAGCTACTCTCAACTGGTGAAATCCCGTTGCCAAATCCATCTGAGAAAACACCTTAGCTTCGTGAAGCTGATCAAACAAGTCATCTATCCTCGGCAATGGATACTTGTTCTTCTTAGTCACCTTATTCAGCTCACGATAATCCACACACAATCTCAACGACCCATCTGCCTTGGTTGCAAACACAACTGGTGCACCCCACTCGGACACACTACGCCGAATGAATCCTTTCTGTAAAAGGTCATCAACTTGCACCCTCAACTCCTGCTGTTCCCTAGGCGCCATCCGCCTAAGAGGCATCACAACAGGTCTGGCTCCTTCAACTAGATCTATACGAAACTCGATCTCTCTATGCGGCGGCAACCCTTTGACTTCGTCAAAGACATCCTCGAATCCATTTGCGATAGGCACTAAAGACAGTCCGTCCCATGGAACAACTAGCGAATACATGAAGCTCATGAAGACGCCTTCCTCATGCTTACATCGTATCACAATCTTTCACCCTTCCACATTCTCGACTGTCACCTCCAGCCTCTCACAATCAACCTTAGCCGCATAATTCCTAAGCCAGTCCATACCCAAGATAATTCCGAACCCCGCAAAGTTCAGAACAAAGCAATCACAAACAAAAAAGCAACCATGACTCGACACAACTAGACCACGGCATATCATACACAAACAAGACGAACCCCCAACTGGATTAGTCACAACCAATGGCCTATCAACAATATCCGGTGCCAAACCTAACCGGCCTATGAGTTCACTACAAACAAATGAATGCGACGCTCCAGTATCAAACAGAACTCTAACTGGAACACCACATAGGAAAAGAGTACCTTGAACAACCACACTCTTTCCCTTCTCTTCAGCAGTAGGAGCTTTCGAAGACGACGGAACAACTCCTAAAGCATAGGCTTGCACAATCTGCCTATCCTTCCTTGGTTCTGGACAATTCTTCCTGAAATGCCCCGGCTTGTCACAGTTATGACACTTCATCGGCACCTTAGGATTTTTACAATCCTTCGAGAAATGGCCCTTCTGCTGACAATTGTAGCAAGTCACCTCGCCTTTCGGCTTCTTCTGGCCATCCTTACCCTTCTGCTGCTGCTTCTTCCTCTTCTGGTTTCCACCCTGCTGTGGTTTAGATTCTCCCTTGGTAACAGCAACAACAGGTCCTTCCTTAGGAAACAGACTCTCATGCCTAAGAGCTTTCTCCACAAGCTTCTCAAATGAATCGTCCAAATGATCCACCAACTGTCTCCCAAGATAACTATCCAAGCCGGTCACAAACTTCTCATTCTTCTGATAAGCAGATTCAATATATGACCGGGCATACTTGGACAAAGCTTCAAACCCAGAAACATACTCAAGAACTGATCTTCCACCTTGCTTGAGCTCCACAAACCTCTTGAACAGAACAGACTTCTGAGCTGTAGAAATGAACTTAGCTTCAAATCTGACTTGGAATTGCTCCCAAGTAATCTCTTCCTCCGCAGTATTGATGGTAATAGAGTTCCACCAATCAGAGGCTCTCCCTTGAAGCTGCCTTGATGCCAACTTCCTCTTAGTTGCATCATCAATTCCCAAATCACCAAAGATCCTTCTACAAGCATCTATCCATCTCTGGACTTCGATAGTTGATTCTGTTCCCAAGAAAACCTTCCCTCCAAGAGCAGTATAGTCCTTACACAACTTAGCAAAATCCACCGGTTTTGGAGTTTGAACTTGAACTCCAACATCAACTGCCGCTCCCGGAACTGGTATCCTCCTCATGATCGAAGTCATCATAGCTTCGAACATGGCTGCATAATCAGCAGTCTCTTCAGTAGCACGGCCTTCCCTAGCAGCTGGTCTCCCTCTTCGACTCATTCTCAATATCTATAAAAAGGAATGATTAGAACATCTAGAGAAACAACTGCATAAAGGACTCAAACTCTACTAAGCTACTATATTATATATAGTAATCATCCATCAAAATACAATTACGTCTCTCATACGTAGTTACGACGGCGAGCGTTGGGTAAAATCGATTAACCAATGCTCTGATACCAAATGTGACGACCGCCCATGACCCCTGCACCGAATCTAGAGATAGAGCGCTGTAAAGTGTGCCAGGCGACCATGGACGATTGTCAAGGTAAGATTTAAAACAACAGAATCTATCGTATTACTCACAGCGCATGGACAAAATACAATAGAACATATGTATAGCGAAGCTTTACAGAACAAAATGACATCATATAAAACTCCATAATAGTTGAATACAAGCATCCACATAGTCAATACATCCAGCCTCACTACATATCTCTCAGAGAATACAAAACAGCAGAATATCCAGTACATATAATAAGAAGATAATATGCAACCCTCTAGCTCGTCTTCGATATCAGCCTCGTGAGAAGAGAACAGCACCTGTCACCTGCTACCTAGTCTGCCCGTCCCAAAATGGACGAACAGCCCAAGGCAATAAGAATTAAACATAAAGCCTTGAGTCAGACAACAGTCTTAGTGAGCAGTAAATTAACTAACAGCATACCAAAAGAGCAATAAGGAAAAGGAATAGGAATACAACCCTCCCACTCCAACCTCATTCTACAGTGATAGCCCCCAGACACACACTAAGCAGAAGCAAACATAGCAGAGCATACAATTTAAAGTAAAGCTACTATCACTCGAGTCAAGGGCGATGTTTTCCAAGTACCAAGGCCTAAATCAGATAAGCACCCAGAAAATACCGCTCTTGAGTCCGAAATGACGTTACAACCAAACATCCATGACTCTGGCTATCACTGTTATCATTGCTTCGATATCACCGTTAATTGAATGACCGGCACATTCTTTCAGCCGTCCGTCAAGGGCTAATGGAAACCCCGGTTCTAGACATAACTCCCGCACGTCGTCGCAGCCCGTGCCTAGGACTATCGAATCTGCCCAGAGTACTCGACCATCAACAGTTAGCCGTTGGGACTATCGAATCTGCCCAAACGTACTCTTGCTTAGAGCATGCTAGAACCTTCAACAATGATGCTATCCAAGCCTCCTAGCCATCCTCCTCGACGACTATTCTCATATCCATTCATTATCCTCAACTCGAATCATATCACCGAGTTATCAACATGCTTGGAATGATCCCGTCTGGATTAGACCAAGTCTTCATCACATGATTGCCTCGCTTCATTACATCCTCGCAAAGCCTCATCTCAACATCACATCATCAAATCTATGCATAAGAGCTTCATCATCCCGCTACATATGCCACGAGCAGCTTTTTCCAATTCAAGAGCCTTTTCCTTAGCTTTTGAATCACCTTCGATCTAAATCTAATCATCAATCATCTAGTTCATAACAATCAATCAAATCAAACATCAATCCAAGCAATCAAGCATTCAAAAATGATCTAAGTAGACAATTATAATAATAATGGCATTTTCGTAATTAAAGAGTTGAAAGTCCAATAAGCATGAAAACATGGATTATATCTCTACAAACTTGATGAATGAACTTGCATAGGTTAACATATGATAAAATGGATGTAACATCATCATGAACAATGGATCTATATGGATCTACACTTAGGATGAAGAAAATGCATGGAAATCTCTATTTTAACACCAAATCGAGCCAACAATCCGATATACTCCTTTGGATCCGTGTGAGAGATAATCACCACTCACTAAATCACCTAAACAAATCCAAATCAACACGCTTCAGATCTGGACAGCGAAGGATGAAGCTTGATCTATCACGAATCCGCTTCAAACGAAGAAATCTCTCTTGAAAAGATGAAGATCTTCAACTTTAGCTCTTGAATCTTCAATCTTGATCTTTGGTTTGGATGGAAGGAATCACTAGATTAGAGTGGAGAAAAGAAGTGAAGAAGTGTAGAAGTCGAGCTCTAAAAATGGCAGCACTTCGTCACTTCAAAATCCGGATCCCAAAAATGAAGAGTAGCTCTCCTATTTATAGCTGAAATCCCTATCTCGTCTGTCTCCATGAGTCGTTTACGACTCACGACTCAAAGCCCTACGACTCAACGACTTAACACACTTCTGCCTTTGACTCATGACAAAACAGCTATCTCCTAAGTCGTCTCCGACTTATAGCATGCGCCTACGACTCACCAAACCCCCTGTCTACGACTTAAATGCGCACGCCTTACTTGGTTAGACGACTCAACTACTGACTCGTATACGACTCATCACAATGGCTACGACTCATCCACTTGCGCGAGTTATCACCTACGCGCGACTCAACAGCTTACGACTCATCCCTTAACTCGTCCACGACTTAACTGCTAGACGAGATAACCCATTCTACGACTTATCAAACAACAGGGATACGACTCATCAGATAACTGGGTACGACTCATCAAATAACTGGGTACGACTCATCAAACAACAGGGATACGACTCATCAAACAACAGGGAGACGACTCATCAGATAACAGGGTACGACTCATCAGATGACTTGGGTACGACTCATCAGATGACTTGGGTACGACTCATCAGATGACTTGGGTACGACTCATCAGATGACTTGGGTACGACTCATCAGATGACTTGGGTACGACTCATCACCTTAACTCGGTCACGACTTAACTGCTACAACTTAAGCCTTATTTCGCCCAGTCCTTAAGTCGCGCCTACCCCTTAAGTCGTTCAAACGACTTATCCTTACACCCTTAACTAGCCAAACCCCTGAGTCGCTCCTATCCCCTAAGTCGTATACGACTCACGACTTACACTAAGTCGTTCACGACTCAGGACTTAGCCATTTTTGCCTAAAATCTGAAATGGCTCAAAAACTCTAAAATTCCAGACTTTGTCGAACTTGTCGATCCGTAAAAATACGGGTCGTTACACTTCTTCTCAAGTTACTCCTCCTTCTGCTTCTTAACCGGGATCGCAAGAAGAAAAAATAGAAGCTCTTAAAGACTTGGACGATCCGGCTGCTTCGCAAGAACAGCAGGGGGAAGAATTTGAGGAGGGTGAGAAGACCCCGGAGCAATCTTATGATGACACAAAGCTATCTGCTTTGATTTCTCTGGGAAGTGAGTCTTCTTCGAAGAAGAAAGGGAAACACGCAGCTTTGAGGAGGAGGAAGAAGAGTGCTTTTGCTGGTGAAGAAAAAGTGGAAGCACATCCAGCTGCACCTCCGTCTCCTTCTTCCCCGACCCGTCCATGTCGGCTTCCGAAATTAACCATCAAGCCGGGTAAAGGTTCTAAAGGTAGCGGGAAGAAGGAGTAATGGGCTGGACTTTAGGCTTATTGTTTTGCTTTTTTGCTTTTTGCATGTATCGATCGGAGATTGTGCGGGTACCGGCCCCCGCTTGAAACCTGCACATGTACAAAAACTTTCATAGTATGGAATAAAATGATTTTTTTTGCTTGTACAAATTTCTATCTGTTTTTAAGAATGCATCTATTCCTTGTTTTCGCACAAGTTTCTTTATTTACTTTATATGATACTTGTAATACCCCAAAATTTTGTGAAAAATCATTTTTGTAAAACGATTTAATTTTGAAATATTTAGATTTAAATATGGTGAAATTTCTGGAATAAATAGTGTGCAAGTATATGTGTGCACGTGCACACTGAAATGGCACAAGAAAGAACTCCAGATTTCTTGGATTTAAAACAAGAATTAAAGAGCAATACAAACATGATTTTGCAACATGGTTATTTGATTTCTGAGATTTTATGGGTCATCTTAGAAAATAAGAAAAGTAAGTTTTACTTTAGATCAGTAAACAAATTTATTTAAAACCCAGAAAAGAAAATAATATATATATATTTGTAAACTTGTATACATATAGGTGCATATGTTTCTGAATTTAAAAGAGGAATTAAAATAAGCCTAGATAAGATATGTATACAAATATACATTTTTAAATACTGAAAAGTACATATATATATTAGCAAGTGAAACCATAACATTAAAATGACATGAAATGTGATACAAGTCAATATGCTTGTGTAGGCAAAAATAGCAAAGGGGATTTTCAGAAATAATTAAAATAAATAGAATAGTCACACTTTTGACATGACTAAGTGAGTGGCCATTTTCTGAAAAAGTAAAAGAAAGAAAATGCAGCCTTTAAATTGGTTAATATGGCCGGGGTAATATGAATGATAAATGCATGATGCTAAGCCAGGACAGAAATGGAATTCTGTTTCAATAAAACCCTAGAGGAAAAATGCTTATAAATAGGCAGTTTAGCCAGTAGAATTATTTTACCCCGAGCTGCATAAAAATAAGAAAAGAAGAAGAAAATATTGAAAGGAAGGAGAAAACACTCAAACAAGAATTTTCTGGATTAATAAGAAGAAACATTTAGGTGAGTAATCTCACTGAGTTCATGGCATTAAGACCTGAGTTGAGGCAGCCACTTTTTATATTGCCATTTATGTATTTCTGGTTTTGATGTATATGATTTCATCAATGCTTTTTGGATGTTTTATTTTAAATCTGATATGATTTAATATGGATGATTTTGATGATCTTTGATTGGTTGAGACATTTGTCTTTGGATGAGTATCATACTGTTTTATTTATACTCATAAATGTTAAAGTTTAGGATCTTAAAAATTATATAGAGAATACTCTCAACTGTTATAGATCTATGGCATGGAAACCTTATAAAAATAATTGGAGCTGCATTATACTTGGTATAAGTGCTGAGGCTTGAAAAGAAAAATGTTAAGGGTGCAATAGAAATTTTCTAAGTGCTGAGCCCTTAATCAAAAAAAAAAACCCACAAGCTAAAATTATGATTGAACCAGATCTTGAATCTGAATCAATCATAAAGGCTTGCAGATCAGTATAACATGCCATGCCTCTTTTACAGTTGAAAATGTTCTTATATTTACTAAGATCAAGACATATTGACCCCATTTAGGAAATGACTGTCTGATTATTTCTGAGGGGAAATTATGCTAGAAGAAATTATGGATGTTTCCATGTTTGCAGTGACATGTTCACTTAGCATATTTGATGTTAGGATTTAAGACAATACACTAGTAAATAAACTAGGGAAGGGAAGGCCAAGATGACTGCTGGAATGCTTGTCATATTTGAAGTATGCAAGTTGGCACATGGTTTGTTTAAGCCCTGAGATCTTTGTGCAATGATGTGAATTAGTTCATTGCAATGTGTCCCAGTGATTCCTTAATAGCAGATGAGGCAGGGATTTAAATTGAATATTACAACCTGTAAATGAAGAAATAGGATTGTGGATATTTCTTAGGTTGAATGGTATGGAACCAAGATGATTCCAGTGAATGAAATTGATGCCAATAGATAATCATGTTTGCATGATTATGTATGCAAGTGAAGGAATGATAAGTGAATATATCATACCTGAATCAACTTAATTATACTATGTTAAAATATTTGATTGCAGAAATTTGCTTAAATAACAAGTTAGTACCCTTATATTCTCTATTGCTTAATATCATGAATGAATTGATGTTATTCATACCAGATCATAGATCTGACCCTTGTTTGCTCATGGCATCTGGGGTGTCTCATTTTAAAATGAGGCAGCCACTTATGTTCTTTCAGGTAACCCAGGCACTAAGTAAAAATGAAGTTATGGCTTTTATGGAGGAGTGAATGAACATGCTAGCTAGTCTCAATAAGAGTTTAAATTGATTATATCTGCATGTATTCAGGAAAAATATTATGTTTCTAAGACTTCCAGTCATGTAATGAATTCTATTATGGTTAGATGAACTAGTTGTATCATGTTAAATATATTGTTATGCACTAAGGTTTAAAATCTCAAAGGAAAAATCTGACTGGGAAACAATGAAATGATTTTAATTATTGATATGAATGTTTGGAAGAGAAATATGCACATGTAGTTGAGCTACTGTTTTGTATAATTTATATTATGTATTAGTTAACCTTGAGACATAACAGAGCACTGAGTTTTAGAACTAAAATCTGGATTTAGCAAGAAGTAAACTTAAAGGATTTTATTTTCTTTTTACTGAAATGCTTTGTAAATAAATCTGAATTCATTTCTGAATTGAATTAGGAAAAGTAAAATGTTTTTCTAAAAGCTTCAGATAGAATGAAATGAAAGGTATCTCCCTTGTTTTTGAACTAGCGTATAGCATATACAAGACTCATGAGTTAACCAGCCTCAACTAAATGAAGTATTGGTTGATCATGATAGACTGTATCTTGAAAATATAGATGCATTTCAAAGCATAGTACATTTAGCAATTGTTTCACTCAGTTTTCTGGAAACTGGGCAAAGGTAATGACATGTACATAAATACCTGTGTACATGTTGATAAATTGGGCAAAAATATAAATTTAAATTCTTAAAACAGTTGTAGGAATGGGTTTTAAAAATAGTTATGTAAAAAGAATTGTTTTGTATGTTAGGTTATAGGCAAAATCAAATATATATGCACAATTATAGGTAGGTATCAGATTTCTAACCATACAGGAGAAAAATAAAAAGAAAAACCAAAAATTGTGTTTGAACCGACCAGCATAGCACTCGAACTCGTGACCTTTCATGTATAAGTTAGGCGCGTTTCCATTACGCCTAGATGTTGCTTGTGTTCACTTAGGATCCACTTACTTTTATACTGAATTTGATATTATCCAGACTTTAACATAATCATCTATATTAAAAGCTTGTTTACCACTGATTATTACTTGATCATTTCTTAATCCTAATGACAGACTAAAGTACATGTTTCTAGTGGATATTATGGCCAAAAATCTGAATACAATAATTTATCTGAATTGCTAAAAATCTAAATCAAACAGAATGTTCTTGTACAAAAAATGAAGTATACACTCTGAACTTAGATAAGAAGATCACATACATCTTCATATGTATGTGTATGTTATTAGATATACACTGATATATTTATATTGGTAAGTTATTTTGATCCTGGATATATTTTGTTTATTGGAAAAAGAAAATGACCTTGGAAAAGATATTTGCAATGAATGATATATCTATATATCATCTCTTAGCAAAAAAAAAAAAAATCCTTATGAAATTAGGGTGGAAATAGGAGGGTCATTTCAGTTGGTATCAGAGCACTTGGTTGCATTGATTGTTAAGTATTATAGAAATGTATAATGTCTGTTTGTTTTGGATGAAATAATTTAGATAAGAAATTAGAAATTATAGAAGCACTCATAATATACTAATACCATTTACCCAGAATTTAGTTAGCAGAACATGGTAGGAAGAGGATCTCATCACAATGCAGGAACCAGTGCACCTCAAATGCTTGATATGCAAGAATTTGTGAGGGTTTTAAGAGATGGAATTGGGCATAGGCCTGAGAACCCACATGAAGAGCTTTCAAAACTACTGAAGACTTATTCCAATTTGGGAGGCAAGAGTTTTGAAGGAACAGAGAGTGTGATGGAAATTCAAGCATGGTTGAGAACACTTGATAGGATTTTCAATGACATGCAGTTGGATGACCAAAGAAAGAGGCAAGTAGCTTCTAGACAACTGAAAGGGGTAGCTTTAAGCTGGTGGGAGGTGATCATAGCTGGAAGAAATGAAAATGAAATCACTTGGAATCAGTTCAAGGAGATGTTGGAGGCAAGATTTGTACCAGCATCAGCCAAGACCATTTTGCTTGAAGAATTTATCAAACTTAGGCAGGGAACTTTGAATGTCACTGAATACACTCAAAAGTTTGAGGGGCTATCTAATTATGGAGCAATGCTAGTGGCAGATGAAGCATCCAAGAATGATAGGTATATAAAAGGGCTGAACCCAGGACTTAGCAGAGCTATGCTACCATATGCAGATAGAACATTTGATCAAGTAATTGATCTGGCTTTGAAACTGGAACAACATGACAAAGAAAGAGAGAAATATAGGAATTTTAAGAGCAACAACAAGAAGGATAAGGGAAGATATCACCCTTATGATAAAAAGAAGGAGGAGGCAGACAACAGGAAGAGTAAAGATACTAAAGCCAATGATACTAAGAAGAAATTGGTTTGCCATCATTGTGGAAAAGAAGGACACATCAAACCAAGGTGCCCAGAGTTAAAAGGAGGAGCCTTCAAATGCTACCTATGTGGGAAAGAGGGGCATATGAAGAGGAACTGTCCTGAGAATAAACAGCAAGGGAAATTGGCAACTTTGGAAGGAAAAGGCAAATCTGCAGTGAAAATTGATGCTGAAAATCATGGCCAAGTGGAAGGTACATTACTCATTTGTGCCATACCCATACCAGTAGTATATGATACTGGAGCAACACACTCTTTGATTTCCTATGAATTAGTTAAAGTGTTAAAATTAAACTGCAAATTGGTTGAAACCCCATTGCTTGTACAAAGTCCCCTAGGGAGTTCTAGTGTTTTGAACATGAATTGTGTGGATGTGGAGTTAAACATAGGAGGAAATATTTTTATTTCCAATTTATATGTTTTAAATTACCCAAATATAGGAGTTATATTGGGGGTAGATTGGTTAAGGCAATTTAAAGCCATAATTAATTTAGACTCATCCACCATATCATTGCAAGATTCTAGAGGCCAGAGAATCACAGTTCTATGTGAAATAGCTAAGGAAGGGAAATTGTATCATTTAGTTGACTTAGAAAAAGATCTGAGTGAACTAACCATTGAAGAAATTCCCATAGTTAATGAATACTTGGATGTGTTTGGGGAAGTTAAGGGTGTTCCACACCACAGACCAGTTGAGTTCCAAATTAATCTCATTCCAGGAGCAAGTCCAATAATCAAGAAACCTTATAGAATGGGGCCAAGTGAACTGAAAGAATTGAAAAATCAGTTGGAAGAATTAGAAGGCAAGGGATTTATAAGGCCAAGCAATTCTTGCTGGGGTTCTCCAGTAGTGTTTGTAAGAAAACATGATGGTACCTTGAGAATGTGCATAGATTACAGAGAACTAAATAAAGTAACCATCAAGAATAAATACCCATTGCCTAGAATAGATGATCTCTTTGACCAACTCAGTAAAGCTAAAATATTTTCTAGGCTAGACTTAGCATCAGGATTCCATCAAATGAAGGTTGAAGACTCAAGTGTTAAGTATACTGCATTTAACACAAGATATGGCTTATATGAATTTTTGGTCATGCCATTTGGTTTGACAAATGCTCCTTCATATTTTGTTGATGTGATGAATAGAATATTTAGAGATTATCTAGACAAGTTTGTACTGATTTTTATTGATGACATTTTGATTTATTCTAAGACAGTGGAAGAGCATAAAAATCATTTGCATTTAGTTTTGTCAAGACTAAGGGAAAATGATTTAAAGGCAAAATTTTCAAAATGTGCATTTTGGAAAGAAGAAGTGCATTTCCTTGGGCATGTCATCTCTGCCAAAGGAATATCAGTAAACCCTAACAAAGTAGTGGCAATCCAAGCATGGAAAAGGCCTAGCACCATCAGTGAGATTAGATCATTTATGGGGATGGCAGGATATTATAGGAGATTCATAAAAGATTTCTCAAAAATATCATCACCACTTACCAATTTAACTAGAAAGAACCAAGCCTTTGTATGGACAGAAAAATGTGAGCAAGCTTTTATCAAAATAAAAGAAGCCCTGATTGATGCACCAGTATTGAGAGTGCCAGAAGGAAATGAAAATTTGGTTGTGTACACTGATGCAAGTGGCTCTGGGTTAGGGGCTGTGTTGATGCAGCAAGACCAGGTGGTAGCCTATGCATCTAGGCAATTAAAGCCACATGAAACCAGGTATGCAACCCATGATCTTGAACTAGCAGCAGTTGTGTATGCTTTGAAACTTTGGAGACATTATTTGTTAGGTGCCAAATTCATTTTGTACACTGATCATAAGGCACTGAAATATTTATTCTCACAAAAAGATTTGAACATGAGGCAACATAGATGGGTAGAGTTCCTAGCTGCCTATGACCTAGATATACTGTATACACCAGGCAAGGCAAATAAAGTTGCAGATGCCTTGAGTAGACAACATGCCAAGGTAGCCATGTTGATGATGGAAGAGTTTAGGGATTTGTCTATACTTACTGATTTGGAAATTGAGGAAAACAGTGAGGAACAAATGATGCCTATTGAAGAAGGTAAAGGTAAAGGAAAATTAAGTATGATATCTCTGCAATCAGATTTACTTCTTAAGATTGGACAAATGCAGGAACAAGACTTAAACATGATGGAAAAGAAAATGCTCATATCAAAAGGGGAGGAAGTAATAAATTATCAAATTGATAAAAATGGTTATTTAAGGAATAAAAATAGGATGTGTGTTCCAGAAAATATAGAATTGAAAGAGGAAATATTAAATGAGTACCATAGGAGTAAGTACTCCATACACCCAGGTAGCACCAAGATGTATCAAAATTTGAAAAGAAATCTTTGGTGGAAGGGGATGAAGTCAGATGTGGCCAGATATGTTGCAAGGTGCATGACTTGCCAACAAGTCAAGGCAGAGACACAAAGGCCATCAGGACTATTGCAACCCCTTAGTATACCACAGTGGAAGTGGGAGGATATATCTATGGATTTCATAGATGGTCTTCCTAGATCTAAGAAGGGAAACACAAGTATATGGGTAATAGTGGATAGGCTAACTAAGGTAGCACATTTTATCCCAGTTAAAACAGAAAGAAATGCTCCAAAATTGGCTCAAATATTCATGAAAGAGGTAGTAAGGTTGCATGGCATACCCAAAACCATTGTGAGTGATAGGGATACCATCTTCACCTCAAGATTTTGGAAAAGTTTTCAAGAGGCTATGGGGAGTGAATTGTGCTTAAGCACTGCCTACCATCCACAATCAGATGGTCAAACTGAGGTGGTGAACAAAGTCTTAGAGGATTTGTTGAGAGCATGTACACTGGACTTTGGAGGCAACTGGGAAGACCACCTCCATCTAGCTGAATTCACCTACAATAACAGTTACCAAAGCACCATAGGGATGGCACCATTTGAAGCCTTATATGGCAAGCCATGTTTATCACCTATATGCTGGGTAGAGGCTGGAGAAAGGGCTATTCTTGGACCTGAATATGTTAAAGAAACCACAGAGAAAATTGGGTTAATAAGAAAAAGAATAGCAGCAGCTCAAGATAGGCAAAAGAAATTTGCAGATAGGAAGAGAAAGCAAGTGGAATATGAAGTGGGAGACTTTGTTTTCATCAAGATTTCACCTATGAAGAAAGTCATGAGATTTGGCAAGCAAGGTAAGCTTACACACAGGTATGTTGGACCCTATAAAATTCTGGAAAGAATTGGTTCATTGGCTTACAAATTAGAACTACCAGAGGAGATGAAAGCAATGCATAATGTTTTTCATGTGTCCCAACTTAGAAAATGGGTACATGATAAGGAAGACATTTTGGAAAAGCCTACCAAAATTCAAATAAATCCTGACTTGGTTTATGAAAAAGAACCAGTGGGGATTATAGCCAAGGAAGAAAAGAAATTAAGGAGCAAAACCTTGAAACTAGTTAAGATCCAGTGGAGTAGTGATCCTAATGACTGCACATGGGAGTTAGAGGATAAGATTAGAATGGATTAACCTAAGCTTTTTGCAAATTAAAAGGTAATTTTTTTTTCTGGAAAAATTATTTGTTATGCATGGTTGATATGGTTGAATTTGTTTGCTTATGCATATATTTGATAAGTTTTCAGAAAAGAAAAATGATGCTTACTAAATGTTAGAAAAATTGTGAGGACACAATTCCTAAAAGGAGGGGTGAATGTAATACCCCAAAATTTTGTGAAAAATCATTTTTGTAAAACGATTTAATTTTGAAATATTTAGATTTAAATATGGTGAAATTTCTGGAATAAATAGTGTGCAAGTATATGTGTGCACGTGCACACTGAAATGGCACAAGAAAGAACTCCATATTTCTTGGATTTAAAACAAGAATTAAAGAGCAATACAAACATGATTTTGCAACATGGTTATTTGATTTCTGAGATTTTATGGGTCATCTTAGAAAATAAGAAAAGTAAGTTTTACTTTAGATCAGTAAACAAATTTATTTAAAACCCAGAAAAGAAAATAATATATATATATATTTGTAAACTTGTATACATATAGGTGCATATGTTTCTGAATTTAAAAGAGGAATTAAAATAAGCCTAGATAAGATATGTATACAAATATACATTTTTAAATACTGAAAAGTACATATATATATATTAGCAAGTGAAACCATAACATTAAAATGACATGAAATGTGATACAAGTCAATATGCTTGTGTAGGCAAAAATAGCAAAGGGGATTTTCAGAAATAATTAAAATAAATAGAATAGTCACACTTTTGACATGACTAAGTGAGTGGCCATTTTCTGAAAAAGTAAAAGAAAGAAAATGCAGCCTTTAAATTGGTTAATATGGCCGGGGTAATATGAATGATAAATGCATGATGCTAAGCCAGGACAGAAATGGAATTCTATTTCAATAAAACCCTAGAGGAAAAATGCTTATAAATAGGCAGTTTAGCCAGTAGAATTATTTTACCCCGAGCTGCATAAAAATAAGAAAAGAAGAAGAAAATATTGAAAGGAAGGAGAAAACACTCAAACAAGAATTTTCTGGATTAATAAGAAGAAACATTTAGGTGAGTAATCTCACTGAGTTCATGGCATTAAGACCTGAGTTGAGGCAGCCACTTTTTATATTGCCATTTATGTATTTCTGGTTTTGATGTATATGATTTCATCAATGCTTTTTGGATGTTTTATTTTAAATCTGATATGATTTAATATGGATGATTTTGATGATCTTTGATTGGTTGAGACATTTGTCTTTGGATGAGTATCATACTGTTTTATTTATACTCATAAATGTTAAAGTTTAGGATCTTAAAAATTATATAGAGAATACTCTCAACTGTTATAGATCTATGGCATGGAAACCTTATAAAAATAATTGGAGCTGCATTATACTTGGTATAAGTGCTGAGGCTTGAAAAGAAAAATGTTAAGGGTGCAATAGAAATTTTCTAAGTGCTGAGCCCTTAATAAAAAAAAAAAACCCACAAGCTAAAATTATGATTGAACCAGATCTTGAATCTGAATCAATCATAAAGGCTTGCAGATCAGTATAACATGCCATGCCTCTTTTACAGTTGAAAATGTTCTTATATTTACTAAGATCAAGACATATTGACCCCATTTAGGAAATGACTGTCTGATTATTTCTGAGGGGAAATTATGCTAGAAGAAATTATGGATGTTTCCATGTTTGCAGTGACATGTTCACTTAGCATATTTGATGTTAGGATTTAAGACAATACACTAGTAAATAAATTAGGGAAGGGAAGGCCAAGATGACTGCTGGAATGCTTGTCATATTTGAAGTATGCAAGTTGGCACATGGTTTGTTTAAGCCCTGAGATCTTTGTGCAATGATGTGAATTAGTTCATTGCAATGTGTCCCAGTGATTCCTTAATAGCAGATGAGGCAGGGATTTAAATTGAATATTACAACCTGTAAATGAAGAAATAGGATTGTGGATATTTCTTAGGTTGAATGGTATGGAACCAAGATGATTCCAGTGAATGAAATTGATGCCAATAGATAATCATGTTTGCATGATTATGTATGCAAGTGAAGGAATGATAAGTGAATATATCATACCTGAATCAACTTAATTATACTATGTTAAAATATTTGATTGCAGAAATTTGCTTAAATAACAAGTTAGTACCCTTATATTCTCTATTGCTTAATATCATGAATGAATTGATGTTATTCATACCAGATCATAGATCTGACCCTTGTTTGCTCATGGCATCTGGGGTGTCTCATTTTAAAATGAGGCAGCCACTTATGTTCTTTCAGGTAACCCAGGCACTAAGTAAAAATGAAGTTATGGCTTTTATGGAGGAGTGAATGAACATGCTAGCTAGTCTCAATAAGAGTTTAAATTGATTATATCTGCATGTATTCAGGAAAAATATTATGTTTCTAAGACTTCCAGTCATGTAATGAATTCTATTATGGTTAGATGAACTAGTTGTATCATGTTAAATATATTGTTATGCACTAAGGTTTAAAATCTCAAAGGAAAAATCTGACTGGGAAACAATGAAATGATTTTAATTATTGATATGAATGTTTGGAAGAGAAATATGCACATGTAGTTGAGCTACTGTTTTGTATAATTTATATTATGTATTAGTTAACCTTGAGACATAACAGAGCACTGAGTTTTAGAACTAAAATCTGGATTTAGCAAGAAGTAAACTTAAAGGATTTTATTTTCTTTTTACTGAAATGCTTTGTAAATAAATCTGAATTCATTTCTGAATTGAATTAGGAAAAGTAAAATGTTTTTCTAAAAGCTTCAGATAGAATGAAATGAAAGGTATCTCCCTTGTTTTTGAACTAGTGTATAGCATATACAAGACTCATGAGTTAACCAGCCTCCACTAAATGAAGTATTGGTTGATCATGATAGACTGTATCTTGAAAATATAGATGCATTTCAAAGCATAGTACATTTAGCAATTGTTTCACTCAGTTTTCTGGAAACTGGGCAAAGGTAATGACATGTACATAAATACCTGTGTACATGTTGATAAATTGGGCAAAAATATAAATTTAAATTCTTAAAACAGTTGTAGGAATGGGTTTTAAAAATAGTTATGTAAAAAGAATTGTTTTGTATGTTAGGTTATAGGCAAAATCAAATATATATGCACAATTATAGGTAGGTATCAGATTTCTAACCATACAGGAGAAAAATAAAAAGAAAAACCAAAAATTGTGTTTGAACCGACCAGCATAGCACTCGAACTCGTGACCTTTCATGTATAAGTTAGGCGCGTTTCCATTACGCCTAGATGTTGCTTGTGTTCACTTAGGATCCACTTACTTTTATACTGAATTTGATATTATCCAGACTTTAACATAATCATCTATATTAAAAGCTTGTTTACCACTGATTATTACTTGATCATTTCTTAATCCTAATGACAGACTAAAGTACATGTTTCTAGTGGATATTATGGCCAAAAATCTGAATACAATAATTTATCTGAATTGCTAAAAATCTAAATCAAACAGAATGTTCTTGTACAAAAAATGAAGTATACACTCTGAACTTAGATAAGAAGATCACATACATCTTCATATGTATGTGTATGTTATTAGATATACACTGATATATTTATATTGGTAAGTTATTTTGATCCTGGATATATTTTGTTTATTGGAAAAAGAAAATGACCTTGGAAAAGATATTTGCAATGAATGATATATCTATATATCATCTCTTAGCAAAAAAAAAAAAAAATCCTTATGAAATTAGGGTGGAAATAGGAGGGTCATTTCAGAAATGATTTTTTTTGCTTGTACAAATTTCTATCTGTTTTTAAGAATGCATCTATTCCTTGTTTTCGCACAAGTTTCTTTATTTACTTTATATGATACTACAGTGAGCTCGTGGTATGATGTTTGAGTTTTTATTAATATAGCTATATGCCCCTATACCACGGCTCATTGTAGTATTCTGAAAAGACTTGTACTCTTTTTTTTACAACACTTCAACTTTCGGGGATGATCACATTTATTTGTTGAAAAGTGGATTCCCCTACACAGCGAAGCGAGCTTCTGAAGAATGTTTTGAATTATTGGGCATGCTTCGTTAGAGGGCTTTGTTTAACACTTCACCGTTGAGAGTAAAAGTGTGCCTCTGAAGAGGGCTTGTTTGATATGCCTTTGGGAAGAACTCTTCTGTTATGCCTCGGGAGAGGGCTTGTGCCTCCGAAGCAGTTTTTGCCTACGAAGAGGTCATTGTTTGAGTGCCTCCGAAGAGGGCTTGTGCCTCCGAAGCATTTTTTTCCTACGAAGAGGTCATTGTTTGAGTGCCTCCGAAGAGGGCTTGTGCCTCCGAAGCATTTTTTGCCTACGAAGAGGTCATTGTTTGAGTGCCTCCGAAGAGGGCTTGTGCCTTCGAAGCGTTTTTTGCATACGAAGAGGTCATTGTTTGAGTGCCTCCGAAGAGGGCTTGTGCCTCCAAAGTAGTTTTTTGCCTACGAAGAGGTCATTGTTTTGGTTTGCTAGGAAGTTTGTATCTCACTGTTAAGTAGGTCCACCGGGCAGACGCAAGTTTCCTGACTGGATGTATGTTTGCACAAACGATCGCAATCAAGTAATCAAGGGCCTGGAACCTTCTATCTTGGGAGGGTGCCCCCTTCTTGGGTGAGAGATAAGACTCCCTTTTGGCTGTTCTTGTCTGCTTATCCGTGTCTTTGCATCAACTGTCATAGCACGATTCCTCGTTATCATTCTCAAGTTTCTATTCTTTTCTTTGACAAGCTGTTCGATTTTTCCAGAAAAGTGTATTTCGTGGTCGACTGATTCCACGGGCAGACGCAAGCCACTTAACCAGACGTCTGGTTGTACAAACGATCATATTCAGTTAGCAAGGGCCTGGTGCCTTCCTTTTGGGAAGGTGCCCCTTTGGTGGAATCACCAACCATTTGTGGGGATTGGGTCTGGAATTTTTGTGGCCTGACATTGGTTTGTTGAGTGATTTATGGGAATCGCTTGGGTTTATGATTGCCTGCAATATTAAATCGATATTTTAGCAATATATTTAAGATATTTGCACATCGAAATGAGATAGGCAATTTGAAATAGTAAAAGTCACAAGATTTATAGTGGTTCGGCCAAAAATTCGGCCTACATCCACTTTATAGCTTTTATTATCACTTTGCTCTGCTTTTACAATGGTTTACAATACAAGTATAATACATTCATAATCATTTTACAAATTTGAGCATTGCTCTTAAGTAAAATATGGACGCAAGTGATTGCTATTCCAGGCTCTTGGGATTGAATCTCCTTCGACAGTTGTGAGTTTGAAAGTGCCATCGAGAAGTTTTTTGCCTATGACATACGGCCCTTCCCAGTTTGGCCCAAATAATCCCGTTGCTGTCATGATTCTTTTCAAGACTAAATCTCCAATTTCAAAGCTGCGTTGGCGAACTTTAGAATTGAAGTGCCTGGCTATCCTTTGCTGTTGGGCTGCAACTCTGAGTTCAGCTTCTTTTCTTCTTTCATCAAGCAAATCAAGTGCTTCCAATTGCAGCTTTTCATTTTCAACTTGGTTGAAATGAACTCTCCTGTGTGAGGGGACTTCTATTTCCACTGGAATCATTGCTTCTGATCCATATGCCAATGAGAACGAAGTGTGCCCAGTCGCAGTATTGTGGGTAGTCCTATATCCCCATAGTGCTAGTGGCAGCTTATCAACCCAACCAACTTTTGCTTTCTCCAGTTGCTTTTTGATGGTTGATTTGATGATTTTGTTCACTGCTTCCACTTGCCCGTTTGCCTGCGGATGAGCTACTGCTGAGAAGATTTTTCGAATTTTGAATCGTCTGCAAAATTCCTAGAATTCTTCACTTTCAAATTGAGTACCATTGTCTGTTATTATTTTCTGAGGCACTCCATACCTGCAAATGATATTTTTAGTCACAAAATTTATCATCTTTTTGGAGGTAATAGTAGCCAATGGTTCAGCTTTAGCCCATTTAGTGAAATAATCAACAGCAACAATGGCATATTTTATTACGGATCTGGCAATCGGCATAGGCCCAATAAGATCTATTCCCCAAATGGCGAATGGCCACGGACTGACCATCTGTGTTAGCGAGGTGGAAGGTGCTCTTGGGATTTTTGCAAATCTCTGGCATCTATCGCACTTTCGAGAATAGTTAGCAGCATCTCGATTAATATCTGGCCAAAAATAACCATAGCGAAGAATTTTCTTTGCAAGAGTTTGACCACCTGAATGATCTCCACACTCTCCTCCATGCACCTCAGCCAAGATTGTATTAGCCTCTTCTTTAGTTACACATCGGAGTAGTGGCATCGAAAATCCGCGTCTATATAGATGGTCGCTTTGAATTACGTATCTTGGGGCTTTTCTCAAGAGCTTTTGACGTTCTTTTGAGTTTTCTGGCAAGGTGCCGTTGGGCAGATATTCCTTGATTGGAGTCATCCATGATTCTTGCTCCTGTGATACAGCCATGATCCAATCAATATCCATCTCATCAATACTCGGAACTATTAAGACTTCTACAGGAACCAATCCCAATAATTGTGCTTCGCCAGAGCTTGAGTATTTTGCGAGAGAATCTGCCTTCATGTTTTCTTCCCGGGGGATATGGTTTATTATATAGTGATCAAAATCTTCGAGAAGTTCACAAGCTTTTGACAAGTAAGCAGGCAGATTTCCTCCTTTAGCCTGAAACTCTTTCTTGACTTGGCATACAATTAGTTGGGAATCACTGAAGATCTGCAACACTTTGATGCTTAGCTCTTTAGCAATCCTCAGACCGACAATAAGAGCTTCATATTTGGCTTCGTTATTTGTCGAAGGAAATTCTAATCTTAATGCATAACATAATGATCGTCCTTCAGGGGTTTCAAGTACAACCCCAGCTCCTGAACAGTAATCATTTCTTGCACCATCAACATATAATTTCCATTGAATCGGAATATCCTCAGTTAACTCTTCCTCGCTGCCACCTTTATCTGTGCATTCTGCAATGAAGTCTGCTAAAGCTTGTCCATTAATCGCTTTTCGGGGATGGTAGGTGATATCGTACTGACTGAGTTCAATATTCCATTTCAAAAGACGACCCGAAGTTTCAGGACGGAATAGGACTTGCTTTAGAGGTTGATCAGTGAGGACTTTAATAGGATGAGCCTGGTAATACGGCCTCAGCTTTCTGGAAGCGATCAATAAACAATAGGCGAGCTTTTCTAACTTTGAATAATTCATCTCTGCCCTAGTGAACCTTTTCCTGATGTAATAAACTGGACGCTAAACTTTTGCGTCTTCTCGTACCAACGCTGCACTGAGAGCATGGGATGAAACTGCTAAATATATGAATAGATCTTCACCATTGTCAGGTTTAGAAAGTACTGGAGGCGTTTCCATATGATGAATCAACTCATCAAAAGCTTTTTGACACTCAGGAGTCCATTCAAAATTCTTCTTTCCTTTCTTTAGAGCATCAAAGAAGGGAATGCATTTATCTGTGGCCTTTGAAATAAATCGACTTAGAGAAGCGACTTTGCCGTTGAGGCTCTGCAATTCCTTCTTTGTTCTAGGGGGTTTGACTTCTCTTAAAGCTGTGATCTGAGCAGGATTAGCTTCGATTCCCCTAGCACTCACAATGAAACCTAAGAATTTTCCGGACTCAACTCCGAATGAACATTTTAGAGGATTCAATTTCATTCCATACTTTCGGAGGATCGCGAACATTTCTTCCAGATGGCCCATGTGGTCTACTGCCTTTTTTGACTTCACTAGCATATCATCAACGTACACTTCCATAGTCTTGCCAATTTGAGGCTTAAACATGGCGTTAACAAGTCTCTGATAAGTTGCCCCTGCGTTCTTTAGCCCGAAGGGCATGACTTTGTAGCAGTAAAGACCAACATCGGTGATGAAGCTTGTGTCCTCCTGATCTGGCTCATGCATCATGATTTGATTGTATCCTGAGTAAGCATCCATAAAAGATAACAATTCGTGCTCGGCTGTTCCGTCCACCAATTGATCGATTCTCGGCAACGAGAAACAGTATTTGGGGGCATGCTTTGTTCAAATCTGAGAAGTCGATGCATACTCTCCACTTCCATTTTCTTTTTTGACCAACACTGGATTAGAAACCCAATTCGGATAAGTGGATTCTCTGATGAAGCCATTCTCCATGAGCCGATCTACTTCCTCTTTCAATGCTGCTGACCTTTCAGGACCCTGGGTTCTTCTTTTCTGCTTTATGGGTGTGAACTTCGGATCAATATTTAAAGCGTGCACTGCGACTTCTGGAGATATTCCACACATGTCAACATGACTCCAAGCGAATACATCCAGGTTCGCTTTCAAGAATGCTATTAGTATATTCTGAACCGTCATTCCAAGTTGTGAACCCATATTCAGCACCTTGTTTGGGTCATTCGGATCAACAGGTATGGGTACCGTCACTTCTACCGGTACTACTCTTTTCTCTCCTCCACTGGTTTTTCTGGGATCAATTTCCTTTCGCGCACCACTATGCTCACTAGTGCAGGGTCCACCCCGTACTTGCTACAAGGTGGGTTCTTTGATGCGGAGCGGAGCTGCCGCACCTTTCCCCATTTCTCTCTTCTTTGCCTCTCGCAACTCTGTGAGATAACATTCCCTCCCAGCATTCTGGTCCCCTTTCAAAACACCAATGCCGTTATCAGTGGGAAATTTCATAGTTAGGCACCATGGGGCGAGAATAGTTTTGAATGCAACAAGAGTTGGTCTTCCCAAGAAGGCGTTATAAGCAGAAAATTCATCAACGATAACAAAAGTTTGCTTGCGGACCACTTTTCTTTCCCCTTAACCAAGTTCCACAAATAAGTCGACGGTTCCGATGGGTTGTTTCGGTTCCCCAGTGAACCCAACAATTTTTTGCGAAGAAGCTTGAACAACTGCCATCGGAATCTTCATTTGATCAAAGGTCTTTTTGAAGAGGATATTGTAGGAAGCGCCGCAATCGACAAGCACTTCTCATAATCGCTGGTCCGATACCGGCGGTTATTACCAAAGGGTCCATGGTGGGAGCTTCAATCCCCACAGAATCTCTAACTCTGAATATGATGTCATCGTGACAAGTTCTTTGCTGTTTTGAAGGCACAGTATCTTCTAAATCAAAACAGTTTCTTCTTTCGGGGCGTGTCTCAGAGCATGAGCATACCTCTCCATTTCTCCCCAATTTCTGCCTGCTGGGTGAGGACCCCCTGTGATTACATTAATAACTGGCCTATCAGATTCCTTCGCCGCAGCCTTTTCTCCTGAACCAGATTGACGAGCAGGAAGTTGCTGGCCTTGAGTGGATGAGGCCGGATCACCTCTGTTTCTCTTAACATACTGCTGCAATTTGTTCTCTCTCAACAGTTCTTCAATCAAGTTCTTGAGATGGCGACTTTCGTTGGTGTCATGGCCGGGTTGGTTGTGGAATCGACAAAATCTTCCGTTAGGCACAAAATTCTTCCCGAGCTTCATCTTTGGTGGTTCAGGGAATTCAATGGCATCTTTGGTTGCAAAGAAGATGTTTTCTGGAGTATCGGTTAGAGGAGTAAAGTCCGAAGGCTTAAAATAACGAGGTTTCTTTACGTCTTTTTGTCCTTTCCTACTATTATTTTCCCTTTTCTGACCTCCAGATTCTTTCTTATCAGGAGCTTTAGCTACATTGTTATTTTGAATCTCAGCCACAACCACCTTCGATTGTGCAGGAAGATTCTCCAGATGCATAAATTCGTCAGCCTTCTTATAAAACTTCTCTAGTGAATTCGGTTCCTTCATTTTCAACCATTTTCCAAATTCGCTTGTTTTATCAATGGCTCGCATTAGGTAAGTTAGAATCATTCGGGGCTCAGCATTATTCACTTCGGCTAAGGCTAGGTTGAAGCGATTCAAGAAGGACTTGATAGATTCGTCGGAAGCTTGTTATAGACTGGACAACGACATTATATCCTTGGCCTTTGTAGCATACAATCTGAATTGATCCTTGAATTTACGAGTCAAATCAGAGAATTGATCCACAGATCGGACCGGTAGCTTTGTAAACTAGAGTAGAGCCACTCCTTCCAGATAGATAGGGAAATATCTGCATTTAATTTCATCTGTTGCCCTGGCACCAGTCATATGCCAGTCATATTTGTACAAGAACTGATTAGGGTCGCTTGTCCCTCGATACACCGGGATAGTAGGAGGAACAAATTTTCTTGGAAATTCAACTTTTAGAATCCTTTCGGTAAACGGAGTCTTGCTTGGAGCGAATCCCCAGTCATTTTCATCTTCATTCCTTTGCATACTTTCTTTCATAATCTGGCGAACCATTCCTGATAGATACTCCTCATCATCCAGAGGCCTTGCCTGGCAGAGGTCAGCCAACTTTTCGAAAGTTCGTGTGAACAAACGTTCGCGAAGAGGCGGTTGCGGCCTTGATCCTCCGGCTTGGGGAGGTGCCCCTTCGGCGAAGCCAGCTGCTCTTTGAGTGATATCTTTATCTTAGGAATCATGAATTTCTTCAGCAAAGGTTGGTTCCTTGTTTTCTGGTTGTCGGTTCATCCCAAGCAGAGCGTTTAACCTGTCCATCATCAAAGCATTTTGAGCTTCCATTTGTTGGTATAACCCCGACACGACATCGTCAAGTTTAGCCCTTGTGACTCCCACAGCTGGAGTTGCCTGATTTGGCGCTGGAGAGGAAGCAGCCCTGTCATTAGCACCTTCGGATCTAGCAGATTTACTCTTTCTCCCAGTAGCCATGATTTCCAATAAACTTTAGGTTTTTAAGGAGATTCTTTCAACAAATTTTTGCGAAGCAATGGTGAGATCCACCTAAGTTCGATCCTTCTCAGTGAAAGCACCAAAATGTTAACGTAAAAATCGACGCTAACACCCCGGTGTAAGTATTAGTAATGTGAAAGCACCACCCACTTCTGGCGGGAATTGAAATAAGCAGGAAAAGTAAAGAGACAGCAATTTTATAGTGGTTCGGCTCGAAATTAAGCCTACGTCCACTTTATCTTCTTTATTAATGATGCGGTTACAACTCTTTACAATATGCTTCGATTACAACAAAATTTAGAAGAGCAACTAGAATTTCGATGTAAGAGAGCTTTGTGAATCCATGTCGGATGAGTTAAGTCTTCTCTTCAAGTTCATTGAAGTGTCTTCGGTGTTTGAAGTGTCGGGTGAGTAGAGAAAGCAGCAGAGTATCGGCGCTTCAGAGAATGAGCAAAAAGTCCCCTTTTAGTTAGAGCTAGGGCTGTATTAATAGGGGAGATTCTGGACTGGGTCGTAGGTCGCACACGGCCTAGGGTAGGTCGAAGGTCGCACACGACTTAAGGAGCATGGGTTAACACTTAGCAGGAGCGCACTTGTCTGTTTGAAATACTTTGGCAAGTCATAGGTCGCGAACGACCTAGGAGGAAGCGGTGTAAGTGGAGCGGCATAGGAATCTGTCTTCGTCTTCTTAGGTCGCAAGCGACCTATCATAGGTCGTGGGTCGCGAGCAGCTTTAAAGTTATGGTGGGATAGGATTGCACACAGCTCTGGAACGGGTTAGTAAGTTGTAGGTCATGGGCGACCTAGGGGAGTAGTTGCCGACCTAACAACGCTGAGACATGAATGTAGCGACCTAGGCTAAGTCGTTAACTTGTTATGTCGCTTAGCTTATTAGGTCGTTAAGTCGTAGATTCTCTTAGGTCGGTAGGTTGCCACCTGTTAGGTCGCTTAGTAGTGTTCCATCTTTTAAGCCGTTGGAGCTTTTAGGTCGCTGAGGACTGGAGCCACTAGGTCGCTAACCCCTTAAGTCATTAGGTCGTTTCTGTAGTTAGGTCATTAGAGACTTTAGGTCGTTAGGTCGCTGCATCCTTTAGGCCGTTAGGTTGCTGCATCTTTTAGGTCGCTAGAGTTAGGTCGCAAATTTTTAGGTCTCTTCAAAAAGAGGAGTTAACACTTGAGCCACTAGGTCGCTAACCCCTTAAGTCATTAGGTCGTTTCTGTAGTTAGGTCGTTAGAGACTTTAGGTCGTTAGGTCGCTGCATCCTTTAGGCCGTTAGGTCGTTGCATCTTTTAGGTCGCTAGGTCGTTGGAGGAGTTAGGTCGCTTCAAAAAGAGGAGTTAACACGAAGCTCAACAGAACGGGGTATAGTCCTCCACGCAGACAATGAGACATCGCATATCGCTAGTCTAAACCTCAAAATGATCGTCATAGATTAATAAAAGTGTAAATTACACCAAGCTAGTAAATAGATGAGTTTAGCTTTATGTCCCATAACCATTGGCTTAACTTAAATATTTACAAACAAATTGTAGATTTCCACTCGAAAATTGTCACAAGATTTCAATTGAACAAGTCTAAGAACTAACCGACGAAGTAAATGCAAGCGTTTCATACCACTTGTTTTGCTAAGTCGTTTAATTGGATTTCTCATACGAATGAGGTAAAAGTTTGTATATACTAATAGATTGGAAAATGGTTTTAAAAACGAGCTTTGTATTAAAATAATGTTGAAATCATTTTTGTGAAAGAGTTTGAGTATTTACTACTAGTATAGAAACCTTTGTATTTTAAAGTGACAAATCATAGAAACGATTGTATAAAAACAATCTATCACCAAAAGTTCACATTCGACGACGTGAATTAAAACCATGAAAATCGATATCAAATCCATCAAATAGATATTCCCAAAAATCCAGAAAAGAAGTCATCAAAGTCGATAATAAATGACAACAACTAACCTGATCAACAAAAAACGATAAAAATTGGAAATTTGCATAAAAACAGGCAAATTGGCTAATTTTAATAATGCCAGACGTCTGGTGGTCCTCCCAGACATCTAAGCTAAAGGTCTAGAATTTTTCCAGATCACTCAGATGTCTGAGCCGTAGGTCTGGAATGTGTATTCCTTTGCCTCAAACGTCTGAGTGTTTTCCGAGACGTTTGAGCTGAAGCTCTGGGCAAAATTTGCCTAGGCCATTGATGGCCAAATCAACTCGGATGCGATCGAATGAGCGATGGTGGCTAGGGATTTATGCCAAATGACAACCCAGCCCTATAGGCTCTTCAATACACTCCATATAACATGTCCAAACATCCGTAGTAGGATTTTCATAGATTTTGACTTCAAAATACAAAAATTGAAAATTCACCAATCCAATTCAATTCAAAAGCAATTGAACATGAAATAAATGTTAGGTATTCATACCTAACAATAATGAAAGCTATAGATATAGATGTGAGTTCAAGAACTCACCTTTAAATTCAAAAACAAGGAATGAGAAGCTCTAAAACAATTCAAGATCAATCTCTCTTCAACTTCACTTCAAGAACCTTCAATCTATGATCAAATGCAAAGTTTTTCCTAAGTTAGGTCATAGGAAAAATTAAGAATTGAAGAGGAATTGAGATGGAGAAGATGAAGAGCATGCTTACCTAAGCTTCTCCTTGATTTTGGAACTTGGATTTGAATTTCCTAATAATCTAGGATTTAGGAATTTTAATTTCCTATCTTTCCCCTTTTTCCCTTTAGCTTGAGTGTTAGAAAATTATGAGTAGAATGAATGAAGAGGAGTGGAGTGGGAGGTATTTGGTAGAAGGTTTGGGGTTCTCTTATTGGGTTAGTGGACTAGAACACAAACCAAAGCCCAAACAAAGTACCAAAATCTTAATCAACTCCAAACATATCGATGTTTATACTCAAAAAAGTTGTAAACGTTGTTTTGAACTCAATGGAAGTGGTCTCGAGTCCGGATTCGACTGTTTACAAAAAGTCACATTTTGGGCTTTAAATTCAACAAACGATGCTATATTTAAATAAAATATTTAAATATATAATCGTAAAATATGCGGGTTTTTATAGTACTCATTATGATTCTTATGAGTGGCTCATTATGTCATTCGGTTTGACGAACCCTCCAGCTTATTTCATTCATCTTATGAATCAAGTATTCTACGAATATCTCGATGAGTCCGTCCTTGTATTCATTGATTATGGGTGAAAACAGCAATTTAAAATTGCAAATCTTTCTAATAAGATATATTTATAAGTATAATTGGATTATGTTCTTAAAATGAGCAAAGAATGTTCGTAAAATTTTCAAGAGACATGTTTATCATATAGAAGATGATTTTGTGTTGTATTGCCCATTGAGTGCTTTAAGAATTCTGGTCGATGCGTCTGATCAATGTTATCGATAGGAGTCTCCTAAACGCTATGATGAGACAGTCAGACACAGCAAATTGACTTGTAATAAGTAATTTTTTTTTAAATAGATAGAGACATAAAGTTAATCATAATTTTGAGTGTCTTAGCTTTTCAGGAAAGAGGATCATGAAATAAATGATTTAGTATAGAAGCTGCTTTTTAAAAAAAAAATAAAAGAACTCCTTTCCGATGCTCCTATTCTTGTGATTCCCGAAGAGAACCAAGACTTCACTGTTTGTATCGATGCTAGTCATATTGGTTTGGGTGCCATTCTCATGCAAAAGGGAACGTGTTATCGCTTATGCTTCTAGACAATTAAAGCCTACCGAGATTAGATATGCCACTCATGATCTAGAACTCGCGGCCATTGTTTTCGCTCTTAGAATTTGGCATCATTATCTTTTGGGAGAGAAATTTGTTCTCTGCGTCGATCATAAATCTTTGAAGTATTTATTTTCTCAAAAGGAACTTAATTTGCGTCAACAACGTTGGCTCGAATTCCTCACATCTTATGATCTTGATATTCTCTATACTCTCGGAAAGGGAAATCATGTTGCCGATGCCCTTAGTCGAAAGCAACAAGCGGTTGTTTCCATGATGATATCCGAATGGAATGATCTCAAGACTTTATCTACTTGTGAGATTCGAGATCGTGAATTTGATTCGTGTTTATCTCTTGTTTTATGTAGCTTGAGGCTCATCCTTCTCTTTTAGACCGCATCCTTGGAACTCAAAAGCACGATCCCGAATTGGCTCAACTTAGCCAAGGTTGTCGGGATAAGAATAATGTTGATGTTTTAAAAGACTTTGAAATCGATGCTCGCGGAGGCGTTCAAAAATTTGGTAGATTTATCGTGCCAAATATTAATGATCTTCGTAATGACATTTTAAAAGATTCTCATCGTTCTAAATTTACCATTCATCCTGGTAGTAGTAAAATGTACGCGGACATGAAACGATTTTATTATTAGGATGGAATGAAATTTGATATTGCTAACTTTATTAAGCGTTGCATGACTTGCCAACTCGTAAAGGCCGAGCATCAAAGGCTCGTTGGGTCATGACAGTCTCCATGGACTTTATTGACGGTCTTCTCTATTCTCGTTTGGGTCATGACAGTCTATGCGTGATTGTAGATAAACTTATAAAATCCGCTCATTTTCTTCCCGTTCGGTCCAACCGGACCGTACCTCTTTTGGCCAAACTCTATGTCAAAGAAATTGTTAAATTGCATAGGGTTCCTACTTCTATTGTTAACGATCATGATCCATTATTTACTAGTGGATTTTGGAAAGGTCTTCAAAAAGCTTTGGGAACAAAGCTTAATTTTTGCACCGCTTATCATCCTCAGTCCGATGGGCAAACAGAGTGTGAATCAAAATCTTAAAGATCTTCTTCATGCATGTGTTCTTGATTTCGGTGGAAGTTGGGAAGATCATATTTCCCTTGTCGAGTTTTCTTATAATAATAGCTTCCGATCTAGTAGTGGTATGGCACCTTTCGAGGCACTCTACGGAAGGCCATGCCGATCTCCTTCGTGTTGGCTTGAAGCCGGTGAGAAGCTGGTTTTAGGTCCAGTTTTATTCGTGATTCCACAGAAAAGATTGACCTTATTCGTCATAGGATGAAAGAAGCTCAAAGAAGACAAAAATCCTATGTTGATAACCAAAGAAGGAAATAAGAATTTTCTGTGGGAGATTTGGTATTTATTCATGTTTTACCTATGAAGGGTGTTGTGCGTTTCAGTCGTTCGGGAAAATTAGCACCTCGATATATTGGCACATTTCCCATCATCGAACGCGTTGGTTCCGTGGCTTATCACATTTTATTACCGGCTCAATTTTCTGCTATTCATGACGTATTCCACATTTCTCAACTACGGAAATGCCTTAGAGATCCCGATTCTATTCTTGAGCCCAGTGTTATTGAAGAAATTGAAGTTTCACCTAATTTGACTTATGAGCAACATCCTATTCGTATCATTGCTACAGAGGTTAAATGCCTTCGTAATAAAGATGTTCCGCTTGTGAAAGTTCAATGGTCCGCAAATCCTAAGGATTGTTCTTGGGAATCCAGATAATTCATCGAGCGAACACATCCGGACTTACTCTCTCGTGCTCCTTAAGGTGAACTTCTCACTTCAAAATTTTCTTTTGTGTTGTTATGCCTTAGAGTGTTTGTTACTCTTTATTTTCATCTTAAGTATTGCGAGGATGCAATTTCTTTAAGGAGGGGAGTCTGTAACAACCCGGATATTTCACGATTCAATATTTAAACGTTTTACTTAAATATAAAGTCGTTAGTTGGATTAAATTCCAAAATGTGACTTTTTGTAAATAGTCGAATCCGGACTCGAGACCACTTCCATTGAGTTTAAAATGACGTTTACAACTTGTTTAAGTATAAACATCGATATGTTTGGAGTTGTTTAGGATTTTGGTATTTTCAATTGGGCTTTGGATTGGGTTCTAGCCCATTAACCCAATAAGAGACCCAAACTCTTCTACCTAATAGCTCCCACTCCACTCCTCTTCATCCATTCATTCCATTTTCTAAATTCCTAACACTCAAGCCCTAGGAAGAATGGTGGGAAGAGGAAACTAAAATTCCTAAGCCCAAGTTTCTCTTAGGAATTCAAGTTCTAGTTCTAAAATCAAAGGGAAGCTTAGGTAAGCATCCTTTTCATCTTCTCCATCTCAATCTCTCTCCAATTTTCTTAATTTTGTATAACCTAACTTAGAAAATATTTGCATATGATCATAGATTGGAGCTTCTAGAGTTGTGATTGAAGTGGCGTTGATCTTTCCTTGTTTTAGAGCTTCTCAATTGTTGTTTTTGAGTCTAAAGGTGAGCTCTTTAACTCACATCTATGTCTATAGCTTCCATTGTTGTTAGGTATGAATTCCTAACATCTATTTCATGTTTAATTGCTTTTGATTTGAATTGGTTTGGCGAATTTCCCAATTTTGGTATTTTGAAGTTAAAATCTTTAAAGATCCCATCCTGTATGTTTGGACATGTTGTTTGGGGTGTATCGAAGAGCCTATAGGGCTGGGTTCTCGTTTGGCATAAATCCCTAGCCTCTGTCGCTCGTCCGATCGCCTTCGAATTGATTTGGCCATCATTGGCTTGGGTAAATTCTGCCCAGGCCCAGGCAACCAGATGTCTGGTTGAAATTTTCAAACGTCTGGTTGAGGTCTCTGAGAAAATAATAATAATAAAAAAAATAAAAATAACGAACACAGGAAAAAATGGCAGAGCCTAGGGTCAGATGTCTGGTCAAACCAACCAGGCGTCTAGTCTTGTTGATTTTTGCCAATTTGCCTGTTTTTATGCGAATTTCCATTTCTTATCGATTTTTTTCGATACGGTAAGTTGTTGTCATTTATTATTGACTTTGATGACTTCTTTTATGGATTTTTGGAAATATCCATTTGATGGATTTGATATCGATTTTCATGGTTTTAATTCACGTCGTCGAATGTGGATTTTTGGTGATAGATTGTTTTTACAATCATTTCTGTGATTTGTCACTTTAAAATACAAAGGCTTTTATACTAGTAGCGAATACTCAAACTCTTTCACAAAAATGATTTCAACACTACTTTTAATACAAAGCTCGTTTTAAAACCATTTTCCAACCTATTAGTATATAAAACCTTTTCCTCATTCGTATGAGAAATCCAATTAAACGATTTAGCAAAACAAGTGGTATGAAACGCTTGCGTTTACCTTGTCGGTTAATTCTTGGACTTGTTCGATTGAAATCTCGTGACAATCTTGGGTGGAAATCTACAATTTGTTCGTAAATATTTAAGTTAAGCTAGTGGTTATGGGACATGAAGCTAAACTCATTTATTTACTAGCTTAGTGTAATTTACACTTCTTTTGATCAATGATGATCATTTTGTGATTTAGACTTGCAATGAGCAATGTCTCTTTGTCCATGTGGGGGACTAAACCTCGTTTGTGTAGAGCTTCGTCTCATTTTTATGGGCTAGCGACTCATGGTATTTTAACCGTTTTTTGGAGTTCGGTTCATCTGGCGTATCGTTGTACTACGTCGTTGTTCCGTCTTATTTGAGTTTCAGGTTCCTTGGGCGTACCGTTGTACTACATCGTTGCACCGGCTCTATGGGTTAGCGACCCATGGGATAACATCCCGTTTATGATACATGTGTTGGTGAGTTTTCATGCTCCCATTTATGATTGGCCTCCCCCTTTTATGATTTTTGGATTTTTAATTATAGATTTCTGGAATTTATGTTTCACCAATTTTTGCGGTTTGCATTGGTATGTTTTGTCAATATTTGAGGCTTTGTGAATAAGCTAAAGAATATGATATTCTTTTTGGGTATTTGAGGAGACTTGAGATATTGTATGATTTTCATTGTTATCAAGTATATACTTGTCACAGTATGGCATTATTGTTATCATATATTTTTGTCATATCTCTTATCCTATCTCATCTTATATGATATCTATAGCTAGACTGATCCGTTTATTGTTTTCCATCTTAAATAATACTTGGGTCAGACCGAGGTGTACCAGGTGCTTCTACCTGACTTCTTAGCAGGGATCGTCATCTGACTTTTGGCTAACTACTCTAGATTTAATTTTTGTCTTTCGTGTATACAAGATAGAGACTCATTTATGTATACATATTCTTTTGTCTAACACTTGTACCTATTCTTTTGTGATGTAGTGGACCTTGTATGACCACTACTTTGATGTACACTTCTTTGTGTTATATTCATATCTGTTTTCGCCTTAGTGATATGAATATATGTGCCTGGTTTTATATTATGTTTATTTTGTATTGATTCCGAAGGCCACATAGCCACTGTGTAGTAGATTTGAGTTTGGATTGGATATGTCAGATTTCCTCTTGAAAAGAAATGTGTGACATACCTTCTGACGTATCTGTTCTCGCTCAAATCAATTACACAGATGGTCGCTCCTCAACAGCCTTATTCTTTATGCTAGTCAATGACATTACCCTGTAGTGTCCTTGGCTAGTGTGAGTATAGAGGTGGGGCATCACAAAAAAGGTGGGTGGGAAAGACTTATTCATTTACCTGGAAGTGGCTGCCCTTTCATTAAGCACAGAGCTTGTGCATGAGGAAGCTTGGATTCAACCACCCGTCTACTACGTTACCAAGCGATTCATCGGAGCCGAACTTAACTATTCGAAGTTGGAAGAGTTGGAATACTACTTGCTAATAGCATTTAGGAAACTGCGAACATATTCCAGGCTCATTCAATCATTGTGCTTTCAAATTAAACGTTGAAACAAATACTGTATTAAACCGAGACACCAATATGACTTTTAAAGTGGAATATCGAGTTGAGCCAGTACAATGTAACTTAACATCCCCGAAGAGCGATTAACGTACATGTGCTGGCTTACTTCATCGTTGAGTTCACTATTTGAGATAATGAGGAGAAAGACATAATGATCACAATATCCCAGTGTAAATAGTTCTTTGATGGCACATCAAATGAATTTTGCTCATGAGTAGGAGTTGTGCTTGAAACTCGTGAAGGACCATCAATTTTCTATGCTCGGAAGCTAGAATTTCCTACAACTAACAACAAGGTTGAATATGAGGCATTGATAGTAGGATTGAAGATTGTGAAGGAACTGGGAATAAAACCTCTGCATATCTACAGTGACTCCCAACTGGTCATCTGCTAGGTTAGAAGGGAATATCAAGCTAGGTCATGAAACTTTCCCCTTGTCAAAAGCTTCAGAGTTACTCAATGGAACATTGCTTGATATCTCACATTCCCAGGGAGGAGAATATAAAGGCCGATTCTATAACACCCCACCTCTATAGCCATACTATCCAAGAGTATTACAGAGTAATACTATTAGATAATACGAAGAATGAGGCTACATGGGTTTACACATGAATATTCCCTTAAACTAACACTGGTAAGATCGAATGTTACTTACCATAAAGCGTGCATAGTATCAGCATAAAGCAATAAATACGCGTGTCTCCAGGACAGAACAATACATAATAAACAATAAATATCGAAATTCACATAGTCGATCGCAGGATAACATTTACACACGCACACATGATATAAAATATACAGTGTATATCCAATACACATCATAACGATATATATATACATAAGAGACTGTACAATACAGGATGATAATCTACAATACATAATATTTTGTCTCCTTTATTCTTAGAAATATAAGATGATCTCATAGTCCCTGTACTTGAAATGTCTCAAACTGAGCCAAATATTATATAAATAACACACCCGTTAGATTATGTCTATATCCAGGGTAATATGTTTGTAGCTTATTGTGTCAATGTATAATGATATGATATTGCTCACTATGTAAATAAATAAATTTTAAATATATATGAAAAATAAAGAATCACAATATCATATTCAATCTCATTTGTATTATAAGATTTCAAATCTCATAAATTATGCATAGAGATATCATCATCCCTCTCAAAGTAAACCATATCAAAAGTCATGAAATCAATATCAAATGGGTGAATCATCCATATCAAGAAAAGTATCATCAAATTAAGAAATCCTCAATAATAAGTCAATATAAAAAATAGTTAGGCTATCTCATATCGATGCCCAAATATCTCTCAATCCCATAAATAAAAATAACTTTATCAACATACCAAAAAGGATTGGCTACCTATTAATACATAATAAAAGATTTGTGGATCACCAACTCTGGACACCTATCCCAGATATAATTAATCTCCTAATATATAAATGAACTAGAAAAGTATGGATATAAAGGGGACTAATTACACTTTAGATTCATCCTATAACGACACGATATTTTGGACCATTCAAATCGACAATAATCCACACATGTTTGACTTGAATAATTCAAAATATCAGATGGTTAATTTAAAATTTGGCAAAACTCAGAATATACAATAAATAAATCAATCACAGAAACACAGACACAGAGTAATACAATAATACGCAGCGGAATAGATAAAATAGTAGTTCATGAAGCTACTATATAAACATCAGAGTTAAAATAAAATACAACAGAATATCTCAAATACAGTGAAGTCTTCAGTACGAATATATGACCTTTCCGAACAAATCAACTGGAAAAGCTGAAAGCTGAATCGATAGTTGGATCTCCAAATGAAGCTCCAAACTCCAAGGGTGAGTCTCAAATGCTGTATAACTCAGTCTGACCCGAGCGTAAAGCAAAACACAAAACACTCGAGTCAGGATTAACATTCTTATACTAATAAATCCAACTCAAGTGAAATATCAACTGAAATACAAGTAACTTAAAGGATGTTTGGGATAACCAACTCAGAATATACAATAAATAAATCAAACTCAAGTTATAAATCATATCTTAAATCCCAATTTCAATAAGTTTTAAATCGGTTTAATTAAATAAAATTCTTTACTAAATTCAAATTATCTTCCCAACCTTAACTTATTCAAATTATTACTAAAATCTATTTTGAAACATAAATTTAAATACTCAACCATACTATATGTATTAAATCAATCTTAATTAAATTAAATATCATTATTAAATCTATATAAATCATTCCCATTTATATATAATAATTTAAGGCTCAACATTTATTAAAACCATATATTTCTTTCCCAAAACCATAGAATTTTATTTCAAAATATTTATATATATGGACCAACGGTGTTTGTATTTATTTCTATCATATGGTTAAGTGATACGGATATTTATCATTTCAATCCGAAATTTAAATATATACGGGTAGATATCATATGGTTAAGTAACATATTTTCCAAAACCTGGATCAACTTAATTATGCGAATAAAACAGCATACGTACAACTTATATATTTGTTCCAACTTGTTAAATATATAGTTTCATAAATATGTTACTAAGTTAAAACATTTAAAATTTATTCAAAATATTTTGAAGACCAAATTCTTTTCAAAACATTTCAAATCTAAATTTCATATTAAATTTTTTTTAAAATTGCCTTATTCATATTTTAACATACATACCAAACTTATATACTTTATACTTCAAAATTTCTTAGCTTTTGAAAAGTTAACCTTGATTTGGAAGTGCTCGAACCTTCAAAATAGTTGAGGAAATCATTTTCAAATTCAAGAGTTGGAAATCAACAACAAATCAGTAAATCAATTTCAAAAGATAGGTTTATATCAAATTCGAAACTCGAGGACTGAACACCGGCTCATTTCAAATTGTTTCAAATACATATACATATATTTTTCGAATTTCAAATCATATTTCAAAATTTTGAAATCAAAATTGGTTTCGCAAAATCACTCGCGTAGCAATGCTACTAAAGTGGCCTCTCCCCCACTCTGAAACTTGAAAATCAATGTCGATGATGCGTGCACTCATCTCCGAAATTATTTTCCAGCGACATAAGTGAGTTCTAGACTTCTATTTTCTCAAACTTCTTTTGAAATTTCTTCGAAACTCATTAAAATCATTTGAAACATTTCTTATTCGGAAAATATTTTTAAATCATATTATTATTATATATTTCAAAATCTTAAAACCAATTTCAAAATACCGGAGTTCAATTCTCGAATTTCAAATTTAAAATCCTTCAGTTATAAATCATTTTTAGATAAATCAAATTTCTTATATAGTTTTTTCAAAATTACAAATCCTTTCGAAACCTCAAATCCTCGTTTTAAAAAAAGGTATATAATCTTTATCGAAAACATTTCACTTTTATATATATAATATAATCATACTTATCAAAATAATAATTTCGGTTTAGAAAACAATTTCTAGAATACAAACAAACCCGATTTTCAAAGGATGATTTAGGAATGGATTTCAAACAAAAATAGAGATTCAAATTAGAGGAACTCTTAATCAAATAGAATTATGATTCGAAGATAAGCTCGAACGAAGATGAGATAATTAAATTTCAAAATAGAAGATGAATATACTTATATAAATCGCGGGCGACCTTAACCGGGTCAACCGTGACTTCAGGAACAAGATCGATACAGAATTCCAAGAAAAATCAACATTCGATCGCAAGAGATAGCGACATCTAAACCAAAGATATAGAAATCTCCGGTGAATCAATGCCAATGGTGAAGGAGTTTCAGTCCTTCACAATCATTCAAGGGTTGGTGGGATCCTATTCTTATAAAGATCATTCGAAGTGGAGTTATGGGATACTCCAGAATCAAAAGAATACAAATAGGGAGAGACAAGAATGAATTTTGGAACCGTAAGAAATGTTCCAAAGTTCAAAGGAAATCGAGTCAAACGGAAGAGATTCAAACTCGAACGAAAGTGATTCTGTAAATAAATTTACTATATATGCTAAGTTTTGCCTAGAGCCAAAGCTCTGATACCAACTGTAACGACCCACTATTTTGGACCATTCAAATCGACAATAGTCCACACATGTCTGACTTGAATAATTCAAAATATCAGATTGTTAATTTAAAATTTGGAAAAACTCAGAATATACAATAAATAAATCAATCACAGAATCACAGACACAGAGTAATACAATAATACGCAGCGAAATAGATAAAATAGTAGTTCATGAAGCTACTATATAAACATCAGAGTTAAAATAAAATACAACAGAATATCTCAAATACAGTGAAGTCTTCGGTACGAATATATGACCTTTCTGAACAAATCAACTGGAAAAGCTAAAAGCTGAATCGACAGTTGGATCTCCAAATGAAGCTCCAAACTCCAAGGGTGAGTCTCAAATGCTGTATCACTCAGTCTGACCCGAGCGTAAAGCAAAACACAAAACACTCGAGTCAGGATTAACTTTCTTATACTAATAAATCCAACTCAAGTGAAATATCAACTGAAATACAAGTAACTTAAAGGATGTTTGGGATAACCATCCTCTAAGGATCAGCGGAACTATCTACAAGGTGGAAATATACACTATAACACCGTGGTCATTCCAAATTAATTTATATACTTCAAAACCAAAATATCATTTCATTTCAAATATATCTATTTTCCAAAATAGTATATATATATAGGTTAAATAATTTTAAAGTAAAGTATTTATAATTTCCTCAAGTCTCACAAATTGCTTCACATCAACTTCAAATTCCAAATTCAAATTTTTATTCAAAGCTCAATTCATCAATTCAATTCAGTTCTAAATATACCATTTAAATTTTCAATATATTTCAAAGCTTTAATATTCAACATTTTCAAAGTTAAATTTAACAGTTTCATATAGCTCTTGATTTAACTTTATTATTATTTAATCAGGGAATATTCACTTAATAAATTCAATATCATTTAACTAGCCTTAAATTTCATTTTTACTAAATATTTCCTTAAATTTATTTAAACAAGAAATATTCATTAAATTATTTAAATCAAACTCAAGTTATAAATCATATCTTAAATCCCAATTTCAATAAGTTTTAAATCGGTTTAATTAAATAAAATTCTTTACTAAATTCAAATTATCTTCCCAACCTTAACTTATTCAAATTATTACTAAAATCTATTTTGAAACATAAATTTAAATACTCAACCATACTATATGTATTAAATCAATCTTAATTAAATTAAATATCATTATTAAATCTATATAAATCATTCCCATTTATATATAATAATTTAAGGCTCAACATTTATTAAAACCATATATTTCTTTCCCAAAACCATAGAATTTTATTTCAAAATATTTATATATATGGACCAACGGTGTTTGTATTTATTTCTATCATATGGTTAAGTGATACGGATATTTATCATTTCAATCCGAAATTTAAATATATACGGGTAGATATCATTTCGACCCGTAATCCCAATTTCAGTTCACATGAAAATCGTTTGGGTTTATCATTTCAACCCATAACGATTTTCTCCTATCCTAAAGTCCGTTCGGGTATGTATCATTTCAACCCATAGTGATTTCTATACTAACAGGGAACTTGCAGAGTGATAACAGATATAGAAATAATATAACAGGCATAGATATATCATCAATAACAATATAATATAAACAGCAGGATATGGTGTCATATCCCACAGGTGAACAGTTACAGATAATAGCATAGATAACAATTTAAATAACTTCAGCAGCATATTTCAGTTGTCGTTTCAATTGAAATCAATTTAATAAATATAAGAACGTTAAATCGTGAGTGATTACTCACCTTTCGAGGCTAGAGATATTTGACGATGAAATGAATTACGTACCCAAGCACGAATTCCAAAGTAAAGTAAGATTGGCACGAATTTCGAAGAAAAAGCTGATGGGTAGAAATTCAATAGACAAGCTGAGAAATCGAAATAAATGAAAATAATCGAATCAGTTTGGTATAAATTGAAACAGATTTATATTATCTACCTATCTTCCAAAAATCAATTTTTGAAATATACACTTAAATATATATATATATATATCATTTCTAACTTTAAGAAAGTAATACATGCAGACAAATACATGTACACTATAACTGAACATATGCAACTCTACATATCCAAGCAAATATGCAGACCAGACTTAATATAATGTATACTAACTAAAGTAGATCAGATATGAGATGAATTAACATCTATAATATACTTTATAAGATCTAACAGGTATACAGTCTAATATATATATGAACCTATATATGAGCTACACGAAATACCAGCAACATCTCAACCTTGGAAATAATACCGTGTATTAAATTAATATATAACTAACTATTTCTAATATGCTTATATATAGGACTTACATACATGCAACAATATATATGCAGACATATATAAATATACCCAAATCAAACTCAAAGATATAAACTAATACATATACTAATATATACTTAAACAGCTTCCATACTTTACAATTTATAAAACTTATGGAGCCAACAGACATGTGAAAATATACATATATAGGTGGAACACAAACCAAAGCAAACACGAGAAAATATACATATATAGGTATATATATAACACATGTATATAGACTGACAACTATATGACTCCCTTTATAATAAAATATTCTGTAACATATATTTCATTTAAAATGTATGTACTATAACATTATATGCGAACAGTGATTATCCAAATAAACTTATTCTTTATATTTACACTTACTTTATTATATAATTTATAATCAAACTCAACATGATAAAAATAGATGTAAGCAAATATATATAACTGCTTACAACTAGCAGACTGTTTTTAAATCTATTTAAAATATTAATGTAAATAAGGAGCCTGGGAAAAACAGATTCTTTGATGCACCTCTGTTAATAAAATATGTATTGTATATATATATATATATACTTATAAACTTGAACATATATGGACTGTTAAATATAACAAATTAACAAAGAAACAAACTTAAACTGCCAAACAGAACAAAATAGAATTTCGAGGAATCATAATATACAAACCAAGAAAAATCAATATCTTCAATCAGTATATATATAATAGTTAAACCATTATTTCCTAATGTCGATATATACTATAACTCAACAAGAAATATATATACATAGCATTTAAGCACTGACTGACCCAAACTCAATATTGAAACCAATACAGAACCTAAAATCTATATATAACAGATCTTAAATGCAAAATCTATATTATATGTCAAACATATATAAATTTATAAACCTTATATATACTAATATATAATCACCTACCTAAATGCAGCCGAGGAGAAAAGGGGAGGCCGAGCAACTTGAAGGTGGCTCGTGGTAAGCCTCGGTTTGAGGTGGAGGACAGCGCTGTCGACGCGGTAGGCGAAGGAGTCTAACGGCGAGGGGATAGTGATTTAGGTTGGTGGGAGGGTGGAGTTGTGGCACGGGATGAAGAGTGGTCACGGCTCTCTGGGTTTGAGGTTGTCGAGCTCGGCGGCTTCAAGGGAAAGGAGGAGGTGTGACGTCTAGTACGGTGTGGGCTTGGCTGAAAGTCGAGGTGAAGTCACGATCAGTGGGGATGGTGATGAGGTGGAGTGGTGTGTTGAACTCGAAGGGCGGTGGAGTGGAGATCGGCAGGGAAGAAAAAAAGGTGGAATCTGGGAATGGAGAAGGAGACGAATAGATCAGAACAAATATGAATATGTGAGTTGGCTTCAACTAAATATCTGTTCACACCTTTCCTTATTATTATTAATATATAACGTGTGAAAAGATATATACTGAAACGGCTACAAATTTAATTATTATTATTAAACGTAAAGTGACCAGAGAAAACAAAAGACAAGGACGCTGATTTAAAATTTTTATTAATAGCTGGGAATAGGGAAGTCTATCCGTGAATTGGAAAATTTATTAAAGCAATTTATTTGGCTGAAGTTTAAAATTCAAAGAAAATAAAAGTCACGAATCCGGTATCGATACGGTTACCGGTTTCGCGAATTCCGCTGTGTACCGGACTTCAAAACACAGAATTAAATATACCGCAGAGATCAGCACGACGAGTCGATCAAAATGGTATACAGATATCATTGGTATGATTATCCGATCAAAAGTCGATAATCGGTACTAGAAATGCTGCTATTTTGCCAGAATTAAGATAAACGGAGCAGTAGAAGTCCAAATTTGGAAAAACGAATTTCGCAGTCTGATTCAGAATGGTCTGAATAAATTTTCTCCTGTTGACATATTTTGGTTTCGGAAAACTTTTAAATTCACTGTTATTACCCGGTTTGATTTGAAATAAAATTTCATAGGAAAATAAACTTCAATATTATCAGATGAAAATTTACCAGTTGCTATATTAAAATAGATGTATTCCAAATAATAAATTTTTATTTTCAAATTTTTTTGTTTAAAATTTCACAAAATTTCAATTAATTTAACAAATAAAATCACTAAAAGTTTAGGGTCGTTAAACTCTCCCCCACTCAAAACTTTTCGTCCCCGAAAAGAGAGGAGGTAGGAGAATAGAACAACCAGGCAGAAAAGGTAGGTTAAAAGACAAGATTAAACAATTAATTTGAAACTATATATAAATTTTACTTGAAATATTCATTTGAAAACTTCATGTGCAATTCAATTATCTTTACTGCTTTAAAACGTTTCAAAAACCCATTTGTAAAATTTCTTGCTTTCTTTATAAATACCATTTATATGTTTAAATGACACCTTTATAAAGATATGAAAACTATTTGAAAACAATCATTTACATTATTACTTATATTTACAAAGAAGCTATTTGAAAACATTAAATCCATAATTCATAAATTTATTAATTCTATCTAAAATACTTTTCAAATATTATTAATAAATCAATAATCATTTACTTTAAATATGTTTTATTTAATTAATAACTTCTAAAATATTTATAACACTAAAAAATTTCTATAAAACCACAATATTTAAAAGGATATAGTCAACAAGGAAAAGAAGGAGGACTTGGAAAAACAGAATATAGGTGAATAAATAAAGCTGAGCAGATAAGGTAGATTCAAAAGAATAGTATCGGGCATGAATAATTAATTCAAACCATAAGGATTTCAAATTTCAAATATTAATACAATTTCTTTGTTGGAAATACTTTTTATAATAAAATACCTTTATAGTCGAAACAAATTTCCTTTTGAAAATACTTTTATAACTCAATGTCTTAACAAGTTTATCCTCGTTCCTGTAGACTCTGGTAGTGCGTTGATCAGGTGCAAAACTAGAATTCTCCAGGTGCTTAGTAGACTTGTTTCAACACCCAGTGAAAATACTGGAAAACTTTTAAAAACAGATATGGAAAGTACAATCCAAACAAAAACAAACAAAACCTTTGTCTAACCATGGTTCGCAGATACACAATGGTAACGCCTGGATCCCCAAGGAAACAATCCATATCCGTAAGCTTTCTCAGCCCTGCGAGTTACGCCATGATGACTAGTAGAATGCAGGATACACAATGATTACGCCTGGATCCCCCAGGAAACAATCCGTACCCCCAAGCAAGACTCAGCCAAGCAGTTGCGCTACTATTCGCGACCTACACAGATTGCAGGATACACAATGGTTACGCCTGGATCCCCCAGGAAACAATCCGTACCCCTAGGCAAGACTCATCAGGTAGTTGCGCTATGCAGTCACGATCGTAAGACCATGGGTAATGCCATGGAATTCGAAGGACACTCGAGTATCATATCCGGAAAACCAAAAATCAGAGAGAATAATATCGATAGAATGAATCCAAGATGTGGCCACAAATCGGATATCAAGCAGAAGGCACTTTCCATATCTTTACTTCGAAAATATGTATCATATAGTACCTTTACAAATCACTTTCAAATATCGTACTTATATAAAATCCATTATATATAAGATTTAATTTTCAAATCAAATACTTTTCCAAAATCAAAAGTAGTACAAATCACACTTATATAGACTTCAATTATATAAGATTTCACTTTTCAAACTGAGTACCCTTTTCAAATCCATAGTTTTCGAATCAATTTCATACTCATACAAATCAATTTTATATAAGTTCGACAACTCCCAAATCAAGTATTTAGTAACACAAGGTTCTCAAATTTCAATTTGTCTCAATATCAGTTCAATTTCTAAATCATATACAATTTCACCAAATTATTTCTTCTCAAATTATATATCTTTAGTTCCAAAGTTTCCAAAATAATAGATTTAGAAATAAATCCAAATTTCCAAATCAATATAATTTAAGTCAACCAATTCATTTCCAAAATCAAATGTTTTCAAAATCATCTTATACTTACGTAAGGTCTATCTTATATAAGGATCAAATTTTTCAAAATAAATTTCACTGTATGAAGATCCATATGGGATTGAATATCTTTGCTTTTATGGGTTATATATCTTTGTAATTTAAATTGGAAATTTTCTTTTAGTAAGCAAAGATATTCTAACATGACAGCTTTCAATTTCAGCGTCAAAATATATCAATTATATTATAATATAAGATGTACATACGTCATCAATTCACAGAATCACCTTTGATCGTTCGCTCGATCACACAAGTTCGCTTTCGAACTAGTATTGTCCGTTCGACTTCCCTAATGCGGACTTTGATATGGTTTCTCGACTAGAAGCCATCAGTCTCCTTGCATAGCCATATACTATGATAGAGAATTCTAGAATCAAGCCCAAAATCCATATCAAATATTCGCCATCAAGAATCGAATGAAAAATCCTAACACGAAATGGTGTGATTCACCTCGAACTTGTGTACTCAAACCTGGATCAACTTAATTATGCGAATAAAACAGCATACGTACAACTTATATATTTGTTCCAACTTGTTAAATATATAGTTTCATAAATATGTTACTAAGTTAAAACATTTAAAATTTATTCAAAATATTTTGAAGACCAAATTCTTTTCAAAACATTTCAAATCTAAATTTCATATTAAATTTTTTTTAAAATTGCCTTATTCATATTTTAACATACATACCAAACTTATATACTTTATACTTCAAAATTTCTTAGCTTTTGAAAAGTTAACCTTGATTTGGAAGTGCTCGAACCTTCAAAATAGTTGAGGAAATCATTTTCAAATTCAAGAGTTGGAAATCAACAACAAATCAGTAAATCAATTTCAAAAGATAGGTTTATATCAAATTCGAAACTCGAGGACTGAACACCGGCTCATTTCAAATTGTTTCAAATACATATACATATATTTTTCGAATTTCAAATCATATTTCAAAATTTTGAAATCAAAATTGGTTTCGCAAAATCACTCGCGTAGCAATGCTACTAAAGTGGCCTCTCCCCCACTCTGAAACTTGAAAATCAATGTCGATGATGCGTGCACTCATCTCCGAAATTATTTTCCAGCGACATAAGTGAGTTCTAGACTTCTATTTTCTCAAACTTCTTTTGAAATTTCTTCGAAACTCATTAAAATCATTTGAAACATTTCTTATTCGGAAAATATTTTTAAATCATATTATTATTATATATTTCAAAATCTTAAAACCAATTTCAAAATACCGGAGTTCAATTCTCGAATTTCAAATTTAAAATCCTTCAGTTATAAATCATTTTTAGATAAATCAAATTTCTTATATAGTTTTTTCAAAATTACAAATCCTTTCGAAACCTCAAATCCTCGTTTTAAAAAAAGGTATATAATCTTTATCGAAAACATTTCACTTTTATATATATAATATAATCATACTTATCAAAATAATAATTTCGGTTTAGAAAACAATTTCTAGAATACAAACAAACCCGATTTTCAAAGGATGATTTAGGAATGGATTTCAAACAAAAATAGAGATTCAAATTAGAGGAACTCTTAATCAAATAGAATTATGATTCGAAGATAAGCTCGAACGAAGATGAGATAATTAAATTTCAAAATAGAAGATGAATATACTTATATAAATCGCGGGCGACCTTAACCGGGTCAACCGTGACTTCAGGAACAAGATCGATACAGAATTCCAAGAAAAATCAACATTCGATCGCAAGAGATAGCGACATCTAAACCAAAGATATAGAAATCTCCGGTGAATCAATGCCAATGGTGAAGGAGTTTCAGTCCTTCACAATCATTCAAGGGTTGGTGGGATCCTATTCTTATAAAGATCATTCGAAGTGGAGTTATGGGATACTCCAGAATCAAAAGAATACAAATAGGGAGAGACAAGAATGAATTTTGGAACCGTAAGAAATGTTCCAAAGTTCAAAGGAAATCGAGTCAAACGGAAGAGATTCAAACTCGAACGAAAGTGATTCTGTAAATAAATTTACTATATATGCTAAGTTTTGCCTAGAGCCAAAGCTCTGATACCAACTGTAACGACCCACTATTTTGGACCATTCAAATCGACAATAGTCCACACATGTCTGACTTGAATAATTCAAAATATCAGATTGTTAATTTAAAATTTGGAAAAACTCAGAATATACAATAAATAAATCAATCACAGAATCACAGACACAGAGTAATACAATAATACGCAGCGAAATAGATAAAATAGTAGTTCATGAAGCTACTATATAAACATCAGAGTTAAAATAAAATACAACAGAATATCTCAAATACAGTGAAGTCTTCGGTACGAATATATGACCTTTCTGAACAAATCAACTGGAAAAGCTAAAAGCTGAATCGACAGTTGGATCTCCAAATGAAGCTCCAAACTCCAAGGGTGAGTCTCAAATGCTGTATCACTCAGTCTGACCCGAGCGTAAAGCAAAACACAAAACACTCGAGTCAGGATTAACTTTCTTATACTAATAAATCCAACTCAAGTGAAATATCAACTGAAATACAAGTAACTTAAAGGATGTTTGGGATAACCATCCTCTAAGGATCAGCGGAACTATCTACAAGGTGGAAATATACACTATAACACCGTGGTCATTCCAAATTAATTTATATACTTCAAAACCAAAATATCATTTCATTTCAAATATATCTATTTTCCAAAATAGTATATATATATAGGTTAAATAATTTTAAAGTAAAGTATTTATAATTTCCTCAAGTCTCACAAATTGCTTCACATCAACTTCAAATTCCAAATTCAAATTTTTATTCAAAGCTCAATTCATCAATTCAATTCAGTTCTAAATATACCATTTAAATTTTCAATATATTTCAAAGCTTTAATATTCAACATTTTCAAAGTTAAATTTAACAGTTTCATATAGCTCTTGATTTAACTTTATTATTATTTAATCAGGGAATATTCACTTAATAAATTCAATATCATTTAACTAGCCTTAAATTTCATTTTTACTAAATATTTCCTTAAATTTATTTAAACAAGAAATATTCATTAAATTATTTAAATCAAACTCAAGTTATAAATCATATCTTAAATCCCAATTTCAATAAGTTTTAAATCGGTTTAATTAAATAAAATTCTTTACTAAATTCAAATTATCTTCCCAACCTTAACTTATTCAAATTATTACTAAAATCTATTTTGAAACATAAATTTAAATACTCAACCATACTATATGTATTAAATCAATCTTAATTAAATTAAATATCATTATTAAATCTATATAAATCATTCCCATTTATATATAATAATTTAAGGCTCAACATTTATTAAAACCATATATTTCTTTCCCAAAACCATAGAATTTTATTTCAAAATATTTATATATATGGACCAACGGTGTTTGTATTTATTTCTATCATATGGTTAAGTGATACGGATATTTATCATTTCAATCTGAAATTTAAATATATACGGGTAGATATCATTTCGACCCGTAATCCCAATTTCAGTTCACATGAAAATCGTTTGGGTTTATCATTTCAACCCATAACGATTTTCTCCTATCCTAAAGTCCATTCGGGTATGTATCATTTCAACCCATAGTGATTTCTATACTAACAGGGAACTTGCAGAGTGATAACAGATATAGAAATAATATAACAGGCATAGATATATCATCAATAACAATATAATATAAACAGCAGGATATGGTGTCATATCCCACAGGTGAACAGTTACAGATAATAGCATAGATAACAATTTAAATAACTTCAGCAGCATATTTCAGTTGTCGTTTCAATTGAAATCAATTTAATAAATATAAGAACGTTAAATCGTGAGTGATTACTCACCTTTCGAGGCTAGAGATATTTGACGATGAAATGAATTACGAACCCAAGCACGAATTCCAAAGTAAAGCAAGATTGGCACGAATTTCGAAGAAAAAGCTGATGGGTAGAAATTCAATAGACAAGCTGAGAAATCGAAATAAATGAAAATAATCGAATCAGTTTGGTATAAATTGAAACAGATTTATATTATCTACCTATCTTCCAAAAATCAATTTTTGAAATATACACTTAAATAAATATATATATATATCATTTCTAACTTTAAGAAAGTAATACATGCAGACAAATACATGTACACTATAACTGAACATATGAAACTCTACATATCCAAGCAAATATGCAGACCAGACTTAATATAATGTATACTAACTAAAGTAGATCAGATATGAGATGAATTAACATCTATAATATACTTTATAAGATCTAACAGGTATACAGTCTAATATATATATGAACCTATATATGAGCTACACGAAATACCAGCAACATCTCAACCTTGGAAATAATACCGTGTATTAAATTAATATATAACTAACTATTTCTAATATGCTTATATATAGGACTTACATACATGCAACAATATATATGCAGACATATATAAATATACCCAAATCAAACTCAAAGATATAAACTAATACATATACTAATATATACTTAAACAGCTTCCATACTTTACAATTTATAAAACTTATGGAGCCAACAGACATGTGAAAATATACATATATAGGTGGAACACAAACCAAAGAAAACACGAGAAAATATACATATATAGGTATATATATAACACATGTATATAGACTGACAACTATATGACTCCCTTTATAATAAAATATTCTGTAACATATATTTCATTTAAAATGTATGTACTATAACATTATATGCGAACAGTGATTATCCAAATAAACTTATTCTTTATATTTACACTTACTTTATTATATAATTTATAATCAAACTCAACATGATAAAAATAGATGTAAGCAAATATATATAACTGCTTACAACTAGCAGACTGTTTTTAAATCTATTTAAAATATTAATGTAAATAAGGAGCCTGGGAAAAACAGATTCTTTGATGCACCTCTGTTAATAAAATATGTATTGTATATATATATATATATACTTATAAACTTGAACATATATGGAATGTTAAATATAACAAATTAACAAAGAAACAAACTTAAACTGCCAAACAGAACAAAATAGAATTTCGAGGAATCATAATATACAAACCAAGAAAAATCAATATCTTCAATCAGTATATATATAATAATTAAACCATTATTTCCTAATGTCGATATATACTATAACTCAACAAGAAATATATATACATAGCATTTAAGCACTGACTGACCCAAACTCAATATTGAAACCAATACAGAACCTAAAATCTATATATAACAGATCTTAAATGAAAAATCTATATTATATGTCAAACATATATAAATTTATAAACCTTATATATACTAATATATAATCACCTACCTAAATGCAGCCGAGGAGAAAAGGGGAGGCCGAGCAACTTGAAGGTGGCTCGTGGTAAGCCTCGGTCTGAGGTGGAGGACAGCGCTGTCGACGCGGTAGGCGAAGGAGTCTAACGGCGAGGGGATAGTGATTTAGGTTGGTGGGAGGGTGGAGTTGTGGCACGGGATGAAGAGTGGTCACGGCTCTCTGGGTTTGAGGTTGTCGAGCTCGGTGGCTGTTTGCACCAAAAATGGTCACAAACCCCAAGTATTGTGAAAGCACCAGTGTGTGAATACAAATCAGCAATATTCAGACACAAATCTCCGATCTAAGCTAGCAATAAACAACAATCCAGAAACAAATCACAAGAACACGAGATTTATAGTGGTTCGGCTATCTCCGGCCTACATCCACTTCAATGATTTTTATCTTTTATTGATGTTCTTCGCTGATTACAGATGATTACAGCAAATACAATGAATGAATTTGAGTATAACAGCAATGGAAAGAAGTAGGATTGAATCCGGCAGAGTGTGGACGTCGAATGGCCAAAAGATCCCTTTTCTGTAGGCTTCAGGGGGCTATTTATTGGCGTAGGAGGCTGAGATCGCGCCCAAACTTCGGGAGATTCTTTCATGCACGTGAGTGGGTCCACGCGCCCGGTCCCACCAAGTTTCAACTCCATCTGGGATCGATTCGAAACAACTTCGTATCGATCAGAAAATGCTCCAATCGAGCTGAAACTTGGCAGGATTACTCTTTACCTTGTGTGGAAGCTACTGTGAAAATTTCGTTGCATTTGGACTTGTGGCTTGGGAGATATGATCGATACGAGTTGAAGTTTCTCGGTTGGCTGTCCGCTTCGAGTCCCTCATTTCGAATCCATGCCTTCGAATCGATGGTTGCACGTGATAACGCGGCAACGTAGCGCGCACTCCTCGCATCGATCCGCCCTTTGCTCCGAGATGACCGTGTCGACTCCATGAATTTTGCATTGCTCGTATCGAAGAATAACACGTCATCCAGGCTCGTTGACCTGATGGATACGAACAAGCCTCTGCTCATGGATTCGAGCATGGTCCCATGATGGATACGAAGCAACGACTCTCTGATGGATGCGAAGTTGTTGTCAGGTGACTGTTACGAAGCGGACTACTTACTGATGGATTCGAACAAGGAGCCATGCCGATGGACTCGAATAAGTCTCTCTGGCCAAAGGTTGATCGACACGAAGTCCATCGATACGAAGTGCGGCCTACCGATGGATACGAACGGATGGATTCGAATGAGAGGCTGCTCTGATCGTTAAGACATTGATGGATACGAAATGAGGCCCATTGATGGATTCGAGCTTCATGACCGCGGACTGACTCGTATCTGATCGATTCGAAGACTCTCTGATGGATACGAATCTGAATGGATTCGAACAGGTCGACACTTTGGTTTTCTGATGGATATGAACAACACCTTGTATCCAACTTGTATCGATCATATCTCATTCATAGGAACTCCAATTATCCTGAAATCTGAAACGCTGGCTCCCATGGCTTTGCTTGTCATGTCTTGTCAATTGTGGCCCGATCCGGACTCGGACAAAATTCATCGATATCCATGGTTACCCTGCAACGCATAGCTGAAAATTCATGACTAGTTATTATCGGTTTTTAGTCAGTTTTGGGTATCTAAGCTTTGCCAAAAAGTGGGATAACACTTTGCCCCCCAAAACATGCCTTTTGGTAAAAGGTGTGTTTTGATTAGTCTCAAATTGAATGTATTGAGTTCATGTTTAATTCAAAGCTTATAGCATTTTCAATCAAGTCCATGGCTGTTCGTAGTCGAATCGTTATCAATTTCTGCCAGTGGAAGTTTAAGAATGAAATTCTATAGTCTTTCCGGACTGTTGATGATCGCTCCGGACCCTTGCGAAGACCATTCCAGACTTAGCAGTCTAATAGAAAGATCCTATTGTACTCCGGCGTTGCTTCCTATTCCTTGCACTCTGGCCCTAGTTAGGGCGTAAAGCGATGTCTTGGTCGTTCTGGACCGATCGTAGCCTCTCCGGGCTCATGCTGGATCCCGTCCTGTCACTCTTCGGTGAAGGGGAAACAACGTTAAGTGGGTCGATCCTGTCGCTCTCTGGCGAAGCGACCCACTTCTTGCACTCTGGTTCAGTGTATTTGAACATTAAGCGATGTCTTGACCTGAATCGTCGGCCGATCATAGCCTATCCGGGCTTTTATCGAATCCCAATCAAATCACTCTCCGGTGAACAGGAAACGATGCTTAAGTGAGTCGATCCTGTCGCTCTCTGGCGAAGCAACTCGCTTCTTGCACTCCGGACTCCGCCTCTCTGGGTAGGATCATAGAGCGATCATTTTTATATTGATATTTAATGTTTATCCTTTAACTCTCCGGTCAAAGGTTTATTTCAAGAAATTCAAATTTATTTATTAAATTCAGGTCCTAGATGTTCAATCTCAAACACCAGGAAATTTAGACATTGCCTCTCCGGGCAGATCGGTCTATCTCCATCTCAGAGCATGCCTAGGGATCTCTCCGGTTCCCGTACATGAGTAAGTGGGATAGCCGTTTATTCTAAAAGCAAGTCTAATGAAATTATTTGGTCGAAGTCCAAATCTCGAACTTGGCCCTTGCCATCTTAATCAGTTGATGACGAGTCGTGATCCCGATCCAGGATCGTTTCTGTTAGGGGGAGGCGGTAGTTGTTCAGGCCTTACCGCCGTTGCTCGTTCTTTGACATATTGTGGCAGTTTACCACTCCTGGCATATTCTTCCACCTCATCCTTCAGGTGGCGGCATTCGTCGGTTGCGTGCCCATCCAGCTCATGGAAGAGGCAATATTTTCCGGTTCTACGCTCCCGCTCTGTGGGATCTCTCCTGGGTGGTTTTCGATAGGGGAGTTGCCCCCGAGTTTCAGTGTAAATCCTTTCTAGGCTTGCCGTCAAATCCGTGTATTGCCTGAATCTAGGCTCTCGGAATTTCTTCCGTTTATCAGGACCATCATGTGCGTCATCCTGCTTTCTCTTTCCTTTGTCTGCCCTGGACTGTTCTGTGGCAGTTCCTTTGCCTTGTGCAGCATTTACTTCCTGCCTCTCGGCTCGTGATTCTTCTAATCGAATGAATTTCTCAGCTTCATGGTCCAAGATCTTGTGGTGGATCTCTTGTCAACGAATCTTTGAATTCGGTGCCTTCTCCAACTCCTGCCACCGCCGCCATCAAAATCATCGATGGATCCGGGCGATCTACCGAAGCCACCGTTGCATTGAATCGCAGCAGAAAACCTTTTATGGACTCTCCGGTCCTTTTCTTTATCGAAGCTAAAGTCATCACACTCTTGGGTCTTGTAACATGGACCCTAAATTGTTCCATGAAGCAATCTACAAGCTCGCCCCATGTCCTGATCGATCCAGTCTTTAATTGCCTGAACCAAAGTGCAGCCAAGTCTGAAAAAAATAAAGGGAAACATCGTGCCATCACTTCCTCGGATGCTCCCAGTATTTCCATGTGTCTAATGTATCTGGTAATGTGCATGGTCGGATCCGACTTCCCGTCATACGGATTCAGCGTCGGTAGTTTGAACTTTGGAGAGTTCCTTGCATTCCTGATATTTGGAGTGAATGGACTCCGACTGACTTCCTCCAATCCTCTGCTAGACAATCCTCCTCTCATGAGTCGTCGCACTAATCCAGCCATCTTTTCATCTCCATCCTTGGGTTGCCCTCTTGGTCTTGAAGGGTATTCTGGTACGTATTCTTCGTGTGGCCCGTTAGCATCAGCATTGGCCCCAGCTTGTTGAGCTCCGTCTGTCGGCCTTCCAGCATCGGATCCCGAGGGTCTGCCCCCGAGTCCTTGTTGATTGTCCTCTGGATCTGCATTCTGTCCTTCATTAGGTTCCGCAATCCTAGCTCCTTGTTCCACATTTATAGCCGCTGTAGCTGGTCCTAGGCTCTGCATCCCTGCAGCTCTCATTTGTTCAAAGAAATTCTGCAGCATCTCTTGTTGACTTTTCATCATTCTTTCGTGCATCAGATTGGTCATGGTCTCCATTTCGTCTTTAGTGATGTAGATCGAAGCTGGTTCTTCTCCAGCACCAGAGGATGCCTCTTGACTTCCTCCTTGATGGCTTCTCTCGGCTCTTTGTCTTCTACTTGTTTGTCGAGTCATTGTCTTCAAATCTTCGAGTTTTCAAATCTGAACTTCGAATCTGGTGTAGCGGGTGCTAGTTCCTCTCAATGAAAGCACCAAAGTGTTTGCACCAAAAATGGTCACAAACCCCAAGTATTGTGAAAGCACCAGTGTGTGAATACAAATCAGCAATATTCAGACACAAATCTTAGATCTAAGCTTGCAATAAACAACAATCCAGAAACAAATCACAAGAACACGAGATTTATAGTGGTTCGGCTATCTCCGGCCTACGTCCACTTCAATGATTTTTATCTTTTATTGATGTTCTTCGCTGATTACAGATGATTACAGCAAATACAATGAATGAATTTGAGTATAACAGCAATGGAAAGAAGTAGGATTGAATCCGGCAGAGTGTGGACGTCGAATGGCCAAAAGATCCCTTTTCTGTAGGCTTCAGGGGGCTATTTATAGGCGTAGGAGGCTGAGATCGCGCCCAAACTTCGGGAGATTCTTTCAGGCACGTGAGTGGGTCCACGCGCCCGGTCCCACCAAGTTTCAACTCCATCTGGGATCGATTCGAAACAACTTCGTATCGATCAGAAAATGCTCCAATCGAGCTGAAACTTGGCAGGATTGCTCTTTACCTTGTGTGGATGCTACTGTGAAAATTTCGTTGCATTTGGACTGGTGGCTTGGGAGATATGATCGATACGAGTTGAAGTTTCTCGGTTGGCTGTCCGCTTCGAGTCCCTCATTTCGAATCCATGCCTTCGAATCGATGGTTGCACGTGATAACGCGGCAACGTAGCGCGCACTCCTCGCATCGATCCGCCCTTTGCTCCGAGATGACCGTGTCGACTCCATGAATTTTGCCTTGCTCGTATCGAAGAATAACACGTCACCCAGGCTCGTTGACCTGATGGATACGAATAAGCCTCTGCTCATGGATTCGAGCATGGTCCCATGATGGATACGAAGCAACGACTCTCTAATGGATGCGAAGTTGTTGTCAGGTGACTGTTACGAAGCGGACTACTTACTGATGGATTTGAACAAGGAGCCATGCCGATGGACTCGAATAAGTCTCTCTGGCCAAAGGTTGATCGACACGAAGTCCATCGATACGAAGTGCGGCCTATCGATGGATACGAACGGATGGATTCGAATGAGAGGCTGCTCTGATCGTTAAGACATTGATGGATACGAAATGTGGCCCATTGATGGATTCGAGCTTCATGACCGCGGACTGACTTGTATCTGATCGATTCGAAGGCTCTCTGATGGATACGAATCTGAATGGATTCGAACAGGTCGACACTTTGGTTTTCTGATGGATATGAACAACACCTTGTATCCAACTTGTATCGATCATATCTCATTCATACGAACTCCGATTATCCTGAAATCTGAAACGCTGGCTCCCATGGCTTTGCTTGTCATGTCTTGTCAATTGCGTCCCGATCCGGACTCGGACAAAATTCATCGATATCCATGGTTACCCTTCAACGCATAGCTGAAAATTCATGCCTAGTTATTATCGGTTTTTAGTCAGTTTTGGGTATCTCAGCTTTGCCAAAAAGTGGGATAACAGCGGCTTCAAGGGAAAGGAGGAGGTGTGACGTCTAGTGGAAGTACGGTGTGGGCTTGGCTGAAAGTCGGGGTGAAGTCACGGTCAGTGGGGATGGTGATGAGGTGGAGTGGTGTGTTGAACTCGAAGGGCGGTGGAGTGGAGATCGGCAGGGAAGAAAAAAAAGGTGGTATCTTGGAATGGAGAAGGAGACGAATAGATCAGAACAAATATGAATATGTGAGTTGGCTTCAACTAAATATCTGTTCACACCTTTCCTTATTATTATTAATATATAACGTGTGAAAAGATATATACTGAAACGGCTACAAATTTAATTATTATTATTAAACGTAAAGTGACCAGAGAAAACAAAAGACAAGGACGCTGATTTAATTTTTTTATTAATAGCTGGGAATAGGGAAGTCTATCCGTGAATTGGAAAATTTATTAAAGCAATTTATTTGGCTGAAGTTTAAAATTCAAAGAAAATAAAAGTCACGAATCCGGTATCGATACGGTTACCGGTTTCATGAATTCCGCTGTGTACCGGACTTCAAAACACAGAATTAAATATACCGCAGAGATCAGCACGACGAGACGATCAAAACGGTATACAGATATCAGTGGTATGATTATCCGATCAAAAGTCGATAATCGGTACTAGAAATGCTGCTATTTTGCCAGAATTAAGATAAACGGAGCAGTAGAAGTCCAAATTTGGAAAAACGAATTTCGCAGTCTGATTCAGAATGGTCTGAATAAATTTTCTCCTGTTGACATATTTTGGTTTCAGAAAACTTTTAAATTCACTGTTATTAACCGGTTTGATTTGAAATAAAATTTCATAGGAAAATAAACTTCAATATTATCAGATGAAAATTTACCAGTTGCTATATTAAAATAGATGTATTCCAAATAATAAATTTCTATTTTCAAATTTTTTTGTTTAAAATTTCACAAAATTTCAATTAATTTAACAAATAAAATCACTAAAAGTTTAGGGTCGTTACACATCCATTCTCTAGTATAGTCAACTCATAATAGAAACGAGATGTATATGCCAATCCACTACACACATAATGGAAACTGACAGGGGGCTGATGGCTCGTCAACGTGTAGCCTTGGTTACAAACCTACTTTGCCCTTATAGGTAACATACTGCTGACCTATACGACACGAAGGGCTGTAAGGCACCTACCCTATGAGTCATCTAACCTAAACCTTATAATGGGCATCAAATATAGTATACAACAACAATTTCATGGATCTGGATCGTGACCCTACTATCAGGCCGCCAAGATGGATTTTGGTCAATCTGGTTCACTTCCAAACCATAAAGGGAGTTGGATATGATATGGACGGTCATATAGTACTCATATCCTATTGTTATTCGTATATCTAATCATAGGCCATCATGCGGCTCTTATAAGACACCACGTGACTAACGAATACACATCGCAAGGAGTATCACCACTACACATGAGTGTAATCCCCGCCTGAGTGACATTTATTTAAAATAATAATCAAATAAAGAACATAATGGTGTCACATATCATCGCATGTTATTCAAATAATTATTCAATGCTTATACGCCCGATCCACACTATATGTAACGACCCAAAATTTTGGTTACTATATTTTAAATGTTTAATTAATTTTAAATATTGAAATAATTGAATTTTGGAATCTAATAATTTATAATTCAAATATAGGGAATAATTGAATATTTGAATTGTGAATAAAATGTCAACTAAATGGATTTAATAATTTTATTTAATCCTTTTTAATTAATAAATAATATTGGAGAATTCAATCTGTAAATTTATATACAAATATAAATAAGTTGGATTTAAATATCAATAATTAAATATTTAAAACTGTGAAATTAGCCTTCTAGGGCACAATCTAAGATTTCGACGAAACCAGTTCCATTGGATCCATAATACTGAATTATATTACGCTATCAAATTTTGTAGCGATCCGACGTATCGTTTGATCGTGCGAGATCGAAACACATTGAAATTAATATCGAAATTTAATATAATAACTAGGTCCAAAAAGCTATCTTTTGCATACGATCAAATTAGGTCTTGAAACAAGTTCCATTGCGTTCAAAATAGGGGATAACATTATAAACGCCAGGTGGCATGCCTCGTTAGGAGTTCGGAATTTTCAGGTACGTTTTGTTGAATATTTTAATATAAAATATTATAATTATAAGTACAATCTGCTTTATGCCATACTCCAGCCATACCCTATCATTCAAATACCATACCCCTTACATGTTGCCATACCTCCCTCTTCCTTTTAAGTGTTGTCTATAACAAAGAAAAGAGGTTTTCCTTATGATTTGCAAAGTTTAAAAATCCAAAACCCAATTTCCTCTTAGCTAAAAATCCTATTTTTCGATTCATTAAATTCGTATGGTGTTTAGCTTCACCTGAGCTTGCTATGGTGGTGTTCGATCCCTAGTTGGGGAATGGCCGTTTTGACAGAGCAGCCAGGGTTTGATTTATAGAGTGGTATGGTTGGAATTAGGAAGAATCGTCGATGGTTATAGCTTTTTCGAGCAAAGGGGCACATCGAATGCTCTGCCATAGGTTGAGTTGTACGACCTAGGGTGTTGACCAGGTTGAGGAATAGGTCACATTTGATTCTGGCGCGATGATTGTTAAAGGGTGTCGAGATGCTAAATATCGAGGACAGAAGGCTGTTGGCAAAGACGGAATCGATTTTCGTTGTGTCTAGCTACGTGTCGTTGGGTTGTCATGCACAGCCATGGTTTCGTTTCACTATGCATGCACGTTTAAATTGGGGAAGAAGGAGTAATAGAAGAGAGGGGTATTTTGTAAATATTGTAAAGTTGTTTTAATTTTAATTTTTAAATATCAATAACTTATAAAATTTGTAACTCATTCATAAGAGGTCAAAATCGAGTGCCATTTGCTGCGTTGCGATCGTATGGAAATTATCTTTCCAATTAAGTTGGTTTGGTCGGATTCTGAAATGACCGTAACTAATTCCACCTAATTATTTTTACTAGGATTTTTTTTACATCAATAAATCTCTTAGAGTCATTTAGCCTTCTTACTAAATAATCCAGGATCCTCCTTTTCTACTAATATATTTATATCAGTTCATCAATAAATATATTCACATACATATGAAGATGTATGTGACCCTCTTGCTTGGATCAGAGTGTTGTTTAGCAAGAGTGTATCCTGATTGAATTTTGAATTTCAAATCAACCAGCACATAGCTCATTTTCCATACCTTTTGATTTTTAAGTCAGGGGAATTAATCCCATAATCATATGCAGTTGCTACTTAGTAATTTTTAACACTTCTTTCCCTCAATAGGCAAATTAGGCAAAATCAGCAGTTTAGACGTCTAAAATTTTTATGACAAACGTCTAAATTTGATCTCAGACGTCTAAATCTTTATGACAGGCGTCTCAGAGTGTCTAAAATTGAAACAGAGAGTGAAAAACATTTTGAACTATATTCAGACATCTAAATTTTTTATGACAGACGTCTAAATTTGATATCAGACGTTTAAATCTTTATGACAGACGTCTCAGAGTGTCTAAAATTGAAACAGAGAGTGAAAAACATTTTGAACTAAAATCAGACATCTAAATTTTTTATGACAGACGTCTAAATTTGATATCAGACGTCTAAATCTTTATGACAGACGTCTCAGAGTGTCTAAAATTGAAACAGAGAGTGAAAAACATTTTGAACTAAATTCAGACATCTAAATTTTTTATGACAGACGTCTAAATTTGATCTCAGACGTCTAAATCTTTATGACAGACGTCTCAGAGTGTCTAAAAATTATTTCTTAACTTATACATGGATTTTCGTATGTCAGTTCTTTGTATATACATTCAATCCATAAATCCTTTATTCTCAAATTTTCTACCATTAGCCTGACTGTTCTTGAAGTTTAAAATTCATTTTTCTTAGCAAAACATCTTGTAGAAACAAAGCACATAGTCTCAGCTGATATATATAAGTTCAACAACTACAAAACAACAATTAACAATACATTGGTTTCTCAAAGTAACTTAAACAAAAGGTCTTAATCTAGTTCCTCATGAATGTTTGATTTACTTCAGCAAAGTCTTTTTAAACATAGCATCCAAATCTTTAAGTAGTTAACTCATCCAATTCCTGATCAACCATGTTCTTATTTACCTGCATAGTCACCATGAACTACCTCATACAAATATGTGACACCCAATGGTGCACAAACACAAAAGGGTCAAACTAATTGTCTGGTATGAATAATCTAACTGAAAACATGATCATATTCAATTCCATTTATATTCCAGTGCTTTGCATGAATAAGAAACTCAGTATCTTCTTTGTACATGTTTTTGTGAGGCATGTGCATTCATATCAGTGTTAAACAGATTATATATAGGTGATCACAATGACTTAATTCATAGAAAACAATCATAAGATTCATCAATAAAAACATCATAAGCCAACCAAATGCAATCATCAATTCAGTCATCATGCCCTTTTCAACTTTACTGGCCATCAGGGATTTTGCCCAGGCCTCTCCTGAACCTATTTCTAAAGTTCATTATCAAATATAATAGGTTCTTTAGCTACTTTCTCTTTTTAAACACACACTGCCTGGGACATCTCTCTGTTAACCCAGCACACTCAGGCCCCTGGGTATAAACATACCATGTGTGAGCTTGCAATGTTCCCCTTGCCAAGCTATATTTTGTAGCCCTAAGATCCCAAGTCCTTAGTTAAATTACTAAGTACTATTTCTTTTTTTTTCCATAACTTTGCTAATCCCTTCTGCATCTCACTTTTTAATCAGAGAAATAGAAACAATGCAAGCAACATGTATTCATCCAGAGTTTGGTAAGTTATATTCTCAGAAGCAAACATTTAATCATGAAAATAGATATGGTTTCTTAGCACATTATTTTTTACTATGAGTTTCAGTGGATCAAGATGTAAGTATATGGTCCTAAGTATTTTACTGGTTATCTTTTCTTACCTCTGGTTCAATCAGATTCATGGTCTGGCTAAACCACAAGTATAATTGATTTGGGTATTTCATAAAACATAGAAGCTCAGCACATGTACAACATTGCACTTCTACATTTTCTTTTGTTTTAATCAACATGAGACATAAGCAACAACACAATGTTACAGCCCCATACTTCTTTCTATCTTCAGACCATATACCCACCACTTGAATCCGGGGATTTTCATAAACAATTTTTTTTATAAAGAGAACTTATAAAAGAAATCACTCCATCTCAAAGCTAACCCATATCACAGATAAACATTTTGAACCATGAATCCATGACTCTCATTTTTTTCCTGGGTAAATCAGAGAGGGGTTCTATACTTAAACAGATCATTAACAAAACAAAGTCATCAAACCATAAGACATAACTTGTAAAAGAAAATGAATGATTAGTTCAAATAGGCTGCCTCAATATTCAGGACTTAATGCCAAAGTTTTCAGTGAGGTTACTCACATTAATCCTTCTTCTTCCTATGCCTTATGAACCCCTTTTTAGTCTTCTGCCTTCTCCTATTTTTTTCTCTGGTTTATGTCTTGTATATTTTTTTTTCTAGGTTAATGAAGAAAAATGTGTATGGTCTCACTATACTAGGCCTTTTATATAAATCTTGGCTGTTTCTAGGGTTTATGGAATTTACCCAATGTCAGTTTTACCCCATACATAACATAGCCTGCTTTCAAGAAATAAGAGGGTATGTGGTCCTTGTCTTCATTTTCAGAAATAAGCCTCATTCTTCTAATCTTTTCCCGGGTCATGTTATATCCATGACTTCTTATTTCCTAAATTAAAGAAATTACCAGAAATGGATAAAGTGTTTGTTTAAGGACTCATGCCATTTCTATGTAACTTCTGTTTTCTTCCAGAAATTGGTTGACTGTATACATGTATAACACATGCATACCTAAGTCTTTTATTTTCTTTGTACCCTATTTTATTTAAAGATAAAATTCTATCTTCATGCATATGTATTTCTAAATCAGTTATTTTAATTTATCTATTGATTTCTGCTAAATTCTTATTACACAGAAATCTGTGTGCATGTGTGTACATCGTCTTGTGCACATGTACATGTTTTAAACCATGTATCTGTAAATCAATTTCCTATTCCTATTTTTTTCAATGCAATTTCAAACAAACACAAACTAAATTAAATCATGAAATTACTCACAAAAATCAGGGTTATCACATTTACCCCTCCTTTTAGGAATTGTTTCCCACAATTCTTTCATACTTAACTTAAGTACCATTACTCCAGAAAATCAACTTCTGATCTCAAAACCATTCTCAAGCCAATCACTTAATTAAACACTATGCATATTAAAACAAAAATCATAATGCATATTTCAATCAAAACATTCATTAATATAAGTATATAAATTTACCTTTCCTTCAATCAAACAGTTGTGGATAATCATTTCTGATTTTATCCTCCACTTCCCATGTGCAATCATTTGGGTCTAGACTCCATTGTACTTTTACTAATTTAATTTCTTTGTTTCTCAATTTCTTGGTTTCTCTAGAAACTATGCCCACTGGCTCCTTTTCATAGATCATTCTAGGATCAATCTGCACATCCTTAGAGGATTCTAGTATTACTTCCTTATCATGAACCCATCTTCTTAGTTGAGACACATGAAAGACATCATGCATTGCTCTCATTTCTTCTGGTAATTCTAATTTATAGGCTACTGTCCCTATTCTTTCTAGAATTTTATATGATCCTATATACCTAGGAATCAACTTCCCTTGTTTCCCAAACCTTAGAACCTTTTTCATGGGTGATATCTTGATGAATACATAATCCCCAACATCATATTGTACTGCCTTCCTTCTTTGATCTGCATATTTCTTTTGCCTATCTTGGGCAGAGGCAATTCTTTTTCTGATCAAAGCTATCTTTTCAGAAGTCTCTTTCACATTTTCTGGTCCTAAGACCACTTTTTCTCCAGATTCAAGCCAACTTGAGGGTGATAAACATGGTCTCCCATAAAGAGCTTCAAAGGGGGCCATGCCTATACTACTATGATGGCTATTGTTGTATGCAAATTAAGCTAAAAAGATATGATCCTCCCAACTTCCTCCCCAATCCAATACACAAGCTCTTAACATGTCTTCAAGCAATTTGTTCACAATTTCTGTTTGGCCATCAGTTTGAGGATGGTATGCTGTGCTTAAGCATAAATCAGTCCCCATTTCCTTGTGAAAACTCTGCCAAAACTTTGAAGTGAAGATGGTATCTCTATCACTTACTATAGTCTTTGGTATACCATGCAGCCTGACTACTTCTTTAATAAATAACTGGGCTAGGGTATTTGCATTTCTTTCTGATTTCACTGGTATAAAGTGGGCTGACTTGGTTAGCCTATCAACCACTACCCAAATACTATCATTTCCTCTCCTAGTTCTAGGCAAACCATCAATGAAATCCATTGATATGTCTTCCCATTTCCACTGTGGTATTTGCAAAGGTTGAAGCATCCCTGAGGGTTTTTGATACTCAGCCTTCACCTGTTGGCAACTCATACATTTAGATACATAGGTTGCCACTGCACTCTTCATACCACTCCACCAATAATCTCTCTTGAGGTTGTGATACATTCTTGTGCTTCCTGGGTGTATAGTATATTTACTTTTGTGGTAAGCATCCAAGATTTCTTGCTTCAACTCATCAACTGCTGGAACACATATTCTTTCTCCTTTCCTCAAATGGCCTTGATCATTCAACTGAAAACCTTCCACTGCCTTACCATTTAATATTTGAGTCTTCCTTTCAAATAAAAATGGATCTTGGTCTTGTAGCTTTACAACTTTATTTTTCAATTCTGATCCCAGAGTAATAAAACTTAATTTTCCCATTTCTACATTCTCACTGCATAAGCTCATATTTTCTATGTTATTACTTCCTATCTCTGAATCAATTAATAATGATAAAGTGTTAAACTCTTCTATCATTAATCTAGCCACTTTAGCATGTTGTCTACTTAAGGCATCTGCTACTTTATTAGCCTTACCAGGTGTGTACAATATTTCAAAATCATATGAGGCTAAGAGTTCAATCCATCTTTGCTGTCTCATATTTAATTCTTTTTGTGAAAACAAATATTTAAGTGATTTATGGTCTGTATACACTTCAAATTTTGCTCCTAACAAGTAGTGTCTCCATAATTTAAGAGCATACACTATAGCAGCCAATTCAAGGTCATGAGTAGCATACCTTGCCTCACTTGATTTCAACTGCCTAGAAGCATAAGCTATTACCTGATCTTGTTGCATCAACACTGCCCCAAGCCCTTGTCCACTTGCATCAGTATACACCACCAAGTTTTCATTTCCCTCAGGTACCTTAAGAATTGGAGCTTGTACCAGTGCTTCTTTTAATTTCCCAAAGGCTTTTTCACACTCCTCAGTCCAGGTGAACACTTGATTTTTCCTAGTCAATCTGGTTAATGGAATTGAGATTTTTGCAAAATCTTTTATAAACCTTCTATAGTAACCAGCCATTCCCATGAATGATCTGACTTCAGTGACATTAGTAGGCCTTTTCCAAGCTTGTACTGCAATGACTTTATTGGAATCCACAGCTATTCCTTTTTCTGATATGATATGGCCTAGAAAATTCACTTCATTTTGCCAAAAAGTGCATTTTGAAAACTTTGCTTTCAAGTCTTCCTGTCTCAATTTCTCAAATACCATATGCAAATGGTTTTCATGCTCTCTAACTGACTTAGAATAAATTAGTACATCATCAATAAATATTAATACAAACTTATCCAAGTATTCTCTAAAAATCCTATTCATCAAATCAACAAAATAGGAAGGAGCATTTGTCAAACCAAATGGCATTACTAAAAATTCATAAAGTCCATATCTGGTGTTAAAGGCTGTATACTTTATACTTTCCTCCTCTACTTTCATCTGATGAAAGCCTGAAGCTAAATCAAGTCTAGAAAATATTTTTGCACCACTCAATTGATCAAAGAGATCGTCAATTCTTGGTAAGGGGTATTTATTTTTAACTGTGACTTTGTTTAATTCCCTATAGTCAATACATAACCTAAGGGATCCATCTTCTTTCTTAACAAAGACTACTGGTGCTCCCCATGATGAGCTACTGGGTCTAATAAAACCTTTTTCTTCTAGTTCAACTAATTGCTTTTTCAGCTCCATCAACTCCTTAGGCCCCATTCTAGTTGGTCTTTTAACCACTGGGTTAGCTCCTGGAATTATCTTGATTGAAAACTCAACTGGTCTATGGTTTGGAACTCCCCTCACTTCACCAAACACATCAACATATTGATTAACTATGGGGATCTCTTCTAATGCAGGCATGGGTTTTTCATTTGACAATGTAGAAAGGTTGGCTATACCTCTATTCTTGTTTGCCTCACAAAGAACAACTATTCTTTGTCCATCTGAAACTTTCAATGATATGGTGGATGTCTCCATATTTATGATAGCCTTATATCTACTCAACCAATCAACTCCTAAAATAATCCCTATGTCCGGATATTGCAACACATATAGGTTTGACTCAAACACATGTCCTCCTATATTTAGTCCCAGTTGCATGCACATCATACCCATAACACATGAACTACCTATAGGGCTCCTAATTAACAGTGACTTATCAACAATCATAAAATTCAATTTTAATTGTTGTGCAATATCATGAGAGATCAATGAGTGTGTAGCCCCAGTATCATACACTACTGCTAAAGGTATTGAGTGAATAAGCAAAGTACCTTCAACTTGACCATGCTTTTCAACACTTGATCCCTCAGCTGCCTTGCCTTTCCCTTCCAAAGCCCCTAATCTTCCTTGCTTAAAGTCTGGACAATTCCTCTTTATGTGACCTTCCTTCCCACAATGGTGACAATTGAAGGACGCAGGCCTAACATTTGTGCATCTATTCTTCATATGCCCCTCTTGGCCACAGCTATAACAAGTGATCTTCTTCTTTACTTCAGTAGCCCTGACTTCTTCTGGTTTCTTGGTGGAAGCTATATCTGTTTTCTTCTTATCATAAGGGTGAAATTTACCCTTTCCCTTCTTGTTTTGATTATTTTTGAATGCCCTGAAATTCTCTCTAGCTTTATCATGTTGTTCAATGCTCAGAGTCAAATCCAAAACTTGATCAAAAGTTTTATCCTTGTATGGTAGCATGGCTCTACTAAGGCTAGGGTTCAACCCTTGAATATATCTGCCATTCTTAGCTTCCTCAGTAGTGATGAGCACTGCACCATACTTTGCCAATGATTCAAACTTCTGAGTGTACTCAGTGACACTCATAGTCCCTTGCCTCAATTTGATGAATTCCTCCAGTAAAGACTCTTTAGCTGATGCAGGGATAAATCTGCCCTCCAACATTACTTTAAATTGATCCCATGTCACTTCCCCTTCAGGTCTTCCAGCTATGATAACCTCCCACCAATCCAAAGCTGCTCCTCTCAATTGCCTGGATGCAATTTGCCTCTTCCTTTGGTCTTCAACTTGCATGTCTGCAAAGATTCTTTCCAAAATTCTGAGCCAATTTTGAACTCCCATAACTCCTTCTGTGCCATCAAAAGTTTTGCCTCCAAGATTGGTAAAAGTCTTGAGTAGTTTGGAAAGTTCCTCATGTGGATTTTTCTGCCTGTTGCCTACTCCATCCCTTAGGGCTCTCATGAATTCTTGCACATTCACCATGGGTGGTTCACTTGTTCCTACATTTTGATGTCTGGGTCCTACCATATCTCTATGGATATAATACTTAGGTTAGTCTGTTTTGTCTAATATTCTATATATTACTCATTTTAATCTATCACTTATTCTGTCATAATAGATATCAATAGTGTAAACATTAACAATCAAAACATCCAAAGCAATCAACACTTCTATACATCCAATGCAAACAAGTTCATACAAAATTTTGCTATGTTATTTAACAACATAGCTCTGATACCAAATGAAATGACCCTAACTAATTCCACCTAATTATTTTTACTAGGATTTTTTTTACATCAATAAATCTCTTAGAGTCATTTAGCCTTCTTACTAAATAATCCAGGATCCTCCTTTTCTACTAATATATTTATATCAGTTCATCAATAAATATATTCACATACATATGAAGATGTATGTGACCCTCTTGCTTGGATCAGAGTGTTGTTTAGCAAGAGTGTATCCTAAATTGAATTTTGAATTTCAAATCAACCAGCACATAGCTCATTTTCCATACCTTTTGATTTTTAAGTCAGGGGAATTAATCCCATAATCATATGCAGTTGCTACTTAGTAATTTTTAACACTTCTTTTCCTCAATAGGCAAATTAGGCAAAATCAGCAGTTTAGACGTCTAAATTTTTTATGACAGACGTCTAAATTTGATCTCAGACGTCTAAATCTTTATGACAGGCGTCTCAGAGTGTCTAAAATTGAAACAGAGAGTGAAAAACATTTTGAACTATATTCAGACATCTAAATTTTTTATGACAGACGTCTAAATTTGATATCAGACGTCTAAATCTTTATGACAGACGTCTCAGAGTGTCTAAAATTGAAACAGAGAGTGAAAAACATTTTGAACTAAATTCAAACATCTAAATTTTTTATGACAGACGTCTAAATTTGATATCAGACGTCTAAATCTTTATGACAGACGTCTCAGAGTGTCTAAAATTGAAACAGAGAGTGAAAAACATTTTGAACTAAATTCAGACATCTAAATTTTTTATGACAGACGTCTAAATTTGATCTCAGACGTCTAAATCTTTATAACAGACGTCTCAGAGTGTCTAAAAATTATTTCTTAACTTATACATGGATTTTCTTATGTCAGTTCTTTGTATATACATTCAATCCATAAATCCTTTATTCTCAAATTTTCTACCATTAGCCTGACTGTTCTTGAAGTTTAAAATTCATTTTTCTTAGCAAAACATCTTGTAGAAACAAAGCACATAGTCTCAGCTGATATATATAAGTTCAACAACTACAAAACAGCAATTAACAATACATTGGTTTCTCAAAGTAACTTAAACAAAAGGTCTTAATCTAGTTCCTCATGAATGTTTGATTTACTTCAGCAAAATCTTTTTAAACATAGCATCCAAATCTTTAAGTAGTTAACTCATCCAATTCCTGATCAACCATGTTCTTATTTACCTACATAGTCACCATGAACTGCCTCATACAAATATGAGACACCCAATGGTGCACAAACACAAAAGGGTCAGACTAATTGTCTGGTATGAATAATCTAACTGAAAACATGATCATATTCAATTCCATTTATATTCCAGTGCTTTGCATGAATAAGAAACTCAGTATCTTCTTTGTACATGTTTTTGTGAGGCATGTGCATTCATATCAGTGTTAAACAGATTATATATAGGTGATCACAATGACTTAATTCATAGAAAACAATCATAAGATTCATCAATAAAAACATCATAAGCCAACCAAATGCAATCATCAATTCAGTCATCATGCCCTTTTCAACTTTACTGGCCATCAGGGATTTTGCCCAGGCCTCTCCTGAACCTATTTCTAAAGTTCATTATCAAATATAATAGGTTCTTTAGCTACTTTCTCTTTTTAAACACACACTGCCTGGGACATCTCTCTGTTAACCCAGCACACTCAGGCCCCTGGGTATAAACATACCATGTGTGAGCTTGCAATGTTCCCCTTGCCAAGCTATATTTTGTAGCCCTAAGATCCCAAGTCCTTAGTTAAATTACTAAGTACTATTTCTTTTTTTCTTCATAACTTTGCTAATCCCTTCTGCATCTCACTTTTTAATTAGAGAAATAGAAACAATGCAAGCAACATGTATTCATCCAGAGTTTGGTAAGTTATATTCTCAGAAGCAAACATTTAATCATGAAAATAGATATGGTTTCTTAGCACATTATTTTTGACTATGAGTTTTAGTGGATCAAGATGTAAGTATATGGTCCTAAGTATTTTACTGGTTATCTTTTCTTACCTCTGGTTCAATCAGATTCATGGTCTGGCTAAACCATAAGTATATTTGATTTGGGTATTTAATAAAACATAGAAGCTCAGCACATGTACAACATTGCACTTCTACATTTTCTTTTGTTTTAATCAACATGAGACATAAGCAACAACACAATGTTACAGCCCCATACTTCTTTCTATCTTCAGACCATATACCCACCACTTGAATCCGGGGATTTTCATAAACAATTTTTTTTTATAAAGAAAACTTATAAAAGAAATCACTCCATCTCAAAGCTAACCCATATCACAGATAAACATTTTGAACCATGAATCCATGACTCTCATTTTTTTCCTGGGTAAATCAGAGAGGGGTTCTATACTTAAACAGATCATTAACAAAACAAAGTCATCAAACCATAAGACATAACTTGTAAAAGAAAATGAATGATTAGTTCAAATAGGCTGCCTCAATATTCAGGACTTAATGCCAAAGTTTTCAGTGAGGTTACTCACATTAATCCTTCTTCTTCCTATGCCTTATGAACCCTTTTTTAGTCTTCTGCCTTCTCCTATTTTTTTCTCTGGTTTATGTCTTGTATATTTTTTTTCTAGGTTAATGAAGAAAAATGTGTATGGTCTCACTATACTAGGCCTTTTATATAAATCTTGGCTGTTTCTAGGGTTTATGGAATTTACCCAATGTCAGTTTTACCCCATACATAACATAGCTTGCTTTCAAGAAATAAGAGGGTATGTGGTCCTTGTCTTCATTTTCAGAAATAAGCCTCATTCATTTAATCTTTTCCCGGGTCATGTTATATCCATGACTTCTTATTTCCTAAATTAAAGAAATTACCAGAAATGGATAAAGTGTTTGTTTAAGGACTCATGCCATTTCTATGTAACTTCTGTTTTCTTCCAGAAATTGGTTGACTGTATACATGTATAACACATGCATACCTAAGTCTTTTATTTTCTTTGTACCCTATTTTATTTAAAGATAAAATTCTATCTTCATGCATATGTATTTCTAAATCAGTTATTTTAATTTATCTATTGATTTCTGCTAAATTCTTATTACACAGAAATCTGTGTGCTTGTGTGTACATCGTCTTGTGCACATGTACATGTTTTAAACCATGTATCTGTAAATCAATTTCCTATTCCTATTTTTTTCAATGCAATTTTAAACAAACACAAACTAAATTAAATCATGAAATTACTCACAAAAATCAGGGTTATCACAGATTCGGAGCAAGTGGAAATTTCGGCTAAAATCGAACGTTCGTTCGGTTTTACTCCGAAATCGGGCCGTTTAGGCGAAAACAAAAACAAATGTGAGTTTAACTCACATTAAATTTTATTATATCATATTAGTGATGTTATAAATGTTTATCGACTGTTTGGATGTTAGTTAAATTATTTGATTGCTTGTTTGGTTGAATTTCCAATTGGAAAATGGATGACATATTAATTTGATCTTTATAAACCCATATGATTATATATATATCATCCATAACCATTGTTTATAGGAAAGTTATGTAGAGAGACCCAAAAGGGGTTTCTCGCCCATAAATCATTTATTTACATCCATATGCTATTATTGATAGTTTATTTAAATTAATTACTGATGTTCCATTTAATAGTTAAATGTCGTTATAGCGATTTTTGGCTATACCGTCGTTTATTAAATTTCTTCTCCAAAACCCTGTCATCTAAATTTGAGCTTGTGTTTTCGTTAAAAAGAATATTGAAAATTTATTAATCATTTTGAGTAATGATAAAATGTTAGTTAATTATTTTAATTAATTAATTTGAGATTAATTAACCAATTTAATAAATGAGGTTTAAAATTGATTTATCTTTAGGTTTAATTAATCGTTTTTGTAACGAAGCGGATTTTGCCCGCTCGAAAATCGACATCCATACTTTACATCGTACTCGAATGCCGTAGATTCGACCGTTCAAATCTGAGTCGCCGGATCTTATAACACAATTATGTAAACAACACAGTGGAAGAAAAAGAATAATACATTAATATACAATATCTGATACACATAGTGATACAATGAATATCAATATACATCAGAGATATGATACAAGAAACAGCAGCGGAAAAGAAAATGATAACACCAGCAGCGGATAATCTCCATCTCCAAAGCGCCAATCCAAAAATAGCTCGAACTCCAAATATCGAGGCACAAAGATAAGCAAGTGCAGTCCATATCCAAAGACTGAACTAACTCCAGATAATCTACTAAATCTGAATATCTGAAAAACCAAACTCTAGACTGCCCGTGTAGAAATATTTGAGCACCCAGAGTTTAGGAAAGAAACAATAAACTCCGGATCAGTCATGGGACTGGTGTGAGCAACAAAAACAGTTTATCTTTAAACAACAAATAGCAGAGAAATTTAAAGTCAATTCGCAATGCTTTTGGAAAATGAAACTACCATAAGACCTCCCGCCACACACACAATGCAAACGCAGACTTGGAGGAGATTTCTTCTTATGATAGTCAAAGATGCTTACTACGCAAAATCAAATCATTTTTGATATTATTATTAGTGCATAGTGTAGAAACATTTCGAAAAGTAGAATATAAATCTTAGCCAGCATAGGTACCATTATAGTATGCCTACTATAGCTACCATTTTAAATGGCAGGTTCTACAACTAAAACCGTACAAGGCTCGTATTGTTTCTTTGGATTTCCAACAAATGGTCAGGCCAAGGAACATAGGTACGCCTCTGGAAAGACGACCCGAGAACCTAACCGGATCTCTGCCAACACAAGGCCGGGTTACCCCTAACTGGGTAACTACTGACACAAGTATGCCATCTCCCGGTTGTAACCAACCTTTAACCGGGGCCCCAGCAACAAATCACAAAGTAAGATATAAATATATTTGCGACATCCACATAAGTTAAGTATCTGGGCTCCATACCATGATACCACTTCTATCTAGAAGGAAATGTATATACCCTAAGGGGCGCAACCCCCAATAACCTTGCCGCATCTTTCCTGTTTTGACCATTCCGGGGTGTGAGGTTCGACGAAGTCTCGTCCATAAAGCTACGCTTTGTCACAAAGCCATGCTTTGGGTCAACAGATGATCAAAGTAATGATCATAAAGATAAGTGATCAAACAAATGATCATATCGCAAATGATCAAACAATGATCATCACACAGCAACACTGAGCATGTCACATTACCAAATTGGGAATATATCGCTGATAACCTTCAACTACATAACCTCTGAGCTCGTACGTCTCAAAGAAGGGTGTTAAGCTAAGAGAATAAATTCTCCGCCACCAAACAGAAATGTATTTGAAAGAAATCAGTTATATCTCAAAGTGTAATGTCAGACATGTAACCATACAAGTCTGTTCCGGGTTCGAACAGAACCGAAGGCACTTCAAAAGAAGCCCTTGCAATTCCGGGTATTCACAATCCCGATCGGATTTCCCATCACTTAGGGAATCTCTATACCGGGCGCTACTCGGTGCAGAGACAATCGATAGGTTATCCTATCGCTCTCGTAAATACCCGGTCTTCAACACCGGTCTTCAAATGCTATCCATAATGACGTATCACTAATTCGGAATGGGTTATATGACACAAAGGTCTTTTCCCGGCTAACCCGAATAGTGAGCACAATATTTAAAAAGATATGGATAATGGGATTTCAATTAAGTCACAATTTATAACCCAAAACTTCTCTTTCAAATCGTTTAAACACATTACCATTTTATTCTTTTAAATAAAAGATTTAGTTCACAAAGTTCACTCAGTTTCACAAAGATCTCTTCACAGATTTTCCAAAACCATTATCCATTTCACTTTGATTAACTCGTTAAATCTTTAAATCAAAGATTTAACTTATAGTTTTCAAAACAATTTCATTTCGAATGGGTTAAACAAAACATCATTTTAAATCTGTTAAAAATAAACAGATTTAATTCATAGCTTTCAAAAAGAATTCATTCATAACTTGGAAAACCATTTTTCAATTCAATCTTGAAATTCCTTTAATTAAATTGGAATTTCATTTCTTATCTGAAAGCTTTTATTCTTTTAAAACAAACAGTTTTCATTTTGGAAATCTGATTCATTTATGCGAGTTAAGGTTCTTGGGTTAAATCCAAATTCTCAAAATTATACTTTTAAAATGGTTTAAATTCATACAAACACATTTATAGCATCTTTAATCCCAAGTTTTCAAATCATAAGATTCAATTTCAAACTTGAATTGAAATTTAAATCAAATTATTTAAATTTTCAAAACTCGATTTAGTTTTTTTTTGAGGAGAACGGTTGTGTAGCAGGAAACTACACAGCCGATTAGCTATATATATATATATAGATAATACTTGTTTGATCAACAAGCCTGATCGGTAGCGAAATCAGAACATCCAAAAAGTGTTTAGGTTACAAACATTGCGACAGATCATGAAAGAGTTAAATATACATACTTAGCCAAGTGTTATCAGAAAAGACTGCAGCATAGAGTAAATGCAAATCAAATCATAGAAAGGAAGAAAAGACGGTCCATCTCTTAGTCGACACCATGCTGGCCAGCCGAAGCAGCTGAGGATGCACTACCCACCGATTCCTCCGAGGGTGACCTTGCCGAGGGAAGGCGAAATCTGAAAGGGTCCAAGGATGAGGAGCCTGCCCAAAAAGCAAATAAATTAGAAATTTTACTGCATAATCCGAGTCTCGAGTTGGTGGGTTTGTTGAAGACGAGGGCGTTTCTCTCTTTCCAAATGACCCAGCAGAAGATAGCCAGAAGGATGTCAAGATGTTGGTTATTTAGTTATTCAAAATAACTTTTATCTTTGAAATTCCATTTCAAAAGCTTTTCACTTTAATCCCAAATTTCCAATTTCAAAATCAATTGAAATTAAAATTTCAATTTCAAAAACATCAAATTTAAATTATCCGTGACTTAACCGATTTCCACGTGAAATCCATATTTGTGTGTGTAAAAGTGTAGTCCCGGGGTTTTACACAGTAGTGCAACATCATACAATCATCACAGATCAGAATACAGAAATATAGTTGATAAGCGGTATTAACTATCACACTTATCGTTCATTCATAGATTCACAGATAATATACATATGTATCATCAATAAATGAATAAATTATACATAGCACAATTCACAGAACGAAATATCATCAGATAGGGAAATCAATTCAAGGCATCTCATACAATACAATCATTCATAAGTAAGGTCAAGCATTTAATAAATATTTATAGGCAGGATTAATTAATTGTTTAATCCTAATTAATTCAGTTTATTTCCAGTTAAATTTATAACTTATGAATAAATTATCCAATCCTGATTTATTAATTACAAATCATTTGATATAAATTACTTTATTAGTCACCTTAATTAATTATTCCTTAGTTACTTGTTAACGCTGAAAATTGAACGCTAACACCCTGGTGTGTGTAGTAATGTTGTGAAAGCACCACCCGCTTTTGGTGGGAATTGAAGTAAGCAAAAAATTAGCAGAAAACAGTAAAAGACAGCGATTTTATAGTGGTTCGGCTAAAGATCAAGCCTACATCCACTTTGAATCCCTTTATTGCTGATTTTAATTACAAGTTGATACAATGCACTTCAAAATACGATACACTTTGATCACAAAAATACTCTAGACTAGTAGCTCAAACTTCGAAGATCAAACTTGTTGAATCCGTGTCGGATGTGCATGATTTCTCTCGAAGCTTGTTGAAGTGTCTTGAATGTTTGGAGCTTTTCAAGTGTTGGACAAGTAAAGAGTGCTGCAGAGTAATGACGCTTCAGAGAATGATCGGCCAAAAGTCCTCTTCATGTTCGGGGTTGGTTGGTATTTATAGAGAATTTTACCCCTTAGGTCGTAATTCATGGTCGACTTAAGGTAGGTCGTGGCCGACTTATTGGGTCCAGCTCGTGGCTTGGTAGAAGTTTACTTACCCATTTTGAATCCATGTTACAAGTCCTAAGTCGTTTACGAGTCAACCTCCTCCGGCATAAGTATCGCGGCAGCAGACTATAACTCAGTGGCTTTAGGTCGTGGATGACTTAAGCTAAGTCGTGAGTCGCGGCTTAACTGGTAAGCTCGTTTATTTCAGATAATAACATAAGTCCTAACTCGCTGACGAGCTAGGAGGCCACCGTGTTCATTAAGAAGCAGCGCTTCATTTGCTTAAGTCGTTCACGACACATGCTAGGTCGTAAGTCGTAGATAGCCCTAAGTCGCAGATCGTCCACTTCCTTAAGTCGTCAACTCCTTTGAGTGGTTGTACCGTGGAACACTTTCAAGCTATTAGGTCGTTCAATCCTTAAGTCGTAGATCGTCAACTTCCTTAAGTTGTTGACTCCTTTAAGTCGACCAATCCTTGACCCGTTAAGTCGACCAATCCTTAACTCGTTAAGTCGACCAATCCTTAACTCGTTAAATCGACCAATCCTTAACTCGTTAAGTTGACCAATCCTTAAGGTGTCTAGTTCTTGACTCGTTAAGTCGCATAATCCTTAACTCGTCAAGTGGCATTCCCTTCTTGAGTCGCATACCTTTCTTGAGTCGCATACCTTTCTTGAGTCGTGTAGTTCTTAAGTCGTAGACAATTGAGGGTTAACATTTGCCCCTCGAAGTACACGCCTAAGTCGTAGGTCGTGTGCTTTGACTTATTTTAACACGCGTGTGCTGATTCGAGTTCCACTGCCCTGAGATATAAAAGCTTGAGTCGTTCCTCTTACTTCCTTCTTCTCATTACTTAATCTCTAAGCCACATCTGCCATAAATACTTCTCCAAGCTTTCAAAGGCGATTTCGACTTAGATTCATTCTCCGATCATCTCTAGCATCACACTGCGTAAGCGATTTTGCCCCTTTTCCAATCGTCGATCATCGTCAATCTTCGTCTCCGATTTACCCCCTTGAGCCTTACGAATATTGTTATATTGGACATCGATGGACTTAAGGCGGCTTGATCTGACTTGCGATGATTCGTGATTTGTGGCGATTTAGTGGTGTTATAGAACTAGGGTTGATGATTATGAGGTTATTGGGTTAACGGGTTAGGAGATGGTTAACGGGTTTAGAGTTAGGTGGTAAGTTGGCCAAATAGAGTGGAACATTGCCTCGGGTATGATTTGGCAATTCTGTGCAATCCAGCAATCTTAGCGACTTAACTATGAACCGACTTAACATACTTTACGACTTAAGCTTTGAGTCGCGGCCGAGTTAGGACTTGAGAGTTTCTTGTTGCTTTGAATTGAAGTTTCTTTTATCTTCCACGACTTACTACTTAGAGCACAGCCGACTTAAAGCTCCAACGACTCGAGATTGACACGACCTAACTTAACTTAATGACTTAGGTTGTGGACGAGTTAGCCAGCGAACCAACGACTCAACTTTACCCGTAGGAAAAATTTCTTAAGTCGTTGGCGAGTTAGCGCTTAAGTCGTCGTCGAGTTAGCACTTGAGTCGTTGTCGACCTAGCACTTGTACTTTTAAGCTTTGCTTGAACTTTTAACTGTTAAACTTTGCTTCATTCTTTCATAGATCACTTTGACTCGCAAGCTAACAACCTGTTTAATACAACATTTACAGAAAATTGGCACTGACTGCCCACATCAAATGACAGATTAGTTAACAACAGATAATCAACTTAAATAGATTGTGTGAACGAAGTGCTTTAAACCATCAAATTCAAGCAAAGTATTAGAGCAACATTGGAATAGTCAACTAAAACTGACCTGTTTGCACTAATACTGTGCCTGAACTTTAAATTAACAAGTTCTGAAATTTGATAATCGATCAATCGTCGACTAGCTTAATTCCAGTTATATTTACTTGTTATTTTTATTTGTTCTGCACAACACTTCACACTTTTAGGAAACGTGCACCTTCACATTTGAATATCCAGTTGCTTGTGTAGAATGACTTCTCAGCAAGAAGATATAACAATCCAGGCTGGAGAGGCGGTCCCTATTCCTGCTCCATTAGTTAATCCTCCAGAAAGAATTTCGACCACACTATCATATAAAGCTTTCCACCAACTGTGTACTCAGTTCGGAATTGCCGAAGCTGATGCCATACTGCCTGGGAAAAACGACACCGCTGACATACCACCCCACGGTTTTGTTGCTGTCAATCGCCAAATGTGCATGAACGGAGCCATTCCTCCTTTTAACGATTTCCTTTAGCAACTTCTTCTTCGACTGTCTATTTCTCCCTTTCATTTACATCCCAATGGCTATGCCATCCTGATGGGATTGTGTGTGCTGTTTAGGAGGACACTTGACTGTTTTCCAAGCTTCGATGAGATTTGCTACTTGTGCACTTTCACCAAAAATAAAGATCATCCTTCCATTACTGTTGTGCGAAGCACTAGAAATCGCAAACTGATCATTGGCCTTTCGGACAGTGTTCACGGGTTTCTAAGTCAATTCTTCTACGTTCGTTGTCCTCCGGGATTTTACGCTATCTGGAGAGTAGGAAGTAAGATCATTTATCTTTGTTTCTTATGTTTCCGAACTTTCCGAAGCCCGAATTGTCAAGCGTTAACTTTGCTCTTATCTTTTCAGCGCTTCCTCCTCCTTCTAAAGATCCCGGTCACAAACCAATTTTTGAGAGGCTCATGGCCATGCCAGTTGAGGAGAGGAGTATCCAATTTCTGTTGATAGACGAGTTCTTACATCAATTTGGACTTCTACACTCTTCCCGTCCTACTCAGCCTCACGAGGTCTCTGATTTTCTAGCACAGACATCAGATGCCCCAGCTCTTGCTGAAGAACTTTCATCAAAAGAACCTACCACTGAGGCTTTACTAGTGAAGTGTTCTACTTCTATTGACATTGCGGGGCCATCTGGCAAATTTGCACTTGCCTCGGTTGTCGAAGAAGAAGAAGGAAAAGAATCTCCTCGCCATTCCGGAGAGGCGGCCGATGTAGAGGCTGAAAGAGAAAGTTCCGTTGGGCATGATGGCGATGACATTTTTGAGGGGTTAAGTGATTTGATGATAACCTCACAGGAACTATTTAAAGACAATGCTTCGAAAGTTATCTCTCCTGCTGTCGATGCTACTTCCTCTTCACAACAAGTCTCGACACCTTCTACACAAGTCGTTGCCATTCCCACACCAAAGAGTGGTTTGTAATTCGATGCGCGTAGTTCGCACATCACACACACTTAGGATTTTTACGATTAAATGCACTCGGCTGCTTTACTTTGAAGATCTTTAACACTTATCTCCTTTTCATTTTCAGATTCTTCAATGGGGCGGAGCGGTTCTTATTATGATAACTTCCGGCGTTATGGAGGGCACGATGCTTATGATTTCAGACGCTACTTTCCTTCCCGTCAGGAGACCGATGAAGAAAGGGCCACCAGAAAAGCTCGCGAGAGGCGGGATTATGAAGAGCGCCGCAGAAGAGAAGATGAACACCGTGATTCATCCCGAAGAGAAGATGATTCTCATAAGAGGAAATCTTATGATGATAAAGGAAAAAGTCACATTGCTGGCGATTCAAGTAAACGAACCAAGCTTAGTGACTCTTCCGTCATTTCTGAAAAGCCTGACACTCCCATTCCCTCTGACTTGCCTGGTGATTCTCCCGCTCTTGAGATGTCTGACATTCAAACAGCCTCAATATCAAGTCAAGGATGCCCCACCTACACTTCAGAGCCGATTTCCGAATTGGTGTTTAAAGGTAGTTCGTTTTGACTTAGACTTAGTGCCAATTGATAAGCAGGCGATGTTGAGAAATCTTGATGCTATCAGACTTGATATCGAAAGGATGTCTGGGTGGCAGAAACTGGTTGATGAGCTTCAGAGAGTTAATCGCATGAACCTTGAAGCCATGCTGACCATGGAGAGCGACAAGTCAGAGTGGGATAAAATTTGCAAGCAGCATGATGCAGAAATGGCAAGTATTGTTGATGATCATGCAAGACTCGAATCTGAGGTTGAGAGACTAAAAAATGAGATTGCTACTTCTTCCACTTCCTTTACTCAAAAGGAAGAAGTTCTTCAAAAGCAAGTACGGGATGCCCACGCTGCTTAGCGAGATGCTGAAGCGAAACTTGAAGCAGAGCAGCATGTTACTAGGAAATATCGTGATGACGCCGCTCAGCTTCGGGAAAAAGTCAGCTCCCAAGACTTGGAAATCACAAAGCTGCAATCTCAATTGTTAAGGGTTGAAAAGGAGTGCGATGAGGCTATCGCCGGCAAAGCTGCAGCCGAACAATCTCTTGAAACAACCAAAGCCAACATTAGCTCCACTTTATTTGACTTTTATGTCCATAGCGTTTTGGGGCATGGAAGTCTCTCCTTTCTGGGGCCAAAATATGAAATTACTTTGGCTGAAGTGTGGGAAGTGATTATCGACATGCTTGGAGGGGCTGGCTACGATGAAGCGGATCTTGAAGCCATTTATCTAAACGATGAGTCTCGTGTTGCTCTTGCTAAAGGAAAAGAGCAACTTGCCCAAGCACGAGCCGAAGCGACGGGAGAGAAGCGTTCCGAAAAAGAAGTACTTCCTACTGCCCCTGTTCATACTTTGGTTTCGGCTGATGTCGATATTATTGGCTCCAGTTCTCACTCTTCGCCTCCTGCTAAAGTCGACAAAGAAATTGTGACCACTCCCACCGAGGAAGAGGCCCTGGAAGATATTGATGCTCAAAAATTCGAGATCGATCTTGCAAAGCCGAGTTCTCCAGGTAACTTTGATGTCGACCCAAGTCAAATAGATTGCTCATTTGATTCGGCTGAGATCGATGAATTTCTTACTTACTACTTAAGCCCTGACGAGCCACTATCTTATCTTTTTTCGGAGAATACTGAATTTAACTTCTTTTCTTCTGTAGCGGAAGCACCGAAAGCTGCGCTAACTTCTCCTTCTTCAGCTGCCGTTCCTCCTTCTTCTCAAGTTACTCCTCTTCCTGCTTCTCAACCAGGATCACAAGAAGAGAAAATAGAAGCCCTTAAAGACTTGGATGATCCGGTTGCTTCGCAAGAACAGCAAGGAGAAGAACTCGAGGAGGGTGAGGAGACTCCGGAGAAATCTTACAATGATGACACAAAGCTTTCTGCTTTGATTTCTCCGGGAAGTGAGTCTTCTTCGAAGAAGAAAGGGAAGCGTGTAGCTTTGAAGAAGAAGAAGAAGAAGAAGAGTACTTCTGCTGGCTAAGAAAAAGTGGAAGTGGATCCGGCTGCACCCCCTTCTCCTTCTTCCCCGACCCATCCACGCCGGCTTCCGAAATTGACCGTCAGACCGGGTAAAGGTTCTAAAGGTGGCGGGGAGAAGGAGGAATAAGTTGAACTTTAGACTCCTTATTTTGCTTTTTGCTTTTTGCTTTTTGCATGTATTGGCCGGCGATTGTGCGGGTACCGGCCCCCGCTTGAAGCCTGCATATGTAAAGAATTTTCATAGTATTGAATAAAATAATTCTTTTACTTGAACGAATTCTTGTGTATGTAAGAATGCATTTGTTTCTCATTTTTAGTGTAGAATAAACGATTCTTTTTACTTGTACAAACTTTTTGTCTGTGCTTGAGAATGCATTTATTCCACATCTTCTTTGCATGATATTGTAATGAACTTGTGGTATGTTGCTTGTATATTACTTTTATTAATGTAACTAAATTGTATAATATTGCCCCCATACCACAAGTGCATCGCAATATTTTTTGCTTTGACAAGACTGATACCCTTATTTCGGAGAATAACTATTCCACTTTTAAGGGAAGAACCATTCTGCTTTAATAGAGCGTATATCGTTTTTTGGAGAAGTTTACGCTTCATCCTTCAGAGATGGTTACTTCATATTTCTGAGAAGTGTAATCTCTTACACGGAAAAGCGGGCCACTGAAGAGGGCTTTATGTAGCATTTCAACTTTTAGGAAGAACTTTTTGAGATGAATAAGTTAATCTTCCTTTGAGAGTTGAATTGTGCCTCCGGAGAGGGCTTTTTGTTTGAGCATTCTATTTGGGACATGCCTCCGAAGAGGGCTCCTCTGAAGAGTTGTGCCTCCGAAGAGGGCTTGTGCCTCGTTAGAGGTTTTGTGGTGCCTTGGGAGAGGGCTTTTGCCTCCGAAGAGGGCATGTGCCTCCAAAGAGGGCTTATGGTGCCTCGGGAGAGGGCTTTTGCCTTCGAAGAGGGCATGTGCCTCCGAAGAGGGCTTGTGGTGCCTCGGGAGAGGGCTTTTGCCTCCGAAGAGGGCATGTGCCTCCGAAGAGGGCTTGTGCCTCCGAAGAGGGCTTTTTGATTGCCTGGAAGTTACTTTCTCATGGTTGAATGGATCCATGGGGCGGACGCAAGTTGCTCGATTGGATGTTCGTTTGCACAAACGATCACAATCAATTAACAAGGGCCCTGTTCCTTCAGCTTGGGAAGGTGGCCCTCCAGTGGTTCCACCAAACTTTTTTGATTGAGGAAAGCACTTTCCTTTTTTGGCGTGCCTCGTTAGAGGGCTTTATTGGCCTTCGGGGAGGAGCATCGGTTGGTTGATGTGCCAGGAAGGTTGCGTCTCAGGGGCGAGTGGATCCATGGGACGGACGCAAGCTGTCTGATCGGATGCATCACAACCAGTTAGCAAGGGCCCTGTTCCTTCTGCTTGGGAAGGTGTCCCTTCGGTGGCTCTACCGGCCCTTTTATTGAGAGGCATACCTCCTTTTGGCTGCTTCTATGTTTGCCTGCCTATGTTTTTCTCATCATCTGCTCATCAGCGATCCTTTATTATCGTTTCCAAGCGCAGCTTCCTTTCTTTTGCAAGTAAATTACTTTATCCGAAGAAATGGACTTCACCGTTGAATGACTTCACGGGGCAAACGCAAGTTACCTAGTTGGATGTCTGTTTATATCGACGATCACAACCAGTTAACGAGGGCTTGATATAGTGGAGTCGCCAACTTTTTATGTGAAGTTCTTCTTGTATGGGATTTGAATCTGGAATTTTTGTTGCTTGGTATTTGCTTAATAAGTGATTTATAGGGCTCGCTTGGCCTTGTGACGGGTAAGCCTTGTTTTAATGGCCTGCAATTTTGAATCGACATTTTAGCAATACATTTAAAGCATTTACATATTGAAATGAAACAGGCATTAAACAATAGTAAAGAACACAAGATTTATAGTGGTTCGGCCAAGAATCGGGCCTACATCCACTTTATAGCCTTTATTAATTTGCACTGATTTACAATGTCTTACAATACAACTGATGCATCTATCACTATTTTACAATTTTGAGCAAAGCTTTTTTAAGTAAAATAAGGACGCAAATGGTTGCTGTTCCAGGCTCTTGGAATTGGATCTCCTTCGACAGTTATGAGTTTGAAAGTGCCATCAAGAAGTTTATTGCCTATGACATATGGCCCTTCCCAGTTTGGCCCAAACACCCCAGTTGCTGTCATGATCCTTTTCAAGACTAAGTCTCTGACCGCAAAGCTGCGTTGGCGAACTTTAGAGTTGAAGTGCCTGGCTATTCTTTGCTGATAAGCTGAAACTCTGAGCCTAGCTTCTTCTCTTTTTTCATCAAGAAAATCAAGTGCTTCAAGTTACAGTTTTTCGTTTTCAGCCTCGTTGAAATGAATTCTTCTGTGTGAAGGGACTTCTATTTCCACTGGAATCATTGCTTCTGATCCGTATGCCAATGAAAATGGAGTGTGCCCAGTCGCAGTTTTGTGAGTAGTTCTGTATGCCCATAGTGCTAGTGGGAGCTTATCGACCCAACCACCTTTTGCTTTTTCGAGTTGCTTTTTGATGGTTGACTTGATAATTTTGTTCACTGCTTCCACTTGCCCGTTTGCCTACGGATGAGCCACTGCTGAGAAGCTTTTTCGAATTATGAACCGTTTGCAAAAGTCTTGGAATTCTTCACTTTCAAACTGAGTACCGTTGTCTGTGATTATCTTCTGCGGCACACCATACCTACAAATGATATTTTTAGTTACGAAATTTATCATTTTTTTAGAGGTAATAGTAGCCAAGGGTTCAGCTTCAGCCCATTTAGTGAAATAATCAACAGCAACAATAGCATATTTGGTTCCAGATTTAGCGATCGGTAAAGGTCCAATCAAGTCCATTCCCCAAATGGCGAACGACCATGGGCTGACCATTTGCGTGAGTTCGGTGGAAGGCGCTTTTGGGATTTTTGCAAATCTTTGGCACTTGTCGCACTTTCGGGAGTAAATAGCAGCATCTCGATTAATGTCTGGCCAGAAATACCCATATCAGAGAACTTTCTTGGCTAGAGTTTAGTCACTTGAATGATCCCCACATTCTCCTCCGTGTACCTCAGCTAGAATCGTCTTGGCTTCTTCCTTGGTTACACATCGGAGTAATGGCATTGAGAATCCCCGTCTGTATAATAGGCCATCTTGAATTATATATCTCGACGCTTTCCTTAACAGCTTTCGCCGTTCTTTAGAACTTTCTGGCAGGGAACCATTGAGTAGATATTCTTTGATTGGAGTCATCCACGATTCATGCTCTTGAGACGCAGTCATGATCCAATCAATATCCATCTCTTCAATGCTTGGAGCTGACAAAACTTCCACAGGGACTAATCCCAATAATTGAGCCTCTCCAGAACTTGAGTACTTTGCTAGAGAATCCGCCTTCATGTTTTCTGTCCGAGGAATATGACTTATCGTGTAATGATCAAAATCTTCGAGAAGCTCACATGCCTTTGACAAGTATGCGGGCAGATTTCCACCTTTAGCTTGAAACTCTTTCTTTACCTGGCAAACAATAAGTTGGGAATCGCTGAAAACTTGTAACACTTTGATGTTCAGTTCCTTGGCAATTTTTAAACCGGCAATAAGAGCTTCATACTCTACTTCATTGTTCGTCGAAGGAAATTCCAGCCTCAATGCATAACACAATGATCGTCCTTCGGGGGTTTCAAGCACAACCCCTGCCCCTGAACAATAATCATTTCTCTCGCCGTCAACATACAACTTCCACTGGATTGGAATGTCATCGGTTGTTTCTTTCTCACAGTCACCTTTGTCAATAGATTCCGCAATGAAATCTGCTAAAGCTTGTCCGTTGATTGCTCTTCGGGGATGGTAAGTGATATCATATTGGCTGAGTTCAATGTTCCATTTCAAAAGACGACCTGAAGTTTCAGGACGAAACATGACTTGCTTTAGAGGTTGATCAGTAAGAACCTTGATAGGATGAGCTTGAAAGTATGGCCTCAACTTCCTGGAAGCAATTAGCAAACAATAGGCAAGCTTTTCTATCTTTGAATAATTCATCTCTGCTCCAGTGAACCATTTGTTGATGTAATAGACTGGACGTTGTATTTTTGTATCTTCCCGTACAAATGCTGCACTGAGAGCATGAGATGATATTGCTAAATAGATGAAAAGGTCTTCACCATCACTAGGCTTGGAAAGAACTGGAGGCGTTTCCATATTACAAATTAGTTCATCGAAAGCAGTCTGGCATTCAGGAGTCCATTCAAAATTCTTCTTTCCTTTCTTTAGAGCATCAAAGAAGGGAATGCATTTGTCTGTGGCCTTGGAAATGAAACGACTCAGAGCAGCGACTTTCCCATTGAGGCTTTGCAGTTCTTTCTTTGTTTTAGGGGCTTTGACCTCTCTCAAAGCTGTGATTTGAGCAGGATTGGCCTCAATGCCCCTAGCGCTCACAATGAAACCCAAGAATTTTCTGGATTCTACCCCGAATGAACATTTCAATGGATTGATCTTCATTCCGTACTTTCGAAGAATTGCAAACATTTCCGCCAAGTGATCCATGTGGTCTACTGCTTTCTTTGACTTTACCAACATATCATCAACATAAACTTCCATAGTTCTACCAATCTGAGGTTTGAACATAGCATTGACGAGTCTTTGGTAGGTTGCGCCAGCATTCTTTAGTCCAAAAGGCATAACTTTGTAGCAGTAGAGACCCACATCTGTGATAAAGCTTGTATCTTCTTGATCTGGCTCATGCATCATAATCTGATTGTATCCAGAGTAAGCATCCATAAAAGATAACAACTCATGCCCAGCTGTTCCATCCACCAATTGATCGATTCTGGGCAGCGGGAAGCAGTCTTTGGGGCAAGCTTTGTTTAGATCTGAAAAGTCGATGCATACCCTCCACTTTCCATTTGCCTTCTTAACTAGTACTGGATTTGAAACCCAATTTGGATAAGTGGATTCTCTGATGAAACCATTCTCCATGAGCCGATCAACTTCTTCATTTAGCGCTGCTGACCTTTCTGGACCTTGGGTTCTTCTTTTCTGTTTTACTGGTGTGAATTTTGGATCGATATTCAGAGCATGTACAGCAATTTCCGGAGAGATCCCACACATATCAGCGTGACACCAAGCGAACACATCCAGATTTGCTTTTAAAAATGATATCAACGTGTTTTGAACTGCTATGCTTAGTTGTGAACCCAAATTGAGTACTTTGTTCGGGTCTTTCGAGTCAACAGGTATCGGTACCGTTACTTCCACAGGTACCACTCTATTCTCCCATGTACTGGCTTTTCTGGGGTCCATTTCTTTCCTTGCATTGCTGTGTTCGCCAGTACAGGGGCCACCCCGTAGTTGCTACAAGGTCGGTTCCTTGATGCGGAGCGGAGCTGCCGCATCTTTTCCCATCTCTCTTTTCCTGGCCTCTCGGAGCTCTACAAGATAACATTCTCGCCCCGCGTTCTGGTCTCCTTTAATGACAGTAACCCCATTATCAGTGGGACATTTCATTGTCAAGCACCACGGGGCGAGGACGGCCTTGAAAGCAGCAAGAGTAGGCCGACCCAAGAAGGCATTATAGGTGGAGAATCCATCAACAATTACAAAAGTTTGCTTACGAACCACCTTCTTATGCCCATCTCCTAATTCAACAAACAAGTCCACTGTTCCAATTGGCTGTTTCGGCTCCCCTATAAATTCGGCAATCTTCTGAGATGAAGCCTGTACGTCTGCCATTGGAATTTTCATTTGGTGAAATGTCTTTTTAAAGAGTTTATTGCATGAGGCGCCGCTATCAACCAGCACTCTCCTTACAATAGCCGGCCCAATGCCAACAGAGATAACCAAAGGGTCTTCGGTAGGAGCCTCCACACCAACAGAATCCCTGGTTCTGAATATGATATCATCATGAAAAGTCTATTGCTGCTTCAGAGGTGCAGCATCTTCCAAGACCAAGACACTTTCTTCAGCTGAGGCATACTTTAAAGCTCTAGCGTACCTTTCCATCTCACCCCAAATCCTGCCAGCCGGATGGGGTCCTCCTGTGATCACATTGATAACAGGTCTTTCTGTTTCTTGTGCAGCAGGCCTCTCTCCTAAACCAGATGAATGAGCAGGAAGTTGCTGCCCCTAGTTAGATGAAGACGGGTCTTTTCTGTTCCTTTTAACATACTGCTGCAACTTATTTTGTCTTAATAATTCTTCAATCAAGCTTTTCAGGTGGCGGCACTCGTTAGTATCATGGCCTGGTTGGTTATGAAATTGGCAAAATCTTCCGCTTTGAGCAGCATTTTTTCCAACTTTTACTGCCGGTGGCTTCGGATACTCAACAGCATCTTTAGTGGCGATGAAAATATTCTTTGGTGTATCAGTTAGAGGGGTAAAATCTGAGGGTTTGAAAAAGTGGGGTTTCTTGAGGTCCTTCTGCTTCTTTCCACCATTACTCTCCCTCTTCTGATTTCCAGATTCTTTTTTGTTTTGAACAGTAATATTATTTTCCACCTCTGTCGACGCAACTTTAGCTGACGCGGGGAGATTTTCTAGGCGCATGAACTCATCGGCCTTTTTGTAGAATTTTTCGAGTGAATTTGGTTCTTTCATTTTCAACCATTTTCCAAATTCGCTCGACATGTTAATAGCCCGCATTAAGTAGGTTAAAACCATTCGCGGTTCTGCGTTATCAACTTCAGCTAGGGCTATATTGAAGCGATTCAAGAAGGATTTGATGGGTTCTCCAGGGTTCTATTCGAGGCTCGAAAGAGACATTATATCCTTTGATTTTGAAGCGTACAGTCTGAATTGTTCCTTGAATTTCCGAGTTAGATCGGAAAACTGGTCGACAGATCGTACGGGAAGCTTGGTAAACCATAGTAGCGCCACTCCTTCCAAGTATACCGGAAAATACCGGCATTTAATCTCATCGGTTGCTCTGGCGCCAGTCATGTGCCAATCATATTTGTACAGGAATTGATTCGGGTCACTTGTTCCTCGATAAGCAGGAATGGTAGGAGGAAAGAATTTTCTGGGAAACTCAGCTTTTAGAATCCTCTCAGTAAATGGAGTTTTACTCGGAGCAAATCCCCAGTCGCTCTCATCTTCATTTCTCTGCATGCTTTCTTTCATTATTTGCCGAATCATGCCGGAGAGATATTCCTCATTGTTTAGTGACTTTGCGGAGTATACTTCAGCCATTTTCTCGGAAGTTTGTCCGGGCAAATGCTCATGGAGAACTGGCGATGGCCTGGATCCTTCAGCTTGGAGAGGTGCCCCTTGAGCGGCACCTGATCCCCCTTGAGGAATATTTCTTCCTTCGGAGTTGTGAACAACATCAGCAAAGTTTTCTTCATTATTTACTGGCCTTTGATTAGCCCCGAGCAAAGCGTTTAACTTCTCCATCATTAGATTATTTTGAGTTTCAATTTGCTGATACAGCCCAGATATAGCAGCATCTAGCTCCTCTCGCGTCACTCCGACGCTTGGAGCTGCTTGACTTGGAGAGAGAGAAGTGGCAGTGTTGTCGCGAGCATCATCAGATCTGATAGACTTGCGTTTTCTTCCAGGCGCCATTATGTCTGACAATCTTCTGGTCTTGAAAGAAACTTTTTCAACGAACTTTTGTGAAGCAATGGTGAATACAGTCCTGAGTCGGGTTCTCAGTGAAAGCACCAAAATGTTAATGCTGAAAATTGAACGCTAACAACCTGGTGTGTGTGTAGTAATGTTGTGAAAGCACCACCCGCTTTTGGCGGGAATTGAAGTAAGCAAAAAATTAGCAGAAAACAGTAAAAGACAGCGATTTTATAGTGGTTCGGCTTAAGATCAAGCCTCAGTCCACTTTGAATCCCTTTATTGCTGATTTTGATTACAAGTTGATACAATGCACTTCAAAATACGATACACTTTGATCACAAAAACACTCTAGACTAGTAGCTCAAACTTCGAAGATCAAACTTGTTGAATCCGTGTCGGATGTGCATGATTTCTCTCGAAGCTTGTTGAAGTGTCTTGAATGTTTGGAGCTATTCAAGTGTTGGACGAGTAAAGAGTGCTGCAGAGTAATGACGCTTCAAAGAATGATCGGCCAAAAGTCCTCTTCATGTTCGGGGTTGGTTGGTATTTATAGAGAATTTTACCCCTTAGGTCGTAATTCATGGTCGACTTAAGGTAGGTCGTAGCCGACTTATTGGGTCTAGCTCGTGGCTTGGTAGAAGTTTACTTACCCATTTTGAATCCATGTTACAAGTCCTAAGTCGTTTACGAGTCAACCTCCTCCAGCATAAGTATCGCGGCAGCAGACTATAACTCAGTGGCTTTAGGTCGTGGACGACTTAAGCTAAGTCGTGAGTCGCGGCTTAACTGGTAAGCTCGTTTATTTCAGATAATAACATAAGTCCTAACTCACTGACGAGCTAGGAGGCCACCGTGTTCAGTAAGAAGCAGCGCTTCATTTGCTTAAGTCGTTCACGACACATGCTAGGTCGTAAGTCGTAGATAGCCCTAAGTCGCAGATCGTCCACTTCCTTAAGTCGTCAACTCCTTTGAGTGGTTGTACCGTGGAACACTTTCAAGCTATTAGGTCGTTCAATCCTTAAGTCGTAGATCGTCCACTTTAAGTCGTTGACTCCTTTAAGTCGACCAATCCTTGACCCGTTAAGTCGACCAATCCTTAACTCGTTAAGTCGACCAATCCTTGACTCGTTAAGTCGACCAATCCTTAACTCGTTAAGTCGACCAATCCTTAACTCGTTAAGGTGTCCAGTTCTTGACTTGTTAAGTCGCATAATCCTTAACTCGTCAAGTCGCATTCCCTTCTTGAGTCGCATACCTTTCTTGAGTCGCATACCTTTCTTGAGTCGTGCAGTTCTTAAGTCGTAGACAATTGAGGGTTAACATTACTCATTAAATAAATTAATTATCCATAATAAATTATCTCCATAAATTAATCCTTTGATAAATTACAAAGGTAATTACCCAAATTACTTCATTTATAAATCATCTTCACTAATTACATTCCAGTAATTGTCATTAACTACTTCCTTAAGTAATTATCTCCATTTATTCAACTAAGTAATTACACTTATCCAATTATCAAATGATTTTCTTAAATTAATTAAACTAAAATAAATAAATTTTAATTAATCAAAATATCAAAATTTGTTAAAATAAGTCATTAATCCCTTAATTACTTTCATTAAGTCATTAACAATTTACAACTGATTATCTTAATTTATAAATCTAATTAATTATGAAAATTAATCACATTAACTTAATTACTTAATAATTCCTAGTTAATTATCTTTATTAACTAACAACATTTCTTTAATTACTTTCCTAAGAAATTTATCTTAGATTAATTCATTATTAAATCATTTTTAATTATAAATTAATCTAAATTATATATTTATAAAAGTAAATAAATTATTCCTTAATCATCATATTAGTTAAATCGCATAATTACCTTAATTATCTCCAAGATAATTAATTTCTTTATTAGTGACTTCATTAATACTTAAGTGTATTTTTAACATTGCCCCTTTTTAAATTTTAAATTCACATTAATTTAAAAATACACTTAATCAATCAAGTTATTTAGAACAATTTAAAATTCAAAAACTTCTTTTATTCCAAAATTAAGATTCAAATTTTGATTTAATTCCAGATTTAAATTTTAGTTTTAATCTCTATTTTTATTTAAAACTTTGCCTTTAAATTTAAACTATTTAACATTTTAAAGTTATTCAAACAAATTTAAATTTTAAAACTTATTTAATTTAAAACTGAGATTCAATCTACATTTGAATCCAACTTAAACTTTGATTTAAATCTAATTTACAAATTAAAGTTTTATTTGAATTTGTTTTGAAAATTCAAATTACTTCCAGGTTGTCTAAAACCTATAACCACTACTGTTCTCGAGACAAACCAAAATCGCTTCGAGTCTTCACCTGCCCTGCTTCGAGTCGCATACTCGAATGACTCGAGTATTTCCCGAGTCAATTTCCTCCCCAAACCTAAAAATTCTCAGTGCTACAAAAATGCACGGTGCACGTGCACTGTGGCCCTGGCGACCTCCGGCCACCCACCAGAGCTGCTTCCCATCAACGACTATCTCTAGATGACCTCACGATCACCAGAATCCATCACAACATCTCGAATCAAATTCGAGTTCTCCCCTTCAAAACCTAGATCAAAAGAACATCACCAACTCCAAAACCTGTCACGACGTCGTTCTCACCACCACGATCACCAGAAATCACGAAATTTTGGCCATCTCTTCTTCATCAACCCCCCATCAATTTCCAAACTCTGGTGGAGCTCGATCCACTAGAGACGATGAACGAATTCGCTAAAACCAAACCTAAAAAACTAGGGTTACTGGCAAAAACGACCTCCTGCCGCCACCACACCGTCTTGATCCACCACCTGACATTTTTCCATGATCCTTCGATCATCCTACTATCACCAGAAGGAAACTCGAACCTCCAGATCATTCAGATCACTAGAGATGAACCAAAACTCCATTTCTGTTCAAACCAGAAATGTATATCCAATCCCAATTTAAATTTTTTTCTTTTAGTTTTAAAAATCAAGATTTTGAATAAGTTTTTAGATTTTATGCTTAGATCATTGAATTACTATGTTTGAAAGTTAACATCAATTAAACTTGCACTGTTCTTGGAGGTTTCTAGTGAGATTTTCAAACTTATTTTATCTTAAATAAATTTTAAAACTTACTTCATAATCAAACAAACAATATTTGTTTATATTCTAAGTTCTAACAGAGCTTAGATCAAAAGATAAGGATTTTGTTTGCAAACTAGGTCCTAAAAAACAAAGAACAGAGGTATATATATATATATATATATATATATATATATATATATATATATATATTTTGAAGCAGGCATGCACACATTTATCCAAATATTCACAGATATTTCACATATAAATATACAACTTACTTATCTATATCCACATAAATCCTACTTAAAGATGTAAAGGTGCAGTTACTCACCTGTTGGTTGTACAAGAAGGAACAGAGAGCTGAAAGATGTTTTAAGTTTTGCTTTTCTTAGCTTTGAAATCGCATGCTTCCAGATTTGATTGTTGTTTTAGGTTTTAAGACAATATTTACTTCATATTTTTCTTAGTTTTAAATAAACGAATTTGATGAGAAGAAGAGGTTGATGTAAATAAAAGAAAAGAAGGCAACAGGGTGATGTATGGTTTGAACAATACAAAGCATGGCTGAAGATGCTTGTACAGGTGATATAAAATTAGTACTAAGCATGGCTGAAGTATGTACAATAGGCAGAGACATTTGTTTATTGCCTAGCCGATTCACTGTTGGTGGTTGATAAATGATGTTGTATTGGGCTAGAGATGAAAGCATTTATTACTTGGTTTATATTTTATATTCTTTCTTTTGCAAGCTTATGCCTATCTTTATTTACTACTACAGGCTTTGATTTTTATTATTTTTGTAGTACATTTTTGGTTGTACTTTATTTTAACATTCTTGAAAGACTTCTTATTTGAATGTGTATTCCCATATTTAATACATTGTTTAATTTAACTAATTTGTTTACTATATATGTTTTTTATAAACTCAAATTATTATTCTTAAACCATTTATTTAAGATTTAAACTCAAATTCAATATATATATATATATATTCATTTTTACTCATATATGCACATATACATATATATTCACACATATACATATTTTCAATATTTTTAAATTTAAATGATTTATACAAAATTCATTTTAATCGGGGAAACTCGCATCACTTTAATCGATTGAGTTTAATTAATTCTTTTTGTTGAGGGTATTTTCCGCCGAGCCATTACAAGGAAAGTACCACCGAATCAAACGAGGAAAGGCATTACCACACCACCCCTAGCCGAGCCGAAGTATCACAGAACCAATCCATCTCCTCAATAATACCAAACCATCTCTCCTCCAAGCATTGTCGGTCTAAACTCCACTTCCAAGCATTGCCGGTCCAAAGTCCACTTCCAAGTAATACCGAACCAGAGTGCCTACCGAACCAACCTGTCTCCCACCTCACTACCGAACCAACACATGTCCTATCCACTGCCGAACCAACTCCAGGCCGAACCAACCACCGCTCCAACCATCGCCGGACTACAGTACTGCCGAATCAAGACATTCCAGACCGACCTTGCCAGGCCAGAGTGCATCAGCCCAGGCCCACCAGCAGCTATATACATCCAAGACCCCTACCCCCAACCTCACTCTATAAATAGAGGGGCAGGGGTACAACAATGGAGGACAAGTTTGAGAGCTCAAGTACGGATAGAACTTTCAAACAACTTTCTTATACATGTATCAAAGCTTTGTACTTGTAATCTGAACAGTAAAGGAGAATAACATATAAAGTGGACGTAGGCACATTCTGGCCGAACCACTATAAATCTGCGTGTCTTTTACAGTTTAGTCCCTGCTTTTCATATATTTGCATAAGTCACACAAATCACTAAGAACAACATAAAATCAATTAAATCACACGACTTGGAGGTGTTTGTCCATTTTTTGTGCAAACATTTTTGGTGCTTTCACTGAGAACAAGAAGCTCGAAGCTTCAGCCTCTCCCACTTAACCTTCTTCCTAACAGCATCGTTCATTGCTTGGAAAACGTGGCTCCTAGGCAGAGAAAAGATGTTAACAGAGGAAAGAACATCACGACCAGCAATATTCCAGATCCAATGGTTACAAATCAAGAGGATCGTCTCGTTCCAGTAGCAGTACCAGTTGAAAATCAAACAAATCCGACCACCCCTGTCGCAGAACAGCCGGCAGCAATTACTAGGGCAGATTTAGGCAGGGTTGTGGCTGAAGTGACTAACCGCTTCACATCCCAGCAGGAAGCCTTGGTGGACCATCTCATGTCACGCTTAAGGGATGCTGAAGAGTCCAACCGCAACACTGATTCATGGGGTGAGTCCCGGTCTGGAGGATCTCAGAGACAACAAAGATCTTCCTTCTTCGAAGGAGCTAACGACAGAAGCGGCCATGGTAGGAGTCAAGACCGAGCTCAGCCCGAAGTTAGACCTGAGGAAACGCTCGGAACCGAACCCAACAGGGGAGGTACCGGGCGGAGGTCAACTGTAGCCGAGCCGGTCATACTGCCTAACCACGGAAACACCAATGAACGGGGCCGAGCTAGAGTCCAACCCGAAGTTGGACCCGAGGAAGTGCTTAGATCAGACCCCAGCAGGGGAAGATCAAGGCAAGGGACAACTGTAGCTGACCCTAACATGCTCCCTAAAGACCGAAGGCAGCCACTGGAAAGTATTAGGAATGATAGACGATACCATCCCTACAGGTCATCTGGACGGAATCAATCCCACAGAACAGAACCGAACTCATTTCTTTCTGCTCCAAATTCTGATGAAAGGATGGCACGCTTGTTCAGAGAGTGCGTCCAACGGGATCAAAGAGATCGAGGGATAGGCGCTAGGGTAACCAGCCCTTTCGCCCGCAACATCGAAATTGCTATCACCCCCCGAGAATGGAAAATGCCAACAATGGAACCTTACAAAGGAACCTCTGACCCCATTGTACGCTTGCAGCGATACACACAGCGTATGCTCATGAGGGGGGCAACAGAGGGGGTATTGTGCAAATGCTTTCCACTATTCTTAGCAGATCTAGCTACCTCATGGTTCTGCCATCTACCCCAAGGATCCATCAGCTCATGGGAGATGTTGAAAGAAAAGTTTATCAGCTAGTTCCGCATTCATGTGGAACAATCCAAGGACGCTTATTCCTTATCCAATGTCAAACAAAAACCTGGAGAGAAGCTGCAGCAATATTTAACCCGATTCAATGCCGCAGCGGCCGTAGTCCAAGATGCCGATGAGAAGCTTGTGTTAATGGCCCTCTGTAGTGGTGTGCATCCGAATACTAAATTTGCTAGAAGATTGACAAAAGAAAAACCAGCTAATTTACCCGATTTTTTCCATGAAGCCGGAAAATATATGAGGCCTGAAGACGCTGCCACTGAGGAACGGTCAGGGCAACAAAATAAGGCAGCTCACGGCAACACGCCCGCTGCAGCGAAGGATGTTCGAAGAAATGATTCTAGAGACAATACTGGGGGCAAGAAGGGAGAAAACGCCTATATCGGCCAGGACCGAGATTCGACACTTACACTCCTTTGAATGAAACCATTGAAAACATCTTCCTTGCCACCCAAGACGAAGTTAAATACAAACGCCCCCCGCACAAGAAGGAATCAGATAACGCGATCAAGTCTGGGAAATTCTACCGCTTCCACGAATCCCATGGGCATGATACCAATGAATGCCATCATCTCCTGGACTTGATTGAAGAACACATCAGAAGGAAGAGACTGGAACGCTATGTAAGAGGTCAGAACAGGACTCCAGCTCTTGCCAATGAGAACCCAAGGCTACCCTCCCCAGAGGTAGGCAGAGGAAATCGCAACACTAACGGCTCCAGTCAAGAGAAGATAGTAGTCCATACCATCTCAGGAGGACCGCACATCGCCGATAGTAGTTGGGCAGAAATGGAAAGATATGGAAAGTCGCTTAGAAACAATGAAGACTGTGTCAATTCTGTTATAGAAGAACGCCACCCGAAGCGGAAAGAGAGTGATAACATCACATTCAGTAGGCGTGACCTAGAGGGAAGGCAGTACCCTCACATGGATCCCATGGTTATCTCTGCCCGGCTCGGTCCGGCCGAAGTTTTCCGAATTCTAGTAGACACTAGAAGCTCCGTAAATATCTTATTCAAGCATGCATTCGACAAAATGAAACTATCAATAAAGGACGTTTCTCCCTGCAATAAACCGCTACATGGTTTCACTGGAGATGCAAAGATGCCTCTTGGGCAACTGGACCTCTTTGTTGAAATTGGAAGCCATCCCCGCACCGTTGTACGGAAACATACATTTGTGCTGATAGAAAACCACTCGGCCTACAACGCCTTCTTAGGAAGGCCAGCCTTGTCTAACTTCCAAATTGTCCTGGCCCCATGGTGCCTAAAGATGAAATTTCCAACGGACAATGGAGTAGGGGAAGTAGAGGGAGACCAGGACGTTGCTCGAGACTGCTATGTAACTGAACTTCGCAACAACCACAGGAAGGATAAAGGGAAGAGTGCAGAGGTTGCCCTCTGCACAAAAAGTTTGGAAGCATAGCAACTAAAGAAAGCCCCTCCTCTTTGATATACCAGCGACCCTTTCAACGAATTAGACCCCAGGGACAAAGAGGAGGAGGCCACCGCCGAGCCTGCAGAGGCTATGGAATTTGTATCTGTAGACAAACATGACTCGAGTAGACTATTGAAAATCGGGTCCCAACTAAAAGCAGAATTGAAGGAACAACTCATTGACTTTCTCCGCCACAACTTGGATGTATTTGCATGGTCACATGCTGACATGACCGGAATCTCTCCTGACATAGCATGCCACGTACTAAACATTGATCCTACCAAGGCGCCCGAAAAACAAAGAAAGAGAAGTATGGGGGCAGAACGATCAGCAGCCCTCGACGAAGAAGTAAATAATCTACTTGCCAAGGACTTCATACGAGAGGCCGTCTACCCAGAGTGGATCACCAACCCTGTGCTGGTAAAGAAGGCTAATGGGAAGTGGCGAACATGCATTGACTTCTCTAACTTAAATGACGCCTGCCCGAAAGATTGCTACCCACTTCCCCGAATCGATCAACTTGTAGACAGCACAGCCAGGCACGAACTCTTATCTTTTATGGACGCATACTCAGGATACAACCAAATTCCCATGCATGCTCCCGATCAAGACCACACTAGTTTCATCACTAACCGGGGATTTATTGCTACAAGGTAATGCCTTTCGGACTTAAAAACGCAGGAGCCACCTACCAACGCGTCGTTAACAAGATGTTTGCAGGACTAATAGGACAAACTATGAAAGTGTATGTGGATGACATGCTGGTAAAGTCAAGGAAAGCCGACGATCACGTAAACCACCTGGACGAGATGTTTCGAGTACTTCGCCAATATGGAATGAAACTTAATCCTCTAAAATGCTCCTTCGAAGTGTCATCAGGAAAGTTTTTGGGATTCATCGTCCATGCCAGAGGGATTGAAGAAAACCCTGAACAAGTCCGAGCTCTAAAAGATATCAAAATACCTTCCACTCGAAGGGAAATGCAAAGCCTGAATGGGAAGGTGGCCGCCCTAAGCCGATTCATCTCCAAAGCAACGGACAAGTGCGTCCCCTTCTTCGAAGCTCTAAAGAAAGACAAAGGAATGTTAGTGGACTGACGAATGCTTAACAGCTTTCCTTAACTTAATCGAACACCTCCAGAAACCGCCGGTACTCTCGACTCCAAACGAAGGCGAAGAGTTATACCTATACCTTGCTGTATCATCTCATGCTCTAAGCGCTGCTTTGGTAAAAGAAGACAACCGCACGCAGCGGCTAGTATACTTTGTAAGTAAGAGGTTTACAGGATCAGAAGTCAGATATCCTAAACTTGAGAAGCTAGCATACTGTTTACTAATCGCATCACGAAAACTGGGACACTATTTTCAATCCCATTCCATCAGAATTCTGACCGATCAACCGCTGAGGCAGGTACTCCATCGTCCCGACACTTCCGGATGACTACTAAAATGGTGCATTGAACTAAGTCAATATGATATTACCTACCATCCCTGCACCGCCGTCAAGGAGCAAGCCATGGCCGATTTCATTGCCGAATTCACCACCAACAAAGGTAAGGAGCAATCGGAAATAGCAAAAGACATCAAGTGGAATCTCTTTGTGGATGGTGCGTCAAATGAACAAGGCTCGGGGGCAGGGTGGTAATAATCACTCCCCGGGGAAATAAGCTACACTATGCTATAAGGTTGGAATTCGCTGCCACTAACAACGATGCAGAGTATGAAGTAGTGATAGCTGGATTAGAACTTGCCTTAGAAATCGAAGCCAATTCTTTGTGTCTTCATAGCGATTCTCAACTTATTGTAAATCAAATACTAGGAGAATTCCAGGCTCGAGAAGAACGACTCATAGCATATTTAAAGAAGACCAAGTTACTTCTCAATCGATTGGACCACTATTTAGTCAAACACATCCCTCGGGAAGAGAACCAAGAGGCCGACGAATTGGCGAAGCAAGCTAGCATGAGAGACGGCGCTATTTCCGGAGCAGTAGCTATCTCAAAGCAACTGACCCCAAGTTTTGAGCAAGTAAATCTGATAGCTGCAACCGAAGAAGCAACTTGGATGACTCCCATCCGAAACTACTTACAAAGTGGCACACTGCCCAACGGGCGTAACGAAGTCAAGAAAGTCTTGAGGAAAGCTTCCCGCTACACAATACAAGAGGGCACCCTCTATCGGCGCGGCTTCTCTAACCCCTTATTAAGGAGTGTCGCTGGGAGAGAAGCCAAGAAAATCTTATCCAACATTCATCAAGGAAGCTGTGGAGATCACACTGGAGGGCAGACTTTGGCAAAAAAGATACTCCGATATGGATATTTCTGGCCCACCTTAAGCAAGGATGCCTTAGATTTCGTCAGGAAATGTGACAGATGCCAGAAGTTTGCTAAGATTCCACGGCTACCAACAACTGAGATTACTCCAATGACCAGTCCATGGCCCTTTGCAGTATGGGGAATTGACTTGATCGGCGAACTGCCAATAGGCCGAGGCGGGGCCAAATATGCTATAGTGGCAGTCGACTACTTCACCAAATGGGTGGAGGCAGAGCCTCTAAATAAAGTATCTTTAGCAAAAGTTATTAACTTCTTGATCAAAAATGTTCTATGCAGGTACGGAATCCCGTTCAAAATTATATCGGATAATGGTCTTCAGTTTGACAATGAGGAGTTCGCCAACTGGTGCCAAGAGCACGGAATTCACAAAAGCTTCTCATCCCTAGCTTATCCCCAGGCAAATGAACAAGTCGAAGCCATCAACAAAATTCTGAAAACTCTAATCAAAAAGAAACTCGAAAAGTCAAAGGGTGCTTGGGTGGATGAGCTCCCTACGACACTATGGGCCTATCGCACATCTTTCAGAACATCAACGGGGCATACTCCTTTCTCTTTGGCATACGGATCGGAAGCTATGCTCCCGGTTGAAACCATCGTGCCTTCCCACCGTAGGATCCACTATAACCCAGAAGAGAACGAAGAACTCCTTCACATGTTTTTGGATCTAATTGAAGAGAGAAGAAATGATGCAGCCCTCAAAGCAGCAGCCCACAAGCAAAAGGTGGCAGCACAATACAACTCCAAGGTCAAGCATCGTATCTTACAAGAAGGAGATCTTGTCCTCAAGCGAGTCTTCCCTCGCCCCGGAGCACTAGATCCAATCTGGGATGGACCATATGTAATTCATAAAGATCTCCACAATGGAGCTTATATTTTGTCAACAGTGGACGGAGAGGTGTTCCAGAGGGCATGGAACATCCAACACCTCCGTCGATACTTTTCTTAACTTGTACTGCCCATATGAAGTGAATTAACAAAGAGAATCAGTGGACGTAGGTATTTTCGTGCCGAACCACTTTAAAAAACCTTGTCTCTTTTTTAACTTGTTCCTTTATATCTTGGCTGCTTGTTAACTTTATCCTTTTCTGTTGAACAAAACCCTGGGCAAATAGCATTTTCGCTCAAGGCGCTCCATAGCGCGACTTCTCTGGACAAGACCTAATAGGTACTATACGAATCTATGCCCTCGCCAATGAGACACTTTTGCTCCGGCATCCCTCTTCTGCGGGTTAACTCATTGCTCACGACGGCCCTCAAATCCAACTGTAATGAGTCGATTATAAGCCACCAAGAAGGCCGACTATAGCCGAGGCAGCTCATTACGGTGCTCGGCTCGCCAACAACTGTGAACCTACTTTAAGCCCCAACATAAGGTGTGGCCAGCCAGGGGTAGTTCACGGTTGACGATCGGCACCCGCGCTAGCCGGCCACAGTAAATCGAATAATACCCACGATTACGGGCCATAATGGCCCGGGTACTTACTGTGCGCGATCTCGGCTCCGATGTGTCTTAAGTACGGCTGTGGTAGAAAAGATTAACTCCCCGCGGAGGCGTAAGATGGGTGACAAATGTCTCCAAGACCCACAACTAGGGAAAGTGACTACAAAGCCCGTTTGCCATAAACTTAAGCACATCGAAGGCCTTCCGTGATTGGAAGTTTTACTATTTCGCATATTTCAATTTTATTTAAAAAACTATTCTCCTATCCTTTGTAACAATCCCTAAAAGTATAGGACACAGAATAAGAGACATTCACTAATGGAAGCGGGTACTCGCAACGAGACACTGGACTGCATTCCATACTCGGTCACACAAGACATTCAAAGCTGCCATCTACAAGCAAAATATGAAGGGCGGTATTTCCTTCTTTCATGTATAAACATGTGGCTATAATTTATTCACACATCACACTAACATTGCAAGAACACGAAATTATGTTTTAAACAAGAACTTGACGTCAAACACAATTTAATTACAAGAATATGCATAGCTATATTTCTCATACAACATGTCAAAATAGCAAAAACATTCAAAAAAGACAGAATCAGCTTAAGTTAAAAAATTACACGTCGAGAATAATGTTGTTTATTACAAGCAGCATAGTTACAGCCTAAGAGTTACGTTACTGTTCTGAGACTAACATACGCGACAATGTCAAGTTCACAAAAAGATATCCAGGTCAAATCAAGGAGCCGGCTGCGTCGGAGTTTTATCCTTGTCCTGTTGTCCACCTGTCCGGTCAAAGAAAGAATTCATTAATGATAAGCAATCAAGTTAACGGAAAGACTAGACAGGGAGACTTACCAGCATCTGCTCCTTGATCATCTTGATCATCATCCTCTACTTGCACACCTGCCCCCTCAGCTGCAAGCAACCGCATGCCCTCCTTCACCGCCACCTTCTCCTCCTTGGTAAACTGGGCAGTAACCACATCCATCCTGAAGGCCACGCCACCCACCTTATCCGCCTCAGCCTTAGCCTCCTCTAGAGCCCTGAGATAGATCCTGGCCATAACCCGGGGTTAATCATCCATCCAGGACAAGTTACCTTGCCTCCAAGTACGGAAGTACATATCCTGGAGCATCTCATCCATCATCCCCTCTTTCTCCGCAAACTCACTCATTCGGACCTCAGAAGCCCGCAGCTTTGCAACGGCAGCACCCTCTCCGATCGATACCGTAAACGGTCAGGTTGAAGGGACCTCCTCATCGCCTCCATCTCCTCCTTCAACTTGGCCTGAGCAAGCTCCGCGGCCTCAAGTCTCCCCGATAATTCCTCTACCCGCTCGAGGTCTGCTTGCCGAACCTCATCCACCGTGGCAATGGCCATGTCAATCCGCTCCTTACAGACGGCCTCCATCTTCCGCAACTCTGCCCTACTGGCCTCTTCCATAGTCTTCCTCAATTGGCTGGATGCAGCCTCATGCTGAGAGATTTGGATGGCTTGGTCGGCAAGTTGTTTAGCCTGGTCGGAAACCATCAACCGTAGCCGAATGTTGGCGCTCCCTATCTCTTTCCCAGCCTTGACCAGTCGGGCGTGATGCCCCATCAATTTCCTGGTCTCCTCAGCAACCCGGTCAATATTTGCCTTAGCCTCATCCCCCAGAGTTACAACCCGGGTAGTAAGCAAATCAAGGTCCAGGGACTTAGCTTCGTCAAGCACCCGTACCATAGGATTGCGAGGGAGAAGATGCTCACTAGTAACTTCATCGAAGGAGATGTCATGAGATGCCAGGTCCGGATGACCCACAAACGGATTGCGAACTAAGCCAGGGTGATCTATCGGGGTGACGGTTGGATTCTCAGACAAATGTGGGGAAGGTATAAACTCGGTGCCCTCCTCCTCAATATCATGAATAGGTTGGAGTGGGGCCGGAGTGCCAGGAAGAGATTCAAACGTAGATCGACTCCTCTTCCTCTTTTGTATATCTTCATCAATAACTCCAAGAAGAGGACGATAGCCGACTACGTCTCCAGGACGGTTAATCGGAGGCTTCGACTTAGCGGAAGCTTTGAGGATTTTGTATTGTTCAAGCCTGTGCCGAAGATCTGAGGTCTTGGCTGTTTTGCCCGCTCCTGGAATAAAAATCAAGTGTCACCAGCATGCATTGAGCCATCGTTCGAGAATTAAAAAGAATAGAGAGAAGTTCACCTTGAACCGCAGAAGTCGCCTCAGTAGAAGCACTCCCGGAAGATAAATCGATGTCGGTCCCAACCTTATCAGCTTTCTTGGACTTCTCTGTTTCCTCCAACTCTTCAAAGGCTTGGCGGAGAGCATCGTCCGTCCACTCTTGGATCACGCCCGCCTGCCCAAGGGGCAAAGCCCCGGTGCCATCACCGCCCTGTCCTTCGCCACCATCATCGCCGTGACGATCACCGTCACCTTCTCCACCACTTCCGCTCTCCGCCTCACCTCCTTCATCCTCGCCTTTTTCCCCCTCCACTTTATCCTCCTCCTGAACATTTGGGTGTGTACTGGGAGAGGGTCCATCAGACTTCTTGAGTTTCTTCCCCCCGGCGACTGGATGCGCCGAGAAGGGTCTTCTTTTGCCGCTCTTCGCCGTGGCCCCTCCTGTGGCTTTGGCAGCCCTCTTCTCCGCCGTGTCTCTCTGCTTGACCACAGACTGATGTGGTAGGATCAAGTTGTGCTCCAGAAGTGTAGCATTCCTAATCAAGTAAGAGGCCGACCTACCCCTTGCCGTGATGGCTTCTATTTCCACAGCCATCTGAACCAGGCGGTCATTCTCTACGACCGCAAAGCCACCTGTCACTAGCAAGAAATAAAAACACATGAGAAGAAGCATTACAGTCAGAACAGAAATCATAAATAAACTTCGACTTACAGCCTGAGGTGAAGCGACGGATGGAAACAGAGTCATCCCTAACAAAAAACCATTCTTTCTTAAACATGTTGAACTTCGAATATAAGTCCAGGACCGGCTTGAAAGATACGGCTGATTCCAAGCTGATGTATGGAGACCACTTCTTATAGCCTCTCAAGTTGTAATGTTGTACAAATACCGGATCTCCCGGTTGGAGGGAGGATGCCCGTATCTCCTTTGGAAAATGACAAACAGGCTCACCAGAATGGCATAGGAGTTAGGCTGAAGCTGGAATGGAGCCACCTTCAAATATGTGACAAAGCTGACTATCCAGGCGTTGAGAGGCGGGATGGCACCACACATACAATGATACCTGCTGTAAGCGAAATAGCCTTCAGGGGGATCGCACGGCATCACTCCTTCCCCCGGCAGTAGCATACGCGCTCTATCAATCCCAAAGGAGCGAGAAATAACATCAAGCTGCTCGCCTTTGAGAGAGCTAGGAAAGCAGTCAGGAGGAGAGTTCAAAAGCTCCTGAGGACCGTACCTATCTACTAGTGATCTCGGGGCGGGCCCATGACGGACAGATCCGGATTGAGCAGGGGGCACTGTGGAAGGCTCTTCTCTGTCCTGTGATTTCTTCTTTTCTGATCGCGTTTCCACCTTATGAGACATTTATCTGCAACGCAAAAAAGTACATCGTTAGAACAGGAGAAGTAAGCGAGCAGGTACATACAGATAGGGGTTTCGCCTGAAGAACATTTGGTAGTTCAAGGCTGAAGTGTCGTTCGACACTTATACTCCCCGTTCTCGTTCGGTGATTCGAGCACGCGTTCCATTCGACAATTCAAGTATGCAAGTGAGGCTCGGTGCTCAAATCCCCAAGCTTCATTCGGCAGTTCAAATATAAAGGTTCATTCGGTGCTCGGAATCCCCGGGTGCATCCGGTGGTTTAAAGGTATGAGTTCATTCGGTATTCGAACCCCCTATCCATTCGGTAGTCCAGCCATGAAAGTTTGTTCGGCAGAAGCAAACTCACATGGATCGACAGTTAAGTGGGACTCGATACTCAGTTGATTCGGCTGTTTGGAACAATCAAGCTTGATTCGGCACTTAGTTGGTTCGGCTATCTCACTCGATGAGGAATGACGAAGGCATAACACCCCTACTTATAGGCAAATGCCGGGTGACCGGACCGTATGTTCCATCACATAGGACCGAATGAAAACACCCAAGCTAAAACAAAGTGAGACATATACAGGCATATGCCCCACTTTGGGGGGCAAGTGTTGAGGGTATTTTCCGCCGAGCCATTACAAGGAAAGTACCACCGAATCAAACAAGGAAAGGCATTACCACACCCCACCCCTAGCCGAGCCGAAGTATCACAGAACCAATCCATCTCCTCAACAATACCGAACCATCTTTCCTCCAAGCATTGCCGGTCCAAAGTCCACTTCCAAGCAATACCGAACCAGAGTGCCTACCGAACCAACCTGTCTCCCACCTCACTACCGAACCAACACATGTCCTATCCACTGCCGAACCAACTCCAAACCGAACCAACTCCAGGCCGAACCAACCACCGCTCCAACCATCGCCGGACCACAGTACTGCCGAATCAAGACATTCCAGACCGACCTTGCCAGGCCAGAGTGCATCAGCCCAGGCCCACCAACAGCTATATACATCCAAGACCCCTACCCCCAACCTTACTTTATAAATAGAGGGGCAGGGGTACAACAATGGATGACAAGTTTGAGAGCTCAAGTATGGATAGAACTTTCAAACAACTTTCTTATACATGTATCAAAGCTTTGTATTTGTAATCTGAACAGTAAAGGAGAATAACATATAAAGTGGACGTAGGCACATTTTGGCCGAACCACTATAAATCTGTGTGTCTTTTACAGTTTAGTCCCTGCTTTTCATATATTTGCATAAGTCACACAAATCACTAAGAACAACATAAAATCAATCAAATCACACGACTTGGAGGTGTTTGTCCATTTTTTGTGCAAACACTTTTAATTAATGATAATGGAGTTTAATTAATTTATTTAACTAAATTAATTATTTGAATTAATGATGATGGAATTAAATTAATTATTTCAATTTATGATAATTGAAGTTAACAATCATTTGAATTAATGATATTTAAAATATAATTAATCATTTGAATAGAGAAATTTGAATTTTATAATCATTTTAATTAATGATTGTTTTTAAATTTAATTAATTGTTTTAACTAATAATATTTGGAATTTAATTAAATCATTATAATTAATAATGTTTTATAGAAATGAATTATTTTAACTAATGATGTTTTAAATAATCATTGTAACTATTGAGGATTTGAATTTAACCAATCCAACTAATTTATGATTATTTTAATTTAATTAATTGTTTTAATTAATGGAATTTAAGATTATTTATCATTTCAATTGATGATGTTTAAGAGTAATGTAACTAACTGCCTTTTTGGACGGTTTAAATCGACGATAAACCACACACGTCAGGCTCAAACCATTCAGAAGGGCAGATTATTATGGGGTAAATAAAAAAAGAAGAGAAAGAAATAAAACAAACGCAGAATCTCACATCGGAATGAAAAAATATAATATCAAATAAATAGTTCATGAATCTATTTTACATATAACATTTGATTACACATTTACAACACAGATCAGAGTTACATACAACAGGAATAAGTAAATAAATGTAGCGAAACAACATGATGCAATGGTGTGAATATAATAAGTAGTAATAGTACAAATCTTCGTCCTCCAGAAAGCAGTTTTCGATACACTGAAAGGCTCAGACTGACCCGAGAGATTTGAAAAGATAAAACACTCGAGTCAGAACTAAAGATCTTATGTAATTTCAAATCTTGAAGCATCAATTTAAGCTATTCTGATTTTAATAGATTTCAAAGTTACAAATTTCAAACATTTCATTCACTCAATTTCAATAAGTTTCGTTTGTACTTCAAATTCAACTTTAGAATTCCAATTTAAACCCTCTAAGCAATTTACTTAATACAATTCCAAAATGTAACAACCCTGAGGTTGCATTACCGAATAATAAATTAAAATTATGATTTTAAGTTGAAAAGGGAGCTAAACAAAAATTTTGGGAATTTAAATTTGCAATTGGTTTGCAAATTAAAGTATTTTGGGTTTAAAATGAGAAAATTAATATTTTTGGAATTTAATATTTAAAAGGGGAATTTTTAAATGTGATAATGGGTTTAATTGGCTAATGAGACAATTATATGGTTTTGATTAAAACTAGGTTACTACTTAGGATTTTTGTTCAAATGATAACATTAGAAAATTTTCTTTTAAATTTACATATGCACTTAAGTAATTGAACTAAGCCTTATTGGGTTGTAAAACCCTCATAACAAACCCATTAGCCTACCCACTCTATATAATATCTTAAACCCATTTCATAACCCTAACCCTCTTCCTCTTCATAAATTCCTAAACCTAAATCTAAGCAAAACTAATGGCCTCCCTTTAGAAGACCCATCTCCATCTCTTCATAATTAGACTTGTTTAATTCTAGCAAGGTAATGCAATCCTAGGCCTAATCATCTTCTAATCTTTATTTTAATCTTTGAAATCTCTTTGTAATCCTTGGTTTTGTTCTCTTTTTAATTTTGAAGCTCTCTAATCCACATCCTCTTTGCTTTGGAAAGTTGCACTTGAAGTGTTTGCTTATTTGCTTGATTAATAGAGGTAATTACTATTGATTAGTAATTAATGCTAGTTGTAATTTTGGTAATTACTAATTATTAATGATTATTGCTAGTTAATTTTGGTGAAAATTTTAATGCCAAAAATTGAAAAAAACACCTCAAAATGCCAAAAAACTCAAAAACTATTGGCTGGAAATGTGCTGCAGGCTGAAATAAGACCCTGGTTGCACCCAGGCACTGCCCAGGTGAGGCTAGCCCAGTTGGGCTAGCCCAGAGCAGGCCAGCCCCCTAAGGGGCTGGCCACAAGCATTGAACCCCAGCCCAGGCGGGCTGGGGCATTACTGCACCCAGCCCGCGTGGGCTGGGAAGATAACACCCAGCCCGCGTGGGCTGGGTGGTGTAACACCCAGCCCGCATGGGCTGGGTGCCTCCCAGCCCGCGTGGGCTGGGTAGATAACACCCAGCCCGCGTGGGCTGGGTGGTGTAACACCCAGCCCGTGTGGGCTGGGTGCCTCCCAGCCCGCGTGGGCTGGGTAGATAACACCCAGCCCGCGTGGGCTGGGTGCTCCCCAGCCCAGGCGGGCTGGGGCATTACTGCACCCAGCCCGCCTGGGCTGGGGCAGGCTGACGCGGGCCGAAGCCCGCGTCGAAAAAAAAAAAAAAAAAAAGAAAAAAAAAATAATAAATATTTTTTTTTAAACCCTGTTCCAGATGTTTTTTTCTCCACTTCGCGATGCCGCCACGATCGCATCCGAAGTCGGAATTCGACGTTTTTGGTCTCGTTGGAAAGGTGGAGTTTTGATCTCCATCTCTGTAAAATTTAGGCATCATCGGCATTCTTTTGGTACTTCGAATTTCGTGTCGAAGTTGAACTCTTGTCGCTGTTTGTAAACAGTGTGAATCTTGTTCTGGGTCCAACTTTGAGACGTCGCTGCTACTTCGTCTCAACTCGGATTCCAGAAATTCTTTTTGCATCTAATAGTAGGGATGTTGGACTATATGCATACCAGTTTTCATGTCATTTGGATTCAGTTTGCTGGTCCAAATAAATTGCTGAACTTGGGTTCGCAGCAGTTTTGAATGGTCAAACACTTAGAATGAAAATCAAATATCCCTTCTGTTTCCAGCTTTTGAGCGCCACTCCGCGATGCCTCCACGTTCGCATCGGAATTCGGAATTCAACGTTTTTGGTCTCGAAAGAAAGGTGGAGTTCCGAACTCCATCTCAGGAAAATTTGGACAACATTGGAGTTCGTTTGGTACTTCGAATTTCGTGTCGAAGTTGAACTCTAGTCGTTGTTTGTAAACAGTGTAAATCTTGTTCTGGGTCCAACTTTGAGACGTCGCTGCCACATCGTCTCAACTCGGAATTCAGAAATTCTTTTTGCATATTAAAGTAGGGATGTTGGACTACATGCCTGCAAATTTTCATGACATTTGGACACAGTTTGCTGGTCCAAATAAATTATCGAACTTGAGTTCACAGCTGTTTTTGAATGTTTACAAACACTTTGAATATTTTTGATGATTTTCTGGTTTTCATTGATTTCTTTGAGATTTGTCTCTAGATTTCGTACACGGGTTTTATGAATCATTTTCAAAAGATTTTTCACTCCTAAATGGCTTTTGAAAATTATTATATAATATTATTTTAATTATTAAATTAATTACTCCATAATAGGAGACCTTTCAAAAGACCGTTTTAAAAGTGATTCCGAAAATCAATTATAAATCCGTTTTACACCATTATTTTCTATAATAAAAATCTCACACTCACTTTTAGCACGTCGAGCGAAGTGGAAAGGTGCTTAAACGGTTAGGAAATCTCCGGCCTATGGAAACCGTGTGTATTTTCTTTCCGGTTAATCCCCGACCTATTCGATTGATCGTTTTGACCTTTGGGTCTAGTTTACCGATGATATGAGGTAGACTTTTTATTGTTTGGAGTGTGAGCTTGCTATTGGTTAGGAAACCGTTTAGTGCGAACGTGGGGTATGGGACTCATTGTTAACACTTTACGGGTTCCTCTCCAAGAAGTTAGTGACACATTTGCCTCTGGGCGGCCAGTACTGGACCTCTGGGTCACCACGCCTCTGGGCAACCGTCTCTGGACACCTGCTCTATGGAGCAGTTTATTTTTCGGCGTGTGCCTCTGGGCCTTTATCCTTCTGGGAAGGATCTCGCCGTCTCGCGCGTTTCGCATCGGTGCGAGTGATCGATCACAACTCTACAGTACTTGGCAACAACGACTCTGGTCGGTGCACGTGCAAAACTTGTATTATCTGATGATTTTTATATCCATTCGAGTACCGCCATTCGGTGTTGGTTCTATGGAACCATACGATGTAAGTGCGATTGCCTTGTGGATTCACAGTGTCTCTGGACACTGCTTTTCAGTGTTTTGATTTCATTGACTTTTTAGTATATCCCCATTGCTCTTTGGAGCATCGATCTTTGCTTGGGCATTGATTACGGACTCTGGTCACTCTTGGGATTATTGCCTATGGGCATCTTTTTATAGCTTTGGCTACGCCGATGATATGAGGTGATTTTATTTATTCTACACTTTGGTGTTGATTTCTCTTTGGAGATTTTTATTGTTTATTGATGATTTGGGATCGTCATTATATTCATGTGGTTCATAATATACTTCTCTTTGGATAAGTACTATTTTATTTATGTACCGCATTATTATATATCTCAGTTATTACTGATTGTTTAGCTAGCCTGACCCGAGTGTTTTCGCTCGGGTCAGACCGAGTTGTTTCAGGTTATGTCTCTGGACTTAGCTTCTGTGCTTCCGCTTGGACATTATCTGCTATGCTGATAGATAGCGCTTTTATTTGTCCACTATTCCGCTACTCTGTTATTATTCAGACTCTGATATGTACATATTTTTGACTCACATGAGTGAGCAGTGGCTTTGTACCCACTTATGATATTTGGATCTGTATTGACGATGTATTGTTCTGGGATTTTATATCTGTTATGTGATTCTGTTCTGTGATGCTATTTCATTATGTTATTATGCTTTGTCCTGATAGATCTTTAGCCATTTGTAATTTCGTTATAAGTATTTACCGAATATTTCGAACCACCTGATTGAGAAAAATTTAAATAGATTCCACCTTTCGACGTATTCGGTAGATAGTTATAGCTTGATTATAAATGGTCGCTTCCACTATACTCTATTCTCCGCTTTAACAGACAGTATTACTCCCGTAATACTCTTTGTTACAGTGGGTCTCGGAGTGGGGCGTTACAGCTTGGTATCAGAGCCTGGTTTCAGGAATAAGCATAATAAACACAGAACAGTAACACTTAGTACAATACATCCTAGTATGATTCGAATATTACAAAGCCCTTTCCTCATGACATTGGATAGATAAGTTAGGAATATGTTTAGGAATACATTTATATTCCGTAGTATTCCATTTGAAGTATCTATCTTTGAATCGTGCTTAACTCGCATCTTCATCTCAGCCTCGAGGTACGCATCCTTCCGTTCTCGAAGGTTCTATTTTATTTCACGATCAATCTTTTAGAGTTTTTTTTTATACGGGTGTCTCTCGCTCATTCGTATCAAAGGAACTAGTTGATACTTTATCTTTGGATGTTACTTGTATGGTTTCTTCACTAAGGATTGTGAATCCCATTGGTGGATCCACGACCCTTAGCTTGCTCTGTGAGAATAGAAATATTGATCTTTGTTGATTTTCTTTCCGTGCGAATCTGCACGTTGTGGATTAGATGTTATAGACGATTTCTATATTTAAGGAATTGCGGGGACGCAATTTTCTTAAGGGGGGGAGTCTGTAACAACCCTGAGGTTGCATTACCGAATAATAAATTAAAATTATGATTTTAAGTTGAAAAGGGAGCTAAACAAAAATTTTGGGAATTTAAATTTGCAATTGGTTTGCAAATTAAAGTATTTTGGGTTTAAAATGAGAAAATTAATATTTTTGGAATTTAATATTTAAAAGGGGAATTTTTAAATGTGATAATGGGTTTAATTGGCTAATGAGACAATTATATGGTTTTGATTAAAACTAGGTTACTACTTAGGATTTTTGTTCAAATGATAACATTAGAAAATTTTCTTTTAAATTTACATATGCACTTAAGTAATTGAACTAAGCCTTATTGGGTTGTAAAACCCTCATAACAAACCCATTAGCCTACCCACTCTATATAATATCTTAAACCCATTTCATAACCCTAACCCTCTTCCTCTTCATAAATTCCTAAACCTAAATCTAAGCAAAACTAATGGCCTCCCTTTAGAAGACCCATCTCCATCTCTTCATAATTAGACTTGTTTAATCCTAGCAAGGTAATGCAATCCTAGGCCTAATCATCTTCTAATCTTTATTTTAATCTTTGAAATCTCTTTGTAATCCTTGGTTTTGTTCTCTTTTTAATTTTGAAGCTCTCTAATCCACATCCTCTTTGCTTTGGAAAGTTGCACTTGAAGTGTTTGCTTATTTGCTTGATTAATAGAGGTAATTACTATTGATTAGTAATTAATGCTAGTTGTAATTTTGGTAATTACTAATTATTAATGATTATTGCTAGTTAATTTTGGTGAAAATTTTAATGCCAAAAATTGAAAAAAACACCTCTAAATGCCAAAAAACTCAAAAACTATTGGCTGGAAATGTGCTGCAGGCTGAAATAAGACCCTGGTTGCACCCAGGCACTGCCCAGGTGAGGCTAGCCCAGTTGGGCTAGCCCAGAGCAGGCCAGCCCCCTAAGGGGCTGGCTACAAGCATTGAACCCCAGCCCAGGCGGGCTGGGGCATTACTGCACCCAGCCCGCGTGGGCTGGGTGCCTCCCAGCCCGCGTGGGCTGGGAAGATAACACCCAGCCCGCGTGGGCTGGGTGGTGTAACACCCAGCCCGCATGGGCTGGGTGCCTCCCAGCCCGCGTGGGCTGGGTAGATAACACCCAGCCCACGTGGGCTGGGTGGTGTAACACCCAGCCCGTGTGGGCTGGGTGCCTCCCAGCCCGCGTGGGCTGGGTAGATAACACCCAGCCCGCGTGGGCTGGGTGCTCCCCAGCCCAGGCGGGCTGGGGCATTACTGCACCCAGCCCGCCTGGGCTGGGGCAGGCTGACGCGGGCCGAAGCCCGCGTCGAAATAATAATAATAATAATAATAATAAATATTTTTTTTTAAACCCTGTTCTAGATTTTTTTTTCTCCACTTCGCGATGCCGCCACGATCGCATCCGAAGTCGGAATTCGACGTTTTTGGTCTCGTTGGAAAGGTGGAGTTTTGAACTCCATCTCTGTAAAATTTAGGCATCATCGGCATTCTTTTGGTACTTCGAATTTCGTGTCGAAGTTGAACTCTTGTCGCTGTTTGTAAACAGTGTGAATCTTGTTCTAGGTCCAACTTTGAGACGTCGCTGCTACTTCGTCTCAACTTGGATTCCAGAAATTCTTTTTGCATCTTATAGTAGGGATGTTGGACTATATGCCTACCAGTTTTCATGTCATTTGGATTCAGTTTGCTGGTCCAAATAAATTTCCGAACTTGGGTTCGCAGCAGTTTTTGAATGGTCAAACACTTAGAATGAAAATCAAATATCCCTTCTGTTTCCAGCTTTTGAGCGCCACTCCGCGATGCCTCCACGTTCGCATCGGAATTCGGAATTCAACGTTTTTGGTCTCGATAGAAAGGTGGAGTTCCGAACTCCATCTCAGGAAAATTTGGACAACATTGGAGTTCGTTTGGTACTTCGAATTTCGTGTCGAAGTTGAACTCTAGTCGCTGTTTGTAAACAGTGTAAATCTTGTTCTGGGTCCAACTTTGAGACGTCGCTGCCACTTCGTCTCAACTCGGAATCCAGAAATTCTTTTCGCATATTAAAGTAGGGATGTTGGACTACATGCCTGCAAATTTTCATGACATTTGGACACAGTTTGCTGGTCCAAATAAATTATCGAACTTAAGTTCACAGCTGTTTTTGAATGTTTACAAACACTTTGAATATTTTTGATGATTTTCTGGTTTTCATTGATTTCTTTGAGATTTGTCTCTAGATTTCGTACACGGGTTTTATGAATCATTTTCAAAAGATTTTTCACTCCGAAATGGCTTTTGAAAATTATTATATAATATTATTTTAATTATAAAATTAATTACTCCATAATAGGAGACCTTTCAAAAGACCGTTTTAAAAGTGATTCCGAAAATCAATTATAAATCCGTTTTACACCATTATTTTCTATAATAAAAATCTCACACTCACTTTTAGCACGTCGAGCGAAGTGGAAAGGTGCTTAAACGGTTAGGAAATCTCCGGCCTATGGAAACCGTGTGTATTTTCTTTCCGGTTAATCCCCGACCTATTCGATTGATCGTTTTGACCTTTGGGTCTAGTTTACCGATGATATGAGGTAGACTTTTTATTGTTTGGAGTGTGAGCTTGCTATTGGTTAGGAAACCGTTTAGTGCGAACGTGGGGTATGGGACTCATTGTTAACACTTTACGGGTTCCTCTCCAAGAAGTTAGTGACACATTTGCCTCTGGGCGGCCAGTACTGGACCTCTGGGTCACCACGCCTCTGGGCAACCGTCTCTGGACACCTGCTCTATGGAGCAGTTTATTTTTCGGTGTGTGCCTCTGGGCCTTTATCCTTCTGGGAAGGATCTCGCCGTCTCACGCGTTTCGCATCGGTGCGAGTGATCGATCACAACTCTACAGTACTTGGCAACAACGACTCTGGTCGGTGCACGTGCAAAACTTGTATTATCTGATGATTTTTATATCCATTCGAGTACCGCCATTCGGTGTTGGTTCTATGGAACCATACGATGTAAGTGCGATTGCCTTGTGGATTCACAGTGTCTCTGGACACTGCTTTTCAGTGTTTTGATTTCATTGACTTTTTAGTATATCCCCATTGCTCTTTGGAGCATCGATCTTTGCTTGGTCATTGATTACGGACTCTGGTCACTCTTGGGATTATTGCCTATGGGCATCTTTTTATAGCTTTGGCTACGCCGATGATATGAGGCGATTTTATTTATTCTACACTTTGGTGTTGATTTCTCTTTGGAGATTTTTATTGTTTATTGATGATTTGGGATCGTCATTATATTCATGTGGTTCAAAATATACTTCTCTTTGGATAAGTACTATTTTATTTATGTACCGCATTATTATATATCTCAGTTATTACTGATTGTTTAGCTAGCCTGACCCAAGTGTTTTCGCTCGGGTCAGACCGAGTTGTTTCAGGTTAGGTCTCTGGACTTAGCTTCTGTGCTTCCGCTTGGACATTATCTGCTATGCTGATAGATAGCACTTTTATTTGTCCACTATTCCGCTACTCTGTTATTATTCAGACTCTGATATGTACATATTTTTGACTCACATGAGTGAGCAGTGGCTTTGTACCCACTTATGATATTTGGATCTGTATTGACGATGTATTGTTCTGGGATTTTATATCTGTTATGTGATTCTGTTCTGTGATGCTATTTCATTATGTTATTATGCTTTGTCCTGATAGATCTTTAGCCATTTGTAATTTCGTTATAAGTATTTACCGAATATTTCGAACCACCTGATTGAGAAAAATTTAAATAGATTCCACCTTTTGACGTATTCGGTAGATAGTTATAGCTTGATTATAAATGGTCGCTTCCACTATACTCTATTCTTCGCTTTAACAGACAGTATTACTCCCGTAATACTCTTTGTTACAGTGGGTCTCGGAGTGGGGCGTTACAGCTTGGTATCAGAGCCTGGTTTCAGGAATAAGCATAATAAACACAGAACAGTAACACTTAGTACAATACATCCTAGTATGATTCGAATATTACAAAGCCCTTTCCTCATGACATTGGATAGATAAGTTAGGAATATGTTTAGGAATACATTTATATTCCGTAGTATTCCATTTGAAGTATCTATCTTTGAATCGTGCTTAACTCGCATCTTCATCTCAGCCTCGAGGTACGCATCCTTCCGTTCTCGAAGGTTCTATTTTATTTCACGATCAATCTTTTAGAGTTTTTTTTATACGGGTGTCTCTCGCTCATTCGTATCAAAGGAACTAGTTGATACTTTATCTTTGGATGTTACTTGTATGGTTTCTTCACTAAGGATTGTGAATCCCATTGGTGGATCCACGACCCTTAGCATGCTCTGTGAGAATAGAAATATTGATCTTTGTTGATTTTCTTTCCGTGCGAATCTGCACGTTGTGGATTAGATGTTATAGACGATTTCTATATTTAAGGAATTGCGGGGACGCAATTTTCTTAAGGGGGGGAGTCTGTAACAACCCTGAGGTTGCATTACCGAATAATAAATTAAAATTATGATTTTAAGTTGAAAAGGGAGCTAAACAAAAATTTTGGGAATTTAAATTTGCAATTGGTTTGCAAATTAAAGTATTTTGGGTTTAAAATGAGAAAATTAATATTTTTGGAATTTATTATTTAAAAGGGGAATTTTTAAATGTGATAATGGGTTTAATTGGCTAATGAGACAATTATATGGTTTTGATTAAAACTAGGTTACTACTTAGGATTTTTGTTCAAATGATAACATTAGAAAATTTTCTTTTAAATTTACATATGCACTTAAGTAATTGAACTAAGCCTTATTGGGTTGTAAAACCCTCATAACAAACCCATTAGCCTACCCACTCTATATAATATCTTAAACCCATTTCATAACCCTAACCCTCTTCCTCTTCATAAATTCCTAAACCAAAATCTAAGCAAAACTAATGGCCTCCCTTTAGAAGACCCATCTCCATCTCTTCATAATTAGACTTGTTTAATCCTAGCAAGGTAATGCAATCCTAGGCCTAATCATCTTCTAATCTTTATTTTAATCTTTGAAATCTCTTTGTAATCCTTGGTTTTGTTCTCTTTTTAATTTTGAAGCTCTCTAATCCACATCCTCTTTGCTTTGGAAAGTTGCACTTGAAGTGTTTGCTTATTTGCTTGATTAATAGAGGTAATTACTATTGATTAGTAATTAATGCTAGTTGTAATTTTGGTAATTACTAATTATTAATGATTATTGCTAGTTAATTTTGGTGAAAATTTTAATGCCAAAAATTGAAAAAAACACCTCTAGATGCCAAAAAACTCAAAAACTATTGGCTGGAAATGTGCTGCAGGCTGAAATAAGACCCTGGTTGCACCCAGGCACTGCCCAGGTGAGGCTAGCCCAGTTGGGCTAGCCCAGAGCAGGCCAGCCCCCTAAGGGGCTGGCCACAAGCATTGAACCCCAGCCCAGGCGGGCTGGGGCATTACTGCACCCAGCCCGCGTGGGCTGGGTGGTGTAACACCCAGCCCGCGTGGGCTGGGTAGATAACACCCAGCCCGCGTGGGCTGGGTGGTGTAACACCCAGCCCGTGTGGGCTGGGTGCCTCCCAGCCCGCGTGGGCTGGGTAGATAACACCCAGCCCGCGTGGGCTACCCAGCCCAGGCGGGCTGGGGCATTACTGCACCCAGCCCGCCTGGGCTGGGGCAGGCTGACGCGGGCCGAAGCCCGCGTCGAAAAAAAAAAAGAAAAAAAAAAGAAAAAAAAAAAATTTTTTTTTTAAACCCTGTTCCATATTTTTTTTTCTGCACTTCGCGATGCCGCCACGATCGCATCCGAAGTCGGAATTTGACGTTTTTGGTCTCGTTGGAAAGGTGGAGTTTTGAACTCTATCTCTGTAAAATTTAGGCATCATCGGCATTCTTTTGGTACTTCGAATTTCGTGTCGAAGTTGAACTCTTGTCGCTGTTTGTAAACAGTGTGAATCTTGTTCTGGGTCCAACTTTGAGACGTCGCTGCTACTTCGTCTCAACTCGGATTCCAGAAATTCTTTTTGCATCTTATAGTAGGGATGTTGGACTATATGCCTACCAGTTTTCATGTCATTTGGATTCAGTTTGCTGGTCCAAATAAATTGCCGAACTTGGGTTCGCAGCAGTTTTTGAATGGTCAAACACTTAGAATGAAAATCAAATATCCCTTCTGTTTCCAGCTTTTGAGCGCCACTCCGCGATGCCTCCACGTTCGCATCGGAATTCAGAATTCAACGTTTTTGGTCTCGATAGAAAGGTGGAGTTCCGAACTCCATCTCAGGAAAATTTGGACAACATTGGAGTTCGTTTGGTACTTCGAATTTCGTGTCGAAGTTGAACTCTAGTCGCTGTTTGTAAACAGTGTAAATCTTGTTCTGGGTCCAACTTTGAGACGTCGCTGCCACTTCGTCTCAACTCGGAATCCAGAACTTCTTTTTGCATATTAAAGTAGGGATGTTGGACTACATGCCGGCAAATTTTCATGACATTTGGACACAGTTTGCTGGTCCAAATAAATTATCGAACTTGAGTTCACAGCTGTTTTTGAATGTTTACAAACACTTAGAATATTTTTGATGATTTTCTGGTTTTCATTGATTTCTTTGAGATTTGTCTCTAGATTTCGTACACGGGTTTTATGAATCATTTTCAAAAGATTTTTCACTCCTAAATGGCTTTTGAAAATTATTATATAATATTATTTTAATTATTAAATTAATTACTCCATAATAGGAGACCTTTCAAAAGACCGTTTTAAAAGTGATTCCGAAAATCAATTATAAATCCGTTTTACACCATTATTTTTTATAATAAAAATCTCACACTCACTTTTAGCACGTCGAGCGAAGTGGAAAGGTGCTTAAACGGTTAGGAAATCTCCGGCCTATGGAAACCGTGTGTATTTTCTTTCTGGTTAATCCCCGACCTATTCGATTGATCGTTTTGACCTTTGGGTCTAGTTTACCGATGATATGAGGTAGACTTTTTATTGTTTGGAGTGTGAGCTTGCTATTGGTTAGGAAACCGTTTAGTGCGAACGTGGGGTATGGGACTCATTGTTAACACTTTACGGGTTCCTCTCCAAGAAGTTAGTGACACATTTGCCTTTGGGCGGCCAGTACTGGACCTCTGGGTCACCACGCCTCTGGGCAACCGTCTCTGGACACCTGCTCTATGGAGCAGTTTATTTTTCGGCGTGTGCCTCTGGGCCTTTATCCTTCTGGGAAGGATCTCGCCGTCTCGCGCGTTTCGCATCGGTGCGAGTGATCGATCACAACTCTACAGTACTTGGCAACAACGACTCTGGTCGGTGCACGTGCAAAACTTGTATTATCTGATGATTTTTATAATCATTCGAGTACCGCCATTCGGTGTTGGTTCTATGGAACCATACGATGTAAGTGCGATTGCCTTGTGGATTCACAGTGTCTCTGGACACTGCTTTTCAGTGTTTTGATTTCATTGACTTTTTAGTATATCCCCATTGCTCTTTGGAGCATCGATCTTTGCTTGGGCATTGATTACGGACTCTGGTCACTCTTGGGATTATTGCCTATGGGCATCTTTTTATAGCTTTGGCTACGCCGATGATATAAGGCGATTTTATTTATTCTACACTTTGGTGTTGATTTCTCTTTGGAGATTTTTATTGTTTATTGATGATTTGGGATCGTCATTATATTCATGTGGTTCATAATATACTTCTCTTTGGATAAGTACTATTTTATTTATGTACCGCATTATTATATATCTCAGTTATTTCTGATTGTTTAGCTAGCCTGACCCGAGTGTTTTCGCTCGGGTCAGACCGAGTTGTTTCAGGTTAGGTCTCTGGACTTAGCTTCTGTGCTTCCGCTTGGACATTATATGCTATGCTGATAGATAGCGCTTTTATTTGTCCACTATTCCGCTACTCTGTTATTATTCAGACTCTGATATGTACATATTTTTGACTCACATGAGTGAGCAGTGGCTTTGTACCCACTTATGATATTTGGATCTGTATTGACGATGTATTGTTCTGGGATTTTATATCTGTTATGTGATTCTGTTCTGTGATGCTATTTTATTATGTTATTATGCTTTGTCCTGATAGATCTTTAGCCATTTGTAATTTCGTTATAAGTATTTACCGAATATTTCGAACCACCTGATTGAGAAAAATTTAAATAGATTCCACCTTTCGACGTATTCGGTAGATAGTTATAGCTTGATTATAAATGGTCGCTTCCACTATACTCTATTCTCCGCTTTAACAGACAGTATTACTCCCGTAATACTCTTTGTTACAGTGGGTCTCGGAGTGGGGCGTTACACAAAATTTCAAATTTTATCTTTTAAACAATTCATTTAAATAATTCAGTATATATATATCAAATTCTTTTTCAAAATATCATTTAGCTGAATTCAAAATTTAAAGATTTAAAATCATTTAATTTAACCAATCTGGTGTCCGTATATAATTTTCTACCTTATGGCCAAGTGATACGGATATTTATCATTTCAATCCGCAATTTAAAATTTTATGGGTATATATCATTTTAACCCGCAATCCCAATATTTAATTTCAAATACATGAAATCAGTCGAGTCTATCATTTCAACCGATAACGATATCTCCCTAATTTATCAGATCATTCGGGTATGCATCATTTCAACCCATAGGAAACTTGTAGTGTTATAACACTAGAAAATATAACATCTAGTCATTCAGTATCAATCAATCAAATATCCATCACAATCATCATCCAAATCAATCAATAAATAACAATAATTGACTGATCATCAATAACGGGTATTAACAGGCAATTTAAAATTCAATATTAAATTAAATAGCAATTAAATTCAATAAAGGTCAGATTTAACTAGAATGAAAATTTAAATATACTAGACATCGACCAATAAATTCCAATCACATTATAAAATTCAATTTAACCGACATAAGAAAATCTAGTAGTTGTGAGAGGGTCAAAACACTCATCTTTGATTTCAAATCGATTTGAAATACAAAATGAGGCTCAAAATTCAATAGTCTCAGAATTCGTCCAAACCAATTTCATAATATCCAGAATTTCAATACGATCCCAGCAAAATAAACCGCACGTGAATCGGACCTCGTATGTGAAAGCTATTAAGTTTAGAACGTTTTGAAATCAAAAATTAAATAAAATAAAAAATAAGCCAATAACAAATTACCATGTCAGCACGAACAAAAAGTACGAACCCTTCAACATCCTTCATACACGATGAAGCCCTAGCCCCCGCCACCTATGCTTGAACGCCGACCAACCCAAGCACCTGGGCTTCGATCAGACATCGTCCCCGAGCTCAGCTAGCCGAGCCGCGCCTCCCCTACCCTCGCGCGCCGCTCCACCTCCACGATGTGACAGCCGCCACCACCCATTAAATTCGCCATTCCAAGTCAATTCTGACCACCATACGACCAGCGAACACCCCCACATGACCCACTCGACACCACCTTCCCAACGGCGCCTCCTGATCGTCGATCGGACGACGATCCACCGTTGGATCGTCAAAAGTACAAATGGACGTCCGAAATTAATTTGGCGATTTCTGGAAAAAAGTGATTCGATTCGAGAAACGAATTACACTAGTGGATTATGCTCGTCAAGAGCTTTCCAATGATATATACTATGACATAGTTTGAAGGAGTTTGGATTTTTGATTTGGATTTGCAATTTTGAAATTAGGGTTTGGATTTAGGAATTTGGTTTCTGCCATTGAGGAAGAGGGAAGCAGATAGAATTGTACATACAGTAAGGAGGAATAAAAGGTTGCTAGGGTTTGGACCGAACTATTATATACTAACGAGTCCCGATAAGAATGAATAACATATCGAACTGGTTCGAATTGATAATAACGACCCGAAAAGCCCGTTTCGCTTCCGAAACGAAAGTGGGTCATACCATATATCAAAATAGATGGTTTCGTTGTTTTTAAACTCAATGGAATAGGTTTCAAGTCCTAGTTCCATCGTATGAAGAAGTTAGCTTAAAATCAGCTTACTTCAAATTTATTTCAATTGAATTTAATTAAATTGATTTCTACGCATTTCGAGTCCGTACGATCAAACGACAAGTCCGATCGCTAAGAAACTTGAAACCTTACAATAATTCATCGTTATGGATTCGATGAAACTGGTTTCGTCAAAATCTAAGACAGTTGCCAAAATGGCTATTTTCACGTTAATTAAATAAATTAATATTAAATCAATTAAATCATTTTTTAACTTCAAGTTTAATAACTAACAATTTTTATCATTTTTGATTACTTAGACATTTACAATAATTTAATACAAATTTACATATCAATTCAGTGTTGAATATTACACTAATTACAGTGGTCCATTTTAACTGTAATTAAATCCAATTAATTAAAATTTAATGCTAATAAATTTATTTAATTTGATTTCAATCCTTTTTGTTCAATTATTCATTACTCTATGTATATATTCAACATTGGTTTATATCTTGTTACATTAATATTCTCCAGTTTCATCTTTTACCATAATAGTTGCCATATTTCAATTACCCTGAATTTTTTTATCAAATTTATTATAATTTAAAATCCCAATAAATTTATTTTTCTTTGGTTCACTCTTTTTATTAAATCAATTATTGCCTTGTGAATATAATTAACATTTCTATACATTTTATTACATTCACAATTTGCAGTTATTGTCTTAACTTACATTAACGTAGCATTTATTTACATTTATTTGTAATTGATTTAAATAAATTGGTAACAACTAGCAATTGTCACCTTTCCTACATTTAATAACGCTTGTAAGTTTGTTATCTACACAAAATGCCATAACTACTACCACAACACTACTTTTATCAATTGCAATTAATTACATGCTATTTCATTGATTTATAAATATTTAAATTATCAATTACACCTTTTATCCAATTTATCAGTTAATACACACATCATTACAATTTATTTACGATCTATAACCAATTATAACTTTTTTAATCATTTCAATTAATTGGAATTACATTTAAAGCAGTTATCAATTTCCTTAAATTAATACTATTACATTTCATTCCAATATTAAATCTTATTATTAAATCACGAATTTTTATTTCTTCCAATATTAAATCACAAAATCTTATTAAATTAACAAATTTTAATTATCAAAAATTACAAGTCATTATAAGTAATTATTCATTTAATTAATGATTATTTGAATTTAATAAATCTTTTTAATTAATGATATTTAAAGTTAATTAGTTAATTTAGTAAAAGTGATTAAGTAAATTATCTAACATAATGAAATTGCTTTACTCAACCGATTTCAAGTTAACAACTGATTTAATAAAGATTTTAAAGTTGATTTAACAATGTTACAAAAGTGTTTGGAAATAATTATCTATTTTATTAAAGATAATGGATTTTCTTATTTTAAAAGAAATTTTAAATGTGATTAATTGTCTTTTGGGATAAATAATATTGTTTTAAAGTTATAAAAAGGAATTGGAACTCAATTACTGGGATGTTAAGATGGATAATCTTCTGAGTGTTCGGTCTGATGTTGGTTTAGGCCTTCGAGGCCGTGCACTTGGAAAAATTATTCTCTTAATGTTTTAACAAATCAAGAACTAATTCTAAAAAAGTGTTTTTAATAATACGGAAATCGAACAAAAAGTTTAGTTCGCTTTTAAAAGTAAACGTTTGATTCGTTTATGGAAATGAATTATTTTCGTAAAGCAAATCACTTATATGGAAACGATTTACATTTATAATTGGCACTAAATATCGAAGAAGTAAATTTGTCACTATTTCAAAAGTTAAGAATAATGGTTGGACATGACTTTGAGGTAACACTTCCTTGACCTGTTCGGTATTACTGTTAACCAAGAAAAAGTACAAGTTTGAATTCAATGAGTGGTGATAAGTATACAAGACCTAATTTACATATACGATCGTTTTATATCCTCGATAGCTGATATCTCAACTATCGGTTACCTCAGCTTCTTTGATTTTCTTTCTGTCATTCTAAGACGATTTATAGCTCCGTTGAGCATTGATTCCTATCGAAAATGACTAGAACCAAGGTGAGGAAAAGGGGGGAGCACCCTCCAAGTCATTATTGTGCTTCATCTTTCAAAGCTGTTTTATCACTGGTATCCAACATCGGAAAAACTAAAACTAAGTTGCGAGTTGGAGCCAAGCCATGTGGGTCGCACCTATCAGGGTATGTTAACATCATCTAGAGAGGCTTCAGCATGCATGCATTGATGTGAAATATTCGGACTTGCGTGTGAAGAAGGGTCCAGCTTGGAAGTTCCCGAGAGTGACGCATGTGCTCTCAAGTATATTTTATCTAGAGGTATACTTTCGTGGAAAAGGAGGGAGCACCCTCCTAGTTACGTTGGATAAAATCTTTTTACTAATTTGATTCGAACCTTTTAATCTGTTTTTCTGTAATTGCAACGGGAAGAGGCAACCACCCTTCACGGTGTTATATTATAGTTTTTCAGTCCATTCTATCAAGTTTGGATTGTTACCTTATTCTGTCTATTCTATAAGTTGGACGATTACCTTATTCTGTCCATTCTATCAAGTTGGATGGTTACCTTATTTAGTTCATTCTATCAAGTTTGGACCGTTCCCTTATTTAGTCCATTATATCAAGTTGGACTGTTTTCCTTGTTCTATCCATTCTGTCTAGTTTGGATTTTACTCGGTTTATTTCTAGTCTTTCAAGTCTGGTTTAATATTAATTATACTACTTCATTATTTCATTTGTTTCCTGATATTTATTTATGCTCTTGCCTGTTGATGTTATTCTTGTGAGGTAAAAACCCATTCCGCAATGGCGACGTGGTCTCATAGAACTTTTATATGTTTCACATTATTCGAGTTATCTCACGCTTGTATTTCCAGACTGATCCTGGTGTTATTTATTTATAACACTCGGAGTCAGACCGAGTATTTTCCCAGGTTGTCCATGGTGTTATGTAGTTCTTGGAGGGGAGCTGGAGATTCACCGATCGTAGTATTTTATTTTCCGCTGTATTATATAGTATACCTATCGACATTTGTAAGGTCAGGATTTTATAACTATCTAGCTGATAAGGTTTATTTTTAACTCTGATATACTCTATATATTTGGAGTGACAGTTTTCTACTGTCCCTGTTTATATTATATGTTGTCGATTCTGTTGTGAGATTATATTTTCCTCTATTCTCTGTTTTGTTTCCTTTTATTTACCCTAACAGTCTGCCATTTGTGAATTGGATGCGCGACACTAGAACATAGTGGTAGTGTTCGGTGTCGACTTTCGAACGCCAAATGGAGGATCGTTACATTTGGTATCAGAGCTCTAGGTTAAGTGAGAACCTTGGCTTTGGTAGGGTTTGGCTCATTAGAGATAGGGTAAGCGACGCCCTAGAATGAGTTTGAGAGCACTATATATATGAGAGTGTATTTGTTAATGTCATAAAAATGTATTATGTAATTGGCCTATTGAGTTTTTATCAATTTTGGTCGAGATGTGAGACACCACAGTATCGATAGGGGTTTCTAAACACTTGACCAAGACCAACGGACTTGGTATTAAATTTTTGACAATCTCGTAAATTAAATATTTTGCCTAAGATTATATTATATATATATATAACGGAATAATTTTCAAAAATTATATAGTTATATAGTGTGTTGGTTTAGATGTTATAATATTTATTTATTATCACTATTGTTTGCTCGGTTATGCTTAATTTAAGTAATAAGCATTGACTGTTGTTGGTTATGTGCTAAATTGTGCTCGTTTAATTAGGAGCATTTATAGTTTTGATTTAAAACAAACCCTTTGTGAATTAATTTTCATGATTTGACTATAAAGGTGTTCGGAGAAATTGTTAACTTGAAAATTCACCTTTTAAAAATGGTGATTTATGAATTAAGCTTTATAAACAGTTATTAATATGATCTAAATAACAGGATAAGATATTTAGAGAATAAGCACTTGAGATAATTGTAATATAATAAAGAGGGATATTATAATATGGAATTATTTTCATATAAAGGAAATATTACATGAATTTAGTTTGTAAAATGTATTTAGAAAGGATTTTGAATTTAAATCCCTTTTATTTTTGAAAATAAGTTCAAAAAGGTTTTTGTGAAATGAAATAGTAATACTTCTGAAAGTAATTGAAAATGAAATTATTTTGGGTAGAAATTTTTTAAAGGAATGCATTTTTTTGGTAGAATTGGGAAGAAATTGTTTCGATTTGTTATGTGGTAATCTGAATAATCTTCTAAAAGACCATCAGATGTTTGCTTAGGCAAACTTGTGGAATACTTAGTAAATTATTCTCATTATCATTGTGCGATCGAAATGGGTTAATTCGAATAAACCTAAAATGAGTTTTAATAAATAAATTATTTGAAGTTATAAAAATATATCAAGTATGCTTTCAGAGAAAAGTTTTGGAAATTAAAAATCGGGTACCTAACTTTTAGGTTCCCTAAAATGGGAATTGTTTTCTAAAATAAAAAGGTATTTGTAATAAGAGATTATTTTGATAATGAGATTTTTTTCCCCTTAGATAAGAGATGGGATAATTTAACACAGGTTTGAACTGGGTTGAATTAAATAAGAAGGTTTGATAAACATTGTTTTTATTTAAAAACATATAATTGTTTAAAACATCTAAGTAGTATGAACTACTTGTTGATTGAGTCAACCCATAAATATTATTCATTTTTAACACTCCAAGTAAAAGGGGGTTAATAGGTTGACTCGGTTTTAAGAAACCATAATTTGAATTGATCTCCATCTAGATCTTTGGGAAAAGTAAAACAAGTTTTGTGTGTGTTTTCAAAATATAAAAGAATATTATATAAGTAGATAAAGTAGAATAATTTATGATTTGATATTTTATAAAGAAAAAAAAACTTTGAAAGATATTTAAAAAATTCGGTGAGAAATTATGAGATAACTCACACATAAATTTTAGTATGGAATAAAATACTAAGTGAAAATATAAGCGAATTGTAAATTTTAATATAATCAAGAAATTAATAAAATATAGAGTATAACTTTCCATTTTGTCCGAGTGAGCTTGGATAATCTTCTAAGCAATAATCGAAGGCTAACGAGCAAAACGGTACGCTTGGATAATTATCTATATTTTTGGACAATTAAGAAAGTTTCGAACCTAAGTTAAAATTTGTTTATTAGTCATTTGACATTTTGAAACAATGTAAAGTTATAAATTTCCCCTTGTGGAATTTGCTTGACTATTAGTATTAGTTTATTTCTTCAAGGAATTTGATTGATATGATTTGATTGAATTGAATTGATTGGTTGTGTGACTGCATATACCATTGTTTGTAAAGTTTAAATTTATAGATTAAGGATTTTTAATTATGGTTATTAAGACCTAAATCCCGGTGATTTTGAAAAAAGTGATTTTTGAAGATTTTGGGAAAGGAAAAGATATTTGTTTACTCTAGTTGATGTTTTTGGAAGAACAGGAATACCACTGGACACTCCATGTTGTTTTAATTCTAGAATTTCACCATAATTTATTTGGAGGAATCCCTCCTTGTCATTTTGATCTTTGAGAATTGATTTTTCTCATCTAAGAAATTTTGGAATTTAAAAACCCGGGTATTTAAATCTAAATTTGCCATATGAAATAATTGGATGCCTAACACCTATTACAGAATATTCTCTGTATTTTGTTTCCTATGATTGTGATATGGTTGTAATGACCCATAAAATTATATTTGTTTTAATAATATATTTAACTAAAATTTTGTGAAATTTTAAATATTTAAATCTGAAAATAAAAATTTGATATTTGAAATACGTTTAATTAAACATAGCAAATGGTAAATTTTCATCAGAAAATATGGGAGTTTATTTTCTTGTGTGATTCTATTTAAATTTAAACCAGTCAAAAAAAATTGATGATAATAAAATGTTTTCCAAACCTGAATATTTTTATACAATAAATTTGTAAATGCTCTTTTGAGTGAGACATTATATTTCGTTTCTTCAAATTTGGACTGTTGTTGCTCTGTTTAACTTATTTCTGGCAAATTAGCAGCATTTTCGGTACCGATTATCAACTTTTGATAGGATGATCGTACCACTGATATCTGTATAGAGTTTTGATCATCTCGTCGTGCTGATCTCTATGGTATATCCAATTCTGTGTTTTGAAGTCCGGTACACAGCGGAAACCGTGAAACGGTCCATCGTTTCGGTTCCAAAATTTTAGCTTTTAAACTTCTCGTGACCATCATTTGCTCACCTTGCATAACCCAAAGCTGATATTAATATTCATTGAATTAAGCATACTTGATTGTTAATATCCCACCACTTCAAATCCAAACCGGTGGTCCTTTCCTTTTCCATTTTAGTTTATTTAGATACAAATAATTTCATTTCTGCATTTCATCTTTCCCCTTCACCTTCTCAAAGTGCTCAAGCACTCAGATCTGCCTCCTTCATTCTATATACAAAAAAAATTTATAGACAGCAGTGCATGCGTCTTCACCAGAGTTCCCATAGCCGCCACGGCCTTCAACTTCTCACTGATGCCACTTCCTTTCCCTCTCAAACTCCGCCACCATTTCACCGCTCAACCAGGCCTCGCGAACCGGCCATCCTTCCCTCGCGTAGCCAAGTAGCTCGCGCTGCCCTAGTTCCCTCTCCCCTGACCTCCCTAGGCACGCAAGCTCAGCCACCCAAACCCCACCATTTCTGTAACGACCCAGAATTTTGAACAAATTAAATTGAGAATATTTAATTAATTTTAAATATTTGAACGACGATTTAATTTGAATTCCCGATATAACTTTGAATTTGACGGTTAAATTATAAAATTTAATCTATGAAACCCTATCTCGTTCAAATTCGTGACACGCGGTTCGTTTCAAAGGCAAGACATCGCGAACCAATTCGCGATCAAAAACGCGATGTTGATAGGATGGAGGCAGTCGATTTCTGGGTGCGAGCGACTGAAGGCAAGTCGCGAGCTAGGGTTTCGGCGAGCTCGAGTACGACGTCGCGGCAAGGCAGAGTGGGTTCGAGAGCAGGGTACGCCGCGTCTTGGGGTTTCGCCGTTATCTGAGGCGCGTGCGCGAATAAGTGGTGGTCGCGACTTGGTCGCGATGGTGATTTAGGACTTCAACATGGCGGCGACTTAGGCGATGAGGCGTTCGAAAGTTTGGGAGTCGCGACTGTTCGTGGATAGGAATCTGGTGATGGCACGCGAAGCAACGATGGTAGGGTCGGAGTCAGGTTGGAAGGTCGCAAGGCTGGGGCAGTTCGAAGATGATTTGAATCGAGCTCGCGACCAAGGCAGAGGGTATCGCGATTGATTTAGGGGTGATGTCTCGATCGAACGAGCAGGGCGATGACTGGCAGTGTTGGTTTGGGGCACTCGTGAGGTTGGGTCTCGCGATGGTCTGGTTTTCGAATATATCAGTAAGGTATGCAGATTTACGATTTCTGTTAATGACAGTAAATAAAATTTTCAGTTAAGAAAATATGTATAGTTTAGAAATTCTCAGTTTGTATAAAATTTACCGTAAATAAGTTTTAGTTAAAAAAAAAAAAAATATAATGTATACACAGGAAATAATAATATAAATATAAGTATATATGAAGTTTTAAGAAAATAAAATAAACACACATTTTAGATATGCTTGTTATTTTAAAATAAGGTATTAGGGTAATTAATTTGATTTATTATTTTAAGTACTAAAAGATTTCTGTTTTAAAAGGAAAATTTGTTAAAGTAAAAATTTTGGTTAAGGAAATAAATTTAGCGAAGATCGATTATTCCATTTAATTCGAATATTTATGAAATCGTAATTTGTTTATACAAGGTCTAAAAGAGATCGAGAATCAAGTCGGAAATGGAAAATGGATTGCAAATTAAAGGTGAGATTTTCTCACTCGATTTAAAAGTGGAATTTTTGCAGTTGTTTGATATGATTGCTATGTTGATTGTGGTATTAGATATTTTAGGATATATATAGATATATAGCAGTATATACATATTGGCATATGTATATATTGGATTGATGATTTCCCGCCTCGTATAGCGGATGAGACCCTATTGCGCCGTTAGTAAGCGGATTTATAAAAAAACCTATATACCGCGATAATTCCGTACTGGAGCGGAATTGGTATTGTGCTAACGTCTTTGGATGCAGGGAAACAGGTTGGAGGGATCCAACTGGACCCCTCACTTTGATTAAATTTATTTATACTGTGATATGAATTTGTGAATGATTATATTGATGATATTGATCATATCGATGTCTGGAAAATTGTTGAAAGCTAAAAATTAGCTGAATGGATGTTTGATATCATTGGATTCCAAAAATAAACGAAATTGAATTTTTGGAAATCAAAATAGAAATTTCTAAGTGAATTTGATTTTAGAAATTTAATAAATTCGAAGAAAGGAATTTTAAAGTATAAAAAGTTAATTTTTATAATCTTATCGAATTTATTTCCAGAATAAAGTGAAAATGTTAAATAAATGAATTTCGTATAATAGTGAATTTAAATTGAGGAAATTAATTTAAAATCTGGATTTCTAAATAAATTGAAAAGAAACGATTGAAATTTATTTTTCTTAAAAAGGAATTTATTTAAAAGAAGATAAGTTGGAAATTCAGTTTGAAATTTAATCGGTAAATTTAAATAAGTGGTGAAATCAATGTAAAATGATTTCAATTTGAAGAATCCATTTTAAAACAGAATATTGAATAATTTGAGAAAAATAAGGAATTTATTTTAGTAGTGATAAATAAAATTAGAAATCAATATTGAAATTGATTTGGTATTGAAGCTTTTATAAATAGAATTAAAATTTATAAAAGTTGTTTATAAACCCAAAGTCACTTATTTTGATAAGTTAAATATAGAAGTTGATAAAAGAAGGTTTATAAGTCGAAGTTGTTATTAAAAAGAGAAATAGAATTTATAAACGTGCTTATAAATTCGAAATAGATTGAATGTGATAAATTTAATATAGAAGATTAGTTAAGAAGATATATTCACGATTTTGAATAGCGAATTTTTATTGAAATAAAAATGTGTAGAAATGATTGAAATGGGGTTAAGTAAATTTTATTCACGATTTTGGACAGTGAATATATTATTAAATAAATGGATATATTCTTGAAGAAGTGATATTAAAAATGAAGTTAAACATTTTAAAGATGTTTTAAAATGTATGGTGAATCGAAAGCATAGATTTCAACACTTGTTATTGAAATAGGCGTTTTCGAAAATATAAGGAAATGATGGACTATAACACTGTTGTTATAGTAAATGATTTTCGGAAGAAATTGTTTTGATGTGGTATTGGGATTTATATATCTATCTTAATTCCGAATCCCTATACTAGTGATTTTGAGTCGTCGTAACGATGTTTTACGTAACATTCGTTTTGACTCAAATAAATGTGTTTTAAGAATGATTTCCTTAAAAGAATGAAATGTATACTTAATATTGATTTAAGTATATCGAATATTTTCAAATGTTGAAAATAAATAGATTTGTGAAATACTTATTTTTAAATAAGTATGGAAATGCTTTTCCAATGTGAAATGAACTGTTTGAGTTTTTATCCTTTAAAGATAAATTGAAAAGTGAATATTTGGAATTGTTTTCAAATGGTTAAGTGTGGAAATTTTATATCTTATAAAGATATTTTTGAAGAATAAATAATTTGGGAAAATTATTTGGAATCTGATGATGTTGCGCATCTTTATTGATAGTTAAATAACCGACTATCAATAATTACCTTGATTGACATTTGTTGTGATTGGATGAATTTGAATGCCACACTTATTTTTAAATAAACGCTCACTATTCGGGTTAGCCGGGAAAGGACCATGGGGTCGTATAACCCATTCCGAATATGTGACACGTCGTTATGAATCGCATTTGAAGACCGGTGTTGAAGACCGGATATTTTTGAAAACGGAAGGATTACCGTCGAGTTACTCTACATCGACTGATCTTCGATTTAGAGGTTTTATCACCCTTAGTGACGGGAAGTCCTGACGTGATTGAAAATTATCCGGATGTGCAAGGGCTTCGTGAGAAGTGCCTTCGGTTCTGTTCGATCCCGGAACAGACTTGTATGGATTGTGTGTCTGACGTTACAATTTGAGATATAAAGCTGATTTCTTTCAAATACATTTCTGTTGGTGGCGGAGAATTTATTCTCTTAGCTTAACACCCTTCTCTGAGACGTACGAGCTCAGAGGTTATGTAGTTGAAATTTATCAGCGATATATCCCAATTTGGTAACGTGGCATACTGAGTGTTGCTGTGAAATGATCAGTGTTTGATCATTTGTGATATGATCATTTGTTTGATCTTATATCTTTGTGATCATAGGTTGATCATTTTGTTTGACCCGAAGCAGGGCTTTTTATAGAAAGCGTAGCTTTGTGGACGAGACTTCGTCGAGCCTCACACCCCGGAAATGGTCGAAACAGGACGAATGCGGCAAGGTTCTAGGGAGTAGCGCCCCTTAGTGTATGTCATTCCTTCTGGATAAAGGTGGTATCATGGTATGGAGCCCAGATACTTAACCTCTGTGGTTACTGCATTATTATTATCTATGTGGTTTTGTTGCGAATCGGGGATCCTCGGGAAGATCGGTGACGATCGGGGGATGGCATACGCGTGTCAGTAGTTACCTATTTTTGCAGAGGTAACCCGGCCTTGTGTTGGCAGAGATCCGGTTAGGTTCTCGGGTCGTCTATTCCAGGGACGTACCCATCGTGGATAGGAAGTTCCTTAGCCTGACCATTTGTTGGAAATCCAAAGAAACAATACGTGACTTGTACGGTTTTAGTTGTAGAACCTATCATTCACTTATGGTGGCGCCCCACTGTTTGGATGGTAGCTATAGTAGGCATAGTTCGAAATGTCTATGCTGGCTAAGATTTATATTGTACTTTCGAAATGTTTTCTACACTATGCACTAATAATAATATCAAAAATGATTTGATTTTGCGTAGTAAGCATCTTTGACTATCATAAGAAGAAATCTCCTCCAATTCTGCGTTTGCATTGTGTGTGTGGTGGGAGGTCTTATGGTAGTTTCATTTTCCAAAAGCATTGCGAATTGACTTAAAAAAATTTATTTTGTTGTTATAAAGAATAACTGTTTTACGATCTCACACCAGTCACCATGACTGACTCGGAGTTTATTGTTCCCTTCTAAACTCTGGGTGCCCACCAATTTCCACACGGGCAGCCTAGAGTTATATTATCAGGATATTCTGGATATTCTGGAGCTTGGAGATAAGCTGGATGACGAGACGTAGTATTTGTATCTGATAGCATTTATTCCGCTGTGTATTCTGTATGAGGACAAGTTATATAACTGTCCATTGTTGTATATTGACTCTGATGATTGATATATGTATAAAATGATATAGTTCTTTATTTTAAAAGACTAGTAATTATCTATTGTATATTGTTCCGCTGCGATGTGTAAGATTCTGATATTGTTTTCTATTCTGATGTTGATGTGTTGTTCTTCTTTTCCTTTTCTCTTCTTTTCTTCTATCTCCTTCTTCTTCTATTTCTTCTTTCTAAAACCCTCACTATTGGAGTTTCCGGCACTCGATTGCTCGACAGTCGATAAAGTGAGTATCGATGTCGAATTTTCGAAAGTCGAAAATCCCGGTCTTGACAAGTGGTATCAGAGCATATGGTTAAGCGACAACCCTGCTCTGTTGGGTGTTACTCATTAGAGATAGAGTCAGCAGTACTCTAGAATGAGTTTGAGTGTAATAATAGATATGAGCGCGTATTTGTTATTTGAATATGAAATTGTTTTATATTGTGTTGACTTATCGGTTGATTGTTATGGATTCTGGTCGGTGCAGTCTAGCTAACTGTAATCGATAGGGGTTTCTAAACTCTAAACAAGATAAACCGACACAGTATTGATTTTAAAATAGGGTGAATGAAATAATTTTGCCCAAAACTATTTTTGTATATAAAAGAATTGATTTTCTGTAAATTATTACAGTATATGGTTGCATGGATGTTAGAAGTGATAATATTAATCTATTATCAATAAAATTGAATAAGAAATTGAAATCGTAACTCCAAAGTTAAGAAATGAATTCACATACGAATGAAAATTTAAGAATGTAAATTATAAATGTGAATTGTAATTTAAAACGGAATTCCAGAGAAGTTTTTGGAAATGTTTTGAAAGGAGTTTGAAAATTTTGGAGATTTGGAAAGTTTAATTTCTTTTTGATTTGGAAATGAATTTCAAAGGTTTTGAAAAATATTCTGAAGAGATGAAATCTCTAAACTCTTTTCGGTCGCTGGAAAATAACTTCGGTAATGACTGCAGCATTACTGATGTTCATTTTCGGGTTTCCAAAAGAGAAATTGCTGCCAAATTTGTTCTAAATGGAAGTTGTTTGAAAATTTGGGTTTTGTTTTAGAAATTCAAAGGATAATTTGAATTGTTTTCAAAATGGTTTTGAAAGGGTTGAAAAGACTCTGGAATTGAGTATTGAATTATGAAAATGAAATTGTGAATGAATGAATCAATTTGCAATTGCAAGTACAAGAATGTCAATTGAATTCGAATTAAAATCCAGTTTAATATAAGTGGTTATAAACCAAAATGGTGAATTGAAAGTATAAGGAAATACATTGATATATGAAAAAAATTATTATGAATACGAATTGTAAATATGATTTACAAATAAAAATAGAATTCAAAAAGGATAATTGAAGATAAAATTCATAATGGAATTAGTAAGGTGAATGTATTAATGATCTTATAAAATTTGAATTCGTAAGTAAGTAAAGCTGAAATTGAAGATAAACAGAATTGAAAAGTGAATTGAAATTGTGAATTGAATTCAAATGAATATGAAACTGCAATAGCAAACTTAGAGATGATATAAGCAGTTATATTGAAAATTTTGTAATTGAATGTACGAAATAGTTTGAATGCTGTAACTAGATAAAATGGCTAGTAGATATACAGGTGTAAAGGAATTGGGATTTTAATTTCAAAGATAAATTTGAATTGCTCGACAAAAGGTACGTATTTGAATTATAATATGAGTTTTTGATGATTTCTGGACTAGCCGCTTGGCTTTTTCTTTTTCTTTTTGAAATCTGAGAGTCCGTAGGGACGTTTTGTAGTCGTGCCGTATTAGCCGCGCAAAGGAGACGCTGGCGAAATTTTTTGAAAATTCCGAGTGTTAGAAAATTTTTGAGAAAATTTGAAAGTTTTAAATTTGAATTTAAACTCGAATTTGAATTTTGAAGAAAACAATGTTGTTTGAAAATTATGAAAGTTGGAAAGTTAATTGAATGATAACGAGTCTTTAGTAGGAAGATTTGTTTTGATAAATTGATAAAACTATTGAATGTTGAAAGATAGTAGACGAGTTAAGGACCATTTTTCCTAACTTGTAATTTCGAGGACGAAATTCTTTTAAGGAGGGAAGTTTGTAACGACCCAGAATTTTGAACAAATTAAATTGAGAATATTTAATTAATTTTAAATATTTGAACGACGATTTAATTTGAATTCCCGATATAACTTTGAATTTGACGGTTAAATTATAAAATTTAATCTATGAAACCCTATCTCGTTCAAATTCGTGACACGCGGTTCGTTTCAAAGGCAAGACATCGCGAACCAATTCGCGATCAAAAACGCGATGTTGATAGGATGGAGGCAGTCGATTTCTGGGTGCGAGCGACTGAAGGCAAGTCGCGAGCTAGGGTTTCGGCGAGCTCGAGTACGACGTCGCGGCAAGGCAGAGTGGGTTCGAGAGCAGGGTACGCCGCGTCTTGGGGTTTCGCCGTTATCTGAGGCGCGTGCGCGAATAAGTGGTGGTCGCGACTTGGTCGCGATGGTGATTTAGGGCTTCAACATGGCGGCGACTTAGGCGATGAGGCGTTCGAAAGTTTGGGAGTCGCGACTGTTCGTGGATAGGAATCTGGTGATGGCACGCAAAGCAACGATGGTAGGGTCGGAGTCAGGTTGGAAGGTCGCAAGGCTGGGGCAGTTCGAAGATGATTTGAATCGAGCTCGCGACCAAGGCAGAGGGTATCGCGATTGATTTAGGGGTGATGTCTCGATCGAACGAGCAGGGCGATGACTGGCAGTGTTGGTTTGGGGCACTCGTGAGGTTGGGTCTCGCGATGGTCTGGTTTTCGAATATATCAGTAAGGTATGCAGATTTACGATTTCTGTTAATGACAGTAAATAAAATTTTCAGTTAAGAAAATATGTATAGTTTAGAAATTCTCAGTTTGTATAAAATTTACCGTAAATAAGTTTTAGTTAAAAAAAAAAAAAAAATATAATGTATACACAGGAAATAATAATATAAATATAAGTATATATGAAGTTTTAAGAAAATAAAATAAACACACATTTTAGATATGCTTGTTATTTTAAAATAAGGTATTAGGGTAATTAATTTGATTTATTATTTTAAGTACTAAAAGATTTCTGTTTTAAAAGGAAAATTTGTTAAAGTAAAAATTTTGGTTAAGGAAATAAATTTAGCGAAGATCGATTATTCCATTTAATTCGAATATTTATGAAATCGTAATTTGTTTATACAAGGTCTAAAAGAGATCGAGAATCAAGTCGGAAATGGAAAATGGATTGCAAATTAAAGGTGAGATTTTCTCACTCGATTTAAAAGTGGAATTTTTGCAGTTGTTTGATATGATTGCTATGTTGATTGTGGTATTAGATATTTTAGGATATATATAGATATATAGCAGTATATACATATTGGCATATGTATATATTGGATTGATGATTTCCCGCCTCGTATAGCGGATGAGACCCTATTGCGCCGTTAGTAAGCGGATTTATAAAAAAACCTATATACCGCGATAATTCCGTACTGGAGCGGAATTGGTATTGTGCTAACGTCTTTGGATGCAGGGAAACAGGTTGGAGGGATCCAACTGGACCCCTCACTTTGATTAAATTTATTTATACTGTGATATGAATTTGTGAATGATTATATTGATGATATTGATCATATCGATGTCTGGAAAATTGTTGAAAGCTAAAAATTAGCTGAATGGATGTTTGATATCATTGGATTCCAAAAATAAACGAAATTGAATTTTTGGAAATCAAAATAGAAATTTCTAAGTGAATTTGATTTTAGAAATTTAATAAATTCGAAGAAAGGAATTTTAAAGTATAAAAAGTTAATTTTTATAATCTTATCGAATTTATTTCCAGAATAAAGTGAAAATGTTAAATAAATGAATTTCGTATAATAGTGAATTTAAATTGAGGAAATTAATTTAAAATCTGGATTTCTAAATAAATTGAAAAGAAACGATTGAAATTTATTTTTCTTAAAAAGGAATTTATTTAAAAGAAGATAAGTTGGAAATTCAGTTTGAAATTTAATCGGTAAATTTAAATAAGTGGTGAAATCAATGTAAAATGATTTCAATTTGAAGAATCCATTTTAAAACAGAATATTGAATAATTTGAGAAAAATAAGGAATTTATTTTAGTAGTGATAAATAAAATTAGAAATCAATATTGAAATTGATTTGGTATTGAAGCTTTTATAAATAGAATTAAAATTTATAAAAGTTGTTTATAAACCCAAAGTCACTTATTTTGATAAGTTAAATATAGAAGTTGATAAAAGAAGGTTTATAAGTCGAAGTTGTTATTAAAAAGAGAAATAGAATTTATAAACGTGCTTATAAATTCGAAATAGATTGAATGTGATAAATTTAATATAGAAGATTAGTTAAGAAGATATATTCACGATTTTGAATAGCGAATTTTTATTGAAATAAAAATGTGTAGAAATGATTGAAATGGGGTTAAGTAAATTTTATTCACGATTTTGGACAGTGAATATATTATTAAATAAATGGATATATTCTTGAAGAAGTGATATTAAAAATGAAGTTAAACATTTTAAAGATGTTTTAAAATGTATGGTGAATCGAAAGCATAGATTTCAACACTTGTTATTGAAATAGGCGTTTTCGAAAATATAAGGAAATGATGGACTATAACACTGTTGTTATAGTAAATGATTTTCGGAAGAAATTGTTTTGATGTGGTATTGGGATTTATATATCTATCTTAATTCCGAATCCCTATACTAGTGATTTTGAGTCGTCGTAACGATGTTTTACGTAACATTCGTTTTGACTCAAATAAATGTGTTTTAAGAATGATTTCCTTAAAAGAATGAAATGTATACTTAATATTGATTTAAGTATATCGAATATTTTCAAATGTTGAAAATAAATAGATTTGTGAAATACTTATTTTTAAATAAGTATGGAAATGCTTTTCCAATGTGAAATGAACTGTTTGAGTTTTTATCCTTTAAAGATAAATTGAAAAGTGAATATTTGGAATTGTTTTCAAATGGTTAAGTGTGGAAATTTTATATCTTATAAAGATATTTTTGAAGAATAAATAATTTGGGAAAATTATTTGGAATCTGATGATGTTGCGCATCTTTATTGATAGTTAAATAACCGACTATCAATAATTACCTTGATTGACATTTGTTGTGATTGGATGAATTTGAATGCCACACTTATTTTTAAATAAACGCTCACTATTCGGGTTAGCCGGGAAAGGACCATGGGGTCGTATAACCCATTCCGAATATGTGACACGTCGTTATGAATCGCATTTGAAGACCGGTGTTGAAGACCGGATATTTTTGAAAACGGAAGGATTACCGTCGAGTTACTCTACATCGACTGATCTTCGATTTAGAGGTTTTATCACCCTTAGTGACGGGAAGTCCTGACGTGATTGAAAATTATCCGGATGTGCAAGGGCTTCGTGAGAAGTGCCTTCGGTTCTGTTCGATCCCGGAACAGACTTGTATGGATTGTGTGTCTGACGTTACAATTTGAGATATAAAGCTGATTTCTTTCAAATACATTTCTGTTGGTGGCGGAGAATTTATTCTCTTAGCTTAACACCCTTCTCTGAGACGTACGAGCTCAGAGGTTATGTAGTTGAAATTTATCAGCGATATATCCCAATTTGGTAACGTGGCATACTGAGTGTTGCTGTGAAATGATCAGTGTTTGATCATTTGTGATATGATCATTTGTTTGATCTTATATCTTTGTGATCATAGGTTGATCATTTTGTTTGACCCGAAGCAGGGCTTTTTATAGAAAGCGTAGCTTTGTGGACGAGACTTCGTCGAGCCTCACACCCCGGAAATGGTCGAAACAGGACGAATGCGGCAAGGTTCTAGGGAGTAGCGCCCCTTAGTGTATGTCATTCCTTCTGGATAAAGGTGGTATCATGGTATGGAGCCCAGATACTTAACCTCTGTGGTTACTGCATTATTATTATCTATGTGGTTTTGTTGCGAATCGGGGATCCTCGGGAAGATCGGTGACGATCGGGGGATGGCATACGCGTGTCAGTAGTTACCTATTTTTGCGGAGGTAACCCGGCCTTGTGTTGGCAGAGATCCGGTTAGGTTCTCGGGTCGTCTATTCCAGGGACGTACCCATCGTGGATAGGAAGTTCCTTAGCCTGACCATTTGTTGGAAATCCAAAGAAACAATACGTGACTTGTACGGTTTTAGTTGTAGAACCTATCATTCACTTATGGTGGCGCCCCACTGTTTGGATGGTAGCTATAGTAGGCATAGTTCGAAATGTCTATGCTGGCTAAGATTTATATTGTACTTTCGAAATGTTTTCTACACTATGCACTAATAATAATATCAAAAATGATTTGATTTTGCGTAGTAAGCATCTTTGACTATCATAAGAAGAAATCTCCTCCAATTCTGCGTTTGCATTGTGTGTGTGGTGGGAGGTCTTATGGTAGTTTCATTTTCCAAAAGCATTGCGAATTGACTTAAAAAAATTTATTTTGTTGTTATAAAGAATAACTGTTTTACGATCTCACACCAGTCACCATGACTGACTCGGAGTTTATTGTTCCCTTCTAAACTCTGGGTGCCCACCAATTTCCACACGGGCAGCCTAGAGTTATATTATCAGGATATTCTGGATATTCTGGAGCTTGGAGATAAGCTGGATGACGAGACGTAGTATTTGTATCTGATAGCATTTATTCCGCTGTGTATTCTGTATGAGGACAAGTTATATAACTGTCCATTGTTGTATATTGACTCTGATGATTGATATATGTATAAAATGATATAGTTCTTTATTTTAAAAGACTAGTAATTATCTATTGTATATTGTTCCGCTGCGATGTGTAAGATTCTGATATTGTTTTCTATTCTGATGTTGATGTGTTGTTCTTCTTTTCCTTTTCTCTTCTTTTCTTCTATCTCCTTCTTCTTCTATTTCTTCTTTCTAAAACCCTCACTATTGGAGTTTCCGGCACTCGATTGCTCGACAGTCGATAAAGTGAGTATCGATGTCGAATTTTCGAAAGTCGAAAATCCCGGTCTTGACAATTTCCATTCGCTTTTTTTTTGGCATGGCCGCGACTTTGCCTAGCCTCCGGCCTCCCAATGCCTTGCTTTAGTTCAATTCTGCTATCTTGGCTGTTCTCCCTCATTGTATATAAAGGTATATATATTATAGAATTTTTCTTTCTATGTATGTTATATATATTATGGATGCACATGTATATATATCTTATATATGTTAGTATTTATATATTCGTTAGTTATGAATATATGTTTATGTGTTATGTTGTATACATATGATAGGTATAGGTTACGTTGGTAATTTATATATATTTTCTGTTGATTTTATATACATATTATATAAGTTATATATGTAAGCTGGTTTTTATATATGAGTTTGCATAAATTTTATATATATGTATGTATTATATCTGTTCGGAAGTATACTTTGGGGTTGCATTTGCTATATTTTTGTATGCTCAGGTTTGTATTGCAAGATGTTATGGGTATTTTGAATTGAATAATGAACTGAAATATATGTTTTTTAAAATTGATTTTTGAAAACAAATATATATATATATATATATATATATATATTATATTGCATAAGTCTGCATACTTATACTATGATTATATATTTTGATTCATTTTGTTTGTATATGTACATATTATTATTTGCTGGCTTCATGAATGTATGGGTAAGTTATAGGTTGCATTGTATATATAACTTATATATTAGTGATAGATATATTGTTGATTTCTATATAAGTAATTATTTCAAAATATATGATGTATATATGTTGATTTTAATATATGTGTTTAATTAAAACAATGATTTTAATTATATATATTATTTTAATATTTTTTTAAATTAAATATTGATTTCATGGTAATAATAATAATAATATATATAATTTCTATTTCTATCAAGCCGATTCTAATTATTTCATCGATTCCTATTTATCAGCTTTGTTCGTCAAATTCGTGCCAGTCTTACTTTGCTTTGAAATTCGTGCTCGGATTCGTAACACATCTCATTCTCGTTCATCTCTAGCCTTGAAAGGTGAGAAATCACCCACGATTAACGTTCTTATATTTATTAGATTTGATTTCAATTGAAACGACAATTGAAATATGCTGCTGTTAGCTATTTACCTTGCTATGTATATGTTATTATCTGTATCTGTTCACCTGTGACATCTGACACCATTATCTGTTATTTATATTGATGATATATGCCTATTATATTATTATCATATCTGTTATCACTCTACAAGTTCCCTGCTAGTATAGAATTCCCTATGGGTTGAAATGATACATACCCAAACGATCTTGTAGAATAGGAAAAAATCGTTGTGGGTTGAAATGATAAACCCAAGCGATTTTCATTGACATTGAATTTGGGATTGCGGGTTGAAATGATATATATACCCATATATATTTAAATTGCGGATTGAAATGATAAATATCCGTATCACTTGACCATAGGATAGAGAATTATATACAGACACCGTTGGTCTATATATAAATATTTTGAAAATGATTTCTATGGTTTTGGAAAGAAGTATATGGTTTATTAAATATTGATTTTAAGATATTATATATAAATGTATTTTATAAAGTTTAAAATTTAGATTTTCTAAAATATATGTTTTGAAAATTTTATAGTTATACGTTAACTTTTGAAATTATAAATTTTAAGAATTTACTTGTAATTTTACTATTTTAAAAATATATAAGTAGATTTAATATATAAATAAATTATATAATATAAGTATTTATTTAGAATTATATTTTATAATGATTTTTATAAGTTAAGGCTGGGAAGATAAATTTGAATTTATATGAAATTGTATTCAATTAAGAATTATATTTAATTATAAATCGATTTGGAACTTATTGAATTAGATATTTTAAAGGATATGATTTTATAACTTGATTTTGGTTTAAGGTGATTAAATGAATATTTCAAGTTTAAATAAATTGAAGGAAATATTTAATGATTTGAAATTTGGGGTTTTATTTAGATGATATTGGATTTATTAAGTGAATATTTCAAAACTAAATAATAATGAAGTTAAATTTAGATATATATGAAAGTATCAAATTTAGTTTTGAAAATGTGGATATTTAAAGCTTTGAAATATATTGTAATTGAAATGGCTTATTTTGTGGTTTAATTCTGTATTTGAAATCGAGATAATTTGAAATGTTTATTGAGAAACTGAGTTGAAATTGATGAATTAAGATTGAATTAAATTCGAATTTTTGGAATTCGAGTTGATTTGAATCGATTTGTGAAATTTGAGGAGGACTATTTTATTATATAAAGTATTTTTAAATTATATTTAAAACTATTTTTATATTTTACTTTATAAATTATTTTAATATAAATCATTTTTATTAAAAACTATTTTTGTATAAACTATTTTAATATACTAATTATTTTAATATAAACTATTTTAACTTATAACTATTGTAATATAAACAATTTTATTTTATAAACTATTTTATTATATATACTATTATTAATATCTAAACTATTCAAGTGGGAAGTTATGATTTCAAAGTTATGAAATTCAAAGTATTATGTTATCAAGTGTTATGATTTCCAAAGTGTTATAATTTCTAAGCTTTATAATTTCGAAAGTATTATAACTCTAAATTGCTATGATTTTTGAAATGAATATTATTTTAAATGAGAAATGATATCGTATTGATATGGTTTTGAAATGGATGTGATATTTTGGTTTTGAAGTATGATATTTTGAAATGACCATGTGTTATAATAACGTTTGGTTGTTAATGGCGTATATTAATGCATAGTAGATAGTTCCACGGATCCTTAGAGGATGGTTATCCCAAACATCCTTAAGTTACTTGTATTTCAGTTGATATTTCACTTGAGTTGGATTTATTGATATAAGAATGTTAATCCTGACTCGAGCGTTTTGTGTTTTGCTTTACGCTCGGGTCAGACTGAGTGTCACAGCATTTGAGACTCACCTTTGGAGTCGGAGCTTCGATTTGAGATCCATATATCTATCCACCTTTAGTTTATTCAGTTGATTCTAGTGATATATTCTGATTTTGGTATTTGACTATTGTATTGAGACTTTTATGTATTCGAGACTTCTGTTGTATCTTGTTTAACTCTGTTATATATATAGTAGCTTTATGAACTACTATTCATTTGTTTCCGCTCCTTATTGTTATATTACTCTATGTTTGTGATTCTGTGATTTATTTATTTACTGCATATGCTGAGTTTTGCCAAATATAAATTAACAATCTGATATTTTGAGCAATTCAAGTCCGACATGTGCGGATGCGAATGACACGAAATACCGGGTCGTTACAATGGTTGTTGGTTGCATATGGGTTTATAGCATGCTAATTTTTTCATTTTGAATTACATCACACTGCTTTTGTTAGCCTAATTTTCTTTTAGATTTTGTAAGTATTGGTATGCGAGAGAGCCATTTGATTCTTGTGCACCTGCATTTACATAGAAGATAATAAATTACTTGCTAAAATATAAATCAAACATAAAAATGTACGTAATAAATATAGAAAATTTGGTTTGGTTGATGATTTTATGGCCCAGATATGGGAGACCACTTGGCTTTTGTTTTCTTTGAGTGGTTGGGAGCCCGTAAAGGCGATTTGTAGTTGTACCGATCGAGCCGTGAAAGGAGACACTGGCGAAATTCTTTTGAAAATTTAAGAGTTAGGAAATTTTTAATAATTTTGGAAAATTTTTGACAACTAAAAAAAATTTGATTTTCTGGATTATATCTTGGAATAAATGAGAGAATTAGTTGGTATAGGTAAATGAATTTAGAAGACTTGGAAACTTTGGAATCTATTCCAGCTAATTGGTTTTGGAAATAAGTTTAATAACTCATTTTAATTAATGGTCTTAAACTTAAGGGTTTGGAAACATTTTTTTCCATAGAAATTTTGGGGACGAAATTCATTTAAGGGGGGAGAAACGACCCAAAATTTTGGTTATTATATTTTAAATGTTTAAATAATTCTAAATATTTAAATAATTGAATTTTGGAATCTAATAATTTGTAATTCAAATATAGGGAATAATTGAATATTTGAATTGTGAATAAATTGTCAATTAAATGGATATAATAATTTTATTTAATCCCTTTTAATAATTAATATTGGTGAATTCAATCTGTAAATTTATATACAAATATAAATCAGTCGGATTTAAATATCAATAAGTAAATATTTAAAACTGTGAAATTAGCCTTTTAGGGCACAATCTTGGATTTCGATGAAACTAGTTTCATTGGATCTGTAATACTGAATTATATTATGCCATCGAATTTCGTAGCGATCCGACGTACCGTTTGACCATGCGAGATCGAAACGCATTGAAACTAATATCGAAAATTTAATATAATAACGAGATCCAAAAAGCTATCTTCTGCATACGATCGAAATAGGTTTCGAAACAAGTTCCATTGCGTTCGGAATAGGGATATAACATTTTGAACGCTAGGCGGCACACCTCGTTTGGAGTTCGAAATTTTTGGTTACGTTTTGTTGAAAATTTTAATATAAAATAATATAAATATATATACAATCTACTTTATGCTTGCCATACTCCTGCCATACCCTGTCATCCAAACACCGTACAACTTACATGTCGCCATACCTCCCTTTACCTTTTAAATGTTGTCTGTAACAAAGAAAAGAGGTTTTCCATATGATTTGCAAAGTTTAAAAAATCCAAAACCCAATTTCCTCTCAACTAAAAATCCTATTTTTTGATTTACTAAATTCGTATGGTGTTTAGCTTCACCTGAGCTTGCTATAGCGGTGTTTGATTGCGAGTTGGGGGATGGCCGTTTTGACAGAGCAACTAGGGTTTGAATATAGAGTGGTTCGGTTGGAATTAGGAAGAATCGTCGATGGTTATAGCTTTCTCGAGCAAAGGGGCACCTCGCGGCAAATTTTCATGACGCTTGGCCATAGGTTGAGTTGCGCGACCTGGGGGTTCCGATCAAGTTGAGGAATATGTCATGTTTGATTCTAGGGCGACGATTGTTGATCCAGGGTGTCGAGATGGTAGAGATCGAGGATGGAAGGCCGTTGGCCAAGACGGAATCGATTTTTGTTGTGTCTAGCTCTATGTCGTTGGGTTATCATGCACGACCATGGTTTTGTTTCATTGTGCATGCGCATTTAAATTGGGGAAGAAGGAGTTGTCAAAGAGAGGGGTATTTTTGTAAATATTGGAAAGTTGTTTTAATTTTAATTTTTAAATATCAATAACTTACAAAATTTGTAACTCATTCATACGAGGTCGAAATCGAGTGCCATCCATTGCGTTGCAGTCGTATGGAAATTATCTTCACAATGAAGTTGGTTTGGCCGGATTCGGAGCAAGTGGAAATTTCGGCTAAAATCGAACGTTCGTCAGTTTTAGTCCGAAATTTGGCCGTTTCGGCGTAAACGAAAACCAATGTGAGTTTAACTCACATTAAATTTTATTATACCATATTAATGATGTTATAAATGTTTATCGATTGTCTGGATGTTAGTTAAAATTTTTGATTGCTTGTTTGGTTGAATTTCCAATTGGAAAATGGATGACATACTAATTTGATCGTTATAAACCCATATGATTATCTATATATTATCCACAACCATTGTATTGTAGGAAAGTTATGTAGAGAGACCCAAAAGGGGTTTCTCACCCATAAATCATTTATTTACATCCATATGCTATTATTGATAGTTGATTTAAATTAATTACCGATATTCCATTTAATAGTTAAATGTCGTTATAGCGATTTTTGGCTATACTGTCATTTATTAAATTTCATCCCGAAGACCGTGTCATATGAATTTGAACTTGTGTTTCCATTAAAAAGAATATTGAAAATTTATTAATCATTTTGATTAATGATAATTACATTAATTAATTATTTTAATTAATTAATTTGAGATTAATTAACCAATTTAATAAACGAGGTTTAGAATTGGTTTATCTTTCGGTTTAATTAATCATTTTTGTAATGATGTTTTATAATTAATTAATCACTTTAGCTAATGGTTATTTGAGTTTAATTAATTCTTTTAATTAATGATAATGGAGTTTAATTTATTTATTTTACTAAATTAATTATTTGAATTAATGATGATGGAATTAAATTAATTATTTCAATTTATGATAATTGAAGTCAATAATCATTTGAATTGATGATATTTAAAATATAATTTATCATTTGAATAATGATATTTGAATTTTTATTAATCATTTTAATTAATGATTGTTTTTAAATTTAATTAATTTTTTAAACTAATAATATTTGGAATTTAGTTAATTCATTTTAATCAATAATGTTTTATAGAAATGAATCATTTTAACTAATGATGTTTTAAATAATCATTGTAACTATTGAGTATTTGAGTTTAATTAATCCAATTAATTTATGATTATTTTAATTTAGTTAATTGTTTTAATTAATGGAATTTAAGATTATTTATCATTTTAATTAATGATGTTTGAGATTAATTATTCATTTAATTAATGATTATTTGAATTTAATAAATCTTTTTAATTAATGATATTTAAAGTTAATTAATTTATTTAATAAAAGTGATTAGTAAATTATCTAACATATTAAATCGCTTTATTGAACTGTTTTCGAGTTAACAAACTGATTTAACAAAGATTTTAAAGTTGATTTAACAACGTTATAAAAGTGTTTGGAAATAATTATCTATTTTATTATAGATAATGGATTTGCTTATTTTAAAAGAAATTTTAAATGTGACTAATTATCTTTCGGGATAAATAATATTGTTTTAAAGTTATGAAACGGAATCGGAACTCAATTACTGCGATGTTAAGATGGATAATCTTTTGGGTGTTCGGTCTCATGTTGGTTTAGGCCTTTAGGGTCATGCACTTGGAAAAATTATTCTCTTAACGTTTTAACAAATCAAGAACTAATTCTAAAAAAGTGTTTTTACCAACACGAAAATCAAGTAAAAACTTCAGTTCGCTTTTAAAAGTAAAGGTTTGATTCATTTATGGAAATGAATTATTTCCATAAAGCGGATCACTTATATGGAAACGATTTACTTGTATAATTAGCACTAAACATCGAAGAAGTAAATTTGTCACTATTTCAAAAGTTAAGAATAATGGTTTAACATGAATCTGAGGTAACACTACCTTGACCTGTCCGGTATTACCGTTAACCAAGAAAAAGTACAAGTTTGAATTCAATGAGTGGTGATAAGTATACAAGACTTAATTTCCATATACGATCGTTTTATATCCTCCATAGTTGATATCTCAACTATCGGCTACCTCAGCTTCTTCGATTTTCTTTCTGCCATTCTAAGATGATTTATAGCTCCGTTGAGCTTTGATTCCTATCGAAAATGACTAACCAAGGCGCGGAAAAGGAGGGAGCACCCTCCAAGTCATTATTGTTCTTCTTCATTCCAAGGCATTTTATCACTAATATCCAACACCGGAAAAACAAAAACCACGATGCGAGTGGGACCAAGCCATGTGGGTCGCACCCATCAAGGTATGTTGACATCATCTAGAGAGGCTTCAACATGCATGCATTGATGTGAAATATTCGGACTTGCATGTGAAGCGTGGTCCAGCTTGGAATTTCCCAAGTGTGATGCTTGTGCTCTCAAGTATATTTTATCTAGAGGTATACTTTCGTGGAAAAGGGGGGAGCACCCTCCTAGTTATGTTGGATAAATTCTTTTTACTATTTGATTCGAACCTTTTAATCAGTTTTTCTGTAATTACAACGGGAAGAGGCAACCACCCTTCATGGTGTTATATTATAGTTTTTCAGTCCATTCTATCAAGTTTGGATTGTTACCTTATTCTGTCCATTCTATCAAGTTGGACGGTTACCTTATTCTGTCCATTCTATCAAGTTGGACGGTTACCCTATTCAGTTCATTCAATCAAGTTTGGACTGTTCCCTTATTTAGTCCATTCTATCAAGTTGGACAGTTTTCATTGTTTGAAACGACCCGGAATTTTCAATCGCGAAAATTCCAGATAGTTAGGAAAAGAAGAAAGAGATAGAAGAAGAAGAAACAGAAACACAGCATTGATTCTCACAAATCGCAGCGGATCAAAAATATAATATCAAATAATATCAGTTTACAAGGAATACTGTATCAGTCAAATACATTTATAATACATCAGAGTTACTCTCATACCCAAACACTGGACATATACAAATCAAATATGCCTCAGATAAACAGAAATATATCACAGCGGAAACACTCCATACATTCCTACCATCCAGCTTGCCTCCTGAGCTCCAGAACGTCCTTAACTGAAAACTGTAATACTCGGTCTGACCCGAGCATTACATCAAAGTAACACCCTAGTCAGGCTGGAAACCAGCATGAGTAAACCCATATAATTTGAAACTCTAAGGTTGTATAACTTCTTTCTAAACTAGGGTAACTCGTACCTCACTACGAGTTTTTATCTTATTATAGTCAAACAATAATTTCACAAAATAATATCTAAGTACCGTTACATAGTTTCAATGGTCTAGTTTACTTAATTTATTCCATTCCAGCCTATTTGATTTACAAATCAATCTATAAAGGATTATAGATTACTAATCGAAGTGGTTCCGGATATTGTTGATATCCGATCCCGGTCTCTTCGAATTCAATACCATCTTTTTAAGCCAAGTTGTTTAAGTTAAATAATTCAATTAAACTTCAGAACAACATATTCACACAGCAATTCATCACAGATAGATAACTTACATTATCACAGTTCAACCAAAGCATTTCATATCACAGAACATTATAATTTATCAAACTAGAGATATTAATCACTCCAAGCATTCATCCATAAGCAAGATAACTAGTTATACAATTCTAATTAATTTAATTAACACAGATAAATTAATTACTTTTAAATTCTGCTTATTTAACATTAATTAATTTCAAACCATTTATTATTATTATTAATTAATTATTGACATTAATTATCCTTCATACATTAATTAATTATCCTTTAAACATAAATAAATTATCCTTTAATCATAATTTAATTAACCTTTAATTATTAATTGATTATCCTTTAATTACTTAATCAATTAACCTTTAATTATCAATTGATTAACCTTTAATTAATCATATTAATTAATTAATCACATTTAATTAATTATCCTTTAATTATTAAGTAATTATCCCTTTAATTAATTACATTAATTAATCACCTTGATTAATTTTCCTTTAATTGATCCCGTTAAGTAATTATCCAATAATTAATCACCTCAATTAAGTAATTATCTATCCTTTAATTAGTTTCATTAAGTAATTATTCTTTAAATACTTAAAATTTTAATAAATCAAAGATAAACCTTTTTACCTTAATTAATTACTTAACCATCATTTAAATCTTATTAAATTTAAATGTTTGAAAGCAATTATACAAATCTTTTGAGAACATTGGTTAATTAAGTTTAAAACACAATCCTTAATCACTTCTTAATTCAAACATCATCTTATTATGTTTTGAAAACAGTTACGAATTCAATTACATAATTTATCTAATATATATTTACCTAAACCAAAACAATGTTTAGAACATTTTAACTTTAAAATTTAAACCCTGGTATCAAACCAAACGAGCCCGAGAACAACTTCGAGTCCCACCATCATCTTCCCGAGTATATACCCGAGCCTGCCCCATCTTCTTTCTTCTCAAATCTCTGACACATAGATGCACGTACACATGCATAAGCGATCGCCAACGATCTAATCACCGATGCCATCGGCGGCAAGTCGTCGTCGACTTCCTCCATCGATCCCGACCACCCAAACTTTGAATCGAACTCGAAAACGAAATCGAGCTTGATCAACTACCACCTGGAACCAACCCAATCGCCAAAAATCCCTCGCCGATGACGATCTCATCTGGAAACCCCACCGCTTCATCTAGAGCAACGTCATGTCTCGATACTTCAATTCCCCCAGGTTTGATCAACCACGATGCACTAACGTCGACGAAATGAACCCAAAAACATTGTCGAACCCAACAGCACACAAAACCCTAAATAGCCATCGTCCGGCAACCTCGACCACTGATAAATCCACCTACCATTTTTGCCGCAACCTCCGACCTCCCATCAAACTTCACCCACGACCTCGTGACCCAAACATCCTCCGACCACCAGAATTTGGTCAAAACTCGATTACCGTTCAACTCGAAATTTCTCAACATCTACTTGCTTAAAATCATGAAATTAGCTTTAAAAATCACCATTTTTAAGTACGAATCTGTTTCAATAATCAAAACATCAAATTAGAATGATCGATTTTCTGACTTATATTGATCAACATTGTGATTTATCACTTTTGAAGAAGTTACCTAATATAATTCCTTGAAACCATTTTTAAAATTGAGATCTTGTTAATTTGAACATATTTCATTTAAACATCCAAATCTCCAAAAGATTATGGGATGAGATATTGAATTTTGAAATTTTTTGTTGAAAACCTGTAACTAGAACAGAGCCATATACTCATATCTACAGACATGCACACTTAAAATCTTCATACATATATATTTGCAAGCAGATTTCACATCAAATTTCAAGGATGATCACATGCATCATGTATTTAACTGATTTAAGTTTTAAGTGTTAGTTTACTCACAGGCATTTCAAAAATAAACAGAGGAAACCAGGTTGGAAAACTCACCTTTTCCTTGAACAAAGTAGTGACTTGTTTATTTATTTTTATTTTTGAAAAGAACTACAAGCTTTTGATTTGAGCTTTTGAACTTGAGTTGCTCCTGCTTCCTTTAAAAATTGTAATGGCCCCTTGTTTTTCTTTGTTATGCTCAGCTTGTTTTTTTCTTTTTAGAATGAATACAAATGAGAGAAGGCGACCAAAAACAAGGCAGTGATACATATTTTAATAAAGAGTGAAAGTGTGCTGTGCAAGCCTAGGGGTACACCCCTGTACAGGCTTTTATTTTATTTTCGTTTTGAAATATCTTGGCTGGAGCTAATTTGATTTTTGTATGCTGTGCATTTAATGTATGTCCCCTTTGTGTTTACAAGCACACATCCATCCTTATGGATATACATATCATCTATATGCATACATATTATTTCTTTGTCTTGTTTGCCTTCTATGCATACAAATATTCATTTTTACATTGTCATGGTTTCCCTTTTATTATATATATTTAGATGTACAATTTTTTTTTCTACAAGCATTGTTGTTATAATATGTATACATACTTTGATGTTTTCACATATCTTCCATACACGTTACTTATGTATATTTTGATATTACATATATATTTATTCATACCTTCACAAATTTTCCTATATTTTTCTTCATATGAGTATATATATGCATACATATATATTATTTGTATACTTATATTTACTATCAAATGCCATAAGGCTTGTATAGATCTATTTATATATTTATGGATGTTTTATCTTAGTTTAAATAGTGGAGTGCACTATATATATAATTTATTTTCTAAAAGAATCATCATACATACATATATATGTATATATATATATATATGTTTTTCGATGTTCTATAACTCAATACCTAATATGGCTTTAAAATTAACTTGTATATCCAGATATTTTAGATATCAGAAATTCATTTGTTTTGTCTAATTATATTCCAAAAATTTAAACCAGTTAATTACCCAATTATCAGTCGTTAAAAACCCGGGTCGTTACATTCCTCCCCCCTTTAGAACTTTTCGTCCTCGAAAAGGAACGAAGCAAGAGTTTTAATTATAATGTTTATTATCAGTTAAATTATTCATTAATCATTTTAACCCTTTTACTCCTTTATTTTAATTTTTTAAAACACCTCTAAAAAAACATAATATTACCAAAATAGCTTTTATATAAAAATAATTTTTATAACTCGATGTCTCAACAAGTCCATCCTTGTTCTCATAGAAATTCGGTCATACGTTGATCAGGCGTAGGACTGAAAATCTATAAGTACTTAGTAAACCCGTTTTCAACACCCAGTGAAAATACTTGGAAAATAATTTTATAGAAAATATAGAAAAAAGTTTTTGAAAATAGAGGAAATATCTTTGGTGAGAGTGGTCTAGAAATCATCACCCCCATCCATGGTCGCAGTTAACCCGATGGTTACGTTGCCATCCCGGCAAAATCCATAGATAGTTGTAGGCTTCCACGCCCCTCGATTACACCATGGAACCTGCTACGGATCGCAGTTATACCCGGGCTTTACGTTGCTATCATAGCAAAAACCCATATAACCGTAGGCATCAGCGTCCTCGAATTTCGCTACCAAAAGAATGAAACTCCTCCACTCAACCATAGATCGCAGCCTACCGATGTTACGTTGCCATCTCAGCAAAATCAAGTGTAGACTGTTGGCACTCATCCTCCACACGATTTTTTCTATGGTCCACACAGTAGATCAAAGTGACATCGAGTTACACTGTCATCACAGCATAACCCAAATGCCCCTGTAGGCATTAGCGCCCTTGACTTTCGCTACCCAATAATCCTCAGGAACTAGTTTGTCCGGACTTCTCACATGATCAACTTTAGAACCCCCCTTAGGGCTCAAGGCAGTACTACCTTGTGGCACTCCTGAGAAGTTCATTCAAGGGAGTGCCTTTTTCCCCAGAGCCACTTTCAAAACACTTTATACTATACACATATAGTATTTCCAAATCAAACACCTAGTATGAATTCCTTATAAATCTCCTTTCTCAAAATCGATTATCCCAAAATCGATAATTTACAAACTAGGCTTTCCAAATTCCAAATTTGATTTTTTCCAAAAATCAAAAGCCTTTCCAAAATTCAAAGGTTCCAAAAACCTTTTTCCCAAAATCATTTTCACAAAATCCTTTATATATATGTGTATATATATAATAACCTTGGGAAATTATTGAATCACTTCATACTTGTATAAATTCACTTTTATACTTCAAATATTTTCAAAACCCTTTTCTTCTGGAAATAGATTCAACAAGGGAAGTTTACCATATATAACAAAGATATATAACTTTGTTTATTCCAAATCAAATATTCAAATTTGATTACTCTTTTATAAATTTATTAACCACATTGTTTATTTCTATAAAGTAAATCTTTATCATAGAAATATCCAACTTTCACTTTATTTCATCATATATTTTCTCAAAATATAATTCCTATTTCAAAAATCATTTTACATTTCTTATCCACAATTCTCAACATCACTTTCATTCAAACTCGTACAATGTCCACATATCATCCGTACGCAATATCAGTTTGATCGCTCACTCGATCACACAATTTCACTTCCGAACTAGTATCGTCCACCCAACTTCCTAGTGCGGACTCGGGTCTGGTTTCTTGATCAGAAATCGTTGCATAGTCACAACTATGATAGAGAATATCCAGAACCAATCAAAAATCCATATCCAGGTTCGCCGTCGAAAATCGAGCGAAAACTCCCAACTCGGATTGATAATACTATCTCGAAATTCTATGCTCGAATCTGGATCAAATCACTATGCGAATAAAATAATATACGTACATCCTACGCATTTATCTTCATTCATTATTACTTAATCAATTCCCTTTCTATTCACATTCATTTATGATTTTATTCACTTATTCACAGTTGCTTCAATCCTTATTTGGATTATCACTTCCATTCTTATCTCAATTGGTAACAAATCATAAACAGTTTGAACTCTGTCCAGCTTAAATTTAGGAAACATCTTTAAAAGTTTTAAATAGATAAATAGTTGAAAATAGTTATAAAATAGTTAAGTAATTGTAAAATAATTGGAAATATTTAAATAGTTATAGAATATTTAGGTAATTGCAAAATAGTTGTAAAATAGTAATTAGCTATAAAGTAGTTGGAAAAATAATAATTAGTTTATAAAACAGTTGTAAAATAGTTTAATAGTTCCAAAAGTAGTTGTAAAATTGTTAAATGGTTCCAAAAGTAATTGTAAAACAAGTTTAAGATAGTTTTAGGTTTAAAAAGAAAAGTTGTATAGTAAATAGTTTGGAAAAATAGATTTATATTAAAACAATTTATTTTGAAAATAGTCCAGAGTCAAACTGTTCAATTCCCCATCAACTCAATTTAAATTTCCACTTCCACTTAAATTGACTCACTTCTAATTTGAATAACTTCAATTTCCCTTGAACTTGATTTATCCCCAATTCAAGTTGAATTAACCTCAATTTCTTTCCAAATTCAGATCAAATTCCATTTGATTTTAAACATATTTACTTTAATTACAATTCTAAATTATTCAAACTAATTTCAAATTGAATCCACTTCAATTTCAAATCATTTCAATTTCTATATGAATTAATCCCAATTCCCATTTGAATTTGAACTCATACAATCTTCAATTTTATTTCAAATTAATCCAATTCAAATTTCCCAATTGAATTTTATACTTATCCATCTTAAATCACAATTCCTATTAATTCAAAACAAATTCAGTTTGAACTAATTCAATTTAAATCTCAATTTTAAACCATTTCGAATTAAATAAATTCGAGTTAAATTTTTAAATGTTGATTTAATCCCTTAAATCAAATTAACCCTTATTTTTAAATCAATAATCCAAATCTTTAAACAATTAAATTCTGAGTCCAATTCTCAAAATCCCATTTTAAATTATCTTTACTTAACTTATTTCAAAGTTCAAATAAGAGTTCAAAACAAATTTTATCTTAAAAATTCAATTTATTACCTAATTTTATCTTTCAGTTTTGAAACTAGTTCTTAAACAAATTTTAATTTACAAATTCAATTATTCAAATTTTCAGTTCAAAGTAATTCCATATCCTTACTGTAACAACCCGCATATCTATCGATTTTATATTTAAATATTTTATCGTTAGTCGGATGTTAGTCCGAAAAGCTACTTTTTGCATACGGTCAAATTAGGACTCAAGACCACCCCCATTGAGTTCAAAATGACGTTTGCGATCTTTTTGAGTGTAAACTTCGATATGTTTGGAGATAGTGAAATTTTCGTCACTTTTCCCGCTTGTGACTTTGGTTTGGACTGCACCTTCCTTAGTTCAGCCCAACCCTCTTCCTCACTTCATTCACCATTTGTTTTAACATTCAAGCTTCATCAAAAATGGTGGTGGGAAGTGGAAATTAAAACTCCAAACTCAAATTCTATTGCAAATCCGAGATTCAACTCCAAATTCAAGTAGAAGATAGTGGATTCAAGCTTTGGATTGCTTCTCCTTGCTTTCAATCTCCATCTTCAGCAAATTCCGTGAAAAGGTGAGATTTTTGATCTCACATCTTGCCTATAATGGTCATTGGACTGTTGGGAATGGTTCCCTATCACTTTAACATGCACATTTGCATTTGGTTTGGATTGGATTGGCAAAAAACTCCATTTTTTAGCGTTTTGATGAATTTTCCAGCCTTAGGTCGTTCTGGCCTCTTAGGTCGCTCAGGTTCGTAGGCGTGCGTGGAAAAGTCGCCTGGAGTTAAGTCGTAGGTCGTTGCCAACCTATAATCTCCAGGCAAATGTTAGGTCGTTTGCAGTTAAGTCGTAGGTCGTTGCCGACCTATAATCTCCAGGCAAATGTTAGGTCGTTTGCAGTTAAGTCGTAGGTTGTTGCCGACCTATAATCTCCAGGCAAATGTTAGGTCGTTTGCACTTAAGTCGTAGGTCGTTGCTGACCTATAATCTCCAGGCAAATGTTAGGTCGTTTGCAGTTAAGTCGTAGGTCGTTGCCGACCTATAATCTCCAGGCAAATGTTAGGTCGTTTGCCCTTAGGTCGTAGGTCGCTAGGACTTAGGTCGTTCGCCCCTAGGTCGTAGGTCGCTGAACACTTAGGTCGCCAACTCGCTTCGTGACTTCGTTAGGTCGCGTGAAATTCCTAGGTTGCTAGGATTTATGTCGTAGGTCGTTCGGTTAGGTCGTTCGACCCATTACCCCTTTAGGTCGCTTGGCCTGCATCTGTTAGGTCATTGGACCTTTGACCCGTTAGGTCGCAAACCCTCTTAGGTCGTGAACCCTATAGGTCGCGCACCATGTTTCTTCGTTAAGTCGCTTCCTTCGTTAGGTCGTTGGGTCGCGTGGCCATTCCACTTAGGTCGCTCCGTCTTCCACCACTAAGTCGTAGGTCGCCTCCGACTTTACCCTTAGGTCGAATGACCTGTCATTCGCTAGGTAGTGATTTCCTTAGGTCGTTAGACCTTATATATATCCCTTAGGTCGCTCGTCCTGTCTTCCACTTAGGTCGCTTGTCTTCACTAGGTCATACCGTTTTGACGGGGCGCTGCCCCCTGGACCCCCGCGACCTGACCTTATCTGAAAAGCATTCAACAAAACTTCCACTTTGATGCATTTTGAACTGATTTCCTTGGATTTTGTTCACGTCTTCGAATGTGAATTTTTGCGATAGATTGTTTCAACAATCGCTTTATGACTTGTCACTTTAAAGATATATGAAGGTTTCAATACTAGTAGTAAATATCAAAACTCTTTCATCAAAGCGATTTCAACACTATTTTAAATATCAAAATTTCGTTTTCTCAAACCAATTTCCAATCTACTAGTATATACAAGCCTTTAGTTCACTCGAATGAGAAATCGACTTAAACGACTTAGTAAAACGAGTGGTATGAAACGCTTGTGTTCACTTCGTCGGTTAGCTCTTGGACTTGTTCGATTGAACCCTTTTTGTGACAATTTTCTAATGAAGATCTACAGTTTGTTCGTAAATATTTAAGTTAAGCAAGTGGTTATGGGACATGAAGCTAAACTCATATATTTACTAGCTTGGTGTGATTGACACTTCCTGATGATCATGACGATCATTTTTGTGATTTAGACTAGCGATTGAGCGATGTCTCTTTGTCTGCGAGGGAGATTATGTCCCGTTTGTGTGATGTTTCGCCATTACATATGTAGGGTAGCACCCTACGGTCTTCGGGCCATTCCTGTGTGAAAATTTAATGGATAGCTTCCATGAGATAGCTTCTCGTCATGTGTTTTACGCGTAGGTGAGTTTTCATGCTCCCATTCATGTGTTAGGCCTCCCCCTTTTTATGTGTTTTCTGGATTTCTTGTGATGATTTCTGGAATTTATGCTTCACCAATTTTCATGATTTTCATTGATATAATATCAGTTTTTGTGCATTGGTGAATTTATGTGTTATTGACTTGTTATGAATACAAGTTTAGGGTATGATACCCTACTTTATCTTTGAGAAGATTCTTGTGATATTGATTAATCTCTTGTTGATTATCATTTACATGCTTATAGTAGTATGCCATTATAGTTATTACATGTCCATGCCATGTCTATTACTTTATACCATATCATCTGATATTTATAGCTAGACTGATCCGTTTATTATTTTCTTATAAATAATACTCGGGTCAGACCGAGATGTTACAGGTGCTTCTGCTTGACTTCTCTTCAGGATTATTCTGACTTTTGGCTAACTACTTAGATTAGTAGTTTTTGGATGTACACATTTGAGATATAGACTCTATGTTGTGTACTTATTCTTTTGTATGGCACGTGTTGCTATTCTTTTGTATTATCGTGGATCTTTCCGACCACTACTCTGATGTACACTTTCATGTGTTATATATATTTATTCATATCTTCTTCCGCCTTTGTGATATGGATGTCTGTGACTGATTTATGTTATGATTACTTCTATGTTTGTTTCCGAAGATTATATAGCCACCGTGTGATAGCTTTGTGTTTGTATCGGTATGTCGGATTTCCTCCTTAAAAGATATGCATTCTATTTTATCTAACATATCAGTGCTCGCATAAAGAAGTTACATGGATGGTCGCTCCTCCACAGCCTTATTCTCCGTGCTAATTGACAGCACTACATCGTAGTGTTCTTGGTTAGCGTGGGTATAGAGGTGGGGCGTCACACTTACTTTCAAATTAAAGTTTAATTTCCCTTTTATCACAATGATGGATATATTACCACACTTCATTCCTCATTTAAACAAATCCAATTCACACTTTAAAGATTATTAATAACAATAGGATGACATCATCTAATTTATTTTAAAACATCCTTCCATTTTCAATTTCCAGATCTCAAACCCATTTTGAGATCACACAAACTCCCAATTCAAATTAACCATTAACTTCCCAAGTTAGATTTCAATTTTAATTTAAAATTTCCAATTCAGTTTGCTTGTTAACTTATTTAACTTTCCCAAAGTTAAATTCAATTTACTTAATCCAGCCAACCTTACCCAATATGGATTCCCATTTAAAATTTTAAACTTCACATTAATAATCTTATAAGTTCAAAAACTTATCACCTTGGGTTTCACATCTCATTCCAATTTAAAACTCAACATTTAGAGTTTATTTCAACCCATTTTTGATATTATGTATATCCCTCATATATACATATTATTTCCATTACACACTAAGTTATCCTGAAATTTTAAATCACCTTTGGTTTTTAATTCAAAACAAATTTTCAAACATCCCTTGTTTGCAACAAGTCCCTTTTTATAAGTCATACTTCCCTAAGTGTTATACTTCCCTAAAACATTTCATTTTGCTTACTCATTAATACACATCTTATTATTAAACACAACAATCATTTATGATAATAACCAAGATTATCATATCTGGAAACCAATTCATTATTATCTTATTCTGAAACTTTTCCCCAAATTCAAGATTTAATTTCAGTTTGAATCCATTTTAAACTTACCTTTATTTAATTTCAATTTGGTTGTATTTCTATTATCTCTTAATTTAATTCCAATAATTTAACAACCAATTACCTTAACATTTATTGGATAAGGAATATTGCTTTATATATATCAAAATATATTCTTATAAAAAATCATTTAAAATCTTTATATATGAAAATAACAAGTACGCTCTCATATATATACACACACTCAACTCATTCTAGGGTACTATTGACCCTATCCTTAATGTGTAAACCCACCAGAGCCAAGGTTCTCGCTTAACCTTTCAGCTCTGATACCAAGTGAAATGACCCGGAATTTTCGATCGCGAAAATTCCAGATAGTTAGGAAAAGAAGAAAGAGATAGAAGAAGAAGAAACAGAAATAGAAACATAGCACTGATTCTCACAAATCGCAGCGGATCAAAATATAATATCAAATAATATCAGTTTACTAGGAATACTATATCAGTCAAATACATTTATAATACATCAGAGTTACTCTCATACCCAAACACTGGACATATACAAATCAAATATGCCTCAGATAAACAGAAATATATCACAGCGGAAACACTCCATACGTTCCTGCCATCCAGCTCTCCCCCTGAGCTCCAGAACGTCCTTACCTGAAAATCTATAATACTCGGTCTGACCCGAGCATTACATCAAAGAAACACCCGTGTCAGGCAGGAAACCAGCGTGAGTAAACCCATATAATTTGAAACTCTAAGGTTGTATAACTTCTTTCTAAACTAGGGTAACTCGTACCTCACTACGAGTTTTTATCTTATTATAGTCAAACAATAATTTCACAAAATAATATCTATGTACCGTTACTTAGTTTCAATGGTCTAGTTTACTTAATTTATTCCATTCCAGCCTATTTGATTTACAAATCAATCTATAAAGAATTATAGATTACTAATCGAAGTGGTTCCGGATATTGCTGATATCTGATTCCGGTCTCTTCGAATTCAATACCATCTTTTTAAGCCAAGTTGTTTAAGTTAAATAATTCAATTAAACTTCAGAACAACATATTCACATAGCAATACATCATAGATAGATAACTTACATTATCACAGTTCAACCAAAGCATTTCATATCAAAGAACATTATAATTTATCAGACTAGAGATATTAATCACTCCAAGCATTCATCCATAAGCAAGATAACTAGTTATACAATTCTAATTAATTTAATTAACACAAATAAATTAATTACTTTTAAATCCTGCTTAATTAACATTAATTAATTACAAACCATTTATTATTATTATTAGTTAATTATAGACATTAATTATCCTTCAAGCTTTAATTAATTACCCTTTAAACATAAATAAATTATCCTTTAATCATAATTTAATTAACCTTTAATTATTAATTAATTATCATTTAATTACTTAATCAATTAACATTTAGTTATCAACTGATTAACCTTTAATTAATCATATTAATTAATTAATCACATTTAACTAATTATCCTTTAATTATTAAATAATTATCCCTTTAATTAATCACATTAATTAATCACCTTGATTAATTTTCCTTTAATTAATCCCGTTAAGTAATTATCCAATAATTAATCACCTTAATTAAGTAATTATCTATCCTTTAATTAGTTTCATTAAGTAATTATTCTTTAAATACTTAAAATTTTAATAAATCAAAGATAAACCTTTTTACCTTAATTAATTACTTAACCATCATTTAAATCTTATTAAATTTAAATGTTTGAAAGCAATTATACAAATCATTTGAGAACATTGATTAATTAAGTTTAAAACACAATCCTTAATCACTTCTTAATTCAAACATCATCTTATTATGTTTTGAAAACACTTATGAATTCAATTACATAATTTATCTAATATATATTTACCTAAACCAAAACAATGTTTAGAACATTTTAACTTTAAATTTTAAAACCTGTTAAAATTTAAACCCTGGTATCTAACCAAACGAGCCCGAGAACAACTTCGAGTTCCACCATCATCTTCCCGAGTATATACCCGAGCCTGCCCCTTCTTCTTTCTTCTCAAATCTTTGTCACACAGATGCACGTACACGTGCACAAGCGATCGCCAACGATCTGATCACCGATGCCATCGCCGGCAAGTCGTCGTCGACCTCCTCCATCGATCCCGACCACCCAAACTTTGAATCGAAATCATAAACGAAATCGAGCTTGATCAACTACCACCTGGAACCAACCCAATCGCAAAAAATCCCTCGCCGACGACGATCTCATCCACCGGAAACCCCACCGCTTCATCCAGAGCAGCGTCACGTCTCGATACTTCAATTCCCCCAGGTTCGATCAACCACGATGCACTGATGTCGACGAAATGAACCCGAAAACATTGTCGAACCCAACAGCACACAAAACCCTAAATCGGCATCGTCCGGCAACCTCGACCACTGATAAACCCACCTACCATTTTTTCCGCAACCTCCGACCTCCCATCAAACTTCACCCACGACCTCGTGACCCAAACATCCTCCAACCACCAGAATTTGGCCAAAACTCGATTACCGTTCAACTCGAAATTTCTCAACATTTACTTGCTTAAAAATCATGAAATTAGCTTTAGAAATCACCATTTTTAAGTACGAATCTGTTTCAATAATAAAAACATGAAATTAGAATGATCGATTTTCTGACTTATATTGATCAACATTGTGATTTATCATTTTTGAAGAAGTTACCTAATATAATTTCTTGAAACCATTTTTAAAATTGAGATCTTGTTAATTTGAACACATTTCGTTTAAACATCCAAACCTCAAAAAGATTAAGGGATGAGATATTGAATTTTGAACTTTTTTGTTGAAAACCTGTAACTAGAACAGAGCCATATACTCATATCTATAGACATGCACACTTAAAATCTTCATACATATATATATTTGCAAGCAGATTTCACATCAAATTTCAAGGATGATCACATGCATCATGTATTTAACTGATTAAAGTTTTAAGTGTTAGTTTACTCACAAGCATTTCAAAAATAAACAGAGGAAACTGGGTTGGAAAACTCACCTTTTCCTTGAACAAAGTAGTGACTTGTTTATTTATTTTTATTTTTGAAAAGAACTACAAGCTTTTGATTTGAGCTTTTGAACTTGAGTTGCTCCTTCTTCCTATAAAAATTGTAATGGCCGCTTGTTTTTCTTTGTTATTCTCAGCTATTTTTTTTTCTTTTTCGAATGAATACAAATGAGAGAAGGTGACCAAAAACAAGGCAGTGATACATATTTTAATAAAGAGTGGAATTGTGCTATGCAAGCCTAGGGGTACACCCCTGTACAGGCTTTTATTTTATTTTCGTTTTGAAAATATCTTGGCTGGAGCTGATTTGATTTTTGTATGTTGTGCATTTAATGTATGTCCCCCTTTGTGTTTACAAGCACACATCCATCCTTATGCATATACATATCATCTATATGCATACATATTATTTCTTTGTCTTGTTTGCCTTATATGCATACAAATATTCATTTTTACATTGTCATGATTTCCCTTTTATTATATATATTTAGATGTACAAATATTTTTTTTCTACAAGCATTGTTGTTATAATATGTATACATACTTTGATGTTTTCACATACCTTCCATACACGTTACTTATGTATATTTTGATATTACATATATATTTATTCATACCTTTACAAATTTTCCTATATTTTTCTTCATATTTTTGTATATATATATATACATATATATATATATATTATTTGTATACTTATATTTACTATCAAATGCCATAAGGCGTGTATAGATCTATTTATATATTCCTGGATGTTATATCTTAGTTTAAATAGTGGAGTGCATTATATATATAATTTATTTTCTAAAAGATTCATCATATATATATATATATATTTCGAGTTCTATAACTCAATACCTAATATGGCTTTAAAATTAACTTGTATATCCAGATATTTAGATATCAGAAATTCATTTGTTTTGTCTAATTATATTCCCATAATTTAAACCAGTTAATCACCCAATTATCAGTCGTTAAAAACCCGGGTCGTTACATTGTTCTATCCATTCTGTCCAGTTTGGATTTTACTTAGTTTATTTTCGGTCTTTCAAGTCTGGTTTAATATTAATTATACTGCTTAATAATTGCATTTATTTCCTAATATTTATTTGTGACGACTCTGAATTTATGATATTGGAAATCAAAATATTTAATTGATTTTAAATATCTGAAAGTTAGTTTAATTTGAAATTCAAATATCAGAATGAATTTGGCAATTTAATTATTGAATTCAATTTATTGTACTTGGGTGAAAATTTGAATCTTTAGTTTCAAACTGATTAAAAATATTTTCAAGGCTTAGAAAATCTATATTGATAATACTGAAGATAATGGAAGCTTCAGAATTGAATTTAATAGTGTTTTGTTCAGTTTTGAAATTTTATTGTTTAAATTGAATTTAAAAATAGCCTTCTGTGGCACAGTCTCGGAATTTGACGAAACCAATTCCATTGGATCTGTAATATTGTATTATTATCGGATTTCAGATTTCGTAGTGATTGGAGTTGTTGTGTGAGCATATGATATATAAACGCGTTGAAAATTTTATCGAAATTCAATTTAATAACTGGTCCAAAAAGCTATCTTCTCCATACGACCGAATTAGGACTCGAAACCTTTTCCATTGCGTTCGGAATAGGCATATAACATTATAAATGCCTAGCGGCATGCCTCGATAGGATATCGAAATTTTGAGTTGCAAATTTGTGACGATTTAAATTTGAATTTGAATTTAAATTATATATATATATATATATATATATATATATATTATCCAGTCAACATCCAGCCGCCCAAATCTTTTCAAAAGAGAAAAAAATCTCGTACCTTTTCTCTTCTCTAAGAAGCTAAATCGAACAAATATATGAGAAATTTTTTATCGTTCGTTCGAAATTAAAAATCAAAACGAAAAGAAAAAATGGCCGCCCGTTTTCTTTAAATCAAAATCAAATTCCTTTTCCCATTTCATTCAAATCAAAACATAGAATCAATGGCCGCATTTTTCTATTAATCTCAAAATCGATTTAATAAAGAAAAAAAATAGAGGGGGATTCACGAATTATTTCATTGTGACTTCATCATCCGCTTGAACGAGGCGAAGGGGGGAATTTGCCCAATCGCGAGCGTGAGGTCAGAGGGTTCAAGCAGTCGACAACTTCGACTTCTAATTGAGGGTGAGGGGATTTCTTCGATCTGGACTTGGCTGAGGGGGAGAGTCACACGCGTTCGAGCGGCAATTGGTCGGCGGCAGGTGGTTCGCGACCACGCGCATGCACGTGGGGAAGCGATGGGCTTTGATTTTTGGGCTTGGCAGTGGCGTGCGTGGGTTTGGGTCGCGGTGGCGGCAAGAGATGGGTCGAGATCGAGATGGGTCATCGACAGTGAGGTATGGCCACTCTGTTCGATATGAATTAATATACATATATATGTATAGATGAAGAAAAATTTGGTGAACAGCAGAAAGAATTTATATCAATTTGATTTCTAAACCTATATGGATTATCTTATATATATATATATATTTGGAGTTTCAAAAGAAAAAGGAAGGATAATATGTATATATATATATAATAATAATAATAATAATAAATTACAATAAAAGTTTATATGTGTGCAGTTTATTATATATATATATATATATGGTTTCAAAAGAAAGTATATACATGCATGTTTGAAATTTATATAGAAAATGAAATTTTAGTTTTATAGTAAAGTATAAAAATATTTCTGTTTTTAATATCTACATATACAAGTTAAAAAGGAATTTTAAATATTGAAGGAATTTATATAAGTAAAATTTTTGAAATCTATAATCTATTCTATAAGTGTATATGTAATTTCAAAAGGAAGAAAATATATTAGTTAAAAATTAAATCATTAAGTTAAATTGAATCATTAATAATTTAATTTAGTAAATGGAAAATTAATTGTTCGATTTATTTTGAATATTAATAAATTGTATAAATTGTTTATACAAGGTCAAAATTGCAAAGAAAACAAGCTGGAATGGAAATGGATTGCAAAATAAAAGCAAAGGTGAGATCTTCTCACTCAATCGAATTTTTCGATTAAATTTTACATAGTTGAATTTAAATTCTGGTTGGGTTTGGATGAATTGGATAATTTATTTATTGATGATATTAGATATAGTAGGATATATATATATATATATATATTTGGAGATTGATTTCCCACATTATATAGCGGATGAGACCCTATGCGCCGCATAATAGCGGATGATATTTTATAAATCCCATATACCGCGATATTCCACCTCGAAGTGGAATTAGTATTATGCTAACATTTGTGGATGCGGGGAAACAGGTTGGAGGGATCCAACTGGATTCCTCAAATTGTTTGAATATTATTTCATATGTGTATGATGTGATTTATTGATAATCTGTGGATGATTATATTGATAATTGAAATTGTCGAAGGCTAAAATTTAGCCGAATGTATTTTTGGTATCGTTGAATACCAGAAATAAATAAAAATTGGATTTTGGTAATTAAATTAGAAAACTTTAAGTAAATTAATTTTTAAGAATTGAATAAACTTGAAAGAAGGAATTTAACAGTAAAAAGTTGATTTTTGAAATCTTATTGAATTATTTCCAAAATATGGGAAAAGATAGTAATAAATGGGTTTTGAATAATATTGTTTAATAGTTGAAAAATTTATTTAAAATTCGGATTTTGAATAGATTGGAAGAGATAAAGGAATTTATTTTAAAAGGAATTTGTTTTAAAGGTAAATAAATTTAGAAATCAAATTTGGAATTTAATTTGGTGATTGAAAATAAATCATTGGGGAATAAATTTGAAATTGATTTAGTGTTTGAAAAATAAATTTGGAAATCAATTGAAATTTGATTTGGTGTTGAAAGTGAATATTTGAAAATCGATTTGAAAATCGTATATCAATGGATAATTGGAAATTTAAATTCACAATGGAATTTTATTCCGCGAGTGAAAAGTGATTTGAAATTGGTTTTCAAAGTGATGAAGTGTGGGAAATATATATCTTGCAAAGATATTTTGAAATTTAATAATTTGAAAAAAATATTTAGTGAAAGAGGCTATGCAATAGGATCGTATAATATGGAATAGTGGAATGGTCTAGGTAGATAGCAATAAGCAGTAGTAAGTAAAGTAGACACTAAGACTTTATATTGGTTCGGACCTCTTGTCCTACGTCCAGTCCCTAAGCTCCTCTTAGGAATTCTACTAACTAAAACCCTCACTTAACCCGAAGGAATAGGTTTACAACTTACTCAAACAACGGAACGAGATTTCTTGCCTCAACTACCGAAGAGGACTTCAACTAGATACAAAGAGTATTTCTGACTTGTTGTGTTCTTGATAACACTAATGAGTCTAATTGAGTACAACTTTCCTATAATCTTATCCTCGAGAGTATGCAAAGTGTTTGTGAATATTTAGGAAATGTGAATTGCTATGAATCAAAAGAGTATTATAGATAAAACAGGGATTCAACCAAATGGTTTGTGATTGCTTTGAAAACTTTAGAAAATATGAAAGTATGTTCAAGAAAATAGAGAGATTAAAGCATATTGAATTGGTGATTTGCAAATGATAGAAACATGTATTTATAGGTGTAGAAGAGGTGTATCTATTTGCAAAAGATTCAGGCAAGAGATGCATCCATTACCATTAGAGAATGGTTGCAACTTTTGGAAAGAAGAAGGTGTCTTTTCATTAAAAATTCGCAGGTTCGAATTCAGTCGACTGAACAGGGAATTTCAGTCGACTGAAACTGTGCATGTTGTAATTCTGTAATAGGTTCAGTCGACTGGGAATACCTGTTCAGTCGACTGAACTGGTAGTTTCTGCATAGTGAACACTTAACTAAAAAATTAAGTTATGAAATGTGTTCTTGTGTTTGTGCAAGCTTCTTGAGGATAGATTTTAACAATAAATCTAAACTAAGACCTATATTTAAATCATACTTATGGTATCTTTGGTCTTCATAGTTCTTCCTTTAGCTTTGCACATATCTCTTCCTTTTTGTTGAAGCACATTGTCATTGATCAAAATATAGCGTATCAACATTCTCCCCCTTTTTGATTGATGACAATACCTATGTTTGTAGAGATGTAATTATCTTTCCTCCCCCTAAATATATGCACAATCTTTTCTACAAAACAAAGTTAGTAACATAGATTTCTCCCCTTTTGTCATCGACAAAAAGGAAGTAATAATATGTAGAAGTATATAATTGGTAAGCAACAAAGCAACCACATGCATGTATAACCACAATGTGAATCATATAAACCACAGAATATCACAAATAAAAGAAGGCTATTTATACAAGCCTTTTCAGAAGTGGTTAAAAATTAATAAAGAGTTCCGGAAATCAAACCATCAAAATGATCAAGGATCCCTGTCCCAATTATAAGAGCCTTCACTATCTCCTTCTGGTTCACGAATAATAGGGCCACTGGTTGGTTGTCTAAGAAAGCCCTTCCTCCTTGACAATCATTGTTACCACTAGTGCTGCTCGGATTCTCCTCGAAAGATGTCCACGTGAACGTTGGAGCTGGGCGCTTGCCACGTGAGGTTGAAACAAAAGTGGTGCTGATGCATGAAATAACATCCTATAGTTTAATGAAGAACCCTTTTACCTTATCAAGTTTGTGATCAACCTTTTTGAGACGAGTAGCAAGGATTTGTTGATTTCTTGATAGAATTCCCAACGATTGATTTGTAGTAAAATCTGGTTGAACAAGACGGATTTCATCATCGTGATCACGAGGTTCTTGTTGTGGAGGTTGAGGTTGAGGTTGGTGAGGTTCTTGATGACGTGTTTCCCATTCGGCTAGAGACATGATACGAGGAGGCCTTACTGGTAGTTGCATGAGGCTTATAGTTCGATGGTGGATTTGGTGAACCATCGTATTTTCTGAGTCCGGTAGTGGCGTATCAACGTCTAGTAGAAGTTTCATTATGTATTCGCCAAAATAGATCGTTCTCATTTTACCATTGTTGAAGGAAAGAAATTCATCAAGTATCAATTACACCCTATTTACTTTAAATTTCCCCATATAGCATATAGTGCCCGCTAGTTATTCGGGTATACTATTTCATAGGAGCCGGTGCGGGGGGTAATGGTCCTCATAAGTGCTTTGTGTAGAAGCCTAGCTCTAGGTCTTAAGGAGGTGGATTTAATATCTAGGACGTTCATCTCATCGTCTAAAAATTGATGATTTATATTATCATGAATTTGAGGATGGAAATCTATGTCCTCAAGCTTTATACCAGTGTTTGGGGATCCGAGAATATGAGCTATGTGATTAAGTGAAAACCATACCTTTTTCCCGCATACCATACTCCAAACACTGTCGTTCGGATTTCATGGAGTTTGGTGTCCGAGGTTGAGGTTGGCATAGAATAATTTGACCATAATATGGTTGATGGCATGGTCATTCCGATTAATGTCTAAAAGTGATGTCAAACTTGCCTGATCTATTAAAGCTTGAATATTGTAGGATTGAAGACCTTGGTAATCAACAAATGAGTGCTTGAAGATCCTTGAATTCTTCATCTTGTTCCACCGAGTGACCGCAACTTCATTGTAAAGCCATTGAGCGATTTGGGCATCAATTGAGTCGGTGTAGGTTGAAGTTGAAGCTCTAGAACGTTTAGGAGGCATAATTGTGGAATTTTGAGGAAGAAATTGTGGAAAAAATAGAAATTGGGGGCTAGGGTTTTCTTTGAGATGGGAAAGATGAAGTTTGGAATCGGTAAATAATAAAAGTAAAAGTGAGAAAGATGGCTAAGTAGGGTAAAAAAAACCCTGGTAAACTGCGTTCAGTCGACTCAAATTATCTGTTCAGTCGACTGAACTGGAACCCGAAAGATTTCTAGGTAAAATTCAGTCGTCTGAACAGAGAGTTTCAGTCGACTGAACTGTTGGCTGAAAATTTCTGCCATATATATCAGTCGACTGTGCAGAACTATTCAGTCGACTTAATATTGCATTTTTGGTTTTTCTTGACTTTTTGAATGCAAATGTTTTATTTAAAGAAATGATTACAATTGTACAAACATATTACAATATAACACATTATTTTGATCTCTTAAAAAAATCATTTCTTTGGAGAAGGACTAATGTTCTTCGGTGTTTTATTTCCTTCATTCGCCATATAGTTCCTGTCCCATGAATTTGGGGTATATTGAGGAGTTTTTGGCGATACCCAAGGATTTATCGGATCGACTGGTGTACGATATGATGAAGATGGATCAAACAAGCTAACTGGCCGAGGTAGGGGCTCACTCACATCATTTTTCTTCGAGCTACAAAATTGTAAACCAATTTGCTCAAGAAAGCTTAAGCGTCCAGCAGTTACTTTTTGTTCAAAATATAATTCACGTTGAAGATCAATTTGCAGCTGTTGATAATGATGAATTTCATCAATTTTTCTTCTCGTATCAGGAGAGATAAATAGTCCATGTTTGGCCTTCTTCAAATCTGGTATATAGCCAGTTTGATAATTTTCCCATTTATAAACCGGCTCGTGTTTTGGTGTTGGAGTAGGAAGATGTGGTGATGTAGGTGAGATATCGGTTGAGGAGGTTATGTTGATTGGAGAGTTTGATTTGTTGGAAGACATTTTTCTACAGAGTTTGAAATTTTTAGTTTTTGAAAAATCATATGTGCATGTATATATAGAATTAGTGGTTTAAAAATGTGTGGTATAGAGTTAATAGGGATTTAGAGCCAGAAATTATGTTATTGGTTCATATTTACTTTGAAATGAATGGTCTTAGGAGTAGATTAAATTTTTAAACCTATAATTAAGTGAACTAAATTTTTGTTTGACTTTTGTGTAGATGAAGTATATTTAAGTATTGTATTTATTATCATATTTGCTATTAAATATCTTTGAAAGAAATTATTCCTAGTTCTCTTCATAATTTTATAAACGAATTTTCTAGTAATGGTTTAGTAAATATATCGGCAATTTGGTTTTCGGTAGAAATATGCTCTAAATTGGTAATTCCTTTTTCGATATTGTCACGTAGAAAATGGTGACGAAGATCAATATGTTTTGTACGAGAGTGATTTATCGGATTTTTAGACAAATTTATTGTGCTTGTATTATCACAATATATTGTAGAATTTGTTAAATTTATATTAAAATCTTTAAGTGTTTATTGCATATATATGACTTGGATACAAGCCAGAGCAGCAGATATATATTCCGCTTCACAAGTTGAAAGTGAAACACAATTTTATTTCTTACTAAACCAAATTACAAGTGATTTTCCAATGAAATGGCACGTACCACTTGTACTTTTTCTATCAGTTCGAGATCCACCAAAATCAGCATCACTAAATGACACTAACTCGAATGGACAATCTTTTGGATAGAAAAGACCAAAGTCTTTAGTATTATTAAGATATCGCATAATTCGTTTTACGGCTCTTAAATGTGATTCTTTAGGATTAGCTTGAAAATGTGCACATAAACATACACTCGTCATTATGTCTGGTCTACTAGCGGTTAAGTATAGTAAAGAGCCTATCATACTTCTAAACAACTTTTGGTCTACGCTTTAGCCATTTTCATCTCGATCGAGATGAGTTGTGGTACTCATAGGAGTAGGTTTTCCAGAAGTGTTTTCCATTCCAAAACGTTTAATTAGATTAGCACAATATTTTTCTTGGTTTAAGAAAATTCCATTCGTTAATTGTTTAATTTGTAATCCGAGAAAATAAGATAATTCTCCCATGTGTGACATTTCGAACTCCTTAGTCATTATATTTGAAAATTCTTTACACAAGTTTTCATTAGTTGAACCAAATATAATGTCATCTACATATATTTGAATTATTAGAATGTCTTTAGTAGTGTTATTAATGAATAGAGTTTGATCTACTTTTCTGATTTGAAATCCTGAAACTATTAAATAGCTTTTTAGTCTCTCATACCAAGCATGAGGTGCTTGTTTAAGACCATATAAGGCTTTCTTTAATTTATATACATGATCCGGATATTTTTCATGTATGAATAAAGGGGGTTGTTCTACGTACACATTTTCTTTTATAAAACCATTTAGAAAAGCACTTTTAACATCCATTTGATAAAGTTTAAAATTGTGAAAACATGCGAAGGCTAATAAAATACGTATATCTTCAAGTCTTGCAACGGGAGCAAATGTTTCTTCAAAGTCGATACCTTCCTCTTGATTATATCCTTGTGCTACTAGTCTAGCTTTATTCCTAGTTATATTTCCTTGTTCATCTACTTTATTTTTGTAAACCCATTTTGTTCCTATAACAGATTGATTATTAGGACAGGGAACTAATTCCCAAACATCGTTACATTCGAATTGATTTAATTCTTCTTGCATAGCAACAATCCAGTAGTCGTCTCTTGATGCTTCTTTAGGATTTTTAGGTTCTAATGTAGAAATAAAAGCAACATGTCCCATTTGGTTTAGTTGACTTCTAGTTTTAACTTGAGAATCAATTTCACAGATTATGTTTTGTACAGGGTGATCTCGTAAGATTCTAGGTGGAGATCTAAGTTCGATATTATTCATATTTTCAAGATTTGTGTTGTCTGTATTTATTATAAATTCATCATCATCTTTTATACTCAAGTTTTTATTAAAGTTTTCATCAAAAGATACATGTAGAGTTTCTTCGATTATATTTGTTCGTTTATTAAAAACTCGATATGCCTTACTTCGTTCTGAGTATCCTACAAAAATTCCTTCGTCAGCTTTTGGATCAATTTTCCTAGTTGGTCTTTTGTATTTAAAATAAAACATTTTGATCCAAATATTTTAAAATAATAGATATTTGGCTTTCTATTGTTAAAAACTTCATATGAAGTATTTTTAGTTAATGGTCTAATAGAAATACGATTTAATACATAACATGCAGTAGCTACGGCTTCTGCCCAAAAATGTTTTGGTAGAAGGCTTCCATTTAATAATGTTCTTGCAAATTCTTGTAATGTTCTATTCTTTCTTTGTACTACTCCATTTTGTTGAGGAGTTATAGGAAATGAAAAGTTATGATTTATTCCTTTCTTTTTACAGAAAAATACAAAAGCTTCATTTTCGAATTCGCCACCGTGATCACTTCGTATATTCTTAATTTTCAAATCTTTACTGTTTTGAATTCTTTTGACAAATGTTTTAAAATTCTCAAATGTATCACTTTTATTTTTCATAAAAATATTCCATGTATATCTTGAGAAATCATCAACTATTACAAATACATATCGATTATGATTAATGGATTGAACTTGTGTTAGTCCGAAAAGATCCATATGAAGTAATTCTAGTGGTTGTAAAGTTGAAATATTTTTCTTAGATTTGAAAGATGATTTTGTTAATTTTCCTATTTGACAATCATCACAAAGATTTTTTATTTTAAAGTATATCTTAGGTAAACCTCTTACTAATTCATTTTCAGAAAGTTTTCTAATAGTTTTGAAATTAATATGACAAAATCTTTTGTGCCACAACCAAGGATCATTATCTTTGGCTAGTAAACATATATTTGTATTATGATTAATTTTCATATTTAGAACATAAATATTCCTATCTCTATTTCCTTCAAAAACAAGATTTTGGTTTTGATAAAAAATACTACATTTATTTTTCAAAAATGTTATTTTAAAACCTTTGTCGCAAAGTTGACTTATGCTTAGTAGATTATGTTTTAGATTTTCAACTAATGAAACATTTGTAATAAAAGGTAAATTCGATGTACTGTAATTGCTCACATCTCCTTTGCCAATGATATAGCTTTTTGAATTGTCTCCGAAGGTAACCGAGCCACCATCAAAGTATGTGATGTTTGTAAGCATATCTTTGTCGCCGGTCATGTGTGTTGAGCAACCACTGTCTAGTATCCATTTCTTCTTTTTGAATGGGACCTGAAAATAAATACAAAATTATTGGTACCCACCTTTAAATATGGTCCTAAAAGTTAGAACTTTGGAAACCAAACCCAATTCGGTTCAGTATCCTTTTTATAAATATAATTTTTATTATTATGAACACTATCCATCAATGTTTTAATATATTTATTCCTAATTAAAATATTGTTAGTCTTTGGAACCCAAATTTTAACTATCTTAGTTTCTACTTTTGTTCTAATAGGTTCTCTTAGTAACATTTGTTGTTTTGAATCAATATTCCTCTTAAAATTTGTATTATTCTTTTTAGGAATTTTTGACTTCTTTTTATATCCTAATCCATGTTTATTTGAGGAGGATTGAGAATTTTCTAAAATCTTAGATAAATTTTCTCTTCCTTTGTTAAAATTAGAGACATTTTTAGTGATGTTATCTAATCTAGCTTGAAGACTATTATTTTCTAACTCAACTTGTCTAATCTTAGTTTTTAACTCATGATTTTTAGAAACAATTATATCATTCTTTCTCTTTTGAGTTTCAATTTCTTGACTTAAAAGTGATAATTGAGTTTCCGAATTTGAAAGAGACTCTTGAACTTTTTCAAGTTCTTCTTCTAAAATTTTCTTTTCATCTTTTAACATATCTCTTTCAAATTCAGCTTTATTTGATTTTCACGAGTTTCCTTGAGTTTCCTTTTAAGAGTTTTTATTGTGCTCAAAAGTTCAGTGTTTACATCAATTAAATCGTCGAATGTTAAATTACTAACCTCAGATTCTTGAGCCATAAAGCATACGTTCGCTTGTTCATTGTCGCTATCATTTTCACTTTCAGATGAAGATGAATCTGAATCGTCCCATGTTACAGAGAATGCCTTCTTTTTGAATTTTTCTTTCTTGTTTTTGTTATTGAGAGTTCTCTGATTCTCCTTCTTTTGCTTTAGACAATCTTTGTGCATGTGACCTTTCTGGTGACAGTTGAAACATTCTATATTCGAGGATGTAGGTTTGTTCAAGAAATTCTTTTTGAATCCGTTTTTATTTCCTTTTCTATATCTTAAGAATTTCTTGAAATTTTTGGCTATAAATGCTAAATCCTCATCTTCAGACTCTGATTCTTCCTTTTCCGCATTAAAAGCTACGTTCTTTCTTTCTTGTGCTTGATCTTTCTTAGCTTGCATGTTAACTTCATAAGACATAAGGTTTCCAATTAATTCTTCTGGTTTCATTGTAGATAGATCGTTTGCTTCCTTGATTGCTAAGACTTTTCTCTCCCATTCATCAGTGAGTGAATTTAGGACCTTAGATACAATATCAAAATCCATATACTTTTCTCCTAATCCTATTAAGGCATGATGAATGTCTTGAAATCTCGAGTACATGTCATTGATGGATTCATTCTATCGCATTCTAAAGTTTTTGAACTGGTTCTTTAGCATGGAGATCTTTGTTTGTTTGACCTTGTTTGTGCTTTCATGTATGGTTCTAAGTGTATCCCATATCTGATGTGCAGTAGTACAAATGCTAACACGATTGAACTCATTTCTATCCAAAGCGCAAAATAGCATATTCATAGCTTTGGCATTTGCACTAGCTTCATTCTTCTGAGTTTGTGTCCATGTAGGGTAATCAATTGTGGGTACAACGAACTCTGCTTGAGTAGCATTCCAGGCTTCGAAACTTGTTGCTTGCATATAAATTCTCATCCTTGTAGCCCAATAGTTATAGTTTAGTCTATTGAATATTGGGGTCTTTGGGTAGATTGTCCTTCCGCAAATGTAGAACTATAGGCAGTTGTTGTACTTGTGCTTGTGTTATTTTCCATATTATCAATATGTCAAATAACAGTGTTATGGTTATAGGACAGCCTTGCTCTGATACCAATGGAAAGAGGCTATGCATTAGGATCGTATAATATGGAATAGTGGAATGGTCTAGGTGGATAGCAATAAGCAGTAGTAAGTAAAGTAGACACTAAGACTTTATACTGGTTCAGACCTCTTGTCCTACATCCAGTCCCTAAGCTCCTCTTAGGAATTCTACTAACTAAAACCCTCACTTAACCCGGAGGAATAGGTTTACAACTTACCCGAAGAACGGAACGGGATTTCTTGCCTCAACTACCGAAGAGGACTTCAACTAGATACAAGGAGTATTTCTGACTTGTTTTGTTCTTGATAACACTAATGAGTCTAATTTAGTACAACTTTCCTATAATCTTATCCTCGAGAGTATGCAAAGTGTTTGTGAAGATTTAGGAAATGTGAATTGCTATGAATCAAAAGAGTATTATAGAGAAAACAGGGATTCAAGCAAATGGTTTGTGATTGCTTTGAAAACTTTAGAAAATATGAAAGTATGTTCAAGAAAATAGAGAGATTAAAGCATATAGAATTGGTGATTTGCAAATGATAGAAACATGTATTTATAGGTGTAGAAGAGGTATATCTATTTGCAAAAGATTCAGGCAAGAGATGCATCCATTACCATTGGAGAATGGTTGTAACTTTTGGGAAGAAGAAGGTGTCTTTTCATTAAAAATTCACAGGTTCGAATTCAGTCGACTGAACAGGGAATTTCAGTCGACTGAAACTGTGCATGTTGTAATTCTGTAACAGGGTCAGTCGACTGGGAATACATGTTCAGTCGACTGAACTGGTAGTTTCTGCACAGTGAACACTTAACTAAAAAATTAAGTTATGAAATGTGTTCTTGTGTTTGTGCAAGCTTCTTGAGGATAGATTTTAACAATAAATCTAAACTAAGACCTATATTTAAATCATACTTATGGTATCTTTGGTCTTCATAGTTCTTCTTTTAGCTTTGCACATATCTCTTCCTTTTTATTGAAGCACATTGTCATTGATAAAATTATAGCGTATCAACATTTAGATTGGATGATTTTTGTGAATATTGTTGATAGTAAAATAAATATCCAAATATCAGTATAAACAATTTGGGGAAATTATTGAGGCTTGATTGTTGTGAATGTTGTTTGATAGTTAAATAACCGACTATCAATATTTGCCTTTGAAATGGCATTTGAATTTGTTTTTAAAACGAGCGCTCATTATTCGGTTTAGCCGGGAAAGAACTTTTGTGTCATATAACCCGTTCCGAATAATGATACGACGTTATGCATTGCAATTGAAGACCGGATTGTAAAGGTTTCTTTGGAAATGTCTTCGATTCTGTTCGAACCTGGAACAGATTTGTATGGTCGTATGTCTGACACTACACTTTGAGATATAAAAGCAGATTTCTTTCAAATACATTTCTGTTCGGTGACGGAGAATTTATTCTCTTAGCTTAACAACCTTCTCTGAGACGTATGAGCTCAGAGGTTATGTAGTTGAAGGTTATCAGTGATATACTCCCAATTTGGTAGCGTGGCATGCTAAATGTTGCTGTGTGTTGATGATCATTCGTTGATCATTTGTGATCAAAGCATGGCTTTCGTGTAAACCGTAGCTTTGTGGACGAGACCTCATCGAACCTCACACCCCAGAAATGGTCGAAACAGGAAAAATGCGGCAAGGTTATGAGGGTCGCACCCTTTAGGGTATGTCATTTCCTTCTGGAAAAAGGTGGTATCATGGTATGGAGCCTAGATGCTTTACCTGTGTGGTTGCATCAATCTCATTTACTGTGTGGTTGTTGCTTTGTGATCGAGGGCCCTCGGATAAAGGTCGCAAACGATCGGGAGGTAGCATACTCGTGTAGTAGTTACCTAGTAAGAGGTAACCCGGCCTTATGTTGGCAGAGAGCTGGTTAAGTTCTCGGGACGTCCCTCCAGAGGCGTACCCATGTGGCAGTAGGAAGTTCCTTAGCCTGACCATTTGTTGGAAATCCATAGAAATAGTACGAGCTTGTATGGTTTTAGTTGTATAACCTGCCATGGAATGTGACGGTAACCTGCTATTGAACATGGTAGCTATAGTAGGCATACAATAATGGTTGTATGCTAGCTAAGATAAATATTATATTTTCGAAATGTTTTCCACACTATGCACTAATAATAATATTAAAATGATTTTGCATATCAAGCATATTTGACTATTATAAGGAGAAATCTCCGTCAATTCTGCGTTTGCATTGTGTGTGTGGCGGGAGGCCTTATGGTAGTTTCATTTTCCAAAAGCATTTCGAATTTCTTTTATCTTCTTTGTGAAAATAACTGTTTTAAGATCTCACACCAGTCCCACGACTGACCTGGAGTTTATTGTTCCCTTTCTAAACTCTGGGTGCCCATAATTTTTCGCACGGGCAGCCTAGAATCAGGATATCGATTGGATCTGGATGGATTGCTGTGGAGATCTGGAGGCGAGCTGGATGGCAAGACGTATTACTTATACTAGTATTATTCCGCTGTGTATACTGTTATGTGGACAAGTTTATATAACTGTCCAGTGATGTGTGTTGTTGTAAACTCTGATGATGTATTGTATAAACTGATATAGTTCTTTGTTTAAAGATTATTCATTTATCTATTATATATTGTTCCACTGCGAATGTGAGATTCTGATATAGTTTCTGTTTCTTTTTCTTCTGTCTTCTTCTACCTCTTCTTTTTAACCTGAAGACTCGTACTTTTGTTCCACTTTGAGCTGAATTGCTGTGGAATTTTGTCAGCTCAAAGGGGTATGGATTTGCGGGCCTTCACATGTGGTATCGGAGAAATTGGTTAAGCGACAACCCTGGCTCTGTTGGGTGTTACTCATTAGAGATAGAGTCAGTAGTACTCTAGAATGAGTGTGAGTGTAATAATAGATATGAGTGTGTATTTGTTAGTGAATATAAAATTTTTGTTTTATATTGTGTTGACTTATCGGTTGATTGTTTATAGATTCTGATCGGTGTAGTCTGGCCAACTGTAATCGATAGGGGTTTCTAAACTCTTAAACAAGATAAACTGACATAGTATTGTTTTAAAATAGGGTAAATGAAATAATTTTACCCAAAACTATTTTTGTATAGAAAAGAAATCATTTTCCGTAAATTACTATAGTATATGGATGCTTGGTTGTTAGGAAGTGATAATATTGAATTATTATCATAGTTATATGGAAATTGAATAAGAAATAATGGTATAACCAACGATTTGGAGATAAGTTCATTTAACAAATGAAATTTATAAATATGAATTGAAAGGATAAGGAAATGAGTTCATATACGAATGGGAAATGTAAATTGTAAATGTGATTTATAATTTGAAATAGAATGCCAGAGAGATATTTGAAAATAAATTCATTAATGGAATGTAAATAAGTTTGATAACTTATAAAAATATTTGAAATTTGTTTGGAATAAGATTCAAATTGAAAAGGAATGGATTTGTGAATGAACAAATGAGGTTACATTTGTAAATAAATGAATTGAAAATTGAATAATGAAATGAGATTTGATTCGAATCAAGTTGAATAAAAAAATCCAAACTTGGATAAAATAAAAGAAAATAAAATAGATTGAATTCAAGTAAACAAATTTGATAATGTATTAATTCATGAAATAATGAATTGGAAGTTGAATTAGTTAAATTAAAGTTGAATTGTGAGCTGAATAAAAATGATTTGAATTTGCATATAAATTCAAGTAAGTAGAAATAAATTGAAAATTTGTCTTGTTATTGATAAAGTGAATTCAGGATGAATTGAATATGGAAATTTGAAATTTTAAAAAGGATAAGTGAATATACTAATTGAATTAAATTAGTAGATGGAATGGATTTGATTAAATGAAAAATCAAATCAAAGATTTAATTTGGAAATTGTTTACAAGGAAAATGAACTTGAGTTTTGAGTTGAAACGAGTTAAGAAATATTTAGATTAAAACTCGACTTAAGAAAAATTGTGAAATGGTTGTTGTCGAATTTTATTGAATGGTTTTCAATGAAATTTGTTTGATTAATGAAATGCAAATTGAATTAAATGGAATCAATTGGAAATGAAATGGAATTAAAATAAATTGAGTTGGTATCAATTTAAATTAGTTATAAACTAGAATGGTATTCTACTAAGTGAATATCGTCGAAATTTGCATATAAATGATTGTCGTTTGATGCAAACGAGGTTATATAAAATTCTATGAGTTATTAAAAAAAATGATTTTTGAATCAATTGAAATGGATATGAGTTCGTTTCGCTTAAAAATGAATTGAATGTAAAGAACTGCATTGTAAATCACTTGAATTGAATGGAAAGTGTATGTGAATCGATCGTAAGCAATTTATATGGTTTCGAAACAAATTAAATTGCTTATAGGAATTATTTTGGATGTATTGCTTATGAAATCTATGTATTTGCTATTGAAAATAAGTGAAATGTTAATGAATTTCCTATATATATCACTTACGTGTTTAAATTGAGTAAGTACAGGTATAGGAGGGTCGTTTGGCTGCATTTGGTCGTGCTAAAATGCTTAAAAATAACCGCTTTGCATTAAAAATGCTAATAAAGGTACGCCTACGCAATAAAAATAGGAAATATGAACTGTTTTTGTTTTTCCGACCGTGTGGGTCGATGTATATATATTTATATCTCTTGTCAAATTGCAAAAGCTCCTCCGTACAGGGGAGACTATGCCAAAATTTTCTGAAAATTTTGGGAGTTAGAAAAAATTTGAAAAAATTTTGGAAAATTTTGTTAACGGAAAATTGATTGTCAAATTGTAATGGAAACGTAGGAATTGAAATAGAAAAGGGAAAACTATTGTTTTGGTCGAAGTTAAAAGTTTGGAAAAAGTGAATATCGAATTTTCACTAAGTGAATTTTTGGTTTTTGAAGATAAAATGAATTCAAATAGAATTGAAATTGTAAATTGAATTCAAATGGAATTGAAAATGCAAAGTTGAATGGAAATGAATATATAACTTTGTTAGTGAAGTGAAAATAAATATAAGAAGTATGTAAATACTTATATTGAACTTAAGAAATGGATAATGGAATTCTTAAGTAAAATTTAGAATTGAGGAAATATTCTAAGTTAATAAGTGAATGAAGATTAAACGGGAAGTTGTAAAATGGTGATTGTGAATAAGTGGACGGAAATCAAAATATAAACGTGCAAAAAGATTTTTTTTGAATGTTGTAATTGGACATTATTGTTAAGTAAAATATACAGGGGTTATAAAGGAAAAGGGAATTGGATTTTTGATTTCGAAGATAAAATTAATTCACTCAACAATAAGGTATGTATTTAAATTTGAGTATGAAATTTGATCCTTTCTTGTCTAACCATTTGGCTTTTCTTCTTGAAATCTAGGGGTCCGTAGGGACATTTTGTAGTCGTACCGAGCTAGCCACGCAAAGGAGATGCTGGCGAAATTTTTCGAAAACTTAGAGAGTTAGAAATTTTTTAAGAAATTTTGGATAATTTAAATTTTAAATTTAAATTTAAATTTGAATTGTGAAGTAAAATAAAGTTGCTTGAAACTATGAAAATGTTTGGAAAATTAATAAGGATGATAGTGTGATTATGATAAGAAGATTGGTTTGAGAATTTGATAAAACTGTTTGGTTTTGGGAAAATAGTAAACGGGTTGAGGATCATTCTTCTTAACTTGTAATTTCGGGACGAAATTCTTTTAAGGGGGGAAGAATGTGATGACCCTGAATTTTTGATATTGGAAATTAGAATATTTAATTGATTTTAAATATCTGGAAGTTAGTTTAATTTGAAATTCAAATATCGGAATGAATTTGGTAATTTAATTATTGAATTCAATTTATTGTAGTTGGGTGAAAATTTGAATCTTCAGTTTCAAGCTGATTAAAAATATTTTCAAGGCTTAGAAAATCTATATTGATAATACTGAAGATAATGGAAGCTTCAGAATTGAAATTAACAGTGTTTTGTTCAGTTTTGAAATTTTATTGTTTAAATTGAATTTAAAAATAGCCTTCCGGGACACAGTCTCGGAATTTGACGAAACCAGTTCCATTGGATCCGTAATATTGTATTATTATCGGATTGCAGATTTCGTAGTGATTGGAGTTGTCGTGTGAGCGTACGATATATAAACGCGCTGAAATTTTTATAGAAATTCAATTTAATAACTGGTCCAAAAAGCTATCTTCTCCATACCTAGCTTGCTGCACACGCTTAGAGAATTCCAATTCCAATTCGAATATATTGAGATATTTTGTCCTTGCTGCTATATTATTATAGTAATGATTTCTTAACACACGATATGCATCGCTCATTTTCACATGGGCTATTCGTCTATCCATAAGCAAATCGGCCTCTTCTAACAAGGAACGATTTGTAAGGATAAAATCCAACATAGTTTCATTGATCCGGAAAGCTTTAGACTGTAGATTATTCAAAATCGAACACAAACCAGGAACATCCTTAATTATTATATTGAAATGATCAGTGTCCCGAGATGCTAAGAGACTAAAACGATTATATTCCTTTTCCTTAGATACTGTCAGATAACCACCTTTTAACTCATGAAGTTTGATATTATTCCCTTTTTGACCGAACTAGGACTCAAAACCTTTTCCATTGCGTTCGGAATAGGCGTATAACATTATAAACGCCTAGCGGCACGCCTCGATAGGATATCGAAATTTTGAGTTGCAAATTTGTGACGATTTAAATTTGAATTTGAATTTGAATTTTATATATATATTATCCAGTCAACATCCAGCCGCCCAAATCTTTTCAAAAGAGAAAAAAATCTCGTACCTTTTCTCTTCTCTAAGAAGCTAAATCGAACAAATATCTGAGAAATATTTTATCGTTCGTTCGAAATTAAAAATCAAAACGAAAAGAAAAAATGGCCGCTCGTTTTCTTTAAATCGAAATCAAATTTCTTTTCCCATTTCGTTCAAATCAAAACATAGAATCAATGGCCGCATTTTTCTATTAATCTCGAAATCGATTAAATAAAGAAAAAAATAGAGGGGGATTTGCGAATCATTTCATCGCGACTTCATCATATGCTTGAACGAGGCGAAGGGGGGAATTTGCCCAATCGCGAGCGCGAGGTCAGCGGGTTCAAGCAGTCGACGACTTCGACTTCAAATAGAGGGTGAGGGGATTTCTTCGATCTGGACTTGGATGAGGGGGAGAGTTGCGCGCGTCCGAGCGGCGATTGGTCGGCGGTAGGTGGTTCGCGACCACATGCGTGTGCGTTGGGAAGCGATGGGCTTTGATTTTTGGGCTTGGCAGTGGCGTGCGTGGGTTTGGGTCGCGGTGGCGGCAAGAGATGGGTCGAGATCGAGATGGGTCATCGACAGTGAGGTATGGCCAGTCTGTTCGATTTGAATTAATATACATATATATGTATAGATGAAGAAAAATTTGGTGAACAACAGAAAGAATTTATATCAATTTGATTTCTAAACCTATAAGGATTATCTTATATATATATTTGGAGTTTCAAAAGAAAAAGGAAGAGTAATATGTATATATATATAATAATAATAAAAAATTACAATAAAATTTTATATATGTGCAGTTTATTATATATATATATATATATATGGTTTCAAAAGAAAGTATATACATGCATGTTTGAAATTTATATAGAAAATAAAATTTTAATTTTACAGTAAAGTATAAAATTATTTCTGTTTTGATATCTACATATACAAGTTAAAAAGGAATTTTAAATATTGAAGGAATTTATATAAGTAAAATTTTTGAAATCTATAATATATTCTATAAGTGTATATGTAGTTTCAAAAGGAAGAAAATATATTAGTTAAAAATTAAATCATTAAGTTATATTGAATCATTAATAATTTAATTTAGTAAATGGAAAATTAATTGTTCGATTTATTTCGAATATTAATAAATTGTATAAATTGTTTATATAAGGTCAAAATTGCAAAGAAAACAAGCTGGAATGGAAATGGATTGCAAAATAAAAGCAAAGGTGAGATCTTCTCACTCAATCGAATTTTTCGATTAAATTTTACATAGTTGAATTTAAATTCTGGATGGGTTTGGATGAATCGGATAATTTATTTATTGATGATATTAGATATAGTAGGATATATATATATATATATATTGAGATTGATTTCCCACATTACATAGCGGATGAGACCCTATGCGCCGCATAATAGCGGATGATATTTTATAAATCCCATATACCACGATATTCCACCTCGAACTGGAATTGGTATTGTGCTAACATTTGTGGATGCGGGGAAACAGGTTGGAGGGATCCAACTGGATTCCTCAAATTGTTTGAATATTATTTCATATGTGTATGATGTGATTTATTGATAATCTGTGGATGATTATATTGATAATTGAAATTGTCGAAGGCTAAAATTTAGCCGAATGTATTTTTGGTATCGTTGGATACCAGAAATAAATAAAAATTGGATTTTGGAAATTAAATTAGAAAACTTTAAGTAAATTAATTTTTAAGAATTGAATAAACTTGAAAGAAGGAATTTAACAGTAAAAAGTTGATTTTTGAAATCTTATTGAATTATTTCCAAAACATGGGAAAAGATAGTAATAAATGGGTTTTGAATAATATTGTTTAATAGTTGAAAATTTTACTTAAAATTCGGATTTTGAATAGATTGGAAAAGATATAGGAATTTATTTTAAAAGGAATTTGTTTTAAAGGTAAATAAATTTAGAAATCAAATTTGGAATTTAATTTGGTGATTGAAAATAAATCATTGGGGAATAAATTTGAAATTGATTTAGTGTTTGAAAAATAAATTTGGAAATCAATTGAAATTTGATTTGGTGTTGAAAGTGAATATTTGAAAATCGATTTGAAAATCGTATATCAATGGATAATTGGAAATTTAAATTCGCAATGGAATTTTATTACGCGAGTGAAAAGTGATTTGAAATTGGTTTTCAAAGTGATGAAGTGTGGAAAATATATATCTTGCAAAGATATTTTGAAATTTAATAATTTGAAAAAAATATTTAGTGAAAGAGGCTATGCAATAGGATCGTATAATATGGAATAGTGGAATGGTCTAGGTAGATAGCAATAAGCAGTAGTAAGTAAAGTAGACACTAAGACTTTATACTGGTTCGGACCTCTTGTCCTACGTCCACTCCCTAAGCTCCTCTTAGGAATTCTACTAACTAAAACCCTTACTTAACCCGGAGGAATAGGTTTACAACTTACCCGAACAACGGAATGGGATTTCTAGCCTCAACTACCGAAGAGGACTTCAACTAGATACAAAGAGTATTTCTGACTTGTTGTGTTCTTGATAACACTAATGAGTCTAATTGAGTACAACTTTCCTATAATCTTATCCTCGAGAGTATGCAAAGTGTTTGTGAAGATTTAGGAAATGTGAATTGCTATGAATCAAAAGAGTATTATAGAGAAAACAGGGATTCAAGCAAATGGTTTGTGATTGCTTTGAAAACTTTAGAAAATATGAAAGTATGTTTAAGAAAATAGAGAGATTAAAGCATATAGAATTGGTGATTTGCAAATGATAGAAACATGTATTTATAGGTGTAGAAGAGGTGTATCTATTTGCAAAAGTTTTAGGCAAGAGATGCATCCATTACCATTGGAGAATGGTTGCAACTTTTGGGAAGAAGAAGGTGTCATTTCATTAAAAATTCGCAGGTTCGAATTCAGTCGACTAAACAGGGAATTTCAGTCGATAGAAACTGTGCATGTTGTAATTCTGTAATAGGTTCAGTCGACTGGGAATACCTGTTCAATCGACTGAACTGGTAGTTTCTGCACAGTGAACACTTAACTAAAAAATTAAGTTATGAAATGTGTTCTTTTGTTTGTGCGAGCTTCTTGAGGATAGATTTTAACAATAAATCTAAACTAAGACCTATATGTAAATCATACTTATGGTATCTTTGGTCTTCATAGTTCTTCCTTTAGCTTTGCACATATCTCTTCCTTTTTGTTGAAGCACGTTGTCATTGATCAAAATATAGCGTATCAACATTCTCCCCCTTTTTGATTGATGACAATACCTATGTTTGTAGAGATGTAATTATCTTTCCTCCCCCTGAATATATGCACTATCTTTTCTACAAAAAAAGTTAGTAACATAGATTTCTCCCCCTTTGTCATCGACAAAAAGGAAGTAATAATATGTAGAAGTATATAATTGGTAAGCAACAAAGCAACCACATGCATATATAACCACAGTGTGAATCATACAAACCACAGAATATCACAAATAAAAGAAGGCTATTTATACAAGCCTTTTCAGAAGTGGTTAAAAATTAATAAAGAGTTCCTGAAATCAAACCATCAAAATGATCAAGGATCCCTGTCCCAATTATAAGAGCCTTCACTATCTCCTTCTGGTTCACGAATAACAGGGCCACCGGTTGGTTGTCTAAAACCTCTTCCTCTTTGACCATCATTGTTACCACTAGTGCTGCTGCTCGGATTCTCCTCGGAAGATGTCCACGTGAACGTTGGAGCTGGGCGCTTGTCGCGTGAGGTTGAAACAAAAGTGGTGTTGGTGCATGAAATAGCATCTCATAGTTTGGTGAAGAACCCTTTTACCTTATCAAGTTTGTGATCAACCTTTTTGAGACGAGTAGCAAGGATTTGTTGATTTCTTGATAGAATTCCCAACGATTGATTTGTAGTAAAATCTGGTTGAACAAGACGGATTTCATCATCGTGATCATGAGGTTCTTGTTGTGGAGGTTGAGGTTGAGGTTGAGGTTGGTGAGGTTCTTGATGACGTGTTTCCCATTCGGCTAGAGACATGATACGAGGAGCCCTTACTGGTAGTTGCATGAGGCTTATAGTTCGATGGTTGATTTGATGAACCATCGTATTTTCTGAGTCCGATAGTGGCGTATCATTGTCTAGTAGAAGTTTCATTATGTATTCGCCAAAATAGATCGTTCTCATTTTACCATTGTTGAAGGAAAGAAATTCATCAAGTATCAATTGCACCCAATTTCCGCGAGTGAAAAGTGATTTGAAATTGGTTTTCAAAGTGATGAAGTGTGGAAAATATATATCTTGCAAAGATATTTTGAAATTTAATAATTTGAAAAAATATTTAGATTGGATGATTTTTGTGAATATTGTTGATAGTAAAATAAATATCCAACTATCAGTATAAACAATTTGGGGAAATTATTGAGGCTTGATTGTTATGAATGTTGTTTGATAGTTAAATAACCGACTATCAATATTTGCCTTTGAAATGGCATTTGAATTTGTTTTTAAAACGAGCGCTCATTATTCGGTTTAGCCGGGAAAGGACTTTTGTGTCATATAACCCATTCCGAATAATGATACGACGTTATAGATTGCAATTGAAGACCGAATTGTAAAGGCTTCTTTGGAAATGTCTTCGATTCTATTCGAACCCGGAACAGATTTGTATGGTCGTATGTCTGACACTACACTTTGAGATATAAAGCATATTTCTTTCAAATACATTTCTGTTTGGTGGCGGAGAATTTATTCTCTTAGATTAACACCCTTCTCTGAGACGTATGAGCTCAGAGGTTATGTAGTTAAGGTTATCAGTGATATACTCCCAATTTGGTAGTGTGGCATGCTAAGTGTTGCTGTGTGTTGATGATCATTCGTTGATCATTTGTGATCAAAGCATGGCTTTCGTGTAAAGCGTGGCTTTGTGGACGAGACCTCATCGAACCTCACACCCCGGAAATGGTCGAAACAGGAAAAATGCGGCAAGGTTATGAGGGTCGCACCCTTTAGGGTATGTCATTTCCTTCTGGAAAAAGGTGGTATCATGGTATGGAGCCTAGATGCTTTACCTGTGTGGTTGCATCAATCTCATTTACTATGTGGTTGTTGCTTTGTGATCGAGGGCCCTCGGATAAAGGTCGCAAACGACCGGGAGGTAGCATACTCGTGTAGTAGTTACCTAGTAAGAGGTAACCCGGCCTTGTGTTGGCAGAGAGCTGGTTAAGTTCTCGGGACGTCCCTCCAGAGGCGTACCCATGTGGCAATAGGAAGTTCCTTAGCCTGACCATTTGTTAGAAATCCAAAGAAACAATACGAGCTTGTATGGTTTTAGTTGTATAACCTGCCATGGAATGTGGCAGTAACCTGCTATTGAACATGGTAGCTATAGTAGGCATACAATAATGGTTGTATGCTGGCTAAGATTAATATTATATTTTCGAAATGTTTTCCACACTATGCACTACTAATAATATTAAAAAGATTTTGCGTATTAAGCATATTTGACTATCATAAGGAGAAATCTCCTCCAATTCTGCGTTTGCATTGTGTGTGTGGAGGGAGGCCTTATGGTAGTTTCATTTTCCAAAAGCATTTCAAATTTCTTTTATTTTCTTTATGAAAATAACTATTTTAAGATCTCACACCAGTCCCACGACTGGCCTGGAGTTTATTGTTCCCTTTCTAAACTCTGGGTGCCCATAATTTTCCGCACGGGCAGCCTAGAATCAGGCTATCGGTTGGATCTGGATGTATTGCTGTGGAGATCTGGAGGCGAGCTGGATGGCGAGACGTATTACTTATACTAGTATTATTCCGCTGTGTATACTGTTATGTGGACAAGTTTATATAACTGTCCAGTGATGTGTGTTGTTGTAAACTCTGATGATGTATTGTATAAACTGATATAGTTCTTTGTTTAAAGATTATTCATTTATCTATTATATATTGTTCCACTGCGAATGTGAGATTCTAGTATTGTTTCTGTTTCTTTTTCTTCTGTCTTCTTCTACCTCTTCTTTTAAACCTGAAGACTCGTACTTTTGTTCCACTTTGAGCTGAATTGTTGTGGAATTTTGTCAGCTCAAAGGGGTACGGATTTGCAAGCCTTCACATTATTTCTGCTCTTACCTATGGATGTTATTCTTATAAGGTAAAAACTCATTCCGCGTTAGCGGCGTGGTCACACAGAACTTTTATATGTTTCACATTATTCGATTTATCTCACGTTGGTATTTCTAGACTGATCCTGGTGTTATTAATTTATAGTGCTCAGGTCAGACCGAGTATTTTCCTAGGTTGTCCATGGTGTTATGAAGTTCTTGGAGGGAATTTGGAGATTCACCTATCGTAGTATTTTATTTTCCGCTGTATTATATAGTATACCTATCGGCATTTGTAAGGTCAAGATTTTATAACTGTCCAGCTGATAAGGTTTATTTTTAACTCTGATATTCTCTTTATGTTTGAAGTGATAGTTTTTTTACTATCCCTGTTTATATTATATGTTGTCGATTCTACTGTGAGATTTTGTTTTCGTCCGTTCTCTGTTTTATTTCCTTTTATTTACCCCAACAATCTGCCATTTGTCGATTGTATGCGCGACATTGAAACACAGTGGTAGTGTTCGGCGTCGACTTTCGATGGCCAAAATGGAGGATCGTTAGAATATATGATGATAAGTCCGATAAATAACCGAAAAAGTGTTACCAAAAATCCCATACCAGACGGTATAACTAAACCGTTTATTCAAATTTATCATTACAAATAAATAAAATATCACAAATCAAATAGAAGTATGTCATCACCGCATCATCCTAAAACACTAATCAAGACAGCATCAATGGTGAATCATTCATATTAGCCTTATTCAATAAATAAGAAAAAATATACGAGAATAGTAATGTTGAAATGGATTAGTCAAATAAATAAATTATAGACATAAAAACAAATAATATTAATATTCATAACATAACCTTAATTTAACTTATTAAATATTTAGAAATAAGTAATTTATCAAAGCCCAATTTAATATCATAAACTTGATATTTTATATATTAAAATATCATACTCTTAAAACTGTAAAATATCAATTATGGACCATATCATATTTTCAATAAAATTAATTTTCCAATCTTTTATAAATTAACAATAATTTAAAATTTACTAATAATGTTAATATACTCAATTCTTTCTTTTAGTAACCCCCGAAGGTAGTTTTTAAAATAAAATATTGCATATAACATTTATTCCATAATTATTAACCTCTAAATACTATTTTAAATAATTATAAAACATCCACAATAATTATATATACATATTCAAATCAAACATGTATACATTTCAAAACTTAGATTATATGTATGTATGTATCTATGTATATTAAGATTTGATAAATATACTTTTATAACTATAGAATATCCATTAATTATCAATTCGTGTTGTATTTCAATAAAATACTAGAAATTTTACTTTGTTTATTTAATAAATTAAAAAACATATTTACATTATGTTTAACATATAGGCATACATATATACATATTAAGGTATTGGTATATTCAATATATATTTATTTTAGTTTACTTATATTCAACAAACATTTATTTGTTTATATTTTAAATGAAGTTTATGTATCAAATACATGTGCCAACACTCTACACAAAAAAGCAAGTTGAACTAATGAGGTCATAACAGGGAAAGTACACTGCAATTTAGGGTTAAGTTTTCAAAATACACAAGAACAAAAAAATGAAACATAAACATATGCAAACACAAACGTACATTCACAAATACACACAATATGAACCCAACAGAATGTACACCCCCATGGACACACACAATTGTCCGTGCACGCGCACGCACATACATCACACATGCACACTATTGTAAATAAACACACTCTCGCATGTAGCTTACACAAACACACACACATACACACACACATATATGCACACACACTAACATAAAATCTCACACACGCAACCATCAGCAACACAAAAATGCACACACATATAAACTCACATAGCACATCCGTATACACAAAATAACTCACGCACACAAAATACACTAACACAAAAACACAACACACTCCTAGAACACAACATCGTAAACACATATACTAAACAACATGCACACAACAACATACAAATATATATACCCAAATACACACACAACTCAATCACCCATACACACATAACACAACACTTACACACACTCATAAACATACACATGCAAGAACACACCCAGCACAACATCTCCACACACACCACACATGCGTCCACTCATGCACCCTTCACAGCAACACAGATATACATATATACCACACAAAAATACATAACTCATACACAACACACACGACACATATTACACATGCACATCACACATACTAACACCACTCACACATAGTCCAACTAACACATAATAACCAGGCCCACACTTACCCTCTATAACATCCCTATCTGGAGGCCCGAAGCTAAGCGCTATAGATGCTGCGGTCATCCATAGTATTAACCTCCGGTGACCAAATACGGTAATGTTAATGGTATCCATAAATCAAAAACACATGAATATGAAACAAAGTCACATATTTAAAAAAATTCTGATTACATTTCACAAAACATGATTCATATTCCATTACATAATCCAAATCATTTTCCTGGTTCGGATCAAACATAATTGTTACAAATTGCACCCAGAGCGACATATGAAGATGCCCCCTTAGTTGACCAGAGTACTAAATAGTCATAACTAGTTTAATACAACATAACGGAATAAAACAAACATAAGAACTCCTAAATTGCTAACTTGAGCCTCTTGCTCATCTTCGGAAGCTTTATTCATCCACCTACTAAAAACCTTTAAATCTTCGACCCTTAGCCTACACAAATCAATTTTGAGCACCCAAGAGTTTATGGGGGAAAACATAAACTTTGAGTCAGACATAAAGCCTGGTGTGTATAGTACTATACATCTCAGTTATTTGATATTAAAGGAGACCATGCCGCTTAGCGGAACGGGTTACCCCTCACTAATATCCTATTAAATATATCTTTTGCAAATCATAATCCTGCAACCAAAGGTGGTTAAAAATGTAAAGCATTATCATGTAAACATAAATATCTGGTAACAAATGGACTATATGTCCGAACGCTATAGTTTTGTAAATACTAACCATTGGTTGGCCCGGGCCTACTTGATAATATAAACAAATATCTAACATCTGTTAGATACTCCTCTTCTAGACGGTCTATCCCTAACTTACTTTCTCTAGGTCAACTGATCCTAATGGTTTTGTAGGCACACCAATAACCTACCTCTATACAAATATATTCTTTTTTGTGTGTATCATCATTTTAGTCTTACTTGTGACAAAGCCCTACACACTGAAATTTTGGACTAAATTAGCTAGGGACTAATAGCTAATGTATAGGGCGCAACCCTATACAAGTCCCATTTGGTATACAAATATTTGAGTCATTTTTTCCTTAGGGTATTCTTCCATTAAATTTTCCTTGAAAACCTTTTCTTCTCAAATTGATTTAAACCTTTAAATCATATTTTAAACAAGGAACATAAATTCTATGCTTTACTCAAATCACCTTGCCATGTTACACAAATCTTTATTAATGAAAACATTTTAAACTTTTGAAAGTACGCATTTCTATCCTATTGAAAGTATCCCTTTCGAAACCAAGTAAACCCATTATAACCTAGGTCGAAAGGCCAAAACAATCCTTTCGAACCTATTTATACAAACCTTTCGAAACCATTGAAGAACCTTTCCTTTGGAAGCTATAAAACCTTAGACATCATATCTTTAAAATGCTTAAACATTGCCTTTCAAAAACATTGGAAAACATTTCCTTTCAAACCTTTCGAAACAATTGGGGAACCACCCCTCTGAAACCATCATTAAAACCATTCGAAAGCATTAAAACATCTAAACTTTCAAAACCATTTGGGTTCAAGTAAAAAATGTGGAAAACCTCTAGAAACCATTTAAAACTATCTTCTTTGAAACCTTTGGATTCTACGTTCAACAAAACAAAAAGGTCATAAAACATTTAAGTCCAAAGTACTCTTTCGAAAGCATTTCCAAAGTAAAGAAGTGATGGTATCGAAACCAACACCTCTAAATCATTGGAGAAGTGGCTTGGATTTTAAAACAGGGTATACCTTCTGAAAACATTTGCTTTGAAAGGTAGAAAGCGGTAACTAGGGGTTTCGACCCGTTCGAAAGCATTTTCTCAAAACAAAGTCGCAACCGATTTCAAAATCTTTCCTTTAAAACATTTGATTCAGTCGAAAGCCAACCAAGTTGAAAGCATTCCTTTCGAAAGCAAAGCAGGTGCATTTTTATTTCAATACAAAGTAACGCTTCAACCGCATCGTAACCCCATGTTTCGACCCAGTTCCTCCTGCCTACGTCCAATTTGCTACATACCAAGCTTTGATATCATGCGCATTGTTTTTGATTGTGGAGGAGGCGGAAGAGTCCAAGCGGAAGCAGGGTGCCGAAAGTGGTGAAACAGGAATAAAGCATGTTTAAACTGATTTTTATCTTTCTAAAGTAATCTTTTCTACTAGCCTGCCTTGTTTGTCAAAATATGATTGGTTGCAAATTTTCTTTTCCAAAAGCACTGCCAAATTTCTGAATTAAACAATCTTGTTTGTCAAAATATGATTGGTTGCAAATTTTCTTTTCCAAAAGCACTAGGGAAATTTCAGAATCAAACAATTTAAATAATTTACAAAATAACCCTTCTCCTTTTATAAATGTATAGAACATTTATGTCCTATACCTTAAATAATTTTATATATCTATTAGTTCGCTTAGGAAAATTCTATAAAAACTTAGAAAAATCATTTTTAGTATGTTTTGCAACATATATTAATTTCAGACCCAAAACACAAATAATTTAGTCGTAAATTATTTTAAACACAAATAATCATTTTCTTCACTAGAAAATTAATATTAAATCCAAATAAATTCAGAAAATTATGGAAATTAAAACTATCTCTAAAATATCCTCTCTGATCTAAATCTAAAATCGCAAGGCATTTGGATGTCATTTAATAGGGTTTTCACATCAAAACATATCATAAAATCTATATGAATAAGCATAAATCATCAACAAGCATATATAAACATTTAATCATTCAAATACATGGCATAACCTGGAAAAATAATTTGGATTAACCTTAAAACCAAAAACAATAGAAAATGTGAGATGTAGTCATTATTCACTTAGCTTTGAGGTTAAGGAGTTTTATATTTGAAAGGTTAAATATTGATTTGCTTCTTCCTTTAGCTTTTCTTCCTCTTTTATCTTCTAATGGTGACCGACCTGGTTTTTAAATTTTGGATTATGAAATGAACATGTAGTATGAGAGGGTTTAGGGTATATGGTTATATCTCATTCCTATTTTACCCCTTCTTTTTTTCCATTTTAACTCATCTTTAGTTCATTTGTTAACATGGCACGGCTATCCCTTATTAATCACAAATCTTAATCTCCTAATCATCACTTAATTTATTTAATTTGGTGAATTAAATGTCCTAAGTAATGTTACTAATAAATAGGGTCATTACACCCCTCCTTAAATAATTTCGTCCTTGAAATTATGATAAGGTACACAATAAATCAATCATAAAGTTAAAACATACAATCAAACAAACCAGGATAAGCGTCTCTAATCCTGCTCCCAGTCTCCCAAGTATAGTCTCTCTCATGTCGCTCCACTAGACTTTCACTAATCTGACTGTCTTATTTCCAAGCCTCTTCTCATCTCTCGCAACTATCCGAACTGGGTTTCTAACTATAGTCAAGTCTGGTTCAACTACTAAGTCATCTAACACAGTTGGTGCTATAGTAAACTCCGGGTATCTAACGCACTTCATACATGGAAAACATCATGAACTCCTGCCAAACTACTCGGTAACTCTACTCTATATGCGATTTTCCTGATCCTCTCTATAATAGGAAATGGTCGTACAAATCTCGGTGCCAACTTTCCTGATTTCCCGAATCTAATCACACCCTTCATTGATGATACCTTAACAAACATATTCTCCAACTGGGAACTCTAAGTCTTTCCGTCTTCTGTCTGCATAACTCTTTTTCCTAGATTGAGCATCTTTCATTCTATCTCGAATCAATTCAATCTTCTCTGTAGCTTCTCTAACCAAATCTGGACCAAGAACCAACCTATCCCTGATCTCTAACCAACAAACGGGAGATATGCATGGTCTTCCATACAAAGCTTCAAATGGTGCCATCCTTATACTAGTATACTAACTGTTGTTATATGAAAACTCGACTAAGTTTAAATGGTCTTCCCATGATCCCCCAAAATCTAACACACAAGCTCTTAACAGATCTTCGAAGACTTTGTTAACCCTTTTCGTTTGCCCGTCGGTCTGTTGATGGTAAGCGGTACTCATCTTGAGCTTGGTTCCTAAAATCTTCTGTAGACTCTTCCAGAACTCGCTAGTGAATAAGGAATCTTTATCACTTACTATGCTACTAGAAATTCCATGTAGTCTTACTACATTCTTTGTAAATAACTTAGCTAGAACAACCGCCGTCCTAGTTTACTTAACTGGAATGAAATGGGCACTCTTGTATAATTTGTCCACTATGACCCACATACTTTCATTTCCTCTATTAGATCATGGCAACCCGTCTATAAAATCCATAGAAATTGAATCTCACTTCCATATTGGAATATCTAATGGCTAAAGAAACCCACTAGGCTTCTGATGTCTGGGTTTTACTTGTTGGCACTTCAGACACTGCTTCACCCATAAGCCTACTCCTTCTTCATATCTTCCTAGCAGAAGCTTCTCTTCATGTCCTAATACATCTTAATTCCTCCTGGATGAATAATGAACTTCGAACGATGGCATTCCTCCATAACTTCCTTCCTTATGTCTCCCGCATTTAGAATACATAACCTACCTTTCTTTCTCAACTACCCATTCTGGTCAAGGAAAAAATCCCTCAAGTCGTCGCTCTTCGTTCCATCCCTTAACTTCCTGATCCGTTCAACTAATACTGGATCCTCCATCTGTTTAGAAGCAATCCTCTCAATTATCACTGGTCGAACTTCTAAACATGACAATATAGAAGTTTCCTTACTGGATCTAGCTTCAGATCTCCAGTGTACTCAACATGTCGTCAACGCTTTCAAATCTTTCCACTTAGCCATCATTGCCAATACTGCATTCTGATGCCTTCTACTAAGCTCATCTGCAACCTAATTGCCTTTTCCCGGTGTGAACTCAATTCCAAAGTAAGCAGTTATAAATTCCAACCATCTCTGCTATCTCATGTTCAGCTCCATGTGGGAAAACAAATACTTCAATGACTTATGATTATAAAGCTCAAAACTCTCTCCCAAATGGCAATGTCTCCACACCTTCAATGCAAATATCACCGCAGCTAATTCCAAATCATGCATTGGATATCTAGCCTTATGCGGTCTAAGCTGTCGAGAAGCATAGGCAATCACTTTACCTCCCTACATTAACATAGCTCCTAGTCTAGTTTCACACGCATCTGTATATACTACCAAATCCTGATTACCTTCTGGAACGATTAACACAAGTGCATTAGTCAACAAGTGTTTCAGATTTTGAAATGCCTCCTCACACTTATCGATCCAAAAAAACTTCACATCCTTTCATGTTAGCTTAGTCATCGGTGCTGCTATCCATGAAAAATCCTTAATGAACCTCCTATAATATCCAGCAAATCGAAGAAACTCTTTATCTCAATGACTGTCTCGGGTCTCTTCCAATTATTCACCACATTAATCTTAGTCGGATCTATTAACAACTCTTTCTCTAAGACTACATGACCAAGAACTTCATTTCTTTCTTCTAGAAATGGCACTTGATAAATTTCGCTTTCAGCTGGTGCTGCCTCATTATCTCAAGCACCACTCTATGGTGAACTTCATGTTCTCTTTTATCCTTGGAGTATACCATAATATCATCTATGAAAACCAATACGAACCTATCCAAGTGCTCTTAGAAAATCCAATTCATCAAGTCCACGAAGAATGCTGGTGCATTAGTCAGTCTGAATGGCATCACTGACCATTCGTACGATCCATACCTGGTTCTAAAACGCCGTCAAAGGAATACTATCATCTGCCACTCTAAGCTGATGGAATCATGTCACTAAATCCAACTGCAAAAATACCTTGGCTCCACTCAATTGATCAAACAACTCGTCAACTCTAGGCAACGGATATCGATTCTTTATCGTCTTCTCATTCATCCTACGATAATCGATACATAACCTCATCGATTTGTCCAGCTTCTTAGCAAACACTACGGCTACTCCCCAAGACGAAATACTTGGCCTAATAAAATTCTTGCCTTCCAAATCCACCAACTACACCTTTAACTCTCTCATCTCTGTAGGTGTCATCCTACTTGGCAGTCTACTCACTGGTTCTGCTCTCGGCACCAAATCTATCTGAAACTCAATGGCTCATTTCAGTGGCAGTCCTACTATAGGTTCAAAAGCATCTGTGAATTCTCTATCAATGAAAATGCGATTCAACTCGTCTTCTACCTCCACAACAGCCAACAAAGCATTCATCTAACAACTAGGGTTTTCAACAGTATATACAATCTGATTACTTCATTCGGGGCGTCTAAGTGATATTTTCCTATCATGGCAAAATATCCTCGCATCATATTTACTTAACCAATCCATACCTAAAATAATTCTGAACCCTAAAAAATAAAATACATGCAAACTGCAAACAAAGGTATGACTTAACAAATCAAACTCTAAGTGGTCACAGTTCATCCTAAAAGTCGCTTACCCTCCTATCGAATTTGCAACCCTTAAGGAAGTAATTAGGTATGAGGGTTCTAGGTTAAGCTTATTTACCAAACAACGAGATATAAAAGAATGTGATGCACCAGTATCAAACAGAACGCTAACTGACATACCCTGAATCTAAAGCGTACCTCCTAACACAGCTTTTCCTTTATCCTCCGTTGTTGGCCTAGAGGTAGCTGGCTCCAGTGCGTACACCTTTCCCTTCCCATCCTTAGTAGGCTCTTGCATTAGTTCTTGTAATGACCAATCTGATTGGAGTTAAATCACATAATATTCTTCTTCCCGATCACTTCCTTTACCTTTCTAGTACGACCTTCATTAGAATGTCCCATCTTATCGCATTTGAAGAAAACAACCTCTGATTTTCCTTTCTTCACGGCTCCACCTTTCTGAGCACCCTCCTTATGAAAGAACTTCTTTTTTTGACCATACCCCACCAGGACCTCCTTTGCTTTATTCTTCTCCAAAAGAAGTAAGCATCTCCTCATGTCTCAATGCCATCTCTACTACAATATCACAAGGATCCTTAATTTGAGGTAATGTAGTCCTTGCCAATTCAGGCTTCAACCCCCTTATGAACTTCTCATTTCTCTTCATCACGGTATCCATAGTGGCATATCCACACCTAGCCAACTCCTCAAAGCTTCTAGCATACTCCAATACAGTCATCTCCCCCTGTTCCAATGCAGCAAACTTTCTGATCAATGTAGACTTTGCCATCACATACATGAACTCTCCTCAAACCTTCTCTTAAACTCAGCCCATGTCATCATTTCTTCATTCACTCCAACTATCACACTATTCCACCTGAATAAAGCTACTCCCTAAAGCTGTCTCAATGCAAGCCTCCTCTTCTGCTCATCATTGAGCCCCAAGTCTGCAAAGATCCTCTCACAATGCAGCAACCAGTTCTCCACCTCAATAGTATCTTCAGTTCCGATAAATCGCTTTCCTCTAAGCCTAACATAGTCTCTACTCAAAATAGCATAATTGTTGACCACCGGTGCGTCTTGAACTCCTTCTACAACATTTCCTCCAACCACTCTAGTAGAAAAACCCGCCTGCATCGTATTCATGAAAAAATGATATATATATATATATATATATATATATATATAGAGCTTCTATGTCAACTTGTGGGACTCCAGCACCCACATTTCCTACTTATGTCTTACCTTGGTTCCTTCTCGTATTTGATCTGGCGTTTCCATTTGTCATGGTACTTCCCCCTCCAAGGTTAACTCTTCCACTTCTAGCATCCATATCTATATTCAAGCCTCATGAGTTACAGAAGAATAGCCTAAGGGAGATAGGAAACTAGAGATACAACATATACTTATATAGCAAATAAAAGTACGTTACTATAGCGTTATCTCATACCCCAATCTTATCTTTAATTCCTTTGGATTATGTTTTCAAAAATCATTCTAGGTTAAAGTTTTTCATAAAACTATGCTCTGATACCAAGTTGTAACATCCCCTATATGGAGGCCCAAAGCTAAGTGCTATAGATACTGCAGTCATCCATAGTATTAACTTCTGGTGACCAAATACGGTAATGTTAATGGTATCCATAAGAGCACATGAATATGAAAAGAAGTCACCGACGTGCACGTAAATGTGCATATATTTACTTCCATATTTAACCTAATTAAATTAAATAAATGATCATTTTTGGTGTTTTAATATGTTTAAACCAAAATTCAAATTATTTTCAAATCGTCACATATTTATCTTCATATAGGGGAAAATGGTCATTTTTGTTCATATATTAATTTGAGAAAATTTATTTGGAAATTACTTTGTTATTTTGTAAGAATTCGAATTTAATTACAAGAGGGTTTTATGAAGAAGTATGCATGCACAAGAGAAGATAAGCAAATGAAGATGGAAATAATTCATGTCATGAATTATGGAGGACCCCACCTACCCACCTACCTTGATGTATAAATTAGAGCTAATGCACATGCTAATGGCCATTAAAGCTTCATGCACATTTAAATGAAGGATTATCTCATGCTAATGAAAACTTGGTGGTCACACTTCCCAAGGGGTAGTTTGGGTAGTTCTCAAAAAATGAATTATGGTTTTAAAACATGTATAATATCCCATATGTTCATGTAATCCTCTCTTCCTCTTACCCTCCTTAGTTTAGGATAAAAAATAAAAACAACGGTTTCTTCTCTTTCTTTTCATGGATACTTAGCCATTTCTTTTATGTAATTTTTTTATGCAATTTTAATACACGCTCTTCTCTTTTCTTATTTATTTCCTTTCATGCTAGTAGTGTAGATCTTTTATTCATGCAAGTAGATTAGTTTTTATTTCATTTTAATTAGCTCACTTGTTATTTTAGCTCTCCTTTTCTTCTTTTTTTGTTTCATATTGAATGCTACATGTGTTGATATGATAACAAATATGAGAGGCTAAACCCCTCAATTTAGGGGTAATGAAGCTCTCTTAATCGTGTAGCTTCAAAACTTTGATAACTATTGATCAATTTTTGTGCTTGATGGAAATGATAGAATATGGTAAATATTTTAATTTTTAGCTTTGAATTTGATAGTCTATGTTGTTCATAACAAATAGGTTATGCTTGAACAAATACAAACACAAATTACCTCTTCATCTACATATGATTATGGAAATGAAGTGAATGTTGAATTTCTAATCAATAGTTAATAGGCCATGCTTAAAATAGATTTTATTTTCAACTTTATTGTCATTTTTCATGAGAGTTAGCAAGTGGTTTAAGGAGTGTGTTGTCGTATGATGGGTTATACTGGTCTAATTAATAGCACAAATATTCCATACTTATCATAAACACATCAACTAAATTCACTAATGACCAAAAAAGAAGATCATAATTTCATGTTGTGTCGATTTATGTGATCTAGAGATTGGAAATTACCTCTAAATTGCCTTTAAACTCTCATATTTTTACCTATTTTCTTTTGTTAGTTTAGTTACATTTTCATTTTGTAGTTAACACACTCTTAACTTGGTTTAATTTGATTGAATAGAAATTTAAAAATCTAACAATTCTCTGTAGATCAACCCGTACTCGTCACATACTAGAATGTACGCCGTGCGCTTGCGGTTATTTTTATTATATATTCGATCGAAGGTGTTCTAACCGATACAATTTCCGTCGCGAATAAGTTTTTGGCGCCGTTGCCGTAGAATTGATTTTATTTAATTTTCTGTTCTTCGAATTATTTTCGTTTGATTCTATTGTGTGTTTGTTTTGTACATTAATTTTCTATTTAAAAAAAATTTGTGTTCTGTAGGAAATGCAGATTACGGATCTTAAGGCAGAATTAACACTAGAGGGGAGGGTGAATAGTGTTTAATTAATTTTATGAATCTTTTTGAAATCTTTTCAAACTAAACCCAAACATATGCAATTCACAAACACAGAGACAATCACAGAACCAGACACAGATGCAAATAGTAAATAAAAGTAGTAAACAAAAGAACACACCGAAATTTTATACTGGTTCGAAGTGACCCTACATCCAGTCCCACACAATTTCTTGTGCAGATTTCTTCTCAAATATATTGTCGATATTACAACTTCGATTTCAAGGCCACGAGATATACCCTCCTGTCTCCAAGTCCAGGGCAAACTCTCTTGATTTAACCAGGCTACAAGATCACCTAATTGATTTACGGGCTACAATCACACCCAATTGGTTTACAGGCCACAATCACATCGTTCCCAATCACACTTTGATAGAGAGAGACCCGATACACTTCGATTTTTGATTACAAATGGTCCTATAACTCGGATAGCATTGAGATATTTGAGAGAGAGTGGCAGAGAATCAAACTAGAGACGATCGAGTTTGATTCACTTAGGATTTCGATAGAGTTTTATTAAGAATGTTTGAAAATAAGAATGGAAGAGCAAGAGGAGAGAAAACAAAGAAATCTTAAGTGAAAATTCGTTGAGAACTACTGGTATATATAGGAGAATAACAGTCACGTCCATTCGTGAAAGGTTATGACGAATAGACACTTCTTTTGAAAATTTGAAATTTGAAATCTACGGCTACCATGTCGACATGGGGGCTATAGGCATGTTGACATCCCCTAGTATTTTTTGAAAATTGATTTTTTTTAAAAGAGATTTTCTTTCTAAAGTTTGTCGAAACAGTCTTAGAACTTTGTAAACTATTTTGAATATACTTTATGATTATAAAAACCTTTGGAAAGTGATTTTACAAAATATAAAGGTAATAAAAATAAAATATATAAATATTTTGAGATTAATCCTAAAACATTAAACCAAGAGATAGTTTAAAAACAAGAAATGATTTTGAAATTAATATGATTAAAAATAGTTTTTGAATGAAGGCTAAAATATATAAACCGAGAGAGAGATGTGTTTTAAAAAAGATAGTTCTGAAAAAAATCTGAAAATAAGTTATTTTGAAAATTTTATGGATTCCATTCCACTAGAGAAGGTCGTGGGTTCCATCCTACTATTAAAGCGAGTGGGTGGATTCCATTCCACATTAAAATCAGAATAAAGATTCTAGTGCTATTATGAAGTTTTAACATAAATCTAGACTCTATTACTTATCTTGATATCTTGAACTCTTGATAATCTTGATACTCATGAGTCTTCAGTCTTGATTTCTACAATCTTGAATTCATCAGTCTTGAATCTCTATACTATACAGTCTTCATTCTCAGTACCTGCATATATATATATATATATCCTGCATATACATAATATCTAACAAAGATATTAGTATTTATATTTTATAACAAGTCCTAAGGTTGTTGTCATCAAAACCATCATCTTAGGAACTAACAATCTCCCCCTTTTTGATGATGACAACCTATGTTTATAAAATATGCTCCACCAAACTCTGATTCTACTCTGACTCCCCCTTATTCCAACAATTCCCCATTAATCTACTAACCCACCCTTAATCTAAGCCTAACTAGTAGCCTAAGTATCCTATTTTATAATTCTCCCCATTTGTCATCAACAAAAACTAAGCCTAAACTACATAACTCCCCCTTAAACTAATACTATGGAACTAAATCCTATTTTATAAACTTTTGCAAATTTCTAAGAATCTTGCCTAGTTTTTCTTGTTCCTTTGCCATCCTTATTTGCATGACTTGTAATTCAATCATCATTTACAGAGAATCCTTCATAATTTCCTCGATCTTCATTACTGGAGCCAATGTAGTACGTTGGAAATGGACCAGAATTAGGAGAAGGGAAGGAAATGATTGCATTTTTGTTTGATTTAAAAGAGGAGGCCATTACTTTGTATTTTCAGAAGTTTATTATAGAGAAAATGAAGTGAGAAGATAGATGACCTCGAAATATTGTTGTTATATAACCACCAAGCTGATTTTAGAGTGAAAATCAAAATTTCAAATCTGATCGTTGTATGTCGACATAGGGGGTAGGGGCATGTCAACATCCCTTTGAAAATTTTGGCAATTTTGTTTTTCTCTATTTATTTAAATATATATGTTACTATATCTATATTCTAGATCTCAATCATAGAACAAATACCTAGTTCTCTTCTTAATTTAGTAAAGATTGATTGATTCAATGGTTTGGTCAGAATATTAGCTATTTGATTCTCAGTGTTGATAAATTCAAGAGAAATAATCTCTTTACTTGTATTATCTCTGAGAAAATTACGTCTGATATCAATATGTTTGGTTTTGGCATGATGAGTAGGATTTTAGGATAAATTTATTGCACTTGTATTGTCAAAATAAATTGATAATTTTGAAATATTTAATCGAAAATCCTTTAGGGTCTGTTTCATATAGATAACTTGAGAACAAGCCAAAGCAGTAGAGATATATTCTGCTTCAGTTGTTGACAGTGAAGAAGTATTTTTCTTTTTACTAAACCAGGGAACCAGAGAATGTCCTAAAAAAGTGACAAGTTCCACTTGTACTTTTTCGGTCTGATTTGCAACCAGCATAGTCAGCATCACAACATGAGATTAAATCAAATGAATCAATTTTAGGGTAAAATAGGCCATAGTCTAAAGTGTGTTTAACATATCTTAGGATATGTTTATCAACTTTTAAATGGGTTTCTTTGGGTTGAGATTGGTATCTTGCACAGAGACAGACACTATGCATGATATCAGGCCTACTCGTAGTTATATAGAGTAGCGATCCAATCATTCCCCTGTATAATTTATGATCAACATCTTTTGACATGTCTTCTTTATTCAAGGCTTCATTGGTTGCCATAGGAGTGGGTTTTCCACTCGTAGTGGTCATACCAAACTTACTAACTAGATCCCTAGCATACTTTTCTTGACTAATGAAAATACCACTATCTAATTGTTTTATTCACAATCCTAAAAAGAAAGTAAGTTCACCCATATGACTCATCTCAAACTCTTTTCTCATTATTTCAGAAAACTCTTTGTTCATTTCATTGTTTGTTGATCCAAAAATGATATCATCTATATAAATCTGTACTAATTGGATATCATTTTTGTTTCTTTTAATAGAAAGAGTATTATCCACTCTACCAATTTCAAAATTTGATTGTAATAGGTAAGATCTTAGTCTGTCGTACCATGCTCTAGGAGCTTGTTTCAGACCATATAAAGCTTTCTTTAATTCGTAAACATGATTTGAAAATTTTTCTTCTTCAAAAAGTGTAGGTTGTTCAACATAAACATCCTCTTTAACAAAACCATTTAAAAAGGCACTTTTGACATCCATTTGAGACAATTTGAAATTGTTATGGTTTGCGAAAGCAGGTAGAATTCTAATGGCTTATAATCTTGCTACGGGTGCAAAGGTTTCATCAAAGCCTATTCCTTCTTCTTGACAATAACCTTGCATGACCAACCAAGCTTTATTTCTAACGATCTCACCTTGTTCATTCATTTTATCTTTATAAACCCATTTAATTCCTATTATAGTTTTGTCCTCAGGTCTAGGAACAAGTTCCCATACATCATTTTTGGTGAATTGATTTAGTTCTTCTTGCATAGCAAGAATCCATGAATCATCAGATGATGCTTCCTTTGGATTTTTGGGTTCAATAGTTGATATAAAAGCTATATTACTCATCTTGTGTAGTTGATTTCTAGTTCTGACAACATATTCAATATTTCGTAGTATATTTTCTATACGATGACCTTTTAAAAGCATGATTATTTTATTAGGATGAACAGTTTCACAATTTGTTTCATTTGATTTATTATTTAAAGTAACAAAATCATCTTCATCATTTATTTGAACAAAATCTTTGAAATTTTCATCAAAAGATACATGAATTATTTCTTCAATGGTGTTCATTTTTAAATTGAAATCTATGTATGCTTTAATTCTATTAGAATATCCTATAAAGATTCCTTTGTCGGATTTAGGATCAAATTTATCCAAATCGTCCTTTGTATTTAGAATAAAGCACTTACTTCCAAAAACTTTAGAATAAGATACCTTTGGTTTCTTATTAAAAAGAAGTTCATATGGTGTTTTATTGGTTAGAGGTCTAATTAAAATCCTATTCAAAATGTAACAAGCTGTAGCAACTGCTTCAGCCCAAAAATTTCTTGGTAATTTACTATCTGAAAGCATAGTTCTTGCATACTCATGAATCGTCCTATTTTTACGCGCTACCACTCCGTTTTGTTGTGGAGTTCTTGGAAAAGAAAAATTATGAGTTATTCCTTTTTTATTACAGAAATTCTCAAAATTTTCATTTTCAAATTCTCCACCGTGATCACTACAAATAGTTTTGATTTTTAAAGAAAGTTGATTTTGAATTCTTTTTGCAAAATTTTTAAATAAATCAAAAGCATCGCTTTTATGTTTCAAAAAAATTGTCCATGTAAATCTAGAATAATCATCTACAATTACAAAAACATATTTACTGTGATTTATTGACTGAATTTGGGATGGATCAAACAGATCTAAATAAAGTAACTCAAGAGGTTTTGAAGTTGAAATCACATCTTTCAATTTGAATGAACTCTTCCTAAGTTTTCCTAATTGACAAGCTTCACATATACTATCTACTTTAAATCCATTTTAGAAAGACCTCTTACTAGACCAAGTTTTGAATGTCTAGATAAGAGCTTGAAATTCAAATGCCCAAATCTTTTATGCCAAATCCAAAGGTCACTCATATTAGCCAAAAGACATAGGTTATCATTTGAGATTTTCATACTGAGAATATAAATATTTTTCTCCCTAATTCCTTCAAAGATAATATTTGATTTATTATCTTCAATATGACATTTATCCTTTTCAAATTTGATTTTGTAGCCCTTGTCACATAGTTGACCTATGCTAAGCAAGTTGTGTTTTAGATTCCTAACTAACAGAACAACAGAAATAGTAGGAGTTTTAGAGTTACTGACATTGCCAATGCTAATCACATATCCTTTTGAATTGCCTCCAAAGTTGACCATTCCTCCATCTTCATAAATTATGTCATTCAGTATCTCCGGATTACTACTCATGTGTCTTGGACATCCACTATCAAGTATCCATTTGTTTTTCTTGATTTGCAACATTTGTCCATTGAGTGTTGTTTCTTCAAAAGCCATATAACACATTTGTTCCTACACAACACGCCAATTCGGTAGATAACTTGATTTTCTATAATAACAATATGCAGACTTATGAGACAATGATGATTTGGACAGTTTTGAACTAGTGTTAACAGAATCTCCAATAATTGCCATTTTAAACTTTTCAAAATTCAGATTATGACAACTTTGAAAACCAATGCTTTGATACCAAGGATTACGGATCTTAAGGCAGAATTAACACTAGGGGGTAAATAATGTTTAATTAATTTTATGAATCTTTTTGAAATATTCTCAAATTAAACCCAAAAAGATGCAATTTACAAACACAGAGACAATCACAGAACCTGACATAGATGCAAATAGTAAATAAAAGCAGTAAAGGGAAGAACACACCGAAATTTTATACTGTTCGGAGTTACCCTACATCTAGTCCCACACAATTTTTTGTGCATATTTCTTTTCAAATATAATGTCGATATTACAACCTCGATTTCAAGGCCATGAGATACACCCTCCTATCTCCGAGTCCAGGGCAAACTCTCTTGATTAACCAGGCTACAAGATCACCTAATTGATTTATGGGCCACAATCACACCTAACTGATTTACGGGCCACAATCACAATGTTTCCAATCACACTTTGATAGAGAGAGACTCGATACACTTTGATCTTTCGATTTTTGATTACAAATGATTCTATAACTCTGAATAGCACTGAGATCTTTGAGAGAGAGTGGCAGAGAATCAAACTAGAGACGATCGAGTTTGATTCACTTAAGATTTCGGTAGAGTTTTATTAAGAATGTTTGAAAATAAGAATGGAAGAGAAAGAGGAAATAAAACAAAGAAATCTTAAGTGAAAATTCATTGAAAACTACTGGTATATATAGGAGAATAACGGTCATGTCCATTCGTGAAAGGTTATGACGAATAGACACTTCTTTTGAAAATTTGAAATTTGAAATCTACGACTACCATGTCGACATAGGGGTATAAGCATGTCGACTCCCGTAGTATTTTTTGAAAATTGATTTTTGTTTTAAAAGATATTTTCTTTCTAAAGTTTGTCGAAACAATCTTAGAACTTTGTAAACTATTTTGAATATACTTTATGATTATAAAAACCTTTAGAAAGTGATCTTATGAAATATAAAGATAATAAAAACTAAATATATAAATGTTTTGAGATTAAAGCCAAAACACTAAAACCAGGAGAGAGTTTAAAAACAATAAATGATTTTGAAATTAATATGATTAAAAACAGTTTTTGAATTAAGGCTAAAATAGTTAAACCGAGAGAGGGATGTCCTTTTAAAAAGATAGTTCTGAAAAAATCTAAAAATAAATCATTTTGAAAAATTTCATGGATTCCATTCCACTAGAGAAGGTCATGGGTTCCTTCCCACTATTAAAGCGAGAAGGTGGATTCCATTTCACAATTAAAATCAGAATAAAGATTTTAGTGCTATTATGAAGTTTTAACATAAATCTAGACTCCATTACTTCTCTTGATATCTTGAACTCTTGATACTCATGAGTCTTCAGTCCTTATTTCTACAATCTTGGATTCGTCATTATTGAATCTCTATACTGTACAATCTTCATTCTGAGTACCTGCATATATATATATATATATATATATATATATATATATATATATATATATATATATATATATATATCCTGCATATTCATATATATCTAGACAAAAGTACAAGTATTTATATTTTATAACAAGTCCTAAGGTTGTTGTCATCAAAACAATCATCTCAGGAACTAACATGTTGTTTGATTTTTTTTTTTGTGTGTTTGTTGTTGTTTTCTAGTTGTTTTTTCCATTTGCATTTCCAATTTTTTTTATTACATTTGCATTTGCCTTTTACATTTACATTTTTCTTTTTTACATAGCATTGAGTTTACATTGCATATACAAGAGTTGCACTTCACTGTTATTGTTACAGTGCTGCAGTGCATATCTCAACTCCTTGCAACTACAATCAAAACCTCCTTGCTGCTGCCAAATTTCCTCTTCAACTTGCTGTCATCACATACCACACAACTTGTTGTCATTTCACTTCTCTTCCATATTCACAACCCAGCAATCGAACACTGCAATTCAAACACCACTTGCCTTCATACATATGTATCAGTAGTCCCCCATCTTTCTGTCAACTCTGCCATAACAATTGCAACACACCAGAGAAACTGCCACGGACATCTACCACAGCCAATCAACAATTATTGTTCCGATCACCATCCATCAGCATCTCCTCTGTTTCACTGTCACTTACCCACCTCTGTAGTCCAGTCTCCTATCCTCATCACTGGCCAAACCACACAACTGTTGTTACAAGTCCACGAGCCCTATTGCAATCAACATTATCATTTCAAACATAACCATTCAAACCATTGCATCACCCACTATAACAGCATTTGCAGTTTTCCACTCTTCTACAACTTCAGCCCTGGGCACCTCTATAACATTACACCACAATCCTCTCACCATCTCACCATCAGACATCACTGCCACCCTGCTATCACCATAACCCTGTACACACTTATTCATCCAGTGCACACTACCATACTGCAGTCCATAATACTCACCATTTCTCACATCACTCATACTAATACTCCCTCACTTACATAACACTCCACATTCACCATCATCAACCTTGCTTCCTGTGCCGTAACCACCATCATTCAACGCTTTATACCAAACCACTGACATACATCCTTCTCTGTCATAACATCAAACTGCACACCCCAGCAGAGCTAATCACACATACTGATCATCTCCATCCACTGCCACATCAAAACTCCATACAACATAACTTGCAATATCCCTCCCCATCAAAAAAAGAAAAAAAATATTTTCCCTCCTTACCTCCTCTTACTCCTCTTCTAGATTGCTACTTCATCGCAAATCGAGACCATCACCCAACATCACCAAAATCCCCTCAACATCCTACTGACCACTTGTTGAAGCCATCCACTACCACAAAGACCCCAACATTATATCACAAACTTCAGCAACAATCGATCGCACAATGCTATGCCTCTGCAAACATTCCCACCTCCGCAACACCATTACGTACTCGAACCAGCAACCATCACCCAACATCACCAGAATCCCCTCAACATCCTACTGACCACTTGTTGAAGCCATCCACTACCACAAAGACCCCAACATTATATCACAAACTTCGGCAACAATCGATCGCACAATGCTATGCCTCTGCAAACATTCCCACCTCCGCAACACCATTACGTACTCGAACCAGCAACCATCACCCAACATCACTAGAATCCCCTCAACCCCACGACTAGATACAAGTCGAACAAGGGCTAAACTGTAAAAAGACACGCAGATTTATAGTGGTTCAGCCAGAATGTGCCTACGTCCACTTTATATGTTATTTCTCTTCTTTTGTTGTGATTACAAGTACAAAGATTTGGTACAAGTAAAAGAAAGTTGTTTGAAAGTTCCTTCCGTGCTTGAGCTCTCAAACTTGTCCCCATTGTTGTACCCCTGCCCCTCTATTTATAGAGTGAGGTTGGGAGCAGGGGTCTTGGACGTATATAGCTGCTGGTGGGCCTGGGCTGATGCAATCTGGCCTGGCACATCTTGGTTCGGCATCCCATGGTTCGGTGGTAGGAGTGCGATGGTTTGGACCGGTAATGCTTGGTCCGGGGGTTTGGTTCGGTGAGGCCGGATGAAGGTTGGTCCGGTGGTTGGTTTGGATCGGTGGGGTGACGCCGAATGGGTTTGTTCGGCAGTTGATTTGGATCGGTGGGGTGACGCCGAATGGGTTTGTTCGGCAGTTGATTTGGATGCATGTGGAAAGAAGGTGATTCGGTATTGGGATGGAGTGGTTATGAATGCTATTCGGTTAGGTGTTGATAATTTGCCCAACATTTGCCCCCCAAAGTGGGGTACGTGTGTTGCATGTACCGCGCTTTGTTTTCTTCTTCTTTTTTTTTTTTGATTGGGTATGGTTCCAGTTGGTTTTGGGTGTTGATTCGGTCGTTCCGGCTATACTGTGCACTTCTATAAATAGAGGACATACCTGCTTTGTTGTCCCTTACCGAATCAGAGAGCCGAGATAGTTTGAGCGCCGAATCAACTTCGCCCCGATCCAGACAAGGACCGAATCAAACAAGCACCGATCCAGACAAGGACCGAATCAAACAAGCACCGATCCAGACAAGGACCGAATCAAACAAGCACCGATCCAGACAAGGACCGAATCAAACAAGCACCGAACCAGGTATGTTTTCCTTCGCCGAACGAAGGCGACGAGGTTGGGTGTTGAGCGCCGAATGAGATACGTGGTGTACCACCGAATGACCTCCGAAGCTTTCAACACCGAATGAAATTGAAACTTTTAATGCCGAATGGACCTTGAATCTTGAACAACATCTTATGCTTACATATACTTGCTCGGTTATATTTCTGTATTTCTTGTTCTAACAATCATATCTTTCGCTTTCGTGCGCGCAGATAATGTCCCGAAGAGTCGAAACTCGATCAGATAAGAGGAGATCCGGGGGTGAAGGAGAGTCCTCGGCCGTGCCCCCAGCTCAATCAGGATCGGAGCGTCATGGGCCCGCCCCGAGGTCATTAGTGGATGGGTATGGTCCCCAGGAGCTACTGGATTCCCCGCCTGACTGCTTTCCTAGCTCTCTCAAAGAGGAGCAACTCGATGTTATATCTCGTTCCTTTGGGATTGATAGAGCCCTCATGCTGCTGCCGGGCCCAGGAGTCATGCCATACAGTCCTCCCGAAGGATACTTTGCTTATAGCAGGTACCATTGCATGTGTGGTGCTATCCCGCCTCTCAATGCTTGGATAGTCAGCTTCCTCACGTACCTGAAGGTGGCCCCATTTCAGCTTCAGCCCAACTCTTATGCCATACTGGTGAGCCTTTTCGTTATTTTTCGGAGGAAGTATGGTCGCGCTCCCTCCAACCGGGAGATCCGGTACTTGTATAATTTAAGGGGCTACAAGAAGGGGTCCCCATATATTAGCTTGGAATCTGCTGTGACCTTCAAGCCGGTCCTGGACCTGTACTCCAAATTCAGCATGTTCAAGAAAGAGTGGTTCTTTGTTAGGGACGACTCCGTCTCCATCCGGCGCTTTACCTCTGGATGTAAGTTGATGCTTTTACTTATAATTTCTATCCCGATTGCGATGCTTCTTCTCATACTTTCTCATTTTTGCTAGCGACAGGTGGCTTTCCGGTTGTGGAGACTGACCGCCTGGTTCAGACGGCGGCGGAGATAGAAGCCATTCTTGGGAAATACAGATCATCGGCCTACTTGATTAGAAATGCGATCCTTCTGGAATATAACTTGATCCTTCCGCAGCAGTCTGTAGTTAAGTTGAGGGAAACGGCGGAAGAGAGGGCGGCTGCTCAGGCTAAGGGAGGCGTTGCGGCAGGTAGAGGATGACGACCAGGATGGTCAAGAAGCTAGTACTGGTAAGTCTTCCTTTCTAGTCTTTCTGTTAACTTGGTTACCCATCACTAATGAATCCTTTTTATGACCGGACAGGCGGGCAAAAGAACAAGGACAAGACTTCGACGCAACCAGCTCCATGATTGAACCTGGAAAATTCTTTTTGTAGGCTTGGCAGTGTTGTATCTGTTAGTCTTAAGATAGTAGAGTAACTTCTAAGTTGTAATTCTTACTACTTGTAATAATCAACATTATTCTTGACGTGTAATTTTTTAACTTAAGCTGATTTTGTCGTTTCTTGAATATTTGTTGCTATTTCGACATATCGTATGAGAAATGTAGCTATGTATATTCTTGTAATTAAATTGTGTTTGATGTCAGATTCTGGTTTTAAATCATAGTCTCATGACTTGCAATGTTAGCGTGTGGTGTGAAAAAAGTAAATTACAGTCATGCATCTGCACATAAAGAAAGAAAATACCGCCTTTCATGTTCTGTTTGTAAATGGCAGTTTCGAATATCTTGTATGACCGAGCATGGAAAGCAGTTGAATGCCCTGCCATCCGATTGTGAATCTCTACATCCATTGGCGGGTATTTCTTACCCTGCATCCTGTACTTTATGGTTTGTTATAGAGGATAGGAGGAAAGTTTTTTAAGTAAAATTGAAATACGTGAAATAGTAAAACTTCCAGTCACGGAAGGCCTTCGATGTGCTTAAGTTCGTGGCAAACGGGTTTTGTAGTCACTTTCCCTAGCTGTGGGTCTTGGAGACATTTGTCACCCATCTTACGCCTCCGCGGGGAGTTAAATCTTTTTTACCACAGCCGCACTTAAGACACACCGGAGCCGAGATCGCGCACAGTAACTACCCGGGCCATTATGGCCCGTACTCATGGGTATTATTCGACTTACTGTGGCCGGCTAGCGTGGCTGCCGATCGTCAACTGTGAACTGCCCCTGGCTGGCCACACCTTATGTTGGGGCTTATAATCGGTTCACAGTTGCCGGCGAGCCTAACGCCATAATGAGCTGCCTCGGCTATAGTCGGCCTTCTCGGTGGCTTATAATCGGCTCATTACAGTTGGCTTTAAGGGCCGTCGCGAGCAATGAGTTAACCCGTAGCAGAGGGATGCTGGAGCAAAAGTGTCTCATTGACGAGGGCATAGATTCGCATAGTACCTGTTGTGTCTCGTCCACATGAAGTTGCATCGTGGAGTGCTTTGAATAGAAATGCTATATGCTCAGGATTTTGTTCAACAGAAAAGGATAAAGTTAACAAGCAGCCAAGATACAAAGGAACAAGTTAAAAAAGAGACAAGGCTTTTTTAAAGTGGTTCGGCACGAAAAAATGCCTACGTCCACTGATTCTCTTTGTTAATTCACTTCATATGGGCAATACAAGTTAAGAAAAGTATCGACGGAGGTGTTGGATGTTCCATGCCCTCTGGAACACCTCTCCGTCCACTGTTGACAAAATATAGGCTCCGTTGTGGAGATCTTTATGAATTACATATGGTCCATCCCAGATTGGGTCTAGTGCTCCGGGGCGAGGGAAGATTCGCTTGAGGACAAGATCCCCTTCTCGTAAGGTACGATGCTTGACTTTGGAGTTGTATTGTGCTGCCACCTTTTGCTTGTGGGCTGCTGTTTTTAGGACTGCATTATTCCTTCTCTCCTCGACTAGATCCAAAGACATGTTGAGGAGCTCTTCGTTCTCTTCTGGGTTATAGTGGATCCTACGGTGGGAAGGCACAATGGTTTCAACTGGGAGCATAGCCTCCGATCCGTATGCCAAAGAGAAAGGAGTGTGCCCTGTTGATGTTCTGAAAGATGTGCGGTAGGCCCATAGTGCCGTAGGGAGCTCATCCACCCAAGCGCCCTTTGACTTTTCGAGCTTCTTTTTGATCAGAGTTTTCAGAATTTTGTTGACTGCTTCGACTTGTCCGTTTTCTTGGGGATATGCTACGGATGAGAAGCTTTTGTGAATTCCGTGTTCTTGGCACCAGTTGGCGAATTCCTCGCTGTCAAACTGAAGTCCATTGTCTGATATGATTTTTAGTGGGACTCCGTACCTGCACAGAACATTTTTGATTAAGAAGTTGATAACTTTCGCTGAAGATACTTTATTTAGAGGTTCCGCTTCCACCCATTTGGTGAAATAGTCGACTGCTACTATAGCATATTTGGCGCCGCCTCGACCCATTGGCAGTTCACCGATTAAGTCAATTCCCCATACTGCAAAGGGCCAAGGGCTGGTCATCTGAGTAATCTCGGTTGTTGGTAGCCGAGGGATCTTAGCAAATTTTTGGCATCTGTCACACTTCTTGACGAAATCTAAGGCGTCCTTGCTTAAGGTGGGCCAGAAATATCCGTATCGGAGTATCTTTTTTGCTAACGTTTGCCCTCCGGTGTGATCTCCGCAGCTTCCTTGATGAATGTTGGATAAGATTTCCTTGGCTTCCCTTCCGGCGACACACCTTAACAATGGGTTAGAGAACCCGCACCGATAGAGGGTGTCTCCTTGTATCGTGTAGCGGGACGTTTTCCTCAGGATTTTCTTGACTTCGTTACGCCCGTCGGGTAGTGTGCCATTTTGCAGGTAGTCTCGGATGGGAGTCATCCAAGTTGCTTCTTCGGTTGCAGCTATCAGATTCACTTGCTCAAAACTTGGGATCGTTTGCTTTGAGACGGTCACTGCCCCGAAGATGGCGACGTCTCTCATACTTGCTTGCTTTGCCAATTCGTCGGCCTCTTGGTTCTCTTCCCGAGGGATGTGTTTGACTAAGTAGTAGTCCAATCGGCTGAGAAGTAACTTGGCCTTCTTTAGATATGCGATGAGTCGCTCTTCTCGAGCTTGGAATTCCCCTAGTATTTGATTAACAATAAGCTGAGAATCGCTGTGAAGACACAAAGAATTGGCTCCGATCTCGATAGCAATTTCCAATCCGGCTATTACTGCTTCATATTCCGCATCGTTGTTGGTGGCAGCGAACTCCAACCTTATAGCATAGTGTAGTTTATTTCCCCTGGGAGTGATTATTACCACACCTGCCCCCGAGCCTTGTTCGTTAGATGCACCGTCCACAAAGAGATTCCACTTGATATCTTCTGTTATTTCCAGTTGCTCCTTATCCTCGTTGGTAGTGAATTCTGCAATGAAATCAGCCATGGCTTGTCCCTTGATGGCGGTGCGAGGGTGATAGGTGATATCATATTGACTCAGCTCAATACACCATTTAAGTAGTCGCCCGGAAGTGTCGGGACGATGGAGTACCTGCCTCAGTGGTTGATCGGTCAGAACTTTGATGGAATGGGATTGGAAGTAGTGACGTAGCTTTCGTGAAGTGGTTAGTAAACAGTATGCTAACTTTTCAAGCTTAGGATATCTGACTTCTGCCCCAGTAAACCTTTTACTGACGAAGTAAACTGGTCGTTGCGTGCGGTTATCTTCCCTTACCAAGGCAGCGCTTAGAGCGTGAGATGACACAGCAAGGTATAGGTATAATTCTTCGCCTTCGCTTGGGGTCGAGAGTACCGGTGGTTTCTGGAGGTGTTCGATTAGGTTAAGGAAAGCGGTCAAGCATTCGTCCGTCCATTCGAACTTTCCTTTATCTTTCTTTAGAGCTTCGAAAAAGGAGACGCACTTGTCCGTTGCTTTGGAGATGAATCGGCTTAGGGCAGCCACTTTTCCATTTAGGCTTTGCATTTCCTTTCGGGTGGAAGGTATCTTGATGTCCCTTAATGCTCGGACTTGTTCAGGGTTTGCTTCTATCCCTCGGGCATGGACGATGAATCCCAAGAATTTTCCCGATGACACTCCGAAGGAGCACTTTAGTGGATTCAACTTCATTCCATACTGTCGAAGTACCTGGAACATTTCGCCTAGGTGGCTTACGTGATCTTTGGCTTTCCGTGATTTTACCAGCATGTCGTCTACATATACTTCCATTGTTCGTCCTACTAGCCCTGCGAACATCTTGTTGACGAGGCGCTGGTAGGTGGCCCCTGCATTTTTAAGTCCGAAGGGCATTACTTTGTAGCAGTACAAACCCCGGTCGGTGATGAAACTAGTGTGGTCTTGGTCGGGAGCATGCATAGGAATTTGATTATATCCTGAGTATGCATCCATAAAAGACAGGAGTTCGTGCCCGGCTGTGCTGTCTACAAGTTGATCGATTCTGGGAAGCGGGAAGCAATCCTTTGGGCAGGCGTCGTTTAGGTTGGAGAAGTCAATGCAGGTCCGCCACTTCCCATTAGCCTTCTTTACTAGTACCGGGTTGGCGATCCATTCTGGGTAAATAGCTTCTCGTATGAAGTCATTGGCGAGTAGATTCTTTACTTCTTCATCGAGGGCTGCTGATCGCTCTACCCCCATACTTCTCTTTTTTTGTTTTACAGGTGCCTTGGTAGGATCAATTTTTAATACGTGGCATGCTATGTTGGGGGAGATTCCGGTCATGTCAGCGTGTGACCAAGCGAACACATCCAAGTTGTGGCAGAGAAAATCAATGAGTTGTTCCTTCAATTCAGTTTTCAGCTGCGACCCAATTTTCAGTAGCCTACTTGAGTCGTGCTTGTCTACAGATATAAACTCCATAGCCTCTGCAGGCTCGGCGGTGGCCTCCTCCTCTTTGTCCCTAGGGTCTAATTCATTGAAAGGGTCGCTGGTGTATCGAAGAGGAGGGGCTTTCTTTAGCTGCTATGCTTCAAGGCTTTTTGTGCAGAGGGCAATCTCTACACCTTTCCCTTTATCTCTCCTGTGGTTGTTGCGAAGTTCGGTTACATAGCAGTCTCGTGCAATATCTTGGTCTCCTTCCACTTCCCCTACCCCATTGTCTGTTGGAAATTTCATTTTCAGGCACCACGGGGCTAGGACAATTTGGAAGTCAGATAGGGCTGGTCTTCCTAGGAAGGCGTTGTAGGCCGAATGGTTTTCTATCAGCACAAACGTCTGTTTCCTTACAACGGAGCGGGGATGGCTTCCAATTTCAACGAAGAGGTCCAGCTGCCCGATGGGCATTTTTGCATCTCCAGTGAAACCGTGTAGCGGTTTATCGCAGGGAGATACATCCTTCATTGATAGCCTCATTTTGTCGAATGCGTGTTTGAACAGGATATTTACAGAGCTTCCAGTGTCTACCAGGATTCGGTAAACTTCGGCGGGACCGAGTCGGGCAGAGATAACCATGGGATCCATGTGAGGGTACTGTCTTCCTTCTAGGTCGCGTTTACTGAATGTGATGTCATCACTTTCTTTCCGCTTTGGGTGGCGCTCTTCTATAACCGTATTGACACAGTCTCTATTGTCTCTGAGCGACTTCCCATATCTTTCTATCTCTTTCCAACTTCTGTCTGCGATGTGCGGACCTCCTGAGATGGTATGGACCACTATCTTTTCTTGACTAGAGCTGCTAGCGTTGCGGTCGCCTCTGCCGGTCCCTGGTGAGGGTAGCCTTGGGTTTTCATTGGCAGGAGCTGGAGTCCTGTCTTGACTTTTTACATAGCGTTCCAGTTTCTTTCTTCTGATGTGTTCCTCAATCAGATCTCGGAGATGATGGCATTCGTTGGTATCATGTCCGTGAGATTCGTGGAAGCGGCAGAACTTTCCAGATTTCTGTGCGCTATCTGATTCCTTCTTGTATGGTGGGCGTTTGTATCTAACTTCGCCTTGGGTGGCAAGGAAGATGTTTTCGACGGTCTCGTTCAAAGGGGTGTAAGAGTCGAATCTTGGTCCTGGCCGATATAGGCGTTTTTCTACTTTCTTGCCCCCAGCATTGTCTCTGGAATCATTTCTTCGAACGTCCCTCGCCACAGCAGGGGCGTTGCCATGGGTCGTCTTACTTTGCTGTCCTGACTGCCCCTCAATGGCAGCATCCTCAAGCCTCATGTATTTCCCGGCTTCATGGAAGAAATCGGGTAAAGTAGCTGGTTTTTCTTTTGTCAATCTTCTAGCAAATTTAGTGTCCGGATGCACCCCACTGCAGAGGGCCATTAGGATAAGCTTCTCATCGGCATCCTGAACTGCGGCTGCTGCGGCGTTGAATCTGGTTAGGTATTGCTGCAGCTTTTCTCCAGGTTTCTGTTTGACGCTGGATAAGGAATAAGCGTCCTTAGGTTGCTCCACATGAATGCGGAACTGACTGATGAACTTTTCTTTCAACATTTCCCATGAGCTGATGGATCCTTGGGGTAGATGACAGAACCAGGAGGTAGCAAGATCTGCTAAGAAGAGCGGGAAGCATTTGCACAGTACTCCCTCTGTTGCTCCACTCATGAGCATATGCTGCGTGTACCTCTGTAAGTGTACAACGGGATCGGAGGTTCCTTTGTAGGGTTCCATTGTTGGCATCTTCCATTCTCGGGGGGTGATAGCAATTTCGATATTGCGGGCGAAAGGGCTGGTTACCCTAGCGCCTATCCCTCGATCTCTTTGCTCCCGTTGGACACACTCTCTGAATAAGCGCGCCATCCTTTCATCAGAATTTGGAGCGGACAGAAATGAGTTTGGTTCTGTTCTGTGGTGCTGATTCCGTCCAGACAACCTGTAGGGATGGTATCGTCTATCATTCCTCATATTTTCCAGTGGCTGCCTTTGATCTTCTAGGAGCATGCTTGGGTCAGCTACAGTTGGCCCTTGCCTTGATCTTCCCCTGTTGGGTTCTGATCTAAGCACTTCCTCGGGTCCAACTTCGGGCTGAACTCTAGCTCGGCCCCGTTCACTGGTGTTTCTATGGTTAGGCAGCATGACAGGCTCAGCTGCAGTTGACCTTCGCCCGGTACCTTCCCTGTTGGGTTCGGCACCAAACGTTTCCTCAGGCCTAACTTCGGGCTGGGCTCGGTCTCGGCTCCTACCACGGCTACTCCTGCCGTTAGCTCCTTCGAAGAAGGAAGATCTTTGCTGTCTCTGAGATCCTCCAGACTGGGACTCGCCCCATGATTCAGTGTTGCGGTTGGATTCTTCAGCGTCCCTCAAGCGTGACATGAGATGGTCCACCAAGGCTTCCTGCTGGGACGTGAAGCGGTTAGTTACTTCAACAACAACTCTGTCCAAATCTGCCCTAGTAATTGCTGCGGGCTGTTCTGTGGCAGGAGTGGTTGGGTTAGCCTGTCCTTCATTTGTTGCCGTTGCTGGAGGAGGACGATTTACTTGATTCGCGGCAGCTGGATCAGGAAGGCTACTGGATGCGATGTTTTTTCCTTTGTTAACATCTTTTCTCTGTTTGGGAGGCATGTTTTCCAAGTGGCGGACGAAGCTGTTAGGAAAACTCGTTAAGTAGATGAAGCTGAAGCTTCGAGTTTCTATTTCTCAGTGAAAGCACCAAAAATGTTTGCACAAAAAATGGACAAACACCTCAAAGTTGTATGATTTAGTAGATCTTATGTTGTTCTTAGTGATTTTGGAGGTTTATGCAAATATATGAGAAACAAGGGCTAAACTGTAAAAAGACACGCAGATTTATAGTGGTTCAGCCAGAATGTGCCTACGTCCACTTTATATGTTATTTCTCTTCTTTTGTTGTGATTACAAGTACAAAGATTTGGTACAAGTAAAAGAAAGTTGTTTGAAAGTTCCTTCCGTGCTTGAGCTCTCAAACTTGTCCCCATTGTTGTACCCCTGCCCCTCTATTTATATTGTGAGGTTGGGAGCAGGGGTCTTGGACGTATATAGCTGCTGGTGGGCCTGGGCTGATGCAATCTGGCCTGGCACATCTTGGTTCGGCATCCCATGGTTCGGTGGTAGGAGTGCGATGGTTTGGACCGGTAATGCTTGGTCCGGGGGTTTGGTTCGGTGAGGCCGGATGAAGGTTGGTCCGGTGGTTGGTTTGGATCGGTGGGGTGACGCCGAATGGGTTTGTTCGGCAGTTGATTTGGATCGGTGGGGTGACGCCGAATGGGTTTGTTCGGCAGTTGATTTGGATGCATGTGGAAAGAAGGTGATTCGGTATTGGGATGGAGTGGTTATGAATGCTATTCGGTTAGGTGTTGATAATTTGCCCAACAACCACAATAACGCTTAATTGTATATTGACAAGTTGTCTTCTTTGAAAAATTTACTTTCATGGTGTCTAGGCAAAGGCAGAGCAATAACCATTTATAAATATTACAATGATTCGTAAATATTATAGTGGTGGTTTCTCTGAAGGTACGTAAACCTTCGGTTGCATTGCTATGCTGATTCGTGGTGCACCGATAAGTCATGCTCGATACCTGGCTGAGAACTATCTTAATTATTTAAGACAATGTGTGATTATACAATTTTGAGTTAGGAGCTATTTAGGAATGATAATTTATAATTAAACCGTTGCATTCATTTTTGCATTAGTTCATGCATTTTTTAAAAAAAAATTGTAATAATTCCTTGGCTTTTAAATCCTTTCTTTTGAAATTTTTAAATCAAAACCAAAAATCCAAAAAAAAAAATTAAGTTAGTTTTTTATAATTTTTTAGAAAAACAAAAAATCCAAAAAAACATAAAATATTTTCAAAAAAAATTGAAAATCCAAAAGCAAATCAAAAATTAAAATTTCCTTTTGAAAAATAAATTCCTTTTGGTAAATAGTTTTCCTCTATAAAAATTTCAAAAAAAAAAACTTTTGAAAATGTCCGAGTTTCCCTACCCGCCAGAATTTTACAATAGTTGTAAAAATCAATATAATCCATATAATTTCACACAAACTTCTTATGGATATTTCAACAATAACTATTGTGTAAACAATTCGAATTTTGAACAACAAAGTTTTCAAAATAACGAGCAACCCTCAAACCTCGAAAATAGCATTGAAATGATATCAACTTTACTTGAACTCTCTACACAATAAAATCAAAGGATAAATGAGTTATGTAATTCAATTTTGTGCAATAATTCAAGTCAAAGTTTTCAAGATAATCAAAATTTAAATTCACTTCAAAGTTCAAATGATTTTGATTATAACTCATGCCAATACAACTTGGAACTCCAAAATGAATTTCAAAATGGAAATGTGAACCACTTTTCAAATAGTTTTTACAATGAGAACATTCTCGAGTATAGTTCAATGAACAATTTTTGCTCTAAACAATTTCAAATTGAGAATCCACATGTTAATAATTACAATTTTAATTTTATTGAGCAAATGGACGAAATCTACAATGATCACATAGATTTGTTGTTTGAAACTTATATGAAGCAACGTGAGAAACAAAATTAAATCCCAACATGTGATGAGTCGAATAATAATCCTTATTTTACCACAATCGATGATTTTGAAATAACAACTTTTGAAATTGAAAACGACAATCTTAATGAAGTTGTTGAAAAAATGATAATTGAGTTGGATTTCAATTCTTTTGAAGGTGAGAAACTCGATTTAAAATTCGATCTTCCTTTTCTCGATTTTGAAAAATCAAATACGACAACTTTGGATTTTGAAATTGATATATGCAATGAAGTTGTTGATAATCCAACAAAGAAAGATGAATTTAATGAACGCAAAATTTATGGACTTTTCGATGACGAGTTGTTGAATTCCAAAGGGGAAAATTTTAATCACCATATTAATTTTGAAATCAATAATTTTGAAGAATTCGTCAATGATAAGCTTGAATTTCAATTTAGTGAAAATAAACTTGAACTTCAATAAACTATTTTATCTACCCCAAAAATCATCGAAAATAAAACAACTCATTCAATTTTTTATAAAACGACATTCGTTTTTCCAAATCAACATTCAACTCTAAAATCTTTTATGGTTTGGTTTTTCGTGCTTAAGCTGTGTCTCGCATACTTTAAGAGACAAATGAATCGGTCTTTGAAAGACCACTTCATTTATTCTTTAACGGCATATTTTTTGATATCGTATAAGTAATAATTGTTCGTTTTCATGTAAATATAGGTCTTGGTTTTATTTATTTTTCTCCTTTCACTTGGGTTGACTATAGGGACAAAGTCAAAATCAAGTGTGGAGGGAAGCTCATCTTTGTTTTTTTCATGGTTTATTTTTGCATTTTCTTTCCAAATTTTTTTAAAAATAATCTCAAGAAAACAAAGAATTTTTTTTAGCCTTTTGATTTATTTTTGAAGAAAACACTATAGGATAAATATAGGATTTTGGATATTAACTTGAAATTTTTGAAAATTTATTTGTCTTAACAAAAATAAAAATAAAGTTTGATTACAAATAACGATGGTTTAACTAGTATATAGGAAGGTTCGGACATGATAATTATGAAATATATCCTAATTGAAAATCTTTGTTTTAAAAAGTGGTGAATTTGAAGTAAACGATATAACATATTTTATCTTCTAAGTTAAAAGGTGCTAAGATGATTTTGCAAAACTCTCTCCCTTCCAAAAAATATGCATAAACAAAAAACAAAAAACAAAAATTATTTGTATATATGTATATTTTTTATTTACACCTAGAGTCATGTGTTCACACTAGTGTGTTCACCTGCCATGCTCTGTGCCCTTCTCACGTAAGCCCGAAATGCAGTGTACGATCGGTATATCTGGCCTCGGTTTATCTGAGTTAGGTGCATGTATATAAAAATTCTTTTTAATAATGTCTACAGTCGATATGTGTTCACACTCGTGTTTACTTGCCACGCTCTGTATTCCCCTCACGTAGCCTGAAAGGCAGTGCATGGGTAATATATCTGGCCTCAGTTTATCTGAGTTAGGCATATGTAAATATTGTTAATATCAATAAAATTTTCAAATAAAAAGAGAGTAAGAAATTTAAATCCAAGTACTATTTTTACTTATTCGATTTGACTTGTTATTCAAAAGAAATGAAAATACCACTTTGATAAACTTTGATAATCAATTAAGGATCTATTTCATAGTTACACTGTAATATCAACCGAAACAACGAGTTAAACTATAGTCTGTTTGTTATGATAACTTAATTTTTGTTGCAAGTTTGAAGAGTAAATGACTTAAATTTTCAAGATAATAACCAAAACTTATATTTAACTTATTTGTGTCAATTTGAAAATAAATCCTTCAATTGTAAATATTTTCGAAAACTTGCTTCCATATCTTTGTAAATAAATCTTGCATTTAGGATTTTTCACTTTGCATTTGGATTTTCTGGGTAGTATCTGCTGAAAACCCTCATGAGACAACACTCGTACTACTAGGGACACCTAGATGTTTAACGGCTAGTTGCATACGCTCAATGCAATCGTGCTCCCTACGAAAACAGATTTATCTTAGTTTTAGTTTATTCAAGGATGAATAAAAAGATAAGTGTGGGGGTATTTGATGTGCACGTAAATGCACATATTTTTACTTCAATATTTAATCTAATTAAATTAAATAAATGATCATATTGGATCTTTTAACGTGTTTAAACCAAAATTCAAATTATTTTCAAATCGTCACATATACATCTTCATATAGGGGCAAAATGGTCATTTTTGTGCATATATTAATTTGAGAAAGTTTACTTGGAAATTTCTTTGTTATTTTGTAGGAATTTGAATTCAATTACAAGAGGGTTTCATGAAGAAATGTGCATGCATAAGAGAAGATAAGCAAATAAAGATGGAAATAATTTATGTCATGAATCATGGAGGACCCCACCTACCCACCTACCTTGATGTACAAATTATAGCTAATGCACATGCTAATGGCCATTAAAGCTTCATGCACCTTTACATGAAGGATTATCTCATGCTAATGACAACTTGGTGGTCACACTTCCTAAGGGGTAGTTTAGGTAGTTCCCAAAAAATTGATTAGGGTTTTAAAACATGTATAAATACCCAATATTCATGTAATCCTCTCTTCCTCTTAGCCTCCTTAGTTTAGGATCAAAAGTAAAAACTAAGCTTTCTTCTCTTTCTTTTCATGGCTACTTAGCCATTTCTTTTATGTAATTTTTCTATGCAATTTTAATACATGCTCTTCTCTTTTTTTATTTCCTTTCATGCTAGTAGTGTAGATCTTTTATTCATGTAAGTATATTAGTTTTAATTTCATTTTAATTAGCTCTCCTTTTATTTTAGCTCTCCTTTTCTTCTTATTTTTGTTTCATGTTGAATGCTACATGTGTTGATATGATAACAAATATGAGAGGCTAAACCCCTTTAATTTAGGGGTAATGAAGCTCTCTTAATCATGTAGCTTCAACACTTTTATAATTATTAATCTCTTTTTGGACTTAATGGAAATGATAGAATATGGTTTTTGTTGTTTATCTTTGAATTTGATTGTCTATGTTGTTCATGACAAATAGGCTATGCTTAAACAAACACATATATAAATTACCTATTCATCTACATATGATTATGATAATGAAGTGAATGTTGAAATAAAAATTTAATGGTCTATATTTCTAACCAATAGTTAATAGGCCATGCTTAAAATAGATTTTATTTTCAACTTTATTGCCATTTTTCATGAGAGTTAGCAAGTAGTTTAAGGGGTGTGTTATAGTTTGATGGGTTATATTGGGCTAATTAATAGCACAAATATTCCATACTTATGATAAACACATCAATTAAATTCACCGATGACCAAAAAAGAGAGACCATAATTTCATGTTGTGTTGATTTATGTGATCTAAAGAGTGGAAATTACCTCTAAATTGCCTTCAAACTCTTATATTTTTATCTGTTTTTCTTTTTTAATTTAGTTACATTTTCATTTTGTAGTCAACACACTCTTAACTTGGTTTAACTTGATTGGATAGAAATTTAAAAAATCTAACAATTCCCTGCGGATCGACCCGTACTCGCCATGTACTAGAATTATACGTTGTGCGCTTGCGGTTATTTTTATTATAAATTCGATCGATGGTGTTCTAACCGATAGAATTTCCATCGACGAATAGTCACTGATTTCAAAAACTTTTTTGATTACATTTCGCAAAACATGTTTCATATTTCATTACATAATCCCAATTGTTTCCTAGGTTCAGACCAAATATAATTGTTACAAAATACGCAAAGAGCAACATATGAAGATGCCCCTTTGTTGACTAGAGTACTAAATAGTCATAACTGGCTTAACACAACACAACAAAATAAAACAAATAGAACAACTCCTAAAGAGCTAACTTCATCCTACTGCTCATTTTCGGAAGCTTTAATCGTCCACTTACTAAAAAACCTGTAAATCCTCAACCCTCAGCCTACTCAAATCAATTTTGAGCATCTGAGAGTTTAAGGGAAAACATAAACTTCGAGTCAGACATTAAGCCTGGTGTGAATAATACTATACATATTGGTTATTTGATATTAACTAAGACCACACTGCTTAGCGGAATAGGTTTCCCCTTACTATTATCATTTTAAAACATATCTTTTGCAAATCATAATCCTATAACCAAAATTGGTTAAAACCATAAAGCATTATCATGTAAACATACATATCAGGTAATAAATGGATTATCTGTCCAAATACTATAGTTTTGTTTGACTAACTACTAATCTTTGGCCGACTTGGGCCTACCAGATAATATAAACAAAAAATCTAACATTTGTTAAATACTCCTCTTTAGGATGGTCTGTTCCTAACTTACTTTCTTTAGGTCAACTGATCCTAATGGTTTTGCGGGCTCACCAATAATCTACCTTTGTACAAATATATTCCTTTTGTGGTGTATCATCATTTTAGTCCGACCTATGAAAAATCCCTACACACTGGAATTTTGGACTAAATTAGTTAGGGGCGAATAGCAAATGTATAGGGTGGGACCCTATACCAGTCCCATATGGTGTACAAATATCCAAGTCGTTTTTTTCTTAGGGTAATCTTCCCTTAAATTTTCCTTGAAAACCTTTTCTTCTCAAATTTATTTAAACCTTTAAATAATATTTTAAACATAGAAATTAAATTCTATGCTTTACTCAAATCACCTTACCATGCTATATATATATATATATATTTTATACATATCTTTATTGATGAAAACACTTTAAACCTTTGAAAGTACCCCTTTCGATCCCATTTAAAGTATCCTTTTCAAAACCAAGTAAACCCTTTATAATCTAGGCCGAAATGCTAAAACATTCCTTTTAAAACCATTCATATAAACCTTTCGAAACTATTGAAAAACCTTTCCTTCGAAAGCTATAAACCTTAGCCATCCTATCTTTAAAACACTTAAACATTGCCTTTCAAAAACATTAGAAAAACCTTTCCTTTCAAACCTTTCGAAACCATTGGGGAACCACCCTTTCGAAATCTTCATTGAAAGCTTTTGAAAGCATTAAAATATCAAACCTTTCGAAATCATTTGGGTTTAAGTAAAAGATGCGGAAAACCTTTCAAAATCATTTAAAACTATATTTTTTTAAACTTTTAGGTTCTACCTTCAACAGAACAAAAGGGTCATAAAACATTTAAGTCGAAAGTACACTTTCGAAAGCATTTCCTAAATAAAGAAGTGATGGTGTCGAAAGCTACCCCTCGAAAGCATTGGAGAAGTGGTTTGGATTTTAAAACAAGGTATACCTTCCGAAACCACTTGCTTCGAAAGGTAGAAAGCAACAGCTAGGGTTTCGACCCCTTCGAAAGAATTTTCTCAAAACAATGGCGCAACCCATTTTGAGGCCTTTCCTTTAAAACATTTGATTTAGTCGAAAGCTAACATGGTCTAAAGCATCCTTTCGAAAGCAAAGCAGGCACATTTTCATTTCAAAACAAAGTAACGTTTCAACCCCATCAGAACCTCATGTATCGACCCAGTTCCTCTCGCCTATGTCTAATTCGCTACATACCAAGCTTTGATACCATACATATTGGTTTCGATGGTGAAGGAGGTGGAAGAATCCAAGCGGAAGCAGGGTGTCGAAAGTGGTGAAACCGGTATAAAGCATGTTTAAATTGATTTTTATCTTTTTAAAGTAATCTTTTCAACTACCCTGCCCTGTTTGTCAAAATATGATTGGTTGCAAATTCTTTTTTCCAAAAGCACAGTCGAAATTTCAAAATTAAATAATTTACAATATACCCCTTTTTCTTTTATAAATATATAAAACAATTGAGTCTTATACCTTAAATAATTTTATATATCTATTACTTCACTTGGGAAAATTCTATAAAAATTTCAAAAAACCATTTTTAGTATGTTTTCCAATATAAATTGATTTCAGACCCAAAACATAAATAGTTTACCTGTATATTATTTTAAACCCAAATAATCATTTTCTTTACTAGAAAATTAATATTAAATCCATATAAATTCAAAAAATTATGAAAATTGAAATCTGTCTCTAAAATGTCCTTTCTGATCTAAATCTAAAATCGCAAGGCATTTGGATGTCATTTAATAGGGTTTTCACATCAAAACATATCATAAAACCATATGAATAAGCGTAAATCATCAACAAGCATATATAAACATTTAAACATTCAAAAACATGGCATAACCTTGGAAAATAATTCAGATTAACCTTAAAACTGAAAACAATAGAAAATGTGAGATTTAGTCATTATCCACCTTAGCTTTGAGATTACGGGTTTGAGATTTTAATGGTTAAATGTTGATTTTCTTCTTCCTTTAGCTTTTCTTCCTCTTTTATCTTCTAATGGTGGCCGGCCTTTATTTGAATTTTGGATTATGAAATGAACGTGTAGTGTGAGATACATGAGGCTTTAGGGTATATGGTTATGTCTCATTCTTATTTTACCCCTTCTCTATTTCATTTTAACTCATCTTTAGTTCATTTGTTGACATGGCACGGCTAATCCTTGTTAATCACAAATCTAATCCTTTAATAATCACATTAATTTATTTAATTTGGCTAATTAAATGTCCTAAATAATGTTACTAAAAATTAGGGTTGTTACACACTCAATCATTAACTTGCCCACACACACGCACACACACTTGCAAAACTCCAACATAGCAGTTCATATGAAAAAATTATGCATAGGTATGCAAATACACACAATCACGCACATGCCAAGATTACACACATGCACTCAGCACTGCACACACAGAGCATCATACACACACATTCACACACTTGCTTATGCAAATATAGCAGCATTAACTCACACAAAGCTCATATTCACATCAGTATACACACACATGAAAACACTTTTGAGAACACACTCAAGCACAAGATCACACACTCACACCTACAGCCATAGAGCTGTGCACACAAGATTCCTCGACCAGTGCACCGGTCATCACCGACCGTTTTACTAGTCGGCTAGTCTTAGAACAACTTTTTCTAGGCTGTGCGTCCCTTGTCCACTACAAACCTCCTCATCTCCATTAACATATATATTGAATTATAGGAGTAGACATAGTATTTATAAGTGAAACACTCACATATGCACGACTTTCCATCTTCTTCCTCAATTTCCTTGATCGCTCATATCTAGCAATGTATTGTTTCCATAAAACCCTAATTCATTTCTCGCACAAGTGTCTTTCGGGGTTAGGTGCAAATATCTCATTTAGGGAATTTAAATCATTTTATTAGATTTTATATTAAATTTAAAGGTAATAGGGCTTGGGTTAGAATTTGAATTCTTGAAGTTGAGAGAACGAATGAGTGAAGTCATGTTTATAAAATTGGGGTGAATCATCGAAAGAAAAGAATTGTTTGGAAATGAGTTTGGGTGTGGGATAGTAGGGCTTGGGCCTTGAAAATAAAATAAGTGAACATGCATATATGTTTCATTTTATTTTATTCATAATCTAAATGCTATTTAATTTAAATAAATAAAATTCCATTTCAAAATAACTTCTTTTACATATTAATATTATATTTTACTTACATACTTTTATAAAACATTATTTACATATTTTTAATTTTTTCAAATTTAAATATCTAATTTTCACAATTTAGTACTTTTTAGTAAATAATTCCAAAACCCATTTTCCAAATAAATATCCAAATTCCAATTTAATTAACTAAATTACTATTATTAACTTAAATTAATTATTACTTAAAAATCGGGTTGTTATAGACTTCCCCTGTAAAAAATTGCATCGTTGCAATTTCTTATAAGGAAAAATCAATAACAGACTAATTATAATCAACTACTCATATCATTTAAATTTAAAATTTAAATATCAAACGTTTATCTAATGTAAAACTTACTTTTCAAACTGAAAAAATATTTTATTTAAATAATTCATTTTTCAAGCATTAAATAGCAATAGATTTCTCCAAAATTTCATTTTATTTAATTCAAATATAACTCAAATTCAAATTTTCCATCAAATAAATTTAAATAATAAAAACCAAAATTTTACAAACCAAATTTCTACTAAAATCTCTTTTCTTTATTTAATGAAATATCTTACAATACGTTGGTTAATTCCAAACATCTCATTATAACATAATTATTTTCAAACTCTATTTTGAAAACTCTTTTACATAAATTCATATAAATATTTAACACTTTTAAATTGATACATGAAGGGAACTTCAATTTATCTTCAAAATCTAGCATTTCAAAACATTCTTATATAATAATTTATTACATTCCAAAATCAAACACTACATTCTTTTATTGTTCTAGAACTAATCCACTTAAGTGTATTCCATTGATTCATATCTTCATCATTTGTGCAACCATATTGAATGATCCATCATCTTGGCGAACCATATGCACAAGATCACCCCTAATGGAACAACCTAACCCAATTTCCCTATCGGTAAGTGTTCTCAACCTACATAGTATACACACACACACACATACACACATATATATATATACATATACACATATGCATACATATATACATACACACACACAGATATATATATAATAATACGTCCCTTAATGTTTACCTCAGTAATCATCCAATATATATATATATATATATATCTTATACTATAATACAAAACATTAGTCAAACCGGTCAAACTGAAGCCTTTTTTACATTGCCCATATTGCCCACACTGCAAACTCCAACCAAATAATTCTGTTAGGGCACTTTCGTATTTCTACCATCGCCTCATCACACATAAACAAAGATGTCGTCGATGAACACAAGGACGAACTTATCGAGATATTGCCGGAATATTTGATTCATAAGATCAACAAAGAAAGCAGGAGCATTCGTCAAATCGAATGGCATAACAAGCCACTCGTAAGATCCATATCGAGTGCGGAAAGCTATAAGAGGTATGTTATCTTCCGCAACTCGGAGCTGATGAAAACAAGTGGCAAGGTCGATTTGAGAGAAGACCTAAGCGCCACTCAATTGATCGAACATATCGTCGATCCTAGGCAATGGATACCTATTCTTGATGGTCAACTCGTTAAGCTTGCGATAGTCGATGCAAAGCCTAAAAGTTCCATCGGACTTCTTCACGAAGACGACCGTGGCACCCCACGGTGAAAAACTAGACTGAATCAACTTCTTGGATTCAAGCTCTAAAAGCTGCTTCTTGAGTTCCTCATTTTCTTTTGTAGACATCCTCGTGGGAGGATGACTAACTGGCTGCGCGCCTGGAAAGATATCAATGTGGAACTCAATTGCCCGCTTGGGTGGCAAACCCGAAACAGGCTCAAATACATCAAACAAGTCACAAACAATAGGAATATGAGATATATCATCAGCATCTCGTGAGTCTAGAGAATATAAAGCCACTTCAGAATTATCCACATTCCGAAGAACAAGCGATAGCTGAGTAGACGAATCTGGATGTCGAAGATATAAAATTCTCTCAGAACAAATAATCCTGGCATCGTATTGCACTAGCCAGTCCATATCCAAAATCATATCAAATCCCAAATAAGAAATAATGTGCAGATCCGCACGAAAAGGAAAGCCGCATAAAACAATCATAAGGATCGGCCCTGATCCCTATTTTTTGGAATTTAGCCCATGTGATCCCTCCTATGGGCCCCTATAGTTTTGGAGATCCTTTTGCTGAATTTTCAGGGAGATGTTTCACCATCTTCCTCTATAAATACATACTTGATTGTTCATTTTCCGGATCTTTATGTTGGTTGTTGCTTTGTACTCTCTTGTAACTAAGGGTTTTCATCTGATCCTTTTTGTACTCAGTTTACAAAGTGATAAATAAAGCTATCTCTTCCAAGTGAATGTAGGCACACAATGTTGAACCACTATAAATTTTTATGACTGTGTTATTAGCTTGTTTCTTATTACTTTACTGCTATATTCACTATGTTTACAGTTGTTATTATTCATTATTCCTCTATAAAATCTCTATTGGATGTTTGTGCTAATTTTTGGTGCTTTCACTGAGAACCAAGATTCTCTGCTCTATTTGGATCCCTTTGCTGCGTTGGATTGCATAAATCCAAGGAAGAGATCCTATCCTCAAATAGTTTGTCCGTTTTATTCAGATTTGCAAAAGTCTAAGGAAAACGATCAACGTTGGTTAGGAACACCAGATCCACCTCTCAAAATGCAGAAGGAAATGAGAACACCAGCCTGCGGCAAGGAGGCTAGAGCAATCTACCAGTAGATGTTAATGCTATCAATCTAGTTGATGTTAAAAATCCAACTGATTCCATCATAAAAGCTAATTTTTAGAATCTGATGATAAAGCTCATGGATAGTCGTCGATAGTTGAGCCAGTAGATTCAATCCAATATCAACCTAATGAATTAACTCAGGGATCAACAATGTAGAAAAACTAGGATAGTGCCAACTCCCTATTTTACATCGGAGAGCTCAAGTTCCTCAGATGACCATCATAGGCGCAGATGTCGCAAAACCGACAGACATCATGTAGAATCATCTGGACATCAATATGCAACTATCCTCGGGCTACCAGGACCGATCGAACCCGATCCCTCTATAGGGATCGGGGCCATAGAGGGTTCGGGTCCGATCCCTCCTCAAGGGGAGGAGCCTTACCTTTTTCTGATGGAACTTGAACTTGGGCCACCATGGTTGAAGTAGATGTTGGAGTCAAGTTAATGCAGATCAGTTACCTCTTTGGAATGATGATGATACGAACACACATCAAGAGAACGTTGAGCCAAGAAGGCATAGAACATCTGCTAGACGTCGACTAGACCATTCATGTGAGGTGAAGCCTGACTACCGCTTGAATTTAACTATCCAAACGTCGGACTTGATGGCTATGATCAGACAGCTAGTAAGGGAGAGCCAAGGCTTAAGTAATGATGAATGAGGGATCTCGAGAAGCCATACCTCATTCACCGACAACATCCTACATGCGGAGTATCCAAGAAGATTCAGCTTGCCTTTGATGCCTACTTACAAGAGAAAAACCAACCTCAGGCAGCATATCATGAGATATGAATGGCTGATGGATTCTACACGAGCTAATGATGCCATAAAATGCAGATGTTTTCCTATTGCCATCTTTGGCATAGTGACGAGGCGGTTTACGAGATTATTCCCACGATCAATCTCTAGATTTGATGATTTGGCACAAAACTTATGGAGCAGTTCTGTATGCATGCAACTCGCCCTAAAAATGTAATGTCCCTATCGAAAATGATTAGGCTCCGGGAGAATTGCTGAAAGACTTTTGGAGAGATTTCATACATCCATCATTGAAGTCACTAATTTGAATGACCATTCAATATTGATGGCGGTAACAAAAGGATTGACCCAGAATATGACTTTGGAAATTGGTTAGCTAGTAAACCACCCACAATGTTGGAGCGTTTCTATGCAAAAGCAGCTCACTATTTGAGGAAAGAGGAAGCTAGATGCTCTAGGAAGAATAATGTTGTGGGACTGAGTGGAGAGGGAGTACAAAGTAACATTGTAGTGAAACATTCTGGAGAGAGTTCTAGAAAAGTTCAACTAAATGTCCAAAATAAACCGAATCAGCAAAAGAAAGGGAGATATAGGAATTGTGAACGAAATAGGGATTCTGGAAGAGGAAAGTCAAGGATTCTAATGTGTGATACCTACACACCACTGAATACATCTCTAGAGAACGTCCGCTTGTCTACGTGTAATACCATGTAGTATAGGAAGCCACCTCTGAAAGAATCAACGGAGAAACAAAAGCAGACTAGAAAATATTGTTGGTTCCATGAATGCTATGGTCATAACACATATGAATGTAGTCATCTTCTGGATGTTATTGAGAAATTGATTTGGGAAAGAAAACTACAGCAGTTTGTTAAAGCCTCGCAAGATGGTGTGCAGGAGAAATCTAACCCCAATCGAGGAAAACGCCGCACAGGGCTGAGGAGCATGCGTGGACTGGTTGGAGATTAGGTATCAATACAATAGCTGGAGGACCACGGCTAGCCGACAAAAGTTGGCACTAGATGGAAAGCATATAAATTTTGATGTTGTTCAAATGTAGAAGATGGGCTCCAACCAAACAGCGGCGTATGATGGCACATAACATTATATTCAAAAAAAGAGATGTAGATAAGATGGAGGTACCGACGATCGACTCAATGGTCGTTTTGGCAATGATGGCTAGTGAGGAAGATCTTGATTAATTGTGGTAGCTCGGTAAATATTATTTTCTGAAAGGCGTACAACCAGATGAGGATGTAAGCCAAAGATCTGAAACCATGTAAAGCCCACATTCTTAGCTTTAATGGTGTTGCAACAGAAGCAGTGGGCTATGTTGAGTTACGGTGGAGTTTGGAGAAGGCGACCATATGAGAGTACAGATGTTGTCATTCTTTGTGTCGGATGAGGACTCTCCATATAATGTTTTTCTAGGCCTATCATCCCTTGCTGAATTTCGAGTAGCCAATGCCCCTTGGTCTCTTACCTTAAAATTCCTACTGACAATGGTGTGGGATTTGTGCATAGAGATCAGGCGACCGCATGAGCCTGCTATGTGGCTGAGTTAAGGGATGCTCAACTGAAGGAGAAAGGTAAGGGCATGGACAAATCTCTTCGCATCCAAGCCACCGAAGAGTTAAAACTAGTGGCTCACATTCCATAGTTGGTTCTATAAAGAAATAGATTGGAAGGATGATGAGACCAAGGTTACACCGACTAAGCTGACAATTGACATTATGGTCAGCCACAATGACCTATCATGGATCCTAAAGATCGAATCATAGCTCAGCCCCCAATGATGAAAGAACTTTCTAGTTTTCTCCAAGCGAATCTCGATGTGTTCACTTGGACCCATTCTGATATTTATGGGATCTTGCCTACAATTGTGAGCCACACATTAAATATCGACTGGGGCATGTCCCGATGAAACAGAATAGGCGCGGTATGGATCTGGAGAGATCTACCACCTTTAAAAAGGAAGTGGATAGACTCAAAAGCAATGGGTTTATTTGTGACACTCTTTACACGGAATGGGTATCAAATCCTGTACTTGTGAGAAATGAAATGGCAGACATGCATTGACTATTCGGACTCAAACAAGGTATGCTCTAAAGACAATTTTCCCCTTTCGAGGATCGATCAACTGGTGGACTCAACCGTATGACATCAGTTGCTGTCTTTCATGGAGGTGTACTATGGATATAATCAAATCCCGATGCACATTCCTGACCAGGATCACACTAGTTTTATTACCAACATTGGATTATACTGTTATATGGTGATGCCATTCTAGTTAAAGAATGTTGGAGCAACTTATGAACGCCCAGTTAATCGAATGTTCAAAGATCAAATTGGAGAGATAATGGAGGTATATGCGGACGATAGGCTTATGAAATCATGACGATCAACAGACCACATTAGAGACTTAGCAGAAATGTTCGATATCCTCCTATATTACAAAATGAAGATCAATCCTCTAAAATGTTCTTTTGGTATTGCATCAGGAAAATTCTTAGGTTTCATTACCAATGCTCGAGGAATCGAAGCTAATCCTAAGAAGATTTGAGCAATTCACATCATCCAAGCAGTAAAGACTATCAAACAAATATCGAGCCTAAATGGGAAGGTTGGCGCCCTAAGCCGGTTTATTTCTAGTGCCACCGATAAATGCATTCCTTTCTTCTACTTGGTTAGAAGATTGAAAAGGAACTTTGAAAGGACACAGGACTGTAAAGATGCATTCCAAGCTTTGGTGAACCACTTAGAGAGACCTCCCATCTTGTCAAAGCCTATAAATCACGAGGACTTGTATATCTACTTGGTAGTGTTGGTACACGCTATAAGTGTCGCACTGCTTCGCGAGGAGAGTCAAATCCAGAAACCGGTCTATTATATTATCAAGCGATTAACATGAGCTGAAAGGAACTGTCCAAAGATAGAGAAATTGGCATACTTCCTGTTGATTGCATTATGAAGGCTCTGCCTATATTTTAAGGCTCTTCCCATTAACGTCTACACCGACCAGCCGTTATGAAAAGTACTATAGCGACATGAGACGTCTGGAAGGTTACTCAAATGGAACATCGAGCTGATCCAATTTGAAACTACCTACCTCCCTCGGAGAGCCATCTAGGGCCAGGCACTGGCGGACTTCATAGCTGAGTTCGTTGCACAGGATGATCTCCTAGAAAACAGCGAATCCCCTGCCATCCAATGGAAAATGTATATGGATGGAGCCTCCAATAATCGTTGTTCTGGAGTCGGAGTCATACTAGTAACTCCGGAGGATTAATCAATTTGCCATGCATTAAAGCTTGACTTCCATGCAACGAATAACGAAGCCAAATAAGAAGCTCTGAATGCTGGACTCAAACTTTCCAGAGAACTGGGGATAAAATCTCTTGAAATCCTTTATGATTCCAGTTGGTAGTATACCAAGTCATGGGAGATTACCAGGCTAAAGGAAAATGACACACTCCTTACCTTATCCGAGTCCAAGAGCTATGACTGACTTTGAGTATTATGACATCACGAATGAGAGTGACACTATGGATCATAATATGGAATATAATCTAAATTATCTACAAGTGCGGAATATGAATATATAAAAAGTAAACAGTAAAGTAAATGACACCAGGGATTTTTATACTGGTTCGAACTCCCATTCTACGTCCAGTCCCAAACTCCTTCTGAAATTTAAATACCAACCCTCTCTTAACCCGGAGGAATAGGTATTACACCGCCTGAGCAACTGAACACGACTTGTACCGCCTAGACAACTGAATAGGACTTCTGTAACGCCCCACCTCTATGCTCATAATAACAAAGAGTATTAAAAGAAATACTGTCTATTATTACGAAGAATAAGGCTGGATAGGAGCGACCATCCGTAATTGGCCTTACACTAATATTGGTTATCTCGATAGGAGTGGTATATCCTTTTTATTTTTTTTTTCATCTATTATTTATTTACTCCCATCGACATATCCAATTATCAGTATAAAACAAACTACGATAGTTCATAATAGTTTAGGACATTAGATATAACAACAACACAGATAATATAAATGCGGAACACAGATAAAAACAAAAGTCTCATATATATATAACTGATGTCAGTTAATACATAGTTGACACAATACATATGATACAACTACAACTGTCGACTCTAGAAGTTATATATACAAGTACATTATCGACTAATATACATGAATACATATCGTTCTATACAATGACACGACTACTACAAAATGACACTAATGACTTCAGAAGATGTGGAAAGTCTTCATATCCTGAACAGCAACTCAAAGAAGAAAATCTACAACCTGAAATAACTCGGGTCTGACCCGAGTATTACATTCAAAAGAAAATAATACCCAGGTCAGTCTAATTCAAACCAGTTTATTAGTGCATATAGGCAGTAATAATCAAATATCACATAGACGGCAGTCATAATAATTCTCGTCTATCCGACTCTTTTAATAAAGAAATCGGATAACGGTAAAATATAACACTTAACAGTGTTAAACAACAAATCATCACTCCAAATCAATTTAAACAATTGAAATGTCAATTTAAAAACAACAAAGCTGATTGGCTGCAGTACACGCTAACGTGTACTGCCTCGCCAATACAGTCTATGAATACTCAGAAGATCAATGAATTCAAAAGTCGACGGATCCAACTCAAATGCCATTCAAAGAAAATCACAACGCGAGCACAAGGTCAAACCCGAGCGTTTCAGCCGGATTCAACTCAAGTGTAATATTTTATATAAAATGAAACTGCGACCACTATTTAGATTCAAGGGCAAACTGCAACAAAAATGCAGCCACCACAAGGTCATAAGGGCGAAACTGCACCCAAAAACTCATATGCAGTAATCAAAACAAATGCAGCCATGGATAAGGCAGCACAGTGAGACACAACCCAAATAAATAGTAACCAGCGAAGCAGTGAAACGACAAAGGGTGCAGCTCATGACGAAGTCAGTGCCAACAGTTAATGGCAGCAACTCAATCAATATGATATGCACTGCACATCATACATGGGGTTCAAGTCCCAAACTACAAAGTGATCAAGGCATGAAACAGACAAGTGCTCAAGGGATGCCTCTCACAAACAACTAAAGCCAAGCATATAAAGATGAAGCAGCTCAACATCCAAAACAAAGCACAGGGGCTCAAATGGCCAAGTGCGCAAGGCGGTGGTACAACATGAAGACAATGAAGGTGAGAGCACCAAGGTTTTGGCACCTCGTCACACAACAATAAAAGATTATGAACTCAACAGTGCAAGTGAACTCAACCAGACAACCAAATACAAAGGCAACCGAGAAATGAATTATACAAGCCAACATCAGTGATACGGCCTTAACAATGAAATAGCTATAAACAACCCTTTATGAACACTGCAACACTCAAGTAAAAGCAACTCACAAGCTACAGGGTCACTAACCACACATAAAAACCAGGCTAGTGGAAGGAGTATCCAACGAAATCTAGACAGTACAGAGTATAAAACTCTACAGGTCCAACCATCAAGGGATGCACTAGTGATCAAGCAATCAGAAAATCACAGGTACAAAGTCCAGGCAACAAGGATTCTTAGTCAAATATAGAAGTCCCAGGTTTAAATTGCAACACTACACAAAATAAAACTATAAAAGCCTGACACTTAACACCTTAAATGTCTCAATGTAAAATCTGGATATACAATCCGATATAAGGCACGGCCTGTGCAAAAGCAATATGGAGCAACATAACAACAATGCCAGAAACTAAACATATGCAAGTGTAGACTACACATAAGTGAAGACCACCTGAGCTTAATGCAACCCAACCCCACAATGCTACATGTACGCAAGTGTACAGCTACAACATGAAACCAAAGACGATGAAATGCCCATATTCGAGACCCAATACAGTAAATCACATGATGAGCAGGCATGTAGGTGAATAACACAAGAACCAAACAGTGTGAAAAAGGCTCGAACTCATGTCAGTGCACAGATCGAACTTCAATGAACAGGCAAAATGAAACAGACCCAAATGCATATACTGGAATGCAACACTGAATTGCTACCCACGTGAAACACCGCATCCACTGACCATAGAAATTAATAGCAACTGGTACAAACTAAACCAGATGAATGCAACTGAATTTAGATGAATGGCAATAACATGTACTCGATACAGAACAACCACAGTGAAACCCATAATTAGCACAGTGCAGAGATACAACGAACACATAATCTACCAATGGTTGCAGTAAAGACACAGCTAAGACTACAGTGATGCCATAAACAAAGAGTCAATGACATACATATATGCTACCAACCCGAAGACAGTAATTAAACAGAGCAACCAAAATTTGATTCGAAACCGAAGTCAACAGTTACTGACCATAGTCGAGTACAAACAAAATCAACATCATCGTCGAAGAATTAAACGGCAAGCAAAGTCAAAGCCTTGAAGGTCAAGAAATTAGAAATTTCACAAAATCATAGTGACCGAAGTCCACATCAGTTCAAAGCAAAAAGGGAAAACACGAAATCACATTTTCAAAAATCACAAAAACTTCGAACTAGATGTGAGTGAAAATCAATCACTCACCTTTTGATCGATCAAGAGATAGAAGTCGCTGGAAAAAGAAACCCTCGTTCGCTCGAGCGCTCGAAGCCGTGGCACCACGAGTCGATTGGAGCCATAGTTTGGAGAAGACGAGCGTGCCCTAATTTGAACGAGGCAGCCACCATTTTTCTTCGTACGTTTATTCTTAGGGTTTTTCTTTTTGAAAAAAAAGAGAAAAAGAATTGGGGGAACGGGTATTAGCCTTGCAATTTTTCTCTCGGCCGTAATTAAAACATGGGCCACTATTTAATTTCAAAGCCCACTATTCTTTTTAACAATTTATAAAAGAATTTTTTCACTCAATTTTAAATCAAAACAAAACTTCAATTAGCAATTAGCAATCAATTAATCGTTTAATGACGATTTTTAAAATGGTGCAAAACCCCGGGTTGTTACAGACTCCCCTCCTTACAAAAATTGCGTCCCCGCAATTTTCATAATTAAGGTCGTTATTAACAATAAATTTTCTAACATAAACCGGTTAAGCTAGAAAATAAAAGGTAGAGGATATAAACACCAAAGAAATCTTTTAATTTCATAAATGAGATTCACAAATTCTCAACAAAATCTAATTACCAAATGGGTAATTAGAAAACAATCAAAACTGAATTCAAAACTGAATAAATACAATCATCAGCAATATTCAATTATCAACTAGACTATTAGAATTCGGAAATCTCAAATAGCAATATCTAATTATCGATACGATAATTAGAAAACAACCAAATATAATTATCAACAAAGATAATTATGAAGCACAATTCACAAATCGCAAACTGACAATATCCAGTTATTCAGCAATTAACTAGGAAACACAAATTTCAAAACCAGTAAACTCTGACTATTTACAGAAATAGATAGAAAACAGCGATTCGATAAAATCAGCATATTTTAGAATCAATTGGAGACTAGAAAATCTCATATCAATAAAATCAGCAAACAACAATTATCTAATTATCTCAAACGATAATCAGAAGACAAATCAAATATCTAATTATCTCAAACGATAATCAGAAAACAAATCAGCACATATCTAATTACCACAACCGGTAATTTAAAATTTCAAATCAACAATTATTCAATTGTCAAAAACGATAATCAAATTTTAAATTCAACAAATATTTGGTTATCTCAAGCGATAATCAAATTCCAAATTCAATAAATATTTGATTATCTCAAGCGATAATCAAATTTCAAATTCAACAAATATTTGGTTATCTCAAGCGATAATCAAATTCCAAATTCAATAAATATTTGATTGTCTCAAGCGATAATCAAATTTTAAATTCAACAAATATTTGGTTATCTCAAGCGATAATCAAATTCCAAATTCAATAAATATTTGATTATCTCAAGCGATAATCAAATTTCAAATTCAACAAATATTTGGTTATCTCAAGCGATAATCAAATTTCAAATCGGCACTCATTTAATTATCTAAAGCGATAATTAAATTCAAAATCAGCAAATATTTAATTATCAAAAGCGATAATTAAATCTCAATCAGCAAATATTTAATTATCTCAAGCGATAATTAAATCTAAGATCAACAAATATTTAATTATCTAAAGCGATAATTAAATTCAAAATCAGCAAATATTTAATTATCAAAAGCGATAATTAAATCTCAATCAGCAAATATTTAATTATCTCAAGCGATAATTAAATCTAAGATCAACAAATATTTAATTATCTAAAGCGATAATTAAATCTCAAATCAACGAATATTTAATTATCAAAAGTGATAATTAAATCTCAAATCAGCAAATATTTAATTATCTCAAGCGATAATTAAAAGCAACAAATATCCGATTATCGAAAACAATAATCAGAACCCATATCAACAAATGTCTAATTATCACAAGCGATAATTAGAAACAACAAATATCTGATTATCAAAAACGATAATCAGAACTCATATCAACAAATATCTAATTATCACAAGCGATAATTAGAAACAACAAATATCTGATTATCAAAAACGATAATCAGAACTCATATCAACAAATATCTAATTATCACAAGCGATAATTAGAAACAACAAATATCTGATTATCAAAAACGATAATCAGAACTCATATCAACAAATATCTAATTATCACAAGAGATAATTAGAAACAACAAATATCTGATTATCAAAAACGATAATCAGAACTCATATCAACAAATATCTAATTATCACAAGCGATAATTAGAAACAACAAATATCTGATTATCAAAAACGATAATCAGAACTCATATCAACAAATATCTAATTATCACAAGCGATAATTAGAAACAACAAATATCTGATTATCAAAAACGATAATCAGAACTCATATCAACAAATATCTAATTACCACAAGCGATAATTAGAAACAACAAATATCTGATTATCAAAAACGATAATCAGAACTCATATCAACAAATATCCAATTACCTGCAGATAATTGGAAGCAACAAATATCTAGAAATCAATTAAGAAGACTAGAAAATCAACATAAAAGCTTGGATCGATCCCATCAGATGACGAGTTTTTAATTGGCCGCACGTGCATCAACAAATGGCCGAAGCCTACCAAGTACTCAACATAATTTTTGGCGCCCAACAAATGACCCGAAGGTCCAACAAATGACCCGAAGGTCTAGTACTGGTATTTGACCCGAAGGTCCAACAAATGACCCGAAGGTCCAACAAAGTGGCTCGAAAGCACACGAAAGCATCAAAATGTTTCAATTAACGAGTCCGGAATTAACCGAAATAGCAAACGCACATGTCCCATACCACGTGTTTTACTAAATCGTTTGATTCTCTTCATCGTTTCCTTGAAAGTGTGAAATCATCAAATTCATCAAAACAACATATATTCAATTAACGAGTCCGGAATTAACCGAAATAGTAAAAGTGTGGTTCCATACTCCGCACTTTTGCTAAATCGTTTAAATCTCTTCATCGTTTCCTTGAAAGTGCAAAATTGTGTATTTTGTAAAAATACACTTTACATTCTCAAACGGACAAGTCCGGAATTAAGCGAATCAGTAAAAGAAAGGGGTCATAGTCCTCGATTTTGCTGAAACGTTTAAATCGCTTCCTCATTCTTTTGAAATCGCAAACTGTAAAATTTTTGAAAACAATTTTATTTATTTTGTAAAAATAACAATTCGCATTCTCAACTGAACAAGTCCGGAGTTAAGCGAAACAGTAAAAGAAAGGGGTCATAATCCTCGATTTTGCTGAATCGTTTAAGTCGCTTTCTCATCCTTTTGAAAACGCAAACCGTTAAAAATTTATAAAACAATTTTCATTTTTAAACGAGTTTCCAATCACGTGATTTAAAACAGCAAATCAGTAACAATTTCGATAAGGAAACTGTACTTCTCAAAATACCGTAAAAACGGTTACACATCCGTATTGCGGAATAACCGCTTGAAAATCCACTTTTAAAACATGACGGTTACTGAAGCCAAAGCGACAGTAATTTTAAAACATCAAAAATCTCATCAAAATAATTCACATCAAAATGTGACATCAGTGAATTTTCATTTATTAAAATTGTCAACAAAACACCGTGCTTCAAAATATAGCACTGGTGTAAAATCCCGTTATAAAAATAACGGCAACAAAATACGTTTCATAACCAAGCATCGGTTCAACGTAAAATAAATGCAATAACATGCAATTTAAATTTTTGCACGTACTACAAAATGAACAAAGAAATCATTCAAATGTATCTTCAATGAAGATAATTCAAAACAGCAAAAATCTAATCAATAGATGATTAGTACAAAAGAAAGCCAGCGGAAATTTCAACAAAAATCACATATCTGCAATTTTTTTTTTCGAATCCTCAATTTGGATTCGAAATTCTCAAAGAAACAAAACAATTACAGCTATGTAAACAACAATTGGAATTCATATCAATTTCATATTTTGATTTTTAAATCAAAAAGATTGTCAGTTGTACTCAGCGAAAACAGTTTCACTGTTTCCGCTGCGCACTCTGATAAACAGAACACAAATCAATCAAATCATCAGAACACAATTTCACTATTATTTTTAAATAAAGATATTTAAAAATTTCATCCAAATTTCAAAACTTTAGTTTTGACTCAAGCACAAATAAAACATCGACCAATAGTTGTAACATATGTTCCATCCAAGTCATGTTTTATATTATGTCCATAAACCCCAAGCTCTGATACCAACTGTAACGCCCCACCTCTATGCTCATAATAACAAAGAGTATTAAAAGAAATACTGTCTATTATTACGAAGAATAAGGCTGGATAGGAGCGACCATCCGTAATTGGCCTTACACTAATATTGGTTATCTCGATAGGAGTGGTATATCCTTTTTATTTTTTTTTTCATCTATTATTTATTTACTCCCATCGACATATCCAATTATCAGTGTAAAACAAACTACGATAGTTCATAATAGTTTAGGACATTAGATATAACAACAACACAGATAATATAAATGCGGAACACAGATAAAAACAAAAGTCTCATATATATATAACTGATGTCAGTTAATACATAGTTGACACAATACATATGATACAACTACAACTGTCGACTCTAGAAGTTATATATACAAGTACATTATCGACTAATATACATGAATACATATCGTTCTATACAATGACACGACTACTACAAAATGACACTAATGACTTCAGAAGATGTGGAAAGTCTTCATATCCTGAACAGCAACTCAAAGAAGAAAATCTACAACCTGAAATAACTCGGGTCTGACCCGAGTATTACATTCAAAAGAAAATAATACCCAGGTCAGTCTAATTCAAACCAGTTTATTAGTGCATATAGGCAGTAATAATCAAATATCACATAGACGGCAGTCATAATAATTCTCGTCTATCCGACTCTTTTAATAAAGAAATCGGATAACGGTAAAATATAACACTTAACAGTGTTAAACAACAAATCATCACTCCAAATCAATTTAAACAATTGAAATGTCAATTTAAAAACAACAAAGCTGATTGGCTGCAGTACACGCTAACGTGTACTGCCTCGCCAATACAGTCTATGAATACTCAGAAGATCAATGAATTCAAAAGTCGACGGATCCAACTCAAATGCCATTCAAAGAAAATCACAACGCGAGCACAAGGTCAAACCCGAGCGTTTCAGCCGGATTCAACTCAAGTGTAATATTTTATATAAAATGAAACTGCGACCACTATTTAGATTCAAGGGCAAACTGCAACAAAAATGCAGCCACCACAAGGTCATAAGGGCGAAACTGCACCCAAAAACTCATATGCAGTAATCAAAACAAATGCAGCCATGGATAAGGCAGCACAGTGAGACACAACCCAAATAAATAGTAACCAGCGAAGCAGTGAAACGACAAAGGGTGCAGCTCATGACGAAGTCAGTGCCAACAGTTAATGGCAGCAACTCAATCAATATGATATGCACTGCACATCATACATGGGGTTCAAGTCCCAAACTACAAAGTGATCAAGGCATGAAACAGACAAGTGCTCAAGGGATGCCTCTCACAAACAACTAAAGCCAAGCATATAAAGATGAAGCAGCTCAACATCCAAAACAAAGCACAGGGGCTCAAATGGCCAAGTGCGCAAGGCGGTGGTACAACATGAAGACAATGAAGGTGAGAGCACCAAGGTTTTGGCACCTCGTCACACAACAATAAAAGATTATGAACTCAACAGTGCAAGTGAACTCAACCAGACAACCAAATACAAAGGCAACCGAGAAATGAATTATACAAGCCAACATCAGTGATACGGCCTTAACAATGAAATAGCTATAAACAACCCTTTATGAACACTGCAACACTCAAGTAAAAGCAACTCACAAGCTACAGGGTCACTAACCACACATAAAAACCAGGCTAGTGGAAGGAGTATCCAACGAAATCTAGACAGTACAGAGTATAAAACTCTACAGGTCCAACCATCAAGGGATGCACTAGTGATCAAGCAATCAGAAAATCACAGGTACAAAGTCCAGGCAACAAGGATTCTTAGTCAAATATAGAAGTCCCAGGTTTAAATTGCAACACTACACAAAATAAAACTATAAAAGCCTGACACTTAACACCTTAAATGTCTCAATGTAAAATCTGGATATACAATCCGATATAAGGCACGGCCTGTGCAAAAGCAATATGGAGCAACATAACAACAATGCCAGAAACTAAACATATGCAAGTGTAGACTACACATAAGTGAAGACCACCTGAGCTTAATGCAACCCAACCCCACAATGCTACATGTACGCAAGTGTACAGCTACAACATGAAACCAAAGACGATGAAATGCCCATATTCGAGACCCAATACAGTAAATCACATGATGAGCAGGCATGTAGGTGAATAACACAAGAACCAAACAGTGTGAAAAAGGCTCGAACTCATGTCAGTGCACAGATCGAACTTCAATGAACAGGCAAAATGAAACAGACCCAAATGCATATACTGGAATGCAACACTGAATTGCTACCCACGTGAAACACCGCATCCACTGACCATAGAAATTAATAGCAACTGGTACAAACTAAACCAGATGAATGCAACTGAATTTAGATGAATGGCAATAACATGTACTCGATACAGAACAACCACAGTGAAACCCATAATTAGCACAGTGCAGAGATACAACGAACACATAATCTACCAATGGTTGCAGTAAAGACACAGCTAAGACTACAGTGATGCCATAAACAAAGAGTCAATGACATACATATATGCTACCAACCCGAAGACAGTAATTAAACAGAGCAACCAAAATTTGATTCGAAACCGAAGTCAACAGTTACTGACCATAGTCGAGTACAAACAAAATCAACATCATCGTCGAAGAATTAAACGGCAAGCAAAGTCAAAGCCTTGAAGGTCAAGAAATTAGAAATTTCACAAAATCATAGTGACCGAAGTCCACATCAGTTCAAAGCAAAAAGGGAAAACACGAAATCACATTTTCAAAAATCACAAAAACTTCGAACTAGATGTGAGTGAAAATCAATCACTCACCTTTTGATCGATCGAGAGATAGAAGTCGCTGGAAAAAGAAACCCTCGTTCGCTCGAGCGCTCGAAGCCGTGGCACCACGAGTCGATTGGAGCCATAGTTTGGAGAAGACGAGCGTGCCCTAATTTGAACGAGGCAGCCACCATTTTTCTTCGTACGTTTATTCTTAGGGTTTTTCTTTTTGAAAAAAAAGAGAAAAAGAATTGGGGGAACGGGTATTAGCCTTGCAATTTTTCTCTCGGCCGTAATTAAAACATGGGCCACTAATTAATTTCAAAGCCCACTATTCTTTTTAACAATTTATAAAAGAATTTTTTCACTCAATTTTAAATCAAAACAAAACTTCAATTAGCAATTAGCAATCAATTAATCGTTTAATGACGATTTTTAAAATGGTGCAAAACCCCGGGTTGTTACAACTTCTACCGCCTGAGCAACCGAATTGGACTTCAACAATACAATAAGTTTTCTTGACTGATTGTGCTCTGTAGATAGCATGGATAAGTCTTTAGAGTACACCCTTCATATAATCTTCTCTTTTATGGTATATAGTGTAGTTCATGAAGATTAGAAGTAATTCTAATCACAAATAAATTTGTGCTTGAAAGTGCGAGTGATTAGAACATGTTTATGAAAGCAAATGGCAGAGTTTTGGATCCCAAGAATATTAGAATAGAATCAAAGAATTAAGTTATTAAAACAACTAAATTCAAGGCTATATAGAGTTTAAAAGATTTAATTGTTCATGAAAAGTTTTGACCAAATGATACGGAAGCAACTGTTGGATTCAAAGTTATTTCTGTTCGTTAAAAGAAGGTAACCATTCAGAAAATAGCCGTTATGAATATTCAATCGACCGAGGAAAGAAATTCAGTCTTCTGATTATTTAAAAATTTTGAATTTTAAATTTTATTTTGAAAAGACACTTGGTTTAGTCGACTGAATGTGGTGGTTCAGTCGATTGAACCTTCAAACATACTTGTGCACCTGTGCATGTTTCAGTCGACTGGCAACACCTATTCAGTCGACTGAAACTGTGTTTTCTGCCATATTAGTTTCTTTTGAAAGCTTTTTGTTTGTAACTTAATATAAACAGTTTCTAAAGTGTGTATATGATTTTGAGTGTAATTTAAACCATGTGTGCATGCATATACAACTTAGGAGAGATTTTAACATTGACTAACTACTAAACTAGACTATAGACAAACCATTTATAAAATTTGAAACTTCTCTTTGAATTCTTGGTCTTCGATCCATTGTCAAGTAGAACAGTATCTTCTCCTGCAAATTTGGTTAGTTCATATAATATATGCTTGTATAGTTGTCACAATCAAAACATCAAAATACAAGTTTCTAACACTCTCCCCCTTTTTGGTGATGACAACTATGTGAGTTTTAAAAGTGTTGTAGAAAAATAATTGAAACTCCCCCTGAATAAATAATCTATCTATTGAATATCTGCATTTTTCTCCTCCTTTGTCATCAACAAAAAGGAATAACATGGTGAACTATGATAGTATGAATATAAGAAAACGTGGCATTTGAATAATAACAAGTAAAGTAGATAACATGGATAACATGCATAACAATGAAATTGAACAACATATACTTAATAAAAATCAAGAAAACAACATTAATTCAACAATAACAACATAAATAACAGTATTGAGACAACATAATAAAGAAAGAAATTATTGAAAATACATAAGCATAACATAAAAAAATGGACTAAACTTTCTCGTTATCAGATTCTTCCTCTTCCTCTTCCTCCTCCCCGGATGTTTTCCAAGTGAAAGGAGCAGGGGGATTTTCGACAATACTTGTGGAAGTAGAGCGGATGCAAGAAATTTTCTCCCAAATTTTATTTAAGAAGCCCTTGATGGAGTTGAGCTTCTTATTTGTCTTGACGACTTTTTTTATCGACGTTGACCAATCGTTGATTTAGCTTACTTTGATTCTGAGAGAGAGTGACTAGACCTTGCCTTAGAGGAAAGTCACCATGAAGCACTTGAATCTCTTCTTCTTCTTCGATTTGGTGGGGAGGTTGAGAGAAGGAGGAGCCGTTTTGTGTCTCATGGGGTTGTGGAATCCCTTATGCACAATTAACTGCCCATTGATGGAAGCTAATGATTTGTTGAGGTGGGAGGCATTTTGGAAAACCCATAAAACTTAGCGTCTTAGTGTTTAGTTCGCCAATGGTAGTAAAATCGGCATCGGGGATGGTTACTCCGAAAATTCATGAGAATCCGCATAATGTAGGCTCCGTAGAAGATGGTTTTGTAGCTCCTCTTGTGGTTGACCGTTAGAAATTCATCAAGAATTACTTTGACCCAATTGACATGTTGAGAGGAGTAGATGGAATAGAGGGGTTGAAGTCTCTTTTGTAGACTTTCTCATAGCTTCCGGTACGAGGTTGAATAGAGTGGATGAGTTAACGAAGAAGGATGCGTGCATTCGGTCGCATGGCGATAGACTTAAGAACGGTCATATCATCAAAGAGAAATAAATGCGAGACTTCATCTTGGTTGTCCATGTCGACCTCAATGTCTTTGATGTCGACTCCTTCGGTGTGACAATGGAGAATATAACCAAGACATTGGAGAGGAAGATAGAGGCGAACGCCGTAAACTAGTGTCCAAATGAAATCATCCTTGTTTCTTGGATCTTGGTGATCCAAGTTCATGTTGGCGAAGAAGAGTTTAATGTGGAGGGGGTAGAGTTTGACGTTATTGGCATCAAAAATAATCAAGCTTTCAAGACCGCTTGCTTCCGTAGTTTCTCGGATGGTGTAAGCGTTGAAGTCTGGAAAGTTGATGAAGGAACCATCGAAGATTCTTGAGCTTGTCATGACATTGAAATGGGTAATCACAGTTTCATTATGAAGCCATGACCTAATTTGGCTCTCGGATGGTTCGGCGGATGATTTTCGAGCTTATTTTGTTTTAGGTTCCATTGGATTTGAATTGATTTATGGAGATAAAATTGGATTGAAGAATAATAGGGGCTAGGGTTGGCTAGCAGAAATGAGGTAGGTTTTGAAATGAAGGAGATGAATATATAAGGTGGTTGAAAAAGTGTTTTCGGAATTGTGCAATCTTATTTTTAAAAACTAAAAAATAATGATTTAGTCGACTTAAAATTACAGGGTAGTCGACTGAATTACACAGAATTTCATCCCACATCTTTTTGCCTGAAAATTGCTAGATTCAGTCGACTTAGTATATTGGACCAGTCGACTGAAATCTGGAAATTTTCAAGTGTTCAAGAATGTTCAGTCGACTGAAAATAAAATCCAGTTGACTATTGTGCGGAAAATTTATCCTACAATAAATAGCCTAGAAAATCAACATTTCAGTTGACTGAAAGTTCTATGGCAGTCAACTGAATTACTGTATATATAAAAAATTTATATAGCAGTTTCAGTCAACTGGGCTGGTCGATTCAGTCGATTGATTCTGTTCTTTTCTGACTATTGACCTTTGTTCTTAAAGATATTGCTATTAAAAACTTAAATAATATAAAAAATTTATAAGTGTTAAGTGTTAATTTATCCTAAAACTTTATTTCAAAACATATAAAACATACAAATATACAAAATTTATTTCAAAACAATATACATAAAATCCTAGTTTCTATAAGAGTGTGAATCATCAGAGTGCGGTTAAACCTTCGTTACTTCTTATAATGGTTGAATTGGGGACCAAACATTACTACGTTCCCAGGACTTTGGTGACACTTGAGGATGTTGTGGGCTTCGTTCCCAAGAACTCGGTGGAGCTGGAGAATGTTGTGGCGACGGTTGATGTATGCACTGTTTTGATGACGACCCACAAAACTTTAACACGACTTGTTCCATAAAGCTTAAACGTTTAGCATTCACTTTCTGTTCATAGTACAGTTCGCGTTCCAGTTTCAGAGTCTCTCTCTAGTAGTGATGAATATCGTTAATTTTATCCTTCGTTGATGGAGGACCAAAACGTAAATTATGTTTAGTTCGTTTTCCGTGAGGATTATATCCAATATGATGTGTAGAAGATGGTGTAATTTTAACTGGAATATAAACATGAGATGATTTCTTGGAATGATTTGACGATTCAGAGGAAGGTGTGTTGAAAATAATGGATGATGATTTGATTCTTCCTATGAAGACATGTTGGTGTTTGTAAAAGAAATTAAAAAGAATTTAAGCTTAGAGAATGTATTGAGAGGAATGATGTGAAAAATAATGAAATAGGAGCCTTTATATATAGGTGTATACACTATTTCAGGTGAAATAAACTTGAGGAAGAAAAGCAGTATACGATTATGGCCAAACAAAAGTTTGACGTAAAAAAAGGATAAGAAATAAGAATCATATAGGTGATTTGAGGAAGATAGTACTTGGTATAACAAGAAACACTATAGCACAATGGAAAATCATATAACTACCTTACCGGCAACCTGAGTTCGAATGCCAGCAGCATTAGTTTTTGACAAAAATTTATTTTTTTAAAAACTTTTAAATATTTTTAATTTTAATTATAAATCATGTAAAGATATAATACCCAGTTCTCGACGTAATTTTATAAATATATTTTCATTTAAAGGTTTTGTAAATATGTCAGCTATCTGATTTTCTGAAGATACAAATTCTAATGAAATATTGCCTTTTTCTATATTATCTCTAAAAAATATGTCTTGTTTTTATGTGTTTAGTTCTAGAATGATTTATTGGATTTTTTGATAAATTTATTGCACTTGTATTATCACAGTAAATTGTTGAATTAGAGAGATTTATTCCAAATTCTTGAAGTGTTTGCTGCATGTAGATTACTTGAGCACATGCCAAAGCAGTAGAGATATATTCTACCTCACACGTCGAAAGTGAAACGCAATTTTGTTTCTTACTAAACCAAGATACTAAAGATTGTCCAATAAAGTGACAAGTACCACTAGTACTCTTTCTATCCATTCGACATCCTCCAAAATCAGCATCACTATATGATATTATTCAAAAGGACATTCTTTTGGATAAAAGAGACCGTAGTCTTTAGTCTTGCTTAAGTATCTCAAAATTCTCTTCATTGCCCACAAATGTGATTCTTTGGGATTTGCTTGAAATCGTGCACAGAAACAGACACTCATCATTATGTCTGGTCAACTAGCAGTTAAATATAGTAATGAACCAATCATGCTATGATAGAGTTCTTGGTCAACAATTTTGCCATTTTCATCTCTATCAGAATGTAATGTAGTACTCATAGAAGTAGGTTTAGCAGAAGTATTTTCCATACCAAATCGTTTTATGAGATATTTATAATATTTTTCTTGATTAATATAAATTCCATTTGTAATTGTTTAATTTGTAAACCAAGAAATTATAAAAGTTCTCCCTCGTGAGACATTTCAAATTCACTTGTCATAATTTCTGAAAATTCGTGGCAAAATTTTCTTTTGTGGAACCAAAAATAATGTTATCTACGTAAATTTGAATTATTAAAATATTATTTTTATCTTTTTTTATAAATAAAGTTTGATCTACTTTACCAATTTTAAAACTAGAATTAATTAAATAACTTTTAAGACGGTCATACCAAGTATCTGGTGCTTGTTTTAAACCGTATAAAGCCTTTTTTAATTTATAAACATGATCTGGATATTTTCGTGTGTGAACAAAGGTGGTTGTTCAACATATACATTTTCTTTTATAAAACCATTTAAGAAAGCACTTTTTACTTCCATTTGATGAAGTTTAAAATTACTAAAACATGCATATGCTAATAAAATACGTATAGCTTCTAGACGACCTACGGGTGCAAATGTTTCATCATAGTCTATTCCTTTTTCTTGATTATAAGCTTGAGCAACTAGTCTAGCTTTATTTCTAATGATATTTCCTTGCTCATCGGCTTTATTTTTATAAACCCTTTTTGTACTGATAACCGCTTGATTGCTTGGTCTAGGACTAAGTCCCAAACTTCATTAAATTCAAATTGATTTAGTTCTTCCTGCATAGCTATTATCCAGTAATCATCAATTGAAGCTTCTTTAAGATTTTTGGGTTAAATATTCGAAAGAAAAGCTATGTGACCCATTTGATTTAGTTGATTTCGTGTTCTTACGTTGGTATGAATTTTTTAAAAGTCTTGGTGGGGATCTTATATCATTATTATTTTGTAAATTGTTGTCTATATTGTTTTCAATATTTTCAAAATCATCACCTGAGTCAATTGATTTAGAAATAATTTATTTATTTTCTATTTTATGATTAACTTGAAATTTTCATCGAATGACACATGCAGTGTTTATTTGATTACTTTAGTTCTTTTATTTTAAATTCTATAAGCTTTTTTTCGTTTCGAATAACCAATGAATATTCCTTCATCAGATTTTGAATCAATTTACCAAGCTTATCTTTTGTATTTAATATAAAATATTTTGAACCAAAAACTTTAAAATATGATATGTTAGGTTTTCTTTCATTAAATAGTTCATATGGTTTATGTTTAGTTAACCGTCTAATGGAGACTCTATTTAAAACATAACAAGCAGTTACTATAGCTTTTGCCTAGAAATGTTTTAGTAGAGTACTTCCATTTAATAAAGTTCTAGTACATTCTTGAAATGTTCTATTATTCCTTTCTACAACTCCATTTTGTTGTGGAGGTCTAGCAATGAAAAATACGAATAATTCCTTTCTTATTACAATAATTTTCAAAAGATTCATTTTCGAATTCACCACCGTGATCGCTCTGAATATTTTTAATTTTTAAATTCTTAATATTTTGAATTCTTTTAGCAAATATTTTAAAATATTCAAAAGTATCACTTTTATTTTTCAAAAACATTGTATATCTTGAAAAATCATCTACTATTACAAAAACATATCTACTATGGTTTATAGATTGAACTTAAGTTGGTCCAAAAAGATCAAAATGTAATAACTCAAGAGGTTGTAATGTAGAAATCATTTTCTTTGATTTAAAAGAAGATTTTGTTAATTTCCCCAGTTGACAAGCATCACAAATATTTTTTACTTTAAAATTCATCTTTGGTAAACCTCTAACTAAATTATTCTTAGATAATTTGTTAATAACATAAAATTCATGTGAGAAAATCTTTTATGCCATAACCAAGGATCATTATCTTTGTCTACTAGACACATATTTGTGTTATGATTGACTTTCATATTTAATATATAAATATTTCTTTCTCAGGTTCCTTCAAATATAAGGTTATTATTTTGATAAAAATGTTGCTTTTACTTTCTGAAAAAGTTATGTTAAAACCTTTATCACATGGTTAACTTGTACTTAATAAATTATGTTTTAAATTTTTAACTAGTAAAACATTTGTTATAAGAGGTAAGTTAGATGTTCCTTCATTGCTCACATCGCCTTTGCCGATGATATAGCCTTTGGAATTATCTCCCAATGCGACAGATCCTCCATCCGAGTAGATAATGTTAGTCAGCATATCTTTATTTCCTGTCATATGTTTTGAGCAACCACTATCTAGTATCCACTTTCCTCTTTTCTTAGTTGGTACTTGGAAAAAAACATGAATGACGTTGGTACCCAAATTTTTATTGGGGTTCTAATAGTTAGATCTTAGGAAGCCAAATCCAAGAGGGTTTAGAGTTCCCTTTATAGGTAAAATCTTTATTTTTATGGACTGAAGATATAAAAGATTTTATATACTTGTTTTTGATTAGATAATTATTGGTTTTTGGTACCCAAATTTTTATAGTATTTGTTTTACTAATTTCTTTTTTGAGTAATAAACTTTGGTTTGTGTTTTTCATTTACAAAATTATTATGCAAATTGAAATTTTTATATGATATATCATTCTTCTTTGAAATTGTTTTTGAAGAATTTTTATATCCTAATCCATTCTTATTAGTAGTAGATTGAGAATTACTAATAATTTTAGAAAGATTTTCTATTCCTTTATTGAAATTAACTACATTTTTAGTGATATTCTCTAACTCAGTTTTAAGACTAGTATTATTTAATTCAAGAATTTTAACGTTCGATTTTAAATCAGGTTTTCTAAAGCTAATGTCATATTCTTCTCTTTTTGCACTTCTACTTCATTTTATAGCATAGTGAGTTGAGAAAAAGAAAAATATTCTTGTGTATTATAAAGTTCTTCTTCTAGAATTTTCTTTTCATCTCTTAGCATATCAACTTCTATTTCAGTTCTGTTTAGTTTTTCTAGTGCATCTTTATACTTTCTTTTATGTTCTTCGAGTTTACCTAGCAATTCTGAATTTCTATCAATTAAATCATTAAAAGTTAAATCATTTACGTCATTAGTTGAAGCCATAAAGCAGACGTTGACTTATTCAGTATCGCTGTCTAAGTCACTGCCTGATGATGAAGATGATTCTGAATCATCCCATGCAACAAAAAATGCTTGCTTATTTGTACTTTTCCTTCTTATTCTTGAATATATCTTTCTTTCTATCAAGACAGTCTTTCTTTATGTGACCCTTCTTATGACATTCGTAGCATTCAAGATTTGAGATTGGCAATTTACTGGAGTTGTCTTTTCTATTGTTTCCAAACTTCTTGTTCTTTCTGAATTTCAAAAACTTTTTGAAATTCTTTGCGATTAATGCCATGCCATCTTCATCTGAATTCGAATCTTCTTGTTTATCTTTGAATGAAATATTCTTTTTGTCTTCTTCTTGATCTCGCTTAGTCTGCAAATTCACTTCATATGATATAAGATTTCCAATTAACTCTTCAAGTTTGATGGTAGAAATGTCATGAGCTTCTTTAATAGCTAAGAATTTTCATTCCCATTCATCTATTAACAAGTTTAGAATTTTAGAGACAATGTCAAAATCTGAAATTTTTTCTCCTAGTGCTAATAATGAATGATGTATGTCTTGAAATCTCGAAAACAGGTCATTTATAGTTTCATCTGGTCTTATTCTAAAATTTTGGAATTGTTTTTTAAGCATAGAAATGTTGCTTTGTTTAACTTTGTTAGTTTCTTCATGTGTGACTTTAAGAGTTCTCCAAATTTCTTAAGCAGTTGTACACATGTAACTCTAGTAAATTCATTTTTGTCTAATGTAAAAAATAACATATTCATAGCTTTTTCATTCGATGTAGCATCTATCTTTTGTCTATTTGACCATTCCGCAAAAGGTGTAGTGGGAATAGTGTATTCATTTTGAGTAATATTCGAAGTATCATATCCATTTGCTTGCATAAAAGTTCTCATTCGAGTTGACCAATAATTATAATTCAAGCCATTAAATAGTGGTGGTCGTGCAGTGGATTGACCTTCAACAAAACTTGTGTTATTTTTATTTTCCATATTATCTATGTATCAAATAATGGTGTTATTATTAAATGATGGCCTTGCTCTGATACCAAATGAAAGTGACGCTATGGATCGTAATATGGAATATAATCTAAATTATCTACTAGTGTAGAGTATGAATATATAAAAAGTAAACAGTAAAGTAAATGACACCAGGGATATTTATACTGGTTCGAACTCTCGTTCTACATCCACTCCCATATTCCTTTGGAATTTAACTCTCAACCCTCTCTTAACCCAAAGGAATAGGTATTACACCGCCTGAGTAACCGAACAGAACTTCTACCGCCTAGACAACTGAATAGGACTTCTACCGCCTAAGCAACCGAACAGGAGTTCAATAATACCATAAGTTTTCTTGAATGATTGTGCTGTGTAGATAGCACAAATAAGTGTTTAGAGTACACCCTTCCTATAATCTTCTCCTTTGTGGTATATAGTGTAGTTCGTGAAGATTGGAAGTAATTTTAGTCACAAATAAATTTGTGCTTGAAAGTGCGTGTAATTAGAACACGTTTATGAAAGCAAATGGCAGAGTTTTAGATAGCTAGAAAATTAGAATAGAATCAGAGAATTAAGTTATTGAAACAACTAAATTCAAGGCTATATATAGAGTTTAAAAGATGTAATTGTTCGTGAAAAGTTTCGGCCAAAAGATATGGAAGCAACCGTTGGATTAAAAGTTGTTTCTATTCATTAAAAGAAGGTGACCATTCAGAAAAATAGCCGTTATGAATATTTAGTTAACTGAGGAAAGAAATTCAGCCTATGAATATTTAAAAACTTAGAATTTAGAATTTTATTTTGAAAAGACACTTGGTTCAGTTGACTGAATGGGGTGGTTCAGTGGACTGAACCTTCAAACATACTTGTGCACCTGTGCATGTTTCAATCGACTGACAACACCTATTCAGTCGATTGAAACTGGTGTTTTCTGCCATATTAATTTCTTTTGAAATATTTTTTTAGTAACTTAATATAAACAATTTCTAAAATGTGTATATGATTTTGAATGTAATTTAAACCATGTGTGGACGCATATACCACTTAGTAGTGATTTTAACATTGATTAACTAATAAACTAGACTATAGATAAACCATTTATAAAATTTTATACTTTTCTTTGAAATCTTGGTCTTCGATCTATCATCGAGTAGATTAGTATCTTCTCCTGAAAATTTGGTTAGTTCATATAATATATACTTATATAGTTGTCACGATTGAAACATCAAAATACAAGGTTCTAACAACAAACATTACCCGAGATCAAAATAAAGAGGTCGAATCATTGGCAAAGTTTGCTAGCACCGGGCATGCACTACAAATGGGCTTATTTCCAGTCAAAGTACTAGAAGCTTCGAGCATAAACCAAAAGGAAATCGAATGGGTACTAGGGATGGAGCCTGAGAAGGAGTCGTGGATTACTCCGGTTAAAGATTATTTGCTATGGGGAGTCCTTCCTGAATGGAAGAATGAAAGACGACAAATCCTGCGCAAAGCTTCTTGATATATCATTTAGGAAGGAGTCTTGTAGAGGAAGGATTTTTTCGTTCCCTTGCTCAGGTGTATCGCTCATGATGAGATAAAAGAAGTCCTAAGGTAGTTCATGAAGGGTAATGTGGCGATCACACAAGGAGGCAAACCCTAACAAAGAAAGTACTCCGTTATGGGTATTACTGGCCAACTGTCACCCAAGACACTGCTGAGTACGCTAAGCGATGCGACAAGTGCCAGATGTATGCAAAAGTTTTGAGAGCTCCACCGATGGAAATTATACAAATGGTTGGTCCATGGTCATTTACCATATGGGGCATTGATATTATCGGTTCTTTACCAATCTCTAAGGGTGGTGCGAAGTATGCATCTTAGCAATTGATTACTTCACCAAATGGGCTAAAGTATAACTTTTGACCATAATCACAGCAAAGAAAGTAATCAACTTCATCGTTTGGAACATCTTCTGTCATTTTCGCCTTCTACGAACCATTGTAATTGATAATGGAACCCAATTCGACAGTGCTGAATTCAATGACTTCTGCCGTTAGCATCATATTAAAAAGAGATTTTCGGCAGTTGCTTACCCTCAAGCAAATGGACAAGTTATAGCTGTGAACAAAATCATAATGTCCATTTTGAAGAAACATTTGGGAAAGGCTAGAGGAAAGTAAGTGGATGAACTCGCAATAGCATTATGGACTTATAGAACCACCACAAGTCCGCGATTGGCCATACTCCCTTCGCCCTTTCTTACGGCGAAGCCATCATTTCAATTGAACTTAAAGTCCCTTCTCATTGAGTGACCTAATACGATCCCAGAACGAATAGAGATCTCCTCTTAAAATCCCTAGACTTGGTAGATGAGAAGCCGAAGAAGCTGATTTGAGGGCAGCTGCACATCGACACCGAGTCGCCCCACACTACAAAATTAAAGTCTGACTAGGACATTTGAAATTAGCGATCTTGTTTTGAAATGGGTTTTTCCTATCCCATCACACATAAATTCTACTTGGGAAGGAACGTACGTCATTAAACAGAGGCTTGGATAAGGAACTTTCAAGCTAGCGACTATTGATGGCATCACGCTCCCAAGCACGTGGAATAGCGATCATTTAGTCTATTTCACTTAGTTTATTCTTTTTCATTCAGTTGTACTTGATTTTCGAATTTGCTTTAGCATTTGATTTTCCAGATATGTATTAAGAAAAATTATGTCATTTCTTTCCATTTGGCAAATAAAGTTTGAAATTTCCTTTATATCTGTGATTGTTGTAACATTGCATATTAGTTATGATACCCGACTAACTAATATTGACATGTTTGAGAGGGTTCCCAGAGTTAGGAACTAATCGATTACACAAGTTCACGATTGGACTAAATAAAATGAATGTGATCCGACCGTTCATTCAATGATTCTTGCTCAAAACTGGATAGGTGGAGTACCTAACGAGAAATGGATGTGACTTGACCAACTAATAATCAAAGTAATCCCACCGAGAGATAGGACAGACATGAATCAAAGAGCGGTCATAACATGATTGATCCCTCTCCAAGTTGAACCTTGGGCTCGGGGGCAAATCAATCGATTAAGGAAAGTACGGTTTGACTATTTTTCAAAATAAATCTAAGTCCCCAAAGTGTGGACTGGAGTATAGACATAAAATAGGTGATATTCGACCACCCGCCAACTAACACTTATCCTCAGAGTGCGGATATGAGTATAAACAAATAGATGAGTACAGTTCAACCACTCACTATTCCATAAACTCCGACTTGAAACTAACAAGAGGAGTTTAAATTTACCAAGGATGGAATTTGACCATCCACCATCTAACTCCTCTAACCCGAGACTGGGGCCAGAAGTATAATCACATAAGCCGCTAAATTCAACAGTGCAGCACTGGGGCTCAAACCTAGTGTTTGGTACAACTTGAGGCCAAGACCAAGTGGTGGCATTAAGTAAAATTAACGAATGATTTTCTAAAACAACGTGCAACGAGTTATAAGTACATTGAGTGGAAAAGTAATAGCTCCACTACTCAAAAAAATTCGCACAAGATTTCAATAGAAAATAAAGAACTTTTACTTACACATTACTGATTGCTTCTATTGTCTTTGATTTCCAGAGATCCTTGTCTTGCATGAGACTAAAAACTGAAAGCTTTTAAAACTTGACACTTTGAAATTGGAATGGACTTCAGAGATTACTAGTGAAAGATGCTTTATTTTCTTTAAAAACTGAAATGCTTGAATTGATTCCAGGCTTGCATTTGTGAATAGCCTTGCTTAGGCTTTTGAAATGATTTTTGTGGTATGCTATTGTCATACTAAAGAAGAGAAACTTTAGGTTGTTTTCTTGCTTTGCATTGTTGAAATGAATCGAAATGAAAAGGGGACTTTGATATAAAGAAAACAAATGTAGGCTGAAAGTTGTATTAGTACAAAATTTGATCAGAGATTTTTTTAGTATGGAGGCTGAAATGAAACATTTGGGTACAAGCATTTATTAGCAATGTCATATATCCCCTTCTTCATTTAATTCATATGTACTTAGGATAGTTTTATATATTTTCCTTGTGTCTTTCAGCCTTGCATACATATCTACATGCTTACAAGATTATTCTTTATTTTATTTTGTTCTAAACTTACTCTTTCTTGCCTGCAAAGCTTCATTTCTATAGTACAAATATTTTTACTTTGTTTTAACTTGTGTGTATTTTATTTTGTTTGCCTGCAAAGCTTCATTGCCAAGGTACATATATTTATTTTACTTTGCACAACTTGGATATATCTTATTTTAACTTGTTACTTGTATATAGATATGGTTATAGTTGGTATATTTTACTTGCCTGCAAATCTAGATACGACTATAGCACATATATTTATTTTACTTTGACTTATTCCTTGCATACATAGGATGATAGCATATACATATTACTTGCCTTACTTAAGCTTTAATAAAGTTGTTATATTTATTTTTATGTTAGTTTGTGAATTTAATCCTATTTTTACATGACTATTTATTTATTTCTATTGATAAACTTAATGTATTAAACTAGTGTATATTTTTCTATTTTAAACTTAACTTACCAAACATTTTATTTATATTTATTTATTTATTTATTTTATTTTTACTTATGTTAAATATGTTTATATATATTAATACTTACATTTAAGACCATATATTTGTTTTATATCTATATTCAATATTGACAAGATTTATTTCAATTTTAAACATTATTACTAAAATTACATCAAATTATTTTATAGATCAAAGGTGAATAGGTAGAGCTTATTAAAATTTAAGATATATTTTATTGTAATTAAATTGGAACTCTTTTTATATTTAAATCCTCAAATTATAATTTTCTTCTAACTACGCACATATATATACATTTAAATAACATTTATTAAACTAGAAATAATAGGACTATTTAAATCTATTTATAAAATAACACAGATTAAATTTGTAACTAATTATTCTGATTTAAAATCAATGTATAACCATATTTTAAAACAACACATTATCAATTAATTGGTTATTTATATTTGAAAACAAAAATATAATCAATTTTAAATAATTTAAATAAGAGATTATCACATTTTAAATTCCTCGAAATTCCGGGATGTCACAATAGGAATCCAAATTTCATGTCAATCAGACTTGCAGTTTGGTCGTGTGAAACAGAAACACATAGAAATTTATTTAAGTAAATTTAATTAAAATAACTCGATTCAAAAACCTATCTTCCAAATACGATGGAATTGGCTCTCGATACATATTCTATTGTGTTCGGAATAGGGGTAAAACATTTGAACGCCAGGCGGAATGCTTCATTTGTAGTTTGAAATATATTCGGATGAATAGTGATTATATAGCCCATAAATAGATGACCAACATTCACTAAACCCTAGCCCAAAATAGGCCAGTCGCCACTTATAATTCAATGGCCTAGAATATTTCTATCTTCTTGCTCAATTTCCTCTCAATCCGTAAACAATTAGCTGAAACTTCCAACTAAAAAATGAAGAGCTCGTCGAGCTTGATGTATCCAACGCTGATGATGGGTTTTCAAGCAACGACGTGGCGGCGATTAGTGTTCGAAGGCGCAACCTTCATCAGTGATTTTCTAGCGATCGACGGAGCTGCTGGAGGCCGCACTTGGCATGAAGGTCGGGGGGTAGGCGCTTCATTTGGCAGTGGTCGATCAACCTCTACTGGCTCATGGTTGGAGCGGCCATCAAAAACGCGTGTAGGTAGATGGTTTTGGTTAAACTGGGAGCGAACGTGATGAAGGAGAAGAATATGGGCAGTTTGGATCCTCTGATGATGGATTGAACGACCACGATTGAATAGGTTAACAAAAAATAAAAAGAATTTGTAAATTAATTATTTAAATTCGTGTAAACTTATAAATGTCATAACTTCTTCATACGAGGTCGAAACTGCACGAAACAAGTTGTGTTGGGTTCGTATCTGAAAATAATATGCAATGGAGCTGGACTGGGATTTATTTGAGTTAGCGAAAATTTTGGTTAAATTCATATGTCTGTTCGTTTTTAATCCGAATAAAACGCCGCAATGTCTACTACAAGCAATGTAAGTAAAACTCACCTCTCTGGCTCGCTTATATTTTATATAAGTGAGAATAAATTGTATATATATGCTATGATGGTTGTTTGGATGTATATTATATATATATATTGGTATTTGGATATATTCCCGCATATTTTAGAGGATGAGACCCTAAACGTTCCCGTGTGTGAGTGGATGACCCTTTATACGCGCGTTTGCCTCGAAGCAGACATTGTACATATTCCCATATGCATATTTGATGCAGGTTACAGGTTGGAGGGATCCAACAGGATTCCTCACTATTGTTGATTATTTATGTATGCATATTGATTTACATGTCCTAACTTGTGATATTTTATGTAGGGGAACAGATTGGAGGGAACCAACTGGATTCCTCATTATCGTTGATTATTATTCATATATATGTGATGTATGATATGTTTGGATGCCATGTTTGTTGAATTGGATGTTTATCCCCTTATTTAGTGCTTTAGCAGCATTGGGCCATATTTTCAGTATTTTGAAATGCTATAAAAGTGATTTTGGTATAAAAGTGATTTTTAAGTGATTTCGAAGTATTTGTGTTTTATGATTATTTTAGAACCATTAAAAGGAGTTTAGCTTAAATAAATGAAATATATGATTTTTGTTATCTTATATTTACAGTTTTTATGTAATGTTTGTAAATTAGACTTTTAAATAGATTTTATATAAAGGATGTATAAAAGTAAATTTTTTATAAATTAAGTAATTGATATTTGAAAATATAGTTTTATAAATATTTATGAAATCTACATTAATAAAATTTGCATATATGAACATCTTGTGATTAGAATTGCACAGTTTGACTATCAAATATTTCATAAAAATAATTGAAAAGTGAGAAATTAGTTAAAACTTGATAATTAAATTTGGGTAAAATAACTAAATGCCTATTTATAAATATTTATCAAGGAATAATAATGTTTATTTATTATCATTGATTGATTGGATTTATTTGATATAAAACTTGAAGTACAAATACCTTGTGAACTTAGTTTCACGGTTTGACTATAAGGTATTTAATAATAATAAATCGTGTAAGGTTAAGAATTTAGTTATGAGCATGTTTTACAAATTCACCATTTTGGACAGTAAATAATCCTTTAAAATAAATGTCCAGTGGCAATATATTTAAATGGAGTATTTTCTAAGTGTTGAAAATAAAATGATTTATGAATATGCTTATTCCGTTGAGATAAGTATATGAAAATGTTTTCCAATTATTGAATATTTGTGAAGTTTGTGAGTATGTATCTTTTTATAGATATTTGGAGTATATATATATATATATATATTAAAAGTGATTTGGGTTTATAAGAAGTATAAAAGGGCTTAATAATTGCTTTAGTACTAGATTATGCCTAGTGACTAAGTTTCGGTTCCTTGACTTGATGTGGAAACCGATTATTTGTGAACTTAGCACATGGCCAATTGTGTAGGCTGGATTATCATTTGTGTTGAGGATGTTGATTCATGTAGTGCGGAATATTACTCCAATCTATCGAGCTTCCTTCTTGGTTGAAGGATAGCAAGTTGAAAGTTGGAACCGTGATAAGTCTACGAGACTTGGTTTCTGTATGAGGTTAAGAGCCACTTTTCGATATTGGTGCGGAGAGACCGGGATCAGATTTATCAAAAACCACTCTGGACCAATGAATGAGTTCGGAAGTGTAGATGTTTGATGATGATTTATGAAGACCGAAGATCTTCATAGCATAAGGACTGCTTGTTGACATGCTCTAGGTCGCTCCCATTATAGAGTTATTTATAGCAGTGATCTCCTCGTTGTGGAGATTTTTCGGATTGCAAGGACTACTCGCTACTAATGGTAGTAGGAGAGTGCCTTTGGTTTCGTTCAGTCCCAGAAAGAACTTGTATAGATGTTTTTTGACATTGTATTCTAAATCACATTTGAGTAGATTCTATAAACGTACATCAATCGGTGACAGAGAAGGCAACATCACTTAGCTTAACACCCTTTTCCGAGACATATGAGCTCAGGAAGTTATACTTCTCTAGAAATCAGTTATGTGACGTGGAATGACAATATGGCATTCAGAGATGTGATATGTGATATGTGAAAGGTAATCGTAGCCTCACGAGTCTCACACCCCGGTTATGATGGGATACTATGTGGTCAGATGTATGCTCACATTTCGGATAGTAGTGATTTGGGTTACCAGATGTTCTAGGTCCTAGGTTACTAGATACGTCTGGGCCTTATGGCGGAGATACACAATGTCCGAGTCCTTGGATGTTATTCGCGGATTGTATCCCTTTTTAGCCATATTTGCTGATGTTTAGCGGCATCTGAGTCTTGGACATAAGCCGTGGATACAGATTGATCTTTACACTAGTTTCCTATCATGTTGGAAATCCAATTCCAATACATACCTGCCATATTGTTTTGTATAGCCTTAAATGATTAGGCCCAGAATTTAATAATGGTAACAATTTCAGATATTTGCTATTATTTGTGAAATAGAAACTATTATAATATGTAATGATTTGATATAAAGTGTTTTGGTTATCGTAGGGTAAAAACCCATCCGTGTTTATGTGTATGCGTTTCTTATGATATACCTTTCTTTTGATAAAAGAACGCTTTGATAAATTTAAAATAAATTCAGTCGAGTGTCTTTTCTCACGCTTACCAGATTGATCCAGGCATTATTCCCTTCCAAAGGTCGGGTCATACCGAGTATATTTACAGGTTCATAGTTGGTGCTTTGAAGATTCAGCAGGAGAGCTAGAAGTCTTCATATCGTATTCCCGTATATTTCTATTTTCCGCTGCATTGTTGTTGTAAATTATCAGCATTTGTGAGGACAGGTAATGATAATTGTCCAAGCTAATAATTATTTATTCATGTGCTCTGATTGATGTATGTATATTGTAGTTTCTCTTTTGTAAAGATTATTCATCTATATTATATGTTATTCCGCTGTGATGTGAGATTCTGTATTGTTCTATTTGGTTTCTTCTTCTCTCTTTCTTCTCTTCTCTTCTTCTCTCTTCTTCCTTTCTCTTGACTTTCCGTCATTTTGTGCTTTTTGGGTCGGACATGTGTAGTTTATTGTCGATTCAAAGGGTATGGATTTGCGGGTCGTCACAATTGACTTTATGATCTCTAATATTTATTGTATATTGTGTATTGTTCAATCCCGGAGGCATGCATGTTTTTTGCTTTATGTTGATACTATGTATGTATAGGTGAGCTATTTATTCAATGTTTTAACACCAATGTTAGTCCAAGGGAATTGTAACAACCATGTTCTAAAGATGTAATATTAAACTAATTTGATTAAATAGAAGTGTTTGAATTCAAATTTGATAATTATTATACTTGGAATCAAATTATTATGATTATTTGGTTTTAGGCATATTTCTATTAAGGTTTTTTTAATTATTAAGGCATATATTTATGATAATGGAATTATGAAATGGTGATTTTTATTGGTATGCCTTATTAGGATTATTTAGTTTTAGGCATATTTTTATTATGGCTTATTTTAGTGTTAAGCCATCTATTTATGACATTAGTATCTCACCTTTTTATTATATATAGTCTGACATATTCATTTTTATAATTCTCGGGTCAGACTGAGACTCTATAGGTACAGGGACTTGTTGACTTTTAGATTTGTGCTAGACTGGAGTAGACTATTTTGACTGTTTTAGGTTACTTCATCCTTGTATATATTGACACTTAGGAGGATATGTCATGTATGTTATTTAGTAGTCCCTGTGTATCTGATACAATTTTTTGGATGTGATGTATATATTATGTAGGCCTGGTACTAATATTTTGTAGACTCGCATTTTATTATATATATGATGTATATTATTCCGCTATGATATGTGACTCTGATTCTAATTTATCTGTATTATATACTCTTCTGAACATTTTTAATCGGTGTGTTTATTAATTTGTATTAATGTTGTACTAGTCAAAATTTTCAGTTCAGATCCTCAAAAGGTAACAAAGACGTGTCAGTGTTAGTACAAAGATATATTCACATTCGATCATCTGTAACCAGCCGTATTCTCTGTGTTATTAAACGACATTAATTGTAATGTTCTTTAATAATATGGGTATAACGGTGGTGTCCTTAGATGAATATTCACGCCCACATTCTTCATATAATCCAACAGTATTACTCAGTAATACCCTTGGATAATATGGGCATAAAGGTGGGGTGTTTCATTTTTTGTATCAGAGCAAGTTCAGAACAATGCATCGTATATAAGAGTAACGAGTCTTGACCTTAGACCGACATAAAGTCAATGTACCCGAGGGTATGTTTGGTAGTTATACTACATTAAAGTAATAGTAGAGTATACAATGATTACCGAGGTAATTATCTAGGGACGTATTGGTTATTTTTCCTACTATATATATATATATATATATTTCTTATCTCTACCTCTTCTTTGTGTTATGTCAGAGTGAAATGGAAGTTGTTAAGGGAGATGTTGAAGTAAGGAGTGGTTGTGTAACATTTCGATCTTTCGGCGCTCGAAAGTCGACATCAATACAACCACTGTAGCAACTGCCGAACTATCGAATGCCAAAACCAAATTGTTAGGGTTAAAGAAGAAGAGTGTAACAACCCGGGATTTGCATTACCAATTAATAAATAAAAGTTAGGATTTTTATTTATTTTAATGAAGCATAAAAGGATTTGGAATAACAAAATTTATTTGAAAAAAGGCTATTTTAATTAAATGGGAAATATGGGATTTTAAAATGAGGATAAAATGTTATTTTTGGAAAGTTAAATATTTTAGGAGAGATTTTAAAATGGGTTTGGTTAAGAAAAATGAGTTTTATAAACATATATGAACACTTAGACTAATTTTTGGAAACATGTAAATAACTCTCTTCTTATTGGGTTACTAAACCTAGCCCAATAACCCACCCTAAACCTCCTCTATAAATTATCTCAAACTCTCCTAACCTCATTCATTCATCCCTAATCAAAACCCTAATCATTTCCTAAAGCTTCTTAACAAAAATGGCCTCTATCTTCATCTCCTTCTAGTTTTAGCTTATGCAAGTCATTCTATGCAAAGGTAATGCAAATACCCACCTCAAATCAGTTTTTATATCTTTCTAATTTCTGAAATTTAATTGGTAACACTTGATTTGTTGTGTTGCATGAATATCAAAGCTTGTTGATTATCATTTCTTCCATTTGGACATTGCACACAAGTTGCTTGCTATAATGGTTGAGGTAAAATTGCTAGCTAAATCCTTTTTTCTACTTGATGCTTCTATAGTTTTCGTTTTCGAATTGTAGCTGAAACGAAATCAGGCATAACTTCTTCATTTCTCATCCGTTTTTTAATCGGGTTTTTTTTTTGCAAATTAGATTCAATAAGGAACACTTTTTGTTCAGTGAGTTTTCCATAATTTTGCCATTTAGATGACCTGAAATGCGTTCAAAGACAGAAGACCAATTCTGTCTTTAACAAGTTATCTTGAGTTTCAATCTGATATTGTTTTGCAGGTATCTCTCTCGTTTTTGATCCGAATTAGATAATTTTGGATGTTCCGGAAAGCTTAAAACATATTATACAATTTTTGTTCAGTGAGTTTTCCATAATTTTTCCAATTAGATGAGCTGAAATGCGTTCAAAGAAAGAAGACCAATTCTGTCTTTAACAAGTTATCTTGAGTTTCAATCTGATATTGTTTTGCATGTATCTCTCTCGTTTTTGATCCGAATTAGATAATTTTGGATGTTCCGGAAAGCTTCAAACATATGTTACAATTTTTTTTCAGTGAGTTTTCCATAATTTTGCAATTTAGATGACCTGAAATGCGTTCAAAGACAGAAGACCAATTCTGTCTTTAACAAGTTATCTTGAGTTTCAATCTGATATTGTTTTGCATGTATCTCTCTCATTTTTGATCCGAATTTGATAATTTTGGATGTTCCAGAAAGCTTAAAACATATGCTACAAATTTTGTTCAGTGAGTTTTCTGTAGTTTTGAGCCTAATTAGGTCAAAAATTGATTTTTCTACTATCTTCCCGAGAGCGATACACATATTAGCTCTGTGGATGAAACTGAAACTATTTTGGTCATAACTTTTGAGCCGCTAGTCGGAATTTGACGATTTTGGTCTCATTGGAAAGATGGAGTTATGAACTCCATATCTAGAAAGTTTGGTTATCGTCTGAGTTCATTAGACATTTCGAATTTCCTGTCAGAGTTGAACCCAGATCGTTGTGCAAAACAGTGCATTTCATGTTTCTGTGTCCGACTTTGGAACGTCGCTACGCCTTCATTTCAAGTCGGAATCGAGTAATTCTTTTTGCGTTCTGAAGTAGGAATGTCGTACTATGTTCCTACTAATTTCATGCCATTTGGATTCAGTCTGATGGTCCGAATAATTTTCCGAACTTGGGTTCGCGTCAGTTTTGGACTATTTTCCAACACTTAGAATATTTTCAGTGATTTTCTGGTTTTATCGATTTCTTTGAAATTTGTCTCTGGATTTTGTACACGGGCCTTATAAAAAGGTTTTAAAAGGATTTTTCGCTCCGAAATGGCTTTCGAAATTATTATATAATATTATTTTTAATTAGTAAACTATTTACTCCATAATAGGAGAGTTTTCAAAAGCCGTTTTAAAGTGTTCTCAAAATCAATTATAAATCCGTTTCGAACCATTATTTTCTATAATAAAAATCTCAAACTCACTTTTTAGCACGTCGAGCAAAGTGGAAAGGTGCTTAAACAGTTAGGAAATCTCCGGCCTATGGAACCATGTGTATTTTCTTTTTGGTTAATCCCCGACCTATTCGATTGATCGTTTTGACCTTTGGATCTAGTTTACCGATGATATGGGGTGGACTTTTTATTGTTTGGAGTGTGAGCTTGCTATTGGTTAGTAAACCGTTTAGTGCGAACGTGGGGTATGGGACTCATTGTTAACACTTTACGGGTTCCTCTCCAAGAAGTTTGTGACACATTAGCCTCTGGGCGGCCAGTACTGGACCTCTGGGTCACCACGCCTCTGGGCAACCATCTCTGGACACCTGTTCTATGGAGCAGTTTCTTTTTCGGCATGTGCCTCTGGGCCTTTATCCTTTTGGGAAGGATCTTGTCGTCTCGCGCGTTCCGCATCTGTACGAGTGATCGATCACAACTCTATAGTACTTGGCAATAACGACTCCGGTCGGTGCACGTGCTATACTTGTATTATCTGATGATTTCTTTTTATATCCATTTGAGTACCGCCATTTGGTGTTGGTTCTATGGAACCATACGATGTAAGTGCGATTACCTTGTGGATTCACAGTGTCTTTGGGCACTGCTTTTCAATGTTTGATTTCATTGACTTTTCAGTATATGCCCATTGCTCTTTGGAGCATCGATCTTTGCTTGGGCATTGATTACAGACTCCGGTCACTCTTGGGATTATTGCCTATGGGCAACTTTTTATAGCTTTGGCTACGCCGATGATATGAGGCGATTTTATTTATTCAACACTTTGGTGCTGATATTCTCTTTGGAGATTTTTACTGTTGATTGATGATTAGGGACCGTCATTATATTCATGTGGTCCAAAATACTCTCCTCTTAGGAAAGTACAACTTTATTTATGTACCGCGTTATTATATATCTCAGTTATTATTGATTATTTAGCTAGCCTGACCCGAGTGTTTTCGCTCGGGTCAGACCGAGTTGTTTCAGGTTAGGTCTCTGGACTTAGCTTTCTGTGCTTCCGCTTGGACATTATCTGCTATGCTGATAGATAGCTCTTTATATTTGTCCACTATTTTGATACTCTGATTATTCAGTCTCTTATGTACATATCTTTGACTCACATGTGTGAGCGGTGGCTTTGTACCCACCTTTTTGATATTTGGATCTGTATTGACGATGTATTGTTCTGGGATTTTATATCTGTTATGCGATTCTGTTCTGTGATGTTTTATCATTTATTACTATGCTTGTTCTGATAGTTCTTTAGCCATTGTAATTTCGTTATAAATATTTATTGAATATGTCGAACCACTTGGAAAAAAAATATAGATACCATCCCTTCGACGTATTCAGTAGATAGTTATAGCTTGATTACAAATGGTCGCTTCCACTATACTCTATTCTCCGCTTTAACAGACAGTATTACTCCCATAATACTCTTTGTTACAGTGGGTCTTAGAGTGGGGCGTTACAGCTTGGTATCAGAGCCAAGGATCAGAATTAAGCATAACAAACACAGAACATACACGTAGTACAATACGTTATAATACGATCCAAATTGAACTTATCCACCTTTAGATAAATAAGTTAGGAATATGTGTAGGAATCTATTATATTCCGTAATATTCCTTAATGAATTATCTATCTTTGAATCGTGCTTAACTAAATCTACCGATCATATGTTCGAGAGTATCCCAAACCTCTCTATTGCACCTTCTGCAAGAAGGCGGGACACAGGATCTTCGCTTGTCCTATTGCTCCAGCTAGTGCCAAGCCTGGCAGGCTTAATGCTGCCAAGGCTCCTACCACTTCTGCTCAGCCTAAAGGTACACATCCTTCCGTTCTTGAAGGCTCTATTTTATTTCATGGTAGATCTTTTAGAGTTCTTTTTGATACGGGTGCCTCTCACTCATTCGTATCAAAGGAACTAGTTGATACTTTATCTTTGGATGTTACTTGTTTGGTTTCTTCACTAAGGATTGTGAATCCCATCGGCGGATCCATGACCCTTAGCTTGCTCTGTGAGGATATAGATATTGATCTTTGTGGATTTTCTTTCCGTGCGAATTTGCACGTTATGGAGTATTTGGGCTTTGATATGATTCTTGGCATGGATTGGCTCATTCAGCACGACGCCAAAATTATTTGTTCGGAGCGGATATTATTCATTCATCACCCTGACTTGTCCTCTCCATTAGCTATTGTTCTTCAAGATGTTGGGCTTTCTGATGTTACTTTATTTTCTATGGATTCACAAGATGATGAGGTGGACATATCTCGTATTCCAATTGTTCGGGATTTCCCCGATATATTCGAGCCTGTATCAGGCCTGCCGCCAAAGTGGGCCATTGAGTTCCGCATCGATCTCATTCTAGGCTCCCACCCAGTTGGGCGTCCTCCCACGAGGATGTCTACTAAAGAGAATGAGGAACTCAGGAAGTAGTTAGTAGAGCTTGAGGCGAAGCAGTTCATTTAGTCCAGTTCTTCGCCATGGGGTGCTGCTGTGGTCTTCGTTATGAAGCCCGATGGCTCTCTTAGGCTTTGCATTGACTATCGCAAGCTTAATGAGTTGACCATCAGAAATCGTTATCCATTGCCACAGATAGACGATATGTTTGATCAGTTGAGCAGTGCGAAGGTCTTCTCTCAGCTCGACCTTGCCACCGGATTCCATCAGCTACGAGTCGCCGAAGATAGCATTCCTCTTATAGCATTTCGCACTCGTTATGGTTCTTTTGAGTGGTTGGTCATGCCGTTCGGCTTGGCGAACGCTCCGGCTTTCTTTGTCGATCTTATGAATCGAGTATTCCCGGAATACATAGATAGATTCGTTCTGGTTTTCATCGACGATATTCTTATTTATTCTAGATCCGAGGTAGAGCATGCTCATCAATTGCGGATCATCTTGGATACTCTTCGTCAGCATCAGCTTAAGGCCAAGCTCTCCAAGTTCCAATTTTGGATGAGCAAGGTCAAGTTCTTGGGCCATATTGTATCATCTGAGGGTATTTCTGTCGATCCTGCCAAGATCGAAGCTATTCAGAATTGGAAGCAGCCCGAGAACGTTCATGATATTCGCAGCTTCCTTGGTCTGGCGGGTTATTACCGTCGATTTATCAAGGATTTCTCTCGTGTTGCACTTCCCCTCACGACTTTGACTCGTAAGGGGGTCCACTTTATTTGGTCTGATAAGTGTGAAGTTTCTTTTCAGCGATTGAAGGAACTTCTCACTCATGCTCCTATCCTTGTGGTTCCTGAGAGTAACCAGGATCTTGTTGTTTACACCGACGCTTGTGGTAGCGGCCTCGGTGATGTGCTTATGCAAAAGGATCGGGTGGTTGCTTACGCTTCTAGGCAGTTACGTCTGAATGAGGTTCGCTATCCTACTCATGATCTTGAGTTAGCTGCTATCGTCTTTGCCTTGAAGACATGGCGTCATTATCCATCAGGCGAACGCTTCACTCTTTACACCGATCACAAGTCGCTGAAGTATCTTTTCAGTCAGAAGGATCTCAATATGAGGCAGCAGCGATGGGTCGAGTTTCTCGCCTCATATGACTTAGACATTCAGTATACCCCTAGCAAGGGTAATCGTGTGGCTGATGCACTCAGTCGCAAACACTCGACAGTAGTTTCTATGATGATAGTCGAGTGGGATATTCTTGAGACTCTTTCTATGTGTGATATTCGAAATCGAGCTCCGTCTTTTGATCCTCAGATCTTGCTATTCAGCTTGGAAGCTCGACCTATTCTATTGGATCGCATTGCCCATGCTCAGCGGCAGGATCCAGACTTGTTGTGATATATTCATCTCCTTGAGTCGGGATCCAGTGTTGAGACATTGACGGATTATTCTATTGATTCTCATCGGTGTCTTCGCAGGAAGAACCGTATTTTGGTACCATCTGATCTATCACTTAGGCGTGACATTCTAGACGAGTGTCATCGCACTAAGTACACTATACATCCCGGGTCGAGTAAGATGTATGCCGACATGTGTCGCCTATTTTATTGGGAGGGCATGAAGAGTGATGTTGCAAGTTATGTATGCCGTTGCATGACTTGTCAACAGATCAAAGCTGAGCATCAGCGTCCATCTGGTCTTCTTCAGCCGCTAGAGATTCCATTGTGGAAATGGGATCAGATATCCATGGATTTTATTAACGGTCTGCCTCGATCGAGGTCAGGCCATACTTCTATTTGGGTCATCGTCGATCGCTTGACCAAATCAGCTCATTTCATTCCAATTAAGTCCACTCGGACTGCTCCTTAGCTTGCCAAGCTATATGTGAAGGAAGTCGTTCGACTTCATGGCATTCCTAGCTCTATCGTCTGTGATCGAGACACTATCTTCACTAGTCACTTCTGGAAGTGCCTACAGTCAGCTTTGGGCTCAAAGCTGAATCTCTCGACTGCTTATCATCCTCAGACCGACGGTCAGACGGAGAGGGTGAATCGTGTTTTAGAGGATCTTTTGCGCTGTTGTATTCTGGATTTCAGAGATAGTTGGGAGGATCACTTACCGCTTGTAGAGTTCTCCTACAACAACAGCTTTCAGTCTAGTATTGGCATGGCTCCTTTCGAGGCTCTTTACGGAAGGGCATGTCGTTCTCCTTCGTGTTGGTTAGAATCTGGCGAGAAGCTCCTTCTTGGTCCAGATTCAGTTCGGGAATCTTCTGAGAAGATTATTCTTATTCGTCAGAGAATGAAAGAGGCGCAGAACCGTCAGAAATCCTACGCGGACAACCATAGGAAGCCTCTTGAGTTCTCCATTGGTGATCATGTCTTTATTCGGATATCTCCCATGAAGGGGTTGTGCGTTTCAGCTCTACAGGGAAGTTGGCTCCTCGCTATGTTGGACCATTTCCTATTACGGAACGCATCGGCCCCGTGGCTTATCGTGTGGCTCTACCTGCTCACTTCTCTGGAATGCACGACGTGTTCCATGTTTCCCAGCTTCGCATGTGTGTCCGCGATCCTGATTCTATCATTGAGCCGCATGTTGTGCCTGATTTAGAGATCTTACCTGATTTTTCTTTGGAGCAGCAACCTCTTCGTTTGCTTGATTTGGAGGTTAGACGCCTTCGCAACAAAGAGGTTCCACTCGTGAAGATTCAATGGTCACCGAATCTTAAGGACTGCACTTGGAAGACCAGAGAATCTATCGAACGCTCTTATCCTGGCTTTCTCCCATCTTCTTCTACGGGTGAGAATTCTCTATTTTATCTCTATCGCTTCTTTTGTGGATTTGACGTTATAGACGACATCTATCTTAAGGAATTGCGGGGACGCAATTTTCTTAAGGAGGGGAGTCTGTAACTACCCGGGATTTGCATTACCAATTAATAAATAAAAGTTAGGATTTTTATTTATTTTAATGAAGCATAAAAGGATTTGGAATAACAAAATTTATTTGAAAAAAGGCTATTTTAATTAAATGGGAAATATGGGATTTTAAAATGAGGATAAAATGTTATTTTTGGAAAGTTAAATATTTTAGGAGAGATTTTAAAACGGGTTTGGTTAAGAAAAATGAGTTTTATAAACATATATGAACACTTAGACTAATTTTTGGAAACATGTAAATAACTCTCTTCTTACTGGGTTACTAAACCTAGCCCAATAACCCACTCTAAACCTCCTCTATAAATTATCTCAAAGTCTCCTAACCTCATTCATTCATCCCTAATCAAAACCCTAATCATTTCTTAAAGCTTCTTAACAAAAATGGCCTCTATCTTCATCTCCTTCTAGTTTTAGCTTATGCAAGTCATTCTATGCAAAGGTAATGCAAATACCTACCTCAAATCAGTTTTTATATCTTTCTAATTTCTGAAACTTAATTGGTAACACTTGATTTTATTGTGTTGCATGAATATCAAAGCTTGTTGATTATCATTTCTTCCATTTGGACATTGCACACAAGTTGCTTGCTATATTGGTTGAGGTAAAATTGCTAGCTAAATCCTTTTTTCTACTTGATGCTTCTATAGTTTTCGTTTTGGAATTGTAGCTGAAACAAAATCAGGCATAACTTCTTCATTTCTCATCCGTTTGTGGTCAGGTTTATTTTGCTGCAAATTAGATTCAATAAGGAACACTTTTTGTTCAGTGAGTTTTCCATAATTTTGCCATTTAGATGACCTGAAATGCGTTCAAAGACAGAAGACCAATTCTGACTTTAACAAGTTATCTTGAGTTTCAATCTGATATTGTTTTGCATGTATCTCTCTCGTTTTTGATCCGAATTAGATAATTTTGGATGTTCCGAAAAGCTTAAAACATATTATACAATTTGTGTTCAGTGAGGTTTCCACAATTTTGCCATTTAGATGAGCTGAAATGCATTCAAAGACAGAAGACCAATTCTGTCTTTAACAAGTTATCTTGAGTTTCAATCTGATATTGTTTTGCATGTATCTCTCTCGTTTTTGATCCCAATTTGATAATTTTGGATGTTCCGGAAAGCTTCAAACATATGTTACAATTTTTGTTCAGTGAGTTTTCCATAATTTTGCAATTTTGATGACCTGAAATGCGTTCAAAGATAGAAGACCAATTCTGTCTTTAACAAGTTATCTTGAGTTTCAATCTGATATTGTTTTGCATGTATCTCTCTCATTTTTGATCCGAATTTGATAATTTTGGATGTTCCGGAAAGCTTAAAACATATGCTACAAATTTTGCTTAGTGAGGTTTCTATAGTTTTGAGCCCAACTAGGTCAAAAATTGATTTTTCTACTATCTTCCCGAGAGCGATACACATATTAGCTCTGTGGATGAAACTGAAACTATTTTGGTCATAACTTTTGAGCCGCTAGTCGGAATTTGACGATTTTGGTCTCGTTGGAAAGATGGAGTTATGAACTCCATATCTGAAAAGTTTGGTCATAGTATGAGTTCATTAGACCCTTCGAATTTCCTGTTAGAGTTGAACCCAGATCGCTGTGCAAAACAGTGCATTTCATGTTTCTGTGTCCGACTTCGGAACGTCTCTACGCCTTCGTTTCAAGTCGGAATCGAGTAATTCCTTTTGCGTTCTGAAGTAGGAATGTCTTACTACGTTCCTACTAATTTTCATGCCATTCGGATTTATTCTGCTGGTCCGAATAATTTTCCGAACTTGGGTTCGCGTCAGTTTTGGACTATTTTCCAACACTTAGAATATTTTTAGTGATTTTCTGGTTTTATCGATTTCTTTGATATTTGTCTCTGGATTTTGTACACGAGCCTTATTAAAAGGTTTTAAAAGGATTTTTCGCTCTGAAATGGCTTTCAAAATTATTATATAATATTATTTTTAATTAGTAAACTATTTACTCCATAATAGGAGAGTTTTCAAAAGCCGTTTTAACGTGTTCTCAAAATCAATTATAAATCCGTTTCGAACCATTATTTTCTATAATAAAAATCTCACACTCACTTTTTAGCACGTCGAGCGAAGTGGAAAGGTGCTTAAACGGTTAGGAAATCTCCGTCCTATGGAACCGTGTATATTTTCTTTCCGGTTATTCCCCGACCTATTCGATTGATCGTTTTGACCTTTGGGTCTAGTTTACCGATGATACGAGGTGAACTTTTTATTGTTTGGACTGTGAGCTTGCTAGTGGTTAGTAAACCGTTTAGTGCGAACGTGGGGTATGGGACTCATTGTTAACACTTTACGGGTTCCTCTCCAAGAAGTTTGTGACACATTAGCCTCTGGGCGGCCAGTACTGGACCTCTGGGTCACCACGCCTCTGGGCAACCGTCTCTGGACACCTGTTCTATGGAGCAGTTTCTTTTTCGACATGTGCCTCTGGGCCTTTATCCTTCTGGGAAGGATCTTGCCGTCTCGCGCGTTTCGCATCTATGCGAGTGATCGATCACAACTCTACAGTACTTGGCAATAACGACTCCGGTCGGTGCACGTGCTATACTTGTATTATCTGATGATTTCTTTTTATATCCATTTGAGTACCGCCATTTGGTGTTGGTTCTATGGAACCATACGATGTAAGTGCGATTACCTTGTGGATTCATAGTGTCTTTGGGCACTGCTTTTCAATGTTTGATTTCATTGACTTTTCAGTATATCCCCATTGCTCTTTGGAGCATCGATCTTTGCTTGGGAATTGATTACAGACTCTGGTCACTCTTGGGATTATTGCCTATGGGAAACTTTTATAGCTTTGGCTACGCCGATGATATGAGGCGATTTTATTTATTCAACACTTTGGTGCTGATATTCTCTTTGGAGATTTTTACTGTTGATTGATGATTAGGGACAGTCATTATATTCATGTGGTCCAAAATACTCTCCTCTTAGGAAAGTACAGCTTTTTTTTTGTACCGCGTTATTATATATCTCAGTTATTACTGATTATTTAGCTAGCCTGACCCGAGTGTTTTCGCTCCGGTCAGACCGAGTTGTTTCAGGTTAGGTCTCTGGACTTAGCTTTCTGTGCTTCCGCTTGGACATTATCTGCTATGCTGATAGATAGCTCTTTATATTTGTCCACTATTTTGATACTCTGATTATTCAGTCTCATATGTACATATCTTTGACTCACATGTGTGAGCGGTGGCTTTGTACCCACCTTTTTGATATTTGGATCTATATTGACGATGTATTGTTCTGGGATTTTATATCTGTTATGCGATTCTGTTCTGTGATGTTTTATCATTTATTACTATGCTTGTTCTGATAGTTCTTTAGCCATTGTAATTTCGTTATAAATATTTATTGAATATGTCAAACCACTTGGAAAACAAATATAGATACCATCCCTTCGACGTATTCAGTACATAGTTGTAGCTTGATTACAAATGGTTGCTTCCACTATACTCTATTCTCCGCTTTAACAGATAGTATTACTCCCGTAATACTCTTTGTTACAGTGGGTCTTAGAGTGGGGCGTTACAAAGAGGTAGAAGAAGACAGAAGAAGAAACAGAAACAATAACAGAATCTCACATTCGCAGTGGAACAATATATATTAAATAAATGAATAATCTTTAAACAAAGAACTATATCAGTTTATACAATACATCATCAGAGTTTACAACAACAACACACATCACTGGACAGTTATATAAACTTGTCCACATAACAGTATACACAGCGGAATAATACTAGTATAGGTGATACGTCTCGCCATCCAGCTCGCCTCCAGATCTCCACAGCAATCCATCCCGGTCCAATTGATAACCTAACTCTAGGCTGCCCGTGTGGAAAATTATGGGCACCCAAAGTTTAGAAAGAGAACGATAAACTCCAGGTCAGTCGTGGGAGTGGTGTGAGATCTTAAAAACAGTTATTGGTATTAAAAAGAAATCCGCAATGCTTTTGGAAAATGAAACTACCATAAGGCCTCCCGCCACACACACAATGCAAACGCTGAATTGGAGGAGATTTCTCCTTATGATAGTCAAACATACTTTGTATGCAAAATCTTTTTAATATTGTCATTAGTGCCTAGTGTGGAAAACATTTCGAAAGTATAATATAAATCTTAGCCAGCATACAACCATTATTGTATGCCTACTATAACTACTATTTTTTGTGGCAGGTTACCGCCACGCTGCATGGCATGTTATACAACTAAAACCGTATAAGGCTCGTATTGTTTCTTTGGATTTTCCAACAAATGGTCAGGCTAAGGAACTTCCTATGCCACATGGGTACGCCTCTGGAGGGACGTCCTGAGAACTTAACTAGCTCTCTACTAACACAAGGTCGGGTTACCTCTGTAGCTGGGTAACTACTACTCAAGTATGCCACCCCCCGGTCGTTTGCGACCTTTATCCGAGGGCCCTCGATCACAAAGCAACAACCACACAGTAAATGAGATTGCAGCAACCACACAGGTAAAATATCTAGGCACCATACCATGATACCACCTTTTTCCAAAAGGAAATGACATACCCTAAAGGGTGCGACCCTCATAACCTTGCCGCATCTTTCCTGTTTCGACCATTTCCGGGGTGTGAGGTCCGATGAGGTCTCGTCCAAAAAGCTACGCTTTACACGAAAGCCATGCTTTGATCACAAATGATCAATAAATGATCAGCAACACACAGCAACACTTAGCATGCCAAACTACCAAATTTGGAGTATATCACTGATAACCTTCAACTGCATAACCTCTGAGCTCGTACGTCTTAGAGAAGGGTGTTAAGCTAAGAGAATAAATTATCCGCCACCAAACAAAAATGTATTTGAAAGAAATCTGCTTTATATCTCAAAGTGTAGTGTCAGACATACGACCATACAAATCTGTTCCGGGTTCGAACAGAATCGAAGGCATTTCCAAAGAAGTCCTTGCAATCCGGTCTTCAATTGCAATCCATAACGTCGTATCATTATTCGGAATGTGTTATACAACAAAAAGGTCCTCTCCCGGCTAAACCGAATAATGAGCGCTTGTTTTAAAAAAAATTCAAGTGCCATTTCTAAGGCAAATATTGAAAGTCGGTTATTTAACTATCAAACAACATTCACAACAATCAAGCCTCAATAATTTCCCCAAATTGTTTATACTGATAGTTGGATATTTTACTATCAAGCAATATTCACAAAAATCATCCAATCTAAATAATTTTCCCAAATTATTAAATTTCAAAATATCTTTGCAAGATATATATTTTCCACTTCATCACTTTGAAAACCAATTTCAAATTACTTTTCACTCGCGGAATAAAATTCCCGATATTATTTATTTCCACTGGAAATCCATATTTCCAAATAACAAACATTTGCAAATCAATTTCCGAATTAATTTTCAAGGCAAAATCAATTTTTTTTTCATTCAAACACCAAATCAATTTTCATATTGATTTCCCAAAGATTTATTTTCCAACACCGAATCAATTATCAAATGGATTTCAAAAAGATTTATCACCTTTTGAATAAATCCCTTCATCCTTTCCAAATTATTTAAAATTCCATTTCCAATAAATTATTCAACTTTTCAATATTATTTAAAACCCATTTATTAATATCTTTTCCCATATTTTGGAAATAATTCGATAAGATTTCAAAAATCAACTTTAGGCTTTTACATTCCTTCTTTTAAATTCACCCAATTCTTTCAAAAGGAATTTACTTAAAACTTCCTACTTTAATTTCAAAATCCAATTTTTATTTATTTATTTCTGGTATCCAACGATACCAAAAATACATTCGGCTAAATTATAGCCTTTAACAAATTCAATCATCAATAAAATCATTCACAGATTATCAATAAATTATCACACAACATATGAAACAAATTCATACAATTTGAGGAATCTAATTGGATCCCTCCAACCTATTTCCCTGCATCCACAGATGTTAGCACAACAATTAAATACCCATTCTACTTCGAGGTGGGATATCGTGGTATATGGGATTTATAAAATATCATCCGCTATTATGCGGCAAATAGGGTCTCATCCGCTATATAATGCGGGAAATCAACTCCAAATACATATATAATACCAATTCCACTTCGAGGTGGAATATCGCGGTATATGGGTTTAAATATAATATTATCAGCTATTATGCGGCGCATAGGGTCTATTTCAATACAGTTGATAATACTTTATCATTCAAGCACACAATCAAAAAATTTAAGCTAACTATCACAATTCAACAATCAATCAATAACTGCAGTTTTCAATTATTCAATTTGAGTGAGAAGATCTCACCTTTAACAATGCATGCAATCCATTTTCCATTCCAGCTTGTTTTCCTTGATTTATAGATCTTGTACAAACAATTATATGATTTTTATTAATATTCGAAACAATCGAACAATTCAATTGCCATTTTTAAACTTTTAATTCAACTAATGATTTCAATTTTAAACTAGTGATTTAATTTTTTTTTACTGATAATTTTCCCTTTTAAAATATTATATAAATTTTCTTGTATATATATCTCACTGTGTATATATTTTTAAATTTATAATAGACTATTGTGAAAAAAATATTTTTTCTATTTTCTTAAGAAATTGAAATATGCATTCATACACCCACTGCATATTAATGTCTATATAGATCTCAAAATTAAATTTTTTATAATCTTTTTAAACATTTTAAAATTCTAATATATATATATATATATACATATTTCTGTTTTTCCTATATGTATACAAATATACAGTTTACTAAAATAAATTAAAATATACCGTACTGCATACCGAACGAAACCCTAGCTCCGGTCGAGTCGCCTCCTCCCTTCACTAACGTTCCTTCCCGATGATCGATGCAGCTATCCATCACAAACTTGAGCACCTGAACCAAGCTCACCACCATCGTCGTTTAGCTCTCGAAGCGCTCACGACCAACCCAGTTAACATCGCGATGCTCACGATTCTTCCCAGTCGACTCGCGTGCCTCCAATCTTCATTGTCAGGTAGGCGCCTTGAAACGTGCGACTTCTCTGATCGTATCGCGAGCAGCCGTCTTCGCCCCCCCTTTTTGCTTGCATCTATACTTGGCTTCAATTTGATTTTTGAATCGTTCAAATCTCTTTTTTATTTATGGAATGACTTCGTGAATACGAAGTCGAGGTAAGAGGAGAAGGAAAACCTTCAAATTTTGTTTCGGCCATGATTTAGTAGCTGGGAAGAAAGGAACGAAGATAGTTTTGATTTCTCGAATTTTTTTATTTAAATGCACGGCTTTGATTTTTTAATTGAAAACGAACGCGTGTAACATAAATCAGAGAAAGTAGGACACGATGTGATGGTGAATAGGAAGTGCCTTGCAAAAGAAGGCTAGTCAACTTATATATAAAATATTATTCAAATTTTAAATTGTCTCAATAAATGCAAGTCAACATTTCGAACTCCTATCGAGGCTTGCCGCTAGGCGTTTGTAATGTTAAACCCCTATTTTGAATGCATTGGAAAAGGTTCCAAGTCCAAATTCGATCTTATGGAGAAGATAGCTTTTTGGACCCAGTTAAAATATTGAATTTCGATATAATTTTCAGCGCATTTATATATCGTACGCTCACACAACAACTCCAATCACTACGAAAATTGAAATCCGATAATAATACACTATTACGGATCCATTGGAACTAGTTTCATCGAATTCCGAGACTGTGCCCCGGAAGGCTATTTTTAAATATCGATTTAAACAATATAAATACAAAACTGAACAAAACAGTTTCAAATTCAATTCTGAAGCTTTTATTATCTTCAGTATTATCAATCTAGATTTTCTAAGCCTTTAAATAATTTTTAACAGGCTTAAAACTGAAGATTCAATATTTTTACCCAACTGCAATAAATTAAATTCAATAATTAAATTGCCAAATTCATTCTGATATTTGAATTTCAAATTAAACTAACTTCTAGATATTTAAAATCAATTAAATATTCTAATTTCAAATGTCAAATATTCAGGGTCGTCACAGGTTGGTCTGTCGAGTAGTGTCAGGTGATGTTTATTAAACCTCTATGTGGCAAGATGAGTCGATGGATCTAGCAGTGATCAGAGTTGTGCGACGGATGCTAATAAATTGATTTCCACTAAAGGCTTTTATTTGTTTTCTGTTTGCTTGATGTGTGTTTAGTTGTGATAATTTCTATTTTTCATTTGGCCTAGTCTAGAACATGGGATTTGAGTATGAGTAATCACTCAAATATGTATAAACCCAATTGAATTTGGACGGAGCCGAATATTAATCGAAGTCGGTCATTTCTTCCATAATGGAAACCGTGAGAGGATATTTCTTTTATAAAATTGAAATAATACATATTATTATATATATAATTCAAAATGTGGAATGAGAAATTAAATTAGATTTATTCAATGCTTGATCGATATTATGGACGTGTGATGATTTATATTTTTATCGACGATTGTTGAATTTTGGAATTTAATATCTTGTTTCAAACAATCACATGAATTAATTAAAGAAATAATATTTTGTGTAATGAATGGAAGTATTATAGTAGTTTATTATTGTGTTAATTTGTTCGTTAAGTGCTTTAAGAATTATAGTCGATTTGTCCAGCCAATGTTATCGATGGGGATTCTTATACACAAGGACGGGGCATCTCGATACAATGGTTTAAAGAAGAAAAATTTATGTTTTGAAAAAGAAAGAAATATTATGGAAATGAGTATAAAGTACTGACAGCATACCATGTGTATACATATATATATATATAAAATATGAAACGATATTTGTGGAAATATAAATCTAAAAGCATATTTATGGAAATTGGAAAAAAAATTTGAAAAGTATAATTATATTATAAATAATATATAATGCAAAAAAAGTATTATTTTGAAGAAAGAAAGGGACTTGAACAATTTTGAAGCTTGTTATACTACTTATATTTGAAAATTTATATTGGTTGGGGAAGGAATATTTTATATAAAGTTGAAGTGATAATAAAAGCTTAAAGATTAATATTGAATGGAAAATGAGATTCCGAAGTAAGTGCTAGAAATAATAATAATTGACAATGAGTTATTCATGGTGATTCATCATATTGCATTCAGTTATCAATCATTTTTGTTACTAACTATTAAATTACATCCATGCCGGCAAATAAATCACAAGTTAATGATGGGAAAATTGCATTTCCCTAAATTTACACAGAGAGTATATATTGTTGACCGACTATAAATTCAAATTCGAGAAACATTGTTAATAATCTAAGCATATGTAAAAAATAATAAGATGAATATCAAATAGATGTCGCCAATACCAATCAACCAATAAGGCTCCTAAAATATGAAGCTAGTAAAAAAAATTTCCTAGAGCGGTGCTACAAGATGCCGCATATCCAAGTAAACCACATCACATGTAGAAGGTGGTTGTTGTGCCAATCTTGATGGTAAGACGTAAACACTGGCCATACCTATAACAATAAGTAGAGCCATTGCCGATTTCGATTAAAACACCATAATCTAATTACTGAAGTAAATATATAAGCATTTAAGTTAATACACCAATAAAGAGACTTTTTTGTACAAGTGGAAACACCTGTATGTTATTGGTATATAATTATTTTTGCAGCAACCAAAATTTTAGCATATGCTACTAATACGACATGGACGATCATTCAAGCCATCCATGCTTAGAATCGGTTCGTTTGAAATGTGACTGAAATGAAATAAGAATGTGTTTACTGCCGGGAAAATAACTGGGAAATTAAACCTTAAAAAAGGGTTTATAAATTTTGCATAAATGTAGTTTTAACTTTTGATATTATTGTCCGATTTTGATGAATCTTCTTTCATTTGAAAGATATTTAAATATAAAACAAATTCATTGCTTTTTGAAAATTTGAAGTTTAGTAGTGTATAAACCCGTTTTAAGTTGAAACAAATGCTGGGCATGCGTATTATGATGACCCACCTTTTTGACCCTTAAAAGTTAAAACAAATACATCCATGTTATTCATGTGTCGAGCATCCAAACATCGAAAAGATAGACTATAGGGGTGAAACAAAAGAAAATATAGAACAGAATCACTTATCATGATGAGTAATATATAATATCTAAATGATCTTTACAAAAAATACTTTAATATCCATCATTCAAAGTGTGACCTATCACCAGCATGAACAGTTAAAACAGCCTACCCTTACAAATGTTGATAAGTACAAAAGAAGAAATACAATGGAAAATAAAGACACATTAAGCCTTGGAAACATCTGGCTCGCCTCCTAAATATCCAAGTGTCCGTCGCTAAATCTGAAAATATACACGAGTTTGACCTGAGCATTATAAGAAAATATCACCCCGATCAGTCTGGTAAACAACGCGAGAAACACAAATCATATGTATTTCAATGTTATAAAATCTTCCAAAAATAAAGGTATCTCGAAAGACCATGCCGCACATAAACACGGAAATGTTTTTACTTTACGATAACCAAACCATTTTATTAGAAAATCCAATAATATTATAATAATGTCTAGGGTTTAAAATAAATATTGAACATAGCTGAAATGCTTGCATCTCATATTCCAGCATACTTAGGCACAACTAAGTCCATAGGAATAACGACCCAGTATTTTGAACCATTCAAATCGACAATAAATCCACACATGTCAGACTTAAATAATTCAAAACAATGGATTGTTAATTTAAATTGGCAAAACTCAGCATATACAGTAAATATGTAATGACCCGGAATTTTCGAACCCAAAAATTCCAGATAGTTATGAAAAAGAAGAAAAAGACAGGAGAAGAAGAAGATCAGCAAACACTAACATCTCACATTCGCAGCGGATAAAATATATAATAATAAATAATAACAGTTTACAAAAGAATAATATATCAGTCATTTACATTTTAATACATCAGAGTTACACTTACATATACAGTAACTGAATATACACAATAAACATGGCTCAGATATACTATAATATTATGCAGCGGAAATACTCTATACGTTCGTGCCATCCAGCTCGACTCATGAACTCCAGAACGTTCTTATCTGAAAATCTGTGACACTCGGTCTGACCCGAGCATTACATCAAAGTAACACCCGGGTCAGGCTGGAAACCAGCGTGAGTAAACCCATATAATTTGAAATACTAAGTCCAAACCATAAAAGAAACCCGGGTAACTCGTATCAATTACAACTTCACAAATTTGTTCTCGACATCATTTATTTTACTCTCTAATTTCTAAGTACAAATCTTAGATTAAATGGTCTAATCTACTTATATTATTCTATTCTAGCTTATTGATTTCACCTAGCAAATTTATACAGAATCGAAGTGGTTTCGGGTATTTACCAATACCCGAATCCGGTCTCTTCGAAACCAATATCATCTTAACTAAAATTATTCAAGTGAAATACAATTCAATTTTAAATATAGGATGTCACATAATTCATCATCAATAGATAACCACATCATCACAATTTAAATCAAACATATCTTATCACATAGCATCTCAACCCACATATTAGGAATAACAATTAATCAAAGGCTTCCAATATCATTCTATTTATCCTTTAATTATATTCAAGTAATTAACCCTTAATTAATTTCACAAAATTATTATTCTTAACCCAATACAGTAATTAACCTTTAATTACTCCATTAATTAATTTCTAATTAATTAATTAATCTCTAATTACTTTCATTAAGTAATTATCCTTAATTACAATAAGTGATTAACCTTAAATTTATTTCACGAATTGATTACACTTAATAAATAACAGTCTTAATTAAGTAAAGATAAGTTCTATATTTTAATTTAATTACTTCATTAGAAACCATTTAGAAATCAATTATACACTTAAGGATATATATAATTTATCTCAAAACAAATCAATTTACTTTAAATACTCTTTAAAACTTGGAACATTCTTACTTAAAACTTGTTTAAAAACTCATATTAAATAATTTATTTGGGAAAGACTTATACATTTAAAAATATTTTAAACTTGACTTAAAACTTGATTTGTTTAAAAATTTAAACCTGTTACTGCTTCAACCGAGATAACTCGAGTCCATCCCGAAGAAAAATACAAATTTTCTCGAGCCCTTTCCCGAGCAAACCGAAACCACTCTGTTTTAATTTTTGAAAACTTAAAAAACTCTTTACCCAGTGAAACGAGTCGACAGCAAACTCGAGCCTGGTTCAAACGTTCCCGATTATGTCTTCGAGTCCTTTCTCTTCCTCTACAAATTCAACCCCTGACACAATCCTGACATTTCGTGCACGTGCACGCCTGAATGAGGCAACTCCGATCAACGTTTCGATCGCCAGCAAGTCGCCCCCGATACCCCTTCGCCACCGAACCATCCAGACCCCCCAAATGATCAGGAAATCAAATTCGAGTTCAAATGAACCCATCGACCCTGCCTGCAACAAAATGATCACCAGAAATCATCTCAAATCTCGCATCACCAATAACTGGTGTCGCTGCAACTCCGTCCTTGGCATCGTCTGACAGCTACGCCACCATCCCCAGAGTTACGTGCCACTCGATGCACCCTAGGTGACGCCGTTCTCAATTTCCGAACACAACCCAATTTAGGGTTTAAAAATAAATCGACCACGTTCGTCCTCCATGGTGAATTATAAATCCAACTAGTATTTTTTTGATGATCCCCGACCTTCTAGCAAGCTTCGGTAACGATCACGAGATTTATCATCACCCCGATCACCAGAGTTTAACCAAAATAGGTTTCCCGTTCAACTCGCAAATTACCCCTTAAATCAAGACTAAAAATCTTGAAACTATTTTTGAAAATCATAAATTTTGATTACAAAACAGATTATATAAATAAATCAATAAATCATCCCAGTCGAATTTAGTCACACTTTTGAATTTTACTGTGTTTTTCTTCCTCCCAGTAAATTCATTTATTATTTATATTTTAAAGTATTTTTAGAATTAAGATCTAACAAATTTTAAAACATTTTGTTTAAACATCACAAGCCCAACCGTACTGGATTCTCTATCTGCTAGGCAAAAGTCCTCCTTTTACGCTTCTCCACTAGCGAAACTCCTTGTCATTTCAATACTCACCCGGCAAAATAACTAATAAGAGCGAGAGTGCCTCACTTAAGGTACCTATATGCTTTGATAAAGCCGGTGCCAGCCCTTCTTCTCAGATGAGCTTCGATTCGAAGCAAACCCAACTCACAAGCTATAGAAGATTTGGGGAAAAGGAATTGAATTCTTTCTGAACTAGATTTAAAACCTTTACGTTTTAAACAGAGGTGTATATATATACCTACTTGTATCCAGACATGCATACACAAAATCTCTTTATATTCAGACATGCAATCACCTTTCACATCCATACAAATATTTTTCACAACATACCCTCAAGTATGCAAACAAGATATAATGGTTTTTAAGATTTTATAAAGGTAGTTTATTTCCAGATACAAGCATATTTCAGATCTTACATAACTTGTTTATGTGTTCAGTACTTAGATTATGCTAAAACTAGTTTATTTTGTTTTAATCCAAGTGTTAACAATGAATAAGTAAAAGCTATGAATTTTGGTACATTAGTAAACACTAAAACCTGGAAAACAGAGGTATATTGACATGCACAGTTCAAAACAGAAGCATACACACAACTTTGATACTTGTATTTATAAACATATGCAAAGCACTTCAACACAGCCATTCACATGCAACTACTATAATTTACTTAAGCTTTTATATAAATGTTTACCCATAGCCATTTCAACTATAAAAAAACAAAGGAGGCTGGGTTAGGTTACTCACCGAAATCTGGAAACCAAGGACAAGGCCTAATGCAAGAACTGGGCTTGATCTGGAACTGACTCTGAGACGATCTATACTTGTTTGTTGATGTTGAGTTGAGTTTATCTTTTCCAGATTGCCAAACTTGAGTTTGATTTAGTTCTTTGCTTGATCCGAGGTTTGTTTTTATTTCTATTCTTGAACAGGGCACTTAATTCTTCTTTTTACTGCCTTGATTGTTTTAACAGGAAGCTTGTATTTTACTTCTTATCTTGTTCGAATGCAGTAAGGTGTGAGACAAGGTAGTGATATATAACAGAAAAGTAGACTGAATCTTGTTCCAGACTCCACCATTTCAAATTTTTTTTATAGAATGGTCAGCCTTGACCTGATATGATTTGAAAAAATGAGGTGATTTTATTAAAGGTGAGACATGATGTTTTCTATGCTAGAGTTGATGGCATTAAATGCACTTGTTCCCCTACTTGTTTACATACATATCCATCCTGATATGTACATATATACATATATTTTCCCTTTGTCTTATTGCCCTATTCATAAGTACTTCTATGTTTTAGATGTATTTAACTTATGTTCTACTTTATATTACGTACAACATTATAGATTACTTATATACCTTTATTCATATGTAAACATATATTTATATTTATATTCGTTTGCAGGTATACACTTAGCTTTGATAGGAAGATATTTTTGTTTAAAAACATTTTTTTTGTTGACTTTTAGCTTGAACTTCATGTACTGTTTAGTGAGGTTTATTTTATACTTTGTTTAATTTCATTTTCTACTTTGTTCTTATAAATTTTAAACTTATGTTGTATGCATCTTTTAACTACTTAATCCTTGTTTTATATTTTACATTTTTATTTTTATTTTCTATTCTATATATTAACTATCAATGTTTAAATTACATTCATATGGTTTACTTATATTTTTATACTTAAATTTTATATTGATAGAATTTGATTTTATTTCAAACATTATCATCCATATGTATATATTAATCAAATGTTAATAGCATAAGGCATTTTAATTCAATTAGATTAGAGAGATTTTATTTTAAATGTTCAAAATCCAATTTCCTTTTCAAAAATACAAATCTATACAAACAAATGGCAAATATCCAAAAAGACTTATTTATTTTAAAATGATAAGTTCACTTTTTCTTTAAATTGGATTAAATATTTAATAAAATATTATTGCCAAAATCCCGGGTCATCACAAAATAAATATAATCACAGATCATAGACACAGAGTAATACAACAACAATGCAGCGGAAACAAAAGAATAGTAGTTCATGAAGCTACTATATATATATAAGAGAGTTAAATAAGTTACAATAGAAGTCTCGAATACAATAGTCAAATACAATATCAGAATACATCACTGGAATCAACGGAATATCTGAAAGCTGGATAGATAGCTGGATCTCCAAGCGAAGCTCCAACTCCAAAGGTGAGTCTCGAATACTGGTACACTCAGTTTGACCCGAGCGTAAAGAAAACACAAAACACTCGAGTCAGGATTAACATTCTTATATCAATAAATCCAACTCAAGTGAAATAACAACTGAAATATAAGTATCTCAAAGGATGTTTGGGATAACCATCCTCTAGGGATCCGTTAAACTATTTACTATGTAGTAGTGTACGCTAAGTAGATAATGCCTATCAGTAATATAAAATATCAAAATAGCGTTAAGGCGTTACCATTATCCCCCTTAACACATTTTATATAAGCGTCATAGTCTATACAGCACTGTAAACTCCACCGTAAACTAGTGGGCTATCAGGGAGTACTTCATAGGTATAACACAAAACAAATCGTAGTGGTCGTGCATAGGGATACGAGTATGACAAGGAACATGAGGCAATACCCAAGGTAGTGAAACTACCGTTAGCCTGATCCGGACTGGTGGGAACGCATCGCCGCAACGATCGCAACACCGCGAAACAACACTCCCAAATCAAGGGTGCGCACCAATCAAAAACAAGTAATGAGTAGTTTACGAAGAAGTGTGTCCGCTAGAGGTAGCTAACCTCACTGGCCCGACACGACTCCTGTTTAAGCCATTTCCAATTTGACACAAGTGTCAAGGTCATCCATCATCGTTCTCTTCCTTCAAATCCAGCAACATCATCATTCCAACCACTTCATTCTGGATCACACTCCACGTATAATAGTTATTAAAGTGGTTTTCGGTTTGGACAGAGAGTATGTCCCTAACCGATCCCGGACTCTTCAATAACTACGTAATTATTACACCGATTGGTCATTAATAAACTTTCAAAATAGTTTATATTTCAAAATCGAAATATCATTTCCATTTCAAAACCATATCCATACGATATCATTTCACTTCAAATAAATCCATTTCCAAAATCATATCACTTTCCAAAGTTATATCGCTTCCGAAATCGTAAGTCTTTTAAAATCAAAACACTTTGGAAATCAAACCTTGAAATTCATAACACTTTGAAATTATAGACTGAAATCATAACATTTTGAATTCATAACACTTCTCTCTTAAACATTTTAGATATTAAAATTAGTGTATAATATAAAATAGTTTATAAACTAAAAATAGTTTATATAAAATAGTTATAAGTTAGAATAGTTTATAATAAAATAATATATATTGAAAATGATTTATAAAAATAGTTTATATTAAAATAATTTATAAAGTAAAATATAAATAGTTGTAGATATAGTTTAAAATACTTTATAAAATAATATAGCTTCCACAAATTTCACAAATCAATTCCAAATCAACACAAATCTCAAAATTCAAATTTTATCAAATCTCATATCATCAATTTCAATTCAATTTAGTTTCTCAATAACCCCTTTCAAATTATGTCGTTTTCAAAACAGATTTGAACTACAAAATAAACCATTTTTAATTTCAATATATTTCAAAGCCTTAAGTATCCAACAATTCCCAAACTAAATTTGAAAATTTCATATATATATCAAATCCAATTTTTTATTTATTTAGTTTTGAAATATTCTTAATAAATCCTATATCATTTAAATAAAACTTCAAACTTCAAATACTAAATATTTCCTTCAATTATACTTTAAACTTGAAATATTCATTTTAAATCATCTTAAACCAAAATCAAGTTATAAAATCATATCCTTTAAAAACCCCAAATTCCATAAGTTCAGATAGATTTAATTAAATATAATTCTTAATTAAATACGATTTCAAATCAACTTCAAATCTATCTTTTCAATCTTAATTTATTTAATCATTTTAAACTCTATATTAAAATATAATTTAAATAAATACTTAAACATATATATATATATATATATATATCAATATTTATCAAAACCATATATTTCTTTTCAAAACCATAGAAATCATTTTCAAAACATTTATATATAGACCAACGGTGTCTGTATATAATTTTCTATCCTAGGGTCAAGTGATACGGATATTTATCATTTCAATCCGCAATTTAAATATTTACGGGTATATATCTTTTCAACCCGCAATCCCAAATTCAATTCAATGAAAATTCTTGGGTTTATCATTTCAACCCATAACGATTTTCTCCAATTCTAAAGTCCGTTCGGGAATGTATCATTTCAACCCATAGTGATTCTATACTAACATGGAACTTGCAGAGTGATAACAGATATGATAATAATATAACAGGCATATATTATCAATATAAATAACAGATAATGGTGTCAGATGTCACAAGTGAACTGATACAGGTAATAGCATATATATAACGGTGTAAATAACTAACATCAGCATATTTCAATTGTCATTTCAATTGAAATAAAATTTAATAGATAAAAGAACATTAATCGTGAGTGATTTCTCACCTTTCGAGGTTAGAGGATAGACAAAGAAGTTGAGTTTCGAATTTCAGTCATGAATCCCAAAACAACAAGATTGGCACGAATTCGATGGACGAAGGTGATAAATTAAAATTGACGAAATCAAATCAAAACTAGATCGAAGAAGATAAATAGTATAAATGACTTGTATATTTTTATATACAACTATATATAACTATATATATATATATATAAGTCAAATTCTAAATTTTCCAACACATATTAAAAGAAATTCTCTACATATATGGAAAAATTATATATATATATATAATACTATATACACACAAGTAAGCTTACATATAGATTATATCTTTAAAATCAATCTTTACATTACTAATAGAAATGCAGACACTACCAAACTTACAAATATCTTGCTTTATAAAATATATACTGGAAAAACCATGTTCAAAGCCGATCAATAAGGAAACATTTATATATACTAAAACTTACATATATATATATATATATTTTAAACTGTATAAACCAAAATATTATTTGTACAGTTGTACTGCTGCAGCAAAATATAAAATGTATACTTTTCTAAACATGTTATAACACAACCTATATTAAATATTAAACAAATAACTTTAAATTTAGCCTATGACTACACATATATAAACATATATATAGTAACTTCAATACGTATATAAACACGTATACACTACTGAAAATAACTATTATATGAAATATATATATATATATATATATATTATAAATTTAAAGTAATACAAAACAAACAAAACAAATAGGTGAAGAAACCCGACCGACCCTATAAACACTTGAATATATATGCAGACACTAGTATATATTCAAAGTGCAAAATGTATATCCATGGACCTATAAACAAATGTGTATGAACATATATACAAACTAACATCTATATAGTAACTGCCTCCACTATATAACTTGTAACTGTTGAAATTTATATATACATACATATAATGCTCTACAGATTACTTTACTGTACTGTACCTACATATAGCAAACCTATGTATAAACTTTTATATAATGTTCAAAATCAAAATATATGTATCACATATAGCTAACATACAAAGTATATATATAGTACCATATATAGTCATGCAGCTGAGGGAAGAACTTGCACGAGGAGGAAAGATAGAGGGGCGAGCTAATGGTGGGGACGACGTCGGAGAGAGTGTGTGGATCCAGAGTTGGTTGCGCGGAGGGAGGACAGTGGTGGACCTGATGATGCTCGTGAGGGGATGGCACGCGAGAGAGGGGAAGACTTCGGTGATGTGGGTGAGGCCGCCGTAGGCGCGGGCTGTGTGGATCTGGGTGGTCGGGTGCAGTAGTGGTGCTGACGTGAGGTGATGGGCGGCCACAGCATCGGGAGGCGGTCGCGGTCATGGGTTTGAGTCGGTCACAAAGAGGAAGGTGGTGGGAGAGGTATTTGACGTGAAGAGGAGGTGTGTCTGGTTACAGCAAAGAGAAAAATATGTGAAGCTTTTTTTTTTCAAATAAAGGATATGAACGAATGAATAGTAAAATTTTGGAGCTCGTATAATGTAGAAAGTCTGTGCTGAATTTAGTGAATAATAAATCAAATGGCTGTTCAAAATTCACCAGATGAAAATGAATGGTCACTATCCCAAAAGCCATATTGCGAAACCGATACAGAAATCGTTCCGTAAATTTCGTTGTTTTTTCCGGACTCCAAAACACAAAAGTGAATATACCGCAGAGATCAGCACGACGAGACGATCAAAACGGTACATAGATATCAGTGGTATGATTAAATTATAAAAATTTGAATTTTCTACTAGCGGAAAATGCAGCGAAAACGTAGAAAAATAAGATCGACGGAGCTAAAGAAGTCCGAATTTGAAAAAATGAAAAATGGTGTCTTAGTCGGAAGATGAATTAGAATATTTCTATGTAAAAATATTAGGGTTTGGAAAACATTTTATTATCGTCAATTTTAACTGGTATAAATTGGAATAAAATTACACTAGAAAATAAACTTCCAAATTGCCTAATGAAAATTTACCAGTTGCTATGATTAATTAGACGCATTTCAAATATCAAATTTATATTCCAAAATTGTATCGTTTAAAATTTCACACAATTTCAACTAATTACGTTATTAAAACAGTTAAAATTTACGGGTCGCTACACTCTCCCCCGCTCAAAACTTTTCGTCCCCAAAAATGAAGGGGGTAGGAGAATAGATACAACCAGAAAGAAAATAGATTGGAATACAAGTAAAAAAATTAATTTAAACCATATAAATTTCAATTTAAATTAATTAATATTTAACAATTTGGTTAAATCCCTTTGAGTTCACTTAAGTTAAATCAATCTATCTATTTCTAAATTCATTATCTTATTATCTAGTCATCCTCAATTAACAATTTCTAAATCATCAGTTTGTATAATCATTTATTATACTCATATTTTATTCAACAAATTTAATTCTTTTATTCCAAATTATTATTGAGTTTATTCCACTTAATATATCTTATTACATATATTTAAACCATATAAATTAATTTAAACCATATAAATTCCAATTTATATTAATTTATATTCAATAATAATTGGTTTAAATTTAAGGTATTTCCATACGTTGATCTAATTTAAATTTGTTAATTCTTTCAGAACAAAATTTATTATATTCATCTTATTCAATTAACATATTATTCTATCATCTTTATTAGCAAATTTTTATAATTAAAATCTAAGTGTACAACATTTATTATAAACACTCAAATTTTATTTATAAAATCATTTTATATTGTATATTATCCAATTACATTTTAACTTCTGAATAATTTAGGTAAGTTATATTGAAATGCAATTTAGTACTATACAAATAAAATTTTCAAATTCAATTATCTCAAGTTTAAATATTTATCCAAAATTTTTAACTTCAGTTTATAATTGAAATCATCTTTAAATCATAAACTTAAGAATTTAAATCCCCGATTTACTTCAAACAATTTTGAGATAAATATATATAGTATATATCAGAGCAAAATTAAATCTTTGTATATATAATAAATCAGGTCATATCATAGAAATTCAAATCAAATTAAATTTCCAAACAAAGTGTAGCAAAGCTACTTAAGGTCTCTTCACTTCGAAACTCGAAAATGAATGTCGATGATGCGACCGCCATCCCCGAAATTATTTTCTAGCGACAAAAGAGAAGAGTACTGATTTAAACATTAAAATTCTTTGAAAATCATTTATATTCGAAAATACTTTATATAATATACATTTAAAATTTTAAAACCAGAGTTTGGAATTATCGGAAATTAAATTCTCAAATTCCTGATTTAAATTCATTTAAATTCCAAATCAATTTATACCATGTTTATAAATTCATTTAGAACAATAAATGATAATCAAATATTATCATTTCAAACAACCAATTAATTAACCTCTCTTTTTTTCCCAGAAAATTGTACTTATATATTTATAATATAATCATACAAAATTATTTCATTTACCAAATTAGAAATCAATATTGTGTCAGTTTGCTCTATTCAAGTGTTTTGGAAATCCTATCGATAGCGTTGATCAGACCAATCGATCGAAAATCCAAAACAACATCAACAACTCAAACAACACACTATAACATAACATAAAATATTTTATATTAATTACAAATACACTCCCTCACTCAGATATCCTCGAATGGATATCAGAACAAAGATAGCGATTCAGATTAGAGACACTCTAACTAAAAGAATTTAACTAAAAGGTAGACCCGATATGGAGATAAGATAATTGAGTTTTCAAACAGAAGATGGACAAACCTATATAAATTACGGGTAACCTTAACCGGGTCAACCATGATTCCAAGAATAAATTTGATGTAGAATTCTACGACGAATTGACATTCGATCGCCAGAGATAAAATTCGGGTATAGCAAAGATAACAGCATCGTAAACCGACGATACAAAATCTACGGTGAATCAATGCTTATTGTAAAGGAGTTTCACCCCTTTACAAATCATTCAGAGATTGGCGAGACCGCCGATTTATTATAGAGATTGTAACGACCCGGAATTTTCGATCCCGAAAATTCCAGATAGTTAGGAAAAGAAGAAAAAGATAGAAGAAGAAGAAACAGAAACACATCATAGATTCTCACATTCGCAGCGGATCAAAATATAATATCAAATAAATAACAGTTTACAAAAGAATATTGTATTTGTCAATTACATTTTTATACATCAGAGTTATAACATCTACACACACACTGGACAGTTGAATAAAACATGTCCCAGAGAAATAACAATATCTCACAGCGGAAACACCCATGCATTCCTGCCATCCAGCTCGCCTCCTGAGCTCTGGAACGTCCTTACCTGGAAATCTGTAATAATCGGTCTGACCCGAGCATTACATCAAGGTAACACCCAGGTCAGGCTGGAAACCAGTGTGAGTAAACCCATCTAACATGGATTACCAAAAGCATAAAACTGGAATAAAACCCGGGAAAGTCATATCAATTTATAAAAATGGTCCAATTTTCTTAATCATGCTTAATCATTCCATTCTAGTCCATTGATTTCGCCAATCGAATCTGTACAGAATTATCATAAATTACAAGTCGAAGTGGTTTCAGGTATATACTAATACCCGACCCGGTCCCTTCGAATCCAGAGTCATCATAACCCAAATTATCCGAGTAAACACTACTTACTTTTATATACTGGATGTTATTTTACACAGTAATTTATCATTGGTAGATAACCGCATAATCACTATTTAATACAATCATTTTATACCAGAAATACCAATCAATCATTCATAAGCAAGATTAATTAGTCTCTCATTACTAATTTAATCAAATTACTTTAAATTATTATTAATCTTGCTTACTTATCAATAATTAATTACAAACCACTAATTAATCATCCCTTAATTATCCTTTCTAATTATACATAGCAATTAGCCTCTAATTAATTTTCCCCAATACAAATGACTTCCTTTCATTTAATAATCCATCGTTAAATAAATCTCATTCCTTAATCAACCTTGATTAATCCTATTCAGAAATTACTATTCTTGATAAATTAATTAAACTCTTAAATAAATTAATAAATCCTTTTATTCATTACATTGAGAAATTAACCATAATTGCTTCTACTAAGTAATTATTCTTTAATTACTTCCCGTCAAGTATTACACATTGTTTAATTATATTCTGCAATTATTCATTTATCAATTACAACCCTCTTAGTTAATTATTCTTTAATCATCTATCTTAATTAATCCTCTTGATTAATTATCCTTAAGTACTTGTCAACTTATTTATTTAATTACTTAAACTTTCTTAATTTAAAGACCTCAATAAATCTTTTCATTAATATCATATTAATGACCTAGGAAACAATTTATCAGTAACTTAACCCTTAAGTTAAATCAACAATTTAACATATTTAATCACCTTATTAATTGGGTTTTAAGTAAACCTCAAGAATCAACTTACTAGGATCAAATAAATTATACAACTTAATTAAATCATTATTCAATTTAACACCTTTATTTCAACATATGATTAAATGAATTATCAAAAGCTTAATTATGTCATCTTTAACACTTGTACAAATTGTTTTACCCGAGACAACTCAGCGTTTACCCGAATGAACCCTGAGACTTCATCTTCTTTCCCGAGTTTCATTCTTTCCCATCCCCTTTTTTTAAAAAAACTTAATTTAAAAATTATAACTGTTGAAGGCTGTTAACATCACACGAACCCTTAAGCAAACTCGAGCAAATACCTCCTTTCCCTGAGCTCCTACCCGAAACAACTGTTCTTCCCCAACTCTACTCAATATTAGATACTTCGTACATGTGTGTACGTGCACAAACAAACTACATCACTCCGACCAACTACACCGGCATCTGCACCTCGTTTACGTCCCTTGCAACCAGACACGACCACCCATCTTCATCGATGCGTCTCAAAACAAAATCGAGCCTCCCTGCACCCACACTTGAAGACTCACAGGTACCAAAACATTATCGCGTTGACGATCCCCATCATCGGAGACCTCGGCACTTCGACCACAGACTCTCCTGGACTTCCAGTTCCGGACCCTAAGCTCGCGATCACCTCCGATACGCCATCGAAGCCTGAAATCATTGCTCCACCTCCCAGTTCGAAACTAAGGTTTGAACCCTAGTTCGTCGATTTTAGATCAACTCGGTCAATTAAAAATCAAATGGACATTTTTCCGATAATTACTGTCCCTCCTACAACCTTCAGACCTAACCTCGACGCGCCACATGCTGCCGATCGACCGTGCTCGACCAAAAATCAAATATTGATCATCACAGCTTATCCCAATAATCCCACCACTAAAAATCCTAATTTTTCTTCCTAAAATCATCATCTTCCATTTCGAAACTGTTCCTAAATTCAAAATACTAAGTTGCGATGATTGATTTTTGACATATATATTTGTACTTACTGTAAAAATCCAAATTTTTGAAATAATGTCTTAATGTAATCTATTGAAATTATTTTTAATAATAATATTTCAATCTTCCAATCATCTTTTTTTTGAAGACCGAAGCCTAAATTCGATCACAGGAAGAGATTTTTAATTTTTGACTTTGTTTAAACCCTGTAATTTAAAAACAGAGATGAATATATATATATATATATATATATATATATCCAGACAAGCACACTTATCTATCTGCATATTTATAGCATGCAAGCTAAATTTTCACTCATGCAACAATTTATCACATCATTAATTCATATTTCATATATCCATCCCATGCAACAATTAACAAATATTAGTTTTGTTTACCCACCTTCATAATGTTTTGAACAGAGAACAGAGAAGGCTTTGAAAACTGGCAATTGATCCTGATCCACTTGTTTAAGCTTGACTAACTTGTTTGAACTTTGAGTTGCTTCAGTCCTTTCTTGCTTTGATTTTAATGGGAAAACTTTGCTTTGTTATATTCGAGTGAAAGAAAATGAAACAAGGTAGAGGTATGAATAAAGGATGGAAGTGTATCAAGCAAGCAAGTAGTGGCTGCACCTTGTTCAGGCTGAGATATTTATATTTAATCTGATCCTTTTATAAATTGTTTGTACACTTGACTAGAAATGTTGTATGCTTGACTAAAGATATTTTTAAATTTTTTTTTTCTTCTTGACTAGACAAAATGTTGGCTGAGAGATTGGCATTTAATTCCTTGCTTCTTGATTGGTTTGCATACTTATAAAAATGTTTGCTGAGTATATAAATTTGTATATAAAAGTACACTTTGCAGTTAGGAATTTGGCTTGTATATGAAGCTTTGTTTTGTATGTAAACATTTTCTTTATTACTTCTAGTCCACATAGTTTATACACGCATGTTTTTGTCAGATATTGATTTATACTTTGGTCTTGTATGAAGATACCTGCATATATATATTGTTTATTCTTTTTAAAGCTTAAGTACCAAACATTTAATTTATATCCATATTTTATTTTATGCTTATGAATTACTTCCTAGAGAAAATAAAATAAAACTATTTATGTTTATATATAGAACAATACATTAATAAGTGTTATTTGAGAGTAATAATTTGTTAAATTTAAATGATTTATAGAAGATATTATAAATTCCTATTATCATTAAATTAATTAATATATCACATTTATTAAACAATATTTTAAACAACCCTTAAATAAATCTTGAAATTAAGCTAAGATAAAATTTAGCCCATTAAACATTTATCTTAAATATTTTAAAGCTATATATATTTAAATTTAATCATTATTCCCAAATTACCAAAATATATTAGAATTAGAAAACAAGATTCATTTATTTATTAAACTTAAAACCAAGCTTATCTGTTTACCATATATACAAATATACATATACATTATAAATAGAAAACAATTTATTAGCTTTTAAAAGATAAATTATCAGTTAAATATTTATTTAAAAGAAGATTATTAAATCAAATTCCGATCTTGTTAACAAATATTATCAAATCAATTTAATTTCTAATACAGATTATTAAATTGATATTGTCAGAAATTCCGGGATGTCACATTCCTCCCCCCTTAAAACTTTTCGTCCTCGAAAAGGAACGAAGCTAGATTTATCAAAATGCTTAAAGTTATATAAATTTTCTTTGATCCATCTTAAACTACTTTAACAATTTATATAATATTATTCCAAAATAGTTTTTATAAAAATACTTTTATAACTCGATGTTTCAACAAGTCCATCTTCGTTCTCATAGAGATTCGGTCATACGTTGATCAGGCGTAGGACTGAAAATCTATAAGTACTCGGTAAACTCGTCTCCAACACCTAATGGAAATACTTTGGAAAATAATTTTATTGAAAATATAGGAAACGGTTTCGAAAATAGAGGAAATATCTTTGGTGAAATTGCTCTGGAAATCATCACCCCCATCCATGGTCACAGTTACATCCTGGGTTACGTTGCCATCGCAGCAAAAGTCCATGTAACTGATTACACAATAGAACCCACAATAGAACCCACAACAGATCGCAGTTACATCCAGGGTTACGTTTCCGTCACAGCAAAAGTCCATGTAACTGCAGGCTCTCTACGGCCTCTCGATTACGCTGTCAAAATGAAACTTCTCCACTCCTACATAGGTCGCAGCCTACCGATGTAAAATCAAACATAGACTGTTGGCTCTCAGCGGCACACACGACTTTCGCTATGTTACCATAGTGTCGCAGTCTACTGATATAAAATCAAACGTAGACTGTTGGCTCTCAGCGGCACACGCGACTTTCGCTATGGTCTGTAGTAGATCGCAGTGAGATCGAGTTACACTGTCGTCACAGCATAACCCAAATGCCTCTGTAGGCACCAGCCCCTCGACTTTCGCTACACAATAATCCTTAGGAACTAGTTTTTTCCGGACTCCTCACAGGATCAACTTTAGAACCTCCCCCTTAGAGGCTCAAGGCAGTACCATCCTGTGGCACTCCTGAGAAGTTCATTCCAAGGGAGCGCCTTTTTCCCCAGAGCCACTTCAAAACACTTTATACTATACACATATAGTATTTCCAAATCATACACCTAGTATGAATTCCATATAAAGCTCCTTTACAAAATCGATTCCCAAAATCGATAATTTACAAATCAGGCTTTCCAAACTTCAATATTGATTTTTCTCAAAAATCAAAAGCCTTTCCAAATCCAAAGGTTTCCAAAACCTTTTCTCAAAATTATTGTCACAAAATCCTTTTTATCTTATCATATATATAATAATCTTGAAAAGCTTTGAATCAATTTATACTTGTATAAATTCACTTTTATACTTTAAATACTTTCAAAAATCTTTTTCTTCTGTCAATCAATTCAACAAGGGGAATTTATCCAATATAATAGAGGTATATATAACTTCGTTTATTCCAAATCAAATATTCAAATTTGATTATTCTTTTTATAAAGTCATTTACCATATTACTTACTTTCATAAAGTAATTTTTATATTATTTTTTTATAAAAATATCCAATTTTCAATTTTACTCATTGTATATTTCACAAAGTATGCTTTTTATTTCAAAAACCATTTTACAATTCTGATGTAAAATTTCCATATTAATTTCATCTCTAACCGTACGATGTCCACATATCATTCGTACGCAAATATCAATCTGATCGCTCACTTGATCACACAATTTCACTTCCGAACTAGTATTGTTCACCCGACTTCCTAGTGCGGACTCAGATCTGGTTTCTTGATCAGAAACCGTAATTTTCCTTGCATAGTTATATCTATGATAGAGAATACCCAGAACCACTCAAAAATCCATATCCAGGTTCGCCGTTGAAAATCGAGCAAAAAATCCCAACTCGGATCGATAATACTATCTCGAAATTCTATGCTCGAATTTGGATCAAACCACTATGCGAATAGAATAATATACGTACATCCTACGTATCTATCTTCATTGATTATCAGTTAAATCAATTTCCTTTCTATTCATCCTCACTTTGATTTTATTCACTTATCCACATTTGCCTTAATCCACATTTGGATTATCACTAAATTCTTATCTCAATTGGGTATTTAATCATAAACAGTTTGAACTCCGACCAGTTTATATTTAGAAAATAGCTTGAAGAATTTTAAAATAGATAAGTAGTTGAAAAAATAATTATTAGTTGGTAAAATAGCTGTAAAGTAGTTAAGAAATTGTAAAATAGTAACAGTTGAAAACAGTAATCAGTTTATAAAGTAGTAGGAAAATAGTAATTAGTTTATAAAATAGTTGTAAAATAGTTAAATAATTCCAAAAGTAATTGTAACACAAGTTTAAGATAGTTTTAGGTTTTAAAAGAAAAGCTGTATAGTAAATAGTTTAGAAAAATAAATTTATATTAAAACAATTCATTTTGAAAATAGTCTAGAGTCAAACTGTTCAACTTCCCAATCTCCATTTTAATCAATTTCCCATTAAATTAATCCAGTCCCAATTCAAGTTGAATTAACCTCAGTATCTTTCCAAATTCAGATCAAATTCCATTTGACTTAAACATATTCACTTTAATTACAATTCCGAATTATTTAAATCAAATTTCAATTTGAACAAATTTCAAATTCAATCTTACCTTAAATCATCCCGAATTATATAAATTCGAGTTTAAACTTTCAAATGTTGATTTAATTCCCTTAAATCAAATTAACCTTTACTTAACTTATTTCGTAGTTCAAATAAGAGTTCAAACAATTTTTATCTTAAAAAAAATTCAATTAATTACTAAATGCTATCTTCTAGTTCTAAAAATAGTTCTTAAACAAATTTTAATTCACAAATTCAATTATTCAAACTTCCAGTTCAAAATAATTCTATACCTTTAATTCCAAATTAAAGTTTATTTTCCCTATTTATCACAATAAGGGATATATTACCACACTTCATTTCTCATTCAATTAATCAAATCCATGTAAATTTCTAGATCTCAAACCTATCTCGAGATCACTCAAACTCCCAATTTTGTCTTGAAATTTCCAATTCAGGTTGTCTGTTAACTTATTTAACTTTCCCATGCTTAAATTCCATTTTATTTACTCCAGCCAACCTTACCAAATTTGAATTTCCATTTCAAATTCTAACTTCACATTAAAAATCTGATAAGTTCAAAACTTATACCCTTGGCATCCCATCTCATTCCAAATTTAAAATTCAACATTTAGAATTTATTACAAACCATTTTTAATATCATGTATATTCCTCATATATACATATTACTTCCTTTGTACACACTAAGTTATCCTTACATTTTAAACCACCTTTGGTTTTTAAATCCAAAACAAATTCCTTTAAATTTTAAAACAACTCTTGTTTGAAGTATGACTCTTTTATTCAAATATTATTATTTATTATTTCCTTATCACTTTGAAACAATTCTCAAATTCTGGGTTCAAATTCAAAACTTCACAATTTATATCATTTTCAGTTCAAATTTATAAGCCATACTTGCCTAAATGTTTTACTTCCCTAAAACATTTCATTATTAAACACAACAACCATTTATGATAATAACCAAGATTATCATATCTGGAAACCAATTTATTATTATCTTTGTTCTGAAAACATTTCTACAAATTCAGGATTTTAATTTTCAGTTTAGATTCATTTCAAATTTGGTTGTATTACTATTACCACTTAATTCTCATTATTTTATTTAATTCCAAATTTTTTTTACAACCAATTACTTTAACATTTATTAGTAAGAAATATTGCTTTATATATCAAAATATATTCTTATATAAAATCATTTAAAATCTTTATATAAGAAAATAACAAGTACACTCTCATATGTATATATATACCCAACTCATTCTAGGGTACTATTGACCCTATCCTTATGAGTAATCCCACCAGAGCCAAGGTTTTCGCTTAACCTCGCTCTGATACCAACTGTAACGACCCGGAATTTTCGATCCCGAAAATTCCAAATAGTTAGGAAAAGAAGAAAAAGATAGAAGAAGAAGAAACAGAAACACATCACAAATTCTCACATTCGCAGCGGATCAAAATATAATATCAAATAAATAACAGTTTACAAAAGAATATTGTATCTGTCAATTACATTTTTATACATCAGAGTTATAACATCTACACACACACTGGACAGTTGAATATAACATGTCCCAGAGAAATAACAATATCTCACAGCGGAAACACTCCATGCGTTCCTGCCATCCAGCTCGCCTCTTGAGCTCCGGAACGTCCTTGCCTGGAAATCTGTAATACTCGGTCTGACCCAAGCATTACATCAAGGTAACACCCAGGTCAGGCTGGAAACCAGCGTGAGTAAACCCATCTAACATGGATTACCAAAAGCATAAAACTGGAATAAAACCTGGGAAACTCATATCAATTTATAAAAATGGTCCAATTTGCTTAATCATTCCACTCTAGTCCATTGATTTCGCCAATCGAATCTGTACAAAATTATCATAAATTACAAGTCAAAGTGGTTTCGGGTATATACTAATACCCGACCCGATCCCTTCGAATCCAGAGTCATCATAACCCAAATTATCCGAGTAAACACTACTTACTTTTATATACTGGATGTTATTTTACACAGTAATTTATCATTGGTAGATAACCGCATAATCACTATTTAATACAATCATTTTATACCAGAAATACCAATCAATCATTCATAAGCAAGATTAATTAGTCTCTCATTACTAATTTAATCAAATTACTTTAAATTATTATTAATCTTGCTTACTTATCAATAATTAATTACAAACCACTAATTAATCATCCCTTAATTATCCTTTCTAATTATACATAGCAATTAGCCTCTAATTAATTTTCCCCAATACAAACGACTTCCTTTCATTTAATAATCCATCGTTAAATAAATCTCATCCCTTAATCAACCTTGATTAATCCTATTTAGAAATTACTATTCTTGATAAATTAATTAAACTCTTAAATAAATTAATAAATCCTTTTATTCATTACATTGAGAAATTAACCATAATTGCTTCTACTAAGTAATTATTCTTTAATTACTTCCCGTCAAGTATTACACATTGTTTAATTATATTCTGCAATTATTCATTTATCAATTACAACCCTCTTAGTTAATTATTCTTTAATCATCTATCTTAATTAATCCTCTTGATTAATTATCCTTAAGTACTTATCAACTTATTTATTTAATTACTTAAACTTTCTTAATTTAAAGACCTCAATAAATCTTTTCATTAATATCTTATTAATGACCTAGGAAACAATTTATCAGTAACTTAACCCTTAAGTTAAATCAACGATTTAACATATTTAATCACCTTATTAATTGGGTTTTAAGTAAACCTCAAGAATCAACTTACTAGGATCAAATAAATTATACAAATTAATTAAATCATCATTCAATTTAACACCTTTATTTCAACATATGATTAAATGAATTATCAAAAGCTTAATTATGTCATCTTTAACACTTGTACAAATTGTTTTACCCGAGACAACTCAGCGTTTACCCGAATGAACCCTGAGACTTCATCTTCTTTCCCGAGTTTCATTCTTTCCCCTTCCCTTTTTTTTAAAAAAACTTAATTTAAAAATTAAAACTGTTGAAGGCTGTTAACATCACACGAACCCTTAAGAAAACTCGAGCAAATACCTCCCTTCCCTGAGCTCATACACGAAACAACTGTTCTTCCCTAACTCTACTCAATATTAGATACTTCGTACACGCGTGTACGTGCACGAACAAACTACATCACTCCGACCAACTACACCGGCATCTGCACCTCGTCTACGTCCCTCGCAACCAGACACGACCACCCATCTTCATCGATGCGTCTCAAAACAAAATCGAGCCTGCCTGCACCCACACTTGAAGACTCACAGGTACCAAAACATTATCGCGTTGACGATCCCCATCATCGGAGACCTCGGCACTTCGACCACAGACTCTCCTGGACTTCCAGTTCCGGACCCTAAGCTCGCGATCACCTCCGATACGCCATCGAAGCCTGAAATCATTGCTCCACCTCCTAGTTCGAAACAAAGGTCTGAACCCTAGTTCGTCGATTTTAGATCAACTCGGTCAATTAAAAATCAAATGGACATTTTTCCGATAATTACTGTCCCTCCTACAACCTTCAGACCTAACCTCGACGCGCCACATGCCGCCGATCGACCGTGCTCGACCAAAAATCAAATATTGATCATCATAGCCTATCCCAATAATCCCACCACTAAAAATCCTAATTTTTCTTCCTAAAATCATCATCTTCCATTTCGAAACTGTTCCTAAATTCAAAATACTAAGTTGCGATGATTGATTTTTGACATATATATTTGTACTTACTGTAAAAATCCAAATTTTTGAAATAATGTCTTAATGTAATCTATTGAAATTATTTTTAATAATAAGATTTCAATCTTCCAATCATCTTTTATTTGAAGACCGAAGCCTAAATTCGATCACAGGAAGAGATTTTTAATTTTTGACTTTGTTTAAACCCTGTAATTTAAAAACAGAGATGAATATATATATATATATATATATATATATATATCCAGACAAGCCCACTTATCTATCTGCATATTTATAACATGCAAGCTAAATTTTCACTCATGCAACAATTTATCACATCATTAATTCATATTTCATATATCCATCCCATGCAACAATTAACAAATATTAGTTTTGTTTACCCACCTTCATAATGTTTTGAACAGAGAACAGAGAAGGCTTTGAAAACTGGCAATTGATCCTGATCCACTTGTTTAAGCTTGACTAACTTGTTTGAACTTTGAGTTGCTTCAGTCCTTTCTTGCTTTGATTTTAATGGGAAAACTTTGCTTTGTTATATTCGAGTGAAAGAAAATGAAACAAGGTAGAGGTATGAATAAAGGATGGAAGTGTATCAAGCAAGCAAGCAGTGGCTGCACCTTGTTCGGGCTGAGATATTTATATTTAATCTGATCCTTTTATAAATTGTTTGTACACTTGACTAGAAATGTTGTATGCTTGACTAAAGATATTTTTAATTTTTTTTTCTTCTTGACTAGACAAAATGTTGGCTGAGAGATTGGCATTTAATGCCTTGCTTCTTGATTGGTTTGCATACTTATAAAAATGTTTGCTGAGTATATAAATTTGTATATAAAAGTACACTTTGCAGTTAGGAATTTGGCTTGTATATGAAGCTTTGTTTTGTATGTAAACATTTTCTTTATTACTTCTAGTCCACATAGTTTATACACGCATGTTTTTGTCAGATATTGATTTATACTTTGGTCTTGTATGAAGATACCTGCATATATATATTGTTTATTCTTTTTAAAGCTTAAGTACCAAACATTTAATTTATATCCATATTTTATTTTATGCTAATGAATTACTTCCTAGAGAAAATAAAATAAAACTATTTATGTTTATATATAGAACAATACATTAATAAGTGTTATTTGAGAGTAATAATTTGTTAAATTTAAATGATTTATAGAAGAGATTATAAATTCCTATTATCATTAAATTAATTAATATATCACATTTATTAAACAATATTTTAAACAACCCTTAAATAAATCTTAAACTTAAGCTAAGATAAAATTTAGCCCATTAAACATTTATCTTAAATATTTTAAAGCTATATATATTTAAATTTAATCATTATTCCCAAATTACCAAAATATATTAGAATTAGAAAACAAGATTCATTTATTTATTAAACTTAAAACCAAGCTTATCTGTTTGCCATATATATAAATATACATATACATTATAAATAGAAAACAATTTATTAGCTTTTAAAAGATAAATTATCAGTTAAATATTTATTTAAAAGAAGATTATTAAATCAAATTCCGATCTTATTAACAAATATTATCAAATCAATTTAATTTCTAATACAGATTATTAAATTGATATTGCCAGAAATTCTGGGATGTCACAGAGATTATTCGAAGTGGAGTTATGAGATACTCCCGAATCAAGAAGACACGAATAGGGGAGACAAGAGTGGACTTTAGAACCGAAGTGAACGTTCCAAAATTTAAAGGAAACTGAGTCAAAGAAGAAGGAATTCAAGCTCGAACGAAAGCGATTCTGTAATTAAATTTTACTCTATATGCTGAGTTTTGCCTAAAACCAGAGATCTGATACCAACTGTAACGACCCAGTATTTTGGACCATTCAAATCGACAATAAATCCACACATGTTGGACTTGAATAATTCAAAACAATGGATTGTTAATTTAAATTGGCAAAACTCAGCATATACAGTAAATAAATAAAATCACAAATCACAGACACAGAGTAATACAACAACAATGCAGCGGAAACAAAAGAATAGTAGTTCATAAAGCTACTATATATATATATAACAGAGTTAAACAAGTTACAATAGAAGTCTCGAATACAATAGTCAAATACAATATTAGAATACATCACTGGAATCAACTGAATATCTGAAAGCTGGATAGATAGCTGGATCTCCAAGCGAAGCTCCAACTCCAAAGGTGAGTCTCGAATATTGGTACACTCAGTCTGACCCGAGCGTAAAGAAAACACAAAACACTCGAGTCAGGATTAACATTCTTATATCAATAAATCGAACTCAAGTGAAATAACAACTGAAATACAAGTATCTCAAAGGATGTTTTGGATAACCATCCTCTAAGGATCCATTAAACTATCTACTATGTAGTAGTGTACGCTAAGTAGATAATGCCTATCAGTAATATAAAATATCAAAATAGCGTTAAGGCATTACCATTATCCCCCTTAACACATTTTATATAAGCATCATAGTCTATACAGCACTGTAAACTCCACCGTAAACTAATGGGCTATCAGGGAGTACTCCATAGGTATAACACAAAACAAATCGTAATGGTCGTGCATAGGGATACGAGTATGACAAGGCACATGAGGCAATACCCAAGGTAGTGAAACTACCGTTTGCCTGATCCGGACTGGTGAGAACGCATCGCCGCAACGATCGCAACACCGCGAAACAACACTCCCAAAATCAAGGGTGCGCACCAATCAAAAACAAGTAATGAGTAGTTTACGAAGAAGTGTGTCCACTAGAGGTAGCTAACCTCACTGGCCCGGCACGACTCTAGTTTAAGCCATTTCCAATTTGACACAAGTGTCAAGGTCATCCATCATCGTTCTCTTCCTTTAAATCCAGCAACGTCATCATTCCATCCACTTCATTCTGGATCACACTCCGCATATAATGGTTATTAAAGTGGTTTTCGGTTTGGACAGAGAGTATGTCCCTAACCGATCCCGTACTCTTCAATAACTATGTAATTATTACACCGATTGGTCATTAATAAACTTTCAAAATAGTTTATATTTCAAAACCGAAATATCATTTCCATTTCAAAACCATATCCATACGATATCATTTCACTTCAAATAAATCCATTTCCAAAATCATATCACTTTCCAAAGTTATATCACTTTCGAAATCGTAAGTCTTTTAAAATCAAAACACTTTGGAAATCAAACCTTGAAATTCATAATACTTTGAAACTATAGATTGAAATCATAACATTTTGGAATTCATAACACTTCCCTCTTAAACTGTTTAGATATTAAAATTAGTGTTTAATATAAAATAGTTTATATAAAATAGTTATAAGTTAGAATAGTTTATAATAAAATAATATATATTGAAAATGATTTATAAAAATAGTTTATATTAAAATAATTTATTAAGTAAAATATAAATAGTTGTAGATATAGTTTAAAATACTTTATAAAATAAAATAGCTTCCACAAATTTCACAAATCAATTCCAAATCAACACAAATCTCAAAATTCAAATTTTATCAAATCGCAAATCATCAATTTCAATTCAATTTAGTTTCTTAATAACCCCTTTCAAATTATGTCGATTTCAAAACAGATTTGAACCACAAAATAAACCATTTTCAATTTCAATATATTTCAAAGCCTTAAGTATCCAACAATTCCCAAACTAAATTTGAAAAATTCATATATATATATATATATATATATATATATCAAATCCATTTATTTTTTTAGTTTTGAAATATTCTTAATAAATCCAATATCATTTAAATAAAACTTCAAACTTCGAATACTAAATATTTCCTTCAATTATACTTTAAACTTGAAATATTCATTTTAAATCGTCTTAAACCAAAATCAAGTAATAAAATCGTATCCTTTAAAAACCCCAAATTCCATAAGTTCAGATAGATTTAATTAAATATAATTCTTAATTAAATACGATTTCAAATCAATTTCAAATCTATCTTTTCAACCTTAATTTATTTAATCATTTCGAACTCTATATTAAAATATAATTTGAATAAATACTTAAACATAAATATATATATATATATATATCAATATTTATCAAAACCATATATTTCTTTTCAAAACCATAGAAATCATTTTCAAAACATTTATATATAGACCAACGGTGTCTGTATATAATTTTCTATCCTAGGGTCAAGTGACACGGATATTTATCATTTCAATCCGCAATTTAAATATTTACGGGTATATATCTTTTCAACCCGCAATCCCATATTCAATTCAATGAAAATCGCTTGGGTTTATCATTTCAACCCATAACGATTTTCTCCAATTCTAAAGTCCATTCGGGTATGTATCATTTCTACCCATAGTGATTCTATACTAACAGGGAACTTGCAGAGTGATAACAGATATGATAATAATATAACAGGCATATATTATCAATATAAATAACAGATAATGGTGTCAGATGTCACAGGTGAACTAATACATGTAATAGCATATATATAACAGTGTAAATAACTAACATCAGCATATTTCAATTGGCAGATAATGCTGTCGGATGTCATAGGTGGACTGATACAGGTAATAGCATATATATAACAGTGTAAATAACTAACATCAGCATATTTCAATTGTCGTTTCAATTGAAATCAAATTTAATAGATAAAAGAACATTAAACGTGAGTGATTGCTCACCTTTCGAGGTTAGAGGATAGACAAAGAAGTTGAGTTACGAATTCCAGTCACGAATCCCAAAACAACAAGATCGGCAAGAATTCGATGGACGAAGCTGATAAATTAGAATTGACGAAATCAAATCAAAACTAGATCGAAGAAGATAAATAGTATAAATGACTTGTATATTTTTATATACAACTATATATAACTATATATATATATATAAATCAAATTATAAATTTTCCAACACATATTAAAAGAAATTCTCTACATATATGGAAAAATTATATATATATATAATACTATATACATACAAGTAAGCTTACATATAGATTATATCTTTAAAATCAATCTTTACATTACTAATAGAAATGCAGACACTACCAAACTTACAAATATCTTGCTTTATAAAATATATACTGGAAAAACCATGTTCAAAGCCGATCAATAAGGAAACATTAATATATACTAAAACTTACATATATATAAAAAATTTAAATCGTATAAACCAAAATATTATTTGTACAGTTGTACTGCTGCAGCAAAATATAAAATGTATACTTTTCTAAACATGTTATAATACAACCTATATTAAATATTAAACAAATAACTTTAAATTTAGCCTATGACTACACATATATACACATATATATAGGAACTTCAATACGTATATAAACACGTATACACTACTGAAAATAACTATTATATGAAATATATATATATATATATATATATTATAAATTTAAAGTAATACAAAACACACAAAACTACTAGTTGAAGGAACCCGACCGATCCTATAAACACTTGAATATATATGCAGACACTAGTATATATTCAAAGTGCAAAATGTATATCCATAGACCTATAAACAAATGTGTAAGAACATATATACAAACTAACATCTATACAGTAACTGCCTCCACTATATAACTTGTAACTGTTGAAATTTATATATACATACATATAATGCTCTACAGATTACTTTATTGTACTGTACCTACATATAGCAAACCTATGTATAAACTTTTATATAATGTACAAAATCAAAATATATGTATCACATATAGCTAACATACAAAGTATATATATATATAGTACCATATATAGTCATGCAGCTGAGGGAATAACTTGCACGAGGAGGAAAGAAAGAGGGGCGAGCTGATGGTGGGGACGACGCTGGAGAGAGTGTGCGGATCCGGAGTTGGTTGCGTGGAGGGAGGACAGTGGTGGACTTAATGATGCTCGTGAGGGGATGGCATGCGAGAGAGGGGAAGACTTCGGTGATGTGGGTGAGGCTGCCGTAGGCGCAGGCTGTGTGGATCTGGGTGGTCGGGTGCGGTAGTGGTGCTGACGTGAGGTGATGGGTGGCCACAGCATCGGGAGGCGGTCGCGACCATGGGTTTGAGTCGGTCACAAAGAGGTAGGTGGTGGGAGAGGTATTTGACGTGAAGAGGAGGTGTGTCTGGTTACAGCAAAGAGAAAAATATGTGAAGCTTGTTTTTTTTTCAAATGAAGGATATGAACGAATGAACAGTAAAATTTTGGAACTCGTATATTGTAGAAAGTATGTGCTGAATTCAGTGAATAATAAATCAAATGGCTGTTCAAAATTCACCAGATGAAAATGAATGGTCACTATCCCAAAAGCCATATTGCGAAACCGATACAGAAATCGTTCCGTAAATTTCGTTGTTTTTTCCGGACTCCAAAACACAGAAGTGAATATACCGCAGAGATCAGCACGACAAGACGATCAAAACGGTACACAGATATCAGTGGTATGATTGAATTATAAAAATTCGAATTTTCTACTAGCGGAAAATGCAGCAAAAACGCAGAAAAATAAGATCGATGGAGCTAAAGAAGTCCGAACTTGAAAAAATGAAAAATGACATCTTAGTCAGAAGATGAATTAGAATTTTTCTATGTAAAAATATTCAGGTTTGGAAAACATTTTATTATCGTCAATTTTAACTGATATAAATTGGAATAAAATTACATTAGAAAATAAACTTCCAAATTGTCTGATGAAAATTTACCAGTTGCTTTGATTAATTAGACGCATTTCAAATATCAAATTTATATTTCAAAATTGTATCGTTTAAAATTTCACACAATTTCAACTAATTACGTTATTAAAACAGTTAAAATTTACGGGTCGTTACAATAGGGCACTTATTAGAGAATGGATTCTAACAATGACAAGGTTATTGGGGAACCTCCTTTCACCATACACCTTTAGATAAAAGTACCTAGGGCCTCACATGGTCCCCTAGAAAATCAGGACATGCCTACCCCTTATTGGATAGTACAGAATATGTCATCACCCCGATTGTAGCTTACAACCATTCTGGCGCCTCTAACATACATAAATCCATGAATATCGGTCTAGAACGGGTGATGACCATACCCTTATGGGTGCGACCGACATAGCCTGGAAACATATCCTCTGTTTTAATCATTAACGGGTGTGAAGATTGAGGCTATATTTTACCTTATAAAGAAAATATCTCTTGAAATTCTAACACTACCCTCCAAGAAACAAATGCAATGCCAACATTTATCCATACAAGCTGTTCGGGTTATGAACAAATAGAAGGCACTACTTCTACTACATCCTTTTTGGACTCACCTTCAGGATTAGTATAGCAAGTAGCCTTTCTCTTTAAAGAACCCCGTCATCGATTCCTATCATCTTCTAGATGTCTCCGATTCGAACCCATATGTCGGTTCGAAGTGGTTTTCAGATATCTCATGCTTATCCGATCCCGATTTCTCCAAACCGACAATCGATAGTTTATGATTGATCCAATCCCAGTTGTTTTAGAAGGGGACTATATAAGAGTCCCAAAGGGATCTCTAATATACCCCTTAAAGCCAGAGACTTTAGAATGAGTTTTCCCAAGGGAATCTCAAACCATATGAAATCACGAAGCTTTTATATATTTCCTAGGTCAAAATAGGTTATGTTATCGATGTATCGATGGTTGACAAACCACTAGCTAGGTGTAAGTATAGTTTGCATATGAAAAATAAGACATCCTATACTCATTACCACTTTATGATTTCAAATGGTACCATCCCTCGATTAACATGAAATCGAACAAGTTAGAAAATTATCCTTGCTTCAACATTCATTCTTAATTCTCAAGATAGAGACAAGATTCCTTACCTCAGAATTTGGCGTCAAGTATATGATGAAGTACCTTTCATATGCTTAATTATTCATGACTCACTTATTAAAATTAACCTTCTCATACTTATCACGGTTCAGAAATGTCGACTTCTCTATCCCTTATCCAGAAACGAAGTCAGGTAAGTCAAGGTACTGGTTGCACCCAAAACACTTTGATTCCAGATCTCACAAACAAAGAAAGTTTATTCATTGGCTTTTAGTGCTAAGTATAAGACGATTTACTTTCAATAGACGTGTCAACATTTTTGCACTAATTTATCATATTTGTTTTGTTACTTAATGGAACTGACTAAGAAATCCCTTGCATAAAACAAAGTCATTTTAAAGCAAACTTGAAAACAACCTCGACAAACTTATGGTGACAAAGTTTGCAACATTGTGGTGGTAAGAGGTTTGAAAAATTATTATGAACTTGTTTATGGATTTAAAGAAGAAAATGAAGTAATTTTGAAACATTTTCTTTTGGAAACAAGGATAAGAAAATAGAAAAGAAAATGAAAAGTAAAAGAGTAAGAAATGGAAAATGAAACAAAGTGAGAAATGGAAAGGGTTGTTCTTTTTATAGAAAATACAAGATGGCAATTTACTAAACTAACCCTAAGCCAAATAACATAATTAACCCTCCTTAATTCATGACACCCTTATTTTTTCCTAAACTAATATCCTTTCTTTCCAAAGCAGGTACATGCCAACCCATGTGTACATTATTTTCATGCACACAAATTTATGTACTTTTGTCTTAGATTTTGTGTTTTGTTAATTTTAAATTAGAAAAGAAAAGTCCACTTTCACTTCATTAACTTGAGTATATTTTAAACTTGTTTTAACTAAACTATAGATTAGTAAAAGTATTTGTTATTGTATATATGTGAACATATATGCACTAGTGTGTACAACACATTTCAACAACCTTTGGATAATGAAAAATGAAAAGTCCAAAAAACAATTTTCAGTCATATTTTCAACAATTCATCAAAATATTTATTTTTTAAACAAAGCTTTAAAATGAATTTACTACCATTACTTATTAATTAAAAGAAGGTTATTTGACCATTAGAAACCATTAATTGAATATATTAAATTTATCAAATATTCTCAAATCAAAGCAATAAAATTCTAGGTCGTTATACATATTGTAATTTTATAAGCGTATTGTTTTAACCATAATTCTTAAATGCTTTATCCGATTTCGACGATCTTGGCCATTCTAGAAAACTAATAACATAAGCAACAATTTTCTTTAATAATTTAGCAAAATTTTGATGTTTTCTTAGCTAAAAACACATTTGTTAAGTGGGCTTGCATTTTAAATTATATTGCAGATTTTGTACTAGGTTGTGAAACGACCATAACTTTTGTTGTACACTATATTTTTTTTGATCCGAAAGGTATTACGAAAAGCCATTTGACTAGTCTACAACTTTTCTTTTGGAACCCTTTCATAATTATGTGTTTTCACCCTAGAAATTTGTCGATAAATGGCCTAAAACAAAATTTTTGTGTTGTTTACTCATTACATGATCACATGTTTACTATATTTCATTATATGCAACTAATATTTAAAATTAAGTTGAGATATGTACTGAAGAAACTTATTTGGTTTACTAATTGGCGATGGTTGCTTGGTGTGACGAACCGGGATTGAAAATTCAATAAATATAATCAACTTGTAAATCTATTAGTTTTATTTAAAATGAATTGGAAATGAGTTATCGGTGTTTATTTAAAGTGTTTTAATATTTTAAATAATTACCTAAACATGTTTTAAAAATAAATTATTATTCTTTAAAAATAATTATTTTATATTTATAGAATTTTGAAATGATTGTAATTTTTTAATAAATCCTCTCGAGATTTGTAAACGGGGTTTATTTAACGGATATGATTTTCTATAAGAAAAATCTTGTAATGGAATTCTGGAAACTTAAGGAAACCTCCGAAATGTTGAAATACGAGAACTTCAAAAAAATAAATTAGAATTCATAAAAGAAGTTAAAAATGGGTATTTCGAATTATAGACAAGAACAGTCAATTTTGGAAATTTTAAAGGAAGTTAATTAATGGATTACGGAAACGTATAGAATCCGTTATAAATGAGAGAAGGAATTTATAAGTAAATTGTAAAGGATTTGAGAAGTATGAAAGATAATGGAATATTTCCTTAGTAGTGAGAATAAAAAATGATTTTAGGGAAATATACTTATAAATATTTCCTAAATATTGGACTGGAAGGATTTGAAATATTTTAACTACGAGATTATTGTTATAGAACCATTTCCAAAATGTTGAATTATAAATGGAATTGGAAAAAATATTTCTAAGTATTGATATGATTCCAAAATATCCTGTTATAAGTATTTGAAATTATTTTCAATTATTGGATATACTAGGAGAGGTTTGAATATATATCTTTGTAAAGATATTTCGAAAAGAATATTTTGAAAGATTTATAAAATTGGGCCTAGTGACAACTAACGTGTGTAATTTGATAGTTAAATAACCTACTATCAAATCTAGCTAAAAGTCGTTGATCGTTTTAAAGAGACCGGGATCGGATTTAGTTATATGAAAACCACTTCGATCTGATTTGTGCATTACGAATTGTGATATCTCGAAGATAATGAAGATGGTGATTTTGGAGATTTGGTTTGTTCAGACTGAGTATTACAGATTCAGGTTAGGATGCTATGGAGCTCAGGAGACAAGCTGGAGGATTTCAGGCGTATTCCATGTACTTGATTATATTCTGGTGTGTGTGTAAACTATATAGTCAGCACTAGTGAGGATAAGTTATAATAACTGTCTAGATTGATTGTTGATTGTTGTACTATGATGGTTGTGTGTATATTAACAGCTACAGATTCTTTTGTATAAAAATCTGTTATTATATATTATATTTTGTTCCGCTGCGATTGTGAGATTCTGTATTGTTGTTTCTGTTTTTCTTCTATCCTCTTCTTTCTCTTAGTTATTCGTCCTTTCGTACAATTTGGGTTGGACAAGTGTGGTTTATTGACAACTCAAAGGGTACGGAATGGCGGGTCGCTACACTTGCTTTTGATCGAATACAAGCGAAATAGCTCGATTAAATGCTAATAAAAAGTACATTTTACGCTATCTAGGAATATATTATTATATTGTTTCCCCATGTTTCGGGAAGCCCCCATTGATTAGGATGTATATATTTTGTGATTATATTGTGTTTTAATTTTCTGGAAAGTTCTCCGTACAAAAGAGCCTCTAATAAATTTTTCTGAAAAATCCAACTCTAAGAAAATATCCACAAAATTATTGCATGCGTAGAATAGAAAGTTGTTAGTTGAATCTAATTAAAATCATAGCATACGATAAAACAAGTTGTTGTTATAGTATAATAAGCCAAATAGAGGATTGAATAGAAGATTATACATATAAAGAAAGTCAGAGTTGTATGACATCTTCCTTTAAGAAATTGCAAGGACACAATTTTCATGAGGAGTCTATAATAACCCTAATTTTTACATCGTATAAATGAATAAATTTAATTTAAAATAAAATTATTCAAACTAGATTTTTGGTAATTATTATTTTGAAAATGAATTCCTACTTAATTAAGTTTTATTTAATAAGAAGACTATTTTTTTACTAAAGTGAATTAAACTAATAAATACTTTTAGACAATATTTTGAATTGAATAAAAATTGTCCTGTTATCGAAAAATAATTTATAGAATGAAGTATAAATCAATTCAAATCAGATTGGGACATATCTATAAATAAATATCGAAGATTAATAATTTGAATTTGAATGGGAAATAAAGTAAAAAAACTGTTTAAATCAGAATTTAAATTTAATTGACATAACGTTTAAATGCAAGCCCAAGCCCAAGCCTAAACTTTCCTCCCTTATTCTGGAACCTCTCTCTTCTTATCAACTCGAAGCCCATATTGATCTAGCTACCCCTAATTTCCCAAATCCCAAAATTGCGTTTAGTTAAAAAAATTACAAAATAATGTTGGAGGTTGAAGCCAAGCTCGATAGGGAGATTTTGTCTATGTTGGATTGACGAAAATGCAAAGAAGACGTCGTCTGATTGCAATCTGATGTGTCATTTATTCTATATATGTGTCCGTTGTACAGATGGCTGGAATTTGATGTAATTCGGTTCGGCCCAAACAATAAAACGCATTTTGATGATTAGTTGATGATTTTTGAGAATTTCGCTCCACGGTTTATGTAACGACATAGAATTTTAATCATTCGAATTTGGAAATATTTATTAAATATTAAATAATTAAAAAGTTAATTTTATAAGTTAAACAACTTATATTTCAAATTTAGAAATTTATTTGGTAACTGAATTGTAAAATTGAATATTTGGAATTATTTAAAACTATTAAATCTTGAATTTGACGTGAATAAAAATGACTTCACAAGTTTATTTAAATTCTATTTGAATAAGAATAAAGATAGTAAACTTTAAACTTGAATAAAAGTGAATAAACTTGTTTTAATAATAATCCGTTATAAATTAACGGAGGAAAATAGCCTTCCGGTGCACTGTCTCGGAATTGGACAAAACAAGTCCCATTAGATCCGTAATAGTGAATTATAGTATGCCGTTGAGTTTCGTGGCAATCGGACATATTGTTTGGTCGTGCGAGCTCGAAATGTTAATCAAGGGAATTTAAATTAATATAATTTAATTTTGAAAAGCTAACTCATATAAATGATGGAATTGGGTCTTGATACTAGTTTAATTGTGTTCAAAATATGGGTATAACATATAGAACGCCAGGCAGCACGCCTTGTTTGGAGTTTGAAAATTTAACATATGAATGGTGCTTTGAAATTTTCTATATAAGGCCATCATTTTTTGTCATTTGCTAAAACTCTAATCTAAGAATGCTTCAACCGCCATTTCCACTAGCTCCACATCCAACGGCCGTGACCAATCGGCTCCACCACATGCCATACCGGCCTTCAACCCCAACTAGAAGAACGTAGAGATCGATGAGGGGAGCAACATCAATGGTGGAGATTGGAAATGGAACACAATGGAGGTTGTATATTGGCCGAGTTTGGGTCTTGGATTTGGCACGAATGAAGGAGAATGGCGGGGAAGTCGCATTGCTGGCGTTAGGCATGGTAGAGCTGGGGCGGGGAGCGATGATGGGCAATGAAGAATGAAAGAAGAACGCAGTCGAGGTTTAAGGAAAGAAAGAGAATGAGTGGCCTGGAATGAACATTAGTCGGAGGGAAGAAAAAATTAAAGTCTAAAAAATTTATTTGTTAAAGTTAATTATAATTTTAGTAACCTCAACGTTCATTGATTTATATCTAATTCATACGAGGTTGAAATCGAATGTGCCAAATTATGTTGTGATCGTACCAACGAATAGTATGAGATAGAGTTGGATTGGATGGATTTGGAGCTAGTAGGAATTTGGGTTAAAATTGAACGCCGGTTCAATTTTAATTCAAACTGGAGCATTTTGGCGATTACTGGAATCAAAATGAGTTAACTAACCTCTCTAGCCCACTTATATCTTTATTTAGGTGTCGATAATTTCATTGTTCATTGTTTATTGACTGTTTGGATGATTTACTACTTTATTTGTTGGTTTGGATATATTTCCGCCCCTGTAGCGGATGAGACCCTATTACCTTCCCATATAAGAGCGGATAACTCTTTGTATACGATCCTGCCTCGAAGCATTTGATTTACATTATTTGAATATACATTGTATGTAATGCAGGGGGACAGGTTGGAGGGACCTAACTATATTCCTCACACTATTGATTTTACTTTTCATATATCTTGATATATGATATGTTGGATGCCATATTTGATGACATGGATGATTTTTTCCTATTTATTGCTATAGTAGCACTGGGCCATATTTTTAGTATTAGAAATACAATAACGTTAAGAAATAGTTTTTAAAAGGATTTTAAGTGATTTCAAAATTTTATATTTTTAACTAATTATTCTTGAATTATTTAAAGAAGGAATATATTTTAAAGTAAAAGGTATGATTTTTAGAAATTATAAATTAATAGTTTTATAAAATATTCTAAATGGAGATTTTTTAGCCATATAATAAAGATTTTTAAAATCTTAAAAATAAGTCCGTCTTTTATAATAAAAGGAATGCGGTTTTAAAAAGAAAATATAAGTATTTTGGTAAAAATATTTATTTACCATTTTATATAAAGAAATGTATATACACATATACACACACATTTATTAAGTTTAACTTATACGTGTGGAAATTTATATATGTAATAAATTATAATTGTGCCATTTTACAAACAAAGTGAAGATTTGTAGAATAGCATTTTATAAATAAAAGGATAGATTTATAAACGGTGTTTTATAAATCAAGGGTTTTATAAATCAAGGGAAACTACTTTCTTTGGATAAAATGGAGAAATAAATCACAACTGTGGATTTAAAATAATATGTGGTATGTTGACTGTGACGACCCGGAATTTTAACCTCGGTTAAATGGGGTAGTATAACGACCCGTATTTTACGGATCGAAAAGTTCGTAAAAATCTGGAATTCTTAGCGTTGTTAAGTCGCTTCAGATTTTGGGCAGAATTTTGTTAAGTCCTAAGTCATGACCGAGTTAAGGGAATAGGCGACTTATAGAAAGTTGGCAATCTAAGGAGTGAAACGACTTAACGAAGTTAAGTCGTATAATAGTTAAGTCATCTAGGGTTTAAGTCGTTCAAAGCCTAAGTCGCGTAGAAGTTAGGTCGTGAGCGACTTAAGAGTAGGTGCAACCTAGGGACTTAGGTCGTAAAGAAAGATAGGTCGTGGAGCGACTTAAGGCTAATGGGATAAGTCGTTAAGGTTTAGGTCGTAGACGACCTAAGAGATAGGAGCGACTTATAGGACTTAGCGACTTAAGGATTGTAGCGACCTAGGAGATAAGCAGGTTAGCGACTTAAAGGAAGCGGCGACCTAAGAGAGTTAGGAAACTTCACGAGTTAACGACCTAGGAGTAACAGTTAGGTCGTAAGCGATCTATGGGGTGCTATGATAGTTAGGTCGTAAGCAACCTAAGATGGTTAGGTCGTCCAACAACTTAAGTGTTAGGTCGTAACCCAGTTAGGTTGCGTGAGTAGTTAGGTCGCGTGTGTTGCTAAGTTGTGGCATCTTTAGGTCGCGACTTATGGTAAGTCGTAGGTCGATGGGTTGTTAGGTCGCGCCCGTATGCTATGTGTTAAGTCGCGAGCGACTTAGGGGTTAGGCTGCTAAGTCGTAAGTTGAAGATAGGTGAGTCTGGTAGGTCGTAAGTCGCGTATAAGTTAAGTCGCGCGCTTGAGTTGTGTTAAGTCGTAGGACTGAGAGGCTTAAGTCGCAACCCTGTTAAGTCGCATGGGTGTTAGGTTGGAGATGTTGCTAGGTCGTGGACGACTTAGGGAAGGCGGACGACTTAAGGAAGATTTCAGCTATAAATACTCGTCCATTTCTCACTTTTTGGGATCCGGATTTCGAAGCGACGAAGTGCTGCCATTTTGAGAGCTCGACTTCTACACTTCTTCACTTCTTTTCTCCACTTTAATCTTGTGCTTCCTTCCATCCAAATCGAAGATCAAGTTGAAGATTCAAGAGCTTATCTTCATCCATCGAAGATAGATTTCATCGTTTGAAGCAGATTGGTGATAGATCGAGATTGATCCTTCGCTGTCCAGATCTGAAGCGTATTGATCTGGGGTTGTTTAGGTGATTTGGTGAGTGGTGATTATCTCTCACACGGATCCAAAGGAGTATATCGGATCGTTGGTTTGATTTGGTGTTAAAATAGTGATTTCCATGCATTTTCCTAATCACATGTGTAGATCCGTATAGATTCATTTTCATGATGATTTGACATCCATTTTACTATATGTTAACCTATGCAAGTTCATTCATCAAGATTATAGAGATATCGTTCATGATTTCATGCTTATTAGACTTTCAACTCTTTAATTACGAAATTGCCATTATTGCTATAATTGTCTACTTAGATCATATTTGAATGCTTGTTTACTTGGATTAATGTTTGATTTGATTGATTGCAATGAATTAGATGATTGATGATTTGCTTTAGACCGAAGATGATTCAAAAGCTAAGGGAAAGGCTCTTGAATTGGAAAAGCTGCTTGTGGCATATGTAGCGGATGGTGACGCTCTTATGCATAGATTCGATGACGATGATGTTGAGATGAAACTTTGCGAGGATGTGATGAAGCGAAGTAGGATATGAGATAGTATTGGTCTAATCCAGATGGGATCATTCCAAGCATGTTGATAACTCGGTGAAATGGTTCGAGTTAGAGGATAATGGTTTGCTCGAGAGGCGCTTGAGCTAGTATGGAAATAGTCGTCGAGGAGGATGACTAGAAGGCTGAGATCTTATCGTTGTTGAAGGTTCTAGCATGCTCAAAGCAAGAGTACGTTGGGCAGATTCGATAGTCCCTGAAGGCTACGGATTGGTAGTCAAGTACTCTGGGCAGATTCGATAGTCCTAGGCACGGGTCACGATGACGTGCGGGAGTAATGTCTAGAACCGGGGTTTCCATTAGCCCTTGACGGACGGCTGAAAGAATGTGTCGGTCATTCAATTAACGGTGATATCGAAGCAATGATAACAGTGATAGCCAGAGTCATGGATGTTTGGTTGTATCGTCATTCGGTCTCAAGAGTGGTATTTTCTGGGTGCTTATCTGATCTTGGTTTGGGCCTTGGGGGTTTGTACTTGGAAAACATCGCCCTTGACTCGAGTGATAATTGCTTTACTTTACATTGTATGCTCTGTTATGTTTGCTTCTACTTAGTGTGTGTCTGGGGGCTATCACTGTAGAAAGAGGTTGTAGTGGGAGGGTTGTATTCCTATTCCTTTTTCCTTTATGCTCTTTTGGTATGTTGTTAGTTAATTTACTGCTCACTAAGACTGTTGTCTGACTCAAGGCTTTATGTTTTAACTCTTATTGCCTTGGGCTGTTCGTCCATTTTTGGGACGGGCAGACTAGGTAGCAGGTGACAGGTGATGTTCTTGTTTTCTACGGTGTTGATATCGAAGACGAGCTGGAGGGTTGCATATTATCTTCTTATTATATGTACTGGATGTTCCGCTGCTTTGTATTCTCTGAGTGATATGTAGTGAGGCTTGTTGTATTGACTATTTTGATGTTTGTATCAAACTATTATGAAGTTTTATTGATGAGATTCTATTCTGTGAAGCTTCACTATATATTTGTTCTATTGTATTTTGTCCATGCGCTGTGAGTAATACGATAGATTCTGTTGTTTTAATTTACCTTGACAATCGTCCATGGCTGTCTGGCACACTTTACAGCGCACTTTCTCTAGGTTCAGTCCAGGGGTTATGAGCGGTCGTCATATTTGGTATCAGAGTATTGGTTAATCGATTTTACCCAACGCTCGCTGATGTAACTACGTATGAGAGACGTAATTGTATTTTGATGGATGATTACTATATATAATATAGTAGCTTAGTAGAGTTGAGTCCTTTATGTAGTTGTTTCTCTAGATGTGCTAATCATTCCTTTTTATAGATATTGAGAATGAGTCAAAGAGGGAGACCAGCTGCTAGGGAAGGCCGAGCTGCTGAGGGGACTGCAGATTATGCAGCTATGTTCGAAGCTATGATGACTTCGATCATGAGAAGGATGCTAGCTCCAGGGCCATCGGTGGATGTTGGAGTTCAAGTTCAAACTCCAAGACCGGTGGATTTTGCTAAGCTGTGCAAAGATTATACTGCTCTTGGAGGGAAGGTTTTCTTGGGGACAGAATCAACTATTGAGGTCCAGAGATGGATAGATGCTTGTAGAAGGATTTTTGGAGATTTGGGAATTGAGGATGCAACTAAGAGGAAGTTGGCGTCAAGGCAGCTTCAAGGGAGAGCCTCTGATTGGTGGAACTCTATTACCATCAATACTCCGGAGGAAGAGATTACTTGGGAGCAATTCCAAGCCAGATTTGAAGCTAAGTTCATTTCTACAGCTCAGAAGTCTGTTCTGTTCAAGAAGTTTGTAGAGCTCAAGCAGGGAGGAAGACCAGTTCTTGAGTATGTTTCTGAGTTTGAAGCTTTGTCCAAGTATGCCCGGTCGTATATTGAATCTGCATATCAGAAGAATGAGAAGTTTGTGACAGGCTTGGACAGTTATCTTGGGAGGCAGTTGGTGGATCATTTGGACGATTCATTTGAGAAGCTTGTGGAGAAAGCTCTCAGGCATGAGAGTCTGTTTCCTAAGGAAGGATCTGTTGTTGCTGTAACCAGGGAAGAGTCTAAACCCCAGTAGGGTGGAAACAAGAAAAGGAAGCAGCAGCAGCAAAAGGGTAAGGATGGCCAGAAGAAGCCGAAAGGCGAGGTGACTTGCTACAATTGTCAGCAGAAGGGCCATTTCTCTAAGGATTGTAAGAATCCGAAGGGGCCCATGAAGTGTCACAACTGTGACAAGCCGGGGCATATCAGGAAGAATTGTCCAGAACCGAGGAGGGACAAGCGGATTGTGCAAGCTTATGCTTTAGGAGCTGTTCCATCATCTTCGAAAGCTCCTACCGCTGAAGAGAAAGGAAAGAGTGTGGTTGTTCAAGGTACTCTTTCCATATGTGGTGTTCCAGTTAGAGTGTTTTTTGATAATGGGGCGTCGCATTCGTTTATTTGTAGTGATCTTGTACGCCGGTTAGGTTTGGAACCGGATATTGTTGATAGGCCATTGGTTGTGACTAATCCAGTTGGGGGTTCGTCTTGTTTGTGTATGATATGCCATGGTCTTATTGTATCGAGTCATGGTTGCTCTTTTGTTTGTGATTGTTTTGTTCTGAACTTTGCGGGGTTCAGAATTATTTTGGGTATGGACTGGCTTAGGAAGTATGCGGCAAAGGTTGATTGCGAAAGGTTGGAGGTGACAGTTGAGAATGTGGAGGGGCGAAAGATTGTGATACGATGTAAGCATGAAGAAGGCATCTTCATGAGCTTCATGTATTCGCTAGTTGTTCCTCGGGATGGACTATCATCGGTGCCAATCGCGAATGGATTCGAGGATGTCTTTGACGAGGTCAAAGGGTTACCGCCGCATAGAGAGATCGAGTTTTGTATAGATCTAGTTGAAGGAGCCAGACCTGTTGTGATGCCTCTTAGGCGGATGGCGCCTAGGGAACAGCAGGAGTTGAGGGTGCAGGTTGATGACCTTTTACAGAAAGGATTCATTTGGCGTAGTGTGTCCGAGTGGGGTGCACCAGTTGTGTTTGCAACCAAGGCAGATGGGTCGTTGTGATTGTGTGTGGATTATCGTGAGCTGAATAAAGTGACTAAGAAGAACAAGTATCCATTGCCGAGGATAGATGACTTGTTTGATCAGCTTCACGAAGCTAAGGTGTTTTCTCAGATGGATTTGGCAACGGGATTTCACCAGTTGAGAGTGGCTAAAGATAGTGTGCCGAAGACTGCTTTTCGAACACCATCTGGTTTCTTTGAATGGCTGGTAATGCCGTTTGGGTTGACTAACGCGCCAGCATATTTTGTGGATCTTATGAATAGAATTTTCAGAGATCAGTTGAACAAGTTCGTACTTGTGTTCGTGGATGATATTATGATTTATTCCAGAACTGAAGAAGAGCACAAGACACATTTGCGCATTGATTTGGAGATCTTACGGAAACATCAGCTGAAGGCTAAGTTTTCGAAGTGTCACTTCTGGAAGAGTGAAGTAAGGTTCTTAGGCCATGTGATTTCTGGAAACGGAATAGCGGTTGATCCCGCTAAGGTGGCAGCAATCCAGGATTGGGTTAGAACTAAGAATTCATCTGATGTGAGAAGTTTTCTTGGATTAGCAGGATATTATCGACGGTTTATCAAAGACTTCTCCAAGGTGGCTGCACCGTTAACAGGATTAACGAAGAAGAACCAAGTGTTCAAGTGGGAAGATAAGTGTGTGCAAGCTTTCAGAATCCTGAAAGAAAGATTGACGAGTGCTCCTGTTTTGACTATTCCAAGTGGGAATGATGAGATGGTGGTTTACACGGACGCATGTGGTACTGGACTTGGAGCAGTGCTGATGTAGAGGGATAAAGTTGTTGCGTATGCCAGTCGACAACTGAAGCCGCACGAAAGGAATTACCCGACTCATGATTTGGAGTTAGCGGCGATTGTTTTTGCTCTGAAGATGTGGAGACATTATCTATTGGGAGTTCGATTCGAGTTGTTTACAGATCATAAGTCGTTGAAGTAACATTTCTCCCAAAAGGATTTGAATCTTCGGCAGCAACGTTGGCTAGAGTTTTTAGCATCATATGATTTTGGTATAGCTTATACTCCGGGAAAAGGTAACGCAGTGGCAGATGCGTTAAGTCGAAGACATGTAGGATTGGGAGCCATGTTTTCAGAATGGAAGAATCTCGAGTATTTAGCTGGTTTTGACTTCAGGCCTAGATGTGAATTGGAACCTGAGATGTTGGCAAACTTATCGATAAGACCTACTCTTGTGGAAAGGATTGGCGAGAGACAAAAGCGAGACGATAAGCTTGTTAAGATTATCCGTGATTTGGAATCTGGATTGGACCCAGAAAAGGATAAAGGATTCGAGGTCGATCGAGAGGGTTGGCTTTGGAAGCAAGGACGACTAGTTGTTCCCGATATCGATGAATTGAGGAATGAAGTTCTGAGGGAAAGTCATCACTCGAAGTTGACAATTCATCCAGGTGGAAATAAGATGTATCGGGATATGAAGAGAACCTACTACTGGGAAGGTATTAAGAAGGATGTTGGAACTTTTATTTCCAAGTGTATGAACTGCCAGTTGGTAAAAGCCGAACAGAAGAAGCCAAGTGGATTGCTTCAGTTATTAGAAGTTCCTACATGGAAGTGGGAGCAAGTGTCAATGGATTTTATTGATGGACTACCTAGAACAAGAATGGGAAATGAAGGGATTTGGGTCATCGTAGATCGTTTAACTAAGAGTGCCAGATTCATTCCTGTTCGATCGACTAGGACTGCATCAAAGTTGGCTGAGTTGTATGTTAAGTGGATAGTTCGATTCCATGGTATTCCGAAGAGTATAGTGAGCGATCGAGACCCATTGTTCACTAGTGGATTTTGGAAGAGCTTCCAGGAAGTTTTGGGAACCGAGTTGTGTTTGAGTACATCATATCACCCTCAAACAGATGGTCAGACCGAGAGAGTCAATCGAGTTTTGGAAGATCTTCTTAGAGCTTGTGTTTTAGATTTCGGAGGATCGTGGGAAGATCACCTTCATTTGGTGGAATTTTCGTACAACAACAGTTACCATTCAAGCATTGGTATGGCACCGTATGAGGCATTGTTTGGAAGACCGTGTAACTCTCCGACATGTTGGTCAGAGACCGAAGAAAAGCTGATACTTGGGCCAGAGATGATTCGACAGACTTCGGATTGTATAGAGATCATCCAGTAGCGAATGAAGGCAGCCCAAGACCGTTAGAAAAGTTATGCCGATAAGCGTCGTAAGGATTTGGAATTCGACGTAGGTGATATGGTTTTTGTGAAGATTTCTCCACTGAAGAATGTTATTCGATTTGGGAAGAAAGGAAAATTGACTCCGAGATTTGTTGGACCATTCCCGATCATCGAGCGAATTGGAAAGCTCGCCTATAGATTGGAGTTACCAGAGAAGATGTCGAGTGTGCACAATGTTTTTCATGTATCATATCTACGGAAGTATGTGCACGACTCGAATACAGTGGTTTCTGCTGATAGCTGTGAAGATTTCGAAGTTGATCCAGTCGAAAGGAGACCTCGTAAGCCGCTTCGTGTTGTGGAAACCGACACGAAACAGCTTAGGAGGAAGGTGGTTAAGTTGCTCAAGATACAATGGAGTGATGATGATAACGACTGTACATGGGAGGTGGAAGAGAGGATGAAAGCAGCTCATCCTGAACTCTTCAAGGTATGACCCTAAGGTGTCGTGTCATCTCACAATATTGTAACTTGTTCTGGTTTTAGAATTCTGCATGCTAAGCTAGAGTTGGATGCATGGTTTGTTGATTGCTATGGATGGTAGGCGTGCAGAATAATCTTTGATTGCTCTTGTTTGTTTGGAATTTCGGGGGCGAAATTCCTAAGGGGGAGAGAATGTAACGACCCGTATTTTACGGATCGAAAAGTTCATAAAAATCTGGAATTCTTAGCGTTGTTAAGTCGCTTCAGATTTTGGGCAGAATTTTGTTAAGTCCTAAGTCATGACCGAGTTAAGGGAATAGGCGACTTATAGAAAGTTGGCAACCTAAGGAGTGAAACGACTTAAGGAAGTTAAGTCGTATAATAGTTAAGTCGTCTAGGGTTTAAGTCGTTCAAAGCCTAAGTCGCGTAGAAGTTAGGTCGTGAGCGACTTAAGAGTAGGTGCAACCTGGGGACTTAGGTCGTAAAGAAAGATAAGTCGTGGAGCGACTTAAGGCTTATGGGATAAGTCGTTAAGGTTTAGGTCGTAGACGACCTAAGAGATAGGAGCGACCTATAGGACTTAGCGACTTAAGGATTGTAGCGACCTAGGAGATAAGCAGGTTAGCGACTTAAAGGAAGCGGCGACCTAAGAGAGTTAGGAAACTTCACGAGTTAACGACCTAGGAGTAACAGTTAGGTCGTAAGCGACCTATGGGGTGCTATGATAGTTAGGTCGTAAGCAACCTAAGATGGTTAGGTCATCCAACAACTTAAGTGTTAGGTCGTAACCCAGTTAGGTTACGTGAGTAGTTAGGTCGCGTGTGTTGCTAAGTCGTGGCATCTTTAGGTCGCGACTTATGGTAAGTCGTAGGTCGAAGGGTTGTTAGGTCGCGCCCGTATGCTATGTGTTAAGTCGCGTGGGTGTTAGGTCGGAGATGTTGCTAGGTCGTAGGTCGTGGACGACTTAGGGAAGGCGGACGACTTAAGGAAGATTTCAGCTATAAATACTCGTCCATTTCTCACTTTTTGGGATCCGGATTTCGAAGCGACGAAGTGCTGCCATTTTGAGAGCTCGACTTCTACACTTCTTCACTTCTTTTCTCCACTTTAATCTTGTGCTTCCTTCCATCCAAATCGAAGATCAAGTTGAAGATTCAAGAGCTTATCTTCATCCATCGAAGATAGATTTCATCGTTTGAAGCGGATTGGTGATAGATCGAGATTGATCCTTCGCTGTCCAGATCTGAAGCGTATTGATTTGGGGTTGTTTAGGTGATTTGGTGAGTGGTGATTATCTCTCACACGGATCCAAAGGAGTATATCGGATCGTTGGTTTGATTTGGTGTTAAAATAGTGATTTCCATGCATTTTCCTAATCACATGTGTAGATCCGTATAGATTCATTTTCATGATGATTTGACATCCATTTTACTACATGTTAACCTATGAAAGTTCATTCATCAAGATTATAGAGATATCGTTCAGGATTTCATGCTTATTAGACTTTCAACTCTTTAATTACGAAATTGCCATTATTGCTATAATTGTCTACTTAGATCATATTTGAATGCTTGTTTACTTGGATTAATGTTTGATTTGATTGATTGCAATGAATTAGATGATTGATGATTTGCTTTAGACCGAAGATGATTCAAAAGCTAAGGGAAATGCTCTTGAATTGGAAAAGCTGCTTGTGGCATATGTAGCGGATGGTGACGCTCTTATGCATAGATTCGATGACGATGATGTTGAGATGAAACTTTGCGAGGATGTGATGAAGCGAAGTAGGATATGAGATAGTCTTGGTCTAATCCAGACGGGATCATTCCAAGCATGTTGATAACTCGGTGAAATGGTTCGAGTTAGAGGATAATGGTTTGCTCGAGATGCGCTTGAGCTAGTATGGAAATAGTCGTCGAGGAGGATGACTAGAAGGCTAAGATCTTATCGTTGTTGAAGGTTCTAGCATGCTCAAAGCAAGAGTACGTTGGGCAGATTCGATAGTCCCTGAAGGCTACGGATTGGTAGTCAAGTACTCTGGGCAGATTCGATAGTCCTAGGCACGGGTCACGATGATGTGCGGGAGTAATGTCTAGAACCGGGGTTTCCATTAGCCCTTGACGGACGGCTGAAAGAATGTGCCGGTCATTCAATTAATGGTGATATCGAAGCAATGATAACAGTGATAGCCAGAGTCATGGATGTTTGGTTGTATCGTCATTCGGTCTCAAGAGCGGTATTTTCTGCGTGCTTATCTGATCTTGGTTTAGGCCTTGGGGGTTTGTACTTGGAAAACATCGCCCTTGACTCGAGTGATAATTGCTTTACTTTACATTGTATGCTCTGTTATGTTTGCTTCTACTTAGTGTGTGTCTGGGGGCTATCACTGTAGAAAGAGGTTGGAGTGGGAGGGTTGTATTCCTATTCCTTTTTCCTTTATGCTCTTTTGGTATGTTGTTAGTTAATTTACTGCTCACTAAGACTGTTGTCTGACTCAAGGCTTTATGTTTTAACTCTTATTGCCTTGGGCTGTTCGTCCATTTTTGAGACGGACAGACTAGGTAGCAGGTGACAGGTGCTGTTCTTGCTTTCTATGGTGTTGATATCGAAGACGAGCTGGAGGGTTGCATATTATCTTCTTATTATATGTACTGGATGTTCCGCTGCTTTGTATTCTCTGAGTGATATGTAGTGAGGCTTGTTGTATTGACTATTCAGATGTTTGTATCAAACTATTATGAAGTTTTATTGATGGGATTCTATTCTGTGAAGCTTCACGATATATTTGTCTATTGTATTTTGTCAATGCGATGTGAGTAATACGATAGATTCTGTTGTTTTAATTTACCTTGACAATCGTCCATGGCTGCCTGGCACACTTTACAGCGCACTTTCTCTAGGTTCAGTCCAGGGGTTATGAGCGGTCGTCACAGGTAGTTAACTGATTTAAACCATTGGAATATTAATTTGGATAAGTCGAACAAATAAAATTATGATAATTAAAATATCTGAATATATATATATAAATTGAATTAAAAACTATATTAGAGATTTCATTTTTAAAAAAAATCTCTGGGTATGATAAATCCTTTAGAAAAGATAATAAACTTTTTGTATAAATAAAATCCACCATTTAAATTGAGATAAAATATCCATAAAAATATAGATACAAGTTTTTATGTTGGATGATATATATAGTAGAAGGTAAAACATGTGAGCAAATACATAGGTTATCCATATAAGATCTTTATATATGAAGTGCAGGGTAAAAGCTTCATGATGGAGGATAGAATAAATATCTATGTATACATAAGCTTGATGATAATTAAAAATTATACTAGTAAATAAGTAGATATATGTGCCTATATGAAGGAATGCGTGTAGAAAGTATGTTTACAGGTTATAAAAATATATGAGATATCAACTCACATTAAATGCTTGTAAACAAAAGAGGAGACAAGCTTTTAGGCCTAGCATACAAAACATAAAAACAGGTCACAAAACTTCGGATCAAAGGAATGCAGAAGATAAATACATATTTAAATAAATAAATAAAAAGGTAGCTTGCTGTGTACACCAAAGAGCAGCCTATATATCTCTACTTTGCCTTCTTCATTCTTCTTGGATTCGAAATTTGTTAAGTAGCAAAGATAAACATTTCTGCATTTTTCAACTTAAAATCAAATCAAGCAACTTCAGATTCAAAATTCAAAGCTTTGAGTTTCCAATCTCCAGATCAACTCCTAGTTCCAAAGAAAATCAAAACTATTCTCTGTTTTTAAGTTGAACAGGCGAGTAAACTATTTTTTTTATAAAAGTTAAATTTGTTTTTAACCTGAAATTGTAGATGTAATGATGTGAAATGCTTTGCATGATTGTTTAGGTATGATTTTAGGTATATATGTTGAGGTTTATGAATGTATGTCTGTGTGTATATATATATATACACACACACACATACATATTTATGTTGTTTTACAGTCTCTGATCCACTAAGAAAATTCATATCTCCCCAAATAACTCAATATTAGACTATGATCTCCAAAAGGAAAATGTTTGAAACAAGGTAACATCATTTTTAAAAATTGTTCTAGTAGAATTATTTAGAAAATATTTCGAAAATTGAATATTATAGTGGAATCTCTTTTTAAACAGAAAAATCAATGAACACAATGTCAAGTTTGGATTGTATAATTTGATTCGCATGTGAAATTAATGAATTTTGATGTCAAAATCATGATTTTTAATGTTGTGGTTGTTGTGATCTTGTGAGTTGAACGGGATTTGGATATTTGTCAAATCTCGACGAACCGGTGGGTGTTGCGAGTCGAGTGGTGGCATGGAGAAGGCTCAATGGTCGGGTAGTTCGACAAAAATGGTGGTTCGATTTCTCTGACGTTGTGTTGGTGGGGCGGAAGAGATTTAGGGTTTTGAAATGACCCTCCCATTTCCACCCTAATTTCATAAGGATTTTTTTTTTTGCTATGAGATGATATATAGATATATCATTCATTACAAATATATTTTTCCAAGGTCATTTTCTTTTTCCAATTAACAAAATATATCCAGGATCAAAAAAAAATCTTACCAATATAAATATATCAGTGTATATCTAATAACATACACATACATATGAAGATGTATGTGTTCTTCTTATTTAAGTTCAGAGTATATACTTTATTTTTTTTTGTACAAGAACATTCTATTTGATTTAGATTTTTAGCAATTCAGATTTAATTATTGTATCTTGATTTTTGGCCATAAAATCCACTGGAAACATGTACTTTAGTCTGTCATTAGAATTAAGCAATGATCAAGTAATAATCAGTAGCAAACAAGCTTTTAATATAGATGGTTGTGTTAAAGTCTGGATAGTATCAAATTCAGTATAAAAGAAAGTGGATCCTAAGTGAACACAAGCAACATCTAGGCGTAATGGAAACGCGCCTAACTTATACACAAGAGGTCACTGGTTCGAGTACTATGCAGGTCGGTTCAAACACAATTTTTGTTTTTCTTCTCTTTTTTTTTTTGGTTTGAAATCTGATATCTACCTATCTCTGTACATATATATTTAATGTTTGCCCATAACCTAACATACAAAACAATTCTTCTTACTTTACTATTTTTGAATCCCATTCCTATAGCTGTTCTAGGAATTATAATTATATTTTTGCTCAAATATCAATATGTACACAGATATACATGTACATGTCAATATCTCTGCTTATTTTCCAGAAAACTGGGTGAAACAATTGCTAAAGGTACTAAGCTTTGAAATGCACTTTTATTTTCAGAATACAATCTATCATGATCAACCCATACTTCATTCATTTGGAGCTGGTTAACTCATGAATCCTGTATCTACCACATTAGTTCAAAGCAATGGAGATACCTTTCTTTACATTCTGTCTGAAGCTTTTAGAAAAACATTTTACTTTTCTCAATACAATTCAGAAATGAATTCAAACTTATTTACAAAGCATTTCAGTAAAAAGAAAATAAAATCCTTTAAGTTTTCTTCTTGCTAAATCCAGATGTTGTTCTAAAACTCAGTGCTCTGTTATGTCACAAGATTTAGCTAATACATATATAAATTATGCAATACAGTAGCTCACATAATTGTATATTTCTTACCAGATTTTTATAGCTGATACTTGAGCATATTTTTCTTGTTTATATTTCAGACACCACCTCAAAAACATATCAAACCTTAACACACAACCATTTCAACAGAACAACAAATTTTAATCTGACACTTTACAGATCATAAGGGCAACTTGATCACTAACCATAAAATATTCAATACATGACTGGAAATCTTAGAAACATAGTATTTTTCCTGAATACATGCATATATAATCAATTTAAGCTCTTATTGAAACTAGCTAGCATGTTCATTCACTCCTCCATAACAGCCATAACTTCATTTTTACTTAGTGCCTGGGTTACCTGAAAGAGCATAAGTGGCTGCCTCATTTTAAAATGAGACACCCCAGATGCCATGAGCAAACAAGGGTCAGATCTATGATCTGGTATGAGTAACATCAATTCATTCATGATATTAAGCAATAGAGAATATAAGGGTACTAACTTGTTATTTAAGCAAATTTCTGCAATCAATTACTTTAACATAGTATAACTAAGTTGATTCAGGTATGATATATTCATTTATCATTCTTTCACTTGCATACATAATCATGCAAACATAATTATCTATCTGCAACAATTTCATTCACTGGAATCATCTTGGTTCCATACCATTCAACCTAAGAAATATCCATATTCCTATTTCTTCATATACAGGTTGTATTATTCAATTTAAATCCCTGCCTCATCTGCTATTAAGGAATCACTGGGACACATTGCAATGAACTAATTCACATCATTGCACAAAGATCTCAGGGCTTAAACAAACCATGTGCCAACTTGCATACTTCAAATATGACAAGCATTCCAGCAGTCTTCTTGGCCTTCCCTTCCCTAGTTTATTTACTAGTGTATTATCTTAAATCCTATCATCAAATATGCTAAGTGAACATGTCACTACAAACATGGAAACATCCATAATTTTTCCTAGCATAATTCTCCTTAGAAATAAGCAGACAGTTATTTCCTAAATGGGGTCAAAATGTCTTGATCTTAGTAAAATATAAGAACATTTTCAACTGTAAAAGAGACATGGCATGTTATATGGATCTGTAAGCCTTTATGATTGATTCAGATTTAAGATCTGGTTCAATCATAATTTTAGCTTGTGGGTTTCTCTTTTTTTTTGATTTGATTAAGGGCTCAGCACTTAGAAAATTTCTATTGCACCCTTAATATTTTTCTTTTCAAGCCTCAGCACTTATACCAAGTATAATGCAGCTCCAATCATTTTCATAAAGTTTCCATGCCATAGATCTATAACAGCTGAGAGTATTCTCTATATAATTTTTAAGATCCTAAACTTTAACATTTGTGAGTATAAATAAATCAGTATGATACTCATCCAAAGACAAATGTCTCAACCAATCAAAGATCATCCAAAATCATCCATATTAAATCATATCAGATTTAAAATAAGACATCCAAAAAGCATTGATGAAATCATATACATCAAAATCAGAATATATATATAAATGGTAATAGAAAGTGGCTGCCTCAACTCAGGTCTTAATGCCATGAACTCAGTGAGATTACTCACCTAAATGTTTAATCCAGAAAATTCTTGTTTGAGTGTTCTCTCCTTCCTTCCAATATTTTTCTTCTTTTCTTATTTTTTTTTTTGTGCAGCCCGGGGTAAAGACAATTCTACTACCTATTTATATGCATTTTTCCTCTAGGGTTTTGTTGAAACAGAATTCCATTTCTGTCCTGGCTAGCATCATGTATTTTTCATTCATAATACCCCGGCCATATTAACCAAAATAAAGGCTGCATTTTCTTTCTTTTACTTTTCAGAGAATGGCCACTCACCTAGTCATGTTAAAAGTGTGACTATTTTATTTTATTTTTTCAATTATCCCTGAGAATTCTCCTTTGCTATTTTTGCCTATACAAGCTTATTAACTTGTATCACATTTCATGTCATTTTAATGTCATAGTTTTACCTGCTTATATATATATATACTTTTCAGTACTTAAAAATATATATATATTTGTACACATATCTTATCTAGGCTTATTTAATTTCTCTTTAATTTCAGAAGCATATGCACCTATATGTATACAGGTTTTACAAATTCTTATAACATATACTTATGTATAATTTTCTTTTCTGGGTTTTAATTAAAATCTGCTTACTGATTTAAAGTAAAGCTTAATTTTCTTATTTTCTAAGATGATCCATATAATTTCAGAAATCAAATAACCATGTTGCAAAATCATGTTTGTATTGCTCTTTAATTCTTGTTTTAAATCCAAGAAATCTAGAGTTCTTCCTTGTGCCATTTCAGTGTGCACGTGCACACATATACTTGCACACTATTTATTCCAGAGACTTCACCATATTTAAATCTAAATATTTCAAAAATTAAATCATTTTTCAAAAATGATTTTTCACAAAATTTTGGGGTATTACATTCACCCCTCCTTTTTGGAATTGTGTCCTCACAATTTGTCTAACATTTATAGTGAGCATCTTTTTCTTTTCTGAAAACTTATCAAATATATGCATAAGCAAACAAATTCAACCATATCAACCATGCATAACAAATAATTTTTCCAGAAAAAAAAAATTACCTTTTAATTTGCAAAAAGCTTAGGATAATCCATTCTAATTTTATCCTCTAACTCCCATGTGCAGTCATTAGGATCACTACTCCACTGGATCTTAACTAGTTTCAAGGTTTTGCTCCTTAATTTCTTTTCTTCCTTGGCTACAATCCCCACTGGTTCTTTTTCATAAACCAAGTCAGGGTTTATTTGAATTTTGGTAGGCTCTTCCAAAATGTCTTCTTTATCATGTACCCATCTTCTAAGTTGGGACACATGAAAAAAATTATGCATTGCTTTCATTTCCTCTGGTAGTTCTAATTTGTAAGCCAATGAACCAATTCTTTCCAGAATTTTATAGGGTCCAACATACCTTGGTGTAAGCTTACCTTGCTTGCCAAATCTCATGACTTTCTTCATAGGTGAAATCTTGATGAAAACAAAGTCTCCCACTGCATATTCCACTTGCTTTCTCTTCCTATCTGCAAATTTCTTTTGCCTATCTTGAGCTGCTGCTATTCTTTTTCTTATTAACCCAATTTTCTCTGTAGTTTCTTTAACATATTCAGGTCCAAGAACAGCCCTTTCTCCAGTCTCTACCCAGCATATAGGTGATAAACATGGCTTGCCATATAAGGCTTCAAATGGTGCCATCCCTATGGTGCTTTGGTAACTGTTATTGTATGTGAATTCAGCTAGATGGAGGTGGTCTTCCCAGTTGCCTCCAAAGTCCAGTGTACATGCTCTCAACAAATCCTCTAAGACTTTGTTCACCACCTCAGTTTGACCATCTGATTGTGGATGGTAGGCAGTGCTTAAGCACAATTCACTCCCCATAGCCTCTTGAAAACTTTTCCAAAACCTTGAGGTGAAGATGGTATCTCTATCACTCACAATGGTTTTGGGTATGCCATGCAACCTTACTACCTCTTTCATGAATATTTGAGCCAATTTTGGAGCATTTCTTTCTATTTTAACTGGGATAAAATGTGCTACCTTAGTTAGCCTATCCACTATTACCCATATACTTGTGTTTCCCTTCTTAGATCTAGGCAGACCATCTATGGAATCCATAGATATGTCCTCCCACTTCCACTGTGGTATACTAAGGGGTTGTAATAGTCCTGATGGCCTTTGTGTCTCTGCCTTGACTTGTTGGCAAGTCATGCACCTTGCAACATATCTGGCCACATCTGACTTCATCCCCTTCCACCAAAGATTTCTTTTCAAATTTTGATACATCTTGGTGCTACCTGGGTGTATGGAGTATTTACTCCTATGGTACTCATTTAATATTTCCTCTTTCAATTCTATATTTTCTGGAACACATATCCTATTTTTATTCCTTAAATAACCATTTTTATCAATTTGATAATTTATTACTTCCTCCCCTTTTGATATGAGCATTTTCTTTTCCACCATGTTTAGGTCTTGTTCCTGCATTTGCCCAATCTTAAGAAGTAAATCTGATTGCAGAGATATCATACTTAATTTTCCTTTACCTTCACCTTCTTCAATGGGCATCATTTGTTCCTCACTGTTTTCCTCAACTTCCAAATCAGTAAGTATAGACAAATCCTTAAACTCTTCCATCATCAACATGGCTACTTTGGCATGTTGTCTACTCAAGGCATCTGCAACTTTATTTGCCTTGCCTGGTGTATACAGTATATCTAGATCATAGGCAGCTAGGAACTCTACCCATCTATGTTGCCTCATGTTCAAATCTTTTTGTGAGAATAAATATTTCAGTGCCTTATGATCAGTGTACAAAATGAATTTGGCACCTAACAAATAATGTCTCCAAAGTTTCAAAGCATACACAACTGCTGCTAGTTCAAGATCATGGGTTGCATACCTGGTTTCATGTGGCTTTAATTGCCTAGATGCATAGGCTACCACCTGGTCTTGCTGCATCAACACAGCCCCTAACCCAGAGCCACTTGCATCAGTGTACACAACCAAATTTTCATTTCCTTCTGGCACTCTCAATACTGGTGCATTAATCAGAGCTTCCTTTATTTTGATAAAAGCTTGCTCACATTTTTCTGTCCATACAAAGGCTTGGTTCTTTCTAGTTAAATTGGTAAGTGGTGATGATATTTTTGAGAAATCTTTTATAAATCTCCTATAATATCCTGCCATCCCCATAAATGATCTAATCTCACTGATGGTGCTAGGCCTTTTCCATGCTTGGATTGCCACTACCTTGTTAGGGTTTACTGATATTCCTTTGGCAGAGATAACATGCCCAAGGAAATGCACTTCTTCTTTCCAAAATGCACATTTTGAAAATTTTGCCTTTAAATCATTTTCCCTTAGCCTTGACAAAACTAAATGCAAATGATTTTTATGCTCTTCCACTGTCTTGGAATAAATCAAAATGTCATCAATAAAAATCAGTACAAACTTGTCTAAATAATCTCTAAATATTTTATTCATCAAATCAACAAAATATGAAGGAGCATTTGTCAAACCAAATGGCATAACCAAAAATTCATATAAGCCATATCTTGTGTTAAATGCAGTATACTTAACACTTGAGTCTTCAACCTTCATTTGATGGAATCCTGATGCTAAGTCTAACCTAGAAAATATTTTAGCTTCACTGAGTTGGTCAAAGAGATCATCTATTCTAGGCAATGGGTATTTATTCTTGATGGTTACTTTATTTAGTTCTCTGTAATCTATGCACATTCTCAAGGTACCATCATGCTTTCTTACAAACACTACTGGAGAACCCCAGCAGGAATTGCTTGGCCTTATAAATCCCTTGCCTTCTAATTCTTCCAACTGATTTTTCAATTCTTTCAGTTCACTTGGCCCCATTCTATAAGGTTTCTTGATTATTGGACTTGCTCCTGGAATGAGATTAATTTGGAACTCAACTGGTCTGTGGTGTGGAACACCCTTAACTTCCCCAAACACATCCAAGTATTCATTAACTATGGGAATTCCTTCAATGGTTAGTTCACTCAGATCTTTTTCTAAGTCAACTAAATGATACAATTTCCCTTCCTTAGCTACTTCACATAGAACTGTGATTCTCTGGCCTCTAGAATTTTGCAATGATATGGTGGATGAGTCTAAATTAATTATGGCTTTAAATTGCCTTAACCAATCTACCCCCAATATGACTCCTATATTTGGGTAATTTAAAACATATAAATTGGAAATAAAAATATTTCCTCCTATGTTTAACTCCACATCCACACAATTCATGTTCAAAACACTAGAACTCCCTAAAGGACTTTGTACAAGCAATGGGGTTTCAACCAATATGCAGTTTAATTTTAACACTTTAACTAATTCATAGGAAATCAAAGAGTGTGTTGCTCCAGTATCATATACTACTGGTATGGGTATGGCACAAATGAGTAATGTACCTTCCACTTGGCCATGATTTTCAGCATCAATTTTCACTGCAGATTTGCCTTTCCCATCCAAAGTTGCCAATTTCCCTTGCTGTTTATTCTCAGGACAGTTCCTCTTCATATGCCCCTCTTTCCCACATAGGTAGCATTTGAAGGCTCCTCCTTTTAACTCTGGGCACCTTGGTTTGATGTGTCCTTCTTTTCCACAATGATGGCAAACCAATTTCTTCTTAGTATCATTGGCTTTTGTGTCTTTACTCTTCCTGTTGTCTGCCTCCTCCTTCTTTTTATCATAAGGGTGATATCTTCCCTTATCCTTCTTGTTGTTGCTCTTAAAATTCCTATATTTCTCTCTTTCTTTGTCATGTTGTTCCAGTTTCAAAGCCAGATCAATTACTTGATCAAATGTTCTATCTGCATATGGTAGCATAGCTCTGCTAAGTCCTGGGTTCAGTCCTTTTATATACCTATCATTTTTGGATGCTTCATCTGCCACTAGCATTGCTCCATAGTTGGATAGCCCCTCAAACTTTTGAGTGTATTCAGTGACATTCAAAGTTCCCTGCCTAAGTTTGATAAATTCTTCAAGCAAAATGGTCTTGGCTGATGCTGGTACAAATCTTGCCTCCAACATCTCCTTGAACTGATTCCAAGTGATTTCATTTTCATTTCTTCCAGCTATGATCACCTCCCACCAGCTTAAAGCTACCCCTTTCAGTTGTCTAGAAGCTACTTGCCTCTTCCTTTGGTCATCCAACTGCATGTCATTGAAAATCCTATCAAGTGTTCTCAACCATGCTTGAATTTCCATCACACTCTCAGTTCCTTCAAAACTCTTGCCTCCCAAATTGGAATAAGTCTTTAGTAGTTTTGAAAGCTCTTCATGTGGGTTCTCAGGCCTATGCCCAATTCCATCTCTTAAAACCCTCACAAATTCTTGCATATCAAGCATTTGAGGTGCACTGGGTCCTGCATTGTGATGAGATCCTCTTCCTACCATGGTCTGCTAACTAAATTCTGGGTAAATGGTATTAGTATATTATGAGTACTTCTATAATTTCTAATTTCTTATCTAAATTATTTCATCCAAAACAAACAGACATTATACATTTCTATAATGCTTAACAATCAATGCAACCAAGTGCTCTGATACCAAACTGAAATGACCCTCCCATTTCCACCCTAATTTCATAAGGATTTTTTTTTTGCTATGAGATGATATATAGATATATCATTCATTACAAATATATTTTTCCAAGGTCATTTTCTTTTTCCAATTAACAAAATATATCCAGGATCAAAAAAAAATCTTACCAATATAAATATATCAGTGTATATCTAATAACATACACATACATATGAAGATGTATGTGTTCTTCTTATTTAAGTTCAGAGTATATACTTTATTTTTTTTTGTACAAGAACATTCTGTTTGATTTAGATTCTTAGCAATTCAGATTTAATTATTGTATCTTGATTTTTGGCCATAAAATCCACTGGAAACATGTACTTTAGTCTGTCATTAGAATTAAGCAATGATCAAGTAATAATCAGTAGCAAACAAGCTTTTAATATAGATGGTTGTGTTAAAGTCTGGATAGTATCAAATTCAGTATAAAAGAAAGTGGATCCTAAGTGAACACAAGCAACATCTAGGCGTAATGGAAACGCGCCTAACTTATACACAAGAGGTCACTGGTTCGAGTACTATGCAGGTCGGTTCAAACACAATTTTTGTTTTTCTTCTCTTTTTTTTTTTGGTTTGAAATCTGATATCTACCTATCTCTATACATATATATTTAATGTTTGCCCATAACCTAACATACAAAACAATTCTTCTTACTTTACTATTTTTGAATCCCATTCCTATAGCTGTTCTAGGAATTATAATTATATTTTTGCTCAAATATCAACATGTACACAGATATACATGTACATGTCAATATCTCTGCTTATTTTCCAGAAAACTGGGTGAAACAATTGCTAAAGGTACTAAGCTTTGAAATGCACTTTTATTTTCAGAATACAATCTATCATGATCAACCCATACTTCATTCATTTGGAGCTGGTTAACTCATGAATCCTGTATCTACCACATTAGTTCAAAGCAATGGAGATACCTTTCTTTACATTCTGTCTGAAGCTTTTAGAAAAACATTTTACTTTTCTCAATACAATTCAGAAATGAATTCAAACTTATTTACAAAGCATTTCAGTAAAAAGAAAATAAAATCCTTTAAGTTTTCTTCTTGCTAAATCCAGATGTTGTTCTAAAACTCAGTGCTCTGTTATGTCACAAGATTTAGCTAATACATATATAAATTATGCAATACAGTAGCTCACATAATTGTATATTTCTTACCAGATTTTTATAGCTGATACTTGAGCATATTTTTCTTGTTTATATTTCAGACACCACCTCAAAAACATATCAAACCTTAACACACAACCATTTCAACAGAACAACAAATTTTAATCTGACACTTTACAGATCATAAGGGCAACTTGATCACTAACCATAAAATATTCAATACATGACTGGAAATCTTAGAAACATAGTATTTTTCCTGAATACATGCATATATAATCAATTTAAGCTCTTATTGAAACTAGCTAGCATGTTCATTCACTCCTCCATAACAGCCATAACTTCATTTTTACTTAGTGCCTGGGTTACCTGAAAGAGCATAAGTGGCTGCCTCATTTTAAAATGAGACACCCCAGATGCCATGAGCAAACAAGGGTCAGATCTATGATCTGGTATGAGTAACATCAATTCATTCATGATATTAAGCAATAGAGAATATAAGGGTACTAACTTGTTATTTAAGCAAATTTCTGCAATCAATTACTTTAACATAGTATAACTAAGTTGATTCAGGTATGATATATTCATTTATCATTCTTTCACTTGCATACATAATCATGCAAACATAATTATCTATCTGCAACAATTTCATTCACTGGAATCATCTTGGTTCCATACCATTCAACCTAAGAAATATCCATATTCCTATTTCTTCATATACAGGTTGTATTATTCAATTTAAATCCCTGCCTCATCTGCTATTAAGGAATCACTGGGACACATTGCAATGAACTAATTCACATCATTGCACAAAGATCTCAGGGCTTAAACAAACCATGTGCCAACTTGCATACTTCAAATATGACAAGCATTCCAGCAGTCTTCTTGGCCTTCCCTTCCCTAGTTTATTTACTAGTGTATTATCTTAAATCCTATCATCAAATATGCTAAGTGAACATGTCACTACAAACATGGAAACATCCATAATTTTTCCTAGCATAATTCTCCTTAGAAATAAGCAGACAGTTATTTCCTAAATGGGGTCAAAATGTCTTGATCTTAGTAAAATATAAGAACATTTTCAACTGTAAAAGAGACATGGCATGTTATATGGATCTGTAAGCCTTTATGATTGATTCAGATTTAAGATCTGGTTCAATCATAATTTTAGCTTGTGGGTTTCTCTTTTTTTTTTGATTTGATTAAGGGCTCAGCACTTAGAAAATTTCTATTGCACCCTTAATATTTTTCTTTTCAAGCCTCAGCACTTATACCAAGTATAATGCAGCTCCAATCATTTTCATAAAGTTTCCATGCCATAGATCTATAACAGCTGAGAGTATTCTCTATATAATTTTTAAGATCCTAAACTTTAACATTTGTGAGTATAAATAAATCAGTATGATACTCATCCAAAGACAAATGTCTCAACCAATCAAAGATCATCCAAAATCATCCATATTAAATCATATCAGATTTAAAATAAGACATCCAAAAAGTATTGATGAAATCATATACATCAAAATCAGAATATATATATAAATGGTAATAGAAAGTGGCTGCCTCAACTCAGGTCTTAATGCCATGAACTCAGTGAGATTACTCACCTAAATGTTTAATCCAGAAAATTCTTGTTTGAGTGTTCTCTCCTTCCTTCCAATATTTTTCTTCTTTTCTTATTTTTTTTTTTTGTGCAGCCCGGGGTAAAGACAATTCTACTACCTATTTATATGCATTTTTCCTCTAGGGTTTTGTTGAAACAGAATTCCATTTCTGTCCTGGCTAGCATCATGTATTTTTCATTCATAATACCCCGGCCATATTAACCAAAATAAAGGCTGCATTTTCTTTCTTTTACTTTTCAGAGAATGGCCACTCACCTAGTCATGTTAAAAGTGTGACTATTTTATTTTATTTTTTCAATTATCCCTGAGAATTCTCCTTTGCTATTTTTGCCTATACAAGCTTATTAACTTGTATCACATTTCATGTCATTTTAATGTCATAGTTTTACCTGCTTATATATATATATACTTTTCAGTACTTAAAAATATATATATATTTGTACACATATCTTATCTAGGCTTATTTAATTTCTCTTTAATTTCAGAAGCATATGCACCTATATGTATACAGGTTTTACAAATTCTTATAACATATACTTATGTATAATTTTCTTTTCTGGGTTTTAATTAAAATCTGCTTACTGATTTAAAGTAAAGCTTAATTTTCTTATTTTCTAAGATGATCCATATAATTTCAGAAATCAAATAACCATGTTGCAAAATCATGTTTGTATTGCTCTTTAATTCTTGTTTTAAATCCAAGAAATCTGGAGTTCTTCCTTGTGCCATTTCAGTGTGCACGTGCACACATATACTTGCACACTATTTATTCCAGAGACTTCACCATATTTAAATCTAAATATTTCAAAAATTAAATCATTTTTCAAAAATGATTTTTCACAAAATTTTAGGGTATTACAGGTTTTAGGTGGCGATTTGGACGGGGTCGAACTCGAGGATATTTCGGCATCATGGCAATGTCGAGTTGAAGCTGGATAGGTGAAATAGCGAGGTGATTGGGTGGTAAAGGTAGGCCCGTGATGGCGCGGCTCCAGTTGGTCGGAGGTCGTGGCACATGGGAAGTTTGGTGGCCGGGATTCATGGCCTGATGGTAATCGTTTTGCTCGATTTTGATTTCTCGTGCAATCGATTATGTTGGTGGGTCGGAAGGTACGAATGGGTCGTTGGCGACCTGTAGGCATCGGCAAAGAAGATCGGAACGACATCAGTGAACTGTGCACATGTACGTGTATCATCTCATGTATGTTGTGGTTCTGTGTTTTGATTGCTTCGGGGTAGATGGTGATTTACTCGAGGTCGATCTCGAGTTTGATCGGGGTGGTGGTTGAGTTGTTGGCTCGGGGTAGGAACCGGGGTTGGCTCGAGTAAATAATGGTTTGGGCTTGAGTTTTTAAACAAGTAAATAACAGGTTTAAAGCGTTATGTAAATTCAAGCTTTAATGAAATTGTTAAACAAATTTTCAAGGGTAAGTATGATCAAGATATCGAAACAAAGTAAAGACAAATGTTTTGAAATTTAATTTGTTTTGATTTGGATAATTCTATATTAAGTTAATTAAATAAATTGAATCCTGTGTTTCCAAATATATTAATGATGGAATTAAGTGAGTGCTTAATTAGTGTATTAAACTTTTAATCAATTAATTTCTCAAGTGATTAATTGTAAGCATTTAATAAATAAGATATAATTGATAAGTAGGTAAATAATTAAGGAATGATTTATCTTAATTAATTAATGTATGATTAATTAAAGACTTAGATTATTTAAAGGAATCAAGTCTTTATTTTCCTTTAGTGTAATTAATTTAAAGGATTAATTAATGAAAGTAATTGAGGGATAGTTAATTACTGTATGTGATCAATTAAGGTTGATGGAAGTAATTAAGTATCATTAATGAATGTCATTAATAAATTATGGGTTAATTAATGTAAATGGTTAAGGACAATTAATCTATGTGATAAATTAAAGATTAATTACTTAATGCAATTAAAGAATAATTAATCAAGGAGGATTAATAAAAAATGGATGATTATTGTATGATAAATTAATTGGTTTGTAATTAATTTATAAGCAGGATTTAAAAGTGATTGATTTAATTCAATTATGGTTAATTAAATTAATTCGGGATGGTGTGGTTGATTAATCTTGTTTACGAATGATTGAATAATATTGTATGCCTTAGATTAGTTGATGTTTCTGGTATGTGATGTGTTGTGTGATGCTATGTGATATAAAATGTTGTGCATAAAACAGTGACATCCTGTATTTAAGTTTGAATTGTATTTCATTGAATAACTCGGATTAAGATGACATGGAATTTGAAGAGACCGGAGTCGGGTATTAGTAAAATACCCGAAACCACTCTGATTGTAATCTTCATGAATTTATATGGATTTGACGTGTGATGTCAATAGATTTAAGTGAAATAATATGGACCCTTGAACTAAGTTAAGATGCTTGGAATTTGAGTGTGAAATAAATGTTGAGCATAACAAGTAATGAACTCATAGTGAAATACGAGTTGCCCGGGTTTTCTTTATGGTTTGAACTTAGTAATTCAAATATATGGTTTACTCACGCTGGTTTCCAGCCTGACCCGGGTGTTACTTTGATGTAATGCTCAGGTCAGATCGAGTATTACAGATTTTCAAGTAAGGACGTTCTGGAGCTCAGGAGGCGAGCTGGATGGCAGGAACGTATGGAGTGTTTCCGCTGTGATATATTTCTGTTTATCTGAGGCATGTTGATTTGTATATGTCCAGTGTTTGAGTATGTGTGTAACTCTGGTGTATAAAAATGTAATCAACTGATACAGTATTCTTTTGTAAACTGTTATTATTTGATATTATATTTTGATCCGCTGCGAATGTGAGAATCTGTGTAGTGTTTCTGTTTCTTCTTCTTCTATCTCTTTCTTCTTTTCCTAACTATCTGGAATTTTCGAGATTGAAAATTTCGGGTCGTTGCGTTGACTTAGAAAAATAGTTTATTCTTTCTGGAAATTGAAAGTGAGGATAAATTTGATGATGTCAAATGGAATTTTATAAATAGAAAGTTATTTATAAAGGAACATATAAACATGGAAGCAACATAAAAAATGGATTGTGATTGATGTTTTTAAACGGAATTTTATAAATAAGTGAGATTTATAAAGGGATAGAGTTATAAATGGCGTTTTATAAATAAGTGTTTTATAAAAAGGAAATTTTAAAACATAGGAAGTATAAATACAGTTTTATACATATGGAAATGATAATGTTGGAATTTATGTATGGATTTTTATCAAGGAATATATTTATGTTTCAAAATTTGTTTATTTATATTAATATTGTTTTAATGTTGTTTATCAATATTTTAATATTTTGGAAAGTTATTTATTTAAAGTACTAATCTGGTTTAAAATTAATCATAATTATTTATTAATAAAATTTTGGTTATTATTATTTATAATAATGTTAAGGATAAATTATTATTGTTTAATTAAGAACGTTTTGAAATTATTAATTATTATTTTTAAGATGTTTTAAAGTTAATTATTATTAGTTTATAATATTTATTATTATACAATAGTGTTTTAAAGTAAACAATTAGAATTTATTTATCAATGTTTTTGACATTTATAATAGGTTTTATAAATAGTTGTGGGTTTTATAAGAGGAATCTTATAATTTGGTTTGAAAAACTTAAAGGAAGGTTAGTTAAAGGGTAAAAAAGAGTTTTATAAATGGTTTTAGATATTTATAAAAGAATTTTAGAAATGGGTTTATAGATTTATAAAAGTAGTTTATAAATGGTTTTACGAATTTATAAAGAGGTTATAAACGATTTTAGAAATGTATGAAAGGGAGTTTTATAAGTAATTTCAGAGATTAATGAATGGGCTTATAAACAGAGATTTATAAAGGAATTTATAAATTATTCTAGGATTGTGTGAAAATAAAATCTTCCTCCGTTCTGTTAATATACTTGTACCATTGAGATAAGCATATAATTTTTTTTCCACATATCGAAAATATAGGAGTTTGTGGGTATATCTTTGTAAAGATATTTTGAGGTAAAAATTTGGAATGTGTTTTATTTAATGAAAAGATTAATTAAAGAGGCTTAGTGTTGCTTAGTGCTTAACCGGTGTCGCTACCTTTGGAAATTTAATCTCTGGTTGGATTGTTTATTTATTTGATAGTTAAATAACCATCTATCAAATGTTAGCCAATATATAAACTAACGTTATCGGATCGAAGAGACTAGAATTGGATATGTACTCCAAAAACCACTTCGAATGGAATATCTTGAAGATTATCGAAATGAAGCTTTTGAAGTGCAAGGGCTACTTGCTACTAATCATGTGGGTGATTCCTAAAGTGGATGTAGTAGAAGTGGCGTCTTCGGTTTTGTTCAGCCCCAAAGTGAACTTGTATGGATGAATGCTTGGATTGCATTGTTGTAACAACCCTATTTTAAAGCGGTAATAATAAACTAATTTAATTAAAACATGAGTGTTTGAATTTGGTTTTGGTAATTATTATTTTTCGAATTGAATTATTATTCAATAAAAGGTCTATTTAATAAATGATTTTTTTATAGTAAAAATTGAATTAATTAATAAATTCCTTTTTGAGAGTATTTAGAAATATGAATAAATGTTTTAATAAATATTGATTCTATTTTTAAAGCATATTTAATTTTTATATGATTGGTATAGTTGGAAATTAATTAATTTACATTAACCCGATAAATAATTAAATAGAGAGGGATGAGTATCAAATTGTAAAAAAAAATTGTGTAATTTGTAAACAAATTTTAATTGAGAGAAGTGTAAACAAAAACAATTTGAATTAGAATAGACTTACAATTTAACCAAAGATCACTTAAAAGAAAATCAAAATATAATATAAATGGAGAAAATGAAGCCCAAGCCATTTGCAAACTCAACACCCTTTTTGTTGAATGTACAGATGGGTTAATAGAGAGGACCGACTTTCTCTCCTTCACCCAAAAAAAATCCCCAAATCGATTATCAGTAAAAAAAGAACTAATGAAAATCATAACGTCCAAATACTCCTACCAGGTAAACTCATCACGGAGGGAAAGAGTCTCAACGTTCACGCGCACGATTCGAGGTGGATGACACATGATGTAACAACCCGCATATTTAACGAATTTTATATTTAAATGTTTTATTTAAATATAGAATCGTTAATCGGATTAAAGTTCGAAAAGCTACTTTTTGTAAACGGTCGAATTGGGACTCGAGACCACCTCCATTGAGTCCAAAATGGCATTTACAACTTTTTTGAGTATAAACATCGATATGTTTGGAGTTGAGTAAATTTTGATGTTTTCATTTAGGGTTTTGGGTTTGGGTTTCAGCCCATTAACCCAACATATCAACCTAACTACACTCCACCCCTCTTCACTCCTTCATAATATTTCCTAACACTCTCTAGCTTTAGAAAAATGGGGGAAGAGAAAAATAATTAGAATTCCTAAGCCCTAATCTTCTTTGCAAATACAAATTCTAGCTCCAAAATCAAAGAGAAGCTTAGGTAAGCCTCCTCTTCACCTTCTCCAACTTATTCTCTCTTTAATTTCAGAAATTTCCTAAACCTAACTTAGGAAATGTTCTTCTTTTGAGCTTAGATTCTAGCTTCTAGAGTTGAAGTTGAAGAGTAGTTGATCTTCCTTTGCTTTCAAGCTTCTCCTTCATCGTTTTTGGGTTTAAAGGTGAGATTTTTACCTCACATCTATGTCTATAACTATCCTTGATTGCTAGGTAGGAATTCCTAACACCTTTACATGTTCATTTGATTTTGATTTGGATTGATTTGGTGAACATTTCAATTTTTGGTGTTTTGAAGTCTAAAACTCTAAAAATCTTAGCTTTGATGTTTGATCATGCTTTTGGTGGTGTATCGAAGAGCCTATAGGGCTGGGTTGTCGATTGGCATAAACCCCTAGCGCCCATTGCTCATTCGATCGCAAATTGGAAGAGTTTGCCCTTCATTTGGATAGGTTGAAATACATTCCCAGTGCCAGTCAGTCGGCTGACCTCTGAAGTCAGTCGACGGGCTGTAGAAACCCAGCGAATTTGGGACTGTCTATAGAAATAGAGAGTCTCTATTTTCTGCAGTCAATCGACTGGCCTCTGCAGTCAGGCGACTGACTGCAGGAAATGAAATTTTCTGGTTTCTGGTTCAGTCGACTGACTACAGAAGGCCAGTGTAACGACCCTAGATTTTAATTTAATTTAAATTAATAATTTATTGAATTTTTGAATTAAATTGAGTAATTAAATAAATTTTTGGATAAAAATTTGTAAATTTAATTAGAAAATTGGAGCGAGTTTCCCCGACTCAAATTTGAGTGAATTTGAAAATAATAAATATATAGATATATATTTTGACTTGAGTTTAAATTGTAAATAAATAATTGATAATAATAAATATTAAAATTGATGATTAAATTTATTTTTGATTTAAAATTGTGAAATTAAGTGATAAATTGATTTGAGTTTATCCAAATTCAAATTAAATATGTTAGTTATTAAGTAAGAGATACATGTTTAAAATAGTGATATATATGTATATTGAATTCGAGTTTAAATCTAACTTTAAATGGTTAATAATAATTTGAAATATATAAATTTAATATAAGATAATAGATATTAAAGTAAAATAAATAATTGAGTTTATAAAATAATAAAATGTCTTTGTATAAATAAACGAATGCATAAATAAGTAATAAAATAAATACAACTATTTATATTTTTAAACCATAGGAAAAGAAACAACACTTAAATACAAAATAAAGTAAAAATCAAAAAATAGACTAAGCAAAGTAAGTAAAATATTTGTCAACAAAACAAATACACATTCAAACAAATAAATGAAACAAAAGTAATAAAGGAAGTAAAATAAAATATGTAAAGCAAGACACCTCTAACATATCAAAATCATCTTCCCAGCCGAAAGCAAAGATAATAGAATATCTTTGTACAAATAAACAAAGTATGGGTAATAGCTTGTAAATGAAAATGACAATGTCTTTGGCCACTAAAACAAAATCACTTCAGCTGAAATGAAGATAAGTAAATAAACAAAAGAGAAGAAAGTACTCAAGCAATAAATGCCATTACCTCCAGCCACCATAAGATTATCATCAGCCGAGATCTTGTTGATAAAACAAAGAAATAAAATAACATCCCCTGTACAAGCAAGGTAATTAATGCAACATGCCTATTGTACAAGACAACATCACCTGTACAATTCATTTCTTTTATAAACATCAAACTTTCTTCATTTTTGTTCGTTCATCAACCTGAGAAAAGAAGAAAAGAAAATATAAGAAAACAAAACTTCAATTTAAACATCAACAAACAACAAAGCAGATCATAAAAGCAAACAACTTCTCAGTTTTTAAAGTTCAAAGCTTTTCAAAGCAGAAGTGCTCTGTTTCATCCTCTGGAAACACAGGTGAGCAACCCTTTAAATTAGAACCTTAGTTTTATAAATTGATGATAATAATATGATGGCCTATATGTCTGGTTTTCAATTCTGTATTCATATGTGGGTTCTCTGTAAAAATTTGAATATACAGTTTTCCTGTAGTTACAGAGTTAAGTAAACAATTAAAATACAAAATATTTTCATTCAATTATTTATAGGCTTATGTTTTGAAATCAAAGCAAGATTTTTGAATATAAATCAAGCTTTAAACTTGTTTTCAACCTGTCAGTAGAGTATGTCCCTTGGAAAGTGATTTACAGGGCAATGATAAATTTTATGTTAAATTCAAATATGCTAGATTGCAGATTCAACTATATAACTCGAATCTATACACAAAGGTAGGATTTTTAACATAAGAATGATGATTTTTAGCTAAGTATACAGGGTGCGGTTTATAAAGGAACCAAAAATTCTTTTTCATGAATTTCTGTTGATTTAACAAATTATAGATGTTGAAATTTGTTGTGGAGCAAGATTGAATGTTGGAGATCACTAGAAAAATACAAGATGAATTTATAAATCTTTGGATTGTTAAGACGAGATCGATTTAGGGTTTAACAACCCAGTTTTGTCGATGAGGTATATGGAGGTGGTTCGTGGTGGTCAACGTGATTCAGGGGATCGGACCAAGGGGAGGAGGATCATGAGTGAGTGTCGAGGTTTTGGTCCAGTGCGCGTAAGTTCCGGTGGTGGGGATCGGCGGCGCGAGACGATCTTCTGGTGATTGAGTTTGGTTCTCGTTCGATCGAACTGCTCGATTTTTATATGTGGGGGTTCTTGACGATCTGGGTGGTCGGAGTTGTTGCTATGGTTGTAGGCGACGCGTTGGGGTGCTCGACGATGACCGAAGCGTCGCTGGTCAGTGGTGCACGTGCACGTGCACGTTTCCTTGTCTCTGTTTTCTTTGGGGAGGACGAAGATGTTTCCTCGGGTTTTACTCGAGTCGTTCGAGTACATGACTCGAAGAAGGGAAGGAGATGACTCGAAGCGGTTTTGTTTGATTCGAGTATGATGGTTCCAGACTTTGAGAAAAATAAGCCTGGCAGTTTTCTCGATTTCAAAAGTATAGTGTAAAATCTGAAACAAATTTAAAAACCAGTTTAAATTAAGATTTTAAAAACTAAATTCAATTTGAGATTTGAATCTTCGGTTTTGAAATTAAACAAGGTTTATAACTTTAAATGATGTAAATAAGTAAGAGTAAAGCATACTTTAAGGATTTGAAATTTAAGAAGAAATTTAGTTAAAAATCCTTAAGTTTGAATTTAATGATTTGGATTCATTAAATTAATAAGTTAATTAAAATGGATTGATAAATTTAATTAATAATTGGATTAATTAAGTAATTATGAGATTAAACCAATTAATAAAGGTTTAAGTTAATTTTTAATTAGGAAAAATTAATTTGTGATTAAAGATCATTAATTTGAATAGATTAGATTTTAAACTAATGGTTAAATATTAATAAATCAAGTAATTAAGGTTAAATTAAGTTACATTTAAAGACTTGAATTGATTAAATAATTAATGGTTAATTTATGGATTATTAAAGATAAATAAATTTGAAATTAATATTGATTAATTTAGTTTAATTTCTTAAGAAAAGAAATTTAGAATTGTAATTAATAGTTAATGAAGGTCCTTAACTTAAGACTATTAAATAATTGATATATTAATGTGATTTATTTTAGTAATTAATTAGATAAATTAATTAAAGATAAACATTTATGAAAATGTTTAAGTGTAATTACTGAATGAAAGTAATTAAGAAATTAATTACTTAATATGATTAATTGAGTTAAATATGATTTGTTTAAGTTGATTAATTTAGTTTAATTGATTTAAATTAATCATAGGATGATTTGATAAGTATAATTACTTAAATGTAATTAATGAAGTATAATTACTTAATGAAGTAATTAATAATAATTACTGTATGTAATTGGTTGGAGATGATTTGAGTATGATAATAATTTGGATTAAATTACTTTGTGAAATTAATTAACCAAGATTTATAGTTATTCATAGGTAATTAACCTGGTATAACTTAATTAAAATCAGACAATTAATTGACCCTACTTATGAATGTTTGGATTCTATTAAATGTGAATTGTTTGATATCCCTGATATACGATGCTTTGTGATATACCCTGATTTATGTTGTGATCTGTAATTTACTTATCTGTGATATATATCTGTGATCTGTACGATAAGCGTTATAGTTTATATCGCTTATCAACTATATTCTGTATTCTGATATGTGATGACTGATGTTGCACTATTGTGTGTAAAACCCCTAGACTACACTGTTACACACACAATTATGGATTTCACGTGGAAATCTGTTAAATCATAGATAATTTAAATTTGATGATTTTGAAATTGAATTTCTAATTTCAATTGATTTTGAAAATTTGAAATTTGGGTTTAAATGTGAAAAGCTTTTGAAATGGAATTTCAAAGATAAAAGTTATTCTGAATAACTTAATAGAGTTTTGAAATTTAAATAATTTGATTTAAAATTTGAATTCAAGTTTGAAATTGAATTCTATGATTTGAAACTAGAGATTAAAGATGTTATACCCGTTATATAAGGGTTAAACTATTTTAAAAGTATTGATTTTGGAATGTGAATATAATTCAAAAGCTTTAACTCGTGTAAATAAAATTTGATTTTTCTGAAACGGAAACTATTTGTTTTCAAATAATAACAGCTTTCATATAAGAAGTGAACTTCCAATTTGTGTTGAAAAGTTTCAAATTTAAAATGAAATTGAAATATTTTTGAAAGGGCTATAATCAAAATATTTTTGAAAGCTATGAATTGAATCTGTTTATTTTTAACAGATTTAAAATGATGATTTGTTTAAACCCTTTGAAATGAAACTGTTTTGAAAGCTATATGTTAAATCTTTGTTTTAAAGATTTAACGAGTTAATCCAATTGAAACGGAAGTTGTTTTAAAAATCTATGAACGTATCTTTGTGAATGGGGTTAATTTTGTGAATAAATCTTTTTGTTTAAAGATTTGAAAATGATAATTTGTTTAATCATTCGAATGAAAGGTTTTGGGCTTTAAGATGTGATTTAACTGAGACCCCAGTATCCATATGATTTTAAATTTCGTTCGTTATTCGGGTCAGCCGGGAAAAGACATTTGTGTCATATAACCCATTCCGAATAGTGATACATCGTATATGGATAGCATTTGAAGACCGGTGATAAAGACCGGATATTTTCGAAAACGAAAGGACAACTCGTCAAATGTCTCTGCATCGACTGGCCCCGATATAGAGATTTCTATCACCCTTTGTGATGGGAAGTCCGGACGGGATTGTGAATACCCGGAATTGCAAGGGCTTCGTAAGAAATGCCTTCGGTTCTGTTCGAACTCGGAACAGACTTGTATGGTTACATGTCTGACATTACAAATTGAGATATAAAGCTGATTTCTTTCAAATACATTTCTGTTTGGTAGCAGAGAATTCATTCTCTTAGCTTAACACCCTTCTCTGAGACGTACGAGCTCAGAGGTTATGTAATTGAAATTTATCAGCGATATATTCCCAATTTGGTAATGTGACATGCTGAGTGTTGCTGTGTGATGATCATTATTTGATCATTTGTGATATGATCATTTGTTTGATTTTATATCTTTGTGATCATTACTTTGATCATTTGTGTTGACCCGAAGCATGGCTTTGTGACAAAGCGTAGCTTTGTGGACGAGACTTCGTCGAACCTCACACCCCGGAAATGGTCGAAACAGGAAGGATGCAGCAAGGTTCTAGGGAGTAGCTCCCCTTAGTGTATGTCATTCTTTCTGGATAGAGGTGGTATCATTGTATGGAGCCCAGATATTTAACCTATGTTGTTACTGCATTATTATTACTCTTATGTGGTTGTTGGAAATCGAGGATCCTCGGGAAGATCGGTTACAATCGGGGGATGGCATACGCGTGTCAGTAGTTACCTATTTTTGCAGAGGTAACCCGGCCTTGTGTTGGCAGAGATCCAGTTAGGTTCTCGGGACGTCATTCCAGAGGCGTTTCCATGTGGTAATGGGAAGTTCCTTGGCCTGACCATTTGTTGGAAATCCAAAGAAACAATACGAGCCTTTACAATTTCAATTGTATAACCTGTCTCCTCAGGAGGTAGCTATAGCAGGCATAATATAATGGTACCTATGCTGGCTAAGATTTATATTCTATTTTCAAAATGTTTTCTACACTATGCACTAATTATAATATCAAAAATGATTTGATTCTGCGTAGTAAGCATCTTTGACTAACATAAGAAGAAATCTCCTCCAAGTCTGCGTTTGCATTGTGTGTGTGGTGGGAGGTCTTATGATAGTTACATTTTCTAAAAGCATTGCGAATTGACTTTAAAATTCTCTGCTATCTGTTTTTAAAGATAAACTGTTTTTGTTGCTCACACCAGTCCCATGACTGATCCGGAGTTTATTGTTTATTTCCTAAACTCTGGGTGCTCAAATTTTTTCTACACGAGCAGTCTAGGGTTGGGTTTTTCAGATATTCAGATTTAGTAGATTTTCTGGAGCTAGTTCAGTCTTTGCATCGGACTGCGCCTGCTTATCTTTGTGCATCGTTATTGGGAGTTCGAGCTATATCTGGATTGGCACTTTGAAGATAGAGATTATCCGCTGTTGTTTTCGTTTTCTTTTCCGCTGCTATTTGTTGTATCATATCTCTGATGTATATTGATATTCATTGTATCACTCTATTGTATCAGATATTGTATATCAATATATTATTCTTTTTCTTCCGCTGTGTTATTTACTTAAATGTTGTTATAAGCTCCGGCGACTCGGATTTGAACGGTCGAATCTACGGCATTCGAGTACGATGTAAAGTATGGATGTCGATTTTCGAGCGGGCAAAATCCGACTCGTTACATTTGGTATCAGAGCTAAGGTTGAACTTTAGCTCAAGAGTATAACACGTTAAGTAACTCATTAGACATAGAGTGAAGTAAACTCTAGAATGAGTATCCCTAAGATATCCGTTTAAACATCTCAGTAAATTCTCTTACTATCCACTGATAGTAAGTATGAGTACAAGAAGAAGACGAGATAGGGGACAAGGGAACACGACTATGAATGGTCAATACCCTGCGACAGTGGAAGCATTCTTTCTCTATCAATATTCTTTGATTCGTCTTTTCAAATTCTTTTGATTTCTTCGTATCAGCTACAAGAAGAAGTTTCGGTGTGATGTTGGCTCTACGAATCATTGTAGAAATCCTTACTTCATATTTCATCGGTTTCTTATCAGTTTTGATTTAAAATCGTAATAAATTTGAAATTGGAAAATTTTAAATTGAGTTAAATTGATTAACAGGATATGAAGCTAAATTTGAATTGAATCGATAAAACGGTTTTGTTTAAACCAAATTTGAAATTTTGTTGTAATTTTTTTTGGGTATATCGAAGTCTGAAGAGGGACAAATCGGTATATATTTTGAGATATTCCAACTTGAGTTTGGAATTCATAACAAGTGTTTGAGGAATTATAGGAGATCGAATCTGTCTATCTCTGTCTTTGTTTTCATGCCTGCGAATTTCGAGGACGAAATTCTTTTAAGGGGGTAAGTTTGTAACGACCCTAGATTTTAATTTAATTTAAATTAATAATTTATTTAATTTTTGAATTAAATTGAGTAATTAAATAAATTTTTGGATAAAAATTTGTAAATTTAATTAGAAAATTGGAGCGAGTTTCCCCGACTCAAATTTGAGTGAATTTGAAAATAATAAATATATAGATATATATTTTGACTTGAGTTTAAATTGTAAATAAATAATTGATAATAATAAATATTAAAATTGATGATTAAATTTATTTTTGATTTAAAATTGTGAAATTAAGTGATAAATTGATTTGAGTTTATCCAAATTCAAATTAAATATGTTATTTATTAAGTAAGAGATACATGTTTAAAATAGTGATATATATGTATATTGAATTCGAGTTTAAATCTAAGTTTAAATGGTTAATAATAATTTGAAATATATAAATTTAATATAAGATAATAGATATTAAAGTAAAATAAATAATTGAGTTTATAAAATAATAAAATGTCTTTGTATAAATAAACGAATGCATAAATAAGTAATAAAATAAATACAACTATTTATATTTTTAAACCATAGGAAAAGAAACAACACTTAAATACAAAATAAAGTAAAAATCACAAAATAGACTAAGCAAAGTAAGTAAAATATTTGTCAACAAAACAAATACACATTCAAACAAATAAATGAAACAAAAGTAATAAAGGAAGTAAAATAAAATATGTAAAGCAAGACACCTCTAACATAACAAAATCATCTTCCTAGCCGAAAGCAAAGATAATAGAATGTCTTTGTACAAATAAACAAAGTATGGGTAATAGCTTGTAAATGAAAATGACAATGTCTTTGGCCACTAAAACAAAATCACTTCAGCCGAAATGAAGATAAGTAAATAAACAAAAGAGAAGAAAGTACTCAAGCAATAAATGCCATTACCTCCAGCCACCATAAGATTATCATCAGCCGAGATCTTGTTGATAAAACAAAGAAATAAAATAACATCCCCTGTACAAGCAAGGTAATTAATGCAACATGCCTATTGTACAAGACAACATCACCTGTACAATTCATTTCTTTTATAAACATCAAACTTTCTTCATTTTTGTTCGTTCATCAACCTGAGAAAAGAAGAAAAGAAAATATAAGAAAACAAAACTTCAATTTAAACATCAACAAACAACAAAGCAGATCATAAAAGCAAACAACTTCTCAGTTTTTAAAGTTCAAAGCTTTTCAAAGCAGAAGTGCTCTGTTTCATCCTCTGGAAACACAGGTGAGCAACCCTTTAAATTAGAACCTTAGTTTTATAAATTGATGATAATAATATGATGGCCTATATGTCTGGTTTTCAATTCTGTATTCATATGTGGGTTCTCTATAAAAATTTGAATATACAGTTTTCCTGTAGTTACAGAGTTAAGTAAACAATCAAAATACAAAATATTTTCATTCAATTATTTATAGGCTTAATTTTTTGAAATCAAAGCAAGATTTTTGAATATAAATCAAGCTTTAAACTTGTTTTCAACCTGTCAGTAGAGTATGTCCCTTGGAAAGTGATTTACAAGGCAATGATAAATTTTATGTTAAATTCAAATATGCTAGATTGCAGATTCAACTATATAACTCGAATCTATACACAAAGGTAGGATTTTTAACATAAGAATGATGATTTTTAGCTAAGTATACAGGGTGCGGTTTATAAAGGAACCAAAAATGCTTTTTCATGAATTTCTGTTGATTTAACAAATTATAGATGTTGAAATTTGTTGTGGAGCAAGATTGAATGTTGGAGATCACTAGAAAAATACAAGATGAATTTATAAATCTTTGGATTGTTAAGACGAGATCGATTTAGGGTTTAACAACCCAGTTTTGTCGATGAGGTATATGGAGGTGGTTCATGGTGGTCAACGTGATTCAGGGGATTGGACCAAGGGGAGGAGGATCGTGAGTGAGTGTCGAGGCTTTGGTCCAATGCGCGTGAGTTCCGGTGGTGGGGATCGGCGGTGCGAGACGATCTTCTGGTGATCGAGTTTGGTTCTCGTTCGATCGAACTGCTCAATTTTTATATGTGGGGGTTCTTGACGATCTGGGTGGTCGGAGTTGTTGCTAAGGTTGTAGGCGACGCGTTGGGGTGCTCGACGATGACCAGAGCGTCGCTGGTCAGTGGTGCACGTGCACGTGCACGTTTCCTTGTCTCTGTTTTCTTTAGGGAGGACGAAGATGTTTCCTCGGGTTTTGCTCGAGTCGTTCGAGTACATGACTCGAAGAAGGGAAGGAGATGACTCGAAGCGGTTTTGTTTGGTTCGAGTATGATGGTTCCAGACTTTGAGAAAAATAAGCCTGGCAGTTGTCTCGATTTCAAAAGTATAGTGTAAAATCTGAAACAAATTTAAAACCTAGTTTAAATTAAGATTTTAAAAACTAAATTCAATTTGAGATTTGAATCTTAGTATTTGAAATTAAACAAGGTTTATAACTTTAAATGATGTAAATAAGTAAGAGTAAAGCATACTTTAAGGATTTGAAATTTAAGAAGAAATTTAGTTAAAAATCCTTAAGTTTGAATTTAATGATTTGGATTTATTAAATTAATAAGTTAATTAAAATGGATTGATAAATTTAATTAATAATTGGATTAATTAAGTAATTATGAGATTAAACCAATTAATAAAGGTTTAAGTTAATTTTTAATTAGGAAAAATTAATTTGTGATTAAAGATCATTAATTTGAATAGATTAGATTTTAAACTAATGGTTAAATATTAATAAATTAAGTAATTAAGGTTAAATTAAGTTACATTTAAAGACTTGAATTGATTAAATAATTAATGGTTAATTTATGGATTATTAAAGATAAATAAATTTGAAATTAATATTGATTAATTTAGTTTAATTTCTTAAGAAAAGAAATTTGGAATTATAATTAATAGTTAATGAAGGTCCTTAACTTAAGACTATTAAATAATTGATATATTAATGTGATTTATTTTAGTAATTAATTAGATAAATTAATTAAAGATAAACATTTATGAAAATGTTTAAGTGTAATTACTGAATGAAAGTAATTAAGAAATTAATTACTTAATATGATTAATTGAGTTAAATATGATTTGTTTAAGTTGATTAATTTAGTTTAATTGATTTAAATTAATCATAGGATGATTTGATAAGTATAATTACTTAAATGTAATTAATGAAGTATAATTACTTAATGAAGTAATTAATAATAATTACTGTATGTAATTGGTTGGAGATGATTTGAGTATGATAGTAATTTGGATTAAATTACTTTGTGAAATTAATTAACCAAGATTTATAGTTATTCATAGGTAATTAACCTGGTATAACTTAATTAAAATCAGACAATTAATTGACCCTACTTATGAATGTTTGGATTCTATTAAATGTGAATTATTTGATATCCCTGATATATGATGCTTTGTGATATACCCTGATTTATGTTGTGATCTATAATTTACTTATCTATGATATATATATCTGTGATCTGTACGATAAGCGTTATAGTTTATATCGCTTATCTACTATATTCTGTAATCTGATATGTGATGACTGATGTTGCACTATTGTGTGTAAAACCCCTTGACTACACTATTACACACACAATTATGGATTTCACGTGGAAATCTGTTAAATCACAGATAATTTAAATTTGATGATTTTGAAATTGAATTTCTAATTTCAATTGATTTTGAAAATTTGAAATTTGGGTTTAAATATGAAAAGCTTTTGAAATGGAATTTCAAAGATAAAAGTTATTCTGAATAACTTAATAGAGTTTTGAAATTTAAATAATTTGATTTAAAATTTGAATTCAAGTTTGAAATTGAATTCTATGATTTGAAACTAGAGATTAAAGATGTTATACCCGTTATATAAGGGTTAAACTATTTTAAAAGTATTGATTTTGGAATGTGAATATAATTCAAAAGCTTTAACTCGTGTAAATAAAATTTGATTTTTCTGAAACGGAAACTATTTTTTTCAAATAATAACAGCTTTCATATAAGAAGTGAACTTCCAATTTGTGTTGAAAAGTTTCAAATTTAAAATGAAATTGAAATATTTTTGAAAGGGCTATAATCGAAATATTTTTGAAAGCTATGAATTGAATCTGTTTATTTTTAACAGATTTAAAATGATGATTTGTTTAAACCCTTTGAAATGAAACTGTTTTGAAAGCTAAAAGTTAAATCTTTGTTTTAAAGATTTAACGAGTTAATCCAATTGAAACGGAAGTTGTTTTAAAAATCTATGAACGTATCTTTGTGAATGGGGTTAATTTTGTGAATAAATCTTTTTGTTTAAAGATTTGAAAATGATAATTTGTTTGATCATTCGAATGAAAGGTTTTGGGCTTTAAGCTGTGATTTAACTGACACCCCAGTATCCATATGATTTTAAATTTCGTTCGTTATTCGAGTTAGCCGGGAAAAGACATTTGTGTCATATAACCCATTCCGAATAGTGATACGTCGTATATGGATAGCATTTGAAGACCGGTGATGAAGACCGGATATTTTCGAAAACGAAAGGACAACTCATCGAATGTCTCTGCATCGATTGGCCCCGATATAGAGATTTCTATCACCCTTTGTGATGGGAAGTCCGGACGGGATTGTGAATACCCGGAATTGCAAGGGCTTCGTAAGAAGTGCCTTCGGTTCTGTTCGAACCCGGAACAGACTTGTATGGTTACATGTCTGACATTACAAATTGAGATATAAAGCTGATTTCTTTCAAATACATTTCTGTTTGGTGGCGGAGAATTCATTCTCTTAGCTTAACACCCTTCTCTGAGACGTACGAGCTTAAAGGTTATGTAGTTGAAATTTATCAGCGATATATTCCCAATTTGGTAATGTGACATGCTGAGTGTTGCTGTGTGATGATCATTATTTGATCATTTGTGATATGATCATTTGTTTGATTTTATATCTTTGTGATCATTACTTTGATCATTTGTGTTGACCCGAAGCATGGCTTTGTGACAAAGCATAGCTTTGTGGACGAGACTTCGTCGAACCTCACACCCCGGAAATGGTCAAAACAAGAAGGATGCAGCAAGGTTCTAGGGAGTAGCGCCCCTTAGTGTATGTCATTCTTTCTGGATAGAGGTGGTATCATGGTATGGAGCCCAGATATTTAACCTATGTTGTTACTGCATTATTATTACTCTTATGTGGTTGTTGGAAATTGTGACGACCGCCCATAACCCCTGCACTGAACCTAGAGAAAATGCGCTGTAAAGTGTGCCAGGCAGCCATGGACGATTGCCAGGGTAAATTAAAAACAACAGAATCTATCGTATTACTCACAGCGCATGGACAAAATACAATAGAACAAATATATAGTGAAGCTTCACAGAATAGAATCTCATCAATAAAACTTCATAATAGTTGGATACAAACTTCTGAATAGTCAATACAACAAGCCTCACTACATATCACTCAGAGAATACAAAGCAGCGGAACATCCAGTACATATAATAAGAAGATAATATGCAACCCTCCAGCTCATCTTCGATATCAACACCGTAGAAAGAAAGAACAACACCTGTCACCTGCTACCTAGTCTGCCCGTCCCAAAATGGACGAACAGCCCAAGGCAATAATAATTAAAACATAAAGCCTTGAGTCAGACAACAGTCTTAGTGAGCGGTAAATTAACTAACAACATACCAAAAGAGTACAAAGGAAAAGGAATAGGAATACAACCCTCCCACTCCACCTCTTTCTACAGTGATAGCCCCCAGACACACACTAAGCAGAAGCAAACATAACAGAGCATACAATTTAAAATTAAGTAATTATCACTCGAGTCAAGGGCGATGTTTTCCAAGTACAAACCCCCAAGGCCTAAACCAAGATCAGATAAGCACCCAGAAAATACCGCTCTTGAGACCGAATGACGATACAACCAAACATCCATGACTCTGGCTATCACTGTTATCATTGCTTCGATATCACCATTAATTGAATGACCGGCACATTCTTTCAGCCGTCCGTCAAGGGCTAATGGAAACCCCGGTTCTAGACATAACTCCCGCACGTCATCGTGACCTGTGCCTAGGACTATCGAATATGCCCAGAGTACTTGACTATCAATCATTAGTCTTCAGGGAATATCGAATCTGCCCAACGTACTCTTGCTTTGAGCATGCTAGAACCTTCAACAACGATGGGATCTCAGCCCTCTAGTCATCCTCCTCGACGACTATTTCCATACTAGCTCAAGCGCCTCTCGAGCATCCATTATCCTCAACTCGAACCATGTCACCGAGTTATCAACATGCTTGGAATGATCCCGTCTGGATTAGACCAAGATTATCTCATATCATGCCTCGCTTCATTACATCCTCGTAAAGCTTCATCTCAACATCATCATCATCGAATCTATGCATAAGGGCTTCACCATCCGCTACATATGCCACAAGCAGCTTTTCTAATTCAAGAGCCTTTCCCTTAGCTTTTGAATCATCTTCGGTCTAAAGAAAATCATCAATCATCTAATTCATTGCAATCAATCAAATCAAACATTAATCCAAATAAGCAAGCATTCAAATAAGATCTAAATAGACAATTATAATAATAATGGCAATTTCGTAATTAAAGAGTCAAAAGTCCAAAAAGCATGAAAACATGAGCAATGTCTCTATAATCTTGATGAATGAACTTGCATAGGTTAACATGTAGTAAAATGGATATCAAATCATCATGGACAATGGATCTATATGGATCTACACATATGATTAGGAAAATGCATGGAAATCTCTACTTTAACACCAAATCAAGCCAACGATCCGATATACTCCTTTGGATCCGTGTGAGAGATAATCACCACTCACCAAATCACCTAAACAACCCCAAATCAACACACTTCAGATCTGGACAGCGAAGGATCTTGCTTGATCTATCACGAATCCGCTTCAAACGATGAAATCTCACTTCAATGGATGAAGATCTTCAATCCAAGCTCTTGAATCTTCAATTTGATCTTCAACTTGGATGGATGGAATCACTAGATTAGAGTGGAGAAAAGAAGTGAAGAAGTGTAGAAGTCGAGCTCTCAAAATGGCAGCACTTCGTCGCTTCGAAATCCGGATCCCAAAAAATGGAGCAAAGCCCTCCTATTTATAGCTGAAATCTCCTTAAGTCGTCCCTTCGGAGTTAGGTCGTTCGCGACTTACGACCTAAAACCCCACCGACCTAAAGTCTTCGACCTAACCAAAGCCAGCCGACCTATCTCAATAGTGCTTAGCGACCTAAGCCAGATCACGACCTAACGCGTGAGCCTCTTCGACCTAAGACTTAGCGCATCAGCGCACGACCTAGCGACTTAACAACAGTCGCGACTTATGACTTAGCTGCTGTGCCGACCTAACACTCCAGACGACCTACGACTTAGCTAACTTACCTGTCTACAACTTAACCAAGACGCGACCTAACACTTAGCTATCCTCCTTAGGTCGCTTACAAGCTAACAACTCACGCGACCTAACGCAACACAGAACCCACGACCTAACTCTTAGGTATACGACATAACAACTCAACAATAGGTGCGACCTAACTGAGATGCGCCTTGACGACCTATCACTTTACTCGACTCAACAAGTTACGACCTAATCCCTTAAGCATCCACGCGACCTAACATAAGTCGCGAACAAACTGGGATACAACCTAACTCCTAAGTCGTCTAGACGACCTAACTATCCAACTTCTAAACTTAGGTCGCTCACATCATAACTGAACACTAGGTCGCTCACGACCTAACTACCTTAGGTCGTTTGAACCACCTTAAACTCCCTAGGTCGTTAACCCACTTAGCTCCTTATGTCGCTGCCGACCTAACTCTACCCCACGACCTAAGCTTGTCACACGACCTATCTCCCCTACGACCTAACCCCAGAATCCTTAGGTCGCCAACTTCATCTTCCTTAGGTCGCCTATCCCTCTTAAGTCGGTCAGTTCCTTAGATCGTCTATCTCCTAGGTCGTACACTTCCTAAGTCGGTCACTCGACCTAAGCCACCCCATACGACCTAATTTCCCCACGACTTATCCCACTGCCTAGGTCGCTCCAAACCTTAGGTCGCTAACTCCTAAGTCGCCACTAACTTAAGTCGCTCATTCGACCTATCCTATCCCACAACTTACTTCCTACACGACCTAAGCTACCAGACGATCTAACTCATAAGTCGTCCAATCTATAAGTCGATCACGACTTAGGACTTGAACAAAATTCTGCCCAAAATCTGAAACGACTTAACAACGCTAAGAATTCCAGATTTTTACGAACTTTTCGATCCGTAAAAATACAGGTCGTTACATTCTCTCCCCCTTAGGAATTTCGCCCCCAAAATTCCAAACAAACAAGAGCAATCAAAGACTATTCTGCACGCCTACTATCCACAGCAATCAACAAACCATGCATCCAATTCTAGCTTAGCATGCAGAATTCTAAAACTAGAACAAGTTACAATATCGTGGGACGACACGACACCTTAGGGCCATACCTTGAAGAGTTCAGGATGAGCTGCTTTCATCCTCTCTTCCACCTCCCATGTACAGTCGTTATCATCGTCACTCCATTGTATCTTGAGCAACTTAACAACCTTCCTCCTAAGCTGTTTCGTGTCGGTTCCCACAACACGAAACGGCTTACGAGGTCTCTTATCGACTGGATCAACTTTGAAATCTTCACAGCTATCAGCAGAAACCACTGTATTCGAGTTGTGCACAAACTTCCGTAGATACGATACATGAAAAACATTGTGCACACCCGACATCTTCTCTGGTAACTCCAATCTATAGGCGAGCTTTCCAATTCGCTCGATGGTCGGGAATGGTCCAACAAATCTCGGAGTCAACTTTCCTTTCTTCCCGAATCGAATAACATTCTTCAGTGGAGAAATCTTCACAAAAACCATATCACCTACGTCGAATTCCAAATCCTTATGACGCTTATCGGCATAACTTTTCTGACGGTCTTGGGCTGCCTTCATTCATTGCCGAATGGTCTCTATGCAATCCAAAGTCTGTCGAATCATCTCTGGCCCAAGCATCAGCTTTTCTCCTGTTTCTAGCCAACATGTCAGAGAGTTACACGGTCTTCCATACAATGCCTCATACGGTGCCATACCAATGCTTGACTGGTAACTGTTATTGTATGCAAATTCCACCAAATGAAGGTGATCTTCCCATGATCCTCCGAAATCAAAAACACAAGCTCTAAGGAGATCTTCCAAAACTCGGTTGACTCTCTCGGTCTGACCATCTGTTTGAGGGTGATAAGCTGTACTCAAACACAACTCGGTTCCCAAAACTTCCTGGAAGCTCTTCCAAAATCCACTAGTGAACAATGGATCTCGATCGCTCACTATACTCTTCGGAATACCATGGAATTGAACTATCCACTTAACGTACAACTCTGCCAACTTTGATGCAGTCCTAGTCGATCAAACAGGAATGAATCTTGCACTCTTAGTCAAACGATCTACAATGACCCAAATCCCTTCATTTCCCATTCTTGTTCTAGGTAACCCATCAATAAAATCCATCGATATCTGCTCCCACTTCCATGTAGGAACTTCTAATGGCTGAAGCAATCCACTTGGCTTCTTCTGTTCGGCTTTTACCAACTGGCAGTTCATGCACTTGGAAATAAAATTTCCAACATCCTTCTTCATACCTTCCCAGTAGTAGGTTCTCTTCATATCTTGATACATCTTATTTCCACCTGGATGAATTGTCAACTTCGAGTGATGACTTTCCTTCAGAACTTCACTCCTCAATTCATCTATATCAGGAACAACTAGTCGTCCTTGCTTCTGAAGCCAACCCTCTTGATCGACCTCGAATCCTCTATCCTTTTCTGGATCCAATCCAGATTCCAAATCACGGATAATCTTGATAATCTTATCGTCTCGCTTTTGGCTCTCGCCAATCCTTTCCACAAGAGTAGGTCTTATCGACAAGTTTGCCAACATCTCAGGTTCCAATTCGCATCTGGGCCTGAAGTCAAATCCAGCTAGATACTCGAGATTCTTCCATTCCGAAAACATGGCTCCCAATCCTGCATGTCTTCGACTTAACGCATCTGCTACTGCGTTACCTTTTCCCGGAGTATAAGCTATACCAAAGTCATATGATGCTAAAAACTCTAGCCACCGCTGCTGCCGAAGATTCAAATCCTTTTGGGAGAAAAGATACTTCAACGACTTATGATCTGTAAACAACTCGAATCGAACTCCCAGTAGATAATGTCTCCACATCTTTAGAGCAAAAACAATCGCCGCTAACTCCAAATCACGAGTCGGGTAATTCCTTTCATGCGGCTTCAGTTGTCGACTTGCATACGCAACAACTTTATCCCTCTGCATCAGCACTGCTCCAAGTCCAGTACCACATGCATCGGTGTAAACCACCATCTCATCATTCCCACTTGGAATAGTCAAAACAGGAGCACTTGTCAATCTCTCTTTCAGGATTCTGAAAGCTTGCTCACACTTATCTTCCCATCTGAACACTTGTTTCTTCTTCGTCAATCCTGTTAACGGTGTAGCCACCTTGGAGAAGTCTTTGATAAACCGTCGATAATATCCTGCTAATCCAAGAAAACTCCTCACATCCGATGCATTCTTAGGTCTAACCCAATCCTGGATTGCTGCTACCTTAGCGGGATCGACCGCTACTCCGTTTCCAGAAATCACATGGCCTAAGAACCTCACTTCACTCTTCCAGAAGTGACACTTCGAAAACTTAGCCTTCAGCTGATGTTTCCGTAAGATCTCCAAAACAATACACAAGTGCGTCTTGTGCTCTTCTTCAGTTCTGGAATAAATCAGAATATCATCCACGAACACAAGTACAAACTTGTTCAACTGATCTCTGAACACTCGATTCATAAGATCCAAAAAATATGCTGGCGCGTTAGTCAATCCAAACGGCATTACCAGCCACTCAAAGAAACCGGATGGTGTCCTAAAAGCAGTCTTCGGTACACTATCCTTAGCCACTCTCAACTGGTGAAATCCCGTTGCCAAATCCATCTGAGAAAACACCTTAGCTTCGTGAAGCTGATCAAACAAGTCATCTATCCTCGGCAATGGATACTTGTTCTTCTTAGTCACTTTATTCAGCTCACGATAATCCACACACAATCTCAACGACCCATCTGCCTTGGTTGCAAACACAACTGGTGCACCCCATTCGGACACACTACGCCGAATGAATCCTTTCTGTAAAAGGTCATCAACCTGCACCCTCAACTCCTGCTGTTCCCTAGGCGCCATCCGCCTAAGAGGCATCACAACAGGTCTGGCTCCTTCAACTAGATCTATACGAAACTCGGTCTCTCTATGCGGCGGTAACCCTTTGACCTCGTCAAAGACATCCTCAAATCCATTAGCGATTGGCACAGATGACAGTCCATCCCGTGGAACAACCAGCGAATACATGAAGCTCATGAAGAAGCCTTCTCCATGCTTACATCGTATCACAATCTTTCGCCCCTCCACATTCTCAACTGTCACCTCCAACCTTTCGCAATCAACTTTTGCCGCATACTTCCTAAGCCAGTCCATACCCAAAATAATTCCGAACCCCGCAAAGTTCAGAACAAAAAAATCACAAACAAAAGAGCAACCATGACTCGACACAATCAGACCACGGCATAACATACACAAACAAGACGAACCCCCAACTGGATTAGTCACAACCAATGGCCTATCAACAATATCCGGTTCTAAACCCAACCGGCTTACAAGTTCACTACAGACAAACGAATACGATGCCCCAGTATCAAACAACACTCTAACTGGAACACCACATATGGAAAGAGTACCTTGAACCACTACACTCTTTCCTTTCTCTTCAGCGGTAGGAGCTTTTGAAGACGACGGAACAGCTCCCAAAGCATAAGCTTGCACAATCTGCTTGTCCCTCCTCGGTTCTGGACAATTCTTCCTAATATACCTCGGCTTGTCACAGTTGTGACACTTCATCGGCACCTTCGGATTCTTACAATCCTTAGAGAAATGGCCCTTCTGCTGACAATTGTAGCAAGTCACTTCGCCCTTCGGCTTCTTCTGGCCATCCTTACCCTTCTGCTGTTGCTGCTTCCTCTTCTTGTTTCCACCCTGCTGTGGTTTAGACTCTCCCATGGTCACAGCAACAATAGACCCTTCCTTAGGAAACAGACTCTCATGCCTGAGAGCTTTCTCCACAAGCTTCTCAAATGAGTCGTCCAAATGATCCACCAACTGCCTCCCAAGATAACTATCCAAGCCTATCACAAACTTCTCATTCTTATGATATGCAGATTCAATATACGATCGGGAATACTTGGACAAAGCTTCAAACTCAGAAACATACTCAAGAACTGGTCTTCCTCCCTGCTTGAGCTCCACAAACTTCTTGAACAGAACAGACTTCTGAGCTATAGAAATGAACTTAGCTTCAAATCTGGCTTGGAATTGCTCCCAAGTAATCTCTTCCTCCGGAGTATTGATGGTAATAGAGTTCCACCAATCAGAAGCTCTCCCTTGAAGCTGTCTTGATGCTAACTTCCTCTTAGTTGCATCCTCAATTCCCAAATCACCAAAAATCCTTCTACAAGCATCTATCCATCTCTGGACTTCAATAGTTGATTCTGTTCCCAAGAAAACCTTTCCTCCAAGAGCGGTATAGTCCTTGCACAACTTAGCAAAATCCACTGGTTTTGGAGTTTGAACTTGAACTCCAACATCAACTGCTGCCCCTGGAACTGGTATCCTTCTCATGATCGAAGTCATCATAGCTTCGAACATAGCTGCATAATCAGCAGCCCCTTCAGTAGCACGGCCTTCCCTAGCAGCTGGTCTCCCTCTTCGACTCATCCTTAATATGTATAAAAAGGAATGATTAGAACACCTAGAGAAACAACTGCATAAAGGACTCAAACTCTACTAAGCTACTATATTATATATAGTAATCATCCATCAAAATACAATTACGTCTCTCATACGTAGTTACGTCAGCGAGCGTTGGGTGAAATCGATTAACCAATGCTCTGATACCAAATGTGACGACCGCCCATAACCCCTGCACTGAACCTAGAGAAAATGCGCTGTAAAGTGTGCCAGGCAGCCATGGACGATTGCCAGGGTAAATTAAAAACAACAGAATCTATCGTATTACTCACAGCGCATGGACAAAATACAATAGAACAAATATATAGTGAAGCTTCACGGAATAGAATCTCATCAATAAAACTTCATAATAGTTGGATACAAACTTCCGAATAGTCAATACAACAAGCCTCACTACATATCACTCAGAGAATACAAAGCAGCGGAACATCCAGTACATATAATAAGAAGATAATATGCAACCCTCCAGCTCGTCTTCGATATCAACATCGTAGAAAGCAAGAACAACACCTGTCACCTGCTACCTAGTCTTCCCGTCCCAAAATGGACGAACAGCCCAAGGCAATAAGAATTAAAACATAAAGCCTTGAGTCAGACAACAGTCTTAGTGAGCGGTAAATTAACTAACAACATACCAAAAGAGTACAAAGGAAAAGGAATAGGAATACAACCCTCCCACTCCACCTCTTTCCACAGTGACAGCCCCTAGACACACACTAAGCAGAAGCAAACATAACAGAGCATACAATTTAAAATAAAGTAATTATCACTCGAGTCAAGGGCGATGTTTTCCAAGTACAAACCCCCAAGGCCTAAACCAAGATCAGATAAGCACCCAGAAAATACCGCTCTTGAGACCGAATGACGATACAACCAAACATCCATGACTCTGGCTATCACTGTTATCATTGCTTCGATATCACCGTTAATTGAATGACCGGCACATTCTTTCAGCCGTCCGTCAAGGGCTAATGGAAACCCCGGTTCTAGACATAACTCCCGCACGTCATCGTGACCTGTGCCTAGGACTATCGAATCTGCCTAGAGTACTTGACTATCAATCATTAGTCTTCAGGGACTATCGAATCTGCCCAACGTACTCTTTCTTTGAGCATGCTAGAATCTTCAACAATGATGGGATCTCAGCCTTCTAGTCATCCTCCTCGACGACTATTTCCATACTAGCTCAAGCGCCTCTCGATCATCCATTATCCTCAACTCGAACCATGTCACCGAGTTATCAACATGCTTGGAATGATCCCGTCTGGATTAGACCAAGATTATCTCATATCATGCCTCGCTTCATTACATCCTCGCAAAGCTTCATCTCAACATCATCATCATCGAATCTATGCATAAGAGCTTCACCATCCGCTACATATGCCACAAGCAGCTTTTCTAATTCAAGAGCCTTTCCCTTAGCTTTTGAATCATCTTCGGTCTAAAGCAAATCATTAATCATCTAATCCATTGCAATCAATCAAATCAAACATTAATCCAAATAAGCAAGCATTCAAATAAGATCTAAATAGACAATTATAACAATAATGACAATTTCGTAATTAAAGAGTCAAAAGTCCAAAAAGCATGAAAACATGAGCAATGTCTCTATAATCTTGATGAATGAACTTGCATAGGTTAACATGTAGTAAAATGGATATCAAATCATCATGGACAATGGATCTATATGGATCTACACATATGATTAGGAAAATGCATGGAATTCTCTACTTTAACACCAAATCAAGCCAACGATCTGATATACTCCTTTGGATCCGTGTGAGAGATAATCACCACTCACCAAATCACCTAAACAACCCCAAATCAACACACTTCAGATCTGGACAGCGAAGGATCTAGCTTGATCTATCACGAATCCGCTTCAAACGATGAAATCTCACTTCAATAGATGAAGATCTTCAATCCAAGCTCTTGAATCTTCAATTTGATCTTCAACTTGGATGGATGGAATCACTAGATTAGAGTGGAGAAAAGAAGTGAAGAAGTGTAGAAGTCGAGCTCTCAAAATGGCAGCACTTCGTCGCTTCGAAATCCGGATCCCAAAAAATGGAGCAAAGCCCTCATATTTATAGCTGAAATCTCCTTAAGTCGTCCCTTCGGAGTTAGGTCGTCCGCGACTTACGACCTAAAACCCCACCGACCTAAAGTCTTCGACCTAACCAAAGCCAGCCGACCTATCTCAACAGCGCTTAGCGACCTAAGCCAGATCACGACCTAACGCGTGAGCCTTTTCGACCTAAGACTTAGCGCAACAGCGCACGACCTAGCGACTTAACAACAGTCGCAACTTATGACTTAGCTGCTATGCCGACCTAACACTCCAGACGACCTACGACTTAGCTAACTTACCTGTCTACGACTTAACCAAGACGCGACCTAACACTTAGCTATCCTCCTTAGGTCGCTTACAAGCTAACAACTCACGCGACCTAACGCAATACAGAACCCACGACCTAACTCTTAGGTATACGACATAACAACTCAACAATAGGTGCGACCTACCTGAGATGCGCCTTGACGACCTATCACTTTACTCGACTCAACAAGTTACGACCTAATCCCTTAAGCATCCACGCGACCTAACATAAGTCGCGAACAAACTGGGATACGACCTAACTCCTAAGTCGTCTAGACGACCTAACTATCCAACTTCTAAACTTAGGTCGCTCACATCATAACTGAACACTAGGTCGCTCACGACCTAACTACCTTAGGTCGTTTAACCACCTTAAACTCCCTAGGTCGTTAACCCACTTAGCTCCTTATGTCGCTGCCGACCTAACTCTACCCCACGACCTAAGCTTGTCACACGACCTATCTCCCCTATGACCTAACCCCAGAATCCTTAGGTCGCCAACTTTATCTTCCTTAGGTCGCCTATCCCTCTTAAGTCGGTCAGTTCCTTAGATCGTCTATCTCCTAGGTCGTACACTTCCTAAGTCGGTCACTCGACCTAAGCCACCCCTTCCGCACTAATTTCCCCACGACTTATCCCAATGCCAAGGTCGCTCCAAACCTTAGGTCGCTAACTCCTAAGTCACCACTAACTTAAGTCGCTCATTCGACCTATCCTATCCCACAACTTACTTCCTACACGACCTAAGCTACCAGACGATCTAACTCTTAAGTCGTCCAATCTATAAGTCAGTCACGACTTAGGACTTGAACAAAATTCTGCCCAAAATCTGAAACGACTTAAAAACGCTAAGAATTCCAGATTTTTACGAACTTTTCGATCCGTAAAAATACGGGCCGTTACAGAAATCGAGGATCCTCGGGAAGATCGGTTACGATCGGGGGATGGCATACGCGTGTCAGTAGTTACCTATTTTTGCAGAGGTAACCCGGCCTTGTGTTGGCAGAGATCCGGTTAGGTTCTCGGGATGTCATTCCAGAGGCGTTTCCATGTGGCAATGGGAAGTTCCTTGGCCTGACCATTTGTTGGAAATCCAAAGAAACAATACGAGCCTTTACAATTTCAATTGTATAACCTATCTCCTCAGGAGGTAGCTATAGCAGGCATAATATAATGGTACCTATGCTGGCTAAGATTTATATTCTATTTTCGAAATGTTTTCTACACTATGCACTATAAATAATATCAAAAATGATTTGATTCTGCGTAGTAAGCATCTTTGACTAACATAAGAAGAAATCTCCTCCAAGTCTGCGTTTGCATTGTGTGTGTGGTGGGAGGTCTTATGGTAGTTACATTTTCTAAAAGCATTGCGAATTGACTTTAAAATTCTCTGCTATCTGTTTTTAAAGATAAACTGTTTTTGTTGCTCACACCAGTCCTATGACTGATCCAGAGTTTATTGTTTATTTCCTAAACTCTGGGTGCTCAAATTTTTTCTACACGAGCAGTCTAGAGTTGGGTTTTTCAGATATTCAGATTTAGTAGATTATCTGGAGCTAGTTCAGTCTTTGCATCGGACTGCGCCTGCTTATCTTTGTGCATCGTTATTGGGAGTTTGAGCTATATCTGGATTGGCACTTTGAAGATAGAGATTATCCGCTGTTGGTTTTGTTTTCTTTTCCGCTGCTATTTGTTGTATCATATCTCTGATGTATATTGATATTCATTGTATCACTCTGTTGTATCAGATATTGTATATCAATATATTATTCTTTTTCTTCCGCTGTGTTATTTACTTAAATGTTGTTATAAGCTCCGGCGACTCGGATTTGAACGGTCGAATCTACGGCATTCGAGTACGATGTAAAGTATGGATGTCGATTTTCGAGCGGGCAAAATCCGACTCGTTACAGCCAGTCGATTGACCTGCTTGTTTTTGCCTATTTTGCCTATTTAGCTTGAGGTTCCAATTTTTATCGATTTGTGATTATCCGATTTATTGTTATCATTTATTATCGACTTTGATGACTTCTTTTTCTAGATTTTTGAGAATATCCATTTTGATGGATTCGGTATCGATTTCTTTGGGTTTGATTCACATATTCGTATGTGGATTTTGGTGATTGATTGTTTCTACAATCATTTCTATGCTTTGTCACTTTAAAATACAAAGGTTTCTATACTAGGAGTAAATATTCAAACTCTTTTACAAAGATGATTTAAACTCTATTTTTAATACAAAGCTCATTTATAAAACCGTTTTCTAATCTATTAGTATACACAAACCTTTGCCTCATTCGTATGTGTTAGAATGCGGATTAAGGATCTTAAGGCTAGAATTAACACTAGAAGGGGGTGAATAGTGTTTTAAGAAATTTGTTAATCCTTTTGAGTTTATCTTAATTTGTTAACAATGTATACACTAATCAGACACAGATATGAACACAGAATCAAACATAGATGCAAATATAAAGTAAAAGCAGTAAAGGAAAGAACACACCGGATTTTATACTGGTTCGGTGTTACCCTACATCCAGTCCCGCAACACAAGTACGGATTTCCTTTCAAAAACAATTCTTACAAATACAACCCTCGATTTCAAGGCCGCAAGGTACACCACTCTAGATTCACAATCCTCTGGGTAGAGATACTTGATTTCCGGGGCAACAAGTTCACCCAATTGATTTCCAAGGCTACAATCACACCTTTTCTCGCTCTATTGGTTACAAAAAGTCTATAACTCATATTAGCACTTGGATCTTGTAGAGATAGTGGAGAGAATCAAAACCAGAAATTATCTAGTTAGATTCGATATTGATTTCGGCAGAGTAATGGTGTAATTTGTAAATAAGAAAGTGGAGAAGAAGAGAAGTTAAATCAGAGAAAAAAGTGATTAAAATTCGTTGAAAACACCCTTTATTTATAGTAGATCAATAGCCATGTCCATTGGTGAAGGGATATGGCGAATAGACACTTCTTTTAAAAAACAATTTAACTGTCACCATGTCAACAGGGGTACATGTGACCATGTCGACATGCCCTTGTATTTTTTGGTGATTTGTTTTTCTTTGAAAATAATTTCTATATTATATTATACTTATATATAGTTATGATACATAAATAACTATAGAGAACAATATTAAAATATATATAATAATTTTCTATACTTTTATATTTAAATCTTAAGTATAAATATATAAAACAACTAAATATATTAATATCAAAATTGTAGTTTAAAAACTTAGGATAATAATTTAAAATCAAAGATATTTAAAATTAAGGATATTTAAAACTAAGGATATTTTTTAGGCTAAAATATATGAAAAACCAGGACAGATGATTTTGGTTTTTAAATAGAAATATTTAAAATCATTTTGAAAAACAAGCTATGTATATTTTGAAAATCATTTTGAAATAAAAGTAAGTGGATACAAAAAGATGTTCCACTAGATTTTTCGTAGGTTCCATCCTACTTAGGGTTGCATCTCTTTAACGAGCACGAAGTGGATTCCATTCCACGAATAAAATAGATTTTAAGATGTCACTGCCTTTCTATGAGTTTTAACAATATTCCTAACTATATAACTTATCTTGGAAACTTGAACTCTTGAAATTCTTGACACTCATGAGTCTTGAATCTTGATATCTTCAATCTTTGATCTTGAATCTTTATACTGTACAGTTCTTCATTCTTTAGTACCTGCAAACATATCTATATATATCTACACAATAATGTTAGTATTATATATTTTATAATCTAATTCTAAGTAAGGTTGTTGTCATCAAAACCAACTCCTCAGGGACTAACAGTATGAGAAAATATAATTAAACGGCTTAGCAAAACAAGTGGTATGAAACGCTTGCGTTTACTTCGTCGGTTAATTTTTGGACTTGTTCGATTGAAATTCTTGTGACAATCTTCAAGTGGGAATCTACAATTTGTTCGTAAATATTTAAGTTAAGCTAGTGGTTATGGGACATGAAGCTAAACTCATATATTTACTAGCTTAGTGTAATCGACACTTTTTATTGATCGATGATGATCATTTTGTGATTTAGACTAGCGATGTGCGATGTCTATTTGTTTGTTTGGGGATTACAATCCTTGTTTATGGAACTTCGGTTCAATTTGGTGGGGTAGCGACCCGTGGTCTTCGAGCCGTTTGTGGAGCTTCGGCTCAAAATTTATGGTTAGCGACCATGGAACAACGTTCCGTTTGTGATACACGTGTTGGTGAGTTTTCATGCTCCCGTTTGTGATAGGCCTCCCCTTTTCTAATTTATGGATTTCTAATTGATGATTTCAAGAATTTTTGTTTCACCTCTTTATGTGATTAGCAATGATATGTTTGTCAATATTTGTGATTTGGTGAATAAAATAAAGAATATGATATTCTTTTTGGTGCTTTGAGACTTTTGAGATATTGTATGACATTATTGTTATCATACGTTCTTATTATATCCCTGCTTATATCTCATTTCTTTATTTGATAATTATAGTAAGACTTATCCGTTTATTATTTTCTTATTAAATAATACTCGGGTCAGACCGAGACGTTCCAGGTGCTTCTGCTTGACACCTTATCTGGGATCATCTTCTGACTTTTGTCTAACTACATTACATTTGTAGTTTTTGTTGTTATACATTTGAGATATAGACTCCATGATGTATACTTATTCTTTTGTCTAGCACTTGTATCTATTCTTTTGTGATATTGTGGACCTTATTTGACCACTACTCTGATGTACACTTTTATGTGTTATATTCATATCTATTTCTGCCTTTGAGATATGAACATATGTGACTGATTTATGTTATGTTTATTTTCTATATTTTTTTCCGAAGTCCACTTAGCCACTGTGTGGTAGCTTTGAGTTTGTATTTGATATGTCGGATTTCCTCTTGAAATGAAATGCATGTTATACCATCTGACATATCGGTGCTCGCACAAAGCAATTACACGGATGGTCGCTCCTCAACAGCCTTATTCTTCGCGCTAGTTGACGGCATTACTCCATAGTGTCCTTGGCTAGCGTGAGCATAGAGGTAGGGCGTCACAGCTTGGTATCAGAGCTAAACTCCGGAACAATTTAGAATAATCTAGCAAGGATCATTGTCCTAAGTCTCTCTTAAGAGTCGTGCCATAGGATTTAATTCGAGTCTTCGTACCGTTCTATCCTATTTCTTTTTATGATGCCTTGTTTTATCAATCAAGTTTGTTTGATATTCATTTTGTGAATAACCTTTTTCTCCTTTTCTTTCTTTCTTAAAGAAGAAAAATGGTTAGACCAGGCCATCCCAGCGCAGGTCGATCGAGTGCTACTCCTCAGGATGGAGTATTTATGTCAGCTCAGCAACTTCTAGATCTTGTGAGAAATGCTCAAGCTGCCGGGCCTATTCCTGAGCCCACACATCCTAAATCTGGGTTTTCATGCTTGTGCAATGATTATACTAACTTGGGTGGAAAGCCATTCAAAGGTTCCGAGAGCATTATAGAAGTCCAGGCTTGGCTTCGAACATGCGACCGCATCTTTTCTCGCATGAATCTTATTGATCTTCATCGAGTCCAAGTGGCTTCTAGTATGCTCCAAGAAAGAGCATTAGACTGGTACGAGCTTCTGATCTCCAAAATTATTGAAGCGGACCTTACTTGGGAGCAATTCCGGGAAAGGTTCGAGTTGAAATTAGTGCCGGAAGCTGAAAAAGTATCTCTAGCTCGATGCTTCATTGACCTTGTTCAAGGTGAATCTTCTGTGATGGATTACGTCGCTTCTTTCGAATCTCTCTCTAAATATGGGGTCGAGTATATTAATACCCCATTGAAGAAAAATCAGAGATTTGTTTATGGGTTGAACAAAAATCTTAAAAAGCCATTACTTCTGAAATTAGAAGTTTCTTTTGATCAACTTATTGATATTGCTCTTCGACTCGAAGAGGCTGATAAAGATAGTGATGCTGAGGCCAAGCCAAACATCAACAAGAAAAGACCTTTTAAATTCAAGCCTAATCCCAACAAGAAAGGGAAGCAAACGACTTTGGTAGCAAATGCTCCTTACTCTCGTCATGGAGAATGTTACAATTGTGGTTCTAACGACCACTATGCAAACAAGTGTCCGAAGTCTATTTCTTGCCGCTATTGCAAGAGTTCGGGTCATACTATATCTTTGTGTCCCAAACTGCAAGGCAAGAAGGAGGGCAAGCTAAATGTGGTACAAACCCCTTCTAACACTTTTCGTGGTCAAAGTATTTCTCATTCTATTCTTGATGGCATTATTATATTTCGTGTTCTTCCTATTCGAGTTCTTTTTGATACGGGTGCGTCTCACTCTTTTAGATCGAAAGAACTTGTTGATGCTTTGTCTTTGAATGTTATTGGCTTGATGACTTCATTAAGGATTGCGAATCCAGTTGGTGGGTCTGCAACACTCAGTTTATTATGTAAAGATGTCGAAATTATTTTATGTGATTATGCTTTCCGAGCCGATTTGCATGTTATGCGTTACCTTGGTTTCGAAATGATTTTGGGAATGGATTGGCTTAACCGTTATGAGGCCCATATCCTATGTCTTGAGCAGACTATATACCTTCGGCATCCTCAATTGGTTAAGCAGATTTCTCTCGTTCTGAAAGATTCAGATTCCAATTCGAAAGCATCCTTGTATTCTCTAAATCCTCATGATGACGATAATGATGATGAGGAAGATGTCATTTCTCTCATTCACATTGTTCGTGAATTTCCCGACATATTTGAGCCCGTTCTAGGATTACCACCTAAGCGAGCAATTGAGTTCAGAATTAATATCATCCTTGGAGCTCTACCTATTACTCGTCCTCCTTATCGTATGTCCAATAAAGAAAATGAGGAGATGCGCAAGCAATTATCCGAATTGGAAGCGAAGCAATTATTCAATCTAGTTCCTCTCCATGGGGAGCTTCAGCTATTTTTGTGAAGAAATCTGATGGTACACTTAGGCTTTGCGTTGACTACCGCAAGCTTAACGATCTCACCATCAAGAATAAATATCCCTTGCCACGGATTGATGATTTATTCGATCAGCTTAGTGGTGCTAAAGTCTTTTCACAGTTAGACTTAGCAACTGGTTTTCATCATCTCCGTATTGCAGAGGATAACATTCCTTTGACATCGTTCCGTACTCGTTATGGATCTTATGAATGGCTTTTTATGCCATTTGGTTTGACGAATGCTCCAGCTTATTTCGTTGACCTTATGAATCGAGTTTTCAAAGACTTCCTCGATCGATTTGTTCTCATCTTTATCGATGATATTCTTATTTATTCTAAAACCGAAGAGGAGCATGAAAAACATCTTCGGATTGTGTTGGAAATTCTTAGGAGTAACCAATTGAAAGCAAAATTTTCTAAATGCCACTTTTGGCAATCTCGTGTGAAATTTTTGGGACATATCATTTTTGATTCCAGAATTTCCATGGATCCTTCAAAGATTGAAGCAATTAAAAATTGGAAGAGACCGAAGAGTGTGACAGAAATTCGTAGCTTTCTCGGATTGGCGGGCTATTACCGTCGGTTCATAAAAGACTTTTCTAAGATTTCCGTACCTCTTACTAATTTGACAAAGAAGGGAGTTAAATACATTTGGTCGAACAAATGTGAAGCTTCTTTTTAGAAATTAAAAGAACTCCTTTCCGATGCTCATATTCTTGTGATTCCCGATGGGAACCAAGATTTGATTGTTTACACCGATGCTAGTCGTGTTGGTTTCGGTACCGTTCTCATGTAAATGGAACGTGTTATCGCTTATGCTTCTAGGCAATTAAAGCCTGCCGAGACTAGATATGCCACTCATGATTTAGAGCTCGCGGCTATTGTTTTCGCCCTTAGAATTTGGCGTCATTATCTTTTGGGAGAGAAATTTGTTCTCTATACCGATCATAAATCTTTGAAGTATTTATTTTCTCAATAGGAACTTAATTTGCATCAACAACGTTGGCTCGAGTTCCTTGCATCATATGATCTTGATATTCTTTATACTCCCGGAAAAGGAAATCGTGTTGACGATGTCCTTAGTCATAAGCAACAAGCGGTTGTTTCCATGATGGTATCCGAATGGAATGATCTCGAGACTTTGTCCACTTGTGAGATTCGAGATCGTGAATCCGATTTATGTTCATCTCTTGTGTTATATAGCCTTGAGGCTCACCCTTCTCTTTTAGACCGCATTGTTGAAGCTCAAAAGCATGATCCCGAATTGGTCCTTCTTGGCCAAAGTTGTAGGGATAAAATTGATATTGAAGGTTTGAAAGACTTTGATATTGATGCTCGTGGCGGTATTCGAAAATTTGGTAGACTTATGGTGCCAAATATTATTGATCTTCGTAAAGACATTTTAGAAGATTCTCATCGTTCTAAGTTTCCATTCATCCCGGTAGTAGTAAATTGTACGCGGATATGAAGCGACTTTATTATTGGGATGGGATGAAATCTGATATTGCTAACTTTGTTAAGCGTTGCATGACTTGCCAACTCGTTAAGGCCGAGCATCAAAGGCCCAGTGGGTTATTGCAACCATTAAAAATTCCAATATGGAAGTGGGATCAAATTTCCGTGGACTTTATTGATGGCATTCCCCGTTCTCGCTCGGGTCATGATAGCCTATGGGTAATAGTAGATAGACTTACAAAATCCGCCCATTTTATTCTCGTTTGGTCCAATCGAACCGAACCTATTTTGGCTAAACTCTTTGTCAAGGAAATTGTTAAATTGCATGGAGTCACTACTTCCATTGTTAGCGATCGGGATCCATTGTTTACTAGTGGATTTTGGAAAGGTCTTCAAAAAGCTTTGGGAACGAAGCTTAATTTTAGCACCGCTTATCATTCCCAGTCCGATGGACAAACCGAGCGGGTGAATCAAACTCTTGAAGATCTTCTTCGTGCTTGTGTTCTTGATTTTGTTGGAAGTTGGGAAGATCATATTTCTCTTGTTGAATTTTCCTAAAATAATAGCTTCCAATCTAGTATTGGTATGGCACCTTTCGAGGCACTTTACGGAAGGCCATGCTGATCTCCTTCGTGTTGGCTTGAAGCCGGTGAGAAGCTGGTTTTAGGTCCAGATTTTACCCATGATGCCACAGAAAAGATTGACCTTATTCGACATAGGATGAAAGAAGCTCAAAGTAGACAAAAATCCTATGCCGATAATCGAAGAAGGAAATTAGAATTTCCTATGGGAGATTTTGTGTTTATTGGTGTTTCACCTATGAAGGGTGTTGTGCGTTTCAGTCGATCGGAAAAATTAGCACCTCGATATATTGGCCCGTTTCCCATCACCGAACGCATTGGTTCCGTGGCTTATCGCCTTTTATTACCGGCTCAATTTTCTGCTATTCATGACGTATTCCACGTCTCTTAAATACGGAAATTCCTTCGAGATTCCGATTCTATTCTTGAGCCCGGTGTTATTGAAGAAATTGAAGTTTCGCCTAATTTGACTTATGAGCAACATCCTATTCGAATCATTGCTTCGGAGGTTAAATGCCTTCGAAATAAAGATATTCCTCTAGTGAAAGTTCAATGGTCCTCAAATCCTAAGGATTGCTCTTGGGAATCCAGAGAATTCATCGAGCGAACACATCCGGACTTGCTCTCTCGTGCTCCTTAAGGTGAACTTTTTATTTCAAATTTCTTCTTTTTGTGTTGATATGCTTTTATTGTTGTTACTTCTTATTTATTTCTTAAAGATTGCGTGGACACAATTTCTTTAAGGAGAGGAGTCTGTAACAATCCGCATATTTAACGAATTTTATATTTAAATGTTTTATTTAAATATAGAATCGTTAATCGGATTAAAGTCTGAAAAGCTACTTTTTGTAAACGGTCGAATTAGGACTCGAGACCACCTCCATTGAGTCCAAGATGGCATTTACAACTTTTTTGAGTATAAACATCGATATGTTTGGAGTTGAATAAAATTTTGATGTATTCATTTAGGATTTTGGGTTTGGGATTCAGCCCATTAACCCAACATATCAACCCAACTCCACTCTACTCCTCTTCACTCCTTCATAATATTTCCTAACACTCTAGCCTTAGAAAATTGGGGGAAGAGAAAAAGAATTAGAATTTCTAAGCCCTAATCTTCTTTGCAAATACAAATTCTAGCTCCAAAATCAAAGAGAAGCTGAGGTAAGCCTCCTCTTCACCTTCTCCAACTTATTCTCTCTTTAATTTTAGAAATTTTCTAAACCTAACTTAGGAAATGTTCTTCTTTTGAGCTTAGATTCTAGCTTCTAGAGTTGAAGTTGAAGAGTAGTTGATCTTCCTTTGCTTTCAAGCTTCTCCTTCATCGTTTTTGGATTTAAAGGTGAGATTTTTATCTCACATCTATGTCTATAACTATCCTTGATTGTTAGGTAGGAATTCTAAGATCTTTACATGTTCATTTGATTTTGATTTGGATTGATTTGGTGAACATTTCAATTTTTGGTGTTTTGAAGTCTAAAACTCTAAAAATCTTAGCTTTGATGTTTGATCATGTTTTTGGTGGTCTATCGAAGAGCCTATAGGGCTGGGTTGTCGATTGGCATAAACCCCTAGTTCCCATTGCTCATCCGATCGCAATTTGGAAGAGTTTGCTCTTCATTTGGATAGGTTGAAAAACCTTCCCAGTGCCAGTCAGTCGACTGACATCTGAAGTCAGTCGACTAGCTGTAGAAACCCAGCGAATTTGGGACTGTCTGCAGAAATAGAGAGTCTCTGTTTTCTGCAGTCAGTCGACTGGCCTCTGCAGTCAGGCGACTGACTGCAGGAAATGAAATTTTCTGGTTTCTGGTTCAGTCGACTGACTACCGAAGGCCAGTCGACTGACCTGCTTGTTTTTGCCTATTTTGCCTATTTAGCTTGAGGTTCCAATTTTTATCGATTCGTGATTATCCGATTTATTTTTATCATTTATTATTGACTTTGATGACTTCTTTTTCTGGATTTTTTAGAACATCCATTTGTATCAATTTCTTTGGGTTTGATTCACGTCTTCGTATGTGGATTTTGGTGATTGATTGTTTCTACAATCATTTCTATGCTTTTTCACTTTAAAATATAAAGGTTTCTATACTAGGAGTAAATATTCAAACTCTTTTACAAAGATGATTTCAACAATATTTTTAATACAAAGCTCGTTTAGAAAACCGTTTTCTAATCTATTAGTATACACAAAACTTTACCTCATTCGTATGAGAAAATATAATTAAACGGTTTAGCAAAACAAGTGGTATGAAACGCTTGCGTTTACTTCGTCGGTTAATTTTTGGACTTGTTCGATTGAAATTCTTGTGACAATCTTCGAGTGGGAATCTACAATTTGTTAGTAAATATTTAAGTTAAGCTAGTGGTTATGGGACATGAAGCTAAACTCATATATTTACTAGCTTAGTGTAATCGACACTTTTTATTGATTGATGATGATCATTTTGTGATTTAGACTAGCGATGTGCGATGTCTATTTGTTTGTTTGGGGATTACAATCCCCGTTTGTGGAACTTCGGTTCAATTTGGCGGGGTAGCGACCCGTGGTCTTCGAGCCGTTTGTGGAGCTTTGGCTAAAAATTTATGGTTAGCGACCATGGAATAGCGTTCCGTTTGTGATACACGTGTTGGTGAGTTTTCATGCTCCCGTTTGTGATAGGCCTCCCCTTTTCTGATTTCTGAATTTCTAATTGATGATTTCTTGAATTTGTGTTTCACCTCTTTATGTGATTAGAAATGATATGTTTGTCAATATTTGTGGTTTGGTGAATAAAATAAAGAATATGATATTCTTTTTGGTGCTTTGAGTTGAGATATTGTATGACATTATTGTTATCATATGTTCTTATTATATCCCTGCTTATATCTCATTTCTTTATCTGATAATTATAGTAAGACTGATCCGTTTATTATTTTCTTATTAAATAATACCCGGGTCAGAACGAGATGTTACAGGTGCTTCTGCTTGACACCTTACCTGGGATCATCTTCTGACTTTTGTCTAACTACATTACAATTGTAGTTTTTGTTGTTATACATTTGAGATATAGACTCCATGATGTATACTTATTCTTTTGTCTAGCACTTGTATCTATTCTTTTGTGATATTGTGGATCTTATTTGACCACTACTCTGATGTACACTTTTATGTGTTATATTCATATCTGTTTCCGCCTTTGAGATATGAACATATGTGACTGATTTATGTTATGTTTATTTTCTATATTTGTTTCCGAGGTCCACTTAACCACTGTGTGGTAGCTTTGAGTTTGTATTTGATATGTCGGGTTTCCTCTTGAAATGAAATGCATGTTATACCATCTGACATATCGGTGCTCGCACAAAGCAATTATACGATTGGTCGCTCCTCAACAGCCTTATTATTCGCGCTAGTTGACGGCATTACTCCGTTGTGTCCTTGGCTAGCGTGAGCATAGAGGTGGGGCATCACACATGAGTTCTGCGATAGCTAACATTAGGCTTAGGCGAGCGATTGCCTGTGAACACCGAGGCTTGGAAGTCGATTTTTGTGCGTTTATGATTGATGTTCGCGTGGTCGCTATTAAGGCTGGACTCGAAGGCTAGCATTAAAGTAGACTATTTTGCAGTTTTAGTTTACTTCATGCTTGTATATATTGACAGTTAGGAGTTTATGTCATCTATATTATATAGTAGTGACTTTGTACCTGATACAAGATTTTGTATATGATGTATATATTTATGTGGGTCTAGTACTCATATTTTGTAGACTCGCCTTCTATCATGTATAAAATGATGTATATTATTCCGTTGTGATCTGTGACTTTGATTTTGATTTATCTATATTATATACTATTCCAAATATTTTAATCGATGTGTTTATTACTTTGTATTAGTACTGTAAACATCTAAATTTCAGTTTAGATTCTAATAAAGGTAAATTAGACGTGTCTGTGTTAGTATAAAGATATATTCACATTCGATCGCCCTTAATTAGCCGTATTTTCCGGATTAGCAGACGACATTACTTGTAATGTTCTTTGCTTAACCGAGCATCGCCGTGGGGTCATTATAGCATAGTATCAGAGCTGTGTTCATAAAATTATAGAATATAAATAGTACAGAGTCGAGATCTAAACCTAGATGACCTAGAGTCCCATCCCTTGGGTATGTGGTTGTTAGTAATATAATTAACTAACTAGGAATAGGATTATAAATGATTATTGGGAACAATCATTGGGACTTATTTGAAAAATCTTTTGATAATACTATATAACTTATTGTTATGAAAATATTGGAACTCACTTCTGTAAAGCATGGGATTTAATGGATAATTTATAAATTAGTAGATGACTTAGATTAAATTGTTGTGTCCTGATTTGTTAAGTGATCAGAGTGCGCAGCGGAAGCTGGAACATAGCTTTCCACTGAAGGAGATTGTTTGTTTGTTTAATTGAAATGTATGTTGTTGCATCAATGGATGTTTGATTGTTTTCAAAATTTTAAATAATTGTTGAATTAATATTGAGTAGGAATTACTATTGAGAGTTAAAACCTGCTCAATAATAAAAATAAGGAAGTCATTAAAGGAATTAAATAAGACATTCCAAAGAATTAATAAACCCATTTGAATATGGACGATCCCAATTATTAATAAAAGCCAACGATTCCTCCAAAACAAAACCGCTGGGGAATAATAGAAATGTTTAAGCAATTAATGATTGTAAAGTATAGAATGATAGATAATATGAATTTAATTAAGTTTAGAATTTGAAAACATACTTAATAAATAAACTAAGTTATGAAAAAATTGGTTGGTTGATGTATGCTTTGTTGTTGTAAAATTGTAAGTGATTGTGAAAAATTAATAGTGGGTAGAAATCATTAGTGGGAATTAAAACTTGCTCACCAAAAACAATAAGAACGTGCGGTGTCTTCAGTAATGTAGTTACCACAAATAGAGAAATGTAAATTTCAGTTTTATTAAATGATACTTTTTGTGTACAAGAGAAGTAATACAATACAATGTATTTATATAAAAAGAAATGTGCTAAAATGTTAAGGCCCAAACAGGCTTGTTATCTTGGTGATATAGCTTTGTCAATTCTGCACCATTGATCTTGATCTATGGCTGTTATCAGATAAGACTAATGACTCGGATTGCTACTTGTGTTTGTAATAGAACCCTTGTCTAGTTTGTTTCATTATACGCCGCCTCAAACGAAACTAGGGTTTCATCTCCTCATCAAAATTCATGTCGATTGAGAAGATTTTGAGTTCATCTCGAAATCGATTAAATTTTTTCGCTGATAAAGCCTTTGTTAAGAAGTCTGCTCTTTGATGAAAGGATGGAACGTGATGAATAGCAAGCTTTCCACTTCCTGTTCTTTCTCGAACGAAGTGGAGATCAATTTCCATGTGCTTCGTGCGAGCATGTTGGACTGGATTCATGGATAATGATATGGCGCTGAGGTTGTCGCACCAAATTGTGGGCTTCTGAGTTAATTCGAACCCTAATTCTCCAATTAGGGTTTCGATCCAAATTATTTCGGCGACAGTACTAGCAATGCATTTGTATTCAGCTTCAGTGCTGCTTCTAGAGATGGTAGACTGCTTCTTTGTACACCAGGAGATCGGATTTTGCCATAGATAAATGCAGAACTCAGAAATGGATTTTCTGCCATCGATATCATTGGCCCAGTCGGAATCACTGTAAGCACGTATATTTATATCTTTGCCAGTCTTTAAGTGTAACCCATATGTTAATGTTCCTTTGAGATATCTGAGAATGCGTTTTACAGCACACCAATGCTCACTTAATGGATTTTGCATGTATTGGCATACCTTGTTTACACTAAAACATATGTCAGGTCGAGTGATTGTTGCATACTGAAGTGCCCCAACAATACTTCGATACTGCTTAATGTTATCAATAGGTTCGCCTTTGTCTTTAGATAACTGCTTGTGATTTGTCATTGGGGTTGATAGAGGCTTAGCTTTATCCATGTTGGCTCTTACTAGAATATCACTGATGTACTGTTTTTGTGATAAGACAATTTCACTGTCAGATATCCTTTGAATGTTTACTCCTAGGAAAAATTTTAATTCTCCCATGTCTTTGATGGCAAAGTGCCTGTCAAGTAGTTTTATGACTTGATTGATTTCTTGTTGATCATCTCCTGTGATCGGTATATCATCCACGTATACTAATATATATATACTCACATGCTTTCTTTTCCTTAAGTAGAGTGAGTTGTCAGATTTTATGGCACTAAAACCTAATTGTGTAAGGGTACTCTTCAATTTCTCATGCCATGCTCCGGATGCTTGTTTTAGTCCATATATGGCCTTAAGTAGCTTGCATATAAGACCTCGGTCTGCATTTGATTTATACCCTTCTGGCTGTTGCATATAGACCTCCCATAACTCACCATTCAAAAAAGCATTATGTACATCTAGTTGCTTTATTCTCCAGTTTTTATGGAGTGCTAGAGTCAGCATGATTCTTATGGTTGTGGGTTTGATTACTGGGGAGAAGGTTTCAGTGAAATCAAAATCATATTGTTGGGAATATCCTTTTGCAACTAATCTGGCTTTATTTTTTGTTATGTTGCCATCAGCATCCCTTTTGATTTTGTAAGTCCATCTACACCCAACAATATTTTTGTGTTTTGGAGGTTTGACAAGAGTCCATGTTTTATTTCTGACCAAGCATTGAATTCTTCGTCCATAGCCTTTTTCCATTTTTATGCTTCATGGCCTGATCGTATGAGACTGACTCCACTTCATTTACTTGAGCTGTGTATCTCTTAGGTTTGAAAATCCCGCTTTTAGACCTTGTGATCATGGGATGTCTTATTTATGTATGTTGCTCATGAGTCTTTTCCAACTGCTCATCATTGCCTGCTATAGTGTTATCTCCCTAACTATTGTTGGATGCACTATTACTTTGATTATTGTCTTGACTAGTACACTGCTCATCATTTGAGTTAATTGGTAGATAGCTGGTGGTTTCAATGACATGATCTGAACTGTATTCTGATGTAGAACTTGTTGTGGGTTTGGCTTTATCATCATGCTTTTGGATATGCTGACTATCTCTTTTAGCATGTTGAGACAGTTCTGGAATATGAATAACATGTGTTTTCTCATTATTGGGTTCTTTGTCTTGCTTTCCCTTATCTGCAAATGGAAAAACATGTTCATTAAAAACTACATGTCTTGAAATATAAACTTTGCCTTTACTGTCCATGCACTTATACCCTTCTGATTATGTGCATATCCCAAAAAGGTGCATGGACTAGATCTAAGGCTTAATTTGTGTTTGTTGTATGGTCTAGTGTAGGGAAAACACAAACACCCAAAGGTTTTCAAATGATCATATTTTGGTCTGACTCCATAAAGTTTCTCATATGGACAAACATTGTTTAACACCTTCGTTGGCATCCTATTAATAAGATATACTGCAGTGGCAAAAGCTTCACTCCAGTATTTCATCGGTAGTGATGCTTGTGACAAAACTGTTAAACCAGTTTCCACAATGTGCCTGTGTTTTCTTTCTACTAAACCATTCTGCTCAGATGTGTGGGGGCAAGTAACTCTATGAAGTATTCCCTTTTGGCTAAAGAAGTCTTTTAATGGTTTAAATTCTCCCCCACCATCAGTTTGAAATTTTTTAACACATTTGTTAATTTGTTTTTCAATGTGAGTAATGAAGTGTGTAACATCATTACTAGTGTCTGATTTTGACTTGAGGAAATATAACCGAGTGTGTCTGGTGTGTGCACATACAAGTGATAGATAATACCTGTATCCTTGCATTGAATTGAGTGGTGCTGGGCCGCACAGATCTGTAGCAATTAACTCAAGGGGACTTTCATATATGGTTTCAGAAATAGCAAAAGGTAATTTATGCATTTTTCCCATTTGACAGTGTTCACATAAGTGTAAATCAAACATGTTTGGAACAGAAATATTATTTTGCATTAGAATTTGTTTGACAATATTATAACTGGGGTGGCCAAGTTTGCAATGCCACTTATAAAATGTTTTTACATCACTGTCACATCTTGCACTAACACTATTAGACCACATTGTCTCATTAGCAGCATCATTATTTGCCATATTGCTGAACTTGTACAGCCCATTGTCCAGTTTACCCTGTAATAATATATTTTTATTTAATGAGTCTCTAACTAGACAGTATTTTGGGTGAAACTCAAAATACACCTTATTTTCACTGGCAAATTGTGAAACACTAATGAGATTTTTCTTGATACTTGGCACTCTTAATAATTTATTTAAGTAGAGTAGCCTTGTACCTTTTATACATCTAGTACCAACATGTGTTATGTTTGTAGCTTCACCATTTCCCATGAGAACAGATTGGTTACCTGTGTATTCCTTGCTGCCCAAGTTTAAATTCTGCAAATTGTTTGTGATGTGGTTTTTAGCACCAGAATCTTGGAACCATTCATCCATACTATAGTCATTTGCTTTTGCTGTGTCATCAGTGATATTGTCTCCATTATTCCTAGATTGAGTTTGATCCATATTTGCACTGACTTGCTTTTTGACATGAGATGATTGGCCATTATTAGTGTCTTCCTTGTACCTGAAATAACACTTGTTTGCCATATGTCCAAACTTTTCACAAATTTGACATTTGACTCTGTTGTTATAACTGTTTCTCCCCCTGCCTCTGCCTCTTTGAGTGTATCCTCCTCTCTGATTGTGACTGTCTTGCTTAGATTGATTGGATACACCTTTTTGATTTTTGTTCTTTGATGTTGCTGCATAATTGACATTAAAATCTTCTTGCATAGACTTTCTTTGATCAATCCTTCCTTCATGAGCAAGGAGGGCTATATGAATGTAATCTAAGTCTGGCAGAGTTGGTTGTGTTGCTATATAGGTAACTAAAGATTCATAATCTTGATCTAATCCATTGGTTATCACAAGAATTTGTTCACTGGTGGATACATGGTGTCCAACACCTTTTAATTTGTCACACAAGTTCTTGATCTTCGCAAGATATTCTCTCATAGGCGTATCATTCTTTCTTGCATTACGTAGCTCCCTTCTGTAGTGCATAACTCTTGCTGCAGATTGAGAACTAAAAATACGTTGAATTGCTGACCATATTTCGTGGGAACTATTACATCCTACGATTTGTGATAATAAACTTTGGCTGATAGAAGATAATAGCCATGATGACAATAGATTATCTTGCTTTTGGTACAGTTTGTATTCAGGGTTACTCACGGTTTTTCCTTCCTTTTTAGTAATCATGACTGGTGGGATGCTCTTGGTGCCCATGACATAGTCATGTAAGTCATACCCTTTCAGTGCAATTTCAATTTGATATTTCCATAGAATATAGTTATCTTCATCCAATGGAGTAGTAATGACTTGACTTTTTGGCTTGATCAGGACAAGATCTGAACCCCGGTGTTCCCTTGATGGATTCTCAGAGGTACCTGATGTCATATCTTCCTCTTCAAGTGCCATGGTGATTCAAGAATCTTGAAATGCCGGTTCCTTGGAGATGGAATGATGATCAGGACAAGTGACGAGGCTAATCTTGAAATTAGCAGCCAACAAACAGAATATGAAAGAGGAGGGAAAAAGAAGGATCTGCTATGATAGGTGTATATTACTGTTTCACAATGAAACAGTAATATGCATGAATAGTAGTGAAAATTGTGCAACCAAAGGAAAGAAATGAAGATGAATATCTGATTCTTTCTTTAGGAAGGCACAGGAGGAATATGGAATTGATTGGATGGATTTCTCTTGATCAAGAAGAAGGTATGCCTCCCCAATGATGATATTTTCCTGAGGGGAGCCAAATTTTTAAAAAAATTCTTGATTTGGTTTTTGAGTTTGCCGTTAGGCTATTAGCAGCTCTGATACCAAAATAGAGAAATGTAAATTTCAGTTTTATTGAATGATACTTTTTGTGTACAAGAGAAGTAATACAATACAATGTATTTATATAAAAAGAAATGGGCTAAAATGTTAAGGCCCAAACAGGCTTGTTATCTTGGTGATATAGCTTTGTCAATTCTACACCATTGATCTTGATCTACGGCTGTTATCAGATAAGACTGATGACTCGGATTGCTACTTGTGTTTGTAATAGAACCCTTGTCTGGTTTGTTTCATTATAACCACCAGAAATATTGAAAATTTAAATTTATACGAAATGTTAATTCATATATGCGATTATAATTAAGATGAATTAAAAATTTCATGTTTGCTTGGGGCATATACTGTGGAATGCATGTGTTGTGGAATTGTTAGTAGTAAATAATTTTTTTATGATAACATTAAGATTAATTGAAAGAATTTTAATAAAGCAAACATCTATTTGAATTTAAAAAAATTGATATTAGATATACATATAAATGGAACTTAATTATGTTTATTATAGGCAAGTAAATATTTTGTAAAGGCACAAAGTAATAAAAGATATGTGAATATCATATAGAAATTTATTATTGTGTTAAATCGCCCGTTGATTGCTTTAAGAATTCTGGTCGATGCGTCTGATCAACGTTATCTATCGGGGTTCCTAAACACTAGTACGAGACATTTGGACCCAGTGTTTTGGGCAAAAAAATATTTTTAGAAATAATATTTAGTACTATATATAATAATTCTGAAAAGATGATAGAATTTTGAAATAAGATAAATATTTTACAAAATAAAGAGAATAATTTAGGAAAAGTATTAAAAGGTAAAATAATAATTTATAGAAGTGTATAAATTATATTTTGAAGGAGATACGTTGGGATGTTTTGATAAATAAAATAAAATATGTCAAATATATTAGGTGTGGGATAAATGATTGAGAATATTGTATCGTGGTTGCAATAAATGTTAGGAATTTGTTTATATGAATTTTCAATTTAGTAGGAGTTTAAAATGAAACTAGATTTTAATTACAAGTATAATAAGCTATTAAAAGCTGAATATTTTGATTAGATAAATAGAAAGTAATTTTTCTCAAATTTGGCTTTGTAGAATAAAATGAGATTTAAAAGTGCTTTTATAAAGCAAAGATAATAAATTTTCATGGAAATAATTTATAGTGAAAAAAAACTTGAATGTCACCGTACATCCCTTGATAACTTATTAGATAATAAATACATACATCTCTCCTCGTTTATCTTATTAATTTTCCAATTGTATCTCCACTAGCATTAATCTCTTTTTAGTTTTTGGCTTTGACTTCGAATTATATATACACTAAAAACCTCAATCAAAATTTAAAAGAAAGTAAAAAGAGGCATGTATAATTTTAGAATTTCCCAACAACTGTATTCAAAACAATGGAAGATAAAGTAGTGCCATTTTTATAAAAAAGAATATATTTTGAGAACTACTCAGGCTGCAAGCTTGATTAGAACAAAGGACTCCAATTCGGGTTTGCCTAACAAGGAATTCTTCTACGTTTGGATTGTTTTCCTTCTTCTTGTAAATTTTTTTTCTTTCGGTTTTCTTATAATGGTCCAGGGAAGTATTTATTTGATTCACTATTTAGTTCGTTTGATATTAGTTTAATTTTGCAGAAAGTAATAATGTAGTATATGAAATTAATGTAGAAAACAGTGCATGCAATTATATCAGTAAAAACATAAAAGTAAAGTTAAATTTGCTAGGATGTGTACATAATTGCTTGCTGTGTTATTTTTGAATTTGTTGACACTATAACACATATCATTGTTGTGATGTGTTGCTAAAGGACCTTGTAACTTGTTTCATTGCTGAGACATGATACTTTGAAATGTTCACTTTGTGACTATTTGGTTGCTGTGTGTATTCCTAAACTTGGCCCTGAAACATGAATTGGTTGTTGTGTTTATTGTGGTATTTGATTGATGTTGTATAACTTGTTTAATGGTGTACAATGAGATACTAACTTGTACATGTTTTATGAATGGGGTATTTGTTTATATACAAACAAAATAAAATTTTATTTTCACAGCAGTATGTCAGATTTTTATAAATATACACGGCATCATGTCATGTTTCTTATTTAAATATAATGTACAATAGCAAGTTCTTATTTTATACATGAACTGTATGCAGGTTTTATACAAAGAAATTTATTGTGTTATAACTATTTTATGAAAAAGAAAAAGAAAAAAAATAGTTTGATAACTTAGTACATAGAAAAGTTGTTTTACACTTACACCTACAGTCCTTTTAGTAACAGGTTATTGAAAATTTAATCGCTACTCATATATGAACATTTTTTCCCTCAACTTTTAGTGTGGGAGAATATATAAATCACCCGTATACACTTTCTTGTTAAAATGGAATACATAATTTAATCATCAATCGGGTAACAACATATCTCTACCTATCCACCAATAAAGAGTAAACAGTTAATACTTTTGTAATGTGTTTTTTTGTCATATTTCAATATTGTTGTCCTAATATGGATAATCGAAATTTTTATGTCATGCCTGATGTAAGCCATATTTTATACTTCAAAAAGAGAAAGAATGTATAGAATGGATAACAAAGTTATGAACTTTACACTTTAAAAGTGTTGAACAAATATAGGTATAACTTTTGATTTTGTCGCCCGATTTTGACGATTCTATTTTCTATCGATAATATAATATAGAAAAACTTTCATTTTAATCACTTCGTAAAATTTTGAAGATAGTTATGGTTTAAATGCGGGTTAATATAAGAAGTAATCGATGTCTTGGAAATGCAAACTTCATGAAATAGCGCTGTGTTTAAATAATCATATCTCTCAACAGTTAATATGATTTCAATAATTTTGCCCATTCCAGAAAGCTTAAAGCATAGGAAACAACTTTTATTTAGAGAGATTCATAAAATTTTGAAATCTTCTACATTAAAGCCTCAAGTTTAGCAGGCGGACCTGCACTTATTACATTGTACCAGTTTTGTCTTTTTTATGAAAAAAATCCATTACTCAAGTTGTGTTCAGTATTTTTGTAATGTAAAAGTTTTTATTAAAAGTTAACATCCTATGTAATAATTTACTAATTGAAACCATGATCAAATTTTGTGTTTAGATTTTTCCTTTTTAAGTTTGTCAAAAGAGGCTACAACAAAGATATAATATTGTTTATAGTAGATAGTTGCATATTCATTATGCTTCTCCTCTATGAGACTTATGTTTTTATTTTGAGTTGAGAATAGATACCACGGGAGCATAATTGGGTTAGTTGACGACTTCGGCTTGCTTTTGCTCGCACAAAAAATATAATAGCTTGCTTAAATGCTAATTAAAAGGTACGCTTTCAGATTAATTACAGAAATGATACAAATATTGTTATATATTGTGTTTCCGACCATGTGCTCGATGTATATTGTTTATATTATATTTGTGAAATTGCAAACAGCTCTCTATACAAAGGAGACTCTATCGAATTTTTTCCTAAATCTTAACACTTAAAATTTCTTTTACTAAATTTTTATTTAGTATACTAAAAATAGAAATTAACAATTTGATCTAATTAAATGTATTACATATGATAAGCTCAATTCTTATGTTAACTACTTAGAGAATTAAGCAAGCTTTAATTTGATTGTTATCCCGCCTTTTGGCAAGGCCGTAACACCAAGGAATTGACTAGTAACCAATGACGGCCCATCCTAGAGATCAGTTATACACGGGCTCACTACGGATATCGATGAATTTTGTCCGAGTCCGGATCGAGCTAAAATTGGTACGACATAACAAGCTAAGCCATGAGAGCCAACATTTCAAATCTCAAGTCAATCCGAGTTCGTATGCTTAAGTTATTAGCGATACAAGATTGGATGAAAATCAATTACCGGTCGACTCGCACCTTCGACTCGCTTTGCAGCACTCAGAAGAAGCCAACTTCGACTCGCTTCGCAACGCCCAGGGGTAACAACTCCGACTCGATTCGCTCAGAGGCTAACTTTGAGTCAACCAGGTTCGACTCGCTCCACATCCCTCAGAGCTGCTCTCTTCGACTCGCTCCAGTTTGAAACAATCGAAAGGGCACGCTTCGACTCGCTCTGCTCAAACAACTGTTCGACTCCATCAACTTCGACTCCACTGCTCACACCTCCCAGGACGCCCCATTTTGACTCGCTCGACCAGTGCTTGGTTCGACTCGCTCGACCAGTGCTTGCCTCGACTCGCTCGACCAAGTGCGACCAAGTGCTTACTTCAACTCGCTCAATCAGTGAATAGTTCGACTCGCTCGAAGCAACATCCAGGATAGAGTGAGAATCAAGTGCCACGCCACTGAGTCGAATGGAAGCGAGTCGAAGGAAACAGCCTACCGAAAACTCTATTTGTATCGATCATATCTCCCAATCTACAAGTCCAAATGCTATGAAATTTTCGCAGAAGACTACGTGCATGCTACAGAATGTCCATGCCAAATTTTGACTCCATTGGATGAAATCTTGATCGAGTCGAAACCTGTTCATGTCGATCACGGATCAGACCGAAACTTCACGGGCTTGGGCGTACGGGCCTGGTCACGTGCCAGAGAGGGTCTCCCGAGATCTGAGCGAAATATCAGCCTCCTACACCTATAAATAGACCCCCAAAGCCAACAGAAAAGGGGTTCTTCTTCCTCTTTGAGATCTAGAACGCTCGGACTCCGCCAGATCCAGATCTGAACTCCATTGCTGCTGTCACCAACGAGATTTGCTGCTGCAAATCATAATTCTCGGCTGTAATTCATTGAATCACCTTGTAATCTTCAAAGAAAGATCAATAAATCAAACTACTTCATAGTGGACGTAGGCAACACGCCGAACCACTCTAAAATTCTTGTGTCTCCTTGCATTTTAATTATTCTCATTTCTAAAATTTGGAGTTTTTGTTAGATAATTCCTCTTTTTACATTTAAATTTCTTCACTTTATCTCTTCAAAAACTTACGAAGAGTGTTGTGCCCAATTTTGGTATAAATACTTTGGTGCTTTCACTGAGTAAAACCAATTTTTCTCCTGCTCTTTGGATCTCCTATCTATATTGGATTGCATAAATCTAAGAAGAAGATCCAGATCTAGAACTTTGAAGCCCTTCCATTATATTCAGATTTGCAATCAGATCTAGGAAAGGACTTCATCAATTCATTATGGTGAGCACACATCCAATTCTACGGCTGCTGATCAAGGGGCACGGGATCGACAGAATCTCGTGCAATCACCTCCATCCAACCAAAATGCTGCAGGACCTTCAGATCCATCAGTTCCAGTCACTAGACAAGAATTCCAGACATTGCTTCAAGAGTTGACCCAAAGTCGACAGCAACTAACTGAACAACTGCGCGCCAACACAGAGTTGACTAACCAGCTAAATCGCCAAAGGCGAAGAAGATCCAGAAGAGATCAAGGTTCTTATTCTTCCACGGAGAGTTCAGCCTCCTCTGATGGCCAAACCAGATCCACACGTCCACGGCTAGGTGTAAGCTACACCCAAGCCATGGGACACCAACCTGCTTCGAACCTTGGGCAACCTAGAGCTGGACCATCCACTAGTCTCCGCACGGAACCTTCGATTCGAGGGGGAGCTGCTCCTTATCATGTTACCGGCAACATTGCTACTACCACCACTGCCGAACGGGGAGGTGATGCTAGAAACCAAGCTGATCCTCAACGTAGCCAACGAGGGAAGACTCCTGAGCCTTATGTCCCTGAGGATGTTGAACCAAGGAGGTGAGGCACGAACCGTCGACCGCGTCCGGTCTAGACTCGCGCTGTGGAACCCAAACACACCTTGGCACAACATGCCCCAAGTATCCGAACCCCAGATATACCAACGATGATCCGCCAAATGATCCGTGAAAGTCAGGGTCTCTCCAATGACGACTGGGGAATCTCCCGAAGTCATACCCCTTTCACCGATGATGTTTTATATGCTGAACCACCTCGGCACTTCAGGATGCCAGCTTTGCCAGTTTATGAAGGAAGTTCTGATCCCAATCAACACGTCCTGAAATACAAATGGCTGATGAACGCTGCTAGAGCTGATGATGCAGTAAAGTGCCGTAGTTTCCCCATTTCCCTAGGGGGCATCGCAACCATGTGATTCACTCGTTTGCCACCGCAATCCATCTCTAACTTTGACCAGATGGCCACCAAGTTTGTCGAACAATTCCGTATGCACGTGGCGAGGCCTAAGGATGTTAACACTCTGTCTAGTGTTACGCAATCTCCCGGAGAAACGCTTAGACTTTACTTAGAGGGATTCCATGCTGCATGTGCAGAAATAAGCAATCCCAACGATAACTCTATCCTGATGGCATTGACTAAGGGAATTGATGTTGATTCCGAGTTTGGAAATTGGTTACCTGGAAAACCACATGCGTCATTGGACCGTTTCTATTCCAAGGAAGCATAATTCCTGAGAAGGGAGGATGCGAAACAGTCTAGGAAGCAGGATGATGCAGGGCCCAACATCAAAGGTATCCAAAGTAACGTCGCAGTTAAACAGTCCGGAGATAGTTCTGGAAAAATTCAGTTGAACGTCCAAAATAAACAGAATCAGCAGAGGGACAATAGAAATCAGAAAAAAAAACGCGATCAGGATCGTGGACCACGGCGTAGAGCTTCCATGTACGAAAATTACACTCCATTGAACACGCGGTTGGAAAATGTGTATTTGCAGACCTGCAATATCATGCAGTATAAGAAACCTGCCCCGAAACCACCAACTGAAAGACAAATCCAAATAGGAAAATTCTGTAGATTCCATGAGAGTTATGGCCACAACACCAATGAGTGTCGTCACCTACAAGACCTCATTGAAAAACTGATACGTGAGCGGAAGCTGGATCAGTATGTGCGGGCACCACAATCCGGTGGTGCGGGCCCATCAAATCAGAATCGTGCGCCAAATTAGGAAAGACAGGAGGAACCCACTCGTGCAGATGGGAGGTTGGTCATCAATACGATAAGTGGTGGTCCTCACCCAGCAGATCGAAGCTGGAAAGAAATAGAGTCGTATGCCAGTTCTATTAGGCATGCGGACTTCGAGTGTTGTAGTAATTTTGATGAAGGAGCTCCGGCCAAGCAATAGAAGACGATGACGGATGACATCGTGTTCAGGAACAGAGACGCTGATAAAGTGGAAGCCCCCACTATTGATCCACTGGTCATCTCGGCACAAGTAGGTCCCATTTGGATGAAGAGGATCTTAGTTGACAGTGGGAGCTCTGTGAATATTTTGTTCAAGCGAGCTTATGATCAAATGAAAATGGAAGCCACGGACTTGAAGCCTTGTCAATCTCGAGTTCACGGTTTCAACGGAAGTGCTACTATACCCACCAGAATGGTGGAACTGCCAGTAGAATTGGGAGTCGGAGAACGTCGGAGAGTACGAATGTTGCAGTTCATTGTTTTGGACATAGACTCCCCTTACAATGCTTTCTTGGGCCGACCGGCCCTCGCTGAATTCAAGGTAGCCATTGCCCAGTGGTGTTTGACTTTAAAGTTTCCCATTGATCATGGAATAGGAATCATTCATGGAGATCAGGCTACTGCTAGAGCCTGTTATGTTGCTGAGCCGCGAGAGGCGCAGCGAAAGGAGAAAAGGAAGGGCGTAGAGGAATCTCTTTGCGTCTGTTTCGCCGATAATTGACAATTAACGCCCGAGCCTAGGCCCTGGCACCCCAGCCAATTCCTCAAGGATCTTGACCCAAGAGAAACTGAAGACGAAGGAGAATCTAAAGAAAGTCAAGCATCCCCGGCTGAACTGACGATTGATGTCCCAATTGACAATAACGATGATTCGAAAATAATAAAGGTTGGATCTTAGTTAAACCGGCAAACTCAGGAGGAATTGGTTGAATTTCTACGGGCAAATCTTGACGTATTTGCCTAGGCACATTCTGATATGTGTGGGATCTCGCCGGACATCGCGAGCCACACTCTGAACATTGACCAGCGGCATGTCCCGGTCAAACAAAAAAGGCACGGTACGAATCCAGAGAGATCTGCGGCCCTTAAAGAAGAAGTAGAAAAGCTTGAAGCGAACAGATTCATTCGAGATGCCTATATCCTGAATGGGTGTCGAACCTCGTGCTCGTCCGGAAGCCAAACGGGAAGTGGAGAACATGCGACGATTATTCCGATCTGAATAAAGCGTGCCCCAAAGACAGTTTCCCACTTCCTAGAATTGATCAGCTAGTGGATTCGATGGCTGGATATGAACTCTTATCCTTCATGGACGCGTATTCAGGCTACAATCAGATACCGATGCATTTACCCGACCAAGAACATACCAGCTTCGTAACCAATCTGGGACTTTACTGTTACAAGGTTATGCCGTTCGGACTCAAGAACGTCGGGACTACTTACCAACGATTGGTCAATCGGATGTTTGCTAATCAAATCGGGAAAACAATGGAAGTATATGTAGACGACATGCTTGTGAAGTCACGACTCTCCACCGACCATTTAAAAGACCTGGAAACTATGTTCAACATACTTCGGGAATACAAGATGAAGCTCAACCCACTGAAATGTCACTTTGGAGTTGCATCCGCAAAGTTCCTTGGGTTCATCGTTAATGCCCGGGGAATCGAAGCCAATCCCGAAAAGATTTGGGCAATCGGAAATCTTAAAACTCCCAAAACTATAAAACAAGTCCAGAATCTCAATGGAAAGGTAGCGGCGTTGAGCAGGTTCATTTCAAAGTCCACTAACAAATGCATTCCCTTCTTCGATCTGATCCGAAAAGGGAAACGAAACTTTGAATGGACCACGGAGTGTGAATGCGCTTTCCAAGCACTAGTTCAACATCTATCCACACCACCAATACTGTCAAAACCTATTGATCATGAGAAGTTGTATGCATACTTGGCGATATCAGAAAACACTATCAGCACTGCCTTGGTTCGGGAAGAAGACGGGATACAGAAGCCAGTGTACTACGTCAGCAAACGATTGATTGGGGCTGAAAGGAACTATCCAAAGCAAGAAAAGTTGGCTTATTGCTTTATAATCGCATCAAGAAAACTCCGACCGTATTTCCAAGCGCATCCCATTGTTGTTTACATAGACCAACCGTTACGACAGGTCCTCTCGCGGCCTGAGACGTCTGGTAGGTTACTCAAGTGGAACATCGAATTGAGTCAGTTTGATATTGCTTACACTCCTAGACGAGCAATCCAAGGACAAGTCCTCGCTGATTTCATAGTTGAATTTACCATTCCAGAGGACTTGCCCGAAACCAGTAAATCCCCCGAATGCATCTAGAAGCTGTATACTGATGGTGCATCGAACGACCGGTGTTCGGGCGCTGGTGTTGTGCTCGAAACCCCCGAAGGTCGATCTATATGCTACGCTTTGAAGTTTGACTTTCATTCAACCAATAATGAAGCTGAATACGAAGCCCTCTTAGCTGGCTTGAAACTCGCCAGAGATCTGAAAATTATCGCTGTGGAAATCTATTGTGATTCACAATTGGTTGTGTGTCAAGTACAGGGAGAGTATCAGGCAAAAGATCAAAGGTTGGCTGCTTACTTAGCTCGAGTTCAGGAAATACTGAATCAGTTCGATTACTACGCCATCTATTGTATAACTCGGGAGCGCAACCAAAAGGCCGATTCACTGGCAAAGCTAGCCAGCACAGGTGAAGCTCAACAAATGGGACTCGTTCCCGAAGAAATGCTATCTTCCCTAAGTATCGACCGGACAGAAATAAACCGAGTATGCGAGACCATTCCCGAAAAGGATTCGTGGATGACACCACTCAGCAATTACATTGAGCGCGGAACCTTGCCGGAGCGTAGGAGTTAAAAGAGACAGGTCCTTCGAAAGGCCTCAAGATTTATCATCCAGGATGGACTCATGTATGAAAGGGGGTACTCAGTTCCCCTACTCCGGTGTATCGCTCACAATGAAATTAAACAAGTATTGCGCGATGTGCATGAGGGAGAAAGTGGCGATCACACCGGGGGGCAAGCACTTGCCAAGAAAATACTTCGTTACGGATATTACCGGCCTACCGTGAATCATGATGCGTTGGACTATGCGAAGAAATGTGATAGATGCCAGAAATATGCCCGAATTCCTAGAGCTCCTCCTACCGAGATAACAAAAATGGTCAGTCCGTGGCCGTTCGCAATGTGGGGCATCGACATCATCAGTGCTCTACCTCTAGCAAAAGGTGGTGCGAAGTACGCCATCGTCGCAGTTGATTACTTTACAAAGTGGGCTGAAGCCGAAGCTCTCGCTACCATTACAACAAAGAAAGTAATAAACTTTGTGGTTCGTAACATCATTTGTCGATTCGGTCTCCCACACACCATTATTACGGACAATGGAACCCAATTCGACAGTGCTGAATTCACAGATTTCTGCAAACAATTTCACATCCAAAAGAAATTTTCCGCAGTTGCACACCCTCAGGCAAACGGAAAGGTCGAAGCAGTTAATAAAGTTATAAAGTCAATCCTGAAGAAATGACTGGAAAAGGTCGGGGGGGAAGTGGGTCAATGAACTTCCTATGGCTCTATGGGCTTACCGAACAACCCACAAGACCGCGACCGGCCACACTCCGTTCTCTCTTTCTTACGGTTCAGAGGCCGTTATTCCAGTCGAGCTAGAAGTACCTTCTCATCGTGTGACATACTATGATCCAAAGACAAATGCTATATTACTTGCTGAATCTCTCGATCTACTTGATGAGAAGCGTGAAGAGGCTGATTTGAGGGCATCTGCGCATCGGAGTCGCCCGATTGTACAACACCAAGGTCCATCCGCGAACCTTCGAACTAGGCAATCTCGTCTTAAAAAGGATCTATCCGGTTCCTTCACATATGAAGCTGACATGGGAAGGACCGTATGTTATTGAACGAAGGCTCGGAGATGGCACATTCAAGTTATCGACCGTCGACGGTCTTACCCTGCCAAGAGTTTGGAATAGCGAGAGCCTTTGCCACTATTACACCTGACAGGCTATCTTTATCCATTTAGTTTACTTTCCTTTTCTGCAATTTGTTTATGCATTTCGAAATTAGAACTTGTAATAAGGCAACTGACTTTGCCATACTTTCTTATTTCAGCAATAAAGTGCAACCTCTTCGAGCCAGAGCTGTGATTTACTTGAACTACTTCATATAACCATCACTATGCACGAAGAGCTAAATCTCATCATACGGTGGGATTTATTCAAATAGAGAGTGACTGCGGTGCAACCAATCACTCACTAAATGAAACCGGAGCTCGGGGGCAAGCCATCACATCAAAGTCAAAAAAGGATTAATACACAACAATCCTTCATCAACTCCGTATTCCCAGAGTGCAAAATGGAGTATAAACATCAACTTCGTATTCCCAGAGTGCGAAGCGGAGTATAAACACCAACTCCGAACTCCCAGAGTGCGAGTCGGAGTATAAACATCAACTCCGAGTTCCCAAAGTGCGAACCGGAGTATAAACATCAACTCCGAGTTCCCAGAGTGCGAACCGGAGTATAAACATCAACTCCGTATTCCCAGAGTGCGAAGCGAAGTATAAACACCAACTCCGTATTCCCAGAGTACGAAGCGGAGTATAAACATCAACTCCGAACTCCCAGAGCACGAGTCGGAGTATAAACATCAACTGCGAGCTCCCAGATTGTGAACCGGAGTATAAAAATCAACTCCGTATTCCCAGAGTGCAAAGCGGAGTATAAACATCAACTCCGAACTCCCAGATTGTGAACCGGAGTATAAACATCAACTCCGTATTCCCAGAGTGCGAAGCGGAGTATAAACATCAACTCCGAACTCCCAGAGCGCGAGTCGGAGTATAAACATCAACTTCAAGTTCCGAGAGTGCAAAGCGGAGTATAAACATCAACTCCGAGTTCCCATAGTGCAAACTGGAGTATAAACATCAACTCTGTGTTCCCAGAGTATGAGCCGGAGTATAAACATCAGCTCCGTATTCCCAGAGCGCAAAGTGGAGTATAAACACCAACTCCGTATTCCCATAGTGCTAAGCGGAGTATAAACATCAACTCCGAACTCCTAGAGAGCAAGTCGGAGTATAAACATCAACTCCGAGTTCCCAAAGTGCGAACCGGAGTATAAACATCAGCTCTGTGTTCCCAGAGTGCGAGCCGGAGTATAAACATCAACTCCAAATTCCCAGAGCGTGAATAGGAGTATAACCATCAACTCCAAGTTCCCAGAGCGCGAAGCGGAGTACAAACATCGACTCCAGATTCCCAAAGTGCGAAACGGAGCGTAAACACCAACTTCAAGTTCCCAAAGCATGGATCGAAGTATAATTATCGACTCCAAACTCCCGGAGCGCGGGTCAGAGTACAAGTGCCAATTCCAAGTCCCCATATAACGGACATATGATTGAGACTCAAGCCGGCGTGACCAACCGCCAGTAAATAAATGAGGATCCCCGGAGCGCGGATATGGTCATCGATGATCGGACAAACGTGAATAAACCGTTTAATCCCCATTTGTCTCAAACACCCATCCAGCGGCACTAGACTCGGCATGCTATAACAAAAGGGCAATCGCTGACTGATGTTTTACAACATACCACCAAGATTGGGGGGCAAGACTTAAACATCAACAATCGACTGAAGCAATGCGACGTCAAAAATCGACTCGCTCCCCGGTCACAAACCATGTCCACAATACCCGAACTTGGCGAATAGGAACAAACTTCATCCGGAAGCTGAAACTTCACAAGTGCATTTCAGACACTAAAACACTTAGAAAAATACACGATGACAGAAAAGAAGCCAAAAAAGAGAAGTTTTCATTTCTATTCTTTATAAAAGTAGTTCGTGTACAAGTTTTCAAAAATTCCTTCTAGCAGGGGCCGAACCCGCATCTATACACGGCTAACAAAATGCAAGTCAAAATACATCAGATGAGCATGCCTAATCTTTCTTCTTCCTTGGCTTCCTCCTCGTTGTGGACCCATTGGAGCCATCGCCAATCTTCCTCTTCAAGCCTTGGTTTTTCAGCGGTTGGTCTTCAGGCGAGGGCATTATGTCAACATCCTCCTCCGAGCTCAAGTGAATAGGAATGCTCCCTGCGGGCGAAGTCGGAGGAACAGGCATGCCGGTGAGAAAAACAGCACCACCAGGAGATATCATTCTGAGCGGAGCAGCCCCTGGTACTGCCATCCCACCTCCAAAGCTTCCACCGTGAGCCGCTGCTGCCATTTCAGCGTCAATCTGAGCGAACATCTCCTCTTCGGTTATTGCTCGAGACCCGCTGGGGGAATCAGCAGTCAGCATTGAAGAACTTGTAGCAGGATCAGTTCCGCTCATGACAGGTGGCAAGTCAGCAAGAGGATCGCCGTGCTGGCGAAAGAGTTCATTCGTCAGTTGCTCGTCAAACGCCATTGTACTCCCCTGCATATCATCGATTGAGGCAGCTGTGCTCACGGTGATCGCTTCGGTCACGATAGCCTCCTGCGTCTGATATAATTCTTGAGTAGCAAGAGGCATGTGCGGTGCAGCATCGATCACTGGACAAAGAATAAGAAAATTGTTAGGACTTAACTCGATCAAAGACTTCGACTCAGGAAAGATATGTGGAATGTTCGGAGTACCTTCCTTAGTTTGACTTATAAGCGACGGGGCAGTTTCGATCGCTTGCGCTGTAGCCGGAGACATCTGCGGCTGATCCGGATTATAGGCAGGAACAACTTGAGGATCCACCGCAGGCAAGGATTCAGGCTGAATTGATGCTGGAAGTTCAAGACTTGCATCGTGATGCTCAACCCCGGAGCCTTCTCCTACCTCCAGGTGCTGGGTGTCGAGTCTCTCCTTCTCATAAGAGATCATTGAATCATTGAGAATTTTCTTTTCATCATCGGTTAACAAACGATTCTCGAGCTCAAATTCATCCACATACTCACCCTGGTGTGCCTCCTTCTCTTCCTTAACTAGTCGACCCCAAGCGCTGTGAAGATGCGTCGAATAATCATCGAGCCAGGCTAGACCCCTATGCCTCAGCACGTTAGCATTATAGACCACAAGAAGGTCTTCAATGTCAGCCTCTAGCCTGGACTTGGCCAACTTCACCCTCTCCTCGACCTCAGTCTCCACCTTTTGGACTTTAGCCACCGCCGCATTCCATTCACCCTTGAGTAGAACAGCCTGTTCGCATGCCTCCTGGGCTGCATTGTTCGCATCATCTTTTTCCTTGGCCAAGTCGGCAAATTTGGCCTTAAGTTCATTCAGCTCCTTGACCGCCGCATCCCGCTCGGCGGCAACTTTAGTGTTCCGGTGGCCCATCTCCTCCACCAGGGCAACGTGAGTCTGTCCCAACCTCTCCATCTCCGCCTTCACTTCATCAGCCCTTTTAATGGCCTCAATCTCAGATTTCCAAGAAGACTCGGACTCAGCGAAGAGTACCTGAATAATCCGATCCCTTTTTGCGAGCTCGGTCTCCATCTTCTCGAGCGCTTTGGCTCGCTCAAAGGCCACTTTGGAAGCTTTCTCGGCAGCCTTTGCCCACTCCCGGTACTGGGTGTATATGTCGTGAACGAAGTCATGCATCGTGTTTTCCACCCCTGATGGGATTCTCTTTAAGTGTGGTGGGAAGACATAACCGTCGAAACAGATGTTCAGGAAGTCCTTCTTCATCTGAGCCAATTTGAGGGCCCCTTCTCCTGTAGGGTCAGCTGGGACCTGCTCTGCAACCATGGAGGCCGTGGTCTCGACTCTCTGAAGATGAGTTTCGGACCTAGAAGCATGAGAAGACGGCCTGTGACGAGGAGGCTCTGGTGGATTTGAAGTTTGAACAGGAGGAGGAGACGGAAGTCTAGGAGGAGGAGAGCAAGATCTGGATCGATGTCTATACTCCCTGTCACGCCCATACCTATCCTGGTTATAGTATTCGCGATCGTGATCTCTGTCTGAATCCCTCCTGCGGGAATCATAGTAACCAGAAGCTTTTCGGGCTGAACGGAGATTCCCGAGCATCGATCCCCTTCCAAACATTGTACTTGAAAATGATAAACGAAGAAAGAGTTAGTAACTTCCTAAGTTGGACGAAGTACAGTTGTGAATCATGTAGTGTAGTGAAGTGTATGTATGTGAAATCCCCCGACCAACCGGAAATGTCGGCCGCACTCGTAGCAAGCGACCCGCTTAGTTCAAAAGCACTATCAAGCCCATCCGTCCCGGCGTCGTGTGGAGATGACACAAAATCCGGGATCGGAATATCAGCAAGCCCTGCAAAAGGACTTTCCACTTGCGGGGGAGGAGCCTCCAAAATTCTAATCCCCTGGAAAGTTAAAGACACGACCATGGATTTAAATCTCTTAGATTTAGGGCGTTTGTGAGCAGTGGCCTACCCTTTTCTTCTTCCTCCTGAATCCAGGACATCGGCAGGAGGCCCAGCTGGGAGCTCGGTATTGGTAGGCGTTCTTTCCGGATCAACTTCTTCGGCAATCTCGACTGCAGGCGCTATGCGCTTCATCCGTTTCTATGGGACCACTCTATGTATCCCATCTAGATGTATGCTCTGTCTCCGCTCTATCAGCCCGACAGCCCTCAAATTCCTGTCGGCCAGGACTAAGTCTATGTGCCTCTCTTCGCCCAAAAACGCTTGAATAATCCGAACAAGCTCTCTGAAATATGCGCCATCGGGATGAGAGATCGTGGCTATAGGAAAGGAAAAGTATGTCAGTTTTTAAGTCAGTTACTAGTATCTCAATGATTCGAGAAAGAAATGGCAACACTTACGTCTATCCAACCACCGCGCGGCAAATCCAGCGGGGCACTGAACGTAGAACCGTTCAGTTTTATAGTAAGTTAACCTTCCCCAAGAGCCCAGTACAATGTGGCAGCTTCTGACCGCCTCCAGGAAGGTGAAAGAAGGGCTGTCTCCACGGCTCTTGACATCGAATAAATATCTGATTTCGATCGGCTTCGGCGGTCGAAAGAGGATCTCCATAAACAAGACAAACGTGTTGTTCAACAAGGCATACCCGTTGGGATGTAGCTGAGATGGAGCTATGCCATGAAATGATAACATCTCCCTTATATAACCATTGAAAGGAGGAAGTGTCCACGCTGTGCAAGCGTGACGGTTGAAAGCAGTAAACCCCTCCGGGGGATTGTGTGGCCTGTTAGTTGGCCCAGGAAGTAGTACGTCGTCAAGCGACAAACCGTGCCTTAAGCAAATCCGTCCAAGCATATCTTCGGAGATACCCGACGGCACTGAATCTGGCGGACTACAAATAAACCGAGCACCCAAACGCTCATCCGGAGCTGGCTCTATAACCTCGGCTTCGATAACCGGTATCTCTATGGTTGGAGGAATAGAACTTGGTAGTTCCGGCTGCTGAGAACTTGAAGGATCCATGACTAGCTAGCTTATAAAAAATCATTGTTAAACTGACAAATAACACTCGTGCATCCCCCAGTGTAAAGTGTGTGAGCGTGTTGTGCAGTGCAGTACTGTATATTATTTGAGAAGATCAACCGGATTAAGGAAAACATGTAAACGATGAGACTTCGGGATTCAGTCGGAAGGACCGTCATCGCTGACCGTCACAACCATGCCTTCCAGTTATTAGCTATCAGTCCAAGTTAAAATGTGTTATTATTTTAATAAGTTCCAGTTTCATCGACGAACTTCAATAGGCAATCAGGTGTGCGGTGAAACAATTAAGTCCAGTTATGAAAATATGAAGCTCGTCGGAGTTAAGTGGTCAAAGGCACTAGAATTTTCGATATCGTCGAAATTAAATCAGTGGTCAAGCATCAAAAGTTCAAGTTCAAGACAATTCCTCCGGTTCAAGTTCGAAACATTCACTAAGGCGCGAGTTCGAGTCGATTGTTCAGGGTGCGCAATTCGACTCGGTTCAAAGCCCCGCGTTTCAACTCGCTTCGAAGCCTCTGCTTCGACTCAGTCCAAAGCCACGCGCTTCGACTCGCTTCGAAGCCCCTGCTTCGACTCGATCCAAAAATCCCTGTTTTGACTCAATAGAAAACTACGCAGTTCGACTCGATCCCAAGGCACTCCACTTTGAATCGTTTCAAGACGTACTTTTCGACTCAACTCGAGGCCATCATTTCGAGGCCATCAGGCGCGACCCCTTCGTATCGATCCATGAATTCAGAGCGCTCGATTCAAAGCAAAGCTCCACCATCGATCGATATGAAGACCTTCGCCTTATCATCTCGAAACCCATACTCCATCAACACGAAGCCGAGGCCAGAGAGCTTTCGATCAACCACGACTTTAATTGATTTGATAAGAAAACCCGAGCCTCATCGTTTACGCGTGGATTTGTTTATTGATTACCTAGATCTGATAGTTAGTTCAAATGGTTGAAGATAGGAATCGATTTGAAGGCAAAGGTTCTTCTCTTGAAAGGCTCTGGAACGATATGAAGGCAAGGCAAATAAAGATGAAAGGTAAAAAGTGAAAAAATGGCTAAGTACGAAGTATTTATATGGACTCGGAAGCAAGGGAAATAAACGATTCAAATCCTAGTGGAGTCGAACATATGCTTCGACTCCCTTTTCAGTGCGTTGATGCGGAGCTCCCCTTCGTATCGTTTGTCCTCGACTCCCTCTCCGGTGCAGCAAGACAAGCGGTTCGAATCCATCAGGGAAGCGCATTTCGACTCACTCCATTTCGACTCGCTCCATTTCGACTCGCTCAGTTCACGTCCATCATCGAGTCGAACAAGCGCTTCGTATCCATCGAACCCTGTGTCTATCAATGCAAATCTCCTGTTCAAGAGGATCGATACGGAATTCAAAAAACAATGAACTGACAACGACTCGATAACGTACAAACGACAACGGGAGTCAGGCTAACATATATGCATGAATGTCGAACTAGTATTCAATATTCCGGATTATCAGGAATCAGAAACACATCCGATAATGATTACAACAACGAATGGGTAACCTCTGGCATACAGCAATCAGTTGCAACAATACATGGTACAATAGTCGACAGTCAACAGTTTACATTATCAAGAAGAACGGTCGAAGGTCACAGCTTCCATTGAAAAGACAATAACTATTCAGAGTAAGGATAGCAGTATTTCAAAGCACGTCATGTTCCCACAAGACATACTTTGGAGGGCAAATGTTATCCCGCCTTTTGGCAAGGCCGTAACACCAAGGAATTGACTAGTAACCAATGACGGCCCATCCTAGAGATCTGTTATACATGGGCTCACTACAGATATCGATGAATTTTGTCCGAGTCCGGATCGAGCCAAAATTGGTAGGACATGACAAGCTAAGCCATGAGAGCCAACGTTTCAAATCTCAAGTCAATCCGAGTTCGTATGCTCAAGTTATGAGCGATACAAGATTGAATGAAAATCAATTACCGGTCGACTCGCTCCTCCGACTCACTTCGCAACACTCAGAAGAAGCCAACTTCGACTCGCTTTGCAACACCCAGGGGTAACAACTTCAACTCGATTCGCTTAGAGGCCAACTTCGAGTCAACCAGGTTCGACTCGCCCCACATCTCTCAGAGCTGCTCTCTTCGACTCGCTCCAGTTTGAAACCATCGAAAGGGCACGCTTCGACTCGCTCCGCTCAAACAACTGTTCGACTCCATCAACTTCGACTCCACTGCTCACACCTCCCGGGACGCCCCATTTCGACTCGCTGGACCAGTGCTTGCTTCGACTCGTTGGACCAGTGCTTGCTTCGACTCGCTCGACCAGTGCTTGCTTCGACTCGCTCGACCAAGTGCTTACTTCAGCTCGCTCAATCAATGAACAGTTCGACTCGCTCAAAGCATCATCCAAGACAGAGTGAGAATCAAGTGCTATGCCACCGAGTCGAATGGAAGCGAGTCGAAACAAGAGTGAGTCGAAGGAAACAGCCTACCGAAAACTCTATTTCGTATTGATCATATCTCCCAATCTACAAGTCCAAATGCTATGAAATTTTCACAGAAGACTACGTGCATGCTATAGAATGTCCATGCCAAATTTTGAATCCATTGGATGAAATCTTGATCGAGTCGAAATCTATTCGTGTCGATCACGGATCGGACCGAAACTTCACGGGCTTGGGCGTACGGGCCTGGTCACGTGCCAGAGAGGGTCTCTCGAGATCTGAGCAAAATATCAGCCTCCTACACCTATAAATAGACCCCTAAAGCCAACAGAAAAGGGGTTCTTCTTCCTCTTTGAGATCTAGAACGCCTGGACTCTGCCAGATCTAGATCTGAACTCCATTGCTACTGTCACCAACGAGATTTACTGCTGCAAATCATAATTCTGGGCTGTAATTCATTGAATCACCTTGTAATCTTCAAAGAAAGATCAATAAAGCAAACTACTTCATAGTGGTTGTAGGCAACAAGCCGAACCACTCTAAAATTCTTGTGTCTCCTTGCATTTTAATTATTCTTGTTATCCCACTTTTTGGCAAAGCTGGGATACCCAAAAATTAAATGAAGTCAATATTAATCAGCCATGAATATTAAATATGCATTGCAGGATGATCATGGATATCGATGAATTTTGCCCGAGTCCGGATCGGACCGTAATTGACAAGACATGACAAGCAAAGCCATGAAAGCCAGTGCTCCAAGTTTCAAGTAAATCGGAGTTCATATGAACGAGATATGATCGATACAAGTTAGATAAAGTGCGCTGTTCGTATCCATCAAAGACCCGTTCGAATCGATCAGATTTCGTATCCATTATGTTTGCGTAGATCGAATCCATCAGGTGTTCTCGTGTCCGCATGTTCGAATCCATGATGTTCGACTCGATCAATCCGCGCTGCTTCGCATCCATTGGTGCACCTTGCTTCGAATCGGTCGGTTTCGTACCCATAAGTCTTAGTTCGTATCGAAAGAAAGGAGGCTTGATCGAATCCATCGGGAAGCCTTGATTTCGTATCCATTAGTCTTCGCATCCAGCTGGCATCGATGGATTCGGGCAACGTCTCTGATACGAGTAAGGCGAAGTTTAAGGGGAGACGCGGTCGACTCGGAGTAAATGGTGGATCTACCCGAGGGATGCGCGCTACGCCACTGCAAAACCACGTGCTGTGTCGATGTGAAGTCATCGATACGAACTCATGGATTCGAACCGAGCGGCGCATATGGAGCCTTGATCTCGTATCGATCATATCTCACAAATCCCTGATCCAAATGCAACGAAATTTTCACAGTAGCTTCCACACAAGGTAAAGAGCAATCCTGCCAAGTTTCAGCTCGATTGGAGCAATTTCTGATCGATACGAAATTATTTCGAATCGATCCCAGATGGAGTTGAAACTTGGTGGGACCAGGCGCGTGGTCCCACTCACATGCCTGAAAGAATCTCCCGAAGTTTGGGCATGATCTCAGCCTCCTACGCCTATAAATAGCCCCCTGAAGCCTACAGAAAAGGGATCTTTTTGGCCATTCAACGTCCAGACTCTGCCGGATTCAACTCTACTCCTCTCCATTGCTGTCATATTCAGATTCATTCATTGTATTTGCTGTAATCATCTGTAATCAGCGAAGAACATCAATAAAAGATAAAAATCCTTGAAGTGGACGTAGGCCGGAGATAGCCGAACCACTATAAATTGTGTGTCACTGTTCATTATTTCTGGATTGTTGTTTGTTGCTTGCTTAGACCTGATATTTGTGTTTGAATATTGCTGATTTGTATTCATACACTGGTGCTTTCACAACACTTGGGGTTTGTGACCATTTTTGGTGCAAACACTTTGGTGCTTTCACTGAGAAGAACTAGCACCCGCTACACCAGATTCGAAGTTCAGATTTGAAAACTCGAAGATTTGAAGACAATGACTCGACAAACAAGTAGAAGACAAAGAGCCGAGAGAAGCCATCAAGGAGGAAGTAAAGAGGCATCCTCTGGTGCTGGAGAAGAACCAGCTTCGATCTACATCACTAGAGACGAAATGGAGACCATGACCAATCTGATGCACGAAAGAATGATGAAAAGTCAACAAGAGATGCTGCATAATTTCTTTGAACAGATGAGAGCTGTAGGGATGCAGAGCCTAGGACCAGCTGCAGCGGCTATGAACGTGGAACAAGGAGCTAGGATTGCGGAACCTAATGAAGGACAGAATGCAGATCCAGAGGACAATCAACAAGGACTCGGGGGCAGACCCTCGGGATCCGATGCTGGAAGGCCGACAGACAGAGCTCAACAAGCTGGGGCCAATGCTGATGCTAACGGGCCACACGAAGAATACATACCAGAATACCCTTCAAGACCAAGAGGGCAACCCCAGGATGGAGATGAAAAGATGGTTGGATTAGTGCGACGACTCATGAGAGGAGGATTGTCTAGCGGAGGATTGGAGGAAGTCAGTCGGAGTCCGTTCACTCCAAATATCAGGAATGCAAGGAACCCTCCAAAGTTCAAACTGCCGACGCTGAATCCGTATGACGGGAAGTCGGATCCGACCATGCACATTACCAGATACATTAGACACATGGAAATACTGGGAGCATCCGAGGAAGTGATGGCACGATGTTTCCCTTTATTTTTGTCAGACTTGGCTGCACTTTGGTTCAGGCAATTAAAGACTGGATCGATCAGGACATGGGGCGAGCTTGTAGATTGCTTCATGGAACAATTTAGGGTCCATGTTACAAGACCCAAGAGTGTGATGACTTTAGCTTCGATAAAGCAAAGGACCGGAGAGTCCATAAAAGGTTTTCTGCTGCGATTCAATGCAACGGTGGCCTCGGTAGATCGCCCGGATCCATTGATGATTTTGATGGCGGCGGTGGCAGGAGTTGGAGAAGGCACCGAATTCAAAGATTCGTTGACAAGAGATCCACCACAAGATCTTGGAGAATTTTACCATGAAGCTGAGAAATTCATTCGATTAGAAGAATCACGAGCCGAGAGGCAGGAGGTAAATGCTGCACAAGGCGAAGGAACCGCCACAGAACAGTCCAGGGCAGACAAAGGAAAGAGAAAGCAGGATGACGCACATGATGGTCCTGATAAACGGAAGAAATTCCGAGAGCCTAGATTCAGGCAATACACAGATTTGACGGCAAGCCTAGAAAGGATTTACACTGAAACTCGGGGGCAACTCCCCTATCAAAAACCACCCAGGAGAGATCCCACAGAGCGGGAGCGTAGAACCGGAAAATATTGCCTCTTCCATGAGCTGGATGGGCACGCAACCGAAGAATGTCGCCACCTGAAGGATGAGGTGGAAGAGTATGCCAGGAGTGGTAAACTGCCACAATATGTCAGAGAACAAGCAACGGCGGTAAGGCCTGAACAACTACCGCCTCCCCCTAACAGAAACGATCCTGGATCTGGATCACGACTCATCATCAACTGATTAAGATGGCAAGGGCCAAGTTCAAGATTTGGACTTCGGCCAAATAATTTCATTAGATTTGCTTTTAGAATAAACGGCTATCCCACTTACTCATGTACGGGAACCGGAGAGATCCCTAGGCATGCTCTGAGATGGAGATAGGCCGATCTGCCTGGAGAGGCAATGTCTAGATTTCCTGGTGTTTGAGATTGAACATCTAGGACCTGAATTTAATAAATAAATTTGAACTTCTTGAAATAAACCTTTGACCGGAGAGTTAAAGGATAAACATTAAATATCAATATAAAAATGATCGCTTTATGATCCTACCCAGAGAGGCGGGGTCCGGAGTGCAAGAAGTGAGTTGCTTCGCCAGAGAGCGACAGGATCGACTCACTTGAGCATCGTTTCCTATTCACCGGAGAGTGATTTGATTGGGATTCGATAAGAGCCCGGATAGGCTATGATCGGCCGACGATTCAGGTCAAGACATCGCTTAATGTTCAGATACACTGAACCGGAGTGCAAGAAGTGGGTCGCTTCGCCGGAGAGCGACAGGATCGACCCACTTAACGTTGTTTCCCCTTCACCGGAGAGTGACAGGATGGGATCCAGCAGGAGCCCGGAGAGGCTACGATCGGCCCAGAACGGCCAAGACATCGCATCACGCCCTAACTGGGGCCAGAGTGCAAGGAATAGAAAGTAACGCCGGAGTGCAATATGATCTTTCTATTCAACCGCTAAGTCTGGAATGGGCTTCACAAGGGTCCGGAGTGATCGTCAACAGTCCGGAGAGACTGTAGAATTTCATTCTTAACTTCCACTGGCAGAAATTGATAACGCTTCGGCTTCGAACGGCCATGAACTCGATTGAAAATATCATAAGATTCGAATAAAACCTGAGCTTACTACATTCGAATTGAGACTAATCAAAACACACCTTTTACCAAAAGGCATGTTTTGGGGGGCAAAGTGTTATCCCACTTTTTGGCAAAGCTGGGATACCCAAAAATTAAATGAAGTCAATATTAATCAGCCATGAATAATAAATATGCATTGCAGGATGCTCATGGATATCGATGAATTTTGCCCGAGTCCGGATCGGACCGTAATTGACAAGACATGACAAGCAAAGCCATGAAAGCCAGTGCTCCAAGTTTCAGGTAAATCGGAGTTCATATGAACGAGATATGATCGATACAAGTTAGATAAAGTGCGTTGTTCGTATCCATCAAAGACCCGTTCGAATCGATCAGATTTCGTATCCATTATGTTTGCGTAGATCGAATCCATCAGGTGTTCTCGTGTCCGCATGTTCGAATCCATGACGTTCGACTCGATCAATCCGCGCTGCTTCGCATCCATTGGTGCACCTTGCTTCGAATCGGTCGGTTTCGTACCCATAAGTCTTAGTTCGTATCGAAAGAAAGGAGGCTTGATCGAATCCATCGGGAAGCCTTGATTTCGTATCCATTAGTCTTCGCATCCAGCTGGCATCGATGGATTCGGGCAACGTCTCTGATACGAGTAAGGCGAAGTTTAAGGGGAGACGCGGTCGACTCGGAGTAAATGGTGGATCTACCCGAGGGATGCGTGCTACGCCACTGCAAAACCACGTGCTGTGTCGATGCGAAGTCATCGATACGAACTCATGGATTCGAACCGAGCGGCGCATATGGAGCCTTGATCTCGTATCGATCATATCTCACAAATCCCTGATCCAAATGCAACGAAATTTTCACAGTAGCTTCCACACAAGGTAAAGAGCAATCCTGCCAAGTTTCAGCTCGATTGGAGCAATTTCTGATCGATACGAAATTGTTTCGAATCGATCCCAGATGGAGTTGAAACTTGGTGGGACCAGGCGCGTGGACCCACTCACGTGCCTGAAAGAATCTCCCGAAGTTTGGGCGCGATCTCAGCCTCCTACGCCTATAAATAGCCCCCTGAAGCCTACAGAAAAGGGATCTTTTTGGCCATTCAACATCCAGACCCTGCCGGATTCAACTCTACTCCTCTCCATTGCTGTCATATTCAGATTCATTCATTGTATTTGCTGTAATCATCTGTAATCAGCGAAGAACATCAATAAAAGATAAAAATCCTTGAAGTGGACGTAGGCCGTGGATAGCCGAACCACTATAAATTGTGTGTCACTGTTCATTATTTCTGGATTGTTGTTTGTTGCTTGCTTAGATCTGATATTTGTGTTTGAATATTGCTGATTTGTATTCATACATTGGTGCTTTCACAACACTTGGGGTTTGTGACCATTTTTGGTGCAAACAATTCTCATTTCTGAAATTTGGAGTTTTTGTTAGATAATTCCTCTTTTTACATTTAAATTTCTTCACTTTATCTCTTCAAAAACTTCCAAAAGGTGTTGTGCCCAATTTTGGTACAAACATTGATTATAGATTTCGAATTCAGTTAATGGTTAATTGTGTGTGGGTGACGCCTCCGTATAAGAAATTACGAGGATGCAATTTTCATAAGGGGATAGGTCTGTAACAACCCTATTTTAAAGTGGTAATATTAAATTAATTTAATTAATACATGAGTGTTTAAATTTGATTTTGGTAAATATTATTTTTTGAATTGAATTATTATTCAATAAAGGGTTTATTTAACAAATGGATTTTGTTATAGTAAAAATTGAATTAATTAATAAATTCCTTTTTGAGAATATTTGGAAATATAAATAGATATTTCAATAAATATTGAGTATTTTAAAGCATAGTTAATTTTTATATGATTGGTATAGTTGGAAATTAATTTATTTACATTAACACGATAAATAATTAAATAGAGATGGATGAATATCAAATTGTAAAAAAAATTGTGTAATTTGGAAATAAATTTTAATCGAGGGAAGTGTAAAGAAAAACAATTTGAATTAGAATAGATTTAAAATTTAATAAGAGATCACTTAAAAGAAAATCAAAATATAATAGAAACGGAGAAAACGAAACCCAAGCCTATTTGCAAACTCAGCAACCTTTTTGTTTAATGCACAGATGGGTTAATAGAGAGGACCGACTTCCTCTCCTTCGCCCAAAAAAATCCCCAAATCTATTATCAGTAAAAAAAAAGAGAACGAAAGAAAATCGTAACGCCCAAATACTCCTTCTAGGAAAACTCATCGTAGAGGGGGAAGAGTCTCGACGTTGCACGTTTCGAGGAGGATGACACATGAGTTCTACGATGGCTAACATTGGGCATAGGCGAGTGACCCCTACAAACACTAAGGCTTGAAAGTCAGTTTTCGTGCATTTATGATTGATGTTCGCTTGGTCGCTATTAAGGCTGGACTCAAAAATGGAGGCGCAAGTGCAGCAGCCATTGTGTGAGGCGACAAAGTGCGACCTGGGAAGAGGATGGTCGAGCATGGCATAAGGGACAAAGTCAGTGTAGCTGGTATGGCTGTTGGCATGCATTAAGCAGTAAGTATTTCTGCTATTGACGATGACGACTATGCAAGGATTGGAAGTTGGAACAACTTGATTCTTACGTCTTCCATTTGGTGAGTTATTTTATTTAACTCACGCACCTATATTTAAATCAATTATATCGTTGTTTGTATGCCTGGTTTTAGTTATGAACTTCGTTAATATGTGGTAGTGATGGAATGATAGGATTGAAATAAAATAACATGCCATAGTTTTTAATTAAATTGGTGTTTGAATTGATTGAATTATGTTGTTTAAAATATGGAAATTGAATAGATAGTTGAAATTGAATCAAATGGTTAAAATAAAGTTATATGTTAAGATTTAAATTGTCATTTGTAAGTTTGGATTGATGGTTGATTATGGAATGACATGTATATTGAAAACCATCAAAAATACATGTTAGCACCAAAATTGGTCACTAACCTCGTTGAGAAAGATTGTGTAGAGATGTAAGTGATGAAGTTAAATTAAACAAGGAAGAATATGCTAATTTAAATGCAGAAAGTAAGAACATCGGATTTATAGTGGTTCAGCGTAATTGTCTACGTCCACTTTGAGTTTTGATCTTTATTTCTTTCACAAGTAGTTGAATACAGATACAATCCATATATTGATGACTTGAATACAAGTTTGAATTAAAAAGAGGAGAGTATAAAAAATGGCAGAGTCTCCCCTGTGTTCTCCAAAAAAGGATCCATTTCATTGTGCCACTGCCCTTCTATTTATAGAGGAAGATGGGTTGGACTTCCTTCATGGGCTTAGGAGCAAGGTGCCTCTGCCCATAGTGGGTGAATCTGCGCACCAGGCCAGGCAGGCCGAATGCTCTTGCTTTATTGTGGGCCTGACAACTTGCTACCACCTCCAGTCTCTCCTTGATCAGAATCTTATCTAGTGCTAATGATAATTTCTTCAACCGTCGTTTTGTAACCGGGCCAAGATGCCGGTTTATACGATGATTGTGCATTATTGTATCGGAGTTTGTCAGAAAGCAACTCGGATTGATAAATGATTTCGTATTATGAAATTATATTTTATAGAGCGATGTTACTAGATGTTGAATTTTCATTGGATATTGTTTAAATTATTTAATGTTTTTTAATGAATTTCAAAAATGAGATTTTATCCATTTTGATCCTTATTGGAAATTAGTTTTTAAAATATATAGTTAAATTATATTATTTTCTTAACTTATTGTGTATCACAAAATTTCCAATTAAAACTTGTAAAGATAAGAAATATTTATTTACAAAATATTTTTAAAATTATTATTTGTCAGTATAAAATTGTGGAAATGCTTTAGAGGCAAAAGATAAAATAAGATATTATTTTAGAAAAATGGTTATGAAAGTAATAAATTCAATTTCAAAATAATTTTAGCTATAAAAGCTATTTAAATGATCTTATAAAGAGTTTGAAAGCCTTTGGAAAATTATATCTTTATTTGTTTGTACATATATTTAAATAGATTTTCAAAATAAAGTAAGTTATCAGTTATGAAGAGTGGAGCTTTGTTTTAAAATAAATTTAACTAAGATTTTAAGTTTATAGATATTTATGGTTTTAAAGTGTTTATGAATTAATATTATATATATCTATATAGATTTGAAATAAAGTGAATTATCAATTATTAAACTGCTGTTTTGATTCAAAGGCCTAATAAAGAATTTTTTTTAGACTTAAAACTTTGTAACTCTTTTCTTTTTATATATGTAAATTATTGGATTTCAAAAGCGATAAAAGTTTAAAAAGTGAATTATAGATAAAATATTTTAGAAATCATTTTCTATATGATAAAATTATATTAATTACTATCAACCTATAAAATATTATTGGCTTTTATTGTATTTAGCTTTTGGCTATTTTTATGCAAGTTTGGATTACATTTCTATTGAAATTCGTGATTTTCTATGAAACAAAGAATTTTAATAGATTATTTAATTGTCAGATTGGTATGGGACTTTTTGTATAATTCTTTAGTTTATTACTATAATTTGTTAAATAGAGTTTAAGTGGAAATTACAATCTCTTAGTAAATACTTGAATTTACTTTCTGGTATGGGACAGTTAGCTGAATTCTTGTAATTGCTGGAGTGACAGTAATTAACACTTAGAGTTGTATTATCTTAGGGTGTTTGGATTTTAGATCGATAGATTCCTGAGAGTAGATAACTCATTTTTCATTGATTTGAGAATCGATACATTTTTAGATTTGGGTAGGCAGATCTCTTTCAGAAGATCTGTTAAGGTTTAAATACGGTTGTCTCTTTCGAAAGATAGATTTTTACATGCATCATAGTCTATAGATACTACAACCTATCGGTTTATTTTGTTTTATACAGTTAGACTATGTTTACCTCTTTCGAAAGGTAAATTTGCATTGAACAGATTAGGTACACAACTGCTCTTTTCTTTGAGCGGTGTCCCTAATCTGCAGTCTCTTTCGAAAGGCTTCCTTTCTATGCATCGCATCTCCTCCGATTGATTTCGTGTCACTGTATTAAACTGATAGATGACTACCATTATTATTTCAATTTTGATGATTATTTTTTCAGAGATTTTTAGTATGGATATTCTGTATCCTTTAGGGCTCTGAGGAATTTTGAATTGGTTATCACCATATTTTGAGATGATTGTCTACTGAGACTTGATATGAATTTATGAAATGGTGATTTGTTAGATATGCCTTATTTGAGTATTTGTTTTGGGCATATTTTATTTATGACTTATTTGATTATTGTTAGGTAAAATTTTTGAGATCTTTATTTATTGGTTTGATATGCCTTTTTGAAGGCTTGGGTTTTAGGCATATTTTGAGATGACTTATTTTAGACTTTAAGTCATTTATGGATATATATATATAGTGAATTTAATTAATATGAATTATTATACTTGTTTGTTCGGCATATTTTATATGGTTTATTATTTTAAGCCATAAAGTTATGATATTAGTATCTCACCTATTATAGATATAGTCCGACTTGTTTATTATTTTAATACTCGGTCAGGCCGAGCCCTTACAGGTACAGGGACCTATTAACATTTGGATTTTGGGCTACCAATGAAGTAGACTATTTTGATAGTTTTAGTTTACTTCGTACTTGTATATATTAACAGTTACGAGTTTATGTCACCTATATTATATAGTATCGACTTTGTACCTGATACAAGATTTTGGATATGATGTATATATTTATCTGGGTCTAGTACTCATATTTTGTAGACTCACCTTCTATCGTGTATAAAATAGTGTATATTATTCCGCTGTGATCTGTGACTCTGATTTTGAGTTATCTATATTATATAATGTTCTGAATATTTTAATCGATGTGTTTATTAATTTGTATTATAGTGTACATGTTTAAATTTTAATTGAGATCCTCAAAAACGTAAATAACACGTGTCAGTGTTCACATTCGATTTCCCTAACCATCCGTATTCTCTGGATTAGCAGACGATATTACTTGTAATGTTCTTTGCTAAACTGGGCATAGCGGTGGGGTCATTACAATTGTTTCCTAGAGGGTAGTGTTAGCAGTCAAAGTGGAAAGTTCTATATAAAGGTAAGACGTAGCCTCAAGCCATATTGACGCAGCGGATAATTCAAAACAATGTAGATCGGTGAATGTAGCAGTCGATGGATTGATGAATGCTGAATTGCCCGAATTCGTTGATCCGAAGATACCGAACTCTAGCTATCTCGAACTCGTTGATCGCGCACGATACCGGGTTCAAAGATCTTCAATTCTTCAAGCGTTGATCAAGCGCACTTGATTCCGCGAATCGGCTTCTACAATCGTTGAATCGAGCGCACTCGATTATCCGAAAGAGGAGATAGGAGATTACACTCAACTACCAATTTGGAATGAAAGCACAAAGCAATCAAAAGAGAATTTTATTCAATATTCAACAACCTTTACAAAATGACCATACACGCCTATTTATAGGCTACAACTCAACACAGCAGAAAAAGTTTCAAAATATTACAAGTACTTAGGTCGAAAACGACCTTCGACCTTGAATGTTGCGACCTAGTACAGACGTGTCCTAACAAACATGTTAAAAGACAAACAACTCACTTAGGTCGGTAACGACCTAATTACATTATTCCACGACTTAACAAATGAACGGCATCTGATAAAGCGGCATAACAATCTACGGCTACAATCTTCCGCGACTTAAGATCACACAGCATTCCAGAACGGCGAGTTAGGGAAATCAATGGCCTCCAGAGCTTTGCGACCTAAGAATGAACGGCATCCCTTCGTTTGCGACCTAACAGAAGCGGCTTCAGAAATTGTTTGCGACCTAAGCCTTCGCGACCTAAGCCTTTGCGACCTAAGACTTTGCGACCTTAGCCTTCGCGACCTAAGACTTTGCGACCTTAAGCCTTTGCGACCTAACTTAGCTCGCAACTCGTTAGGTCGAATCACCTTTCCCTTCAGACTGTTAGGTCGGAGCACCCCGCTAGCTCGTTCCAGCACCTTCTTCCCTATCTTGTTAGGTCGTATGCGACCTAAAGGTATGTTAGGTCGTTCCAGCGACCTATCTCCTTGTTTTAGCTCGCCATCCACTAACCCGTTAGGTCGTAGCTCTGTACTTGGTGTTATGTTAGGTCGTTCACCATGTTGCACTGCACACTTAGGTCGTACGCGACCTAAGAACATGTTAGGTCGTTCCTCCAACTTAAAAGCTTTGTTAGGTCGTATGTGACCTAACACTTCACCGAATTGGACTGTGTAACTACTCTTCTCAGCATCACTCACTCCCCCCTTTAACTCCTTAGGTCGTGAGCGACCTACACACTCCTTAGGTCGTGAGCGACCTAGACCCTTGGCTTTTTGTACTGCATCATCCTCCCCAGGTTGAGGAAAATTCGACCTCGAATTTGCACTTTCTTCATCCCCAACAAACTCTTCCCCATGATATGGTACAAGATGTTTAACATTGAATACGTCAGATGTATACACATCATCTGGCAGCTTCAGTTTATAAGCATTTTCATTGATTCGTTTCACAACTTCCACCGGACCAATTTTCCTGGCTTTCAACTTGTTGTACGCGCCCACTGGAAAACGATCTTTTGTTAACACTGCATAAACCATATCTCCTTCATTAAACTCAACTTTTCGTCGTTTCAAATCTGCAGCTTGTTTATATTTCTCATTTGCTTTCTCTAATCGTTCTTGAACGATTTTATGACACTTCGTCAGCCCTTCAACAAAATCAGCAGCTTTCTTAATTGTCCCCTTCGAGTGTGGTATCATCGTTAAATCTAACGGTCCCTTCGGTAAACTTGAATAAACAATCTGGAACGGACTGAACCCCGTACTTCGATTCACAGCATGATTATGGGCAAATTCTGCCTGACATAACTTCACATCCCAACTCTTCAGATTATCTTGAACAAGACACCTCAACAAGTTTCCCAACGATCGATTAACCACCTCAGTCTGTCCATCCGTTTGCGGGTGATAAGCACTACTAAATTTCAGCTTCGTTCCCACCAGTTTCCACAAACTCAACCAAAAATGACTCAGAAATCGAGTATCTCTATCCGACACAATAGATTCTGGCAATCCATGAAGTCTATAGATCTCCCTGAAAAACAACTGAGCAACATGAACCGCATCTGCCGTCTTCTTGCAAGCAATGAAATGTGCCATTTTTGAAAATCTGTCAACCACCACATATATGGAATCGTTACCACGCTGTGTCCTTGGTAATCCCAACACGAAGTCCATACTCACATCAACCCATGGTTTAGTTGGTACAGGTAATGGCATATATAAACCAGCATTAGTCGCAGTTCCTTTCGAAACTTGACAAATATGACAACGCTCCACAAACCTCTCCACTTCTTTCCTCATCGATGGCCAAAAGTAGGATTGTGAAATTAACTGTAAGGTACGGTCTCTTCCAACATGCCCTTCTTCGTGTAACTCCTTGATAATCTTCATTCTCAAGCTACCCTCCGGTATGCACAATCGACTTCCTTTAAAAAGAAAACCGTCAACCAACATAAACTCATCAGTCTTCCCTTCATTGTTCCCTTCAACAAATTTCTTAAAGTAAGAATCTTCTGCAATCTGCTCCGGCAATAGTTCAAAACCAGTCACCTCAACTTTCATCGTTGTCAACAAATGACTCCTTCTACTTAAAGCATCAGCTACACGATTTGTCACCCCTGACTTGTGTTTCACAACGAAAGTAAACTGTTGCAGATATGCAATCCACGATGCATGTCTCGCTGAAATCTTGTCTTGCCCTTGTAAATGCTTCAATGCTTCATGATCAGTATACAGAACAAACTCTTTCTGAAACAGATAGTGTCTCCAGTGCTTAATAGATTGTACAACAGCATAGAACTCCACATCATACGTACTGTATCGCATCTTCGCTCCTGACAACTTCTCACTGAAATAGGCAATTGGACGTCCCTTCTGACTCAACACCCCTCCAATCCCAACCTTGGATGCATCAGTATGTAGTTCAAAAACTAACTGAAAATCAGGTAATACTAGAATTGGTGCAGTCGTCAGCAATTCCTTGATCTTCCCAAAAGCACTCCCTGCTTCCTTTGTCCATGCAAACTGTTTACCTTTCATGCAATCTGTAACAGGTGCCATCACACTACTAAAGTGTGGTATAAACCTTCGATAGAATGAAGCCAACCCGTGAAAACTACGAACTTCCGTTATCGTCTTGGGTTGCGGCCAATTTCTGATCGCCTCCACTTTACTTTGGTCAACCTGTATTCCTTTCTCTGACACAACATACCCCAAAAATAAAACACTGTGCGTCATGAACACGCATTTCTTCGTAGCCGCATAAAATTGTTCTTGTCTCAGTACCATCAGCACTTCTCTAAGATGATTCAGATGTTCCTCTGAACTCCCACTGTAAATAAGAATATCATCGAAATACACCACCACGAATTTCCCAATGAACGGTCGAAAAATCTGATTCATCACCCTCATAAAAGTACTCGGTGCATTTGATAAACCAAACGGCATAACCAACCATTCGTATAGGCCCTCCCTGGTTTTAAAAGCAGTCTTCCACTCATCTCCTGGTCTGATACGAATTTGATGATATCCGCTCTTCAAATCAATCTTAGAAAAGATAGTAGCTCCGCTTATCTGATCCAACAAGTCATCCAACCTCGGCATTGGAAATCTATATCTCACGGTAATCTTATTCAATGCTCGACTGTCAGTGCACATTCTCCATGTCCCATCCTTCTTGGGTACCAATAAAGCTGGTACAGCACAAGGACTCAGACTCTCCTGCACACGCCCCTGCTCAAGCAATTCCTCAACCTGCCTCCGCAATTCTTCATGTTCCTTCGGACTCATTCGATAATGTGGTCTGTGTGGAAACACAGCACCTGGAACACGATCTATCTGATGTTGTATATCCCTCAACGGTGGCAACTCCGTTGGTAACTCCTCTGGAAATACATCGTCAAATTCTTTCAAAACTGGTTTAACTTCTTCTGGAATTTCAACCTCTTCACTGCTCTCACGCCCAATCAACAAGAATACTTCCGGCTCTTCTTCAACTTCTTTAACAAACTCCTTCAAAGTCAATAAAGTTTTCAGCTCTTCGATTTCTTCGGACTTACTTTCTTCTTGTGATCTCTTCTTTGGAACTAAGATAATCTTCGTGCCTTTAAACATAAAACTGTAGCTATTGGTCCGACCGTCATGTTGTACTGCTCGATCATACTGCCATGGTCTTCCCAATAATAAATGACAAACATCCATCTCTACTACATCACACCATATTTCATCTTTGTATTTCTTCCCAATAGAGAATGGTACACGAACTCGTCTATCCACTTTCACTTCTCCTCCTTTTCTCAACCATGCTAACTTGTATGGACTCGGATGTTTCTCTGTCTTTAATTTCAACTTCGTCACAGCTTCGGTTGAAATAATATTATCACAGCTTCCTGCGTCAATCACAAACTTACACACCTTCCCCAGAATAGTACATGTTGACTGAAAGATATTACTCCTCAACCAACTAGCTTCCTCCTGCTTCGGTGTTAAACACGATCTCCTCAGCATTAGGTTACAACCTTCGTCTCCTGACGCAATATCCTGCTCATCCTCCTCAACTAGATTAGAACAATCCTCAACAACATCCTCTTCGTCAACTTCTGCAATCATGGTTCTCTTCTTTGGCTTTGGACACTCACTGCTTTTATGACCCATTTCTTGACAATTGTAACATTTGAAACCATTGTTAACTTTCGCCTTCTCAGCCTCTTTCACCACTGGTCTACTGATAGTTTTAGAAACATTAGAACTTCCTCCAACACCCTTCGCTTGATTGTTAGAATTAGAAAACACACCACTTCCTCGTCTCCCTTGTTTTTCCCAAGCCAACGCTTTCTGATGTGCTTCTGCTACAGATCTTGGATCGAACATATTCACCATATCCTGAATCTGCATTCTCAATCCTCCAATGAACCTAGATGTCAGCTGCTCTTCTGTTTCCATAATATCGTTCCTTGCAATGAGTTGATAAAATTCATCAGCATAGTCATTAACTGTCTTCGTGCCCTGCCTCAAGTTCTGCAAACGTTGATACATCAAAGATTGATAATTGTATGGTAAGAACGTTGCTTTCATCAATTTCTTCATCTTCTCCCAAGATTCAATCTTTGACTTCCCCATTCGTTCACGTGTAAGCTTGGTTTGCTGCCACCATGCCAAAGCTCTACCCCTCAGCCTCGTAGCAACCAACTTCACTCTACGATGTTCTGGTACTTCTTTGAAATCAAAAATCTCCTCTACATTAGCCACCCAATCTAGAAACTCCTCTGCTTGCATACCACCTTTGAATTCAGGAATTTCAGTCTTCATCCCCGACTCCCACTTGTGATCATACTCAGAGTAATTTCTTCCTTGACCTCTTCCTTGAACACTACCACCATCATACTCCTCTTCAAAATCAGATGCATAACGATGTCGATTCTGACCACCAACATCTCTACTAGCATTACGCCTTCCACCTTCATCCCTTCTATCGACATTCCTCCGTTCACGACCATTCACGTTCCTCCCACGCCCTTGGTCATTTTCAACACTTCGGTCTCGATTGGAATGTGGTGAGACTCTACTACCTCCATGGTTAGATTCTGGTGAAACCCTTCTCCGATTTTGATTCATCTCTGTCATAAGCCTCTCTAACCGGCCAATTCCTTCGTTAAGCTTTTCACTAAAATTCTCATTGATTCTTTGCTCCATCTCATCAGCTTCTTCTCTTCGATATAAAGCTTCTACGTTTTGGTGGCGATTAGCTCTTCTTGGCGGCATACTTGAAAACTTCACAAATCTTCAAATTCAAACACTTTTCGGATTTTGATCCAAAATGAAACGGATCGAAAACTTCCACTTTGTAGCAAATCGCGATGAACACGATGGACAAAGTTTCGGTCTCCCACTACAAATTCGATCAAACAATCTTCAATGCAAGGTCGAACAACTTCACTTGCTCACGGCTCACACCTCAAGCTCTCGGCTATCACTTCAAACTTCAAATCTCTTCAAATGATTAGGCTCCAAGTCTCGATCTAGCTATGATTGGCTAGAACAAGCTCTGATACCAAAACTGACGCAGCGGATAATTCAAAACAATGTAGATCGGTGAATGTAGCAGTCGATGGATTGATGAATGCTGAATTGCCCGAATTCGTTGATCCGAAGATACCAAACTCTAGCTATCTCGAACTCGTTGATCGCGCACGATACCGGGTTCAAAGATCTTCAATTCTTCAAGCGTTGATCAAGCGCACTTGATTCCGCGAATCGGCTTCTACAATCGTTGAATCGAGCGCACTCGATTATCCGAAAGAGGAGATAGGAGATTACACTCAACTACCAATTTGGAATGAAAGCACAAAGCAATCAAAAGAGAATTTTATTCAATATTCAACAACCTTTACAAAATGACCATACACGCCTATTTATAGGCTACAACTCAACACAGCAGAAAAAGTTTCAAAATATTACAAGTACTTAGGTCGAAAACGACCTTCGACCTTGAATGTTGCGACCTAGTACAGACGCGTCCTAACAAACATGTTAAAAGACAAACAACTCACTTAGGTCGGTAACGACCTAATTACATTATTCCACGACTTAACAAATGAACGGCATCTGATAAAGCGGCATAACAATCTACGGCTACAATCTTCCGCGACTTAAGATCACACAGCATTCCAGAACGGCGAGTTAGGGAAATCAATGGCCTCCAGAGCTTTGCGACCTAAGAATGAACGGCATCCCTTCGTTTGCGACCTAACAGAAGCGGCTTCAGAAATTGTTTGCGACCTAAGCCTTCGCGACCTAAGCCTTTGCGACCTAAGACTTTGCGACCTTAGCCTTCGCGACCTAAGACTTTGCGACCTTAAGCCTTTGCGACCTAACTTAGCTCGCAACTCGTTAGGTCGAATCACCTTTCCCTTCAGACTGTTAGGTCGGAGCACCCCGCTAGCTCGTTCCAGCACCTTCTTCCCTATCTTGTTAGGTCGTATGCGACCTAAAGGTATGTTAGGTCGTTCCAGCGACCTATCTCCTTGTTTTAGCTCGCCATCCACTAACCCGTTAGGTCGTAGCTCTGTACTTGGTGTTATGTTAGGTCGTTCACCATGTTGCACTGCACACTTAGGTCGTACGCGACCTAAGAACATGTTAGGTCGTTCCTCCAACTTAAAAGCTTTGTTAGGTCGTATGTGACCTAACACTTCACCGAATTGGACTGTGTAACTACTCTTCTCAGCATCACTCACTCCCCCCTTTAACTCCTTAGGTCGTGAGCGACCTACACACTCCTTAGGTCGTGAGCGACCTAGACCCTTGGCTTTTTGTACTGCATCACATATCAATCGGGAAATGACAAAAATCGGGCATGCAGCAGGGCCAAGTGCGTTGCTCCCATCAGGGTATGGTCATTCCAAATCTAGATAAATTACTGTCTACTCATGTATGCGTTGGGGCCCATTAATTAAAGGGGTGAACATATTGGGTACTACTAGTCAAGTGGTAGGCCAGTCCTATGTGGCAGAGGTACAAGAGGTTCTTGTGAGACGGTGGTGCATTTTATCTAGAGATGTACCATTGGAAGGTAATTCTTTACCTATCATAGTATGAATCCAATCTCCAATACGTGCCTTTACGATTTTGATTGTAGAACCTAGTATGCTAGAATTTAATTAATGCAACAATTTCGGCTATGATTAATAAGTATTTGTATCTTAGACACTATTCTAACGTCAAAGAATTTCATATGAAATGGTATGGTTATCATAAGGTAAATACCAGTCCGTGTTTATGTACGACATGGTCTTACGGGATACTTTTGATTTTCAAAGGTTTTCTATAACTTTAAAATCGAACTGGTGTATTTTCTCACGCTGGTTTACCAGATTGACTTAGGTGTTATTTTACAGATTTTTTGGATGCATTGGAGCTCAGGAGACGAGTTGGAGGTCTTCAAGTCGTATTTACGTATATGTTTATCTTCAGCTACATTGTTGTTGAAATTATCAGCATTTGTGAGGACATGTAGTTATAACTATCCAAGCTGATGATTGTGATTTATTTCTATGCTCGGATTGGGTGTATGTATATAACAGTTTCTCTTTTGTAATGATCATTGATATTATATTATATATTGTTCCGCTGCGATTGTGAGATTCAATGTTGTTTTTAGTTTCTTTTCTGTTCTTCTTCTCTTCTCTTCTCTTCTTCTTCTTCTTCTTCTTTCTTTACCATAACTATCCGTCTTTCCGTTCAATTTGGGTTCGACATGTGTGCTTTATTGTTAGCTCGAATTATGTGGATTTGCGGGTTGTTACAGTTTACATTTTTGGACATTCGATTGATCTTCTGGTTTCAAAATACTTTTGAAAGCTTTGATAAATTATTTTGGGTATTTTAAAATTAAATTGAAGTATACTTATCAGTAAATAAAATTGGTTGGAAAATGAAATGATTTCATGGAAATTATTTTAGATATGAAAGTTTTTTTGAAAATGGAAACTATATTTTTTCTAACTGCTAGAGTATAAAGTGAAGATTTTGAATCACATTCTGTTGTTTGAAATAAATAAAATTAATTTGCAATTTATAAATTTATTTTAAAATATTATTTCATCATTTAAGGTTATGAAATGAATTTAAAGTAATATTGAGTGATTTCTAATATGAGTTATTAGAGATTTTGTGTATATAGTGAACGTTTTGAATTATGAGTTATGGTCTGAAATGAAAAGAAATTTGATTGGAGGTTAATATATTTGTTTTAAAGTAGTATTAGTTATAGAAAATTTTGAAATAGCTTCTAAAATAATATTTGATCTGTAAAGTGATTTGAATGTTTAAATATATAGGTGAGAATAAGAAGTGAATTTTTAGTATTTAAATCTTTGTTTTTAGAATTATATAAACAAGGTGAATGTATTATATAAACTATAAATTAATTTTATAATTTTAATAATATATTTAAAAATCCTTTTTGGTTATAAAAAATTATTCAAAAGGCTTCGCGATGCTTATTTGAAGATTTAAAGGTATTATTATGAATTTATCAAAGTTTTAAAATGGGTTATACTTTAGATTAAATAAATTGAAAGTTATATTTCATTATTATCAAATAATGAAATATCTTTTTATTTATTTATGAAATACTATTAATGTTTGCAAAGTAATGTGTAAAATTTTCTACAAATGTCATTGTTTATTTCAAATCATTCATATATTTGAATTTTCTGTAATAAGAAATCTGAATAAACAGAGCTATAATATTGTTTGGGATATGGCATTCGATAATATTTCTCAGTTATTCTTTAGGCTCATTATAAAGAATACTGAAGGAGTAATTGTGATATATAAGATATGAGTAAATGGATTAGAAACCCATGGTGGAATTGGATGTCGTTGTGTTATTTATTCGGTTATCCTTTGCTCATGGATGAAAATCATACTTGGTGTGTTTTCTTACGCTAATTTACCAGACTGACTCGGATGTAATTTTATTATAATTCTTTGGTCAGACCGAGCATATTACAGATTTTTTGGATGCAACGGAGCTCAGGGGACGAGCCAGGGGTCTTCAAGTCATATTTACGTATATGTTTGTCTTCCGCTGCATTGTTGTTGAAATTATCAACATTTGTGAGGACAGGTTGTTATAATTGTTCAGGATAGTGATTTTGATTTTTTGTTGTACTCTGACTGGATGTATGTATATAACAGTTTCTCTTTTGTAAAGATCATTGATATTATGTTATATATTGTTCTACTGCGATTGTGAGATTCTATGTTGTTTTTGGTTTCTTTTCTCTTCTTCTTTTCTTCTCTTCTTCTTTCTTCTTTCTTCTTTCTTCTTTCTTTTCTATGACTATCTGTCTTTCCATTCAATTTGGGTTGGATATGTGTGCTTTGTTGTCAACTTGAATTGTCCGGATTTGCGGGTTGTTACACTTGGTATCAAGAGCAAGGTTAAGCAGGAACCTTTGCTTTGGCGGGACAACTCCTTAAGGAAGTGGAATGCCTTATTATGAGTTTTAAGTGTATTATATATATGAGAGCGTATTTATTAGTTATTATAAAGATGTTTTATATTGTGTTAATAAATCTGTTGAGTGGCTTATGAATTTTGGTCGATATGTGGAACGCCAAGATACCGACAAGGGTTTCTAAAACATAAACAAGGCAAACCAACACGGTACTGTTTTGAGAATTGGTAAATAAAATAACTTTACCTAAATTATGTTTTATATATAAAAGAATGATTTTATAGAAATTATTACAGTTATATATGGTGTGTTTGGTTGTTAATGAATGATAATATTTGATTATTAACATTTGTTGCTTATTGTTCTGATAAAAGTTGCCATTATTATAATGTAAACAAAGTTAAACAATTAAGAAATGGATTTATATGACCAAAGTGAAATAATATATATGGGAAATTATAAATATGATTTATAAATTGTTTCCTGGAAATTTGACCAGGCAACTAGTGCTCGACATTAGGTGACACTCGGCATCTCAGAGTGGCCGGCATCCAGGAGTGTTCGACGGAGCGCACGACATCCAGTAGGACTCAACATCTCAAAGTGGCCGGTGTCTAGGAGTACTCGGCGAAGTACACAGCATCCATAGTGTTCGGCATATAGAGCACTCGGCGTCAACCAATACTCGACAACAAGAGTGCTCGGCATACAAGACTGCTCGGCATACAAGACTGCTCGGCATCCAAGAGTGCTCGGCATACAAGAGTGGTCGGCATACAAGAATGCTCGGCATACAAGAGCACTCGGCATCAAGGAGAACTCGACAACGAGAGCGCTCGGCATCAAATTGAACCTGGCAACAAGAGTACTCGGCGTCCCAAGGTACTTGGCGTAGTACTCGGCAACGGGAGTACTCGGCATCCAGAAGACATTCAGCATGCACAGCTACTCAAGGCAACAACGTCGTTCGGCCTGCATGCATTGTTCGTTCAAAGGCTTCAGATAGAGACACGTTCGGCCTCAACTGACAATCATCCTGCACTTCCCACACATCCAGCGTACCGTTCGGCATAGAAGGACTGTTCGGCATCAGAGCGTTCGGCATACCAGGATCGGCATGCAGCGACCACTGTACTGGGGCTAGAGTGTTCGGCCATCCAGCCCATTTGGGAAGTCCAGCCCATATTTGCCTATAAATAGAGGGGCAGGGTCACAGTGAAAGGGGTCCTTTTTTAGGAGAGAGAACACTGGGGAGACTCTGCCATTTTCGAGACTCATCTTCTCTACTTAAACAACTTCATTCAAGCATTTGATTCACGAATTGTATTTGTAATCAACTCTAAGGAAGATCAATAAAGTTCAACCTCAAAGTGGACGTAGGCAATTACGCTGAACCACTATAAATTTGGTGCTCTTACTTTCTGCAGTTAGATTAGCATTGTCTTCTTTGTTTAATTTACTTTCATCACTTAAATCTCTACACAATCTTTCTCTACGAGGTTAGTGACCAATTTTGGTGCTAACACTTTGGTGCTTTCACTGAGAATTGAATTCTCAGACCTCAAGGATCTGCTTTGAAGCTACTGGATTGAACAAATCCCCCAAAGAAGATCCGACTCACTGATAGGACATCCGTTGATTCTACTCAGAGTTCATACCGATAACTCTACAATGGCAAGACCACGTACCAGGTCAGCTTCTCATAATGCGGATGCCCACGAAACTGCTAGTGTGCAACAAGCAGGACCTAGCAATCAACCAGCGATTCCGAGTGCAGGAATTGCCGCTCAAGAACAGACTCCAGTTGTCACCAGAATAGAGTTCAATGACTTGATGAGAGAACTCAGGGGAAGCAGGAGACAACTAGGAGAGCAGATGCAAGCTAACGCCAACCTGATGGCACAACTCACTCAACAGCAGCAACAGAATGCTGGGGGCAATCCCGCTCCTTACTCTTCATCTGACAGTTCAACTTCCTCTGATGAACCTCCCAGGCGCAGACGCCGCAAGACTGACGCTGCACGAGCAGAAGCTGCTGTTCAAACAACTGGAGACCGTGACCAAACAAGAGCTGGAAACTTCAGGACCGGGGTACAGATGGAGGACAAAGGCCCGGGTCATCGAAATGCTAACGATGTCGAACCTCAAGACGCACGATTGGCAGATCGCCAGGAGAGGAGGCATCAGCATGGACAGGCGCGTAGAACAGACACTAACCTTCCACCTTCCATACAGACACCAGATCTGACAGCCATGATCAGGCAGTTGATGAAGGAAAATCAGGGGTTATCGAATGATGATTGGGGAGTGTCAAGAAGTCATACTCCGTTCACGGATGTTGTGTTGCAAGCGGCGTACCCCAGGAAGTTTAGTATGCCTACTATCCCTGCGTATGAAGGGAGGACTGACCCCAGACAGCACGTCATGAGGTACGAATGGATGATAGATTCAGCTAGAGCGAATGATGCCACCAAGTGTAGGTGCTTTCCGATTACTCTATCTGGGATCGCTACTATGTGGTTCACCCGACTTCCTCCGCGATCCGTATCAAATTTCGAGGAGTTGGCAAAGAAGTTTATTGAGCAGTTCAGGATACACACTACGCGCCCAAAGGACGTGATGTCTCTGTCAAGTGTAATCCAAAATCCCGGGGAGTCGTTGAAGGAATATTTGCAAAGATTCCACGTTGCAGCAACTGAAGTCAGTAATCCCAACGACCATGCAATTCTAATGGCTGTAATGAGAGGTGTGGATCCAGACTCTGAGTTTGGAGACTGGCTGGCAGGAAAACCTCCGGCTACGCTAGAGCGTTTCTACTCAAAGGCACACCAGTTCATAAGAAGAGAGGAAGCTAGGTGGGAACGATGGGATAAGGCGCCAGGACCTGTCCAGGAATCAATAAAGAGCAACATTGCTGTGAAGCAGTCTGGAGACAGCTCGGGAAAGGTCCAGGTCAATGTCCAGAACAAGCCTGGGCAACCCAAGGAGTCCGGAGGAAGGAGTCAAGGGAAAAGAAAAGAAGCGGGGAAGTGGAAGTCGAGAATTCCAAGCTACAGCGAGTATACTCCGCTGAACGCGCCACTTGAGAACATTTACCTATCCACCTGCAATACTTTTCAATACAGAAAGCCACGTCCGAAAGAATCAACCGAGGAACAAAAACGGACCGGGAAATATTGTCGCTTCCATGAGACTTATGGGCACAATACGGAGGAGTGTAGACACCTACACGACGCTATTGAAAAGTTGATCAGGCAGAAGAAATTGCAAGAATTTGTGAAGGATCCTCAGGAAGGAGGACAGGGAACGTCCAACCCAGGTCGTGCACCAGCTCCGCTTCATCCCGAGGAGCCTGCCCGAACCGTAGGTAGACTAGTCATAAATACAATTATCGGCGGACCTCACCCCGCAGATAAGAATTGGCAAGAGATAGAGCGATATGCAAGTTCCCTGAAGCATGCAGATTTTGAGTGCTGTTCGAACACGGAGGACGGGGCCCCTGCTAAGCAGCAGCGCGTAATGACAGACGATATTGTGTTCAGAAGTAAAGACGCTGATCAGATAGAGGCTCCGACCATTGACCCCATGGTCATATCTGCAACGATCGGACCAGCATATGTGAAAAGAATTCTGATTGATTGTGGAAGTTCAGTCAACATCATCTTCAAGAAGGCTTACGATCAAATGAAACTAGAAACAAAAGACCTAAAACCGTCCAAGGCTCGTATACACGGCTTTAACGGCGCAGCAACCAACGCCGTGGGGTACGTTACCAGTTGAACTGGGGCAAGGCGAGCGTCGGAGGGTGCGAATTCTACCCTTCATAGTTTTGGATGTGGATTCTCCATATAATGTTTTCTTGGGCCGACCGGCCCTGGCTGAGTTTAGGGCAGCATTGGCCCCGTGGTGTTTAACTTTGAAGTTCCCAACTGACAAAGGAGTAGGTATTGTTCATGGCGACCAAGCAGCTGGTCGTTCCTGTTATGTGGCTGAGCTCCGAGAAGCCCATCGGAGGGAGAAGGGAAAGGTTGCGGACAATCCCGTCCGCATCCTTAATACGGATAATTGACAAGTAGTGCTCGAGCCCTGGCTCGGGCATAGTTCTCGGATCTTCGGAGATATAGATCTAAGAGACGACGATGAGAAACCCAAGGAAGAGAAGGCGGCACCGGCTGAATTAACAATTGACATCTCAATTAGCCGTGACGACCCTTCGCGAATTCTGAAAATCGGATCACAGCTCAGTCCCGAGATGACTGAAGACCTTAGCGACTTCCTCCGGGCGAATCTTGATGTTTTCGCCTGGACGCATTTTGATATGTGTGGGATTTCTCCCGCCATCACGAGTCATATGTTGAACATAGACCCGAAATACGTCCCAGTTAAACAAAAAAGGAGAGGAATGGATCCGGAGAGGTCCGCCGCTCTCGGAGAGGAGGTGGACAAACTCAAAGCAAATGGGTTCGTCCGCGACGCCCTCTAACCTGAGTGGGTATCCAACCCCGTGCTAGTAAAAAAGGCGAATGGGAAATGGAGGACTTGCGTAGATTATTCCGACTTGAACAAAGCATGCCCTAAGGATAGTTTCCCGCTGCCTAGGATCGATCAGTTGGTCGACTCCACCGCAGGACACGAGCTGCTGTCATTCATGGACGCGTACTCAGGATACAACCAAATCTCGATGCATATTCCGGACCAAGAACACACCAGCTTCGTTACAAATGTCGGGCTGTATTGCTATGTAGTGATGCCCTTTGGATTGAAGAACGCAGGAGCAACTTACCAGCGTTTAGTGAATCGGATGTTCAAGGACCAGCTGGGTAGAACGATGGAAGTCTATGTGGATGACATGCTCGTGAAGTCACGACGGTCAAACGACCACATTTGAGACTTGGCTGAGATGTTCGACATACTCAGGTTTTACGGGATGAAGATCAACCCTCTGAAGTGTTCATTCGGCGTCGCATCAGGGAAGTTTTTGGGATTCATCGTCAATGCTAGGGGAATCGAAGCCAACCCAGAAAAAATCCAAGTTATTCGAGATGTGCAAGCGCCCAGGACTATAAAGCAAGTACAAAGCTTGAACGGAAAAGTAGCTGCGCTAAGTCGATTTATATCTAGGGCAAATGACAAGTGCATCCCATTCTTCGATATCATAAAGAAAGGGAAGAGAAATTTTGAATGGACGTCTAGTTGTGAGGAAGCATTCCGGAATCTGGTGAGGCATCTGGAGAGTCCACCAATGCTAGCAAAACCAGTTGACCATGAAATGTTGTACGTATACTTGGCTGTATCCCCGCATGCGATAAGTGCTGCATTGGTTCGTGAGGAGGATCGAGTCCAGAAGCCGGTGTATTATGTTAGCAAGCGTTTAACAGGGGCAGAGAGGAATTACCCTAAAATCGAGAAATTGGCTTATTGCTTGGTGATTGCATCACGAAAGCTTCGCCCATACTTTCAAGCACATTCAATCCGCGTTTATACTGATCAACCCCTGAGGCAAGTACTCCAACGGCCGGAAACTTCTGGAAGATTGCTAAGATGGAACATCGAGTTGAGCCAATTTGATATCGCATACTTACCGCGGAGAGCCATCCGAGGGCAAGCATTAGCGGATTTCATCGCTGAGTTTACCATACCCATCAAACCGGATGACGACGACATCATTCCCCCCGTTCGATGGAAATTATACACTGACGGTGCATCAAACGACCGTTGCTCCGGCGTGGGCGTAGTTCTTATAACTCCGAAAAACCGATCAATCTGTTATGCCCTGAAGCTCGACTTCCCGGCTACAAATAACGAAGCCGAATATGAAGCACTGATCGCTGGCTTGAAGCTCATCAGAGAACTCAGAATCGAATCAGTCGAAATCTTTTGTGACTCACAGTTGGTGGTTTACCAAGTACAGGGGGACTACCAAGAAAAGGGACGAAAGCTTGCTCCGTACCTCGTTCAGGTCCAAGAGCTACTATCAAATCTTGAGCGTTATGACATTTCACATATCCCGCACGAACAGAACAAAGAAGCCGACTTATTGGCTAAGTTTGCAAGTACCGGCGATGCGCAACAAATGGGATTGTATCCCGTCGAAGTCTTGCATGCCCCGAGCATAGACGGGATGAAAGTCGATCTCGTGTTGGAAACAGGAATCGAGAAGGAATCGTGGATAACCCCATTCAAACTGTACCTAACGACCGGGGCTTTACCAGAAAAAAGAAGCGAAAGACGGTAGGTCCTGCGAAAGGCCGCGCGATACGTAATGCAGGATGGGTCGATGTACCGAAAAGGATTCTCAGTCCCATTATTGCGATGCATCGCTCATGATGAGACAAAGCGGGTCTTAAGAGAGGTTCACGAAGAGGAATGTGGCGACCATACTGGGGGGCAAACGCTAGCAAAGAAGATCCTCCGCTATGGATATTACTGGCCCACCGTAAACCGGGACGCCGCGGATTACGCAAGAAAATGTGACAAGTGTCAAAGATATGCGAAAATCCCGAGGGCTCCATCAACGGAACTCACACAAATGATTAGTCCCTGGCCATTTGCGATCTAGGGAATCGACATAATCGGCTCTTTGCCTATATCCAAAGGTGGCGAGAAATATGCGATAGTTGCAGTCGACTATTTCACAAAATGGGCTGAGGCAAAACCTTTGGCCACAATCACCTCTAAGAAGGTCATTAACTTCGTTGTACGAAACATTATATGCCGCTTTGGCCTTCCACACACCATCATTACGGACAACGGGACGCAATTTGAAAGCAGAGAGTTCAAAGAGTTCTGTTTAAAATATGGCATCGAGAAGAAGTTCACCGCCGTGGCACACCCGAAAGCTAACGGGCAAGTCGAGGCCGTCAACAAAATAATCAAGTCCATATTGAAGAAGCGTCTGGAGAAGGTCGGAGGCAAGTGGGTAGATGAACTCCCGACAGCATTATGGGCGTATAGAACTACCCACAAGTCCGCGACCGGCCACACTCCATTCGCCTTGGCATACGGCTCTGAAGCCGTTATACCCGTGGAACTTGAAGTTCCATCACACCGAGTGACATACTATGATCCCAAGACGAACCAGAATCTCTTGTTGGAATCACTGGACTGCATCGATGAAAAGCATGAAGAAGCCGAATTAAGGGCAGCAGCGCATAGGCACCGAGTCAAGCGCTACTACGACGGCAGAGTCCGCCCAAGGATCTTTGATGTGGGTGATCTCATTATGAAACGAGTTTTCCCGGTACCATCACGTATAAATCCCAGCTGGGAAGGTCCGTACACCATTGAACGGAAGCTTGGAGAGGGAACATTCAAGCTAGCAACCGTTGATGGCACGACACTCCCCCGAGCATGGAACAGTGAACATCTGCGGCACTATTACATTTAGCATGTTTCCTTTCTTGTTTTAAGCACTGTTATTTCCTGCATCTTTCCATTCAGTAATAACTTAGTTTCTTTTTAAAGAAAGTTGTAATCGAGCAGTTTAGTTGATTTTCATTAATAAAGGCTTGAAGTCGTACCTTCCATGAATCACTAACGTTTCTATATCTCGTAATTGAATGACAAACTACATTATCTTGTACGACGTACGGACTCGTATAAACGAATACGAATCTCCGAGTCCCCAAAGTGCGGAGCGGAGTACTCTAAGTCCCCAGAGCGCGGACTAGAGTATAAACAATTTCAAAATCTCCGAATCCCCAGAGTGCGGAGCGGAGTACTCTAAGTCCCCAGAGCGCGGACTAGAGTATAAACGATTTCAAATCTCCGAATCCCAAGAGTGCGGAGCGGAGTACTCTAAGTCCCCAGAGCGCGGACTAGAGTATAAACGATTTCAAATCTCCGAATCCCAGAGCGCGGAGCGGAGTACTCTAAGTCCCCAGAGCGTGGACTAGAGTATAAACGATTTCAAATCTCTGAATCCCCAGAGCGCGGAGCGGAGTGCTCTAAGTCCCCAGGGCGCGGACTAGAGTATAAACGATTTCAAAATCTCCAAATCCCCAGAGTGCGGAGCGGAGTACTCTAAGTCCCCAGAGCGCGGACTAGAGTATAAATGATTTCAAATCTCAGAATCCCCAGAGTGCGGAGCGGAGTACTCTAAGTCCCCAGAGCGCGGACTAAAGTATAAACGATTTCAAATCTCTGAATCCCCAAAGTGCGGAGCAGAGTACTCTAAGTCCCCAGAGCGTGGACTAGAGTATAAACGATTTCAAATCTCTGAATCCCCAGAGCGCGGAGCGGAGTGCTCTAAGTCCCCAGAGCGCGGACTAGAGTATAAACGATTTCAAATCTTCGAATCCCCAAAGGGCAGAGCGAAGTACTCTAAGTCCATAGAGCGCGGACTAGAGTATAAACGAATACGAATCTCCGAATCCCCAGAGCACGGAGCGGAGTACTCTAAGTCCCCAGAGCGCGGACTAGAGTATAAACGAATACGGATCTTCAAATCCCCAGAGTGCGGAGCGGAGTACTCTGAGTCCCTGGAGCACGAACTAGAGTATAAACGGTTTCAAGTCTCCAAGTCCCCGGAGCATAGAGTCAGCAAAAAGTCCAAGTACTCGAGAGATGCGGGACGAGAAGTACGCCATGTCCAGAAATGTTTGAACAACACGAGAATGGACCGGGAGATAATGCAACTCATAAGAACTTGAGTTATGGCCACAATTAGTCAGCAAACCAAAGAAAGACAAGAGAATCATTCAAACAAAAAGAAACTAAACTTTATTCGATAAGTTCAAAATGGGATTACATGATCACTCCTACAAAATCCAGACCGGTCTATACAAACTAAAAGCTACGGAAGATAAAAGCAATTACAAGACTTAAGCAAGAAGCTCGTTGAATGAGTATATCAATCACTTCTTCAATTTCTTCTTCTTGTCTTCCTTCGTCTTTTCCGATGACTCTTCTCCCTCACGCCTTTTCTTGGACTTCTTGCTTGCTAAGGAGGCGGAGTCAGGAGTAGGAGACGGAACATCTAGCGGTTTGGACTTTCCCGGGAGGATGATTTTCAAAGGTCTGTTCCGCAGGTCGGTAAGTTCCAGGATTCCAGGTTCAACTTTGACCTCGGCCTTTTTCTTCTCCTCTTCGGCAAGGCGGTCCTTCATGCTCATATGCGAGGTATGCTCAGTGGCGCCGGTGATTTCAATTTCATCATCACCTTCGGCAGGAGATGAAGCGTCGAGCTTATCATCATTCAGCGCCCCGATCACCTGAGCATCGGGACCAGGGAGTACTCCCGCATGGACAGCATCGCTTGTCTTCCCTGCCTCCTCCTTGGCGTCATCGCTCCTCGGAGTTTTCTCGGCGTCAGAACAACCTGCACGAAAACATAAAGAATGAGCTTTAGAACGAGTAGCCACTGCTAAAAAAAGACGGGATCTTTCAACTTCTAGAGAAAGAAGAATTTCCCACCAGGTTCCGGTTGGCTATCGGTGGCGCGTGGGGTTTCACCCTCCAGGATAGGTGATAGCACATGAGCACCGAGCCCAGGGTCTTCGGGGTCATAACCAACATGCTGCTCGAATGGATCAAGTGTCGACCGACCGGCCGATTGGGCAGCAGACTGAGCAGCAGTACGAAGAGCAGTAATATTAACCCCAGATGGGCCAGCTTCACCATCTTTCTCTTTTGGAAGGGGAGAGCCTTTGCTGTAAAGTGCTAATGCTGCGGATAAATCCGATGGCTCATTCCCCCTAAGGAACTCCTTCACCAGGGCCTCCTCATCGACCTCTTCGGAGCCTGACTCAATCTTCCTAATCCTTATCAAAGTTTCCCAGGCCTCGGCTAGGGACTCAAGGTAGCCGTCACCCAAGAATGTTAAGTCGCGATGCATGAGGACGCGGGCTCCGTATTCAGCAATCAACGGGTCAAACATGCTTTTGACCTCTTCCCTGCTGGCTTCCGCGGCCGCCTCGAGGCGAGAGTCAATCTCCTCTGCAGCCTCTCTTTTGCCCTCCTCATGGGCCTCATCCTTCATTTTCTCAACCCCAGCGAGTTCGTCGTCGAGCTTTGTTTTCAGGAGTCGGGTAGCAACGATCTCATCACAGTATCATTGTTATTCTTCTTGAGCAGCTACCTTATCCTCCTTCTCCTTGGAAAGTAATTCTTTCAGCTCTTTGACTTGGGTGGCGAGCGCGTCCTTTTCTTTTTGGACAGAGTCTTTTTCTAGGGCGAGGGCACCGCTGCGCTGGACTGCTTAGTCAAGCTCTTTTTTGTGAGCCGCCTCTAAACGAGTAACTGCCTCGGCAGTATCTTTTGCGCTTTGTTCAGCGGCTTCCAGCTTCGACTTATACGAAGCAAGCTCTTCGTCTTGGAGTTAGATGATTTTTTTATCGCTGTCGGCCTCCAGATTCAGACGATCAATCTCGTGTTGACGCTCAACGGATACTTCCGAGATCTTCTCCACCAAGTGCACAAACGCGTCATGTTGAACATAGACGTCGTTATTGCAGGCAATGGCACTCTGTTTCACATGCCCGGGAATATGATGAATGGCCGGGAGGAACTTCAGACCATCGAAGCAAATTTTTGGAAACTTGGCCTTAAGATCGACCATCTTTTCCTCAACGGTTGGGTCCACCGCAGGAGTAGGAGGAGGAGGCTTTGAGAATTCCGCTCTTTTCCGTTGCTCTCGGACTTGCCTTGTACTCGATAAACTGGAATGTTGTTCTCGAGGAGCATCAGATTGATAACCCTTCTGTAAAGACTTTTCCCTATCCGGCTCAGTTGGAGGAGGAAGATCACGGGACTGGGAAGATTGAGAGTGTGCCTTCTTGCGGTGAGACGACTCGCGGGTGCGATTGTCCCTATCTTCATAATCGCCTCTGTCCCTGCGTCTGCCTGAACCAGAATCCCGTCCAGAGTGATGAAATACAGAAGAGCCCTGAAGACGATCGAGTCCGTGAGAACGCCCCATATCACCTGCAAAGAATGGAGATAACAACGAGTTAAGAAAAGTCCGTGAGATGAGAAAAAACTTGAAGTGTATGATGGAATGCATATGTGCGTGTGTGTCCTAGTGTTCCCCCCGACGGACCAGTTCGTTTATCTTTACTAATCGGGGTGTTGTCTCCTTGGACCGGGAGTTGAACTCCCGCATTGCCTCTAGCGGGCGAAGAAAATTTGAGGGCTTCAGGATCATCAAACCCGTAATTAAGTATGTCTTCGGGAATAGAAAGGTTCGATAGACCCCTCAAGGAACTTTCCAGATGCTGCGAAGAAGCCTCTTTCTCAGGCGGGATAGGCGTAACTTTTGAAGTGCCACCAACTTTCTCCTTTTGAACTGTATATTTTAACTTCTTCTTCCCCTTCGAAGGGGAGGATGACGTCTCAATATCTTGAACCTCGATTGCCGGATTCCAAGCGGGACCCACGTTCTCGCCTTGAGTCTCAGGAACATCATCTTCTCTGCGCTCACCCTCTCCGTGCGTATCGGGAGTGCGGCGCGACGATGATCCGGCCTGTTTTTTCCCTTTACCGGACGAAGGTTTGGGAATGATGACACCTTTTGGAAGGCTGATCCGACAACCAGGGGCTAACAAGGCAAACCCCGACAGCGATTCATTTGAAATGATAGTCCGGATGTCTCGATCCTCAGCAGGAAGAGCTCTAATGGCTTCAATAGCCTCAGAATATCCTCGGTCTTCCGGACGCGGGTTGATACCTGAAAAGATGAAATGAAGAGTTAGGAAAAGCATGACTCCGATTAAATACGAATAGTGACTAAGCAGAGAGACTTACTGCCTTCAACCCATCTCCTAGCGAAACCAGAAGGGCAGCGCACATAGAACCATTCCTGTTTGTACAGGGCGAATTTACTACATGCCCCTGTCAAGATCTGGCATTTGTGGTATGGCTCGAGGAACATAAAGGAAGGACTGTCTTTTCGTCTCTTGAACATATAAATGTATCTGATATCACCGGCGGTTGGAGGTCTGGAGAAGACGGCCATGAAAAGTAAGTAAGTCCCATAAAGAAATGCATGGCCGTTCGGGTGCAGCTGCGACGGAGCTATGTCTATGTACAGCAGAACATCCCGGAGAAATAAATTGAACGGAGGCACGCTGCCCATCCAACACATGAACTTGTTGCAGGTAGTGTACCCGACTGGGGGCAGATGAGGACGATCGTGTCTCGAAGGAACTAACATGTCGGCAAAAGGAATCCCATGAATGGAGCATATCCATCGTAGAGCAGCTTCGTTGATCTTCGAGGCTTCTGAATCGATCGGATTGTCTAGTAAGTTTGTTGCCTCCAGAGCATCAGGTGCCAAGTTATGAGCAGGAGAAGTCGACAGATTAGAAGTATCAACGGCTCCTTGCCTTGATGATGGCCCAGGCCTGTCGGATATAGTGGCGGAGCTAGATTTGCTCGACATCCCAAATAAATAACGAACCTGGCTAAGTGCTTGAGAGAACTATACTTAACAAAAACGTTGAACGTTAGAATTAGCAACACGAGTTTCCCCCCCCCCCACGTGGTGTGTGAACTAGTGCAAACAATTGTGTACAAGTAATAAGATTTCAAAGATATAAAAATGAGCTTCGAATCGTTGCCTTCGAAGACCGTCATCGCTGACCGTCTCAAAGAGCCCGCCTGGTGGTGGTAGCAGTTCCAGATCTAGAAAACATGTAATTTATGAAGTATCCGGCTTAAGTCTAGTTTGACATTTATAACTGTTCGGCATTTAAATGTTGTTCGGCAATTGCATTGTTCGTCCTAAGAATAGATCAGCATGTATGTTTGTTCGGTTAAGTCATTGTCAAGTGTTCAGCTAAAGGCCTTGTTCGGCTAAAGGCCTCGTTCGGTTAAGTCATTGTCCAGTTAAAGGTTCTGTTCGGCATTCAAAATGTTCGGCCTAAGTGCAATGTTCGATGTTGTTTTGCTCGGTCTAAGTTCTGTTCGGCAATTGTATTGTTCGGCCTAAACATGGTTCGGCATGTCAGTTGCTAAATATTTATGACGTTCGGCATTGATACGGTTCGGCGTCTAAGTGTGTTCGACAACCAGAGTTCGTTCGGCTAAGTTGTTGTTCGGCGTTCTAGCGTGTGTTCGACCTTAGTTTATTCAGACGAAATACTGTTCGGCAGCCTCTATCATTCGGCGCATGACAACATACGCCGAACCATAGCTATGCCATCCAACACCCTTACCACCTCCAACGTTTTCCTTCTCCTTCTTTTTTGACTTTGGTTCAGCGCGATGGAGCTAAATACAATAGCCACATGTGCAAACACCTCAAATCCTTCCTCCACGCCTCGCATTGTCGTTCGGCAATGAGGGCAACCTGCTCGAAAGCTTTCTACATGACAAACTTGACCATCTCATTTGAAACTTATTCGAGTTATACGAGGAGCAGTACCTAGATTGCAGTTAGGAGCTTAGGAAGGAATGTTCAAGTTGTAAATCTGTTCGACTAGAGAAGGTTAGAAATCTTGGAAGAGTGACAGAAATGAAAAGGTAAAGGAGAAGGGACGGGAAGGACCTGGTTATATAGAGGGAGGTAGAAGTTGAAAAGGCTATACCCGGTAGAACCGGTCAATACCAGAGTGATCGGCATCAAAACGAAGTACCGTTCGGCACTTGAGGGCTGTCCGGCTTCGAACGTACCGTTCGGCGTCCAAACCACGTTCGTCACGCACCTCCGTCACAAGCATGCTCGAGAAAGCATCATCAAGGAAAATTGAACCAGATTCAAAGCGCATCACGTTCGGCCACGCGATACACTTTGGGGGGCAAGTGTTTCCTGGAGATTTGACCAGGCAACTAGTGCTCGGCATTAGGTGACACTCGGCATCTCAGAGTGGCCGGCATCCAGGAGTGTTCGGCGGAGCGCACGGCATCCAGTGGGACTCAACATCTCAGAGTGGCCGGTGTCTAGGAGTACTCGGCGAAGTACACAGCATCCATAGTGTTCGGCATATAGAGCACTCGGCGTCAACCAATACTCGGCAACAAGAGTGCTCGGCATACAATACTGCTCGGCATACAAGAGTGCTCGGCATACAAGAGTGCTCGGCATACAAGAATGCTCGGCATACAAGAGCGCTCGGCATCAAGGAGAACTCGGCAACGAGAGCGCTCGGCATCAAGTTGAACCTGGCAACAAGAGTACTCGGCGTCCCAAGGTACTTGGCGTAGTACTCGGCAACGGGAGTACTCGGCATCCAGAAGACATTCAGCATGCACAACTACTCAAGGCAACAACGTCGTTCGGCCTGCATGCATTGTTCGTTCAAGGGCTTCAGATAGAGACACGTTCGGCCTCAACTGACAATCATCCTGCACTTCCCACACATCCAGCGTACCGTTCGGCATAGAAGGACTGTTCGGCATCAGAGCGTTCGGCATACCAGGATCGGCATGCAGCGACCACTGTACTGGGGCTAGAGTGTTCGGCCATCCAGCCCATTTGGGAAGTCCAGCCCATATTTGCCTATAAATAGAGGGGCAGGGTCACAGTGAAAGGGATCCTTTTTGGGAGAGAGAACACTAGGGAGACTCTGCCATTTTCGAGACTCATCTTCTCTACTTAAACAACTTCATTCAAGCATTTGATTCACGAATTGTATTTGTAATCAACTCTAAGGAAGATCAATAAAGTTCAACCTCAAAGTGGACGTAGGCAATTACGCTGAACCACTATAAATTTGGTGTTCTTACTTTCTGCAGTTAGATTAGCATTGTCTTCTCTGTTTAATTTACTTTCATCACTTAAATCTCTACACAATCTTTCTCTACGAGGTTAATGACCAATTTTGGTGCTAACATAATTAAAAATGGATTTAAAATAAGAAATTTGAGAATTTAAATCCTATTAATTTTGGAGAAATGTTGTTTGCACCAAAATTTGTAACAAGTACCCATGGATAGATTTACATAGAGAAGTGAAGAAAGTAAAATTAAAACTGAGGAATAGATTAAAATAATAGCAAATGGAAAGCAATAATAAAAAACACAGGGATTTATAGTGGTTCGGCATTGTAGTCCTACGTCCATTTTGAAGATTCACTTTATTGATCACTTATGAATCTGACCAAAAAGCAAGGAATAGAGAGAACTTGATTACAATAAAGATTAAAGTAACCAGCAGCGTAAAGATCCCTAAAATGAGCTATGGAGCCTGTATTTATAAGGGAAGATGATGAGATATTTCGCAAAGATTTTGGCAGAAGGCACTCTAGGTCCATAGGGGTCCACCATAATCATTGGTGGACTTAACTCGACAATCAGGAACGATCAGCTAAACCTTCACCAATCCTTTTTCTTGCTTCCAATTCTAGTGCGATCGTTTTTTAGGGGCCCCACATGCCTCTTGACTCTACTTCTGAAATATGGAATCATTCTGACTTATAGCTTGAGAGATATGGATCGATCTTTATTGAACTTGGATCATGCACTAAAATATGCCGATTTTTTTTTATGGCTTGGCATAATCAATCGCCAATAACGATCGACTAAACTCTATTTGCAACTTTATGACGTGCGATCATTTTTGCGAGCTTCGTACTTCATTCTGTAAACGCCCTAGAAGTTTCAAATGAATTGGCCTTGTGGATCTTGAGGTATTGATCGTCATCCGATGATTTGAACCGTTTTATGGATCGTTCTCGATTGATCCATGCAAATCCTTGCTTCGTCCTAACTCAAGCATATGAACTTCGATCGACTCCAAATTTGAAATAAAACTTCATAGGGCTAGGCCAGTCACTTCATGCTGATTGCACCTCAATGGGGATCCGATGCAAATCTCCTTGACCATCGTCTATAGTATTGTATGTAATTGATTCCCAAGCCAGATGACCATCCGTTCCTAGTCAAGTCGATGATATCACGGCCTTGCCAAAAGGAGGGATAACATTTACCCCCCAAAGTATATCTTGTATCATACATAACATGTTTTGAATCATCGCAAGCTTAAATCGTCTGAAAGAAACCCATCAAGTTCATCTAATAGTCGTTTTCCTTTCATTAAGTTGTTTTCTTGTCGAAGGCCGTATTTTTCGTATTCGTCGTGATGATTGGTCGATTTCCAATAGCATAAACATGGGATCACAACTTGTTGACAATCATCTTGTTTTGACTCTAGCAATTTCTAAGCTTCAGCAACTTAGCTTTTGTTTTCCTCTGGTCGACTCCAAGTGATTATTCAGTTTTCGTCAATTTCAAAAAATTAATTTTTGAAACATATGCCTGTACATATACGTGTATATACATGCCTCCCGATCATGATTACACGTTTACGAGTTGTCCAATTTAAGGAAATAATTTTCTATAAATAGTTTCCATCGGTCGTCTTTCTTTCATGCATGTTCTCTTCTCTTTTTTTTATTTTTTATATCCATAATCCTCCCTTTCTTAGAAAATAAATTTCAAATCGTTCATGATTATAAAACGATCGGCATATGCTAGGTTATGGAACGATCGACATATGGTTTGGATAAAGAATGATCGGTATAGAGCTTAGAGGGGATCGATTGGAATAAATCTTGGAGGTGGATTGATCAACATAAAGCTTAGAGGTGGATCGATCAACATAAAGCTTGGATGGGGATCGATCATCATATGACTTGGATATGGGATGATCGACATAATCTTTTGGATCGATAACGATCGGCATAGACCTTTCCTATATAAGCTTCGACACTTAGCCACATCATTTCGCTTACTTTGTATCGTCCCATTCTGAAGCAATGGGAAACGAGTCTCCTTTTCTTCTTCTTGTCGATCCAAACAACGATCCATCATCTCAAAAATTCGTCGCCTTCCTTCGGATTTTGCTTCGAATCGATTTTGAATCTTCCTCCTTTCCCAGATTTCAAACTTAGGTAGAATGAATCTCGAACTTGCTTTATAATTTTGAGAACGGTACTTTGAACTTCATTGGCGTTATGATAACTGATTCGTTTGGCTGATGTTTTTTGTCTTTTCCCATTCTTACGATTGTATTCATAGGAATGACATGACTTGTCCTGATAAGGGATGATCGAATTGTAGCCTTAGCTAATAGTTTGTTGAGGAAGATGGTGTAGTGGATATGAAGAAGTCGTATAATTAATCCTTCATGATCGTTCTTGGACGATTAGTGAAGCCCTGGGTCGTTGGAGCTTGAGTATTGCCTACAAATGATTGGCAACACTTTGGAGTTGGAGGCTCACAAGAACGATCAGTGGAAGTGGTTCTATGAATGATCGGATGGCGCTATCTAGGGAAACAATCAGCCTTGTTCACATTCATGAACGATTGGCCTTGTATGCAAATGAACTTTTTTCTTCTAAAAATGGAACTAAAATAAGCAAACTTGAACTTGGTGACGAGCTTTGACCTTGCATACTTGAACAAACATTAGGACTTGCATATGGTTTGCATACAATTCGAACTGCATATTTGGTAACAAATTGCCTTAGAATCATGACACAAACCATGCCTTTGACTATTATCTTGAAGCTCGTCAGTAAAATAGATTAAAAAAAACTTTTGTTAGTTGATGATAAATCACGAAACTCAAGCTGCATCGTTTTTTGATGACACACAGAAATAATTGAGATGGTCAGGAATGACGGTCTCTCCGATTAAACCTCGAAGACTCGTCGTCTTTTCTATCTTCAGTTTTTCACAACTTATTACTGTACTGTATAGCACTTACCGCACCATACTAGCACTCATTATACATTGGGGGATATGGGTTACTTTATCTAACCATGATTTTTACTAAGTTTAATAGAGATGGAATCTAGACATTCCAGGCGTCTTGTAGCTATGCCAACTGAATCATCTTCTCAACAAGATAACCTAAACTTAGAATCAATTTCGACAACTGAGTCCGATAGCCCACCATTCAGTCATCATTCGGAACAACCGAAAAGTCTAGGTCCTCAATTTGATCTCTTTGATATTGTTCCCATTTTTCGCCAAAGGTTATCGATCCTACTCTCGACACTCTAGAGGATGCGGTTATTCTGGAGAATCCTTATGATTCGTTAGCTTTAAAAATTAAGGAAGATGCTCTCTAAAGAATCTGCATAAGGCATTGAATTCCCAATGATGACATTTTGGTTCCGTCGTGAGATGATAGGGTCCACAGACCACAAGAAGGGTATACGGCGTGTAACAAGTTTATATGTTAGGCCGGATGCATCCCACCATTTAATTCATACACTTGGGAGATTCTTTATTATTTAAGGATAGCTCGAACACAGCTTCACCTACATGGCTATTCTCTCCTTAATTTTACTTATATGGTATTTATGGAGTTCCTGCATCATCCTCCCACCATTGAAGACATTCGATTTATTTTCACTTTCAAGCGTTGAACAGTGAGTCTCTCGTTTACATTTCTTCAATCGGCAAAGAGGTGCCATATTCTGACTGGCGCGTGGAACAAGTTAAGTGCCTTTAAAAGCGAATGGTTTTCTATTCGATGCTCGCTCGGTTTTGCTCGGCAATGACTGGAAAGACGTAAGTATTACCTACTACTTTCATGATAGCATGGAAAAGTGAATCCAGGTTGCATTCCTGATTGCGTTACTCCTTTGTAGGTGTCGTCACTCGGCCTAGCAGCAATATTTATGAAGTGGCGATCTCAATTCCGGTCATCCAAGGAGTTGCTTCGGGTCATCCAAGGATTTCCTTTGGGTCGGCTAAGGAATCACTTTAGGTCGGCATTTGATTGGCTACGGGTCGACATGGCTTCGAGTCGGCAATGGCATGGTTTTGAGTCGGCATAAGGAGTTACTTTGGGGGTCGGCATATTGCTTTAGGTCGGCATGCTACATGGGATTGGCAATGGTAGTAGCTTCGGGTTGGCTATGGGATGGACTTCGGGTCAGCTACAGGGGAGTCTTCGAGTCGGCATAAGGATTTCACTTGGGTTCGTCTATAGGAAGTAACTTCGGATCGACATAGTTCCAGCTTCGGGTTGGCATGTTAAACCTCGAGTCAGCAAAGAAGAAAGAGCTTGGGGTCGGCATTATCTTCACTTCGGGTCGGATGTAGGGGTCGCTTCGGGTCGGCAAAGGACGTACTTCGGGTCAGCATTGAGGAGGGGTTGGATTGGGTCGGCCTGGGCTAAAGGATGTGTTACTTCGGGTCGGCTACAAGTTTGCTTCGGACCTGCGTTGAGTTTTCTCTGGGTCGGTATGTCACTTGCTTCAAGTTGGCACACGAACTACTTTAGGTCAGCATAGATGGACGAGTTGGGCTTGACGGTCGCTATGGTGGGCCAGTGGATGTGAGGAGGACCTATAGCCGGAGTTTCACCTATAAATACAGCAGGTTTTGCTTCAAAAAAAGTATATTCACTCTATTTCTCTTCATCTTCGACGTAGACGCTACTCTGCCATTTTTATTCAAGAACCCCCTATTGTAACTGTAATCAAATTTTGATAATATAAAGGATTTTTCTGGAGTGGACGTAGGCCGGAGTTAGTCGAACCACTATAAATCTTGTCTTTTTTTTACTGCTTTCATTTTAATTTTGATTATTCTTCATATTATATTCTTTACATATACTCTGTAAGTGATCTGTGACTGGATATTGGTGCTTTCAGTTGTAATTGGGTGTTGGTGGCCAATTTTGACACCAACATTTTGGTGCTTTCACTGAGAAAGCTAGCACTCGGGGATTTGGAAGTTTGGATCTTGGATTTGAAAGCTTAGGAACTCAGATTCAGGAAGCTATGGCTAGACAATCAATAAGGAGACAGAGAATAGAGGGGAATCGTTATGAAGGAAGTCAGGAGGCTTCCTCATGAGATAATCAGACCTCAATCTTCATTACCACAGACGAGATGGAAATGATGATGGATGCTATGCACGAAAGGATGGTCAAAAGACAGGAGGATATGATGTAGAACTTATTCCGACAGATTGGAAAAGCTGGAATGCAAAACCAAGGGAATGGAGTTGTAGGGAATACTGGAAATGCAGATCAAGGAGTTGAAGCAGTAGGAATAGAGGAAGTCCAAAATCAGAACCAATGAAATGACAGCATGCGGGGTAGAGTGGAGCCATCTGGAGCAGCCCCTGAACTCGAGGGCATGCCTCCGGATCATATTAGCTCGGTTCCAAGCAGGATACTAGGCAGTGCTATGCAATTTGGCGTTGATCGAGATATGGATGCTCATCCAGAAGGGCAGGTTTTAGGATTCCCTCATGGACTCGGAGGGAAGGTTAGAGGCAATGGGCAAAGATTACCACTTGATGATAATGATAGGTTGGCGGGAATGATTAGACGGTCTATGAGAGGAGAACTGGTAAATAGAGATTTGGAGGATGTGAATAGGAGCCCCTTTGTTCCTACGATTAGGCAATCTAGGAATCCACCAGAATTCAAACTACCAACGCTGGAGACATATAATGGAAGGTCGGATTCCGTTGTTCATCTAACAAGGTGTATGACGAATATGGAAGTACTAGGGGCATTGGAGGAGGTCATGGCATGGTGCTTCCCTTTGTATTTGACAGATATAGCGGCACTTTGGTTCAGACAACTGGAAAGCGGCTCTATTGGTACGTGGAAAGAATTGATCGAAAGGTTTATGAGCTAGTTTAGAGTTCACATCTCGAGACCCAAGAATGTGATGAGCTTGGCGACACTGAAGCAGACCAGAGAGTCTTTGAGCAGTTTTCTAACATGGTTTAATGCTGCGACAGCATCGGTGGAGTGTCCGGATCCATCCATGGTTTTGATGGCAGCTACGTATGGCATTGCTGATGGCTTGAAGTTCAAGGATTTGCTAGCACGAGATCCACTATGGATTTAGGAGTGTTTTACCATGAAGCAGAAAGGTTCCTGCGTCAGGAAGACGCATGAGCAAACAAATAGGAGATGAATGCCGTGAAAACTGGAGGATCATTAGGAGATGTAAACAAGAACAATAAAGGCAAACGGAAAATGAATGACGGTGGTAATATCTCGAAAAGCCAATAGAGGGAACCGAAATTCTCCTTTTACATGGATTTGACTGAAAATTTGGAAAGATTCTATTTGGATACTCGAGGACGCCTCTAGTATCGAAAGACAACAAAAAAGGAACCCTCTGAATACGAGCGAGCATCAGGAAAGCATTGCCTATTCTATGAGATGGATGGGCACAACGCGAATGACTGCAGGAATTTGAAGGATGTCATTGAGGAACATGTGAGGAATAGTCATTTGCAACAATACATAAGAAATCAGGCTGTGATAGTGGAACAGGAGAAGCCACCGCCAACCTCAAACAAAGATGGAACTAGATCAAGGCATCGTCATCAGCTTATTATTAGCTAATTGGATTTATGGCATGGAATAAGTAATAAACCCCAAAGTAATGGAGCTATGTCACTTACACATGTACGGGATCGAGGAAGATCCTTAGGCATGCTCTGAGATGACGATGAACCGCTCGGGTTTATGAAATCTTGTTTTTTCTGTTTACTGCAAACTTTGGTTTTTCTGGTGCTACATATATTTTGTTTTCTTGGTTGTATGGACTTTTATTTTATCAATTGAACTCTAGAATGATTGGGTTTGGATTAATGTAATAAATAACACAGGTCCCGGTTACGGCCCCGACTAGAGAGATGAGGCAATAACCGCGAGTTACGAGTCCCTTCGCCGGAGAGCGATAGGATGGGGTCGAACACAGATAAGTCGTCGATTGGGGATCGATCGAGGCTGGAGTAGAACACCCCATTGCTTAAGTCCTCGACCAGAGAGTCGAGGCCAGAGAAGGATATTCACGGATTAAGTCCTCGATCGGAGAGTCGAGGCCGGAGAAGGATATTCATGGATTAAGTTCTCCGTTGGGGATCAAAGCCAGAGTAGGATACACTATGGATTAAGTCCCCGACCAAAGAGCCAAGGCCGGAGTAGGATATTCACGGATCAAGTCCTCAGTTGGGGAACGAGGCCGGAGTAGGATACCCCATGGATTAAGTCCTTGACCGAAGAGTCGAGGCCAAAGAAGATAAGTCCTCGACTGGAGAGTCGAGGCCGGAGTAGGACAAAATGACCCGTAGAGGTCTAAGGATTCGGATAAGGACCCGGAGAGGTCCCAGATTTGGATAAGGACCCAAAGAGGTCCTGGATTTGGATATAGACCCGACAAGGTCCTAGATTTGGATTACAGGACCCGAAGTGGTCCCGGACTTGTTCGGAGAGACCGTGGATTCGGTTAATGGATTTGGAATGGATTCAGAATTGGATATCGACTTGGAAAAGTCACGAATTTCGCTAACGATCCGGAGAGATCAAGGAATTGGATTGGTAATGGATTGGACTCTAGGTTGGATGATATGATGACTAATGGATTATGGGCTTTGGATTTTGGACTTATGGCAATTTAAAACATGTCGTCCAATAGCAAGGCATGTTTTGGGGTCAAATGTTAACCACCTTTTGGCAAAGCCATATACAGGCGGATTTAACTCAATAGACTGCACGGTTGTCGAGGCTGGAATATTATGGATTTGGTTCAAATGGATGGATGGATGATCAATTACGGATAATAAATATGAATATGAAGCCAGGATTGAGCATAGTCGATGGATGAACGATGCAAGGTACTTGGAATATGGATTTTGGAAACGGTCGAGTTGCTTCGGGTCATCCAAGGAGTTGCTTTGGGTCATCCAAGGATTTTCTTCGGGTCAACTAAGGAATCACTTTGGGTCGGCATTTAATTTGCTTCGAGTCAGCATTGCTTCGGGTCAGCAATGGCATGTCTTTGGGTCGACAAAAGGAGTTACTTCAGGGTTGGCATATTGCTTCGAGTCGGCATGCTACTTTGGGTCGGCAATGGTAGTTGCTTCGGGTCGGCTATGGGATGGACATCAGGTCAGCTATAGGGTGACTTTGGATCGGCATAAGGACTTCACTTGGGGTCGGTCACAGGAAGTAACTTCGGGTCGGCATAGCTCCAGCTTCGGGTCGGCATGTTCAACCTCGGGTCGACAAAGAAGAAGGAGCTTGGGCCTGACATTGTCTTCACTTCGGGTCGAATATAGGGGTCACTTTGGGTCGACAAAGGAGGTACTTCGGGTCGGCATTGAGGAGGGATTGGATTGGGTCGGCCTAGGCTAAAGGATGTGTTACTTTGGGTCGGCTACAAGTTTGTTTTGGACCTGTGTTGAGTTTTCTCCAGGTCAGCATGTCGCTTGCTTCTGGTCGGCACACGAACTACTTTAGGTTGGCATTGATGGACGAGTTGGGTCGACGGTTGCTATGGTGGGCCAGAGGAGGTGAGGAGGCCATATAGCTGGAGTTTCACCTATAAATACAGCAGGTTTGGCTTCAAAAAAAGGATATTCACTCGGTTTCTCTTCATCTTCTACGTAGACACTACTCTGCCATTTTTATTCAAGAATTCCCAATTGTAACTGTAATCAAATTTTGATAATATAAAGGATTTTTCTGGAGTGGACGTAGCCGGAGTTAGCCGAACCACTATAAATCTTGTCTTTTTTAACTACTTTCATTTTAATTTTGATTATGCTTTATATTATTTTCTCTATATATACACTGTAAGTGATCTGTGACTAGATATTGGTGCTTTCACTTATAATTGGGTGTTGGTGGACAATTTTAACACAAACACAATCCAAGCTGCTGATGGCTCCTAAAGTTGTCCTCTTCCCAGGCGTCAAAGCGTTTGAGTTTACCACTTGACTCTTTGTCTAATCTACCAATTCCACATGATCTTGATGCTCTACACTTTACTGATGTGAGCATCCAGGGGTCGGTATCTCCTACCAGGATTGGCACTGAGATTCCTACTTCTAGAGGAGAAGTTACACCAATGAGCAAGCTCTTGCAATTGGTTTGTCAAGGGGTTACATAAGAACACTTACACACACTTACACCCCTCAACATTAAATTATGCTTGACGTTATGCCCTTTAACGCTTAAAGTTGACCGATTTCTATTTTTCTTTGCAGAAACGATGGTGAGGAAGAGAAACATGTTTGATTCCTTCTAGGATATACACCTCCAACCATCAAGTTCAACCATGGCACTCGAGATTATTACGGTTCCAGCTATTGCCCCAGCCGGGACCGGAGTCATCAAGATAAAGGTGATAGGGATAAGCCACCCATAGACAAACATCGATCAACATCGAGATCTCCTCCTTCAAAGGGTCTCGAAAAGCCAGCTGATCGCAGGGACCTGCCTATCGTTCCCTTTTAAGGTCCTTCTATTACTTACCTCGGCCTTTAGTTCTATCTCATACTCAGCAGCTGAGCGATCGTCGTTGCCAAAGAGAACAAGCTGCTTTCCATAGGCCCGGCAAAGAAAGTACCGAAGTTGAAGCTACTACTGGAGATTCCACCATCAATCCAACTGCTCGTATGGCATAGCTCCGCGAAGAATTTCCTAAGATATTTTTTAAAGGGTTCTATTTTCTTCCTAACTTGAAATGGGTTCCTGACCATGTTCCAAAGATGACCATCGACTGTGTTACTGACATCCTTATGCAGTATCGTGAATGGATGAAGGCAGCAGAAAAAATGTCGAAAGTTTCCTTCGCGCGTGGTGGAGATTGAAAAGGTAAGACATAAAGTAGCTTAAGGTAAAAGAATCATTCACTTTGACAACGAGCTAGAAACCTCTAGAACTTGCTTAGAGAAAGCCGAAAGAAAAGCTAATGCTGCCATGAAATCCATGGAAGAGATGAAATCCAGCCATCTTGATATGGTTCAAGTGTTGCATCATTAAAATATGGAGATAACACACGAGCAACATACAGTCGGAATAATGAAACCATAACCTTGAAGGAGATAGTGGATCTCAAAGCCAAGCTTGAGTATGCAAATAAAGAAAAGAAGATGCCTAGAAGATTGCTCAAGATGCTTGCGATGAGCTGGTAAACGTCAGATTTGAGAGAGACATGGCTGTCGAAAGGGCCAAAAATGTCAATGCACTTATTCAAGGTGAAACGGAAGCTACCAAGGACAAAGTCAAGGAGGAGATAATGAATGAGCTTGACCTGCTTTTCATTCTTTATAATGGTAATGTTCTCAAGCATAGGAATTTGAAATGGCTTGGTAAAGACTATCCCTATCAACTCTGGCGCACATAGGAATTTCTCGTTGCGAAAGAGAAAAACTTCTTAACTCATAGGATATCGATCTATCTAGACTTAAAAATGAAATGCTATTGGGCAACGAACCCAAAACATTGCACGATATTCAGCTTTCACTCCAGAAATAGTTTGTTGTTGCTTCTTCACATGAAGTGGGTGAAGGATCCGGGTCGACGCAACACGATATTTCAATTGAATTAACCCAGGCACCTAGGTCATCTCTAGCTCTACAGCAGGCTCTTCGACCATCGCTGTGTATGATCCAGACAAGCCATAACTTTTCCCAATTCCCGAGCACAATTTTGAGAATGCTTCGGCTCAACCTGGAAGTCATACCGAGGAAGGTATTCCATTGACTTTTCCCATCTTTCACAAAGTTTAGGTGTTATCAGTTGACATTTCTAATCTTTTTGCCTATTTTTTCCTCAACTTTGAATCCATCAGGTGTTGCTCCACTCCCCTACAAGAGCCTCGGTTGGAGTCGCAAGCGGCTGTGACAAAATCCATTTAAGTTACAACTTCGGCCGCCACTCAAGATGCTCAAGAAGAAGCCTTTGTTATTGATGACCAATTCATGGAGGCGTTATTCAAGGAGGGAAGTGACCCACACAATGAAATTCCTTTTGACGAAGATGTTGTGATTACTGGTTCATCCGACCTCACTGGTGAGCTTAGTATGAAAGAGTGGGTTGAGAGAGAAGAACTTTGAAAAAGGAGGTAAAGGGTGAGCCTATTGGTTCGATCTCTAATGAACTAATTCATGTCCCACTACTGATGATCCCTCTGGCGGAACAATTCCCAGGGATGACATCCTCCTTTCTTCTTGTGTTGAGAGCGCCTCCATCCCTCCTGCTTCCAAAGATGATACCACCTCGATTCACACAACTGAGGATACTTCTTCAAAGAAAAGCCGAGGCGACAAAGGGTCGAAGAGAGGATCGAGCTGTAGTTCGAAAGGAGCCACTCCAAGGAAGCAAAGGAAAGATAGAAATCCCAAGAAATAATCTTTGGATTAGGACGGCATGTAAATAACTTAGATGGTTACTTTTCCTTTTTGTTGGTTTTTGTTGTTTGGGCATGGTCCTACACTTTTGTCTTGCAGTTTGGATAAACTTGTATAATATACATAAAGTTTAGTGTAAATAATAATTCTTTTATTCATCTGTATAATTCTTGTATTCACTTGTTCAAATGTTCGAGCTGTCACATTTTTTATTTTATGTACCTATGATACATTGCTCGTTGTATCAGATATTGATTTGATTCATCCATCCCAAGGCCTTCTTGAGGTCATGACCTCGAGTCATATCAAACACTAGGCTCGGGCCTTAGTGTTACGCTGTCTAATTCAATAGTTTTTTGAGTAACTATACTCCTTCCTCGGTTTTGGTTTAGGAGGGTCAGATGTAGGACAGTCGAAATACATCCTTAGCGAGTTTATACTCTTCCCATCAGTTTCTCGCCAGAGTTTGTGGAATAGTGAACGTTTGAACTCCACTCATTTATTCATTCATGTTTGTATCCATACTTTAGGGATAAGATTTAGTTGGTGGGCGGTCAAATCGCGCCCAATCTGTGCTTAAACTCTAGTCCGTACTCTGGGGACTTAGAGCTGTTCCGCGGGTGGTCGGTTCACACCCGATTTATGTTTATACTACAACCCGCACTTCGAGGACTTAGAGTCCTTTCGTGCATGGTTGGTTCACACTCGATTTATGTTTGTACTCCAATCCACACTCCGGGGACTTAGAGTTATTTCGTCGGTAGTCGGTTCACACTCGACTTATATTTATACTCCAATCCACAATTTAGGGATGTAGAGTTATTTGGTAGGTGGAAAATTCACACTTGATTTATGTTTATATCCAATCCACACTCTGGAGACTTAGAGTTATTTCGGAGAGCAGTCATATCGCACGCCCTCGGTTGATTGATTTTCCCCCCAGGGTCTGGGGTTTGGTCCAACGAGAGATTGGTCGTATCATGGTCGCTCTAATTTTATCTTAGTTCCATATTTGGTAGGAGTTATTCGATCATCAGATCGTCGGACACATTTGTTCCTTATTATGTATCCCATCCTTTGGATTGTGAATGAGAGTTGTTAAATGAACAAGTAAATTGAGCTCATCTTGTTTAATCCCATTGGGAGTTAGCATGATTGATTGATTTCAAACCCTGGAGCATGTTCATACATATCAACATCAATCAATTTCGCTATGTAATTAGCATATGATGCAACAACAAACATAAATATAAAGGAAGCCTGAAACTATATTCACTAAATGGAAAGGAATAGCATAAACTGTCTTATTCGGAAAATCGAATGCTAAAGCAAGTTCTGAAAGTAAATACAACCAAAATATAAAAGAAATAAACTAAGTGAAATAGCATCGTAAATGTTCACTATTCCACGCTCTTGGAAGTATGATGCCATCGACAGGCGCTAGCTTGAAAGTTCTTTCGCCAAGCCTCAAATCGATGACATATGGTCCTTCCCAGATTGGATTCATCTACGATGGGGGTAGGAAAAACCCATTTTAGGACGAGATTGCCAATTTCGAAGGTCCTCGGTCGAAATTTAGTGTTGTAATACTGGGTGACTCAATATTGATGTACAACTTCCCTCAGATCGGCTTCTTCGCGCTTCTCATCTATAAATTTAAGAGACTCCAAGAGGAAATCTTTGTTTTTTGGATCGTAGTAAGTTATTCGATGAGAAGGAACTTCGAGCTTAACAGGAATAACGGCTTCGGAACCGTAAGTGAGGGTGAATAAAGTATGGCCATTCGCGGACTTGTGGGTGGTTCTGTAGGCCCACATTATTGTAGGGAGTTCGTCAACCCACAGGCCTCTAGCCTTCTCCAAACGCTTCTTCAGAATTGACTTTATGATCTTATTTACAGCTTCAACCTGTCCATTTTTCTGAGGGTGAGCAACCTCTGTGAACCTCTTTTCAACAGGATATCTTCGACAAAAGTCTTTGAATTCAACAATGTCAAATTGAATCCCATTATCTGTTATAATAGTTCGGGGAAGACCGAAGAGGCATATGATATTTCAGACAATACAGTTAATTACTTTCTTGGTTGGCATCGTGGCTAAAGGTTCTGCTTCAACCCATTTGGTGAAGTAATCAACTACAAGGATAGCATATTTTGCATCACCTTTAGAGATCAGTAAGCAACCGATAATGTCTATACCCCACATGGCAGATAGCCATAAGCTGGCCCTTTGCATGATTTCTATTGGCTGAAGTAACATCCTCCACTTGGAGGTCCAAAACTAACAGCTCCAGATGCTGCAGTCATCCATAGTTATTAATCCTTAGCAACCAAATATGGTAATGTTTGATACATTGATATCACATAAACATATAGGTGTGGAAAATTTTTCAAATCATTAAACAATTTTCACATTCCATTTCAAACATTTTCAAATTCATTACATAATCCCAGATTCGAGAAACATGTTCAGAGAAAATATAACTATTATAACATACGCTAAGAGCGACATACAAAGATGCCCTCTTAGATGATCAGAGTATGTATATATATACATATATAGACAATTAAACAACTTTGCCTTTACATCAAAACACAGTGGAATCAAAATAGAAAAGATCTCCTATTAGCTAGCTTGTAAAAGTGCTACTAAGGATCGTAATATGAAATAGTAACTAAGTTATCTACTAGTGCGGAATAAAATATAAAAGTAAAGTAAATGACACCAAGGATTTTTATACTGGTTCAAACTTTCCATTCTACATCTACTCCTGGACTTCTTATGAAATTTAATTAACATCCCTCACTTAACCCGAAGGTTAGGTACTACACCATCCGAGCAACCGAACATAACTTCTACCGCCTAGACAACTGAATAGGACTTCTACCGCCTGAGCAACCGAACAGGACTTCAACGATACAAAGAATTTTCTTAACTGATTGTGCTCTTTTAAAAAGCATGGATAAGTATTTAGAGTACACCATTCATATAATCTTCTCCTTTGTGGTATATATTGTGATTCGTGAAGATTGAAAGTTAATTTAATCACAAACAAATTTGTGCTTGAATGTGCAAGTGATTGGAACGAGATTTGAAAGAAAATGGTAGAATGTTTAGATAACAAGTATAAGAGAATAGAATAAGAAAATCAGGTAATTGAAACAAATGAATTGAAGGCTATATACAGTGTTTAAGTGATGTAATTCTTCGTGAAAAGTTACGACCAAAAGATACGGAAACATCTCTTGAAACAGGGGTAGTTTCTATTTGATGAATGGAAGTGACCGTTCAGAAAATAGCCATTATGCATTTTCAGTCGACTGAACAATAGATTTCAGTCTATTAAAATTTAAAAAAATTCGAATTAAAAAGAGTTATATCAAAAAGACTTACATTTCAGTCAACCGAGTAGGGCAGTTCAGTCGACTGAACATTCAAATGCACTATGCATGTGCACAAATATTCAGTCGATTGAATTGCCTAATTCAATCGGCTGAACTGCCTTATTTCTTCCATATTGAAAGTTCTTTTAAAAATTTTGTGAGCGTGAACTTGAAAAAAATGTAAGTACTTATGTGTAATATGATTTGAAAACAATTTTAAGTACTTATGTGTGTGCATATACCACCTAGGAGAGATTTTAACAGAAATCAACTACTAGACTAGACTATAAACAAACCATAAAAAATTATTGAAACTTCTACCTGAATTCTTGGTCTGTAATCTATTATCGAGTAGAATATCATCTTCTCCTATAAATATGGTTAGTTCACATAATATTTACTTATACAGTTGTCATGATCAAAACATCAAAATACAAAGTTCTAACATTCTCCCCCTTTTTGATGATGACAACCATGTAAGGTTTAAAATTTATAAAAGTGATTTTTACTCCCCTTGAATGAATATTCCACTTATCGAAGAATTTCTCCCCCTTTGTCATAAAAAAAGGAATAAATAGATAGTATGAGAAATATATATAAGCATAGAAACATCCATAAATTAGAGGAAAAATGAGCATCACAGATAAACATGTTTCAAAATACCAAAACAACAACATCATAGATAAAATGAGCAACGTCACATAATAATATCAAACAACATGAAATAATGTCTTAAAAATAAGATGGGCATAAGCTACGATAAAAAACTAGACCTCCTCACTCTCCGAAGCTTCTTCCTCCTCTTCTTCGTCGGAAGTGGACCATGTAAAAGGAGCAAGATTCTTGACAATACCGATGAAGGTGGAGCCGGTACATGATATTTTCTCCCATTTTTTGTTTAAGAAACCTTTGATGGAATTAAGTTTCTTATTTGTTTTGATGACATTCTTCTCGACGGTGTCCAATGGTCGTCCGAGCTTACTTTGGTTGCGGGAGAGTATGACAAGTGCTTGCTTCAGATTGAATCACCGTGAAGCTCATGGATTTCATCGTCTTCCTCTTCTTCCATTTGATGGGAGGTTGTGTTGAAGAAGAGGCAATGTTTGTATCCGGGGGTCGTGGAATTCCTTGTTTTTTATTAGCCGCCCATTGTTGAATGCTTATGATTTCTTGAGCTTGCGGGCGTTTAGGAAGGTTCATAAGACTTAGAATCTTGAAATTTAATTTTCCAATAGTTATGAAATCGGCATCGAGGAAGGTGACTCCAAAATTATGAGGAATACGCATTATATAAGCTTAATAGAAAATTACCTTATAGTTCCGCTTATGGTTGACGTTGAGGAATTCATCCAAGATAACATTAGCCCAATTTACCCTTTGAGAAGAGTAAATGTAACAACCCGCATACTTTACGATTATATATTTAAATAATTTATTTAAATATAGCATCGTTTGTTGAATCTAAAGTCCAAAATGTGACTTTTGTGAACAGTCGAATCAGGATTCGAGACCACTTCCATTGAGTTCAAAACGACGTTTACAACTTGTTTAAGTATAAACATTGATATGTTTGGAGTTGATTAGGATTTTGGTATTTTTATTTAGGCTTTGGGCTGTGTTCTAGCCCACTAATCCAACAAGATAACCCAAACTCCTCTACCAAATACCCTAACTCCTCTCCACTTCGTTCATTCCACTCCTAATTTCCTAACACTCAATCAAAAGGAAAAACGGGGGAAAAGAGGGGAAATCAAAATTCCTACGCCCTAGATTCTTAGGAAATTCAAATTCAAGTTCTAAAATCAAAGAGAATCTTAGGTAAGCATCCTCTTCATCTTCTCCATCTCAATTCCTCTTCAGTTCTTGATTTTTCCTATAACCTAACTTAGGAAAATCTTTGCATGAAGTAATAGGTTGAAGTTCTTTGAGGTGTAGTTGAAGAGAAATCAATCCTAGCTTGTTTTAGAGCTTGTCTTTTCTATTTTGGGTTTAAAGGTGAGTTCTTGAAGTCACATCTATGTCAATAGCTTTCATTGTTGTTAGGTATGAATTCCTAACATCTATTTCATGTTCAATTGCTTTTGAATTGAATTGGTTTGGTGAATTTTCCAATTTTGGTATTTTGAAGTCAAAATCTATGAAAATCCTACTATGGATGTTTGCACATGTTGTTTGGAGTGTATTGAAGAGCCTATAGGGTTGGGTTGTCATTTGGCATAAATCCCTAGCCACCATCGCTCATTCGATCGCATCCGAGTTGATTTGGCCATCAATGGCCTAAGTTAATTTTGCCCTGAGCTTCAGCTCAGACGTCTGGGAAAACAGTCAAACGTCTAGTGCATAGGAATAAAAATTCCATACCTTCAGCTCAGGCGTCTGAGGTTATTCCTAGACATCTGAGCGATCTGGAAGAAATTTCCAGACCTTCAGCTCAGATGTCTGGGAAAACCACCAAACATCTGGCGCTGTTAAATTCAGCCAATTTGCCTATTTTTTAATGTGGGTTTCCATTTTATCGATTTTTGTTGATCCGGTTAGTTGTTGTCATTTATTATCGACTTTGATGACTTCTTTTCTGGATTTTTGGGAATATCCATTTGATGGATTTGATATCGATTTTCATGGTTTTAATTCATATCGTCGAATGTGAATTTTTGGTGATAGACTGTTTTTACAATCGTTTCGATGATTTGTCACTTTAAAATACAAATGTTTCTATACATGTAGTAAATACTCAAACTCTTTCACAAAAATGATTTCAACATTACTTTTAATACAAAGCTCATTTTTAAAACCGTTTTCTAATCTATTAGTATATACAAACCTTTACCTCATTCACACAAGAAATCCAATTAAATGACTTAGCAAAACAAGTGGTATGAAACGCTTTCGTTTACTTCGTCGGTTAATTCTTAGACTTGTTCGATTGAAATCTTGTGACAATTTTCGAGTGGAAATCTCAATTTGTTCGTAAATATTTAAGTTAAGCCAGTGGTTATGGGACATGAAGCTAAACTCATCTATTTACTAGCTTGATGTAATTTACACTTATTGATCTATGGCGATCATTTTGAGGTTTAGACTAGCGATAAGCAATGTCTCATTGTCCGTGTGGGGTAGTGTACCCCGTTCTGTTGAGCTTCTTCTCATATTTTTTAGGTTAGCTACCTATGGGTTTTAGGAAGTTCGGTTCATCGGGTGTATCGTTGTGCTACGTCGTTGTTTCGGCTTATTTGAGTTTCAGGTTCCTCGGGCGTATCGTTGTACTACGTCGTTGCACTGACTTTATGGGTTAGCGACTCATGGGATAGCGTCCTGTTTGTGATACACGTGTTGGTGAGTTTTCATGCTCCCGTTTTTGATAGGCCTTCCCTTTTTTATTTTTTCTAGATTTCTAATTATTGATTTATAGAATTTGTGTTTCACCAATTTTTTTGATTTGCAATGATAAGCTCTATCAATATTTTTGATTTGGTGAATAAGCTAAATAATATGACATTCTTTTTGGTGTTTGAGAAAACTTGAGATATTGTATGATTTTTGTTGTTATAATATATATTTGTCATATCTTTTATCCTATCTCATCTTATATGATAATTATAGCTAGACTGATCCGTTTTTTATATTTCTTCTTAAATAATACTCGAGTCAGACCAAGGTGCTTTAGGTTTGACTTCTTAGCAGGGACTAGCTTTTGACTTTTGGCTAACTATTTTAGCTTAGTAGTTTTTTTGTTTTTTATACATTAGAGATAGGGACTCCTTGATGTATACATATTATTTTGTCTAGCACTTGTACCTATTCTTTTGTGATGTAGTGGATCTTGTATGACCACTACTTTGATGTACACTTCTATGTGATTATATTCATATCTGTTTTCGCCTTAGTGATATGAATATATATGACTGATTTATGTTATGCTTATTTTATATTTGTTTTCGAAGGCCATATAGCCACTGTGTAGTACCTTTGAGTTTGTAATTGATATGTTAGATTTCCTCTTGAAATGAAATGCACATACTATTTGACATATCGGTACTCGCACAACGTAATTACACAGATGGTCAGTCCTCAACAGCCTTATTCTTCATACTAATTGACGGCATTACCCAGTAGTGTCCTTGGTTAGTGTGAGTATAGCAGTGGGGCGTTACAGCTTGGTATCAGAGCCATACTTTGGAACAATGTAGAATAATCTAGCAAGAATCATTGCCCTAAGTCTCTCTTAGGGATCGTGCCTTAGGATTTAATTCGAGTATTAGGACCCGTTCTATCCTATTTCCTTTTATGATGCCTTGTTTATCATCTAGTTTATTTGAATTCATTCCGAGAATAACCTTTTTCCTCTTCTTTCTTTCTTTCTTAAAGAAGAGAAATGGTTAGACCTGGCCATCTTAGCGTTGGTCAATCCAGTGCTACTCCTCAGGATGGCATATTCATGTCTGCCCAATAGCTTTTGGATCTTGTAAAGAATGCCCAAGCTGTTGGACCCATTCCTGAGCCTACTAATCCTAAATTCAGGTTTGCACGCTTGTGCAGTAATTATACCAATTTGGGTGGAAGGCCATTCAATGGTTCCGAAAGCGTTATAGAAGTCCAAGCTTGGCTTAGAACATGCGGTCGCATCTTTTCTCGCATGAATCTTGTGGACCTATATTGAGTCCAAGTGGCTTCTAGCATGCTCCAGGAGAGAGCATTAGATTGGTATGAGCTTTTAGTTTCGAAAATTGTTGAAGCGGATCTTACTTGGGAGCAATTCCAGGAAAGGTTCGAGTTGAAGTTTGTGCCGGAAACTGAAAAAGTAACTTTAGCTCGACGCTTTATTAACCTTATTCAAGGTGAATCTTCTGTGACAGATTATGTCGCATTATTTGAATCCCTCTCTAAAAATGGGGTCGAGTATATTAATACCCCATTGAAGAAAAATCAGAGTATCTATGGGTTGAATAAGAATCTCAAAAAGGCTTTACTTCTAAAACTAGAAGTTTCTTTTGATCAGCTTGTAGATATCGCTCTTCGACTTGAAGAGGCAGATAAAGAAAGTGATGGTGATGTTGGGGGTGCCAAACAGAACTTCAACAACAACAAGAAGAGGCAACATGACATGAAGTTCAAAGGGCCTAATCCTAACAAGAAAGGGAAGTAAGCAACTTCGGTAGCAAATACTCCTACCTCTAATCGTGGAGAATGCTACAATTGTGGATCTAAGGACCACTATGCAAATAGGTGTCTGAACCCCTTTATTGTCGCTATTGCAAAAGTTCGGGTCATCTTATATCTTCATGTCCCAAACTTCAAAGCAAGAAAGAGGGAAAGCTATATGTTGGGCAAGCTCCTGGTAACACTTCTCTTGGTCAAGATACTTCTCATTCTGTCCTTGATGGCATTATTATGTTTCATGATCATCCTATTCAAGTTCTTTTTGATACGGGTGCATCTCCCTCTTTTATATCAAAAGAACTTGTTGATACTTTTTCTTTAAATGTTATGGGCTTGATGACTTCATTAAAAATTGTGAATCCGGTTGGTGGATCCGTAATACTCATTTTATTTTGTAAGGATGTTGAGATTATTTTACGTGATTATGTTTTCCGTGCCGATTTGCATGTTATGCGTTACTTAGGTTTCGGAATGATTTTGGAAATGGATTGGCTTAATCGTTATGAAGCCCACATCCTATGTCCCGAGAGGACTATCCGTCTTCGACATCCTCAATCTGTTAAGCAGATTTCTATTGCTCTTAAAGATTCAGATTCCAATTCGGTAGCATCCTTATATTCTCTAAATCCGCATGATGACGATAATGATGATGAGGAAGATGTCATTTCCCTCATTCACGTTGTTTGTGAATTTCCCAATATATTTGAGCCCATTTTAAGATTACCACCTAAGCGACCAATTAAGTTCAGAATTAATCTAATCTATGGAGCTCTACCTATCACTCGTCCTCCTTATTGTATGTCTAATAAGGAAAACGAGGAGATGCGTAAACAATTATCCAAATTGGAAGCAAAACAGTTTATTCGTTCTAGTTCCTCTCCTTGGGGAGCTTTAGCTATTCTTGTGAAGAAATCCAATGGTAGACTTAGGCTTTGTGTTGACTACCGCAAGCTTAATGATCTCACCATCAAGAATAAATATCCCTTGCCTTGGATTGATGATCTATTCGATCAACTTAGCGGTGTTAGAGTCTTTTCATAGTTAGACTTAGCAACTAGTTTTCATCGGCTTCGTATTGCAAAGGATAGCATTCCTTTGACATCGTTCCATACTCATTATGGATCTTATGAATGATTGGTTATGCCATTTGGTTTAACGAATGCTCCTGCTTATTTCGTTGACCTTATGAACCGAATTTCAAAGACTTCCTCGATCGATTTGTTCTCATCTTTATCGATGATATTCTTGTTTATTCTAAAACTGAGGAAGAGCATGAAAAACATCTTCGAATTGTGTTGGAAACCCTTAGGAGCAATCAATTGAAAGAAATTTTTTTCTAAGTGCCACTTTTGGCAATCCCGTGTAAAATTTTTAGGACATATTATTTCTGAATCCGGAATTTTCGTGGGTCCTTCAATGATTGAGGCGATTCAAAATTGGAAGAGAATGGAAAGTGTGACGGAAATTCGTTGCTTTCTTGGATTGGCGAGCTATTACCATCGGTTCATAAAAGACTTTTCTAAAATTTCTGTACCTCTTACTAGTTTGATAAATAAGGGAGAAAAGTACATTTGGCCAGACAATTGTGAAGCTGCTTTTCAGAAATTAAAAGAACTCCTTTCCGATGCTCCTATTCTTGTGATTCCCAAAGGGAACCAAGACTTGATTGTTTATACCGATGCTAGTCTTGTTGGTTTGGGAGCCGATCTCATGCAAAGGGAACTTGTTATCGCTTATGTTTCTAGACAATTAAAGTCTTCCAAGACTAGATATGCCACTCATGATTTAGAGCTCACGACTATTGTTTTCGCTCTTAGAATTTGGCGTCATTATCTTTTGGGAGAGAAATTTGTTTTCTACACCGATCATTAATCTTTGAAGTATTTATTTTCTCAAAAGGAACTTAATTTGCGTCAACAATGTTGGCTCGAATTCCTTGCATCTTATGATCTTGATATTCTCTATACTCCCGGAAAGGGAAATCGTGTTGCTGATGCCCTTAGCCGAAAGCAACAAGCAGTTGTTTCCATGATGATCTCCGAATCGAATGATCTCAAGACTTTGTCCACTTGTGAGATTCAAGATCGTGAATCCGATTCATGTTCATCTCTTGTTTTATGTAGCATTGAGGCTTATCCATCCCTTTTAGACCGCATCCCTGAAGCTCAAAAGCAAGATCCCGAATTGGCTCTTCTTAGCCAAAGTTATAGGGATAAAAATAGTATTGATAGTATGAAAGACTTTGAAATCGATGCTCGTGGTGGCATTCGAAAATTTGGTAGACTGATTGTGCCGAATATTAGTGATCTTCGTAAAGCCATTTTAGAAGATTCTCATCATTCTAAATTTACCATTCATCCCGGTAGTAGTAAAATGTATGCCGACATGAAACGACTTTATTATTGGGATGGAATGAAATCTGATATTTCTAACTTTATTAAGCGTTGCATGACTTGCCAACTCGTTAAGGCCGAGCATCAAAGGCCCGGTGGGTTATTGCAACCTTTAGACATTCCCATTTGGAAGTTGGATCAAATTTCCATGGACTTTATTGACGGTCTTCCCCGTTCTCGCTCGGGTCATGACAGTTTATGGGTGATTGTAGATAGACTTACAAAATCTGCCCATTTTATTCCCGTTCGGTCCAATCGGACCGTACCACTTTTGGCCAAACTCTATGTTAAAAAAATTGTTAAATTACACGGAGTTCCTACTTCTATTGTTAGCGATCGTGATCCATTATTTATTAGTGGATTTTGGAAGGGTCTTCAAAAAGCTTTAGGAACGAAGCTTAATTTTAGCACCGCTTATCATCCCCAATCCGAAGGACAAATGGAGCGTGTGAATCAAACTCAAGAAGATTTCCTTCGTGCTTGTGTTCTTGATTTTGGTGGAAGTTGGGAAGATCATATTTCTCTTGAGTTTTCTTATAATAATACTTCTAGTCTAGTATTGGTATGGCACCTTTCGAGGAACTCTACGGAAGGCCATGCCGATCTTTTTCGTGTTGGCTTGAAGTCGATGAGAAGCTGGTTTTAAGTCCAGATTTTATTCATGATGCCACAGAAAAGATTGACCTTATTCGTCATAGGATGAAAGAAGCTCAATGTAGACAAAAATCCTATGCCAATAACCAAAGAAGGAATTTGGAATTTTCTGTGGGAGATTTGGTATTCATTCATGTTTCACCTATGAAGGGTGTTGTGCGTTTCAGCCGATCAGGAAAGTTAGCACCTCGATATATTGGCCCATTTCCTATCATCGAACGCATTGGTCCCGTGGCTTATCGCCTTTCATTACCGGCTCAATTTTCTGCTATTCAAGACGTATTCCACGTTTCTCAACTACGGAAATGCCTTAGAGATTCTGATTCTATTCTTGAGCCCGGTGTTATTGAAGAAATTGAAGTTTCACCTAATTTGACTTATGAGCAACATCCTATTCGTATTATTGCTACGAAGGTTAAATGCCTTCGTAAAAAAGATGTTCCGCTTGTGGAAGTTCAATGGTCCACAAATCCTAAAGATTATTCCTAGGAATCTAGAGAATTTATCGAGCGAACACATCCGGACTTACTCTCTCGTGCTCTATAAGGTTAACTTCTCGCTTCAAATTTTTCTTTTGTGTTATTATGCCTTAGAGTGGTTGTTACTCTTTATTTTCTTCTTAAGTATTGCGAGGACGCAATTTCTTTAAGGAGGGGAGTCTGTAACAACCCGCATATTTTACAATTATATATTTAAATGTTTAAATATAGCATCGTTTGTTGAATCTAAAGTCCAAAATGTGTCTTTTTGTAAATAGTCGAATTCGGACTCGAGACCACTTCCATTGAGTTCAAAACAACGTTTACAACTTGTTAAGTATAAATATTAATATGTTTGGAGTTGATTAGGATTTTGGTATTTTTATTTAGGCTTTGGGTTGTGTCCTAGCCCACTAACCCAACAAGATAACCCAAACTCATCTACCAAATACCCTAACTCCTCTCCTCTTCATTCATTCAACTCCTAATTTCCTAACACTCAATCAAAAGAAAAAATGGGGGAAAAGAGGGGAAATCAAAATTCCTAAGCCCTAGATTCTTAGGAAATTCAAATTCAAGTTCTAAAATCAAAGAGAATCTTAGGTAAGCATCCTCTTCATCTTCTCCATCTCAATTCCTCTGCAGTTCTTGATTTTTCCTATAACCTAACTTAGGAAAATCTTTGCATGAAGTAATAGGTTGAAGATCTTTGAGGTGTAATTGAAGAGAAATCAATCCTAGCTTGTTTTAGAGCTTGTCTTTTCTATTTTGGGTTTAAAGGTGAGTTCTTGAAGTCACATCTATGTCTATATCTTTCATTGTTGTTAGGTATGAATTCCTAACATCTATTTCATGTTCGATTTCTTTTGAATTGAAATGGTTTGGTGAATTTTTCAATTTTGGTATTTTGAAGTCAAAATCTATGAAAATCCTACTATGGATGTTTGGACATGTTTGGAGTGTATTAAAGAGCCTATAGGGCAAGGTTGTCGTTTGGCATAAATCCCTAACCACCATCGCTCAGTCGATCGCATCCGAGTTGAATTGGCCATCAATGGCCTAGGCAAATTTTGCCCTGAGCTTCAGCTCAGACGTTTGGGAAAACAGTCAGACGTCTGGTGCATAGGAATAAAAATTCCAGACCTTCGGCTCAGACGTCTGAGGTTATTCCCAGACATTTGAGCGATCTGGAAGAAATTTCTAGACCTTCATCCCAGATGACTGGGAAAATCACCGAACGTCTGGTGCTACTAAATTCAGCCAATTTGCCTATTTTATTATGTGGGTTTCCATTTTATTAATTTTTGTTGATCCGGTTAGTTGTTGTCATTTATTATCAACTTTGATGGCTTCTTTTCTGAATTTTTGGGAATATCCATTTGATGGATTTGATATTGATTTTCATGGTATTAATTCACATTGTCGAATGTGAATTTTTGTGATAGATTGTTTTTACAATCTTTTCGATGATTTGTCACTTTAAAATACAAAGGTTTCTATACTAGTAGTAAATACTCAAACTCTTTCACAAAAATGATTTCAACATTACTTTTAATACAAAGCTTATTTTTAAAACTGTTTTCTAATCTATTAGTATATACAAACCTTTACCTCATTCGTACGAGAAATCCAATTAAAGGACTTAGCAAAACAAGTGGTATGAAACGCTTGCGTTTACTTCGTCCGTTAATTCTTAGACTTGTTCGACTGAAATCTTGTGATAATTTTCGAGTGGAAATCTACAATTTGTTCGTAAATATTTAAGTTGAGCCAGTGGTTATGGGACATGAAGCTAAACTCATCTATTTACTAGCTTGATGTAATTTTCACTTATTGATCTATGACGATCATTTTGAGGTTTAGACTAGCGATATGTGATGTCTCATTGTCCGCGAGGGGGACTGTACCCCGTTATGTTGAGCTTCATCTCATTTTTTTAGGTTATCGACCTATGGGTTTTATGGAGTTCGGTTCATCGGGCGTATCGTTGTACTACGTCGTTATTCCGGCTTATTTGAGTTTCAGGTTCCTCGGGCGTATCGTTGTACTACGTCGTTGCACCGGCTTTATGGGTTAGCGACTCATGGGACATCGTCCTGTTTGTGATACACGTGTTGGTGAGTTTTCATGCTCCCGTTTTTTATAGGCCTCCCCCTTTTTATGTTTTCTGGATTTCTAATTATTGATTTCTAGAATTTGAGTTTCACCAATTTTTGTGATTTGCAATGATAAGCTCTATCAATATTTTTGATTTGGTGAATAAGTTGAAGAATATGACATTCTTTTTGGTGTTTGAGAAAACTTAAGATATTGTATGATTTTTGTTTTTATCATATATATTTGTCATATCTCTTATCCTATCTCATCTTACATGATAATTATAGCTAGACTTATCTGTTTATTATTTTTCTTCTTAAATAATACTCGGGTTAGACCGAGGTGTTTCAGGTGCTTCCACTTGACTTCTTAGCAGGGACTTGCTTTTGACTTTTGACTAACTACTTTAGCTTAGTAGTTTTTTATTTTTATACATTCGAGATAGGGACTCCTTGATGTATACATATTCTTTTGTCTAGCACTTGTACCTATTCTTTTGTGATGTAGTGGATCTTGTATGACCACTACTTTGATGTACACTTCTATGTGATTATATTCATATCTGTTTCCGCCTTAGTGATATGAATATATGTGACTGATTTATGTTATGCTTATTTTATATTTGTTTCCGAAGGCCATATAGCCACTGTGTAGTAGCTTTGAGTTTGTATTTGATATGTCATATTTCCTCTTGAAATGAAATGCATGACATACTATCTGACATATCGGTACTCGCATAAAGCAATTACACAGATGGTCGCTCCTCAACAGCCTTATTATTCGTACTAATTGACGGCATTACCCAGTAGTGTCCTTGGTTAGTGTGAGTAAAGAGGTGGGGCATCACAGTAAATGGCATAGAGAGCTTGAAAACCTCTCTTGTAAACTTTCTCGTAACTCATGGTACGAGGTTGTAAAGACCGAATAAGAGAGCTATGTAGAATACGTGCCTTTGGACGTAAGGCAATAGATTTCAGAATTGGCAAGTCATCGAAAGGAAATCGATGGGAGACTTCATCTCTATTATTCACATCGACTTCAATATCGTCAATATCTACTCTGTCGGATGGGCAACAAAGGATATGGCTAAGTCGTTGAAGTGGAAGATAGATCGTAAATCCACAATCTTAAGTCCATATGCAGTCATCTTTATTCCTTGGATCTTGGTGATCCAGTTTCATATTTGCAAAGAACAATTTAACGAGGAGGGGATAAATTTTAACATTGTTTGAGTCATACCGAATCAAGTGATCTATGCCACTACCTTCAGCAATTTATCAAATGGCATATCCATTAGGGAATCTGACAAAGGTGCCATCAAAGATTCTGGAGCTTTTCATAGAATTGAATCTTGTTACAGCCGTTTCATTATGGAGCGAAGATAGGATTTGTCTTTCTGAAGGTCCAACAAAGGGTTCTCGCGCTTTTTTTCTTTGGGGAGCAATCGAATTAATTGGAGTTGGAGGAAAATAAAATTTTGATTTGGAAATGGGGGCTAGGTTTTTCTTTTTGCTGAAAGGATGTTGTATGGGTGGGCTAAATGAAAGAGAAAAGATAGTTAAATAGGGTTGGTGAAAAGGTATGTGGGGAAGTGTGTAGACATGTGTTTAAAAAACAGAATTTACACGATCCAGTCGACTGTATTGGCGGTACCAGTCGACTGGTGTGCAGGCATTTCTAACCTACATCTTTTCAGTGCAAAATTAGACAATTTAGTCAACAGTTTGCAAAGGCTCGATCGACTGAGTGCTGAAACAAAATCAACTATATTTGAAGATTCAGTCGACTGATTTCAGTGGCCAGTCAACTAAGTTGTAGGAAAAGGTTAGCCCTATGTTTATAGTTGAAAAATAGGTGATTTCAGTAGACTGAGACGTTTGGTTCAATCGACTGAATCTAAAGTAAAAAAAATTCATATGAATATTCAATCGAATGGATTTCCTAGTTCAGTCGGCTGAAACTGTTTATATCTTTGAACTTAGCTTTACTTAAGGTTTTCCTTTAATATAATTATGCAATATAAATATACTTATTAGTTTTCTAATTTTAATCTATTGTAAAACGAAAATACATTTTTATTTAATAGAAAAACATACAACATATAAAAATATTAATATAAACAATAAATAAGAAGGCTTAATTTTTGGAAGATTTCAAGTCATTCAAATGCAGTTCAACCTTTGTAATTTCTTTATTGGATGGATAGGTGATCATACAATACTATGTTCCCAAGAGTTTGGAGACACATGAGGACGTTGAGGGCTTCAATCCCAAGAGTTTGGTGACACCTAAGGATGTTGAGGTGATGTTTGATGCACGCATTGCTTTAAAGATGATCCGCAAAACTTCAAAGCGAATTGTTCTAGGAAGATTAAGTGTTTAGCATTCACTTTTTTCTCATAGTACATCTCGCGTTGAAGTTCTAAATTTCTCTTTGATAATGGTGTATATCATCAATCTTTTCTTTGGTAGATGGAGAGCCAAAACCTAAGTTACGTTTAGCCCTTTTTCCTTATTGCGTATACCTAGTGTGATGTTTTGGTGAAGGTGTAATCTTGACTAGAATATACTCCGGAGTTCAGTTGTTTGAATTGTTTGATGATTCAGAGGTTAGAGTGTTGAAAATAGAAGATTGATTAGATCCTTCTTGAGATGCCACTGTGGAGATTGTGTAAGAGTTGGAAAAATGATTGAGCTAAAAGGTTTGAATGTAATTGATGATTGAAAAGGTAAGCTTTGATAAAAGAGAAATGAAGCCTACTTATACTATTTGTATACACTATTTCAGGTTCATGCAAGTTGAGGTGCAGAACGTCTGGATGTTCTTAACCAAGAAAAATGAGAGGTAGGTAAACTGAGAAATAATGGCCACACAAGCAATTAGAGATGAAGTATGTTGTTAAAATAAGAAACATTATTACACACTGGAATAGCGTACCACTTGCTTACTACGGACCCGAGAACGAGCACCAGTAGCTCCATTTTTGCAAAAAAAAATTTATTTGTAAAAAAAATTTATAAAATAAATTCTGTTAAATAATATTTAATTATAACTCATGTAATGATATAATTCCTAGTTCTCATCATAATTTAATAAAAATATTTTCATTTAATGGTTTAGTAAGTATATTAGCTATTTTATTTTCTGAAGGTACGAAATCTAATGATATGTTTCCTTTTACTATATTATCGTGAAGAAAACGATGCCTAATATCAATATGTTTAGTTCTAGAATGATTTATTGGATTTTTGATAAATTCATTGCACTTGTATTATCGCAGTAAATTGTTGATTTAGACAGATTTATTCCAAAATCTTGTAGTGTTTGCTGCATGTAGTTTACTTGAGCACATGCCAAAGCAGCTGAGATATATTCTACTTCACACGTCGAAAGTGAAACATAATTTTGTTTCTTACTAAACCAAGATACTAAAGATCATCTAATAAAATGACAAGTACCACTAGTACTCTTTCGACCCTTTCGACATCCTCCAAAATCAGCATCACTATACGGTACTAATTCAAAAAGACATTCTTTTGAATAAAAGAGACCGTAGTCTTTAGTCTTGCTTAAATATCGCAAAATTCGCTTCACTGCCCGCATTCTTTGGGATTTGCTTGAAATCATGCACACAAGCATACACTCGTCATTATATCCAATCGACTAGCACTTAAATAGAGTAATGAACCAATCATACTACAATATAGTTTTTGATCAAAACTTTTACCATTTTCATCTTTATCAAGATGTACTGTAGTACTCATAGGAGTTGGTTTAGCAGAAGTGTTTTCCATACCAGATCATTTTATTAGATTATTACAATATTTTTCCTGATTAATAAAAATTCCATTACTTAATTGTTTAATTTGTAAACCAAGAAAATATGAAAGTTCTCCTATGTGAGATATTTCAAATTCTCTTGTCATAATATTTGAAAATTCTTGACAAATTTTTTTGTTTGTAGAACCAAAATAATGTCATCAACATAGATTTGGATTATTAAAATATCATTTTTATCTTGCTTTATAAATAATGTTTGATCTACTTTTCCAATTTTAAAACCAGAATTAATTGAATAATTTTTAAGATGGTCATACCAAGCACGAGATGCCTGCTTTAAACCGTATAAAGCCTTTTCTAATTTATAAACACGATCTGGATATTTTTCATGTGCGAATAAAAGAGGTTGTTCTACATATACATTTTCTTTTATAAAACCATTTAAAAAAGCACTTTTTACATCCATTTGATATAATTTAAAATTATTAAAACATGCATAAACTAATAAAACACGTATAGCTTCTAGATAAGCTACATGTGCAAATGTTTCATCATAGTCTATTCCTTCTTCTTGATTATAACCTTGAGCAACTAGCCTAGCTTTATTTCAAATAATATTCCCTTGCTCATCCGCTTTATTTTTGAAAACCCATTCCGATAACCGCTTGATTACATGGTCCAAGAACTAAGTCCCAAATGTCATTACGTTTGAATTGATTTAATTCTTCTTGCATAGCTATAATCCATAATCATCAGTTGAGGATTCTTTAGCATTTTGGGTTCTATATTTGAAAGAAAAGCTACGTAACCCATTTGATTTAGTTGATTTCATGTTCTTACGTTAGTATTTACATCTCCGATGATATTTTCAACAGGATGATTTCTTAAAAGTCTTGGTGGAGTTCTTATTTCATTATTTGGTAAATTGTTGTATATATCGTTTTCAATATTTTCGAAATCATCTTCTGAGTTATTTGATTTAGAAATAATTTCTTCATCTTTAGTTTGTGATTAAATTTGAAATTTCCATTGAATGAAACATGACGTGTTTCTTCGATTATTTTAGTTCTTTTATTATAAATTCTATAAGCATTGCTTGGTTTCGAATATCCAATGAATATTCCTTCAATGAATTTTGGATCAAATTTACCAAGCTTATCTTTTGTATTTAATAGAAAACATTTTGAAGTAAAAACTTTAAAATACGATATGTTGGTTTTCTTCCTTTAAAAAGTTCATATAGAGTATGTTTTGTTAATGGTCTAATGGAAACTCTATTTAAAACATAACAAGGAGTTTCTACAGCTTCTGCCCAAAAATGTTTTGGTACAGTATATTCATTTAATAAAGTTCTAGCACATTTTGTTGCAGAGTTCTAGAAAATGAAAAATTGTGAACAATTTTGCTACAGCTTTTGAAGTGTTCTATTTTTCCTTTCTACAACCCCATTTTGTTGCGGAGTTCTAGGAAATGAAAAATTATGAACAATTCCTTTCTTATTATAAAATTTTCAAAAGATTAATTTTCCAATTCACCATTGTGATCGCTCCGAATGTCCTTAATTCTTAAATTTTTAATATTTTGAATTCTTTTAGCAAATCTTTTAAAATTTTCAAAAGGATTGCTTTTATTTTTCATAAATATTGTCCAAGTAAAAATAGAAAAATCATCTAAATTACATAAACATATCTATTATGGTTTACAGAATGAACTTGAGTTGGTCCAAAAAGATCCAAATGTAATAACTCAAGTGGTTGTAATGTAGAAATTATCTTCTTTGATTTAAAAGAAGATTTTGTTAATTTTCCTAATTGACAAGCATCACAAATATTTTTTACATTAAAATTCATTTTTGTTAACCTTTAACTAAATTATTCTTAGATAATTTTATTACTTTAAAATTTATAGGGCAAAATCTTTTGTGCCATAACTAAGGATCATTTTCTTTAGCTACTAGAAACATATTTGTATCATGATTAACTTTCATATTTAATATGTAAATATTTCTTTCTCTGATTCCTTCAAATATAAGATTATTATTTTGATCAAATATGTTGCGTTTGTTTTCTAAAAAAGTTATATTAAAACCTTTATCACATAGTTGACTTATACTAAGCAAATTATGTTTTAAATTCCTAACTAGTAAAACAATTGTAATAAGAGGTAAGTTAGATGTACCGTCATTGCTCACATCGCCTATGCCGATGATATAGCCTTTGGAATTATCTCCAAATGTGACAGATCCTCCATCCAAGTAGATAATGTTAGTCAATTTCCTGTCATTTGTTTTGAACAACCACTGTCAAGTATCCACTTTCCTCTTTTCTTAGTTGGTACTTGCAAAAAAATACAGGAAGTTGGTACCCACTTTTTACTAGGGTGCTAAGAGTTGGATCTTTGGAAGTCGAACCAAAGAGGGTTTAGAATTTCCTTTATAAATAAAATCTTTATTTTTATGAACTGAAATTATAAAAGATTTAATATACTTAAATCTGATTAAATTATTATTAGTTTTTGGTACCCAAATTTTTGTAGTATTTGTGTTGCAAATATCTTTCTTTTGAGTAAAAACCTTTGGTTTTGGTTTTGGTTTTGGTTTTATCAAAATTCATATGTAAATTGAAATTTAATAAGATATGTTATTTCTCTTTAATCTAGTCTTTAAAGAATTTTTATATCCTACCTCATTCTTACTAGAAATAGTTTGAGAATTATTGATAATCTTGGAAATGTTTCTCTTCCTTTATTAAAATTAGTTAAATTTTTAGTGATATTCTCTAACTCAGTTTTGAGACTGGTATTTTACAATTTAAGAATTTTGACATTTGATTTTAAATCATGATTTTTTGAAGCTAATGTCAAATTCTTTTCTTTTTGCACTTCCACTTCATTTGATAGCATAGTGAGTTAAGAAGAAATGTTAGACAAAGATTCTTGTGTTTTAACAAGTTCTTCTTCTAGGATTTTCTTTTCATCTCTTAGCTTATCAACTTCTATTTCATTTCTGTTTAATTTTCCTAGTGCATCTTTATATTTCCATTTAAATTCTTTTAGTTTATCCAATAGCTCTCAATTTATATCTATTAAATCGTCAAAAGTTAAATCACTTACATCATTAGTCGAAGCCATAAAGAAGACGTTGGCTTGTTTAGAATCACTGTCAGTGTCACTATCTGATGATGAAGATGATTCTGAATCATCTTATGTAATAGAGAACGCTTGCTTCTTTTTATACTTGTCCTTCTTATTCTTGAATCTATATTTCTTTCTGTCAGGATAGTCTTTCTTCATGTGTCCCTTCTTATGACATTCAAGATTTGAGGTGGTTTATCGGAATTATCTCTCCAGTTGTTTCCAAATTACTTGTTCTTTCTAAATTTTGAAAGCCTTTTGAAATTCTTTGCTATCATTGCTATGTCATCTTCATCTAAATCTGAATCTTCTTGTTCAGCTTGGAAAGCAATATTCTTTTTATGTTGGGCTTGATCTCGCTTTACCTTCAATTTTACTTCATATGACATGAGATTTCCTATCAACTCTTCAGGTTTGATGGTAGAAATTTCATTAGCTTCTTCGATTGCTAAGACTTTTCATCCCCATTCATCCATTAAAGAGTTTAGGATTTTTGATACAACATCAAAATCTATATACTTTTTTCCTAATGCCAATAATGAATGATATATGTCATGGAATCCAGAATACATTTCGTTTATAGTTTCACCCAGTTTCATTCTAAAATTTTGGAACTGATTTTTTAGCACAGAAATATTGCTTTGCTTAACTTTGTTAGTTCCTTCATGTGTGACTTTAAGAGCTCCAAATTTCATAAGTAGTTGTACACATGCTAACTCTATTAAATCATTCTTATCTAAGGCACAAAATAGCATATTCATGGCTTTTGCGTTTGATGTAGCATTTAACTTTTGGGTATTTAACAACTATGCATATGGTGTAGTAGGTATAGTGTATTCATTTTGAGTAATATTCCAAGTATCATATCCATTTTCTTGCATATAGATTCTCGTTCGAGTTAACTAATTGTTATCCCGCCTTTTGGCAAGGCCGTGACACCAAGAACTTGATAAGAAACCAATGACAGTTCGTCTTGGAGATTGGTTATACATAGGTTCACTATGGATACTGGTAAATTTTGCCCGAGTCCGGATCGAGCTAAAATTGATATGACACGACAAGCAAAGCTATGAAAGCCAACGGTCCAAATTTCAAGTCAATCGGAGTTCGTATTCTTAAGATAGTATCGATGCAAGTTTGAATTTGTTGAAGGCTGTCAAATTCGCATCGATCCTGTTCGCATCCATCCTGTTCGCATCCATCCTGTTCGCATCGATCTTGTTCGCATCGCTTCTGTTCACATCACTTTACTATTCACATTGATGGAGACGAATTTTAGCTATTTTCCTTAACTTGGATCGATCATAACTCAAAATCTACAAGTCCAAATTCCACCAAATTTTCATAGGAGCTTGCGTACCACCTTGAGAATGTTCATCATCAATCTCGACTTGATCGGACAAAATCTCGATCGATGCGAATTCGGTTCGTATCGATCACGGATCGAGCGCAAACAGCATGGGATCGATCACGTGGGCACACCCACGTGTGAGAAGAAGTCCTCCGAGATCTAGGCAAGATATTTGCTGCCTACGCCTATAAATAGCAACTCTGGACCTACAGAAATGGGGACTTTTGGCCTCTCTACGCCGATATTCTACTGAAATGATTATCAAACTTTAGTTATAATGTTGTAATCTTTTGTAAACAGCGAGTGAAATTCAATAAACATCAATCATTTCATAGTGGACGTAGGCAATTCGCCGAACCACTCTAAATCCGTGTGTTTCTGTGCATTTTCTTATCTGTTTATTGGTGTGTTTGTTAGATCTACTTTATTTTACATTTATTTTCTTCATTTTATCTCTTCAAACACATCCGAAGAGTGTTGTGCCCAATTTTAGTACAAACACTTTAGTGCTTTCACTGAGAAAACCCGGCTTTTCTTCCGCTCTGTGGATCTACTACCGTCATTGGATTGCAAAAATCTAAGGAGAAGATCCAGATTCGTCGTCCAGTGGTTCCTTCTATTCTATTCAAATTTCTCCAGATCTAAGAGGAACTGCATTCATCAAGATTTTCGTATCCATATTTTTGTATCCAGGAAATATGATGTTTTTCATATCCATATTTTTGTATCCAGAGAATATGGTGATTTTCACATCCATGTTTTCGCACCCAAAAAATATGTCAACATTCGTATCGATCAGTTTTCACATTGATCAAAATTTGTATCGATCGACTTTCGTAGCGATCACTATTCGTATCGATCACTTTTCGTATCGATTAACATTCATATCGATCACTGTTCTTATCGATCACTATTCGTATCGATCCAGCTGCGTCCAATTCGTATCGATTATCAGATAAAACTTCGTATTGATCTAGCTATGTGCCATTTCGTATCGATCCAAGTGTCCACTTTTCGGATCGTTCAATTTCACCTACATTTGTATCGTTCAAACGTTGCTTAGAACGATACGAAATTTCAAAAAAAAATCGGGTACGATCCAAATTTCCTAAAAAGAGCACCCACATAGTGAATTCAATCACCAATTTAATGAAGGAACATTCCATCCGTGCTTCTGATTGTTCCATGACTGAACAAGACATAGAGGATCACAGCAACAAATGCTGAATTGCAATCAAGGAATGGGTAAAGGAATACTACTCAACCGGTGCTCCTAAAGGCTGGAGAACCTAGCTAATATGCCAAGGACTAGAGTTGGTTAATATATCATGCTGCTAAGGTGGACTGCAACTTCCTCCAATTGACCAGTTTTTAAACTCCTGAATTGACAACTATGTTATGATGGCTAATATGACGACTGCCCTACACTGTCTACTCTTCCAACTCAAAGCATAGCTGATCACCATTGAACCATCTTAAAAGGCCCGCATCTTAATCATACCATGTCCATATGACTAGAAGCATGGCATACAACCTTAAGAGGACTTCCTTACTACCTTATATGGGCCTCCTACCTGGGTGAAAATTAGAAATGATCTCCAATTTATGACCCTATCTTAACCAACTCACTATCTAATCGGCATTACCAACCACTCAAATGTTGGGCAATCGTGCATACATCATTCACAATTATTACAAACCCCCGTAGCAATAAAATGGACCTGATAATGTTTGATAGAAGTATCTTTCTCCATAAAGTGAGAATTGCGCATGGCTTCCACCAAGAGTGATGACAGCCATCAAATGCAGATGTCTTCCCCCATTCCTCAAAGAACACTGTCAATCGTGGTTAGATGTACCAGTTTTACTTCTCATATCGTTGAAGGGAGTACAGAAGCTGGCAGCCAACGAATTTATCCAAAGCCCACAGCATGTTGCTGCAAATACCCATAAATGAATTCATCACCAGAGCTTATTTCCAGACTTTGATAAGAGAACTGGTGGGTAGTCGCCGACGACTACACCAACATGTCCATGCCAATATTGAGTTGATGAATCAGATGAAGGATCAACATGGCAGAATAAGGAGGGAACCTACTCCATAATCTAGGTTGAAAAACTCCTCTTCTTTAGATGGCTATCGTGGACGCCAATGCCATAAGGCTGCTTCATAACGGATAGCTCCGTCAATATGTGCAAGCCCCACAAAATGAAGGACCGGAAACACCCGACCGCTATTAATCAAGAAGTTTGATCAAACTGAAACACTTGCATTCGACTTCCAACTGAGAAGGGCTGGACTAAAGTGCAATAGCGAGCATACGACGCTGCCTTACTTATCAATGAGATTTGATCTGATCTCTTTGAAATATTTCTAATCCAATTTCATTTACGTTGCGAAGTATGACCGACTTGAATTAAACTACTTGCGGATAATTGAGTACTCAAAGTTCGGTGCCAAACAACCTCCGCGGACTATGATCAAGTCATTGAGGTATCATTATGACAAGCCTGATTCAACCACTGATAGGCTACTATATGCCCCTGGCTTGGGGGCAGAGCATCAAAGCAGAAGAGACCGACAAGGTCAGGACTCCAGTACAAAGTGGATGCAACCGACCATCCACTCATCCACCTATGCAATTTAATTAGGAGATTGAAGAAAGACTTGGAGTTATATTTCCCAATAATGCACTCTCCATCTCGTACTTGAAGCTCGCCAAAATACTTATGCTTCTTCTAATGTCCGATAAAATCGGAATCACACCAAGGGTGAACGTGACGTCACCATCCATGCATCCAATCCTACATTAGACACTTGGGATTATTTGAGAACACATGTTTAAAGTGGATATGATTTGACCGTTCACTCTCCAGTTTGCTTCTGTAATTCGGCGAAGCAATCATGCCTTAAACCGACTTCATCAGGGGCCAACCCTCGATTTATAGTCATCAACAACTGACTGCCTACTCGCTAACCATCATGAGCCATCATTTCAACTCTCTCCCTCAGCTCGATCGGAAAAACGTAAAGTATAAAGTGGACGTGACTCGACCGTCTGCTCTCTAATTCTTGCACCTGACTTAAGGGAAAATACACACTCAAAGTGGATGTAGTTCGACCATCCTTTCCTATGCTCGAGCACAAAGCTTTCCAGAACACTAATCTTACTCCTTAGGCTTAGCAAAAGTGGAATCCAAATGAACATGGACGTGATCCAACCGTCCATAAACTAAATTTCATCCTTTGTTGAGGGCTATATAAGTGGAAATTAATCGGGATTCCACCGATCACTCGCTAAGTGAAACCCCGAGCTCAGGGACAAGCCATCACACTGCGGCTATAAGGGATTGATACACGACAATCCTCCAACTAACTTCGGCTCCCAGAGTGTGAGCTGGAGCATAAACTTACGGACGTGGGCTCGAGGAGGATGGATCCGTCCACCTAATGACTTCGCCCATTTTTAACCTAAACCTGAGGAGGATGGAACTGTCCATCTAACGACCTTGCCCATCATATTTGCAAGCTCGAGGAGGGTTGATCCGTCCATCTAATAACTTTGCTTGCCTACTCAGGGTGGATGTGATACGACCATCCATGTACCCGATCAACTTCTTGTTCCCAGAGTGTGAACAAAATCCTAATGCCTAAACAGATGTGACTGACCATCTGTCAGCCAACTCCACATTCCCAGAGCGCGAATTGGAGTATAAACATAACTAACTCTGGTCCCGAAAGCGCGGACTAGAGTATAAACACTATTTGGGTGTGACTGACCACCTATCAACTTACTCCAGATTCCTAGAGCGTGAACTGGAGTATAAAACACCGACTCAATCTAGTCTCGAGAGCACGGACTGGACCTCGAATGCCAAATGGGTGGGACTGACCACCCATCAACAAACTCTACATTCCCAGATTGCGAACTGGAGTATAAACATCAACAAACTCCAGATTCCCAGAGTGCGAACTGGAGTATAAACATCAACAAACTCCAGATTCCCAGAGTGCGGACTGGAGTATAAACATCAACTAACTCCAGATTCCCAAAGTGCGGACTAGAGTATAAACATCAACTATCTCTGATCCCAAGAGCACGGACTGGAGTATAAATACCAAATGGGTTTGACTGACAACCCATTAACCAACTCCAGTCCTCAAAGCATGGTTTGGAATATAAATACCAAAAGGGATGCGATTCGACTGTCCATCTATCGGCTCTGGCTCCTCAGCAAGTTCTATAGTACAAAAAGCGGATGTGGTTCGACCGTCCGCTTTCCAATCTTCCCCTGACATGCGATCACACTTAACACACAAAATTGGATGCGATCCGACCGTCCATCACTAAGCGGGCGTGACACAACTGTCCATGCATCAACTCTTATCCCCGGCATGGGACCCATAACATAATTTTATAGAGATGCACTCCAACCCTACAAGACAATATTTCTTCCTTGATTCGATAAGGAGACGCAGATTCGCAAAACGGACCTAGCTGATTGTCCTATTCTAAATGGATGTGATTACCCATTCTACTGCAAACGAACAAGACACGACCGTTCATCCGCTAACTCTCCTCTATGATCCAACGGGCTGTTCGTGCAACATGGACGGATGTGACCCAACCATCCGCCAATCGATTCCTTCCTACAATTTAGTGGAGAAACATCAAATTAAAGTTGTCATAGTGGGACTGACCACACTTCGACTTTTGCCATTGACTAGTGCTAGAGGAATCAATCGAGGAAAATGCGGTCCGACCATTTTCTACTAAAATTCTTAGTCCCTAGAGTGCGGACAGGGGTATAAACATCAAATATGTCTGGTTAATGACCCTTCAACTTATTTTGATCCCCAAGGTGCAACTACAAGCATAGACAAACGAATGAATGTGACTCGACCATTCATTCACCAACTTTGACATAAACTCAACATGAGGAGTATAAACTCACTACAGGTGCAATTAGACCATCCACGAACTAACTCTACTAACACAAGACTGGGGGTAGAAGTCCAAATCACTTAAAGAAGAGAAAGGTGACTCACTACATCTCCAGCTTAGCATCCTTTACAACATAAGGCAATGACTACAAGGAGGCCTTAATGCTAACCAATCAGAATGATGCCCGAATTTATGGGCAACCAATTATATCGTACCATTGAATCGATGGTCAATATCGATCTTCAACTACAAGTCGATGTGACCCGAACTCCATCAAATACCTTTGACCGATAGAGCATGGATAGAAGAATAAACAATGAATGAGTGTAACTTGACCATTCGTCCTCCATCTCCTTCCTTCGATCCGTCAGGAAGAGCATGAGACCAGATGAGCATGACATGACTGCATTTGAGCTGACTTTATCCCAAGATCTAACGGGAGAACGTAATTCGAAATGGACGTGGTTGATCGCCTAACTCCAAAAGAATGCAATGCGACCAATCATTCTTTAACTCTTACCACGATCCGACTAAACAAGCAATTCACAACAAGTGCAACCTAAATGTCAGCACATCGATTCTTACCTTCGATTCAACAAGGGAAGCATCAATCCTGCACTGGATCTGACTGAACGATTCACTCTTCAGTTTTTGCCCAGAGTATGGCGACATAAGCAACAAAGTGAATGTCATTGACCGTCCAAAACCTAGCTTATGTCCGAATGTCAGCAAAGTAACAATGTATTCTGCCTAGAGGAAAGAACTAGAACATAATGCAGGATAGACACAACTCGGCCTTTAATCGGTTAACTCGATCCCATGGTTCAATAGGATAGAATAAAGAATATGAAGCAGACATTATCTACCCTGCCGCTTATCGAGATATTCCCCAGACTTAGGGGCACAAGCAAGAAAATTAGGTTAATATGATTCAACCATTCATCAATCAACTCTGGTTCTTAAAGCTTGAACTATAGTATAAACACAGCTAGGATGAGACTAGACCGTCCGCGTAATGCATCCGCCAACCCGAGACTGGGGGAAAAAGAGTGATTATCCGAGAGTTGACTATGACAACTTGAACCTATGACCCATTCCTGATATCGTAACTACTCTAGGTTGCGACTGAAAGGATGCCTAGAGATAGAATCATCGGATCAATACCCGGACTTATGGCAGCTAATCATTATTCCGACCCTTACGATGAGCAATGGATCGCGAGTACATTGAATGAAAAGCGCATTATTCAGAAACACAAGTAAATACAATATCAAAGTTGGAGCCAGCTATGTAGCAGCTGTAGTACAAGGTTAAGTTCTACTAATCCTTTGATTCAACATCCCTATAAGCCTGATCATTTACCATTGCAAATAAGTACATAAAGCGCCTACAACCCATCATGAGTACTAAAGATAGGATCACAACTCAACGCAATGATGACGAAAGAGTAAATTGCGTTGCTTCAGGTGAATCTTGAAGTGTTCGCTTGGACTCGATCTCATACATACATACATACATATATATATATATAAATGGACTCCCACCAACCATTGAGAACTCTGCATTAAATGTTGACTCTAAGCATGTCTCGGTGAATAAAAACTAAGTGACGTAGATCCAGAGAGATCTGCTGCACTTAAAGAGGAAGCGAATCTACTAAAAACCAGTGGGTTTATCCACGATGCCCTCTAACCAAAATGAGTATCCAATCCTTTACTTATAAGAAAACGAACGGAGAGTGGCGGACGTACGTCGACTATTCAGATTTGCACAAGGCAGGACAAATCACACCTTCCACTTCCAAGGATCAACCAACCGATAGACTCGACCATCGGGCATGAATTTCTCACTTCCATGGACACAAAACTCCAGATACAATCGATACTGAAGCATGTCCCATACCAAGAATACAACTATTTCATTATTGACCTAGGCTTACAGTGCTATGCTGAAATCCCTAGATTTAAACTTGAGAAAGCTTATGCTACTTACCAAAGGACGATTGACAGATCATACAAAAATCATATTGGTCGATCGATGAAAGTATATGTGGTTAATATGCTTGTGAGATCATGACCATTAAATGACCACATCGATGACTTGGCAAAGATAATCAATGCTCTCTAACTACTGCAGGATGAAACTCGATCCTTTGAAATGCTCTTTCACCAAAGATTCTTTGTTTTCATCATCAATTCTCCTGGAATCAAGGCTAATTTCCAGAAAATTCCGACAATTAGAGACACCCATGTACTGAAGACAACCAAGCAGGTACGGAGCCCAAGTCGGAAGATTACCGTCCTAAGTTGATTCAACTCTAGGACCACCTACAAGTGAATTCTCTTCTTCAACCTGACCAAGAGAGGGAAGAGAACTTTTGCATGAACTAACAACTTCATTGATGCAATTCCAGCTCTGATAGATCGCTTAAAGAGACCTCCCATTTTACCCAAACCTTTGGATCGCGAAAATTTATACATCAATTAAGCCGTGTCAACACACGCCATAAGCATCGCATTGCTATGTGAAGAGAAGTGAATCCAAACACCAGTATATGATGAAAACTAGCTATTGACAAGCTCACCCCATTAACGTCTGTATCGATCAGCCGTTACGATAAGTCCAATAGCAACCTTAGATGTTTGGAAGGTTACTCAAATGGAATATCAAGCTAAGCCAATTTGATATCACTTATCTCCCTCATAGAGCTATCCATGGTCAAACATTAGCATACTTCATATCTGAATTCACTACATCAGACTATTATTCGAAGAACAGTGGAGAACCCTCTACCAATGAAGAACATACATAGATGGAATTTCCAATAATCGGCCTTTTAACGTCGAAGTTGCGTTAATAAATACTGAGGAACGATCGATCTGCTACGCCCTCAAACTCAACTTCCCTGCAACAAATAACGAAGCTAAGCATAAAGCCTTGACGCTCAAACTTGCAAGAAAACTAGGAGTGGAAACTTTACATGTCTTATGTGATTACTGGTTAGTAGTATGCCAAGTCAGGAAAGATTATCTGACTAGGGGGCAACGTCTTGCTCCTTATCTCAGCTGGGACCAAGAGCTATTAGCCGATTTCGAGTATAACACCATTACACACATCCTCGGAGAACAAAATTAAAAAGCCGAGTCATTAGCCAAGCTAGCCAGTTCTAGGGATGCACGACAAATAGACTTTGTCCCTGTTGAAATACTTATAATTCCAAGCATTGACAAATGAAGATCGACTAGATCTTAGAGATGGAGCCAGGAAAGGGGTCACGGATGACTCCTATCAAAGACTATCTACTGTGGGGAATTCCTCTTAAATATAGGAATGAGAAATGGCATATTCTTCGCGAAGCTGTCCCATAAGTTAACACTTGTACATTTTGTGTCCATCAGTGACCAGCCATCAACTTCATATCCATCGATGTAAAGCCCATTGATACGAAAGTCACTACATGATCATATTTGAGCCACTCAACTCCATCGCTATGAAGCATTCCTAGGGACTATTCATTTCATGGTCGATAGTCATCGATACGATGCATACATTCTAACATCTTAGATCAATCTGGGAGAGGATCGATACAAAGGAAGGAATTAAAACAACCAACGAACGTTGTTACAACTCGAATTTCACTTCAATCTAGGAGAGGATCGATACGAAACTCAAATCTAAACAAAAACTAAAGAACTTGACAACGACTCGTGAACGTGCAAATGTTAACGGGAGTCAGGTTAACATACGTACGCGTATGACGAACTAATATTCAATTTTCAAAATATACGGGAGTTGGATGCTCACCAAGTGACAATTACAATAGTGAACAACAAATCGCTAGCGCTCAACACTTAGTTACAACAAAACACTGCATGATCATTGACAATCAACAATTCGACATCTACATCACTGTCATTTCAATCAAAGGTTACATCTTTTGACGAAAAGATAGCAACTACTCAGTGAATCAGATAGAACTTTCTCAGAATGAAGGATGCAACTTTTCAAAGCATGTCATGTTCACAAAAGACATACTTTGGGGGGAAAATGTTATCCCGCCTTTTGGCAAGGCCGTGACACCAAGAACTTGACTAGAAACCAATGATAGTTCGTTTTGGAGATCGGTTATACATAGGTTCACTATGGATACTGGTAAATTTTCCCAAATCTGAATCGAGCTAAAATTGACATGACACGACAAACAAAGCTATGAAAGCCAACATTCCAAATTTCAAGTCAATCGGAGTTCGTATGCTCAAGATATGATCGATGCAAGTTTGAATTTGTTGAAGGCTGTCAAATTCGCATCGATCCTGTTCACATCCATCCTGTTCGCATCGATCCTGTTCGCATCCATCCTGTTCGCATTGCTTCTGTTCGCATCACTTCACTATTCACATTGATGGGTATGAATTGTAGCTATTTTCCTTAACTTGCATCGATCATAACTCAAAATCTACAAGTCCAAATGCTACCAAATTTTCACAGGAGCTTTCGTACCACCTTGAGAATGTTCATGATCGATCTTGACTCGATCGGACAAAACCTCGATCGATGCGAATTTGGTTCGTATCGATCACGGATCGAGTGAAAACAGCATGGGATTGATCATGTGGGCCCACCCACATACGAGAAGAAGTCCTCCGAGATCTGGGTGAGATATTTGTTGCCTACGCCTATAAATAGCAACCCTGGACCTGCAGAAAAGGGGAATTTTGGCCTCTCTATGCTGATATTCTGCCGAAATGTTTATCAAACTTCAGTTATACTATTGTAATCTTTTGTCAACAGCGAGTGAAATTCAATAAACATCAATCATTTCATAGTGGACGTAGGCAATTCGCCGAACCACTCTAAATCTGTGTGTTTCTGTGCATTTTCATATCTGTTTATTGGTGTGTTTGTTAGATCTACTTTATTTTACATTTATTTTCTTCATTTTATCCCTTTAAACACATCCGAAGAGTGTTGTGCCCAATTTTGTTACAAACACTAATAATTGTAATTCAAACCGTTAAAAAGTGGTGGTCGTGCATTGGATTAACCTCCAACAAAACTCGTGTTAGTGTTATTTTCCATATTAACCGAGTATCAAGTAAATGTGTTATGATTATTTGATGGCCTTCCTCTAATACCAAATGAAAGTGCTACTAAATATCGTAATATGGAATAGTAACTAATTTATCTACTAGTGCAGGATAAAATATAAAAGTAAAGTAAATGACATAAGGGATTTTTATACTGGTTCGAAATTCCCGTTCTACGTTCAGTCTCGGACTCCTTCTAGAATTTAGTTATCAACCCTCACTTAACCCGAAGGAACAAGTATTACAGCGCTTGAGCAACCGAATAGGACTTCTACCGCCTAGACAACTGAATAGGATTTCTACTGCCTGAGCAAACGAACAGGACTTCAACAACACAAAGAATTTTCTTGACTCGATTATGCTCTTTTAATAGCACAGATAAGTCTTTAGAGTACACCCTTCCTAAATTCTTCTCCTTCATGGGATATAGTGTAATTCGTGAAGATAGGAAGTTAATTTAATCACAAATAAATTTGTGCTTGAATGTGCAAGTGATTAGAACAAGATTTGAAAGAAAATGGTAGAATATTCAGACAATAAGTATAAGAGTATAGAATTAGAAAATTAGGTAATTAAAACAAATGAATTGAAGTTTATATATAGTGTTTTAAGTGCTGCAATTCTTCAGGAAGAGTTACAATCAAAAGATACGTAAACAACTCTTAAATCAAGGGTTGTTTCTATTTGATTAATGGAAGTGACCATTTAGAAAATAGCCGTTATGCATTTTCAGTCGATTGAACAAAAGGTTTCAGTCTACTGAAATTTAAAAATTTTCTAATTAAAAAGAGTTATATCAAAAAGACTTACAATTCAGTCGACTCAATAGGGTAGTTCGGTCGACTAAACATTCAAATGCACTATGCATGTGCACAGGTATTTAGTCGACTGAACTGCCTGATTCAGTCGACTGAATAACTTATTTCTGCCATGTTGAAAGTTCTTTTGAAAATTTAGTGAGCATGAACTTGAAGTAAATGTAAGTACTTGTGTGTAATATGATTTGAAAACAATTTTAAGTACTTATGTGTGTGCATATACAACCTAGGAGAGGTTTTAACAGATTTCAACTACTAGACTAGACTATTGACAAAACATAAACAATTATTGAAACTTCTATTTGAATTCTTGGTCTGCAATCTATTGTCGAGTAGAATATAATCTTCTCCTGTAAATATAGCTAATTCACATAATATTTACTTATATAGTTGTCATGATCAAAACATCAAAATACAAGGTTCTAACACTTGCCTCTTGCACGTCTTTGGAAGCTTATTCATCTAAGGAATACCTGAAAACCTCAACTCTCAAACTACACAAAATTAATTAAGTTCCCGAGAGTTTAAGAGGAAAACATAAACTTTGAGTCAAACATAAAGCCTGATATGAATAATAACCTACAATCTCGAACCATTTAGATATCCAGTGAGACCACGTCGCTTAGCGGAATGGGTTTTCCCCTTAATAGTATCTTATCAAAAACTTATGATAACCATATACTGTGCTCCTGCATCCACAATGGTTAAAAAGTAGCAATTTAAAATATTATGATGATATGCAAACAAGTAAATCATTTTGGATTTCCCATCCCCATTCATTTGACTATCTATCATGGTTATAGTTTCTAGGGTTACTATTAACCTATTAGTTTTCATGGGCTCACTAATAACCTGACTAAAGTTTTTCATGGGTTGACTATGAACCTATTGACTTCTATCAATAACTTAATCCGGATATAATTTTCATGGGCTTATTACAAATATGTTGGCCCCTTCCAATAACTCTCTTTAATCATAGTTTCCATGGGTTCACTATGAACCTGTCCAAACTGACAACTTAATTAGTCTTTGGGCATCCTATATTCTGGTCTACCTGACCTCCTGGATGCAACTCTATTCATTCAAAAGAGTTACTTAGTTTATATTCACTATTGGGTCAACCTACCTGGTTATTCTGCCCTTACCGCCAAACATGCAATTATGGGTCCCTTACTTAGTGAATATATTTATAGAAGAAGCATATAAACAAAAATAATACAACATTTATGGTTTAATGTCCTTGAAATCATTTTTCGCTTGAATCATGGTTAATCCCTTTAACCTATTATTTTATCAAGGAAAGCTTCTTCAAAAATCCCAAATTTAAAAGCGATTTAAAAGCTCTTTTATAGTGCCATGGGTTTTAGCTTTAAAAATTGAGATTAGGTTCTTTGATTTGAAAGCTAAGGCTTACGAAACCATAGACCTTTACTTTCGAAAATATTAAAAAACCAATTTTGAAAGCATTCACATGTTCTTTTCAATACACTAAGCATATGCCTTTTGAAACGCTTTATAACATATCTTTGGGAACCATAAAAACATACCTTTTGAAAGCATTAAAGCATCACTTGCTTATTTATAAAAGCATAGCTTCGACACCAATTGAAAGTAACCCTTTCAAAACCATTGGGTTTAATCTTAAACATATCTTTTGGGTCAAAGTGAATACAAATGAAATAGCCCTTTCGAAACCATTAAAAAGAGTTTGGGGGAAAACAGATGGATTTGGAACCATCCTTTCGAAAGCTTTAATCATTTAAGCACAACATTTAGAAGGATAGCTTCGAAATCCCTTTCGAAGCCATTGCCTTCGAAACCTTTATGTGGCTACTAGAGCCCTTTTGGGAAGCTTTGGGAAGTGGCTTATTACATTTGTAAAACAAAAGCTAGATTTCGAACTCGTTAATGACTTCAATCCCTTCTAAAGGCAAAGAGACGACTGTAGGGTTTCGACTAGGTTCCAACTACCCTTTCGAAAGCGTTGATTTAAAAACAAGGCAACTCATACGAAAGCTACCCTTTCGAAACAAAAAGGTGGCAACTTCTTCGAAAGCTGTAATAAAACCTTTCGAAAGAATTCTTTTGAAAACAAGGCAAGTGACATTTCTTTAGATAGTAAAACAAAAGACCTTCGAAAGCTATTTAAAGTGGTCTTGAACCCTTCGAAAGTACCGTTTCGACTCCATATCTTCCACCTTTCTCCAATCCACTACGTTTCAAAGCATTGGTACCATGTATATTGGTTTCAACTTAGATGGGGGCGAAGGTACGTGGTCAAAAGGTTATTACTGGAGGTGGTGAAACCATGCTTCTGAACAAATTGTTTTATTGCCTTTTTAGGTAAATGCTTTTCAACTAACTTGACTTTTATAAAACTTTAACTGGTTGCCATAAATTTTACAAAATCTTTTCCTAAAATACTGCCGAATTCATTTCAGATTTAATTAAAAACAATTAGAAAAGATGCCCTTCCTTTAATTAAAACAATTACAACAAATAAGTCCTCCATCTAAATTAATTTAATTTTCATAGTAAATTTCTTAGGAAAAATCCCCAAAAATAATAGAAATTCACTTTTAATATGTTATCAAACATATATAAATTTCGGACCCAAATCCCTTTGTATTATTACCGAATTAAATTTCTAAACCCAATTATTCATATTCACCTTTGAAAATTCATAATAAATTATCCATAGGTTAGATAATACGAAAAATTTACCACATCTCCAAAATAATATTTTACGTAACATATTAAATCCACATGGCATTTGAAACCAATATAGATGAATTTAGTCATAAAATCGAATAAAACATTTAACAAGTAAACTTGTTTGAATATAAGATATGATGAAAGCCAAGCATATCATCATCAAAAATCATCATAGTGGATTCAAACTTAACCCGAAATCAAATGATCTATAAAAAAAAGATATAGATGGTTTAACTTATTATTCACCTTGATTAGGATAAGGAAGTCGAGATTTGATTTTTGATTATTTCCCCTTTCTTGATTTCTTAGCTTCAATTGATTTTTCCCCTTCTCTTTCCCTAGGTTATGGCCAGCTTTAGTTTTTGATTTACATTTTTGAATAATGAATTAAGAACATGTAGAGAAATGAAAATAAGGTTTTAAGGGTAATGTGATTATGGTGGCGGCGGCAAATCCCTATAATGTCGCGTTATATTCTCACTAATTAACATATAAAACCATTTAAACGAATTCTTTTAGGGTTTTATTTAATTATGTTTGGCCTCTATTGAATTTTCAAATCTTAATCCCCTTATCACACTAAAATTTACATTATTCTATTTAATTTATCTAATTAAATTTCTTGAATAATGTTATTAGAAATTAGGGGTGTTATAGGCTCCCCCCTAAAGAATTTCGTCCTCGAAATTTAGTGAGGACATATACTAGTCATATCTATCATATGTAACATCTCCTAGCTACCATAATAGCCTACCTGACTAGCAACTGTCTATATAAAGCAAATATAGAACATACCCTTATAGCAGACCATGATAAGTATCTCTAATCTTGTCTTCTATCTCAAAAGTACAGTCCTTCTCATTGTTGCTCCATTGAACTTTCACCAACTTGACTGTCTTGTTTCTTAACTTTTTCTCATCTGTCGCCACAACCCAAACTGGTTTCCTAACAAAAGTCAGATTCAGTTCTACTATCAAATCTTCCAAATTTGTCAAAGGAATAGTAGTCTCTGGAACATGCACATATTTACGAAGATTGTAACATCCTCTATCTAGAGGCCCAAAGCTAAGCGCTACAGATGTTGTAGTCATATATAGTATTAACTTCCGACGATTAAATACGGCTATATTAATAGTATCTATAATATCAGAAGCACTAGAATATGAAACAATTTACAGATTTCAAATAGCATTTTCCTTACATTTCAAAACACGTGTTCCATATTCAAATTACCAATCCCAAAACGTTTCCCAGGCAATGACATAGTAATATAGTCATAATCGACTTAATACACTCAGCGGAATAAAATAATAGAAAAAACTGTAACTCCTAAATAGTTATTCGTTAGCATCCTGCTCACCTCCGGTAGCTTTATTCGTTATCTTACTAAGAACCCGGAAACCTCAACCCTTAGCCTACTCAAATCAATTTTGAGCACCCATGAGTTTAAGGGGAAAAACATAAAATTTGAGTGGGGCTTAAAGCCTAGTGTGAATAATACTATACATCTCAGTTATTAATGTTAAGTGAGACCACGCCGCCTAGTGGAACGGATTTCCCCTCACCAACATCCTTTTAATATATATATTTCTTTTGCAAACCTTTTCCTACAACCAAAACTAGTTAAAACCGTAAAATGTCATTATGTAAACATATATATCATGTAATAAATGAACCATCTATTCTAAAACTATAGTTTTATTTGGCTAACTACTAACCTTTGGCTGACTCGGGCCTACCAGACAATATAAATAAAATTTATCTAACATTTGTTAAACTCTGCTCTTTTGGACGGTATGTCCTCAACTTTATGTTAAATACTTCTCTTTTGGACGGTCTGTCCCTAACTTACCATCTCCCAAGTTCACCTGATCCTAATGGTTTTTCGGGCTCACCAATAACCTATCTGTATACAAATGTATATTCGCTTATGCGTGTAATCTTAATTTTAGTCTTATTTGTGACAAGCCCTATGCACTGGAATTTTGGACAAAATTAGCTAGGGCCAATAGTTAATGTATAGAGCGACCCTATACTAGCCTATCTGATATTCTACTATCGGAGTCATTTTACTTAGGATCCCTTCCCATAATTTTCCTTGAAAACCTTTTCAAAATGATTTAAAACCTTTACATCAAACTCATACAAGGAAAATACATATATTCTATGCTTTACTCAAAATCACCTTGCTATGTTATATATATACATACTTTACTCGAACTTTAGTTTTCCCTTTCGAAACCATTAGAAAAACAATACCTTTCGAACCTTTCGAAACCCTTGGGGAACCACCCATTCGAAACCATTTTAAAACCTTTCGAAAGCATCAAAACTTTATAAAAACAAACCTTTCGAAAGCACTTCGGTTCAATTTAAAACTCGTGGAAAAACACATTTCGAAACCATTTAAACCATATCTTTCAAAACCTTTTGGATTCTACCTTCAATAAGCGAAAGGGTCATTCAATTAAATCGAAAGCCTACCTTTCTAAAGCATTCCTAAGCAAAGAAGTGATGGTGTCGAAACTACCCTTCCAAAAGCATTGGAGAAGTGCCTAATTTTAAAAGCTAAGTATACCTTTCGAAACCATTGACTTCGAAAGGTAGAAAGGCTGCAGGTAGAGGTTTCGACCCCTTCAAAAGCATTATTTAAAACAAAAGAGTGCAACCCATTCGAAACATTTCTTTTAAAAACAGTTGACTTAGTCGAAGGCCAACCAAGTCGAAAGCTAACATTTCGAAAGCAAAGCAGGCTTTACCTTTAATTAAAACCAAGGCATGCTTCAACCCCATCGAAACCCAGTGTTTCGACTACGTCCCTTCTACCACTATCTAATGCGCTACTTACCAAGTAAATTGATACCATGCGCATTGTTTTCGAAAGCATGGTGTTGAAACATCTTAGTCGGAACCCCTGGTGCCGAAAGTGGCGAAACATGCTAAAATCATGCAAATTTTGTTTTTAACTTAAAAGAGAAACAATTTTCAACTAACCTGCTATGTTTATCAAATTTTCATTGGTTGCAAAATTCATTTTCAAAAAATGCTACCAATATTTCAGAAATAAACAATATTATTATTTTACAAAATACCCCTTCTCCTTAAATAAATATATAAAACATTTAAGTCCCGTACCTTAAATAATTTTATATATTCATCAAAGCATTTAGGAAAATTCTATAAAAATTCCAAAAAATCAGTTTTAACATGTTTTCTAACATATATAAATTTCAGACCCAAATAATTATTTATTGAGTCGAAAATAATTTAAAACCCAAATAACCATTTTCTTCACTAGAAGATTAATATAAAATCCACATTGACTTAGAAAATTATGAAAATTGAAACCCATCTCAAGAGTATTATTTATGATCTATATCTAAAATTATAAGGCATTTAGATGTCATTTAATAGGGTATTCATATCAAAACATATCATAAAAATCAATATGAACATGCATAAATCATCAACAAGCATATATAAACTTTTAATCATTTAGAACATGGCATTATCATGCAAAATGCTTTGGATTATCCTTAAAACCGAAAACCAGAAGAAAAGTGAGATGTAGTAATTATTCACCTTATCTTTGTGATTAAAGATGTGAGATTTGAATGAATTTGATGTTGGTTAAGCTTCCCCTTTATCTTTCTTTTTCTTGCTCTTGAAAATGTGGCCGACCTCTCCTTAGTTTTAATTTTGTAAATGAAATGAAGTGATTACTCACGACTAAGAGTTTAGGGTATTAGAGTGCCCACTTTCCTATTTTACCCCTTGCTGATTTCCTACACAATTTATTCATGCTATCTCCTTTCATTAACATGGCACGACTACCCTTAATTATAATCAAATCTCAATCCCTTAATCAACCCATTATTTTATTTTATTTAGCTAATTAAATATCCTAAATAATGTTACTAAAAATATGGGGTGTTACAGACTTCCCTTCTTAAATAATTTCGTCCCCGAAATTACGATAAGGTACACAAAAAAACAATTAACTAGGTAAAACATACCATCAAATAAATCAAGATAAGTATCCTTAATCCTGCTCTTAGTCTCCGAAGTACAGTCGCTCTCATCGTCGCTCCACTGGACTTTCATTGGTCTGACTGTCTTTTTCCTTAGCCTCTTCTCATCTCTGGTAACTATACGAGTCGGCTTTCTAACTATTGTCTAGTCCGGCTCTACTACTAAATCCTCTAACATAGTCGGCGCAATAGTAGTCTCCAGGTCTCTAACATAGTTCTTTAAATGAGAAACATAGAAAACATCATGGACTCCTGCCAAATTACTCCGTAACTCTACTCTATATGTGAGTTTCCCGATCTTCTCAATAATATGGAAAGGTCGAATGAATCTTGGTGCCAACTATCCCGATCTTCCGAATCTAATCATACCCTTCATCAGTGACACCTGAATAAATACATATCTCCAACAAATAACTCTAAGTCTTTTTTTTTTTTGCATAACTCTTCTGCCTGGACTGAGCCTCCTTCATTCTAGATCGAATCGACTCAATATTCTCTGCGGCTTGTCTTACTAAATCCGGACCAAGAACAAACCTATCCCCGGTCTATAACCAAAGAATGGGAGATTTGCATGGCCTTCTATACAAAGCTTCAAACGGTGCCATCCTAATACTAGTCTGATAACTATTGTTATACGAAAACTCGACTAAATGCAGATGGTCTTCCCATGATCCCCCAAAATCCAACACACAAGCTCTTAACAAATCCTCCAAGACTTTGTTAACTCTTTCTGTTTGCCCATCAGTCTACGGATGGTAGGCGGTACACATCTTGAGCTTGGCTCCCAAAGCTTCCTGTAGACTCTCTCAAAACTCACTGGTGAACAAAGAATCTCTATCACTTACTATACTACTAGGAATTCCATGTAGTCTAACCACATTCTTCATAAACAACTTAGCCAAAATAGGTGTCGTTCTAGTTGACTTTACTGGAATGAAATAGGCACTCTTGGTCAATCTATCCACTAAGACCCATATACTTTCATTTCCTCTTCTAAATCTTGGCAACTCGTCAATAAAGTCCATAGAAATAGAATCCCACTTCCGTACTGGAATATCCAATGGCAAAAGCAACCCACTTGGCTTCTGATGTTCAGCCTTTACCTGTTGGCAGTGCAAGCATTTCTTTACCAATAGGCCAATATCCCATTTCATACCTTCCCGGAAGAAATTTCTCTTCATATCCTGATACGTCTTAGTTCTTCCTGGACGAATAGTGAACTTTGAATGATGGCATTACTCTAAAACCTCTTTCCTAATGTCTCCCACATTCGGAACACATAACCTTCCTTTCTTTCACAACCACCCATTCTGGTCAAGACTAAAATCCTTCAAGTCATCACTCTCTGTTCCATCCCTTAACTTTCTGATCCGTTCAACTAACACTAGATCCTCTTCCTGTTTAGAAGCTATCCTTTTGATCATTACTGGTCAAAACAAGACTATAACCCTTTCTCCACTAGATCTGGTCTCGGATCTACACTGAACTCTACAAGCTGACAACGCTTCCAAATCCTTCCACTCGGCTATATCGACAACACTACATTATAATGCTTTCTGCTAAGTGCGTCTTCTACCTTATTACCTTTTCCAGGTATGTACTCAATTCTAAAATCATAAGCAACAATAAAATCTAACCATCTGTGATGTCTCATGTTCAGCTCCTTCAGGGAGAACAAATACTTCAACAACTTATGATCCATATATAACTCAAACCTCTCTCCCAAAAGATAATGTCTCCACACCTTCAAAGCAAATATCACTACAGCTAACTCCAATTCATGCATCAGATATCTAACCTCATGTGGTCTAAGCTGTCTAGAAACATAAGAAATCACTATACCCTCTGCATCAACATAGCTCCCAATTCAGTTCCACACGCATCTGTATAAACTACTAAATCCTTATTCCCCTCTGGAACAACCAATACAGGTGCATGGGTCAATAAGTGTTTCAAGCTCTGGAATGCTTCCTCACACTTACCAGTCCACACAAACTCACATCCTTTCGTGTTAGCTTGGTCATAGGTGCAGCTATCCGCAAAAAATCTTTTATAAACCTTCGATAATATCCAGCCAATCCAAGAAAACTCTTTATATCAGTCACCGTCTTGGGTCTCTTCCAATTATTCATCGCTTTGATCTTAGTCGGATCCACTAACAATCCTTTCTCCAAGACTACACGACCAAGAAACTTCACTTCCTTTTTCTAGAAATGGCACTTCGAAAACTTCGCTTTCAGTTGATGCTGCCTCAGCGTCTCAAGCACAACTCTAAGATGAACTTCATGCTCCTTCTCATCCTTAGAGTATATCAGAATTTCATTTATGAAAACCAATATGAACCTATCCAAGTGTTCTCGGAAAATTCGGTTCATCAAATCCATAAAGAATGTCGGTGCATTAGTTAGTTCGAACGACATAACTAACCATTCGTACAATCCATATCTTGTCCTAAACGCCGTCAAAGGTATACTGTCCTCTTCTACTCTAAGCTGATGAAAATCTATCGTCAAATCCAACTTAGAGAATACTTGGCTCCACTCAACTGATCGAACAAATCATTAATTCTTGGCAATGGATATCGATTCTTTATCGTCCTCTCATTCAACTTACGATAATCGATACATAGCCTTAGCGGCTTCTTAGCAAACATAGCGGCTGCTCCCCAAGGTGAACTACTTGGTCTAATAAAACTCTTGCCTTCCAATTCCACCAGCTGCACCTTGAACTCCCTCATCTCTGTAGGTGTCATTTAGCTTGGCGGTCTACTAACAGGTTCTGCTCCAGGCACCAAATCTATCTGAAAGTCAATGGCTCATTTCGATGGCAATCCAAATACAGGCTCAAACACATCTGTGAATTCTCTTACCACATAAACTCGATTCAACTCGTCTTCCAACTTCACAACACCCAATAAAGCATTCATCGCACAACTAGGGTTTTCTATGGTATAAACTATCTGATCACTACAAACAGGGTGTCTAAGTGATATTTTCCTATCATGGCAAAATATCCTAGCATCATACTTACTTAACCGATCGATACCCAATATAATTCTGAACCCTACAAAGTCAAACACATGCAAATAGCAAACAAAGGTATGATCTAACAAATCAAACTCTAAGTGGTCACACTTCATCCTAAGTGCCGCATACCCTCCTATCGAATTTGCAATCCTTAAGAAATTAACTAAATATAAGGGTTCTAGGTTAAGATTATCTACCAAACATCGAGGTATAAAAGAATGCGATGCACCAGTATCAAACAGAATGCTAACGAACATATCGTGAATTTGAAGTGTACCTCCTAGAACAGCCTTTCCCTTCCCCTTCACTTATGGCTTTGAAGTAGCAGGTTCTAATGCATACACCTTGCCCTTTCCATCCTTTGTGGGCCCCTGGCATTGATTCTTATAATGGCTAATCTGATCGCAATTGAAGCACCTAATGTTCTTCTTTCCGGTCACCTCCTTTCCCTTTCTAGTACGACACTCATGAGCATAATGTTCTTTCTTGTCCCACTTAAAACAAACCACCTCAGACTTCCCCTTCTTTGCTGATCCTCCTTATTGAGCACCCTTCTTGTGGGAAAACTTCCTCTTTTGGCCTTGCCCAATCTGCACCTCGTTCTCCTCCTTCTTCTCATAACAAGTAAACATCTCTTCATGTCTTAAAGCTATCTCAACTACTACATCATAGGGGTCTCTAATATGCGGTAAGGTAGCCCTTGCCAACATTGGCTTCAATCTTCTAATAAACTTTTCATTCCTTTCATCACTGTGTCAACAGTGGCATAACTATATCTGGCTAATTCTTCAAACCTACTAGCATACTCCAAAACAGACATTTCTCCTTGTTCTAACTCAGCAAACTTTCGGATCAAAACAGACTGCGCCATCACTGACATGAATATTTCTTGCAACCTCCTCTTAAACACTGCCCATGTCATTGTCTCCACGTCCACACCAGTTGTCACAGTATTCCACTAAAACAAAGCGGCTCCTTGAAGCTGTCTCGGGGAAAGTCTCCTTTTCGGCTCATCGTTGAGTCCTAAGTCAGAAAATATCCTTTCACAGTGTAGCAGCTAGTTCTCCACCTCGATAGCATCCTCAGTTCCAATAAACGGCTTTCCCCCAAGCCTAGCAAAATCTCTGCTCAAGTTAGGATAGTGGTTGATCATCGGAGCTTCTTGAACTCCTCCTCCAGCAACATTTCCTCCAACAACACCAGCAGCAATTTCAGCTTGCATCATGTTCACAAAAAATTGATTCATGGATCCCATATCCACTTGTGGAACCCCAACACCAATGTTCTCGGCCTGAGCCTGACCTTGGGTCCTTCTAGTATTCAGTCATATGTTTTCGTTTGTGGTGGTGTTGTCCCCTCCTAAGTTAACTTTGCCTCTTCTTCCATCCATATCTGTATTCAAGACTCGTGACATATAGAAGAATAGCCTAAGAGAGATAGGAAAATAGAGATATAGTGTATACTTAAATATATATATATAGCAAATACAAGTACGTTACTATAACATTATCCCATACCCCGATCTTAACTCTAATTCCTAAGGATTATGTTTTCAAAAATCATTTTTTAGTTAGTATTTATATACCTATGCTCTGATACCAACTTGTAACATCCCCTATCTAGAGGCCCAAAGCTAAGCGCTACAAATGTTGTAGTTATCTATAGTATTAATTTTCGACAACTAAATACGGTTATGTTAATGGTATCTTTAATATCAGAAGCACTTGAATATGAAACAGACCATTGATTTCAAACAGCATTTTCCATTTCATTTCAAAACACATGTTCCATATTCAAATTACACGATCCTAAAACGTTTCCCAAGTAATGATCAAATATACTTATTACAAAATATGCCAAGAACAACATATGATGATGCCCCTCTTAGATGATCAAAGTAATATATTCATAATTGACTTAACACATACAACGGAATACAACAACAAAAAGAACAGCAACTCCTAAATAGCTATCCTCCAGCCTTCTACTTGCTTTCGGTAGCTTTATTCGTCATCCTACTAAGAACCTGAAAACCTCAACCCTCAGCCTACTCAAATCAGTTTTGAGCACCTGAGGGTTTAAGGGGAAAAAATATAAACTTCGAGTTAGACATAAAGTCTGGTGTGAATAGTACTATACATTAATGTTAAGTGAGACCACACCACTTAGCAGAACGAGTTTCCCCTCACTAACATCCTTTCATGCAACCAAAACTGTTTAAAACCATAAAGCATCATTATGTAAACAATACATATCAGGTAATAAATGAACTATCTGTTCAAACACTATAGTTTTGTTTGGCTAACTACTAACCTTTGGCTAACTCGAGCCTACCAGAAAATATAAACAAAATTTATCAAAAATCTATTAGACTATCCTCTTCTGGATGGTCGGTCCTTCACTATTTGTTAAATACTTCTCTTTTGGATGGTCCGTCCCTAACTTATCATCTCCCAGGGGTGATCTTAATGGTTTTGCGGGCTCACCAATAACCTATATATACACAAATATATATTCCCTTCTGTGTGTAATCTTAATTTTAGTCTTACCTATGACAAAACCCTACACACTGGAATTTTGGACAAAATTAACAAGGGCCAATAGCTAATGTATAGGGCACGACCCTATACCAGTCCCATCTGGTATTCTACTATCTGAGTCATTTTACTTGGGGATCCCTTGCCATAATTTTCTTTGAAAACCTTTTCAAAATGATTTAAGACCTTTAAATCAAACTAACATAAGGAAAATACATATACTCTATGTTTTACTCAAAAACACCTTGCCATGTTATACACACACACTTTACTCAAACTTTAGTTGATGAATACATTTAAACCTTTGATAGTACCCTTTTCTAATCCATTGAAAGTACCCCTTTCAAGACCATTGAAAGCATCTCTTTCGAAACCAAGTAAACCCTTTATTTAACCTAGGCCGAAAGGCCAAAACCTTCCCTTCAAAACTGTTCTCAAAAACCCTTTCGAAACCATTGAAAACCTTCCTTTTGAAAGCTTTAAAACCTTAGGCATCATATCTTAAAACACTTCAAAACATTGCCTTTAGAAACCCATGGAAAAACCTTTCCTATTAACCCTTACGAAACCATCAGAAAAACCATACCTTTCAAACCTTTCGAAATCCTTGGGGAACTACCCCTTTGAAACCATTTTAAAACCTTTCGAAAGCATCAGACTTTATAAACACAAACCTTTTGAAAGCACTTGGGTTCAATTTAAACATGTGGAAAAACACCTTTCGAAACCATTTAAACATCTCTTTTGAAATCTTTTGGGTTCTACCATCAGCAGGGCAAAAGGGTCATTTAAAACCATTTAAGTCGAAAGATTACCTTTTAAAAACATTCCTAAGTAAAGAAGTGACAGTGTCGTAACCACCCTTCCAAAAGCATTGGAGAAGTGGTTAATTTTAAAAGCTAAATATACCTTTCGAAACCATTGACATCGAAAGGTAAAAATGGAACAGCTAGGGGTTTCGACCACTTCGAAACCATTATTTAAAACAAAAGAGTGCAACCCATTTGAAACCTTTCTTTTAAAAATAGTTGACTCGGTCGAAGGCCAACCGAAGCTAACATTTCGAAAGTAAAGCAGGTTCTACCTTTAATTAAAACCAAGGCATGCTTCAACCCCATTGAAACCTAGCATTTTGACTACATCCCTTCCCCCTCTATCCATGCTCATTAGTTTCGAAAGCATGGTGGCAAAACGTCCTAGTCAGAACCCCTGGTGCCGAAAGTGGCGGAACATGCTAAAATCATGCATTGATTTTAACTTAAAAGAGAAAAACTTTTCAACTAACCTGCTATGTTTGTCAAATTTTCATTGGTTACTAAATTACTTTTTCAAAAAGTGCTACCTATATTTTAGAAATAAGCAATATTTTATTTTACAAAATACCCCTTCTCCTTAAATAAATATATAAAACTTTTAAGTCATATACCTTAAATAATTTTATATATTCATCAAAAAACTTAGGAAAATTCTATAAAAATTCCAAAAAATCACTTTCATTATGATTTCTAACATATATAAATTTTAGACCACAAATAATTATATAGCCGAAAATAATTTAAAACCAAAATAACCATTATCTTCACTAGAAAATTAATATAAAATCCACATTAATTCAAAAAATTATGAAAATTGAAACTCGTCTCTAAAATATCATTTTTGATTTATATCTAAAAATCACAAGGCATTTGGATGTCAGTTAATAGGGTTTTCATATTAAAACATATCATAAAAATAAATATGAACATGCATAAATCATCAACAAACATATACAAACTTTTAATCATTCAAAACATTGCATTAACATGCAAAATACTTCGAATTATCCTTAAAATCGAAAACCATAAGAAAAGTGAGATGTAGTAATTATTTACCTTAGCTTTGTGATTAAAGATGTGAGAATTGAATGAATTTGATGTTGATTAAGCTTCCCCTTCATCTTTCTTTTTCCTGCTCTTGAAAATGGTGGCCAACTCCTTAGTTTTAAATTTTTTACATGAAATGAACTGATTACTCACGGCTAAGGGTTTAGGGTATTAGAGTGCCTACTTTCCTATTTTACCCCTTGCTTATTTCCTACACAATTTATTCATGCTATCTCATATTGATTTACACATTAACATGGCAAGGCTACCCTTAATTATAATCAAATCTCAATCCCCTAATCAACCCATTATTTTACTTAATTTACCTAATTAAATATCCAAATAATGTTACCAAAAATATAGGCTGTTACAAAGATGAGATACTTAAAACACATCATGGACACCTTCTATACTGCTTGCCAACTCTACTTTGTATGCAAGCTTCCCAATCCTCTCTATAATTGGGAATGGTCCAACGTATCTCGATGTCAATTTCCTTGACTTTCCAAATCGTACCACACCCTTCATCGGTGATACCTTAATGAAAACTAAGAATTCTAGATCCTTACGCCTCTTATCTGCATAACTCTTCTGTCTAGACTGAGCTTCCTTTATCCTTTCTCGGATCAAATCAATCTTCTCCATTGCCTCTCTAACCAGATCTGTATCCAAGACTAATCTGTCTCCAGTTTCTAACCAACATGCTAGTGGTTTTCAAGGGCTTCCATACAAAACTTTAAAAGACGTCATTCCTATACTAGTCTGACAACTATTATTATAGGAAAACTCCCCTAAATGTAGGTGATCTTTTCAAGTTCCACCAAAATCCAATACACAAGCTCTTAACAAATCCTCGAGTACTTTATTGACTCTCTCTGTCTACCCCATTTGTCTGAGGGTGATATGCATGACTCATCTTGAGCTTTGTGCCTAATACATCTTGTAGACTCTTCTAGAATTCACTAGTAAACAAAGCATCTCTATCATTGACTATACTACTAGGAATTTCATGTAGTCTAACTATGTTCTTTATGAACAACTTAGCCAAAATAGGTGACATTCTATTTGACTTAACTGGAATGAAATGGGCACTCTTGGTCAACCTATCCACCATAACTCATATAATTTCTTTTCCTCTATTCGACCTTGGCAACCCATCTATAAAATCCATGGATATCGAATCCCATTTCCAAAGGTTGAAGCAACCCACTCGGTTTCTGATCTTCGGCCTTCACTTGTTGACAGTTCACACACTGCCTAACCCACAAGCCAACATCCTTCTTCATACCTTCCCAGTAGAGGCTCCTCATCATATCTTGATACATCTTGGTTCCTCCAGGACGAATCATAAATTTCGATCGATGACATTCCTTAGGAAATTCTCTTCTCAAGTCTTCCACATTTGGAACACACAATCGTCCTTTTTTTCTCAACCATCTCCTCTGGTCAAGACTCAAATATTTTAGATCATCGATCTTCGATCCAACTTCAAGCCTTCTAATTCTCTTGGCTAATAATGGATCCTCCTTCTACTTAGAAGCAATACTTTCTATCAACACTAGTCGAACTTCCAAACATGACAACATGGCAGTGCTCTGACTATAACTAGCCGTCGATCTTAACTGCACACTACAAATAGTCAAAGCTTCTAAGTCCTTCCATTCTGTCAACATAGCTAACATCTCATTTTGATGTGTTCTGCTAAGAGCATCCGCTACTTTATTTCCTTTCCAAGGGTATACTCTATACCAAAATCATAAGATACTAAAAACTCTAGCCACCTCTACTGTCTCATATTCAACTCCTTCTGAGAGAATAAATATCTTAAGGACTTATGATCTGTATACAACTAAATATCTCCCTTAAGGGATAATGTCTCCATATCTTCAACATGAAGATCACCGCAGCCAACTCCAAATCATGAGTAGGATATCTTACTTCATGTGGTCTAAGCTGTCGTGAAGCGTAGGCAATGACTTTATTCTTCTACATCAACATAGCTCCTAATCCGATCCCATATGCATCAGTATACACTACAACCTCTTAATTTTCGTTTGGAACTACTAACACAAGTACATTGGCGAACAAATGCTTTAACTTAAGGAATGCTTCCTCACATTTGTCGGACCAGAAAAACTTCACGTCCTTCCTGGTTAAGCCAAAGGCACTGCTATCCATGAGAAATCCTTAATGAATCTTCGATAATAGCCAACAAATCCAAGAAAACTTCCAATCTCAATCGCCGTCTTTGGTCTTTTCCAGTTATTAATAGCTTCGGTCTTATCTGGATCAACTGACAAACCCTACTCTGAAACTGCGTGGCAAGAAACTTGACCACTTGCTTCCAGAAATGACACTTGGAAAACTTCGCTTTCAGCTGATGCCGCTTCAGTGTCTCGAGAACTACTCTAAGATGATCATCATGCTCTCTTTCATCCTTAGAGTAAACTAAAATGTCATCTATAAACACCAACATGAACTAATCCACGAAGAATGCTGGTGCGTTCATTAACCCGAATGGTATTAATAACCATTTGTATGAAACATGCCTAGTTCGGAATGCTGTCAATAGAATACTGTCCTCTACTGCTCTTAGCTGATGGAAATATGTTGCCAAATCCAAATGGGAAAATACTCTAGCTCCACACAACTGATCAAATAGATCGTCAATTATCAGCAAAGAATATATATGCTTAATCGTCTTCTCGTTCAACCTATGATAGTCGATACACATCATTAACACCCATCCGGTTTCCTTATGAACAGTGCAGCCGCTCCCCAAGGCGAACTGCTTGGTCTAATAAAATTCCTCCTTTCTATATCCACTAACTGCACCATCAATTCCTTCACCTCAGTCGGTGTCATCCTACTAGGGGGTCTATTGATAGGTTCAGCTCCTGGCACAAGATCTATCCAAAACTTAACAGCTTGTTTTGGTGATAGTCTTATAACCGTTTCAAAAACATCTGCAAATTCTCTTGCTATCCAAACCTGACTCAACTCTTCTTCCGCTTCCACAGCACTCAACAAAGCACAAGCACTACGGTTAGAATCCTCTACTGAGAATATGATTCAGTTATGACTATCAGGGTATCTTAATGATATTTCCCTATCTTGGTAAAATATCCTAGCCTCATATTTAGCCAACCAATCCATACCCAAAATGATTCCAAAATCTATGAAATAAAAAACATATACACTGCATGCAAACTTATGACCTAACAAATCAAGTTCTAACTAGTCACATCTCATCCCCAGAGTTGCATACCCTCCTATCGAATTTGCAACCTTAAGGAAGTAACAAGGTATGCGGGTTCTAAACATAACCCATAAACCAAACACTGAGATATAAATGAATGTGATGCATCGGTATCAAATAGTACCCTAAATGGTATACTCTGAATCAAAACGTACCTTCCACCACAATCTTTCCCTTTTCAATAGCAGTTGGCCAAGCAGATGATAGTCCAATTGTAAAAACTTTTGCCTTGTCTGCCCTGACTCTGGACAACGATTCTTATAATGCCCAACTTGGTTGTAGGTAAAGCTCTTCATGTCCTTCTTTTCTGTAGCCTTCTTCCCTTTGCATGTCCGACATTCATGAGGGTAATGGCCCTTCTTATCACACTGGAAACAAACAAAATTAGCCTTTGCCTTCATGGCAGCTTCTCCCTTCTGGGTCCCCTTCTTCTCAAAGAACTTCCTCCTCTTCCCCAGCTAACCCTGGGTTTCAACTGGCTTTTCCTTCCCATAAATTGTAATAATTTCCTCATGTTGGATTACCATGTCCATAACAATATTACAAGGATCACAGAGAAATCTCAGTGTCGCCCTAGCAATCTCGGGTCTCATTCCCCAAATAAACTTCTCATTCCTCTTGATAACGGTGTCAATGGTAGCATACCCATATCTGGACAGCTCATCAAATTTAGTAGCGTACTCAATTATTGACATCTCTGCCTGCACCAAATCCATAAACTTTCTCAACAATGCCGACTTAGCAACTTCAAACAAAAACCTCTACTCGAATCTCCTTCAAAATTTGCCCAAGTAAAAACTTCCTCATGAACTCCCGCAGTAACACTATTCCACCAATGAAGCGCCACTCCCTGCAACTGCCCAGAAGGCTTGTCTCTATAGGATTGTTTTCACCCTAGAGGGAGGGTGAATAGGGTGATACTAATATTAATGTGGAAAAATAATAATAAAAGAAAGTAATGTAGAAGTGATCACACACAAATTTACCCAGCTTCGGCAAAACCCTGCCTACCTGCTGCCCTCAAGGTTTCTACTAGAAATGAAGTAGTCAGCCGCTTACAAATACACGTAAACTTGCGACACCCGCTAACTTGACTAACTAACCCTAAGCTCAAAACCCTAACACAACTCAGTCACTGAGTTGCAAATTCTCGAACTACAAAACAGTAGTTCGTACCTAGTTACACAACTAGAATTTGACTCAAAATAAAAGTAGAAAGTTACAATTAAAATTAAAACAAGAACAAAACTCAATTTATAAAAATTTAGCCCAATAAAAATTTGAGCCGGCCCAGTGTAATATAACAAAAGAGGTCTGACTCCCTTTTTATTTTTGCTCGTGTAATGTCTTCGGCCATTCTTTCTTTGTTCCTCTTCAAAGATTAGAGTTTTGTAATTAAAACCGCCGCCTTGATATCAATCGATTGAAGTGATGAATTCAACTCTGGTTTGCTTCGTCAATCGATCTGTAGCTTGAGTGCTTGCAGTTGCTTCAAGTATGTCAAGCTCGAATGGTATGAATTGGTACGTGATTTTCTCATTTTTGATTCGAGTTTCGTGAATTATTTCAAGGCTTTGCTCTGTTTTTTGCTTGAACTCGAAATCGATTCATCTGCCGGTGATTAAATTGGGTAATTTATAGGGATTAAAATCCTAAATTCTTGTTCGTATATTTCTATTTGAATTTGTCAGTGAATTTTTTTCGCCGTTCGATTTGTGCTTGAACGATGTGATGAATTCTTGACTTTTTCCTCTAATATATTTGATTTGTTTAAAATTTCAGTTCCGTTCATTACTTCTTTGACTTCAGCACTTGAAATTTTTTTTGAGATAATATATTGCTGAACCTTTGACTTGTTATCATGTTATCACTTGTGAGTTCCATTCTTTGCTGGTAGTATTCGAATTAGAGATAATATTTTGACTTGTTGAAAAACACTTCAACACAGTTTCGATTTACAAATTCTTTTTGAAATGTGACCCACGACTTCATGTAACCTGCTGACCATTTCTTGACTTTCATCGAATTGCTACTTCACTATCATTTTCTTTAATCATATCATGTTCACAAAAAAGTAATTGTCAACATGTATATACATACATTTATGTGTGTATATGTGTGTTGTGATGCCTATGCTCTTGGTTGGCTTGATGTCTCCACTGCTCATGCTGTTGCATTACATTTATGTTATCATGTCTGAATGCATGCATTTGTGTCTGGTTTCATGTGAACTTGTTACTGTGATGTAGTGGTTCCACTTGCATGCTGTCACGTGGTCTGGTTTGGTTACATTACTAGTTCTGGTCTAGGTTGTATTAGCTTGTATGTGTTGTGATCTTCTTGTTTGTCCACTTCATGTAGCTTTCATACTTGTTTGGTGCACTTGTCCATTGTTTAATATGAATGTGGTCTTGAAGTCTTGCATACTTGCTTTGTACATAACTGAATGCACGTTGTACTAGTCTTGTTCTGCTTCGAGTTAACTTACTAGTTGCTTCGAGCCAGTTCATGCCTGAGTTGCCTTAATGCCTTCATTGTGCTTGCTTTATGATGAACTTGTGTTGCTGGTTCATGTGTAAATTGGTGCACTTGTATTTGTCTCTAGTTGTATACATACCTGAAATGCACTGATTACATCTGCCTTGAGTCCACTTCAAGTTGTATGTTGTATGCATTTCATGTTGTATGTTGTGGCGCCTCACCTCTATACCCACGCTAGCCAAGGACACTACAGGGTAATGCCGTCAACTAGCGCGGAGAATAAGGCCGTTGAGGAGCGACCATCCGTGTAATTGCTTTGTGTGAGCCTCGATAAGTCAGATAATATAACATGCTTTTCATCTCAAGAGGAAATCCGACACATCGATACAAACTCAAAGCTACCACACGGTGGCTATAATATCTTCGGAAACAAATATGGAAATAAATATAACACAAATCAGTCACGGAAGTTCATATCTCAAAGGCGGAAACAGATATGAATATTACACACAAAAGTGTAAATCAGAGTAGTGGTCAAATAAATCCACAATATCACAAAAGAATAGATACAAGTGCTAGACAAAAGAATAAGTATACATCATGGAGTCTCTATCTCTAATCTATAACAACAAAACTAAAAATGTGATGTAGTTAGCCAAAAGTCAGATAATACTCCCAGATGAGAGGTCAAGTAGAAGCACCTGTAGCATCTCGGTCTGACCCGAGTATTATTTAACAAGAAAATAATAAACGGATCAGTTTAACTATAAATATCAGATGAAATGATATAGAATAAGAGATATGACAAAAACGTATCATAACCATAATGCCATACTGTGATAAGTACGTAATTGAAAATCAACAAGAGATTAATCAATATCACAAGAATCTTCTCAAAGATAAAAAGGAATGTCATGCTCTTTATTTCATTCACCAAACCATAAATGTTGACAATTATATCAATGCCAATCACAAAAGTTAATGACACACAAATTCACCAATGCACAAATATTGATAAAACTTACCAATGTAAATCACAAAATTTGGTGAAATGCAAATTCTAGAAATCATCGACAGAAATCCAGAAATCACAAAAAAAAAGGAGGGGGAGGCCTATCACAAAACGGGAGCATGAAAACTCTCCAACACGTGTATCACAGAGTGGAACGCTATTCCATGGTTGCTAACCATTTACTTTGAGACGAAGATCCACAAAACGGTCCGAAGACCATGGGTCGCTACCCCACCAAATTGAGCTGAAGCTCCACAAAAACGGGGTTTAGTCTCCCTCGCAGAAAAAGAGACATTGCACATTGTTAGTCTAAATCACAAAAATGATCATCATCGATCATCAAGAAGTGTCAATTACACTAAGCTAGTAAATATATGAGTTTAGCTTCATGTTCCATAACCACTGGCTTAACTTAAATATTCACGAACAAATTGTAGATCTCCACTAGAAAATTGACACAAGGGATTCAATCGAACAAGTCCAAGAATTAACCGACGAAGTAAACGCAAGCGTTTCATACCACTTGTTTTACTAGGTCGTTTAATTAGATTTCTCATACGAGAGAGGTAAAGGTTTGTATATACTAGTAGATTGGAAAACGGTTTAAGAAAACGAGCTTTGTAATAAAATAGTGTTGAAATCATTTTTGTAAAAGAGTTTGAATATTTACTACTAGTATAGAAAACATTTATATTTTTAAAGTGACAAATCACAGAAATGATTGTAGAAACAATCAATCACCAAAATTCACATTCAAAGATGTGAATCAAATCCAATTAAACCAATAAAGAATCCATCGAAATGGATATTCAAAAAATCACGAAAAAGGAGTCATCAAAGTCGATAATGAATGATAATCAACAAATTGGATAATTACAAATCGATAAGAGGGGAATTCTCAAGAAAAATAGGAAAATATAGCCTAAACAGTAGATTCAGACGTCTGAAAACAAGGATTCGGACGTCTGAATCGGGAAAATTAAATGTTTTCCAGAACAGTTATTCAGACGTCTGAACCGTAGATCTTAGACGTCGGAAAATGGCTTTTTAAGCCTATTTTCTTTCTGGTTGCATTCGAGCCAATTCAGACGTCTGGAAGTTTGGATTCAGACGACTGAATACTGGAGAATAAAAACTCCCAGTATAATATTCAGACGTCTGAACCCTACATTTCAGACATCTGAAACTGGAGTTCAGGGCATTCCCTGAACCTAGGCCAAAAATGGCCAAACGATTATCGGAAGTGATCGGACAAGCAACGACGACTTAGGATTTATGCCTAGCGACAACCCAGTCCTAATTGGCCCTTCGATACGCCTCGAATATCAATGCCCAAATATCCATAATAGGATTTTCATAGATTTTGATTTCAAAACACCAAAAATTGGAATATACACCAAACCAATCCAAACCAAAAGAAAATGCACATGAAGAGGTTTTAGGAATTCATACCCAACAACCAAAGATAATTATAGTCATAGATGTGAGATAAAAATCTCACCTTTTTACACACAAACAAGGAAGGAGAAGCTTGAAAACAAATGAGGATCAACCACTCTTCAATCCCAACTCAAGAAGCTTGAATTTAAGCTTAAAAGAGAAACACTTCTCAAATTAGGTTTAGGAATTTTTCTGAAACCAAAGAGAGAATGAGTTGGAGAAGAAGGAGATGATGCTTACCGAAGCTTCTCTTTGAATTTGGAGCTAGAACTTGATTTGCAAATGGAAACTAGGGCTTAAGATTTTTAATTCTCTTTCTCTTCCCCCATTATTCTTTTTAGAACTGAAAAGATAAGGAAGAGGGGATGAATGAAGAGAGGTGGTTCAGTTTTGGGTATTAAGTTGGCTAGTGGGCTGAACCCAAACCCAAACCAAAAGTGAAAAAGGTCAAAGTTTTAGCTAGCTCCAAACATATCAATGTTTATACTTAAAAAAGTCACAAACTCCTTTTTGGACTCAATGGAAGGGGTCTCGAGTCCCAATTCGACTGTTTGCAAAAAGTATCTTTCCGGACTTTAATCCGATTAACGATTCAACACTTAAATAAAATATTTAAATATTTAATCGTAAAATATGCGGGTTGTTACAGACTCCCTTCTTAAGGAAATTGTGTCCTCGCAATTATAAGAAATATTTGAACAAAAATTAACAACCATAAAAGCATATCAACACAAAAGAAGAAATTTGAAATAAGAAGTTCACCTCAAAGAGCTCAAGAGAGTAAGTCTGGATGTGTTCGCTCAATGAATTCTCTAGGTTCCCAAGAGCAATCCTTAGGATTTGAGGACCATTGAACTTTCAGAAGAGGAACATCTTTATTTCGAAGGCGTTTAACCTACGAAGCAATAACACGAATAGGACGTTGCTCATATGTTAAATTAGGCGAAACTTCAATTTCTTCAACAACACCGGGCTCGAGAATAGAATTGGAATCTCGAAGGCATTTCCGTAATTGAGAAACGTGAAACACGTCATGAATAGCAGAAAATTGAGCCGGTAATGAAAGGCGATAAGCCATGGAACCAATGCGTTCAGTGATGGGAAATGGGCCAATATATCGAGGTACTAATTTTCCCGATCGACTGAAATGCACAACACCCTTCATAGGTGAAACACGAATAAACACAAAATCTCCCACAGAAAATTCTAATTTCCTTCTTCGGTTATCGGCATAGGATTTTTGTCTACTTTGGGCTTCTTTCATCCTATGGCAAATAAGATCAATCTTTTCTGTGGAATCATGAATAAAATCTGGACCTAAAACCAGCTTCTCACCGGCCTCAAGCCAACAAGAAGGAGATCGGCACGGCCTTCCATAGAGTGCCTCGAAAGGTGCCATACCAGTACTAGATTGGAAGCTATTATTATAGGAAAATTCAACAAGAGAAATATGATCTTCCCAGCTTCCACCAAAATCAAGAACACAAGCACGAAGAAGATCTTCAAGAGTTTGATTCACACGCTCGGTTTGTCCATCGGACTGCGGATGATAAGCGGTGCTAAAATTAAGATTCGTTCCCAAAGCTTTTTGAAGACTCTTCCAAAATCCACTGGTAAACAATGGATCACGATCACTAACAATAGAAGTAGGGACTCCATGCAATTTAACAATTTCTTTAATAAAGAGTTTGTCCAAAAGAGGAACGGTCCGATTAGACCGAACGGGAATAAAATGGGCGGATTTCGTAAGTCTATCTACTATCACCCATAGGCTATCATGGCCCGAACGAGAACGGGGAAGGCCGTCAATAAAATCCATGGAAATTTGATCCCACTTCCATATTGGAATTTCTAATGGTTGCAATAACCCACCGGGCCTTTAATGCTCGGCCTTAACGAGTTGACAAGTCATGCAACGCTTAACAAAGTTAGCAATATCAGATTTCATTCCATCCCAATAATAAAGTCGCTTCATGTCCGCATACATTTTGCTATTACCGGGATGAATGGTAAATTTAGAACGATGAGAATCTTCTAAAATATCTTTACGAAGATCAATAATATTTGGCACGATAAGTCTACCAAATTTTCGAATACCGCCATGAGCATCAATATCAAAGTTCTTCAAACCTTCAATATCAATTTTATCCCTACAACTTTGGCTAAGGAGAACCAATTCGGGATCTAGCTTTTGAGCTTCAAGAATGCGGTCCAAAAGAGATGGATGAGCCTCAAGGCTACATAAAACAAGAGATGAACATAAGTCGGATACACGATCTCGAATCTCACAAGTAGTCAAAGTCTCAAGATCGTTCCATTTGGATATCATCATAGAAACAACCGCTTGTTGCTTACGACTAAGTGCATCGGCAACACGATTTCCCTTTCCGGGAGTATAAAGAATATCAAGATCATATGATGCAAGGAACTCAAGCCAACGTTGTTGATGCAAATTAAGTTCCTTTTGAGAACATAAATACTTCAATGATTTATGATCGGTATAGAGAAAAAATTTCTCTCCCAAAAGATAATGACGCCAAATTCTAAGGGCGAATAAAATAGCTGCGAGCTCTAAATCATGAGTGGCATATCTAGTCTCGGCTGGCTTTAATTGCCTAGAAGCATAAGCGATAACACGTTCCCTTTGCATGAAAACGCACCCAAACCAACGCGACTAGCATCGGTATACACAACAAAATCTAGGTTTCCTTCGGGACTCGCAAGAATAGGAGCATCAGAAAGGAGTTCTTTTAATTTTTGAAATGAAGCCTCACATTTGTCTGACCAAATGTATTTAACTCCCTTCTTTGTCAAACTAGTAAGAGGCACGGAAATTTTAGAAAAGTCTTTTATAAAACGACGGTAATAGCCCGCCAATCCGAGAAAGCTATGGATTTCCGTCACACTCTCCGGTCTCTTCCAATTTTGAATTGCTTCAATCTTTGAAGGATCCACGGAAATTCCGAATTCGGAAATAATATGACCAAGAAACTTCACACGAGATTGCCAAAAGTGGCATTTAGAAAATTTTGCTTTTAATTGATTACTCCTAAGAGTTTCCAACACAATCCGAAGATGCTTTTCATGTTCCTCCTCGGTTTTTGAATACACAAGAATATCATCAATAAAGATGAGAGCAAATCGATCGAGGAAATCTTTGAAAGCTCGATTCATGAGGTCAACGAAATAAGCCGGAGCATTCGTTAAACCAAATGGCATAACAAGCCATTCATAAGATCCATAGCGAGTACGAAACGATGTCAAAGGAACGCTATCCTCTGCAATACGAAGCTGATGAAAACCAGTTGCCAAGTCCAATTGTGAAAAGACTCTAGCACCACTAAGTTGATAGAATAGATCATCAACCCGAGGTAAAGGATATTTATTTTTGATAGTAAGATCATTAAGCTTGCGGTAATCAACGCAAATCCTAAGTGTACCATCGGATTTCTTCACAAAAATAGCTGAAGCTCCCCAAGGCGAGGAACTAGAGCGAATAAATTGCTTCGTCTCTAATTCGGATAATTGTTTCCGCATCTCCTCGTTTTCTTTATTAGACAAACGATAAGGAGGGCGAGTGATAAGTTTAGCTCCAGGGATAAGAATAATTCTGAACTCAATTGCTCGCTTAGGTGGTAGTCCTAAAATGGGCTCAAATATGTCGGAAAATTCACGAACAGCGTGAATAAGAGAAATGACATCCTCCTCATCATCATTATCGTCATCCTGAGGATTAAAAGAGTATAAAGATGCCACCAAAGTGGAATCCGAACCTTTAAGAATAATAGAAATATGCTTAACAGATAGCGGATGTCGAAGATAAATAGTCCGCTCAGGACATAGGATATGAGCTTCATAACGGTTAAGCCAATCCATTCCCAAAATCATTCCGAAGCCTAAGTAACGCATGACATGCAAATCGGCTTGGAAAGAAAAATCACATAAAACAATCTCGACATCTTTACAAAGTAAACTGAGGGTTGCGGATCCACCAACCGGATTCGCGATTCTCAAAGAAGTCATTAAAGCAACAACACTTAAAGAAAAAGTATCAACAAGTTCCTTTGATATAAAGGAATGGGACGCACCCGTATCAAAAAGAACTCGAATAGGATGATCACTGTTTCCTGGAGATTTGACCAGGCAACTAGTACTCGGCATCCAGTTCAACTCGGCATCAGAGAGTGATCGGCATCAGAGAGTGACCGGCATCAGAGAGTGTCCGGCATCAGAGAGTGTCCGGCATCAGAGAGTGACCGGCATCAGAGAGTGTCCGGCATCAGAGAGTGTCCGGCATCAGAGAGTGACCGGCATCAGAGAGTGACCGGCATCAGAGAGTGTCCGGCATCAGAGAGTGACCGGCATCCAGGAGTGTTCGGCGAAGCGTTTGACATCCAGGAGCACTCGGCATCCCAATGGAACTCGGCGTCAACTGGCACTCGGCGACAACCAATGCTCGGCGCTAGCGTTCGGCATACAAGAACGCTCGGCATCGAGACTACTCGGTGTCAAGACTGCTCGGCATAACAGGGTACTCGGCGTCAAGACTGCTCGGCATAACAGGGTACTCGGCGTCAAGACTGCTCGGCATAACAAGCTACTCGGCGTCAAGGAGAGCACTCGGCAACAACCAATGCTCGGCGTCAACTAGTGTCCGGCATCCCACGGTACTCGGCGTCAGTGGAGCTCGGCGGTAGAATAACTCGGCAACGAGAACGTTCGAACTACATACATTGGTTGGTCAAAAGCTTCAAAGGGAGATACGCTCGGCTTCACTGCAATCACCCCACACTTCCCATACACCAAAAGGACCGTTCGGCATGGGAAGGACCGTTCGGCATGGGAAGGACCGTTCGGCACAGAAGCGTTCGGCGTACCTGGTTCGGCACACAGCACCTGGGCTCGAACGTTCGGCTAACAAGCCCGCTTGGGAAGTCCAGCCCATATTTGCCTATAAATAGAGGGGCAGGGTCACAGTGAAATGGATCCTTTTTTGGAGAGAAAATACGGGGAGACTCTGCCATTTTCAAGACTCATCTTCTCTACTTAAACAACTTCATTCAAGCATTTGATTCACGAATTGTATTTGTAATCAACCATAAAGGAAATCAATAAAGTTGAGCAAAGTGGACGTAGGCAATTACGCCGAACCACTATATATTTGGTGTTCTTACTTTCTGCATTTAAATTAGCATTGCCTTCTCTGTTTAATTTGCTTTCATCACTTATATCTCTACACAATCTTTCTGAACGAGGTTAGTGACCAATTTTGGTGCTAACACTTTGGTGCTTTCACTGAGAATCGAATTCTCAGACCTCAAGGATCTTCTTTGAAGCTACTGGGTTGAGCAAATCCCCCAAAGAAGATCCGACTTACTGATAGAACATCCGCTGATTCTACTCAGAGTTCATACCAATAACTCTACAATGGCAAGACCACGTACCAGGTCAGCTTCTCTTAATGCGGATGCCCGAGAGACTGCTAGCGTGCAACAAGCAGGACCTAGCAATCAACCAGCGATCCCGAGTGCGGGGATTGCCGCTCAAGAACAGACTCCAGTTGTCACCAGAGTGGAGTTCAACGACTTGATGAGAGAACTTAGGGAAAGCAGGAGACAACTGGGAGAACAGATGCAAGCTAATGCCAACCTGATGGCACAACTCACTCAACAGCAGCAACAGAATGCTGGGGGCAATCCAGTTGCTTATTCCTCTTCTGACAGCTCAACTTCTTCTGATGAGCCACCCAGGCGCAGACGCCGTAAGACTGAAACTGCAAGGGCAGATGCTGCTGTTCGAACAGCAGGAGACCGCGACCAAGCCAGAACTGGAAACTTCCGAACCGGAGTACAGGTGGAGGAGGGAGCTCCAGATCATCAAGATGTTAACAATGTTGAACCTCATGACGCACGATTGGCAGATCGCCAGGAAAGGAGGCATCAGCATGGACAGGCACGTAGAACTGACTCCAACCTCCCAGCTTCCATACAAACACCCGATCTGACAGCCATGATCAGGCAACTGATGAAAGAAAATCAGGGCTTATCAAATGACGATTGGGGAGTGTCAAGAAGTCATACTCCGTTCACGGATGTTGTGCTGCAAGCTTCCTACCCCAAGAAGTTTAGCATGCCAACCATTCCTGCATACGAAGGAAAGACTGACCCCAGACAACATGTAATGAGGTATGAATGAATGATGGATTCAGCCAGAGCAAATGATGCCACCAAGTGTAGGTGCTTTCCGATTACTCTATCTGGGATCGCTACTATGTGGTTCACCCGACTTCCTCCGCGATCCGTATCAAATTTCGAGGAGTTGGCAAAGAAGTTTATTGAGCAATTCAGGATACACACTACACGCCCGAAGGACGTGATGTCTCTGTCAAGTGTAATCCAAAATCCCGGAGAGTCGCTGAAGGAGTACTTACAAAGATTCCACGTTGCGGCAACTGAAGTCAGTAATCCCAACGACCATGCAATTCTAATGGCTGTGATGAGAGGTGTAGATCCGGATTCTGAATTCGGAGATTGGCTGGCAGGAAAACCTCCGACTACGCTAGAGCGTTTCTACTCCAAGGCGCACCAGTTCATAAGAAGAGAGGAAGCTAGGTGGGTACGAAGAGACAAGGCACCGGGACCTGCCCAAGAGTCAATTAAGAGCAACATTGCTGTGAAGCAATCTGGAGACAATTCAGGAAAGGTCCAAGTCAACGTCCAGAATAAGCCTGTGCAGCCCAAAGAGTCCGGAGGAAGGAGTCAAGGAAAGAGGAAAGAAGCGGGAAAGTGGAAGTCGAGAATTCCAAGCTACAGCGAGTACACTCCGCTAAACGCCCCACTTGAGAACATTTACCTATCCACATGCAATACTTTTCAATACAGAAAACCACGTCCGAAAGAATCAACTGAAGAACAGAAACGGACTGGGAAATATTGCCGCTTCCATGAAACCTATGGACACAACACGGAAGAATGCAGACACCTGCATGACGCTATCGAGAAATTGATCAGACAAAAGAAGTTGCAAGAATTTGTGAAGGATCCGCAGGAAGGAGGACAGGGAACGTCCGACCCAGGTCGTGCACCGGCTCCACGTCATCCAGAGGAACCTGCCCGGACTGTTGGAAGACTGGTTATAAATACAATTATCGGCGGACCTCATCCCGCAGATAAGAACTGGCAAGAGATGGAACGATATGCGAGCTCCTTGAAGCATGCGGATTTCGAGTGCTGTTCGAACGTAGAGGACGGGGCCCCTGCTAAGCAGCAGCGCGTGATGACAGACGATATTGTGTTCAGAAACAGAGACGCTGATCAGGTAGAGGCTCCGACCATCGATCCCATGGTCATATCTGCAACAATCGGACCAGCATATTTAAAAAGAATTTTGATTGATTGTGGAAGTTCAGTCAATATCATCTTCAAGAAGGCATATGATCAGATGAAGCTAGAGACAAAAGACTTGAAACCATCCAAAGCTCGTATCCACGGCTTTAACGGCGCTGCAACTGATGCAGTAGGATATGTCGAGTTACCAGTTGAACTGGGACAAGGCGAGCGTCGGAGGGTACGAATTCTACCCTTTGTAGTTTTGGATGTGGATTCTCCATATAATGTTTTCTTGGGTCGGCCGGCCCTGGCTGAATTTAGGGCGGCACTAGCCCCGTGGTGCTTGACTTTGAAGTTCCCGACTGACAAAGGAGTAGGCATTGTTCACGGAGACCAAGCAGTTGGTCGTTCTTGTTATGTGGCCGAGCTCCGAGAAGCCCACCGGAGGGAAAAAGGAAAGTGTGCGGACAATCCTGTCCGCATCCTCAATGCGAATAATTGACAAGTAGTGCCCGAGCCCTGGCTCGGGCATAGTTCTCGGATCTACGGAGATATAGATCCGAGAGACGACGATGAGAAACCCAGGGAAGAGAAGGCGGCACCGGCTGAATTAACAATTGACATTTCGGTTAGCCGTGACGACCCTTCGCGAATACTGAAGATCGGATCACAGTTAGGCCCCGCAATGACAGAAGACCTTAGCGACTTCCTCCGAGCAAACCTTGATGTTTTTGCCTGGACGCATTCTGATATGTGTGGGATTTCTCCCGCCATCACAAGTCATATGTTGAACGTAGACCCGAAATACGTCCCAGTCAAGCAAAAAAGGAGAGGAATGGATCCAGAGAGATCCGCCGCTCTTGGAGAGGAGGTGGACAAACTCAAAGCAAATGGGTTCGTCCGCGACGCCCTCTACCCGGAGTGGGTCTCCAACCCCATGCTAGTAAAGAAGGCAAATGGGAAATGGAGGACTTGCATAGATTATTCCGACTTGAACAAAGCATGCCCTAAGGACAGTTTCCCGTTGCCTAGGATCGATCAGTTGGTCGATTCCACAGCAGGACACGAATTATTGTCATTCATGGATGCGTACTCGGGATACAACCAAATCTCAATGCATATTTCGGACCAGGAACACACCAGCTTCGTTACAAATGTCGGGCTGTATTGCTATGTAGTGATGCCCTTTGGATTAAAGAATGCTGGAGCAACTTACCAACGTCTGGTGAATCGAATGTTCAAGGACCAGCTGGGCAAAACCATGGAAGTCTATGTGGATGACATGCTCGTGAAGTCACGGCAGTCAAACGACCACATTCAAGACTTAGCGGAAATGTTTAACATACTCAGGTCCTATGGAATGAAGATCAACCCGCTGAAGTGTTCTTTCGGCGTTGCATCAGGGAAGTTTTTAGGATTCATCGTCAACGCTAGGGGAATCGAAGCCAACCCAGAAAAGATCCAAGCCATTCGAGATGTACAAGCGCCCAGGACTATAAAGCAGGTACAGAGCTTGAACGGAAAAGTGGCTGCGCTGAGTAGATTTATATCCAAGGCAACTGACAAGTGCATCCCATTCTTCGACATAATAAAGAAAGGAAAGAGGAATTTTGAATGGACGTCTAGCTGCGAGGAAGCTTTCTAGAACCTGGTAAGGCATCTGGAGAGCCCACCAATGCTATCTAAACCAGTTGACCATGAGATGCTGTACGTTTACTTGGCTATATCCCCTCATGCGATAAGCGCAGCTTTGGTCCGTGAGGAGGATCGAGTCCAGAAGCCGGTATATTATGTTAGCAAGCGTTTAACGGGGGCAGAGAAGAATTACCCTAAAATTGAGAAATTGGCTTATTGCTTGGTGATTGCATCACGCAAGCTGCGCCCGTACTTTCAAGCGCATTCAATCGGCGTTTATACCGATCAACCCCTGAGGCAGGTACTTCAACGACCGGAAACTTCTGGAAGATTGCTAAAATGGAACATCGAGTTGAGCCAATTCGATATCACGTACTTACCACGGAGGGCCATTCGAGGGCAAGCGTTAGCAGACTTCATCGCTGAATTTACCATACCCATCAAACCGGACGATCACGATATCATTCCCCTCATTCGATGGAAATTATACACTGACGGTGCATCAAACGACCGTTGCTCCGGCGCAGGCGTAGTTCTCATAACTCCGGAAAACCGATCAATCTGTTATGCCCTGAAGCTCGATTTTCCGGCTACAAACAACGAAGCTGAATATGAAGCGTTGATCGCTGGCTTGAAGCTTATCAAAGAACTCGGAATCGAATCAGTCGAAATCTTTTGTGACTCGCAGTTAGTGGTTTACCAAGTACGAGGAGACTACCAAGCAAAAGGGCGAAAGCTTGCTCCGTACCTCGTTCAGGTCCAGGAACTACTATCAAATCTTGAGCGTTATGACATTTCACATATCCCGCGAGAACAAAACAAAGAAGCCGACTTGTTGGCTAAGTTCGCAAGTACCGACGATGTTCAACAAATGGGATTGTATCCCGTGGAAGTCTTGCATGCCCCGAGTGCGGACGAGATGAAAATCGATCTTGTGTTGGAAACAGAGATCGAGAAGGACTCGTGGATAACCCCATTCAAACTGTACCTGACAACCGGGGCTTTACCAGAAAGAAGGAGCGAAAGACGACAGGTTCTTCGAAAGGCTGCGCGGTACGTAATGCAGGATGGATCCATGTACCGGAAAGGATTCTCAATCCCATTGTTACGGTGCATCGCTCATGATGAAACAAAGCGAGTCTTGAGGGAAGTCCACGAAGGGGAATGCGGCGACCATACTGGGGGGCAAACGCTAGCAAAGAAGATCCTCCGCTATGGGTATTACTGGCCCACCGTAAACCGGGATGCCGCGGACTACGCAAGAAAATGCGACAAGTGTCAAAGATATGCAAAAATCCCGAGGGCTCCGTCAACGGAACTCACACAAATGATCAGCCCTTGGCCATTCGCGATCTGGGGAATCGACATAATCGGCTCTTTGCCTCTATCCAAAGGTGGTGCGAAATACGCGATAGTTGCAGTCGACTATTTCACGAAATGGGCTGAGGCAGAACCTTTGGCCACTATCACCTCTAAGAAAGTCATTAACTTCGTTGTACGAAACATTATATGCCGCTTTGGTCTTCCACGCACCATCATTACAGACAACGGAACGCAATTCGAAAGTAGAGAGTTCAAAGAGTTCTGTTTAAAGTACGGCATCGAGAAAAAGTTCGCTGCCGTTGCACACCCAAAAGCTAACGGACAAGTCGAGGCCGTTAACAAAATAATCAAGTCCATACTAAAGAAGCGTCTGGAGAAGGTTGGAGGCAAGTGGGTAGATGAACTCCCGACAGCATTATGGGCATATAGGACTACCCACAAGTCCGCGACCGGCCACACTCCGTTCGCCTTGGCATACGGCTCTGAAGCCGTAATACCCGTGGAACTTGAAGTTCCATCGCACCGAGTGACATACTATGACCCCAAGACGAACCAAAACCTCTTGCTGGAATCACTGGACTGCATCGACGAAAAGCGTGAAGAAGCTGAGTTAAGGGCGGCGGCGCACAGACATCGAGTCAAGCGCTACTACGATGGCAGAGTCCGCCCAAGAATCTTTGATGTGGGTGATCTCGTTCTGAAACGAGTCTTCCCAGTACCATCACGCATGAATCCCAGCTGGGAAGGTCCATACGCCATTGAACGGAAGCTTGGAGAAGGAACATTCAAGCTAGCGACCGTTGATGGCGCGACACTCCCCCGAGCATGGAACAGTGAACATTTGCGGCACTATTACATTTAGCATGTTTCCCTTTCTTGTCATAGGCACTATTGTTTTCTGCATGTTTCCATTCAATAATGACTTAGTTTCCTTTTGAAGTTGTAATCGAGCAATTTAGTTGATTTTCATTAATAAAGGCTTGAAGCAACATTTTCTATGAAGTTTCTGTATCTCTTAATTGAATGATAAATTACATTATTCTGTGCGGCGTACAGACTCATACGAACGATTTCCAATCTCCGAATCCCCAGAGTGCGGAGCGGAGTACTCTAAGTCCCCAGAGCGCGGACTAGAGTATAAACGATTTCCAATCTCCGAATCCCCAGAGTGCGGAGCGGAGTACTCTAAGTCCCCAGAGCGCGGACTAGAGTATAAACGATTTCCAATCTCCGAATCCCCAGAGTGTGGAGCGGAGTACCCTAAGTCCCCAGAGCGCGGACTAGAGTATAAACGATTTCCAATCTCCGAGTCCCCAGAGTGCGGAGCGGAGTACTCTAAGTCCCCAGAGCGCGGACTAGAGTATAAACGATTTCCAATCTCCGAGTCCCCAGAGTGCGGAGCGGAGTACTCTAAGTCCCCGGAGCGCGGACTAGAGTATAAACGATTTCCAATCTCCGAATCCCCAGAGTGCGGAGCGGAGTACTCTAAGTCCCCAGAGCGCGGACTAGAATATAAACGATTTCCAATCTCCGAATCCCCAGAGTGCGGAGCGGAGTACTCTAAGTCCCCAGAGCGCGGACTAGAGTATAAACAATTTCCAATCTCCGAACCCCCAGAGTGCGGAGCGGAGTACTCTAAGTCTCCAGAGCGCGGACTAGAGTATGAACAGTCTCAAGTATCCAAGTCCCCGGAGCACAGTGTCAGCAAACCAAATAAAGACAAGAGAATCATTCAAACAAGAAAAAACTAAAATTTTATTCGATAAGTCCAAAATGGGGATACAAGATCACTCCTACAAAATTCGGGCCTATACAAACTACAAGTTATGGAAGATAGAAACTGTTACAAACTTAAGCAAAGACTTGTTGAACAAGTGCATCGATCATTTCTTCGACTTCTTCTTCTTGTCTGCCTTCGGTGTTTCCGACGACTCCTCTCCCTCACGTTTCTTCTTGGACTTTTTGCTTGCTAGAGAGACGGAGTCAGGAGTAGGAGACGGAACATCTAATGGTTTGGATCTGCCCGGGAGAATGATTTTCAAAGGTCTATTCCGCGGGTCAGTAAGTTCCAGGACTTCAGATTCAACTTTGACTTTGACCTTTCTCTTCTCCTCGTCGGCAAGACGATCCTTCATGCTCATCTCTGAAGTATGTTCAGAGGCGCCAGTGATTTTAACTTCGTCGCTTCCTTCGGCAGGAGACGAGGTATCAAGTTTGTCATCGTCAAGCGCCCCGATCACTTGAGCGTCTGGGCCGGGAGTTACCCCTGCGTGAGAAACGTCGCTTGTTTTCCCCGCTTCCTCCTTGGCGTCATCGCTCCTCGGAGTTAGCTCGGTATCAGAACAACCTGTGAGAAAATATAAGAAGTGGGCATTAGAACGAATAACCACTGCTAAAAAATAACGGATCACTTCGACTTCTAGAGAAAGAAGAATCCCCTACCAGGATCAGGTTGACTGTCGGTGGCGCGCGGGGTTTCACCCTCCAGGATAGGTGACAGCACATGAACGCCGAGCCCGGGATCTTCGGGATCGTAGCTGGCATGCTGCTCGAATGGATCAAGCGTCGACCGACCAGCCGATTGAGCTGCATAAGGAGCGGCGATGTGAGGAGTAGTAGTGTCGGCCTCTGACGGGCCAGCCTCGTTATTCTTCTCTTTCGAAGGGGAAGAGCCTTTGCCATAGAGAGTCAATGCTACGGATAAATCCGATGGCTCATTCCCCCTCAAGAACTCCTTCACCAGTGCATCCTCGTCGATTTCTTCGGAGCCTGATTCGACCTTCTTGATCTTTATCAGAGTTTCCCACGCCTCAGCCAGAGATTCATGGTAGCCGTCGCCCAAGAATGTTAGGTCGCGGTGCATAAGGACGCGGGCTCCGTACTCGGCGATCAACGGGTCAAACATACTTTTGACTTCTTCCCTGCCGGTCTCTACGGCCGCCTCCAGGCGAGAATCAAGCTCCTCCGCAGCCATTCTTTTGCCCTCCTCACGGGCCTCATCCTTCATTCTCTCGACCCCGGCAAGTTCGCCATCGAGCTTTGCCTTCAGGAGCCGGGTAGCCACAATCTCATCACAATACCGCTGTGATTCTTCCTGAGCGGCTATTTTGTCTTCTTTCTCCTTGGAGAGTTGTTCTTTCAGCTCTTTGACTTGAGTAGCGAGCGCGTCCCTCTCTTTTTGGACAGAGTCTTTTTCTAGGGCAAGGGCGCCGCTGCGCTGAACTGCTTCGTCAAGCTCCTTTTTGTGAGCCACCTCTAAGCGAGTAACCGCCTCGGCAGTATCTTTTGCACCTTGTTCAGCGGCTTCTAGCTTTAACTTATAAGAGGCGAGTTCTTCGTCTTGGAGTTTGATGATTTTCTTATCGCTGTCAGCCTCCAGATTCAGACGGTCAATCTCGTGTTGACGCTCAACAGATACTTCTGATATTTTCTCCACCAAGTGCACGAATGCGTCATGTTGAACATAGACGTCATTGTTGTAAGCAATGGCACTTTGCTTCACATGCCCTGGAATGTGATGGATGGCCGGGAGGAATTTCAAACCGTCAAAGCAAATTTTCGGAAACTTGGCCTTAAGGTCGACCATCTTTTCCGCAACAGTTGGGTCCACGGCAGGAGCAGGAGGAGGAGGCTTAGAGAATTCCGTTCTCTTACGCGGCTCTCGAACTTGCCTCGTACTCGATGAACTGGAATGTTGTTCTCGAGCAGCATCAGACTGATAACCCTTCTGCAGAGACTTCTCTTTATCCGGCTCAGTTGTAGGAGGAAGATCACGGGACTGAGAAGATTGATAGTGCGCTTTCTTGCGGTGAGACGACTCGCGCGGACGATTGTCCCTATCTTCATAATCACCTCGGTCCCGGCGCCTGCCTGAACCGGAATCCCGTCCGGAGTGATGAAATATTGAAGACCCCTGAAGGCGATCAAGTCCGTGGGAGCGGCCCATATCACCTGCAAAGAAGGAAGATAACAACGAATTAAGGAGAATTCACGAATTAAAAAGACTTGAAGTATGTTATGGAATGCGCATGTGCGTGTGTGTCCTAAGTGTTCCCCCCGACGGACCCGTTCGTTTATCTTTGCTAATCGGAGTATTGTCTCTGTGAGCCGGGAGTTGAACTCCTACATTGCCTCTAGCGGGCGAGGAGAATTTGAGAGCTTCAGGATCATCGAACCCGTAATTAAGTATGTCTTCGGGAATAGAGAGGTTCGAAAGACCCCTCAGAGAACTCTCCAGATGCTGCGAAGAAGCCTCTTTCTCGGGAGGGATAGGCATAGATTTTGAGGTGTCGCCAACTTTCTCTTTCTGAACCGTATATTTCAGCTTTTTCTTTCCCTTCGAAGGGGAGGATGACGTCTCAATATCCTGAACTTCGATTGCCGGATTCCAAGCAGGACCCACGTTCTCGCCCTGAGTGTCGGGTGCATCATCCTCTCTACGCTCGCCTTCTTCATGCGCGTTGGGAGCGCGACGCGACGACGGGCCGGCAAGTTTTTTCCCTTTACCAGATGGAGGTTTGGGAATTGTAACACCTTCTGGAAGGCTGACCCGACGGTCAGGAGCTAGCAAGCCGAACCCCGACAGCGATTCATTTGAAATGATAGCTCGAATATCTCGATCCTCGGCCGGAAGAGCTCTAATCGCGTCGACAGCGTCAGAATATCCTTGGCCTTCCGGACGCGGGTTAATACCTGAAAAGATGAAATGAAGAGTTAGGAAAAACATGACTCCCATTAGGTACGAATAACGGTTCAGCAGAGAGACTTACTGCCTTCAACCCATCTCCTAGCAAAACCAGACGGGCATCGCACATAGAACCATTCCTGTTTGTACAGGGCGAACTTGCTACAGGCCCCTGTCAAGATCTAGCACTTGTGATATGGCTCGAGGAAAATGAAGGAAGGGCTATCTTTCCGTCTCTTGAACATATAAATGTATCGAATATCACCGGGGGTTGGAGGTCTGGAGAAGACAGCCATGAAGAGTAAATAAGTCCCATATAGGAACGCATGACCATTCGGGTGCAGCTGCGACGGAGCGATGTCTATATACTGCAGCACATCCCTGAGAAATAAGTTAAACGGAGGCACGCTGCCCATCCAGCACATGAACTTGTTGCAGGCCGTGTACCCGACTGGGGGCAAATGAGGACGGTCGTGTCTCGAAGGAACTAACACGTCAGCAAAGGGAATTCCGTGAATGGAACATATCCGTCGCAGAGCGGCCTCATTGATCCTCGAGGCTTGAGAATCGACCGGATTGTCCAGTAAGATGGTTGACTCCAGAGCATCGGGCGCCAAATTATGAGCGGGAGAGATTGACGGGTTAGAAGCATCTGCGGCTCCTTGCTTTGCTGACGGCCCAGGCCTGTCAGATATGGTGGCAGAACTAGATTTTCCTGACATCCCGAATAAATAATGAACCTGGCTAAATGCTTGAGAAAGCTATACTTGAAAAACGTTGAGCGTTAGAATTAGCAACACGAGTTTTCCCCCCACGTGGTGTGTGAACTAGTGCAAGCAATTGTGTACAGACAATAAGAAGGTTTTAAAGATATAATAATTAGCTTCGAATCATCGCCTTCGAAGACCGTCATCGCTGACCGTCTCAAAAAGCTTGCCTTGAGGTGATTACAGTTCAAGATTCAGAAAACATGTAATTTATGAAGTATCCGGCTTAAGTCTAATTTGACATTTATATCGTTCGGCATTTAAATGTCGTTCGGCGGTTACATTGTTCGTCCTGAGAAGAGTTCGGCGTGTATCTTGGTTCGGTTGAGTCATTGTCAAGTGTTCGGCATTGAAATTGTTCGGCATATATATGTTTGTTCGGCATTTGAATGTTGTTCGGCTTGAGTTATTGTGCGACAATTGTATTGTTCATCCTAAGTATAGTTCGGCACGTATATTGTTCGGCCTAGGTATTTATATTGTTCGGCATTTTTGATGTTCGGCGAATATAATGTTCGGCAGTTATATTGTTCGGCAGGTATGTAACTGTTCGGCATGACAGTTGTTCGGTAATTATGTCGTTCGGTCTAGATGATATTCGGCATATGTGTCTATTCGGCATAAGGGTAGTGTTCGGCCTTAGTTCGTTTGGCTAAGGCAGTGCTCCGCCCTCGATCATAACTCCGCCCTGCTCTCTCTCCATTTACGACGAACGACAGAGACAAGATCGCCCGGCGAAGGTTACGCCGTTCGACACCCCATCTCCTTTTTTCTTCCAATCTTGATCAGCACAAAGGAGCTAGGTCTAACTACCATGCACCGTTCGGCGACTCCGAACGTGCGAACCACTTCTACTAGTGAACCTAAAGTTGAAGTAATGTAATCGTGGAGGGAATGATACCTAGTTCGACGATCGAGGTTGAGGAAGGATCAACTAGACTTTATATCTGATAGAGTGGCAAGAATTGCAAATCTCTGGGAATAACAGAAGAGAAAGCGTAAAGGGAAAATGGTGGAAGGGCGCCTGGTTATATAGAGGGAGGTAGAAGTCGAAAAGGCCATGACCGGTAGAACCGGTCAAGGTCATAGCGTTCGGCGCATAACGGTTCGGCACTGAAGCATCGCTCGGCAAGGAAGCACCGTTCGAACGCGCATGTCTCGTTCGGCATTTGGAACACGTCAGGCACACATCGATCCCACAAAAGGGGCGTCTCCGTTCGAGGTTAGCCAAGGGTTTAAGACGTGACGAAAAGGTTGCACGGTTCAAAGCGTACCACGTTCGGCCACGCGATACACTTTGGGGGGCAAGTGTTTCCTGGAGATTTGACCAGGCAACTAGTACTCGGCATCCAGTTCAACTCGGCATCAGAGAGTGATCGGCATCAGAGAGTGACCGGCATCAGAGAATGTCCGGCATCAGAGAGTGTCCGGCATCAGAGAGTGACCGGCATCAGAGAGTGTCCGGCATCAGAGAGTGTCCGGCATCAGAGAGTGACCGGCATCAGAGAGTGACCGGCATCAGAGAGTGTCCGGCATCAGAGAGTGACCGGCATCCAGGAGTGTTCGGCGAAGCGTTTGACATCCAGGAGCACTCGGCATCCCAATGGAACTCGGCGTCAACTGGCACTCGGCGACAACCAATGCTCGGCGCTAGCGTTCGGCATACAAGAACGCTCGGCATCGAGACTACTCGGTGTCAAGACTGCTCGGCATAACAGGGTACTCGGCGTCAAGACTGCTCGGCATAACAGGGTACTCGGCGTCAAGACTGCTCGGCATAACAAGCTACTCGGCGTCAAGGAGAGCACTCGGCAACAACCAATGCTCGGCGTCAACTAGTGTCCGGCATCCCACGGTACTCGGCGTCAGTGGAGCTCGGCGGTAGGATAACTCGGCAACGAGAACGTTCGAACTACATACATTGGTTGGTCAAAAGCTTCAAAGGGAGATACGCTCGGCTTCACTGCAATCACCCCACACTTCCCATACACCAGAAGGACCGTTCGGCATGGGAAGGACCGTTCGGCACAGAAGCGTTCGGCGTACCTGGTTCGGCACACAGCACCTGGGCTCGAACGTTCGGCTAACAAGCCCGCTTGGGAAGTCCAGCCCATATTTGCCTATAAATAGAGGGGCAGGGTCACAGTGAAATGGATCCTTTTTTGGAGAGAAAATACGGGGAGACTCTGCCATTTTCAAGACTCATCTTCTCTACTTAAACAACTTCATTCAAGCATTTGATTCACGAATTGTATTTGTAATCAACCATAAAGGAAATCAATAAAGTTGAGCAAAGTGGACGTAGGCAATTACGCCGAACCACTATACATTTGGTGTTCTTACTTTCTGCATTTAAATTAGCATTGCCTTCTCTGTTTAATTTGCTTTCATCACTTATATCTCTACACAATCTTTCTGAACGAGGTTAGTGACCAATTTTGGTGCTAACAATCACGAAATATAATAATGCCATCAAGGATTGAATGAGATATACCTTGACCACGAGATGTGTTGCCAGGGGCTTAAGCAACATTTAACTTTCCCTCCTTCTTGTTTTAAAGTTTGGGACACACAGATATGTAATGGTCCGGGCTTTTGCAATAGCGACAAGCGCGGGGCTTTATACACTTATTCGCATAATGGTCCTTATAACCAAAGTTGTAGCATTGCCCACTACTAGAGGAAGAAGTCTTTGCTACAGGAGTTGCTTGTTTTCCTTTCTTATTTGGATACGGGCCTTTGGACTTTATAGGCCTTTTCTTGTTGTTGTTGAAGTTTGGTTTGGCACCCACCACTTCAACATCACTCTCCCTATCCGCCTCTTCAAGATGAAGAGCGATATCAATGATTTGATCAAAAGAAACTTCTAATTTTAGAAGTAATGGCTTCTTGAGATTTTTGTTCAAGCCATAGACAAATCTTTGGTTCTTCTTCAATGGGGTGTTTATGTATTCAACCCCGTATTTAGAAAGTGACTCGAAGGATGCGACATAATCTGTCATGGAGGATTCACCTTGAACAAGGTCTATGAAACGACGAGCCAAAGTCACCTTTTCAACTTCTGGCACAAATTTTAATTCGAATCGTTCCCGGAATTGCTCCCAAGTAAGATCCATTTCATTTACTTCAAAAATCAGAAGCTCGTACCAGTCTAATGCTCTTTCTTGGAGCATACTAGGGGCCACCTGAACACGGTGAAGATCAATAAGATTCATGCGAGAAAAGATTCGATCGCATGTTCTTAGCCATGCTTGGACTTCAATAATGATTTCAGAACCTTTGAATGGCTTTCCACCCAAGTTGGTATAATCGTTGCACAAGCGTGCAAATCCAGACTTAGGGTGAGTAGGCTCCGGAATAGAACCGGCTGCTTGAACATTCTTTACAAGATCAAGAAGCTGCTGGGCAGACATAAAACTCCATCCTGGGGAGTAGCACTAGATTGACCGGCGCTGGGGTGGCCAGGTCTAACCATTTCCCTTCTTTAAGAAAGAAAGAAAGAAAAAGAAAAGGTTATTCTCAAAACAAATATCAAGCAAACTTGATTGATAAAATAAGGAATCATAAAAGAAAATAGGATAAAACAGGTCCAATTGACTCGAATAAAATCCTAAGGCACGACTCCTAAGAACGACTTAGGACAATGATCCTTGTTAGATTATTCTATATTGTTCCGAAGTTTGGCTCTGATACCAAGCTGTGGCGCCCCACCTCTATACCCACGCTAGCCAAGGACACTACAGGGTAATGCCGTCAACTAGTGCGGAGAATAAGGCCGTTGAGGAGCGACCATCCGTGTAATTGCTTTGTGTGAGCCTCGATAAGTCAGATAATATAACATGCTTTTCATCTCAAGAGGAAATCCGACACATCGATACAAACTCAAAGCTACCACACGGTGGCTATAATATCTTCGGAAACAAATATGGAAATAAATATAACACAAATCAGTCACGGAAGTTCATATCTCAAAGGCGGAAACAGATATGAATATTACACACAAAAGTGTAAATCAGAGTAGTGGTCAAATAAATCCACAATATCACAAAAGAATAGATACAAGTGCTAGACAAAAGAATAAGTATACATCATGGAGTCTCTATCTCTAATCTATAACAACAAAACTAAAAATGTGATGTAGTTAGCCAAAAGTCAGATAATACTCCCAGATGAGAGGTCAAGCAGAAGCACCTGTAGCATCTCGGTCTGACCCGAGTATTATTTAACAAGAAAATAATAAACGGATTAGTTTAACTATAAATATCAGATGAAATGATATAGAATAAGAGATATGACAAAAACGTATCATAACCATAATGCCATACTGTGATAAGTACGTAATTGAAAATCAACAAGAGATTAATCAATATCACAAGAATCTTCTCAAAGATAAAAAGGAATGTCATGCTCTTTATTTCATTCACCAAACCATAAATGTTGACAATTATATCAATGCCAATCACAAAAGTTAATGACACACAAATTCACCAATGCACAAATATTGATAAAACTTACCAATGTAAATCACAAAATTTGGTGAAATGCAAATTCTAGAAATCATCGACAGAAATCCAGAAATCACAAAAAAAAGGAGGGGGAGGCCTATCACAAAACGGGAGCATGAAAACTCTCCAACACGTGTATCACAGAGTGGAACGCTATTCCATGGTTGCTAACCATTTACTTTGAGACGAAGATCCACAAAACGGTCCGAAGACCATGGGTCGCTACCCCACCAAATTGAGCTGAAGCTCCACAAAAACGGGGTTTAGTCTCCCTCGCAGAAAAAGAGACATTGCACATTGCTAGTCTAAATCACAAAAATGATCATCATCGATCATCAAGAAGTGTCAATTACACTAAGCTAGTAAATATATGAGTTTAGCTTCATGTTCCATAACCACTGGCTTAACTTAAATATTCACGAACAAATTGTAGATCTCCACTAGAAAATTGACACAAGGGATTCAATCGAACAAGTCCAAGAATTAACTGACGAAGTAAACGCAAGCGTTTCATACCACTTGTTTTACTAGGTCGTTTAATTAGATTTCTCATACGAGAGAGGTAAAGGTTTGTATATACTAGTAGATTGGAAAACGGTTTAAGAAAACGAGCTTTGTAATAAAATAGTGTTGAAATCATTTTTGTAAAAGAGTTTGAATATTTACTACTAGTATAGAAAACATTTATATTTTTAAAGTGACAAATCACAGAAATGATTGTAGAAACAATCAATCACCAAAATTCACATTCGAAGATGTGAATCAAATCCAATTAAACCGATAAAGAATCCATCGAAATGGATATTCAAAAAATTATGAAAAAGGAGTCATTAAAGTCGATAATGAATGATAATAAATAAATCGGATAATCACAAATCGATAAGATGGGAATTCTCAAGCAAAATAGGCAAATAGAGCCTAAACACCAGATTCATACGTCTGAAACCAAGGATTCAGACGTCTGAAACCAAGGATTCAGACGTCTGAATCTGGAAAATTAAATGTTTTCCAAAATAGTTATTCAGACGTCTGAACCATAGATCTCAGACGTCTGAAAATGGCTTTTTAAGCCTATTTTCTTTCTGATTGCATTCGAGCCAATTCAGACGTCTGGATGTTTGGATTCAGACGTGTGAATACTGGAGAATAAAAACTCCCAATATAATATTCAGACGTCTGAACCCTATGTTTCAGACGTTTGAAACTGGAGTTCAGGGCATTCCCTGAACCTAGGCCAAAAATGGCCAAACGATTATCGAAAGCGATCAAACAAGCAACGACGACTAAGGATTTACACCTAGCGACAACCCAGTCCTAATTGGCCCTTCGATACGCCTCGAATATCAATGCCCAAATATCCATAATAGGATTTTCATAGATTTTGATTTCAAAACACAAAAAATTGGAATATACACCAAACCAATCCAAACCAAAAGAAAATGCACATGAAGAGGTTTTAGGAATTCATACCCAACAACCAAAGATAATTATAGTCATAGATGTGAGATAAAAATCTCACCTTTTTACACAAAAACAAGGAAGGAGAAGCTTGAAAACAAATGAGGATCAACCACTCTTCAATCCCAACTCAAGAAGCTTGAATTTAAGCTTAAAAGAGAAACACTTCTCAAATTAGGTTTAGGAATTTTTCTGAAACCAAAGAGAGAATGAGTTGGAGAAGAAGGAGATGATGCTTACCAAAGCTTCTCTTTGAATTTGGAGCTAGAACTTGATTTGCAAATGAAAACTAGGGCTTAAGATTTTTAATTCTCTTTCTCTTCCCCCATTATTCTTTTTAGAACTGAAAAGATAAGGAAGAGGGGATGAATGAAGAGAGGTGGTTCAGTTTTGGGTATTAAGTTGGCTAGTGGGCTAAACCCAAACCCAAACCAAAAGTGAAAAAGGTCAAAGTTTTAGCTAGCTCCAAACATATTAATGTTTATACTTAAAAAAGTCGCAAACTCCTTTTTGGACTCAATGGAAGGGGTCTCGAGTCCTAATTCGACTGTTTGCAAAAAGTATCTTTTCGGACTTTAATCCGATTAACAATTCAGCACTTAAATAAAATATTTAAATATTTAATCGTAAAATATGCGGGTTGTTACATATGTTGTATGCATTCATGTTGACTTTGTTCATGTCTGAAGCCTATCATTGTGACTTTGTTCTGCATTTTGAACTCCTCCGTTCTGGATTTGTTGAGTCTGTTGTCACATGTGGAACTGGTGTGTTGAGTTATAGTGCCTTGGCTCCATTGACTTGTTTTCATGTTGCATGCTTTGAGTCACCTCTATTTTGATTTGAAGTCTTTACTTTATACTTGGGTCTGGTCCTCTTGTTCGTGTAGTCTGGTTGTATTCATGTTGTTTTCATGTGTGGTCTGCTCTTGCACATTTCATTGATGCATTGTGGTCATTTTTATGTTGAGGCTGTTTTGTTGATTGGAATCTGGCATCAAATCTGTCCTTGTGCACTTATTTTCATGTGTTCATGTGCATACTTGAGTTGAATCCAGCCTTGGCTCGGGTTTGACCTTGTGCTCACATGTCCCTATAGTTTTAATAAGCAAGTGTATATCGGTGTGCACAACCTTCTGGCATGTACAGTGACACATTGTGCATGTCACAAGTTGTTCGTGTAAGATGAATTAAAAGATAAATGATGACGAACATCCCAAATAACTGAGGCAAATAATATATTCAAAACACACTTTATCGTGCACTGTAGAATATTTTCTTTTTCAATTTTATCAGTGTTTATTTTGCAAATAGTTCAGATGTCAGATACAGGCAGGAACAAAGTTGAAGATCAAATACGAGTGTTGAGTGAATACGTAGTGAGGTGAAAATTGTAAATTGAAAATTGTGTTGTAATCGAAATTGTATAGTAATTGAAAATGTATAATGTAGCGAGAGCTCAAATTTGTACTATTTGAATTTGTAATAAATATTTGTTTGAATAAAATATTTGTTTAAATATGAATACTGAGTTATTTATTTTATTCCACAAATATTTATTTAATTATGAAAAATAAAATACAACAACAAATACATCTAAACGAATATATATGTTTATTATCATCAAACAAAAATCATTGGCTATTGTATTCTATAGTCTCCTTTTCTACTCATCATTCAATCCCAAGTCAGCAAAGATTCTCTCATAATGCAACATCCATTTCTCAACTTTTATGGCATCCTCTATTCCCATAAATGGCTTTACAGCAAGTCTGGTGTAATCTCTGCTCAACTTAGCATAGTTGTTTCCAATTGGAGCCACGAGATTAGCTCCTCCAACATTCCCAGCCACTCATACAACTGCTCCTACTTGCATCAGATTGACGAAGAACAGATACATCATCCCTACATCCACTGGCAGATTTCCAGCACCTACATTGGCATCTGCATTTTGATTTCCATTTTCCTGTCGACCCGGGTTCCTCTTGGTGGGTCGAACATTTCCATTTGTTGTGGTGAATCCTCCATCGATATTTCCTCTTCCATTTCCTGCCTCCATATCTTCTTTCTCGTAATCCTGCATACGAGCCTTAGTAAGATACAAAAGAACGGCCTAAGAGAGAGGGGAATACGTACTTATATATATGTGTGTGTATATATATATGTATATATATATCAAATACAAGTACGTTACTATAGCGCTAACTTGAACCTCGATCTTATTTTTTGACTCATTAGTTTATGTTTTGAAAAATCTTTCAGGCTTAAATTGCTTTTAAGTTTTCTAAACCTATGCTCTTATACCAATTTGTAACATCCCCCACTTGGAGGCCCAAAACTAATGGCTACAAATGCTATGGTCATTCATAGTTATTAATCCTCGACGACCCAATACAGTAATGTTAGATACATTGATATAATAGAAACATATGGGTATGGAAAAATTTTAAAATCATTAAACAACATTCACATTCCATTTCAAAAAAATTCAAATTCATTGCATAATCCCAAATTCGAGAACCACGTTCAGAGAAAATATAATTATTACAACATATGCCAAGAGCGAAATATGAAGATGCCCCCATGGATGGTTAGAGTATACATATACATATACGTATACACATACACATACATATACATATAAAAATAGGCAATTAAACAACTTTGCCTTTACATCAAAACACAACGGAATCAAAATAGAAAAGATCTCCTATTAGCTAGCTTGCCTCCTCAACATATTCGGAAGCTTATTCGTCTAAGGAGAACTTGAACACCTCAACTCTCGGACTACCCAAAATTAATTGTGCACCCAAGAGTTTAAGGGGAAAACAAAAACTTCGAGTCAGACATAAAGCCTGGTATGAATAATAACCTACCATCTCAAACCATTTAGATATCTAGTGAGACCACGCCACTTAGCGGAATGGGTTTCCCCTTATTAGTATTTTATCAAAAACTTATGATAACCATATAATGTGCTCCTACATCGACAATAGTTAAAAACATAGCAATTTAAAATATTATAATGATATGTAAGCAAATAAATCATTCTGGATTTCCCATCCCAATTCATTTGGCTATCAGTCATAGTTATAGTTTCTAGGGTGACTATTAACCTATTAGTTTTCATGGGCTCACTAATAACCTGACTAAAGTTTATGGATTATCTGTTCGGTCTCATAGTTTTCATGGGATCTCTAAGAACCTATTGGCCCCTGCTAATAACTTCATTTAATTATTGCATGGGTTCTCCCTGAACCAATTGCTATATCCAATAATTTCCCTCATATCATAGTTTTCATGGGTTGAATATGAACCTACTGACTTATGTCAATAACTTAGTCTTGATATAGTTTTCATGGGTTCGGTACAAACCTGTTAGCCCCTACCCATAACTCTCTTTAACCATAGTTTTCACGGACTCACTATGAACATGTCTAAACTGACAATTTCTTAATTAGTCTTTGGGCATCCTGTATTCTGGTCTACCTGACCTCCTGGATGTAAATCTATTCATTCTGGAGTTACTTAGTTTATATTCACTACTGGGTCAACCTACCTGGTTATTCTGCCCTTACTCCCCAAAATACAATTATGGGTCCCTTACTTAGTGAATATATTTATAGAAAAAGCATGTACACAAAAATAATACCAGCATTTATTGTTTAATATCCTTGAATTAATTTTTCACTTGAAACATGGTTAAGCCCTTTAATCTATTATTTTATCAAGAAAAGCTTCTTTAAAAACTCTAAATTTAAAAGCCATTTAAAAGCTCTTTTAAAGTGCCATGGGTTTTACCTTTAAAAATTGAGATTGGGTTCTTTATTTTGAAAACTTAGGCTTAAGAAACCTTAGATCTTTACTCTCGAAACCACTGAAAAAACCTCTTTCGAAAGCATTCAAATTTTCTTTTCAAAACTATAAGCATATGCCTTTTGAAACACTTTAAAACATATCTTTCAAAACCATCAAAACATACCTTTTGGAAGTATTAAAGCATCACTTGCTTATTTACAAAATCGTAGCTTCGAAACAAATTGAAAGTACCCCTTTCTAAACCATTGGGTTTAATCTTAAACATATCTTTTGGGTCAAAATGAATACGAATGAAAGTACCGTTTTCGAAACCATTAAAAAGAGTTTGGGAAAAAACAGATGGCTTCAGAACCATCCTTTTAAAAGTTTTAATCATTTAAGTAAAATATTTGGAAGGATATCTTCGAACCTTTATGTGGCTACTAGAGCCCTTTCGAAAGCTTTGGGAAGTGGCTTATTACATTTATAAAACAAAAGATAACTTTTGAACTCGTTGATGACTTCAATCCCTTCGAAAGGGAAAAGGACGGAAGCAAGTTTTCGACTAGTTCGAACTACCCTTTCAAAAGCATTGATTTAAAAACAAGGTAACTCATTTGATAGCTACGCTTTCGAAACAAAAAGGTGGCAACTTCTTCGAAAGCTATATTAAACCCTTTAGAAAGCGTTTTTTTAAAACAAGTCAAGTGATATTTCTTGAGATAGTAAAACAAAAGACTTTCGAAAGCTATTTAAAGTGGTCTCGACTCCTTTAAATATACCATTTCAACTGCATACCTTCCGCCTTTCTCCAATCCACTATGTATCAAAGCATTGCCACCATGTGTATTGGTTATGACTTAATGGGGGCGAAGGTATGTAGTCGAAAGGTTATTACTGGAAGTGGCAAAACCATGCTTCTGAACAAATTTTTTTTGATTGCCTTTTTAGGTAAATGCTTTTCAACTAACTTACCTTTTTCTAAAAATTTAATTAATAGCCATAAACTTGACAAAATCATTTCCTAAAATACTACCTAATTGATTTCAAATTTAATTAAAAACAATTAGCAAAGGAGCCCTTCCCTTAATCAGAACAATTAAAACATACAAATCATCCAACTAAATTAATTTTATTTCCATAGTAAATTTCTTAAGAAAAATCCCTAAAAATAAAAGAAATTCACTTTTAATATATTATCTAACATATATAAATTTCGGACCCAAATTCCTTTGTATAATTACCGAATTAAATTTTTGTACCCAATTATTCATATTCTCCTTTGAAAATTCATAATAAATTATCCATGGCTTGGATAATTACGAAAAATTTAACCCATCTCCAAAATAATGTTTTACACAACATATCAAATCCTCATGGCATTTGAAACCCAACATAAATGATATTAGACTTAAAATCAAATAAAACATTTATCAAACAAACTTGTTTGGATATAACATATCATGAAATCCAAGCATAACATTATCAAAAATCATCATAGTGGATTCAAACTTAAATCCGAAATCAAATGATCTATAAAACCAAAAATAGAGATGGTTTAGATTATTATTTACCTTGATTAGGATAAGGAGCTTGAGATTTGATCTTTGATTAATTCCCCTTGCTTGATTGCTTAGCTTTAATTGATTTTCCCCTATTTTTTCCCTAGGTTATGGCCGACTTGAGTTTTTTATTTACATTTTTGAATAATAAATTATGAACGTGTAGAGAAATGGAAACAAGGTTTTAAGGGTAATAGGATTATGTTGGCGGCAAATCCCTATAATGCCCTTGCATTATGTTCTCACCAATTAACATATAAAACTGTTTATAAGCCCTTTCTTTTAGGATTTTATTTAATTAAGCTCGGCCTCTATTGAATTTCAAATCTCAATCCCCTTATCACACTAATATTTACATTATTCCATTTAATTTATCTAATTAAATTTCCTGAATAATGTTATTAAAAATTAGGGTTGTTACAATGGAGCTCTTGGGACTTTTGCATATATCTGGCATTTATCACATCATCTCACATAATCAGTGGCGGCTCGATTTATGGTTGGCCAATAATACCCATAATGGAGTATTTCCTTTGCCAAAGTTTTCCCCCTAGTGTGATCGTCGCATTCCACTTCATGAACTTCTCTTAGAACACGTTTTATCTCATCATGGGTGACACACCAAAGTAGGGGGGCTAATAAACCTTTCATATACATAATTCATTCATGCATAATATATCATGAAGTTTTGTGAAGGACTTGTTGCTTTTTGTTTCTTTCATCTGGTCAGATTCCATGCGGTAAATAGACTTTGATTGGGGTCATCCACGATTCCCTTTTAGGCTCTGCTTCCAGTGTTTGGTCGATTTCTATCATGTTTTTACTTGGGGTATTTAATACTTCGACCGGAACCAAATCCATCTGTTGTGCATCGCCGATACTAGCAAATTTTGCTAATGAATTAGCTTCTTTGTTCAATCTCACGGAATATGAGAAATATCATAGTACTCAAATTCTGTCAACAATTCTTGGATTTGGGTTAGGTATGGGGCAAGACATTGTTCCTTAGCCTGGTAATCTCCCTTAACGTGGCACACTACCAGCTGCGAATCGCAACAGATTTCAAGAGATCTTATTCCATGTTCCTTATCGAGTTTGAGTCCAGCAATTAGAGCTTAGCATCATTTTTTTCTTATCGAAAAATCAAGCTTTAATGCATAACAGATTGACTGATTTTCAGGATTTACAAGCACAATTCCAGCCCTAGAATAATGATCTTTAAATACTCTATCATTTTACAATTTCTGTCATATAGTAGGTATTACCCTACCTTCCAGAGAATCATTATGCATAGAATTTTGCTATGAAGTCTACCAAGGCCTGACTCTGGATAGCTCTTCGAGGGAGGTAAGTGATTTCGAATTGACTAAGCTTAATATTCCACTTGAGTAACCTTCCAGACGTCGGTAGTTGTAGGACATGTCATAACAGCCAGTCGGTGTAAACATTGATCAGATATGCCTAAAAGTACGAAAGAAGATTCTGTGATGCGATCGGTAAGCAATATACCAATTTCTTTCTTTGGATTGTTTTTTTCAGATCCTACTAATTGTTTGCTGATGTAATACACCGGTCTCTGGATTCGATTCTCCTCACAAAGCAATGTGGTGCTTATAGCATGTGCTGATACACTTAAATAAACGTATAACTACTCATGATCCACCGGCTGTAACATCCACCTACTTGGAGGCCCAAAACAAATGGCTATGGATCCTGCAGTCATCCATAGTTATTAATCTTCGACGACCAAATACGGCGGTGCTAGATACATTGATACACAGATCACAGAAATATGAAAAAATTTCAACAAATAAAAAACACATTTACACATTTAAATCAAAATCATTTCATGTTCATTACATAATTCACAAATTATGTTAACCACATTCAGCAAAATATAATTATTACAAATATGCCAACAGCGACATACGAAGATGCCCCTTGATTGATTTGAATAAGGCTCATAAATCAATCTTTAAAAACAAAACGCACAGTAAAAATAAAAACTCTAAATAACTATCTGCCTCATGCATGCCTTCAGAAGCTTTAATCGTCAAAGAAGAAAACCTGAGAACCTTAAATCTCAAACTACTAAAAATCAATTGAGTACCCGAGAGTTTAAGGGGAAAACAAAATCTTCGAGTCAGACATAAAGCCTGGTATGAATAATAATCTAACATCTCAATCCTTTCCAGATATCTAGTGAGACCACGTCGCTTAGCGGATGGGTTTTCCCCTCACCAGTATCCTAAAATCTTTATAAAACCATATTCTGTGCTCCTGCATCCACAATGGTTAAAACACACATTTTAAAATATTATGATGATATACATACTTGAAAATAATTTGGATTTGCCATTCCCAGTTTAATCTGACACCCTGTCATAATTATAATTTCTAGGGTCATAATCAACCTTTTTAGTTTCCATGGGTTTACTAATAACCTTGTTATAATTAATAGACTCCCTATCCTATTCATATTCATGGGATCACTAAGAACCTATAGGCTCCTTCCAGTTAAGTTAATTAATTCATGGGTCATCCTAAACCTATTAGTCATTCCAATAATAATCACATTATCCTAGTTTTCATAGGTTAACTAGGAACTTATGGACTTATCTAGTAACTCACCTCACATCCTAGTTTTCATGGGTTGACTAGGAACCTACTGATACTTCCATTAGCTACTATCTTATCCTAGTTTTCATGGGTTTACTAGGAACCTATTGACTAATGTCAATTCTTAATCCGGATATAGTTTTCATGGGTCCACTATAAACCATTTAGCCCCTTCCAACTGTCCTTAATGTATAGTTTTCATGGGTTAACTATGAACCTTTTGGTATGCACTAATAACTACCTTATCATAGATTTCATGGGTTTACTATAAACCCTTTGGTTTACCTCCAATAACTACAAAGTTTAGGAATCATATACTTTTGGTCACCCTGACTCCATAGATGCAATTCTACTCATTCATAAGTTTAAGTAATTTATATTCACTATTGAGTTAACCTAGCTGGTTCTTCTACCCCTTTTTCCTAAAAATACATTTATGAGTATCATGTGAATATTTTCATATTTGAAAAGCAAAACAATAATTTAACAATGCCACTCCCATGGGTTTAAGGTCCTTGAAAACATTTCATAAAACATAGTTAACATGCTTAACTTATATTTTTATCAAGGTCATACATACTTAAATTCATAACAAAACTCCTTTATATAAGCCATGTGTTTCTTTAAAAATTTAGAGTATGGGTTTTCAAACCTCTCAAAACCAAATCTTTTGACCTTGTTGAAAGGTCTTCAAAACAACCATTTGAATCCTACCCTTTTGAAACCATTGAAAACATTCAGCAATTCAAACCTTTCGAAAGCATTCAACTTTTGAAATATAAACCTTTTGAAAACATTGGATTTTACCCTTTGAAAACTTACTGAGTTCAAGTTAAAACGTGCGAAAGGTTCTCTTTTAAAATCTTTCGACTACAATGGAAGCAACCTTTCGACCTTGTCGGAAGGTCTGCTTCGAAAGCATTAAAACATTTCATTTAAAATAATAGACCTCCGCCTTTAAAACAACTCCTTTAAAAGCTTGGGTTATACTTCAATTATAAAACGAGGGTAAATTAGCTAAATCGAAAGCTTAGATTCCTTTCGAAAGCATTGGGAGAAGCGGCTGGTTTTTTAAAATGAGTAAACCTTTCATCTTTGTCGAAAGCACCGACTTTGAAAGGTCGAAAAAAGTGGCTATAACCTTTCGACTATGTCGGAAGGTTCAAAACAAAACAATGATAAGTGGAAGAAACCTTTCAATTATGTCGAAAGGTTTCAAAACAAAATAGTGGTAAAGCAGCAGTAACCTTTCGGCTTTGTCGAAAGGTTTAAAACCTTTCTTTTAAACATTTGACCTGGTTGAATGCAACCAAGTCGAAAGCTCTAATTCGAAAGCAAAGCAGGTGAAAGCTTTAGTTTATAAAACAAACATACCCAACCTCTTTGGTCATCAATCTTTCGACTAAGAACCCTTCGACCTTGTCCTATTCATTACGTACCAAGAAACTTGACACCATATGCATTGATTTGACCTTGTCGAAATCTATGAACCTATTGACCTTGTCGAAAGCTCTGGGTCGGAAGGTTTTACTGCCGTAAAAGGCCGAAACATGCAAAAAGGACGATTTCCTTGTTTTTAACTTAAAAAGGATAACTTTTCAACTAACCTGCTTTTGTTTGTTAAATTCTCATTAGCTAACGATTTCTTTTCAGTAAAAACGTTGCCACAATTTTTAGATTTAAGTAATAATTTTATTTATAAAATGCCCCTTCCCCTTAATTAAATATATAAAACATTTAAGTCACATACCTTAAATAATTTTATATATTTATCAAAACACTTAGGAAAAATCCCAGAAAATCTATTTTAATATGTTTTCAACATATGAAAATTTCAAACCCAAATAATCAATATTTTAACCGTAATTTATTTATAATCTAATAAATCATTTTCTTCATTAGAAAATTTATATAAAATCCATACAAGCTCAGAAAATTATGAGAATTGAAATCCATCTCCACAATCATGTTTTCTATAACATAAAATTTTCCCATGGCATTTAAAAATCATTTCATCTCGGCTTTGCCCAAAAACCTTGTAAATCCTTTGTTAAATAACCTTGTTTAAATACATATAAATCATAAACAAGCATATCATCATTCAACATATCATAAAAACAGATTTATCCTTAAATTCAAAACCATTTGATATAAAAATCAAAATAGAGATGTAGAAATTATTATTCACCTTAGATTAGATAAGGAAATTAAAGTGTGATTGAGATTGGTTCCTTCTAACTTGAATCTTAAGCTTTAAGTTGATTTTCTATTCTCTTCTTCCTTCTTAATGGCCGACCTTGCTTCTTCTCACAGTTATAAATTTTGTTTTGGTGAAAACGAACATGTACGACTAAGGAAGATAATATAAGGGTGGGAAATATGGGCGACTACTTACCCTAAGGCCCATGTAGCTAATTTCCTAACCATTTATATAAGTTCATTAGATTTTAAATAAGCATGGCCACCTAGTTTATTAATCAACCTCGATCTCCTTATCTACATTATTCTATTTAATTTATTCTAATTAAATCTCCTGGATAATGTTAATAAAACAGGGGTGTTACACCGGCTTTGACAAGATAGGGAGTCTCTCTAAATGATTCACAAGGCTTGAAACGCGTCTTTACAATATTACGTCCATTCAAAGTTTCTTTTTTCCTTTCTTAACCAAATCGAAGAAAGGAATGCATTTTTCGTTAGCTCTTGAGATAAATCGGCTTAAGGTGGCAAATTTTCCATTTAGACTCTGCACCTGTTTAATAGTTCTTAGCGCCTGGATATCACGAATATCTGAATCTTCTTAGGATTAGCTTCTATTCCACGAGCATTGATAATAAAGCCCAAGAATTTCCCTAACGCAACACCAAAAGAACACTTCAAAGGATTGATTTTCATCTTGTAATGTCGGAGGATGCCAAACATTTGCACCAAGTCTCCAATGTGGTTGCTTGATCGCTGTGACTTCACGAGCATATCATCCACATACACTTCCATTGTTTTCCCGATCTGATCTTTAAACGTTCTTTTTACCAAACGTCGATAAGTAACTCCTACATTCTTTAATCCAAACAGCATTACTACATAGCAGTACAATACAACATCGGTAATGAAATTGGTGTGGTCCTGATCGGAGATATGCATCAGGATTTGGTTATATCCCGAGTAGGCATCCATGAAAGATAGCAATTCATGTCCTGTGGTTGAATCCACCAACTGGTCAATCCTCGGAAGGGGAAAACTATCTTTCGGACATGCCTTGTTAAAATTTGAATAATTAATGCACGTACTCCATCTCCCATTCGCTTTCTTCACAAGTACAGGATTAGGTACCCATTCAGGGTAGAGGGCATGGATAATAAACCTATTGACTTTTAGTTTACCTACCTCCTCTTTGAGAGCGTCAGATCTCTCCGGATCCATACCACGTCTTTTTTGCTTCACCGGGACATACCTCGGGTGAATATTCAATGCATGGCTCATAATGGTAAGCGAGATTACATATATTTTTGAGTGAGTCCAAGAAAATACATCTAGATTTGCTCAAAGTAGATCAGCAAGTTACTTCATCATCGACGGGCTCAGCTGTGACCTAATCTTTATGACTCATGATGGGTCATTTTGGCTGACCGTGATATCAATCGTCAGCTCAGCCAGTGCAGCCTTGTCCACACCCTTACCCTTCTCTTTGCATTGAGCTTCCCTCAACTCAGCTACATAACAAGCACATCTAGTCGGCTAATAGCCATGAACAACTCCTACACCATTTTTAGTTGGAAACTTCAAAGTAAAAAACCGTAGGGTAAGAGCTGCCGAAGTTCAACCAGGGCCGGTCGGCTCAGAAAAACATTGTATGGAGAGTCAACATCCAAAACAATAAATGAAAAAATCTTTACTCTCATTCATTCACCTTCTCCTAATTCAATAGGTAATTCCACATAACTGACAACTTTGTTTGCAGTGCCACTAAAACCGAGAATACAAGCTTTCAACGGTTTTAAATCTTTGGATTCCATCCTTATCTAATTGTAAGCCTTTTTGAAGATTATATTTACTGAACTTCCACAATCAATCAATGTCCTTCTCACCAAAGCGGGGCCAATCATAGCCGAAATGGCCATTGGGTCAATTGTTGGAGCCTCCACCACATATGCATCCCTGTTCCAAAACACAATATCAACCACCATAGTATGTTGCTCTTTCACTGGAGCTCCATCTTCCGTATTCGAACTACATTCAAAATCCACATCCTAATCATGCTACCATAGCACTCAATCTCTTGCCAACTTCTATCCACTGGATGCGGTCTCTGACGATCGTATTTATAACTAGCCTTCTACCAGTCCGTGCAGGCTCCTCAGCCCAACTTGGCACTTGTCCTCGGTTGGGGTCAGATGTCTCCTGCCCGCAATCCTATGGGGCTTTCACAAGCTGTTATAACTTCTTTTCTCGAATCAGTTTTCCTATAACATCTTAGAGATGCTTGCATTCATTTGTATTGTGCCCATAACACTCGTGAAACCGACAATATTTCCCGGTTTGCTTCTGCCTCTATATTGATTCTTTTGGTGGCAGCTTTCTGTACTTCATGGTATTGCAAGTAGACAAATAGATGTTCTTCAAGGACATATTCAATGGCGTGTAATTATCATACATTGGAACCGTGGGCTTCGGTCTTCTAGAATCCCATTATCATTCTTGGTTCCTATCTCCGCCTCTCTTTTTCTGATTTAGTTTATTCTGAACGTTCACTTTAACTTTCCTAGAACAGTCATCGGACTGTTTTATTACAATATTACTCTGTACTCCTTCTCCACTTGGTCCCGCAACTTCTTTTTTTGGTGGACCTAGCTTCCTCCTTTCTCAAAACAAAGCCGCCTTTGCGTAAAAGTGCTCCAATGTTGTGGGCGGCGTATCAGCGAGCCAATCCCCAAAATAAGACTCTGGGTCAATCCCTCTCGTCACGGCCATGAGTATCGCATGCTCATTCAGATTACTGTCCTCTATAACAGCTATATGAAATCTCTCCAAATAATCTTTCAACGACTCTTCCAAAGCCTGAATCACGCTGGAAAGGGACATCACATCTTTAGGACGAGTCGCATGCATCTGGAATTGCTCCAAAAACTTGATTGCCACATCTTTGAATCTAGAAATTGATTGCGGGGGTAGCCTCATGAATCACATTGTCGCTATTTCGAAAATTGTTATAGGAAAGCATCTGCACTTGGCCACATCATCGGCTCGCACAATCGATTAGCCATTCATATTCATAATACGCTGCCTGGGGTCTATTTATCCCTTGTAGGCAGGCATCAATGGCACGTTGAACATCCTCGGGTATTCTACATGTAGAACATTATTGGTGAATGGGGTATGGCTCCTCGAGATTTCGTAGTCATCATTAGTTAAACCTAGATTCTCTCTCAACAATTGTCTGACCATTGCTGATAACTCCAGCGTTTAGATGATTGGTGCCAAGCGGTGGTCGTGTTCCACCTCGCGCGAATGGTCTTATCAATGTCTATAGGCCATTTTACACCTTCTTGGATCTAAGTCTTCCCGATATGCATCGTGTACATTCATTTCACCATCATTTTAGGAAAGGACCAGGTCAGCATTCAACCAGACTCCATCATCCAAACTAACTTTAGCAGCTCCAGTTTGAGTCCCAACGTGCACAGGTAAGTTTCCTTCTCTAGCGAAGGGACCAACACTGATCATTCCTAGCAAACCATGATGGTCTACTTATTGACGCGCTAAAGTTTCTGTATGATATCTGTTAGTTGTATTACACCAATGTCTATGGTGTCCATCTGATGAACTAAAGCTTTCCAGCGTCAAATAAAGGGTGGGATCCCTCCTAGCTTTGTTTCGTTGCTGCTGATTGAATTGGTTCATCAAGTTGATATTGGTCTAGATCTGCTGATTTAGCTGTCGACCACTCTCTATCAGCAATCTCATTAAATTATGAAATTTAGCTTAGAATTAGTGGGATTCTAAATTTCAACCAGAACCAGATTCACATTTACTGGTGGATGACTTGGGTCTCCTTATTGAATGCTAGTAGTCTCATTTCCATCCACGTTCTGAGAAGTAGATCTAGTATGTCTCACCATTATTAATCTCTTTACTTAGATTTCAAGAAATCTAAGTAGTATAAGCAACTTTATGAAGATAACAACGGATCTCCTTCGAGGGATTTATCCAATCCGGTAGTAACAAAGAGAATACTAGCAAGTTGAGAATCAGGTTCTCAGTGAAAACACCAAAATATTTGCACCAAAATTGGTCACATACACCCAAATATAGATTTATGTAGAGAAGTAAGTGAAGAAAATAAAAGTAAAAGTGAGGAATAGATTAGACTAACAGCAAATAGAAAGCAATAATCAGAAACAGAGAGATTTATCGTGGTTTGGTGTTGTAGGCCTATGTCCACATTGAAAATTCGCTTTATTGATCACTTATGAATCGGATTACAACAGCAAGGAATAAAGAAAACTTGATTACAATAAAGACTAAAGTAACCGGCAGCGTAAAAATTCCAAGAATGAACTATGGGGCCTATATTTATAGGGAGAGATGATGTGATATTTTCGCTAAGATTTCAACAGAAGGCTCTCTGGGTCCATAGGGACCTACCATAACAATCAGTGGACTTAACTTGACAATCAGGAACTATTGGCTAAACGTTCACTGATCCTTTGTCTTGCTTCCAATTCTAGTGCGATCGTTTTTGGAGGGTCCACATGCCTCTTGACATTGCTTCTAAAATATGGAATCATTCTGACTTGTAGCTTGGGAAATATGGATCGATCTTTGTTGAACTTGGATCATGCACTGAAATATGCTGATCGTTTTTATGGCTTGGCAAAAACGATCGGCTAATAATGATCGGCTAAACTTTAATTACAACTTTATGAGCTATGATCATTTTTGTAAGCTTCAATCTTAATTTTGTTGATGCCTTGGAAGTTTCAAATGAATTGACCTTGTAGATCTCGAGATATTGATCATTCTTCGATGATTTGAACTGTTTTGTGGATCATTCTTGCTTGATCCATGCAAATCCTTGCTTCATCCGTAACTCAAGCATATGAACTCTAATCGACTCCAGATTGGAAATATAACTTCACAGGGCTATGCCAATCACTTCATGCTGACTGCACCTTGATTGGGATGCGATCCAAATCACCCCGTTCATCGTCTATAGTATTGTATGTAATTGATTCCCAAGGCTGATGACTATCCATTCCTAGTCAAGTCGATGATGTCACGCCCTTGCCAAAAGGCGGGATAACAATTGTTTTTCAAAGGTTTTGGAAGAACAATAATAGTATTACTTGAAAATATTTTGACTAGATATATTTTTAAAAGGATTTAAAAGAAATAGAAAGCATTGAATTCACATCGGTCACTGGAAAATAATTCGGGTGATGACTATAGCATCTTCAGTACTCGTTTTTGAGTTTATAAGCAATGAATTGCTACCTTAATGATTTTCAACTGGAATTTTGTTTCGATATAAAAAATAACTTTTTATTTTAAAATTCTAAGTATAATTTAATAAATATGAGAAAATAAGTTTTATAACTTGTAAATTTTTGAGAATTAGTAAGTTAAAACATAATTATAAAATTGACTGAATGTGAGTGATAAGAAAAGTGAATTTGAAATTGAACTATAAAATGAAATTTAAGTTAAACAAAATGAATTTTGAAAAGAAATTTGACTTAAGTAAAGGTAAATGAAGTGAATTAATTAAATGAGTTAAATGAAATTGAATTTGATTTGTAGTTAATTATGGAAATGAATATGAATTTGAGTTAGAAAATGAAATTCAATTTAAGTTGTAAAATAAAGTGAATATGGTTTGGAATGTTATTTGATAAAATTGAATATGAAGTTAAGTTGTAAAGTGAAAACAAACATGAGTTATGTAGTATAATATGTTTGTAATAAAATTAAGTAACTATTGTATGGAATGGTTCATAAAGAATACTTGTATTACAGAAATATACTAGTGATAATGAAATAAAATTTAACTTAGGAAAAGTTAAAATGTAAAGATTTTATGAAATGGTCCATAAACGAATTATTATGCAATGTATGTTGTTAAACATTGATTGAATTTAAAGTGAATGTAAGTAAAGTGAATAAAAATAAAGTGAATGTTAATAATTGAATATAAATGAATTGAATGTAAATTAACTGAATGGGAATAAATTGAATGTAAATTAATTGAATGTAAACAAATTGAAAACGAACCAATTGAATGTTAACAAGAAATGAAAGTGTGTAAATATAATGTTGACATTTGAAAATGCAAATTGATATGATGATAAATAAATTGGATGGATATTATGTTTTTGATGGTTTCTCTTGTTACATTTTCTACATTTGCATGTAGTTATTGTATATTCTATATTACATAGGATGTTACTTTCTATATACATGCACTCATTACTTGTTGAGTGATTAATACGTCCAAATGAAATATGCTTCACATTTGGAGCTCGCTTTTGCATTTTATTGGATGCATATGTTTGCTAATACTAATAAAAGATACATATCTCGGATTACATATCATAAATTACATATCATATTTTTATATTTTTCTATAACGACCCATATTTTTTGATAATTAAAACTATTAAATTAAATATGATTTTCAAATTTAATATTGTAAGAAATTAAAATTTATGATTTATTAATGAGAAAATAATTAGAATATGATTTAATAATGTTTTTTAAATGTTACTGACAACTATTAATGTAATTTCAATCAATTAAAATAACTGTAAAGTTAATTTGGTTATAATTGTAAATATGAAATAAATTAAATTGGATTCGATGTTGAAATTATATGTTATTAACTGAAATAGGTTTTGTTTGTACCAAAATTAGGCACAACACTCTTCGGAAGTTTTTGAAGAGATAAAATGAAGAAACTAAATGGAAAAAGAGGATTATCTAACAAAAACTCCAAAAATAGATAATGAAAGTAATAAGAACGCATAGAAACACAAGAATTTAGAGTGGTTCGGCATGTTGCCTACGTCCACTATGAAATTGATTGCTTTATTGATGTTTCTTTGATGATTACAATTGATTTTAGTGGGTTACAACAGATAATGATGATTTACAGCAGTCAAATTCGTTATTGGCAGCAGCTATGGAGTTTAGATCTAGATCCGGTAGAGTCTGGGCGTAGGAGAATTCAAAGAAGAAGAAGCCCTTATTTTGTATGCCGTGGGGCTCTATTTATAGTTGTAGGAGGCTGATATTTCACTCAGATCTCGAGAGACTCCCTCTGTCACGTGACTAGGCCCGCGCGCCCAAGCCCGCGAAGTTTCGGCCCGATCCATGATCGATACGAATGGATTTCCTATCGATCAAGATTGCGTCCGATGGAGTCAAAATTTGGCGTGGGCATTCCTTAGCATGCACGTAAGCTTCTATGAAAATTTCATAGCATTTGGACCTGTGGACCTCGAGATATGATCGATACAAAATGGATGCTTTCGGTAGGTTGCTTCGTTCGACTCGATCAAATCGACTCGTTCTCGTTCGAATCGATAGCTGTGCGCGACTGTGAGATGACGTGGTGCTTGAATCTCTGGATTACTCCGCTTTCGATGCCGAGTTGAATGAGTTGTCCTTGAACTTTGCCTCATTCGTATCGATGGCGCTGCCTTGTTCGTATCGATAAAAGATGCACAGTTCGCATCGATGAAGGCTCCTCTGTTCGTATCGATCTTTATGCTTTGTTCGCATCGATCGTTATACTTTGTTCGTATCAATTGTGAGGCCTAGTTCGTATCGATAAAAGCGCTCAACCGAGATGGATTCGAACAAAGGCTCAGTGATGGATACGAAGTGGCGTGTCCTGATGGATTCAAACAAAGGCTCTGTGATGGATACGAAGTTATCATTGCACGATCGATTCGAACAGTGGCTCGCCGATGGAGTCGAACTCGATCGATTCGAACAGTGGCTAGTTGAAGGAGTCGAACCTGATCGATTCGAATTGAGGCTCTAGGAAGAAGGCGAGGTCGCTGTTGTTCTAATCGATACGAAAGTGATGGATTCGAATAGAGGCATAGCTATGGATACGAAAACTGAGCTATTCCCTTCATTTTGCATCGATCGTAACTTGAGCTTACGAACTCGGATTGACTTGAAATTTGAACTTTTATAGCTTCCCTCGTCGTGTCTTGTCGATTGTAGCTTGATCCGGACTCAGACAAAATTCATCGATATCCATAGTGAACCTGCGTATAACCGATGTTCAAGACGAACAGTCATTGGTTTCTAGTCAAGTTCTTGGTGTCGCGGCCTTGCCAAAAGACAGGATAACATTTGCCCCCCAAAGTACGTCTTGTGGAAACATGACGTGGTTTGAAATGCTGCAACCTTTATTCTGAATAGTTATCGTCTTTTCGATGAAAGCTGTAATCTTTGACTGATTTCATTGCATTGATGGATACGAAATGAGCATTTCAAATCGATGGACGTGGGGTTCGATGGATACGAAGCTGTCGTTCATATCGATGGAGTTCAATGCCTTCAGAATAGCCCCTGTTGTGTATTTCGAATCGATGGATCTGGTGTCATTGGATACGAATAGACAATTCGTATCGATGGGTTTAAACTGATCGCTCGTATCGATGTACTGGAGATGGAGTCGAAGATGACGATACGAACAACGGTTTCGCATCGATGGATTCGAATTGTACAGTTCATATTGCGGCACTGGAGATGGAGTCCAAAGTGGTCGATACGAAGAAGGGCTTCGCATCGATGGATTTGGTGAAGACTTCGTATCGTTACAGACTTGAGTTCATGGATTCGAACAGCTTGTTCGAATCGATCCCGTGGTGACGCCTTGTAACCGGTTGAATCCATTGGGAGGCGAATCGTTTATTCCATTTACCTTCAAATCCATATAAATACTGTGGACTTAGCCACTTTTAACTTTTAACTTTCTATTATTCTGCCTTGTCTTCGTATCGCTCCAAAGACTTAGAAGAGGAAAACTGCTCGACTTCGAATCGATTCAAATCCTTCAATCCCTTAAACTAGTTATCGAACATAAGGTAATCGATTGAACAAAATCAGTCCTAAAATGTTGAGATCCAGATTCTCATGCCATTCCATTCGAACTCGTGCCCAATCGTTGCTTGAGGAAGTAGATTTTGTGCGAGGTCGAAGGAGGGGAAAAATGGAGTTCAAATCGATCTGGGGAAGAATGAGTGCGGAGGAGGATGTCTTGATCTTCTTTTCGTGTCGATCTGCAATGATTGTTGCATGGGCTCGTCTTGTACGATCGATGTGAAATTTTATCTCCAAATTTGACGCGAGAACTAGGCCAGTGATCGAGTCGAAGTCCTTGGCATCAGATCGATTCGAAGAATACTCCTTTGATTGATACGAAATGTATCGAGTGAATGTGATCGAGTCGAAGTCCTTGGCTTCAGATCGATTCAAAAAGTACCCCTTCGTATCGATACGAAATGCATCGAGCAAATGTGATCGATACGAAGCCGTGGCTCCTTTGGCCTTGATCGATTTGAAATCAGTCACTGTCGATCAATTCGAAGCGAATTCCTGACGACTGATATGAACCCGGATCTTGATGGATACGAAACCTTGAAAATCTGATAACATGATTTTCCGATGAGCTTCATCCTTGAATATCTGGACTTAACTATTACCCTGCATATTTAACTGCCTATCGAAGCTCGTCGATGGAATTGTAACTTAACAAAACTTTAACAAACTCTGACTCGGATCGATCGCTAATAACTAGATGGCACGGTTATGACGGTCAGCGATGATGGTCATTCCGACTGAATTTTGAAGTCTTATCGTTTTCATGCTTTCTCCAATTCTGTAGAATTTTTCAAGTGATATACATTACTGCTCTGCACAGCACACTTACACACTTTACACTGGGGGATGCACGAGCGTTATTGTCTGTTTAACAATGATTTTTCATAAGCTAGTTAGTCATGGAACCTTCAAGTTCACAGCAGCAGAAACTCCCGAGTTCAATTCTTTCAACCATCGAGATACCGGTTACTGAAGCCGAAGTTATAAATCCAGCTCCGGACGAGCTTCTAGGCGCCCGATTCATTTGTCATCCACAAGATTTTGTGCCGTCCGGCATCTCCGAAGATATGCTAGGACGGATTTGTTTAAGGCACGGCTTGTCGCTTGATGACGTGTTACTGCCTGGGCCAAATGACAGGCCACATGATCCCCGAAGGGGTTTACTGCTTTCAACCGCCATGCTTGCACAGTGGGGACACTTCCTCCTTTCAACCAATATATAAGGGAGATGTTATCATTCCTTGGAATAGCTCCATCCCAGCTACATCCCAACGGATACGCTTTGCTGAATAGCACCTTCGTTCTGTTTATGGAGATTCTCTTTCGACCATCGAAGCCGATCGAGATTAGATATCTATTTAACATTAAGAGTCGTGGAGACAGCCCTTCCTTCACCTTCTTGGAAGCGGTTAGGAACTATCAAATAGTAACTGGGTCCTGGGGACGGTTGAATTACTTTAAAACTGAATGGTTCTACGTTCGGTGCCCCCCTGGATTTGCTAGGCGATGGTTGGATAGACGTAAGCGTTGCAATCTTTCTCTTGAATTATCGAGATAATAATAACCAACCTCAAAACTGAAATACTTTTCTTCTTTCATAGCCGCAATCTCACGACCTGATGGTGGATACTTCAGAGAGTTATTCCGGATCCTTTAAGCGGTTCCAGGCAAAGAGAGGCATATTGACTTGGTTCTGACCAACAGAAACTTGAGAATTGTCAGGTTGATCGAACGGAGGCAAAGCATAAGGCTGGAAGGGACACTTAGAGCGGTCTCGAAGAAGCGGCTGAAACGCAAGGCGCCCGGAGTCGTAATAGCTGAAGAACTTGATCCGGAGAGAACGCCTACTGATAACGAGCTCCAAGCCGGGCCTTCTTCCGATGTCCACGATTCAGGAGGAAGGAGAAAAGGCAAGGCAGCTGCTTACAAGCGTTCTAAATCCATGAGATTGAAATTCGTGGTTATGTCTTTGCCTGTTCAGGGGATTAGAATTTCGGAGGCTCCTCCCCCGCAAGTAGACCATCCTTTTGAAGGGCTTGCTGATATTCTGATTCTGGATTATGTGTCGTTTCAACACGACATCGGGATGGAGGAGCTTGACAATGCTCTTGAGCTGAGCGGGTCGCTTGCTACAAGTGCGGCTGACATTTCTAGTTGGTCGGGGGGTTGCACATACATACACTTCACTGCACTACACGATTCATAACTGTAAATCGTCCAACCTAAGAAATCGCTAACTTTTCCTTCGTCTTTCATTTTCAGGTACGATGTCCGGAAGAGGATCAATGCTTGGGAATCTTCGCTCGGCCCGAAAATCTTCTACCTATTATGATTCCCGCAGGAGAGACTCAGATAGAGACCGCGATCGCGAGTACTCTAACCAAGATAGGTATGGGCGTGACAGGGACAGAGAATACATGCATCAATCTAGATCCTGCTCTCCTCCTCTTAGACTTCCATCTCCACCTCCTGTTCTTCTTCCACATCCACCAAAGCCTCCGTGTCCCAGGCCATCTTCTCACACTTCTAGATCCGAGACTCATCTCTAGAGAGTCGAAACCACGGCCTCCATAATTACAGAGTAGGTCCCAACTGAGCCCATAGGAGAAGGGGCGATTAAATTGGCTCGGATGAGGAAGGAGTTCCCGAACATATGCTTCGATGGCTATGTCTTTCCACCTTACTTAAAGAGAATCCCATCTGGAGTGGAAAACACGATGCATGATTACATTCATGACATCTACTCCCAGTACAAAGAGTGGGTAAAGGCCGCAGAGAAGGTTTCCAAGGTGGCTTTTAATCGAGCCAAAGCAATCGAGAAGATGGAGGCCGAACTCGCTCAAAGGGACCGGATCATTCAAGTACTCACTGCTGAGGCCGAGTCTTCTCGGAAGTATGAAATTGAGGCCACCAAAAAAGCTGATGAGGCGAATGTGGAAATGGAGAGGTTGAGGCAAACAAATGTTGCCTTGGTGGAGGAGATGGGCCATTGGAATACAACAGTTACCGTCGAATGGGATGCGGCGGTAAAGGAACTTAATGAGCTCAAGGCCAAATTTTTCGACATGGCCAAGGAAAAGGATGATGCAAACAACGCAGCCCAGGAGGCGTGCGAACAAGATGTTCTACTTAGGGGTGAACGGGATGCGGCTGTGGCTAAAGTCCGCAAGGTGGAGACTAAGGTCGAGGAGAAAGTGAAGTCGGCCGAGTCCAGGCTAGAGGCTGATATCGAAGACCTTCTCGTTGTTTACAACGCTAATGTGCTGAGGCACAGGGGTCTAGCCTAGCTCGATGATTATCCAGTGCATCTTTACAACGTCTGGGGCCGATTAGTTGAAGAAGAGAAGGAGGCGCATCTGGATGAGTCTGTAGATGAATTCGAACTCGAGAATCGTACTCTGAATGAAGATGAAAGGAAGATTCTCCACGAGTCGATGATTCTGCATGAGAAGGAAAAGCTCGGCGCCTAGCACTTCGAAGTAGGAGAGGGTTCAAGGGTTGACCATCATGAGGCGAGTCTTGAAGTTCCGGCGTCAACCCAGTCTGAATCTTTGCCTACGGTTGATCCCCAAGATGTTCATGCCTACAATCTGGATCAGCCGTAGATGTCTCCAGTTATAGAGCAAGTTGCTAAAGTCATTCAGCCGCATACAAGTCAAACTGAGGAAGGTATTCTGAACTTTCCACATATCTGCCTTAAGTCGGAATTTTTATCTGAATTAAATTCTGACAGTTCTCTTATTTTTGTCCAGTGATCGATGCTGCACTGGCCATGCCTCCTGCTACTCAAGAATCATATTAGACGTAAAAGGCTATTATGACCGAAGCAATCACTATAACTACAACTTCCCCACTTGACGATGCGTAGGGAAGCACACTTGTGTTTGATGAGCAGCTGATGGAAGAACTCTTTCGACATCATGGTGATCCTTTAGCTGACTTTCCATTTGTCATGGGTGGAGGCGCTCTTGCTACAAGTTCTTCAATGCCAACTACTGATGCCCCCAGCGAGGCTCGAGCGGTTACTGATGAGGAGATGTTCGCACAAATCGACGCTGAAATGGCAGCAGCGACCCATGATGGCAATTTTGGAGGTGGGATGGCGGCACCCGGTCCAGCCCCGCTCGGAATGATATCTCCTGGTGGCACAGTTTTTATCACCAGCATGCCCATTCCACCTTCTACACTTGATCCTGTTCCTCCGACTCCGCCTGCAGGCAGCATTCCTATTCATACGAGCTCGGAGGAGGATGTTGAGATCATGCCACCGCTTGGAGACCGACCACCGAAAGGCAAAGGCTCAAAGAGGAAAAATAGTGGCAGCTCCAACGGGTCTACACCGAGAAGGAAGCCGAGGAAGAAGAAAGATTAAACATGCTTCCTTGGTTTATTTTGACTTGCATTTTGTTGGCCGTGTATAGATGGAGGTTCAGCCCCTACTAGTAAGAAATTTTTGGAACAAACTTGTACACGAATTCCTTTCATAAATAGTAGAAATAAAACTTTCCTTTTTTAGCTTCTTATGTATTTGTTTAAGTGTTTCAATGTTTGAAATGCACTTGTAAAGTTTCAGCTTCCGAGTCAAGTTTGTCTTTTTACGCCATGCCTGAAAACTACGAACATGGTTCGCAACTGGGAAGCCAGTTGAAATTTTAGCGTCGCACCGCTTCAGTTAATGGTCGATGCTTAAGTCCTGCCCCCAGTCTTGGGGATGAGTTGTAGAACATCAGTCAACGATTGCTTCTCACTTATAACATGTTGAGTCTAGTTCCACTGAATGGATGTCTGAGACAAGTGAAGATTGAGCGGTTTATTCACGCTTGTCTGATTGTCGACGATCATATCCGCACTCCGGGGATTCTCATTTGTTTATTGGAGGTTGGTCACGCCGGCTTAAGTTTAAATCATACGTCCGCGCTCTGGGGACTCGAAATCGACATTTGTACTCCGGCTCGCACTCTGGGAGTTCGGAGTTGATATTTATGCTTCAATTCAGGCTCTGGGAACTTGAAGTTGATGTTTATACTCTGTTTCGCACTCTAGGAATCCGGAGTTGATGTTTATACTCTGTTTCGCACTCTGGGAATCCTGGGTTGATGTTTATACTCCGAATCGCACTCTGGGAGTTCGGAGTTGATGTTTATACTCCGACTCGCACTCTGGGAGTTCGGAGTTGATGTTTATACTCCGTTTCGCACTTTGGGAATCCGGAGTTGATAAGGAGACGGTCAGTCACATCTGCTGTATATTTTTGGATATTGCTCGCGCTCTGGGAATGAAAGGTGTATCAGGATCATGGATGGTTGGATCACATCCACCCTGAGTTAACAAGTGAGATCGTTAGATGGACGGGTCCATCCTCCTCAAACTTGGTGCAGATACGGATGAAGTCGTTAGGCGGATGGGTCCAACCTCTTCGTTGACGTATTTTCACTACAACAAAACAACCATATTACAACCTTTTATTTACAACTTGCTCAAACTGGCAGTTGTAATAGGTATTTTATAACAACTGTTTATATGTAGCAGTTGTAACAAATTTATTTTTAACAAATTTATTTGTTCAGCAGTTGTAATATATGTCTGTAACAACTGTTTATTTGTGTCAGTTGTAAATATTTATCTATCACAACTGTTTTTGGCAGTTGTCTGCCTGCACTACGAAAAATTACAACTTCCCTCTTTTATTTTCTTCGGCCCGCTCATTGCTTTCGTGTAAACTAAAAAAGTGGCCACAAAATTTCATAAATCTAAACCCTAACCCTATCCTACTCTGTCGTTGTTATCCACCGAAGTAAATTGCGCTTGCTAGAAACCCTCCTCCAAACCCTAACCCTTTACTCTCTGTCATTTTCTCGCCTCCGTAGCCACATCTCCATTGCTACACGCGTTCGCTCACTTCGCCACCGCTGCTACCCGCGTTTGCTCGCCGTTGTTGTTGGTTGCCTTCGACGAAGTTGTGGTATGTTGCTTTCGTGCTGTTAATAGTTATCATGCCTTCTGTAGTAATTTTTTAAAAACAGTTTTATACGTGTTTCAATCAATTTTCTTTCTGAATTGAATTGATAATTGCATATATAAAAGAGGGAAAAGATTGAATATGAACAGTATTGTGAACTACAGAAGAATACTGGAATTTCTATATACTCTTGATTACATGTTGCTGATTTACAAGGCTTTGGACTTTCTTAATAATACTAACAAAAAATTAAAAATCCATCCTCTAACTATGATTATAGGGATGATAACATCGAACACTTGTATATAGAAAGAAATGCTGCTAGAATACACTCCAATTCATTAGGATGACGATTATGGTGGCATAAACAATTTTTATAGAAAATCGAGTAATGTTTTGTTTGAAAACAAGTTTTGTGTTTTGCGTTTTCAATGTGTAATTTAAAATGCACAGAAGAGAGAAGGTGGAAAATGGTCGACTTGGAAAATGATTTTAACATATAAAGCTGAAAAAGGACTTTTCTTTGTTTTCCCATTTTTGAGAAATATCAAAAACTATATTCTCCTTTTTCCTTCTCCACTTTGTTTGAATGTCTAGGATTTTCTAACTGCTATCCCACATCATTTGATATACATACAGCAAACACAAAACTCATTTTCAAGCCAAACACTACCTTAGTTTCTTAAAATATTGGATTCTTATTTCGTTTATGGACGATGCAACAAATGCAATATTTCGTTGATGGATGATGCGTATTTCGTTGGCTATTCGGTAATGCTTTTGTGTTAGCCTTTTTCTTTAAGTGACAACAGAATGAGAAGCTGCAAAGAGAAATAACAGGAGAGTATTTATGAAATTTAAAAAAGACATCGTGGATATGTATTGATCCACTTTTCTTCATAAATAGTAGAGATACAAAATATTTGCTTCAGTAATATAATGTTTACCTTGTCTGTGGTCTGCTTACCATATAATTGTCAATGTGGTCATTCTTTATGTAACTTATCTACTAATAATTTTCATATGCCATTGATACGACCTTGTTGTATATCCAATTTATTGGTAAAACGATATAGAATATCGGTGACGTTTGTTGACAAAGATGGGGAGGAAACAGTTATCAAAGTCTCCATTGGAATGTCAATGTTGGAAGCTGCTCATGAAAATGATATAGAACTTGAAGGTTTGTACCATTTCCCTTCTTCTTTTATTTATCTGATTATTATCAGCATTAGGAGGCTGCAAGTCCCTGTATCTTGTCTGTAAAATGTTTTCAAAAACATGACATGTCGGTGCTGTATTGTATTTACCTAAACCTTACAAACCTTTAATTTGATCACTCGACAACTGCAGTATTTATAACATTTGATTTATGCTTGTGATAACAAGGGCATGCGAAGGTTCGCTTGCATGTTCAACTTGTCATTTCATTGTGATGGTATGTGCTTGTATATTGTATCACTGCATTTAATACACAAACATATAGGTACCGTCATCTGACTCTCAAAATCCTTCAGGATATGGAATACTACAACAAACTGGAAGATCCCACTGATGAAGGAAATGATATGTTAGATCTAGCCTTTGGACTCACTGGAACGTATGTCTCTTAACTTGTGAATTCATAATAGATTTCCCTTGGATTTTGATATCTTATACTGTTTATTTGCTATCTTATAATTTTTAGTTCTAGACTTGGTTGCCAAGTAATAGCAAGTCCTGAACTTGAAGGATTACGCTTGGCCCTTCCTTCTGCTACAAGAAACTTCGCCGTAGATGGGTATGTACCTAAACCACATTAGTTGAGAACTTTCATTGTACTATACTGGAGGGTTCAATATTTTTACCTCCTTGTCAGTTTTGTAGAATATGGCTAGATTTTTTATTTTTACTGCTCATATGATGTTCTTCTATTGATTGGAGAGTCGCGATGTTGTACAATAAAGTATAAGATCTCGGACTACTATTAGACCTTCGTTTTCTTATACGGAAGCTGATAAAGTGATTATATTACTCCATTTCATTTTATGAACGCTTTTGAGTTCATATTATTATTCTAGAAATGGTGAACCCATCTCTGTAATATTTGGTTTCCCCAAGGTTTTTGATTGCTTCATACAAAAATAAATTTAAGCATGGTCTTAATTAATTGAAGACACCGAAGCAAAGGATCTTTGTTCGGTCTAATAAATTAATTGAAGAGTATCTGTGTTTTTCAAGCAAAAGGATTTGCATAAAATTCAATTGCTGATATTCATATCTGTCACCAAAAGCACTGGGCTGAAGGCATTTCTCACTTCCTAAGGCAACACAGTGACACCAAAAAAACTAATCTAACGCCCAAATTATAGATTAATGGTAAGAATTTTGGTATTACATGAACCTTTATAGTTCCAAAATTATGACTGTCATCAAGTATGCAATCTCTGGCATGTTAATTGGCTTAGTTAATTAGTTGTTTGAATCTCTTTCCAAGTTTGGGTGGTATGTTGGTTTTAACTCCAGCGAATGGCTTTTGGTTAGTGCTGATGTTGGTTTGAGATTTCTTTACGAACAAGTTTGTATTGTGTTGAAGAATAAAGTTTCAGATCTCGAGTTGCTTTGAGGGTTTATGTGCCCCTCTAATGTTCATGTTACAATATTAGGGAGATTCATAAGAAAGTGGTGGGGTGAGCGACAAGGCATGTTGCCTAGTGTGTCTTCTAATGGAGGAGGGGCGTGGTAGTGATTTAGAACTAGTTATAGGTAAAGTGTTTGTAGCATTGTAGGTAATTCCAATATTAAAGTCAACGCAGAGTGTGTTTTACAGGAATATGTTTATAACCGGCTGCAATTCAGGTAGAGTGAAGCAATTTTCTTTCTTTTTCAATTTTGGGTTCATTTATATTTTATGATTTATTAATCGATCATCATATGTTATGCGTTTGTTGTTATGGTTGGTACTTCACATTTATTGATCGATTATCATATGTTATGCGTTTGTAGTTGTAGTTATAGTTCGTTTATATTTTATGATTTATTGATCGATTATCATATGCAATTCAGTTTAGTTGAATGATAGAAGCTAGGTGTTTTGGCAATGTATGGTTTGGCTATGCTGTGGGAGATGTTATGTATGTGCCAATGTTGAAGAATGCATGGTGAATGGCAAGAAATAATAGTTTTAGCAGCAGTTTGAAATAGGTGATGAAGGGATGGTTGTTGGTTTGTTCTGTGGATCAAGGCAGTGGCAGGTTGAAGTTTGGGTATGGGGTTCTGAAGGCAGCAGGGATGTTTGCTAGTGTGGGCAGAGTCAAGCACATATATGCAGTAGTGTTTAGATTTGTTTGGTGGCAGTTGACTGGTTTGGGAATTTTTATGAGTTTTATGTTGTGCTTGGTGTGGTTGCAGGTTGAATGTTGAGGAGCAGCAAGTTAATGTGGTGAAGTGGAATTGTGGGTGGTGATGAAGTTGGTCAGGTATGTATTTGATGTACGGTGAATATATGCACTTGAGATAGTGAAGTTGCTGGAGATGTTTTGAAACTGGTGGAGTGAAAAGTATTTGATGTATTTATATTGACGTATGTTATGGACAAGTTGGTCAGGTATGTATTTGATGTACGGTGAATGTATCTATATTTATACTAATGTATGTTATGGATTTAGTTATATTTTGTAATAAAATTATGAATTCAAAAATGGTGTAAAATTGAATTGTCTTAGCTTTTATTAAATGTGAATGGTTCATGTTGTCTCAAGTAATGTTAACGATTGTAGTTATTATTAGTGAAATATCGGTTTTAATTATAATGTTGTGAAATTTATGGTTAATGGCAGTTGTCGGAAGATGAATTGCAATTGTTGGTAGCAGTTGTAAAAAGATTTATTGCAACTGTCAATAACAGTTGTAAATGAATCTATTACAACTGCCAAAAGCTGTTGCAAAAGTTATTGTTGCAACTGCTATTAGCAGTTGCAAAAGAGGCCTATTACAACTGTCAATGCAATAGTTACGATAGACTTTACCACAATTTTCAAAAACAGTTGTAAAAAGCTTTTTTTACAACTGCTCTTGCAACTGTCGGCAACAGTTGTAAAAATATTCAACTCTATTACAACTCCGGATATTAAGACTGGCGGCCGCCCGTTGTAATAGACCTATTACAACTGTTTTTGGCAGTTGCGAAAAGGTATTTTTGTTGTAGTGTTTAATACTCCAGTTCGCACTCTGGGTACCGAGAGTTAAGTGAGGGATTGTCGTGTATCAATCCGTTTTTTTACTTGATGTGATGGCTTGTCCCCGAGCTTGGGTTTCACTTAGCGAGTAATCGATTGCATCACAGTCACTCCCTATTTGAATAAGTTCCACCGTATGGTGGAACTTAGCTCTCCGTGCATAGCGATGATCATATGAAGCATTTCAAGTAAATCACAGCTCTGGCTCGAAGAGATTGCATTTTATTGCTGAAATAAGAAAATATGGCAAAGTCGGCTGCCTTATTACAAATTCTAATTTCGAAATGCAGAAACAAATTGCAAAATGGAAAATAAACTAAATGAAATAACATAGCCTATTATGCGTAGTAGCGACGAAGACTCTCGCTATTCCAGGCTCGTGGCAAAGTAAGACCGTCAACGGTCAATAATTTGAATGTGCCATCTCCGAGCCTTCGTTCAATAACATAAGGTCCTTCCCATATTGGCTTCATATGCGAAGGAACCGGATAAATTCTTTTCAGGACGAGATCGCCTAGCTCAAAGGTTCGTGGGTGGACCTTGGCGTTGTACAATCGAGCGACACGACTTCGATGCACGGCTGCCCTCAAATCAGCCTCTTCACGCTTCTCATCTAGTAAATCGAGAGATTCAGCAAGTAATATAGCATTAGTCTTTGGATCATAGTATGTCACACGATGAGAAGGTACTTCTAGCTCGACTGGAATAACAGCTTTTGAACCATAAGAGAGAGAATGGAGTATGATCGGTCGCGGATTTGTGGGTGGTTCGGTAAGCCCATAAAGCCATAGGAAGTTCGTCGACCCACTTGCCCCCAACCTTTTCCAGTCGTTTTTTTAGAATGGACTTTATAACTTTATTAACCACTTCGACTTGTCCGTTCGCTTGAGGGTGTGCAACCGCAGAGACTTTCTTTTGAATGTGAAACCATTTGCAAAAATCTTTAAATTCTGCGCTGTCGAATTGGGTTCCGTTGTCAGTAATAATGGTGTGTGGAAGACCGAATCGACAGATGATGTTGCGGACTACAAAGTTGATTACTTTCTTTGTCGTTATGGTGGCAAGAGCTTCAGCTTTAGCCCACTTTGTAAAGTAATCAACTGCGACGATGGCGTATTTCGCACCACCTTTTGCCAGAGGTAAATTACCAATGATGTCGATGCCCCGCATTGCAAATGGCCATGGGCTGACCATTTGTTTTATTTCGGTAGGAGGGGCACTAGGAATTCGAGCATGCTTTTGAAACCTCTCACATTTCTTTGCAAAATCCGATGCATCGCGGTTCACAGTAGGCCAGTTATATCCATATCGAAGTATTTTCTTGGCAAGTGCTTGCACCCGGTGTCAACGCCACATTCTCCCTCGTGTACATAGTGCAATACTCATTTAATTTCATCGTGAGCGATACACCGGAGTAGAGGAACAGAGTACCCTCTTCTGTACATGATTCCATTCTGGATGGTGAATCGTGAGGCCTTCCAAAGGACTTGTCTCTTTTCACTCCTGCGCTCCGGCAGGGTTCCGTGCTCAATGTAATTTCTGAGTGGAGTCATCCATGAATCTTTTTCGGGGACGGTTTCGCATACCAAGTCTATTCCTGCCCGGTCAATGCTTGGGGAAGATAACGTTTCTACGGGAACGAGTCCCATTTGCTGAGCTTCATCTGTGCTGGCTAACTTCGCCAATGAATCGGCTTTTTGATTGCGTTCTCGAGGTATACAATAAATGGAATAATAATCAAACTGATTCAGTACTTCCTGAACTCGAGCTAAGTAGGCAGCCAGTCTCCGATCTCTCGCCTGGTATTCTCCCCGAACTTGACATACGACTAATTGCGAATCACAATAAATTTCCACAGCGATAATTCTCAAATCTCTAGCAAGCTTTAATCCGACTAAGAGGGCTTCATATTCAGCTTCATTATTGGTTGCATGGAAATCAAACTTCAAAGCATAGCATTTAGATCGGCCTTCGGGAGTTTCAAGTACAACACCAGCACCCGAACACCGGTCGTTTGATGCGCCATCGGTATAAAGCTTCACGACATATTCGAGAGATTCACTAGTTTCGGGAAAGTCCTCTGGAACAGTAAACTCAGCTATAAAATCGGCTAAGACTTGTCCTTGAATGGCTCGTCTTGGAGTGTAAGTAATATCAAACTGGCTTAGTTCGATGTTCCACTTGAGTAGCCTACCAGACGTCTCAGGCCGCGAAAGGACCTATCGTAACGGCTGGTCGGTGTAAACAATAATGGGATGTGCCTAGAAATACGGTCGGAGTTTTCTTGATGCAATGACAAGGCAATAAGCCAACTTCTCTATTTTTGGATAATTCCTTTCAGCTCCAGTCAATCGTTTGCTGACGTAGTATACTGGCTTCTGTATCTTGTCTTCTTCTCGAATTAAGGTAGCACTGATAGCGTTTTCTGATATTGCCAAGTATACGTACAACTTCTCATGATCAATAGGCTTTGACAGGATTGGTGGTGTAGATAGATGCTGAATTAGTGCTTGGAATGTGCCCTCACATTCCGTGGTCCATTCAAAGTTTCGTTTTCCTTTTCGGATCAGATCGAAGAAGGGAATGCATTTGTTGGTGGACTTTGAAATGAACCTGCTCAATGCTGCTACTTTCCCATTGAGACTCTGGACTTGCTTTATAGTTTTCGGAGTTTCAAGATTTCTGATTACCTAAATCTTTTCAGGATTAGCTTCGATTCCCTGAGCGTTGACGATAAACCCGAGGAGTTTTCCAGATGCAACTCCGAAGTGACATTTCAGTGGGTTAAGCTTCATTCCGTACTCTCGATGTATGTTGAACATAGTTCCCAGGTCTTTAATATGGTTAGTGGAAAATCACGACTTCACAAGCATGTCATCTACATATACTTCCATTGTTTGCCCGATTTGGTTGGCAAACATCCAATTGACCAATCGTTGATAAGTAGCCCCGACATTCTTGAGTCCGAATGGCATAACTTTCTAACAATAAAGTCCCAGATTGGTTACGAAGCTGGTATGTTCTTGATCGGGTAAATGCATCGGTATCTGATTGTAGCCAGAATACGCGTCCATGAAGGATAAGAGCTCATGCCCAGCTGTCGAATCTACTAGCTGATCAATTCTGGGAAGCGAGAAACTGTCTTTGGGACAAGCTTTACTCAAATCGGAATAGTCGACACATGTTCTCTACTTTCTGTTTGACTTTCGGACGAGCACGGGATTCGACACCCATTCTGGATATAATGCATCTCGAATGAACTCGTTCGTTTTGAGCTTTTCTACTTCTTCTTTAAGGGCCGAAGATCTCTCTGGATCCATACCACGCCTTTTCTGTTTGACCAGGACATGTCGCGGGTCAATATTCAGAGTGTGGCTCACGATGTCCGGCGAGATCCCACACATATCAGAATGCATCCCGGCGAATATGTCAAGATTTGCCCGCAGAAATTCAACCAACTCCTCTTGAGTTTGATGGCTTAGCTGAGATCTAATCTTTATCATTTTTGAATCATCGTTATTGTCGATTGGGACATCGATTGTCAGTTCGGCCGAGGATGTTTGACTTTCTTTAGATTCTCCTTCGTCTTTAGTTTCTCTTGGGTCAAGATCCCTTTGGAATTGGCTGGGGTGCCCATGCCTAGGCTCGGGCGTTAATTGTCAATTATCAGCAAAGCGAACGCAGAGAGATTCCTCTACGCCCTTTCCTTTCTCCTTTCGATGCGCCTCCCGCAGCTCAGCAACATAACAGGCTCTCGCTGCAGCCTGATCTCCTTGGATGACTCCCACTCCACGATCAGTGGGAAACTTTAGGTTAAACAACATAGGGCAATAGCTGCCCTGAACTCAGCAAGGGCCGGTCGGCCCAAGAAAGCATTATAGGGGGAGTCTATGTCTAACACAACGAACTATAACATTTGCACTCTCTGACGTTCTCCAACTCCCAACTCCACTGGTAGTTCCACTACTCCAGTGGGTATAGTAGCGCTCCCATTGAACCGTGGATTCGGGACTGACAAGGTTTCAAATCTTTGGCCTCCATTTTCATTTGATTGTAGGCTCGTTTAAACAAAATATTCACAGAGCTTCCACTGTCAACTAAGATCCTCTTCATCCAAGCAGGACCTACTTGAGCTGAGATGACCAGTGGATCGATAATGGGAGCTTCGACTTATCAGCATCTCTGTCTTTGAATACGATGTCATCAATCATCGTCTTCTGTTGTTTGGCCGGAGCCCCTTCATCAAAACTACTATAACACTCGAAGTCCGCATGTCTGATAGAGCTAGCATACGACTCCATTTCCTTCCAGCTTTGGTCTGGTGGATGAGGACCACCACTTATTGTATTGATAACCAACCTCCCGCCAGTACAAGCAGGTTTCTCCTATCTTTCCTGATTTGGCGCACGATTCTGATTCGATGGGCCTGCACCTCCTGACTGCGGCGCCCGCCCATACTGTCCAACTTTCGCTCACGTATCAGCTTTTAAATAAGATCTTGCAAATGATGACATTCATCTGTATTATGGCCATAGCTTTCGTGGAATCTACAAAACTTTCCTATTTGAACTTGTCTTTCTGTTGATGGTTTCGGGGCAGGCTTCTTGTATTGCATGGTGTTACAAGTCTGAAAGTACATATTTGCCAACGACGTGTTCAATGGAGTATAGTTATCGTACATGGGAGCTCTACGTCGTGGGCCACGATTCTGATCTTGTTTTTTGCCTTGATTTCCATTGTCCCTCTGCTGATTTTTCTTACTTTGTATGTTCAACTAAACTTTTCCAGAACTCTCTCTGGATTGTTTAACGGCGACGTTACTCTGAATTCCCTCGATGTTGTGCCCCGCGTCATCCTGCTTCCTAGACTGTTTCGCATCCACCCTCCTCAAGAATTGGGCTGCCTTGGAATAGAAACAGTCCAATGATGCATGTGGTTTCCCAGTTAACCAATTTCCGAACTCGGAATCAGGATCAATCCCCTTAGTTAATGCCATCAGGATAGAGTTATCATTGGGATTGCTTATTTCTGCACACGCGGCATGAAATCTCTCCAAGTAACGTCTAAGTGTTTCTCCGGGAGCTTGAGTAATACTAGACAGAGTGTTAACATCTTTAGGCCTTGCTACGTGCATACGAAATTGTTCAACAAACTTGGTGGCCATTTGGTCAAAACTAGAAATAGATCGTGGTGGTAATTGAGTAAACCACATAGTTGCAATGCCACCCAGGGAAATGGGGAAACTACGACATTTGACTGCATCATCAGCTCTCGCAGTATTCATCAGCCATTCATACTTCAGGATGTGTTGATTGGGATCAGAACTTCCTTCATAGACCGGCAAGGTTGGCATCCTGAAGCGCCAAGGTGGTTCAGCATATAGTATGTCATCGGTGAAAGGGGATGACTCCGGGAGATTCCCTAATCGTCGTTAGTGAGACCCTAACTTTCACGGATCATTTGATGAATTATCGTCTACATATCCGGCGTTCGGATACTTGGAGCATGTTGTGCCAAGGTGTGGTCGGGTTCCACAGCACGAGTCTGGACCGGACGCGGTCGACGGTCCGTGTCTTGCCTCCTTGGTTCAACATTTACCGGGACATAAGGCTCTGGAGTATGATCTCGTTGGCTACGTTGAGGATCAGCTTGGTTTCCAGCATCAATCCCTTGTCTAGCAGTGGTGGTGGTAGCAAGGTTGCCTGTGACATGATAAGGAGCGGTACCTCCTCGGGATGAAGGTCCTGTACGGTGACTAGTGGATGGTCCAGTTCTGGGTTGTCCAAGATTCAAAGCAGGTTGGTGTCCTAAGGCCTGGGTGTAGCTTACATCCAACCGTGGGCGTGTAGATCAGTGATGACCATCAGATGAGGCTGAACTCTCTGTGGAAGAATAAGAACCCTGGTCTCTTCTGGATCTTCTGCGCCTTTGGCGATTTAGCTAGTTGGTCAACTTTGTGTTGGCGCGCAGTTGTTCAGTTAACTGTTGTCGACACTAGGTCAATTCTTAGAGCAGCATCTGAAACTCTTGTTTGGTAACCGGGCCTGATGGATCTGAAGGTCCGGTGGCATTTTGGTTGGATGGAGGCAATTGCACGGGATTCTGTCAGTCCCGTCCTTCTTGATCAGCAGCTGTAGAGGTAGTTTGTGTACTTACCATGGTGAATTAATGAAAGTCCTTTCCTAGATCTGATGCAAATCTAAATAGAATGGAAGGGCTTCAAAGTTCTAGATCTGAATCTTCTTCTTGGATTTATGCAATCCAGTATTGATAGGAGATCCAAAGAGCAGGAGAAAAATTGGGTTTTTTCTTAGTGAAAGCACCAAAGTGTTTGTACCAAAATTGGGCATAACACTCTTCGGAAGTTTTTGAAGGGATAAAATGAAGAAACTAAATGGAAAAGGAGGATTATCTAACAAAAACTCCAAAAACAGATAATGAAAGTAATAAGAACGCACAGAAACACAAGAATTTAGAGTGGTTCGGCGTGTTGCCTACGTCCACTATGAAATTGATTGCTATATTGATGTTTCTTTGATGATTACAATTTATTTCAGTGGGTTACAACAGATAATGATGATTTACAGCAGTCAAATTCGTTATTGGCAGCAGCTATGGAGTTTAGATCTGGATCCGGCAGAGTCTGGGCGTTGGAGAATTCAAAGAAGAAGATGCCCCTTTTTTGTATGCCCTGGGGCTCTATTTATAGGTGTAGGAGGCTGATATTTCGCTCAAATCTCGAGAGACTCCCTCTGGCACGTGACTAAGCCCGCGCGCCCAAGCCTACGAAGTTTCGGCCTGATCCGTGATCGATACGAACAGATTTCCTATCGATCAAGATTGCATCCGATGGAGTCGAAATTTGGCATGGGCATTCCTTTGCATGCACGTAAGCTTCTGTGAAAATTTCATAGCATTTGGACATGTGGACCTCGAGATATGATCGATACGAAATGGATGCTTTCGGTAGGTTGCTTCGTTCGACTCGATCACATTGACTCGTTCTCGTTCGAATCGATAGCTGCGCGCGACTGTGAGATGACGTGGCGCTTGAATCTCTGGATTACTCCGCTTTCGATGCCGAGTTGAATGAGTTGTCCTTGAACTTCGCCTCATTCGTATCGATGGCGCTGCCTTGTTCGTATCGATAAAAGATGCACAGTTCGCATCGATGAAGGCTCCTCTGTTCGTATCGATCCTTATGCTATAATATGGGGCCTAGTTCGTATCGATAAAAGCGCTCCACCTAGATGGATTCGAACAAAGGCCCTGTGATGGATACGAAGTGGCACGTTTGGATGGATTCGAACAAAGGCTCTGTGATGATACGAAGTGGTCATTGCACGATCGATTCGAACAGTGGCTCGCCGATGGAGACGAACTCGATCGATTCAAACAGTGGCTGGTTGATGGAGTCGAACCCGATCGATTCTAACTGAGGCTCTAGGACGAAGGCGAGGTCGCTGTTGTTCTGATCGATACGAAAGTGATGGATTTGAATAGAGGCGTAGCCACTACAAGAAAATATGTTATTAATAACGTCATTTAATAACACAATATTCTAAAGCGTTATTGTTTACCTTTAATTAATTGTTTTATCTCTATTTATTTTTACGGTATACATATGTAATGCTTTGGCCCTAAATTTTCATCTCCCTCCCAAAAACACTTAACAATTTTCGTCTCCCTCCCAAAAAACCCTAATCAAAGTTCTACTCCATGCCCATCTCCAATCTTCGAACTTTAGCGGCTATACGCCATCTTCGATCTTCAATAGTCCGCTCTTCAGCAGTTGTGAAGTCGACGGCGTCTGGAAACCTAATCTCCAATCTCTGATCTTCAATTTCTCTCTTCATCAATATCTGCCAGATTCATCTTACTTCCTGCAAAGGTAACACCCTTTTTATGCTCTATTCTTTTCTGCGAATATGATTTGCTATTTCTTATTTGGGAGCAATTTCAATTTGGTTTTCAGGAGTGCTGATGTTTATATTATAAACTAGTTTTATGTTTCTATGAACTAATGATTAAACAAATGGTCTATTTTATGTGATGATACTTTAGTCTGTGGGTCTGTTATTATTAGATTTGATAATGCATACGTCGGAGTGAAGATAAAATGAAGTTTATGATATTGGAATAATAAAAGGTTGCCTTTTAGATTATAGGCTAAAAAATAGAAGTTGAATCTGCTGCTTTTTACTAAAAAGATTTTGTTTTTGTGTCGTTTCCTACTTTCCAAGGAGAATGTAAGTTCAGTTCCAAATTTCTTGGACTAACTATGGTTGTTATTCTACAGCCTATTGTTGTTTCATATTTTCAAAATACACTAGTATACGATCTCTATACGATGAGACACAAGACCTAAGCTATTAACAAAATTGCAAAACTGAAAAGTATAGAGAGGATTTTGAGAGGAAGAAAGCATAGAAAATTGAAGAAAGAGTTTAACCAGCCATGCATTTCTATTTCCATTCCCTGTTTATATAGACTAGCATACATTATTCTGAAATAACAACTTTGTATAGCTGGCAATCATCTATTTGTAATTCATTCTACACCATTCATTTTTGTAACATACTATTAATAGGAGAAAGAAAGTTTGTTATGTCCACGTGCTTGCATATTCTAGAATCATTTCTTGTAATGGCTAGATTGCTTCATGCTCCTCTTGCCTCTTGTAGTGGCAATGTCTGTGCAGGTGGGTGCTAGCATTAGTGAGGCAGACGAGATCCCGTTGCTTAGTGGCGTATCAGTATCCATTTTCGTATGACTATCTTTATTGGACATTTAGAAGAAATAATTTTTTTATATCTTTGTTTGAATTGTCTTCAGTGAAATTCAGCTTGTGCTTAAAATGCAACAAATGGGATGATATGAACATTTCTACCTATAATCACAGGAAATATTCATTTGGATCCAAGTTCAGTCTTGTTTTTTCTATTGTATTGATGATATTCTATCTCATTTTCCAGAAGATATTATTTAGGTAGGACGTTGACCTTCCTTTTGACCAGTTTTCTACTTTTTTTCCATTGATGGATTCGGTTGAAATTCTGAAAACTTCTTTGCATTATTAGACATTTTTCACCACATTTTACTCTCTTATATCTTGTTTGTGTACTATGTTATCTTCAAAAATAAACCAAACTTAAGTAATCATTTGCATATTAGGTGGACAATATGCACCAAACATCTGATCACATAATAACGCTAGTCATCCTACTATTTATTCGCTAGTCCACGGTCAATTATTGTACATACAGTGTATATTTATTTTCTTTTGATTCCATTGAACTTGTTAGTCTTTTATTAGTTTATTTAAGTATCTCAATTGTTTAATTGCTTTGCTGAGACTTTGCAAACATGAAAACTACATAAGTTATCATTGGCAACAGTAGAACCATCTTCCACTGAACTATTCACGTCCAATGTACTATTTTTCTAGTATGCCCTTAAGATAACTAAAATGTTAACAATAATACGTCTATGCTACAATGTTTCCCGGAACTATCAAATTTCTTCGAGACAGTAATTATATCTTATTAATGCAAACTAGTGTGTTTCAGTCAATTTTTGGTTCTACTTCGAAGGAATATCTTTTGCATATATTTATTCGGAGAAAGATCGATTCCTAGATGGCCATGATAAAATTACTAAAATGTGTTAGAACTCATTTATACTAGTTTATTGTTATTGGAAACAACTTTTGACAACAATCACCACTTCGATTATTGGATACTAATCCAAATTCATAGCTTTAGAAGAATGAAACTTAGGAGCCTAAATTGTTGGATACTATATCATAATTAGGAGTGAATGTGCATATAACCTCGGATGCTATGTTAAAATTTGCATATAATTATGTAATAAATTAGATTTTGGCAAGTATTTGTGAACTGTTTATGGAGAAACCCTCAATTGGCATCTACAGTTCCTACTTTTTCCATTGGCTGCCAAATAAAATGTTTCTATTTTTCTACAAACAAAACAATATAGTTTTTTACATGTTTTCAACAATATTACCAATTATTTACTATATTGTCCTTTTTCCTATTAGTCCCACCCACATCACCTTCTTTACCCTACCTCTTCCTCTTTGCAATGTTTAAAAAATTACCCTCATCCGTCTGTGGAGAGCTTCCAACTCAAAGCATGGAGAGTTGACATTTGTTTTTGGATAGTAATTGCTCATCCTATATTCCAAACTAGATGAATAAATGACAAACCATTATGAAATCCAAAGCTATATTTCTCTTTGATTTGCTTAAAACTGTTAAAACTGTGATATTTACTTTATATTTTTTGTTATAATAAATACTTGATAGTAAAAATTAATAACTGTTTGAACGTTGGTTTTTTTGATATTCCTCTTGGGATCATTTAGGTTATTAAACACTTCCTTGTCTGCATCATTTATATAATAAACACATCTGTAGAAAAAAAGGTTTATGGAATTCTCCTTCAATTGGAGCAATTGTTTTTGAAATAATTATTGTTTATATCAAAAGAAATCTTTGTTTTACTTAAAAACATCAACATTAGGCTATCTTTGTTAGCTGTATTTGTGAAACAACCCTATGTCGCGATATTACTAAAAGAAAGTGAGGGTAATTTTTCCCTATATTTTGTAATTTCTGGACTATAATCAAACTTTGAAAGAAATGCATTTGTGCTAACAAATAGACCGGAAATAAGGCTTTACAGAGAAAGTGACTAATTTTTAAGGACTATTGTAAAAGTCCATCTAAGCCTCCGCCTAATCCCCGCATAGGCGAGGCTTAACGCCTAACAATTTTCCTAGACCCGCCTAGACAAGGTTTGCACCTCATGTAAGTATGAAAACATGTATTTAGGTGCTGGTTAATCATTATTTAAGTTCAATGCCACAAATAAGCATGAACGTGCTAGTTTTAGGCGGTCTAACCTCTTTGGCTGCTCCAAAGCACATTAAAAATCCCAAAATTCTAAGTTATATCCATTGATACTAAACAATACACTGAAATTTTATCCAAAATACATGATTTATTGCAAACTCCTAGCTCCGATTAATCCTTGATTAGTCCCTACCTAAACTTTTAAATTCCTAATTTATAATAACCGCCTTGCGATTTTTACAACCTTGCTTTTAAGGAACCAATAAGTTTATTTTTTATATCAATATCTTAATATGATTTGTAGGATGCTTGAAGGGTATAGAAATAAATATCGAGTTGTCAAAAAATATATTTCTAACCATTATATTAGGTATAAAAGATAAATGAATTCTTCTTGTCTATACTATAGTTAGTTTTCAATCTTCTACTTCTGTATCATGAAGGGAAGTACAATTCCGCTTATAAAATAAATCTCATAATGGTGATGTTGGTCTGCAGTATCTAAGAAAAGGAACGAAGAGGGATATGGATTACTGTTACTTTATGAAACAGGAGATCTGGAGATGAGGTGAAGAGTAATTTATCCTTTTCCTATTAATTCTTTTTATTAGTTCTGCACAATTCCTAATGCAATTTCAATGGATAAATAATTTTTTTTCCTAGAACCAGGTCGCTTCCTGACTTGGAAGTTTTAGCGGAAAATTCCTTGATGTCAATTTTAAAATGGAGCTTTAAAACCGATATGGAGAAAACTATGAGCTCTTATGCTAATGGGTTGATTGCATTGGTAATATTATTAGTTTATGACAATAGTTTCTTTTTATTTGATAATGTTTTCTTAGCATGTTGATTTGTTCTAATATGAACATAAAATAGCATTGATGACACTGGTTAAATTAGGATGCTCTCTTAGGCCTATCATTAATGTATGGGATGCTTAATTTATTGTATTGTTATGTCAAAAAGGAAAAAACAAACATGCACTTGTAAAATTTTGATTGTCCCCTCGTATATTTTTGCACAACCTTATTTCAACAGGATTCTCGGTTATTATTACAAGTTATAAGCTTGCAGTTGCAAGTAAGCTTGTAACTACAAATTGCTTGCAAGTTGCAAGCTTGCAACTTCAAGTTTCTTGTTTGTCGTGGCAAGCAAGCTTGCAACTATAGGTCATCAATTTTCACTTCTAAACTATGTTTTAGTAGTATGTAGCAACTTGAATTTGCAATATACAAGGCTTAAAAAGTATTTACAAACTTGATGTAGGATACCACTCTTTGGCTGGCAAGGTTTGTAATAAACCATATAGTACCTTAAAACCAGGAAGATTTTAAGGTATCAAAATCGGTCCCTTAAACTAAGATGTAGGCTACCACTCTTTGGCTGGCAAGTTAACTAAGTTTTATAAAAATTAACTAAATATATATAATAATAATAGTCAAAATAAAAATAATCCAAGTAGTGGTTAGTACATATGCTTATCTTGCTTCCAGAAACAGGAATCAAAGTAGTGGCTAGTCGGTGCTTGCTCAATCAGATTATCGAAGTTCTCATTTTTCTAGAAATCTTGAGGAAAAGGTCTTGGCAGCATTGTGTTTGAAAACCTTTGTTACCGATCCTGGTAAATTTCACTATTTTTCAAGCTGTTATTTGATTTTTGCTTTCTGAACTATCCATGTAAGTAATGTCTTTTGCAAGATTTCAAATGCACTAAAAGAACTCGAAAAACAAGCAAAATGCATTTACATGCCGCTAAGGAAACTCAAGCGACATACTCTAGTTGTCATCGATACATTGAAGGCGATACTAAATTTGCAGTCTGTTGACGCAATGAGTGTAGTAAACGTCTATACGTAGTAACCTCCCTAAAAGAAGCACATAATTCATATATGTAACACAATGATTTTGCAGGCAGAGTTATGGTATCGTTCTAAGTTATTTGAAATAGATTGTACGTACAATGGCGAAGTTTTGTCACTCATTCACAAAAAAGGCCGACTTTTTAGTAGCCATTCTGATGGAACTATCAAGGTTTCAAATCTTAAATAGAAAACCAACAATCATGATTGAAAATAATGTTATGCAATTGCATTATCTAACAGATTGAGTGATTTTTGTGTTAATAATGTTGTATAAAAGATATGGGATGTTGGGAGAAGAGGTCTGAGATTGGTTCAAGAAGTACATAAACACACAAAGGTGGTCACTTGTCTCTACATTCCACCCTCTAGCAATAGACTGTACAGTGGTTCGCTTGATAAAATAGTCCCCGTAAGTTTTTAGCATCATTTAGCATCATCATATGATCACATTGCCAAATCACTTAAACATTTGAATTTCATGTGTTATTTGATTAGGTGTGGGAAATAGGACAAGAAGTCAGTAGAGTTGAAGTTCATGACATGAAAGAGATGGTTCAGTGCCTAGCAACGACTTCTGAACTCATGTGTTTTGCTACACAGGGAACCGGTGTTAAGGTTACAATTGGAAATGGAAGCATCAAGAATGTGAACTTCAATAGAAGTGTAAAATGCCTTGCCGTGGAAGAAAGAAATCTTTACTATGGATGTACTGGATACAACATTCAAGTAAGATTTGTTACTCCTATGAGTCTTAAGTGTTAGTATTAGCATTGATGCAAAAATATGCATTGACAATATGGTACTGCTTCGGGAAGTGAATTTGTAATGCAACAAGACAGTATTAGTATATGCACTTGTATTATTAAGAAAAAGCAAACACGGGCTGTTGTAATGCAACATGCAGCAAGACATTATCTTCATCCATCTAAGAAAAATTTGATGTTTAAAAAAGTTATGTAAATATTCATCCATCTAATAATAGAAGGTACTACCAATAACCTGTAATTTTCATCACAATTTTATATAATTATTTTCAAACTGTTCTGAATTTTCAGGAAGTACTACCAATGACCGAAGACATGCATGAAGAAAGGCTTTGAGCAGTTCAAGTTCTTAGTGATGCATTTGGTACTTGTAGACGTTAACTTTGAACTATGTTGTCTTTTGTTATCATGAATATGTATTGAATTTGGTAAATCATGTATTGAACTTATATTTTCTTAGCTGATATTTTATTTTGTTATCATGAATATGCGTTAGATTTGCTTATTATTATATATTTTCATTCATACATTGTCCAAATTGTTATCTATTTAAAGAAGATTCATTTTGATTGTTATTATTAAAATGTAATAGTGCGGTGCATCAAATAATAGTAAAATAAAGCATAGCTCCTAAAAAGCATTATAACTATATGACATAAGTGCTATAAAAAGATAATGCAATGTATGAGGTTACTGTCAAAGGATAGCGGCAAATAGGCGTTATTGTATCGACACATTTTATAGCGGTATATATGCTATAAATGGATGTAGAATATACTATAAACATGTTGATATATAGCGCGAAATAGGCGCTATAGAATAACTATTTTATAGCGGCAACTTTATGCTATGAAATCATGCTCTTTTATAGCGGTTTTTTGTGTGTTATAAATGTGCAATTCTTTTTTATAACATGTCGATATACAGCGTTTATCAAACCGCTATAGTTGTGTTTAACAGCGGCTATATGCCGCTATAAAAGACTGTTTTTCTTGTAGTGAGCAATGGATATGAAAACTGAGCTGTTCCCTTCATTTTGCATCGATCGTAACTTGAGCATACGAACTCGGATTGACTTGAAATTTGGAACGTTGATTTTATGGCTTCCCTCGTCGGGTCTTGTCGATTGTAGCTCGATCCGGACTCGGACAAAATTCGTCGATATCCATAGTGAACCTACGTATAACCAATCTTCAAGATGAACATTCATTGGTTTCTAGTCAAGTTCTTGGTGTCGTGGCCTTGCCAAAAGGCGGGATAACAGGTTTATTATAGAATATGAAATAAATTAATTAGCACATAAATTTATTAGCTTTTGTTTGTAAACAATGGACTTAGAAATGTGCTTGAATTACTAATGTGTAATAATTGTTTAATTATTGTTATCTGGATTTTTAACATAGCAGGATCCAACAGCAGACAGAATAATCTCGTGTTATCAGAATGGTTTAGAACTTAACCAAAAAGGCTAAGGCAAGGAGTGAATGATAGCCAAACTATATTACTGAGGCAACAACTAGGATCGACTAAACTAAGGGGCCATCATTCTTTCAACCCAATCAGCAGCTGAGCACAAACAGCAAGTGAATTGCCATCAAAACGAAGCAACTATTATAAAAGACTATGAAAGCATCTCTAATTCCAGAATCCAGAAAATCCTAACTGCTTGGATCATCCCTGACCCATGCCATCCCTCAAACCTTCAAACCAGACAACCAAAGAATACTAAAAAAGAGGCTAAGATATTGGTTCGCAAACAAGCCAAGTCTATGGGTCGCTTGCGACCCATAGGACATGGGTCGGGTCGTCAGCGACCCATAGCCATGGGTCGCAACAACCCATGGTTCTTCCTTGTATTGCGTGCCAAGTCCTCCATGGGTCATTTCCTACCTACCTGCAAGCAGTTGATAAACAGGCCCGACCCAGAAGATCTTTGAACTCTATAAATACCACTCTACCTGCAACATAAAGAAGGGCTTCTCGGGACTAGATGCAGAAGCTCTACTAGAAACATTCTTCACTCTCTATCTTAAACACAACAGTCTCCAAAGGAATTCACTGTGATTCTCCAGTGAATTCCAACTCTAGGGATTCAATCTACCTAAGGATAATCAAAGCCTTGTAATCAAACCTTCTTGTAACAACAATCAGTCTATAGTAAAACTATAAAGTGGATGTAGGCTTCATTAACAGTCGAACCATTATAAAAATTCTCTGTCTCATTTCTTTTACTGTTGTATTTTTATACATGTTATCTGTGATATTGCCCTATCAGAACAGGGCTGGTGCTTTCAAACTCAAACCAGAGTGTTGGTCTATTTTTTGGGTCAACATTTTAGTGCTTTCACCAAAAAATCCAACTTAGGATCCAGATCTAGTTATCTACTTTGGATCCCATAGGTCCAGAAGTTAGATCCTCAAACTTTGCTTGAAGAATCCGCTATTTGGAGTCAATGGCCCCTGGAAGAAGAAGATCTAGCTATCTACTTTAGATTTGGCAGGTTCAGAAGTTAGATCATGAATCGCCGCCAAGAAGGATTGGAGAAAAAGCAAGCCAACACACGCTAAGGTAATGGAGAACATCAGCATGAGATAGTAGACGTGATCCTGAAGGCAAAAACTCAGGAATCACCTAAGCACATGGGTCGCTAGCAATCCATGCACTATGGGTCGCTAGTGATCCATACCATTTCACTAGATCGCCATAAATTCCTGAAGACAAAGTACTGAAATTAGCCAAGCACATGGGTCATTAGCGATCCATGTACTATGGATCGCCAGCGATCCACACTATTTTGCCAGGTCGCTATCAAGCCAGAAGCGATCCATAGCCTAGCGATCCATAGCCCAGCGACCCATAGCCTAGCGATTCATAGCCCAATGACCCATAGCCTAGCGACTAATAGCCTAGTGATCCATACTAAACTTAATGAAGGAACACTCCATCCACTCTCATGATCATTCCATGACTGAATTGGACATAGGTGATTAAAGCAGCAGATGCTGAACTGTAATTAAGGAATGGGTAAGGAACTACTACTCAAACGTTGTTGTAACAACCCGAAATTTAAGCTATAATAATTAATTAACGAATTAATTAAATAATAAAATAAATTTGTGAAATTATCAAATTTGAGCCACGAGAGTTGCACCATTGTGTCCGTGGTAATTTTCTGGCTAATTTCCATATATAGATTGTCAAAATCCGAGCTAGAACGAAGAAGTTACCAAATCAACAAGAAAACAAGAAAAGGAAAAAAATTATGTAGGGTCAGGTCGACCCTAGGGTCGACCTTCCCTATAGAAGGGTCGACCTATAGGTCGACTCTCACCACACAAAGGTTGACCTGGCGGTCAACCCACATGTATACTTGGACGAGCAATCGTCCAGGTTCGAGCGTTACTTGTTTTGTTGATTTTATCTCATCTGGTGCATCCGTGCTTCCATCCGACGGTTCCCATCGAGCCAATGACGTGGTTGCGCTAGATTTAATCTTCAAGTCCAATGGTATGAGATCCACAAGTGACATTATAAATAAGACCCTAGGCCTAGCTATTTTTCTCATTCAGATTTTCTCCACCTGGGTTCATTGCGTGAGGCCGGACCCTAAAAGGAATATTATTCCAAGGAGAAGATCTTTTTAATTAAAATATTTTATATGCTATAAGTGGATCCGAGAAGGCCAAGGAAAGAGCTAAGGACCACATGTGAGTGTTGAAGTAATTATTTTAGATTTTTAAGTAATTTAAAATAATAGGGTTTTCAACAGTTGTGGTTTTTCTACAATTTTGAGACCGCTTTTATACAAGTTAACTATTAATTTTTAATGTTCTTTTCAGTCTATTTTATTTAGCTATTTTTATTCATTTATTTATATTTATTTACTATCATTTACAATTATTTGTATTTTATTTGTGTTAGATTTCAGCCTATAAATTTTAGTTCTTTTTATTCCTTTTATGCTAATAAATTAATAAAAAGTGGATAATTCGCTAATATGGACTAAATTTTAAGAACACTAAAATTACAGAAAGTTGGACGTAAATAAGAACTATAATAAAAGAAAATTGACTGAAATAGGAAAATTTGACATTTGCAAGCAAGTTATAACTAGTAGATTATAACTAGAAAGGCAAGATAAAAGAGAAATTATAACATAGGTTATAATTAAATAGAAAGAACAGAAAGAGGCTTATTTTAAAGAATTACACTAAGTTAATAAGCAAATATAGTAGAGATAATAGAAGAGGCTTATTTAAAAGATTTAGAATAAGTTAATAAGCAAATAGAGCAGAATGAATAGAAGAGGCTTATTTAAAAGACTTATATTAAGTTAATAAGCAAAGATAGAAGTAGGCCCATAACCAATAGCCATCCCTTTCAAACTAGGACTGATGGTTTCCTAATAGGTGAGGCTGGGCATGACCCTTTCAGAGTAGGAATGATGGTCTAACAGTAGGTGAGGCTGGACATGACCCTTTCAGACTAGGACCGATGGTCTCACAGTAGGTTAAGTGAGGCTGAGACATGCTTATGCTAACTAAAGTAACTAAAGGGCCAATAGATAGAAGTTCAAATCTGGAGATTTGGGCAAGGGGCGCAACTAGATTTTGTTTGGTAGGACCCGAATTAGTAGCATTCCCTTTCAAACTAGGACTGATGGTCTCACAACACAATTAGGTGAGGCTGGGCAGGACCCTTTTAGACTCAGACTGATGGTCTCACAATGGAGGAGGTGAGGTTGGGCACGCTTATGATGTTTAGGGTAAGAGGGAGCAACAGATAGTGCGAGCCTAACGGTGGTCATGCGTGTGGTCTCGGTGTGGGGAGATAAGTCGCTATTGAGTTCTAGAGCGCTAGCAGGTGTCTTTTTGCTGTGGGACCCAGGTTGGGGACTAACTCACAGTGACACAACAGAGATAGAAGGCCGATCAAAGGGTAGAATTAGGAATACAGCCTAATTAAAGTAGGATTAGGAATTCAGCCTAATCAAAGTAGTAATCTAAGACAAGTGCAAACAATCGAAATAATCAAAGCAAACAACGTTTTATTCCAGCTTTATCTTTTCCTTTATTTCCTTTTTATACTAGAACCGTTGATAAGTCTATTATTTTTATCTCGCTTAAAAATACTAGTAGTTACTTCCACTCACCAAACTTTTAGTCTGACCCACTCCTCTATTTCCCCCTTCCCCCCATAGTCCAGCAGAGGCGGGGATAGTAGATTTTGGATTCTCTTTGAGATTCGGCTGCGGGGTTTTTCTTCATGTATTCTTCTTCTTCTTTTCGGTTTTTATTTTCATGTACCAGTACTTGTTGAGAGGAATGATTTTATGTATGTACTCTAATATTGTGACTGAGATGGTGTTTTTCATAAGAAATATGTATTTGCTATTTTGAGACTTATTTTGGTTAAGATCCCTTTTATGAAGTTTGATTTTTAAATAAGTTATTGTTTTAAATGTTTCCGCTGTTTTATTTATTTTGTCTTGCGAATATTAGTCTCTATAAATTTTAGCTATACCTACAACGCACCACATCTTTTAGTGTGCCGTTTTGGGTATGCTAAGGTGTGTGGGGTGTTTCAGTTGCTCCCAGAGCCTGGAGAACCAATCTAATATGCCAAGAAATTGAGTTGGTTAATATATTATGTTTACAAGGCGGATTGCAACTTCCCCCAATTGACCAGCTTTCAAATGCCCGAGTTGATAACTATGGTACAATGGCTAATGTGACAACCGCCCTACTCTGACTACCCTGTCAACTCAAAGCATAGCTAGTCACCACTGTACCATCTCGAAATGACCGCATCTAGATCATGCCGTCTTCGTATGACTAGAAGCATGGCATACAACCATAAGAGGACTTCCTTACTGCCCTATATGGGTCTCCTGCCTGGATGAAAGTTTGGGGCAATCACCAATCTATGAGCCCATCTTAACCAACTCACCATCCAATCGGCGTTATCAACCACTCAAATGTTGGACAATCATGCATACATCATTCACCAGTATTACAAGACCCCGTAGCTAGAAAACGGACCTGATAATGACGATTGGAGTATCTTTCCCAGTCGAGACCTATTCATTGAAACCATTCTACATGCAAAATTTCCAGTGAAAATTCAACATGTTGACCATGTCGGTGTACTATGGAAATACTCCCCTTCTTTTGATGGCAACCATGGATGCCAACGCCATAAAGCTGAATCGGAAATGAAAGCTTTAACAGTATGTGCAATCACTGCAGGATGGCGAGCAAGGAACATCTGACGCCTATCAATAAATAACTCTGATTATCAATTGGACCATCGAGGGTCGCTACCCGCTAAAAGGAACTAGGGGCAAAGTGGAATAGCGAGCACACGATGCTGCTTCACTTATCAATGTGACTTATTCCAATCTTCTTTGAATTATTTTATTTTAATTTCAATTTCAATTATGTTGTAAACTACGACCAAGTTGAACTAAACTACTTCGAAAACGAAGCAGGTGACCAAGTACTTAGAGTTGGCCGCTAGCCAATCTCCACAGGCCGTGATTGAACCTATGGTGTTTCATCAAGACAAACGTGATTCGATCGTTCATTGGCAACCATATCCCCCTAATTTGGAACGCCGAGGCATAGAATAAAGAACCCGACAAGTTCAGAATCCAATAGAAAGTAGACATGATAGACTGTCTACACAGCAACGTTCGTATTAGACTCGAAGTAGTTGCGACCGGCTGCCTGTTGATCAACCCTAGATTTCAACAAATGGACATGATTACAGCCTAAAACAGATGCAACTTAATTGCCCGCTTAATAACTCATTATCCTTGCTTGCTAGAAAGAATATGAAGTGAATTGTGCAAGACTCGATCATTCGACCCCATCATGGATGTGATCAAGTCATTTATCACCTGCTTTTTTCCAGACTTAATGGGAAGAGCCGAACTATCAAGTGGATGTTAATCGACTGTCTGGTTTCCAAGTTTCATCCTCAATGCTGGGGGCAGAACCCCCGGAGCATGGTAAATGAAGTACAAATCAAATGGGTGGAAATACGACTGCTCTCAATAAAAATCTCTATGTCCCTAGAGCACGGACTAGAGTACTCTAAGTCCCTAGAGCGTGGATTAGTGTATAAACGTTTCACAAAAATCTCCCAGTCCTCGACTACGAACTGGAGTACGAACTATTTGGCAAAAGCGCAACCACTCATAGAATGACTCTAAATTCCCAGAATGCTGACTAAAATGCAAACATCATGAACCGATGAGTGGGTTTCAACGATTCCCTATTCCAGTAATTCCAACCTAAAATCGACAAAAAAAGTACAAACCGATTCTAAAGACTAGATGTAATGCAATTAGAAGAAGAAAAACTCAGCAGTGTGCTAAAGAACATACCAAACGACAAAGGAGGTACAGGACCTCAGGGACCTTCTGTAGAAGCAAGGCTACTAAGACCCAGCAGAAAAGCGCCCCAACTAACTGATGAAATCAAATAGCACTCTAGCTAACTAGCAACTAAGGAATGAGACAACAACCTAAATTGATGCATTCTCATCCATCCTTTTCCAAATGAGTTGTACCGGAACACTAGAGGCATTACAGACAACACGGCGAAAGAAATGCTTTTGTGCCCTCGATGAGTCATGTCAACCCCTTATGAGAACCAGTGTTGCTGGTGGCATCGAGAAGTCTTGTCCAAAGGATCGTTGAAGAAACAGATCCAACACCTTAGCCTATAGGAACCGGTAAAACTGTGTGCCCTCGAGCTGAATCCAAAAAATTCTTCTTGAAGTCGATGAATCATTGCTTTAAGACAGTCATGCCGGTGGACACGCAACCTAAAACTCTTCTTGGAATCGATAAATTTTCATTCCAAGGCCGTCTGGCTGTCAGATATTCGATCACAAAAAACCCTTCACGGATGCAAAGTTCTTTCACAAACTAGAGCATCATGAAGGTGCACCGGTAGATCAACGGTCATCTGATCCAAAAAACCCCTCGCAAATACGAAGGTCTTTCATGAACTAGAGCATCGTGAAGCTGCACCGGTAGATCAGCGGCCATCTGATCCAAAAAATCTTCACGAATGCGAAGGACTTTCATGAACTAGAGCATCGTGAAGGTGCACCGATAGATCGGCGGTCATCTAATCCAAAAAACCTTCGGAATGCGAAGGTCTTTCACAAACTAGAGCGTCATGAAGGTGTTAGTCCTTGAGATGATGGTTTTGATGACAACAACCTTAGAATAAGATTATAAAATATAAATACTAACATTATAGTTTAGATATATATGTATATGCAGGATTTAACCATGCAGGTACCAAGAATGAAGACTGTACAGTATAGAGATTCAAGATATCAAGATTGAAGACACATGAGTATCATGAATATCAAGATTATCAAGAATATCAAGATTATCAAGAGTTCAATATTTCAAGATAAGTATTGAGTCTAGAATTATGTTAAAACTTCATAATAGCACTGAAATCTTCACTCCATTTTTCTTTTGGGATGGAACACATTTCTACCTTTTTAGTGGCTTACAAACCCATGACAAGTAGCTTACAACCTATGACAAGTGGCTTACAAACCCACGAACATCCTGGTTTTGTACAATTTCTCGAGTCCTGATATGATGAGATATTCTACAGGAAGAAGTTTGCAAAGCTAGTTCAAAATGATTTTCAAAACTACTTCAGAATGATTTTCAAAACCGCTTTTCAAAATGTTTTAGCCTTAAAAATTATCTTTTCAAATGATTTTCAAAAAGATGTTTTAGCCTTAAAATATTCTTTGTTTTTGTGTTTAATAAACTCTTGTTTTTAAACTTCGTTTGTTTTAAACTATCTTTATACTTAGATTTAAATATAAAATTATAGTAAAATTTTATATATATTATTCTCTATATTTATCTATGTATTTTATCTATAGTCAAGTATATTTATAAAGTTTAAATAGTTTTTAATATAAGTTAAAGGTTATTTTCAAAGAAAAACAAAACATCAAAATTTCCTTTGGGATGTCGACATGCCTTAGTACCCCATGTCGACAGAGTGTCAGTTAAGACCAAAAATTTGAATTTCAAAAAAAGTGTCTACTCGTCATAACCTTTCATGAATGGACATGGCTGTTGATCTTCTATAAATAGGGGTTAGTTTCAACGAATTTTACATCAGATTTTTTGGTTTTTCACTTCTCTTCTTCTTCCACATTTTCTTATTCAAAATCCTATCATCACTCTACTGAAATCAACATTGAATCTAACTAGATTATCTCTGATCTGATTCTCTATCACTATCTCAACAAGATCCAAGTGCTATTCAGAGTTAGAGGCTTCTTTGTAATCTATCTAGTGAGAAAAGATGTGACTGTAGCCTTGGAAATCAATCAAGCGAGAAAAGGTGTGATTGTAGCCTTGGAAATCAATTGGGTGAACTTGTTGCCCCGGAAATCAAGTATCTCTACCCAGAGGATTGTGATTCTAGAGGGTGTACCTCGTAGCCTTGAAACCGAGGGTTGTAATTATTGAATTGTTTTTGAAAGGAAATCCGTACTTAGTTGTGCGGGACTAGATGTAGGGTAACTCTGAACCAATATAAAATCCGGTGTGTTCTTTCCTTTACTGCATTTACTTTATTTCTGCATCTGTGTTAGTTTCTATGATTATATCTGTGTCTGAATATTACATACATTTGTGTTCAAATTAACATAAACTCAAAAAGATTTAGTAATTTCTTATAAACACTATTCACCCCCCTAGTGTTATTCCTAGCCTTAAGATCCATATTCTGCATTCCTCAAAGAAGGTGCACTGATAGATTGACGGTCATCTGATCCAAAAAACCCTTCGTGAATGCGAAGGTCTTTCACGAACCAAAGCGTCGTGAAGGCAAACCGGTAGATTAGCGGTCATTTAATCCAGAACTCACCAAAGTCAATGAACTCAAGTCATGCTCCGTGGCCACAAATCAACAATCATACTAGTCACTCCGCAAGATTAATGGAATCACTTCCAACGACCAATGAGACAAGTAGTGCTAAATTCCAGAGCTTCAAAGTCTCTTAAAGAAACTTAGCCAAAACTAAACTGATCTTATGATCAATCAAAGGCAAACTCGAATCAAGCCAAGATTCGGCACCTGGGAGAACTGCATCCATTGGACTGGGGGAAACCGAACGGATTGTGGAGAGACCAAGGATACAGTTCACGCACCAACAGCCCTGTGGAACGGGGGCACTGCACACACTTGAATAGCAATAAGAAAGGCCGAGACTAATCATACCACGATTCTATTATTCCCGATCGAAATTCTACGATTTTGACAACCGCAAACTTAATGACCTAGCTACTGCATCAATCAAAACACTAGCATAATACTTGCCTACTTCTTTCCAACTACTATATTATCGCTCTTGGTGACTAATTCTTCTTCTCTTAGACCATATGTCGATCAAAAACCCTTTATCTATAGACAGTTTGGACCAAGAGCTAAAAGTCATGCCCTGAACTCCCATAGGCCTTTTCTTCAATCCATCTTCATGCGGTCGGGTATAGATCTCTCCACCGTTAAAGCCTGATCTATTTGGACGTGTACATCTTCCAGAAACACGGAAGGGTCATCTGAGCCATGGCCACACGAACCAAAAATTGTTTAGCTTCTTGAACCAATGGAACTGCGTTCATCTAAGAAACCTGCTGAGTCAACAGGGTTAAATCGACTCAAACTGTTGGATCGGCAGAACCCGGTCCCTGCCTTCTAAAAACCGGTGTTGCTCCGGCAACATCGGGAAGGACCAAAACGCCAGATGCAAGTTTCTTGTGTTCCCTGGAGATAAGCAATGCCGAGGAACCCCAGATTCAAGTTTCTCTCATAGCCCAGAGATAGGCGATGCCGAGGAACTCTCGATGCAAGCTTCTCGCATTGCCCGGAGATAGGCAACGCGAGAAGCCCTAGATTCAAGTTTCTCGCATTGCCCGAAGATAGGCAACGCCGAGGAACTCCCGATGCATGCTTCTCTCATTGCCTGGAGATAAGCAACACCGAGGAGCCCCAGATTCAAGTTTCTCGCATCGCCCGGAGATATGCGATGCTGAGGAACTCTCTACGCAAGCTTCTCACAATGACCAGAGATAGGTAACGCCGAGGAGCCCCGAATTCAAGTTTCTCGGATCGCCCGGAGATAGGCGACGTTGAGGAACTCAGGACACAAGTTTCTCTTGTAGCTCGGAGATAGGCAACGTCGAGAAGCCCCAGGTTCAAGTTTCTTGCATCACCTGAAGATAGGCGATGCTGAGGAACTCTCAATGCAATCTTCTCGCGTTGCCCGGAGATAAGCAATGCCGAGAAGCCCTAGATTCAAGTTTCTCGCATTGCCCGGAGATAGGCGACGCCGAGGAACTCTCGACATAATCTTCTCGCATTGCCTGGAGATAAGCAACGCCGAAGAGCCCCAGATTCAAGTTTCTCGCATCGCCCGGAGATAGGCGACGTCGAGGAACTCTCGATGCAAGCTTCTCGCATTTCCCAAATATAGGTAATGCTAAGGAGCCCTAGATTCAAGTTTCTCGCATCGCCCGGAGATAGTTGACATCGAGTAACTCAAGACACAAGTTTGTCGTGTCGCTCGGAGATAGGCAACAACGAGAAGCATAAGAAACCTAACACTTAGAGTCAGCAATAATTGGTGCTAGAAGGAAGGCACTCAATGATTGACAATAATCACCAATGCCAGAAACTGAGAGTATGTGCTAAGGTCGCAAAACTTCCATAGAAAGGAAAATCAGGTCATGACTTAACTAAATTTTCAATGGAGGTTATCTAAACCCAAAGCTATAGGATACTTGAAAATTGTTTGAGGTAGACAACCCTGTGAACTAGAGGCATATACCTGTACCGAGACAGAATCGCACAAATACAATAAGTTTACAGGTTCTGCCACTCCAAACAATGATAAGTTCATGAGTTCTATCCCAAAGATGTATGAATTTCCAAACAAAAAATCTTAACAAAAATTTCTAAGTCTTAGAAATTATTAAACTTTAAAGTGCTATTAACCTCTAGGTTCCGTTATAGAACTAGAAATTAATGAAACTAGCACGAGTACACAGAGCATACACGAATAGATTGCTGAAAATGCAGTAAAAATATCATTGTATTGCTTATGATTTTCTGTACATAGGAACAAAATGTGGGGGGCCGTACCTACACAACAACGACAACCAAAGAGAAAATACAGACTCTATAATCAGGACACAAAGTGCGGACTTCGCACTTGAACAAAATGACTCAGAAAGAACCAAAGTCAAATCGGTCTCCACACGAGCTCCTCACCGCTTCTTTCGTTGCTCCCCTTTCTGCTCTTTGTTTCTAGTTTGTTCCTCGTTTTGTAAGTGGTTTCGCTACTTATAATATCAGCAAACTCCGTAATGGCAACGACAAGAAGTTCCAAATCGTCTCAGGTCGACGGATCGTACCGGTCCCATAAGCCGTGCACTCTCAAAGGCCATGCATTTCTTAAGCTATGCACTCTCAAAAGCGGTGCACTTCGATTAACAGGGATCGACTCCCTCTACCTGAAAGAACCGGCATTGCTTCGGTAGTGCCTCAAAGCTCACAAACCAAGAAGTCGGCCAAGAATTCTAGTCTTTGACCAAAGTTAATGTACAAAATATCAAAGTTCAAGACACCCAAGTCACGAGTTCCTAGAGATAGGAGCTGCAACATACCTTTGACTAGGGGCATCCAAGGAGAAGTCACGAGTTCCCAAAGATAGGAGCTGCGATGTACCTTTGACTGGGGGCATCCGGGGAGCCGCCCAGAACATCAAGTCTCACATCATTTGTTCAGAATAATCAGCCCCGTGGACTGATGGGCACATAACACATTAACGTTTGGTCAGGATAAAAGATCGCTCCAACTTGCAATAAAAGAAAGAATTTACCGTCGTGCAGAAGTAGACGACGGTAAGAATTTCCAGAATCAAATTATCAACGCACCGGCTTCCAAAGATAGAAGTAGGTGCTCAAATCAGGTCTCAGACCCTAACTTACAAAAAACAAGCAGTTATCCGATGATAGACAAAGGAAGGAGAGAATGCTCAAAATCGAGCAACTAAACCATTGATTCCCGAAGATTGGAACAAATAAATAATGTTGATATTCACAACAATACATATGGTCTGAAACAAGTAAGGTTAAGTGTCATAGATTCAAGACAAACACTACCGAACCCTACCGGTCCATGATCAGTATAGGAATGACACGATCGTACAAGGGGCATGTGATGACTTGCTCCATAATTTCAAGTGTATGCTATAAGAAACTGGATTTTCACACCTAGAATTAAAGGGTTCCGCTAATAGTCCTCAGATCATAACAAAGAACGATTGGAGTAAGTTTGATTTTTCATGAATAAGAATAATTACAGAATCGGTCGAGCAACAGCCTTGCATCTCTAAGGGTAATACTCGACGGTTAGAAACAAAGCTATGCAATAGAAACGCCAGGGACCCTCACCCTTCCATAATGTGGTGTATCCCAAATTTAAGCAACATTGAGAAAACAACCACATTGGATGTGGTTAAAGGGAATCTACTCAACTCTACAGGATCGGATGAATGATTCAATCCTCAGCAACATGACTTTAACACTTCCCGAAGATAGGCAACACTAAGAAAATACTTCCATAATACAATCATCGAGGTGATAGTTTCCGAAGACCGAAACTAGTACCCAACTAGATTAAGAGCACCGCCGAATCGACGGGGAAAATCATTCCCAACCTCTTGAGTGTCAGTGTTGCCTCGCCAATGCTAAGGCCATTCTCTTATCTTTTAAATACTGGTGTTGCCCTGGCAACACCGTAAAAAATTTCTATTTCCTAAGTACCGGTGTTGCCTCGGCAACTCTGAGAAACATTCTACTCACTAATACTGGTATTGCCCCAGCAATGCCAGGAAAACTTTAATCTATAGGGCTAATGAGAAGCACTCATCGTAGCAAACCATCGGTGCACTAGCTTCCGGAGATAGAAGCTGGTCCTCAACTGAGTTTCCACCTTCCCTTTAGAAAACTACTGTTACCCAATGATAAGCAATGTTCGGAAGACATATCCTTTCATAGGTCAGTTGGATGGTTCGTGTAATACCCGAAAATTTTGTGAAAAATCATTTTTGTAAAATGATTTAATTTTTGAAATATTTAGATTTAAATATGGTGAAATTTCTGGAATAAATAGTGTGCAAGTATATGTGTGCACGTGCACACTGAAATGGCACAAGGAAGAACTCCAGATTTCTTGGATTTAAAACAAGAATTAAAAAGCAATACAAACATGATTTTGCAACATGGTTATTTGATTTCTGGAATTATATGGATCATCTTAGAAAATAAGAAAAGTAAGTTTTACTTTAAATCAGTAAACAGATTTTATTTAAAACCCAGAAAAGAAAATTATACATATATATGTTATAAGGATTTGTAAACCTGTATACATATAAGTGCACATGTTTCTGAAATTAAAGAGGAATTAAATAAGCTTAGATAAGATGTGTATACAAATATACATTTTTAAGTACTGAAAAGTATATATATATATATAAGCAAGTGAAACTATAACATTAAAATGACATGAAATGTGATACAAGTCAATATGCTTGTGTAGGCAGAAATAGCAAAGGGGATTCTCAGGAATAATTAAAATATAAAATAGGATAGTCACACTTTTAACATGACTAGGTGAGTGGCCATTTTCTGAAAAGTAAAAGAAAGAAAATGCAGCCTTTAAATTGGTTAATATGGCCGGGGTATTATGAATAAAAAAATGCATGATGCTAGCCAGGACAGAAATGGAATTCTGTTTTAACAAAACCCTAGTGGAAAAAATGCATATAAATAGGCAGTTTTAGCCAGTAGAATTATCTTTACCCCGAGCTGCACAAAAATAAGAAAGGAAGAAAAATATTGGAAGGAAGGAGAAAACACTCATACAAGGAATTTTCTGGATTAATAAGAAAAAATATTTAGGTGAGTAACCTCACTGAGTTCATGGCATTAAGACCTGAGATGAGGCAGCCACTTTTTATTGCCATTTATATATATTTCTGGTTTTGATGTATATGATTTCATCAATGCTTTTTGGATGTCTTATTTTAAATCTGATATGATTTAATATGGATGATTTTGATGATCTTTGATTGGTTGAGACATTTGTCTTTGGATGTGTATCATACTGTTTTATTTATACTCATAAATGTTAAAGTCCAGAATCTTAAAATTATATAGAGAATACTCTCAACTGTTATAGATCTATGGCATGGAAACTTTACAAAAAATGTTGGGAGCTGCATTATACTTGGTATAAGTGCTGAGGCTTGAGAAGAAAAATGTTAAGGGTGCAATAGAAATTTTCTAAGTGCTGAGCCCTTAATCAAATCAAAAAAAAAAAACTCACAAGCTAAAATTTTGATTGAACCAGATCCTGAATCTGAATCAATCATAAAGGCTTGCAGATCAATATAATAAGAACATGCCATGCCTCTGGATGTTTCCATGTTTGCAGTGACATGTTCACTTAGCATATTTGATGATAGGATTTAAGACAATACACTAGTAAATAAACTAGGGAAGGGAAGGCCAAGAAGACTGCTGGAATGCTTGTCATATTTGAAGTATGCAAGTTGGCACATGGTTTGTTTAAGCCCTGAGATCTTTGTGCAATGATGTGAATTAGTTCATTGCAATGTGTCCCTGTGATTCCTTAATAGCAGATGAGGCAGGGATTTAAATTGAATAATACAACCTGTAAATGAAGAAATAGGAATATGGATATTTCTTAGGTTGAATGGTATGGAACCAAGATGGTTCCAGTGAATGCAATTGTTGCAAATAGATAATTATGTTTGCATGATTATGTATGCAAGTGTAAGAATGATAAATGAATATATCATACCTGAATCAACTTAATTATACTATGTTAAAGTAATTGATTGCAGAAATTTGCTTAAATAACAAGTTAGTACCCTTATATTCTCTATTGCTTAATATCATGAATGTATTGATGTTACTCATACCAGATCATAGATCTGACCCTTGTTTGTTCATGGCATATGGGGTGTCTCATTTTAAAATGAGGCAGCCACTCATGCTCTTTCAGGTAACCCAGGCACTAAGTAAAAATGAAGTTATGGCTATTATGGAGGAGTGAATGAACATGCTAGCTAGTTTCAATAAGAGCTTAAATTGATTATATCTGCATGTATTCAGGAAAAAATTTATGTTTCTAAGATTTCCAGACATGTATTGAATATTTTATGGTTAGTGATCAAGTTGCTCTTATGTTCTGTAAAGTGTCAGATTAAATTAGTTGTTCTGTCGAAATTGTTGTGTGTTAAGGTTTGATTTGTTTTTGAAGTAGTGTCTGAAACATAAACAAGAAAAATATGCTCAAGTATCAGCTATAAAAATCTGGTAAGAAATATACAATTATGTGAGCTACTGTTTTGCATAATTTATATTATGTATTAGCTAATCTTGAGACATAACAGAGCACTGAGTTTTAGAATAAAATCTGGATTTAGCTAGAAGTAAACTTATAAGGATTTTAGTTTTCTTTTTACTGAAATGCTTTGTAAACAAGTTTGAATTCATTTCTGAATTGTATTGAGAAAAGTAAAATGTTTTTAAAAGCTTCAGACAGAATGCAATGAATGGTATCTCCATTGCTTTGAACTAGTGTGTAGCAGATACAGGATTCATGAGTTAACCAGCTTCAAATAAATGAAGTATTGGTTGATCATGATAGATTGTATTCTGAAAATAAAAATGCATTTCAAAAGCTTAGTACATTTAGCACTTGTTTCACCCAGTTTTCTGGTAAATGAGCAAAGATATTGACATGTACATGTATATCTGTGTACATGTTGATATTTGGGCAAAAATATAAACATAAATTCCTAGATCAATTGTAGGAAAGGGTTTCAAAAATAATAAAGTAAGAAATTTTGTTTTGTATGTTAGATTATAGGATGAAATTAAATATATATGTGCAGATATAGGTAGATATCAGATTTCAAACCATACAGGAGAAAAATAAAAAGAAAAACAAAAATTGTGTTTGAACCGACCAGCATAGCACTCGAACTCGTGACCTCTCATGTATAAGTTAGGCGCGTTTCCATTACGCCTAGATGTTGCTTGTGTTCACTTATGATCCACTTTCTTTTAACCTGAGTTTGATACTATCCAGACTTTAACACTATCATCCAAATTAAAAGCTTGCTTTCCACTGATTATTACTTGATCATTTCTTAATTAGATTAAAAGACTAAAGTACATGTTTCCAGTGGATTCTATGGTCAAAAATCAGGATACAATAATTAATCTTTTATCAAGGAATTATCACATTTTAATAGATTTAAAAGGAATTCTACTTACATATTATCATGCTCTGATTCTAGTAGAATATAACATAGATATCTTCATATATGTATGTTAGGAATGATTTAGATTTAAAACAATATTTTTTTATTGTGAAAGATCCTGGATATATTTTGTTTATTGGAGAAAGAAAATGACCCTGGGAAATATATTTGTAACGAATGATATATCTATATATCATCTCTTAAAAAAAATCCTTATGAAATTAGGGTGGAAATAGGAGGGTCATTTCAGTTGGTATCAGAGCACTTGGTTGCATTGATTGTTAAGTATTATAGAAATGTATTATGTCTGTTTGTTTTGGATGAAATAATTTAGATAAGAAAATAGAAATTATAGAAGTACTCATAATATACTAATACCATTTACCCAGAATTTAGTTAGCAGACCATGGTAGGAAGAGGATCTCATCACAATGCAGGACCCAGTGCACCTCAAATGCTTGATATGCAAGAATTTGTGAGGGTTTTAAGAGATGGAATTGGGCATAGGCCTGAGAACCCACATGAAGAGCTTTCAAAACTACTGAAGACTTATTCCAATTTGGGAGGCAGGAGTTTTGAAGGAACTGAGAGTGTGATGGAAATTCAAGCATGGTTGAGAACACTTGATAGGATTTTCAATGATATGCAGTTGGATGACCAAAGGAAGAGGCAAGTAGCTTCTAGACAACTGAAAGGGGTAGCTTTAAGCTGGTGGGAGGTGATCATAGCTGGAAGAAATGAAAATGAAATCACTTGGAATCAGTTCAAGGAGATGTTGGAGGCAAGATTTGTACCAGCATCAGCCAAGACCATTTTGCTTGAAGAATTTATCAAACTTAGGCAGGGAACTTTGAATGTCACTGAATACACTCAAAAGTTTGAGGGGCTATCCAATTATGGAGCAATGCTAGTGGCAGATGAAGCATCCAAAAATGATAGGTATATAAAAGGACTGAACCCAGGACTTAGCAGAGCTATGCTACCATATGCAGATAGAACATTTGATCAAGTAATTGATCTGGCCTTGAAACTGGAACAACATGACAAAGAAAGAGAGAAATATAGGAATTTTAAGAGCAACAACAAGAAGGATAAGAGAAGATATCACCCTTATGATAAAAAGAAGGAGGAGGCAGACAACAGGAAGAGTAAAGATACAAAAGCCAATGATACTAAGAAGAAATTGGTTTGCCATCATTGTGGAAAAGAAGGACACATCAAACTAAGGTGCCCAGAGTTAAAAGGAGGAGCCTTCAAATGCTACCTATGTGGGAAAGAGGGGCATATGAAGAGGAACTGTCCTGAGAATAAACAGCAAGGGAAATTGGCAACTTTGGAAGGTAAAGGCAAATCTGCAGTGAAAATTGATGCTGAAAATCATGGCCAAGTGGAAGGTACATTACTCATTTGTGCCATACCCATACCAGTAGTATATGATACTGGAGCAACACACTCTTTGATTTCCTATGAATTAGTTAAAGTGTTAAAATTAAACTGCATATTGGTTGAAACCCCATTGCTTGTACAAAGTCCCCTAGGGAGTTCTAGTGTTTTGAACATGAATTGTGTGGATGTGGAGTTAAACATAGGAGGAAATATTTTTATTTCCAATTTATATGTTTTAAATTACCCAAATATAGGAGTTATATTGGGGGTAGATTGGTTAAGGCAATTTAAAGCCATAATTAATTTAGACTCATCCACCATATCATTGCAAAATTCTAGAGGCCAGAGGATCACAGTTCTATGTGAAATAGCTAAGGAAGGGAAATTATGTCATTTAGTTGACTTAGAAAAAGATTTGAGTGAACTAACCATTGAAGAAATTCCCATAGTTAATAAATACTTGGATGTGTTTGGGGAAGTTAAGGGTGTTCCACACCACAGACCTGTTGAGTTCCAAATTAATCTCATTCCAGGAGCAAGTCCAATAATCAAGAAACCTTATAGAATGGGGCCAAGTGAACTAAAAGAATTGAAAAATCAGTTGGAAGAATTAGAAGGCAAGGGATTTATAAGGCCAAGCAATTCCTGCTGGGGTTCTCCAGTAGTGTTTGTAAGAAAACATGATGGTACCTTGAGAATGTGCATAGATTACAGGGAACTAAATAAAGTAACCATCAAGAATAAATACCCATTGCCTAGAATAGATGATCTCTTTGACCAACTCAGTGAAGCTAAAATATTTTCTAGGCTAGACTTAGCATCAGGATTCCATCAAATGAAGGTTGAAGACTCAAGTGTTAAGTATACTGCATTTAACACAAGATATGGCTTATATGAATTTTTGGTTATGCCATTTGGTTTGACAAATGCTCCTTCATATTTTGTTGATTTGATGAATAGAATATTTAGAGATTATTTAGACAAGTTTGTATTGATTTTTATTGATGACATTTTGATTTATTCCAAGACAGTGGAAGAGCATAAAAATCATTTGCATTTAGTTTTGTCAAGACTAAGGGAAAATGATTTAAAGGCAAAATTTTCAAAATGTGCATTTTGGAAAGAAGAAGTGCATTTCCTTGGGCATGTTATCTCTGCCAAAGGAATATCAGTAAACCCTAATAAGGTAGTGGCAATCCAAGCATGGAAAAGGCCTAGTACCATCAGTGAGATTAGATCATTTATGGGGATGGCAGGATATTATAGGAGATTTATAAAAGATTTCTCAAAAATATCATCACCACTTACCAATTTAACTAGAAAGAACCAAGCCTTTGTATGGACAGAAAAATGTGAGCAAGCTTTTATCAAAATAAAGGAAGCTCTGATTAATGCACCAGTATTGAGAGTGCCAGAAGGAAATGAAAATTTGGTTGTGTACACTGATGCAAGTGGCTCTGGGTTAGGGGCTGTGTTGATGCAGCAAGACCAGGTGGTAGCCTATGCATCTAGGCAATTAAAGCCACATGAAACAAGATATGCAACCCATGATCTTGAACTAGCAGCAGTTGTGTATGCTTTGAAACTTTGGAGGCATTATTTGTTAGGTGCCAAATTCATTTTGTACACTGATCATAAGGCACTGAAATATTTATTCTCACAAAAAGATTTGAACATGAGGCAACATAGATGGGTAGAGTTCCTAGCTGCCTATGATCTAGATATACTGTATACACCAGGCAAGGCAAATAAAGTTGCAGATGCCTTGAGTAGACAACATGCCAAAGTAGCCATGTTGATGATGGAAGAATTTAAGGATTTGTCTATACTTACTGATTTGGAAATTGAGGAAAACAGTAAGGTACAAATGATGCCCATTGAAGAAGGTGAAGGTAAAGGAAAATTAAGTATGATATCTCTGCAATCAGATTTACTTCTTAAGATTGGGAAAATGCAGGAACAAGACCTAAACATGGTGGAAAAGAATATGCTCATATCAAAAGGGGAGGAAGTAATAAATTATCAAATTGATAAAAATGGTTATTTAAGGAATAAAAATAGGATATGTGTTCCAAAAAATATAGAATTGAAGGAGGAAATATTAAATGAGTACCATAGGAATAAGTACTCCATACACCCAGGTAGCACCAAGATGTATCAAAATTTGAAAAGAAATCTTTGGTGGAAGGGGATGAAGTCAGATGTGGCCAGACATGTTGCAAGGTGCATGACTTGCCAACAAGTCAAGGCAGAGACACAAAGGCCATCAGGACTATTGCAACCCCTTAGTATACCACAGTGGAAGTGGGAGGATATATCTATGGATTTCATAGATGGTCTTCCTAGATCTAAGAAGGGAAACACAAGTATATGGGTAATAGTGGATAGGCTAACTAAGGTAGCACATTTTATCCCAGTTAAAACAGAAAGAAATGCTCCAAAATTGGCTCAAATATTCATGAAAGAGGTAGTAAGGTTGCATGGCATACCCAAAACCATTGTGAGTGATAGGGATACCATCTTCACCTCAAGGTTTTGGAAAAGTTTTCAAGAGGCCATGGGGAGTGAATTGTGCTTAAGCACTGCCTACCATCCACAATCAGATGGTCAAACTGAGGTGGTAAACAAAGTCTTAGAGGATTTGTTGAGAGCATGTACACTGGACTTTGGAGACAACTGGGAAGACCACCTCCATCTAGCTGAATTCACATACAATAACAGTTACCAAAGCACCATAGGGATGGCACCATTTGAAGCCTTATATGGCAAGCCATGTTTATCACCTATATGCTGGGTAGAGACTGGAGAAAGGGCTGTTCTTGGACCTGAATATGTTAAAGAAACTACAGAGAAAATTGGGTTAATAAGAAAAAGAATAGCAGCAGCTCAAGATAGGCAAAAGAAATTTGCAGATAGGAAGAGAAAGCAAGTGGAATATGAAGTGGGAGACTTTGTTTTCATCAAGATTTCACCTATGAAGAAAGTCATGAGATTTGGCAAGCAAGGTAAGCTTACACCAAGGTATGTTGGACCCTATAAAATTCTGGAAAGAATTGGTTCATTGGCTTACAAATTAGAACTACCAGAGGAAATGAAAGCAATGCATAATGTTTTTCATGTGTCCCAACTTAGAAGATGGGTACATGATAAAGAAGACATTTTGGAAGAGCCTACCAAAATTCAAATAAATCCTGACTTGGTTTATGAAAAAGAACCAGTGGGGATTGTAGCCAAGGAAGAAAAGAAATTAAGGAGCAAAACCTTGAAACTAGTTAAGATCCAGTGGAGTAGTGATCCTAATGACTGCACATGGGAGTTAGAGGATAAGATTAGAATGGATTATCCTAAGCTTTTTGCAAATTAAAAGGTAATTTTTTTTTTCTGGAAAATTTTTTTTGTTATGCATGGTTGATATGGTTGAATTTGTTTGCTTATGCATATGTTTGATAAGTTTTCAGAAAAGAAAATAATGCTTGTTATAAATGTTAGAAAAATTGTGAGGACACAATTCCTAAAAGGAGGGGTGAATGTAATACCCCAAAATTTTGTGAAAAATCATTTTTGTAAAATGATTTAATTTTTGAAATATTTAGATTTAAATATGGTGAAATTTCTGGAATAAATAGTGTGCAAGTATATGTGTGCACGTGCACACTGAAATGGCACAAGGAAGGACTCCAGATTTCTTGGATTTAAAACAAGAATTAAAAAGCAATACAAACATGATTTTGCAACATGGTTATTTGATTTCTGGAATTATATGGATCATCTTAGAAAATAAGAAAAGTAAGTTTTACTTTAAATCAGTAAACAGATTTTATTTAAAACCCAGAAAAGAAAATTATACATATATATGTTATAAGGATTTGTAAACCTGTATACATATAAGTGCACATGTTTCTGAAATTAAAGAGGAATTAAATAAGCTTAGATAAGATGTGTATACAAATATACATTTTTAAGTACTGAAAATTATATATATATATATATATATAAGCAAGTGAAACTATAACATTAAAATGACATGAAATGTGATACAAGTCAATATGCTTGTGTAGGCAGAAATAGCAAAGGGGATTCTCAGGAATAATTAAAATATAAAATAGGATAGTCACACTTTTAACATGACTAGGTGAGTGGCCATTTTCTGAAAAGTAAAAGAAAGAAAATGCAGCCTTTAAATTGGTTAATATGGCCGGGGTATTATGAATAAAAAAATGCATGATGCTAGCCAGGACAGAAATGGAATTCTGTTTTAACAAAACCCTAGTGGAAAAAATGCATATAAATAGGCAGTTTTAGCCAGTAGAATTATCTTTACCCCGAGCTGCACAAAAATAAGAAAGGAAGAAAAATATTGGAAGGAAGGAGAAAACACTCATACAAGGAATTTTCTGGATTAATAAGAAGAAATATTTAGGTGAGTAACCTCACTGAGTTCATGGCATTAAGACCTGAGATGAGGCAGCCACTTTTTATTGCCATTTATATATATTTCTGGTTTTGATGTATATGATTTCATCAATGCTTTTTGGATGTCTTATTTTAAATCTGATATGATTTAATATGGATGATTTTGATGATCTTTGATTGGTTGAGACATTTGTCTTTGGATGTGTATCATACTATTTTATTTATACTCATAAATGTTAAAGTCCAGAATCTTAAAATTATATAGAGAATACTCTCAACTGTTATAGATCTATGGCATGGAAACTTTACAAAAAATGTTGGGAGCTGCATTATACTTGGTATAAGTGCTGAGGCTTGAGAAGAAAAATGTTAAGGGTGCAATAGAAATTTTCTAAGTGCTGAGCCCTTAATCAAATCAAAAAAAAAAAGAAACTCACAAGCTAAAATTTTGATTGAACCAGATCCTGAATCTGAATCAATCATAAAGGCTTGCAGATCAATATAATAAGAACATGCCATGCCTCTTTTTGCAGTTGAAAATATTCTTATATTTTACTAAGATCAAGACATATTGACCCCATTTAGGAAATAACTGTCTGCTTATTTCTGAGGAGAATTATGCTAGGAAAGATTATGGATGTTTCCATGTTTGCAGTGACATGTTCACTTAGCATATTTGATGATAGGATTTAAGACAATACACTAGTAAATAAACTAGGGAAGGGAAGGCCAAGAAGACTGCTGGAATGCTTGTCATATTTGAAGTATGCAAGTTGGCACATGGTTTGTTTAAGCCCTGAGATCTTTATGCAATGATGTGAATTAGTTCATTGCAATGTGTCCCTGTGATTCCTTAATAGCAGATGAGGCAGGGATTTAAATTGAATAATACAACCTGTAAATGAAGAAATAGGAATATGGATATTTCTTAGGTTGAATGGTATGGAACCAAGATGGTTCCAGTGAATGCAATTGTTGCAAATAGATAATTATGTTTGCATGATTATGTATGCAAGTGTAAGAATGATAAATGAATATATCATACCTGAATCAACTTAATTATACTATGTTAAAGTAATTGATTGCAGAAATTTGCTTAAATAACAAGTTAGTACCCTTATATTCTCTATTGCTTAATATCATGAATGTATTGATGTTACTCATACCAGATCATAGATCTGACCCTTGTTTGCTCATGGCATATGGGGTGTCTCATTTTAAAATGAGGCAGCCACTCATGCTCTTTCAGGTAACCCAGGAACTAAGTAAAAATGAAGTTATGGCTATTATGGAGGAGTGAATGAACATGCTAGCTAGTTTCAATAAGAGCTTAAATTGATTATATCTGCATGTATTCAGGAAAAATTTTATGTTTCTAAGATTTCCAGACATGTATTGAATATTTTATGGTTAGTGATCAAGTTGCTCTTATGTTCTGTAAAGTGTCAGATTAAATTAGTTGTTCTGTCGAAATTGTTGTGTGTTAAGGTTTGATTTGTTTTTGAAGTAGTGTCTGAAACATAAACAAGAAAAATATGCTCAAGTATCAGCTATAAAAATCTGGTAAGAAATATACAATTATGTGAGCTGCTGTTTTGCATAATTTATATTATGTATTAGCTAATCTTGAGACATAACAGAGCACTGAGTTTTATAATAAAATCTGGATTTAGCTAGAAGTAAACTTATAAGGATTTTAGTTTTCTTTTTACTGAAATGCTTTGTAAACAAGTTTGAATTCATTTCTGAATTGTATTGAGAAAAGTAAAATGTTTTTAAAAGCTTCAGACAGAATGCAATGAATGGTATCTCCATTGCTTTGAACTAGTGTGTAGCAGATACAGGATTCATGAGTTAACCAGCTTCAAATAAATGAAGTATTGGTTGATCATGATAGATTGTATTCTGAAAATAAAAATGCATTTCAAAAGCTTAGTACATTTAGCACTTGTTTCACCCAGTTTTCTGGTAAATGAGCAAAGATATTGACATGTACATGTATATCTGTGTACATGTTGATATTTGGGCAAAAATATAAACATAAATTCCTAGATCAATTGTAGGAAAGGGTTTCAAAAATAATAAAGTAAGAAATTTTGTTTTGTATGTTAGATTATAGGATGAAATTAAATATATATGTGCAGATATAGGTAGATATCAGATTTCAAACCATACAGGAGAAAAATAAAAAGAAAAACAAAAATTGTGTTTGAACCGACCAGCATAGCACTCGAACTCGTGACCTCTCATGTATAAGTTAGGCGCGTTTCCATTACGCCTAGATGTTGCTTGTGTTCACTTATGATCCACTTTCTTTTAACCTGAGTTTGATACTATCCAGACTTTAACACTATCATCCAAATTAAAAGCTTGCTTTCCACTGATTATTACTTGATCATTTCTTAATTAGATTAAAAGACTAAAGTACATGTTTCCAGTGGATTCTATGGTCAAAAATCAGGATACAATAATTAATCTTTTATCAAGGAATTATCACATTTTAATAGATTTAAAAGGAATTCTACTTACATATTATCATGCTCTGATTCTAGTAGAATATAACATAGATATCTTCATATATGTATGTTAGGAATGATTTAGATTTAAAACAATATTTTTATATTGTGAAAGATCCTGGATATATTTTGTTTATTGGAGAAAGAAAATGACCCTGGGAAATATATTTGTAACGAATGATATATCTATATATCATCTCTTAAAAAAAAAATCCTTATGAAATTAGGGTGGAAATAGGAGGGTCATTTCAGTTCGACCTTTCATCATAGGAATCAGCCACTGCACAGGAATAAAGCAGCGTCGAAAGGAAATCCAAAGATTGAATTGCCCTTATAATAATTTCTGGGGTTGAAAGCTAGTGCACAACCAGATTCCTAAATTCAATTTAGAAAGAATTTTAGACACTGTGAAAAGATAGGCGGCCTTAAGGAAATGTTGCTTGGAACCAAGTGGCCACGTTATCAATTCTCAAAGACGGGAATTGACATATGAACAAAACTTCTGTGACAACATCAAAAACCAAGAACAACATGCATATCCAAGTACAAGCGGAGCAATCATGGAAGGAAATAAAATTCTCGGACTTCCTCAATTCTAGAAGGGGATTGAGAGCCAGACTGGGGGCAATTGAGCAATTCACCCCACAGATCTCCATCTCTTACAATCGCCCAAATAAAGACACTCAAAATAGTTAGTCCCTCAAGAAGGGATAGAAGCATAGATACTTGATCGAAAGAAATGTTTCAGAAATCCAAACACAAATAATCGCGAGATTGGTTAGATAACGGTTCTGTATCACAAAATAGAGTATTCTAGCAACAAAATCGCCAACGAAGGAAATGAATGGTTTAATGTGCAAAAATCAATCGTCGCTCATAGTCTAGCAATGACGAGAAGGATTGATGATTTAATTACGGTCTGACTAGATCATTTGGTTTTAACCAGTAGGAATACGCCATTACCCGAAGTTTGGTGATGCTGAGAAGAAAGCCCAATATGAAACCATCGATACATAGGCTTTCAAAAACAGAAGCAAGAGTTTGATTGAATCTTCAGCCCTACCTTCTGGCATCTCATGCTATTTGAAAATTCACAACATCAAGAAAAATCCACAGAGTTGAGTCACTCGTATATGAGTTTTCGAAGATAGAAACAAACACATGATTAGGATCTCAACATCAGACTCAGAAGAATTTGCTTTAGAAAAAAGTTCTAGAAACGCATCTCTCTAATACATACTGACGTCGTTACAGAACTCAGATTTTTGTATCAAGCAACAAAGTCCCTAATTCCCGAAGATATGAGCTACCGTGTCAATCACACTGGGGCAATCGAACTTATTGCTTAGGAGACCTAATCTCCTAAAATATGTTGGTTCAGTAGTCAATGTAATCAGCCCTACGGACTAAGGCATTTACACCAACACTTTGTTAAAATGAACTAAATTGAATAGGAATTAGCTACAGAGCTGGCTAAACCAAGCTACCTCATAAGTCGATAAAAATCAATTCTTGAAGCCAAGGAATTAAGCCAATAGTCCTCTGAGATAGATGCTAGCATGCAGATCGAATTCCAAAATCCACAAAGGAAGGGTAGTCGCGATCGAATAACTCATGCACTAGTTTCTGAAGACTGAAGTTGTGCCCGATCGAACTTCGACTGCAACTCTACAAGAGAAACGATGCCTAGTAATTTAACTATAATCAATCATCCCAATATGATAGGGATAATAAGCGAAGCCTAGGTTGTGAAGGAACCAACTTCTGGAGAAGTGGAAGAACCTCCACCAGACTAAAGATTAGATGACCGAAAAGTCATTTTCAATGACAAAACCTAGCATTCAATCCTATCAAGTATGCTTTACTTTAAATAATGTCCTCGTATAACCAATGCCCGGAATCCAAGGGAAGTCGACGTATGTTGACCAATTGGGTCCTAAGCATTGACCGGGGCAGATGCAGTGTGTTATCTACATGAGAGGAGTCCAGTATCCTGAATGCTGCAATAAAAAACAACAATCCGGTATTGCTAGCTTGCTTGCATTTGAAAAACAATTCATATCTTCCTTTAAAATTATCTCTTCCACACATACCCGTTATATCAACAATCGATAACGGAGCTGCTATTTGATGCGACGTGGCAAGCTTTTCTTTTCAGGATCACTAGAATACAGAAATAGGAAGAGCGATACGATTGGATCATCCCTTGTATCCGATTTTGGAATAAATTGTCTCATTGGAATTCAAAAACATCGACAGGATCTTAACCAAATTCTTGAATGGAAGAAATTAAAGGCCAAGAGCAAGACTTCGCTCCAGAATGGCGTAGAATCTTTCGAGACAAAACATAGCTTCACCGTTGGTCAAATCAAAACTATATAGGACAACTCTAAATCTACATCATGCACCTACTTACCAACCTAAACCTTTGCATATACTACGGAGCAAAGATTGCATCATCAATACAAGGAATCGAAAGTCAGATTTAAGTCAAAAAACAAACGGCCGTCTGAAGTCAGTGAATTAAGAACAACATCTTAAGGTGGACTCTAATGATCCACATCGAAAATTCAACAGTCAAAGCCTAATTTGCATGGTAACCTTGACATAATAAATCAGAATTCAAGAAATGAAGACTCAAAGGAAGTTACTTCCAGAGCACCCCTTGTTTTCAACGAAGGCATACTCTGAGGGGCAAATGTTATCTAGGTTTTTAACCTAGCAGGATCCAACAGCAGACAGAACAATCTCGTGTTATCAGAATGGTTTAGACCAGAAAGGCTAAGGCAAGGAGTGAACGTTAGCCAAGCTATATTACTAAGGCAATGACTAGGATCGACTAAACCAAGAGGCCGACATTCTTTCAGCCCAATCAGCAGCTGAGCACAAACAACAAGTGAATTGCGATTAAAACGAAGAAACTACGATAAAATACTATCAAAGCATCTCCAATTCCAGACTCCAGAAAATCCTAAGTGCTTGGATCATCACTGACACATGCCTCCCCTCAAACCTTCAAACCAGACAACCAAAGAATACTACGAAAGAGGCCAAGACATTGGCTCACAAACAAGCCAATTCTACGGGTCACTAGTGACCCATAAACTATGGGTCGCCATCAACCCATAAGCCATGGGTCGGTTCGCCAGCGGCCCATAGCCATGGGTTGGGTCGCCAGTGACCCATGGTTCTTCCTTGTATTGCGTACCAAGTCCTCCATAGGTCGTTTCCTGCCTACCTGCTAGCAGTTGATAAACAGGCCCGGCCAGAATATCTCTGAACTCTATAAATGCCACTCTACCTGCAACATAAAAAAGGGCTTCCCGGGCCTAAATGCGGAAGCTCTGTTGGAAACATTCTTCACTCTCTATCTTAACCACCATAGTCTCCAGAGGAATTCACTATGACTCTCCAGTGAATTCCAACTCCAGGGATTCAATCTACCTAAGGATAATCAAAGCCTTGTAATCAAACACTTCCTGTAATAGCAATTAGTCTATAGTAAAACAATAAAGTGGACGTAGGCTTCATTAATAGCCGAGCCACTATAAAAATTCTCTATCTCCTTTTTTTTACTGTTTTATTTTTTATACCTGTTATCTGTGATATTGCCTTGTCAGAATTGGGCTGGTGCTTTCAAACTCAAACCAAGGTGTTGGTCCATTTTTTGGGTCAACAATTATTATTTTATTAATTTATCTCTTGAAATTAATTTGAAAATCAATGAAATTTAATGTAATTAAATATTTCAGTTAATATGAGTTAAGATGATAACTGTAGAATATGAATGTGATAAAATGTAAACTAATGTTAATTATATTCATAATATTTTGGTTGATTTAATAATAAGAATGTAAATCAAAATAAAAGAATTATTGAAATCTAAACTATAACAAAATAGGTTTTATTTCCATTGTAATTGAACGCTGAATTTAGTGTAATATTTAAATAGTGTATTTAACATGGAAAATTTATTTTAATAGATTATTAATTTCTATGTAATCAAGAATGATGAAAATTGTTAACTTTTAAATTTGAATTTAAAAGTGATTAAATCAATCTAATATAATTTATTTAATTAACCTGTAAAATTAGCCATTTTGGACACTATCTCGAATTTCAATGAAACCAGTTTCATCGGATCCGTAATAGTGAATTATTGTAGGATTTCAAGTTTCGTAGACATATTGTTTGATCGTTCGGGCTCGAAACGCATAGAAATCAATTAAAAGAATTTAAATGAATATAATTTGATTTTTAAAAGCTAACTTTTGTATATAATGGAACTAGGGTTTGAAACTAGTTCCTTTGAGTTTAAAAATATCAAAAACCTATATTTCGATATATTGGATGACATATTTTCGTTTCGGGAATGGAACAGGCTTTTCGGGTCCTTGTTATCATTTCAACCCAATTCGATCTGTCCATTCGTTCTCATCCATTTCTACCTATATATAGGCTGTTATAAACCCTTGCAGTCTTTTATTCTGTTGAATGTACGTACAAATTCCATCTATTTGTTCCTTTCTCTAAGCCTTCTCAATGGTAGAAATTCAAAACCCTAATTCCCGAATTCCAAATCAAATCGAAATCTAAACTCGTCAAACTATGTCATATTATATATCGTTGGAAAGCTCTCGATGAATGTAATCTAGATCTAAGATTCGTTGTTCGATTGGAGGTTTGGTTTGGCTAGTAATCAGTGAAGAAGCCTCAGCCGTCCATATTAGGGTTTTCTTTTCAACGGTGGATCTTCATTCTTTCATCGATTGAGAGGTGATGCATCATAAAGGGCATCAAGAGCTTTCGATCCATGGTGTTCATTCGTCTTGGAGATGGCCAAAATCACTAGAAATCAATGAAATATAGGGGCGGCGGCGCTTGCTAGAGGGAGGACCGGGGTTGGTCGCAAGGCCTTGGATGGTGCGCCTCGGTCTAGGGATCACAGCGGCAGGCTTCGACCATTGTCTGGTGGCACAGGGAAGCGGCGATCAGTGCTTGAACATGGCGGTTGTTTCATGTTTTGGGTTTGAGGATGTTAGCGTGGCCGTTATGGTTTTAGGAGAAAGGTAATTACCTTTGTGTCCAATTGTTTAATTTGAATTCAATTTGAATTTTTCAATGTTCTAACTAGCATAACTTTTTCATACGAGCTCCAATTGACGCGCGGTTTCTTCCTTTGGGATCGTATCGAATTTCCGAACGATACAGATCTAGCTTGGTTAAATTATGAGACAATTCAAATTTTGGGCTTTTATTTGGATTTTAAATCGATCGGAAATCAAAGGTGAGTGATTTAACCCCCTCATGAAATACTAAACCTTATTATGTTAGTTGAATTAAGTTTATGATGTAGTAAAAATTTTATTGATTGTTGTTTGGTAATTTAAGTTTTCATCTAAATTTAATTTGAATTTATATTGAACTAAATTGCCATTTAAATTTATATTGAATTAAATTGATAGTTAAATACCTGATATTGATAACCAGTTAATTGTTGTGATTTATTGAATGATTTGGATGTTGATTGTGATGGATGTTTATTTGTTGACATTTTGGATGATTGGATGTTATGTTTATTATATATGTTGTTATCACACTGCAAGTTCCCTTAGTTTGTTGTTAGGAAAATTACTATGGGTTGAAATGATACATACCCGAATGATATTATAGATTAGGGAAAATCGTTATGGGTTGAAATGGTACATACCCGAGCGATTTTATTGATTTGGAAATTACTGATTCGAGATATGGGTTCAAACGATATATACCTGGAAAATTTAACTATTTTGGGTTGAAATGATACATACAAAATCACTTGCCATAGGGTAGAAAATTATATACGGACACCATTGGTCGGTTTAAATTATTTTCTAAATAGTAAAGTATGTTTGATTTATAAATTTAATTTAATGATTTAATTTAAAATTATATTTGGAAAATAATTTATTTTATATGTTTTAAAGTTTCAAATTATAAGTTAATATGTAATGACCTGGATTTTTCGTTGTTGATTTTGAATATTTAAATAGTTTAAATATTGGATTTGGAATTTTAATTTAGTTAATAAGTTTTCAAAACTGAAATTTTAAGCGATTTCGTAAATTTTTTAACATCGTCGATTTAATCGACGCGTTAAAATACCGATCCTGGGCATAGTCTCGGAATTCGACGAAACCTAGAAAATAATTTGGTAAAGTTTGGATCCATAATAGTGTATTATTATCGGATCTCAAATTTCGTAAAATTTGGGATTACCGTTTGGTCGTACGGGATAGAAACGCTTAGAAAATAAATTAATGGAATTTAATTTAAATAGTCGATTTAAAAATCTATCTTCCACGTATGGTTGAATTGGGGCTCGAGACTTGTCCCATTGGATTCGTAATAGGGGTATAACATTAGGAACACCAGGCGGCATGCCTCGATAGTGGTTCGAATAAAATATCTATATATTTTGGAATTTTAATATATATTGTTATCTTCATTCACATCAACCGTTAAAACGTTCCCATCAGCCACCCTACGTCTGATACGAAGCCTCCTGCTCCATCTCTTTAAATCACATTATCCTTTATCTGCTTCGTGAGTTCAAACTTCACGAAAAAAATGGGGAAACGAATTCAATTTGAACAGAATAAGGAAAAAATCACGTTATTTCCCTTTCATCTTCTTGGGTTCGAAATCGACATTAAAAAAAATGAAAACGCGATTAAATCGCGATGCTCGGCCAATGCTAGCTCGTGGCAGCTAAGGGCTCGAGTAGATCTCGATTGAGGCTGCGTTGGTGGAATGGCGTGGCTCACGACTAGAGTTCAAATCGCCTCCATTGTCAGAGCCGAGTGGAACGCGGAGGGATGAGAAGGTGGGGCTCGAGAAAGGATGGGTCGCGAATGGAGGCTGATGATGTGGGGGAAAGCGCAGGCAGCAGCGACTTGAATGATTCGTTCATGAGCATCATTTTTTTGGGTTCATGGTGATGTCGCGCGTGGTGGCTGCAGTATCGTTCTGGGAGATTTCTATAGCAGTCGACCTATTTATTGGAGATGGATGTACGGTGGATGTAACCACTCAGGCTTCAACGAAGGAATTCAAAGCTCATGGTTCAAAATGCTCTGAGCAATTTTTGGAGTAGGCTAGAATTGGGAGTAAAATACTTCTAGTTCAGATTCCAGATCCAGCCGCATGCTTTTCAACCGCGAGATGCTTTCAAAAGCTAATATTCAATATCAACTTTGACTCTAAATTGGTGATTGTTGATTGGACAACCAGTGGACAATATAAAAGTGTAGAAAGATGGGTTTTGTGGCCTGGCAGTGTTTCACAATTGAGGGAGAAGATAGTTTAGGTAATTATAATTTTGCAATTTAAGGTTGGTTAAATTTGTTATTAAGTAATTAGTTTAAACTTAAGTAATTAGTTGATAAATTATAATTGAAAGTGAAATCGTTAATTTATATAAATTCAAAATTTGCTTATACGAGGTTCATCGAATGGAATCAGTTGTTGGATTCGTAGCTGCGGAATCTACGAATCAAAATTGGAACGATCAGCAAATTCAAAAATCAAGGTGAGTAAATCTCACTCTTTTTGGATCGTTGGATGTAACAACCCGCATATTTAGCGAATTTTATATTTAAATGTTTTATTTAAATATAGAATCGTTAATCGGATTGAAGTCTGTTATTTTTGTAAACGGCCGAATTGGGACTCAAGACCACCTCCATTGAGTCCAAAATGGCATTTACAACTTTTTTGAGCATAAACATCGATATGGTTGGAGTCGAGTAGAAATCATGACTTTTTCACTTTGGGTTTGGGTTTGAGCCCACTAACCCATCTTAATACCCTAACTCAGCCCCTCCCTTCTTCATTCATCCTCATTTCCTAATACATTCAAGCTTAAGTAAAAATGGGGAGAGGAAGGGGAAATTAGAAATTCCTAAGCCCTAGTTTCTTTTACAAATCCAAGTGCTAGCTCCAAAATCAAAGAGAAGCTTAGGTAAGCCTCCTCATCATCTTCTCCAACTCATTCTTTTTAAATTTCAGAAATTTCCTAAACCTAACTTATGAAATGTTCTTCTTTTGAGCTTACCTTTCAATCTTCTAGAGTTGAAGTTGAAGAGTAGTTGATCTTCCTTAGCTTTCAAGCTTCTCCTTCATCGTTTTTGGGTTTAAAGGTGAGATTTTTATCTCACATCTATGTCTATAACTATCCTTGATTGTTAGGTATGAATTCCTAACATTTTTACATGTTCATTTGATTTTGATTTGGATTTGGATTGATTTGGTGAACATTTCAATTTTTGGTGTTTTGAAGTCTAAAACTCTAAAAATCTTAGCTTTGATGTTTGATCATGCTTTTGGTGGTGTATCGAAGAGCCTATTGGGCTGGGTTGTCGATTGGCATAAACCCCTAGTGCCCATTGCTCGTCCAATCGCAATTTGGAAGAGTTTGCTCTTCATTTGGATAGGTTGAAAAACATTTCCAGTGCTAGTCAGTCGACTGACCTCTGAAGTCAGTCGACTGGCTGTAGAAACCCAGCGAATTTTGGACTGTCAGAAACAGAGAGTCTTTGTTTTCTGCAGTCAGTCGACTGGCCTCTGCAGTCGGTCGACTGACTGCAGGAAATGAAGCTTTCTGGTTTCTGGTTCGGTCGATGGACTATAGAAGGCCAGTCGACTGACCTGCTTGTTTTTGCCTATTTTGCCTATTTAGCTTGAGGTTTCAATTTTTATCGATTCGTGATTATCCGATTTATTGTTATCATTTATTAGTGACTTTGATGACTTCTTTTTCAGGACTTTTGAGAATATCCATTTTTGATGGATTCGGTATCGATTTCTTGGGATTTGATTCACGTCTTCGAATGTGGATTTTGGTGATTGATTGTTTCTACAATCATTTCTGTGATTTGTCACTTTAAAATATAAAGGTTTTCTATACTAGTAGTAAATATTCAAACCCTTTTTCAAAGATGATTTCAACTCTATCTTTAAATATAAAGCTTGTTTTAAAAACCGTTTTCCAATCTATTAGTATATACAAACCTTTACCTCATTCGTATGAGAAATCTAATTAAACGACTTAGTAAAACAAGTGGTATGAAACGTTTGCATTCACTTCGTCGGTTAATTCTTGGACTTGTTCGATTGAACTCTTGTGACAATTTTTGAGGGGAAATCTACAATTTGTTCATAAATATTTAAGTTAAGCTAGTGGTTATGGGACATGAAGCTAAACTCATATATTACTAGCTTAGTGTAATCGACACTTTTATTGATCCATGATGATCATTTTGTGATTTAGACTAGCGATGTGCGATGTCTATTTGTTTGATCGGAGATTACAATCTCCGTTTGTGGAACTTCTGTTCAATTTGGCGGGGTAGCGACCCGTGGTCTTCAGGCCGTTTGTGGAGCTTCGGCTCAAAATTTATGGTTAGCGACCATGGAATAGCGTTCCGTTTGTGATACACGTGTTGGTGAGTTTTCATGCTCCCGTTTGTGATAGGCCTCCCCCCTTTCTGATTTCTGGATTTCTAATTGATGATTTCTAGAATTTGTGTTTCACCAACTTTTGCGATTGGCATTACTATGTTTGTCAATATTTATGGTTGGTGAATAAATAAAGAATATGACATTCTTTTTGGTACTTTGAGATTCTTGAGATGTTGTATGATTTTGTTGTTGTTTAAAGCATACTTGTCACAATTTGACTTTATTGTTATCATACATTTTAGTTATATCTCTACTCTTATCTCATTTTATATATGATAATTATAGCTACACTTATCCATTTATTATTTTCTTATTAAATAATACTCGGGTCAGACCGAGATGTTACAGGTGCTTCTGCTTGAATCCTTAATCTAGGATCATCTTCTGACTTTTGTCTTACTACATTACATTTTTAGTTTTTGTTGTTATACATTCAAGATATAGACTCCATGATGTATACTTATTCTTTTGTCTAGCACTTTTATCTATTCTTTTGTGATATTGTGGATCTTGTTTGACCACTACTCTGTTGTACACTCTTATGTGATATATTCATATCTGATTCCGCCTTTGTGATATAAATGTCCGTGACTGATTTTTGTTATGCTTATTTCTATATTTGTTTCCGGAGGCCTCATAGCCACTGTGTGGTAACTTTTATTTTGTATCGGTATGCCGGATTTTCTCTTGAAATGAAATGTATGTTATACTATCTGACATATCAGAGCTCGCACAAAGAAATTACACAGATGGTCGCTCCTCAACAGCCTTATTCTTCGCGTTAGTCGACGGCATTACTCCGTAGTGTCATTGGCTAGCGTGAGCATAGAGGTGGGGCGTCACAGCTTGGTATCAAAGCTAAACTTCGGAACAATTTAGAATAATCTAGCAAGGATCATTGTCCTAAGTCTTTCTTAGGAATCGTGCCATAGGATTTAATTCGAGTCTTCGTACCATGCTATCCTATTTCTTTTTATGATACCTTGTTTTATCAATCAAGCTTGTTTGATATTCATTCTGAGAATAACCTTTTTCTCTTTTCTTTCTTTTTTAAAAGAAGAGAAATGGTTAGACCAGGCCGTCCCAGCGCCGGTCAATCTAGTGCTACTCCCCAGGATGGAGTATTTATGTCTGCTCAGCAACATCTAGATCTTGTGAGAAATGCTCAAGCTGTCGGACCTTTTCCTAAGCCCACACATCCTAAATCTGGGTTTGCACGATTGTGCAGTGATTACACCAATTTGGGTGGAAAGCCATTCAAAGGTTCCGAGAGCGTTATAGAATTCCAGGCTTGGCTTCGAACATGTGACCGCATCTTTTCTCGCATGAATCTTATTGATCTTCATCGAGTCCAAGTGGCTTCTAGTATGCTCCAAGAAAGAGCATTAGACTTGTAAGAGCTTCTGATCCCTGAAATTATTGAAGCGGACCATACTTGGGAGCAATTCCATGAAAGGTGCGAGTTGAAATTCGTGCTGGAAGCTAAAAAGGTATCTTTAGCCCGACGCTTCATTGACCTTGTCCGAGGTGAATCTTCTGTGGCGGATTACGTCGCTTCTTTCGAATCTCTCTCTAAATATGGGGTGGAGTATATTAATACCCCATTGAAGAAAAATCAGAGATTTGTTTATAGGTTGAACAAGAATCTCAAAAAGCCATTACTTCTGAAATTGGAAGTTTCTTTTGATCTGCTAGTTGATATCGCTCTTCGACTCGAAGAGGTTGATAAAGATAGTGATGTTGAAGTCAAACACAACATCAATAAGAAGAGACCTTTTAAATTCAAGCCTAATCCCAACAAAAAGGGGAAGCAAACAACTTCGGTAGCGAATACTCCTAACCCTTGTCCTGGAGAATGTTACAATTGTGGTTCTAAGGACCACTATGTAAACAAGTGTCCGAAGTCTATTTCTTGCCGCTATTGCAAGAGTTCGGGCCATACTATATCTTTGTGTCCCAAACTCCAAGGCAAGAAGGAGGGCAAGCTAAATGTTGTACAAACCCCTTCTAACACTTCTCATGGTCAAGGTATTTCTCATTCTATCCTTCATGGCATTATTATATTTCGTGAATTTCCTATTCGAGTTCTTTTTTATACGGGTGCATCTCACTATATATCGAAATAACTTGTTGATGCTTTGTCTTTGAATGGTATTGGCTTAATGACTTCATTAAGGATTACGAATCCAGTTGGTGGGTCCCCAACACTCAGTTTATTATGTAAAGATGTCGAAATTATTTTATGTGATTATGCTTTCCGAGCCGATTTGCATGTTATGCATTGCCTTGGTTTCAGAATGATTTTGGGAATGGATTGGCTTAACCGTTATGAAGCCTATATCCTATGTCCTGAGTGGACTATATATCTTCAGCATCCTCAATCTGTTAAGCAGATTTCTCTCGTTCTGAAAGATTCTGATTCCAATTCGAAAGCATCCTTGTATTCTCTAAATCCTCATGATGACGATAATGATAATGAGGAAGATGTCATTTCTCTCATTCACATTGTTCGTGAATTTCCCGACATATTTGAGCCTGTTCTAGGATTACCACCTAAGCGAGCAATTGAGTTCAGAATTAATCTTATCCTTGGAACTCTACCCTATTACTCGTCCTCCTTATCGTATGTCCAATAAAGAAAATGAGGAGATGCGCAAGCAATTATCTGAATTGGAAGTGAAGCAATTTATTCAATCTACTTCCTCTCCATGTGAAGCTTCAGCTATTTTTGTGAAGAAATCTGATGGTACCTTAGGCTTTGCTTTGAATACCGCAAGCTAAACGATCTCACCATCAAGAATAAATATCCCTTGCCTCGGATTGATGATTAATTCGATCAGCTTAGTGGTGCTAAAGTATTTTCACAGTTAGACTTAGCAATCGGTTTTCATCAGCTTCGTATTGCAGAGGATAGCATTCCTTTGACATCGTTCCGTACACGTTATGGATCTTATGAATGGCTTGTTATGCCATTTGGTTTAACGAATGCTCCAACTTATTTCGTTAACCTTATGAATCGAGTTTTCAAAGACTTCCTCGATTGATTTGTTCTCATCTTTATAGATGATATTCTTATTTATTCTAAAACCGAAGAGGAGCATGAAAAACATCTTCGGATTGAGTTGGAAACTCTTAGGAGTAACCAATTGAAAGAAAAAATTTGTAAATTCCACTTTTGGCAATCTCGTGTGAAATTTTTGGGGCATATTATTTCTGAATCCGGAATTTTAGTGGATCCTTCAAAGATTGAAGCAATTCAAAATTGGAAGAGACCGGAGAGTGTGACGGAAATTCATAGCTTTCTCGGATTGGCGGGCTATTACCGTCAGTTCATAAAAGACTTTTCTAAGATTTATGTACCTCTTACTAATTTGACAAAGAAAGGAGTTAAATACATTTGGTCAGACAAATGTGAAGCTTCATTTCGAAAAATAAAAGAACTCCTTTCCAATGCTCCTATTCTTGTGATTCCCGATGGAAACCAAGATTTTATTGTTTATACCGATGCTAGTCGTGTTGGTTTGGGTGTCGTTCTCATGCAAAGGGAACGTGTTATTGCTTATGCTTCTAGGCAATTAAAGCCTTCCGAGACTAGATATGCCACTCATGATTTGGAGCTCGCGGCTATTGTTTTCGCCCTTAGAATTTGGCATCATTATCTTTTAGGAGAGAAATGTGTTCTCTACACCGATCACAAATCTTTGAAGTATTTATTTTCTCAAAAGGAACTTAATTTGCGTCAACAACGTTGGCTCGAGTTCCTTGCATCTTATGATCTTGATATTCTTTATACTCCTAGAAAGGGAAATCGTGTTGCCGATGCCCTTAGTTGTAAGCAACAAGCGGTTGTTTCCATGATGATATCCGAGTGGAATGATCTCGAGACTTTATCCACTTGTGAGATTCGAGATCGTGAATCCAATTTATGCTCATCTTTTATTTTATGTAGCCTTGAGGCTCATCCTTCTCTTTTAGACCGCATTCTTGAAGCTCAAAAGCATGATCCCGAATTGGTTCATCTTAGCCAAAATTGTAGGGATAAAATAGATATTGAAGGTTTGAAAGGATTTGATATTGATGCTCGTGGCAGTATTCGAAAATTTGGTAGAATTATCGTGCCAAATATTTGTGATCTTCGTAAAGACATTTTAGAAGATTCTCATCGTTCTAAATTTACCATTCATCCCGGTAGTAGTAAAATGTACGCGGATATGAAGTGACTTTATTATTGGGATGGAATGAAATCTGATATTGCTAACTTTGTTAAGCATTGCATGAATTGCCAACTTGTAAAGGTCGAGCATCAAAGGCCCAGTGGGTTATTGCAACCATTGGAAATTCCTGGGATCAAATTTCCATGGACTTTATTGATGGTCTTTCCCGTTCTCGTTGGGTCATGATAGCCTATGGGTGATAGTTGATAGACTTACAAAGTCCGCCCATTTTATTCCCGTTCGGTCCAATCGGACCGTACCTATTTTGGCTAAACTCTTTGTCATGGAAGTTGTTCAATTACATGGAGTTCCTACTTCTATTGTTAGCGATCGTGATCCATTGTTTAATAGTAGATTATGGAAAGGTCTTCACAAAGCTTTGGTAACAAAGCTTAATTTTAGCACCACTTATCACCCTCAGTCCAATGGACAAACCGAGCGTGTGAATCAAACTCTTGAAGAACTTCTTCCTACATGTGTTCTAGATTTTGGTGGAAATTGGGAAGATCATATTTCGCTTGTTGAATTTTCCTATAATAATGGCTTCCAATCTAGTATTTGTATGGCACCTTTCGAGGCACTTTACGGAAGGCCATGCCGATCTCCTTCGTGTTGGCTTGAAGCCGGTGAGAAGCTGGTTTTAGGTCCAGATTTTATTCGTGGTGCCATAGAAAAGATTGACCTTATTCGACATAGGATGAAAGAATCTCAAAGTAGACAAAAATCCTATGCCGATAACCAAAGAAGGAAATTAGAATTTTCTATGGGAGATTTTGTATTTATTCGTGTTTCACCTATGAAGGGTGTTGTGCGTTTCAGTCGATCGGGAAAATTAGCACCTCGATATATTAGCCCGTTTCCCATCACCGAACACATTGGTTCCGTGGCTTATCGCCTTTTATTACCGTCTCAATTTTCTGCTATTCATGACGTATTCCACGTCTCTCAACTACGGAAATGCCTTCGAGATTCCGATTCTATTCTTGAGCCCGGTGTTATTGAAGAAATTGAAGTTTCGCCTAATTTGACTTATGAGCAACATCCTATTTGTATCATTGCTTCGGAGGTTAAACGCCTTCGAAATAAAGATGTTCCTCTTGTGAAATTTCAATGGTCCTCAAATCCTAAGAATTGCTCTTGGGAATCCAGAGAATTTATCGAGCGAACACATCCGGACTTGCTCTCTCGTGCTCCTTGAGGTGAACTTTTTATTTCAAATTTCTTTTTTTTGTGTTGATATGCTTTTATTGTTGTTACTTCTTATTTATTTCTTAAAGATTGCGAGGACGCAATTTCTTTAAGGAGGGGAGTCTGTAACAACCCTCATATTTAGCGAATTTTATATTTAAATATTTTATTTAAAAATAGAATCGTTAATCGAATTGAAGTCCGAAAAGCTACTTTTTGTAAACGGCCGAATTGGGACTCAAGACCACCTCCATTGAGTCCAAAATGGTGTTTACTACTTTTTTGAGTATAACCATCGATATGTTTGGAGTCGAGTAGAATTCATGACTTTTTCACTTTGGGTTTAGGTTTGGGTTTCAGCCCACTAACCCATCTTAATACCCTAACTCAGCCCCTTCCTTCTTCGTTCATCCTCATTTCCTAATACATTCAAGCTTAAGTAAAAATGGGGAGAGGAAGAGGAAATTAGAAATTCCTAAGCCCTAGTTTCTTTTACAAATCCAAGTGTTAGCTCGAAAATCAAAGAGAAGCTTAGGTAAGCCTCCTCTTCATCTTCTCCAACTCATTCTTTTTGAATTTTAGAAATTTCCTAAACCTAACTTAGGAAATGTTCTTCTTTTGATCTTAGATTCAAGCTTCTAGAGTTGAAGTTGAAGAGTAGTTGATCTTCCTTTGCTTTCAAGCTTCTCCTTTATCGTTTTTGGGTTTAAAGGTGAGATTTTTATCTCACATCTATGTCTATAACTATCCTTGATGGTTAGGTATGAATTCCTAACATTTTTACATGTTCATTTGATTTTGATTTGGATTTGGATTGATTTGGTGAACATTTCAATTTTTGGTGTTTTGAAGTCTAAAAATCTTAGCTTTGACGTTTGATCATGCTTTTGGTGGTGTATCGAAGAGCCTATAGGGTTGGGTTGTCGATTGGCATAAACCCTTAGGGCCCATTGCTCGTCCGATAGCAATTTGGAAGAGTTTCTCTTCATTTGGATAGGTTGAAAAACATTCCCAGTGCCAGTCAGTCGACTGACCTCTGAAGTCAGTCCACTGGCTGTAGAAACCTAGCGAATTTGGGACTGTCTGTAGAAACAGAGAGTCTTTGTTTTCTACAGTCAGTCGACTGACCTCTATAGTCAGTCGCCTGACTGCAGGAAACGAAGCTTTCTGGTTTCTGGTTCAGTCGACTGACTACAGAAGGCCAGTCGACTGACCTGCTTGTTTTTGCCTATTTTGCCTATTTAGCTTGAGGTTCCAATTTTTATCGATTCGTGATTATCCGATTTATTGTTATCATTTATTATTGACCTTGGTTACTTCTTTTTCGGGACTTTTGAGAATATCCATTTTTGATGGATTCGGTATCGATTTTTTGGGATTTGATTCACGTCTTCGAATGTGGATTTTGGCGATTGATTGTTTCTACAATCATTTCTGTGACTTGTCACTTTAAAATATAAAGGTTTTCTATACTAGTAGTAAATATTCAAACCCTTTTTCAAAGATGATTTCAACTTTATTTTTAAATATAAAGCTTGTTTTTAAAACCGTTTTCCTATCTATTAATATATACAAACCTTTACCTCATTCTTATGAGAAATCTAATTAAACGACTTAGTAAAACAAGTGGTATGGAATGCTTGCGTTCACTTCGTCGGTTAACTCTTGGACTTGTTCGATTGAAATCTTGTGACAATTTTCGAGTGGAAATCTACAATTGGTTCGTAAATACTTAAGTTAAGCTAGTGGTTATGGGACATGAAGCTAAACTCATATATTTACTAGCTTAATGTAATCGACACTTTTATTGATCGATGATGATCATTTTGTGATTTAGACTAGCGATGTGCGATGTCTATTTGTTTGATTGGGGATTACAATCCCCGTTTGTGGAACTTCCGTTCAATTTGGCGGGGTAGCGACCCGTGGTCTTCGGGCCGTTTGTGGATCTTCAGCTCAAAATTTATGGTTAGCGATCATGGAATAGCGTTCCGTTTGTGATACACATGTTGGTGAGTTTTCATGCTCCCGTTTGTGATAGGCCAACCCCCCTTTCTGATTTTTGGATTTCTAATTGATGATTTCTAGAATTTGTGTTTCACCAACTTTTGCGATTTGCATTAGTATGTTTGTCGATATTTGTGGTTGGTGAATAAAATAAAGAATATGACATTCTTTTTGGTACTTTGAGATTCTTGAGATGTTGTATGATTTTGTTGTTGTTTAAAGCATACTTGTCACAGTTTGACTTTATTGTTATTATACGTTTTAGTTATATCTCTACACTTATCTCATTTTATATATGATAATTATAGCTAGACTGATCCGTTTATTATTTTCTTATTAAATAATACTCGAGTCAGACAGAGATGTTACAGGTGCTTCTGCTTGACTCCTTATCTAGGATCATCTTCTGACTTTTGTCTAACTACATTACATTTGTAGTTTTTGTTGTTATACATTCGAGATATAGACTCCATGATGTATACTTATTCTTTTGCCTAGCACTTTTATCTATTCTTTTATGATATTGTGGATCTTGTTTGACCACTACTCTGATGTACACTCTTATGTGATACATTCATATTTGATTCCGCCTTTGGGATATGAATGTCTGTGACTGATTTATGTTATGCTTATTTCTATATTTGTTTCCGGAGGCCTCATAGCCACTGTGTGGTAGTTTTGAGTTTGTATCGGTATGTCGGATTTCCTCTTGAAATGAAATGTATGTTATACTATCTGACATATCGGAGCTCGCACAAAGCAATTACACAGATGGTCGCTCCTCAACCGCCTTATTCTTCGCGTTAGTCGACGGCATTACTCCGTAGTGTCCTTGTCTAGCGTGGGCATAGAGGTGGGGCGTCACAGCGGGGTTAATTAAAAATAAAGTATTGGATGCTGATTGAATTTATAAATTATTATCAGTTTGGATGTTATATATATATAGTAGTATATATATTAGTAGTTGGATATTTTTCCCACCGTTGGTGCGGATGAGACCCTATGCACCCCACATAATAGCGGATGACCCTATATTACCGCGGTATCCCCCTCGAGGTGGGATTTGTAATTTTATGTTAACTAACATCTATAGATGCAAGGAAACAGGTTGGAGGGATCCAACTGGATTCCTCAAAATTTTATTGATTGTTTTTCATATATAATAATATATGATGTGTTAGAATAATCTGTTATAGATTATTGCTGTGATGTCAATTATTTAGTGCTATAGTAGGACTGGCCTTAGATTTTGTTATTTTAAATACTATATATATATATATATTCTTAGGAATTTTAAACGATTTAAAAGGAGATTTTGAATATAAAGATATTATATCGAAATTTGGATTATTTTTAAAGAAATTGATTTGGGTAAATCAATAATTGATTTGGAGTTGTATTTGACTATTCCTAAAAATAATTTTAATAGAAATTTTAAAATCATTTATATAAAGGATTTTTAAACGATGGATTTTTAAATGATATATTTGGAAAATATGAAAAGGAGTTGAAATTGATATTTTAAATAGATTTGTGAAATAAATGGAATTTATTAAGAAATAGATTTATAAAATAAGAGTTCATAAATGGGATTTGTTCTATAAACAAGTGAAACCCAAATGAGTTATAAGTTTATAAAGGATGTTTATAAGCAAGGGAAATGAAATCAATTGATAAAGTGGAATATAATTTTCATAGTGTGAATTTATATACAGATATGAAAATAGGATTTTGGGAAAAATAGTGGATTTTATTTTGAAAAATAAGAATGGTTAGGATTTTAAAAATATAATTTTCATAGTGTGAATTTATATACAGATATGAAAATAGGATTTTGGGAAAAATAGTGGATTTTATTTTGAAAAATAAGAATGGTTAGGATTTTATTTTGAAAAATAGGGATATATAAATTGAAATTTGGTTATTGGGATTTTAAAAATATATTTTTATTAAGAAGTTAAGTTTTTATTTTAAAAAAAGAAATTTTTATTTATTAAAATTAATTTGAAGTTAGTTAGTACTGAAATACTTTGGAAAGTGGATTTTTCAAATATTTAATATTAATTGAAATAAAATCTATTTTTTATAATCAGCTTGGGAAATCAATTTGTTTTATTTAAAAATGAGTTGGAAATTGAATTATTGATGTTTTAATTAAAGAGTTTTGATATTTTAAATAGTTACATAAACTTGTTTTAAAAAAATTATTATTCTTTTAAAAACAATTATCATATATATATATATATAGAGTTTTGAAGTGATTGAAAATTGTATTTATAAATTCTGTTGAGATTCGTAAACAGGGCTTATAAATGGATATGATTTTGAGGAGAGGAATTTTATAAGGGATTTGGGGGAAATGGAATTTTCAAGAATGTTGAATATGAGAACTACGAAAATGAAAATCTGAATTCATTAAAGAAGTTATAAATTGTTGAATGGGTATATAAATAAATATACTGCGTTTTGGAAATTGTAAAAGGGAATTTATTAATGATTCCGAAGACTTATGAGATAAGTTATGAAATATTCTCTTAAGCGCTGATATTTGAAATGATTATGGAAAATAAGACTTATAATGTTTTCCAAAGTATTAAAATGGAAATTTGGAAATATTTCTAAGTGTTGAGATGGTTTGAAATATCCTGATATGGATATAAGTATTTGAGTTGTCTCAAATATTGAAAATTTGGAAGGGATTTGAATATATATCTTATAAAGATATTTTGAAAATAAATTTTTGGAAAATTATAATATTGGCCTAGTGACTGCTTATGGATGTTAAATTGATAGTTAAATTACCGACTATCAAATATTGGCCAATTTCGTTGATCGCTTCGAAGAGACCGGGATCAGATTTAATTATCCGAAAACCACTTTGATCCGATTTGAACATTATGAATGGATATCGTAAAGATAGTGAAGACGGTGATTCAATTTCTCTAGACCCAGGACAACTTGTATGGATGAATGCTATCAGAACATCGTCATTGGAGGACGATGAGCATTCTAAGTGAAATTGTTCTTGAAAGGTAAACGTATCCTCGAGCCTCATCAACCGGGAATGACTAAAACAGGGGAGATGCAGCAAGGCTAAATGGTTCGCACCCAATTAGGGTATGTTATCACCTTTCTAGATACCCTTAGAAATATATATAAATTATGGATATGGTTGTCCATGGAAAAGTGAACTCTCGATTTTAAGGGTGAGAACACCTAGGGTGATAACATATTCGGTACTATCCAGGTTAGGGATAGGCCGGTCTTGTGTTGTTGGGGATCCCGGCGAGGTCCTCGGTACATTTTTATAAAGGTGTACTGTGATAGGTGGTACCCCAGTGCCTAGTCATTGTATGGAAATACATTCTCTAATACAAGCCTTTAAGGTTTTGTTTGTAGAACCTAGTATGCTGGAATTTAATTAATGTAACAATTTCGGCTATTTGAATAAGTATCTGTACTTAGACACTATTATAATATCACTGGATTTTCTATAAAATGTTTGGTTATTGTAAGGGAAAAACCCGTCGTTTTTATGTGTGACGCGGTCTTACGAGATACCTTTGTTTTACAAAGGATTTTGATAACTTTAATAATTCAATCGAGTGTGTTTTCTCACCCTGGTTTTTCGGACTGACTCGGTTGTTATTTTATTATAATTCTCAGGTCAGACCGAGTATGCAGATTCAGGATAGGATGCTATGGAGCTTAGGAGATGAGTTGGTTGACAGAGACATATCTCCATACTTGGTTAATATTTCCGCTGTGTGAGGACAAGTTATTATAACTGTCCAGATTGATGTATTGATTATTGTACTCTGATGATTGTAAGTATAAAACAGTACAGATTCTTTTATATAAATCTGTTATTATATATTACATTTTGTTCCGCTGCGATTGTGAGATTCTGTGTTGATTGTTTTCTATTCTTCTTCTACCTTTTCTTCTTCACCCTAGAAAATCGGTATTTCTAGCACTTGAATATTCGGCATGATATACAATGGATGTATTGATGTCGATTTTCGAAGTTCGAAAATTCCGGGTCGCTTCACTTAGTATCAGAGCTGAAGGTTAAGTGGGAACCTTGGCTTTGGTGCGGATTATTCATTAGAGATAGGGTCAGTAGTACCCTAGAATGAGTTAAGTGTATTAATAGATATGAGTGTGTATTTGTTAGTGAATATAAAATATTTTATATTGTGATGATTTATTTATTGAGTGGCATATAAATTCCAGTCGAGTAGTGGGACGCCACTAAATCGATAGGAATTTCTGAACACTTGAACACGGTAAACCGACACAGTATTGTTTTAAAAGCGAGTAAATGAAATAATTTTATCCAAATTATATTTTGTTATAAAAGCAATAATTTTATGAAATTATACTATATTGGTGTGTTTGGTTGTTCTTATTATAATCAAGGCAAGATTATAAAATTGAAATGGTTATATATAACCAAATAGAGATTGTATAAGTATGAATTATACAAATGAGTTAAAAGCTAAAAATCTATTCAAACTAGGAATTTGGAAAATTAAATCCCGGAGATTTTTGAAAATGTTTTCCAAAGTGGTTGAAAAGAATAATGGAGCATTATTTTGGAGATATTTTTGAAACAAAAGGGTTTAAAATGGATTTTGGAAGTGATAAAGCACTTAACTCACTATAGTCGTTGGAAAATAATTTCGATGATGATCGCGACATCATTGGTGTTCATTTTCGAGTTTCTAAGTGACGGATTACTACCGTAATTGATTTATTTCAGATATTGGGCAAACGAGTTTTGTTTTGAAAGGAATTGTTTTGGATAAAATCAAGTTGATTTTGAAATTCTAAGGAAGTGGTTTGTTAAAGCAAGGAGAGAGAGAGTGTGTGTGTGTGTATTTGATTTCAAAACAATTTGAAATAAAAACCGGGTGTTTGAATTCTAAAATTTCCAATTAAATGAGAAATGAAATCAGAGGAGCATAAGTTTTTGAAATAAAACTTGGAAATGTGAACTTCAAGATGAAGTAAAAATTTAGCTTATGTAAGTTAAATAAATTGAATTTGTAGAAGAAAATTTTAGAAATTGGAATTTAACTTAAGCTAAGTTAAATAAATAAAAAATTGATTGGATTTGAAACCATATTGAAATGAATTAAAAATAAATTTGCTTGAAGTGAAATTTAATTTAAGAATGAATAATTCGAATATGGTGTTGAAATGTTGGTTAAAAGAAAATGAAATAAAATTAAATTAAATTGGACTGGATTAGAAATAATATCGAACTGAAGTGAATAAAAATTGTGAGTGGTAAAATGATTATATAACTATAAGTTATAAATTTTGAATGGAATAAAAAATTAAGTGGAAATTGTTGGAACTGTGAATAAATAAATTGAATAGCTTACAAAATTGCAATTAATGGGATAAATATATATTAAGCGATAAAGTGATGTATAACCTTGAGTTAAAAATAAAATGGGTATAAACTCGAGTAAAGAATTGATGAAAATAAGAAAAATAAGTTGTAAAATTTATAAATTGGGAAAACGGAATAGAAAACCAAAAATAAAAATGGTATGATATTTTAAAGTGAAGATACAAAATCCAAGCTTGAGTTATAAAATAAATTTGAACTCAAGTAAATTAAGTGGAGTGATTTTCAAATACAAAATGGAACTTAACTTGGTTGAATAAAATTGGACTGTGGATTAAAAATGGATTTTGGAAATGGAACTTGAGTTATAAATAAAATTCGACTTAAATTGTAAGAGAATTAAATATAATTGGAAATATTGTCAAATAAAATGGAAATGGTTTAAAATAGTGATGATTAAGTTATAAATAAATTCAATGTAAGTAAAAATAAATTGAATATGGTCTTGGATATTATTTAAATAAATTCGAGAATGAATTTGAGTATGGAATTAAAAATTTAAAGTGGATTAAGTGAATGAACTAATTAAATTAATTAGTAAATGGAGTAGAGTTTGACTGCAATGGACTTAAGTTATAGAATTGAATTGATTGGAAATAAACGAATAACTTAAGTAAATATTTTGGATGGAAGCTAGGCTTAAAATAAAATTATGGATTGGATGTCGTTAACTTAAAAATTTAGCGAACAAGGTTTTTGTTGAAAATTTGAATGTGAATCAATTCGAAATTGAATAGAATTTAATATAAATTGATTTGGAATCAATTTAAAATAATTATAAACTGAAATGGTTATTTTATTAAATGAATATCGCCGAATTTACATAGAAAAAATTGTCGTTTGACATAGATGGAAGTAAATAAAATTCTGTGAATCAATGGGAAGTGAATTAAGTGGGTTAGAACCAGTTTGGAATGGATATAATTATAATGTGTGTAATTATAAAGTGAATGCAAGTAAATTTGGTTCAAAATCATTTCGAATTAAATGAAATGATATATGAATAGATTGAAAGTAATTAAATTCGTGTTGGAACCTTATAATTGCTTATAAATATATGTTTAGCATGCATTGCTTATGAAATTCATGTGTTAACTATTTAAATAAATAAAATATTATTAAATTTCATTTTTTTGGTACTTATGTGTTTAAATTGAGTAAGTAAAGATATATGGAGCTGTTTTGCTTGATTTTGGTCGCGCAAATTGCATATAAAATAAGCCGCTCGCTTAAAAATGCTAAATAAATGTACGTTTTCGGATTAATACGGCAAATATACAAATATTGATATATATTGTGTTTTTCGACCATGTGGGTCGATGTATATATTTTTATCTCTCTTATCATATTGCAAAAGGCTCTCCGTACAAGGGAGACTCTGCCAAAAATTTTCGAAAATTCAGGGTGTTATAAAATTTTTGCCAATTTTTGTTAACTAAAAAGTTGATGCTCAAATTGAAATTGAAATAAGATATTTTGGGTTAGAAATTGAAACTAAATGTTTTGGATGAAACTAAAGGGTTTAGAAAAGTGAATATCGAGTTTTAAGTAAGTGGGTTTTGTTAAGTTAATGGGTTTAGTTCATTTTTCCCACCTTAGCAATTTCGAGGACGAAATTCTTTTTAAGGGAGAGAAATGTAACGACTCGGATTTTTCGTTGTTGATTTTGAATATTTAAATAGTTTAAATATTGGATTTGGGATTTTAATTTAGTTAATAAGTTTTCAAAACTGAAATTTTAAGCGATTTCGTAAATTTTTGAAAATCGTCGATTTAATCGGTGCGTTAAAATACCAATCCGGGACACATTCTCAGAATTCAACGAAACAAGTTCCATTGGATCCGTAATAGTGTATTATTATCGTATTTCAAATTTCATAAAGTTTGGGATTACTATTTGGTCGTACGGGATAGAAATGCTTAGAAAATAATTTAAATAGTCGATTTAAAAAGCTATCTTCCACATACGATCGAATTAAGGCTCGAGGCTTGTCCCATTGGATTCGGAATAAGGGTATAACATTGGAAACGCCAGGTGGCACGCCTCGATAGGGGTTCGAATAAAATATCTAGATGTTTTGGAATTTTTAATATATATATTGTTATCTTCATTCACATCAGCCGTTAAAACGTTCCAATCAGCCACCCTAGATTGTACGTGAGCCGCCCTACGTCAGATACGAAGCCGCCTCCTCCATCTGTTTAAATCGCGTTATCCTTTGTCTACTTCATCAATTCAAACTTCAAGAAAGAAATAGGGAAACGAATTCAATTCGAACAGAATAATGAAAAAATCCACGTTATTTCCCTTCCATCTACTTCAGTTCGAAATCGACATTCAAAAAAATGTAAATGTGATTACATCGCGATGCTAGCTCGCGGCAGCTAAGGGCTCGAGTCATTCTCGATTGAGGCTACGTTGGTGGAATGGGGGGCTCTCGACTAGAGTTCAGATCGCCTCCGTCACCAGAGCCAAGTGGAATGTGGAGGGATGAGAAGGTGGAGCTTAAGAAAGGATGGGTTGCGAATGGAGGCTAATGATGTGGTGGAAAGCACAGGCAGCGACGACTTGAATGATCGCGAGCATCATTCTTTTGGGTTCACGGTGATGTCGCGTGTGGTGGCGGCGGTATCATTCTTGGAGGTTTCTATAGCAGTCGACCTATTTGTTGGAGATGGATGTACGGTGGCTGTAACCACTCAAGCTTCAACGAAGGAATTCAAAGTTGTTGGTTCAAAATACTCTGAGCAAATTTTGGAGTAGGCTAGAATTAGGAGCAAAACACTTCTAGTTCGGATTCCTGATCCAACCACATGCTTTTCAACCGTGAGATGCTTTCAAAAGAAAATATTCAATATCAACTTTGACTCTAATTTGGTGATTGTTGATTGGATTACCAGTGGACAATATGAAAGTGGAGAAAGATGGGTTTTGAGGCCTGGCAGTGTTTCGCGATTGAGGGAGAAGATAGTTTAGGTAATTATAATTTTGCAATTTAAGGTTAATTAAATTTTCTAGTAAGTAATTAGTTTGAATTTATGTAATTAGTTGAAAGTTTTAACTGAAAATGAAATCGTTAATCTATATAAATTCGAAATTTGGTTATACGAGGTTCAATCGAACGGAATCAGTCGTCGGATTCGTAGCTGAGGAATCTACGCAATATAATCGAAATTGGAATGATCAGCAAATTCGAAAATCAAGGTGAGTAAATCTCACTTATTTTGGATTGCCAGACTTTATTTGAAATAATTTAAAATAAAGTATTGGGTGCTGATCGAACTTATAAATTATTATTAGTTTGGATGTTATTTATATAGTAGTATATATATTAGTAGTTGGATATTTTTCCCGCCTTTGGAGCCGATGAGACCCTATGCGCCCCGCATAATAGCAGATGACCCTATATTACCGCGATATCCCCCTCAAAGTGGGATTGGTATTTTTATTTTATCTAACATCTGTGGATACTGGAAACAGGTTGGAGGGATCCAACTGGATTACTCAAAATTTTATTGATTATTTTTCATATATACTAATATATGATGTGTTAGAATAATCTGTTATAGATTATTATTGTGATGTGAATTATTTGGTGCTATAGTAGCACTGGCCTTAGATTTTGGTATTTTAAATACCATATTTATATTTTTTAGAATTTGAAAGGATTTAAAAGGAGATTTTGAATATAAAAATATTATATCAAAATTTGGATTATTTTTAAAGAAATTGATTTGCATAAAACAATTATTGATTTTGGGTTGTATTTGACTATTCGCAAAAATATTTTTAATAGAGATTTTAAAATAATTTATATAAATGATTTATAAATGATGGATTTTTAAATGATATTTCTAGAAAATATGAAAAGGAGTTGAAATCGATATTTTAAATAGATTTGTTAAATAAATGGAATTTATTAAGAAATAGATTTATAAAATGAGATTTTATAAATGAGATTAGTTTTATAAACAAGTGAAACCCAAACGAGTTATAAGTTTATAAAGGATGTTTATAAGTAAGGGAAGTGAAATCAATTGATAAAGTGGAATATAATTTTCATAGTGTGAATTTATATAGAGATATGAAAATAGGATTTTGGGAAAATAGTGGATTCTATTTTGAAAAATAAGAATGGTTAGGGAATCAGAATGGAATCGATGTGTTATGAATCGAGCGGGATTTATAAATTGAAATTAGGTTATTGGGATTTTAAAAATATATTTTTATTAAGAAGTTAAGTATTTATTTTAAAAAACAGAAATTTTTATTTATTAAACTATGTAATTTAAAGTTAGTTGGTATTAAAATACTTTGGAAAGTGGATTTTTCAAATATTTAATATTAATTGAAATAAATATTAATTATTATAATCAGCTTTGGAAATCAATTTGTTTTATTTAAAGTGATTGAAGTGATGGAAATATTAATTGAAGTGATTGAAAATTTTATTTATAAATTCTCTTGAGATTCGTAAACGGGGATTATAAATGGATATGATTTTAAGGAGAGGAATTTTATAAGGGATTTGGAAGAAATGGAATTTTCAAGAATGTTGAATATGGAAACTTCGAAAATGAAAATCTGAATTCGTAAAAGAAGTTATAAATTGTTGAATGGGGATATAAATAAGTATACTAGGTTTTGGAAATTGTAAAAGGGAATTTATTAATGATTCCGAAGACTTATGAGATAAGTTATGAAATATTCTCTTAAGCGTTGATATTTGAAAAGGTTTTGGAAAATAAGACTTATAATGTTTTCCAAAGTATTAAAATGGAAATTTGGAAATATTTCTAAGTGTTGAGATGGTTTGAAATATCCTGATATGAATATAAGTATTTGAGTTGTCTCAAATATTGAAAATTTAGAAGGGATTTGAATATATATCTTATCAAGATATTTTGAAAATAAATTTTTGGAAAATTTTAATATGGGCCTAGTGACTGCTTATGGATGTTATATTGATAGTTAAATAACTGACTATCAAATATTGGCCAATTTCGTTGATCGTTTCGAAGAGACCGGGATCGGATTTAATTATCCGAAAAGCTCTTCGATCTGATTTGACCGTTAAGAATGGATATCATAAAGATAGTGAAGACGGTGATTCAGTTTCCCCAGGCCCAGGAAAACTTGTATAGACGAATGCTATCAGAACATCATCATTGGAGGATGATGAGCATTCTAAGTGAAATTGCTCTAGAAACGTAAACGTAGCCTCGATCATCATCAACCGGGAATGACTAAAACATGGGAGATGCAGCAAGGATAAGTGAGTCGCATCCAATTAAGGTATGTTATAGCCTTTCTAGATACCCTAGGAAATATATATAAATTATGGATATGGTTGTGCATGGAAAAGTGAGCGCTCGATTTTAAGGGTGAGAACACCTGGGGTGAAACATATTTGGTACTTTCCAGGTTAGGGGTAGGCCGGTCTTGTGTTGTAGGGATCCCAGCGAGGTCCTTGGTACATTTTTCTAGAGGTGTACTGTGATAGGTGGTACCCTAATGCCTAGTCATTATATGGAAATCCATTCTCCAATACGAGACTTTACGGTTTTATTTGTAGAACCTAGTATGCTGGAATTTAATTAATGTAACAATTTCGGCTATTTGAATAAGTATCTGTACTTAGACACTATTATAATATCACTGGATTTTCTATAAAATGTTTGGTTATCGTAAGTGAAAAACCCGTCTTGTTTATGTGTGACGCGGTCTTACGAGATACATTTTTTTTCAAAGGATTTTGATTTTGACCTAGTATACAGATTCAAGATAGGATGCTATGGAGCTCAGGAGGCGAGCTGGTTGATAGAGACGTATCTGTGTACTTTGTTTATATTTCCACTGTGTGAGGACAAGTTATTATAACTGTCTAGATTGATGTATTGATTGTTGTACTCTGATGATTGTAAGTATAAAACAGTTATAGATTCTTTTATATAAAAATCTGTTGTTATATATATATATATATATATATATATATAATTCCGCTTTGATTGTGAGATTCTGTGTTAATTTTTTTCTGTTCTTCTTCTACCTTTTCTTCTTCACCCCTAGCAAATCGGGATTTATGGCACTTGAATATTCGGCATGATATACAATGGACGTATTGATGTCGATTTTCGAAGGTCAAAAATTCTAGGTCGCTTCATAATATATGGTTTTAAATGTATTTTAAGTTTTTAACTTATAATTTTATTTAGTTTTAAATATATAATTTAAATAGTTTAAAATTTTAATTTAATAAAATATTTAATATAGTTTTAAGAGATTTATTTAAATTTAATTTAATATAATAAATATTGTTTTAATTCAATATAATAGATATAGGATTTTATATAATAACTTTAATAAATACAGTTTAAGAAGTTCAGTAGGGAATAATTTGTCATTAAATCTTATTTAAGGGACCTTATAAAATATTTTATAAAGGATTTTATAATGGTTTTATAAAGGAGTTATAAAGGTTTTAAAGGATTTTATAAAGGGTTTTATAAAAGAACTTGTACAAATGGATTTGGAAGCGTTATAAAGTGTAGAAGTTTATGAAAAGGAAAAGAGTTGTAAACTGTTTTGGAATTTATAAATAGCTTTATAAATAGTTCTAAAGCATATAAATAGTTTATAAATGGTTTAAGAGAGATTTATAAATTATTTTCGAACTTGATTGAAAGAAATCTTCCTCCGCATTTATGAATATATTTGTACTTTTGGAATAAGTATATTGATATCTTGATATGAAGGTATAAACTATTTTCTAGATTTATTATTAAAAATGTTTTATAAAATGAATATGGTGTGAAATAACTGTTTGGTTATTAAAGAGACCGGGGTTAGATATTGTCATACTCTCTGCCAATTCCGAAACCACTTTAACAATTGTGCATGTTGTAGAGAATCCAGAACGAAGTAGGATGGTTTGGCGAACGCTACTGTTAGCACCAAAATTGGTCACTAACCTCGTTGAGAAAGATTATGTAGAGAGATTAATGAAGAAGATAAATTAGAACTGAAAAATAGTGTAATTCAAAGCCAAAAGAACAACAAAAACAAGAACACCAGATTTATAGTGGTTCGGCGTAACTGCCTACGTCCACTTTGAGTTTTGATCTTTATTGTTTCACAGGTAGTTGAATACAGATACAATATGTATGTTAATGACTTGAAAACAAGTTTGAACTAAAAATAATAAGTCTTGAAAGTGGCAGAGTCTCCCCAGTGTTCTCAAAAAAAGGTCCTTTTCCAGCATGCTCCTGCCCCTCTATTTATAGACGAAGATGGGTTGGACTTCCCTCACAGGCCTAGGAAAAAGGTACCTTCGCCCATAGTAGATGATCACTGCGCACCATTCCTTGCAAGCCGAATGAGACATGCCGGACGAGACAAGCCGGACCACATTTGGCCGAACTAGGTATTATGCGCTATCATGGCTGAATGACGTTTGCCGAGCGAGGCATGCCGAACGACGCCCTCAATCAAGGTTGAATGTTAACCTATTCTTCGAACTTGTGCGATATCCTGACGACGAGCGATGAGTGTAGGCTGGGCGGCAATCGTATGCTGAACGAGAGACTTGTGCCTAGTAAGGTCTGAAGACAGACGAATCGCTGCATGCCGAACGAGGTTCCATGCCGAGCGAGGTTCTATGCCAGTCGAGGCTCTATGTCGAGCGAAACTCTATGCCGGACGAGGTTCTGTGCCGATCGAGGCTTTGTGCCGAACGATGGCTTTGCATGCCGAATGGGAACTCAGTGCCGAGCCTCTCGTTACCGGGTGAAATAACCGGTTAACACTTGCCCCCCAAAGTACGTCTTGTTGCATACATGACGTGCTTTGAATCGAAGCAAGTTAGAGTCTCTAGAAAGAAATCCATCATATTTTCTTAATAGTCATTATTCTTTAATTTTATCCTCCTAAAGTGTCGTATCCTTCTTTGGTCGTCCCAACGTTTGGTCGATTTCCAATAGTATAAATTCAGGATTGTAGTTCATCAGTGGCCATCTGTGTCTGGTATTTTAGGGATAGTAAACTTCGGCTATCTAATCCAGTCTTTTCTTAATAACCCTATGTGAAAATCCAAATTCTATTGATTTCAAGAAGTCGAATTTTATGACTATAAACGTGCACATTCAGGTACATGCTCTTGCCATTGGCTCCTGGATGCGTTTTATATTTTCGTGAGTTATCACCGATTCCTTCTAGTTTAATTGAAATTCAATTGTAATTCCTTGTTTTTTTTGTAATATCGGTTGTCATTGGCCACTCGATGAGAGGGGACTTCAAGTTCTACATAGATGACGGCCTTGGAGCCATAAGTAAGGGCGAATGGAGTATGGCCAGTCGCGAACTCATGGGTAGTTCTACAAGCCCATAATGTTGTTGAGAGTTCATACACCCATTTACCTCTAGCCTTTTCCAAATCTTTCTTCAGAATAGACTTTATGATGATTTTTTTCATAGCTTCAACCAATTATAATGGATCATGGAAGGTCATAAGGACATATGACATTAAAGACAATGAAGTTGATTATTTTCTTCATCTTGGTCATGGTTAGAAGTTCTTCATCTGCCCATTTGGTAAAGTAATCAACCGCTATGATGGCATATTCCACGCCACCTTTAGGATCGAAAAGAAGACGATGATGTAAATGCCCCCAAGTGGCAAACGGCTACAGACTAGCCATTTGAGTAATTTCCATCGACGGGGTTCCTAGATTTTTTTGCAAACATCTTGTACTCATCGCATTGTCTAGCATGATCAACCGCATCTTGATGGATAATTGGCCAGTAATACCCGTAGCGGAGTATTTTCTTTGTTAGGATTTGCCCCCTGATGTACTCGCCGCATTCTTCTTCATATACTTTGCTCAAGACTCATTTGATATCATTATGGGTCATATACCAAAGCATAGGAATGGATAAACTTCTTTCTACACATGACTTCTTCTTGGATGATTTGGCATGAAGCTTTGAGGAGGATCTGTCATTTTCCATTCCTCCATTCAGTAAGAATTTCTCATTGTAGATAGTCTTTGATAGGAGTCAACCATGACCCCTTTTCTGGTTCTTTCTCCAAGATCTAGCCGATCTCTATCCGTCAATGCTTGGAATATTAAGTATTTCAATCGAACCAAAGTATGTCCATTGCGCGTCCCTGAAACTGGCCAACATGGCCAGTGACTTGAATCTTTTCATTTCGATCGCTGAGAATTTGTGTAATGATGTAATACGCGAAGTCGGCTAGTAGCTCTTGGACCTGGTCGAGATAAGGAGCAAGACAATGCTCCCTAGCAAGATCAACTTCCTTACTTTGTATACTACTAATCAGGAATCACAAAAGATATATAAAATTGCCACTCCAAGTCCTCTAGCAAGTTTGAGGCTGGTGGTCGAGGCTTCATACTAAGCATTGTTGTTCGTTACAGGGAAATCGAGTTTTAGGATGTAGCAGATCGATCGTTCCTTAAGAGTCATTAACATGACTTCTGCGTCATAACACTGATCACTGGATGCTCCATCCACGTACATTTTTCATATGTTGGTTGGCTCTCTACTACTCATCGAGTAGTCATCTGATGTAGTGAATTCGGGTATGAGGTCTGCTAATTTCCATCCTTGGATAGCGCTTCGAAGGAAATAAGTGATATCGAATTGGTTTAGTTCGATATTCTATTTATGCAGTCTTTCAGACGTCTCAGGTTATTGTATGCCCTATCGTAATGGCTGGTAGGCATAGACGTTGATGGGGCGAGCCTAAAAGTAAGAGTGGAGCTTTCATGATGAAATCAATAGACTTTGCGCTAGCATTTGTAGCTTCGGGTCGGTATCCAATGCATGGCTCGCGATAGTCGGTGAAATCACACATGCATGTCAGAATGGGTCCAACGGAATATATCATCATTTATTCAGAAAAATCCAACTAATTCTTTTATCATCCTTGCACTAAGCTATGATTCGATATTCAGCACCCGGAAAGAGTCGCCATGGCTGGCTGTAATGTCAACTGTCAGCTTAGTGGGTGCAATCCCGGATTCTTTGAGTCCATATGTAACTATTTTGCATAACATTCAATGTGAAATATGGTTGGGACAGTCAATGTTGATGGTTACTCTGGTCAAATCCTAGAGTCTTGTCATGAGTTGTTAAGTCTAAAAATGAAGGGCTCTGAATGCTGTAATTGATTATCTGCAAATGGCCAAAGATCAGGCTTAAAAGCACATTGAAGGAAATGTCGAGTAGGGGTTAGCCTCGAGTTGCGTGCAACTGCATAGCTGGATCTTGCTGTGAGTTTGAATTTGCTTGTATATTTGAGTAACACATCTTCTATTCAATGCATTCATGATCCTTCACTCGCCCTTCGGGTTGGAGTGACAGTCAGTTGCCCACGAGCTTTGGCATCAATTTAATGATTCTATCTCTAGGCATTCTTTTGGTCGTAGCCTTGAGTAACTGTAAGCACTATATATAAGTTTCAATATTGAGCTATAGTAGCTAGTCTTTGGATGATCACGCTTCTGCTCCCAGTCTTGGGTTGACAAATGTGCTGCGTGGACGGTTGAGTCTCGTAGCTATGTTTATATTCCCACCTAAACTCCAAAAACATAGAGTTGATCGATGAATAGTCGGTTCACATTCATCCTACTTCTCACTCGTGCCCCCAAGCCTGGGGTATATACCGATAAGTAGGAAGCCCAACCATGCCCTCTTTAGCTTTACTCTCTTTCCCCTTGAATTGTAGGATCAGGTCAGTTGATGAAAGGCTGAGTCTCGCCTATCCTGGATTGTATTGTGGTTTTTCATTCCAAGGGGAATACTCCGATGCGTCGTCAGTTTATGGGCATAAGTCGGATACTGGACGGTCAGCCATGCCCACTTTGGTTCATGTTCTGTAATCAGATCTTGGGGTAAAGTTGCCTCAAGAGCAGTCGGGTCATGTTCATCCAGTTTCATACTCCTCCTGATGGATCGAAGAAAGGTGCTGGAGAATTAATGACCAAGTCTTCATGGTTTACTCTCCTTTCCACACTCTGGTGGTCAAAGTTTTTTAAGGGACATTCGAATCACATTCGTATGTGCTTGGTGTGGATCGAAATTGACCATCGATCTGAGGTATGATATAGTCGGTCGTTCGTAGCTTTGGATGCCGTTCCAATTGGCTTTGTACTGAGGTTTCCTTGCAGTTGTTTCCTTAAGTTGTAAAGAACGCCAAACTAGAGCTACAATGAGCTGTCGTATTAAGCTTTTAGTGATTTGTACTCTTGCTTCATACATTGATTTGGCCAAGCCACAAGTCGGATGGTCGAACTCCATCCCTATCGAGTTTATACTCCTCCCGTCGATTTTAGGCCGAAGATTGCAGAATAGAGAACGGTCGGAATCCACTCATCTATTTATCAAATTTCATACGCCACTCTGCATTCTGGTGACCTAGAGTTATTCTTCCCCCGGTCGGCTCATGCCCAATTTGTGTTCATGCTTCAATCCATGCTCCAGGAATGTACGGATTTGTCGAATAGTTTATGCTTTAGTCCACAGTTCGGGACATAGAGATTTTCATCAAGTCGTTAATACTCTGGTTCGCGCTTTGGGGACTCAGAATGCTCTAGTCCGCTTTAGGGACTTAGAGATTTTTGTCAAGTCGTTCATACTCTAGTCTGCACTTTGGGGGCTCAGAATACTCTAGTCTGCTTCAGGAACTTAGAGATTTTCAAGTCGTTTATACTCTAGTCTGCACTTTGGGGTCTCAGAATACTCCAGTCCGCACTCTGGGGACTTGGAGATTTTAAGTCGTTTATATTCTAGCCTGCACTAAGGGGACTCAGAGTACTCCAGTTCGCACTCTGGGAACTTGGAGATTTTAAGTCGTTTATACTCCAGTCCGCACTCTGAGGACTCAGAGTACTCTAATCCGCACTCTGGGGACTTAGAGATTTTCAAGTCGTTTATACTCCAGTCCGCATTCTGGGGACTCAGAGTACTCTAGTCCGCACTCTAGGGACTTAGAGATTTTCAAGTCGTTTATACTCCAGTCCGCGCTTTTGGGACTCAGAGTACTCTATTCCGCACTCTGGGGACTAAGAGATTTTCAAGTCGTTTATAATCGAGTCCACGCTCTGGGGACTCATAGTACTCTAGTCCGCACTCTAGGGACGTAGAGATTTTTAAGTCGTTTATACTCTAGTCCACGCTCTGGGGACTCGGAGTACTCTAGTCCGCACTTTGGGGACTTAGAGAATTTCAAGTCGTTTACACTCCAGTCCGCGCTCTGTGGACTCAGAGTACTCTAGTCCGCACTCTAGGAACTTAGAGATTTTCAAGTCGTTTATACTCCAGTTCGCGCTCTGGGGACTTAGAGTACTCTAGTCCGCACTCTGGGGACTTAGAGATTTTTAAGTCATTTATACTCTAGTCCGCGCTCTGGGGACTCAGAGTACTCTAGTATGCACTCTGAGGACTTAAAGATTTTTAAGTCGTTTATACTCCAGTCCGCGCTCTGGGGACTCAGAGTACTCTAGTTCGCACTTTGGGGACTTAGAGATTTTTAAGTCGTTTATACTCCAGTCCGCGCTCTGGGGACTCAGAGTACTCTAGTCCGCACTCTGGGGACTTAGAGATTTTTAAGTCGTTTATACTCCAATCCACGCTCTGGGGACTCAGAGTACTCTAGTACGCACTCTAGAGACTTAGAGATTTTAAGTCGTTTATACTCCAGTCCGCGCTCTAGGGACTCATAGTATTCTAGTCCGCACTCAGGGAACTTAGAGATTTTTGAGTTGTTTATACTCTAGTCCGCGCTCTGGAGACTCAGAGTACTCTAGTCTGCACTCTGGGACTTAGAGATTTTTAAGTCGTTTATACTCTAGTCCGCGCTCTGGGGACTCAGAGTACTCTAGTCCGCACTCTGGGGACTGAGAGACTTTTAAGTCGTTTATACTCTAGTCCGCACTCTGGGGACTTGGAGATTTTTGTTGAGAGTAGTCGTATTTCCACCCGTTTAATTTGTATTTCATTTACCGTATCGAGGCAAATGTTGTTGAATGAACGATCGAACCACATTTTCTCATCAAATGGGACTCTGCCCCCAGCATGAAGGACGAAACTTCAAAAATGGACAGTCGATTCTCGTCCGCTTGGTGATTATAGCTCTTCCAATCAAGTCAAGGAAGGAGGTATATGATAGATGGTTGGATCACATCCATGCTGGGGTTGGATAATCAAGTATCGCACAATTTTCTTCATATCTCTTTTTAGAAAATGAGGATAATGGATTATTGAGTAGACAAAGTAAGTTGCATATGTTTCAAGGTGCAGTCGTGTCCATGTATTGAGAGCGATGGTTGACGATTAGACAGTCCATCATAGCTACTTCAAGTCGGGCTTTCGAACTACCTCTTGTGTTCCGGGTAGGAGTTGATGTGTAGATGATCAAATCATGTCCGCTCTAGTTAGATCCCGACATTACCGAGCTTCAGGAGAGGTGTATGTATTTTATCGAACTTTGTTTTCTGACTCGATTTGTGTGGATGGTCGAGCAATATTCATTCCAAGCCTTGCTTAGGTATTCAAGTCAAATGTGGAGGTCGACAAATGGACGGTCGGTCATGTTCGCTTTGTATTGGGCTGTGACCGTGACGAGCTTTTCAATCTCTAGTCCTTGGCCCCAAATCAAAGGCACATGGTTGATGATGAGTGATCGAATCATGCTCGTATTGATGAAACTCCATAGGTCTGATCAAGGTCTGCGTGGATTGGTTGGTGGCCAACTCTGAGTACTTGGTCACCTGCATCATTTTGGAAGAAGTTTAGTTCAAGTCGGTCGTAATTCAAAGCACAATTGAAGTTAAAATGATCCAAAGAAGATTGGTATAAATCTCATTGATAAAGGGAGCAGCGTCATATGCTCGCTATTCAACTCTGCCTAGCCCCTTCTAACGAGATGTCGACTGCCCACGGTCCAATCGATAATTAGAGTTCTTTATTAATGGGGATCCAAAGTTTCTGGCTTTCCATTCTACAAGGCTTGCATATACTATTGAAGCTTTCCTTTGCAAATTAGCTTTTCGATCACACCTCGGAGGTGTTTGTAATCGTCAATGTTAGGATCAGTGTACATCTTGGAATATACAATATTCCCCTGATTTTCTCTGGACTTCACTGGACTCTCCTGAGGTTGGTTTTCAGTACCATTCTGAGTCACGAGTCTCCAAGTAGAGGCTATCGATCGAATCTTTCAAAGAGCATATGAGTCGAATTTTGTGATCTTATTTTTCTACTGGAATCAGTGTCCTTAGTCGATGGGCCTACATTGCTATTTTTTCCTAGTCTACTACACTCTTCCTCATTTTGGTTCCAATTCATTTTGTAAAAGAATTGATCCATAGTCATAGGAGGCTCTCCAGCTAACTAGATGCTAAAATATATCTGGAGGTCGACTCCCCTCGAGAGCGATCAGTATGATATCCTTGTTAGCATTTGGAACAAATTGCTTAGAGTCAAACATTGGTTTGCTTGGAGTCACTAAATTCGAAGTGTTGGGTCAGCGAAGAATTGTGCGTGGAGTCATCTTGGCACTTGCCAAGAGTCATATCATCTATGTTGCCCAACCTTTGGGAGTATCGTTTGAGTAGCGGTTTCTTGTCCATTCCCTTGTTGCCATTCAGAAGCTGCCGCTGGATCCTCTATGCTCTGGTCGATCATGGGATGTAAGGAAAGTGGATAGAATGTTCCTTTATTAAGTTGAGTTTTGAATTCACTATCCGGAGGAACTGCGCTGCGGCTAGGGTTCTTTTTCAAACATTTGGGTCGCACCCGAATTTTTTTAAAAAATAAGGGTCGTATAAGAGACCGGTGTAACTTAAGTTTGGATCGACTAAGCATGGCTCGGCTTGGATGCCGCTCGGCATAGAGATGCGACTCGGCCTAGATGTCGCTCGGCATAGGGATGCGGCTCGGCCTGGATGCCACTCGGCATAGGGATGCGGCTCGGCATAGGGATGCGGCTCGGCCTGGATGCCGCTCGGCATAGGGATGCGACTCGGCCTGGATGCCGCTCGGCATAGGGATGCCGCTCGGCATAGGGATGCCGATCGGCATAGGGATGCGGCTCGGCATAGGGATGCGGCTCGGCATAGGGATGCGGCTCGGCATAGGGATGCCGCTCGGCATAGGGATGCGGCTTGGCCTGGATGCCGCTCGGCATAGGGATGCCGCTCGTTCTGGATGCCGCTCGGCATAGGGATGTGGCTCGGCATGGATGCCGCTCTGCATAGGGATGTGGCTCGGCATGGATGCCGCTCGGCATAGGGATGCGGCTCGGCCTGGATGCCGCTCGGCATAGGGTGTCGCTTGGCATAGGGATGCGGCTCGGCCTGGACGCCGCTCGGCATAGGGATGCGGCTCGGCCTGGACGCCGCTCGGCATAGGGATGCGGCTCGGCCTGGACGCCGCTCGGCATAGGCCGCTCGGCATAGGGATGCCACTCGGCATGGATGCCGCTTGGCATAGGGATGCGGTTCGGCCTGGATGCCGTTCAGTAGAGGCTTTTTCTAGAGCGGTCGGCATACGCCTTTTCTGGAGGGGTCGGCATACGCCTTTTCTGGAGCGATCGGCATACGCCTTTTCTGGGGCGATCGGCTAAATTGCCTTCAGAGGAGGGTCAGCCTTCATTCAACTTGAGTGCAAACTTCAACATCCAATCCCCAGATCTTGCATAGACTTGGTTTCTCTAACTACGGCTATCGGCTTCCTTTAGATTTCTTTCAAATCTGAGTAGAATAGGATGTTTGCAGGTAAACAACTGGATCTATCTAGCGAATATGGAAATCCACTAGTAGACGATGAGATCCAATCAAGCTAAGAATTCAATTCTCGGTGAAAGCACAAAAGTGGTAGCACCAAAATTGGTCACTAACCTCGTTGAGAAAGATTATGTAGAGAGATTAATGAAGACGATAAATTAAAACTGGAAAATAGTGTAATTCAATGCCAAAAGAACAACAAAAACAAGAACACCAGATTTATAGCGGTTCGGCATAACTGCCTACGCCCACTTTGAGTTTTGATCTTTATTGCTTTCACAAGTAGTTGAATACGGATACAATCCGTATGTTAATGACTTGAATACAAGTTTGAACTGAAAATAATAAGTCTTGAAAGTGGAAGAGTCTCTCCAGTGTTCTCGAAAAAAGGTCATTTTCCAACATGCCCTACCCCTCTATTTATAGGCGAAGATGGGTTGGACTTCCCTCACGGGCCTAGGAACAAGGTACCTCGGCCCATAGTAGATAACTACTGCGCACCATTCCTTGCAAGCCAAACGAGACATGCCGGACGAGACAAGTCGGACCACATTTGGCCGAACTAGGAACTATGCACTATCGTGGCTGAATGACATTTTCCGAGCGAGGCATGCCGAACGACGCCCTCACTCAAGGTTGAATGTTAACCTTTTCTTTGAACTTGTGCGATATTTTGACGACGAGCGATGAGTGTAGGCCGGGCGGCAATCGTATGCCGAACGAGAGACTTGTGCCTAGTAAGGTCTGAAGACAGACGAATCCCTACATGCCGAATGAGGTTTCGTGCCGAGCGAGGCTCTGTGCCGGTCATGGCTCTACGCCGAGCGAGACTCTGTGCCGGACGAGGTTCTGTGTCGGTCGAGGCTGTGTGCCGAACGATGGCTTTGCATGCCGAATGGGAACTCTGTGCCGAGCCTCTCCTTACCGGGTCAAATAACCGGTTAACAGCTACTGTATGAGGTAAGAACGTAGCCCTGACCTTCGGGTCGGCTTGATAAGACTAAAACATGAGCTATCCCGGGCCAAGTGAGGTCGCTCCTCCTATCGAACATGCTTCTTCGATACCATATCCATTACTTTGTGATTGATTGGTGTCCACCCTCGATTTGGTTATGGGAGTGTGTTCCGTGGTGGGCGGTAGTAGCTGATATGCGTTACTACTAGTCCGAGCGTGCAAAATGGTAGAATCCTACCCTGGGCATTGCCTCGTGTGCCATACCATATGCCTTATCGAGCCCACTATGATTTTGGTTTGTGTCGTACCTATGGAGTGCTCCCTGATAGCTCACCAGTTTGGTGGAGTTTACAGCTGTGACGCCCCACCTCTATACCCACGCTAACCAAGAACACTACGATGTAGTGCTATCAATTAGCACGGAGAATAAGGCTGTGGAGGAGAGACCATCCATGTAACTTCTTTGTGCGAGCACCGATATGTCAGATAGAATAGAATGCATATCTTTTAAGGAGGAAATCCGACATACCGATACAAACACAAAGCTATCACATGGTGGCTATATATAATCTTCGGAAACAGACATAGAAATAATCATAACACAAATCAGTCACAGGCATCCATATCACAAAGGCGGAAGAAGATATGAATAAATATATAACACGTGAAAGTGTACATCAGAGTAGTGGTCAGAAAGATCCACAATAATACAAAAGGAATAACAACAAGTGCTATACAAAAGAATACATCAATGAGTCTATATCTCAAATGTGTACAATCAAAAACTACTAATCTAAGTAGTTAGCCAAAAGTCAGATTGATAGATCCCTGGTGCGAAGTCAAGCAGAAGCACCTGTAACATCTCGGTCTGACCCGAGTATTATTTATAGAAAATAATAAACGGATCAGTCTAGCTATAAATATTAGATGATATGGTATAAAGTAAAAGGCATGACATGAACATGTAATAACCATAACGGCATACTACTATAAGTATGTAAATGATAATCAACAAAAGATTAATCAATATCACAAGAATCTTCTCAAAGATAAAATAGGGTATCATACCCTAAACTTGTATTCATAACAAGTCAATAACACATAAATTCACCAATGCACAAAAACTGATATCATATCAATGAAAATCATGAAAATTGGTGAAGCACAAAATTCCAGAAATCATCACCAGAAATCCAGAAAACACATAAAAAAAGGGGGAGGCCTAACACATGAATGGGAGCATGAAAACTCACCTACGCATAAAACACATGACGAGAAGCTATCTCATGGAAGCTATCCATTAAATTTTCACACAGGAATGGCCCGAAGACCGTAGGGTGCTACCCTACATATGTGATGGCGAAGCATCACATAAACGGGGTATAGTCTCCCTCGCAGACAAAGAGACATCGCTCAATCGCGAGTCTAAATCACAAAAAATGATCGTCATGATCATCAGGAAGTGTCAATCACACCAAGCTAGTAAATATATGAGTTTAGCTTCATGTCCCATAACCACTTGCTTAACTTAAATATTTACGAACAAGCTGTAAATCTTCACTAGGAAATTGTCACAAAACGAGTTCAATCGAACAAGTCCAAGAGCTAATCGACGAAGTGAACGCAAGCGTTTCATACCGCTCGTTTTACTAAGTCGTTTAAGTCGATTTCTCATCCGAGTGAAGTAAAGGCTTGTATATCCTAGTAGTTTGGAAATCGGTTTGAGAAAACAAACTTTTGATATTTAAATTAGTGTTGAAATCGCTTTGATGAAAGAGTTTTGATATTTACTACTAGTATTGAAACCTTCATATCTTTAAAGTGACAAGTCAGAAAACGATTGTTGAAACAAATCGAATCACATCAATTCACGTTCGAAGATGTGAGTAAAGTCCAAAGAAGTCAATCCCAAAACCATCAAAGTAGAAATTCTGATAAATGTTTTTCAGATAAGATCCCCAACGCAGAGGAATACGGGCAGTCTGGATCTGTAGAAACAATCAATCATCAAAATTCACCTACGAAGACGTGAATTAAATCCAAAGAAATCGATAATAAATGATAACAATCAGTCAGATCAACAAAATCGATAAACAAATGGAAATTCAATCTAGCAAAGCCTAAACATGCAGAAATGCATGCTTCCAGACGTCTGATTTGGAATCCAGACGTCTGGATTTGTTTTCTGGAAATAGCTTAGAAAATACCCAGACGTCTGGAATAGCAATTCAGACGTCTGAGCCATTGCCAGACGTCTGGTTTTGATTCCAGACGTCTGGTTTCGTTCTCTGGAAAATTATCCAGAGAACACCCAAACGTCCGAAACCTCGAGTCAGACGTCTGAGACTCGTCCAGACGTCTGATCTTGAATTTCAGACGTCTGGAAATAGTCTCTGGCATTTTTTTTAAAGCGTGCATACATTTTTCTCTCCAGGTCCAAACCAGACGTCTGAACTTGGTCACCAGATGTCTGGTCACCTGGTCTGGGCAACATTTTGCCTAGACCAAAGTGGCCAAAACGATTCGAAAGCGATCGGATGAGCAATGGCGACTAAGGATTTACGCCAAGCGACAACCCGGCCTTAAAGGCTCCTCGATACACTCTGAATATCAATGTCCAAATGTCCATAGAAGGATTTTCATAAAATTGGACCAAGACACCAAAATTGAAGAATTCACAAAACCAATTCAAATCACAACAAGTGAACACGTAATAGATGATAGGAATTCATACCTAACAACAAAGATAGTTATAGGCATAGATGTGAGATAAAAATCTCACCTTTATGCACAAGAACAAGTATGAAGAAGCTATAGAGCAATGGCAATGACAATCTCTCTTCAATCCCAACTCAACAAGCTTGATTCTAAGCTAAAAAGAGAAACATTTCCTAAATTAGGTTTAGGAATTTCTGAAATTGATAAGAGAGTGAGTTGGGGAAGAAGAAGAGGAGACTTACCAAAGCTTCTTCTATTGATTTGGAGCTAGAACTTGATTTGTAGATGGAAACTAGGGTTTTAGAGTTTTAATTTCCCATTCCACTCACCATTAATCTCTTTAGAACTGAAATGAAGAGGGGGAGGGAGTGAATGAAGAGGGGGTTTCAGTTTGGAGTGTTAAGTTAAAACATAGGGCTGAACCAAACCCAAACCCAAAGTGAAAATGGTCAAATTTTTGACTAGCTCCAAACATATCGAAGTTTATACTCAAAAAGATCTCAAACAACATTTTGAACTCAATGGAGGTGGCCTCGAGTCCCAATTTGACTGTTTGCTAAAAGTAGGTTTTCGGACTAACATCCGACTAACGATAAAATATTTAAATAAACTATTTAAATATAAAATTGATAAATATGCGGGTTGTTACAACAGCACTGGATAGACTATGGCATTTGTAAAAATATGTTAAGGGGGATATGGGTAACGCCTTAACACTATTTTAATACTTTACTTTACTGATAGACACTACATATATATAGCGTATATTACTACATATAGATAGTTTAATGGATCCTTAGGAGATGGAAATCCCGAAACATCTCTTAAGTTATTGCACGCACGTTATACACTGGATAGGAGATGTAAAATCCCGTAAACATCTCTAAAGCCATTACACTCATATTGTTTGTTGTTGATTTAACTTACATATGATCTTTTAGTTCTTACTCGAGTGTTTTGTCTTTTCATTACGCTCGGGTCAGCCTGAGCATTTCAGCGTTGAAGACTTTATTTCTAGAGGATGAAGACGGAGTTTGATATATTATACTCTTAGAAATTTTTTGCTGCATCATTAGTGGTATATTGTTAATTGTACTCTGATTGTCATAAAAGTTGTGTAATTAAATGTATAAAACAGCTTCATGAACTGCTTATTTGAGCATTATATTTTGTCATTTCAACGTGAATTCTATGTTTTGTTTTTCCTTCTTTTCTCTTATTTTCTTATTTATCCCATTGACAATCCTCCCTTTTGAATGGTATGAGTTGACATGTGTAGTTTATTGTCGATTTAAACCGTTCAAAAGGTGGGTCGTCACTGTTGGTATCAAAGCTTTGGTTTATAGATACCTTAGCCTGCTTGGGGTTAAACTCATTAGAGATAGGGTTATTAATACCCTAGAATTAGTCTGAGTGTATGTGTGTGTATATGTATATATATATATATATATGAGAGAGAGCATATTTGATAGTGCTGTAAAAATGTTTTTATATTGTGTTAATTTGTTCTGTTCGGTATTTATAAATTTTGGTCAGTACATAGGACGCTATGGCATCGACAGGGATTTCTAAACACTTAATAGGGCAGACTGACATAATATTGTTTTTGAAATATAGGTAAATGAAATAATTTTACCTAATATTATATTTTGTATATAAAATGTGACGACCGCCCATAACCCCTGCACTAAACCTAGAGAAAGTGCGCTGTAATGTGTGCCAGGAAACTATGGACGATTGCCAGGGTAAAATTAAAACAACAGAATCTATCGTATTACTCACAGCGCATGGACAAAATACAATAGAACATATATATAGTGAAGCTTCACATAATAGAATCTCATCAATAAAACTTCATAATAGTTAAATACAAATATCTGAACAGTCAATATATCAAGCCTCACTACATAACACTCAGAGAATATACAAGCAGCGGAACATCTAGTACATATAGTAAGAAGATAATATGCAAGCCTCCAGCTCGTCTTCGACATCAGCATCGTGGAAAGCAAGAACAGCACCTGTCACCTGCTACATAGTCTGCCCGTCCCAAAATGGACGAATAGCCCAAGGCAATAAGAATTAAAACATAAAGCCTTGAGTCAGACAACAGTCTTAGTGAGCGGTAAATTAACTAACAACATACCAAAAGAGCATAAAGGAAAGGAATAGGAATACAACCCTCCCACTCCACCTCTTTCTACAGTGATAGTCCCAAACACACACTAAGAAGAAGCAAACATAGCAGAGCATACAATTTAAAGTAAAGCAATTATCACTCGAGTCAAGGGCGATGTTTTCCAAGCACAAACCCCTAAGGCCTAAACCAAGATCAGATAAGCACCCAGAAAACACTGCTCTTGAGACCGAATGACGATACAACCAAACATCCATGACTCTGGCTATCACTGTTATCATTGCCTCGATATCATCGTTAATTGAATGACCGGCTCATTCTTTCATCCGTCCGTCAAGGGATAATGGAAACCCCGGTTCTAGACATAGCTCCGCACGTCATCGTGACCCATGCCTAGGACTATCGAATCTGCCCAGAGTACTTGACTACCAATCAGTAGCCTTCAGGGACTATCGAATCTGCCCAACGTACTCTTGTTTTGAGCATGCTAGAACCTTCAACAACAATGAGATCTCAGCCTTCTAGTCATCCTCCTCGACGACTATTTCCATACTAGCTCAAGCGCCTCTCGAGCAAACCATTATCCTCAAACTCGAACATTTCACCGAGTTGTCAACATGCTTGGAATGATCCCGTCTGGATTAGACCAAGGCTATCTCATATCATGCTTCGCTTCATCACATCCTCGCAAAGCCTCATCTTAACATCATCATCAAATCTATGCATAAGAGCTTCATCATCCGCTACATATGCCACGAGCAGCTTTCCCAATTCAAGAGCCTTTCCCTTAGCTTTTGAATCATCTTCGGTCTAAATCAAATCATCAATCATCTAATTCATAGCAATCAATCAAGTCAAACATTAATCCAAGTAAACAAGCATTCAAATATGATCTAAAGAGACAATTATAACAATAATGGCAATTTCGTAATTAAAGAGTCGAAAGTCTAACAAGCATGAAAACATGAGTAATATCTCTATAATCTTGATGAATGAACTTGCATAGGTTAAAACTTAGTAAAATGGTTGTCGAATCATCATGAACAATGGATCTATATGGATCTATACTTAGGTTTACAAAAAGGCATGAAAATCACTACTTTAACACCAAATCAAGCCAACGATCCGATATACTCCTTTGGATCCGTGTGAGAGATAATCACCACTCACCAAATCTTTTAAACAACCTAAAAGCAACACACTTCAGATCTGGACAGCGAAGGATCTAGCTCGATCTATCACAATTCTGCTTCAAATGATGAAATCTATCTTCGATGGATGAAGATAAGCTCTTGAATCTTCAACTTGATCTTCGATTTGGATGGAAGGAATCACTAGATTAGAGTGGAGAAAAGAAGTGAAGAAGTGTAGAAGTCGAGCTCTCAAAATGGCAGCACTTCGTCGCTTCGAAATCCGGATCCCAAAAAGTGAGAAAATGGACGAGTATTTATAGGCTGAAAACCCCCTTAGGTCGCCCACTTTTAGGTCGCCCACGACCAATAGAGCCCTGCGACCTACGACCTATCAAAACTCCTCATCCTACGACCTAACGACCTAAGCTCAGGCGTACTCACGACCTACCAGACTCGCCTATCTACGACTTACGACTTAGCAGCCTAACTCCTAAGTCGCTCGCGACTTAACACATAGCATATGCGCGCGACCTAACAACCCTTCGACCTACTGCTTAAGCCATAACACATGCGCGCGCGAACCAGGACTCAACGAGATATGACTTAACTAGATCGCTCGCGACTTAACTACGCGCGACTTACGACCTAACTTATGTGCACGACCTAACAGGGACTCCGACCTAACGCAGGCGCGACCTAACTCACTTATAGCCTAGCGACCTAACTATACTTAGCAATCTACCTTAGGTCGCTTACGACCTAACTTCAACACAAGGTCTCACGACCTAACTACACACAGGGTCATACGACCTAACTACTCCTTCCTTAGGTCGTTGCCGACCTATCCTACTTTAGGTCGCTAACCTACCCAGTTTCCTATACCGCTAACCCTTTGGTCGCATATTCCTTAAGTAGTTGAATTCTATAGGTCGCTAACTCCTATAGGTCGCCCCTCCGACCTAATCCTATCCCACAACCTAAGCCACCATACGACCTAACTCTTAAGTCGCTCATTCCACTAGGTCATTTACTCCTTAGCTCGCATCTTTCTTAAGTCGCCAACTACTATAAGTCGCCAACTTCTATAAGTCGTCCCATTCCTTAGGTCGCCCAATACCTTAAGTCGCTCCACGACCTATTCTTCTTCATGACCTAAGTCCCCAGGTTGCACCACTCTCTTAAGTTGCTCACGACCTAACTTCTACGCGACCTAGGCTTTGAACGACTTAAACCCTAGACGACTTAACAACAATACGACCTAATGACATCAGTTTTACGATGTTTCGATCCGTAAAAATACGGGTCGTTACATTCTCTCCCCCTTAGGAATTTCGCCCCCGAAACTCCAAACAAACAGAGCAATCAAAGACTATTCTGCATGCCTACCATCCATAGAAATCAACAAACCATGCATCCAATTCTAGCTTAGCATGCAGAATTCTAAAACTTAGAACAAGTTACAATGTCATTAGATGACACGACACCTTAGGGCCATACCTTGAAGAGTTCAGGATGAGCTGCTTTCATTCTCTCTTCCACCTCCCACGTACAGTCGTTATCATCATCACTCCATTGTATCTTGAGCAACTTAACTACCTTCCTCCTAAGCTGTTTCGTGTCGGTTCCCACAACACGAAGCGGCTTACGAGGTCTCTTATCGACTGGATCAACTTCGAAATCTTCACAGCTATCAGCAGAAACCACTGTATTCGAGTCGTGCACATACTTTCGTAGATACAATACGTGAAAAACATTGTGCACACCTGACATCTTCTCTGGTAACTCCAATCTGTAAGCGAGCTTTCCAATTCGCTCGATGATCAGGAATGGTCCAACAAATCTCGGAGTCAATTTTCCTTTCTTCCCGAATCGAATAACATTCTTCAATGGAGAAATCTTCACAAAAACCATATCACCTACGTCGAATTCCAAATCCTTACGACGCTTATCTGCATAGCTTTTCTGACGGTCTTGGGCTGCCTTCATTCGTTGCCGAATGATCTCAATGCAATCCGAAGTCTGTCGAATCATCTCTGGACCAAGTATCAGCTTTTCTCCTGTCTCTAACCAACATGTCGGAGAGTTACACGGTCTTCCATACAATGCCTCATACGGTGCCATACCAATGCTTGACTGGTAACTGTTGTTGTACGAAAATTCCACCAAATGAAGGCGATCTTCCCATGATCCTCCGAAATCCAAAACACAAGCTCTGAGGAGATCTTCCAAAACTCGGTTGACTCTCTCGGTCTGACCATCTGTTTGAGGGCGATAAGTTGTACTCAAACATAACTCGGTTCCCAAAACTTCCTGAAAGTTCTTCCAAAATCCACTAGTGAACAATGGGTCTCGACCACTCACTATACTCTTCGGAATACCATGGAATCGAACTATCCACTTAACATACAACTCTGCCAACTTTGATGCAGTCCTAGTCGATTGAACAGGAATGAATCTTGCACTCTTAGTCAGACGATCTACGATGACCCAAATCCCTTCATTTCCCGTTCTTGTTCTAGGTAGACCATCAATAAAATCCTTCGATATTTGCTCCCACTTCCATGTAGGAACTTCTAATGGCTGAAGCAATCCACTTGGCTTCTTCTGTTCGGCTTTTACCAACTGGCAGTTCATGCACTTGGAAATAAAATTTCCAACATCTTTCTTCATGCCTTCCCAGTAATAGGTTCTCTTCGTATCCCGATACATCTTATTTCCACCTGGATGAATTGTCAACTTCGAGTGATGACTTTCCTTCAGAACTTCACTCCTCAATTCATCTATATCGGGAACAACTAGTCGTCCTTGCTTTCGAAGCCAACCCTCTCGATCGACCTCGAATCCTTTATCCTTTTCTGGGTCCATTCCAGATTCCAAATCATGGATAATCTTGACAAGCTTATCGTCTCGCTTTTGGCTCTCGCCAATCCTTTCCACAAGAGTGGGTCTTATCGATAAGTTTGCCAACATCTCAGGTTCTGATCCACATCTGGGCCTGAAGTCAAAACCAGCTAAATACTCGAGATTCTTCCATTCTGAAAACATGGCTCCCAATCCTGCATGTCTTCGACTTAACGCATCTGCCACTGCGTTACCCTTTCCCGGAGTATAAGTTATACTAAAATCATATGATGCCAAAAACTCTAGCCATCGTTGCTGCCGAAGATTCAAATCCTTTTGGGAGAAAAGATACTTCAACGACTTATGATCTTTAAATAACTCGAATCGAACTCCCAATAGATAATGTCTCCATATCTTCAGAGCAAAAACAATCGCCGCCAACTCCAAATCATGAGTCGGGTAATTCCTTTCATGCGGCTTCAGTTGTCGACTTGCATACGCAACAACTTTACTATTCTGCATCAGCACTGCTCCAATTCCAGTACCACATGAGTCGGTGTAAACCACCATCTCATCATTCCCACTTGGAATAGTCAAAACAGGAGCACTCGTCAATCGCTCTTTCAAGATTCCGAAAGCTTGCTCACACTTATCATCCCATCTGAACACTTGGTTCTTCTTCGTCAATCCTGTCAATGGTGCAGCTATCTTGGAGAAGTCCTTGATAAACCGTCGATAATATCCTGCTAATCCAAGAAAACTTCTCACATCAGATGCATTCTTAGGTCTACCCCAATCCTGGATTGCTGCCACCTTAGCGGGATCAACGGCTATTCCATTTCCAGAAATAACATGGCCTAAGAACCTCACTTCACTCTTGCAGAAGTGACACTTCGAAAACTTAGCCTTCAGCTGATGTTTCCGTAAGATCTCCAAAACAATGCGCAAGTGCGTCTTGTGCTCTTCTTCAGTTCTGGAATAAATCAGAATATCATCCACGAACACTAGCACGAACTTGCTCAACTGATCTCTGAACACTCTATTCATAAGATCCACAAAATATGCTGGCGCATTAGTCAATCCAAACGGCATTACCAGCCACTCAAAGAAACCGGATGGTGTCCTGAAAGCAGTCTTCGGCACACTATCCTTAGCTACTCTCAACTGGTGAAATCCCGTTGCCAAATCCATCTGAGAAAACACCTTAGCTTCGTGAAGTTGATCGAATAAGTCATCTATCCTCGGCAATGGATACTTATTCTTCTTAGTCACTTTATTCAGCTCACGATAATCCACACACAATCTCAATGACCCATCTGCCTTGGTTGCAAACACAACTGGTGCACCCCATTCGGACACACTACGCCAAATGAATCCTTTCTGTAAAAGGTCATCAACCTGCACCCTCAACTCCTACTGTTCCCTAGGCGCCATCCGCCTAAGAGGCATCACAACAGGTCTGGCTCCTTCAACTAGATCTATACGAAACTCGATCTCTCTATGCGGCGGTAACCCTTTGACCTCATCAAAGACATCCTCGAATCCATTCGCGATTGGCACCGATGACAGTCCATCCCGTGGAACAACCAGCGAATACATGAAGCTCATGAAGACGCCTTCTTCATGCTTACATCGTATCACAATCTTTCGCCCCTCCACATTCTCGACTGTCTCCTCCAACCTTTCACAATCAACCTTTGCCGCATACTTCCTAAGCCAGTCCATACCCAAAATAATTCCGAACCCCGCAAAGTTCAGAACAAAACAATCACAAAAAAAAGAGCAACCATGACTCGATACAATCAGACCACGGCATAACATACACAAACAAGACGAACCCCCAACTGGATTAGTCACAACCAATGGCCTATCAACAATATCCGGTTCCAAACCTAACCGGCCTACAACTTCACTAAAAACAAACGAATGCGACGCCCCAGTATCAAACAACACTCTAACTGGAACACCACATAGGAAAAGAGTACCTTGAACCACTACACTCTTTCCTTTCTCTTCAGCGGTAGGAGCTTTCGAAGACGATGGAACAGCTCCCAAAGCATAAGCTTGCACAATCTGCTGGTCCCTCCTCGGTTCTAGACAATTCCTCTTAACATGCCCCGGCTTGTCACAGTTGTGACACTTCACTGGCACCTTCGGATTCTTACAATCCCTGGAGAAATGGCCCTTCTGCTGACAATTGTAGCAGGTCACTTCGCCCTTCAACTTCTTCTGGCCATCCTTACCCTTCTGTTGTTGCTGCTTCCTCTTCTTGTTTCCACCCTGCTGTGGTTTAGACTCTTCCTTGGTCACAGCAACAATAGATCCCTCTTTGGGAAACAGACTCTCATGCTTGAGAGCCTTCTCTACAAGCTTCTCAAATGAATCGTCCAAATGATCCACCAACTGTCTTCCAAGATAACTGTCCAAGCCTGTCACAAACTTCTCATTCTTCTAATACGAAGATTCAATATATGACCGGGCATACTTGGACAAAGCTTCAAACTCAGAAACATACTCAAGAACTGGTCTTCCACCTTGCTTGAGCTCCACAAACTTCTTGAACAGAACAGACTTCTGTGCTGTAGAAATGAACTTAGCTTCAAATCTGACTTGGAATTGCTCCCAAGTAATCTCTTCCTCCGGAGTATTGATGGTAATAGAGTTCCACCAATCAAAAGCTCTTCCTTGAAGCTGTCTTGATGCTAACTTCCTCTTAGTTGCATCCTCAATTCTCAAATCACCAAAAATCCTTCTACAAGCATCTATCCACCTCTGGACCTCAATGGTTGATTCTGTTCCCAAGAAAACCTTCCCTCCAAGAGCAGTATAGTCCTTACACAGCTTAGCAAAATCCACCGGTCTTGGAGTTTGGACTTGAACTCCAACATCAACTGCTGTCCCTGGAAATGGTATCCTTCTCATGATCGAAGTCATCATAGCTTCGAACATAGCTGCATAATCAGCAGTCCCTTCAGCAGCACGGCCTCCTCTAGCAGCTGGTCTCCCTCTTTGACTCATTCTCGATATCTATAAAAGGAATGATCAGAACATCTTGAGAAACAACTGCATAAAGGACTCACTTACTTCTAAGCTACTATATTATATATAGTATTCATCCATCAAAATACAATTACGTCTATCATACGTAGTTACGTCAGCGAGCGTTGGGTAAAATCGATTAACCAATGCTCTGATACCAAATGTGACGACCGCCCATGACCCCTGCACTGAACCTAGAGAAAGTGTGCTGTAATGTGTGCCAGGCAACCATGGACGATTGCCAGGGTAAAATTAAAACAACAGAATCTATCGTATTACTCACAGCGCATGGACAAAATACAATAGAACATATATATAGTGAAGCTTCACAGAATAGAATCTCATCAATAAAACTTCATAATAGTTGAATACAAATATCTGAACAGTCAATATATCAAGCCTCACTACATAACACTCAGAGAATATACAAGCAGTGGAACATCTAGTACATATAGTAAGAAGATAATATGCAAGCCTCCAGCTCGTCTTCGACATCAGCATCGTGGAATGCAAGAACAGCACCTGTCACATGCTACCTAGTCTGCCCGTCCCAAAATGGACGAATAGCCCAAGGCAATAAGAATTAAAACATAAAGCCTTGAGTCAGACAACAGTCTTAGTGAGCGGTAAATTAACTAACAACATACCAAAAGAGCATAAAGGAAAGGAATAGGAATACAACCCTCCCACTCCACCTCTTTCTACAGTGATAGTCCCCAGACACACACTAAGCAGAAGCAAACATAGCAGAGCATACAATTTAAAGTAAAGCAATTATCACTCGAGTCAAGGGCAATGTTTTCCAAGCACAAGCCCCCAAGGTCTAAACCAAGATCAGATAAGCACCCAGAAAACACTGCTCTTGAGACCGAATGACGATACAACCAAACATCCATGACTCTGGCTATCACTGTTATCATTGCCTCGATATCATCGTTAATTGAATGACCGGCTCATTCTTTCATCCGTCCGTCAAGGGCTAATGGAAACCCCGGTTCTAGACATAGCTTCGCACGTCATCGTGACCCGTGCCTAGGACTATCGAATATGCCCAGAGTACTTGACTACCAATCAGTAGCCTTCAGGGACTATCGAATCTGCCCAACGTACTCTTGCTTTGAACATGCTAGAACCTTCAACAACGATGAGATCTCAGCCTTCTAGTCATCCTCCTCGACGACTATTTCCATACTAGCTCAAGCGCCTCTCGAGCAAACCATTATCCTCAAACTCGAACATTTCACCGAGTTGTCAACATGCTTGGAATGATCCCGTCTGGATTAGACCAAGGCTATCTCATATCATGATTCGCTTCATCACATCCTCGCAAAGCCTCATCTTAACATCATCATCAAATCTATGCATAAGAGCTTCATCATCCGCTACATATGCCACGAGCAGCTTTCCCAATTCAAGAGCCTTTCCCTTAGCTTTTGAATCATCTTCGGTCTAAATCAAATCATCAATCATCTAATTCATAGCAATCAATCAAGTCAAACATTAATCCAAGTAAACAAGCATTCAAATATGATCTAAAGAGACAATTATAATAATAATGGAAATTTCGTAATTAAAGAGTCGAAAGTCTAACAAGCATGAAAACATGAGTAATATCTCTATAATCTTGATGAATGAACTTGCATAGGTTAACACTTAGTAAAATGGTTGTCGAATCATCATGAACAATGGATCTATATGGATCTATACTTAGGTTTACAAAAAGGCATGAAAATCACTACTTTAACACCAAATCAAGCCAACGATCCGATATACTCCTTTGGATCCGTGTGAGAGATAATCACCACTCACCAAATCTTCTAAACAACCTAAAAGAAACACACTTCAGATCTGGACAGCGAAGGATCTAGCTCGATCTATCACAAATCCGCTTCAAATGATGAAATCTATCTTCGATGGATGAAGATAAGCTCTTGAATCTTCAACTTGATCTTCGATTTGGATGGAAGGAATCACTAGATTAGAGTGGAGAAAAGAAGTGAAGAAGTGTAGAAGTCGAGCTCTCAAAATGGCAGCACTTCGTCGCTTCGAAATCCGGATCCCAAAAAGTGAGAAAATGGACGAGTATTTATAGGCTGAAAACCCCCTTAGGTCGCCCACTTTTAGGTCGCCCACGACCTATAGAGCCCTACGACCTATGACCTATCAAAACTCCTTATCCTACGACCTAACGACCTAAGCTCAGGCGTACTCACGACCTACCAGACTCGCCTATCTACGACTTATGACTTAGCAGCCTAACTCCTAAGTCGCTCGCGACTTAACACATAGCATATGCGCGCGACCTAACAACCCTTCGACCTACTGCTTAAGCCATAACACACGCGCGTGCGAACCAGGACTCAACGAGATATGACTTAACTAGATCGCTCGCGACTTAACTACGTGCGACTTACGACCTAACTTATGTGCGTGACCTAACAGGGTCTCCGACCTAACGCAGGCGCGACCTAACTCACTTATAGCCTAGCGACCTAACTATACTTAGCAATCTACCTTAGGTCGCTTACGACCTAACTTCAACACAAGGTCTCACGACCTAACTACACACAGGGTCATACGACCTAACTACTCCTTCCTTAGGTCGTTGCCGACCTATCCTACTTTAGGTCGCTAACCTACCCAGTTTCCTATACCGCTAACGCTTAGGTCGCATATTCCTTGAGTCGCCGAATTCTATAGGTCGCTAACTCCTATAGGTCGCCCCTCCGACCTAATCCTATCCCACGACCTAAGCCACCATACGACCTAACTCTTAAGTCGCTCATTCCACTAGGTCGTTTACTCCTTAGCTCGCATCTTTCTTAAGTCGCCAACTACTATAAGTCGCCAACTTCTATAAGTCGTCCCATTCCTTAGGTCGCCCAATACCTTAAGTCGCTCCACGACCTATTCTTCTTCATGACCTAAGTCCCCAGGTTGCACCACTCTCTTAAGTCGCTCACGACCTAACTTCTACGCGACCTAGGCTTTAAACAACTTAAACCCTAGACGACTTAACAACAATACGACCTAATGACATCATTTTTACAATGTTTCGATCCGTAAAAATATGGGTCGTTACATTCTCTCCCCCTTAGGAATTTCGCCCCCCGAAACTCCAAACAAACAGAGCAATCAAAGACTATTCTGCATGCCTACCATCCATAGAAATCAACAAACCATGCATCCAATTCTAGCTTAGCATGCAGAATTCTAAAACTTAGAACAAGTTACAATGTCGTTAGATGACACAATACCTTAGGGCCATACCTTGAAGAGTTTAGGATGAGCTGCTTTCATCCTCTCTTCCACCTCCCACGTACCGTCGTTTTCATCATCACTCCATTATATCTTGAGCAACTTAACTACCTTCCTCCTAAGCTGTTTCGTGTCGGTTCCCACAACACGAAGCGGCTTACGAGGTCTCTTATCGACTGGATCAACTTCGAAATCTTCACAGCTATCAGTAGAAACCACTGTATTCGAGTCGTGCACATACTTCCGTAGATACGATACGTGAAAAACATTGTGCACACCCGACATCTTCTCTGGTAACTCCAATCTGTAAGTAAGCTTTCCAATTCGCTCGATGATCAGGAATGGTCCAACAAATCTCGGAGTCAATTTTCCTTTCTTCCCAAATCGAATAACATTCTTCAATGGAGAAATCTTCACAAAAACCATATCACCTACGTCGAATTCCAAATCCTTACGACGCTTATCTGCATAGCTTTTCTGACGGTCTTGGGCTGCCTTCATTCGTTGCCGAATGATCTCAATGCAATCCGAAGTCTGTCAAATCATCTCTGGCCCAAGTATCAGCTTTTCTCCTGTCTCTAACCAACATGTCGGAGAGTTACACGGTCTTCCATACAATGCCTCATACGGTGCCATACCAATGCTTGACTGGTAACTGTTGTTGTACGAAAATTCCACCAAATGAAGGTGATCTTCCCATGATCCTCCGAAATCCAAAACACAAGCTCTGAGGAGATCTTCCAAAACTCGGTTGACTCTCTCGGTCTGACCATCTGTTTGAGGGCGATAAGTTGTACTCAAACATAACTCGGTTCCCAAAACTTCCTGAAAGCTCTTCCAAAATCCACTAGTGAACAATGGGTCTCGATCGCTCACTATACTCTTCGGAATACCATGGAATCGAACTATCCACTTAACATACAACTCTGCCAACTTTGATGCAGTCCTAGTCGATCGAACAGGAATGAATCTTGCACTCTTAGTCAGACGATCTACGATGACCCAAATCCCTTCATTTCCCGTTCTTGTTCTAGGTAGACTATCAATAAAATCCATCGATATTTGCTCCCACTTCCATGTAGGAACTTCTAATGGCTGAAGCAATCCACTTGGCTTCTTCTGTTCGGCTTTTACCAACTGGCAGTTCATGCACTTGGAAATAAAATTTCCAACATCTTTCTTCATGCCTTCCAATAATAGGTTCTCTTCGTATCCCGATACATCTTATTTCCACCTGGATGAATTGTCAACTTCGAGTGATGACTTTCCTTCAGAACTTCACTCCTCAATTCATCTATATCGGGAATAACTAGTCGTCCTTGCTTTCGAAGCCAACCCTCTCGATCGACCTCGAATCCTTTATCCTTTTCTGGGTCCATTCCAGATTCCAAATCATGGATAATCTTGACAAGCTTATCGTCTCGCTTTTGGCTCTCGCCAATCCTTTCCACAAGAGTGGGTCTTATCGATAAGTTTGCCAACATCTCAGGTTCTAATACACATCTGGGCCTGAAGTCAAAACCAGCTAAATACTTGAGATTCTTCCATTATGAAAACATGGCTCCCAATCCTGCATGTCTTCGACTTAACGCATCTGCCACTGCGTTACCCTTTCCCGGAGTATAAGTTATACCAAAATCATATGATGCCAAAAACTCTAGCCATCATTGCTGCCGAAGATTCAAATCCTTTTGGGAGAAAAGATTCTTCAACGACTTATGATCTGTAAATAACTCGAATCGAACTCCCAATAGATAATGTCTCCATATCTTCAGAGCAAAAACAGTCGCCGCCAACTCCAAATCATGAGTCGGGTAATTCCTTTCATGCGGCTTCAGTTGTCGACTTGCATACGCAACAACTTTACTATTCTGCATCAGCACTGCTCCAAGTCCAATACCACATGCGTCGGTGTAAACCACCATCTCATCATTCCCACTTGGAATAGTCAAAACAGGAGCACTCGTCAATCGCTCTTTCAGGATTCCGAAAGCTTGCTCACACTTATCATCCCATCTGAACACTTGGTTTCAATGTGATTTGAAAGAAATGTTTTAAAAGAATTTTAAAAGGAAATAAGTTCTATACTCCCCTCTTCTACCACTGGAAAATAATTTTGGTGATGATAGTGGCATCCTCGACATTCATTTTCGAGTTTCAAAGTGGGAAGACCATTGTAGTAGCTTTGCTACATATTTGTTTTGATAAACAAATCATAATTCTAAATTTCTAAATATGTTTTGATATATATAAAAGATATGAGTATATGTGTATTATTTCAAGATGATTTGAAATGGAACCAGACATTTAGTTTCTTAAATTTCTATAAATTAGGGATTTCAATTATTGTAATGAAATGAAATCTTAACTATTCTAATAGTTGGAAACTTCTAAAATAAAAAATAAAAAATTAGAAGCTAAGTGATTAATGAAATTGTAAAGTAATTGGAGATATGTAACTTGTAAATTAAAAGATAATGAAAATTAAGAAGATATAAACTATTGAATATTTTTGTTAACTAAAATGAATAAGATAATTTTTTAACACTCAATTGGATTCTAAAAACATATATAAAACTTACCAGAAATGTTTAAAATTTGAACTGTTAAATATGAATATGTAATAGTATATTATGCAAGTAAATGCTTACTAAACAGGTGTTTATAAATAAAAAAATTAAGATGTATAAAAATATTATAAACTTAAGTTAATGTTTTGAAGTTATCAGTAATTAAAGTGAATAGTAAAATTGAATACTATGTAAAGTAAATGATTATAACTTCAGAAATGTTGAAATGACTCAGAAATGGATTTAATATTCAATGATACTATATGAGAAAGGATGAATGTAAATTAAGAGTTAAGAAACTTAAGTTGAATGAATCATTTATGAAGATTAATATTAAAATGGAAATCAACATTATAAGTAAATATAAATGTGAAGTAAACTGCAATGAAACGTACGTAATACTTTAATAATGGATTCATTGATGATTTCAAATATTGAATGGGAAATGAATTGTGTAAGTAATGAAGGAAATTAATAAAAGATAATTATTGTATGAATGAATTAAAATAAATGAAAAATAAATAATGATGTGAAAAGAAACCGGTAGAATAAAATATGAAATTGTGCATAAATCATTTTATTCGCATAACAGTTCTGATTCAGATTTGAATACAAGATTTGTAGTAATTCGCACCAGTTCGAATTAGGATTTTTCGCTCGATTCTTGACAGAAAATAATTGATACAAATTTTTGATATGAATTTGAAGTTTTCTATCATGGTTTATGGCTATGAAAGGAAAACGGAAATTTCGAATAAAGAAATTGGATCAGAGTCCGCACTAGAGTGGTCAGGTTAACAATACTCGTTCGAAAGTGGAATGTGTGTATTCAAGCAAGCGATTAGAATTCATATTGTGTATGAAAGATTTATGTACATCGTGCAAATTTATATTTTATTTAAATTCTTTGTTGTTTTGGCTGATGGGAATTTTGGGAAATGAAACTTCAAATTGTTTAAGGATGTATGAATAATCTATTAAGTAATTATCTAAGGCTGTTGAGCGTAGGGTACACTTGGTAGTTCTTTTATCACCACTGTACGATGAAAAGTTTCTGAACCTGAACAAACCATTAATTTTGGTCACTATAAGTGAATGATTAATTTCTTTTGTTGCATATAATGGTTGTACTGCTTTTGTTCGTATATAATTATTATATTTTGTTTGTTGCTTGTGCTATTGATTTGAAACAACTAAAATATTACTCTTTCACATCATTTTAACTCTTTGGATTATATAAGTGAGATACAGGTTTGTGGAAGCAATAGCTGCTACTTTTAGTTTTGTAAATAAAGCTTGTTTGCCCAACAAATAGGTATGCTTTCAGATTACGGTTTTGCAACAATATTTTAGTTGTTTTCCCATGGTTTGAGATGTTTTATTTTTGAAATAATATATATATTGTAATTATTAATATTATTAATTTTCCGGACCTAACCGCGCAAAGGAGACTCTACCGAAAATTTCATGAATTTTGGACTTAAATTTTGTTTGTGAAAATGTGGTTATTTTCAAAGTTATGATAAAACTTAATGATGTAAATTTAAAGTGTTTATAAATTGAACAATTTGTATAAAACTATATCGAGTTTCTTAATACATTATTGTTCCTTTTCGAGGATGAAAAGTTTTGAATGGGGAGAGTTTAACGACCCATATTTTTTGATAATTGAAACTATTAAATTAAATAAGATTTTGAAATTTAATATTGTGAGAAATTAAAATTTATGATTTATTAATGAGAAAATAATTAGAATATTATTTAATAATGTTGTTTGAATGTTATTGATAACTATTTTAATGTAATTTCAATCAATTGAAATAATTGTAAATGTAATTTGGTTATAATTGTAAATATGGAATAAACTAAATGTCGAATTCAATGTTGAAATTATCTGTTATTAATTGAAATAGGTTTATTCTAGAACATGAAATAAATTAATTAGTACATAAATTTATTAGCTTTTGTTTGTAAACAACAGACTTAGAAATGTGTTTGAATTAGTAACGTGTAATAATTGTTTTAATTATTATTTTACTAATTTATTCGTTGAAATTAATTTGAAAATCAATGAAATTTAATGTAATTAAATATTTCAGTTAATATGAGTTAAGATGATAACTTTAGAATATGAATGTAATAAAATGTAAACTAATGTTAATTATATTCATAAGGTTTTGGTTGATTTAATAAAAAGAATGTAAATCAAAATAAAAGAATTATTGAAATCTAAATTATAACAAAATAGGTTTTATTTCCATTGTAATTGAACGCTGAATTTAGTGTAATATTTAATAAGTGGATTTAACATGGAAATTTATTTTAATAGATTATTAATTTCTATGTAATCAAGAATGAGGAAAATTGTTAACTTTTAAATTTGAATTTAAAAGTGATTAAATCAATCTAATAATAATTTATTTAATTAATGTGTAAAATTAGCCATTTTGGGCATTGTCTCGGATTTCGACGAAACCAATTTCATCGAATCCTTAATAGTGAATTATTGTAGGATTTCAAGTTTCGTAGCGATCGGACTTATCGTTTGATCGTGCGGGCTCAAAACGCGTAGAAATCAATTAAAATAATTTAAATGAATATAATTTCATTTTAAAAGCTAACTTCTATATATGTTGCGACGCACCGTTCCGTACCCTTTGAGTTCTCAATAAACCACACTTGTCCAAAGGTGAATAATTAAGAGAAAGAATAGGATAGAGGAAGAAACAGAACAACAATACACAGAATCTCACAATCGTAGTGAAACAATATATAATATATAAATACAGATCTTTATACAAAAGAACTATAACTATTTTTATACATATCATCATCATAGTACAACAATCAACAAATCAATTCTGGACAGTTATTATAACTTGTCCTCACCAGTGCTGATTATATAGTCTACACACATAGTGGAATATAATCAAATACGTGATATACGCCTGAAATCCTCCAACTCGTCTTCTGAGCTCCATAGCATTCAAACCTAAATCTATAATACTCGGTCTGACCCAAGCATTATAATAAAATAACACCCGAGTCAGTTTGGAAACCCAGCGTGAGAAAACACACTCAATTTGAATTGTTACTGCTATCCAAATCCTTTGAAAAACAAAGGTATCTTGTAAGACCACGCCACACATAAACACGGAGGATTTTTACCTTATGATAACTAAAAACATTTTATATCAAAATCCTCTGATACTATAATAGTGTATATAGAAAATAAATTAGAAAATAACTAGAATGCTTGCATCTCACGTTTCAGCATAATTGGGCATAATAAAAACCGTACAGGCTCTTAGTGGATATCTGATTCCATACAATGACCGGGCTAATGGGGTACCGCTCGCCACAGCAGACCTCTAGAAAAATGTACCGAGTTCGTACCTAATGATCCCTGCCAATATACGACAGGCTTATCCCTTGCTGGATATATAGTACCGAATATGTTATTACCCCGGGTGCTCACCCTAATCGAGAGCTCTCTTTTTGATGCACAACCATAACCATAATTATAATATAATATATCTGAGGGTATCCAGAAAAGTGATAGCATGCACTACTTGGATGCGACCCACTTAGCCCTGTTGCATCTCCCCTGTTTTAGTCATTCCCGGTTGATGAGGCTTGAGGCTACGTTTTACCTTTAGAATAGCATTCATACTTGGAATGCTAACACTGCCTTCCAAGCAACAATATAATGATAGCATTCATCCATACAAGTTATTCTGGGTCTGAACAAACCGAATCTCCAAGACCACCATCTTTATTACCTTTATGATATCACAATTCATAACGCACAAATTAGATCGAAGTGGTTTCAGATAATTAAATATGATCCCGGTCTCTTCGAAATGATTAACAAATTCAGCCAAATTGGATAGTCGGTTATTTAACTATCAAATAACATCCATAAGCAGTCACTATGCCTTATTTTATAAATCTTTCAAAACATTTATTTCAATATATCTTTACAAAGATGTATATTCAATCTCTTTCAATATTTCAATATTTAACAAGCATTTCGAATACTTATATCCATAATAGGATACTTCAAACCATATCTTACTTCAGCACTTACTGAAATATTTCCAAATTATCCATTACTTAGAAAAATAACTTGATATATATCCTTCGTCGTTAAATATTTCCAAAAACCTTTCATTTCAACACTTAGGAAAATATTATAAGTCCATTTTCCAAAATCATTTCTAATATCAATACTTAGGAATTATTTCATATCTTATCTCATACATTTTCGGAATTTATATTAATTCCTTTTACATTTTCTAAAATCGATTATACTACTTATAATCCCGTCTATCCATTTATAACTTCTTTATGCATTCAGATTTCAAATTTTGAAGTTCTTGTTATCTAACATTTCAGAAATTTCCTAAAACTTCCAGAATCTCATTATAAGAATTTCTCTTATAAAATCACATCTATTAAATGAAACACATCTACAAATCTCAAGAGAATTTATAAATAAATTCCAATCATTCCAAATCTCTCTATATATATAAAAATAAGTATTTTTAAAGAATAATAATTTATTTTTAAAACAAGTTTAAGTAACTATTTAAATATCAAAACATTTTTAAGAAAACATCAATAACTCATTTAAAAAACTAATCGATTTACAAAGCTGATTATAAAATTATAATTTTATTTCAATTAATATTAAATATTTGAAAAAAAAAATCCACTTTCTGAGGTATTCCAATACTAAAAACAGCTTTAATTTAAATTGTTTGAATAAATAAATTTTATTTTTAAAACAAACATACCTTCCCGATAAAAATATATTTCTAAAATCCCAATAACCAATTTCACTTTATAAATCCCTCTCGATTCATAACACATGGATTTCATTCCAATTCCCTAACCATTCTCACATTTCATAAATAGAATCCAAATTTTGTCCAAAAACCGATTTTTATATCTCAATATAAATTCTCATTATGAATTTATGTTCCAATTTATCAACTAATATCATTCTCCCTTATTTATTAACATCGTTTATAAATTTATAAACACATTTGACTTTTACTTGTTTATAAAAATAATCTCACTTATAAAATTCCAATTTATAAATCCACTTCTTTACAAATTCCATTTATTTTTTTCAAATCTATTTTAAATATCGTTTTTAACTTCTTTTCCATTTTTTTAGAAATATCATTTTAAAATCCATTGTTAAAATTCCTTTATATAAATTATTTTAAAATCTCTATCAAAAATATTTTTCAAATAGTTAGGTACAAACCAAAAAAATCAAATTATTATTTTATCCAAATTGAGTTCTTTTAAAATAATCCAAATTCCAATATAAACATTTTTATATCCAAATTCTCCTTTTAATTCCTTCAAATTCAAAAATAATATTTTATGGTATTTAAAATACCGAAATTAAGACCAGTGCCACTATAGCATCGAATAATCAAATCATACAACAACCCATAACAGATTTATTAAATCATATCATATATCATTATATATGAGAACAATCAATATATTTTTAGGAATCCAGTTGCATCCCTCCAACCTGTTTCCCTACATCCACAGATGTTATATAATATAAAATACTAATCCTGCTTCAAGGCGGGATATCGTGGTAATATAGGGTCAGCCGCTATTATGTGGGGCGCATTCTCATCCGCTCCAATAAGTGGGAATAAATCCAACCACTAATATATATACTACTATATATATAATTTAACATCCAACTGATAATAATAATTACCAATTTAACCAATCAATCAATAAATGATTCTTTAACATTTTAAATTAAACTAGTAATCCAAACGAGTGAGATTTACTTACCTCGATTTTATTTGCAACCATTAATCTAAAATTCCAGTTCACTTTGAAAATTCTCAAATAAATTTTGGTACGTAGCACTCGTTGATACGAATCTGTTACCCTTATTTAGTTCAATTCTGATATAGTATGGAAAAGTTATCAATTAAGTAAGTTATCAACTAAATTAACCAAACAATTTTGATTTGATCCTTGTTACACAAATCGATTCTTATTATACAATAAACTAACTGAAAATTAGAACATATGGATAAATTGAATAATTGAATTGGTATTAGAATTTAAAATATAGTTATGTTGTTTGAAAATTACAATATTAAGTACAACTACATAAGAATTTAGGAGATTTAAAAGTCTAAAATAAATTAGATAATTACCTTTTCAAAAACGAGCATGTAGTAACCAATAAAAGTCTGTCACGGTGCTGCCCTAGCTTTCTTGAGAAGCCGACGTTGCCTTAGCTTTCCATCGATTGGATGGAGATAGAAACGCCATCGAGTAATTAACTAGAGATGTCGTCGTTGGCTCTAGGTCGTAGCAGCATGGTTCGCCAACCCCCATCACCCTAGCTTCGCCCATCGCATACGACACTACGCATGGTTCGAGCCTCCAAGCATCGCACGCAATTTTTTTTTCTACAATCGAACAAAGAATTCGACTTCTCCCTCATCGCCACCACGTCGAGCGCCCAAGCCCTTCGCCTTTGCTTCCAACGGCCGCGACATCATCGGCCAGCGTTTGCGTGCAATTCCACAACTCCAAACAATGCCGCCTATAAAATTCCCCCAACCCTCATCGCCGTTATCGCGTACAGCGTTCGAGCGTGCTTCCTCTTCTTCGCATACGCGCATAGGTTTCTCTCTTTGCTTCTTTTTTTTGATACTTCATTTTGAAGGAGGAGGGGACTAAAATTTCGATTTTCTGTAATTGGGAAAGAGATGCAATTTTATATTGGGGAAACTGGCTTCATGAATAAGATGGCATGATAGGGCGGCGAGCTTAGGGTATAGGATTTGACTTTGCTTGTTTTATTTGTTTTTAATATTCAAAATATCTCAATTCACATATCTCGAAATTCCAAACTCCTAATTAGGTGTGCCGCCTAGTGTTCCTAATGTTATACCGCTATTCCGAACCCAATTGAAAAGTTTCGAGTCCTAATTCGATCGTATGTGGAAGATAGCTTTTTGAACCCAATTATTAAATTAAATTTTCAATATTAATTTCAACACGTTTCTATTCCGTACGACCAAACGGTAAGTATAAATGCTACGAAACTTAAAATCCGATAATAATAATACACTATTACGGATCCAATGGAACTATTTTCGTCGAATTCCAAGACTGTGCTCCGGAAGGCTATTTTAACGTGTCAATTAAAACAACGATTTCAAAATGGCGAAATCACCTGAAATTCCAGTTTTTAAAACTTACTAACTCAATTCTAATTCAAATAGAATTTTTATCCATATTAGAAATCATTTCTATTCATATTTAACTCCAATTCAATTATTTAAACGATTTTCAATTATTAATTCAACAATTAAAGTTATTCTATAAATCGCTATATTTGGAACTTAAGTTTTTTCTGCTTATTTGATCAATAAAATTCGTATTAATTTACATTCCAAATTCAACATTTAAAATAAATTAAATGTTCAAAATCAAACGACAAAAAATCCAGGTCGTTACATTCCTCCCTCTTAAAAGAATTTCGTCCCCGAAATTGCTTCGTAGGAAAAATGTAACAAACCCATTAACTTTTCAAAAATCCACGTAGTTAAAATTCGATATTTCACTTTTTTAATCTTTTAGTTCTAACCAGAACAATTAGTATTCATTTCTAATTCGACACCCTTTCTGTGACGACCTGACTTCCTACGCCCAGGAAGACGTATCGTTTTTGAGAAAGAAAGAGGTGAGAAAGTAGAAAAGATAGAGAAGAAGAAGAAACAACAACAGAATCTCAACAGCGGAACGAATAAAATATAATATATCACATATAACAATACATAGTATCATATACATCAGAGTCACACAGATACTACAACACATACTAGACAGTTATAAACACCTGTCTAGTTAATACAACTCACACGTCACAGAGCTACAACACATCGGAAATACAGAATAAACACCAACACAGCGGAACCAATATATATATCTATACGCTGAAGCCTCCTGCTCCATTGCTCCTCCAGAATTCGTCAAAGCAAACCTGAATCCCTTGGCTACCCGTAAAAATTTGGGTACCCGAGAGTTTATGAAAAACAGAAATAAACTTCGGGTCAGACATGGGTCTGGTATGAGTAAACGGTTAAAGTTGCTTAACTTTGAAAATCCTTTGAAAACAAAAGGTATCACGTAAGACTTCCCACACATAAACATGGAAAAGTTTTTACCTTACGCTAACCAAAACATTTAATAGGAAATCCAGTTATATTATAATAGTGTCTAGGGTTTTCAAGTAAATATGAAATAGCCGAAATTGTTACATTCATTAAATTCCAGCATACTAGCCACAAAGTGGGTAATACAATCAAAACCGAGGGCACTTATTGGATTTTGGATTCCATACAATGGCTGGGCTACTGGGGTACCGCCCGTCACAGTACCTGGCCTAGATCAGCGTACCGAGGAGTACGCCCGCTCCCCTGCAACACAAGGCCGGAACCATTCCTTTCTGAACAGTTCCAAATAAAATCACCCCACGGTTGTGATCATTCAACCGCATCACTAAGCCGAAACAAAAGGGACGTCTAGACAGGGATGACCTTACTCCCCAGTGAGAGCTACCCACGGAGCCTTGCTGCACCTCCCCTGTTTTAGCCATTCCCGGTTGATGAGGCTTGAGGTCACGATTACCTTTATCAGATCTCATCACTTAGAATGCTCATCGTCCACCTGACGATGTTCTGAAAGCATTCAATCCATACAAGTTCGTTCCGGGTTCGAACGAAACCGAAGGCATTATCTCATTACACTCATTTTGGAATCACCATCAGAGTTAACGACAATAACCCTTGCACTCTAAATCTTCATCTTCATTAACGACCTATCGTTAATTTGGATCGATGTGGTTTTCGGACTTCCAAATATGGAAAACCCGATCCCGGTCTCATCAAATCCAAAACGTGTCTTTTAAGGCCAAGTTGTTTTAAAGTTAAAACAATTTAATTCAATATTATCTATATACCACAGATAGATTAATCACAATATAACAATAGATAATCACATCATTAGAAAATCCATATCATCATCTCAACAGATAATCAATATTATCATACTTTAAAACAAACATCCATATAACAATAGATATCACTCATCTCATATCTGATATCACAATAAATCAAGGAAATCAATATCATTCATCATAAACAACGATTAATAATCACACCATTTATAATTAATTTAAAATGAATTAAATTAATTACAAACCTCTAATTAATTTAAAGTTAATTAAATTAATTACTTCATCAATATTAACCTTGCTTACTTAACCATTAATTAATTACAAGTCAATTAATTAATCATTTCCTACTTCCATCTTAATTAATCATTCTTGATTAACTACCTTTTATATTTAAGTAATTATTAATTGTCTTATACCAAATATAGAAGTAACCTTTTAAATTACTAAAATTTATTACATTACTTTTTAATTAATTACATTAATGAATTCCTTCATTTATTAATTATTTCAAAATAAATCCATTTTAAATTACACCATTAATTATAAAAATTAATGATCTCTAATTACATTTATTACATTTAGTAATTTATCTTCAATCAAACCAAACTGTTAATCACCTTGATTAACTCCATTTAGTAATTAACTACCCTTAATTACTTCAATAAATAATTTAATTACTCCATAATTAATTACTCTCTAATTAATCCTTTGATTAATTCATACAAAGTAATTATACCCAAACTACTTTCATTTTTAAAATCATTCATAATTAATTACTTCCTTAAGTAATTATACTTATCACATCATCAATTTGTTATTTAAATTAATTAAACCAAATTAATTAACTTAAACAATTCATATTAAACTTAATTAATTATAATAAGAAATTAATTTCTTAATTGCCTTCATAAGTAATTATACTTAAATAATTTACAACTGTTTATCTTAAACAAATAAATCTAATTAACTATCAAAATAATCATATTAATCCATTATTTTATAATACTAGTTAATAGCCTTCGTTAATCAATAACCCTTCTCAAATTTACTTTTCTAAAATAATTAAATTAAGATTTATTATTTATTACAATTAAATTTCATCTTTAATAACTCATTAATAAATCCTTAATTATTTAATTAATTAAGTATTTAATATAACTTAATTAATTCTTGCTTACTTTATTAAATTAATAATCCAACATTTAAATTCAAATCTTATTTAATTAATGATTCTTAATTATCTATTTATTACCAATTAATTATCTCAACCCTTAATTAACTAATTTAACTTTTAATTACTAAATTAATTAATCCCATCATTAATTAATCCAATTAGTTAATTATTTATTTTAATTAACTTAATAATTACAAATCTTTAAATCTACATTTATTTAAAAAGGTAAAGCATTTTCTTATTAATAATCAAATTCTCATTTAAAATTTTAGATTCAAAATAAATGTAAATTTTAACTTAGCAAAATTAACACTCTTTAAAATATACTTAAACATTTTATTTTATAAAGCTTATATTCATTTAAAACGAGGAGTCAAAAGTAAATTTGAATCGATCTAAAATTCTGGATTTAAACTTTGTTATTTAAAACTCTGTTTTTAAATTTTATAACTTAAAACTGAAAACTGCGACGCAAAAACTGGCAACCACAAACAAACCCGAGGCTACCCAAATTTCTACGAGTCGGAACCCCATCTGCTTCGAGAAAACCATCAAAAAAAAACTCAAGCTTTCCCTGTCAAAACCCTACAGCTAAACGAAGTAACTCACCCCACTACCTACTTCGAGCCAGACATGAAAAAAACTTCGGCCACTTCTTCAATCGACTCGAGAAACTCGAGTGCCATTCCTGCTACCAGAATTCACGTACACCAGAAAATCACTGTGCACGTGCACCACAAATTCAATCGTCTCCGATCGACTACGACGACGTCCCCACGTCATCGATCATCCCCAGTCACCACCACTATCTCCAGATTCCCTATTCCAACTCGAATTCGAAAATCGACTATCACCTAAACCTGGAAACCTAACACAACACCATCTCAACCTGTCAATTCCCTCGTCCTCGCCGCCTCGACCAACGGAGGTCACGAAATTTTGGCCACGTCTTCTCCAACCACCTCGCTACCATCCTCCTGAGTGTAGTCACACTCGATCCACTACCGTGAACGAATGAATCGAAGCAAGCTCCCTCGTCAATACTAGGGTTAAAAACTTTGAACTCTAACCATTACCGCCACCGTTGCCATGGCCACCTACGACCAATTTTCCAGTCACCCCTATGGGCTCCTCCACCACTTCACACAACCTCGACCACCCTCGACCTCGAGATCACCGGAAACTGCTCGAAACCAATTTTCTAGACAAACCCAATTATCTCATTCAATCTTACATTAAAAACTGTTATCTTAATTTTAAAAATCCCATCTTTTATATACGATTACAATTATACAATTATGTCAACAAATTACAAGTTTTGATTTTCGACATTTTCAAGTTGCTCTGTGTTTTCATTTTCCAAACAAAGTTTTCTAGCTATTATTCTTGCAAATGTTTTTAAAACTTGGTTTAGCTTTAAACAACAACTTTGTTTAAAACACTTAAGTCTAAAGGAAATTTAAATGAGAAGGATTTAAGGTTGAAACAAGTTTAAATCTCTATAGTTTTTGAACAGGGATGAACACTGTAAAAGCTAAACATTCTCACATGTTTTAAAAGTCTTTAAAACCAACATACAACCACATCTTCAAACATACATCATAGGTTTACTTAGGCCATAAGTCATATACATCAAACAAGATGATGTCATATGTTACAGTTTAAAACAGAAGGTCGAAAACTGAGGTCTGAGATGTTGGAATTCAATATATATATATATATATATATATATATATATATATGCACACTTATATAGATTCACAACATTGCAAATACATACATACATATAAACAAACATCATCACAGAACTCATATACAACAGGAGATTAGCTACTTAAGTTTTAATTGAAAAATGTTTACTCACCATTTTACTTGCAGAGAACAAAGCAGAGCACATAACGGGTTTTGATTCATTCCAGGCTTTGAATATCGGAAGTGTTTTTGTTGATGAAAATCTTTGCATTCTTACCAACTGATGTTGATTTAAAATGTTGAATAGATCTGACTTGCAGTTGAACTTTATTTGAATAGCAGGTTGAAGTTGCATTTTTTATTGTTGTTTTGATCTTAGAAACTTGAACTAGCTTTAGAGCTCAAACATAAATTTGTCTGGAACCTTGTTATAATGAAGATGTTTTCATTTTTGATTGTGAACTGACATGCTTTTGTTTTCTTCTTTTCCAGGTTTGTATTTGTTTAAATTTTTCTCTGTTTAAAAACTGGAATTGCAACACTCTCGTATACGAAATAAAAAATGAGGTTGGTTGATAAATAAACAAGTATACAAATTTGTTTATTGTTTAAGTACAAAATTTTTAGAGATTTTTTTTCACTTCTTTGGTGGCTGAAAATAGATTTCAAACAGGCTTTGTTTGCTAAGGTGGAAAAAAACATTAAATGCTAATGTACTTTTGTACATAGATATTTTTATACACTTGCTTCTCCTACAATCCAAATTCATATGTACTTACAAGTTTTATATATGCTTATTGTTTGTTTGACTAAAAGCTAAGCATACTTACCCATTTCGTATGCATTGAAATGTTTTTGCCTACAACACATATATATTTACTATAGATTATATAATATTTAACTTAAGTGTTACTTTCAAATTGATATGGTTATGGTTAGCTTGTTATTAATTTCTAGTTTCTAACATAAGTGTATTATATTTTTACTTTGTTTATTTGTAAGATGCTTGTATTCTTTTACTTGCCTACAAAACAAATCTTATAGCTACATATATACAAAGCTATAGTGTATAAAATATTTACTAAAGTTTTTAGTTCAAAACTTTGTTATGGTTATGTTATCTTGTTATAAATTTTAAAACTTAGTATTCAATTCTACTTTTAACATAAGTGCTATTTATTTTTATTTTAAAACATAGACTAACAAATAAAATGACCTATTATTATTTATTTTATACTTACTTTAAATACTTATAAAATATATTTTATTATCTATATATATATTAATATATGTATCATTCTAGAGATTTATATAAATTCAAAAACCATAATTCCTTTTTAATATATATATATATTACAATTTTTATTATAATAAAAATCTACTTACATAGACATTAGATTATAAATAAAGCTTATTATTACATTAAAATAAATCTATAAAAGAAATTATTACTTCACTTCTTATTTTTATCAAGCTATACTACAAAACAATCCTTTGTTTAATTTAAATCTAAGCTAAAATCATTTAAACAATTTTAACTTAAATCTTAAGTATATTAAAGCTATATGGTTATTTATTAAATATTGAATTAAAACAAATTTCCAAATTACCAAAAAGATTAGAGTTTAAAAACATATCCTTATTTATAAAAAATTTAAAACAAATCTTAACTATTTACACTATATATACAGATATATGAAAATTAATAGAAAACAATTTATCAGCTATTAAAAGATAATTTATCCGTTAAATATTCATTTAAAAGAAAATTATCAAGTCAGTTCATATCTTATTTAAGAATTTTCATCATATCAATTTAATATTTAATATAGATTATTAAATTGATATTGTTCGAAATTTCCGGGATATCACATTCCTCCCCCCTTAAAAGAATTTCGTCCCCGAAATTAAAACAAAGGTAATTTAATAATCTCATTAATGATTAAATTTCAAAACAAACATATATCATCAATATATGTTAACAACCATAGCAATCAATCATCCAATCAAACAAATCTAACTATCCAGACAAAATACTGGATAGAATTTCCTCGAGTTTCCCCGAGTATAAATACCGGGTTACTCGTTCTATAGAATCCAAACAAAACTATACTACTAAACAACACACAACTAGATCTACAAAACAAGACCAGATATCAGATTACAGATAAGTCTGACTCGACATCCAATTCCCTAAACTGCTGGCTCTACCACCAGAGATAACTCATACACGCACTCCCTCAGAGATACGTGAAACACATCGAATTCTAGTTTTCCAAACTAACCATCCACTCCCGAAGATCAACCACTTATCCAAAATCAAATCTCCGATTCTTATCCACAAAATTCCTCGGACGATCGTGGGCCTCCTACATCCTTACTGATCAGCTTATCCTTCGCTGATTCCTCTAGAACAATACTGAACCAAAACAGTCCAACAAAATGATCTTTCCAAGGCCAACCAATCTCAGAACACAAACTCTACTCCAAAATCAAAGACAGATCTCACTATCCTTATCCGAAAGAGATAAAACAGATGCTCTCCCAACTGCTTTCGCTGCACAACTCTGATATGAAGTAGATGAAAATAGATGATGCACACAAGCACAAACTTCCACTGATACCAACTGTGACGAACCTAGGCTTTGCAACCGTCGGTCAGTAGCCACAACTGGTAAGCTTCTCAACCATTCCGAAAATATGGTTCAATAGATCCATAAAGAGAAAACTCAGAAGTTCCTCCAAAATCATCCTACTACACAACTGAGCCATCGGTATCACTTCTGGAATCCAGTTGATACTAAACTTAAACTCCAGATGTTGACAAAACACTGACTACCTGAAGAAATCTAGAAAAATCACTGACAACCCAAAAGAACACTCAACCCATCGCAAGTCACTTTTGCGATCAACCCAATCTAATATCCAAAGAAAAACTGTTCTCTTTTTACCCATCAGAACAGCTTACGCTTATCTAGCCAACCCAACTAAGAAACGGAACCACTCTGCTGCTTCTGAACTCCACTACTAAGCTAGAAAGCTTCCTTGCCAACACACGGAACAATCCAAGCTACACTGCTAACACCAATGCCCAAAGACTTCAAATCCAGAAGCTCCTCGAGAAACTCGAACCACAAACCAAACAGAAACACTCTGCTGCACTCAGCTACATAACCAAAGCAGATACACTTCTTAAAACTTGTTTTGAAGAAATATCTTCGGAAACATCCATAGTCACTGTGTCTCATCACACAGCTACTAATCCCGGAGGTATAAAGATACCATCACTAGCATCTGTCCAACCGACAGATCCAAACTCTAGCTCATCCAACTTCACTTCAAAGACAAACTCTGAACCCTAACAGGTTGCCTTTAGAGATCGATGAATCCTTACGTCAACAAAGCTCACTTGAGACAGACTGTAGACCCAATACCGTCTCGGTAGATACACTTCCAACCATTGGTAGTCGTGTTGTACACACCACTACCCTATCTACCTTTATAATTTATATTGGAAAACCCGAACAGGTAACCCAACAGATAAGTAGAAATATATAAATATATATAGATAAAAATTACAAGTACGCTCTCTCAGGATAGACACCACTCCAGAGCCTAGGTATTCACTCAACCTAATGCTCTGATACCAACTGTGATAGACCTAACTTCCTACGCCCAGGAAGACGTATCGTTTTTGAGAAAGAAAGAGGTGAGAAAGTAGAAAAGATAGAGAAGAAGAAGAAACAACAACAGAATCTCAACAGCGGAACGAATAAAATATAATATATTACATATAACAATACATAGTATCATATACATCAGAGTCACACAGATACTACAACACATACTAGACAGTTATAAACACCTGTCTAGTTAATACAACTCACACGTCACAAAGCTACAACATAGCGGAAATACAGAATAAACACCAACACAGCGGAACCAATATATATATCTATACGCTGAAGCCTCCTGCTCCATTGCTCCTCCAGAATTCGTCAAAGCAAACCTGAATCCCTTGGCTACCCGTAAAAATTTGGGTACCCGAGAGTTTATGAAAAACAGAAATAAACTTCGGGTCAGACATGGGTCTGGTATGAGTAAACGGTTAAAGTTGCTTAACTTTGAAAATCCTTTGAAAACAAAAGGTATCACGTAAGACTTCCCACACATAAACATGGAAAAGTTTTTACCTTATGCTAACCAAAACATTTAATAGGAAATCCAGTTATATTATAATAGTGTCTAGGGTTTTCAAGTAAATATGAAATAGCCGAAATTGTTACATTCATTAAATTCCATCATACTAGCCACAAAGTGGGTAATACAATCAAAACCGAGGGCACTTATTGGATTTTGGATTCCATACAATGGCTGGGCTACTGGGGTACCGCTCGTCACAGTACCTGGCCTAGATCAGCGTACCGAGGAGTACGCCCGCTCCCCTGCAACACAAGGCCGGAACCATTCCTTACTGAACAGTTCCAAATAAAATCACCCCACGGTTGCGATCATTCAACCGCATCACTAAGCCGAAACAAAAGGGACATCTAGACAGGGATGACCTTACTCCCCAATGGGAGCTACCCACGGAGCCTTGCTGCACCTCCCCTGTTTTAGCCATTCCCGGTTGATGAGGCTTGAGGTCACGATTACCTTTATCAGATCTCATCACTTAGAATGCTCATCGTCCACCTGACGATGTTCTGAAAGCATTCAATCCATACAAGTTCGTTCCGGGTTCGAACGAAACCGAAGGCATTATCTCGTTACATTCATTTTGGAATCACCCTCAGAGTTAACGACAATAACCCTTGCACTCTGAATCTTCATCTTCATTAACGACCTATCGTTAATTTGGATCGATGTGGTTTTCGGACTTCCAAATATGGAAAACCCGATCCCGGTCTCATCAAATCCAAAACGTGTCTTTTAAGGCCAAGTTGTTTTAAAGTTAAAACAATTTAATTCAATATTATCTATATACCACAGATAGATTAATCACAATATAACAATAGATAATCACATCATCAGAAAATCCATATCATCATCTCAACAGATAATCAATATTATCATACTTTAAAACAAACATCCATATAACAATAGATATCACTCATCTCATATCTGATATCACAATAAATCAAGGAAATCAATATCATTCATCATAAACAACGATTAATAATCACACCATTTATAATTAATTTAAAATGAATTAAATTAATTACAAACCTCTAATTAATTTAAAGTTAATTAAATTAATTACTTCATCAATATTAACCTTGCTTACTTAACCATTAATTAATTACAAGTCAATTAATTAATCATTTCCTACTTCCATCTTAATTAATCATTCTTGATTAACTACCTTTTATATTTAAGTAATTATTAATTATCTTATACCAAATATAGAAGTAACCTTTTAAATTACTAAAATTTATTACATTACTTCTTAATTAATTACATTAATGAATTCCTTCATTTATTAATTATTTCAAAATAAATCCATTTTAAATTACATCATTAATTATAAAAATTAATGATCTCTAATTAAATTTATTACATTTAGTAATTTATCTTCAATCAAACCAAACTGTTAATCACCTTGATTAACTCCATTTAGTAATTAACTACCCTTAATTACTTCAATAAATAATTTAATTACTCCATAATTAATTACTCTCTAATTAATCCCTTGATTAATTCATACAAAGTAATTATACCCAAACTACTTTCATTTTTAAAATCATTCATAATTAATTACTTCCTTAAGTAATTATACTTATCACATCATCAATTGGTTATTTAAATTAATTAAACCAAATTAATTAACTTAAACAATTCATATTAAACTTAATAAATTATAATAAGAAATTAATTTCTTAATTGCCTTCATAAGTAATTATACTTAAATAATTTACAACTGTTTATCTTAAACAAATAAATCTAATTAACTATCAAAATAATCATATTAATCCATTATTTTATAATACTAGTTAATAGCCTTCGTTAATCATTAACCCTTCTCAAATTTACTTTTCTAAAGTAATTAAATTAAGATTTATTATTTATTACAATTAAATTTCATCTTTAATAACTCATTAATACATCCATAATTATTTAATTAATTAAGTATTTAATATAACTTAATTAATTATTGCTTACTTTATTAAATTAATAATCCAACATTTAAATTCAAATCTTATTTAATTAATGATTCTTAATTATCTATTTATTACCAATTAATTATCTCAACCCTTAATTAACTAATTTAAATTTTAATTACTAAATTAATTAATCCCATCATTAATTAATCCAATTAGTTAATTATTTATTTTAATTAACTTAATAATTACAAATCTTTAAATCTACATTTATTTAAAAAGGTAAAGCATTTTCTTATTAATAATCATATTCTCATTTAAAATTTTAGATTCAAAATAAATGTAAATTTTAACTTAGCAAAATTAACACTCTTTAAAATATACTTAAACATTTTATTTTATAAAGCTTATATTCATTTAAAACGAGGAGTCAAAAGTAAATTTGAATCGATCTAAAATTCTAGATTTAAACTTTGTTATTTAAAACTCTGTTTTTAAATTTTATAACTTAAAACTGAAAACTGCCAGGCAAAAACTGGCAACCACAAACAAATCCGAGGCTACCCAAATTTCTACGAGTCGGAACCCCATCTGCTTCGAGAAAACCATCAAAAAAAACTCAAGCTTTCCCTGTCAAAACCCTACAGCTAAACGAAGTAACTTACCCCACTACCTACTTCGAGCAGACATGAAAAAAACTTCGGCCACTTCTTCAATCGACTCGAGAAACTCGAGTGCCATTCCTGCTACCAGAATTCACGTACACTAGAAAATCACTGTGCACATGCACCACAAATTTGATCGTCTCCGATCGACTACGACGACGTCCCCACGTCATCGATCATCCCCAGTCACCACCACTATCTCCAGATTCCCTATTCCAACTCGAATTCGAAAATCGACTATCACCTAAACCTGGAAACCTAACACAACACCATATCAACCTGTCAATTCCCTCGTCCTCGCCGCCTCGACCACCGGAGGTCATGAAATTTTGGCCACGGCTTCTCCAACCACCTCGCTACCATCCTCCTGAGTGTAGTCACACTCGATCCACTACCGTGAACGAATGAATCGAAGCAAGCTCCCTCGTCAATACTAGGGTTAAAAACTTTGAACTCTAACCATTGCCGCCACCGTTGCCATGGCCACCTACGACCAATTTTCCAGTCACCCCCATAGGCTCCTCCACCACCTCACACAACCTCGACCACCCTCGACCTCGAGATCACCGGAAACTGCTCGAAACAAATTTTCTAGACAAACCCAATTATCTCATTCAATCTTACATTAAAAACTGTGATCTTGATTTAAAAATCCCATCTTTTATATACGATTACAATTATACAATTATGTCAACAAATTACAAGTTTTGATTTTCGACATTTTCAAGTTGCTCTGTGTTTTCATTTTTCAGACAAAGTTTTCTAGCTATTATTCTTGCAAATGTTTTTAAAACTTGGTTTAGCTTTAAACAACAACTTTGTTTAAAACACTTAAGTCTAAAGGAAATTTAAATGAGAAGGATTTAAGGTTGAAACAAGTTTAAATCTCTGTAGTTTTTGAACAGAGATGAACGCTGTAAAAGCTAAACATTCTCACATGTTTTAAAAGTCTTTAAAACCAACATACAACCACATCTTCAAACATACATCATAGGTTTACTTAGGCCATAAGTCATATACATCAAACAAGATGATGTCATATGTTACAGTTTAAAACAGAAGGTCGAAAACTGAGGTCTGAGATGTTGGAATTCAATATATATGCACACTTATATAGATTTACAACATTGCACATACATACATACATATAAACAAACATCATCATAGAACTCATATACAGCAGGAGATTAGCTACTTAAGTTTTAATTGAAAAATGTTTACTCACCATTTTACTTGCAGAGAACAAAGCAGAGCACAGAACGGGTTTTGATTCATTCCAGGCTTTGAATATCGGAAGTGTTTTTGTTGATGAAAATCTTTGCATGCTTACCAACTTATGTTGATTTAAAATGTTGAACAGATCTGACTTGCAGTTGAACTTTATTTGAATAGCAGGTTGAAGTTGCAGTTTTTATTGTTGTTTTGATCTTAGAAACTTGAACTGGCTTTAGAATTTAAACATAAATTTGTCTAGAACCTTGTTATAATGAAGATGTTTTCATTTTTGATTGTGAACTGACATGCTTTTGTTTTCTTCTTTTCCAGGTTTGTATTTGTTTAAATTTTTCTCTGTTTAAAAACTGGAATTGCAACACTCTCGTATACGAAATAAAAAATGAGGTTGGTTGATAAATAAACAAGTATACAAATTTGTTTATTGTTTAAGTACAAAATTTTTAAAGATTTTTTTTCACTTCTTTGGTGGCTGAAAATAGATTTCAAACAGGCTTTGTTTGCTAAGGTGGAAAATAACATTAAATGCTAATGTACTTTTGTACATAGATATTTTTATACACTTGCTTCTCCTACAATCCAAATTCATATGTACTTACAAGTTTTATATATGCTTATTGTTTGTTTGACTAAAAGCTAAGCATACTTACCCATTTCGTATGCATTGAAATGTTTTTGCCTGCAACACATATATATTTACTATAGATTATATAATATTTAACTTAAGTGTTACTTTCAAATTGATATGGTTATGGTTAGCTTGTTATTAATTTCTAGTTTCTAACATAAGTGTATTATATTTTTACTTTGTTTATTTGTAAGATGCTTGTATTCTTTTACTTGCCTACAAAACAAATCTTATAGCTACATATATACAAAGCTATAGTGTATAAAATATTTACTAAAGTTTTTAGTTCAAAACTTTGTTATGGTTATGTTATCTTGTTATTAATTTTAAAACTTAGTATTCAATTCTACTCTTAACATAAGTGCTATTTATTTTTATTTTAAAACATAGACTAACAAATAAAATGACCTATTATTATTTATTTTATACTTACTTTAAATACTTATAAAATATATTTTATTATCTATATATATATTAATATATGTATCATTCTAGAGATTTATATAAATTCAAAAACCATAATTCCTTTTTAATATATATATATATATTACAATTTTTATTATAATAAAAATCTACTTACATATACATTAGATTATAAATAAAGCTTATTATTACATTAAAATAAATCTATAAAAGAAATTATTACTTCACTTCTTATTTTTATCAAGCTATACTACAAAACAATCCTTTGTTTAATTTAAATCTAAGCTAAAATCATTTAAACAATTTTAACTTAAATCTTAAGTATATTAAAGCTATATGGTTATTTATTAAATATTGAATTAAAACAAATTTCCAAATTACCAAAAAGATTAGAGTTTAAAAACATATCCTTATTTATAAAAAATTAAAAACAAATCTTAACTATTTACACTATATACAGATATATGAAAATTAATAGAAAACAATTTATCAACTATTAAAAGATAATTTATCCGTTAAATATTCATTTAAAAGAAAATTATCAAGTCAATTCATATCTTATTTAACAATTTTCATCATATCAATTTTATATTTAATAAAGATTATTAAATTGATATTGTTCGAAATTTCCGGGATATCACACTTTCTTTCAAATACAATTCAAAAATCAACCTTTTTAAGTTAAAAAAAATTTCAAAATTTCCAAAAAATTTCTGACACCTTAAATTTCCGAAATTTTTTGGCAGAGTCTCCCTTGTACGAAGAGCCTTTGAAATATGACAAATATGATAAAAAAATATATACATCGACCCACACGTTCGAAAACACAATATATATAGCAATATTTATTTCATTTTTGTATTTAATCCGAAAGCGTATCTTTATATTAGCGTTATTAAGAGAGCGAGCTTACTTTATATGAAATTTCGCAACCCAAATCTAGCCCAATAGCCTCCTTGTAACTGTACTTACTTAATTTAAACTCGTAAGTAACAAAACATGAAAATTTAATAACATTTCATTTACTTAACTAGCGCAAACACATAGATTTCATAACCAAACATGTTATACCATGAATTTATCAATAATCACATGGTTCCAACATTCGATTATTTATTTCAATCGATTTATATATCATTTCATTAAATTCGAATGATTCACAACCAAATTTACTTGCATTCAATCCATATCTATACACAATATATTCATACCCATTATAAATTGGTTCTAAACCAATTTATTCACTTTCCATTGATTCACTGAAATTTATTTACTCCCATTTATGTCAAATGACACATTTTTCCATGTTATTTGCTGATTTTTGTTAATAAAATAACCACTTTAGCTTATAAACCATTTAAATTGATTCTAAATCAATTTATCAACTTCTATTAATTCACATTACATTTATTCACAAAAAACTAATTCGTTCAATTTAATATTCAACAATAAATTTTATTTGCACACCATTTCATATTCACATCCAATACATTCATATTCATTTCAAATAATATCCCAAAGCCATATTCAATTTATTTACACATAAATTTAATTTATTATAACTTTAAGTCAGCACCATTTCAATCCATTTCTATTTTATTCGACAACATTCCAAAATATATTTAGTTCAATTTGATATAATTCCAATTCCAATTCATTTTTTTATTCAACTTAAGTTAAATTTCAATCCATACGAACTATTTTAACTCACTTAAGTTAAAATTTAATTTCAAATTTCAAAATTTACACTTTCCTTACTTAGCTTTCTAAATTTCAAATCCAATTTCATTTAACACATCCAGTATTCACTTTAATTAACTCCACTTGAGTTAAGTTTATTTTGAAAATCATTTTATCACAATAATTTCTTAAGCCTTATTATAAACATTTTATACCATTTCTTAAGTTTATATACAACTTTAAACTTAATTCATATTCAATTTAATCGTTCAATATTTCCAATCCAAATTCAATTCATTAATTAATTAGTCTAATTAGTTAACTTCCAATTTACTTGAGTCAAATTTCCATTCAAATATTTATATTAACTTAAGTAAATTTGTTATCATATAAACACTTCGACTATATACTTAAATTCAATTTTGTTGTAATCAATTTCCATTCAATTAAACTTTTCTTAAGTCTAATTCTTCTTTTCAAGATTAAATCTCCAATAGGATTTCATTTTGTCGATGCTTACTTGAGTATATTCACATTTAACATTTTTAACCTAATATTTACATCACTTTATATCGTAAGTATACATTTATTCCATTTAAAATTTATAACCTATAGTTATATAGTCACTTTACAATTCAGGTTTATATATTCAATTCAATTTTTCATTTAACTTATCTCAAGTTAAAGTCAAACCCATACAATTTTCCTTTTAAAAATTCCATTTATTTAACTTGCATAAGTTAAATTTTTAATTTCATATTGAAATTCACAATTCCAGGTTATAAGTTCAAATATTTGTTTTCACGATTTTCATAAAACATTCAAATGAATATTCTAGAATTCAAACACCCTGTTTCATTTCAAATCATTTGAAATCATAGATACATACATACATATATATATATATATATATATATCCTTATACCAAATCCTACTTTTTAAGTTTAAACCGAACCTGGTTTTTATCCAAAACAAATTTCCTTCGGAAATTCCAAAAAAATCTTTGTTTCCAAACAAAAATCCTTGTACCAAATTACTATGGTAGCAATCCATCACTTAGAAACTCAAAAATGAACACCGATGATGTCGCTGTTATCATCAGAATTATTTTTCAGCGACTGAAGTGAGTTTAGTGCTTCCCTTCTTTCAACATCCATTTAAAACACTTCCATTCAAAAATATTCCAAAAATAATATCACCATTATTCTTTTCAAACACTTTGGAAAACATTTCTTAAATCTCCGAGATTTGAAAATTCCCAAATACTTAGTCCAAATCTCTTTTAAAACATTTCTCAAAGTTTCTGGGATTTAAATTTCAAATTTTGGCTTGAATCCATTTTAAGTTGAACTCATTTGTATAATTCATTCTTATACAATCCCTATTTGGTTATATATAACCATTTCAAATTTTATAATTTGGTTTGGATTATAATAACACACTAATATACTATAATAATTTCTAGAAAATTATTTTCTTCATATCAAAATATAGTTGGGTATTTCATTTACCCATTTCAAAACAATACTGTGTCGGTTTACCTAGTTCAAGTGTTTAAAAATTCCTATCGATTTAGTGGCGTCCCACTATTCGACCAGAATTCGTAAACCACTCAACTTATAAGTCAACACAATATAAAACAATTTATATTCACTAACAAATATGCGCTCCTATCTATTAATACACTCGAAATCATTCTAGGGTACTTCTACCGTATCTCTAATGAGTAATCCACACCAAAGCCAAGGATCTCGCTTAACCTTCAGCTCTGATACAACATGTAGTGACCGCCGTTCCATGCCCTTCGAGTTGTCAATAAACCACACTTGTCCAACCCAAATTGTACAAAAGCGCGAATAACTAAGAGAAAGAAGAGGATAAAAGAAGAAATAGAACAACAATACATAGAATCTCACAATCGCAGTGGAACAATATATAATATATAAATACAGATCTTTATACAAAAGAACTATAACTTTTTTATACATATCATCATCAGAGTACAACAATCAACAAATCAATTCTAGACAGTTATTATAACTTGTCCTCACCAATGGTGACATACAGTCTACACACAAAGCGGAATATAATCAAATACATGATATACGCTTGAAATCCTTCAGATCGTCTTCTAAGCTCCATAGCATTCTAACCTGAATCTATAATACTCGGTCTGACCCGAGCATTATAATAAAATAACACCCGAGTCGGTCTAAAAAAGTAGCATGAGAAAACACACTCAATTTGAATTATTACCGTTATTAAAATCCTTTGAAAAACAAAGGTATCTTGTAAGAGCACGCCACACATAAACACTAGGGGTATTTACCTTACGATAACCAAAAACATTTTATATCGAAATCCTCTGATATTATAATAGTGTCTATAGAAAATAAATTAGAAAATAGCTAAAATGCTTGCATCTCACGTTTCAGCATAGTTGAGCACAATCAAAACCGTACAAGCTCGTAGTGGATGTTGGATTCCATACAATGACTAGGCTACTAGGGTATCGCCCGCCACAGTACACCTCTAGAAAAATGTACCGAGATCGTACCTAACGATCCTTGCCAACATAGGACTGGCCTACCCCTTGCTGGATAGTACCGAATATGTTATCACCCCGGTTGTTCCCACCCTAATCGAGCGCTCTCTTTTTCATGCACAACCATATCCATAAGTATAATATAATATATTCGAGGGTATCTAGAAAAGTGGTAACATACCCTACTTGGGTGCGACCCACTTAGCCCTGCTGCATCTCCCATATTTTAGTCATTCCCGGTTGATGAGGCTTGAGGCTACGTTTTACCTTTAGAATAGCATTCACACTTGGAATGCTAACACTGCCTTCCAGGCAACAATACAACGATAGCATTCATACATACAAGTTGTTCTTGGTCTGAACAAACCAAATCTCCAAGACCACCGTCTTCATTATCTTTACGATATCACAATTCGTAACGCACAAATCGGATCAAAGTGGTTTTCGGATAATTAAGTCTGATCCCAGTCTCTTCGAAATGATTAATGAATTCGGGAAAATTTGATAGTCGGTTATTTAACTATCAAATAACATCCATAAGCAGTCACCAGGCCTTATTTTATAAATCTTTCAAAACATTTATTTCATTATATCTTTACAAAAATATATATTCAATCTCTTTCAATATTTCAGTATTTGAAAAGCATTTCGAATACGTATATCCCTAACAGGATACTTCAAACCATATCTTACTTCAGCGCTTAGTAAAATATTTCCAAATTCGATTTATAATCCATTAGTTAGAAAAATAACTCGATATAAATATTTCGTCGCTAAATATTTCCAAAAATCTTTCATTTCAACACTTAGGAAAATATTATAAGTCCATTTTCCGAAATCATTTCTAATATCAATACTTAGGAATTATTTCGTATTTATCTCCTACATTTTTGAAATTTATATTAATTCCTTTCACAATTTCCAAAATCGATTATACTACTTATAATCTCATCTATCCATTTATAACTTCTTTATGTATTCAGATTTCAAATCTCGAAGTTCTTGTTTTTTAACATTTTGGAAAATTCCTTAAACTTCTAGAATCTCATTATAAGATTTTCTCTTATAAAATCACATCTGTTTAATAAACCCCATTTACAAATCTCAAGAGAATTTATAAATAAGTTCCAAACATTCCAAATCTCTCTCTCTATATATATAATAAGTATTATTCATTAATAATATTTTATTTTTAAAACAAGTTTAAGTAACTATTTAAAATATCAAAACATTTTTAATAAAACATCAATAACTCATTTCCAACTCATTTTTTAATAAAACTAATCGATTTACAAAGCTGGTTATAAAAATTAGAATTTTATTTTAATTAATATTAAATATTTGAAAAAATATCCACTTTCCGAATTATTTCAATATTAAAAACAGCTTTAATTTACATAGTTTGAATAAATAAAATTTTCCTTTTAAAACAAACTTACCTTCTCGATAAAAATATATTTTTAAAATCCCAATAACCAATTTCACTTCATAAATCCCTCTCGATTCATAACTTATTTCATTTCGATTCTCTAACCATTCTCACATTTCAAAAATAGAATCCACTATTTTTCCCAAAACCAATTTCTATATCTCAATATAAATTCACATTGTGAATTTATGTTCCAATTTATCAACTAATATCATTCTCCCTTATTTATAAACATCGTTTATAAATTTATAAACTCATATGAGTTTTAAAAATAATCTTACTTACAAAGTTCCAATTTATAAATCCACTTCTTTATAAATTCCATTTATTTTTCTCAAATCTATTTTAAATATCATTTTTAACTACTTTTCCATTTTTTCAGAAATATCATTTTAAAATCCATTGTTAAAATTCCCTTATATAAATCATTTTAAAACGTATATTAAAAATATTTTTCAAATAGTTAAGTACTAACCAAAAAAATGAAATTATTATTTTATCCAACTCGATTTCCTTTAAAATAATCCAAACTCTAATATAAATATTTTTATATCCAAATTCTCCTTTTAATTCCTTCAAATTCAAAAATAATATTTTATGGTATTTAAAATACCAAAATTAAGGCCATTACCACTATAGCATCCAATAATCAAATCACACAACAATCCATAACAGATTTATTAAATCACATCATATATCATTATATATGAGAACAATCAATATATTTTTGAGGAATCCAGTTGGATCCCTCCAACCTGTTTCCCTGCATCCACAGATGTTAGATAACATAAAATACCAATCCTGCTTCGAGGCGGAATATCGCTGTAATATAGGGTCATCTGCTGTTATGCGGGGCGCATAATGCCTCATACGCTCCAATAGGCGTGAATATATCCAACCACTTATATATATACTACTATATATATATATATAATATTACATCCAACTGATAATAATAATTATCAATTCAATCAATCAATAAATGATTTTTTAACATTTTAAATTAAACTAGCAATCCAAATGAGTGAGATTTACTGACCTTGATTTAAATTGCAACCCGTCTCAATTTTAAATTAAATTAAATACGTTCAATTTAATCTAAAATTTCAGTTGACTCCGAGAATTCCCAAATAAATTTTGTTGCATAGCACTCGTCGATACGAATCCGTTGCCCTTGTTTAGTCCAATTCTGATATAGTATGGAAAAGTTATTAATTAAGTTATCAACTAAATTAACCAAACAATTTTGATTTTATCCTTATTACACAAATCGGTTCTTATTATACAATAAACTAAGTGAAAATTAGAACATAGGGTGTAACAACCCGTACATTTTGACCATTTAAATTGACAATAATCGACACATGTTAAATTAAATAATACAAAACATGAATCATTATGGGATTATAAATACATAAATGTAAATAAGAATCAATACAACATCACAAACACAGAACAACCACAGAATAATGCAGCGGAAAATACATCGTCATAATAGCAGTTCATGAAGCTACTACAGGAAATACAACAATGTCTCAACATGACGTGACTGAGAGGAAAAACATAAATGTCCAACAGACTAGTACATCTACTAGAATGGAAATAATAGATAAAGATAAATGCAAAGTCTTCAGCATCTTCAACCAACCTTGATCAGCAACTTGATAGCTTCAGACTGACCCGAGCATATACAAAAAAAAGGAAACACTCGAGTCAGGACTCAAACTCTTATACAAGATAATCAAGTGCAAGGAATAAAGTACATAACTCAAGATGAATAAAATAAACATCTCTAAGGATCCGATAAATTATCCATATATACAATAGCATACGATATGTAGATAATGTCTAATCAATAAAGTACGATATTTAAAATAGTGTTAAGGCGTTACCATAATCCCCCTTAACACATTTTTATAATGTCATAGTCTATACAGCACCGTAAACCCCACCGTAAACTAGTGGTTATCAGAGGGTACCCCATAGGTATAACACAAAACAAATCGTAGTGGTCGCGAATAGGATAATCAGTATGACAAGGTACATGGGGCGATACCAACTAGGATATTAGTAGTTGCGTGATCCGGACTGATGTTGAGCATAGCAGCTACTACCTCAACACCACGAAACAACACTCCCAAATCAAAGGGTGCACCCAAATCGAATCACAAAAGTAATAGATATGGTATCGAAGAAGTGTTTTCGCTAGAGGTGGCGAACCTCAATGGCCCGGCGCGGCTTCTGTTTTAGTCATGTCAAGGGTCATCCAATATCGTTCTCTTTCTTCAGTCAACGCATTCACCAAACCAACCACTTCATTCTGGACCAACACTCCGTGTATAATAGTTATTAAAGTGTTTTTCGGTATCGACAGAGAGTATGTCCATATCCGATCCCGGTCTCTTTAATAACTACGTATTCATTACCCGATGGTCGTTTAAGTTAAAGTTTAAACAAATCAAAGTCCAAAAGTCAAGTTGCAAATTTGACTTTCAAAATTTGACATTTCATGATCTAATTTATTTCAGATATTTAAAATCATATTTCCAAATGAAATTTTAGTTCAAACATTTGAGTTAACAATATAATTAAGTATTCAAGTTCAATTTATAAATTTCACTTATTAAATTTAGTTAATAATCAATGGATTCAATTTAATGGTCAATTTAGTTCAAATCATTAAATCAAATTATATTCGTTTCAATTCATATTTACATTCATCGTTACATTTAAATATAATCATAAATTCGATTAAATCAATTTCATTAACTAAATTCCTTTTTATCAAAAATAAGCTTCATTTGATTTATTTACCAAATTCAATTAAATTTCTATTTAAAGAAATCCAATTTCATTTATTTAGTTCCATGATTTACATATCACAAATAAGTTTATTTCTGAGTTACAAATCAACTCAATCCATATTCAGTTTACAATGTCCTGATTTAATTAATTCATTAAATTTAAAATCATTTTTAAATTTAAATTATCACTAAATTAAATCCATAAAACTTTAGTTAGTTTTGTATTCCTCTTAAGTCAAATTTTACTTAATCTCAAATTAAATTTATAACAAGTTCAAAATCTATTTAATTAAAACCGAGTTTTAAATCTTAATCTAACAAATCTAATAAAATTTTAAATTATTAAATTCGAAATTTTACCTGTTTCTAAATCTCATTTCAATTATTCAGCTTACTTAACTTTAAATTTTCCTAAATCAAATTACAAATTTCTCAAATTAAATTTGTCAATTTATTTTATTCAATTAAACAGATTTATTAATCCGTTTCAATTAAATCCATTAATTTATTTCAATTGAATCCATTAATTTATTTCAATTAAATCCATTAAGTTCGTTACTTAATTTCAAAACAAATTTTCAAGTTCATTCCTTAATTTCAAATAGATTTCAATTTCAAAATGATTTTGTTGACCAATCAGGTTTCTTATTTTAATTATCTATCCTAGGCCAAGTTGTTTAATTGGGTATTTATCATTTCAACCCAATATCATTCAATATAAAAACAAAGCATAGCAAAGGGAACTTGCAGTGTGATAACTGGGATGGTGTCAAAGTAAATAAACAAGCAATAGCAACCATACATAATAATTCAACAATTTATTTAAATAATCCCGAAATAATCGTATAAATTTACATTTGTTATTTATGTAAATTAATATGATTATTCCTAGAATCCACACTATCATTTCATGCAGATTAAAGATTATTACATTATGGTTTTCACTTGGTGTCTATTATCAAATTTCTACATCAATCATGCATTCAATGGTTCAAAGTGTAGTTAACACTATTTCTGCATGTCGATTTATTTAACATTTATAGGGATCAAGTTTAACAAATCAATATTCAACATATGAAGGGGTCAAGTTCAATATATATAATCCATTTAAATTGCTAACTATCCTATATCAAATTCAATTTCATATTTAATTATCACTTATATTAACAACCAAATTCAACATCACATAACAATTTTAGTGTCACAACCATTTACCATAAACTAACATCAAATCACAATTTAACACGTTAAATCTAATTAAACAATACATGGCGTCAATTCAGCAATTTTAAATTCTAACAGTATTCAATTTTAACTTGTATAGCAATTAACAGTTTATGTGAACAATTTTAACATCAATCATTTTAGCATCCAAATTAATATTAACAACATCTATCACTTGGTTATCATAGCATAATAGATTGAATCGTGAATGAAATATTCACCTTGCGTGGTTAGAGATTTAACGACGAAGCACGAAGACGAATAGATAAGAGACACTAACAAGCACGATACAAAAGCGAACACAAACAAAGCAAAGAAACTAGATAGATCCGACAAGCTGAATGGAAGCCTAAGTCTCTGAAGCAGTAGCTGGAACAAAACACAGTAAAACACTGCATGTAAGCAACCGGAATTTTCAAAGTTATATACTGCTATATAATATACAGTTTCATATATATATATATATATATATAAACGGAAATGCAATGAAGTACGGTTGCGGCCAAAGCGAGGCACAGTAGTGACGGCGGAGCGGGAACGTCGCGGCGGTCGGAGTGTAAGGCGGCTGGTCGCTGGCGGGTTGGGTGAGTCACTGGCGGGATCGGGTGGGGTCTGGTGGTTGGGCTGGGCAGTGGGGCAGAGGCGGATAGTGGGTAGGGGCTTGGAGGCAGACAGTGGGTAGGGCAGTAGGCGGAGGCGGACTGGGTAGTGCAGTCGGTTGAGGCAGACTGGGTAGTGGGGCGGAGGCGGACTAGGTAGGGGCGGAGGCGGACTAAGTAAGGCAGTGGGCGGAGGGCTGGCGGTGGATGGTGGTAGTGGGACGCGGAGGCTGGGCGGCGGATGGTGGTAGTGGGGACGCGGCGGTCGGTAGCAGAGGGGACGGAGGCGGTCGATGGGGCAGTGGGCCGTGAGGTGTGGAGTTTCATTTTTCTGGGGGAAAAGACAATAAATGAAAGAGAATAGAGGAGGAAGAGAAGTTACGTACCAAAGAAGTAGAAGGTGAGCAAACGAAAAGCTGAAGGCATAGTGTACCAGATATATACAGAGATGTCTAGAATCCAAGGGTCTCAATATTAATTTTCTTGGTAAACGCTGTGGCTATTGGGTTTTCAAAACTGAATGGTCAAAGGACTCCTAGAATTCTGAACAGGGTAGAAAATTGGGTACCGGTTTGTGCTGCGTAACAGACTAGTTTGTAATCCGTTAAACAATCATAATTTGCAACGCCGAACTCCGATTGACACAAATAAATATACCGTTTTTATCAGCACGACGAGGCGAACATAATGGTATATAGATATCAGTGGTACGATTGAATTATAAAAATTCGAATTTTCTACTACGGAAAAATGCAGCAAAAACGCAGAAAAATAAGATCGACGGAGCTAAGAAGTCCGAATTTTGAAAAATGAAAAATGACATCTTAGTTAGAAGATGAATTGGAATTTTTCTATGTAAAAATATTCAGGTTTGGAAAACATTTTATTATCATCAATTTTAACTGATATAAATTGGAATAAAATTACGCTAGAAATTAAATTTCCAAATTTTCTGATGAAAATTTACCAGTTGCTATGATTAATTAGACGCATTCCAAATATCAAATTTGAACTGCAATGGAAGTTGTTTGTAGAAATTCGAATTTCTACACTCGATAAATGATTTTAAAATTTTTAAACTGGGTCGGAATTTCAAGGTCGTTACATTCTCCCCCACTCAAAACTTTTCATCCTCGAAATGGAACAAGGTAAAGAGTGGAAGAAGAGATAGAAGAGATACGATGGATATAAAATAGATTATCGAAAAAATATAGAATATAGAATAGAGTTTACCTTCCATAAACAATTCTGGATTAGAATCCCGAATACTATCTTCGGTTTCCCAAGTGCAATCACGATCATCGAGACTCCATTGGACTTTGACTAGACTAACAGATTTCCTTCTAAGCTGCTTCGTATCTCGATCGACTATACGAAGTGGTCTCTTTTCGATAGTGAAATCTGGCTCAATATCTACTTCATCTAGCTGAGCAATGGGAATGGTCATGGATGGATCACGCACGACTTTCCGAAGATGTGAAACATGGAATACGTTGTGCATGCCCTCAAATTTTTCTAGTAATGCGACTCTATAAGCTAGTGTACCAATTCTCTCGGTGATAGTGAATGGCCCAACAAATCTAGGAGCAAGCTTCCCTCTTCGACCAAATCGAATAACATTCTTCAAAGGTGATACCCTCAGAAATACCACATCCCCAACCTGGAATTCCAAATCTCTTCTACGCCTATCTGCATAGCTCTTCTGCCTATCCTGTGCGGTCTTCATCTTCCTTCTGATCTCATTAACCTTCTCTGATGCCTCCATAATCATATATGGGCCAAGAACTAATCGATCACCAGGCTCAATCCAATAAGCTGGCGATTTGCATGGCCGTCCATACAAAGCTTCGAACGGTGCCATATCGATACTTGCCTGATTATAAAGACGGTTAAATTTCAATTCAAATTTGCTTGTTCAAATTGAAATTTTTGATTTACCTGATAACTGTTATTATAAGTGAATTCAACCAAATGGAGATGGTCTTCCCAAGGTCCACCGAAATCAATAATGCAAGCTCGGAGCAGATCCTCCAAAATCTGATTCACCCTCTCAGTTTGGCCATCTGTCTAAGGATGATAAGCTGTGCTCAGATTCAGTTTAGTGCACAAGACGTCCCGGAATGCCTTCCAAAATTTACTAGTGAATATAGGATCTCAATCACATACAACACTAGACGAAACTCCATGAAGTCTAACAATCTATCTCATATAAATCCCGACCAGACTCGAAGCACTACGAGTGGTCTTTACAGGAATAAAGTGAGTAGATTTGGTCAACCTATCAACAATCACCCATATACTCTTGTTACCTTTTCTGGTCCTCGGTAATCCATCGATGAATTCCATAGAAATCTGATCCCATTTCCAGCACGGAATCTCTAGGTGTTGAAGTAAACCGGCAGTCCTCTGGTGATCAGCCTTGACTTGCTGGCAAGTGGTGCATCTATTGACATATATAGAAATATCTCTCTTCATCCCACGCCACCAATATAAACGCTTCATATTACAATACATCTTAGTGACACCAGGATAAAATGAAAGTGATGACTGATGGTTCTCTCTAAGCACTTCTTGTCTCAATCCATCGACATTAGGAACACAAATACGATTGTCGATCCTCATAACTCCATTACTATCTACTTGTGCTCCCATTTTACTGTCAGCATTTCCAACTCTACCAAGAACTAACTCCTTCATACGATAGAGAAAAGTGTCCTCATATTGTTTAGCTTTGATGCGATCCATAAGAGATGGAGAGATAACAAGCTGAAACAACATGCCTTCAATAAGATTACAACACGACAATGCTCTTCTGCGGCTCAAAGCGTCTACTATGACATTTGCTTTTCCCGGAGTATAAGTGATGTCCAGATCATATGCAGCTAAGAATTCGAGCCATCGGACTTATCTCTGGTTCAAATCTTTCTAAGAAAAGATATACCTCAAGGACTTATGATCAGTGAATAATTCGAATTTGGTTCCGAAAAGATGATGCCTCCATAGTTTCAAAGCAAATACAACTGCAAGAAGCTCAAGATCATGGGTGGCATAGTTTACTTCATGGGTCTTCAACTGCCGACCCGCATATGCAATAACCATTCCATTTTGCATAAGGACAGCGCCTAAACCTTCTCGGCAAGCATCTATATAGACGGTTAATCCTTCACTTCCCTCAATTACCGCAAGAACAGGGGCTCAAGTTAACTTGCGCTTCAACTCATTAAAAGCTGCTTCGTACTTCTCACTCCAAATAAACTTAACATCCTTCTGAGTTAAAACAGTAAGTGGGGCAGAAATCTGGGCAAAGTGCTTAATAAATCTGCGATAATAACCGACTAAGCCCAAAAATCTACAAATATCTGTAGGAGTTTTAGGAGTTTCCCAATCATTGATTACGGCGATCTTAGCTGGATCGACCGAAATCCCATTTTCTGAAACAATATGGCCAAGGAATCTCACTTCGTCTCGCCAGAAATGGCATTTAGAGAACTTGACTTTAAGCTGATGGTTTCGGAGAGTTTCCAGAACATAACGGAGATGTGTTTCATGCTCTTTATCGTCTTTGGAGAAGACGAGAATATCATCAATGAATACAAGAACAAACTTGTTAAGGACATCACGAAAGACTCGATTCATCAAGTCGACGAAATAAGCAGGTGCGTTGGTCAAACCGAATGGCATAACCAACCATTCATAGAATCCATTCTCGGTACGAAAAGTTGTCTTGTGGATACAATCTTCTACTACTTTGATTTGGTGGAACCCAGTGGCTAGATCAAGTTGTGAGAAGACTTTAGCTCCATGGAGCTGATCGAATAAATCGTTGATGCGAGGCATCAGATAGCGATTTTTGAGAGTGCGTTTGTTTAGTTCTTTGTAATCAACACACATGCGAAGAGATCCATCTGATTTGGTGACAAATACAACTGCGGTGCCCCATTCAGAACAAATTCTCCTAATCAAACCCTTAGCAAATAGATCATCAATTTGAGTTTTCAGTTCAGCTTTTTCTTTAGGAGCCATCCTTCGGTGTGGGAGAACTACGGGAGTAGCTCCAGGAATAAGATCAATGCGGAAATTGATTTCCCGTTTAGGCGGTAGAGAGTTTACCTCTCCAAATACATCGGGAAATTGCTGAACAATAGGAGTGGAGTCAAGATCATCCGGGTGAGCATCAAGAGAGAATATGAAGCTTCCGGCATATTTCATAGGTGATTTGCATTCAATGAGAAGTGGTAGACCCTTGTCACTGACTAAAGAAATAGAACGAGCTTTGCATGAAATAACAACATCGAATTTTCTTAACCAATTGGCACCTAATAAGATGTCAAACGCTTCGAAGCCAAGCACATAAAATTTCCAAGTGAATCGATATCTTCCATACATAAGTACAACCTCATTACAAATTCTACTAAGATTGGCAAGTCCTCCAATAGGGTTAGAGGCACATAAGGAAGTAGTGGTAAAAGTAGGTTCTAATTTGAGTTTACTACAAAGGTCAATAGATATGAAGCTATGGGAAGCGCCAGTGTCGAATAATACTCTAATAGGTAAATCTTGTAATGAAAAAGTACACCGTAAGGTACCTTGGTCATCCTGGGTCGGTGGTGCAGATGGTGTAGGTGTGGTGATAGCAAATACTCCAAAAGTGGTGCCACGCTTATGCATTGGGCAGTCTTTCTTGAAATGACCAGGCTGGAGGTAGACATGGCATAGATCTCTCCCAGTCGTAGAAGGTGGTGGAATAGCAGCTCCGGTAGATGGACAGCTATTAGCATAATGGCCCTTCTTATCGCATTTGAAGCAAGTGATATTAGCAAGGTCGATTGGGCTTTTCTGAGCATATCCCAATCCTGTAGTCTTTTGCCAAGCTTTCTTTTGTTGATCAAAGTTCATCTTCCTCTTTCCGGGCTGGCTAGAAGAGGGATGAGTAGGAGTGGCCTTGGCAGTAGGTCCCTTAGGCTTCGCCTTATATCTAAGAGCATAGTCAACAAGCTCTGTGAAGGTGCAGTGGATGTGGCCAGTAAGCAAGTCATAATATTCTAGTCTAGCTCCCAAAATGAATTTCTCGTTCTTCAGAAGTGGTGTATCAATCAAGCCAGTTCCGAACTTGAAGAGTTCGTTGAATTTCCTCTCATACTCAGAAAAAGTCATACTACCTTGCTTAAGATCCATGAAAGCTCTATAAAGTTGGGTTTTCCCAGCAGCTGGCATCCATTGTGCCGAGAAAGCATCCCTAATAAACAGATGGACTAGATGAATAACATTCCAAAGATTGAAAGAAGAATTTAGACTACGAAATCCAAATGAATTTATACCTAAACTGGGACCAACTGATGGTGTTCTCCTCTATACGGGAAGTGACTGATTCCCACCAATCTTGTGCGACATCCTGAAGTTGCCAAGCAGCCAGTTGACGCTTCTGAGCATCAGTAATCTCCAAACCAGAAAATATCTTCTCTAAGCTTTTAAGCCATTGCTAGACCTCGATAATGCTCTCGGATCCAGAAAACTTAATACCTCCAAGCTGTGTATACTCCTTACTAAGAGTGGTGAATTTGACTAGAGCTGGGGCGGGAGGTGCAGCCTGAGCAGGACCATTGCCTCTTCCTCCCCTATTGTTTCTTCTGGTACTCATCCTGAAATACCAATAGAGATTTAGAACCAAGGATAGAAATCATAGAACTCTAAGGAAAGTCCAATCAACGAATCAAAAGAAGTTTGAATTGAAAGGATTTGGATATTGAATCGGTTCTCCTCGTTCTAGGGTATTGCTACCCTATCTCTAATAAGTTTATATAACCCAAATTAAGGTTTTTAGGGAAACCCAAAGCTCTGATACCAACTGTAACAACCCGTATATTTTGACCATTTAAATTGACACTAATCCACACATGTCAACTTAAATAATACAAAACACAAATTATTATGGGATTATAAATACATAAATGTAAATGAGAATCAATACAACATCACAAAGACAGAACAGCCACAGAATAATGCAGTGGAAAATAAATCGTCATAATAGCAGTTCATGAAGCTACTACAGGAAATACAACAATGTCTCAACATAAAGTGACTAAGAGGAAAAACATAAATGTCCAACAGACTAGTACATCAATACTAGAATGGAAATAACAAATAAAGATAAATGCAAAGTCTTCAGCATCTTCAACCAACTTTGATCAGCAACTGGATAGCTTCAGACTGACCCGAGCATATACAAAAAAAGGAAACACTCGAGTCAGGACTCAAAATCTTATACAAAATAATCAAGTGCAAGGAAAAAAGTCCATAACTCAAGATGAATAAAATAAACATCTCTAAGGATCCGATAAATTATCCATATATACAATAGAATACGATATGTAGATAATGTCTAATCAATAAAGTACGATATTTAAAATAGTGTTAAGGCGTTACCATAATCCCGCTTAACACATTTTTATAATGTCATAGTCTATACAGCACCGTAAACCCCACCGTAAACTAGTGGTTATCAGAGGGTACCCCATAGGTATAACACAAAACAAATCGTAGTGGTCGCGAATAGGATAATCAGTATGACAAGGTACATGAGGCGATACCAACTAGGATACAAGTAGCAGCGTGATCCGGACTGATGTTGAGCATAGCAGCTACTACCTCAACACCGCGAAACAACACTCCCAAATCAAAGGGTGCTCCCAAATCGAATCACAAAAGTAATAGTTATGGTATCGAAGAAGTGTGTTCGCTAGAGGTGGCGAACCTCAATGGTCCGGCACGGCTCCTGTTTTAGTCATGTCAAGGGTTTCTTCGGTCAATGCGTTCACCAAACCATCCACTTCATTATGGACCAACACTCCGCGTATAATAGTTATTAAAGTGGTTTTCGGTATCGACAGAGAGTATGTCCATATCCGATCTCAGTCTCTTTAATAACTACGTATTCATTACCCGATGGTCGTTTAAGTTAAAGTTTAAACAAATCAAAGTCCAAAAGTCAAGTTGCAAATTTGACTTTCAAAATTTGACATTTCACGATTTAATTTATTTCAGATATTTAAAATCATATTTCCACATGAAATTTTAGTTCAAACATTTGAGTTAAGAATATAATTAAGTATTCAAGTTCAATTTAATAAGATCTAAATTTCACTTATTAAATTTAGTTAATAATCAGTGGATTCAATTTAATGGTCAATTTAGTTCAAATCATTAAATCAAATTCTATTCGTTTCAATTCATATTTACATTCATCGTTACATTTAAATATAATCATAAATTCGATTAAATCAATTTCATTAACTAAATTCCTTTTTATCAAAAAAAAGCTTCATTTGATTTATTTACCAAATTCAATTATATTTCTATTTAAAGAAATCCAATTTCATTTATTTGGTTCCATGATTTACATATCACAAATAAGTTTATGTCCGAGTTACAAATCAACTCAAACCATATTCAGTTTACAATGTCCTGATTTAATTAATTCATTAAATTTAAAATCATTTTTAAATTTAAATTATCACTAAATTAAATTCATAAAACTTTAGTTAGTTTTTTATTCCTCTTAAGTCAAATTTTGCTTAATCTCAAATTAAATTTATAACAAGTTCCAAATCTATTTAATTAAAACCAAGTTTTAAATCTTAATCTAACAAATCTAATAAAATTTTAAATTATTAAATTCTAAAATTTACTTGTTTCTAAATCTCATTTCAATTATTCAGCTTACTTAACTTTAAATTTTCCCAAATCAAATTACAAATTTCTCAAATTAAATTTGTCAATTCATTTTATTCAATTAAATAGATTTATTAATCCATTTCAATTAAATCCATTAATTTATTTTAATTGAATCCATTAATTTATTTCAATTAAATCCATTAAGTTCGTTACTTAATTTCAAAACAAATTGTCAAGTTCATTCCTTAATTTCAAATAGATTTCATTTTCAAAATGATTTTGTTGACCAATCGGGTTTCTTATTTTAATTATCTATCCTAGGCCAAGTTGTTTAATTGGGTATTTATCGCTTCAACCCAATATCATTCAATATAAAAACAAAGAATAGCAAATGGAACTTGTAGTGTGATAACTGGGATGGTGTCAAAGTAAATAAACAAGCAATAACAATCATACATAATAATTCAACAATTTATTTAAATAATCCCGAAATAATCGTATAAATTTACATTTGTTATTTATGTAAATTAATATAATTATTCCTAGAATCCACACTAAGATTTCATGCAGATTAAAGATTATTACAATATGGTTTTCACTTGGTGTCTATTATCAAATTTCTACATCAATCATACATTCAATGGTTCAAAGTGTAGTTAACACTATTTCTACATGTCGATTTATTTAACATTTATAGGGATCAAGTTTAACAAATCAATATTCAACATATGAAGGGGTCAAGTTCAACATATATAATCCATTTAAATTGCTAACTATCCTATATCAAATTCAATTTCAAATTTAATTACCACTTATATTAACAACCAAATTCAACATCACATAACAATTTTAGTATCACACCATTTACCATAAACTAACATCAAATCACAATTTAACACATTAAATCTAATTAAACAATACATGGCGTGAATTTAGCAATTTTAAATTCTAACAATATTCAATTTTAACTTGTATAGCAATTAACAGTTTATGTGAACAATTTTAACATCCAAATTAATATTAACGGCATCTATCACTTGATTATCATAGCATAATAGATTGAGCCATGAATGAAATATTCACCTTGCGTGGTTAGAGATTTGACAACGAAGCATGAAGACGAATAGATAAGAGACACTAACAAGAACGGAACGAAAGCGAACACAAACAAAGCAAAGAACTAGATAGATCCGACAAGCTGAATGGAAGCCTAAGTCTCCGAAGCAGTAGCTGGAACAAAACACAGTAAAACACTGTATATGTGACGACCGCCCATGACCCCTGCACCGAATCTAAAGATAGAGCGCTGTAAAGTGTGCCAGGCGACCATGGACGATTGTCAAGGTAAGATTAAAACAACAGAGTCTATCGTATTACTCACAGCGCATGGACAAAATACAATAGAACATATGTATAGTGAAGCTTTACAGAACAAAATGACATCATATAAAACTCCATAATAGTTGAATACAAGCATCCACATAGTCAATACATCAAGCCTCACTACATATCTCTCAGAGAATACAACACAGCGGAATATCCAGTACATATAATAAGAAGATAATATGCAACCCTCCGGCTCGTCTTCGATATCAGCATCGTGAGAAGAGAACAGCACCTGTCACCTGCTACCTAGTCTGCCCGTCCCAAAATGGACGAACAGCCCAAGGCAATAAGAATTAAAAACATAAAGCCTTGAGTCAGACAACAGTCTTAGTGAGCAGTAAATTAACTAATAACATACCAAAAGAGCATAAAGGAAAAGGAATAGGAATACAATCCTCCCATTCCAACCTCATTCTACAGTGATAGCCCCCAGACACACACTAAGCAGAAGGAAACATAGCAGAGCATACAATTTAAGGTAAAGCTACTATCACTCGAGTCAAGGGCGATGTTTTCCAAGTACCAAGGCCTAAATCAGATAAGCACCCAGAAAATACCGCTCTTGAGTCCGAATGACGATACAACCAAACATCCATGACTCTGGCTATCACTGTTATCATTGCTTCGATATCACCGTTAATTGAATGACCGGCACATTCTTTCAGCCGTCCGTCAAGGGCTAATGGAAACCCCGGTTCTAGACATAACTCCCGCACGTCGTCGCAGCCCGTGCCTAGGACTATCGAATCTGCCCAGAGTACTCGACCATCAACGGTTGGCCGTAGGGACTATCGAATCTGCCCAAACGTACTCTTGCTTAGAGCATGCTAGAACCTTCAACAACGATGCTATCCAAGCCTCCTAGTCATCCTCCTCGACGACTATTCTCATATCCATTCATTATCCTCAACCCGAATCATATCACCGAGTTATCAACATGCTTGGAATGATCCCGTCTGGATTAGACCAAGTCTTCATCACATGATTGCCTCGCTTCATTACATCCTCGCAAAGCCTCATCTCATCATCACATCATCAAATCTATGCATAAGAGCTTCATCATCCCGCTACATATGCCACGAGTAGCTTTCCCAATTCAAGAGCCTTTCCCTTAGCTTTTGAATCGTCTTTGGTCTAAATCTAATCATCAATCATCTAGTTCATAACAATCAATCAAATCAAACATTAATCCAAACAATCAAGCATTCAAATATGATCTAAGTAGACAATTATAACAATAATGGCATTTTCGTAATTAAAGAGTTGAAAGTCCAATAAGCATGAAAACATGGATTATATCTCTACAAACTTGATGAATGAACTTGCATAGTTTAACATATGATAAAATGGATGTAACATCATTATGAACAATGGATCTATATGGATCTACACATAGGATGAAGAAAATGCATGGAAATCTCTATTTTAACACTAAATCGAGCCAACAATCCGATATACTCCTTTGGATCCGTGTGAGAGATAATCACCACTCACCAAATCACCTAAACAACCTCAAATCAACACGCTTCAGATCTGGACAGCGAAGGATCAAGCTTGATCTATCACGAATCCGCTTCAAACGAAGAAATCTCTCTTGAAAAGATGAAGATCTTCAACTTTAGCTCTTGAATCTTCAACCTTGATCTTTGATTTGGATGGAAGGAAGCACTAGATTAGAGTGGAGAAAAAAAGTGAAGAAGTGTAGAAGTCGAGCTCTCAAAATGGCAGCACTTCGTCGCTTCAAAATCCGGATCCCAAAAAGTGAGAACAACCCCTCCTATTTATAGCTGAAAACTGCCCTTAAGTCGTGACTAGTCTATCTCCTAAGTCGTTTCCGACTTATGACTTAAGCCCCCACGACTCAACCACCCCCTACGACTTAACCAAGCTACGACTCATCCACTTGCACGAGTTATCACCCATGCGCGACTCATCAGCTTACGACTCATCAGAAGGTACGACTCATCAGAAGGTACGACTCATCAGAAGGTACGACTCATCAGAAGGTACGACTCAACGGTTAACTCGACTACGACTTATCAAGTATTACGACTCACGATAAAACAGCCATCTCCTAAGTCGTATACGACTTATAGCATCTTCCGACTCAACACAAAGGCTACGACTCATCAGAAGATACGACTTAACAAAGAGTTCAACCTACGACTCATCAAACAACTTAAGTACGACTCATGAGATGACTCGGATACGACTCATCGGATGACTTGGGGTACGACTCATGAGATGACTCGGATACGACTCATCACCTTAACTCGGCCACGACTCAACACAGCAGCCTACTTACGACTTAACATAGCAGCTTTGCCGATCTACCAGGATAAGACTCAACTCCTAAGTCGTCCAGGTCTTAAGTCGACCACTACCTTAACTCGTCAGCCGACTTAACACTTAACTCAAAACCTTAAGTCGTCTAAAATAACATAAGCCGGTCACTTCCTTAGGTTGTCTATCCCTTAACTCGGCAACGACTTACAACCTACGACTTAACACTTGCCGAGTTAACTTCAACCTACTAACCTAGCCCAGCTACGACTTATCTCCTTAGGTCGTCGCCGACTCACCCCTTAAGTCCTTAACTCGCCCAGACTCATCACTAACTCGTCCAGAACCCATAAGTCGGCTACGACTTAGGACTTAACCAAAAATTCTTCCCAAAATCTGAAACAACCTAAAATGTTGAAAATTCCAGATTTGAACGAACTTTTCGATCCGTAAAAATACGGGTCGTTACAGTATATGAGCAACCAGAATTTTCAAAGTTATATACTGCTATATAATATACAGTTTCATATATATATTTATATATAAATGGAAATGCAATGAAATACGATTGCGGCCAAAGCGAGGCACAGCAGTGACGGCGGAGCAAGAACGTCGCGGTGGTCGAAGTGTAAGGTGGCTGGTCGCTGGCGGGTTGGGCGAGTCACTGGCGGGTTCGGGCGGGGTCTGGTGGTTGGGCTGGGCAGTGGGGCGGAGGCGGACAGTGGGTAGGGGCGTGGAGGCGGACAGTGGGTAGGGCAGTGGGCGGAGGCGGACTGGGTAGTGCAGGCGGAGGCGGACTGGGTAGTGCAGTGGGCGGAGGCAGACTGGGTAGTGCAGTGGGCGGAGGCGGACCGGGTAGTGCAGTGGGCGGAGGCGGACTGGGTAGGGGCGGAGGCGGACTGGGTAGGGCAGTGGGCGGAGGGCTGGCGGCGGATGGTGGCAGTGGGACGCGGAGGCTGGGCGGCGGATGGTAGCAAAGGGGACGCGGCGGTCGGTGGCAGAGGGGACGGAGGCGGTCGGTGGGGCAGTGGGCTGTGAAGTGTGGAGTTTCATTTTTCTGGGGGAAAAGACAATAAATGAAAGAGAATAGAGGAGGAAGAGAAGTTACGTTCCAAAGAAGTAGAAGGTGAGCAAACGAACAGTTGAAGGCACAGTGTACCAGATATATACAGAGATGTCTAGAATCCAAGGGTCTCAATATTAATTTTCTTGGTAAATGCAGTGGCTATTGGGTTTTCAAAACTGAATGGCAAAGGACTCCTAGAATTCTGAACAGGGTAGAAAATTGGGTACCGGTTTGTGCTGCGTAACGGACCAGTTTGTAATCCGTTAAACAATTATAATTTGCAACGCCGAACTCCGATTGATGCAAATAAATATACCATTTTGATCATCGCGACGAGGTGAACACAACAATATATAGATATCAGTGGTACGATTGAATCATAAAATCGAATTTTCTACTACGGAAAAATGCAACAAAAACGCAGAAAAATAAGATTGACGGAGCTAAGAAGTCCGAATTTTGGAAAACGAAAAATGACGTCTTAGTCAGAAGATGAATTAGAATTTTTCTATGTAAAAATATTCAGGTTTGGAAAACATTTTATTATCATCAATTTTAACTGATATACATTGGAATAAAATTACGCTAGAAATTAAACTTCCAAATTTTCTGATGAAAATTTACCAGTTGCTATGATTAATTAGACGCATTCCAAATATCAAATTTGAACAGCAATGGAAGTTGTTTGTAGAAATTCGAATTTCTACACTCGATAAATGATTTTAAAAATTTTAAACTGGGTCGGAATTCCAGGGTCGTTACATTGGGATAAATATTGAATAATTGAATTGGCATCAAATTTAGAATATAGTTATGTTGTTTGCAAATTAAAATATTAAGTACGACTACATAAGAATTTAGGAGATGTAAAAGTATAAAATAAATTAGACAATTACCTTTTCAAAAACGAGCATGCAGTAACCAATAGAAGTCTATCATAGTGCTGCCCTAGCTTTGTTGAGAAGCCACCGTTGCCTTAGCTTCCCATTGGTTGGATGAAGATAGAAACGTCGTCGAGCCATTAACTGGAGATGTCGTCGTTGGCCCTAGGTCGCAGCAGCATCAGTTTGCCAACCCCCATCGCCCGAGCTTCGCCCATCGCATACGACACTACATGCGACTCGAGCTTCCAGGCATCGCACGTGATTTTTTTTACAATTGAACAAAGAATTCAACTGCTACCTCATCGCCACCACATCGAGCGCCCAAGCCCTTCGCCTTTGCTTCTAACGGCCGTGACATCATTGGCCGGCGTCTGCGCGCAATTCTACAACTTCAAACAACTGCCGCCTATCGAATTTCCTTAACCCTCATCGCTATTGTCGCGTACAGCATTCGATCACACTTCCTCTTCTTCGCATACGCGCTTAGGTTTCTCTCTTTGCTTCTTTTTTTGATAGGTTTCATTTTGAAGGAGGAGGAGATGAAAATTTCAATTTTCTGTAATTGGGAAAGAGACGTAATTTTATATTGAAGAAAACTGGCTTCGTGAATAAGATGGCGTGATAGGGCGGCGAGCTTATGGTATAGGGTTTGACTATGTTTGTTTTTTTTTAATAATCAAAATATCTCAATTCACATATCTTGAAATTCCAAACCCCTAATGAGGCATGTCGTCTGCGTTCCTAATGTTATACCACTATTCCAAACCCAATGGAACAAGTTTAGAGTCCTAATTCGATCGTATGTGGAAGATAGCTTTTTGAACCCAATTATTAAATTAAATTTTCAATATTAATTTCAACGCGTTTCTATTCCGTACGACCAAACGGTAAGTCCAAACGCTACGAAACCTGAAATCCAATAATAATACACTATTACGAATCCAATGGAACTATTTTCATTGAATTCCAAGACTGTGCTCCGGAAGGCAATTTTGACGCGTCGATTAAATCGACGATTTCAAAAATTGGCGAAATCAATTGAAATTCCAGTTTTTAAAACTTACTAACTCAATTCTAATTCAAATAGAATTTTTATCCACATTATAAATCGTTTCGATTCATATTTAACTCCAATTAAATTATTTAAATGATTTTCAATTATTAATTCAACAATTAAATTTATTCGTTAAATTGCTATATTTGGAACTTAAGTTTTATTCTTCTCATTTGATCGATAAACTTCATATTAAAATTACATTTACATTCCAAATTCAACTTTTAAAATGAATTAAATGTTCAAAATCAAACGACTAAAAATCCGGATCGTTACAGTATATAATGGAACTAGGGTTTGAAACTAGTTCCATTGAGTTTATAAATATCGAAAACCTATATTTTGATATATTGGACGGCATATTTTCGTTTCGGGAACGGAACGGTCTTTTCAGGTCGTTGTTATCATTTCGACCCAATTCGATCTGTCCATTCGTTCTTATCCATTTCTGCCTATATATAAGCTGTTATAAACCCTAGCAGTATTTTATTATGTTGACTATACGTACAAATTCCATCTATCTATTCCTTTCTCCGTTCCTTCTCAATGGCAGAAATTCAAAACCCTAATTCCCAAATTCCAAATCAAATCGAAATCCAAACTCCTCAAACTATGTCATATTATATTTCCTTGGAAAGCTCTCGAAGACTGTATTCTAGATCTGAGATTCATTGTTCAATTGGAGGTTTGGTTTGGCCAGAAATCAGTGAAGAAGCCTCGGCCTTCCATATTAGGGTTCGCTTTTCAACGGTGTATCTTCATTCTTTCGTCGATTGGGAGGTGCTGTGTCGTAGAGGGCATCGAGAGCTTTCAATCCATGGTCTTCGTTCATCTTGGAGATAGCCAAAATTGTTGAAAATCAATGAAATATAGGGGTGGCGGCGCTTGCTGGAGGAAGGACCGGGGTTGGCGTGAGGCCATGGATGGTGCACCTCGGTTTGGGGATCACGGCGGCAGGCTTCGATCATCGTCTAGTGCCACAGGGCGACGGTGATCAGTGCTTAAACGTAGCGGGTGTTTCACATTTTGGGTTCGAGGATATTAGCGTGGTCGTTAGGGTTTTCGGAGAAAGGTAATTACCTTTTTGCCTAATTGTTTAATTTAAATTCAATTTAAAATTTTCAACATTCTAACTAGCATAACTTTTACATACGAGCTCCAATTGACGTGTGGTTTCTTCCATTGGGGTCGTATCAAATTTCTAGACGTTATGGATCAAGTTTGGTTAAATTCTAAGTCTGTTCAAATTTTGGGCTTTTATTTGGATTTTAAATTGACTAGAAATCAAAGGTGAGTGATTTAACTTACTCACGAAATACTAAACCTTCTTATGTTAGTTGAATTAAGTTTATGATGTGATAAAAAATTTATTGATTGCTGTTTGGTAATTCAAATTTTCATTCAAAATTAATTTGAATTTATATTGAATTAAATTGCCATTTAAAATTAAATTGATGGTTAAATACCTGATATTGCTAACCAGTTAACTATTGTGATTTCTTGACTGATCATGATGTTGATTGTGATGGATGTTTATTTGTTGACATTTTGGATGATTGGATGTTATGTTTATTATATATGTTGTTATCACACTGCAAGTTCCCTTAGTTTATTGTTAGGAAAATCACTATGGGTTGAAATGATACATACCCGAATGATATTATAGATTAGGAAAAATCGTTATGGGTTAAAACGATACATACCCAAGTGATTTTATTGATTTGGAAATTATTGGTTCGGGATACGGGTTGAAATGATATATACCCGGAAAATTTAATTATTTTGGGTTGAAATGATACATACCCAATCACTTGACCATAGAGTAGAAAATTATATAAGGACATTGTCGGTCATTTTTAAATTATTTTCTAAACAGTAAAGTATGTTTGATTTATAAATTTAATTTTTAAATTTAAATTAATGATTTTATTTGGAATTTATATTTTAAAAATAATAAAATTTAAGAAGTTAAGTAGAGAATAATTTGTCATTAAATCCGATTTAAGGGATTTTATAAAAGATTTGATAAAGGATTTTATAATGGTTTTATAAAGGAGTTATAAAGGTTTTACAGGATTTTATAAAGGGTTTTATAAAAGAGTTTGTATAAATGGATTTGAAAGCGTGTTAAAGAAATTTGCATTGAAGCTTATGAAAAGGGAAAGAGTTGTAAACTGTTTTGGAATTTATAAATAGCTTTATAAACGGTTCTAAAGCATATAAATAGTTTATAAATCGTCTAAGAGAGATTTATCAATTATTTTCGAAATTGATTGAAAGAATTCTTCCTCGGCATTTATGAATATATTTATTCTTTTGGAATATATGGATATCTTGATTTGAAGGTATAAATTGTTTTTTGGATTTATTATTAAAAATGTTTTATAAAATGACCATGGTGTGAAATAAGCTTTTGGTTATTAAAGAGACCGGGGTCGGATATTGTCACTCTCTGCCAATTCTAAAACCACTTTAACAACTATGCATGTGGTGGAGAATCCAGAACGAAGTAGGATAATTTGGTAAACACTATTGTACGAGGTAAGAACGCTGCCCTGACCTTCGGGTCATCTTAATATGACTAAAGCAGGAGCTATCATGGGCCAAGTGAGGTCAATCCTCCTATCAGACACGCTTCTTCGATACCATATATGTTACTTTGTGATTGATTGGTGGCCACCCAGATTTGATTATAGGAGTGTGTTCCGAGGTGGGCGGTAGTAGCTGCTATGCGTTACCACCAGTCCGGGCGTGCAAAATGGTAGAATCCTACCCTAGGCATTACCTCGCGTGCCTTGTCATATGCCTTATTGAGCCCACCACGATTTTGGTTTGTGTCGTACCTATGGAGTGCTCCCTGATAGCTCACCGGTTTGGTGGAGTTTACGGTACTATATAGACTACGGCATTTATAAAAATGTTCTAAGGGGTATATGCGTAATGCCTTAATGCTATTTTAGTACTTTATTTTACTAATAGACATTACATATATAGTGTATATTACTATATATAGATAGTTTAATGGATCCTTAGGAGATGGAAATTCCGAAACATCTCTTAAGTTATTGCACGTACGTTATACACCGGATAGGAGATGTAAAATCCCATAAACATCTCTAAAGCCATTACACTCATATTATTTTTTGTTGATTTAACTTACATAAGATCTTTTAGTTCTGACTCGAGTGTTTTGTCTTTTCATTACGCTTGGTCAGCCTGAGCATTTCAATGTTGAAGACTTTATTTTTGGAGGATGAAGACGGAGTTTGATATATTATATTATTATAAATTTTTCATTGCATCATTATTGGTATGTTGTTAATTGTACTCTGATTGTTGTAAAATTTGTGTAATCAAATGTATATTGTAAAACAGCTTCATGAACTGTTTATTTGAGTGTTATATTTTGTCATTCCGTTGTGAGATTTTATGTTTTGTTTTTCCTTCTTTTCTCTTATTTTCTTATTTACCACATTGACAGTCCTCCCATTTGAATGTTTGAGTTGACATGTGTGGTTTATTATCGATTTAAACCATTCAAAAAGGTGGGTCATCACATTTTCCTTACGGGATGCCTCATCCTTGAAGATGAGATGTATATTTTTGATTATATATATAAATATATATATATATATATATATATATTGTAAATTTATCTGATCGAGCCGCACAAAGGAGACGCTGGCGAAATTTCCTGTAAATTTAAGGCGTTAGAATTTTATTAAGAATTTCGAAAAAGAAATTTTTGATGACTACAATTTGCTTTTGAATTATAACTTGGAATAAATGAATGGAGGGAAATTAGTTGGTATAGGTAGGGTAATCTAAAAGACTTATAAATTTTATAATCTATTTCAACTAACTGGTTTTGAAAAGTTAATAAGTTTGGGGCATCTTTCTTACTTGCTAATTTCGAGGACGAAATTCTTTTAAGGGGGAGAATGTAACGACCTAAAATTTCAATCATTCAAATTTAAAAATATTTAATTGATTTAAACAATTGAAAAGTGAATTTTATAAGTTAAACAACTTATATTTCAAATTCTGCGATTTATTTGGTAATTGAATGGTTAAGTTGAATATTTGGAATTGTTTAAAATTATTAAATCTTGAATTTGATGTGAATAAAAATGACTTCGAAAGTTGATTTAAATTCTATTTGAATAATAATAAAGATAGTAAACTTTTAAATTTGAATAAAAGTGAATAAACTTGTTTTAATAATAATCAGTTTGAAATTAATGGGGCAAAAAAGCCTCCTAAGGCACTGTCTCAAAATTAAACGAAACCAGTTCCACTAGATCTATAATAGTGATTTATAGTACGCCATTGAGTTTCGTTGCAATCGGACATATCGTTTGGTCGTGCGAGCTCGGAATGCGTAGAATTTAATTAAAGAAATTTAAATTAATATAATTTGATTTTGAAAAGCTAACTTCTGTATATGATGGAACTGGGTCTCGATATTAATTTTATCGCGTTCGAAATAGGGGTATATCATATAGAACGTCAGGTAGCATGCCTCGTTTGGAGTTCGAAAATTTAACATGCGAATAGCATTTTGAAATTCTCTATATAAGGCCATCATTTTTCGTCATTTGCAAAAGCCCTAATCTAAGAAAGCTCCACCCGCCATTTCCCCCAACTCCACATCCAACGACCGTGACCAATCGACGCCACCACAGACCATATCGGCCTTCGACCCCAACTAGAAGAACGTAGAGATCGACGAGGGGAGCAACTTCAATGGTGGAGATTGAAGCATTGTGATGGTCGGATTTTGGCCGCGTTCGATGGTGTATGGGTCTCGAATTTGGCACGAATGAAGGTGAAATGACGTGAGTCGCTTTGCTGGCATTAGGTGAGGCAGAGCTGGGGTAGCGTGCGAGGAACGACAATGACGAATGAAGGAAGAACGCGATCGAGGTTTGTGAAAAAAAGAAGAGAATGCACGGCCTGGAATGAACATTAGTGGGAGGGAAGATAAAATTAATGTGATGTTAACGGTAGAAAGTGAACGCTAACACCCTGCGTGTGTAATAGAATCGTGAAAGCACCACCCGTTGGTACGGGAACAGAATATGAGCTGAGAATAGCAGAAAAGTAGTAAATGAACAACAGATTTATAGTGGTTCGGCCCGTAATTGAGCCTACATCCACTTTATAGTCTTTTATTGCTGATTTGATTACAATTCGATACAATATCCCTCTAAACACAATACAATTTGATCATGAAACCATTCTTGACTACTAGCTCGATCTTTAATGATGAGACTCGACGAATCCGCGTTGGATGTTAGGAACTCTTCTCGAAGATCGTTGTAGTGTCTCGAATGCTTGAAGATCTTTGATTGCTGAATGAGAGGGGGCTTCGACAGCGTAACGGCGCTTGGAGAAATGAATGGCCAAAAGTCCCCCTCATGTTGGAAGTGGCGGGGTATTTATGGGAGCTGATCTCGACTCAGGAAATTTCTCTAAGTCTTTAGGTCGGAGCCGACTTAGGGTAGGTCGGTGACGGGTTAAGGAATATGGTTAGGGCGTAGCAGAGTTAACTCGCAATCTTAAGTCGACCATTTGTTAAGTCCTAGGTCGCGTACGACCTAAGCTAGGTCTTAGGTCGCGAGCGACCTAAGATAAGTCGTAGTCTATTCGCGACTTACCAAATGCAGCGGTGAAGTACGTGGTTTTTTCTAAGTGATAAGTCGGTGACGACTCAAGAGATCATGCGCGACTTAGTATAAGTCGTAGGTCTTCCACCACTGTCTTAAGTCAATCCCTTATCTTATAGATCCTTAACTCGCGGCACTTCTTAACTCGGAGAACTGCATAACTCGGAGAGCTTTTAGGTCGCAACATTGTTAGATCGCAATGTTCCTTAAGTCGCAGAGCCTCTTAGGTCGCAGACTTCTTAACTCGTAGGTCGTCTAGCTGTTAACTCGTTAAGTCTGCAAGTTCCCATAGGTCGGCATACTTTTTAAGTCGGCAGGCTCCTAACTCGGCATCCCTCTTAAGTCGGTTACGCCTTTAGATTGTTAGGTCGTCCTCTTTCTTAGGTCGGCAAGCACCTTAACTCGGCATACCTTCTTAAGTCACCAAACCCCTTAACTCGGCATGCCGCTAGGTTGTGAGTCGAAAAGGAGTTAACATTTGCCCCTCGAAGTATATGCCTAAGCCATAGGTCGTATGCTTCGATTCTCTTAACTCTTTGGTTAGGTCGGTGCCGACTTAACAAATGCCTTAGGTCGTACACCGTGTGTCGATTCGTCTTTCACTGCCCCAGTGAGTAAATAGCTTAAGCCGTCCCTTCTCTTCCTTCACCTGTTCCAACTTCCTGTGCCGCCATTAACAAAGTTCTTCAATTTCGAATACAAATTCAAGTCCACCACCCAGCGATTCACCCTTGCTATCCAATTGCGTAAGCGTTTTCGATCCTTTTTCACTTCACGTTCGCTATTGAACCATGAATTCTAACCTTCGAGCCCCGAATCGGAATCATACATCGCGCTTCACTTTGAATCGTGCTGTGATCAATTTATAATCGTCACTAGTTGTTGATGTGATTTACGAACGCATCACAGTAGGTCAGGTTTATGACAGATCGGAGATGTGTTGAATTGTTGTTCCAGCGACTTTGTGATATGAAGGGAACGGTGAAATTCGAGTTGATTGGCGGAAGGAGGTGAAATTTATGGTGGAGGAGAAGTAGCTTGAGACGACTCAAAACATTCATGCGACCTAACTATCTCAGCAGCCCAGTTTTCCTTGCGACTTAACTATTTGCCGACTTAAGCCTTAGGTCGTGGCCGAGCTAGGACTTAGACATTCATGCCGTTCTGACTTGAGACCTTTTGCACGCAGCCCGACTTAACTTATCACACAGCTTCTTGAATTAGGTCGTGACCGACCTAGAGCTTGGAATAATTTCAACGACTTATTTTTCACAACAAGGCTTTAGGTCGCAGCCGAGTTAGGACTTAGAGAATTTCTGGTTGCCTCGAACTAATTTTTTGTTCCTTTATTCGACCTAAGACTCGGGGACTGCCGACCTAGACCCATAGGGAATCTCTTAAGTCGTCACCGAGTTAATACTTGGGTTTTCAGCAAACTAAGCAGATGACTTTTAAACTTTGCCTGGACTTTGAACTGTTGAACTATAAACCATGTTGCATGTATTTCTTTTTACGGATTGCTTCAATTTTGCAAACTAACAATCCTGCTTAAAACAACATTCACAGAATACTGGGACGAATATACTGTCACTGACTGCCCATATCGAATGACAGATTAGTTGGTAAAGAGAAAGTTAAATTAAGTGAATATGAATGAGATGCTGTACAATAACCAATTCAAGTGAAGTATTAAAACAAAATCATAATAGTCAAATGAAACTGACTTGTCTGTATTAACACTGCACTTGATCATTGACAAGTTCTGAAATTCTGTAATCAATTGATTGTCAACTAATTTAATTCCAGTTATGCTTGTCTTTTATTTTCATTAGTTTTTGCACAACACTTCACACTTTTAGGGAACGTGCACCTTCACATTTGAACATTCAGCTGATTGTGTAGAATGTCTTCTCCACAAGAAGGAACAGAGCAAGCTGAAGATGTATTTCCAGTTGCTATCCCGCTGAACGATCCTCCAGAGAGGACTCCTACTACCTTGAGCCATAAAGCCTTTCGTCAGCTATGCATCCAGTTTGGCATTGCTGAAGCTGACGCTTTGCTTCCCGAAACAAATGATACTGCTGACAGGCCGCCCCATGGCTTCGTTGCAGTTAACCGTCAAATGTGCTTGAGCGGAGCTATCCCCCCATTCAATGACTGCATTCGAGAACTTCTTCTCCAGCTATCTATCTCCCCTTTTCAGTTACATCCCAATGGCTACGCCCTTTTGCTGGGACTATACGTGCTTTTTAGGAGAACGCTGGGCCGCTTTCCTACCTTCGGAGAAATTTGCTATCTTTGTACCTTTGCCAAGAATAAAGATCATCCCTCCATCATAGTCGTAAGGAGTGCGAGGAATCGTAAGTTGATCACCAGTCTCCCTGAAAGTGTTCACAGTTTCCTGAGCCCGTTCTTTTATGTCCGCTGTCCTCCTGGGTTTTATGCTATTTGGAGAATAGGGAGTAAGATCACTTGCACTTGTCTCTTATGTTCCTTCAAACTTACCGAAGTTCGGATTATCAAGTGCTAACTTCGATCTTTTTTTTTTTTAGCACTTCCTTCCCCTTCTAAAAATCTCAGTCACAAAGTGACTTTCGAGAGGCTTATGGCGGTGCCTGTGGAGGAGAGGAGTATCCAGTTTCTATTAGATGATGAGCTTTTGCACCAATTTGGGCTTCTACACCCTTCCAGGTCGACTCGAATTCATGAAATTCCTAGTTCTGATGCGGAAACGTCGGCTGCTTCGGGTTCTCAAGCAGAGGCGTCAAATGCCCCAGTTTCTGCGGAAGAAGTTGCATCAAAAACACTTGTCATGGATGCTGCTTTGATAAAGTGTTCTGGATCCACTGATGTTGTAGGTTTAGCTGGCAAGTCGGCACTTCCCCCAATTATTGAGGAAGAAGAGAATCTTCGAGCTTCTGAAAAATCAACTGATGTGGAAGTTGAGAAGGAGAAATATGCCGAACACTTGGGCGATGACACCTTTGATGGCTTGAGTGACATTATGATTACTTCTCAAGAGCTTTTCAAGGATAATATTCCAAAGACAAACTCTCCTGTCATTGAAGCGACTTCCTCTTTGAAACAGATCTCGACGCCTTCGACACCTGTCGTCTCCGTTCCTGCACTGAAGCGTGGTTTGTAGTTTGACGCGCGTAGTTCGCACGCCGCACACACTTAGGATTTTTCTGCACTTATAAGCATTTACTTTTTCTTTCTGGAAATTTCTAAACTTTACTTCTTTCCTGTTTTCAGATTCTCCGATGGGACGCTCCGGCTCATATTATGACTCATTTCAGCGCCATGGAGGCCGTGGATCCTATGACTTCAGGAAATATCTTGGTGACCAGAGAGAGACAGATGAGGAACGAGCCCAAAGGAAGGCTCAAGAAAAATGGGATTATGAGCAGCGGCAGAGAAGAAGAGACGCTGACCGATACGATTCTTCTTACAAAACTTACGATTCTCATAAGCGAAAATCTTATGATGACAAAGGGAAGACTCAAATTACTGATGAATCGAGCAAACGGTCTAAGCCAAGTGACGCGTCTGCTATTTCTGAAAAGACCAACGCTCCCATTTCTTCTGACATTCCGGCCGGTTCTCCTCCTCTAAAGGAAACTGACATTCAAACCATCATTAACAGGCCACAATATCTAGTTAAAGACGGCCCTCCAACGCTTCAGAGCCGATTTCCGAATTGGTGTCTAAGAGGAGTCCGCTTTGACTTAGATTTGGTTCCTATTGATAAGCAGGCAATGCTGAGAAATGTCGACGCTGTCAAGCTTGATATTGAAAGAATGTCTGGATGGCAGAAGTTGGTTGATGAACTTCAAAGGATCAACCACCTTAACCTTGAGGCGATGATGACGATGGAGAATGATAAAGCAGAATGGGACAAATGGCGTAAGCAGCATGACGCGGAAATGACGAGTATTGTAGACGACAATGCGAAGCTTGCGTCTGAAGTTAAGCAGCTTAAGGAAAATCTCGCTTCTTCTTCTGCATCATATACTCAAAAAGAAGAAGTCTTTCAGAAGCAGGTGCGGGACGCACACGCTGCACAAAGAGATGTAGAAATGAAGCTTGCCGCCGAACAGCATGTCAATGAGAAGTATCGTGCAGAGAACGCCGAACTGCGGGCAAAAGTCACCTCCCAGAACGTGGAGATTGAGTTATTAAAGTCTCAACTTGCTAAAGCTGAGGTAGCTCGTGACGAGGCTATTACTGGTAGGGTTGCTGCCATTGCCGAAAAAGAAGCGACTGAACAGTCACATGAGGCAACGAAAGCAAGCATCAGTTCTACCTTATTCGACTTTTATTTACACTGCGTTCTGGGTCGTGGGAGCCTTGCTTTTCTGGGTCCAGATTATGAAATCACCCTGGCGGAAGTGTGGGAGGCCGCACTAGATATGTTTAAAGGTGCCGGCTATGATGAAGCAAAATTTGAGGAAGCAAAATTTGAGGCTCGCTATCTTGATGATGAGGCTCGCGCCGCTCTGGTTAGAGGGAAGGAGCAGCTTGCTAGGGCACGGGCTGAATCATTGGGAGAAGAACTCTCAAAAGAGGAAGCTCTTTTAACTGCCCCTGTTCATGCTTCCACTTCGGCTGATGCAAACATTATGGATTCCAGCTCTCATCCTTCACCTCCAGTTGTGACCACTCCTACAGAAGAGGAGGCAATGAAGGACTTTCAGGCTCGGGAATTTGAGATTGATCTCGCCAAACCGGCTTCTCCAGGTAACTTTGACGATTCACGGTCTTCTTTTTTCTCGAGGAATACTAATTTTGATTTCTTTTATTATGCAGCAGTCGCGCCGGAAACTGCACCAATTCTTCCTTCTTCAGCTGCCATTCCTTCTTCTCAAGTTACTCCTCTTTCAGCTTCTCAACCAGGTTCACAGGAAGAACCGATAGCAGCCCTTCAAGGTTTGGACGAACCATATGCTTCCGAGGAACAGAAAGCAGAAGATCTGGAAGATAGCGAGAAGACCCCGGAGCGGTCTTTCGACTACGACACAAAACTTTCTACATTTCTTACTCCGGGGAGTGAATCTTCTTCCAAGAAGAAGGGGAAACGTGTGGTTTCAAAGAAAGGAAAGAGGAGTTCTTCTGCTGCTGGAGATGAGGCAGAGATTGATCCGGCTGAGTCTCTTTCTCCTTCTTCTCCGACGCGGCCTACGAAGCTAATTACCAGGCCGGGTAAAAGTTCCAAGGGTGGGAAGAAGGGGAAATGAGTTTAATTTTGCATTTTCTGCTTTTTGTATTGACCGGGGATTGTGCGGATTCCGGTCTCTGCTTCTTTTTGTAACCTGTACAATGTAAAAATTTCTCATAGTGTTGAAATAAATAGATATTTTTCTTGTACAAATCCTTGTGTATGTAGGAATACATCTGTTTTTTTTATTTGAAGTGTAGAGTAAATGATTCTTTTCGCTTGTACAAATTTTTTGTCTGTGTTTCAAGAACGCACTTACTCCACATCTTTATTACGTGATATTGCAATGAACTTGTGGTATGTTGCTTGTATATTACTTTTATTAATGTAACTGAATTGTATAATGTTGCCCCCATACCACAAGTATATTGTAATATTTCTTGATTTCACAAGACCGATACTCTTATTTTAGAGAATAACTTTCCACTTTTTCAGGGAAGAATTATTCTGCTTTTAATAGAGTATATCTTGTCTTTGGAGAAATCTTTATTTTCTTTTTCTTCCTGAAGAACACTTCGACTTCTGGGAATGATCACTTTTATTTGTTTGAAAGTGAATTTTCCTATACAGTGAAATGAGCTTCTGAAGAAGGTTTTTGATTTTCGTGCCCCGGTAAAGGGTTTATTTTTGGTACTTCAAGCAAGGTGAAGTACGCCTCTGAAGAGGTCTTTTGGTCTCCGAAGAGAAGCAGTTTTGGTCTCCGAAGAGAAGCAGTTTTGGTCTCCGAGGAGAAGCAGTTTTGGTCTCCGAAGAGAAGCAGTTTTGGCATTTCATCTCTGGTGAAGTGGGTCTCCGAAGAGAAGCATTTTGCACTTCTACACGGGTGAAATGTGCCTCCGAAGAGGGCTTGTGCCTCCGAAGAGGGCTTGTGCCTCCGAAGAGGGCTTGTGCCTCCGAAGAGGGCTTGTGATTGCCTGGAAGTTACTTTCTCATGGTCGGAGGGGTCCACGGGACAAGCGTAAGTCATTCGATTGGATGTTTGTTTGTACAAACGATCGCAATCGATTAACAAGGTGCCCCTTTTTGGTAGTCCCACCGATCTTTTTGATTGAGGAAAGCTCTCCATTTATTGGCGTGCCTCGTTAGAGGGCTTTGTTGATCCTTGGGAAGGAGCATCAGTTGGTTGGCGTGCCAGGAAGGTTGCGTCTTAGGTGCAAGTAGATCCATGGGATGGACACAAGCTGTCTGATTGGATGCATCACAATCAGCCAGCGAGGGTCTTATTCCTTCTGCTTGGGAAGTTATCCCTTTAGTGGATCTACCTGCTTTCCTGTTGAGAGGCATACCCTCCTTTGGCTGCTTCCATGTCTGCCTGCTCATGTTGTACCATCATCCGCCAATCTGCGATCCTTTATCATCATTTCCAAGCGCGTGTTTCCTTCTTTTGCAAGTAAATTCCTTTATCCGAAGGAGTAGACTTCACTGTTGAATGACTCCACAGAGTAAACGCAAGTTATTTGGTTGGATGTCTTTTTATATCGACGATCGCAACCAGTTAACGAGGGCTTGACACAGTGGAGCCGTTAACTTTTTATGTGAAGTTCCTCTCGTATGGGATTTGAGTTTGAAATTTTTTGTTGCTTGGAATTTGCTTTAATAAATGATTTGCAAGGCTCGCTTAGCTTTGCGATGGGTGAGCTTTGCTTTAATGACCTGCAGTATTAAATCGATATTTTAGCAATACATTTAGAGTATTTACTCATCGAAATATAACAGGCATTTTATAATAGAAAACACAATGCATGGTTTTTTATTATTGAATCACGCTGATTTCTCAGCGGTTTACAATGCAGAAGTTACACATCCATCATTATCTTTACAAATTTAAGCAATGCTGTTAAGTAAAAATGAATGCTAGTTATTGCTGTTCCAGAATCTCCAAGCTAGATTTCCATTTGTGCTTGATTCATAGCTTTTGGATTTTTATGCCAGAGAAAGTGAGAGATGCCCCAGTCGCAGTTTTGTGGGTAATTAGTAGTCATCCCAACTTCCGCTTGCTGGGTATGGTCCCCCTGTGATAGCATTAATGACAAGCTTTTCTGAATCTTGCACTGCAGTGTTGTTGTGAGAATCGGATTGATAGGTAGGGTGTTGTTGATCCCGAGTGGATGAGGTTGGATCGACCCCGCTTCTCTTAACGTATTGTTGGAGTTTACCCTGCTCTAGCAATTCTTCAATCACCTTCTTTAATTGGCGACATTCGTCAGTGTCATGGCCAGGTTGATTGTGAAATTGGCAGAATTTTCCATTACGCTTTGCCCCTCTTGTCATCTCAGGTGGCTTAGGATACCTGACAACGTCTTTTGTTGCAAAAAAGATATTTCTTGGTGTATCGGTTAAAGGAGTAAAGTCCGAAGGATTAAAGCGGCGGGGTTTCTTTTCATTTCTCTGGCTTTTTCCTCCTTCATTCTCCCTTTTCTGACTTTCAGATTCTCTTTTCTTAGGTGGGACATTGTCATTATTAGTCTGGGCAGCAACCACCTTCGACGTTGCAGAAAGGCTTTCAAGGCGAATGAACTCATCGGCCTTTTTATAAAATTTATCAAGTGAGTTTGGTTCTTTCATCTTTAACCATATCCCAAATTCACTCGATTTATCAATGGCTCTCATCAAATAAGTCAGGATCATCCATGGTTCTGCATTTTCTACTTCGGCTAAAGCTATATTGAAACGGCTCAAGAAAGATTTGATTGATTCTCCGGGCGCTTGTTCAAGGTTAGACAGTGACATTATATCCTTAGCTTTTGAAGCATACAATCTGAACTGTTCTTTAAACTTTTGCGTTAAGTCGGAGAATTTATCTACAGACCGAACTGGAAGCTTTGTGAACCAAAGTAAAGCCACACCTTCTAGGTATACCGGAAAGTATCGACACTTGATCTCGTCTGACGCTCTTGCACCAGTCATATGCCAATCGTACTTGTAGAGGAAATGATTAGGGTCAGTGGTTCCCCTATAGGCTTGGATAGTAGGAGGTGCAAATTTCCTTGGAAACTCCGCTCTTAGGATCCTTTCAGTAAACGGAGTTCTGCTTGGCGCAAATCCCCAGTCAGCCTCATCCTCTTCCCTTTGCATGCTCTCTTTCATGATGCGGCCAACCATTTCAGACAGGTACTCCTTATTGTTCAAAGACACCTCCGGGCAAGTATTAGTTCTTCCCTCGGAATTTTGCCCGGGCATCTGCTCATGACAAGTTGGTTGCGGCATAGAACCATCAGCTTGGAAAGGTGGCATTTCAGGAAGAGTAGTTCGATGGTTTTCTGGTTGACGATTTGCCCCGAGCAGAGCAGTTAATCTATCCATCATCAAAGCGTTTTGAGTTTCAATTTGTTGGTATAATCCAGAAACTGCGTCATCCAATTCAGCCCTGGTGACCCCAACGGTTGGAGTTGCTTGGTCTGTTATTGGGGAAGCGGAAGTTCCTTCGTGAGCGTTTCCGGATCTGATAGGTCTACCTCTTCTTCCAGGAGCCATTATTTCAGATCTGGTTTTTAAAGAGAGGTTCTTTTTATGAATCTTTGCGTAGCAGCGGTGGATGATCGCCTGAGTTGGGTTCTCAGTGAAAGCACCAAAATGTTAACGGTAGAAAGTGAACGCTAACACCCTGCGTGTGTAATAGAATCGTGAAAGCACCACCCGTTGGTACGGGAACAAAATATGAGCTGAGAATAGCAGAAAAGTAGTAAATGAACAACAGATTTATAGTGGTTCGGCCCGTAATTGAGCCTACATCCACTTTATAGTCTTTTATTGCTGATTTGATTACAATTCGATACAATATCCCTCTAAACACAATACAATTTGATCATGAAACCATTCTTGACTACTAGCTCGATCTTTAATGATGAGACTCGACGAATCCGCGTTGGATGTTAGGAACTCTTCTCGAAGATCGTTGTAGTGTCTCGAATGCTTGAAGATCTTTGATTGCTGAATGAGAGGGGGCTTCGACAGCGTAACGGCGCTTGGAGAAATGAATGGCCAAAAGTCCCCCTCATGTTGGAAGTGGTGGGGTATTTATGGGAGCTGATCTCGACTCAGGAAATTTCTCTAAGTCTTTAGGTCGGAGCCGACTTAGGGTAGGTCGGTGACGGGTTAAGGAATATGGTTAGGGCGTAGCAGAGTTAACTCGCAATCTTAAGTCGACCATTTGTTAAGTCCTAGGTCGCGTACGACCTAAGCTAGGTCTTAGGTCGCGAGCGACCTAAGATAAGTCGTAGTCTATTCGCGACTTACCAAATGCAGCGGTGAAGTACGTGGTTTTTTCTAAGTGATAAGTCGGTGACGACTCAAGAGATCATGCGCGACTTAGTATAAGTCATAGGTCTTCCACCACTGTCTTAAGTCAATCCCTTATCTTATAGATCCTTAACTCGCGGCACTTCTTAACTCGGAGAACTGCATAACTCGGAGAGCTTTTAGGTCGCAACATTGTTAGATCGCAATGTTCCTTAAGTCGCAGAGCCTCTTAGGTCGCAGACTTCTTAACTCGTAGGTCGTCTAGCTGTTAACTCGTTAAGTCTGCAAGTTCCCATAGGTCGGCATACTTTTTAAGTCGGCAGGCTCCTAACTCGGCATCCCTCTTAAGTCGGTTACGCCTTTAGATTGTTAGGTCGTCCTCTTTCTTAGGTCGGCAAGCACCTTAACTCGGCATACCTTCTTAAGTCACCAAACCCCTTAACTCGGCATGCCGCTAGGTTGTGAGTCGAAAAGGAGTTAACATGTGACAACCTTGGTTTTGGAGATTACCTGTTAATATTAAATTATAACGGTAGTTATAATTTAATATTGAGAATTAAAATAAATTGGGAATTTAAATTGTTTATTTGGAATAAACAATAAATTTTGAATTTGAAATGAGAAAATAAAGTTTGGAACTTTATTTTATTTGCTTAGAGTAATAATAAATGGAAAATGGGTTTTTATTTGGAGAAAATGCAATGATTTTATTAATTATTGCTAATTACTTCTTTTAATAATTTTTAACGGAAGTAATTAATTCTTTGTTTATTTAGATAAAAAGATGGAATTTGGTTTAAAAATGTGTTTTGATTATAAATATGAGTTTAAAATTGTTTGTTATATTTTTCTATGTAAGAAAATAATTTTTGTTGAATTTTTGAAGTTAAAAAATAAGGAATTATGAATTTATTTGATGTAAATTGGGTATTTTTATAAATTTGTGGTTTTTAATAATAAAAATGTTTATAAATTTAAAATAATATTTTTATATGATAGGAAATATTTTATTTCATATGCATGTAAGTTTACATAAATTATTTGTGTAAAAATTTCAAAGAGAATGTAATTTATTTTTTATAATAATATACATATTTGTGCATTTGTTAAGTGTTGTATTAATTTGCTTAGGTTTTTTGTTTATTTCTTTTTATTTGGGTCCAAGCCCACTTAGCCTAAGCCTGAATGAAGAAATGAGAAACTAATTACGCTCATTTTCTTCCTTCTCCTGTAAACATTCAGAAACTAGAAAAAAAAGAATCCAACTTCATCTTCTTCAATCTATGGCTTTTAAAACTCAAATTTCTTCAATTCAAGCTGAGATCTTTATCAATTTAAAGTAAAATTCAGAGGTAATCATATTTCAAAACCTAAATACTCTCATCCAATCTTATTTTAGAGAAGATTATCTGTTAATTGTCTCTTCTTGTTTGCATGTCTCTGTTTGTAGTTTCTATAGGTTCTAGAGGCCAAAACCTCCTCAAAGCTTCAACCTTTTAGCTGCAAATCCGAGTCTTTCCATTGCAACAACAAGGTGAGTTACAAAAACTCACAAATTCTAGCAGTGCAAACCTCAAATCGCCAAAAACAGTGAATAATTTGCTCTTTGTAGTTATTTTATCTCAGCTTGTAAACTGTTTTCTGTTACTTCTTTGAAAGCTTATAACGTTTTATTTCGACAACGGAATGTTGCCGGATTTCTTCCAAATAGTGGATTATATATTGAACTTTGTCTCTAACAAATTTGGTTGAAAAGTATTGTCATTTGAGTGTTCAAAACTTTGCTGCAAAATCAACAAAAACCCAAATTTTTGCCTGGGCATATTTTGTTTCTGAGTTGCTGCAAACATGGCCTGAGTCCATGTTTGAGACAGCATACTCTTTCATTTCTTACTGGAATTCATTGATTCTTTTTTTTGTTTTGAAAGATAAAGTTTTCTACTATATGCATACCAATTTTCAGCTCAATCTGAGCTAGTTTGGTCATCTGTTTCATGCCTGAAAGTTGAACCCGAGATGATTTTCAGGCCTGTACATTTCTGTTTTTATGAACTGTTGCAAACATGGCCTGAGTCCATGTTTTGAGACAGTGTAACTTTTTCAATTCCAGTCGGAATACATTGATTCTTTTTTGTCTGAAAAATGAGGTTTTCTAATATGTGTAGGCTAATTTTCAGCTCAATATACGGTGGTTTGATCCTCTGTTTCAGGCCTGTAATTTGAATCCAAGATGGTTTTCAGGCCTGGGCACATTATTGTTTTTGAACTGTTGCAAACATGCCCTGAGCCCATGTTTGAGGCAGCGTAACTTTTTTATTTCCAGTCGGAATTCATCGACTATTTTTTTATTTGAAAGCTGAAGTTTTCTACTATGTGCACACCAATTATTAGTTCAATCAGATGTCGTCTGGCTACCTATTTCATGTCCAAAATTTGAACCTAGAGAAGATTTCAGATCTGGGTATTATTTTGCCTATGCATTTTTATGTTCTTTTTCCGTCCGACTTTTGACTTTTACTTCATGTTTTTATGATAATTCTAAATTGTTTTGAAAGCTATGATGCCTATCAATAGGCTAGCCCAGTTTTGATGAATTTTAAATTCGAATTTGAATTGAATTTGAATTGAATTTGAATGACGGTTTTGAGTATTTTTTTAGTTTCGAGCATGGATTTTTCCAAACGATTTTGAAATAATTTTTAAATAAATTAGCATTTAAAAAAATTAATATATATTTTTAAATTATTTTAAGCTATAAAATCTATTTATTCTCTATAATAAGGGAATTTTCAAATATTATTTTCAAAATTGATTTCGAAAAATGGTTTTAAAAGCTTGTTTTCTCAAGAAAATTATTTTATATATAAAATACACATTTTTGCACTATTTGAGCGATTGAGAAGGAGAATTAAACAGTTTGGTAAAATACGTGGTATGGGATATGTGTGTTTATCTTATCGGTTAATTTATAACTTGTTCATTTGATCGTTTTGACCTTTGGGTCGAGTTTACCGATGAGATAAGGTAAACCTTTTACTGCTTCGAGTGTGAAATTTACTAGCGGTTAGTAAACTATTGAGTGCGAACATGTGGAATGGGACGGACGTTAACACTGTTCGGGTTCCTATCCGAGAGTTTGTGGCACATTTGTCTTCGAGACGTATTGCCAGTACTGGACCTTCAGGTCATTGTCCTAGAGACGTTTACCATTGCGGCGTATTTGTCTTCGAGACATTTGCCATTGTGGCATATTTGTCATTGCGGCATATTTTTCCATTGAGACGTATTTGCCTTCGGGCGTGGTACCATATTTGAGAGAGAGCAGTACTTGGCAGGCTTTGGCCATATGCACGTGCAAATTTTTGAGATGTTTTCATTAATGTTTGTGATTTCCCAAGTGTATCACCTTTTTATTGTTGGCCATTCGAGCCATTTGGGATATTATATATATATATATACGGCGATTACCTTATGGGAATTTGAACTCTTGTGAGTTCTATCTTTGAGATTTGAGGTTCCTACACTGGCATTTTATTAAGATTGGTGATATGGCATATATTTGAGATTTTAATCTCCTATTTGGAGATATATTTGCCCTGTGGCGTATTTGCAGATGGTGATTTCATTGAGTTGCTTTTGAGATTGCCATTATGGCGGGTTTGGGATTTCTCCATTTTAGGAGCTATAATTTTCCCTAAACCATTATTGATGATTTATGATATGCCGATGATATGAGGCTTGCTACATTTAGCGTTTTATGAATTGTTTTATCTCTTTTGAGATTGTATGTTTGTGTAGTGATACCATATTATCACTTGATGTAACCATACACCTTAAATTGTCCCTTCTCACTTGAGAATATTATCACATTATCCTTATGCTCATATTATCGCTTATCCTTATAAACTGATTTGTTTAGGTAGACTGTCCCATGTATTTTATACTCTGGTCAGACCGAGGTGTTTCAGGTTAGGTACCCTTTGGACTTAGCCTATTCAGCTTCCGCACGAACTTTTCTACTAGCTCTTTTTGTTGTAGCTTTTGTGTAGTCCTTTTGGTTGCAACTCTGATATGTATATTCTTTTGACTCGAGTTTGCATTATGGTCGTCATACCACATATATGATGTATCATTTTGTATACTCTGTGATGTATCTTTATATATGTGTATATATGGGATTATCTGCTGTTTTGTGGTGTGTTTTGCATTTGAGTTGTTGTATTTTGTTCTGATAGGTCCTATAGCCACCTATGGCTTTGTATTAAGTATATATTGGATATGTCGATCCACTTGAGATAGAGAAAAAATATATATAGAGAGCATTTATCGATGTATTCAATAGATATTTAAGACAAGGCTATAGATGGTCGCTCCTAAACAACCTTATTCTCCGCATTAGCAGACGGTATTACTCAATAATACTCTTTGTTAATGTGGGTCTCGGGGTAGGGCATCACAATTAAAGTTTAGAAATTTTATTTATTTAAGTTTATTATAATTTAAGTAATCTCAACGTTCATTAATTTACACCTAATTCATACGAGGTCGAAATCGAACATGACAAGTTGCATTGCGACCATATCGGAGAATACTACAAGATAGAGTTGGATTGGATGGATTTGACGTAGTTGTAATTTGAGTTAAAATTGAATGCCGGTTCAATTTAATTCAAAATGGAGTGTTTTAGCGATTGCTGGAATCAAAGTGAGTTAATTCACCTCTCTGGCCCACTTATATTTTTTATATTTGCGAATAATTTTATTGTTGATTATTTGTTGACTGTTTGGATGATTTACTATTTTATTTGTTGGTTTGGATATATTCCTGTCCTAGGGCGGATGAGACCCTATTACATTTCCATATAAGAGGGGATAACCCTTTGTATACAATACTGCTTCGAAGCAGTTGATTTATATTGTTTGATTGTACAATGTATGTGTTGTAGGGGGACAGGTTGGACAGATCCAATTGGATTCCTCACACTATCAATTTTACTTTTCATATATCTTGATATATGATTTGTTAGATGTCATATCTGACGACATGGTTGATTTTTCCCTATTTAGTGCTATAGTAGCACGTGTGCATATTTTTAGTATTTGGAAATACAACAAAGTGAAGAATTATTTTTTAAAAGGATTTTATGTGATTTCGAAATTTATATGTTTTAATAATTATTCTTGAATTATTTAAAGAAGGAATTTATTTTAATGTAAAAGGTATGATTTTTAGATATTATAAACTAATAGTTTTATAAAATATTTTAAATAGAGATTTTTGAACTATATAATAAATATTTTTAAAATATTAAAAGCAAGTCCATCTTTTATAATAAAGGAATGCGATTTTAAAAAGAAAATAGAAATATTTTGGTATAATTATTTATTAACCGTTACATATAAGAAATGGATATATATACACACACACAAACTTATCTTAAGATTAAATTATAAATGTGGAAATTTATAAATGTGATAAATTATAAATGTGACATTTTACAAACAAAGTGAAGATTTGTAAAATCGTATTTTATAAATAATAAGATAAATTTATAAATGATATTTTACAAATTAAGGGAAACTACTGTCATTGGATAATTTGGAGAAAAAAATCACAATTGTGGATTTACAATAATATGTGGTATGCTGACTTAGAAAAATAGTTGATTCTATTTTGGAAATTGAAAGTGAGGATAAATTTAGAGATGTTAAACTATATTCTATAAATACAAAGGTATGTATAATGAAACATATAAATATGGAAGCAACATTAAAAACGGAGTGTGATTGATGCTTTCAAATTGGATTTTGTAAATAACTAAGAATAAAGGGATAGAATTATAAATGGGGTTTTATAAATAAGGGATTTTATAAAAAGGAAATTTTTAAAATAGATAGAGATTTATAAATACAGTTTTATAAATATGGAAATGAATATGTTAAAATTTAAGTATGGATTTTTATCAAGGAAATATATATTTGTTTCAGAAGCTATTTATTTATATTAATATTATTCTAAAATTGTTTATCGAAATTTTAATATTTTGAAAAGTTAATCATTTAAATTATTAATAAAGTTTTAAATTAATCATAATTATTTATCAATAAGGTTTTGGAAATTAATTGTTATTATTTACAATAATGTTGATGATAAATTATTATTGTTTTAATAAGAATGTTTTGAAATTATTAATTATCATTTTAACGATGTTTTGAAGTTAATTATTATTTATTTATAATTTCTATTATTACATAATAGTGTTTTAAATTAGATGATTGGAATTTATTTATAAATGTTTTTGAGATTTATAATAGGGTTTTATAAACAAATGTGGGTTTTATAAGAGAAATCTTATGACATTGTTTGGAAACTTAAAGGAAGGCTAGTTAAAGGATAAATAGAGTTTTATAAATGGTTTTAACAATTTTTAAATGAATTTATTTGGCAAGGCCTTATATATGAATTTTAGAAATGGGTTTATAGATTTATAATAGTAGTTTATAAATGGTTTTACGGATTTATATAGAGTTAATAATTGATTTTAGGAATGCATAAAAGGAAGTTTTATAAATAATTTCAGGGATAAACGAATGGGGTTAGAAATAGGTTTATAGATTTATAAAGGAATTTATAAATTGTTCTAAGATTGCGTGAAAAGAAAATCTTCTTCCGTTCTATGAATATACTTATATTGTTGAGATAAGTATACAAATTTTTTGCCAAAATTGGAATATCTTGAAAAGAATCGTAATAGAGCTTTTTAAGTGCAAGGGCTACTTGCTACTAATCATGATGGTGATTCCAAAAATTGATGTAGTAGAAGTGGTATCTTCGGTTTTATTCAGTCCTAGAATGAACTTATATGGATGAATGCTGGAATTGCATTGTTGCCTAGAGGGCAGTGTTAGCATTCCATGTAGGAAGTGCTATATAAAGGTAAAATGTAGCCTTAAGCCTCATCGATCGGGGAATGGAAAAAATCAGTCATGCAGCAGGGCCAAGTGGGTCGCTTCCATCAGAGTATGGTCATTTCAAATGTGGATTGAATACTATCTACTCATGTATGCTTTGGGGCTCATTAATGAAAGGGGTGACCATATTCAGTACTACTAGTCAAGTGATAAGCTAGTCTTGTATGGCAGAGATACAAGATGTTCTCATCAGACCCCGGTGCATTTTATCTGGACATGTACTTTCGGAAGGTAGTTCTTTACCTTGTGATAGTATGGAATCCAATCTCCAATATGTGCCTTTACAGTTTTGATTGTAGGACCTGGTATGCTTGAATTTAAGTAATGTAACAATTTTGGCTATGATTAATAAGTATTTTTATCTTAGACACTATTATAATACCATAGAATTTCATATGAAATGGTTTGGTTATCGTATAGTGAAAACCGGTCTGTGTTAATCTACGGTATGGTCTTACGAGATACTTTTGATTTTCAAAGGTCTTTATAACTTTAAAAATCCAACTGAATGTGTTTTCTCACGTTGGTTTACCAACCTGACTCGGGTGTTATTTTATTATAATGCTCAGGTCAGACCGAGCATATTACAGATTTTTTGGATGCATTGGAGCCCAGGAGACGAGCTAGAGGTCTTTAAGTCATATTTATGTATATATTTATCTTCCACTGCATTGTTGTTGAAATTATCATCATTTGTGAGGACAGGTTGTTATAACCGTCGAGGCTGATGATTGTGGTTTGTTTTTGTACTCTGATTGGATGTATGTATATAAAAGTTTCTCTTTTGAAAAGATCATTGATACTATATTATATACTGTTCCGTTGCGATTATGAGATTCGGTGTTGTCTTGAGTTTCTTTTCTGTTCTTCTTCTCTTCCTCTTCTTTTCTTTTCCATAACCATCCACCTTTCCATTCAATTAGGGTTGGACATGTGTGCTTTATTGTCAGCTTGAATTGTGGGGATTTGTGGGTTGTTAAAGGTTATATTTTTGGACATTCGATTGATTTTCTGGTTTAAGAATATTATAGAAAGCTTTAATAAATTATTATTTTTATTTTAAATTAGATGAAGTATATTTATCAATAAATAAAAGTGGTTCGAAAATAAAATGATTTCATGCAAATTAATTTAGATATTAAAGTTGTTATAAAAATGGAAACTATATTATTTCTAACTAATAGAGTATAAAATGAAGATTTTGCTTCACGTTCTATTGTTTGAAATCAATAAAATTAATTTTACAATTTATAAATTTATTTTAAAATTGTATTTTTTCATAGAAGGTTATGAAATGAATTTAAACTAATATTTTGAGTGATTTTTAATACGAGTTATCAGATATTTTATGTATATAGTGAAGGTTTTGAATTATGAATTATGGTTTGAAATGAAAAGAAATTATTTTGGAGGTTTATATATTTGTTTTAAAGTAGTATTGGTTATATAAAATTTTGAAATAGCTTCTAAAATAATATTTAATCTGTAAAGTAATTTGAATATTTAAATATATATGTAAGAATAAGAAGTGAATGTTTAGTATTTAAATCTTTGTTTTTAGAATTATATAAACAAGGTGAATGTATTATATAAACTATAAATTAATTTAGGAGTTTTAATAATTTATTTAAAAATCCTATGTAGTTATTAAAAATTATTCAAAAGACTTCGCGATGCTTATTTGAAGATTTAAAGGTATTATGAATTTATCAAAGTTTTAAAATGGCTTACATATTAAATTAAATAATTTAAAATTTATATTTCAAATATTATAAAATAATGAAACATCTTTTTACTTATTTTTAAAATACTATTAATGTTTGCAAAGTACTGTGTAAAATTTTCAACAAATGTAATTGTTTATTTCAAATCATTTATATATTTAATTTTCGTGTAATTAGAAATTTAAATAAATGGGGTTATAATATTGTTTGGGATATAGAATTTGATGATATTTCTCCAGTTATTCTTTCTGCTCATTATAAAGAATACTAAAGGAGCGAGTGTGATATATGAGCTATGAGTAAATGGTCTAGTAACACATGGTGGAATGGGATGCCGCTGTGTTATTTATTTGGTTATCCTTTGCTCTTGGATGAAACTCATACTGTAATGCCCTACATTTATACCTATACTAATAAAGATATTGTGAAGTAATATTGTCTGCTAATACAAAGAATAAGGCTTGAATGGAGCAATCGATCATGAATATTCACTAGGGCTAACACCGACACGTCTAATATACAATAACAAGGCCGTAAATGGCGTATATGGTTTTGGCACAAAGCAATAAACATGAAGGCTCAATATAAATAAAACAATATACAACATAAAAATATTAGAGACATCATAACAGATCACAGTGAAAAGTCATATCATAACAAAGTAGTGAGTCTACAAAATGATAGTCCAGGCTCACATAATAATACACACAATTGAGTCAAGGCTAGCAAAAGTATACATATATCAAATGAGTCTTTAACTTGAAAAATAATCTACGAATAAATGTATCTATCCCATAAGTATAACTAACTACTCCATGCTAGCCCACATCCAAAGTTAACCCCTGCTACTTGAAAGCTATCGACCTAACCCGAGTATTATAAAATAAACGTGTAAGGCTATCTCTATAAAAAGCTAGGTAAGATCATATAATACACATGCATAGGGCAAGATGATATAGTAACCACTATATTTTAAGCAAATGATCTCATCAAACAGATATATCATAAATATTCACTATGTCACAAAAATCATATTGTACAAATTAACGGCAATCATCTCAAATAATAATATATGCCGAAAATAAATAACATAAGGCACATAAATATAAGTCATCATGTCATAAAATCACATCAAGTCTCTCATGGACCCTCATCTAAAGTTTGGTTATAAATTATCAAAATCTTCAAAGCAAAATAGGGGATTTATACACGTACACAAAATCTATGAAGAACATGCAGGAATGAATACCCGATTACACTAATAAGTAATCATAACCTTGAAATGGAATAGGTTATGACACCGCTCTTGCAGTTTTACCAGGCTGCTAACACCTCTCTTGGAGTTTGGCTAGGTAGCTAACACCTCTCAAGCAGTTGGGTCAGGTCGTTAACACCTCTCAAGCAGTTGGATCGGGTCGCTATTGCAATTTGGTAAGGTTGCTAACACCCCTCAAGATAACAAATATCAATTTTCATATCGGTAAACACGTGAGCGATATAAATTATAGGGACCTATCGATTCCCATAGTGAATCGAACCGACTACCCCGAAATAATACCACTCGGAAAATGTTAAATACTTCCTAATATTAATCAAACGAATATCTTTCGAATATCCCATACGATTCAGCGTTATTTTAATATTTACTAAAAGTTAGCAAATTTCACTTATTCCTTTATTTAACAGGGTATAAAAATAAGCGGAATAGATTTAAAGAACGTCCTATACTACTTGAGAATTCTAATTTGTTTATTAGTATTCCCTGTCTCGTAGAAAAGCACAAAATATCATTAAAATCCCAAACCCATAATAAAAAAAATAAAAGAATTTTAGAATAATTCAAACCTTATAATTATTTCTGGAAATGAGTAATATATTTTAAAATATAAGTATGAAATTTCCAAAGGCTAAATCTGTATTTCTTCCAATATACTTCTTATATAAGGATTGAGAGCATATACATGTAAATATAACTTCAAAAAATATTACTTACAAGTATTAATAAATTTTCCACAAATCATTTTGAAACCTTGTAATTATTTCTCGAAAGAATTCTATATTAGAAAGCTTTTGAACTCATTTAAAATAATTTAAACATCTTCTATTACTAGAATTAGTGGAAATTGATATTATTACTTTCATAAACGCTTTTATAAAGTAATACCATTTCATATCTTTTGCCTCTAAAACATTCCCAAATTTATAACATACTTATAATAGTAAATTTAAAAAGGTTTTATGAATAAATATTACTCATCTTTAAAAGCTTTGATTAGAAAATTTGAAATAAGATGTAAGTTAAGAATATAATATAATTTAACTATACTCTATAAATTAAATTCCAATAAGGATCAAAATAGATAATGTTAGCGTCAAAATTAGCCACCAACACCACATTATGTAAGAGTATAAATATCTAATCCAATCGTAGAAATATGAAGAGAAATAAATGAAGAACAAAATTTAAACAATCGGAAAGAAAGTAAAAAGAGACAAGATTTATAGTGGCTCAGCTAACTCCAGCCTATGTCCACTTCCAAATAATCCTTTTCATTATACTGAAGTTTGTTAGTTACAATCCAAAATCCAAGAACAAAATTGGCAGAATGTAGGCTAGATTGAAGATAAAGAGAAGCAGAAAGAATTCTGTTTTGCTAACGCCATGCCTGTGGTATTTATAAGGGAAGATGTGCATGGATCAAGCTAAAATTTTGATAGAAAGTTCAGGAGACCAAGATGAGGCCACCAAAAATATCCACGCCAATTGGGGCCTATAATAGGAATCAGTATCGATCCTTATTAGTACATAAGAATGGGCTGCGATCCCTGTAAGGGGTGCCCCATGATGTTAGCTAACTAATCTCCAAATTTCGTGCAATTTCGCTACACGATTTGTGAGATGTCGCATTTTCCATGAAGTAGTGTTGCTTGAGTTCTGATTTCTACTGATGCCTCTAAAGAGATAGGTACCTATCCCTCTAGTCTGTTTCAAATGCCATGCGATCCCTAGGGGAGCTTCTCCATATTGTATTATGCTTAGCCTCCAAGTTTCACACCCATTGGATTTGTAGATGTTGATATATTGATCAATATTTGCTATAAAGTTGGGGTTAGCAGATCCCTAAAAGGGAAGAGGGCCGATCCCTATAGAGGGATAGCTACCGAGCCCTCCAAATCTCTCCGGATGTCATGGGATCCCTAGTGTAGACTCCCTAGGGTCCCTTCTTCTTGTTTCCAATGTTTTTTTTAATCCGTCTTGTGATTGTTGAGTTATGGGGTGATCATCGTTGAGTTGTGTTATTGAGTTGAATATGATCTGATCCCTCTTCTTTTGCCCGTAACTCGAAAATACGAACTCTGATCGACTTGAAATTTGAAATATAGCCACATAAGGTGCCTTTCTTATCACTCATAGCGATTGCACCTTAATTAGGATAAAAATTAGGGTTCTTATCCGAATATGCTTGACCATCGTCCATAATGTCATTTATAACCGATCTCTGAGCCTTGTAACCGTTTCTCTGGGCTTCCCACCATGATGATCATGAAATCCGTTGGGTTAAATCCACCTATGTACTACCTTATTAAAAGGTGGGTTAGCACTTTGCTCCCTAAACATGCCTTGCGATAGGAAGGTGTGTTTGGAATAAATCCAAAATCCGAAGTCCATAATCCATCGATACCTTATCCATTTCCAGGCCAAAACCATGTTCATCTGTATCCAATAACTAAGTCCACATTCGAATCTGTATATGATATCTAAATCCCTATCCAAATCTGTGACCACTCCAGGTTCTTACCGAGCTAAACCATTCTCAATGGCTTGAGTAGGTTGATCCATCACGTTCGAGCGAAGAGACCTATCCCTTTCTAGGCATAGTCCATACCTGACGACCTTGATCTCTCCAGATCCTTGGCGAGCACAATTCATACTAGACAACCTGAGTAGGCCGATCCATTGCATTCAAGAGAAGCAACCTACCCCTTGCCAGGCATAGTCCATACCTGACAACATTGATCTCTCGGGATCCTTACCGAGCACAATCTGTACTCGACAATCTGAGTAGGTCGATCCATCGCATTTTAACAAAGCGACCTCCCCTTTGCCAGGCATAGTCCATACCTTACGACATCTCTCCAGATCCTTGCCGAGCATAGTCCATACTCGACGACCTAAGTAGGCCAATCTATCACATTTGAGGGAAGCAAACTACCCTTGCTAGGCATAGTTCATAACAGATGACTTGTGTTATCTATTACATTGAACCAAGTGTAAACAATCCTAAGTCCATTTGCCAAAATATAAAATAAGAGTCCATACAACCAATAAACCAGAGTTTGAAGAAAACAAGAAGAAAAAACGAATTTCACAAACCCAAGCACAATGGTTTCTCATCATCTCAGAGCATGCCTAAGGACCATCCTCGATCTTGTACATGTGTAAGTGACTTAGCAGTCCTACTGTGGAATTTGTTACTTATTCCATGCCATCCCAATCAATTGATGACAAGTTGATGATTATGTCTTGATCTGGTGCTATTTTCATTCAAGGTGGACGATGCCTGCTCCTACTCCACCAATGTAGCCCGAGTCCTTACATATTATTGTAACTAACCATTCCTTAATGATATCCTTCAAATGCCGACAGTCATTTGCATTGTGGACATCCAGCTCATGGAATAGGAAGTGCTTTCCTGATATCTGTTCACATTCAGAGGGTTCCCTCCTTGCCGCTTCAATACGGAAGACATCCTCGAGTATCCAGATATATTCATTCTATGGTTTCATTGAATTCCAAGTAAGAAGAGAATTGGGTTCCCTCCTCTGTTGCTTCGATCCATCGAAGCTATTATCCATGTTTCGTTTGCCCTTGTCCTTTCCTGAGCTTCCATCGGGCGGTTCTCCATCCCATACCATATTAACTTCCGTTGCATCTTTATCAGCTTTCGCATCTTCTTATCATAGAAACCTTTATGCTTCATGGTAGAATTCCCCGAGACCATCGGTGGTTCTAGTATCAGTGATATCTTGAAATCTGAATTTTCTACAACTCCTAATAATGTCATCATCAAAAACATTGATGGATCTAGTCGATCCACCAAAACAACTACCGCATTGTACCTTCTTAAGAAATTCTTGATTAATTCTCCTACCCACTGTTTAACTGATGTCAATCTCATCGCATTCTTGGGTCTCGTAATGTAAACCCAAAACTGCTTCATAAATCTTTCAACCAATTTCGTCTATGTGCAAATAGAACCACTCTCCAACTATCTGAACATAGCGCAGCTACATCCGAAGTACAAGGGGAAGCACGTGCCAGGACTTCTTTTGAAGCATCCTGTACTTCCATGTGCCATACATACCTCATCATATGCACAGTTGGATTCTACTTTATGTCATAAGCTTCCAGTGTTGGTAGTTTGAATTCTGGTGGATTCCCAGCATTTCTAATGTTAATAGCGAATGGACTTCTATTTACATCCTCCATATCCATGTTCACTAATCTTCCACGCATAGCTACTAATCCTCCACGCATAGCTCTGCAAACCTATCATTATCTTCCGGTGGTAGTCTCCTATCATCATGTCCAAGCTGCACCTTGAGTCTACGAGAGAATTCTGGAACGTATTCCTCTGGACGAGCATCCAAATACCGATCTGCACCAAGTTCTATAGGATTGACCGCAGATCCTCCAGCATCATGATCGACTAGACCCGGGGCCTTCCCTCATGTCTTTGAGGATCAGTGCCGATCCCTCCCTCTAGAGGGATCAGGGCGATCCCTCTAAAATGGTTGAGGACTGCCCCCAACTGCTCTATTCCACTCCTTTATCCAATAGATCTGTCTCTATGCTCCTAGTTCTGATTTCCAGTGAATCTTGCCACCTCAACTTCTTGATCCACAGCTCTAGTAGTCCCTATCGTTCCAACTCCTTGGTTTAGCATTCTAACAACTCCTATGCCTCCAACCTGTCCAATCTACTGGAGTAGATTCTACATCATCTCCTCCTGTCTTTTCAAAATCCATTCCTGCAAAGCATCCATCATTGTTCCCATTTCATCTCTGGTGATGTAGATAGATATTTGATTAGTTCTAGCTCCTAAGGAAGCCTCGTGACTCCCTTCATGTTGGCTCCTATAGGCTGCTTATTTCCTTATTGATTTTCCCACCATTTCTCCAAATCTAAGCTCTTTAATTAATTCCAAATCTGAACTCCAAATCCACGGGGGATTAGCTTTCTCAGTGAAAGCAACAAAATGTTGGCGTCATAATTAGCCACCGACACCCAATTATGTAAGTACCAATATCCAATCCAATCACATAAATATGAAGATATATAAATAAATAAATAACTAAAACAATTAGAAAGCAAGTAAAAAGAGACAAGATTTATAGTGGTTTGGCTAACTTTAGCCTACGTCCACTCCCAAATAATCCTTTTTATTATACAGAAGTTTGTTTACAGTTATAATCCAAAATCCAAGAACAAAATTGGCAGAGTGTAGCCTAGGTTGAAGATAAAGAGAAGCAAAAGGCCCTCTTTTCTGATGCTATGCATATTGTATTTATAAGGGAAGACGTGCACAGATGGAGCTAAAATTTTGAAAGAAGGTTCAGGAGACCAAGACGAGACCACCAAAAAATTTCTAGGCCTATTGGGGCCGACAATAAGGATCAGTACCAATCCCTATTAGTATATGAAAATAGGTTGCAATCCCTATAAGCTATGCCGCATGATGTTAGCTAAATATTTCCCAAATTTAGTGCAATTTCGACATACGGTTTGTGAGATATCGCATTTTCCGTGAAGTAGTGTTGCTTGAATTCTGATTTCTGCCGATCCCTCTAGAGGGATAGGTACCAATCCCTTCAGTCTCTTCCAAATGCAATGCGATCCCTAAAGGAGCTTCTCCATATTGTATTATGCTTAGCCTCTAAGTTTCACATCAACTGAATGTGTAGATGTTCAGATATTTATCGTTCTTTATTATAAAGTTGGATTTAGTCGATCCCTAAGAGGGAAGAGGGTTGATCCCTATTGAGGGATAGATGCCGATCCCTCCAATTCTCTATAAATGTCATGCAATCCTTAAGGTAGATCCTTAGGGTCCCTTCTTCCTATTTCCAAAGTTTTGCTTCAATCTACCTTGTGATTGTTGAGTTATGGAGCAATCATCGTTGACTTGTGTTGTGAAGCTGAATATGATATGATCCCTCTTCTTTTGCCCGTAACTAGATCGTACGAACTCCGATCAACTTGAAACTTTAAATATAGCCTCATGAGTCCTTCCTTATCACTTCATACCAATTGCAACTTGATTAATTTAAAAATTAGGGATCAATCTACATCCGCTTGACCATCGTCCATAGTCTCGTTTACAGCCAATCTCCGAGCCTAGTATCTGTTTCTCCGGGCTTCCCTTCTTGATGACCATGAAATCCGTTTGGTTAAATCCAACTGTGTACTACCTTATTAAAAGACGAGTTAACAGATAAAATCTCATTTTTAAAACTTTTGAATTTTTTTAAACAATTCAAATAATAAACCTATCAAAATGCAATTTCCAAAGCCAACACTCTATAAAATATAATATCGTAATATGAAATTATTCATTATCTAAGGTTCTTTCTGGATACTCCAGTCAAAAAATCCATGTATGTACTTCGATATAAGTTTGAAATTTTTTAATTTGCAAACAAATCGAGTTCCATTTGCAAATTAGCCTCTTTCAATCCACATACAATCCATATAACGCCAAACAAACAAATCTAATCTATCTCATTTGACGAATTAGATAAATCACAACATGCAACAATATCTCAATCAATTCATTCGTTCACTATCAATATTCATCGATATCCAATCAACTTGTAACGACCCGGAAATTTTAACAATTTAATTTGAAAATATTTAATTTATTTTAAATATTTAAATGATGGTTTGATTTGAATTTCAAATTATCAGAATAAATTGGCGATTAAATTTTAAAATTTAATCTATTGAATGTTGAATAAAAATTTAAATCTTCAATTTTAAGCCAGTTAAAAATATTTCAAAAGCTTTTAAAATTCATATCGATGATACTGAAGATAATAGAAGCTTCGGAATTTAATTTCAAACTGTTTTGTTCAGTTTTGAAAATTTTATCTTTTGAATCGACATTTAAAAATAGCGTTCCAAGGCACAGTCTCGGATGTGACGACCGCCCACGACTCCTGCACTGAACCTAGAGATAGTGCACTGTAAAGTGTGCCAGGCAGCCATGGACGATTGTCAGGGTAAATTAAAACAACAGAATCTATCGTGTTACTCACAGCGCATGGACAAAATACAATAGAATATATATATATAGTGAAGCTTCACAGAATAGAATCTCATCAATAAAACTTCATAATAGTTGAATACAATCATCTGAATAGTCAATACATCAAGCCTCACTACATAACACTTAGAGAATATACAAACAGCGGAACACCCAGTACATATAGTAAGAAGATAATATGCAATCCTTCAGCTCGTCTTCGACATCAGCATCGTGGAAAGCAAGAACAGCACCTGTCACCTGCTACCTAGTCTGCCCATCCCAAAATAGACGAACAGCCCAAGGCAATAAGTGTTAAAACATAAAGCCTTGAGTCAGACAACAGTCTTAGTGAGCGGTAAATTAACTAACAACATACCAAAAGAGCATAAAGGAAAAGGAATAGGAATACAACCCTCCCACTCCACCTCTTTCTACAGTGATAGCCCCCAGACACACACTAAGCAGAAGCAAACATAGCAGAGCATACAATTTAAAGTAAAGCAATTATCACTCGAGTCAAGGGCGATGTTTTCCAAGCACAAACCCCCAAGGCCTAAACCAAGATCAGATAAGCACCCAGAAAATACCGCTCTTGGGACCGAATGACGATACAACCAAATATCCATGACTCTGGCTATCACTGTTATCATTGCTTCGATATCATCGTTAATTGAATGACCGGCTCATTCTTTCATCCGTCCATCAAGGGCTAATGGAAACCCCGGTTCTAGACATAACTCTGCACGTCATCGTGACCCGTGCCTAGGACTATCGAATCTGCCCAGAGTACTCGACTACCAATCAGTAGCCTTCAGGGACTATCGAATCTGCCCAACGTACTCTTGCTTCGAGCATGCTATAACCTTCAACAACGATGAGATCTCAGCCTTCTAGTCATCCTCCTCGACGACTATTTCCATACTAGCTCAAGCGCATCTCGAGCAAACCATTATCCTCAAACTCGAACCATTTCACCGAGTTATCAATCTGCTTGGAATGATCCCGTCTGGATTAGACCAAGACTATCTCATATCATACTTCGCCTCATCATCATAGCAAAGCTTCATCTCAACATCATCATCAAATCTATCCATATGAGCTTCATCATCCGCTACATATGCCACAAGCAGCTTTTTCAATTCAAGAGCCTTTCTCTTAGCTTTTGAATCATCTTCGACCATCTTGTCTAAATCAAATCACCAATCATCTAATTCATAGCAATCAATCAAGTCAAACATTAATCCAAGTAAACAAGCATTCAAATATGATCTAAATAGACAATTATAACAATAATGGCAATTTCGTAAATAAAGAGTCAAAAGTCTAACAAGCATGAAAACATGAGCAATATCTCTATAATCTTGATGAATGAACTTGCATAGGTTAACATGTAGTAAAATGGATTCCAAATCATTATGAACAATGGATCTATATGGATCTATACTTAGGATTAGGAAAATGCATGGAAATCACTACTTTAACACAAAATCAAGCCAACGATCCGGTATACTCCTTTGGATCCGTGTGAGAGATAATCACCACTCACCAAATCACCTAAACACCTCAAAAGAAACCACTTCAGATCTGGACAGCGAAGGATATAACTCGATCTATCACAAATCCGCTTCAAACGATGAAATCTCTCTTCAATGGATGAAGATCTTCAATCTAAGCTCTTGGATCTTCGATTTGATCTTCGATTTGGATGGAAGGAATCACTAGATTAGAGTGGAGGAAAGAAGTGAAGAAGTGTAGAAGTCGAGCTCTCAAAATGGCAGCACTTCGTCGCTTCGAAATCCGGATCTCAAAAATTAAGAAAAACCCTCCTATTTATAGGCTGAAATCACTTAGGTCGTTCGCTCTTAGGTCGTCCACGACCTAAAAACCCACGACCTAAAAACCCCACGACCTAACAACCAAAGCTTCTACGACCTACGACCTAACACTTAGCAGATCAGCGCACAGCTCTCTTACGCGACCTAACAGATCCCCAACCTACGACCTAACAGCACATGCGCTTCTACAACCTAACGAATGCGCATCTATGCGACCTACGACCTAACAAAGATGTGCTTCCTCGCGACCTACGACCTAACGAGGATGCAGCCTAGCGACCTAACACTGACCGCTTCTACGACCTAACACACACGCGACCTAACTAACATAACTAGGATACGACCTAACACCTTAGGTCGCTCACGACCTAACTACGCTATCTTACTAACCCGTTAGCTCTTAGGTCGCTAACCACTAGGTCGCTCATCACTAGGTCGCTAACTACTGTAGGTTACTAACCCTTAGGTCGCTAACTCCTATAGGTCGCTAACTCCTATAGGTCGCTAACTACTAGGTCGCTACTCACTAGCTCTCTTAGGTCGCTGCAAACCCTTAAGTCGCTCAAACCTTAGGTCGCCAACATCCTATAGGTTGCTAACTCTCTTAGGTCGCTCACTCGACCTAACCTACCCCACGACCTAAGCCAGCACATGACCTATCTTCTATACGACCTAACTATTACACGACCTAACTCCTTAGGTCGTTCCTATCCTTAGGTCGCTCCACTTCACTAAGCCGCCTACCCCTTAACTCGCCAACTTCCCTAGGTCGCTCCAAACCCTCATACGACCTAAGACTCAGGCTCTGGACGACTTATCAACAATGCGACCAAATGTCAACTGTTTTACGACGTTTTCGATCCGTAAAAATACGGGTCGTTACATTCTCTCCCCCTTAGGAATTTCGCCCCCGAAATTCCAAACAAACAAGAGCAAACAAAGGCTATTCTGCATGCCTACCATCCATAGCAATCAATAAACCATGCATCCAATTCAAGCTTAGCATGCAAAATTCTAAAACTTAGAACAAGTTACAATGTCGTTAGATGACACGACACCTTAGGGCCATACCTTGAAGAGTTCAGGATGAGCTGCTTTCATCCTCTCTTCCACCTCCCATGTACAGTCGTTATCATCATCACTCCATTGTATCTTGAGCAACTTAACTACCTTCCTCCTAAGCTGTTTCGTGTCGGTTTCCACAACACGAAGCGGTTTACGAGGTATCTTATCGATTGGATCAACTTCGAAATCTTCACAGCTATCAGCAGAAACCACTGTATTCGAGTCGTGCACATACTTCCGTAGATACGATACATGAAAAACATTGTGCACACCCGACATCTTCTCTGGTAACTCCAATCTGTAGGCGAGCTTTCCTATTCGCTCGATGATCAGGAATGGTCCAACAAATCTCGGAGTCAATTTTCCTTTCTTCCCGAATCGAATAACATTCTTCAGAGGAGAAATCTTCACAAAAACCATATCAACTACGTCGAATTCCAAATCCTAACGACGCTTATCGGCATAACTTTTCTGTCGGTCTTGGGCTGCCTTCATTCGTTGCCGAATGATCTCTATGCAATCCGAAGTCTGTCGAATCATCTCTGGCCCAAGTATTAGTCTTTCCCCGGTCTCTAACCAACATGTCGGAGAGTTACACGGTCTTCCATACAATGCCTCATACGGTGCCATACCAATGCTTGACTGGTAACTGTTGTTATACGAAAATTCCACCAAATGAAGGTGATCTTCCAATGATCCTCCGAAATCCAAAACACAAGCTCTGAGGAGATCTTCCAAAACTCAGTTGACTCTCTCGGTCTGACCATCTGTTTGGGGGTGATAAGCTATACTCAAACACAACTCGGTTCCCAAAACTTCCTGAAAGCTCTTCCAAAATCCACTAGTGAACAATGGGTCTTGATCGCTCACTATACTCTTCGGAATACCATGGAATCGAACTATCCACTTGAAATACAACTCAGCCAACTTTGATGCAGTCCTAGTCGATCGAACAGGAATGAATCTTGCACTCTTAGTCAAACGATCTACGATGACCCAAATCCCTTCATTTCCCGTTCTTGTTCTAGGTAGCCCATCAATAAAATCCATCGATATTTGCTCCCACTTCCATGTGGGAACTTCTAATGGCTGAAGCAATCCACTTGGCTTCTTCTGTTCGGCTTTTACCAACTGGCAGTTCATGCACATGGAAATAAAATTCCCAACATCCTTCTTCATGCCTTCCCAGTAATAGGTTCTCTTCATATCCCGATACATCTTATTTCCACCTGGATGAATTGTCATCTTCGAGTGATGACTTTCCTTTAGAACTTCACTTCTCAATTCATCTATATCGGGAACAACTAGTCGTCCTTGCTTCCGAAGCCAACCTTCTCGATCGACCTCGAATCCCTTATCCTTTTCTGGTTCCAAATCACGGATAATCTTAACAAGCTTATCATCTCGCTTTTGACTCTCACCAATTCTTTCCACAAGAGTCGGTCTTATCGATAAGTTTGCCAACATCTCAGGTTCCAATTCACATCTGGGCCTGAAGTCAAATCCAGCTAAATACTCGAGATTCTTCCATTCTGAAAACATGGCTCCCAATCCTGCATGTCTTCGACTTAACGCATCGGCCACTGCGTTACCCTTTCCCGGAGTATAAGCTATAGCAAAATCATATGATGCTAAAAACTCTAGCCAACGTTTCTGCCGAAGATTCAAATCCTTTTGGGAGAAAAGATACTTCAACGACTTATGACCTGTAAACAACTCAAATCGAACTCCCAACAGATAATGTCTCCACATCTTCAGAGCAAATACAATTGCCGCTAATTCCAAATCATGAGTCGGGTAATTCCTTTCATGTGGCTTCAGTTGTCGACTTGCATACGCAACAACTTTATCCTTCTACATCAGCACTGCTCCAAGTCCAGTACCACATGCGTCGATGTAAACCACCATCTCATCATTCCCACTTGGAATAGTCAAAACAGGAGCACTTGTCAATCTCTCTTTCAGGATTCTGAAAGCTTGCTCACACTTATCATCCCATCTGAACACTTTGTTCTTTTTCGTCAATCCTGTTAACGGTGCAGCTACCTTGGAGAAGTCTTTGATAAATCGTCGATAATATCCTGCTAATCCAAGAAAACTTCTCACATCTGATGCATTCTTAGGTCTAACCCAATCCTGGATTGCTGCCACCTTAGCGGGATCAACCGCTATTCCATTTCCAGAGATAACATGGCCTAAGAACCTCACTTCACTCTTCCAGAAGTGACACTTCAAAAACTTAGCCTTCAGCTGATGTTTCCGCAAGATTTCCAAAACAATACGCAAGTGCGTCTTGTGCTCTTCTTCAGTTCTGGAATAAATCAGAATATCATCCACGAACACTAGCACGAACTTACTCAACTGATCCCTGAACACTCTATTCATAAGATCCACAAAATATGCTGGCGCATTAGTCAATCCAAACGGCATTACCAGCCACTCAAAGAAACCAGATGGTGTCCTGAAAGCAGTCTTCGGCACACTATCCTTAGCCACCCTTAACTGGTGAAATCCCGTTGCCAAATCCATCTGAGAAAACCCCTTAGCTTCATGAAGCTGATTAAACAAGTCATCTATCCTCGGCAATGGATACTTGTTCTTCTTAGTCACCTTATTCAGCTCACGATAATCCACACACAACCTCAACGATCCATCCGCTTTGGTTGCGAACACAACTGGTGCACCCCATTCGGACACACTACGCCGAATGAATCCTTTCTGCAAAAGATCATCAACCTGCACCTTCAACTCCTGCTGTTCCATAGGCGCCATCCGCCTAAGAGGCATCACAACAGGTCTGGCTCCTTCAACTAGATCTATACGAAACTCGATCTCTCTATGCGGCGGTAACCCTTTGACCTCATCAAAGACATCCTCAAATCCATTAGCGATTGGCAACGATGACAGTCCATCCCGTGGAACAACCAGCGAATAATGAAGCTAATGAAGACGCCTTCTTCATGCTTACATCGTATCACAATCTTTCGCCCCTCCACATTCTCGACTGTCACCTCCAACCTCTCACAATCAACCTTTGCCACATACTTCCTAAGCCAGTCCATACCCAAAATAATTTCGAACCCCGCAAAGTTCAGAACAAAGCAATCACAAACAAAAGAGCAATCATGACTCGATACAATCAGACCACGGCATAACATACAAAAACAAGATGAACCCCCAACTGGATTAGTTACAACCAATGGCATATCAACAATATCTGGTTCTAAACCCAACCGGCCTACAAGTTCACTACAAACAAACGAATGCGACGCCCCAGTATCAAATAGCAATCTTACTGGAACACCACATAGGAAAAGAGTACCTTGAACCACTACACTCTTTCCTTTCTCTTCAGCGGTAGGAGCTTTCGAAGACGATGGAACAGCTCCCAAAGCATAAGCTTGCACAATCTGCTTGTCCCTTCGCGGTTCTGGGCAATTCTTCTTAAAGTGTCCCAGCTTATCGTAGTTGTGGCACTTCACTGGCACCTTTGGATTCTTGCAATCTCTAGAGAAATGGCCCTTCTGCTGACAATTGTAGCATGTCACTTCGCCCTTCGGCTTCTTCTGGCCATCCCTACCCTTTTGCTGCTGCTGCTTCCTCTTCTTGTTTCCACTCTACTGTGGTTTAGACTCTCCCCTGGTCACAGCAATAACAGATTCCTCTTTAGGAAACAGACTCTCATGCCTGAGAGCCTTCTCCACAAGCTTCTCAAATGAATCGTCCAAATGATCCACCAACTGTTTCCTAAGATAACCGTCTAAGCCTGTCACAAACTTCTCATTCTTCTAGTACGAAGATTCAATATACGACTGGGCATACTTGGAAAAAGCTTCAAACTCAGAAATATACTCAAGAACTGGTCTTCCTCCTTGCTTGAGCTCCACAAACTTCTTGAACTGAACCGACTTCTGAGCTGTAGAAATGAACTTAGCTTCAAATTTGGTTTGGAATTGCTCCCAAGTAATCTCTTCCTCCGGAGTATTGATGGTAATAGAGTTCCACCAATCAGAAGCTCTCCCTTGAAGCTGTCTTGATGCTAACTTCCTCTTAGTTGCATCCTCAATTCCCAAATCACCAAAAATCCTTCTACAAGCATCTATCCACCTCTGGACTTCAATAGTTGATTCCGTTCCCAAGAAAACCTTCCCTCCAAGAGCAGTATAGTCTTTACACAACTTAGCAAAATCCACCGGTCTAGGAGCCTGAACTTGAACTCCAACATCAACTGCTGTCCCCGGGACTGGTATCCTTCTCATGATCGAAGTCATCATAGCTTCGAACATAGCTGCATAATCAGCAGTTCCCTCAGCAGCATGGCCTTCCCTAGCAGCTGGTCTCCCTCTTCGACTCATCCTTAATATCTATAAAAAGGAATGGTCAGCACATCTTGAGAAACAACTACATAAAGGACTCAAACTCTACTAAGCTACTATATTATATATAGTAATCATCCATCAAAATACAATTACGTCTCTCATACGTAGTTATGTCAGCGAGCGTTGGGTAAAATCTATTAACCAATGCTCTGATACCAAATGTGACGACCGCCCACAACTCGTGCACTCAACCTAGAGATAGTGCGTTGTAAAGTGTGCCAGGCAGCCATGGACGATTGTCAGGGTAAATTAAAACAACAGAATCTATCGTATTACTCACAGCGCATGGACAAAATACAATAGAATATATATATAGTGAAGCTTCACAGAATAGAATCTCATCAATAAAACTTCATAATAGTTGAATACAATCATCTGAATAGTCAATACATCAAGCCTCACTACATAACACTCAGAGAATATACAAACAGCGGAACACCCAGTACATATAGTAAGAAGATAATATGCAATCCGTCAGCTCGTCTTCGACATCAGCATCGTGGAAAGCAAGAACAGCACCTGTCACCTGCTACCTAGTCTGCCCGTCCCAAAATGGACGAACAGCCCAAGGCAATAAGAGTTAAAACATAAAGCCTTGAGTCAGACAACAGTCTTAGTGAGCGGTAAATTAACTAACAACATACCAAAAGAGCATAAAGGAAAAGGAATAGGAATACAACCCTCCCACTCCACCTCTTTCTACAGTGATAGTCCCCAGACACACACTAAGCAGAAGCAAACATAGCAGAGCATACAATTTAAAGTAAAGCAATTATCACTCGATTCAAGGGCGATGTTTTCCAAGCACAAACCCCCAAGGCCTAAACCAAGATCAGATAAGCACCCAGAAAATACCGCTCTTGAGACCGAATGACGATACAACCAAACATCCATGACTTTGGCTATCGCTGTTATCATTGTTTCGATATCATCGTTAATTGAATTATCAGCTCATTCTTTCATCCGTCCATCAAGGGCTAATGGAAACCCCGGTTCTAGACATAACTCCGCACGTCATCGTGACCCGTGCCTAGGACTATCGAATCTGCCCAGAGTACTCGACTACCAATCAGTAGCCTTCAGGGACTATCGAATCTGCCCAACGTACTCTTGCTTTGAGCATGCTAGAACCTTCAACAACGATGAGATCTCAGCCTTCTAGTCATCCTCCTCGACGACTATTTCCATACTAGCTCAAGCGCATCTCGAGCAAACCATTATCCTCAAACTCGAACCATTTCACCGAGTTATCAATCTGCTTGGAATGATCCCGTCTGGATTAGACCAAGACTATCTCATATCATACTTCGCCTCATCATCATCATAGCAAAGTTTCATCTCAACATCATCATCAAATCTATCCATATGAGCTTCATCATCCGCTACATATGCCACAAGCAGCTTTCTCAATTCAAGAGCCTTTCTCTTAGCTTTTGAATCATCTTCGACCATCTTGTCTAAATCAAATCACCAATCATCTAATTCATAGCAATCAATCAAGTCAAACATTAATCCAAGTAAACAAGCATTCAAATATGATCTAAATAGACAATTATAACAATAATGGCAATTTCGTAAATAAAGAGTCAAAAGTCTAACAAGCATGAAAACATGAGCAATATCTCTATAATCTTGATGAATGAACTTGCATAGGTTAACATGTAGTAAAATTGATGCCAAATCATTATGAACAATGGATCTATATGGATCTATACTTAGGATTAGGAAAATGCATGGAAATCACTACTTTAACACAAAATCAAGCCAACGATCCGGTATACTCCTTTGGATCCGTGTGAGAGATAATCACCACTCACCAAATCACCTAAACACCTCAAAAGAAACCACTTCAGATCTGGACAGCGAAGGATCTAACTCGATCTATCACAAATCCGCTTCAAACGATGAAATCTCTCTTCAATGGATGAAGATCTTCAATCTAAGCTCTTGGATCTTCAATTTGATCTTCGATTTGGATGGAAGGAATCACTAGATTAGAGTGGAGGAAAGAAGTGAAGAAGTGTAGAAGTCAAGCTCTCAAAATGGCAGCACTTCGTCGCTTCAAAATCCGGATCTCAAAAATTAAGAAAAACCCTCCTATTTATAGGCTGAAATCACTTAGGTCGTTCGCTCTTAGGTCGTCCACGACCTAAAAACCCGCGACCTAAAAACCCCATGACCTAACAACCAAAGCTTCTACGACCTACGACCTAACACTTAGCAGATCAGCGCATAGCTCTCTTACGCGACCTAACAGATCCCCAACCTACGACCTAACAGCACATGCGCTTCTACAACCTAACGAATGCGCATCTATGCGACCTACGACCTAACAAAGATGTGCTTCCTCGCGACCTACGACCTAACGAGGATGCAGCCTAGCGACCTAACACTTACCGCTTCTACGACCTAACACACACGCGACCTAACTAACATAACTAGGATACGACCTAACACCTTAGGTCGCTCACGACCTAACTACGCTATCTTACTAACCCGTTAGCTCTTAGGTCGCTAACCACTAGGTCGCTCATCACTAGGTCGCTAACTACTGTAGGTTACTAACCCTTAGGTCGCTAACTCCTATAGGTCGCTAACTGTAACGACCCAGTATTTTCAACCATTCGCATCCATTATAAGTGTATAGGTAAACACTCATGCCGGAGTTGAATTGCCCAAAATACTGCGTTGTAAATAAAATTTGGCAAAACTCAGTATATACAGTAAATAAAATAATTACAGATCACAGACACAGAGTAATATAACAATAATGCAGCGGAAACAAAAGGATAGTAGTTCATGAAGCTACTATATGTATATAACAGAGTTAAACAAGATACAACAGAGGTCTCGAATACAATAGATGTCTCAATACAATAATCAAATACCAGATCTGAATACATCACTGGAATCAACGGAATAACTGAAAGCAGGATCGATAGATAGTTGGATCTCCAAGCGAAGCTCCAACTCCAAAGGTGAGTCCCAAATGCTGTATCACTCAGTCTGACCCGAGCGTAAAGCACAACACAAAACATTCTTATATTAATAAATCCAACTCAAGTGAAATATCAACTGAAATACAAGTAACTTAAAGGATGTTTGGGATAACCATCCCCTAAGGATCCGTTAAACTATTTACTATGTAGTAATATTCGCTATTATAATAGTGTCTAAATAAGTAAAGTATAATCATATCGGAAAATAGCGTTAAGGGGATGGAGAACCTTAACGCGGTCGGATCTTAAAATCATAATCGTAGTAAAGGCTCGGTATGGTAGGTGACACGGCACAACTAGGCAATGCCAGGGTAGATATACCAATTACGCACACGGACTGATGGATACGCATAGCAGCCACTACCGTTCCACCTCGAACAACATTCCCAAATCGGAGGATGGCCATCTAGTCAAATCACAAGTAAGAGTATAATATCGAAGAAATGCGTCCGAGAAGAGGTGCTACCTCACTGGTCCGAGATCGCTCCTGTTTTAGCCACCTTATTGCCAACTCACGGGAGTTGGGTCCACGTAACATACCTTAAGAACGTCGCCACCATCCTACTTCATTCTGGAATCTCCACCGCGTACACGGTTGTCAAAGTGGTTTTCGGTATCGACAAAGAGTATGTCCATATCCGATCCCGGTCTCTTTGCCAACCAATCGTTATTATAACACCGTGGTCGTTTCAAAATAGTTTATACTTTAAACCAAAATCATTATCATTTCCAAAACCCAATTTAATACGATATCATTTCACTTCAAATATATCCATTTTTAAAATCATATTATTTTCCAAAGTTATAATGCTTTGAAATCATAGTCTGGAAATCACAGTATTTTGGAAATCATACACTTTCCTTTTTAAACAATTTAGATATTAAAATTTCGTTATAAAATAAATTAATTTCCTCAAATTTCACAAATCGATTCAAATTAACTCGAATTCCAAAAATTTAATTTAATCAAATCTCAAATCATTAGTTTCAACTCGATTCAGCTTCTAAATAAACCATTTCAAATTATCAATTTCAAATACATATCTAAACCATAAAATAAGCCATTTCAAATTTGAATATATTTCAAAGCTTTTAAATATTCATCATTTCAAAACTAAATTCGATAAATTTATATACATATCAAATTCACTTTACAATTATTTAGTTTTGAAATATTAACTTAATCATTTCCATAACATCTAAATACAATTTCAATTTACAATTTAAATAAACAACGGATCTCATTTAAATATTTATACGTTTGAAATATCCAGTTAAGTCACCCTTTCAAATTTCAAGTTGAAAATCACTTCTTTAAATGTTCAAATTCAATACATTTCAAATCAGACTTATTTAAGTATAATTCTTAAATAAATACAATTTCAATCAATTTCAAATCAATACCAATTCTATAAAAAAAAATATAGATATTAAATACTTAAACATATTATTTATCAACTTTATTAAATTAACTTTAATAAATCTTTAAAATCAATATTTATCAAAACCATATATTTCTTTTCAAAGCCCAAGAAATCATTTTTCAAAACATTTATATATAGACCAACGGTGCCTGTATATAATTTTCTATCCTATGGTCAAGTGATACGGATATTTATCATTTCAATCCGCAATTTAAAACATATTCGGGTATATATCTTTTCAACCCGAAATCCCAAATTCAATTCAATGAAAATCGCTTGGGTTTATCATTTCAACCCATAACGATTTTCTCCTATTCTACAGATCGTTCGGGTATGTATCATTTCAACCCATAGTGATTCTATACTAACAGGGAACTTGCAGAGTGATAACAGATATGATAATAAAATAACAACAGTAACATGCATATATCAACAATATAAATAACAGATAATGGTGTCGGATGTCATAAGTGAACAGATACAGATAATGACATATATAACAATGTAAATAACTAACATCAGCATATTTCAATTGACATTTCAATTGAAATCAAATTTAATAACTATAAGAATATTAATCGTGAGTGATTGCTCACCTTTCGAGGTTAGAGATGAAGGATGAGATGAGTTACGAATCCAAACACAAACCCCAAATCAAAGCTAGATTGGCACGAAGTTGGACGGACAAAGCTGAAAAGGAGTCGATGAAAACAAATCAAATCAGTTTTTGATATAAACTGAAATATATATATATATATATATAATAGAATATATATAAACTTTTATGTATACAATATATCATTTAAGCTTGTAAATATCAATTACATATATATAAAAATCTATATATGTATACCGCTAAAGTCAAATTTATTAAACACGCATATATAATACTTTACACTATATAAAAAGTAGCAAATTTTGCCATTATAGTTACTTAAGTATGCTTGTACACTAATTCACATTTTTAACTCAATAATATGAAAAGCAAAAATGTTAAAGATATTATTATAAAATTTAGTTGAATAGAATTGGAAAGCAGCCGCTTACAGCATATAAACTATGCATACACTTTACTAATATTATAAAACTAATACCATACATTTTACTAATTTATATAGTATATACAGTAACCTTATTAAAACTTATTATGTAAATGTTGTAATATATAAAACTATTATAAACAAATACGTTAAAACCCATCAGAAAAATATATAGATATATATATACTAATGTATATACAACATTGTACATTATAACACTTTGAACCTATTATAATATACTCTCCATATATATATATAACAAAATTCTTATCACTGTATGTGAATATGTAAAGTTATTTTAAACTCTATTTTAAGGTATTAACATACATTCAAATAGTTACTTTACCATGTAATATACTTACCCAGACATATTATATAAAAAAAAACTTGGTTGATAAGTTTTTAGATAAATATATATAAGCTTATACATAAACTCAAAACCGATCATATACTATGACCAAATCTGATTATATAAACAGGTTATATACTGCAACATCACCTATATACTATATATGTAAACAGAACTCATTTATACATATACTTTCATAAACCTTTATGTACATTAACAGATAAAATAAATATTATATATATGTATACCAAACTATATACACGAAACTTACATAACCATAATATTTTCTGACATTATATATATAGCTACGTATATATCACAAAATAAACAACAGGCTTATTTATTTATAAGTTGAGCATTAGTATATACGTATATCACAAAATATCACAAATATATACGTATATATACACACACACGTATATATAAACAAACATGAATATATATATATATACCTTCGTATATATGAGATGAGGCTCGGATCCGGGAGGAACAAAGCGAAGGCTAATGGGCAGAGCGAGGAGACGAGGGTTGTGACGAGGCTCAGCTTGGGTGCTGCTAGCGACAAGGTTCTCTCGGCTAGGGTGGAGAGGTTGGCCGATGGGGAGAAGAGGAGGTAGTTTGCAGGGGAAAAGAGAGGAGGTGGGTAGGAGCTGGGTGCGTGAGATGCAGAGGCGGAGGCGTGGCCATGGCTTCAGGTTGGAGGCAAGCACTTTCTTTTTGCAGAAGAATAGAAACATAATTTTTCTCAGTATGACCTTTCTTAGCAGAATCCAAAAGCACGGGGATCATGACTCTGCAAACTCATACAACATACTTTTGCAGAAGAACGGAAGCATACTTGCATCAACTCATGCTGGACCAAGGGATTGGGCGGATCGATGAGGTTCACGACAAAGAAATTCACGACAAGGTACAAGGATCGACGCTGGTGGGTTCACGACGAGGTACGGGGATTGACGGTTGATGGGTTCACGATTTGAGGACTTTGGATTTCTGATTGAAGCAAAGTTAGGTCGTGGATTGCCGACGCACGCGACCGTGGAGGAAGAAGGCATGTGTTGTAGGCTACGTTCTGGAGGTCAAGTGAGCTGCGTACAGACGTTCGTGGAGGTCTGAAGGAGTGATTTGGGAATTTGGAAGAGAATTGGGGAAGAGGGAAAAATGTTTAGACTTTTAACTTAGATCTGGAGAGAGGAACGTAAATCTCACAAATGAAAATGAATGCACGGAAAATAAATGAATAAAACGTACACTGAAGATGCGCATAAAATTCAAAAGAAACAGTAGGGTAGGAATAGAAATAGGTTGAATTGTTCAGAGGCTTAAATGCAGGAGCACGCTAAAAATTTAAACTGAAGGAAGGAGTAAAGTCAGAAATTTTGGTACCGTTACGGTGGACAGTTTATTCGTTCCGACACGTACCGGATCTCAAATTTCAGAGTTGAATATACCGTGGAGATCAGCACGACGAGACGGTCAAAATGGTACACAGATATCAGTGATACGGTCATCCGATCAAAAGTCGATAACCGGTACCAGAAATGCTGTTATTCAGCCAGAATTAAGATAAACGGAGCAATAGATGTCCAAATTTGACGAAACGAAAGATGACGTCGCACTCAGAAGATGATTTACAAATTTTCTATGTAAAAATATTCAGGTTTGGAAACCATTTTATTATCACCTATTTTTAACTGATTAAATTGAAGTGAATTTACGCGCGAAATAAATTTTCATATTTTCGGACGAAAATTTACCAGTTGCTATGTTTAATTAGACGCATTCCAAATATCAAATTTATTTTTCAAAATTTTACTGTTTAAAAAATTCACAAAATTTAACTAATTACGTTATTTAACAGTTAAAATTTACGGGTCGTTACACTCTCCCCCACTCAAAACTTTTCGTCCCCGAAAAGGAAGGAGGTAGGAGAGTAGAAACAACTAGAAAGAAAAATAGATTAAAAGACTAGATAAGACAATTAATTTAAACCATATAATTTCAAATTAAACTAATTAATATTTAACAATTTGATTTAATCCACTGAGTTCACTTAAGTTAAATTAATTCATCTATTTCTGAATTCATTACCTTATGTCTAGTCATCCTGAATTAACAATTTCTAAATCAATCAATTTGTATAATCATTTATTTTCCTCATTTCTTTCAACCAATTTAATTCTTTTATTCTAAATTATTATTAACCTTATTCCACTTAATATATCTTATCACATATATTTAAACCATACAAATTAATTTAAACCATATAAATTACAACTTAAATTAATTTATATTTAATAATTGATTTTAAATTCAAGGTATTCCCATAAGTTGATCTAATTTCAATTTATTAGTTCTTGCAAACAACTTTTATTTGTCTTATCTATTTTTCAATTAAATTATTATTTTATTTCTCTCTACTAACATCTTTATAATAAAATTTAAGTATATAACATTTATTATAACCACTCAAATTTTTTTACTTATAAATTTCTTTATATTGTATATTATCCAATTACATTTTCCACTTCTGAAATTTAGGTAAGTTATGTTGAGATGAAATTGAGTATTATACAAATAAGATTTTACAATTCAGTTATTCCTAGTTAACTATTTATCCAAGAATTTTGACTTTAGTTTATAATTGAAATCATCTTAAATCTGAAATTTAAGAATTTAAATCTCCGATTTACTTCAAACAATTTAGAGATATATATAATATTTTTATATCAAATCAAATTAAATTTTTAAAATAAGATACCTATATATATATAATCAAATTATACTGAGGAAATTCAAATCGAATATATATATATTTTTTTTTTCTCAAAACAAAACCGTAGCAAAGCTACCGAATGGTTTCTCCTCTTCGAAACTCGAAAATGAATGTCGATGATGCGGCCGTCATCACCGAAATTATTTTCCAGCGACAAAGAGAAGAGCACTGATTTAAACATGTAAAATTCTTTGAAAACCATTTTATTCGAAAATACTTTAAATAATATACATTTCAAGGCTTTAAACAAAGTTTGAAATCACCAGAAATTTAATTCTTAAGTTTCTCAATTTAAATTCATTCCAATTTCAAATAAATTTAAAAACATCAGTCACTTTGCAATAATCAATGACTTACAAAACAATAAAATGATAATCAAATATTATCATTTTCAACAACCAAATTATTTAACTTTTAATTCCAGAAAATTTTCTTATATATTTAATATAATCACACAAATTTACTTCATCTATCAAATTTGAAAATTTATATTGTGTCAGTTTGCTCTGTTCAAGTGTTTTGGAAATTCTATCGATAGTGTTGATCAGACGAATCGATCGAAAATCCAAATCAACATCAACAACTCAAACAACACACTATAAACATCAACAATTTTATATTAATTTAAAATACACTCCCTCACACGATGATTTCAGAATTGGATTCCAACACAAGGATAGAGATCTAAATATAGAAGGGACTCTAATCAAAGAGAATTATAATCTAAAATAGATAGGCTCGAAACGAAGGTTAGATGATTGCATTTCAAACAGGAAGATGGATAAAGTTGTATAAATCGCGGGCAACCTTAACCGGGTCAACCGTGACTTCATAGACAAGATCGATGTAGGATTCTGAAACAAATCGACATTCGATTACCAGAGGTAGAATTCGGGTATAGCATAAGATAGCATCATCGTAAACCGAGGATACAGAAATCTCCGGTGAATCAATACCGATTGTAAAGGAGTTTCACCCCAGTACAAATTATTTGAAGATTGGCGAGATCACCGATTTTATTCTAGAGATCATTCGAAGTGGAGTTATGGGATACTCCAGAATCAAAAGACACGAAGAGGGAAGACACGAATGGACTTTGGAACCGAAGTGAACGTTCCAAAATTCAAAGGAACTGAGTCAAAGAAGAAGGAATTCAAGCTCGAACGAATCGTGATTCTGAAATTGAATTTACTCTATATGCTGAGTTTTGCCTAAAACCAGAGCTCTGATACCAACTGTAATGACCCAGTATTTTCAACCATTCGCATCCATTATAAGTGTATAGGTAAACACTCATGCCGGAGTTGAATTGCCCAAAATACTGCGTTGTAAATAAAATTTGGCAAAACTCAGTATATACAGTAAATAAAATAATTACAGATCACAGACACAGAGTAATATAACAATAATGCAGCGGAAACAAAAGGATAGTAGTTCATGAAGCTACTATATGTATATAACAGAGTTAAACAAGATACAACAGAGGTCTCGAATACAATAGATGTCTCAATACAATAATCAAATACCAGATCTGAATACATCACTGGAATCAACGGAATAACTGAAAGCAGGATCGATAGATAGCTGGATCTCCAAGCGAAGCTCCAACTCCAAAGGTGAGTCCCAAATGCTGTATCACTCAGTCTGACCCGAGCGTAAAGCACAACACAAAACACTCGAGTCAGGATTAACATTCTTATATTAATAAATCCAACTCAAGTGAAATATCAACTGAAATACAAGTAACTTAAAGGATGTTTGGGATAACCATCCCCTAAGGATCCGTTAAACTATTTACTATGTAGTAATATTCGCTATTATAATAGTGTCTAAATAAGTAAAGTATAATCATATCGGAAAATAGCATTAAGGGGATGGAGAACCTTAACGCGGTCGGATCTTAAAATCATAATCGTAGTAAAGGCTCGGTATGGTAGGTGACACGGCACAACTAGGCAATGCCAGGGTAGATATACCAATTACGCACACGGACTGATGGATACGCATAGCAGCCACTACCGTTCCACCTCGAACAACATTCCCAAATCGGAGGATGGCCATCTAGTCAAATCACAAGTAAGAGTATAATATCGAAGAAATGCGTCCGAGAAGAGGTGCTACCTCACTGGTCCGAGATCGCTCCTGTTTTAGCCACCTTATTGCCAACTCACGGGAGTTGGGTCCACGTAACATACCTTAAGAACGTCGCCACCATCCTACTTCATTCTGGAATCTCCACCGCGTACACGGTTGTCAAAGTGGTTTTCGGTATCGACAGAGAGTATGTCCATATCCGATCCCAGTCTCTTTGCCAACCAATCGTTATTATAACACCGTGGTCGTTTCAAAATAGTTTATACTTTAAACCAAAATCATTATCATTTCCAAAACCCAATTTAATACGATATCATTTCACTTCAAATATATCCATTTTTAAAATCATATTATTTTCCAAAGTTATAATGCTTTGAAATCATAGTCTGGAAATCACAGTATTTTGGAAATCATACACTTTCCTTTTTAAACAATTTAGATATTAAAATTTCGTTATAAAATAAATTAATTTCCTCAAATTTCACAAATCGATTCAAATTAACTCGAATTCCAAAAATTTAATTTAATCAAATCTCAAATCATTAGTTTCAACTCGATTCAGCTTCTAAATAAACCATTTCAAATTATCAATTTCAAATACATATCTAAACCATAAAATAAGCCATTTCAAATTTGAATATATTTCAAAGCTTTTAAATATTCATCATTTCAAAACTAAATTCGATAAATTTATATACATATCAAATTCACTTTACAATTATTTAGTTTTGAAATATTAACTTAATCATTTCCATAACATCTAAATACAATTTCAATTTACAATTTAAATAAACAACAGATCTCATTTAAATATTTATACGTTTGAAATATCCAGTTAAGTCACCCTTTCAAATTTCAAGTTGAAAATCACTTCTTTAAATGTTCAAATTCAATACATTTCAAATCAGACTTATTTAAGTATAATTCTTAAATAAATACAATTTCAATCAATTTCAAATCAATACCAATTCTATATAAAAAAAATATAGATATTAAATACTTAAACATATTATTTATCAACTTTATTAAATTAACTTTAATAAATCTTTAAAATCAATATTTATCAAAACCATATATTTCTTTTCAAAGCCCAAGAAATCATTTTTCAAAACATTTATATATAGACCAACGGTGCCTGTATATAATTTTCTATCCTATGGTCAAGTGATACGGATATTTATCATTTCAATCCGCAATTTAAAACATATTCGGGTATATATCTTTTCAACCCAAAATCCCAAATTCAATTCAATGAAAATCGCTTGGGTTTATCATTTCAACCCATAACGATTTTCTCCTATTCTACAGATCGTTCGGGTATGTATCATTTCAACCCATAGTGATTCTATACTAACAGGGAACTTGCAGAGTGATAACAGATATGATAATAAAATAACAACAGTAACATGCATATATCAACAATATAAATAACAGATAATGGTGTCGGATGTCATAAGTGAACAGATACAGATAATGACATATATAACAATGTAAATAACTAACATCAGCATATTTCAATTGACATTTCAATTGAAATCAAATTTAATAACTATAAGAATATTAACCGTGAGTGATTGCTCACCTTTCGAGGTTAGAGATGAAGGATGAGATGAGTTACGAATCCAAACACAAACCCCAAATCAAAGCTAGATTGGCACGAAGTTGGACGGACAAAGCTGAAAAGGAGTCGATGAAAACAAATCAAATCAGTTTTTGATATAAACTGAAATATATATATATATATAATAGAATATATATAAACTTTTATGTATACAATATATCATTTAAGCTTGTAAATATCAATTACATATATATAAAAATCTATATATGTATACCGCTAAAGTCAAATTTATTAAACACGCATATATAATACTTTACACTATATAAAAAGTAGCAAATTTTGCCATTATAGTTACTTAAGTATGCTTGTACACTAATTCACATTTTTAACTCAATAATATGAAAAGCAAAAATGTTAAAGATATTATTATAAAATTTAGTTGAATAGAATTGGAAAGCAGCCGCTTACAGCATATAAACTATGCATACACTTTACTAATATTATAAAACTAATACCATACATTTTACTAATTTATATAGTATATACAGTAACCTTATTAAAACTTATTATGTAAATGCTGTAATATATAAAACTATTATAAACAAATACGTTAAAACCCATCAGAAAAATATATAGATATATATATATACTAATGTATATACAACATTGTACATTATAACACTTTGAACCTATTATAATATACTCTCCATATATATATATAACAAAATTCTTATCACTGTATGTGAATATGTAAAGTTATTTTGAACTCTATTTTAAGGTATTAACATACATTCAAATAGTTACTTTACCATGTAATATACTTACCCAGACATATTATATAAAAAAAAACTTGGCTGATAAGTTTTTAGATAAATATATATAAGCTTATACATAAACTCAAAACCGATCATATACTATGACCAAATCTGATTATATAAACAGGTTATATACTGCAACATCACCTATATACTATATATGTAAACAGAACTCATTTATACATATACTTTCATAAACCTTTATGTACATTAACAGATAAAATAAATATTATATATATGTATACCAAACTATATACACGAAACTTACATAACCATAATATTTTCTGACATTATATATATAGCTACGTATATATCACAAAATAAACAACAGGCTTATTTATTTATAAGTTGAGCATTAGTATATACGTATATCACAAAATATCACAAATATATACGTATATATACACACACACGTATATATAAACAAACATGAATATATATATATATACCTTCGTATATATGAGATGAGGCTCGGATCCGGGAGGAACAAAGCGAAGGCTAATGGGCAGAGCGAGGAGACGAGGGTTGTGACGAGGCTCAGCTTGGGTGCTGCTAGCGACAAGGTTCTCTCGGCTAGGGTGGAGAGGTTGGCCGATGGGGAGAAGAGGAGGTAGTTTGCAGGGGAAAAGAGAGGAGGTGGGTAGGAGCTGGGTGCGTGAGATGCAGAGGCGGAGGCGTGGCCATGGCTTCAGGTTGGAGGCAAGCACTTTCTTTTTGCAGAAGAATAGAAACATAATTTTTCTCAGTATGACCTTTCTTAGCAGAATCCAAAAGCACGGGGATCATGACTCTGCAAACTCATACAACATACTTTTGCAGAAGAACGGAAGCATACTTGCATCAACTCATGCTGGACCAAGGGATTGGGCGGATCGATGAGGTTCACGACAAAGAAATTCACGACAAGGTACAAGGATCGACGCTGGTGGGTTCACGACGAGGTACGGGGATTGACGGTTGATGGGTTCACGATTTGAGGACTTTGGATTTCTGATTGAAGCAAAGTTAGGTCGTGGATTGCCGACGCACGCGACCGTGGAGGAAGAAGGCATGTGTTGTAGGCTACGTTCTGGAGGTCAAGTGAGCTGCGTACAGACGTTCGTGGAGGTCTGAAGGAGTGATTTGGGAATTTGTAAGAGAATTGGGGAAGAGGGAAAAATGTTTAGACTTTTAACTTAGATCTGGAGAGAGGAACGTAAATCTCACAAATGAAAATGAATGCACGGAAAATAAATGAATAAAACGTACACTGAAGATGCGCATAAAATTCAAAAGAAACAGTAGGGTAGGAATAGAAATAGGTTGAATTGTTCAGAGGCTTAAATGCAGGAGCACGCTAAAAATTTAAACTGAAGGAAGGAGTAAAGTCAGAAATTTTGGTACCGTTACGGTGGACAGTTTATTCGTTCCGACACGTACCGGATCTCAAATTTCAGAGTTGAATATACCGTGGAGATCAGCACGACGAGACGGTCAAAATGGTACACAGATATCAGTGATACGGTCATCCGATCAAAAGTCGATAACCGGTACCAGAAATGCTGTTATTCAGCCAGAATTAAGATAAACGGAGCAATAGATGTCCAAATTTGACGAAACGAAAGATGACGTCTCACTCAGAAGATGATTTACAAATTTTCTATGTAAAAATATTCAGGTTTGGAAACCATTTTATTATCACCTATTTTTAACTGATTAAATTGAAGTGAATTTACGCGCGAAATAAATTTTCATATTTTCGGACGAAAATTTACCAGTTGCTATGTTTAATTAGACGCATTCCAAATATCAAATTTATTTTTCAAAATTTTACTGTTTAAAAAAATTCACAAAATTTAACTAATTACGTTATTTAACAGTTAAAATTTACGGGTCGTTACACTAACTCCTATAGGTCGCTAACTACTAGGTCGCTACTCACTAGCTCTCTTAGGTCGCTGCAAACATTTAAGTCGCTCAAACCTTAGGTCGCCAACATCCTATAGGTTGCTAACTCTCTTAGGTCGCTCACTCGACCTAACCTACCCCACGACCTAAGCCAGCACACGACCTATATTCTATACGACCTAACTGTTACACGACCTAACTCCTTAGGTCGTTCTAATCCTTAGGTCGCTCCACTTCACTAAGCCGCCTACCCCTTTACTTGCCAACTTCCCTAGGTCGCTCCAAACCCTCATACGACCTAAGACTCAGGCTCTGGACGACTTATCAACAATGCGACCAAATGTCAAATGTTTTACGACGTTTTCGATCCGTAAAAATACGGGTCGTTACATCGGAATTCGACGAAACCAGTTCCATTGGGTCCGTAATATTGAATTATTATCGGATTTTAAATTTCGTATTGATCGAGTTGTTTTGTGACCGTACGGTAAGAAAACACGTTGAAATTTAAACTGCATTCGATTTGAATTTGAACTTTTAAAATTTTGTCAACCTCAGCCACTTTCTTTCCATTAAACACGCCTTAAATCACGCCCCGTTGTTTCAGCCTAAAATCACGAGATAGAAATCGTGCAAGCCTGGCTCTTACACGTTTTAAAAATCCCTCGTTCCCTCAGTTTAAATCCACGTGAATTCCATTCTTCCTCAATTCTTTTTTTTAAGCTATTCAGAAAAATGGCCGCTCCCTCATCCTTGGAATCGATTCGATTTCAAATCGAAATCCACGTCGCCATTTCGCTTTCATCTTTCACGAACAATTGCCATTCGAATCAAATAGAAGGCAAGCGCAAACCTGAGGAACTCGAGCACGAGCAAGAGGTCACGACTAGCTCCGAGTTCGGTGATGTTCTAGAAATCGCGACTGGTGAGGGGTGTTCGTTATCGTTTGAAATCAAGGCCGTGGTCGAATTCGGGTCGCGATCGAATTGTTTGGGGAGGGCTTCACGAGTATGAGCTCGATCGATGAAAGGGTGTCGCTCGAATTGGGAGCGTGCGTGCTGCTGTGTTGGGCAGCGATGGAGAGGTTGGAGGGTACGACATTTCGTTTAGAAGGGAAGTCGTACATTTCGGTTCCTGGTTTCGACTCATTCGAACGATGGCAGAAAAGAACTTGAGTTGTCGTGGAGAGGTATTTTTCCCATCAATCTAAGTGATTTAATTTCTAAGTTAGTTAATTTTAATTTTACATATACACACATATACATATAATGGGAGGTTTACAGTCACAGTTTAAATTTGGAAGAAGAAACAATACTTTCATATTAAAATAAACAGTAAGGATTAAAACAGAGAAAAGTAATTTAATTTACAGCAAGGCATATATGTGTATTTATCTTTATAAATTTGGTTAAGTGAATATACAGAAAGGGTAATATTGTTTTAATCAAATAAATACCTATTTATAGGTGAAACAGTAAATGTACATATTTTGAATTTGCTAAGTTTATTTTTAATAATAGATTTGGTGATAAATTTATTCAGTTTACCTATTAATCATTTTTAGATACTAAAAGACTTTTAAAAGGAAAAATACTAGTTTTAAATTTAATTTAAGTTTAAAATTAAATTTATTAAATGGTGAATTGAATTGTTCGAATTTATTTCGAATATTAATAAAATCATATAATTGTTATGTAATGTCTAGATCTGTGAAGAAAAACAATCTGGAATGGAATGGACTGCAAAAATAAAAATCAAAGGTGAGATTTTTCTCACTCAAAATAAAAATTTTGTATTGCAGTTATTTATTGACTGATTGATTGATGGTTTGGATGTGATATTAGATATAGTAAGATATATATATAGCAATGTATACATATTGGCATATGTATATATTGGATTGATTGATTTCCCGCATTGTATAGCGGATGAGACCCTATTGCGCCGTTAGTAAGCGGATGATTTTTATAAAACCCATATACTGCGATATTCCACCTCGAAGTGTAATTGGTATTGTGCTAACGTTTGTGGATGCAGAGAAACAGGTTGGAGGGATCCAACTGGATTCCTCACCAGTATTTATTTATTTACATATATTGTGATGTATTCTGTTATCATATTGATATATGATATTGAATGTTGTGATTGACTAATTGGTGCGTTGCATCATCTGATCGATTTTTGAAATTTAAAAATGACGATGTTGATTTTAAAATAAATAGATTTGTAAAGTGATTTTTGAAAGTATACACTTTATTTAAATTTTGAATTGATTTATAAAAAAACGTTAAAATCTTAAAGTTATAGAAATTACATTGTTGTGAAATATAACCGAAAGGTAATTCTTTTGAAATAAATAGTTAAGTAATTTATAAAATAGTTTAAATCTGGATTTTTGAACTATTAAAAACGATGTATATAAAAGATGTACAAAATTGATATTTATCAATTAAAATTATTGGAATTTTAAAACGAATTTTTATAAGTGTTAAAAATGAAATAATTATAAATTGTGAAGATATGAAATTTATAGATTTATAAATTTGTGAAGTTATAAAATGTGAATGAAATTGTAGAATAAAAGATTTATAAGAAATTTACTTATAAATTAGATCTTTGCACTTAGATGGAATATAAATAGATTTTGCTAATAAAATGATTTTATAAGTTGAAATTGTCATAAAGTATAAATGGGATTTATAAACGTTGTTTTATAAATCTGAAATCACTCATTTTTGATAAGTGAATTATAGAAGTTAATAAAAGAAATTTATAAATCAATGTTGTTATAAAAATAGAATTTATAAACGTTGTTTTATAAATTCGAAAATCAATCAAATTTGATGAATTTGATATAGAAGGTTATTAAGGGAATTTTATCCACGATTTTGGATAGTGGGTAATTCTTGAAAATAAAATGTGTAGAAAATATTGAAATTTGGTTAGTGAAGCATATTCACGATTTTGGACAGTGAATATGTTATTAAGTAAAATGGATATGTTTTGAGAAAGTGACATTAAAAATGAAGTTAATTGTTTTAACAATGTTTTAAAATATATTGAATATCGAAACCATAGATTTCAACATTCATTTATGAAAATAGACATTGTCGAGAATTAAGGAAATGGTGGACTATAACACTGTTGTTATAGTAAATGATTTCCGAAAGGAAATGTTTTATATAGTATTAGGATTTATATATCTATCTTAAAATTTTAATCCCTATACTAGTGATTTTGGGTCGTCGTAACGATGTTTTACGCAACATTCGTTTTGACCCAAATAAATGTGTTAAAAGAATATTTTCCTTAAAGAATGAATATATACTTAATTTTTGATTTAAGTATATCGAATATTTTCAAACGTTGAAAATAAATAGATTTGTGAAATACTTATTTTTAAATAAGTATGGAAATGCTTTTCCAATATGAAATGGACGTTTTAAAATTTATCTTTGTAAAGATAAATTGAAAGTGAATTTTGAAATCTATTTGAAAATCGTATATCAGTAGATATTTTGAAATATAAATTCACTATGGAATTTATAAAAGAAATGGGAATTTGTTTAAAAATAAATACTGATTTTTTGAAGTGTGGAAATTTTATATCTAGTAAAGATATTTTGGAAAATAAATAATTTGGAAAATTATTTGGAATCTGATGATGTTGCACATCTTCATTGATAGTTAAATAACCGACTATCAATAATTACCTTGAATGGGTATTTGTTGTGATTTTCTTGAATTTGAATGCCACACTTATTTTTGAATAAGCGCTCACTATTCGGGTTAGCTGGGAAAGGACCATGGGGTCGTATAACCCATTCCGAATGTGTGATACGTCGTTATGAATCGCATTTGATGACCGGTGTTGAAGACCGGATGTTTTTGAAAACGGAAGGATTACCGTCGAGTTACTCTACATCGGCTGATCTCCGATATAGAGGTTTTATCACCCTTAGTGACGGGAAGTCTGGACGTGATTAGAAAATTATCCGGATGTGCAAGGGCTTCGTGAGAAGTGCCTTCGGTTTTGTTCGATCCCGGAACAGACTTGTATGGTTGTGTGTCTGACGTTACAAATTGAGATATAAAGATGATTTCTTTCAAATGCATATCTGTTGGTTGGCGGAGAATTTATTCTCTTAGCTTAACACCCTTCTCTGAGACGTACGAGCTCAGAGGTTATGTAGTTGAAATTTATCAGCAATATATTCCCAATTTGGTAACGTGGCATGCGAAGTGTTGCTGTGAAATGATCATTGTCTGATCATTTGTGATATGATCATTTGTTTGATCATTTATCTTTGTGATCATTTTATTGATCATTTGTTGACCCAAAGCATGGCTTTGTGAAAAGCGTAGCTTTGTGGACGAGACTTCGTCTGACCTCACACCCCGAAAATGGTCAAAACAGGAAGGATGCGGCAAGGTTCTAGGGAGTAGCGCCCCTTAGTGTATGTCATTCTTTCTGGATAGAGGTGGTATCATGGTATGGAGCCCAGATACTTAACCTATGTTGTCACTGCATTATTATTCTTATGTGGTTGTTGGAAATCGAGGATCCTCGGGAAGATCGGTTACGATCGGGGGATGGCATACGCATGTCAGTAGTTACCTATTTTTGCAGAGGTAACCCGGCCTTGTGTTGGCAGAGATCTAACCGTAATGTTAGGTTATTTCTCGGGTCGTCTTTCCAGAGGCGTACCTATGTGGCAAGGGGAAGTTCCTTGGCCTGACCATTTGTTGGAAATCCAAAGAAACAATACGTGACTTGTACGGTTTTAGTTGTATTACCTGCTATGGAATGTGGCGGTAACCTGCTATTGAACATAGTAGCTATAGTAGGCATACGATACTGGTCGTATGTTGGCTAAGATTAATATTATACTTTCGAAATGTTTTCTACACTATGCACTAATAATAATATCAAAAAGGATTTGATTTTTGCGTATCAAGCATCTTTGACTATCATAAGGAGAAATCTCCTTCGATTCTGCGTTTGCATTGTGTGTGTGTGCGGGAGGCCTTATGGTAGTCTCATTTTCCAAAAAAGCATTTCGAATAAATTTTATTTTCTTTGTGAAAAATAACTGTTTTACGATCTCACACCAGTCACCATGACTGACCTGGAGTTTATTGTTCCCTTCCTAAACTCTGGGTGCCCACCAATTTCCACACGGGCAGTCTAGAGTTAGGTTATCAGGTCATTCTGGATTCGGGATGCTGTGGAGCTTAGTGGCGAGCTGGATGGCGAGACATACCACTTGTATCTGATATTATTTATTCCGCTGTATATTCTGTATGATGGACAAGTTTATATAACTGTCTAGTGTTGTATTGTTGTTGTAAACTCTGATGATGTAATGTATAAACTGATATATTTCTTTGATTCAAAGATTATTTATTTATCTAATATATGTTGTTCCGCTGCGATATGTGAGATTCTGATATTTGTTTTCTATTCTGTTGTTCTGTTGTTTCTTCTTTCTCTTTTCTTCTATCTTTTCTTCTGTTCTTTCTTCTTTAAAACCCTAAGTATTCGGTTTTCCGGCATTCGATAGCTCGGCAGTCGATACAGTGGACGTATCGATGTCGACATTCGGAAGTCGAAGAATCGGGTCCTTACAACGTGGTATCAGAGCATCCGGTTAAGCGACAACCCTGCTCTGTTGGGTGTTACTCATTAGAGATAGAGTCGGTAGTACTCTAGAATGAGTTTGAGTGTAATAATAGATATGAGCGCGTATTTGTTAGTGAATATGAAATTGTTTTGTATTGCGTTGACTTATCGGTTGATTGTTTATGAATTCTGGTCGGTGCAGTCTAGCTAGCTGAAATCGATAGGGGTTCCTAAACTCTAAACAAGATAAACCAACACAGTATTGATTTTAAAACGGGTAAATGAGATAATTTTACCTAAAACTATTTTTTTATATAAAAGAAATGCTTTTCTGTAAATTATTACCGTATATGGTTGCATGGTTGTTAGGAAAGTGATAATATTGAAATGTTATCATTATTATATAAAATTGAATAAGAAAGTGAAATCGTAACTCCAAAATTAAGAAATAAATTCGCATACAAATGAAATTTAAGAATATAAAATTGTAAATGTAATTTATAATTTGGAATAAAATTCCAGAGAGGATAATTGAGATTAAAATTCATTAACGAAATGGAATTGTGAATGTGAATGTATAAATGATTTGATACATCGGAATGTAAATAAGTTGATAACTTATAAAATATTTGAAAACTGATTGAAATGAGATTCAAATTGAATATGGAAGAGTTTGTGAATGAATAAATAAATTTGCAATTGAAAGTGCAAGAAAATGAAATTGAATGTTAAAATTCATTTTGAATTTGTAAGTAAATAAAACTGGAATTAAAACTGAATGTTAAACTTTGTTTTGAATTTGTAAGTAAATGTAATTCAAGCTGAATATTGGAAATTGAAATTTAAAATGAATTAATGAATGAAACTAATATAAAGAGTGATATGAATTAGTAAATGAAAGATAATCGATAAAAATTCAATATTCAGAATAGAAGATAGAATGGAATTCAAATAGAGTTGAAATTGTGAATTGAATTCAAATAGAATTGAAATTGTGAATTGAATTCGAATGATTGAAATGAAAAATTTGAATAAAAATGGATATGTAACTTCAATAGTAAAGTAAAAATGGTATAAGCAGTTTATATTGGGAATTTTATAATGAAATGTGCAAAATGGTTTTGAAAGTAGAGATTAGATATGATTGTCAAATAGCATACAGGTGTTATAAAGGAATTGGAAATTTTGATTTCGAAGATAATTTGAATTGCTCGAAAATGGTATGTATTTTAAATTATAATATGAAATTTGATGACTTTCTTGTTCCGCCGCTTGGATTTTTCTTTTCTTTTTGAATTTGAGAGTCCGTAGGGACGTTTTGTAGTCGTACCGAGTTAGCCGCGCAAAGGAGACGCTGGCGAAATTTTTCGGAAATTTCGGGTGTTAGAAAATTTTGAAAATTTAAATTTGAATTTAAATTTGAATTGTTAAGAAAACAATGATGTTTGGAAACTATGAAAGATTTTAGAAATTTAGTTGAAAGATAGCGAATCTTTAGTAGAAAGATTTGTTTTGAAAATTTGATAAAACTTTTGAATTGTAAAAAAATAGTAACGGGTGTTGGAGCTTTCTTCTTAACTTGTAATTTCGGGACGAAATTCTTTTAAGGAGGGAAGATTGTAACGACTCGGAAATTTTAACAATTTAATTTGAAAATATTTAATTTATTTTAAATATTTAAATGATGGTTTGATTTGAATTTCAAATTATCAGAATAAATTGGCGATTAAATTTTAAAATTTAATCTATTGAATGTTGAATAAAAATTTAAATCTTCAATTTTAAGCCAGTTAAAAATATTTCAAAAGCTTTTAAAATTCATATCGATGATACTGAAGATAATAGAAGCTTCAGAATTTAATTTCAAATTGTTTTGTTCAGTTTTGAAAATTTTATCTTTTGAATCGACATTTAAAAATAGCGTTCCGGGGCACAGTTTCGGAATTCGACAAAACCAGTTCCATTGGGTCCGTAATATTGAATTATTATCGGATTTCAAATTTCATATTGATCGGAGTTTTTTTGTGACCGTACGGTAAGAAAACACGTTGAAATTTAAACTGAATTCGATTTGAATTTAAACTTTTAAAATTTTGTCAACCTCAGCCACTTTCTTTCCATTAAACACGCCTTAAATCACGCCCCGTTGTTTCAGCCTAAAATCACGAGATGGAAATCATGCAAGCCAGGCTCTTACACGTTTTAAAAATCCCTCGTTCCCTCAGTTTAAATCCACGTGAATTCCTTTCTTCCTCAATTCTTTTTTTAAGCTATTCAGAAAAATGGCCGCTCCCTCATCCTTGGAATCGATTCGATTTCAAATCGAAATCCACATCACCATTTCGCTCTCATCTTTCACGAACGATTGTCGTTCGAATCAAATAGAAGGCAAGCGCAAACCTGAGGAACTCGAGCACGAGCAAGAGGTCACGACTAGCTCCAAGTTCGGTGATGTTCTAGAAATCGCGACTGGTGAGGGGTGTTCGTTATCGTTTGAAATCAAGGCCGTGGTCGAATTCGGGTCGCGATCGAATTGTTTCGGGAGGGCTTCGCGAGTATGAGCTCGATCGACGAAAGGATGTCGCTCGAATTGGGAGCGTGCGTGCTGCTGTGTTGGGCAGCGATGGAGAGGTTGGAGGGTTCGACATTTCGTTTAGAAGGGAAGTCGTACATTTCGGTTCCTGGTTTCGACTCATTCGAACGATGGCAGAAAAGAACTTGATTTGTCGTGGAGAGGTATTTTTCCCATCAATCTAAGTGATTTAATTTCTAAGTTAGCTAATTCTAATTTTACATATACACACATATACATATAAAGGGAGGTTTACAGTCACAGTTTAAATTTGGAAGAAGAAACAATACTTTCATATTAAAATAAATAGTAAGGATTAAAACAGAGAAAAGTAATTTAATTTACAGCAAGGCATATATGTGTATTTATCTTTATAAATTTGGTTAAGTGAATATACAGAAAGGGTAATTTTGTTTTAATCAAATAAATACCTATTTATAGGTGAAACAGTAAATGTATATATTTTTAATTTGCTAAGTTGATTTTTAATAATAGATTTGGTGATAAATTTATTCAGTTTACCTATTTAATCATTTTTAGATACTAAAAGACTTTTAAAAGGAAAAATATTAGTTTTAAATTTAATTTAAGTTTAAAATTAAATTTATTAAATGGTGAATTGAATTGTTCGAATTTATTTCGAATATTAATAAAATCATATAATTGCTATGTAAGGTCTAGATCTGTGAAGAAAAACAATCTGGAATGGAATGGACTGCAAAAATAAAAATCAAAGGTGAGATTTTTCTCGCTCAAAATAAATATTTTTGTATTGCAGTTATTTATTGACTGATTGACTGATGGTTTGGATGTGATATTAGATATAGTAAGATATATATATATATATAGCAATATATACATATTGGTATATGTATATATTAGATTGATTGATTTCCCGCATTGTATAGCGGATGAGACCCTATTGCGCCGTTAGTAAGCGGATGATTTTTATAAAACCCATATACCGCGATATTCCACCTCGAAGTGGAATTGGTATTGTGCTAACGTCTGTGGATGCAGGGAAACAGGTTGGAGGGATCCAACTGGATTCCTCACCAGTATTTATTTATTTATAGATATTGTGATGTATTCTGTTATCATATTGATATATGATATTGAATGTTGTGATTGACTAATTGGTGCGTTGCATCATCGGATCGATTTTTGAAATTTAAAAATAACGATGTTGATATTAAAATAAATAGATTTGTAAAGTGATTTTTGAAAGTATACACTTTATTTAAATTTTAAATTGATTTTAAAAAAAAATAGATAAACATTAAAATCTTAAAGTTATAGAAATTACAATGTTGTGAAATATAACCGAAAGGTAATTCTTTTGAAATAAATAGTTAAGTAATTAATAAAATAGTTTAAATCTGGATTTTTGAACTATTAAAAACGATGTATATAAAAGATGTACAAAATTGATATTTATCAATTAAAATTATTGGAATTTTCAAACGAGTTTTTATAAGTGTTAAAAATGAAATAATTATAAATAGTGAAGATATGAAATTTATAGATTTATAAATTGTGAAGTTATAAAATGTGAATGAAATTGTAGAATAAAAGATTTATAAGAAATTTACTTATAAATTAGATCTTTGCACTTAGATGGAATATAAATAGAATTTGCTAATAAAATGATTTTATAAGTTGAAATTGTTATAAAGTATAAATGGGATTTATAAACGTTGTTTTATAAATCTGAAATCACTCATTTTTGATAAGTGAAATATAGAAGTTAATAAAAGAAATTTATAAATCAATGTTGTTATAAAAATAGAATTTATAAACGTTGTTTTATAAATTCGAAAATCAATCAAACTTGATGAATTTGATATAGAAGGTTATTAAGGGAATTTTATCCATGATTTTGGATAGTGGGTAATTCTTGAAAATAAAATGTGTAGAAAATATTGAAATTTGGTTAGTGAAGCATATTCACGATTTTGGATAGTGAATATGTTATTAAGTAAAATGGATATGTTTTGAGAAAGTGACATTAAAAATGAAGTTAATTGATTTAACAATGTTTTAAAATATATTGAATATCAAAACCATAGATTTCAACATTCATTGTTGAAAATAGACGTTGTCGAGAATTAAGGAAATGGTGGACAATAACACTGTTGTTATAGTAAACGATTTCCGGAAGGAAATGTTTTATATAGTATTGGGATTTATATATCTATCTTAAAATTTTAATCCCTATACTAGTGATTTTGGGTCGTCGTAATGATGTTTTACGCAACATTCGTTTTGACCCAAATAAATGTGTTAAAAGAATATTTTCCTTAAAGAATGAATATATACTTAATTTTTGATTTAAGTATATCGAATATTTTCAAACGTTGAAAATAAATAGATTTGTGAAATACTTATTTTTAAATAAGTATGGAAATGCTTTTCCAATATGAAATGAACGTTTTAAAATTTATCTTTGTAAAGATAAATTGAAAGTGAATTTTGAAATCGATTTGAAAATCGTATATCAGTAGATATTTTGAAATATAAATTCACTATGGAATTTATAAAAGAAATGGGAATTTGTTTAAAAATAAATACTGATTTTATTTTTGAAGTGTGGAAATTTTATATCTAGTAAAGATATTTTGGAAAATAAATAATTTGGAAAATTATTTGGAATCTGATGATGTTGCACAGCTTTATTGATAGTTAAATAACCGACTATCAATAATTACCTTGAATGGGTATTTGTTGTGATTTGCTTGAATTTGAATGCCACATTTATTTTTGAATAAGCGCTCACTATTCGGGTTAGCCGGGAAAGGACCATGGGGTCGTATAACCCATTACGAATGTGTGATACGTCGTTATGAATCGCATTTGATGACCGGTGTTGAAGACCGGATGTTTTTGAAAACGGAAGGATTACCGTCGAGTTACTCTACATCGGCTGATCTCCGATATAGAGGTTTTATCACCCTTAGTGACGGGAAGTCTGGACGTGATTAGAAAATTATTCGGATGTGCAAGGGCTTCATGAGAAGTGCCTTCGGTTCTGTTCGATCCCGGAACAGACTTGTATGGTTGTGTGTCTGACGTTACAAATTGAGATATAAAGCTGATTTTTTTCAAATGCATATCTGTTGGTGGCGGAGAATTTATTCTCTTAGCGTAACACCCTTCTCTGAGACGTACGAGCTCAGAGGTTATGTAGTTGAAATTTATCAGCAATATATTCCCAATTTGGTAACGTGGCATGCGAAGTGTTGCTGTGAAATGATCATTGTCTGATCATTTGTGATATGATCATTTGTTTGATCATTTATCTTTGTGATTATTTTATTGATCATTTGTTGACCCAAAGCATGGCTTTGTGAAAAGCGTAGCTTTGTGGACGAGACTTCGTCGGACCTCACACCCCGGAAATGGTCAAAACAGGAAGGATGCAGCAAGGTTCTAGGGAGTAGCGCCCCTTAGTGTATGTCATTCTTTCTGGATAGAGGTGGTATCATGGCATGGAGCCCAGATACTTAACCTTTGTTGTCACTGCATTATTATTCTTATGTGGTTGTTGGAAATCGAGGATCCTCGGGAAGATCGGTTACGATCGGGGGATGGCATACGCGTGTCAGTAGTTACCTATTTTTGCAGAGGTAACCCGGCCTTGTGTTGGCAGAGATCTAATCGTAATGTTAGGTTATTTCTAGGGTCGTCTTTCCAGAGGCGTACCTATGTGGCAATGGGAAGTTCCTTGGCCTGACCATTTGTTGGAAATCCAAAGAAACAATACGTGACTTGTACGGTTTTAGTTGTATTACCTGCTATGGAATGTGGCGGTAACCTGCTATTGAACATAGTAGCTATAGTAGGCATACGATACTGGTCGTATGTTGGCTAAGATTAATATTATACTTTCGAAATGTTTTCTACACTATGCACTAATAATAATATCAAAAAGGATTTGATTTTTGCGTATCAAGCATCTTTGACTATCATAAGGAGAAATCTCATCCGATTCTGTGTTTGCATTATGTGTGTGTGTGTGCGGGAGGCCTTATGGTAGTCTCATTTTCCAAAAAAGCATTTCGAATAAATTTTATTTTCTTTGTGAAAAATAACTGTTTTACGATCTCACACCAGTCACCATGACTGACCTGGAGTTTATTGTTCCCTTCCTAAACTCTGGGTGCCCACCAATTTCCACACGGGCAGTCTAGAGTTAGGTTATCAGGTCATTCTGGATTCGGGATGCTGTGGAGCTTAGTGGCGAGCTGGATGGCGAGACGTACCACTTGTATCTGATATTATTTATTCCGCTGTGTATTCTGTATGATGGACAAGTTTATATAACTGTCCAGTGTTGTATTGTTGTTGTAAACTCTGATGATGTAGTGTATAAACTGATATATTTCTTTGATTCAAAGATTATTTATTTATCTAATATATGTTGTTCCGCTGCGATATGTGAGATTCTGATATTTGTTTTCTGTTCTGTTGTTCTGTTGTTTCTTCTTTCTCTTTTCTTCTATCATTTCTTCTGTTCTTTCTTCTTTAAAACCCTAAGTATTCGGTTTTCCGGCATTCGATAGCTCGGCAGTCGATACAGTGGACGTATCGATGTCGACATTCGGAAGTCGAAGAATCGGGTCCTTACAACAACTAATAGTGTGTGATAAAAAAACTTATAATGTTGAGATAGGTGTATGAGTTTAATAACTCACTTAACCGTTCTCTTGCATACACAATTCCAGGACTGACGCCTCTACTTTTTTGCTTAAACACTAGCAGCCCTTGTTATTACCGTGTCTACAATACGAATCTCCTCCATCCTAGCTGCCACTCGAAGTCACCTGTCAGTGCCCTTTCTCCCACCTACATCACCTGCCACCATCTTAGCCACATTACTCGTCCGTCAACAACGCCTCCAAGTCATGGCGCCTACTGTGTTGCCCAAACCACGCACACGTCCTCCCATGACGCCAGCCGCCGTTGTCGCCCCTCTCTACGCCAGCGTTGATTTTAATCGACTAGCGTTATTTTTTTTTAGAGATTTGGTCATTGTGAAGAATAGGGGTATACGGGTCTGGAGATATGGAGGATTAGAATGGGTTTTGGGCTTTTAAGTGCAAAAGGTAAGAATTGAAATGAATTAATTTATAACCATGTATTCTCAATTAGATCCTTGCATTAATCGATTTCCATTATATCTCTTTAAACTGTAATTTAAAATTTCTTTATTCACATATGAATAATTCTATTATTGAACTATAGATTCATTTCCAATTTTAACTAATATTTCATAAATTTTACCCAAAATATTTAAATTCGATAATTATTCATTTTCATCGATTTGTTAATTTTACTGAATTGGTTTTATTTAAGTAAGAATTCATTTCCAAAATAATACTTTTGAAACAAAAAAATTGAATTAAAACACTTCTATTTTAATTAAGTTAGTTTAATATTACAACATCAAAACGGGGTTGTTACAAACCTTCCTTCTTAAAAAAATTGCATCCTCGTAATTTCTTATAGGGAGACGCCGCATACTCAAACGTTAACTCTCATTTGTATTCCATAATCAAGCTGAAACTCACTCAATTCTCTAAGTGGTTAGCATTGGAACCAAACTTATCGTATGTCATAAATTTAAACAGACTCATTATTGATTTTCATTCCTTCGCATACGAAAAATTATTAAAAACTTTCTAAGTGTTAAAATTTAAAAAAAATTGGCGCTCTTCTTTGTACGGAGAGCCATTTGCAATTTCACAATTATAATATATACAATTTACATCGATCACACGTTAGGACACATAATATATATTAATATTTCTAGTATTTCTATATTTAAACGGTAGGCTTACCTTTATTTTAGAATTTTAAAGCTAGTTATCTTACTATTTTGCAAGCAAAAGCAAACTAAAGCCGCTGCATAGTATAACTAGGCCTTCTAAAGTAATTATACTTAACTTAAATGCAAACATTAGTCACATATAGTAAGATAGGATAAATATGCAGTCATTTATATATAGGCACCATGCATTTTAGTTGAGCCATTTATCGACAATGCTTTAAAGGTCAAAGTCACAAAATTAGATGAGTATTTCGGAAGTAGAGTTGTTGCATATTGCATTAGCTTCACAAAAAACTTCTGGACTACAAAAATGTAGAGTATAACATAAGTTATAGCGTTAAATCTAATGGTATGAAAATATGAAATCATAATACAAGTGCAGGCCCACATAAGAAATATACATTTTTAGTATAGAAGAAATCAAAATTTTACAAAACTCTTAACATAGAAGTTGTTACTTATATTCTTAGATTTTTGAAAAGTTTAAGTTCATCGAAATCGGATGAACAATTTAAAAGTTAAGCCCAAAACGCTTCAGCTTGGAAATTCTGAAAGTATTTAACACAACAAGATTTTTGATTCCAATTCGAACTGATTTTGATACAAATAGATTTCAAAATTTTCAGAAACAATAAACCCCAAAATTGTTCCATATTAGCAAATCTTTTAAATAAGAAAAAGAGTCATCAAAATTGGACAAATATATTAGAAGTTATATCCATATTTGTACATCACTTTCAAAGTGTGAAATGTATATAAAAAAATTCTCTGTTTTTTCCCAACTCCTGTTTATGTAAAGAATATATTATCAATACGCATCTTGTTCTTATATAGATTTTCTTGTACCTATTCTCAACTTAAATCAAAAGTACAAGTCTCAATGGAGAGATATAAAGAGTTTAATAACATGGCATTTTAAATCAAGATTTACCTATAAAAATAATAAAATTAATTTTTAAGCATCATAATTTCAATTTTTTATGATGTACATATCAATATTTATTCTACTTCTTATGATTACCCATATTTTCAATGTTCTTTTGAAGTTGATATATTAATATAATTTAGTCCAAAAAAACCTTGAGAAGTTGTTCCAAAAATTCACAGTTTATGAAATCTCTAAATTAAAGTTAGGCTTTTTACATTTTCAGTTTAAATGATCTGTTGTCCTAACCTTAATGGTAAATGGACCAACAACGTTAAACATAACTCCATACTCAAAATCATTACTAACATGTTTGTGTTAATCAAGTAACATGTCTATTTTATTTACATGCCTTCACATATACCACAATTTTGTGATATTCATGTACCTAATATCTAAGTGCCAAAAAGATAGATTGTTTGGGGTTAAACAAAAGTAGACAGAACATAATCTCACATCGTGATTAGTAAAATATAATATACACGAGACCATTACAAAAAAATCATCTTTATTATATACACAACATCAGAGTACTTAAACCTATCATCGGCCCTTAACAGTTATAATAACATGCCCTTACAGTTGTTGATAAATACATATAGAAACAAAACAAAAAGCGGAAGGTAGAAGATACATGGATATATATTGGAAATTATAGCTCGTCTCCTAAAGCTCTAAAGCATCCAGATAAATCTGGAAAATATGCTCGGGCTGACCCAAGCATTATAACAATAATGCCCGGATCACTCTGGTAAACTAGCATAGGAAAACTCGAATCTAATCAATCATATTGATTTTTATATTTGAAAGACCTTTCGAAACAAAAGGTATTCGTAAGGCCACACCACACATAAATACGGATGAGTTTTACCTTAAGAAACCAAACCATTTATATTAGAAAATCCAGTGATATTATAATAACGTCTAAGGTGAAAATAATCATAAATAAGTAGTTGTGATGCTCGTGAGAGTACATCATAATAATACTAGGTATTTAATTAAAAAACGCTAAGGCGCGCTCCCTAGTTGTGTAGGATTCCACAAAGGTGCTCTCAGTACTTTGAGAAACGGTCCTCCTGCAGAAGGATTGGAGTTATCCTTCCGAAGCAACAATACATTCCTAGTGATGTATAATAGGAAAAACATAGTTGGCCTCGCTAAGATCGAGTGCATTGCTCCATGCATGCATAACAATAGTAGATAACTCTAGGAGGAGACGACTACACCCTATGGGTATGCCGATTCTACTAGCTATGCCTCCTATCTTTGGTTTAGTCATTATCCTTGTGAGGCTACATTCGGGGTTCCAGCATACGACTCACTACTTGAACAGATCTTGGAATCACGCATGGATTCCCATACCCCAGCAGGTCTTGGAATCACATGTGGATTCTAACATCTCGATTCTCACTCGAATCTCCTCCAAACATAGGACAAGTATATGGTTTCGGAGTGGTTACATATTCGAGTTGTGTCTTCTGAGCACACTTTCCCTGCTTAATGATTGCCCTAAAACAAGTCGGACAATTTTTGGAATGCTCAATATCGGTTCTTCTGGGAATAATCAGACAATAAAAAAGTGCGAGGATCATCCCTTAACCGTTTATGTAGACGGATCTCCTCACCATTTGTCCGAAAAGAACAAAACGAGTTTATACATACAGTATAGCACCGCTTACACTAACTGTACCATACAATCCCCGTATTTCTTTTGGATATTTCCAGACTTAAAATCCTTTGATGTTAAGTAGGAAATATCCATACCACTAAAATTAAGAAGGATCACATATTTAGGCCAAGATTTGATGGTTGGTTATTTAACTATCAAATAAGCAAACATTCAAAACAGAGATTATATTTCCCATGGAAACCACTAAGCCTCTTAAATTAATCTTTAATTAATTTAAAACCACCTTTCAAATATTTATTAAAATATCCATATGCTTATCTCACCGGGATAACTATATTCACAAGTCATTCCTTTCACAACTTTGAGAAAACCTTTTTCATATACTTAAAAAGGGGTATAAGTATATTTACCAAACATTTGGAAAGATTTCCTATTTCAAAATTATATTAAAATAATCAGACCCAAATGCCTTTAAAATAAAGATATTAAATAACCCAAAACACCATTCCTTTCAATAAATCTCTTTTATTTTATAAATATCTCCTTTATAACTCTCTAAATATTATTATTATGAAGGATCTTTATAAGTACCCAACCTATTTATAAAATGTGACATCCCGGAATTTCTGGCAATATCAATTTAATAATCTGCATTTGAAATTAAATTGATTTGATGATTTTTGTTAATAAAATATGAATTTATTTAATAATTCTTGTTTTAAATAAACATTTAAATTTTGAATTTATCTTTTAAAAGCTAAATAAATTATTTTCTATTTCTAATGTTTATAAATTTATATATATTGTAAATAGATGAGCTTTGTTGTAAATTTAATTAATAAGGCATATTTTATAATTCTAATATATTTTGGTAATTTGGAAATTTTGATTTAATTTAAAATATATGGTTTTAAAATATTTAAGATAAATGTTTGATTGATTTAAATTATATCTTAGCTTAAGTTTAAGATTTTATTAAAAAGGTTTGTTTTAAAATATGTTTAATAAATATGAGATATTAGTTCATTTAATAATAATAGGAAGTTATAATCTCTTTTATAAATTATTTAAATATGACAAATTATTATTTTCAAATAAAATTATTTATGTATTGTTCTATATATCAATATAAATAGTTTATTTTATATTCTCTTAAAAAAGTAATTCATAAGAATAAAGTTTTAACTTAAAAATAAAATACGAATATATAATAAATGTTTGATACTTAAACTTAAAAAAAAAGAAATGAGCAATACATAAATATATATGTATAGAAATACAAGACAATAAGTATATAAGTTAGAAATAAATATTAAGTTAGAGATGGAACATAAAAATAGAGTAGGTGAATTCTAACATCATGTTAATATAGAAACTTACCTATGTTTGCAAGGCTGTAAGACTTAAGGGAAAGAATATCTTCATGTTGTACAGATATAAATAGTTATGAACACTTAGACAACTCTGGAAATACATGATGGCAATGCAAGTAGGAATAAAAATATGTATTCATGCTTGAACAGGGAAATGAGTATGTACACATAAAAAGACAAATATACAATATAAGTACATACGAAATAAAATATGAGGTAAGTTTGAAGACATGAAGAGACAATGGCATTTAATGCTAACATCTCTAGCAAGCAATAAAATCATATTAGCCCCATGGAGTAGAAAATCTCTGACCAAAAGTAATAAAAGCTTATACCAGTAAATAATACAATACTGTAAACATCTATCTATATATCAATCTCTTCTTCTTTTCGTTCAAGAAACTTAGCATTTTCCAGTTTTAAAAGTTTTCAAAGACATTAACAACTGAAGCTTTGCAACAACTCAACTCAACTAACATGAAGAATAAAAAGATCAGCTAGCAACTTTTAAAAGCCTGTTTTCAAATTCAAGATGCTCTGTTCATTTCTGAAACAAGGTGAGTAACATCACTCTTAACAAGTTTTAAATATATGAGTATGGTTGCTTGGTAATCTCCGTTATAAGTATGTATAAGTGAGTATCTGTATATATATGTGTGAATATATTAGTGTGCATGCTGCTGTGTATCTGGATTCTCCCTGATTTTTGTTTCCAGGCTTAAGTTTTAAATCAAAATTCATTATCTCATTTCTAATCTAAGTTAGGATATTAGTTTCAAACAAAATTTGTTTGTTTATCAAAGATTAAAGTTTTAAAAATTTATTCAAGATACAATAACCTTGTATTGGTTCTGGAAATAAAATAACAGAGCAAAATTTGTATAAAGTGAAAATTCAAAACACATCAAATAAATGTCTCAGGCTTGTGATTTGAAACCATATATAAAAACTTGATTTTTAAAACTAAAAGCATAGTTTTTAGTTTGGAATAGAGGCTGCAGTTCTTGTTTGAACAGAAAGTGGGGTATAGTCAATTTCTGGTGATCCAAGTATTAGGAGAGGTCGGGATTTTGGGTAATGGTGGAGGAGTGATAAGAGATTCTAGGAAAAATACTAGATGGTGTTGCACTTCGTCGAGGAAGCAGCGGTGGTTGATTCTTTTCTGGAACCCTAGTTTTAACTAGGCTAGGGAATTCGATCTATACGGGTTCTATAGTTGATCGAGTGCGATGGGGCTTTGGATGATAGAAGTAGGTGTGTTAACGCGGACATGGCTAGAGTTGTAGTACTTCCGGTAGTCGGAACTTCGCAATCGAGGCAGTTTTCCAGGTTTTGGGATGTGGTGGTTCTAGTTGTTCCAGGGTTGGAATGTGAAGCTCGATTTTGACTTTGAGTCTGGAAGGTTGATCTGATGATTGCGAGAGGGAGGGTGATTGCCGATGTGTGTAGATCATCGTTGATGATCAGAGTAGGCGAAGCTGATGGTGTACGTGCACAGTGCATGTTTGTGTCTGGTGAGTTTGAGTTTGGCGTGCCGAGTATTTTAACTCGGGTTTTACTCGAGTCATTCGAGTATGTTACTCGAAGTAGAAAAGGAATGACTCGAAGCAATATTAGTTCGATTCGAGTAAATGGTTGTTCCAGGCTTTTGAAAATAAAACCTGACAGTAATTTGAGTTTAAAATAAATTCAAATGAAATTAATTTATGTAGTGGATTTCAACAAGTTTAAATCCAGTTTGAAGTGTGGATTCAAATTTATTTTTGAATCCTAATCTAAAATGAAATAAAAGTTTTAAAATACTTAAGAGGGTTTTCAGGATTCAAAAACAAGCCTGGCAGTTTTCTAGATTTTAAAATTTAATATAAAATCTGAAACAGAATTTAAACCCAAGTTTAAATCAGAATTTTAAAGCTGAATTCAAATTGAATTTGAATCTAGGTTTTGAAAATAGAATAAAGTTTATAACTTTAAATGTTGTAAATGAGTTTAAAAGTTAAAGTATACTTTAACGATTTGAAAATTTAAAAGGAACTTGGTTTAAAATCTTTAAATTAGAATTAAATGATTTGGATTCATTAAATAATTAAGTTAATTAAAATGGATTAATAAATTTAATTAATAACTGGATTTATTAAGTAATTATGAGTTTAAACCAATTAATTAAGGTTTAAGTTAATTATTAATTAGGAAAAATTAATTTGTAATTAAAAATCATTAATTAGGTAAGATTAGATTATAAATTAATTATTAAAGGATAATTAATCAAGTAATTTAAGATTAATTAAGTTATAGTTAACACTTAATTAATTAAATAATTTAAGGTTAATTAATAGGTTATTAAGGATAAATTAAATTGTAATTAATATTGATTAATGTAAGTTTAATTTCTTAAGAAAAGAAATTAAGAATTGTTAATAAATGATGAAGATCATTAACTAGAGATTATTACATAATTAATAAATGTGATAAATTTTAAATAATTAATTAGATAAATTAATTAAAGATAAACATTTGTGAAAATGTTTAAGTATAATACTAAATGGGATAATAAAGGAATTAATTACTTAATGTAATTAATTGAGTTTAATTTGATTTGTTTAAGTTAATTAATTAAGTTTACTTAATTTAAATTAATCATTGGATGATTTGATAAGTATAGTTACTTAAATGGAATCAATATAGCATAATTACTTAGTAAAGTAATTAATGGGTAATTACAGGATGTAATTGATTGAAGGATGGAAGTAATTTGGGTTTAATTACTTTTTGTAATTAATCAAGAGATTAATTGAGATAATTAATTAAGGAGTAATTAATTTATTTAATGAAGTAATTAAGGGTAGTTAATTACTGAATGGGATTAATCAAGACTGATTAATAAATGTGGTTTAATTAAAGATAAATTACTCAATGTAATTAATTTAGATAGGATAATTAATTAAAATGTAATTAGGGATCATTAATTTATATAATTAATGATGTAATTAAGGATTGATTCATTAAAACTAATTAATCAGTAATAAGTGATTTTGAGTAATTACTTAATATAATTAATTAAGGATTAATGTAATTAATTATAGTTAATTAATTAATGAAGTAATTAAAGATTAATTACTATATTTGGTTAAGGATAATTAATTTGTGAAATTAATTAAAGGGTAATTACTTGAATGTAATTAAAGGTCAGTTAATCAAAGATGATTAATTAAGAAGGAAATTTGAGAATGACTAATTAATTGATTTGTAATTAATTAGTGGTTATGTAAGCAGGATTTATAATGATGAAGTAATTAATTTAATTTACTTTAAATTAATTAGAGATAAGTGATTAATTTAATTCATTTTAAATTAATTATAAAATGTTAGCTCATATTTTAGTGTCGACCTAAAACTCTACGACCTAAAGACTCTACGACCTAAGGAAGTTAGCGACTTAACGACTTAAGAAGCTTCACGACCTAAAGGACTTCACGATCTAAAGGAAGTTGCGACCTAACTCCTGAAAGAAGCTCACGACCTAAAAGCTTGGCGACCTAAACCTCACGACTTAACATACCTAACGACCTAAGGAAGTTAGCGACCTAGTGGCTTCAGACTTCACGACCTAAGAAGTTAACAACCTAAGAGCTTCGCGACCTAACTACTGAAGGGACTTCGCGACCTAACTACTGAAGGGACTTCGCGACCTAACAACCTAAAGAATGTCACGACCTAAGGAGTGTCACGACCTAAGGACTTCATGAGCCAACGAGTTAAGAAGATTCACGACCTAACTTCACAAAGCAGCTGAACGAGCTAAAAGAAAAGAAAGGGTGCGCGACTTATCTTAGGTCGCTCACGACCTATCTTAGGTCGCTTACGACTTACCACTTCAGAGGAAACCGAGTACAACTCCATCAGACCAACTTCCTAAGTCGCGAGGGGATCACGACCTACCTTAGGTCGCTCGCGACCTACGACCTAACTTAGGTCGTACACGACCTAAGACTTGGCAGAATTTTCGTCCAGAATCAACTCCTATAAATACCCCCCTAACTCCAACGGTGGAAGGACTTTTTGGGCCATTCATTTTCTGAAGCGTGATTACTCTGCCGAATTCTCAACTCCTCCAAGACTCGAAGAACTTCAAACATCGAAGATATTACAACAAGCTTTGAAGAAGATTCTATGCATCCGACATGGATTTGACAAATCTCATCGTCACAGTTTGAACTACTAATCTGAAGTGTTTGAGTGATTGAAGTGAATTGTAATCAAAGTGCATTGTATCAAATTGTAACCAGAATCATCAATAAAAGACTATAAAGTGGACGTAGGCTCAATTACGGGCCGAACCACTATAAATCTGTTGTTCCTTTACTGTTTTCTCCTAATTCTTTGCTTATTTCAATTCCCGCCTAAAGCGGGTCGTGCTTTCACAACTCTACTACACACACCAGGGTGTTATCGTTTACTTTAGTGTTAACATTTTGGTGCTTTCACTGAGAACCCAACTCAGGACTGTATTCACCATTGCTTCGCGAAGGTTCGTTGAAAAAGTTTCTTTCAAAAACCAGAAAATTGTCAGACATAATGGCTCCTGGAAGAAAACGTAAGTCTATCAGACCTGACGATGTTCGCGACGACACTGCCGCTCCTCCTTCTCCAAGTCAAGCAGCTCCAAGCGTCGGAGTGACGCGAGAAGAGTTAGATGCTGCTGTATCTGGACTGTACTAGCAAATTGAAACTCAGAATACTCTAATGATGGAAAAGTTAAACGCTTTGCTCGGAGCTAAACAAAGGCCAGTAAATAATGAAGAAAACTTTGCTGATGCTATTCACAACTCCGAAGGGAGAAATATTCCTCAAGGGGGATCGGGTGCTGCTGAAGGGGCACCACTCCCAGTTGAAGGATCTAGGCCATCACCAGTTCTCCGCGAGCATTTGCCCGGACAAACTTTCGAGAGAATGGCTGAAGTATACTCCGCAAAGTCTCTAAACAATGAGGAATATCTCTCCGGCATGATTCGGCAGATAATGAAAGAAAGCATGTAGAGAAATGAAGATGAAAGCGACTGGGGATTTGCTCCGAGTAAAACCCCATTTACAGAGAGGATTCTAAAAGCTGAGTTTCCCAGAAAATTTGTTCCTCCTACAATCCCAGCCTATCGGGGAACGAGCGATCCAAATCAGTTCTTATACAAGTACGACTGGCACATGACAGGTGCCAGGGCAACAGATGAAATTAAATGCAGATATTTTCCTGTTTATCTGGAAGGAGTAGCTCTACTATGGTTTACAAAGCTACCGGTCCGATCTGTGGATCAATTCTCCGATCTGACCCGTAAATTCAAGGATCAGTTCAGGTTGTACGCTACAAAAGCCAAAGACATGATGTCACTATCGAACCTAGAACAATCTTCCGGTGAATCTATCAAATCCTTCTTGAATCGCTTTAACATAGCCTTGTCCGAAGTAGATAATACTGAGCCTCGAATGATTCTAACATACTTGATGCGTGCCATTGATAAAACAAGCGAATTCGGAAGATGGTTAAAAATGAAGGAGCCAAACTCACTCGAGAAATTCTATAAAAAGGCCGACGAATTCATACGCTTAGAAAGCCTTTCTACGCCAGCGAAAGCAGTGGTTGCCGAAATCCAGAATAACAGTGTTGCTTCTAATAGAAGAGAATCTGGAGGACAAAAGAGGGGAAATGATGACGAGAAAAAGCAGGGAAATGCAAATAAAGCTCGCCATTCTGAATCTTCGAATTTCACTCCCTTGACTGATACTCTAGAGAATATTTTCTTTGCAACTAAGGATACTGTTGAATATCCTAAGCCACATAAGCTGAGACTTGGGAAAAATGCCACTCAAAGTGAAAAATTCTGTAGATTCCACAATCAGCCTGGTCATGACACCAAAGAGTGCCGCCACTTGAAGGATCTGATTGAAGAGCTATTGAAAGAAAATAAACTTCAACAATATGTCAAGAAAAACAGGAACGATCCCTCCTCATCCACTTAGGGGCAACTAGTTTCCCCTCATCAATACAATTCAGATGAATAAACTACAGCACAGGGATCTGAGAGGCTTACTGTCAATGTCATCACAAAAGGCCCTCACCCGGAAAGCAGAAATTTGGATGAAATGGAAAGATATGCTCGTGCTTTGAGACAAGCCCCGGAGGGGGAGAATGTTCTTATTCTGAAAAAATGATACCTAATGGCCATACTTTGTCTAGTGGCTCCGCTTAAGATTCATAGAATAATGATGGATGTATCATTCATGTTTAAAATGCTGTTGTAAAATCAGTGCAAATGAATAATAAAAACTATTTGCTATAAAATGCCTGTTTCATTTCGATATGCAAATATTTTAAATGTATTGCTAAAATGTCGATTCAATATTGCAGGCTATTAAAGCAAAACTTACTTACTCAACACACCACCAGACTCAGCAATTCCCATAAATCGCTCAACGACAAAGTACATTTCTCTGGCAAAAAGCAAACAACTTACAAGAGACTGGGGCATGTATTTGAAGCAATAATGAGGAATCGCTAAGGAGCAGATGGTAAAAGGACACAAGCAACAATTGCTACTCTTCGGAGTCCAAAAAAGACCTCTTCGGGGGCACATTTCACCGGAGTTGAAGTGCAAAAATCTCTCTTCGGAGGCCTACTTCACCAGAGCTGAAATGCCAAAAAGACCTCTTCGGAGGCACATTTCACTGGAGTTGAAGTGCAAAAATCTCTCTTCGGAGGCCCACTTCACCGGAGCTGAAATGCCAAAAAGACCTCTTCGGGGGCACATTTCACCGGGGTTGAAGTGTAAAAATCTCTCTTTGGAGGCCCACTTCACCAGAGCTAAAATGCCAAAAAGACCTCTTCGGGGAACATTTGACCGGAGTTGAAGTGTAAAAATCTCTCTTCGGAGGCCCACTTCACCAGAGCTGAAATGCCAAAAAGACCTCTTCGGAGGCACATTTCACCGGAGTCGAAGTGTAAAAATCTCTCTTCGGAGGCCCACTTCACCAGAGCTGAAATGCCAAAAAGACCTCTTCGGGGGCACATTTCACCGGAGTTGAAGTGTAAAAATATCTCTTCGGAGGCCCACTTAACCAGAGCTGAAATGCCAAAAAGACCTCTTCGGGGGCACATTACACCGGAGTTGAAGTGTAAAAATCTCTCTTCGGAGGCCCACTTCACCAGAGCTGAAATGCCAAAAAGACCTCTTCGGAGGCACATTTCACCGGAGTTGAAGTGTTAAAATCTCTCTTCGGAGGCCCACTTCACCGGAGCTGAAATGCCAAAAAGCCCTCTCCGGAGGCACAACTCAACTCTCGACGGAAGATAAACTTATTCAACTCAAAAAGTTCCTCCCAAAAAAGTCAAAGTGCTACATAAAGCCCTCTTCGGAGACCCGCTTTGCCGTGTGAGAGATTACACTTCTTTGAAATGAGAAGTGACCATCTCCGAAGGCTGAAGCGTAAAACTCCTCCATAAAATGACATACGCTCTATTAAAGCAGAATGATTCTCCCCGTAAAAGTGGAATAATTATTCTCCGAAATAAGAGTATTAGTCTCATCAAAGTGAAAGAAATCGCGATGCACTTGTGGTATGGGGGCAATATTATACAATTTAGTTACAATAATAAAAGTAATATACAAGCAACATACCACAAGTTCATCACGATATCACGCAAAGAAGATGTGGAATAAATGCATTCTCAAGCACAGACAAAAAGTTTGTACAAGCAAAAAGAATCGTTTATTCTACACTTAAACAAATGCATTCTTACATACACAAGAATTTGTTCAAGTAAAAGGATTATTTTATTCAATACTATGAAAAATTTTTACATATGCAGGATTCAAAAAAGCGGAGACCGGTATCCGCAAAATTTCCGGTCAATACATGCAAAAAGCAGAAAAGGCAAAGTCAAGCTCATTTCTCCTTCTTCCCGCCTTTGGAGCCTTTACCCGGTCTTGTAATTAGTTTCGGAGGCCGTATCAGAGAAGAAGGAGAAAGAGACTCAGCCGGATCGACTTCTACTTCATCTCCAGCAGCAGAAGAGCCTTTCTTTCCTTTCTTCGAAATCACACGTTTCCCCTTCTTCTTAGAAGAGAACTCACTCCCCGGAGTAAGAAATGTAGAAAGTTTTGTGTCATAGTCAAAAGACTGCTCCGGAGTCTTCTCACTGTCTTCCAGGTCTTCAGCTTTCTGTTCCGGAGAAGCAGGTGGTTCATCCAAGCCTTGAAGGGCTACTATTTGTTCTTCCTGTGAGCCCGGTTGAGAAGCTAGAAGAGGAGTAACTTGAGAAGAAGGAGGAACGACAGCTGAAGAAGGAGAAGTTGGCACAGTTTTCGGTGCTTCCTCTACATAAGAAAAGAAGTTAAAATTAGTATTCTCCAAGATAAGAGGAGATATTGGTTCATCAAGGCTTAAGTAATAAGTAAGAAGTTCATCAAGCTCAGTCGAGTCAAATAAGTGGTTCACTAGAGTTGGGTCGACGTCAAAGTTACCTGGAGAAGTCGGCTTGGCGAGATCAATCTCGAACTTTTGAGCCGCAATGTCTTCCAGGGCCTCTTCATCGGTGGGAGTAGTCACGATTTCTTTGTCAACTTTAATAGGAGGCGAAGAGTGTGAGCTGGAGCCAGCAATATCCACATCGGCTGAAACCGAAGTACGAACGGGAGCAGTAGGAAGCCTTTCTTTCTCAGGATGCTTCTCTCCCGTCGTTTCGGCTCGCACTCGGGCAAGCTGTTCTTTTCCTTTAATAAGTGCAGCGCGGGTGTTCTCATCTAAGTAAGTAGTTTCAAGATCCGCTTCGTCATAACCGGCACCGCCGAGCATATCAATAATCGCCTCCCATACTTCAGCTAGGGTGACTTCATATTCTGGTCCCAAAAATGAGAGGCTCCCACACCCCAAGACGCAATGGACATAAAAGTCGAATAAAGTCGTGTCAATGGTGGCTCTGGTTGCATCATGGGATTCTTCAGCTGCAGCTTTACCAGCAAGATCTTCATCACGCTCTCTTTCGACCTTTAATAACTGAGATTGCAGCCTTGTAATTTCTAGGTCTTGGGAGCTGACTTTCTCCCGAAGTTGAGCAGCGTCATCGCGATATTTTCGAGTAACATGCTGCTCTGCTTCAAGTTTCACTTCAGCATCTCGCTGAGCAGCATGAGCATCTTGAACCTGCCGTTGAAGCATTTCTTCTTTTTGTGAATAAGAAGTGGAAGAAGTTGCAAGTTCGTTCTTGAGCCTTTCAACCTCGGCTTCAAGCTTCCCATAATTATCAGAGATGCTCTTCATTTCAGCATCATGCTGCTTGTAGATTTTATCCCATTCTGATTTATCGTTCTCCATGGTCAGCATCGCCTCAAGATTCGCACGATTGACCCTTTGCAGCTCATCAAAAAGTTTTTGCCATCCAGAAATCCTTTCGATATCAAGTCTGACGGCATCAAGGTTACGCAGCATAGATGGTTTGTCAATCGGGACTAAATCAAGGTCAAAGCGAACCCCCTTTAAGCACCACTACGGGAAACAACTTTGAAGAGTTGGCGGACCCTGACCAACTTGGTATTGAGGCCTGTTAATGATTGTTTGAATGTCAGATGCCTGAAGAGCAGGAGAATCAGAAGGGATATCATGAAGAATTGAAGCGGGAGTCTTTTCCGAAATTGCAGACGCGTCCTTTTCGCTAAGTTTGGTCCGCTTGCTAGAATCATCGGCAATGTGACTTTTCCCCTTGTCATCGTAAGATTTCCTTTTATGAGAATCGTCGCTTCTGCGGGAAGAGTCGTATCGCTCGTCCCTACTCCCATAGTGCTGTTCATCTTCTCTCCGGCGGCGCTCTTCATAAGCTCGCCTTTCGTGAGCCTTTCTGGCAGCTCTTTCCTCATCAGTTTCCCTCGGGGCACTGAGATAACGCCTAAAGTCATAAGCATCGTGGCTTCCGTGACGCTGGAATTTGTCGAAGTAAGAGCCGCTTCGTCCCATCGAAGAATCTGAAAAAGAAAAGGAGACAAGTCTTAAAAATCTTTGAAGAAAATGAATTTAAGTGCATATAAGTGCCAAAAAATTCTAAGTGTGTGTGGCGTGAAAACTATGCGCATCATGCTATAGACCACTCTTTGGTTGGGGAGTGATAGTGGATTGTGAAGCAAGAGTCGGCTTTAGAGTTGATGAAATTTGATGCAAGGCGGATGTTACTTCAGCTGCTGAGGAGGCAACTTTAGTTATATCATCTTTAAAGAGCTCTTGTGAAGTAATCATTAGATCGCTCAAGTCATCAAAAGTGTCATCACCATCGTGTTTGGCAGGACTCTTCTCTCCAACTTCTTTATCATCAACATTCCCGGAGTATTTAGGAATTTCTTCTTCTTCGATTACTGGGGAAAGTGTGAGCCTCCCAGATGATCCCGCAATATCGATAGAAGTAGAACACTTCACTAATGCAGCCTCTATAATAGGTCCCTCCGATGCAACTTCTTATGCAGAAGCTGGGGCATTCGATGTTTCTGCTTGGGAGTCAGAAACTTCATGAACTTGAGTAGATCGGGAAGAATGTAGAAGTCCGTACTGGTGTAGAAACTCATCTTTCAGCAAAAATTTGGCACTTCTCTCTTCAGCGGCCACGGCACTCAAAGTGTCTAAGGTTGACTTGAGACTGGGATCACGAAGTGGAGGAGGAAGTGCTGCAAAAAGTAAAGAACGAAGTTAAGCATTTGACAATTCGAATTCCGAAAAGTTCAGAGAATGAAGAGAACAGAGAAAGGTAATCTTACTTCCGACTCTCCAAACGGCATAAAATCCCGAAGGACAGCAGACAAAGAAGAATTGGCTCAAAAATCCATGTGCACTTTCGGGCAAGTCGAGAATCAATCTACGGTTCCTTGCGCCTCTCACGAGTATAATCGAAGGATGATCTTTGTTCTTCGCAAAAGTGCACAAATAGCAAAGCTCCTCAAAACGGGGAAGACGGTCAAGCGTTCTTCTAAACAGCACACACAACCCCAATATAATGGCATATCCGTTAGGGTGTAGCTGGAAGGGAGAGATAGCTAATCGAAGGAAAAGTTCTCGGAGAAAGTCATTGAAGGGAGGAATAGCTCCACTTAAGCACATCTGACGATTCACTGCGACAAAACCAAGAGGTGACCTGTCAGCAGTATCGTTTGCTCTAGGAAATAAAGCATCTGCTTCGGCAATACCGAACTAGATGCACAGTTGTCTGAATACTTTGTGGCTCAAGGTGGTCGGAGTTCTTTCTGGAGGGTCGATCAATGGGTTGGCAATCGGAAAAGCTTCTCCAGCCGGTCCTGTGTCTTCTTGTTGAGATGTCATTCTACACAATCAACTGGATGTTCAAATATCAAGGTGCACGTTTCCTAAAAAGTGTGAGGTGTTGTGCGTAGCTAACAAAAACAGAAAGTAAACATAACTGGAATTAAATTAGTTGACAATTGGTCGATTACAAGATTTCAGGGCTCAAGTGCAGTGTTAATGCAAACGAATCGGCTTTAGTTGACTATTTTAGTTTTGCTTTAATACTTCACTTGAATTGATTAGTTTGCAGCATTTCGTTCGCACAGTTCATTTAAGCTGATTATTCTTTATCGATTAATCTGTCATTCGATGTGGGCAGTCAATGGCAGTATATTCGTCCCAAATTTTCTGCAAATACTGTGTTTAACAGGTTATTAATATTAAAGTCAAAACAATTTGCAAAGAAGTACAACTCAGTTCAAATTCAAAGCTCAGTCAACTTCTAGCCAAACTTCACAAGTCCTAGGTCGTTCAGCGACCTATCATAGGTCGAGGCATTTTTAGGTCGTACTGTGCAAATTAAAACGTTCAGGGCAGTGCAGAGTTGATTCAAGTCCTAGGTCGTCCAGCGACCTATCATAGGTCGAGGCATCTTTAGGTCGCACAGTGCAAGATTCAAAGGCGAGGCAAGTTTCTCAAAGTCCTAGGTCGTTCACGACCTAGCATAGGTCAGAAACTACTTAGGTCGTAGGAATCCTTAGACCGGTCAGGTTTCTCACGACCTAACTTTTAGATCGCCCAGATTTGATAGATCGCTGACTTCCTCCCCACGCAATCACTTACTAAAACCCGATAACCCGACAATGCCATTACAAAGAAAATCTATCATCCTCTACGCGAGTGTCATTCATCTCCACATACCATCAAATCGCCTAAAAAATCGACTCCAAACCTCTCCGATCCATTATAAAAATTTCCATGCATTCATGAATTACCACAACGTATCAAATGACGATCAAAAGTCGATCGAAATAACCATTTAAAACGAAACATGACACGTGAAATTGGACGTGGGTCGGAAAACATGGATTCACAATCGAACGGCGATTATGGTGGAGTAGAGATTGGATCCACTTACGCAATATGCTGGTAGAAATGGATCGACGATTAACCAGATTGAGTTCGCCTTCGAAAATTTGAAAATTCGTCAATGGCAGTGGAAGTTCGGAGCAGTAAGGTAGGGAGGAATGAGCGACCTAACTAATTTATATGAGGCTGAGAGAGGAAGGCGAGTAGGCGTACGAGTTAGCACGAGTTTTAGGTCGTTCACGACCTAGCAAAGTTAATTCGAAGCACACGACCTATGACATAGGCCTGCACTTCGAGGGGCAAATGTTAGCTCATATTTTAGTGCTGACCTAAAACTCTGCGACCTAAAGACTCTACGACCTAAGGAAGTTAGCGACTTAACGACTTAAGAAATTTCACGACCTAAAGGACTTCACGATCTAAAGGAAGTTGCGACCTAACTCCTGAAAGAAGCTCACGACCTAACTCCTGAAAGAAGCTCACGACCTAAAAGCTTGGCGACCTAAACCTCACGACTTAACATACCTAACGACCTAAGGAAGTTAGCGACCTAGTGGCTTCAGACTTCACGACCTAAGAAGTTAACAACCTAAGAGCTTCGCGACCTAACTACTGAAGGGACTTCGCGACCTAACTACTGAAGGGACTTCGCGACCTAACGACCTAAAGAATGTCACGACCTAAGGAATGTCACGACCTAAGGACTTCATGAGCCAACGAGTTAAGAAGCTTCACGACCTAACTTCACAAAGCAGCTGAACGAGCTAAAAGAAAAGAAAGGGTGCGCGACTTATCTTAGGTCGCTCACGACCTATCTTAGGTCGCTTACGACTTACCACTTCAGAGGAAACCGAGTACAACTCCATCAGACCAACTTCCTAAGTCGCGAGGGGATCACGACCTACCTTAGGTCGCTCGCGACCTACGACCTAACTTAGGTCGTACATGACCTAAGACTTGGCAGAATTTCCGTCCAGAATCAACTCCTATAAATACCCCCCTAACTCCAACGGTGAAAGGACTTTTTGGGCCATTCATTTTCTGAAGCGTGATTACTCTGCCGAATTGTTAACTCCTCCAAGACTCGAAGAACTTCAAACATCGAAGATATTACAACAAGCTTTGAAGAAGATTCTATGCATCCGACATGGATTCGACAAATCTCATCGTCACAGTTTGAACTACTAATCTGAAGTGTTTGAGTGATTGAAGTGAATTGTAATCAAAGTGCATTGTATCAAATTGTAACCAGAATCATCAATAAAAGACTATAAAGTGGACGTAGGCTCAATTACGGGCCGAACCACTATAAATCTGTTGTTCCTTTACTGTTTTCTGCTAATTCTTTGCTGATTTCAATTCCCGCCTAAAGCGGGTGGTGCTTTCACAACTCTACTACACACACCAGGGTGTTATCGTTTACTTTTTAGCATTAACATAAATGGTGTGATTATTAATCCTTGTTTATATCTGAATTGGATGATATCTATTGGATGATATGTTGTGATATTCTGTGATGTGATATTAGATATATCTGTGATAAATGTGTGATATTTATCTATGTTAAATGCTGTGTGAATTCAAAGTATTGAATTGAATTGAAATGGATTGTTTTAACTTTAAAACAACTTGGCCTTAAAAGATACGGTTTGGATTTCGATGAGACCGGGATCGGGTTTCCAGATTTGGATATCCGTAAACCACATCGATCCAAATTAACGATAGGTCGTGAATCTCAAGTGAAGATGAAGATTCAGAGTGCAAGGGTTATTGTCGTTAACTTTGAGGATGATTCCAAAATGAGTGTAACGAGATAATACCTTCGGTTTCGTTCGAACTCGGAACGAACTTGTATGGATTGAATGCTTTCAGAACATCGTCAGGTGGACGATGAGCATTCTAAGTGATGTGTTCTGATGAGGTAAATCGTAGCTTCAAGCCTTATCAACCGGGAATGGCTAAAATAGGGGAGGTGCAGCAAGGCTTCATGGGTAGCACCCACTTGAGAGCGAGATATACCCCTGTCTAGATGTCCCTTATTATTCGGCTGTGTGTGCGGTTGGTCATGACAACTGTGGGGTTGTTTCGTTCGGGACTGTCCAGTAAGGGATGGTTCCGGCTTTGTGTTGTAGGGGATTGGGAGTAATCCTCGGTACGCTGATCTAGGCCAGGTACTGTGACGGGCGGTACCCCAGTAGCCCTGCCATTGTATGGAATCCAAATTCCAATAAGCGCCATCGGATTTGATTGTACACCTAGTATGCTGGAATTTAATCATGTAACAATTTCAGCTATTTCTTATTTACTTGAAAACCCTAGACCTATTATAATATCACTGAATTTCCTATCAAATGTTTGGTTAGCGTAAGGTAAAAACTTTTCCATGTTTATGTGTGGGAAGTCTTACGTGATACCTTTTGTTTTCAAAGGATTTTCAAAGTTAAGCAACTTTAACCTGTTACTCATACCAGACCCATGTCTGACCCGGAGTTTATTTCTGTTTTTCTTAAACTCTCGGGTACTCAAATTTTTTACGAGTAGCCAAGGGATTCAGGTTAGCTTTGACGAATTGTGGAGGAGCAATGGAGCAGGAGGCTTCAGCGTTATAGATATATAGTTTTCCGCTGTGTTAGTATCTCTGTGTTGTTTTGAGTTGTATCGAGTTGTATTAACTAGACAGGTGTTTATAACTGTCTAGTCTGTGATGTATTATCTGTGTAACTCTGATTGATGTTGTATATTATGAAACATTTATGTGATTAATATAATTTATTCGTTCCGCTGTTGAGATTCTGATGTTGTTTCTTCTGCAACGACCCTCTATTTGGACTATTCGCAACCGCACATGTCAAACTTGAATAATTCAAAATACCACGTTGTTAATTTAAATTTGGCAAAACTGAGCATATATAGTAAATAAAAAAATCACAGATCACAAACACAGAGTAATAAATGCAGCTGAACAAAAGATAGTAGTTCATGAAGCTACTATATACATATCAGAGTTAAATAAGGTACAGCAGAAGTCTCAAATACAATAGTCAAATACAAGAATCAGAATACAATCACTGGAATCTACTGGGATCTGAAAGCTAGATAGATAGCTTGATCTCCAAGCGAAGCTCCAACTCCAAAGGTGAGTCTCGAATACTGGTACACTCAGTCTGACCCGAGCGTAAAGCAAAACACAAAACACTCGAGTCAGGATTAACATTCTTATATCAATAAATCCAACTCAAGTGAAATAGCAATTGAAATACCAGTAACTCAAAGAATGTTTGGAATAACCATCCTTTAAGGATCCGTTAAACTATCTACTATGTCATAGTGTACGATAAGTAGATAATGCCTATCAGTAATATAAGATATCAAAATAGTGTTAAGGCATTACCATTATTTCCCTTAACACATTTTATATAAGCGTTATAGTCTATACAGCACTGTAAACTCCACCGTAAACTAGTGGGATATCAAGGAGTACTCCATAGGTATAACACAAAACAAATCGTAGTGGTCGCGTATAGGGATACAAGTATGACAAGGCACATGAGGCAATACCCAAGGTAGTGAAACTACCGTTTGCCTGATCCGGACTGGTGAGAACGCATCGCCGCAGCGATCGCAACACCGCGAAACAACACTCCCAAAATCAAGGGTGCACTAATCGACAACAAGTAATGAGTAGTTTCGAAGAAGTGTGTTCGCTCGAGGTAGCTAACCCCCATTTGGCCCGGCACGGCTCCTGTTTTAGTCATTTCCAATTTGACACAAGTGTCAAGGCTATCAATTATCGTTCTCTTTCTTCAGTCATCACGTACATCATTCCAACCACTTCATTCTGGATCACACTCCGCGTGTAGTTATTAAAGTGGTTTTCGGTTTAGACAGTGAGTATGTCTCTAACCGATCCCGGTCTCTTTAATAACTTTCGTAATTATTACACCGATTGGTCGTTTAATATATTTCAAAACCAAATCAATTACAATTTCGATTAGAATTTGTAAATCAACATTTCATTCGTCTTTCTAAAACAATTTCCAAAATTTACGTTTCAAAACATCCAAATTACCATTTTGAAATCTTATAATTCAATTTCAATTTTCATTTACAAAATTCAAATATTGATTCAAGTTCGTACAAAAGTTTCATTCCGAAATCATTTAAATTAATTTAATTTAACAATCAAATCAATTTAAGTTCATTGATCGCTTCATTCAATATCGTTAAATTAATTTATCATTCAAAACAATTTATATTCAAATTTCAATTCATTAAATCAATTACTTAATTTCAACACCATTATATTAAGCTTACAAATTGAATTAAATTAGATTCGTCAAATCAATTCTTTAAATTACATGTCTTACATTAATTCAATAAATCACATTTTATTTCTTGTTAAAGAAATTCAATTCCACTTATTTATTTACTTAGTTACAATTTCAAAGCTCAATTAAATAAGAACTAAATTTCATTAATTAAAAGTTCAATTTTAATTATCAAAGGATTCAATTTAATTTAATTATTAAATAATTCAATCTCATTAAATTATTAAATAATTTCAAAACTTAATTCAATCATTTCTTAAATTAAACAACATTCTTTCATCAATTTCTTTATTAATATTTTATTTCAGATTATTAAATATTCACATTTTAAATTTCATTAAAATTCAATTTCCAACTTCGTTTCAAAACCATATTATTTATTCAAATAAAATCTTCATTTTATTTTTAAATCGAATATTTGACCAATCGGGTTTTTATTTAATTCTCTATCCTAGGTCAAAGTTCAATTTGGGTATTTATCATTTCGACCCGATTCCATTCCAATTCAAAAATCAAAGCATAACAAAGGGAACTTGCAGTGTGATAACTGGGATTGTGTCAAAGTAAATAAACAAGCAATAACAACAATCAATAACAATCCAATAATTAATTCAAATAATCCCGAAATAATCGTATTAATTCACATTGTTGTTTGTGCAAATTAATATAATTATTTCTAGAATCTACACTATCATTTCATGTAGATTAAAGATTATTACATTAATATTTAAACGGTTCTTCACTTGATATCAATTATTCAATTCCATACTACAAATTTTTTCCAACATACATTAAATGGTTCAAGGTGTATTTAACCAAATTTCTACGTGTCAACTAGTTTAACATTTAAAGGGGGTCATATTATACAAAATTTAACTAATCAAATTCAACATATAGATTCAATTTATATGGTTAATTATCGTATATCAATTCAATTGCATATTATTTATCACTTTAACATTAACAATTTAACGTCCAATGTAAACATCAACAATCAATCAATTATCAACCAAACTGTATTATCATCGCATAAATGACAGATAATGGTGTCAGATGTAACAGGTGAACTGGTACAGATAATAGCATATATAACAGTGTAATTAACTAACAGCAGCATATTTCAGTTGTCGTTTCAATTGAAATCAAATTTAATAAATAAAAGAACATTAATCATGAGTGATTACTCACCTTTCGAGGCTAGAGAAATTTGACGATTCGACAAGATACGAATTGGATCACGATCTTGACCCTCGAACAATCCAAACAACTCAAAGCAAAGAAAGCTGAGGGCAGATTTTGATGGACAAAGCTGAAAGGGGAACCGAGGGAAAAATCAGAATCAGGTCGACCGAACAGAAAATAATAATTATTATTATTATTCCCATGAAATAAATATTAACTTGAAACGAATATTAAAATAATATATAAAAATCATTGTTTTAATTAAACACATATAAAAATATATATTCACATATATATCATACCTTTAAAAAAACCACTTATATGTACTTTGAAATCAACACTTTAAAACCAATCAATATATACAACTATTATATAATTTAAATCTTTATAAAATTCAAAATTAACCCAAAACAAAGTAGAAGAACAGGTTCAACAAAAATGCATGCCCACTAGATAACTACATGCTACAGACTTTACAATACGTATAAACTGATGCACGACTCTCATATCAAACTGCCTAAACCCACTTATATATATAATTAGTATAACAAAAAATGTAAACTAATATATAATATATAAACCGAGACATAGTTATATTATATTCATTTCCAATCGAAAACCAGATCCACATATTCATAATGGTCAATGTTTATACAACCTAACATATATATGTACTACACGCAAATCAACAAATCCACTTCTTAAACTAATATTTTGTACACATATATTCTACAGAACATATATATATATACCTATATAAAGTAACGAAGATAGGCTAACATTCATACTTTCCCTTATACTGTAATAATATATAACTAACAGTAATTGAAAATTCAGAATCTAAGTATGTTATATTTAAAATCACGATATCTATATATATATATACACACATACTTTAAGCTTATAAACCCTTATATATATTGTGAAACATATTTTTAACTGAGTAAATTTTTCTAGTCATACAAAATAAACTGCAAACTATAAATACAAGCAATTTTATAAATAATAACTTATACAATAACCCAAAACAAGAGTTTTATAAACTAATATATGTATTAACATATGAAACCCATATACTTTATTTAAACCGAACGTAACAAAGTTTTATATATACTTTATTAATATATAAAATCCTAAATACAAACATTAAATCTTCTAACATAACACTGTAAACAAAAATATATAACAAAACACCTGACACTTATATATATTTCGAAATTAAATAAACATATATATATTTATATATTAGAATATATAATAGTAAGAGAGTTGCTATACTCACGTTGCATGGCAATGAAGAGGGAAGATGCTCGGCTTGAAGATGGTTGGTCGATGGTGATGCTTAACTCGGAAAGAGAAGGAAAGGAGAGGTACGAGGCAAGCTTGGAGAGGAAGGGTCGGCACTTGTAAGGGGTTAACGGGCTGGCCGATTGAGGAGGTCGGGACAAGGCTTGGGCTTGGCACCGTTCAGCGAGGTGGTGTGAATATAGGACGGAGATGAGATGGAAGGTGGTCGACACGTGATGGGAGGAAGAGGCAAGGGGTAGAGGGTGGTTGAAAGGCGGAGACGAAGCATGGGGGAATACGGCTGGAGTTGGTTGCGTGGAAAAGGAAGGGGAGAGCGGTGGTTTGCCAAGCGAAGTAGCTCGGGTCGAATCCTTGGGTTTGGCGCGGATCTGATGGGAAGAGCGGCGGAGAGGCCGTACGTTGGCTAGCCTCAAACAAAATAAAAAGAAGAGACAGGGGGGAGGAAAGAAAGTGAGGCCAGGCAAAACATATAGGAGCAAGTGATAATTGCGTGAGAATCTAGATCTGGGAAAAAATGAAAATGAGGGGGAGGAGTCAGGTGAATAGAAGTGAATGTTTATATTTTAATATAATATCCATAGTAAGGGCAAGAGGCATACATTGGGAACAGATGAAATGGAAAAAGTCAGACGTGAATTTAGAGAGTTATTAAATGTAAAAGCTGCTGGTATAATACTGTGCAAAATGAAAAGTCAAAACAACCAACTGGCACAAAACCAGTACCGATACGGAATCGTTTTCCGCAATTTCTGTTGCATACTGGACTTCAAAACATAGAGTTGAATATACCGTAGAGATCAGCACGACGAGACGATAAAAACGGTATAAAAATATTAGTGGTATGATTGAATTATAAAAATTCGAATTTTCTACTAGCGGGAAAATGCAGCAGCAGAAAAATAAGATCGACGGAGCTAAAGAAATCCGAATTTGGAAAAACGAAAAATGACGTCTTGCTCAGAAGATGGTTTAGAATTTTTCCATATAAAAATATTTAGGTTTCGAAAATATTTTATTTTCATCAATTACTAACTGATTAAATTGAAATAAAATTACACACGAAATAAACTTTCATATTTTCAGATGAAATTTTACCAGTTGCTATGTTTAACTAGACGCGTTTCAAATATTAAATTTTTATTTGAAAATTTTATCGTTTAAATTTCACAAAATTTCAATTAAATATATAAATAAAACAAATAAAATTATTAAAAATTTACGGTTCGTTACATTCTCCCCCACTCAAAACTTTTCGTCCCCGAAAAGGAAGGAGGTAGGAGAATAGAAACAACCAGAAGAAAATAGACTTGGATTACAAAATAAAACAATTAATTTAAACCATATAAGTTTCAATTTAAATTAATTTATATTCAACAATTTGACTTTAACTCATGGAATTTCATTAACTTGGTTTATTTTCAAATTATCATTGTTTGTTATAGAATTTATTTCAAACAACAATTTATTTTATTAATCCATTTATTATTCAACTAACCTAGTATTCTATTTATCTCAATTAACCATAAAACTTTTAAGTGTATACATTTTTATACGCACTCAAATTTTATTTATAAAGACAATTTATATTGTATACTATCCAATTACATAGTTAACTTTAGAGCAATTTAGGTAAGTTATATTGAATGCAATTGAGTATTATACAAGTAAATTTCTAATTCAATTATTCAAGTTTAAGTATTTATTCAAAATTTTAGCTTTATTTATAATTAAAATCATCATTTAACATAAATTCAAGAATTAGATTTTCGATTCACTTCAAACCATTTAGAGATAATTATGTATTTACTATATATACCAAATCAAATTAAATTTAAAATAATATACCCATATATATAAATCAAATCATACTTAAGAAATTTAAATCGATTTAATTTCCAAAACAAAACTGTAGCAAAGCTAAGAATTGGTCTCTCCACTTCGAAACTCGAAAATGAATGTCGATGATGCGGCCGCCATCACCGAAGTTATTTTCCAGCGATAAAGAGAAGAGCACTGATTTAAACATTTTAAATTCTTTGATATGATTTCCATTTGAAAATATTTTAAATACTATACACTTTAAAACTTTCAAATCAAAGTTTGAATCACCAGAAATTAAGTTCTCAAATTCTTAATTTAAATTCCTTTCAAATTCCAAATCAAATTATAACCAAATTTTATAAATTTATTTATTTATATTATGCGATAGTCAATGTTTACAAAACAATAAATGAAAATCAAATATTATCATTTCGGACAACCCTTTCATTACCAATTTAATTTCAGAAAAATTTATACTTGTATATCATGCAAAATTATTTTATTTACCAAATTTGAAATAATATTGTGTCAGTTTGCTCTGCTCAAGTGTTTTGGGAATCCTATCGATAGCGTTGATTAGACGAATCGATCGAAGACCCAAATCAACATCAACAACTCAAACAACACAATATATAAAACATTTTTATATTAACAACGAAAGCACTTCCTCGCTCGACGATACAAGGATGGATTTCAAAATAAGTATAGAGATTCAAATTTGATGACTCAAATCAAAGAGAATTTTGATTCGAAGATAAGTTCGAAACAAAGATATAATGATTAATAACAAAGTAGGAAGATTGATAAATTTATATAAATCGCGGGCAACCTTAACCTGGTCAACCGTGACTTCAAGAATAAGATCAATGCAGAATTCCGAGGCAAATCGACATTTGATCTCAAGAAATAGAATTCGGGATAACAAGAGATATTAGCATTTAACCTGAGGATATGTATAAATCTCCGGTGACTAGATGCCATTTGTAAAGAAGTTTCACCCTTTTACAAATCAATTTGAGATTGGCAGGACCGCCAACTCATTATAAAGATCATTCGAAGTGGAGTTATGTGATACTCCAGAATAAGAAGACGAATAATGAGGGACACGAATGGATTTTGGAACCGCAGGGAACGTTCCAAAAATTCAAAGGAATCGAGTCAAAAGAAAGAGATTGAAACTCAAATGAGAGTGATTCTGTAAATACATTTACCCTATATGCTAAGTTTTGCCTAGAGCTACCAAAGCTCTGATACCAACTGCAACGACCCGCTATTTTGGACTATTCGCATCCGCACATGTCGAACTTGAATAATTCAAAATACCGCGTTGTTAATTTAAATTTGTCAAAACTGAGCATATACAGTAAATAAAAAAAATCACAGATCACAGACACAGAGTGATAAATGCAGCGGAACAAAAGATAGTAGTTCATGAAGCTACTATATACATATCAGAGTTAAATAAGGTACAGCAGAAGTCTCAAATACAATAGTCAAATACAAGAATCAGAATACAATCATTGGAATCAACTAGATATCTGAAAGCTGGATACATAGTTGGATCTCCAAGCGAAGCTCCAACTCCAAAGGTGAGTCTCGAATACTGGTACACTCAGTCTGACCCGAGCGTAAAGCAAAACACAAAACACTCGAGTCAGGATTAACATTCTTATATCAATAAATCCAACTCAAGTGAAATAGCAATTGAAATACCAGTAACTCAAAGAATGTTTGGAATAACCATCCTTTAAGGATCCGTTAAACTATCTACTATGTAGTAGTGTACGATAAGTAGATAATGCCTATCGGTAATATAAGATATCAAAATAGTGTTAAGGCGTTACCATTATTTCCCGTAACACATTTTATATAAGCGTTATAGTCTATACAGCACTGTAAACTCCACCGTAAACTAGTGGGATATCAGGAAGTACTCCATAGGTATAACACAAAACAAATCGTAGTGGTCGCGTATAGGGATACAAGTATGACAAGGCACATGAGGCAATACCCAAGGTAGTGAAACTACCGTTTGCCTGATCCAGACTGTTGAGAACGCATCGCCGCAGCGATCGCAACACCGCGAAACAACACTCCCAAAATCAAGGGTGCACCAATCGACAACAAGTAATGAATAGTTTCGAAGAAGTGTGTTCGCTCGAGGTAGCTAACCCCCATTTGGCCCGGCACGGCTCCTGTTTTAGTCATTTCCAATTTGACACAAGTGTCAAGGCTATCCATTATCGTTCTCTTTCTTCAGTCATCACGTACATCATTCCAACCACTTCATTCTGGATCACACTCTGCGTGTAGTTATTAAAGTGGTTTTCGGTTTAGACAGTGAGTATGTCCCTAACCGATCCCAGTCTCTTTAATAACTTTCGTAATTATTACACCGATTGGTCGTTTAATATATTTCAAAACCAAATCAATTACAATTTCGATTAGAATTTGTAAATCAACATTACGTTCGTCTTTCTAAAACAATTTCCAAAATTTACCTTTCAAAACTTCCAAATTACCATTTCGAAATCTTATAATTCAATTTCAATTTTCATTTACAAAATTCAAATATTGATTCAAGTTCATACAAAGTTTCATTTCAAAATCATTCAAAATTAATTTAATTTAACAATCAAATCAATTTAAGTTCATTGATCGTTTCATTCAATATCATTAAATTAATTTATCATTCAAAACAATTTATATTTAAATTTCAATTCATTAAATCAATTACTTAATTTCAACACCATTATAACAAGCTTACAAATTGAATTAAATTAGATTCGTCAAATCAATTCTTTAAATTACATGTCTTACATTAATTCAATAAATCACATTTTATTTCTTGTTATAGAAATTCAATTCCACTTATTTATTTACTTAGTTACAATTTCAAAGCTCAATTAAATAAGAACTAAATTTCACTAATTAAAAGTTCAATTTTAATTATCAAAGGATTCATTTTAATTTAATTATTAAATAATTCAATCTCATTAAATTATTAAATAATTTCAAAACTTAATTCAATCATTTCTTAAATTAAACAACATTCTTTCATCAATTTCTTTATTAATATTTTATTTCAGATTATTAAATATTCACATTTTAAATTTCATTAAAATTCAATTTCCAACTTTGTTTCAAAACCATATTATTTATTCAAATAAAATCTTCATTTTATTTTTAAATCAAATTATTGACCAATCGGGTTTTTATTTAATTCTCCATCCTAGGTCAAAGTTCAAATTTTGGTATTTATCATTTCAACCTGATTCCATTCCAATTCAAAAATCAAAGCATAACAAAGGGAACTTGCAGTGTGATAACCGGGATTGTGTCAAAGTAAATAAACAAGCAATAACAACAATCAATAACAATCCAATAATTAATTCAAATAATCCCGAAATAATCGTATTAATTCACATTGTTGTTTGTGCAAATTAATATAATTATTTCTAGAATCTACACTATCATTTCATGTAGATTAAAAATTATTACATTAATATTTAAACGGTTCTTCACTTGATATCAATTATTCAATTCCATACTACAAAAAATTTCCAACATACATTAAATGGTTCAAGGTGTATTTAACCAAATTTCTACGTGTCAACTAGTTTAACATTTAAAGGGGGTCATATTATACAAAATTTAACTAATCAAATTCAACATATAGATTCAATTTATATGGTTAACTATCATATATCAATTCAATTGCATATTATTTATCACTTTAACATTAACAATTTAACGTCCAATATAAACATCAACAATCAATCAATTATCAACCAAACTGTATTATCATCGCATAAATAACAGATAATGGTGTCTGATGTCACAGGTGAACTGGTACAGATAATAGCATATATAACAGTGTAATTAACTAAGAGCAGCATATTTCAATTGTCGTTTCAATTGAAATCAAGTTTAATAAATAAAAGAACATTAATCATGAGTGATTACTCACCTTTCGAGGCTAGAGAAATTTGACGATTCGACAAGATATGAATTGGATCATGATCTAGACCCTCGAACAATCCAAACAACTCAAAGCAAAGTAAGCTGAGGGTGGATTTTGATGGACAAAGCTGAAAGGGGAACCGAGGGAAAAATCAGAATCAGGTCGACCGAACAGAAAATAATAATTATTATTATTATTCCCATGAAATGAATATTAATTTGAAACGAATATTAAAATAATATATAAAAATCATTGTTTTAATTAAACACATATAAAAATATATATTCACATATATATCATACCTTTAAAAAAACCACTTATATGTACTTTGAAATCAACACTTTAAAACCAATCAATATATACAACTATTATATAATTTAAATCTTTATACAATTCAAAATTAACCCAAAACAAAGTAGAAGAACAAGTTCAACAAAAATGCATGCCCACTAGATAACTACATGCTATAGACTTTACAATACGTATAAACTGATGCACGACTCTCATATCAAACTGCCTAAACCCACTTATATATATAATTAGTATAACAAAAAATGTAAACTAATATATAATATATAAACCGAGACATAGTTATATTATATTCATTTCCAATCGAAAACCAGATCCACATATTCATAATGGTCAATGTTTATACAACCTAACATATATATGTACTACACGCAAATCAACAAATCCACTTCTTAAACTAATATTTTGTACACATATATATTCTACAGAACATATATATATACCTATATAAAGTAACGAAGAGAGGCTAACATTCATACTTTCCCTTATACTGTAATAATATATAACTAACAGTAATTGAAAATTCAGAATCTAAGTATGTTATATTTAAAATCACGATATCTATATATATACACACACATACTTTAAGCTTATAAACCCTTATATATACTGTGAAACATATTTTTAACTGAGTACATTTTTCTAGTCATACAAAATAAACTGCAAACTATAAATACAAGCAATTTTATAAATAAATAACTTATACAATAACCCAAAACAAGAGTTTTATAAACTAATATACGTATTAACATATGAAACCCATATACTTTATATAAACCGAACGTAACAAAGTTTTATATATACTTTATTAATACATAAAATCCTATATACAAACATGTATAAATCTTCTAACATAACACTGTAAACAAAAATATATAACAAAACACCTGACACTTATATATATTTCGAAATTAAATAAACATATATATATATATATATTAGAATATATAATAGTAAGAGAGTTGCTATACTCACGTTGCATGGCAATGAAGAGGGAAGATGCTCGGCTTGAAGACGGTTGGTCGATGGTGATGCTTAACTCGAAAAGAGAAGGAAAGGAGAGGTACGAGGCAAGGTTGGAGAGGAAGGGTCGGCACTTGTAAGGGGTAAACGGGCTGGCCGATTGAGGAGGTCGGGACAAGGCTTGGGCTTGGCACCATTCAGCGAGGTGGTGTGAATATAGGACGGAGATGAGATGGAAGGTGGTCGACACGTGATGGGAGGAAGAGGCAAGGGGTAGAGGGTGGTTGAAAGGCAGAGACGAAGCATGGGGGAATACGGCTGGAGTTGGTTGCGTGGAAAAGGAAGGGGAGAGCGGTGGTTTGCCAAGCGAAGTAGCTCGGGTCGAATCCTTGGGTTTGGCGTGGATCTCATGGGAAAAGCGGCGGAGAGGCCGTACGTCGGCTAGCCTCAAACAAAATAAAAAGAAGAGACAGGGGGGAGGAAAGAAAGTGAGGCCAGGCAAAACATATAGGAGCAAGTGATAATTGCGTGAGAATCTAGATCTGGGAAAAAATGAAAATGAGGGGGAGGAGTCAGGTGAATAGAAGTGAATGTTTATATTTTAATATAATATCCATAGTAAGGGCAAGAGGCATACATTGGGAACAGATGAAATGGCAAAAGTCAGACGTGAATTTAGAGAGTTATTAAATGTAAAAGCTGCTGGTATAATACTGTGCAAAATGAAAAGTCAAAACAACCAACTGGCACAAAACCAGTACCGATACGGAATCGTTTTCCGCAATTTCTGTTGCGTACCGGACTTCAAAACATAAAGTTGAATATACCGTAGAGATCAGCACGACGAGACGATCAAAACGGTATAAAAATATTAGTGGTATGATTGAATTATAAAAATTCGAATTTTCTACTAGTGGGAAAATGCAGCAAAAAACGCAGAAAAATAAGATCGACGGAGCTAAAGATGTCCGAATTTGGAAAAACGAAAAATGATGTCTTGCTCAGAAGATGGTTTAGAATTTTTCCATATAAAAATATTTAGGTTTCGAAAATATTTTATTTTCATCAATTACTAACTGATTAAATTGAAATAAAATTACACACGAAATAAACTTTCATATTTTCAGATGAAATTTTACTAGTTGCTATGTTTAACTAGACGCGTTTCAAATATTAAATTTTTATTTCAAAATTTTATCGTTTAAATTTCACAAAATTTCAATTAAATATATAAATAAAACAAATAAAATTATTAAAAATTTACGGTTCGTTACATTCTCCCCCACTCAAAACTTTTCGTCCCCGAAAAGGAAGGAGGTAGGAGAATAGAAACAACCAGAAGAAAATAGACTTGGATTACAAAATAAAACAATTAATTTAAACCATATAAGTTTCAATTTAAATTAATTTATATTCAACAATTTGACTTTAACTCATGGAATTTCATTAACTTGGTTTATTTTCAAATTATCATTGTTTGTTATAGAATTTATTTCAAACAACAATTTATTTTATTAATCCATTTATTATTCAACTAACCTAGTATTCTATTTATCTCAATTAACCATAAAACTTTTAAGTGTATACATTTTTATACGCACTCAAATTTTATTTATAAAGACAATTTATATTGTATACTATCCAATTACATAGTTAACTTTAGAGCAATTTAGGTAAGTTATATTGAATGCAATTGAGTATTATACAAGTAAATTTCTAATTCAATTATTCAAGTTTAAGTATTTATTCAAAATTTTAGCTTTATTTATAATTAAAATCATCATTTAACATAAATTCAAGAATTAGATTTTCAATTTACTTCAAACCATTTAGAGATAATTATGTATTTACTATATATACCAAATCAAATTAAATTTAAAATAATATACCCATATATATAAATAAAATCATACTTAAGAAATTTAAATCGATTTAATTTCCAAAACAAAACTGTAGCAAAGCTAAGAATTGGTCTCTCCACTTCGAAACTCGAAAATGAATGTCAATGATGCGGCCGCCATCACCGAAGTTATTTTCCAGCGACAAAGAGAAGAGCACTGATTTAAACATTTTAAATTCTTTGAAATGATTTCCATTTGAAAATATTTTAAATACTATACACTTTAAAACTTTCAAATCAAAGTTTGAATCACCAGAAATTAAGTTCTCAATTTCTTTATTTAAATTCCTTTCAAATTCCAAATCAAATTATAACCAAATTTTATAAATTTATTTATTTATATTATGCGATAGTCAATGTTTACAAAACAATAAATGAAAATCAAATATTATCATTTCGGACAACCCTTTCATTACCAATTTAATTTCAGAAAAATTTATACTTGTATATCATGCAAAATTATTTTATTTACCAAATTTGAAATAATATTGTGTAAGTTTGCTCTGCTCAAGTGTTTTGGGAATCCTATCGATAGCGTTGATTAGACGAATCGATCGAAGACCCAAATCAACATCAACAACTCAAACAACACAATATATAAAACATTTTTATATTAACAACGAAAGCACTTCCTCGCTCGACGATACAAGGATGGATTTCAAAATAAGTATAGAGATTCAAATTTGATGACTCAAATCAAAGAGAATTTTGATTCGAAGATAAGTTCGAAACAAAGATATGATGATTAATAACAAAGTAGGAAGATTGATAAATTTATATAAATCGCGGGCAACCTTAACCTGGTCAACCGTGACTTCAAGAATAAGATCAATGCAGAATTCCGAGGCAAATCGACATTTGATCTCAAGAAATAGAATTCGGGATAACAAGAGATATTAGCATTTAAACTGAGGATATGTATAAATCTCCGGTGACTTGATGCCATTTGTAAAGAAGTTTCACCCTTTTACAAATCAATTTGAGATTGGCGGGACCGCCAACTCATTATAAAGATCATTCGAAGTGGAGTTATGTGATACTCCAGAATAAGAAGACGAATAATGAGGGACACGAATGGATTTTGGAACCGCAGGGAACGTTCCAAAAATTCAAAAGAATCGAGTCAAAAGAAAGAGATTGAAACTCAAATGAGAGTGATTCTGTAAATACATTTACCCTATATGCTAAGTTTTGCCTAGAGCTACCAAAGCTCTGATACCAACTATAACGACCCGCTATTTTGGACTATTCGCATCCGCACATGTCGAACTTGAATAATTCAAAATACCGCGTTGATAATTTAAATTTGGCAAAACTGAGCATATACAGTAAATAAAAAAAATCACAGATCACAGAGTAATAAATGCAGCGGAACAAAAGATAGTAGTTCATGAAGCTACTATATACATATCAGAGTTAAATAAGGTACAGTAGAAGTCTCAAATACAATAGCCAAATACAAGAATCAGAATACAATCACTGGAATCAACTAGATATCTGAAAGCTGGATAGATAGCTGGATATCCAAGCGAAGCTCCAACTCCAAAGGTGAGTCTCGAATACTGGTACACTCAGTCTGACCCGAGCGTAAAGCAAAACACAAAACACTCGAGTCAGGATTAATATTCTTATATCAATAAATCCAACTCAAGTGAAATAGCAATTGAAATACCAGTAACTCAAAGAATGTTTAGAATAACCATCCTTTAAGGATCCGTTAAACTATCTACTATGTAGTAGTGTACGATAAGTAGATAATGCCTATCGGTAATATAAGATATCAAAATAGTGTTAAGGCGTTACCATTATTTCCCTTAACACATTTTATATAAGCGTTATAGTCTATACAGCACTGTAAACTCCACCGTAAACTAGTGGGATATCAGGGAGTACTCCATAGGTATAACACAAAACAAATCGTAGTGGTCGCGTATAGGGATACAAGTATGACATGGCACATGAGGCAATACCCAAGGTAGTGAAACTACCGTTTGCCTGATCCGGACTGGTGAGAACGCATCGCCGCAGCGATCGCAACACTGCGAAACAACACTCCCAAAATCAAGGGTGCACCAATCGACAACAAGTAATAAGTAGTTTCGAAGAAGTGTGTTGGCTCAAGGTAGCTAACCCCCATTTGGCCCGGCACGGCTCCTGTTTTAGTCATTTCCAATTTGACACAAGTGTCAAGGCTATCCATTATCGTTCTCTTTCTTCAGTCATCACGTACATCATTCCAACCACTTCATTCTGGATCACACTCCGCGTGTAGTTATTAAAGTGGTTTTCGGTTTAGACAGTGAGTATGTTCCTAATCGATCCCAGTCTCTTTAATAACTTTCGTAATTATTACACCTATTGGTCGTTTAATATATTTCAAAACCAAATCAATTACAATTTCGATTAGAATTTGTAAATCAACATTTCATTCGTCTTTCTAAAACAATTTCCAAAATTTACGTTTCAAAACTTCCAAATTACCATTTCGAAATCTTATAATTCAATTTCAATTTTCATTTACAAAATTCAAATATTGATTCAAGTTCGTACAAAGTTTCATTCCGAAATCATTTAAATTAATTTAATTTAACAATCAAATCAATTTAAGTTCATTGATCGTTTCATTCAATATCATTAAATTAATTTATCATTCAAAACAATTTATATTTAAATTTCAATTCATTAAATCAATTACTTAATTTCAACACCATTATAACAAGCTTACAAATTGAATTGAATTAGATTCGTCAAATCAATTCTTTAAATTACATGTCTTACATTAATTCAATAAATCACATTTTATTTCTTGTTAAAGAAATTCTATTCCACTTATTTATTTACTTAGTTACAATTTCAAAGCTCAATTAAATAAGAACTAAATTTCACTAATTAAAAGTTCAATTTTAATTATCAAAGGATTCAATTTAATTTAATTATTAAATAATTCAATCTCATAAATTATTAAATAATTTCAAAACTTAATTCAATCATTTCTTAAATTAAACAACATTCTTTCATCAATTTCTTTATTAATATTTTATTTCAGATTATTAAATATTCACATTTTAAATGTCATTAAAATTCAATTTCCAACTTCGTTTCAAAATCATATTATTTATTCAAATAAAATCTTCATTTTTTTTTGAGATCATGGGGAACCTTAAGATCATGGTATTCATTGATACTCACTTAAGTAAACCCCACGCCGTGTGTCTACCCCGCTTTTATTTAGTCGTCGCACATGGATGCTTAACGTTGAAACTCCCACTGATGGTATGGCGCTGGGATTCGAACCTGCCCGGACACAGTCCTTTGGTTCCCATCTCCCAGCTCCCAAACCAACCGAGCTACAAACGGCGGGTATTTAATTCTCCATCCTAGGTCAAAGTTCAATTTTGGTATTTATCATTTCAACCCGATTCCATTCCAATTCAAAAATCAAAGCATAACAAAGGGAACTTGCAGTGTGATAACTGGGATTGTGTCAAAGTAAATAAACAAGCAATAACAACAATCAATAACAATCCAATAATTAATTCAAATAATCCCGAAATAATCGTATTAATTCACATTGTTGTTTGTGCAAATTAATATAATTATTTCTAGAATCTACACTATCATTTCATGTAGATTAAAGATTATTACATTAATATTTAAACGGTTCTTCACTTGATATCAATTATTCAATTCCATACTACAAAAATTTTCCAACATACATTAAATGGTTCAAGGTGTATTTAACCAAATTTCTACGTGTCAACTAGTTTAACATTTAAAGGGGGTCATATTATACAAAATTTAACTAATCAAATTCAACATATAGATTCAATTTATATGGTTAACTATCATATATCAATTCAATTGCATATTATTTATCACTTTAACATTAACAATTTAACGTCCAATATAAACATCAACAATCAATCAATTATCAACCAAACTGTATTATCATCGCATAAATAACAGATAATGGTGTCAGATGTCACAAGTGAACTGGTACAGATAATAGCATATATAATAGTGTAATTAACTAAGAGCAGCATATTTCAATTGTCGTTTCAATTGAAATCAAGTTTAATAAATAAAAGAACATTAATCATGAGTGATTACTCACCTTTCGAGGCTAGAGAAATTTGACGATTCGACAAGATATGAATTGGATCACGATCTAGACCCTCGAACAATCCAAACAACTCAAAGCAAAGTAAGCTGAGGGCGGATTTTGGTGGACAAAGCTGAAAGGGGAACCGAGGGAAAAATCAGAATCAGGTCGACCGAACAGAAAATAATAATTATTATTATTATTCCCATGAAATAAATATTAATTTGAAACGAATATTAAAATAATATATAAAAATCATTGTTTTAATTAAACACATATAAAAATATATATTCACATATATATCATACCTTTAAAAAAACCACTTATATGTACTTTGAAATCAACACTTTAAAACCAATCAATATATACAACTATTATATAATTTAAATCTTTATACAATTCAAAATTAACCCAAAACAAAGTAGAAGAATAGGTTCAACAAAAATGCATGCCCACTAGATAACTACATGCTACAGACTTTACAATACGTATAAACTGATGCACGACTCTCATATCAAACTGCCTAAACCCACTTATATATATAATTAGTATAACAAAAAATGTAAACTAATATATAATATATAAACCGAGACATAGTTATATTATATTCATTTCCAATCGAAAACCAGATCCACATATTCATAATGGTCAATGTTTATACAACCTAACATATATATGTACTACACGCAAATCAACAAATCCACTTCTTAAACTAATATTTTGTACACATATATATTCTACAGAACATATATATATATATACCTATATAAAGTAACGAAGATAGGCTAACATTCATACTTTCCCTTATACTGTAATAATATATAACTAACAGTAATTGAAAATTCAAAATCTAAGTATGTTATATTTAAAATCACGATATCTATATATACACATACACATACTTTAAGCTTATAAACCCTTATATATACTGTGAAACATATTTTTAACAGAGTACATTTTTCTAGTCATACAAAATAAACTGCAAACTATAAATACAAGCAATTTTATAAATAAATAACTTATACAATAACCCAAAACAAGAGTTTTATAAACTAATATACGTATTAACATATGAAACCCATATACTTTATATAAACCGAACGTAACAAAGTTTTATATATACTTTATTAATATATAAAATCCTATATACAAACATGTATAAATCTTCTAACATAACACTGTAAACAAAAATATATAACAAAACACCTGACACTTATATATATTTCGAAATTAAATAAACACATATATATATATATATTAGAATATATAATAGTAAGAGAGTTGTTATACTCACGTTGCACGGCAATGAAGAGGGAAGATGCTCGGCTTGAAGATGGTTGGTCGATGGTGATGCTTGAGTCGGAAAGAGAAGTAAAGGAGAGGTACAAGGCAAGCTTGGAGAGGAAGGGTCGGCACTTGTAAGGGGGAAACGGGCTGGCCGATTGAGGAGGTCGGGACAAGGCTTGGGCTTGGCACCGTTCAGCGAGGTGGTGTGAATATAGGACGGAGATGAGATGGAAGGTGGTCGACACGTGATGGGAGGAAGAGGCAAGGGGTAGAGGGTGGTTGAAAGGAGGAGACGAAGCATGGGGGAATACGGCTGGAGTTGGTTGCGTGGAAAAGGAAGGGGCGAGCGTTGGTTTGCCAAGCGAAGTAGCTCGGGTCGAATCCTTGGGTTTGGCGCGGATCTGGTGGGAAGAGCGGCGGAGAGGCCGTACGTCGGCTAGCCTCAAAAAAAATAAAAAGAAGAGACAGGGGGAGGAAAGAAAGTGAGGCCAGGCAAAACATATAGGAGCAAGTGATAGTTGCGTGAGAATAGAGATCTGGGAAAAAATGAAAATGAGGGGGAGGAGTCAGGTGAATAGAAGTGAATGTTTATATTTTAATATAATATCTATAGTAAGGGCAAGAGGCATACATTGGGAACAGATGAAATGGCAAAAGTCAGACGTGAATTTAGAGAGTTATTAAATGTAAAAGCTGCTGGAATAATACTGTGCAAAATGAAAAGTCAGAACAACCAACTGGCACAAAACCAGTACCGATACGGAATCGTTTTCCGCAATTTCTGTTGCGTAAAGATCAGCACGACGAGACGATCAAAAAGATATAAAAATATCAGTGGTATGATTGAATTATAAAAATTCGAATTTTCTACTACGGGAAAATGCAGCAAAAACGCAGAAAAATAAGATCGACGGAGCTATAGAAGTCCGAATTTGGAAAAACGAAAAATGATGTCTTGCTCAGAAGATGGTTTAGAATTTTTCCATATAAAAATATTTAGGTTTCGAAAATATTTTATTTTCATCAATTACTAACTGATTAAATTGAAATAAAATTACACACGAAATAAACTTTCATATTTTCGGATGAAATTTTACCAGTTGCTATGTTTAACTAGACGCATTTCAAATATTAAATTTTTATTTCAAAATTTTATCATTTAAATTTCACAAAATTTCAATTAAATATATAAATAAAACAAATAAAATTATTAAAAATTTACGGTTCGTTACATCTTCTTTCTTCTTTATCTTTTCTATTTCCCACCCCTTTCTTTCTTAAAGATGATGCAATTTTCTGGTAGTAGAAAGTTGGGTCGTCACAGTTGGTATCGGAGCATAGGTTGAGTGAATACCTAGGCTCTGGAGTGGTGTCTATCTTGAGAGAGCGTACTTGTAATTTATATATATATATATATATATTTCTACCTATCTGTTGGGTTACCTGTTCGGGTTTTCCAACATAAATTATAAAGGTAGATAGGGTAGTGGTGTGTGTAACACGACTACCAATGGTTAGAGTTTGTTGAGGTTGGAAGTGTATCTGCCGAGACTGTAGACCCAATACCGTCTCGAGTGAATTTTTGTTATGGTGTAAGGATTTCACCAATCTCTGTAGGAAATCTGTTAGGGTTCGGAGTCCATTTTTGAAGTGCAGTTGTGTCACATACCGAAATTTTCGACTTTCGAAAATTCGACATCGATACTCAGTTTATCGACTGCCGAGCAATCGACTGCCGGAAACTCCAATAGTGAGGGTTTTAAGAAAAAGAAAAAAATAGAAAAAGAAGAAGATAGAAGAAAAAGAGAAGAAAGAAAGAAGAAGAACAGAACAAGAGCAGAAACAGAAACAATATCAGAATCTTACACATCGCAGCGGAACAATATATAATAGATAATCACTAGCCTTTTAAAACAAAGAACTATATCAGTTTATACATACATCAATCATCAGAGTCAATATACAACTCAGTACAACAATGGACAGTTATATAACTTGTCCTCATACAGAATACACAGCGGAATAAATACTATTAGATACAAATACTACGTCTCGTCATCCAGCTTATCTCCAAAGCTCCAGAATATCCAGAATATCCTGATAATATAACTCTAGGCTGCCCGTGTGGAAATTGGTGGGCACCCAGAGTTTAGAAGGGAACAATAAACTCCGAGTCAGTCATGGTGACTGGTGTGAGATCGTAAAACAGTTATTTATCTTTAAAATAAATAGCAGAGAATTTTAAAGTCAATTCGCAATGCTTTTGGAAAATGAAACTACCATAAGACCTCCCACCACACACACAATGCAAACGCAGACTTGGAGGAGATTTCTTCTTATGATAGTCAAAGATGCTTACTACGCAAAAATCAAATCATTTTTGATATTATTACTAGTGCATAGTGTAGAAAACATTTCGAAAGTAGAATATAAATCTTAGCCAGCATAGGTACCATTATATTATGCCTGCTATAGCTGCCTCCTGAGGAGACAGGTTATACAATTGAAATCGTAAAGGCTCGTATTGTTTCTTTGGATTTCCAACAAATGGTCAGGCTAAGGAACTTCCTATCCACGTTGGGTACGTCCCTGGAATAGACGACCCGAGAACCTAACCGGATCTCTGCCAACACAAGGCCGGGTTACCTCTGCAAAAATAGGTAACTACTGACACGCGTATGCCATCCCCCGATCGTCACCGATCTTCCCGAGGATCCCCGATTCGCAACAAACCACATAGATAATAATAATGCAGTAACCACAGAGGTTAAGTATCTGGGCTCCATACCATGATACCACCTTTATCCAGAAGGAATGACATACACTAAGGGGCGCTACTCCCTAGAACCTTGCTGCATTCGTCCTGTTTCGACCATTTCCGGGGTGTGAGGCTCGATGAAGTCTCGTCCACAAAGCTACGCTTTCTCAAAAAGCCCTGCTTCGGGTCAAACAAAATGATCAACCTATGATCACAAAGATATAAGATCAAACACATGATCATATCACAAATGATCAAACACTGATCATTTCACAGCAACACTCAGTATGCCACGTTACCAAATTGGGATATATCGCTGATAAATTTCAACTACATAACCTCTGAGCTCGTACGTCTCAGAGAAGGGTGTTAAGCTAAGAGAATAAATTCTCCGCCACCAACAGAAATGTATTTGAAAGAAATCAGCTTTATATCTCAAATTGTAACGTCAGACACACAATCCATACAAGTCTGTTCCGGGATCGAACAGAACCGAAGGCACTTCTCACGAAGCCCTTGCATTTCCGGATAATTTTCTAATCACGTCCGGACTTCCCGTCACTAAGGGTGATAAAACCTCTAAATCGAAGATCAGTCGATGTAGAGTAACTCGACGGTAATCCTTCCGTTTTCAAAAATATCCGGTCTTCAACACCGGTCTTCAAATGCGATTCATAACGACGTATCACATATTCGGAATGGGTTATACGACCCCATGGTCCTTTCTCGGCTAACCCGAATAGTGAGCGTATATTTAAAAACAAGTGTGGCATTCAAATTCATCCAATTCACAACAAATACCTACTCAAGGTAATTATTGATAGTCGGTTATTTAACTATCAATAAGGATGCGCAACATCATCAGATTCCAAATAATTTTCCAAATATTTTTATCTTCCAAAATATTTTTTTTTACTAGATATAAAATTTTCCACACTTAATTATTTGAAAACAAATTCAAATCAATTTCCACACTTCAAAAATAAATCAATATTTATTTTTAAACAACTTCGCTTTCTTTTATAAATTCCGTATCGAATTTATACTTTCAAAATACCTATTGATATACGATTTTTAAATCGATTTTCAATATTCAATTTCAATTTATCTTTTACAAAGATAAATTTCTCAAAACGTTCATTTCATTGGAAAAGCATTTCCATACTTATTTTAAAATAAGTGTTTCACAAATCTATTCATTTTCAACGCTTGAAAATATTCGATATACTTAAATCAAATTAAGTATATATTCATCCTTTAAGGAAAATATTCTTTTAACACATTTATTTGAGTCAAAACGAATGTTACGTAAAACATTGTTACGACGACTCAAAATCACTAGTATAGGGATTCGAAATTAAGATAGATATGTAAATCCCAATACTATATAAAAACATTTCCTTTCGGAAATCATTTACTATAACAACAGTGTTATAGTCCACCATTTCCTTAGATTTCTCGAAAACGTCTATTTCAACAATAAATGTTGAAATCTATGCTTTCGATTCATAACACATTTTAAAACACCTTTAAAATGTTTAACTTCATTTTTAAAATATTACTTCTTCAAAAAAATGAATCCATTTTACTTAACAATATATTCACTGTCCCAAAATCGTGAATATAACTTCTTTAATAACCTTCTATATTTAATTTATCACATTCAATCTATTTCGAATTTATAAACACGTTTACAAATTCTATTTCTCTTTTTTTATTTATAACAACTTCGACTTACTAAATCTCCTTTGTTAACCATTCGATCAATATTCCATTTAAAGGCAAAAATCCAATTTATAAGTTAATTTCTTATAATCATTCATCCTACAACTTCATACTTTATAAATCTATAAATTTCATATCTTTACAATTTATAATTCTATACATTTCATATCTTCACATTTTATATCACTTATAAAACTCATTTTAAAATTCCAATAACTTAAATTGATAAATATCAATTTTGATACATCTTTTATATACATTGGTTTAATAATTCAAAAATCTCAACTTAAACCATTTTATAAATTTCTTAACTCTTTATTTCAAAAGAAATTACTTTTTGGTTAAAATTCACAAAATCTTAACTTTTATAACTTTAAAAGTTTTAACGTTTATCTATTTAAAAGTAAATCAATTCAACAATTTAAATAAACGTATTTTCAAAGATCACTTTTAAAAATTTCACTTTTAAAATCAACATCGTTATTTTTAACTTCCAAAACTTGAATCCGATGATGCTACAGCACCAATTGGTCAATCACAACACAACATCATATATCAACATATGATAACAGAATATACATCAATCCTGTAAATAAATAACTACTGGTGAGGAATCCAGTTGGATCCCTCCAACCTGTTTCCCTGCATCCAAAGACGTCAGCACAATACCAATTCCGCTCCAGTACGGAATTATCGCGGTATATAGGTTTTTATAAATCCGCTTACTAACGGCGCAATAGGGTCTCATCCGTTATACGAGGCGGGAAATCATCAATCCAATATATACATATGCCAATATGTATATACTGCTATATATATAGATATATCCTATCATATCTAATAGCACATTCAAACAAATCAATCAATAACTACAATTCAATCATAAATCTGAGTGAGAAGATCTCACCTTTGCTTTTTAAATTTGCCATCCATTTCCATTTCTGCTTTGATTTCTCTATTTAAGACCTTGAATAAACATTATAAAATTTTATTAATATTCGAACAAATCGAATAATAAATTTTCATTTGATAATTTTAATTCATCGGTGATTTCATTTTTAATAGTTAAATTAACGGATAGTTTTATTTAAACCAATATTGTCTTTAATAATTGATTCAACTAAAAATTAAATTTAAACTAATTTTCCTTTAATAGATTAAATAATTTAACACTTTTAGTTTGAACTAACTCGAAAAATCCATTACCATTTAATAAATTAAATTTACTATTAATTGATTTAAACTATCCTCTTAAAAAAAAAATATTTTTCTCGAGACTAAATTAACTAAATAAGTAAATTAACGAACTAACTATCCTAATACATTTTTCCAAAGTAACAGTAAGCTAGTGATTAAATTTTAAACAAATTCCTTCTTTCAAATTTTAAACTGCATATATATTTGTTTTTACTACTAAATTTAGAAAGCTATTGTATACATATCATAACTTAGTATATTTTTCTAAGTTGGAATCTTAAATAACAATTGTACCTAATTATTAAATTAAAACAAGGGTATACCAGAGACACTCGTACATCGTGACCACTTGCCGTCCAGATTCGCAACCATCTTCCTTCGCTCGAACGACCCCACAACTACCACCACTTAGACGAACTCGCTGTCGAATTGCCTGAGATCGATCAACTACACACCATCGCCATTTCTCGCGACCCTGCTTCTGACGAAGACATGGACCCCACTGGCTTGCGACCACGCTGAACTCATCGTTGCCCTACTTCGAACAGTGACACTGCTGTGCTTCTTTCCCCCAAATCCAAAGCCACCACTTCCAGATGCTCGAGACCCCACGACTCGACTGTGTCGTCGATCTGCTGCCTTCACCTAATCGCGACCCCATCCCCTATCAGCATCGTCGCCGCCAACACCCAAACTCGAGCTCGACTCGATACACTGCCGACCCCCTATTCGCGGCGCCAAGGCAAGCGCCTCCGCCCTCGTTGCCCACGCGACATCGCTCGCGTCCCAGACGCCATCGCACCACCATCCCTCGTGACCTGGAGCACGCGCGCTTCCCTTCCTCCAGCGAACTCGACTGAGCCACCTCGAACTCGCGAATGTCTCCATCGCGACCACAACCAAAAGGAACACCGTGATTTTGAACCTAACACTAGATCGCCTCGAGCTCGCGACTAACTGCGGCCATTTTTTTTTTCTTTGAACGTGAGACAGTTTTTTTTTTCTTTTTTTTTTCTTTGAACGATTTGAATTGTAAAGAAAGAGGGGAGGAGTATTTAGAAATGGGAAGAAGCACGCTTTCAAGTTTCTCTGGCGCGATATTAGGCGTGATTAAAGGGAGAGTATCGTGCTGCCTGCGTGATTAAAGGCGTGAACGTGTGGATGTCGGCAGTGATTAAAAATTTAAATTTAAAAAAAATTGAATTCAATTTAATTTCAACACGTTTTCTAACCGTATGGTCACAAAACAACTCCTAAAAATACGAAAATTGAAATCCGACAATAATTCAATATTACGGATCCAATGGAACTAGTTTCGTCGAATTCCGAGACTGTTTGAAAAATGACTATTTTATAAATATCGGTTCGAACGATTTATTTCAAAACTGAACAAAACTGTTCGAAATTAAATTCTGAAGCTTCCATCATCTTCAGTGTTATCAATATAAATTTTACAAGCGTTTGAAATATTTTTCTTCGGCTTAAAATTAAAGATTCAAATTTTTATCCAGTTTCAATCGATTAAATTTTATCATTTAATTGCGGATTTCAAAATTATATCAGGGACACAAATTAAATCATCGTTTGAATATTTAAAATTAATTAAATATTCTCAATTTAATTCGTTCAAAATTCTGGGTCGTTACAAACTTCCCCCCTTAAAAGAATTTCGTCCTCGAAATTACAAGTTAGGAAAAATGATCCTTAACTCGTCTACTACTTTTCACAATCCAATAGTTTTATCAATTCATCAAAACAAATCTTTCTACTAAAGATTCATTATCATTTCAACTAAATTTCAACTTCAACTGTAAGTTCAAACAACACTGTTTAACTTCAAAATTCAAATTTAAATTCAAATTCAAATTTAAACTTTCAAAAATTTCTCAAAAATTTTCTAACACTCGAAATTTTCGAAAAATTTTGCCAGCGTCTCCTTTGCGCGGCTAATACGGCACGACTACAAAACGTCCCTACGGACTCTCAGATTTCAAAAAGAAAAAGAAAAAGCCAAGCGGCTAGACAAGAAAATCATCAAAAACTCATATTATAATTCAAATACATACCTTTTTCGAGCAATTCAAATTCTCTTCTAAATTAAAATCCCAATTCCTTTATACCTGTATATCTACTAGCCATTATATCTAGTTACAGCATTCAAACTATTTTGCAAATTCTATTACAAAATTTCAAATATAAACTGTTTACACATTTTTAACTTACTATTGAAGTTACATATCTATTCTCATTCAATTTTACATTTCAATTCTCATTCGAATTCAATTCACAATTCCATCTAATTTGGATTTAGTTTACTTCTGGATATTGAATTTTATCAATTAACTTTAGTTCACTTCAAACTAATCTCAAAACTTCATTTAATTTCACACAATTCAACTTCATTTTCAATATTCAGTTTTAATTACTTACGAATTCAAATTTTATATATTCATTCTGAAACTCATTCACTAATTCTTTCATTTCCAATTCGAATCTGATTTCCAAATCAAATTTCAAATATTCTATAAGTCTTTGACTTACTTACATTTCGATTTATAAGATCATTAATACATTCACCTTACTAATTCCATTATGAATTTTATCTTCAATTATCCTTTTTGAATTCTATTTTTATTTGTAAATCATATTTACAATTCGTATTCATAATAATTTTTTTCAGATATCAATGTATTTCCTTATACTTTCAATTCACCATTTTGGTTTATAACCACTTATATTAAACTGGATTTTAATTCGAATTCAATTGACATTCATGTACTTGCAATTGCAAATTGATTCATTCATTCACAATTTCATTTTCATAATTCAATACTCAATTCCAGAGTCTTTTCAACCTTTTCAAAACCATTTTGAAAACAATTCAAATTTATCTTTTGAATTTTCAAAACAAAACTCAATTTTCCAAACAACTTTCATTTAAAACAATTTAGCAGCAATTTCTCTTTTGGAAACCCGAAAATGAACACCGGTGATGTCGCGATCATCATCGGAATTATTTTCCAGCGACCTAAAAGAGTTTAGAGCTTTTATCTCTCTAAAATACTTTTCAAAACCTTTGAAAATCACTTTCAAACCAAAAATGATTTAAACTTTCCAAATCTCCAAAATTTTCAGGTTCTTTTCAAAACATTTCCAAAAACTTCTCTGGAATTCCGTTTTAAATTATAAGTAACATTTATAATTTATAATCTCAAATTTCATTTGCATATGGATTTATTTCTTAACTTTGGAGTTACGATTCCAATTTCTCATTTAATTTCAATGATAATACATAAATATTATCACTTCTAACATCCATGCAACCATATACTATAATAATTCATAGAAAATCAATTCGTTTCCATACAAAAATAGTTTTGGGCAAAATTATTTCATTCGCCCTATTTTAAAACAATACTGTGTCGTCTTGCCTCGTTTAAGTGTTTAGAAATCTCTATCGATAATATGGCGTCCCACATACCGATCAAAATTCACAAACATCTCAACGGATAAGCAAACACAATATAAAACATTTTTTTTATATTCAAATAACAAATACGCGCTCATATCTATTATTACACTCAACTCATTCTAGAGTACTGCTGACTCTATCTCTAATGAGTAACACCCAACAGAGCAGGGTTGTCGCTTAACCATATGCTCTGATACCACTTTGTCACATACCGAAATTTTCGACTTTCGAAAATTCGACATCGATACTCAGTTTATCGACTGCCGAGCAATCGACTGCCGGAAACTCCAATAGTGAGGGTTTTAAGAAAAAGAAAAAAATAGAAAAAGAAGAAGATAGAAGAAAAAGAGAAGAAAGAAAGAAGAAGAACAGAACAAGAGCAGAAACAGAAACAATATCAAAATCTTACACATCACAACGGAACAATATATAATAGATAATCACTAGCCTTTTAAAACAAAGAACTATATCAGTTTATACATACATCAATCATCAGAGTCAATATACAACTCAGTACAACAATGGACAGTTATATAACTTGTCCTCATACAGAATACACAGCGGAATAAATACTATTAGATACAAATACTACGTCTCGTCATCCAGCTTATCTCCAAAGCTCCAGAATATCCAGAATATCCTGATAATATAACTCTAGGCTGCCCGTGTGGAAATTGGTGGGCACCCGGAGTTTAGAAGGGAACAATAAACTCCGAGTCAGTCATGGTGACTGGTGTGAGATCGTAAAACAGTTATTTATCTTTAAAATAAATAGCAGAGAATTTTAAAGTCAATTCGCAATGCTTTTGGAAAATGAAACTACCATAAGACCTCCCACCACACACACAATGCAAACGCAGACTTGGAGGAGATTTCTTCTTATGATAGTCAAAGATGCTTACTACGCAAAAATCAAATCATTTTTGATATTATTACTAGTGCATAGTGTAGAAAACATTTCGAAAGTAGAATATAAATCTTAGCCAGCATAGGTACCATTATATTATGCCTGCTATAGCTGCCTCCTGAGGAGACAGGTTATACAATTGAAATCGTAAAGGCTCGTATTGTTTCTTTGGATTTCCAACAAATGGTCAGGCTAAGGAACTTCCTATCCACGTTGGGTACGTCCCTGGAATAGACGACCCGAGAACCTAACCGGATCTCTGCCAACACAAGGCCGGGTTACCTCTGCAAAAATAGGTAACTACTGACACGCGTATGCCATCCCCCGATCGTCACCGATCTTCCCGAGGATCCCCGATTCGCAACAAACCACATAGATAATAATAATGCAGTAACCACAGAGGTTAAGTATCTGGGCTCCATACCATGATACCACCTTTATCCAGAAGGAATGACATACACTAAGGGGCGCTACTCCCTAGAACCTTGCTGCATTCGTCCTGTTTCGACCATTTCCGGGGTGTGAGGCTCGATGAAGTCTCGTCCACAAAGCTACGCTTTCTCAAAAAGCCCTGCTTCGGGTCAAACAAAATGATCAACCTATGATCACAAAGATATAAGATCAAACACATGATCATATCACAAATGATCAAACACTGATCATTTCACAGCAACACTCAGTATGCCACGTTACAAAATTGGGATATATCGCTGATAAATTTCAACTACATAACCTCTGAGCTCGTACGTCTCAGAGAAGGGTGTTAAGCTAAGAGAATAAATTCTCCGCCACCAACAGAAATGTATTTGAAAGAAATCAGCTTTATATCTCAAATTGTAACGTCAGACACACAATCCATACAAGTCTGTTCCGGGATCGAACAGAACCGAAGGCACTTCTCACGAAGCCCTTGCATTTCCGGATAATTTTCTAATCACGTCCGGACTTCCCGTCACTAAGGGTGATAAAACCTCTAAATCGAAGATCAGTCGATGTAGAGTAACTCGACGGTAATCCTTCCGTTTTCAAAAATATCCGGTCTTCAACACCGGTCTTCAAATGCGATTCATAACGACGTATCACATATTCGGAATGGGTTATACGACCCCATGGTCCTTTCTCGGCTAACCCGAATAGTGAGCGTATATTTAAAAACAAGTGTGGCATTCAAATTCATCCAATTCACAACAAATACCTACTCAAGGTAATTATTGATAGTCGGTTATTTAACTATCAATAAGGATGCGCAACATCATCAGATTCCAAATAATTTTCCAAATATTTTTATCTTCCAAAATATTTTTTTTTACTAGATATAAAATTTTCCACACTTAATTATTTGAAAACAAATTCAAATCAATTTCCACACTTCAAAAATAAATCAATATTTATTTTTAAACAACTTCGCTTTCTTTTATAAATTCCGTATCGAATTTATACTTTCAAAATACCTATTGATATACGATTTTCAAATCGATTTTCAATATTCAATTTCAATTTATCTTTTACAAAGATAAATTTCTCAAAACGTTCATTTCATTGGAAAAGCATTTCCATACTTATTTTAAAATAAGTGTTTCACAAATCTATTCATTTTCAACGCTTGAAAATATTCGATATACTTAAATCAAATTAAGTATATATTCATCCTTTAAGGAAAATATTCTTTTAACACATTTATTTGAGTCAAAACGAATGTTACGTAAAACATTGTTACGACGACTCAAAATCACTAGTATAGGGATTCGAAATTAAGATAGATATGTAAATCCCAATACTATATAAAAACATTTCCTTTCGGAAATCATTTACTATAACAACAGTGTTATAGTCCACCATTTCCTTAGATTTCTCGAAAACGTCTATTTCAACAATAAATGTTGAAATCTATGCTTTCGATTCATAACACATTTTAAAACACCTTTAAAATGTTTAACTTCATTTTTAAAATATTACTTCTTCAAAAAAATGAATCCATTTTACTTAACAATATATTCACTGTCCCAAAATCGTGAATATAACTTCTTTAATAACCTTCTATATTTAATTTATCACATTCAATCTATTTCGAATTTATAAACACGTTTACAAATTCTATTTCTCTTTTTTTATTTATAACAACTTCGACTTACTAAATCTCCTTTGTTAACCATTCGATCAATATTCCATTTAAAGGCAAAAATCCAATTTATAAGTTAATTTCTTATAATCATTCATCCTACAACTTCATACTTTATAAATCTATAAATTTCATATCTTTACAATTTATAATTCTATACATTTCATATCTTCACATTTTATATCACTTATAAAACTCATTTTAAAATTCCAATAACTTAAATTGATAAATATCAATTTTGATACATCTTTTATATACATTGGTTTAATAATTCAAAAATCTCAACTTAAACCATTTTATAAATTTCTTAACTCTTTATTTCAAAAGAAATTACTTTTTGGTTAAAATTCACAAAATCTTAACTTTTATAACTTTAAAAGTTTTAACGTTTATCTATTTAAAAGTAAATCAATTCAACAATTTAAATAAACGTATTTTCAAAGATCACTTTTAAAAATTTCACTTTTAAAATCAACATCGTTATTTTTAACTTCCAAAACTTGAATCCGATGATGCTACAGCACCAATTGGTCAATCACAACACAACATCATATATCAACATATGATAACAGAATATACATCAATCCTGTAAATAAATAACTACTGGTGAGGAATCCAGTTGGATCCCTCCAACCTGTTTCCCTGCATCCAAAGACGTCAGCACAATACCAATTCCGCTCCAGTACGGAATTATCGCGGTATATAGGTTTTTATAAATCCGCTTACTAACGGCGCAATAGGGTCTCATCCGCTATACGAGGCGGGAAATCATCAATCCAATATATACATATGCCAATATGTATATACTGCTATATATATAGATATATCCTATCATATCTAATAGCACATTCAAACAAATCAATCAATAACTGCAATTCAATCATAAATCTGAGTGAGAAGATCTCACCTTTGCTTTTTAAATTTGCCATCCATTTCCATTTCTGCTTTGATTTCTCTATTTAAGACCTTGAATAAACATTATAAAATTTTATTAATATTCGAACAAATCGAATAATAAATTTTCATTTGATAATTTTAATTCATCGGTGATTTCATTTTTAATAGTTAAATTAACGGATAGTTTTATTTAAACCAATATTGTCTTTAATAATTGATTCAACTAAAAATTAAATTTAAACTAATTTTCCTTTAATAGATTAAATAATTTAACACTTTTAGTTTGAACTAACTCGAAAAATCCATTACCATTTAATAAATTAAATTTACTATTAATTGATTTAAACTATCCTCTTAAAAAAAAATATTTTTCTCGAGACTAAATTAACTAAATAAGTAAATTAACGAACTAACTATCCTAATACATTTTTCCAAAGTAACAGTAAGCTAGTGATTAAATTTTAAACAAATTCCTTCTTTCAAATTTTAAACTGCATATATATTTGTTTTTACTACTAAATTTAGAAAGCTATTGTATACATATCATAACTTAGTATATTTTTCTAAGTTGGAATCTTAAATAACAATTGTACCTAATTATTAAATTAAAACAAGGGTATACCAGAGACACTCGTACATCGTGACCACTTGCCGTCCAGATTCGCAACCATCTTCCTTCGCTCGAACGACCCCACAACTACCACCACTTAGACGAACTCGCTGTCGAATTGCCTGAGATCGATCAACTACACACCATCGCCATTTCTCGCGACCCTGCTTCTGACGAAGACATGGACCCCACTGGCTTGCGACCACGCTGAACTCATCGTTGCCCTACTTCGAACAGTGACACTGCTGTGCTTCTTTCCCCCAAATCCAAAGCCACCACTTCCAAATGCTCGAGACCCCACGACTCGACTGTGTCGTCGATCTGCTGCCTTCACCTAATCGCGACCCCATCCCCTATCAGCATCGTCGCCGCCAACACCCAAACTCGAGCTCGACTCGATACACTGCCGACCCCCTATTCGCGGCGCCAAGGCAAGCGCCTCCGCCCTCGTTGCCCACGCGACATCGCTCACGTCCCAGACGCCATCGCACCACCATCCCTCGTGACCTGGAGCACGCGCGCTTCCCTTCCTCCAGCGAACTCGACTGAGCCACCTCGAACTCGCGAATGTCTCCATCGCGACCACAACCAAAAGGAACACCGTGATTTTGAACCTAACACTAGATCGCCTCGAGCTCGCGACTAACTGCGGCCATTTTTTTTTTCTTTGAACGTGAGACAGTTTTTTTTTCTTTGAACGATTTGAATTGTAAAGAAAGAGGGGAGGAGTATTTAGAAATGGGAAGAAGCACGCTTTCAAGTTTCTCTGGCGCGATATTAGGCGTGATTAAAGGGAGAGTATCGTGCTGCCTGCGTGATTAAAGGCGTGAACGTGTGGATGTCGGCAGTGATTAAAAATTTAAATTTAAAAAAAATTGAATTCAATTTAATTTCAACACGTTTTCTAACCGTATGGTCACAAAACAACTCCTAAAAATACGAAAATTGAAATCCGACAATAATTCAATATTACGGATCCAATGGAACTAGTTTCGTCGAATTCCGAGACTGTTTGAAAAATGACTATTTTATAAATATCGGTTCGAACGATTTATTTCAAAACTGAACAAAACTGTTCGAAATTAAATTCTGAAGCTTCCATCATCTTCAGTGTTATCAATATAAATTTTACAAGCGTTTGAAATATTTTTCTTCGGCTTAAAATTAAAGATTCAAATTTTTATCCAGTTTCAATCGATTAAATTTTATCATTTAATTGCGGATTTCAAAATTATATCAGGGACACAAATTAAATCATCGTTTGAATATTTAAAATTAATTAAATATTCTCAATTTAATTCGTTCAAAATTCTGGGTCGTTACAAGTTGGATGAGCAGAAATTGGATTTTGTCAGTTGAGCAGAAGCTAGTGATGGTATTTTGATACCTCAGGAATTAGTAGCTGTGTGATGAGATACAGTGACTATGGATGTCTCCGAAGATGTTTCTTTGGAACAAGTATAAGGAAGTGTGTCTGCTTCAGTGATGTGGCTGAGTTCAGCTGGGCGTTTTTGTTTGGCTTTGAGACCTGAGTTTCTCGAGGAGTTTGGATTGGGAAGTCTTTGTCATCAGTGGCAGCGTCGCAGTTCAGATTGTTCTGTGTGCAGGCAAGGAGGTCATTTGTCAGCAGTTTCTAGAGGTGAAGTTCAGAAGCAGCAGTTATGTGATATCCCGGAATTTTTGGCAATATAAATTTAATAATCTGTGTTAAAAATTAAATTGATTTGATGATAATTGAAAATAAGATTTGAATTGATTTAATAATCTTCTTTTAAATAAATATTTAAACTGATAATTTATCTTTTAAAATCTAATACATTGTTTTCTATGTATAATTTGTATATATTGTAAATGGTTAAGCTTTGTATTTGATTTGACAAGTAAACCATATTTTCTTATTTTAATCTTTTTGGTAATTATAACTTGGAAATTTGATTTAATTTAATATTGAATAAATAATCATATGACCTTAAAATACTCAAGATAAAAATTTAATTGTTTAAAAATTGATTTAGCCTAAGTTTAAGTTTAAATAAAATGTTTGTTTTGTTTTAAACATAGTTTAAACAAATGTGTAATTTATAAAGGAATAGTTCTTTTATAAATTATATTAATTTAATAATAAGTTATATTTAAACTATATCAATATTGTAATGTCTTTAAAAATTGGTTTTTATATAAATAGATGTTGTTATTTTATTTATATATATGTATATTTTGAAAGAAACTATGATTTGTAAATTTAAAATAAAATCTTTCAAAAAAATGTTTAAAATAAAATAATACTTTATAAGTATTAACATAAGTATTTAATTGTTTAAGTTTAAAATAAAAGAAATAATAAGTAAATTTAGTATTGATAATTTTGGTTTAAATAAAAAGTGAAATAATAATAAGCACTTATATTAAAAATAAAAGTAATCCATAAGTTAAAAATCTATAAACAAATAACTAAAAGCAAAGAGCAAAGCAAGATGAATGCAGGCAAGAAAATCTAAGCAAAGTAAAAATAAAACAACTTTATATCTATGAACATCAAGAATAAAAGCACAAACCAGGTTTGTGCAAAAATTGTAAAGCCTGTAAAGTAGTGATGCAAGGACAAGAAGCAAATCTATAAACAAAGATAGAAATAAGATATGCAGGGAAACATATAGGACATTGCATTTAATGCTAGCATACCATTTAGTCAATTTGAATTGTATAAATAAATCAATTCAGACTCCCTATAAAAAGAAAATATCTCTTATCAAAGAAAAGTGTAAACTAGTAAACACCTACTTAATACAAAAGCTGTCTCCTCTATATATGCATGCTTTTCGTTCAACTCAGAAAAACTAGTAAGCTTTTTCTTTTTTTTCTTTTTTACAAACTTAAACAACATCACTACACAAAGGGAAGAAGTTTTAGCAGGAAGATCAAAGCAAGCATTTTAAATGCAAAGTTTTAAAGCAAAAAAGATTTCAGTTTTCAAAGCTTTTCAAAACATATCTGGGGCTCTGTCTTCTCTAAAATCGGTGAGTAACACTATTTTTTTAAAACTTAAGTATATGTAGTTGGTTGCAGGGTTAACATCTGGAATAAGTATGCTTTTTATATATGTATTTTTCTGTGTATATATATGTTAATATTTGGATGTGTACATTTACTATATGTTTGGATGTTCTATCTGATTTCAGTTTCCAGGTTCTAAATTTAATCTTGAATCAATCTCTCTTGGTCAAATCTTTATTTATACTTAAGCCTTAAACTAAATATGTTTGTTCTAACATAGACTTTAGTTTAGAAATTTGATTTAAGTTAAAAATAGCCTGAGTGTCTCTGAAATATCAAAAACAACAGTGTATGTCAATATATGTGAAAATCCAAACTGTCTAATTTATAAATTCATTATTATAAATCGAATACATCAACAAAAATAGGATTTTTAAAACAAGAATCACAATTTTTAAATTGGGAATGGAAGTGCGGTTCTGGAATGAACTGGAATGGAACTTTTGGGATTTTTGGGTGATCTCTGCAATTTGGAAGGTCGGGACTTCAGGAAATGATGGAGGAGTGATCGGTGATGTTGGAAAAATTGGCTGGGAATTGATTAAAGCATGGTGGAGGTGGTGGTTGAGGTTTTGAGTATGGAACCCTAGTTTAACTAGGCTTGATAAAATCGATCACCACGTCTTCGATAGTGGATCGAGTGCAGTAGGATTTTGAGAGATGGTAGTGTGGTCGTATACGAAGTCAGGGCCGGAGTTGCAGGATTTTCGGTGGTCGGAGGATAGAGGGTGAGGCGTTGCCAGGTTTTAGGTTCGTGGTGGTTCTGTGTTCCGGGTTTTGGAATGGGAGGGCTCGTTTTCAATTTCCGGTGGTTGGATGCGTTTCGATGGTCGAGGTGAGATGTCGAGGCAAGTACTAATGGGTGGCGATCAATGTTTATGACTCACGGTGGCCGGAGCCACCGTGCATATGCACGGTGGGATATTTGTCTGATGGTGTTGATTTCTGGGAAGCAGAGGAGGGACTCGAATTTTACTCGAGTAATTCGAGTGTCCTACTCGAAGCATATAGGGTTTTGTCTCGAAGTTTTAGAGGGGGGTCTCGGGAGATGGTACGTTACAGGTTTAAATTCTGTAAGTTTAGAATTTTTTTAAAAAACTGTATTTAAAATGTAAAATGAATATTTAAACTAAATTTAAATCAAAATTTAGTTTGGAATTTAAAATAGAGTTGAATCCAAGTTTTAAATCAATAAAGTTTTTTTTAATAAATTTATAACAACTTTAAAGAGGTTTAAATTGATGGGATTTAAAAGCAAAGTTTGAATAAAAAAAGAGAGATTTAAATTAAATTTTAAATCTGAGATCAAATATAAATTTAAACCTTAGATTGAAATAAAAGAAGCTTAAATTGTAAATTGTTTTAAGTACCTTGTTAATAATAAATATGATCATTAATGAGAAAATGATTTTATCTTAAATATATAAAGATTTAACGACTTCTAATTATTTAAATTAATTTAAAATGGATAATTAATGATTTAAATTAATTTAGTAATTAAGAGTTAAACTAGTTAATCAAGGTTTAAGATAATTTATTTAGGATTAATAAATTGATAATAAAGGATCATTAATCAAATAAGGTTTTAACTTTTAATTAATGATTATTAATTAATTAAGTAATTAAGGATTGATTAAGTAACAATTAATACTTAATTAATTAAATAATTATGGATTAATTAACGAGTTGTTAAAGAATAATTAATTGTAATTAATAATAAATATATCTTAGTTAATTACTTTAGAGAAGAAATTTAAGAATTATAAATAGTTAATGGAGGTCATTAACTAGAATTATTTAATAATTAATTAACGTGATTAATTTTTAATAATTAATTAGATTAATTAACTTAAAGGATAATCAATTGTAAATTGTTTAAGTATAATTATAATTAATGGAAGTAATTAAGAAAATTAATTACTCATTGTAATTAATTCAGTTTAATATGAATCGTTTAAGTTAATTAATTTAGTTTAATTAATTTAAATAACCTTTTGATGATGGAATAATTATAATTACTTAGGGAAGTAATTAATGATAATTACTGGATGTAATTAACTGAGGATGACTCAATGATGAAAGTAATTTAAGTATAATTACTTTGTATAATTAATTAAGGGATTAATTAGAGATAATTAATTATGGAGTAATTAATTTATTTGAAAAAAGGGTAATTAAGGGTAGTTAATTACTAAAAGGGGTTAATCAAGGGTGATTAATAATTTGGTTTAATTGAAGGTTAATTACTGAGTGTAATTAATTTAAATATAAAATGTAATTAGAGATCATTCATTATTATAATTAATGATGTAGTTTAAATGAATGTATTTGGAAATAATAAATAAATAGATTGATTTATTTATGTAATAAACTAAGAAGTAGTGTAATTAATTTAGAAATTTAAAGGCTAATCTCTATATTTGGTTAAAGAATGGTTAATTTGTGAAAATAATTAATGGATCATTATTTAAATGTGATTAAAGATAACTAATCAAGGGTGATTAATTAAAATGAATAATTGGACGATGATTAATTAATTGATTATAATTAATTAATAGTGAAATAAACAAGATTTATAATGGTGAAGTAATTAATTTAATTTACTTTAAATTAATTAGTGATAATTAATTTAATTCATTTTAAATCAATTACAGCTGATGTGATTGCTTATGTATGGATGGATGATATTGTTACCTTGAATGGTTTGAGACCTCAGATATGAGATATTTATGCTGTGTAATATGGATGCTTGGTTTAAGTATGATGATATTTATTTTCTGTTTGTGATGATAATATAGATTATATGTTTGTGATGATGTTGATTATCTATTGTGATGTTGCGAATTATCTAATCTATGTGTATATAGATAATAATTGAATTTAATTGTTTTAAACTTTAAAACAACTTGGCCTTAAAAGATACGGTTTGGATTTCGATGAGACCGGGATCGGGTTTCCATATTTGGACATCCGAAAACCACATCGATCCAAATTAACGATAGGTCGTGAATCTCAAGTGAAGATGAAGATTCAGTGTGCAAGGGTTATTATCGTTAACTCTGAGGGTGATTCCAAAATGAGTGTAACGAGATAATGCCTTCGGTTTCGTTCGAACCCGGAACGAACTCGTATGGATTGAATGCTTTCAGAACATCATCAGGTGGACAATGAGCATTCTAAGTGAGGTGTTCTGATAAGGTAATCGTAGCCTCAATCCTCATCAACCGGGAATGGCTAAAACAGGGGAGGTGCAGCAAGGTTAGTGGGTAGCACCCAAGTAGGATAAGATTTCTCCTGTCTAGAGTCCCTTTTTATTCGGCTGTGTGGCAGTTGCTAGCTACAATCGCGGGGTTTCTTATCCGGGAATTATCCAGTAAGGGATGTTCTAGCCTTTTGTTGCAGGGGATTGGGAGTAATCCTCGGTACGGTGATCTAGGCCACGTACTGTGACGGGCGGTACCCCAGTAGCCTTGCTATTGTATGGAATCCAATCTCCAATAAGTGCCTTCGGTTTTGATTGTATTACCCACGTTGTGGCTAGTATGCTGGAATTTAATAGATGTAACAATTTCAGCTATTTTCTATTTACTTGAAAACCCTAGACACTATTATAATATCACTGGATTTCCTATAAAATGTTTTGGCTAGCGTAAGGTAAAAACTTACCCATGTTTATTTGTGGGAAGTCTTACGTGATACCTTTTCTTTCAAAATGATTTTCAAAGTTAAGCAACTTTAACCTGTTACTCATACCAGACCCATGTCTGACCCGGAGTTTATTTCTATTTTTCTTAAACTCTTGGGTACCCAAATTTTTACGGGTAGCCAAGGGATTCAGGTTAGCTTTGACGAATTGTGGAGGAGCAATGGAGCAGGAGGCTTCAGCGTTGTAGATATATATAGTGTTCCGCTGTGTTGGTATCTCTATGTTGTATCGAGTTGTATTAACTAGACAGGTGTTTATAACTATCTAGTATCTGTTGTATTATCTATGTAACTCTGATGTATATGATACTATGTAACCTCTTATGTGATATATTATATTTCATTCGTTCCGCTGTTGAGATTCTGATGTTGTTTCCTTCTTTCTTCTCGATCTTTTCTATTTCTCACCCCTTTCTTTCTTAAAGATGATGCGACTTTCTGGTGGTAGAAAGTCGGGTCGTCACAGTTGGTATCAGAGCATATGTTGAGTGAATACCTAAGCTCTGGAGTGGTGTCTATCTTGAGAGAGCGTACTTGTAATTTATATATATATATATATACATATATCTATATTTCTACCTATTCGTTGGGTTACCTGTTCGGGTTTTCCAATATAAGTTATAAAGGTAGATAGGGTAGTGGTGTGTCACACGACTACCGATGGTTGAGTTTGAATGTTTGAGGTTGAAAGTGTATCTGTCGAGACTGTAGACCCAATACCGTCTCGAGTGAGTATGGATGGTGTAAGGATTTTATTGATCTCTGAAGGAAACCTGTTGAGGGTCAGAGTTCATCTTTGAATTATAGTTGGATAAGCTAGAATTTGGATCTGTCGGTTGGACAGAAGCAAGTTATGGTATCTTGATACCTCAGGATGTAGTAGCTGTGTGATGAGCACAGTAGTCTCCGAAGATTTTTCTTTGGAACAAATTAAGGAAGTGTGTCTGCTTCGATGATGTGGCTGAGTTCAACAGGATGTTTATATTTGGTTTGAGGTCCGAGTTTCTCGAAGAGCTTTGGATTAGGAATTCCTTGGCATTGGTGTTAGCAGTGTAGCTCGGAGTGTTCTTTATGCCATCGAGGAGGTCTTCTGGCTTAGCAGTTTTCTTGAAGTGATTTCAGAAGCAGTAGAGTAGATCCATTTCTTCGATGGATTGGCTGCATAGGTTTAAGCTGTTCTGATTGGTAAAGAGAGAGCAGTATTTTTGGAATTAGGCTGGATTGATCGCAAAAGTGACTTGCGATAGCTGAGTGTTCTCTTGTGTTTTGGAATTTTTCTGGATGTCTTCAGGAAGTCAGAGTTTTGCTAACATCTGAAGATTGAGTTTGGTATCGACTGGATTCCAGAAGTGGTACCAATGGTTCAGCATAGAAGTAGGATGGTTTCTGGGGGAAGATTTTAGTGAAGCAGCTCAAGTTTTGGAGGAACTTCTGAGTTTTCTTTTTGGATCTGTTGAACCATATTTTGGGGGTGTGCTGTCCAGTCTGTGCTTGAGTTTGTCATCAGCATTTTCATTTGTTCAGTCAGAGTGCGCAGTGGAAGCATGGTGGCAGCTGTTTTAGTTTGGAAGCAACTGGAAGTTGCAGTGTTTTGGATTAGAGAGTTTCTATAGGAAATTTTTCAGGATCTGAGGCCAGATTGGGGTGCACTTGTTTTATCTTTTCCAGATGGGAGAAGTGAGATCTGTTTTCTGATTTTGAAACTGAGTTGGTGTTCTGAGTTTTGGTTGATCTTGGAAAGATCATTTTGTTGGATTGTTTTTGGTCGAGTTTGTTTCTGAAGGGCATCAGCAAGGATGAGCTGATCAGGAAGGATGTAGGCGGCCCAGGATCGTCCGAAGAGTTTTGTGGATAAGAGACGGAGGAATTTGGATTCCGAAGTCGGAAATTTTATTTTGGATAATTGTTTGGCCTTCGGGATTGAATTTTCAGTTTGGATAACTGGGATTCGTTGTATTTCACGTATCTCTGAGGGAGTACGTGTAAGATCTATCTCTGATCGTAGAGCCAGCAGTTCAGGGAGTTTTGATTGTTGAGTCAGACTCAGTAGTCTGATATCCTGTCTTGTTTTGTAGATCTAGATGAGTGGAAGCTCTGTAGCTTAGTAGTATTGTTTGTTTGGATTCAGTAGAGCGAGTATCTCGGTATTTTTACTTGGGAAACTCTAGATAATTCTATCCAGAATTTTGTCTGGATAATTAGATCTGTTTGTTTGGATGATTGATTGATATGGTTGTTATCATATGATTGATATATGCTCGTGTTCTAAAACTAAATCTTTAATTAGATTATTAAATTACCTTTGTTTTAAATTTCGGGGATGAAATTCTTTTAAGGGGGAAGGAATGTGATATCCCGGAATTTTTGGCAATATAAATTTAACAATCTGTGTTAAAAATTAAATTGATTTGATGATAATTGAAAATAAGATTTGAATTGATTTAATAATCTTCTTTTAAATAAATATTTAAACTGATAATTTATCTTTTAAAATCTAATACATTGTTTTCTATGTATAATTTGGTGGAAATTAGCCACAAGGGCCTCTTTAACAAGTGGAATTAGTTTCTAGGACACACAACTGAAATAATTACTTTCAAGGACAAAACGTAAAATAATTAGTTTTCGAGGCCTAAAAACCTATGAAAGTATGTCCTTGAAAGTAATTGGACTGTTGACTTTGTCCTTGAAAATAATTATTCTACTGATTTTGGCCTTTAAAGTAATTTCTTTGAACGTGTGTCCTAGAAACTAATTGGACTGCAAAGTTTGTCCTTCTAGTGAAATGCCCCTATAATTTGTATATATTGTAAATAGTTAAGCTTTGTATTTGATTTGACAAGTAAATCATATTTTCTTATTTTAATCTTTTTGGTAATTATAACTTGGAAATTTGATTTAATTTAATATTGAATAAATAATCATAGACCTTAAAATACTCAAGATAAAAATTTAATTGTTTAAAAATTGATTTAGCCTAAGTTTAAGTTTAAATAAAATGTTTGTTTTGTTTTAAACATAGTTTAAACAAATGTGTAATTTATAAAGGAATAGTTCTTTTATAAATTATATTAATTTAATAATAAGTAATATTTAAACTATATCAATATTGTAATATCTTTAAAAATGGGTTTTTATATAAATAGATGTTGTTATTTTATTTATATATATGTATATTTTGAAAGAAACTATGATTTGTAAATTTAAAATAAAATCTTTCAAAAAAAATGTTTAAAATAAAATAATACTTTATAAGTATTAACATAAGTATTTAATTGTTTAAGTTTAAAATAAAAGAAATAATAAGTAAATTTAGTATTGATAATTTTGGTTTAAATAAAAAGTGAAATAATAATAAGCACTTGTATTAAAAATAAAAGTAATCCATAAGTTAAAAATTTATAAACAAATAACTAAAAGCAAAGAGCAAAGCAAGATGAATGCAGGCAAGAAAATCTAAGCAAAGTAAAAATAAAACAACTTTATATCATGAACATCAAGAATAAAAGCACAAACCAGGTTTGTGTAAAAATTGTAAATCCTGTAAAGTAGTGATGCAAGGACAAGAAGCAAATCTATAAACAAAGATAGAAATAAGATATGCAGGGAAACATATAGGACATTGCATTTAATGCTAGCATACCATTTAGTCAATTCGAATTGTATAAAAAAAATCAATTCAGCCTCCCTATAAAAAGAAAATATCTCTGATCAAAGAAAAGTGTAAACTAGTAAACAACTACTTAATACAAAAGCTATCTCCTCTATATATGCATGCTTTTCGTTCAACTCAGAAAAACTAGTAAGCTTTTTTTTTTACAAACTTAAACAACATCACTACAACAAAGGGAAGAAGTTTTAGCAGGAAGATCAAAGCAAGCATTTTAAATGCAAAGTTTTAAAGCAAAAAGGATTTCAGTTTTCAAAGCTTTTCAAAACATATCTAGGGGCTCTGTCTTCTCTAAAATCGGTGAGTAACACTATTTTTTTAAAACTTAAGTATATGTAGCTGGTTGCAGGGTTAACATCTGGAATAAGTATGCTTTGTATATATGTATTTTTCTGTGTATATATATGTGAATATTTGGATGTGTACATTTACTATATGTTTGGATGTTCTATCTGATTTCAGTTTCCAGGTTCTAAATTTAATCTTGAATCAATCTCTCTTGGTCAAATCTTTATTTATACTTAAGCCTTAAACCAAATATGTTTGTTATAACATAGATTTTAGTTTAGAAATTTGATTTAAGTTAAAAATAGCCTGAGTGTCTCTAAAATATCAAAAACAACAGTGTATGTCAATATATGTGAAAATCCAAACCGTGTAATTTATAAATTCATTATTATAAATCGAATACATCAACAAAAATATGATTTTTAAAACAAGAATCACAATTTTTAAATTGGGAATGAAAGTGCGGTTCTGGAATGAACTGGAATGGAACTTTTGGGATTTTTGGGTGATCTCTGCAATTTGGAAGGCCGAGACTTCAGGAAATGATGGAGGAGTGATCGGTGATGTTGGAAAAATTGGCTGGGAATTGATTAAAGCATAGTGGAGGTGGTGGTTGAGGTTTTGAGTATGGAAACCTAGTTTAACTAGGCTTGATAAAATCGATCACCACGTCTTCGATAGTGGATCGAGTGCAGTAGGATTTTGAGAGATGGTAGTGTGGTCGTATACGAAGTCAAGGCCGGAGCTGTAGGATTTTCGGTGGTCGGAGGATAGAGGGTGAGGCGTTGCCAGGTTTTAGGTTCATGGTGGTTCTGTGTTCCAGGTTTTGGAATGGGAGGGCTCGTTTTCAATTTCCGATGGTTGGATGCGTTTCGATGGTCGAGGTGAGATGTCGAGGCGAGTACTGATGGGTGGCGATCAATGTTTATGACCTATGGTGGCCGAGCCACCGTGCATATGCACGGTGGGATATTTGTCTAATGGTGTTGATTTCTGGGAAGCAGAGGAGGGACTCGAATTTTACTCGAGTAATTCGAGTGTCCTACTCGAAGCATATAGGGTTTTGTCTCAAAGTTTTAGCGGGGGGTCTCGGGAAGATGGTATATATGTTACAGGTTTAAATTCTGTAAGTTTAGACTTTTTTTAAAAAACTGTATTTAAAATGTAAAATGAATATTTAAACTAAATTTAAATCAAATTTTAGTTTGGAATTTAAAATAGAGTTGAATCCCAGTTTTAAATCAATAAAGTTTTTTTTTATAAATTTATAACAACTTTAAAGAGGTTTATATTGATGGGATTTAAAAGCAAAGTTTGAATAAAAAAAAGAGAGAGATTAAATTAAATTTTAAATCTGAGATCAAATATAAATTTAAACCTTAGATTGAAATAAAAAAAGCTTAAATTGTAAATTGTTTTAAGTACCTTGTTAATAATAAATTTGATCATTAATGAGAAAATGATTTTATCTTAAATATATAAAGATTTAACGACTTGTAATTATTTAAATTAATTTAAAATGGATAATTAATGATTTAAATTAATTTAGTAATTAAGAGTTAAACTAGTTAATCAAGGTTTAAGATGATTTATTTAGGATTAATAAACTGATAATAAAGGATCATTAATCAAATAAGGTTTTAACTTTTAATTTATTATTATTAATTAATTAAGTAATTAAGGATTGATTAAGTAACAATTAATACTTAATTAATTAAATAATTATGGATTAATTAATGAGTTGTTAAAGAATAATAAATTGTAATTAATAATAAATATATCTTAGTTAATTACTTTAGAGAAGAAATTTAAGAATGATAAATAGTTAATGGAGGTCATTAACTAGAATTATTTAATAATTAATTAACGTGATTAATTTTTAATAATTAATTAGATTAATTAAATTAAAGGATAATCAATTGTAAATTGTTTAAGTATAATTATAATTAATGGAAGTAATTAAGAAAATTAATTACTCATTGTAATTAATTCAGTTTAATATGAATTGTTTAAGTTAATTAATTTAGTTTAATTAATTTAAATAACCTTTTGATGATGGAATAATTATAATTACTTAGGGAAGTAATTAATGATAATTACTGGATGTAATTAACTGAGGATGACTCAATGATGAAAGTAATTTAAGTATAATTACTTTGTATAATTAATTAAGGGATTAATTAGAGATAATTAATTATAGAGTAATTAATTTATTTGAAAAAAGGGTAATTAAGGGTAGTTAATTACTGAAAGGGGTTAATCAAGGGTGATTAATAATTTGGTTTAATTGAAGGTTAATTACTGAATGTAATTAATTTAAATATAAAACGTAATTAGAGATCATTAATTATTATAATTAATGATGTAGTTTAAATGAATGTATTTGGAAATAATTAATAAATGGATTGATTTATTAATGTAATAAACTAAGAAGTACTGTAATTAATTTAGAAATTGAAAGGCTAATCTCTATATTTGGTTAAAGAATAGTTAATTTGTGAAAATAATTAATGGATCATTATTTAAATGTGATTAAAGATAACTAATCAAGGGTGATTAATTAAAATGAATAATTGGACGATGATTAATTAATTGATTATAATTAATTAATAGTGAAATAAGCAAGATTTATAATGGTGAAGTAATTAATTTAATTTACTTTAAATTAATTAGTGATAATTAATTTAATTCATTTTAAATTAATTACAGCTGATGTGATTACTTATGTATGGATGGATGATATTGTTGCCTTGAATGGTTTGAGACCTCAGATATGAGATATTTATGCTGTGTAATATGGATGCTTGGTTTAAGTATGATGATATTTATTTTCTGTTTGTGATGATAATATAGATTATCTGTTTGTGATGATGTTGATTATCTATTGTGATATTGCGAATTATCTAATCTGTGTGTATATAGACAATAATTGAATTGAATTGTTTTAAACTTTAAAACAACTTGGCCTTAAAAGATACGGTTTGGATTTCGCTGAGACCGGGATCGGGTTTCCATATTTGGACATCCGAAAACCACATTGATCCAAATTAACGATAGGTCGTCAATCTCAAGTGAAGATGAAGATTCAGAGTGCAAGGGTTATTGTCGTTAACTGAGGGGATTCCAAAATGAGTGTAACGAGATAATGCCTTCGGTTTCGTTCGAACTCGGAACGAACTCGTATGGATTGAATGCTTTCAGAACATCGTCAGGTGGACGATGAGCATTCTATGTGAGGTGTTCTGATAAGGTAATCGTAGCCTCAAGCCTCATCAATCGGGAATGGCTAAAACAGGGGAGGTGTAGCAAGGTTAGTGGGTAGCACCCAAGTAGGATAAGATTTCCCCTATCTAGAGTCCCTTTTTATTTGGCTATGTGGCGGTTGCTAGCTACAACCGCGGGGTTTCTTATCCGGGAATTATCCAGTAAGGGATGTTCCGGCCTTGTGTTGTAGGGGATTGGGAGTAATCCTCGGTACGGTGATCTAGGCCACGTATTGTGACGGGCGGTACCCCAGTAGCCCTGCCATTGTATGGAATCCAATCTCCAATAAGTGCCTTCGGTTTTGATTGTATTACCCACGTTGTGGCTAGTATGCTGGAATTTAATAGATGTAACAATTTCAGCTATTTTCTATTTACTTGAAAACCCTAGACACTATTATAATACCACTGGATTTCCTATAAAATGTTTTGGTTAGCGTAAGGTAAAAACTTACCCATGTTTATTTGTGGGAAGTCTTACGTGATACCTTTTCTTTCAAAATGATTTTCAAAGTTAAGCAACTTTAACCTGTTACTCATACCAGACCCATGTCTGACCCGGAGTTTATTTCTGTTTTTCTTAAACTCTCGGGTATCCAAATTTTTACGGGTAGCCAAGGGATTCAGGTTAGCTTTGACGAATTGTGGAGGAGCAATGGAGCAGGAGGCTTCAGCGTTGTAGATATATATAGTGTTCCGCTGTGTTGGTATCTATGTGTTGTATCGAGTTGTATTAACTAGACAGGTGTTTATAACTGTCTAGTATGTGTTGTATTATCTGTGCAACTCTGATGTATATGATACTATGTAACCTCTTATGTGATATATTATATTTCATTCGTTCCGCTGTTGAGATTCTGATGTAGTTTCCTTCTTTCTTCTCGATCTTTTCTATTTCTCACCCCTTTCTTTCTTAAAGATGATGCGACTTTTTGGTGGTAGAAAGTCGGGTCGTCACAAGTTATGTGGATCCATTTCTTTGATGGATTGGCTAGATAGGCTTTAGCTGTTCTGATTGGTTAAGAGAGGATAGTTTTTCTTTGGATATTTGTGACGACCCGGAATTTTTGACAATTTAAAATGGATTAATTAATTGATTTTAAATATTTAAATGTTAATCTTAACTTGAATTCAGGATATTAATATTTATTTGATAATTAAATTATTAAATTTAATAATTGAAATTGGATAAATTATTGAATTTGAAATTTCTAAGCCTGTTAAAATAATTTGCAGGCTTATAAAATTTATAATGATGATACTGAGGATAAATAAAAGTTAAATATAACTTAGCAAGAGGATATTTTTATCAAAACAAGATATTTTATTTTAAGTCCACAAGCGTACTCACGAAGCCATCCCCAAAAATATCCCTTTATCTCCGTCCTCCAATCTAATCCTTCATCAGAATCGAATCGTTTTAATATAGAAATTGACTGACGAATCCATGTTTTACCCCTCTTCAAATTCGATTCCCTCTCCTCACAGTTGAAACCATCCTCCCCAAAACAATTTCGCGCCCATCACTGCTTACGAATTCTAATCGAATTCGATTTCGAACACGAGCAGTCACGAGTCGACTGGAGGGAAGCGCACGCGATAGCGGCAGCGAAGGACGAAGTCGCGTGGTGGCATTTGGATGCTCGTGAAGCCGGCGGTGGCTTGGAGGTAAAGGAGTTCGTGGGTACGAGGAAGGCTAGAGGTGAAGTATATGTACTCGATGCCGATTCGTGGAGGAGGAACAGTGGGAGATGGCCGCGTTCTCACCTAGGGCTAGGAGTCGTGTTGGCCTCGCGTGCGAAGAGGAAGGCACAAGGAGCAATGATGGTGATAGCGGCTGTCTTGAGGCTGTGATCGACTATGAGTAATCTCTGCTCTAAATTTTTAAAACAGCACGTTAAATTGTTCCTCTTTCAAATTTCACATGTTGTTCAATTTTGTGAATCTTGAGTATAGTTATTGGCCGCATATGCTGTTTGAGTTGGTACCCGTTTATGTTATATGCAGAGCATTTTTTTTGTAGTAGTTCATGAAAATGATGAGAAAATGCTCAAGGTATTTGATGATCTCTGTTGTTATTTCCTGCCTTATACAATCTGTTTAGTGATTGAGGGAAGTTTCAATTTTGCAAGTGTGTTATTAAATAAAGAGAAAAAAAATGTTTTTTTTCTAATAAATAGTATAGGTTTGCTATGCATCAGTTAATTGGTTATATATTATAAAGTGTCAACTGTTACTTATAAGAGAGTATCCATATGTACCTGAAGGAAACTGTGAGGTTTGGCATCAAGGAAGAAGTAGAATTTTCTTTAGTTGAGTTCGGAAATTTTATTAGCATGGCTTTTGTTTCTTCGGGTAATTAGCAGTTTCCTTTTTAATTTTAGAAACAAAATTTTTGGTACAGGTTCTCTTTGATCAGGTATAAAAGTAAATAAATTGGTGAATAAGTTTCTTAAGATAACATCACTAAGTTTCAAATAGATAGTTTATATGCAAAGTTTTTGGGATTAAATTGTATTGAATGGATAATCATATGTGAGGTTAAGAAATCAAATATCAAACCATTTTTTTTTGAGATCATGGGGAACCTTAAGGTCATGGTATTCATTGATACTCACTTAAGTAAACCCCACGCCGTGTGTTTACCCCGCTTTTATTTAGTCGTCACACACGGATGCTTAACGTTGAAACTCCCACTGATGGTTTGGCGCTGAATATCTAACCATTTTAAAATATAAGAATGTGATTTAAATAGATAATTAAGGATAAGATATTGAATTTTGAGATTCAAGTAATTTGTATAAATCAATGTCAAACTCTTGGGTTAAAAAAAAAGATTTAAAGACTAACTAAGAAATTAAATTAAGATCGGTTATCTTTTTATTAATTAAGAATTCGAGTCGTTAAGAGCTAATTCACTTATGTAAGAAATTAAAAGATAGTTAATTACTGAATGTAATCAATTAAGGATAATTGATGAACAAGGTTAATTAAAGATTTCTTATTAAATGAAATTAATCAAAAAAGTAATTAATGAAAGTAATTAGAGGATCATTATTTAATTAACGGATTAAAGAATAATTAATTTATGTAATTAATTAAAGTCTAAATTCATAATAAAGTAGAGAATAATTAATCCGGGATGATAATTGAGAGAAATAATTGAAAGTGATTAATAAATTGGGTTAATTAATTAATGTTAAGTAATCTGGCTTACAGGAAATCTAAGTAACTCACAATAATTTAATTAGAGATTAAATTTAATTAATTAAAGATTGAATATTTGATAAATCTTGCTTATAAATGGGTAAGCTGTATGGGATGTTTAGATTAATATCGGTCTGATAAATTATGATATTTGTGATAAGAGAGGTTGGGACAAAACTCTGAGATGTAGGTTATCTGTCGATGATAATACTGTGTAAATATGTCAACCTATAATTAAATTAAATTGAATTCACTTAAATAATTTGAATTAAAGGTGAGTTTGGTTTTCAAGAAACCGGTTTCGGGCATCAGGAATACCCGAATCTACTTTGATTTGTAGCCTAAGTTCGCTAAAATTTAATGTGCAAAACCAAGCAGGCTGGAATGGTATTTCCTTGAGTAACCTAACCATTTAAATTTGTGTAACACTTCTTCGACATTATCTTACAAAATGTGATTGATTTTAATAAGATAAGAACTCGAAGAAGTACGAGTTACCCGGTACTTTACACAAGCCTTATAGTTTGGTATTTCATATTTTATGGATTTACTCACGCTGGTTTCCAGCCTGATCCGGGTGTTACTTTGATGTAATGCTCGGGTCAGACCGAGTATTACAGATTTTCAGGTAAGGACGTTCTGGAGCTCAGGAGACGAGCTAGATGGCAAGTACGTGTAGAGTATTTCCGCTGCAGTATATTATTGTATTACTGAGACATGATTATTGTATATATTCAGTGACTGTGTATATGTAAAACTCTGATGTATAAAAATGAAATCGACAGATATAGTATTCTTGTAAACTGTATTTATTTATTATTATATTTTATCCGCTGCGAATGTGAGATGCTGATGTTTCTGTTCTTCTTCTATCTCTTTCTTCTTTTTCATAACTATCTGGGATTTTCGGGATCGAAAATCCCGGGGCGTTACAGTTGGTATCAGAGCTAAAAGGTTAAGCGAGAGCTTTGGCTCTGGTGGGAATTACTCATTAAATAGAGTCCGAAGTACTCTAGAATGAGTTGAATATTTTTATATGAGAGCGTACTTATTATTTTCATATATAAAGGTTTTAAATGATTTTATATGAAAATATATTTTGATATATAAAGCAATATTTTCTTCTAATGAATATTTAGGTGATTGATGTGACGCCCCACCTCAATACCCACGCTAGCCAAGGACACTACGATGTAGTGCTGTCAACTAGCACGGAGAATAAGGCTGTTGAGGAGCGACCATCCATGTAATTGATTATCACACGGTGGCTATAAAATAATCTTTGGAAACAAACATAGAAATAAACATAACACAAAGCAGTCACAGACATCCATATCACAAAGGCGGAAGAAGATATGAATATATAACTAACACATGAAAGTGTACATCAGAGTAGTGGTCAAAAAGTTCCACAATAATACAAAAGAATAGCAACATGTGCTATACCAAAAGAATACAACTATGAGTCCATATCTCAAGTGTATACAACAAAAACTGCTAAACTAAATAGTCAGTCAAAAGTCAGAGTAGCAAATCCCGGAAGGAAGTCAAGCAGAAGCACCTGTAACATCTCGGTCTGACCCGAGTATTATTTAAGAAAATAATAAACGGATCAGTCTAACTATAAATATCAGATGACATGATATAAAATAAGAGATATGGCATAAACGTAAAATATCCATACTGACATACTACTATAAGTATGAAAATGATGATCAACAGGAGATCAACCGATGAGAAATGATCAATATCACGAGAATCTTCTCAAAGATCCAAAGAGGGCATCATACCCTAAACTTGTACTCATAACAAGTCAATGACATAAAAATCCAGAAATCAAACAAGAAATCCAGAAATCATAAAAAGAGAAAGAGGCCTATCACATGATGGTCCGAAGACCATGGGGCGCTACCCCATATGTGTGAGTCGGAATCACACTGATTGAGGCCTAGGCTAACCAAAAAGCAAAAAGGTATGTGTGAATGGAATCACACAAGTGGTGTCTAGCCTAACATCGCAAACAAAAAGATATGTGTGAGTCGGAATCACACTACTGCAGTCTAGACTAACCTTGCGGACAAAGAGATATGTGTGAGTCGGAATCACACTACTGCGGTCTAGTCTAACCTTGCAAACAAAGAGACATCGCACAATTGCTAGTCTAAATCATAAAATGATCATCATGATCAGCGAGAAGTGTCAATCACACCAAGCTAGTAAATATATGAGTTTAGCTTCATGTCCCATAACCACTTGCTTAACTTAAATATTTACGAACAAGCTGTAAATCTTCACTAGGAAATTGTCACGAAAAGGGTTCAATCGAACAAGTCCAAGAGCTAACCGACGAAGTGAACGCAAGCGTTTCATACCACTCGTTTTACTAAGTCGTTTAAGTCGATTTCTCATTCGAGTGAAGTAAAGGCTTATATATATTAGTAGATTGGAAATCGGTTTGAGAAAACGAACTTTTGATATTAAAAATAGTGTTGAAATCAATTTGATGAAAGAGTTTTGATATTTACTACTAGTATTAAAACCTTCATATCTTTAAAGTGACAAGTCATAAAATGATTGTTGGAACAATCTATCACAAAAATTCATATTCGGAGACGTGAATAAAATACAAGGAAATCAGCTCAAAATGCATCAAAGTGGAAGTTCTGATGAATGCTTTTCAGATAAGATTGCCTACGCAGAGTAATACGGGGTTCGACCTACGACTTAGTGGGATCGAGCGACCTAAGTGGAATGGCCACGCGACCCAACGACCTAACAAAGGAACAGGGTGCACGACTTATAGGGTTCACGACCTAAGAGGGTTCGTGACCTAACGGGTCAAAGGTCCAGCGACCTAACAGAAGAATGCGCGACCTAACTGGGTACGCGACCTAAAATAGTGGACGAGCTAAGTTAAGACGCGACCTAAGGAGGGTGCGCGACCTAACTGGTTCGCGACCTAAGGATGGTGCGCGACCTAACTGGTTCGCGACCTAAGGATGGTGCGCGACCTAAGGATGGTGCGCGACCTAACTGGTTCGCGACCTAAGGATGGTGCGACCTAAGGCCTATACGACTTAACGACCTAAGGTCAAATACGACCTAACGAGTTAACTTGCGAACGACCTAACTCTTTAACTCACGAACGACCTAAGCCTTTAACTCGTGAGCGACCTAAGCCTTTAACTCGTGAGCGACCTAAGTCTTTAACTCGTGAGCGACCTAACACTTAACTCGCGAGCGACCTAGCACCAGAACGAAAATCTGCAGACAGAGGCTTTGAGACAGTACGACCTATAGCCCAGATTTTGCCAAAAATGCTGAAAAATTGGGTTTCTCGCCAATTCAATCCAAACCAAAAGCAAATATGCATGCTAAATCGATGGGGAATCATTCCCAACAACCCAATGACAATATAGGCAAGATGTAAGATTAAAAATCTCACCTTTTCCACGAAATTGATGTTGGAGAGCTTAAGAGCAAAGCAAGAATCAACCCCTAGCTTGAATCTATGTTCTTCACCTTGAATTCGGAGTTTGATGTTGAATTTACTAAAGATCTCGAGCTTGGAATTTTAATTTCTCTTTCCCTCCACCATTTTTGAAGAAGCTTGAAGTATTTGATGAAGTGATGAAGAGAAGAGGGGGTTGGGCTGAGTTAAGAAGGTGCAGTCCCAACCAAAGTCACAAGTGAGAAAAGTGACGAAAATTTCACTATCTCCAAACATATCGAAGTTTATACTCAAAAAGATCGCAAGCGTCATTTTGAACTCAATGGGGGTGGTCTCGAGTCCTAATTTGACCGTATGCAAAAAGTAGCTTTTCGGACTAACATCCGACTAACGATAAAATATTTAAATATAAAATCGATAGATATGCGGGTTGTTACAATTGGTTGTTAAATTATTGGAATTAAGTTAAGAAGTAATATAGAATACGACCAAATTGAAACTTATAACCAAAGTTGAAGAATAAACTTATATAACAAAATGGAATTTGAAATATAGATTGTAAATGTAATTTATAAGTTGGAATAAACTTCATAAATAAATGAGATTATAATTTGAAATAGAATTCCGGAGAATATTTGAAAATAAAGTAAGATGAAAATTCCAGAGAAATGTTTACTTATGTCTTGGAGGGATTGGGAATTTGAAATTTTTGGGAAATGTTTTTAAAAAGATAAAAGCATTGAACTCTTTTGGTCACTGGAAAATAACGTCGGTGATGACTACAGCATCATCGATGTTCATTTTCGAGTTTCCAGAAGTGAATTGCTAACAAATTGTTTTAAATTGGAGTTGTTTGTGAACTGGGTTTGGTTTTGAAATTCAAAGGGATAATTGAATTTGCCAAAGAATTTTGGATATAGTTGGATTCTAAGGTGATATTGAAATTTTGGAAATTTGTTTAAACTCTAATGTTTATGGAATAATAAAAATATATTGGCTAAATAAAACGTATAATTCTGAGTTAAGAGCAAAATGTGAATGAAATTGATTATAAATAGAGGTTGTAAAATTGAAATTATAATTAGCGTTGTACAAGTTTAAAGATCAAATGGAATATGATTTGAAGTCGAAAGGAAATTGAGAATCAATTCAACTTGAATTAGGATTAAATCAATTTCAATGGAAATTGAAGATTTTTCAAATTGGAATTGGGTCAATTTGAATGGAAGTGGAAATTTAAATTGAATTGTTGGGAAAGTGAACAGTTTTGACTCTGGACTATTTTCAATATAAATTGTTTAATATAAACTTGTTTCCAAGCTATTTAATATATACAACCTTTTTTATACTTGTTTTACAATTATTTTTGGAACTATTTTACACTTTTCCAGCTGTTTTATAAACTAATTACTAGTTTCACTTATTTTACAAATTAATTACTATTTTACAACTATTTTGCAACTATCTAAAATTTCTGAAACTATTTAACTATTTTCAACTATTTTACAATTAATTAACTATTTTACAGCTATTTTTCAAACTATTAATTATTTTTCAACTATTTAATTATTTTTACATTTTCAAGCTATTTTCTAAATTAGTCGGGGTTCAAACTGTTATCGGTTAAATATCCAACCGAGCGAAGTATTGAAGTGATAATCCAAATGGGAATTAAGGCAATTGTAAATAAGTAAATGTGAATAGAGAATGAGAAATAGGTTTGGCTAATAATCAATGAAAATAAATACGTAGGATGTACGTATATTATTCTATTCGCATAGTAATTTGATCCAGATTCGAGCGTAGAATTTCGAGATAATATTGTCGATCCGAGTTGGGATTTTTCACTCGATTTTCGACGGCGAGCCTGGATATGGATTGTTGATTAGTTCTGGATGTTCTCTATAGTAGTTATGACTGTGCCAGGAGAATGACGGTTTCTGATCAAGAAACCAGATCTGAGTCCGCACTAGAAAGTCAGGTGGACGATACTAGTTCGGAAGTGAAATTGTGTGATCGAGTGAGCGATCAGATGAGTATAGCGTACGGATGGTATGTGTACATCGTACGGATTTGAGTGTTATTGATATCGGGAATTTTGAATAAGAAATGTGAAATGGTTTCTTTGAAATGAAAGAATATTTTGGGAAATTGACAATGAATAAAGGTGGAAAATTGATTTTGAAGTTGTAGATAAAAAGTTATAAGATGATTTTCCGAATGGAAGATATATTTTGTAAATACATGATGAACTTAAAATAAATAAATTTGATATTTAGATGGTAGAAATTAACTTTATGGAAATAAAGTGGAAATTGAATATCTATCTGATTAAAATTTTACTTTATAATAAAAGTAAGTAATTTGGCAAGTGACATTATAAGTAAATTCAAAATTTAATATTGGTTTTGGAAGGAAAAGAAAATTTAAGTTTGATATCTGTGTTAAATACGATAAAAACTACCTTTGTTAAATTGATAGCATGAAGAAAGGATTTTTGAAACTGTTTAAAATATAAAAGGTGAATTTATACAAGTATAAAATTTGATTCAAAAATTTCCAAGATTATTATATATGTTTATATAAAAAAAAGAGATTTGTGAAAATGATTTTGAAAAATATTTTGAGGAAAGGTTTTGGGAACCTATGGTTTGGAAAGGCTTTTGATTTTTGGGTAAAAATCAATATTGAGATTTGGAAAAGCCTGTTTTGAAATTTATCGATTTTGGAAATCGATTTGTGTAAAGGAGCCTTGTGTGAAATCCATGCCAGGTGTATGATTTGGAAAATACTATATGTGTATAGTATAAAGTGTTTTGAGATTGGCTTTGGGGAAAAAGGCGCTCCCTTGAAATGAACTTCTCAGGAGTGCCACAGGGTGGCACTGCCTTGAGCCTCTAAGGGGGATGTTCTAAAGTTGATCCTGTGAGGAGTCCGGACAAAACTAGTTCCTGAGGATTATTGTGTAGCGAAAGTCGTGGGGAACTGATGCCTACAAAGGCATTTGGGTTATGTTGTGACGACAGTGTAACTCGATGTCACTGCGATCTACTGCAGACCATAGCGAAAGTCGTGTGTGCCGCTGAGAACCAACAGTCTACTTTTGATTTTATATCGGTAGACTGCGGCACTATGGTAACATAGCGAAAGTCGTGTATGCCGTTGAGAGCCAACAATCTATGTTTGATTTTACATCGGTAGACTGCGACCTATGTGGGAGTGGAGAAGTTTCATTTGACAGCGAAATCGAGAGGGCCGCAGAGATCCTACAGTTACATGGAATTTTGCTGTGACGACAACGTAACCCTGGATGTAACTGCGATCTGTCGTGGGTTCTATGGTGTAATCAGTTACATGGACTTTTGCTGCGATGACAACGTAACCCAGGATGTAACTGTGACCATGGATGGGTGTGATGATTTCCAGAGCAAATTTCACCAAAGATATTTCCTCTATTTTCATAAACTATTTTCTATATTTTCAAGTTAAATTATTTTCCAATTATTTTCACTGGATGTTGAAAATGAGTCTGCTGAGTATTTATAGATTTTCAGTCATACGCCTGATCAACGTATGATCGAATTTCTGTGAGAATGAGGACGGACTGGTTGAGACATCGAGTTATAAAAGAATTTCTATAAAAAGCTATTTTAATAATATTATCTGAATTTAAAGGCATTTCTAAAATTTTAAAATAAAAGTGTTGGAATTTTGGAAAATGGAAGAAAATCCAAACTGGAATTATAAAATAAAATTTTGGACTCAAGGAAATTTAATGAAGTGATTTTCATTACAAGGTTGGAAGTAAGCTAATAAATAATTATTTGATAGAGTAGGTTAATAAAATTTAACTTTGTTAAATAAAATGGAATTAAATGATAATAGAAATGCTTGAGTTGCAAACAAAACCCAAGTGAATAGAGATAAATTGAAAATGACTTTGTAATAAAGTAGTAAATTCGAAAATGAATTAAATGACTTAGAAATTTAAATATGGGGTGAATAAATGGGTTGCTTGAATAAATAAAATAGAGTTGGATAAAGTGTGATTTGAATAATATTTAATGAAATTTGACGTAAATGGAAGTAATTAAAATTCTATGAGTTGATAGAGATTAGATAAATTGGTTTTGAAATTAATTGAAGTGCGTATGAGCTTGTTTGAATTCAAAATAAATTGAATGTAAGCAATAAATTTGCAAACCATTAAATTGGATGAAATGGAATATAAATTTGGTTGAAAACAATGAAATTAGCTTTGAAATCACATAAGTTGCTCGTGGAAGTTATGGAATGCTTTTCTTTTAGAATTGATGTGTTATAATTATTTAAGTACGAGAAATGTTATAAACTTCATATATGTAGTGCTTATATGTTTAAATTGAGTAAGTACAGGTATCAGAAGGCCGTTTGGCTGTATTTGGACGCGATATATGCTAAAATAAATAAGCTGTTTGCTTAAAATGCTAAATAAAGGTACGCCTACGCAATAAAAATAGGAAATATGAACTGTTTTTGCTTTTCCGACCGTGTGGGTCGATGTATATATATTTATATCTATTGTCAAATTGCAAAAGCTCCTCCGTACAAAGGAGATTCTACCAAAATTTTCTGGAAATTTTGGGAGTTAGAAATTTTTTTTTGAAAATTTTTGGAAAAATATTTTAGTTAATGACAGAACGATTTCAAATTGGGAATTGAAGTAAATTAGTAAATGAAACAAATTTAAATAATGCTACGAATCAGTTATAAACGAAAGATAAATTTAATATTCAAAATTAGAAATAAATTGAATAGAAGTAAATATGAAAACCTGTATAAGAAAAGGTATAAAATGATTTGAAGGGTTATGATTGGATATGGTTGCTAAGTAAGATATGCAGGTATTAAAAGGGAAAAGGAAATCAGATTTGATTCCAAAAGATAAATTTGAATTGCCCGACAAAAAGGTATGTATTTAAATATCTGTATGGAATTGGATTGGGTTTTTGATATAGCCATTTGGCTTTTGTTTCTTTTTGAGAGTTTGGGAGCCCGTAGAGGCCTTTTGTAGTTGTACCGAGCTAGCCGCGCAAAGGAGACGCTGACAAAAAAATTCGGAAATTTAGGGTGTTAGAAAAATTTTAAGGAAAATTTGATAATTCAAATTTGGTTTTCAATTGAAAGTTTAAAGGATTGAGCAAAAGGGCATCGTTTGAAACTGTGGGATAGTTAGGGAAATTAATAAGAATGATAAAAGGGGTCTTTAATAAAAGGCAGTTGGTAGGATGTTGAACTGTTGGTTTTGGAAGAAAAGGGATCATGTATTAGCACCATTCTTCCTAACTAGTAATTTCGGGAACGAAATTCTTTTAAGGGGGGAGGAATGTGACGACCCGAAATTTTTAACAATTTAAAATGGAATAATTAATTGATTTTAAATATTTAAATGTTAATCTTAACTTGAATTCAGGATATCAATATTTATTTGATAATTAAATTATTAAATTTAATAATTGAAATTGGGTAAATTGTTGAATTTGAAATTTCTAAGCCTGTTAAAATAATTTGCAGGCTTATAAAATTTATAATGATGATACTGAGGATAAATAAAAGTTAAATATAACTTAGCAAGAGGATATTTTTATCAAAACAAGATATTTTATTTTAAGTCCACAAAGCGTACTCACGAAGCCATCCCCAAAAATATCCCTTTATCTCCGTCCTCCACTCTAATCCTTCATCAGAATCGAATCGTTTTAATATAGAAATTGACTGACGAATCCATGTTTTACCCCTCTTCAAATTCGATTCCCTCTCCTCACAGTTGAAACCATCCTCCCCAAAACAAATTCGCGCCCATCACTGCTTACGAATTCTAATCGAATTTGATTTCGAACACGAGCAGTCGTGAGTCGACTGAAGGGAAGCGCACGCGATAGCGGCAACGAAGGACGAAGTCGCGTGGTGGCGTTTGGATGCTCGTGAAGCCGGCGGTGGCTTGGAGGTGAAGGAGTTCGTGGGTACGAGGAAGGCTAGAGGTGAAGTATATGTACTCGATGCCGATTCGTGGAGGAGGAACAGTGGGAGGTGGCCGCGTTCTCACCTAGGGCTAGGAGTCGCGTTGGCCTCGCGTGCGAAGAGGAAGGCGCAAGGAGCAATGATGGTGATGGCGGCTGTCTGGAGGCTGCGATCGACTGTGAGTAATCTCTACTCTAAATTTTTAAAACAGCACGTTAAATTGTTCCACTTTCAAATTTCACATGTTCAATTTTGTGAATCTTGAGTATAGTTATTGGCCGCATATGCTGTTTGAGTTGGTACCCGTTTATGTTATATGCAGAGCATTTTTTTTGTAGTAGTTGATGAAAATGATGAGAAAATGCTCAAGGTATTTAATGATCTCTGTTGTTATTTCCTGCCTTATACAATCTGTTTAGTGATTGAGGGAAGTTTCAATTTTGCAAGTGTGTTATTAAATAAAGATAAAAAAAAAATTCTAATAAATAGTATAGGTTTGCTATGCATAAGTTAATTGGTTGTATATTATAAAGTGTCAACTGTTACTTATAAGAGAGTATCCATATGTACCTGAAGGAAACTGTGAGGTTTGGCATCAAGGAAGAAGTAGAATTTGCTTTAGTTGAGTTCGGAAATTTTATTAGCATGGCTTTTGTTTCTTCGGGTAATTAGCAGTTTCCTTTTTAATTTTAGAAACAAAATTTTTGGTACAGGTTCTCTTTGATCAGGTATAAAAGTAAATAAATTGGTGAATAAGTTTCTTAAGATAACATCACTAAGTTTCAAATAGATAGTTTATATGCAAAGGTTTTGGGATTAAATTGTTTTGAATGGATAATCATATGTGAGGTTAAGAAATTAAATATCTAACCATTTCAAAATATAAGAATGTGATTTAAATAGATAATTAAGGATAAAGATATTGAATTTTGAGATTCAAGTAATTTGTATAAATCATTGTCAAACTCTTGGGTTAAAAAAAGATTTAAAGAGTAACTAAGAAATTAAATTAAGATCGGTTATCTTTTTATTAATTAAGAATTCGAGTCGTTAAGAGCTAATTCACTTCTGTAAGAAATTAAAAGATAGTTAATTACTGAATGTAATCAATTAAGGATAATTGATGAACAAGGTTAAATAAAGATTTCTTGTTAAATGAAATTAATCAAAAGAGTAATTAATGAAAGTAATTAGAGGATCATTATTTAATTAACGGATTAAAGAATAATTAATTTATGTAATTAATTAAAGTCTAAATTCATAATAAAGTAGAGAATAATTAATCCGGGATGATAATTGAGAGAAATAATTGAAAGTGATTAATAAATTGGGTTAATTAATTAATGTTAAGTAATCTGGCTTACAGGAAATCTAAGTAACTCACAATAATTTAATTAGAGATTAAATTTAATTAATTAAAGATTGATAATCTGATAAATCTTGCTTATAAATGGGTAAGCTGTATGGGATGCTTAGATTAATATCGGTCTGATAAATCGTGATATTAGTGATAAGAGAGGTTGGGACAAAACTCTGAGATGTGGGTTATCTGTCGATGATAATACTGTGTAAATATGTCAACCTATAATTAAATTAAATTGAATTCACTTAAATAATTTGAATTAAGGGTGAGTTTGGTTTTCAAGAAACCGGTTTCGGGCATCAGGAATACCCGAATCTACTTTGATTTGTAGCCTAAGTTCGCTAAAATTTAATGTGCAAAACCAAGTAGGCTGGAATGGTATTTCCTTGAGTAACCTAACCATTTAAATTTGTGTAACACTTCTTCGACATTATCTTACAAAATGTGATTGATTTTAGTAAGATAAGAACTCGAAGAAGTACGAGTTACCCGGTACTTTACACAAGCCTTATAGTTTGGTATTTCATATTTTATGGATTTACTCACGCTGGTGTAACGACCCGCCATTCATTCCACAGAATGACGCATCATTAATAAGAAAGAAAGGGATAGAAAAGAGAAAAGAAGAGAAGAGAGAAAGAAACAACATCAGAATCTCAACAGCGGAACGAATAAATTATCTTTACTACTAATAATAAAAGTTCTGTCCACATGATTCAACCGTGTCTTTGCGAAGTTCCGAAAATGCCCTTTTCATTTCTGTTCGCGTCTTCTTTCTCATCTACTTCGTTTTGAAACTACGCATCGCGAACTGATCAACACATAGCGGCCTCCTCCTCAGTTTCACCTGTCGTTACGAAACCCTACATCAGAAGCTACTCGATTTGCCTCCTCCTCCGTCCTTTTTTTTATCTGTAGAAGAATAAACATAGCGGCCGCCTATTTCTGTATCTATCTTCTCTTCAACACAATGGGTTACTTGATTGCATGAACGTTTTGACCCTCCAAACATTATCAATTTAATTTATGTCCTCATCTTCACCAATACATTATCAACGCCAAAAATTCGCCATCGTCTGATCACCTAAGTTGTCCCTTACTGGAAATCATACTTCCTCCACCGCGATGCTATCGGCAATCAATCGATTTTGTAGATTAGGGTTACCTTACTGTGCTCTGATTCCTCAAGTATAGTGTCTTTTTGAAATACCCTTTTCATTTTTGTTTTCGTTCGCCTCTTTCTTCTTCGTAAAATCCAATGTCAGTTGAATTGGCGCCCACGAAATGCCCTAGCTCTATCAAAGTTACCGACAACTAACTCCATCATGCCATCACACAGCACTTTTCGATCTATCTACGTCAATCCATCGTCAGAAACAACCAATTTTTCTCAAACATTCCGTAGATTTTGGCTAGGCGTCGATACGTTGTCAGGGATGCCACTGGTTCGACTCCCGATGTATGTATTTGTATCATTTTCACGTATCGTATTGTGCTCCTTTTTACAATCTTCTTTATGTTGAACGCTGAAATTTTCATTGCCTAATGACTTATTTTATTAGTAATAAAAGCATTGAACTGAAGTATTGTGTTCATAGCTGTAGATGTTATAGGCTTAAGTATAGATACTATAAAATGATTGTTACTAAATTGATCCTATGAATTTAGTTTAAATTTTAGCTTATGATGCTTTAGGCTTAAGTGTCGATGCACTATTACTTTCTCAGTATTTTACTTCCATTGTGGCTTCCATTTCCAGTTTATGCTCTCAATGTTATACTGGAAAAAGAACTACAGTTTAGCTTTTTATCTGTCTTCTAATTGAGAATGGGGAGATGTTTAGATTGTTCTTATACTTGAGTTGTGTAAAAAAATAGTCCTGTAATTGTATCATGATTTCATATATAGTTTAAGAAATCTCATCATTACCAATTATATAATTGAAGATCAAAGGTACTACAAGATAGTAAACTCATAGGTTAATTGTATAGATAAAAGAATTGATAATGCAATAATTTGATGAATATGCATGATGTTTTATGGAGGATGTAGGTTCAGTGAGTAGGCGGTCGTGTAGAGGAGGGGCAGTAGGAGCACAGTGAACAGTGAGACAGTTTGGAGTTGTTTGAAGGTGATGGTTGAAAGCAGTTTTGATATAGGAATGATGTTCAATATCACTGCTGTTTCATGGCTATACGGGATAGAGGTGGTCGAAGTAGCTGTTGATGGGGTATGTGATGTGTTTGAGGCAAGTGGGGAGGATGGAACAGTATATGCAGCAGATGATATTTGTTGGTGAATATGTGACAGAGGGATTCAAATGGTGTTGTTGTAGTTGCTGTTATGTATGAACTGGTTGTTCAGTTGTGATGAAGTGGTATGTAGGTCAGGGGGTTGAGATACAGGGGATGGTAGCACTGTTGCGAGTTGTACAGTGCATTGTTGTGGGTAGCTTGGCAGTAAAGAGCTGTAGCAGAAGTTATAGCTATAGCAGACTAATGGTTGTAATGACTGCTGTTGGTGAGAGGCAGTTTGTAGAGGAAGACGAGGAGGAAAAGGCGATGATGTAGCAAACTGTGATGAGGATGTATGTGTAGCAGTAGTGTGGTTGGATGGTAGAGTAGTAATGCAACTGTTTTGTAGAGTTTGTGGTGGTATGGTTAGGTTTTGTGATAAGAAGAAGTTGGTTGATGTTTAAAGAAGTGATGTGGAAATGCCAGGGAGATGAATCAACAGAGTTGACAGCAGCTGTGTGGTATGTTTGCCTGTATTTGTCTTAAATTTCAATCTTGCTATCAAGGCAATACTCATATAAGATATTTCATGTTTATTCAAGAATAGTACTATTTTTAGGTGGTTAATCTTAAACGAGAAGTCGAGTGAGATTACTTTGGTGTGTTATCATTGAAACATTAATCATCAAGCAAAGTGAAAAGGTGACGTCATTTATCATTTTTAACCACTTGATAACTTTGTTGAAATGATCAGTTAATTATAGGATTTTCTTACATTATTCCTATGATGAATTGATAGTTTTGCTGCAATTTTTTTCTTTTTCGATAATATCATTGAAATCAAGAATAAAAAGTATTTCCAATTTTGGTTGGTTATCTTGGGTTTTATTGAAAAAATTTGTAGTGCTCATATTCTCATGTTATGAAGCAAGAGAGGCTTTATATAAATCAAGCCAAGCAAGGAAAAAAGTGAAGTTTCTTTTACACACACATGCATATGTGTGTGCGCGCGCACGCGCGCACCTGCACTCATGCCCATACAAATGAATAGGTATTCGTTTGTGAATTTATAAAAAAGTTTCTTGTTTTTCTTCCATATCTCACTTACATAAAATCACTAGATTAGTTTCTTCTCCAATTAGTTATCTGTTTATGCACTCTTAAGTATTACATGATATCTAAGTTAAGAGGTCATTTTTTATATTTGATAATTATACCACTATTGTTTCTAGAGAAGATTTTAGCAAGCTGTCCAGTGGTCAACCCAGTTATAAAGAGAATGGTAAATCTTGAATGACCACTTAATTCAATATGATTAAAATGTAACTTACATATGCGTTTTGTTAATATTTACATTTCAAATTGGCCATTATATATGAATTCTGTTAATATAATACCCTATATACATGCATTCAATGCAACTTGGACGTGTAGATACACTGTAAAAACATGGTTCAATAATGTAAGAATTATAAGTGTTTTTGTTTCGAATTAGATTCATAATTTTCGATCTATATATATGTCTGTGTTGCAAAATAAAATGTGTATGGTCTCCGATATCATGCATGTGCAAGCAGCAGATAAAGAGTTAATGTACAAGATAATACATAAGCTTAGTTGACAAGATTCATTTTGATCAAGGCAGGCAATATTTGTAAATTCAATAAACAAGATTTCCGAAGTCATGAAGGAGATAGATAAGGTAAGTTTTAGTTCATTCTTTACAAGCTGAAACAAAATGAGATATCAATTCTTATTTTTATTTTCTGATTTCTGAACTGTTTGTTTTATAATTTGAATTCATGTGTTTGTTATAAAAGAAATGATAATAATAAAGATGAGGGTGCCTATTAGAATCAGGGAACAAAAGAGAGGCACGATTTTGAGAATCTGATGGAAGAAGAGAAGAATAAGAAGAAGAATTATTGAGCGATCCTCTCTTTGCAAAGATACAGCTAGCACAAAACTTTTGCTAAATTTCCTATGGCAAAAAAATTAGAAATCCAAGTGAAACCCGAACAACTTTAGGAACATAATGTTTGCGTTAAATGAACTGATAGTACTTCAGTTTGTTTTAGGAAAGTTGGAGATCAATGCGGCATGTAATCACGTTAACACTGCTGTAGGCTGAGTAGCCTTTGGGCTTTGTGCTGCTGCACGTATTTTGTATCTATGTTGTATGGTAATAAATGCTATTTTGTATCTACGTTTGAATTTGAGACGTCCATTTAATATTTAATAGATATTTGAATTTAGCGTCCCAAAGAATTCAGGACCCTGATTTTACTTTTAATATTAACGTTTTTATATATGCCCTGCATCAATCAAAACTCATGTATTTAACCTCACTACATTGTGACAGTTTAATAAATCTTTATAACCAGTACAAAACCAACTCCAAGTGTAATTCTAATTTTTTTGCATTACATTTTTTTAACGAATGATTATTATTATTCCAGCGAATTAAAAACTGACTACTTCCTCCTTTGGAAAAATTCTGTCTGATAATTCAGTTAGCGATTCATTATTCATGTCCCTAATTCTTCATTCTGATTTGCTCTTCATCGTCATCGTTCCTGTTAAGTATTTTAATTTTCCAATTTTTTCTATTCTCGCTGCTTCTTTCTGTTTATTTATTGCATATTTTTTTGTTGTATAATTTTTATGAATATGATCTGCTAATTTGTGTTGTTTATCGTGTAGTAGTTGTAACAAAAATTCATATCTATCCCTATCTTTAAGTAAACATAACTACCTATTGTTCTCTAGCATGAATATTATTGTTATAGACTACTTTGTTGATGAATTTACTCAATGACAATTGTTTTGGTATTTAAAGTTGTAAGTAATATTTATGATATCTTTACACCTAAGTAGCAATCTCACGGTTGAAACATTGTTCTCTACACATCCACACATATTGCGAAGCAGTTTAGTTTTACATTACTACATATTGAGTCAGTCTCAAACTGTCAAATATTGACATTGTATAGGTCTTTCTTTCAACAAAAATTGGTGCAACGAAAAATAGAGTTTCTATGTGCTAAATTAATTTCCAACTATTGAAATTGAATGAATGGTAAATAAATGACAAATTAAGCATGTTATTGTAAATTTGGAATTGCTATTCCCTCTAAATCTCTTGAGGTCACTGTAAAGTTTGTAAGTGATATATCTTCACATATCTTATATGCCCCCACTGCATATATTTTACTTTTCACTATTTTCAGTTAACAAGTAAGGATGCATTATTGTTATAGTCCACCTCATTTTATTCATGATCTCTCATTCAATATGAGTTTGTACTATTTGTTTCCCTTTAATATTATACTTGGTAAGTTAGTTGAATATCGTAAGTGAGGGTCGATACTTTGTCTTATGTTATGTAAAATACCTATTTAACAAACCATGTTCTACGATTTCAATTAGTTCCACTTTTCTTCTCTTGCTTTTTTGTTTTTTATATATTTTAATTTAACGATTAAGAATGAAGTACAGTTTTTTAAAGATCAGAGTTTGTAGAAGGAATTTTGAATGGTGGCATCTTTATACTACAATACCATTGAAATACTAAGCAGTTTGAATATAAAATTAGAATCGATCAGTTTTAAAATAGATTTGGAGTCTTTAAAGATCACAGTTTTTGGAAGTACTATAAGTGAATATTTTTCTCACATAACAAAAGTTAATACCTTACTTTGTTGCATATGTATTTGTGATTTGTACAGATTTTGTTGTTGTTTTGATTGTTAAGATTTATAAAATAAATGGGTTAAAACAAATAATAAAGAAAAGGAAGATTACATAGGTAATTTTGCCATATTTTTTGATAATCCTTTTTGTATATGAAAGAGTGGTACTCAAATTGAGGAGTGTGCTCACATCAATTTATTATTATATAAAATAAGAAGCCTAATAGCTGGCAACACAATGTAGATTAAATATCCATTTTGTTCAAAGATGGGACAAAAAATAATGATTGTTGGAGAGATGATCGAGTATACAAACCCAAAAATGAGAATATATTATAAATGAGAGAGCAAATTTGCTATCACTAAACTAAGTAGGAAACCGAAAGAGCTAACTAAACCGATTAAATGTCAACTGTACTAAAATTTGCTATGAATTAATCGTTTGTGTTGTGCATGCTTAGAAGCGCAACTGAAGAAATTTGGTTGAAGGAATTAGGGAGATGGAACTGGAGTTAAACCATGGACCTGAAGCAAGCAAAATGCATTGAACCGATGCATAACTGAACCAACTGTAGATGGAACCTACTACAAACTAGGTGAGGTGAACGAGAATGAGTTGCAAACATAGGGAGATGAAGCCTGATGCATTATGAACTGAAGAAAAAAACAAAGAGATAATGCTGCTGTTAGAAAGAGCTACAACCTAACACAAGACTGAACTCCACCTTGATGCAACATGAACTGCAGCCTAATGCGACCAATGCTGAAGCAAACAATGTTTGTTGTGTATCATGTAAATATATTACTTTGAATGTATACTATAAACTCTGACATAATGAATAAATGAGATATTGTTGCTAATCTATATACTTCAAAAGATAATGTCCACACGTTGTTGAATTAATGCATGCACATTGTGGTTAGATGCAGGCCTACTTGGGCGTGCATACATACTCGTATTAATAACATAAGCTATTACATAGTATACAACAATTAACAAAGTTATACAGCATATACATCACATACTAGACAGTTATAAACACCTTTCTAGTTATTACAACTCAATACAACACAGAGATCAACACAGAGATCAACACAGCGGAACTACAATATATCTACAACGCTGAAGCCTCCTGCTCCATTGCTCCTCCACAATTCGTCAAAGCTAACCTGAATCCCTTGGCTACTCGTAAAAATTTGAGTACCCAAGAGTTTATAAAACAGAAAATAAACACTTGGGTCAGACATGGGTCTGGTGTGAGTAACAGGTTAAAGTTGCTTAACTTTGAAAACCATTTGGAAAGAAAAGGTATCTCGTAGGACTTCCCGCACATAAGCACGGAAAAGTTTTTACCTTACGATAACCAAAACATTGATAGGAAATCCAGTTATATTATAATAGGGTCTAGGGTTTTCAAATAAATATGAAATAGCCGAAATTGTTACATTCATTAAATTCCAGCATACATAGGTATACAATCAAGTCCGTTATCACTTATTGGAAATTGGATTCCATACAATGGCAGGGCTACCGGGGTACCACCCGTCACAGTACGTGGCCTAGATCACCGTACCGAGGATCACTCCCAATCCCCTGCAACACAAAGCCGGAACCATCCCTTACTGGATAATTCCGAATAAAAATCACCCCACGGTTGTGTACATCAACCGCACCACTAAGCCGAAATAGAAAGGGACATCTAAACAGGGATGACCTTACTCTCAGTGGGTGCTACCCACGAAGCCTTGCTGCACCTCCCCTGTTTTAGCCATTCCTGGTTGATGAGGCTTGAGGTCACGATTACCTTTAATCAGAACACATCACTTAGAATGCTCATCGTCCACCTGACGATGTGCTGAAAGCATTCAATCCATACAAGTTCGTTCCGGGTTCGAACGAAACCGAAGGCATTATCTCGTTACACTCATTTTGGAATCACCCTCAAAGTTAACGACAACACCCTTGCACTCTGAATCTTCACCTTCACTTGAGATTCACGACCTATCTTTAATTTGGATCGATGTGGTATTCGGATATCCAAATCTGGAAACCCGATCCCGGTCTCATCGAAATCCAAAACGTATCTTTTAAGGCCAAGTTGTTTTAAAGTTAAAACAATTCTATTCTATTATCTATATACACATAGATAGATAATTCACAGATTCACAATAGATAATCAACATTATCATTATAAGCAGATAATCCATATTATCATCATAAACAGATAATCCATACTATCATCAAAATAGATAATCCATATTATCATAAAATGCAACCAAAGCATCCATATCACATACATTTCTTATCTCATTTTTGAGATCTTAAACCATTCAAGGCAAATCAATATCATCCATACATAAGAAATGATTTATTCATTTTAATTAATCATCCTTGATAAATTAACATTTAATTACATTCAAGTAATTAGCATTAAATTAATTTTACAAATTAATTATTCTTAACCACTTATAGTAATTAACCTTTAATTACTTCATTAATTAACTAACTATAATTAATTACATTACTCCTTAATTAATTACATAAATTAATCACTTCATTTATTAATCATTCCTTAATTAATTAATTCTTAATTACATCATTAATTATATTAATTAATGATCCTTAATTACATTTTTATTATTATTTACTCTAACTAAATTAATTACATTAAGTAATTATCTTTAATTAAATCACATTTATTAATCACTCTTGATTAATCTCATTCAGTAATTAACTACCCTTAATTACTTCTTTAAATAAATTAATTACTCCTTAATTAATCTCTTAATTAATCCCTTGATTAATTCCATTAAGTAATTAACTACCCTTAATTACTCCATTAATTACATCAGTAATTATCTATTAATTACTTTCCTAAGTAATTATACTTCATTAAATTACATTAAGTAATTATCTTCACAAATTATTAAGTGATTATCTTAAATTAATTAACTTAACTAATCAAATTAAACTCACTTGATTACAATGAGTGATTTATTTCTTAATTACTTCCATTAAGTAATTACATTTAAACAATTTTCACAAATGATTATCTTTAAATTAATTAATCTAATTAATTATTAAAATTAATCACATTAATTAATTATCTATTAAACCCAAATTAATGATCTACATTAACTATTCTTTAATTATTATTTTTAAATAATTAAACTTTAATTAACAATTATTAATTACAAATAAATAAATTCTAATTACCAATAAATTAACCTCTAATTACTTAATTAATTAAGTACCTAACAATAACTTAATTAATCCTTAATTACTTGATTAATTTATTCCTAACCATTAATTAATAATCTTAACTTATCAAATTAACGATCCTTAATTTCAAATTAATTAACCTTTAATTAATTTAATTAAACCTTAATTAATCAATTTAAACCCTTAATTACTTGATTAATTAATCCAAATCACTAATTAATTAAATTATTTAAACCATTTTAATTACCTTAAAGATTTAATGATTTTAACTTTAAGATAAAAACATTTTCTTATCCATGGTTAAATTATTATTTACAAATACATTTGAAAACATCTATTTTCAAATTTACTTTTAAATTTCATTTTAAATTCGGGATTTAAAATGAATACCCATTTATCTTTAACAAAGTTTAAAACCAATTTTAAAAAAAACTTTTTAAATCCACATGTTAAAGAATACTTATCTTATAAAAGAATTTTAAAAGAGTTTAAATCAAATTCCTTTTTAAATTCAAACCTTTAAAATATAACTTAACATTTAAACTTATTAAACATTTAAATTTATAAGACTTTATTTAAATCCTTTCTTTACATTTTCAAACTCCATTTTAAATTCAAATTCTTTTAAATACACTTAATTTCTTAAACTCTTTTAAGTTATTAAAACAATTTGAATTTAAAAACTTAATTTATTCCCAAACTAAGATTCAGATTAAACTTGAATCTATTTTTAAACTTAGATTTAAACTTAATTTAATTCTTCTTTACATTTTAAAAACCCAGTTTTAGATTTTTAAAACAAAGCAGATTTAAACCTTAACCCATAAATTTTAACCCGAGCCTTACTTAAATTACTTCGAGCCAAAATCCAAAATACTTCGAGTCCACAACCTAAATTACTCGAGAAAACTCGAGACTACAACTCTACTCAAACCCAGACTTCATCAGAATCAACAGTGCACCGTGCACATGCACGGTGACTTCGACCACCTACTATCAACCACGACGACTTCTTCACATCGGCGATCACCTGAGAACCTTATTCCGACCACCAACAGCATCAATACGAACTCGAAATCGAATTCGAGCATTCAAAACTAAACCTGGAACAAAAGTCTCGAACCACCACAAAGCCTGGAAACTCCTCACCAACACATCTCCGACCACCAGAATGTAAGATCCTCCGGCCACGACTTCGACAACACTCCAGCTACCATTTCCCTAAGTATAGTGGCACTCGATCAATCCTAGGACTCGAGATGATCAAACTTCCAGCCATCGTCAAAACTAGGTCTACAAACAAAAACAAACAACCCCCACCACCACTGGTCTATGACCATCTTTCTGGAATTTTTCCTGGACTCACCATTCGCTCCTCTTCCTCCAAAAGAAACTTCAACCCTCCAGAACCCCGAGATCACAAGAACTTCCCAAAAGTCCAAAAACAGTGCAACCTAGAAATGCACTTACATTTCTAATCTAAAATTGTGGTTTCTTTTCTAAAAATCATAATTTAGTTTAGGGATTCAGTTTACATGCCTGAATCAATGAATTTAGAAGTTTGAATTTTTAACTTATATTAGACTTGCTCTGTGTAACGACCCAGAATTTTGAACCATTCGCATCCATTATAAGTGTATAGGTAGACACTCATGCCGGATTTGAATTGCTCAAAATACCGCGTTGTTAATTTAAATTTGGCAAAACTAAACATATACAGTAAATAAATAATCACAAAACACAGACACAGAGTAATAATTTGCAGCGGAAATAAAAGAGATAGTAGTTCATGAAGCTACTATATGAATATATAAAATACATCAGAGTTTACAACAGAAGAGTAATACGATACATCAGAGTTAAACCAGATACAACGGAAGGGTAACACGATACATCAGATACAAATCAAAATACATCACTGGAATCATCGAATATCTGAAAGCTGGATAGATAGCTGGATCTCCAAGCGAAGCTCCAACTCCAAAGGTGAGTCTCGAAAGCTGAACCACTCAGTCTGACCCGAGCATAAAGCAAAATACAAAACACTCGAGTCAGGATTAACATTCTTACATTAATAAATCCAACTCAAGTGAAATAACAATTGAAATACAAGTAACTCAAAGGATGTTTGGAATAACCATCCTTTAAGGATCCGTTAAACTATCTACTAGGTAGTAATATACGCTAAGTAGATAATGTCTATCAGTAATAATAAGATATCAAAATAGCGTTAAGTCATGGCCCATTCCACCCTTAACACATTTTTATTCCCAAAAGCATATACAAGACCGTAGTTTCCCCAAAACCGGAAGTCACCAGAGGGCAATCCATATACTAAAGGTACAAATCAAAATCGTAGTGGTCGCGTATAAATGGAATACAAGTATGACAAGGCACATGAGGCAATACCCAAGGTAGTGATACTACCGTTCGCCTGATCCGGACTGGTGAGAACGCAACGCCGCAGCGCCCGCAACACCGTGAAACAACACTCCCAAAATCAAGGGTGCACCAATCGACAACAAGTATAAGTAGTTCGAAGAAGTGTGTCCACTTGAGGTAGCTAATCCTCCATTGGCCCGGCACAGCTCCTGTTTTAGTCATTTCCAATTTGACACAAGTGTCAAGGCTATCCATTATCGTTCTCTTTCTTCAATCATCACGTACATCATTCCAACCACTTCATTCTGGATCATCACTCCGCGTATAGTTATTAAAGTGGTTTCGGTTTAGATAGAGAGTATATCCATTACCGATCCCGGTCTCTTTAATAACTTTCGTAATTATTACACCGATTGGTCGTTTATATATTTCAAAACCAAATCAAATTCAATTTCAATTAGAATTTGTAAACCAACATTTCATTTGTCTTTCAAAACCAATTTCCAATAATTTACGTTTCAAAACATTCAAATTACCATTTCAAGATCTTATAATTCAATTTCAATTTCCTTTAAAACAATTCAAATATTGATTCAAGTTCGTATATAAGATTCATTCCGAAATTATTAAAATTAATTTAATTTAACATTCAAATCAATTTAAACTCATTTATCGATTTCATTCAATATTCGTTAAGTTAATTTATCATTCAAAACAATTTCTATTAAATTTCCAAATCATTAAATCAATTTCTTAAGTTCGACTTCATTAAAACAAACTTACAATTTTGAATTAAATTCAATTCGTCAAATCAATTCTTTCAATTACAAGTCTTACATTAATTTCAATAAATCACATTTTCATTTCTTGTTAAAGAAATTCAATTTCACTTATTTACTTTCTTAAATAATTTTCCAAAACTTACTTAAACAAGAAAACTCAATTTCAATTATTTACAAAGTAAAATTCACTTATTCAAAAGTTCAATTTTTTTCTTATTAAAGAATTCAATTCAATTTAATCATTAAATAATTCAATCTTATTTAAGTATTAAATAATTCAAAACTTAATTATTAAATAATTTCAAAGTTTAATAATTTAAACTTAATTATAATTTCAAACTTAATTATTAAATCATTTCAAACTTAATTCAATCATTTCTCAAATTAAACAACATTCTTTCATCAATTACATTGTTAATATTTTGTTTCAGATTATTAAATATTAACATTTTCCATTCATTAAAATTCAAATTTCAACTTCATTTCAAAACCATATTATTTATTCAAATAAAATCTTCGTTTTATTTTTAATCAAATTATTGACCAATCGGGTTTTATTTAATTTCCTATCCTAGGTCAAGTTCAATTTGGGTATTTATCATTTCAACCCGATTCCAATTCAATTCAAAAATCAAAGCATATCAAAGGGAACTTGCAGTGTGATAATTGGGATGGTGTCAAAGTAAATAAACAAGCAATAACAACAAACAATAACAATCCAATAATCAATTCAAATAATCCCGAAATAACCGTATTAATTCACATTGTTATTTGTACGAATTAATATAATTATTTCTAGAATCTACACTATCATTTCATGTAGATTAAAGATTATTACATTACGGTTTTTCACTTGTCATTCAATTTCAATTTTTTTTTACACTACAAATTTTTTAATCCAATATACGTCGATGGTTCAAAGTGTAATGATCACTATTACATGTCAATTAATTTAACAAATAAAGGGGTCATATTATACAAATGTCATTTAATCAATTTTAACACATATATCAAATCTAACTATCCTACGTCAATTTCAATTTCAAATTATTTATCATTTTAACATTAACCATTTAACGTCCAATATAAACAACAACAATCAATCAATTATCAGCCAAACTGTATTATCATTACATAAATAATTAACAGATAATGTTGTCAGATATCACAGGTGAACTGATACAGGTAATAGCATATATAACAGTGTAATTAACTAACAGCAGCATATTTCAATTGTCGTTTCAATTGAAATCAAATTTAATAAATAAAAGAACGTTAATCGTGAGTGAGTGCTCACCTTTCGAGGCTAGAGAACTTGATACGAAGTGAGTTACGCATCCAGGCGTGAATTCGAAAGCAAAGTGAGATGGACACGAATTCGATGAACAAGCTGATGATAGGGATCGATGAACAATTAGAATTGGTTGATATAAATTGAACTAAGTATATATATATATTATTTTCATTCTCAAACAAATATTAAATCCCAATATATAAATATTCATTAGAAATAAATTCTCTCTCTCTCTCTCTCTATATATATATATAAATTCAATTTAGTATCAAGTTTTAAACATCCAAAATAACATCTATAATATACGTAACTAGACTCGAATAAACAAAACTAGTGTATAAACTTTCACACCCATTATATTCAAATCAATACATATTATAAAATCAAAATAAATCTAAAACACATACATAAAAATAAAAAAAAATCTATAAATCAATAATTAGATATAAGATGTGTATATATGTCAAAATAGATCGGTACAACTTTTTTTTTTTACATTCATAAACAGACCTTACTTTATACGTACACTATCCTAGTAACATTCCTTTTATAAAGTAATATAATATATCCTGTCTAAAAGGAGAGCCTAGCACACTATACTACATTATAAAAGAAATCTGAACTGCAAACATTTTATACTTGAACTAGTATTATTATTATAAGATATATATTTTTTTATATAAGATAAATCTATACATATATTAATACAGGACTCAAAACTATATCATTTTCTAATAATTCACAAAATAAGAATCATTACAGCTGTCTGATTTGTCACAAACAAAGAGAAATAAATTAAAATTATTACACATAAGTCAAGAAAAAAACAATCATAATGTCATATAAAAATTTAAAGATGATATATATAAATATTAGAAAAGCAAATCACTTATTCCTGAATTTGGGCGGACTGCAATTGCACCAGGTCTTGAATCATTAAAATGATAACTGACTTAGTTTATATGAAAAAAAGATTGGCAGGACATCTGAGAATTTTGGTGAACATTTAATGGAATACTCAATAAAACTAAACTCACCCATTTTCAATGAGAAAGGTTTTAATAGCTATAGGCAGAGAAGCTTGTCCTTTGGTGTGATTTCCAGTGCTGTCTGTTTAACCTGCAGGAACTCAAAAAAAAAGGGGAGAAGGCTTTGAGTAGCTGGGTGAGAAGGCACGTGGCAGTTGAGTTTTGGAGCAGAGGAGAGCGGGCACGAGTACGCGGAGAAAGGTGATCGGCCAGAGGTGGCTTCGGCTGACTGTGGTAGATGCGGGCTCAGTGAGGCGGAGCCGGAGGTGGGGAAGTTTAGGCTTGGGCTGCTGTTGCCGTGAAGAGGGAAAGGTGGTCGAGGATGTGGTCGGGCTTTGAACGGAAGTGGGTTGCGGCTACTATGCGATGGGTGGAGACATGAACAGGCTGAGCACGCGGATGAGGCTGGCTATCACAGTGGAAAGAGGGGAGATGGGTTCATGGCGGTTGTGTCGGAGGCCGGAGAGGCTGCAGCAGGTCTGAGATTGGCGAATCGATTGGAGGAAAGTGGAGTAGTCAGACGTGAAGACGAGGGTTTTAAAAAGGGAAGGCTGAAAAATTCTCACGCAAGCATATATGTGTAAATATACGTGTAGGCGAGGAGATCAGTTTTGAGGAGAAGAGAATGAACAGGGAAAAATGGGCAGGCCAACGTTTAAACTTTATATAACAATTATCTTTTGATTTCCAAGTGAACAGGCGAAAGATGAAAGGCCAAACAACATTAAAACCAAACAAGTGGAAAAGTGTAAAGGCCCGAATTAAATTCAGAATTATTAATGGTAAATTAATATTGACTGTTGGTTTCTAAAGTGGGTAACGAATCAATACAGAATTCAAAAAGTTTGAAAATGGATATCGATACGGTAATCGTTTTACTGATTTCATTGTGTTTTCGAATTCCGAAACATACGAATGAATATACCGTAGAGATCAGTGTGACGAGGCGATCAAAATGGCATACGGATATTAGTGGTACGATCATCCGATCAAAAGTCGATATTGGTACCAAAATGCTGCTAATTTGCCAGAATTAAGATAAACGGAGCGATAGAAATCCAAATTTAACGAAACGAAGAATGACGTTTCACTTAGAAAATGATTTAGAATTTCTCTATATAAAAATATTTAGGTTTCGAAAACATTTAATTTTCATCGCTTTTTAACTGATTAAATTGAAGTAATTTTACGTGCGAAATAAACTTTCGTATTTTCGGACGAAAATTTACCATTTGCTATGTTTAACTAAACGCATTCCAAATATCAAATTTAAATTTCAAAATTTTATCGTTTAAAATTTCATAAAATTTCAACTAATTACGTTATTAAAACAGTTGAAATTTACGGGTCGTTACACTCTCCCCCACTCAAAACTTTTTGTCCTCGAAAAGGAACGAGGTAGGAGAATAGGAATAACCAGAAAGAAACAGATTTGAAATACAAAATAACAATTAATTTAAACCATATAAATTCAAATTTAAATTAATAGATATTCAATAATTGATTTAATCCATTTGATTTCACTAAAATCAATCTCAACTATTTCTAAATTCATTATCATATTATCCCATTTCTTCAATTTACAATTTTTAAAACCATAAATTTGAATAGTCTTTTATTATAATCATATTTTTTCAGCAATTTTAAATTCTTCTTTATTTCAAATTACTGTTAAATTTATTCTACTTAGTATATCTAATCACATTTATTTAACCCATATAAATTTAAAACATAAAAGTTTCGATTTAAATTAATTTATATTTACTGATTTCTTTTATATTCAAGGTATTTTCATATGTTGATCAAATTTCAATTTATTAATTCTTTCAAAACAAAATTTATTTTTCAATTATCTTATTATTCTATTTATCTCTATTAACATTTTATATTTAAAATTTAAGTGTATAACATTTATTATAACAACTCAAATTTTTATTTATAAATTCAATCTATCTTATATATTATCCAATTACATAGTTAACTTTTGAATGATTTAGGTAAGTTGTATTATAATGCAGTTGAACAATATACAAATAAAATTTTAAATTCAATTATTCAAGTTTAAATTTTTATTCCAAATTTTGGTTTTATTTATAATTAACATCATCCTTTTACAAAACTTAAGAATTAGATTTCCGATTAACTTTAAACAATTTAGAGATATATATCATATATTTATATCAGTCAAATTAAATTTTAAAATAAGATACTTATATATATATATATATAAATCAAATTATACTGAAGAAATTCAAATCAAAATATATATTTTTTCAAAACAAAACCGTAGCAAAGCTACAGAATAGTATCTCCACTTCGAAACTCGAAAATGAATGTCGATGATGCGGCCGCCATCACCGAAATTATTTTCCAGCGACAAAGAGAAGAGCACTGATTTCAATATTTAAAATTCTTTGAAAACGATTTATATTCGAAAATATTTTAAATACTCTATACTTTAAAATTTTAAAACCAAAGTTCGAAATCACCGAAAACTAAATTCTCAAATTTCTGAATTAAATTCATTTCAAATTCCAAATCAATTTATAAACCGTATTTATAAATTTATTTATTTATTATGCAATAGTCAATGGTTTACAAAACAATAAATGAAAATCAAATGTTATTATTTCAGACAACAAATTCATTACAATTTAATTTCAGAAAACTTATATTTATATATAATATAATCATTCAAAACTATTATGTTTATCAAATTTGAAAACAACACTTTTAATATAAATTTAGAAATACATTTCTTTGCTCGACGATACAGGAATGAATATTCAAAATAAGGATAGGGTTTCAAATTTGATGGACTCAAATCAGAGAGAAATTTGTTTCGAAGATAAGTTTGGAACAGGAGATAAGATAATTATATTAACAGAATCGGGAGACGGATAAGCTTATGTAATTTACGGGCAACCTTAACCGGATCGACCATGACTTTAAAAATAAGATCGATGCTGAATTCCGAGGTAAATCAACATCCGATCTCGAGAAATAAAATTCAGGTATAGCAGGAGAAAGATAGCATCGTAAACCGAGGATACAGAAATCTCCGGTAGATCAATGCCTATTGTAAAGGGGTTTTGCTCCTTTACGAATCATTCTAAGATTGGCGAGACCGCCGATCTATTATAGATAACATTCAGAATGGAGTTATGGGTGCTCCAGAATTGAAGAAGACGGATAGTGGAGGACACGAATGAATTTCGGAACCGAGGAGAATGTTCCAAAATTTAAAGGAATTGAGTCAAAGGAAGAGATTGAAACTCGAATGAGAGTGATTCTGTAAATACATTTACCCTATATGTTAAGTTTTGCCTAGAGCTACCAAAGCTCTGATACCAACTGTAACGACCCATAATTTTGAACCATTCGCATCCATTATAAGTGTATAGGTAGACACTCATGCCGGATTTGAATTGCTCAAAATACTGCGTTGTTAATTTAAATTTGGCAAAACTGAACATATACAGTAAATAAATAATCACAAAACACAGACACAGAGTAATAATTTGCAGCGGAAATAAAAGAGATAGTAGTTCATGAAGCTACTATATGAATATATAAAATACATCAGAGTTTACAACAGAAGAGTAATACGATACATCAGAGTTACACCAGATACAACGGAAGGGTAACACGATACATCAGATACAAATCAGAATACATCACTGGAATCATCGAATATTTGAAAGCTGGATAGATAGCTGGATCTCCAAGCGAAGCTCCAACTCCAAAGGTGAGTCTCAAAAGCTGAACCACTCAGTCTGACCCGAGCGTAAAGCAAAATACAAAACACTCGAGTCAGGATTAACATTCTTATATTAAGAAATCCAACTCAAGTGAAATAGCAATTGAAATACAAGTAACTCAAAGGATGTTTGGAATAACCATCCTTTAAGGATCCGTTAAACTATCTACTAGGTAGTAATATACGCTAAGTAGACAATGTCTATCAGTAATAATAAGATATCAAAATAGCGTTAAGTCATGGCCCATTCCACCCTTAACACATTTTTATTCCCAAAAGCATATACAAGACCATAGTTTCCCCAAAATCGGAAGTCACCAGAGGGCAATCCATATACTAAAGGTACAAATCAAAATCGTAGTGGTCGCGTATAAATGGAATACAAGTATGACAAGGCACATGAGGCAATACCCAAGGTAGTGATACTACCGTTCGCCTGATCCGGACTGGTGAGAACGCAACGCCGCAGCGCCCGCAACACCGTGAAACAACACTCCCAAAATCAAGGGTGCACCAATCGACAACAAGTATAAGTAGTTCGAAGAAGTGTGTCCACTTGAGGTAGCTAATCCTCCATTGGCCCGGCACAGCTCCTGTTTTAGTCATTTCCAATTTGACACAAGTGTCAAGGCTATCCATTATCGTTCTCTTTCTTCAATCATCACGTACATCATTCCAACCACTTCATTCTGGATCATCACTCCGCGTATAGTTATTAAAGTGGTTTCGGTTTAGATAGAGAGTATATCCATTATCGATCCCGGTCTCTTTAATAACTTTCGTAATTATTACACCGATTGGTCGTTTATATATTTCAAAACCAAATCAAATTCAATTTCAATTAGAATTTGTAAACCAACATTTCATTTGTCTTTCAAAACCAATTTCCAATAATTTACGTTTCAAAACATTCAAATTACCATTTCAAGATCTTATAATTCAATTTCAATTTCCTTTAAAACAATTCAAATATTGATTCAAGTTCGTATATAAGATTCATTCCGAAATTATTAAAATTAATTTAATTTAACATTCAAATCAATTTAAACTCATTTATCGATTTCATTCAATATTCGTTAAGTTAATTTATCATTCAAAACAATTTCTATTAAATTTCCAAATCATTAAATCAATTTCTTAAGTTCAACTTCATTAAAACAAACTTACAATTTTGAATTAAATTCAATTCGTCAAATCAATTCTTTCAATTACAAATCTTACATTAATTTCAATAAATCACATTTTCATTTCTTGTTAAAGAAATTCAATTTCACTTATTTACTTTCTTAAATAATTTTCCAAAACTTACTTAAACAAGAAAACTCAATTTCAATTATTTACAAAGTAAAATTCACTTATTAAAAAGTTCAATTTTTTTCTTATTAAAGAATTCAATTCAATTTAATCATTAAATAATTCAATCTTATTTAAGTATTAAATAATTCAAAACTTAATTATTAAATAATTTCAAAGTTTAATAATTTCAACTTAATTATAATTTCAAACTTAATTATTAAATCATTTCAAACTTAATTCAATCATTTCTCAAATTAAACAACATTCTTTCATCAATTACATTGTTAATATTTTGTTTCAGATTATTAAATATTAACATTTTCCATTCATTAAAATTCAAATTTCAACTTCATTTCAAAACCATATTATTTATTCAAATAAAATCTTTGTTTTATTTTTAATCAAATTATTGACCAGTCGGGTTTTATTTAATTTCCTATCCTAGGTCAAGTTCAATTTGGGTATTTATCATTTCAACCCGATTCCAATTCAATTCAAAAATCAAAGCATATCAAAGGGAACTTGCAGTGTGATAACTGGGATGGTGTCAAAGTAAATAAACAAGCAATAACAACAAACAATAACAATCCAATAATCAATTCAAATAATCCCGAAATAACCGTATTAATTCGCATTGTTATTTGTACGAATTAATATAATTATTTCTAGAATCTACACTATCATTTCATGTAGATTAAAGATTATTACATTACGGTTTTTCACTTGTCATTCAATTTCAATTTTTTTTTACACTACAAAAATTTTAATCCAATATACGTCGATGTTCAAAGTGTAATGATCACTATTACATGTCAATTAATTTAACAAATAAAGGGGTCATATTATACAAATGTCATTTAATCAATTTTAACACATATATCAAATCTAACTATCCTACGTCAATTTCAATTTCAAATTATTTATCATTTTAACATTAACCATTTAACGTCCAATAAAAACAACAACAATCAATCAATTTTCAGCCAAACTGTATTATCATTGCATAAATAATTAACAGATAATGGTGTCAGATATCACAGGTGAACTGATACAGGTAATAGCATATATAACAGTGTAATTAACTAACAGCAGCATATTTCAATTGTCGTTTCAATTGAAATCAAATTTAATAAATAAAAGAACGTTAATCGTGAGTGAGTGCTCACCTTTCGAGGCTAGAGAACTTGATACGAAGTGAGTTATGCATCCAGGCGTGAATTCGAAAGCAAAGTGAGATGGTCACGAATTCGATGAACAAGCTGATAATAGGGATCGATGAACAATTAGAATTGGTTGATATAAATTGAACTAAGTATATATATATATATATATTATTTTCATTCTCAAACAAATATTAAATCCCAATACATAAATATTCATTAGAAATAAATTCTCTCTCTCTCTCTATATATATATATATATATATAAATTCAATTTAGTATCAAGTTTTAAACATCCAAAATAACATCTATAATATACGTAACTAGACTCGAATAAACAAAACTAGTGTATAAACTTTCACACCCATTATATTCAAATCAATACATATTATAAAATCAAAATAAATCTAAAACACATACATAAAAATAAAAAAAAAATCAATAAATCAATAATTAGATATAAGATGTGTATATATGTCAAAATAGATCGGTACAACTTTTTTTTTACATTCATAAACAGACCTTACTTTATACGTACACTATCCTAGTAACATTCCTTTTATAAAGTAATATAATATATCCTGTCTAAAAGGAGAGCCTAGCACACTATACTACATTATAAAAGAAATCTGAACTGCAAACATTTTATACTTGAACTGGTATTATTATTATAAGATATATATTTTTTTATATAAGATAAATCTATACATATATTAATACAGGACTCAAAACTATATCATTTTTCTGATAATTCACAAAATAAGAATCATTACAGCTGTCTGATTTGTCACAAACAAAGAGAAATAAATTAAAATTATTACACATAAGTCAAGAAAAAAACAATCATAATGTCATATAAAAATTTAAAGATGATATATATAAATATTAGAAAAGCAAATCACTTATTCCTGAATTTGGGCGGACTGCAATTGCACCAGGTCTTGAATCATTAAAACGATAACTGACTTAGTTTATATGAAAAAAAAAGATTGGCAGGACATCTGAGAATTTTGGTGAACATTTAATGGAATACTCAATAAAACTAAACTCACCCATTTTCAATGAGAAAGGTTTTAATAGCTATAGGCAGAGAAGCTTGTCCTTTGGTGTGATTTCCAGTGCTGTCTGTTTAACCTGCAGGAACTCAAAAAAAAAGGGGAGAAGGCTTTGAGTAGCTGGGTGAGAAGGCACGTGACAGTTGAGTTTTGGAGCAGAGGAGAGCGGGCACGAGTACGCGGAGAAAGGTGATCGGCCAGAGGTGGCTTCGGCTGACTGTGGTAGATGCGGGCTCAGTGAGGCGGAGCTGGAGGTGGGGAAGTTTCGGCTTGGGGTGCTGTTGCCGTGAAGAGGGAAAGGTGGTCGAGGATGTGGTCGGGCTTTGAACGGAAGTGGGTTGCGGCTACTATGCGATGGGTGGAGACATGAACAGGCTGAGCACGCTGATGAGGCTGGCTATCACAGTGGAAAGAGGGGAGATGGGTTCATGGCGGTTGTGTCGGAGGCCGGAGAGGCTGCAGCAGGTCTGAGAGTGGTGAATCGATTGGAGGAAAGTGGAGTAGTCAGACGTGAAGACGAGGGTTTTAAAAAGGGAAGGCTGAAAAATTGTCACGCAAGCATATATGTGTAAATATACGTGTAGGCGAGGAGATCAGTTTTGAGGAGAAGAGAATGAACAGGGAAAATAGGCAGGCCAACGTTTAAACTTTATATAACAATTATCTTTTGATTTCCAAGTGAACAGGCGAAAGATGAAAGACCAAACAACATTAAAACCAAACAAGTGGAAAAGTGTAAAGGCCCGAATTAAATTCAGAATTATTAATGGTAAATTAATATTGACTGTTGGTTTCTAAAGTGGGTAACGAATCAATACAGAATTCAAAAAGTTTGAAAACGGATATCGATACGGTAATCGTTTTACTGATTTCATTGTGTTTTCGAATTCCAAAACATACGAATGAATATACCGTAGAGATCAGTGTGACGAGGCGATCAAAATGGCATACGGATATTAGTGGTACGATCATCCGATCAAAAGTCGATATTGGTACCAAAATGCTGCTATTTTGCCAGAATTAAGATAAACGGAGCGATAGAAATCCAAATTTAACGAAACGAAGAATGACATTTCACTCAGAAGATGATTTAGAATTTCTCTATATAAAAATATTTAGGTTTCGGAAACATTTAATATTCATCGCTTTTTAACTGATTAAATTGAAGTAATTTTACGTGCGAAATAAACTTTCGTATTTTCGGACGAAAATTTACCAGTTGCTATGTTTAACTAAACGCATTCCAAATATCAAATTTAAATTTCAAAATTTTATCGTTTAAAATTTCATAAAATTTCAACTAATTACGTTATTAAAACAGTTGAAATTTATGGGTCGTTACACTCTGATGTTTTGATTTCCAGAGTCATTCATGTTTTATTTTAACTTAATTATAATTTTAAACATTAATTTATATTGAAACAAACAACTTTTGTTTGAATCTTAAATCCTAATAAAGATCAGATCAAGAGATAGTGATTTTTGAATCAAAAATTGGAGCCTGGAAACTAAAACAGGAAATCACAGATACAACAAGCACTCACCTATATACATTCATATAAAAAAAAATATACCAAACATATTTGCTTCAGATATTCATATGCAACCAGATTTCATCCCTAAATTTTAAAAGTATTGTTACTCACCTGGAAATAGTGATGAATCAGAGCATAAATCTGAAAAGCTTTTGCTTTTGAAAACTGGTTTTAAAACTTGCACTTGATTGCTTTTACTTCTTTGTTTTAAAACTGAGTTGCTTGTTGTTTAAATTTGCATGCAGGCTTGATTCCATATTGCATTTGAAAACTTTAAATTTGAATGCTTTGCTTTAAAATTCAGGTTGAAAGAAAATGAACTCCAGGCAGGCTTTTGAAGATGATGACAGAGCATCCCCTTTTTGTTTTAAAAAGCCTCTTGAAAACTTTAGAACTTGGAATGCTTCACAGATTTTCATTTGAAAATGCTTGTAGGCTTATAGTCAGATGGAAGAAAATGCAGGTATGAACAGATTTAAAAATGCAGGCTAGTGGTTTGATTCTCTGGTTTGAGGAGTGTTGATTTTAGATTGAAGAAATGTTTACATGCTTGGTTTTGAAAATGAATTACAGGTTTGAAGAAGAAGCTTTTTAGAGGATATTGATTACAGATTTGGTTTGAGAGTGGTTTACAGCCTGAAGTCTCTTAAGTTTTGGAAAAGAATAGAAAAAGAAATGAAGATGAGAAGTAGATGAATATATAGGTTAATTTGTGATTTAATAAAAATAAAAGAAAAATGAAAATTATAAAGGACACTTGTTTAAAGTCTTAACACTTGTCATATATCTTTGTTCATAAATTAACACATGTTATATTAAATTTTAATATGATAACACTTGTCCTTTTAATTAATTTTATTTATTGTAAATGTAAATAAAAGCCTTTTTCTTTATTTATTAAATACTTATATATATATATATAAATTACTTTAAAGAAAATAAAACCAAATATATATATAAATAAAAGCTTATACATATCTTTTAAATCCAAATATTTTTAAATATATCAATCCTTTGAATTTCAAACTTTAAATTCAAATTCAAATCAAATACTAAAGTTCAATTTAAAATCAAGTTATATATATATATATACACATATAGATTCAACAACACATTTTATTTGAAAATAACAATTCTATTTCTTTAAAATCTATTTATAAAAACAATACATTATTAATATTGTTTGAAAATAATACATTTATCAATTTTAAAATAATTTATAAAAGAGATTATAAATTTCTACTATTACTAAATGAATTAACATATCATATGTAAATTGTATTTTAAACTTATATATATATATATATACTCTTAAATCATATTTATTAAGCAATATTTAAAAAGAAAATAAACCTTATTATTAATCTTATTTAAAACCATATAGTTATTTGTTTAAATAGCTTTGAAAAGCTTAATATTAAATAAATCATAATTTCCAAACTATCAAAATATATATATTAGAAATTTAAAAACAAGATTTTATTTATTTATGAAATTTCAAACCAAAGCTTATCTATTACAATATATACACACATATATATACATTATAAATAGAAATCATTTTATTAGTTTTTAAAAGATAAAATTCACTAATTAAATATTTATTTAATTAGATTATTAAACCAATTCAAATTTTATTATCAAAAATTATCAAATCAATTTAATTTTTAATACGGATTATTAAATTGATATTGCCCAAAATCCCAGGATATCACATTCCTCCCCCCTTAAAATAATTTCGTCCCCGAAATTTAAAACAAAGGTAATTTAATAATGTCATTAAAGATTTTAATTTTAAAACACAATCATATATTATCAACCATATGCTAACAACCATAGCAACCAATCATCCAAACAAACAATTCTAACTATCCAGACAAAATTTTGGATAGAACTTCCTAGAGTTTCCCAGGTATAAATACCAGGATACTCGCTCTACAGAATCCAATCAATCAATACTACTAAGCTATAGAGCTCCTACTCATCTAGATCTACAGAACTAAATAAGATATCAGACTACAGACGAGTCTGACTCAATAACCAAATCCTCCAGAACTGCTGGTTCCAAAATCAGAGATAGATCATATACGTACTCCCTCAGAGATACGTAAAACACATCGAATTCCAGTCATCCAAACTGGCCATTCAACCTTGTAGACCAAACGCTTATCCAAATCAGAACACAGAAGAGATTCGAAACACAACTCTACTATCATCAGAAGACTGAACTAACTTCTCCTATCCAGCGATGCACTTCCCTGAAGACATCCAGAAAAACTTTGATAACCCAAGAGAACACTCAGAAATCGCAAGTCACTTTTGCGATCAACCCAACCTATTTCCAAAGAAAACTGTTCTCCCTTTACCAATCAGAACAGCTTATACTTAACTATCCAATCCATCAAAGAAATGGATCCACTCTGCTGCTTCTGAACTTACCTAGAACACTGCTAATGTAACGACCCGTATTTTTACGGATCGACATGTTCGTCAAAATCTGGAATTTTAGCACTTTCATGTCATTTCAGATTTTTAGGCAAATTTGTCTAAGTCCTAGGTCAATGTAACGACCCGTATTTTTACGGATCGACATGTTCGTCAAAATCTGGAATTTTAGCACTTTCATGTCATTTCAGATTTTTAGGCAAATTTGTCTAAGTCCTAGGTCGTAGACGACCTAAGAGCTAAGTCGTGGCTGACCTATAGGATGGTAGCGAGTTAAGAGATGAGTCTGGTTCGAGTTGCCGACTTAAGTAATTAACCGAGTTAAGGAAGTGTGGTTGACCGACTTAAGGTAGTGACCGACCTAAGTGATGAGTCGTGACCGACTTAAGAAGTTTAGGCGACCTAAGGAAGAGTAGTAGGCGACCTAAGTATTCTGGGGTAGAGTTAGGTCGGCAACGACCTAAGAGAATGTTGTGAGCGACCTAAGAATTTCGGTGAGCTAAGTGTTAGGTCGGCAGGGCGAGTTAGCGACCTAATGGTTACCGGGTTAGCATGGTTAGGTCGGCAACGACCTAGGGGAGCTGGGGTAGCAAGTTACCGACTTAGTAAAGTGAGCGACCTATGGGATTGACCGACCTAAGAAATAAGCTGGTTAACGACTTAGTAGTTAAGTCGTTGGACGACCTAAGGGGTTAAGTATTAAGTGTTAGGTCGTAACACTGTTAGGTCGCGTGGGTTGTTAAGTTGTTAGGTCGCAAGGTTTTATAAGTCGTAGGTCGTAGAGAGGCAGTCTGTGTTAGGTCGCTGGGTTTCGTCTAAGTGTTAAGTCGTGCATAGTTAAGTCGCGCAGTGTTAAGTCGAATGGTGCTAAGTTGTTAAGTCGTCCAGGCGACTTAGGAGTGAAGCGCGCATAAGTTAGGTCGCGCGCATGTTAAGTCGTAGGCTTGGTCTGTTAGGTCGGAGTTGTTGGCTAAGGGTTAGGTCGGAGGCTCTGTTAAGTCGTGGGGGTTTTTAGGTCGTAGGTCGGCATAGTGTTAAGTCGGCAGCGACTTAAGGAGATAGCCGAGTTACGACTTAAGGGCAGTTTTCAGCTATAAATAGGAGGGGTTGTTCTCACTTTTTGGGATCCGGATTTTTGAAGCGACGAAGTGCTGCCATTTTGAGAGCTCGACTTCTACACTTCTTCACTTCTTTTCTCCACTCTAATCTAGTGCTTCCATCCATCCAAATCGAAGATCAAGATTGAGGATTCAAGAGCTTAGATTGAAGATCTTCATCTTTTCAAGAGAGATTTCTTCATTTGAAGCGGATTTGTGATAGATCAAGCTTCATCCTTTGCTGTCCAGATCTGAAGTTGTTATCTTTTGGATTGTTTAGGTGATTTGGTGAGTGGTGATTATCTCTCACACGGATCCAAAGGAGTAGATCGGATTGTTGGCTCGATTTGGTGTTAAATTAGTGATTTCCATGCATTTTCTTCATCCTATGTGTAGATCCATGTAGATCCATTGTTCATGATGATGTTGCATCCATTTTATCATATGTTAACCTATGCAAGTTCATTCATCAAGTTTGTAGAGATATAATCCATGTTTTCATGCTTATTGGACTTTCAACTCTTTAATTACGAAAATGCCATTATTGTTATAATTGTCTACTTAGATCATTTTTGAATGCTTAATTGCTTGGATTGATGTTTGATTTGATTGATTATTATGAACTAGATGATTGATGATTAGATTTAGACCAAAGGTGATTCAAAAGCTAAGGGAAAGGCTCTTGGATTGGGAAAGCTGCTCGTGGCATATGTAGCGGGATGATGAAGCTCTTATGCATAGATTTGATGATGTGATGTTGAGATGAGGCTTCGCGAGGATGTTATGAAGCGAGGCAATCATGTGATGAAGACTTGGTCTAATCCAGACGGGATCATTCCAAGCATGTTGATAACTCGGTGATATGATTCGAGTTGAGGATAATGGATGCTCGAGAGGCGCTTGAGCTAGTATGGAAATAGTCGTCGAGGAGGATGACTAGGAGGTTGAGATCTCATCGTTGTTGAAGGTTCTAGCATGCTCTAAGCAAGAGTACATGGGGACGCCCAAAAGACTAAGTCGATAGTCAAGTACTCTGGGCAGATTCGATAATCCTAGGCACGGGTCACGATGACGTGCGGGAGTTATGTCTAGAACCGGGGTTTCCATTAGCCCTTGACGGACGGCTGAAAGAAGGTGCCGGTCATTCAATTAACGGTGGTATCGCAGCAATGATAATAGTGATAGCCAGAGTCATGGATGTTTGGTTGTATCGTCATTCGGTTTTTAAGAGCGGTATTTCCTGGGTGCTTATCTGACCTTGGTTTAAGACCTTGGGATTTGTACCTAGAAAACATCGCTCTTGACTCGAGTGACAATTGCTTTACTTTAAATTGTATTCTCTGCTATGTTCGCTTCTGCTTAGTGTGTGTCTGGGGGCTATCACTGTAGAATGAGGTTGGAGTGGGAGGGTTGTATTCCTATTCCTTTTCCTTTATGCTCTTTTGGTATGTCGTTAGTTAATTTACTGCTCACTAAGACTGTTGTCTGACTCAAGGCTTTATGTTTTAATTCTTATTGCCTTGGGCTGTTCGTCCATTTTTGGGACGGGCAGACTAGGTAGCAGGTGACAGGTGCTGTTCTCTTCTCACGATGCTGGTATCGAAGACGAGCTGGAGGGTTGCATATTATCTTCTTATTATATGTACTGGATATTCCGCTGTTTTGTATTCTCTGAGAGATTTGTAGTGAGGCTGGATGTATTGACTATGTGGATGCTTGTATTCAACTATTATGGAGTTTTATATGATGTCACTTTGTTCTGTAAAGCTTCACTATACTTATGTTCTATTGTATTTTGTCCATGCGCTGTGAGTAATACGATAGATTTTGTTGTTTAAAATCTTACCTTGACAATCGTCCATGGTCGCCTGGCATACTTTACAGCGCTCTATCTCTAGATTTGGTGCAGGGGTCATGGGCGGTCGTCACATTTGGTATCAGAGCATTGGTTAATCGATTTTACCCAACGCTCGCTGAAGTAACTACGTATGAGAGACGTAATTGTATTTTGATGGATGATTACTATATATAATATAGTAGCTTAGTAGGTTTGAGTCCTTTATGCAGTTGTTTCTCTAGATGTTCTAATCATTCCTTTTTATAGATATTGAGAATGAGTCGAAGAGGGAGACCAGCTGCTGAGGAAGGCCGTGCTACTGAAGGGGCTGTTGATTATGTTGCTATGTTCGAAACCATGATGACTTCGATCATGAGAAGAATGTCAGCCCCGGGGCCATCAGTAGATGTTGGAGATCAAGTTCAGGCTCCAAGGCTGATGGATCATTTGGACAATTCATTTAAGAAGCTGGTGGAGGAAGCTCTCAGATACGAGAATCTGTTTCCTAAGGAAGGATCTGTTGTTGCTGCGACCAGGGAAGAGTCTAAACCCCAGCAGAGTGGAAACAAGAAAAGGAAGCAGCAGCAGCAAAAGGGGAAGAGTGGCCAGAGGAAGCAGAAAGTTGAAGTGATTTGCTACAATTGTCAGCAGAAGGGCCATGTCGCCAGGGATTGTAAGAATCCGAAGGAACCGATAAAGTGTCACAACTGTGACAAGCCAGGGCACATCAGGAAGAATTGTCCAGAACCGAGGAGGGACAAGCAGATTGTGCAAGCTTATGCTTTAGGAGTTGTTCCGTCGTCTTCGAAAGCTCCTACTGCTGAAGAGAAGGGAAAGAGTGTGGTTGTTCAAGGTACTCTTTTCCTATGTGGTGTTCCAGTTAGGGTTCTGTTTGATACTGGAGCGTCTCATTCATTTGTTTGTAATGAACTAGTAGGCCGGTTAGATTTGAAGCCGGATATTGTTGATAGGCCATTGGTTGTGACTAATCCAGTTGGGGGTTCGTCTTGTTTGTGTATGTTATGCCGTGGTCTAGTTGTGTCGAGTCATGGTTGCTCTTTTGTTGTGATTGTTTTGTTCTGAACTTTGCGGGGTTCGGAATTATTTTGGGTATGGACTGGCTTAGGAAGTATGCGGCTAAGGTTGATTGTGAGAGGCTGGAGATGACAGTCGAGAATGTGGAAGGGCGAAAGATTGTGATACGATGTAAGCATGAGGAAGGCGTCTTCATGAGCTTCATGTATTCGCTAGTTGTTCCACGGGATGGACTGTCTTTAGTACCGATCGCAAATAGATTCGAGGATGTCTTTGACGAAGTCAAAGGATTGCCGCCGCATAGAGAGATCGAGTTTCATATAGATCTAGTTGAAGGAGCCAGGCCTGTTGTGATGCCTCTTAGGCGGATGGCGCCTAGGGAACAGCAGGAGTTGAGGGTGCAAGTTGATGATCTTTTGCAGAAAGGATTCATTCGGCGTAGTGCGTCCGAGTGGGGTGCACCAGTTGTGTTTGCAACCAAGGCAGATGGATCGTTGAGATTGTGTGTGGATTATCGTGAGCTGAATAAGGTGACTAAGAAGAACAAGTATCCATTGCCGAGAATAGATGACTTGTTTGATCAGCTTCACGAGGCTAAGGTGTTTTCTCAAATGGATTTGGCAACGGGATTTCACCAGTTAAGAGTAGCTAAGGATAGTGTGCCGAAGACTGCTTTTAGGACACCATCCGGTTTCTTTGAGTGGCTGGTAATGCCGTTTGGATTGACTAACGCGCCAGCATATTTTGTGGATCTTATGAATAGAGTGTTCAGAGATCAGTTGAACAAGTTCGTACTTGTGTTCGTGGATGATATTCTGATTTATTCCAGAACTGAAGAAGAGCACAAGACGCACTTGCGTATTGTTTTGGAAATCTTACGGAAACATTAGCTGAAGGCTAAGTTTTCGAAGTGTCACTTCTGGAAGAGTGAAGTGAGGTTCTTAGGCCATGTGATTTCTGGAAATGGAATAGCGGTTGATCCCGCTAAGGTGGCAGCAGTCCAGGATTGGGTTAGACCTAAGAATGCATCTGATGTGAGAAGTTTTCTTGGATTAGCAGGATATTATCGACGGTTTATCAAAGACTTCTCCAAGATAGCTGCACCATTAACAGGATTGACGAAGAAGAACCAAGTGTTCAGTTGGGATGCTAAGTGTGAGCAAGCTTTCGAAATCCTGAAAGAGCGATTGACGAGTGCTCCTGTTTTGACTATTCCAAGTGGGAATGATGAGATGGTGGTTTACACCGACGCATGTGGTACTGGACTTGGAGCAGTGCTGATGCAGAAGGATAAAGTTGTTGCGTATGCCAGTCGACAACTAAAGCCGCATGAAAGGAATTACCCTACTCATGATTTGGAGTTAGCGGCGATTGTATGTGCTCTGAAGATGTGGAGGCATTATCTACTGGGAGTCCGATTCGAGTTGTTTACGGATCATAAGTCGTTGAAGTATCTTTTCTCCCAAAAGGATTTGAATCTTCGGCAGCAACGTTGGCTAGAGTTTTTAGCATCATATGATTTTGGTATAGCTTATACTCCGGGAAAAGGTAACGCAGTGGCAGATGCGTTAAGTCGAAGACATGCAGGATTGGGAGCCATGTTTTCAGAATGGAAGAGTCTCGAGTATTTAGCTGGATTTGACTTCATGCCTAGATGCGAATTGGAACCTGAGATGTTGGCAAACTTATCAATAAGACCCACTCTTGTGGAAAGGATTGGTGAGAGCCAAAAGCGAGATGATAAGCTTGTCAAGATTATCCGTGAATTGGAATCTGGATTGGATCCAGAAAAGGATAAAGGATTCGAGGTCGACAGAGAAGGTTGGCTTCGAAAGCTAGGACGACTAGTTGTTCCCGATATAGATGAATTGAGGAGTGAAGTTCTGAAGGAAAGTCATCACTCGAAGCTGACAATTCATCCGGGTGGAAACAAGATGTATCGGAATATGAAGAGAACCTACTACTGGGAAGGTATGAAGAAGGATGTTGGAAATTTTATTTCCAAGTGTATGAACTGCCAGTTGGTTAAAGCCGAACAGAAGAAGCCAAGTGGATTGCTTCAGCCATTAGAAGTTCCTACATGGAAGTGGGAACAAGTTTCGATGGATTTTATTGATGGATTGCCTAGAACCAATACGGGAAATGAAGGGATTTGGGTCATTGTGGATCGTCTGACTAAGAGTGCACGATTCATTCCTGTTCGATCGACTAGGACTGCATCAAAGTTGGCTGAGTTGTATGTTAAGTGGATAGTTCGATTCCATGGTATTCCGAAGGGTATAGTGAGCGATCGAGACCCATTGTTCACTAGTGGATTTTGGAAGAGCTTCCAGGAAGTCTTGGGAACCGAGTTGTGTTTGAGTACAGCTTATCATCCCCAAACAGATGGTCAGACCGAGAGAGTCAACCGAGTTTTGGAAGATCTTCTTAGAGCTTGTGTTTTGGATTTCGGAGGATCATGGGAAGATCACCTTCATTTGGTGGAGTTTGCGTACAACAACAGTTACCAGTCAAGCATTGGTATGGCACCGTATGAGGCGTTGTATGGAAGACCGTGTAACTCTCCGACATGTTGGTTGGAAACTGGAGAAAAGCTGATGCTTGGGCCAGAGATGATTCGTCAGACTTCGGATTGCATAGAGATCATTCGGCAACGAATGAAAGCAGCCCAAGATCGTCAAAAGAGTTATGCTGATAAGCGTCGAAAGGATTTGGAATTCGACGTAGGAGATATGGTTTTTGTGAAGATTTCTCCACTAAAGAATGTTATTCGATTCGGGAAGAAAGGAAAATTGACTCCGAGATTTGTTGGACCATCCCCGATCATCGAACGAATTGGAAAGCTCGCCTACAGATTGGAGTTACCAGAGAAGATGTCGAGTGTGCACAATGTTTTTCATGTATCATATCTACGGAAGTATGTGCACGACTCGAGTACGGTGGTTTCTGCTGATAGCTGTGAAGACTTAGAAGTTGATCCAGTCGATAGAAGACCTCGTAAGCCGCTTCGTGTTGTTGAAACCGACACGAAACAGCTTAGGAGAAAGGTAGTTAAGTTGCTCAAGATACAATGGAGTGAAGATGATAACGACTGTACGTGGGAGGTGGAAGAGAGGATGAAGGCAGCTCATCCTGAACTCTTCAAGGTATAGCCCTAAGGTGTCGTCTCATCTCGCGAAATTGTAACTTGTTCTAAGTCTTAGAATTCTGTACGCTAAGCTAGAATTGGATGTATGGTTTGTTGATTGCTATGGATGGTAGGCGTACAGAATAGTCTTTGATTGCTTTGGTTGTTTGGAATTTCGGGGGCGAAATTCCTAAGGGGGAGAGAATGTAACGACCCGTATTTTTACGGATCGACATGTTCGTCAAAATCTGGAATTTTAGCACTTTCATGTCATTTCAGATTTTTAGGCAAATTTGTCTAAGTCCTAGGTCAATGTAACGACCCGTATTTTTACGGATCGACATGTTCGTCAAAATCTGGAATTTTAGCACTTTCATGTCATTTCAGATTTTTAGGCAAATTTGTCTAAGTCCTAGGTCGTAGACGACCTAAGAGCTAAGTCGTGGCTGACCTATAGGATGGTAGCGAGTTAAGAGATGAGTCTGGGTCGAGTTGCCGACTTAAGTAATTAACCGAGTTAAGGAAGTGTGGTTGACCGACTTAAGGTAGTGACCGACCTAAGTGATGAGTCGTGACCGACTTAAGAAGTTTAGGCGACCTAAGGAAGAGTAGTAGGCGACCTAAGTATTCTGGGGTAGAGTTAGGTCGGCAACGACCTAAGAGAATGTTGTGAGCGACCTAAGAATTTCGGTGAGCTAAGTGTTAGGTCGGCAGGGCGAGTTAGCGACCTAATGGTTACCGGGTTAGCATGGTTAGGTCGGCAACGACCTAGGGGAGCTGGGGTAGCAAGTTACCGACTTAGTAAAGTGAGCGACCTATGGGATTGACCGACCTAAGAAATAAGCTGGTTAACGACTTAGTAGTTAAGTCGTTGGACGACCTAAGGGGTTAAGTATTAAGTGTTAGGTCGTAACACTGTTAGGTCGCGTGGGTTGTTAAGTTGTTAGGTCGCAAGGTTTTATAAGTCGTAGGTCGTAGAGAGGCAGTCTGTGTTAGGTCGCTGGGTTTCGTCTAAGTGTTAAGTCGTGCATAGTTAAGTCGCGCAGTGTTAAGTCGAATGGTGCTAAGTTGTTAAGTCGTCCAGGCGACTTAGGAGTGAAGCGCGCATAAGTTAGGTCGCGCGCATGTTAAGTCGTAGGCTTGGTCTGTTAGGTCGGAGTTGTTGGCTAAGGGTTAGGTCGGAGGCTCTGTTAAGTCGTGGGGGTTTTTAGGTCGTAGGTCGGCATAGTGTTAAGTCGGCAGCGACTTAAGGAGATAGCCGAGTTACGACTTAAGGGCAGTTTTCAGCTATAAATAGGAGGGGTTGTTCTCACTTTTTGGGATCCGGATTTTTGAAGCGACGAAGTGCTGCCATTTTGAGAGCTCGACTTCTACACTTCTTCACTTCTTTTCTCCACTCTAATTTAGTGCTTCCATCCATCCAAATCGAAGATCAAGATTGAGGATTCAAGAGCTTAGATTGAAGATCTTCATCTTTTCAAGAGAGATTTCTTCATTTGAAGCGGATTTGTGATAGATCAAGCTTCATCCTTTGCTGTCCAGATCTGAAGTTGTTATCTTTTGGATTGTTTAGGTGATTTGGTGAGTGGTGATTATCTCTCACACGGATCCAAAGGAGTAGATCGGATTGTTGGCTCGATTTGGTGTTAAATTAGTGATTTCCATGCATTTTCTTCATCCTATGTGTAGATCCATGTAGATCCATTGTTCATGATGATGTTGCATCCATTTTATCATATGTTAACCTATGCAAGTTCATTCATCAAGTTTGTAGAGATATAATCCATGTTTTCATGCTTATTGGACTTTCAACTCTTTAATTACGAAAATGCCATTATTGTTATAATTGTCTACTTAGATCATTTTTGAATGCTTAATTGCTTGGATTGATGTTTGATTTGATTGATTATTATGAACTAGATGATTGATGATTAGATTTAGACCAAAGGTGATTCAAAAGCTAAGGGAAAGGCTCTTGGATTGGGAAAGCTGCTCGTGGCATATGTAGCGGGATGATGAAGCTCTTATGCATAGATTTGATGATGTGATGTTGAGATGAGGCTTCGCGAGGATGTTATGAAGCGAGGCAATCATGTGATGAAGACTTGGTCTAATCCAGACGGGATCATTCCAAGCATGTTGATAACTCGGTGATATGATTCGAGTTGAGGATAATGGATGCTCGAGAGGCGCTTGAGCTAGTATGGAAATAGTCGTCGAGGAGGATGACTAGGAGGTTGAGATCTCATCGTTGTTGAAGGTTCTAGCATGCTCTAAGCAAGAGTACATGGGGACGCCCAAAAGACTAAGTCGATAGTCAAGTACTCTGGGCAGATTCGATAATCCTAGGCACGGGTCACGATGACGTGCGGGAGTTATGTCTAGAACCGGGGTTTCCATTAGCCCTTGACGGACGGCTGAAAGAAGGTGCCGGTCATTCAATTAACGGTGGTATCGCAGCAATGATAACAGTGATAGCCAGAGTCATGGATGTTTGGTTGTATCGTCATTCGGTTTTTAAGAGCGGTATTTCCTGGGTGCTTATCTGACCTTGGTTTAAGACCTTGGGATTTGTACCTAGAAAACATCGCTCTTGACTCGAGTGACAATTGCTTTACTTTAAATTGTATTCTCTGCTATGTTCGCTTCTGCTTAGTGTGTGTCTGGGGGCTATCACTGTAGAATGAGGTTGGAGTGGGAGGGTTGTATTCCTATTCCTTTTCCTTTATGCTCTTTTGGTATGTCGTTAGTTAATTTACTGCTCACTAAGACTGTTGTCTGACTCAAGGCTTTATGTTTTAATTCTTATTGCCTTGGGCTGTTCGTCCATTTTTGGGACGGGCAGACTAGGTAGCAGGTGACAGGTGCTGTTCTCTTCTCACGATGCTGGTATCGAAGACGAGCTGGAGGGTTGCATATTATCTTCTTATTATATGTACTGGATATTCCGCTGTTTTGTATTCTCTGAGAGATTTGTAGTGAGGCTGGATGTATTGACTATGTGGATGCTTGTATTCAACTATTATGGAGTTTTATATGATGTCACTTTGTTCTGTAAAGCTTCACTATACTTATGTTCTATTGTATTTTGTCCATGCGCTGTGAGTAATACGATAGATTTTGTTGTTTAAAATCTTACCTTGACAATCGTCCATGGTCGCCTGGCATACTTTACAGCGCTCTATCTCTAGATTTGGTGCAGGGGTCATGGGCGGTCGTCACAGCTAAGCCAGAAGACCTTCCTGCCAACGCACAGAATACTCCGAGCTGCACTGCTGCCACCAAAGCCAAAGACTTCCAAACCCAAAGCTCTTCGAGAAACTCGAACCTCAAACCAAACAGAAACACCATGCTGAACTCAGCCACAACACCGAAGCAGATACACTTCCTTAAACTTGTTCCAAAGAAAACATCTTCGGAAATAATCCATAGTCACTGTATCTCAACACACAGCTACTTCTTCCAGAGGTTGCCAAGATATCATCACTCGCTTCTGCTCATCCAACAGATCCAAACTATAACTCAGCCAAACTTACATTTCAAAGTGGACTCCGAACCTTAATAGTTTCCTTTGGAGATCGATGAAATTCTTCACCCCAGCAAAGCTCACTCGAGACGGTATTAGGTCTACAGTCTCGACAGATACTCTTCCAACCTTAACACTTGGACTCCAACCAATTGTAGTAGTTGTAACGACCCGTATTTTTACGAATCAAAACATCGTAAAACAGTTGTCGTTTGGTCGCAATGTGGATGAGTCGCCCAAAGTCTAAGTCGTGGACGGGATAAGGCTTTAGTCGTTAGGGTTGATAAGTCGACCAGAGCTTAGGTCGTATGATAGCTTAGGTCGTGAAGAGGGCTAGGTCGTGAGCGACTTAAGGATTTAGACGACTTAAGAGATTGGGACGACTTAAGGTAGTGAACGACCTAAGAGATAGCAGCCTACAAGAATTAGCGACTTAAGTCCGTAGTGGACGACTTAGGTGTTTGCGAGTTAACGACTTATAAAAGTTGGCGACTTATTGCAGTTAGGTCGCGTAGTGGTTTAGGTCGTTCGGGCGACTTAAGGCTAATAGGATAAGTCGTTAAGGCTTAGGTCGTGAGACCCTGTGGGATAGGACGTAGACAACTTAGGAGTGTGTTAGGGATAGGTTAGGTCGTTTGACCGACCTAAGTATTTGACCGACCTATAGGATAGGCGACTTAAGGTTTTGAACGACCTAAGGGATAGGTCAGCAGCGACCTAAGGAGAACCAGTAGTTAGCGGGTTAGTGATGTTAGGTCGTATCCTAGCTAAGGTGATAAGTCGTAAGCTTCCGTGTTAATTTAGGTCGTAGGCGACCTAAGATAGTTAGGTCGTAGCCTATCTGCTAAGTCGTAGGTCGCGTGAGTTGTTAGGTCGCGCATACGATAGGTCGTTGGGTTTTGGCTTAGTGTTAGGTCGCGTGAAGGCTTAAGGTGTTAGGTCGCTGGGTGTTAAGTCGTGAGCGACCTAGGAGTTGTTGAGTCGAATGTGTGTTAAGTCGTAAAAACGTTAGGTCGTATGAATGCACTGGACTGATGAGTGTTAGGTCGTAAGTCGTAGTGGCTTGGGGTTGTTGAGTCGGAGGTTGTTAGGTCGAAGACTTTAGGTCGGTGGGGTTTTAGGTCGTAGACTCGTAAGTCGTGGACGACCTAACTCCGAGGGGACGACTTAAGGAGATTTCAGCTATAAATACTCGTCCATTTCCTCACTTTTTGGGATCCGAATTTCAAAGCGACGAAGTGCTGCCATTTTGAGAGCTCGACTTCTACACTTCTTCACTTCTTTTGTCCACTTTAATCTTGTGCTTCCTTCCATCCAAATCGAAGATCAAGTTGAAGATTCAAGAGCTTATCTTCATCCATCGAAGATAGATTTCATCGTTTGAAGCGGATTGGTGATAGATCGAGATTGATCCTTCGCTGTCCAGATCTGAAGCGTATTGATTTGGGGTTGTTTAGGTGATTTGGTGAGTGGTGATTATCTCTCACACGGATCCAAAGGAGTATATCGGATCGTTGGCTTGATTTGGTGTTAAAGTAGAGATTTCCATGCATTTTCCTAATCATATGTGTGTAGATCCATATAGATCCATTGTCCATGATGATTTGATATCCATTTTACTACATGTTAACCTATGCAAGTTCATTCATCAAGATTATAGAGACATTGCTCATGTTTTCATGCTTTTTGGACTTTTGACTCTTTAATTACGAAATTGCCATTATTGTTATAATTGTCTATTTAGATCATATTTGAATGCTTGTTTACTTGGATTAATGTTTGATTTGATTGATTGCAATGAATTAGATGATTGATGATTTGATTTAGACCGAAGATGATTCAAAGCTAAGGGAAAGGCTCTTGAATTGGAGAAGCTGCTCGTGGCATATGTAGCGGATGATGAAGCTCTTATGCATAGATTTGATGATGATGATGTTGAGATGAAGCTTTGCGAGGATGTGATGAAGCGAGACATGATATGAGATAGTCTTGGTCTAATCCAGACGGGATCATTCCAAGCATGTTGATAACTCGGTGATATGGTTCGAGTTGAGGATAATGGTTGGCTCGAGAGGTGCTTGAGATAGTATGAAAATAGTCATCGAGGAGGATGACTAGAAGGCTGAGATCTTATCGTTGTTGAAGGTTCTAGCATGCTCAAAGCAAGAGTACGTTGGGCAGATTCGATAGTCCCTGAAGGCTAATGATTGATAGTCAAGTACTCTGGGCAGATTCGATAGTCCTAGGCACGGGTCACGATGACGTGCAGAGTTATGTCTAGAACCGGGGTTTCCATTAGCCCTTGACGGACGGCTGAAAGAATGTGCCGGTCATTCAATTAACGGTGATATCGAAGCAATGATAAAAGTGATAGCCAGAGTCATGGATGTTTGGTTGTATCGTCATTCGGTCTCAAGAGCGGTATTTTCGGGGTGCTTATCTGATCTTGGTTTAGGCCTTGGGTGTTTGTACTTGGAAAACATCGCCCTTGACTCGAGTGATAATTGCTTTACTTTACATTGTATGCTCTGCTATGTTTGCTTCTACTTGGTGTGTGTCTGGGGGCTATCACTGTAGAAAGAGGTTGGAGTGGGAGGGTTGTATTCCTATTCCTTTTATTTATGCTCTTTTGGTATGTTGTTAGTTAATTTACCGCTCACTAAGACTATGTCTGACTCAAGGCTCTATGTTTTAACTCTTATTGCCTTGGGTTGTTCGTCCATTTTGGGACGGGCAGACTAGGTAGCAGGTGACAGGTGCTGTTCTTGCTTTCCACGATGCTGATGACGAAGACGAGCTGGAGTATTGCATATTACTTCTTACTATATGTACTGGATGTTCCGCTGCTTTGTATTCTCTAAGTGATATGTAGTGAGGCTTGTTGTATTGACTATTCTGATGACTGTATTCAACTATTATGAAGTTTTATTGATGGGGTTCTATTCGGTGAAGCTTCACTATATATATGTTCTATTGTATTTTGTCCATGCGCTGTGAGTAATACGATAGAGAGTGTTGTTTTAATTTACCCTGACAATCGTCCATGGCTGCCTGGCACACTTTACAACGCACTTTCTCTAGGTTCAGTGCAGGGGTTATGGGCGGTCGTCACAGTAGTCGGGTTACACACACCACTACCCTATCTACCTTTATAACTCATATTGGAAAACCTGAACAGGTAACCCAACAAATAGGTAGAATAGATATATATATATATATATATATATTAAAATTACAAATACGCTCTCTCAAGATAGACACCACTCCAGAGCCTAGGTATTCACTCAACCTATCGCTCTGATACCACTGTAACGACCCGCCATTCATTCCACAGAATGACGCATCATTAATAAGAAAGAAAGGGATATAAAAGAGAAAAGAAGAGAAGAGAGAAAGAAACAACATCAGAATCTCAACAGCGGAACGAATAAATTATATTGATAACATAAGCTATTACATAGTATACAACAATTAACAAAGTTATACAGCATATACATCACATACTAGACAGTTATAAACACCTGTCTAGTTATTACAACTCAATACAACACAGAGATCAACACAGCGGAACTACAATATATCTACAACGCTGAAGCCTCCTGCTCCATTGCTCCTCCACAATTCGTCAAAGCTAACCTGAATCCCTTGGCTACTCGTAAAAATTTGAGTACCCAAGAGTTTATAAAACAATAAAATAAACACTTGGGTCAGACATGGGTCTGGTGTGAGTAACAGGTTAAAGTTGCTTAACTTTGAAAACCATTTGGAAAGAAAAGGTATCTCGTAAGACTTCCCGCACATAAACACGGAAAAGTTTTTACCTTACGATAACCAAAACATTGATAGGAAATCCAGTTATATTATAATAGGGTCTAGGGTTTTCAAATAAATATGAAATAGCCGAAATTGTTACATTCATTAAATTCCAGCATACATAGGTATACAATCAAGTCCGTTATCACTTATTGGAAATTGGATTCCATACAATGGCAGGGCTACCGGGGTACCGCCTGTCACAGTACGTGGCCTAGATCACCGTACCGAGGATCACTCCCAATCCCCTGCAACACAAAGCCGGAACCATCCCTTACTGGATAATTCCGAATAAAAATCACCCCACGGTTGTGTACATCAACCGCACCACTAAGCCGAAATAGAAAGGGACATCTAGACAGGGATGACCTTACTCTCAGTGGGTGCTACCCACGAAGCCTTGCTGCACCTCCCCTGTTTTAGCCATTCCCGGTTGATGAGGCTTGAGGTCACGATTACCTTTAATCAGAACACATCGCTTAGAATGCTCATCGTCCACCTGACGATGTGCTGAAAGCATTCAATCCATACAAGTTCGTTCCGGGTTCGAACGAAACCGAAGGCATTATCTCGTTACACTCATTTTGGAATCACCCTCAAAGTTAACGACAATAACCCTTGCACTCTGAATCTTCACCTTCACTTGAGATTCACGACCTATCGTTAATTTGGATCGATGTGGTATTCGGATATCCAAATCTGGAAACCCGATCCCGGTCTCATCGAAATCCAAAACGTATCTTTTAAGGCCAAGTTGTTTTAAAGTTAAAACAATTCTATTCTATTATCTATATACACATAGATAGATAATTCACAGATTCACAATAGATAATCAACATTATCATTATAAGCAGATAATCCATATTATCATCATAAACAGATAATCCATACTATCATCAAAATAGATAATCCATATTATCATAAAATGCAACCAAAGCATCCATATCACATACATTTCTTATCTCATTTTTGAGATCTTAAACCATTCAAGGAAAATCAATATCATCCATACATAAGAAATGATTTATTCATTTTAATTAATCATCCTTGATTAATTAACATTTAATTACATTCAAGTAATTAACATTAAATTAATTTTACAAATTAATTATTCTTAACCACTTATAGTAATTAACCTTTAATTACTTCATTAATTAACTAACTATAATTAATTACATTACTCCTTAATTAATTACATTAATTAATCACTTCATTTATTAATTATTCCTTAATTAATTAATTCTTAATTACATCATTAATTATATTAATTAATGATCCTTAATTACATTTTTATTATTAATTACTCTAACTAAATTAATTACATTAAGTAATTATCTTTAATTAAACCACATTTATTAATCACTCTTGATTAATCTCATTCAGTAATTAACTACCCTTAATTACTTCTTTAAATAAATTAATTACTCCTTAATTAATCTCTTAATTAATCCCTTGATTAATTCCATTAAGTAATTAACTACCCTTAATTACTCCATTAATTACATCAGTAATTATCTATTAATTACTTTCCTAAGTAATTATACTTCATTAAATTACATTAAGTAATTATCTTCACAAATTATTAAGTGATTATCTTAAATTAATTAAACTTAATTAATTAACTTAACTAATCAAATTAAACTCACTTAATTAAAATGAGTGATTTATTTCTTAATTACTTCCATTAAGTAATTACATTTAAACAATTTTCACAAATGATTATCTTTAAATTAATTAATCTAATTAATTATTAAAATTAATCACATTAATTAATTATTTATTAAACCCAAATTAATGATCTACATTAACTATTCTTTAATTATTATTTTTAAATAATTAAACTTTAATTAACAATTATTAATTACAAATAAATAAATTCTATTTACCAATAAATTAACCTCTAATTACTTAATTAATTAAGTACCTAACAATAACTTAATTAATCCTTAATTACTTGATTAATTTATTCCTAACCATTAATTAATAATCTTAACTTATCAAATTAACGATCCTTAATTTCAAAGTAATTAACCTTTAATTAATTTAATTAAACCTTAATTAATCAATTTAAACCCTTAATTACTTGATTAATTAATCCAAATCACTAATTAATTAAATTATTTAAACCATTATAATTACCTTAAAGATTTAATGATTTTAACTTTAAGATAAAAACATTTTCTTATCCATGGTTAAATTATTATTTACAAATACATTTGAAAACATCTATTTTCAAATTTACTTTTAAATTTCATTTTAAATTCGGGATTTAAAATGAATACCCATTTATCTTTAACATAGTTTAAAACCAATTTTAAAAAAAACTTTTTAAATCCACATGTTAAAGAATACTTATCTTATAAAAGAATTTTAAAAGAATTTAAATCAAATTCCTTTTTAAATTCAAACCTTTAAAATATAACTTAACATTTAAACTTATTAAACATTTAAATTTATAAGACTTTATTTAAATCCTTTCTTTACATTTTCAAACTCCATTTTAAATTCAAATTCTTTTAAATACACTTAATTTCTTAAACTCTTTTAAGTTATTAAAACAATTTGAATTTAAAATTTTAATTTATTCCCAAACTAAGATTCAGATTAAACTTGAATCTATTTTTAAACTTAGATTTAAACTTAATTTAATTCTTCTTTACATTTTAAAAACCCAGTTTTAGATTTTTAAAACAAAGTAGATTTAAACCTTAACCCAGAAATTTTAACCCGAGCCTTACTTAAATTACTTCGAGCCAAAATCCAAAATACTTCGAGTCCACAACCTAAATTACTCGAGAAAACTCGAGACTACAACTCTACTCAAACCCAGACTTCATCAGAATCAACAGTGCACCATGCACATGCATGGTGACTCCGACCACCTACTATCAACCACGACGACTTCTTCACATCGGCGATCACTTGAGAACCTTATTCCGACCACCAACATCATCAATACGAACTCGAAATCGAATTCGAGCATTCAAAACTAAACCTGGAACAAAAGTCTCGAACCACCACAAAGCCTGGAAACGCCTTACCAACACATCTCCGACCACCAGAATGTAAGATCCTCCGGCCACGACTTCGACAACACTCCAGCTACCATTTCCCTAAGTATAGTGGCACTCGATCAATCCTAGGACTCGAGATGATCAAACTTCCAGCCATCGTCAAAACTCGAAGTAGAGAAGGAATGACTCGAAGCAATATTAGTTCGATTCAAGTAAATTGTTGTTCCAGGCTTTTGAAAATAAAACCCGACAGTAATTTGAGTTTAAAATAAATTCAAATGAAATTAATTTATGTAGTGGATTTCAACAAGTTTAAATCCAGTTTGAAGTGTGGATTCAAATTTTTTTTTGAATCCTAATCTGAAATGAAATAAAAGTTTTAAAATATTTATGAGGGTTTTCAAGATTCAAAAATAAGCCTGGCAGTTTTCTAGATTTTAAAATTTTATATAAAATCTGAAACAGAATTTAAACCCAAGTTTAAATCAGAATTTTAAAGCTGAATTCAAATTGAATTTGAATCTAGGTTTTGAAAATAGAATAAAGTTTATAACTTTTAATGATGTAAATGAGTTTAAAAGTTAAAGTATACTTTAACGATTTGAAAATTTAAAAGGAACTTGGTTTAAAATCTTTAAATTAGAATTAAATGATTTGGATTCATTAAATAATTAAGTTAATTAAAATGGATTAATAAATTTAATTAATAACTAGATTAATTAAGTTATTATGAGCTTAAACCAATTAATTAAGGTTTAAGTTAATTATTAATTAGGAAAAATTAATTTGTAATTAAAAATCATTAATTAAGTAAGATTAGATTATAAATTAATGATTAAAGGATAATTAATCAAGTAATTTAAGATTAATTAAGTTATAGTTAACACTTAATTAATTAAATAATTTAAGGTTAATTAATGGGTTATTAAGGTTAAATTAAATTGTAATTAATATTGATTAATCTAAGTTTAATTTCGTAAGGAAAGAAATTAAGAATTGTTAATAAATGATGAAGATCATTAACTAGAGATTATTACATAATTAATAAATGTGATAAATTTTAAATAATTAATTAGATAAATTAATTAAAGATAAACATTTGTGAAAATGTTTAAGTGTAATTACTAAATGGGAGTAATTAAGGAATTAATTACTTAATGTAATTAATTGAGTTTAATTTGATTTGTTTAAGTTAATTAATTAAGTTTAATTAATTTAAATTAATCATTGGATGATTTAATAAGTATAATTACTTAAATGGAATCAATATAGCATAATTACTTAGTAAAGTAATTAATGGGTAATTACAGGATGTAATTGATTGAAGGATGGAAGTAATTTGGGTTTAATTACTTTTTGTAATTAATCAAGGGATTAATTAAGATAATTAATTAAGGAGTAATTAATTTATTTAATGAAGTAATTAAGGGTAGTTAATTACTGAATGGGATTAATCAAGACTGATTAATAAATGTGGTTTAATTAAAGATAAATTACTCAATGTAATTAATTTAGATAGGATAATTAATTAAAATGTAATTAGGGATCATTAATTTATATAATTAATGATGTAATTAAGGATTGATTCATTAAAACTAATTAATCAGTAATAAGTGATTTTGAGTAATTACTTAATATAGTTAATTAAGGATTAATGTAATTAATTATAGTTAATTAATTAATGAAGTAATTAAAGATTAATTACTATATTTGGCTAAGGATAATTTATTTGTGAAATTAATTAAAGGGTAATTACTTGAATGTAATTAAAGGTCAGTTAATCAAAGATGATTAATTAAGAAGGAAATTTGAGAATGACTAATTAATTGATTTGTAATTAATTAGTGGTTATGTAAGCAAGATTTATAATGATGAAGTAATTAATTTAATTTACTTTAAATTAATTAGAGATAAGCGATTAATTTAATTCATTTTAAATTAATTATAAATGGTGTGATTATTAATCCTTGTTTATATCTGAATTGGATGATATCTATTGGATGATATGTTGTGATATTCTATGATGTGATATTAGATATATCTGTGTTAAATGTGTGATATTTATCTATGTTAAATGCTGTGTGAATTCAAAGTATTGAATTGAATTGAAATGGATTGTTTTAACTTTAAAACAACTTGGCCTTAAAAGATACGGTTTGGATTTCGATGAGACCGGGATCGGGTTTCCAGATTTGGATATCCGAAAACCACATCGATCCAAATTAACGATAGGTCGTGAATATCAAGTGAAGATGAAGATTCAAAGTGCAAGGGTTATTGTCGTTAACTCTGAGGATGATTCCAAAATGAGTGTAACGAGATAATACCTTCGGTTTCGTTCGAACCTGGAACGAACTTGTATGGATTGAATGCTTTCAGAACATTGTCAGGTGGATGATGAGCATTCTAAGTGATGTGTTCTGATGAGGTAAATCGTAGCCTCAATCCTCATCAACCGGGAATGGCTAAAACAGGGGAGGTGCAGCAAGGCTTCGTGGGTAGCACCCACTTGAGAGCGAGATATACCCCTGTCTAGATGTCCCTTATTATTCGGCTGTGTGTGCGGTTGGTCGCGACAACCGTGGGGTTGTTTCGTTCGGGACTGTCCAGTAAGGGATGGTTCCAGCTTTGTGTTGTAGGGGATTGGGAGTAATCCTCGGTACGCTGATCTAGGCCAGGTACTGTGACGGGGGGTACCCCATTAGCCCTGCCATTGTATGGAATCCAAAATCCAATAAGCGCCATCGGATTTGGTTGTAGACCTAGTATGTTGGAATTTAATCATGTAACAATTTCAGCTATTTCTTATTTACTTGAAAACCCTAGACCTATTATAATATCACTGAATTTCCTATCAAATGTTTGGTTAGCGTAAGGTAAAAACTTTTCCATGTTTATGTGTGGGAAGTCTTACGTGATACCTTTTGTTTTCAAAGGATTTTCAAAGTTAAGCAACTTTAACCTGTTACTCATACCAGACCCATGTCTGACCCGGAGTTTATTTCTGTTTTTCTTAAACTCTCGGGTACTCAAATTTTTTACGAGTAGCCAAGGGATTCAGGTTAGCTTTGACGAATTGTGGAGGAGCAATGGAGCATGAGTCTTCAGCGTTATAGATATATAGTTTTTCGCTGTGTTGGTATCTCTGTGTTGTTTTGAGTTGTATCGAGTTGTGTTAACTAGACAGGTGTTTATAACTGTCTAGTCTGTGATGTATTATCTGTATAACTCTGATTGATGTTGTATATTATGAAACATTTATGTGATTAATATAATTTATTCGTTCCGCTATTGAGATTCTGATGTTGTTTCTTCTTTCTTCTTTATCTTTTCTATTTCTCACCCCTTTCTTTCTTAAAGATGATGCAATTTTCTGGTAGTAGAAAGTTGGGTCGTCACATAAAACTTCTTTATAAATCTCAAAGTTTTAGTTATAAAAATACTCTTTTATAAATCTCAAAAACTCATTTACAAAACTTCCCTTCCAAATTGCTAAAACATTTATAAACCCTTGTCTAAAACCATTCAAAATCCAACTCCTTTTCAAATCCCAAACATCCTTCAAAATTATAAACTCCTTTAAATAAATCCATTTTATAGAAGAAATATTTGTATAAATGATTTATTAATTTTGAACACTTTTTACAAAACAATTTATTTTTTGTAACATTTGAAATAAAACAATTGGTTATCTTTAAACAACATTGGTAAAATAATAACTTTTAAACAAGTTAAACTAATATTATAATTGAACTTAATACTTAACTACTTTGAAAAACATTATTGATATAATAAAAAATCAAATTTGAAACAATATTATTATAATAATAGATTAACTTTAAAACAATATTATATAAAATAATAAAAAATAATAACTTTCAAAAAGTAAAATAGTTAACTTTAAATAATAATTAACTTTAATATTGATTATAATAATATAACTTTAAATATTATTAAAGTATAAATTAACTTTAAATCATTTTTAGAGTATAATTTAACACTTTAAAACAATATTTAAAATATAGATAAGTTAACTTTTAAAACACTATTAATAAAATAATTTTATATAAAATGATTTACTAAAATAATAGTTATTAAAACATTGTTAATTGTTTAAAATTAAAGTTGATTTAAATCCATAACCTTTTAAAATCGGAAAGAGGCTTAACGATCCCAATGGTCCTTAAACAAGCTATCATAACATTCAATCTAACTTTCCAAGTTCATAACTAATATTTACATGATCAACAATTATGTAAATAAATTCGATTATTAACCATTACTGGTTAACACATCACTTATTCAAATTAGCATATCAATTAATCGATATATATATATATATATATATATATATAATTAGAAGTCCAAATCTATAAAATAGGAGAATGGGGATTTATTCCACTAATTAAATGACCAATTAGTTTTATTAGCGAAATGGTGTTTTATTCCACTAAACAGATGTCGAAATAGATTTATTCAATTTACTTTAACAGAATTGTGTTTATATGGTCAAATAGATGCCACTAATAAGGTATAATTAATTTTACGACGTTATTATTAAAAATAACGTAATTAAATTTAATTCTTATTATTATATCATAGATTTATAAGTCACAAAATCTATCCATAAGTTACACTACAATGTTGTACTCGTCAATACGAGTCCAACGCAAAAAATCTACGGGTAAAACGGGTTTAAGACGAACGAGATATCAAATTTTAAAGGTAGGCATACAGATATTATATAAATTAATAATAAACATATAAATTTTCTCACCATCACACACGGGCCAAGCCTAATACCCAGACCTTCATCCAAATGCTACTGAACCTTACCGCAGCCTTCTTTTTTCCCATTGGCATGCAATTGAACATATTGAATAGGACTTAAGTGTGATTATTTTGTTATCAATAGTACTATAGTAGTATATCCACCCCTTAAACTTTCTCCTCAGGCGAACACAAAATAAAACAAGCACTCATATCCCCCTCCTGCTGCCACCACTGCCATAATCAAACTCCACCACCTTGACACATGCAACTTCCATCCCTACCACATCTCCAACCGCTGCCACGTTTCTTTTATACTAACTTCTTTTGGCCTCACTCTATATACATGCGCACCCTCTTCATGCATCTTCGACCCACCCAACTATCTAACCCAACTAGATTTAAGTGAACAGTGTCTTCTTCTTCCCTATACATGTCTCGTATCATTGTACATGATACCCGCCAATACTGCATGCACCACTACAAAGCCATGCATGTGACGACCCACAAATCCATCTCGTCTAGAGCTGATAATAACCACACATGTCCAGCCCCAAAGCGAACAAAAAGACGGATAATCATGAGAAAGAAAGAAGAGAGAACAGAAGAGAAGAGAAGAAGAAGAGAGAAAGAAGAGAAGAGAAGAAGAAAAAGAAGACAAAATAGAAGAAACTAAAGAAACAAACAATTGCAGAATCTCATAATCGTAGTGAAAAAACATATAATATCATATCAATGATCTTTACAAAACAGAAATTGCAATATAAATACATACATCCATCAGAGTACAACAACCAATTGCTAATAATTAGCCTGGACAGTTATAATGACATGTCCTTACAATTGCTGATAATTTAAACAACAATGCAGTGGAAAAATAAACATATGCATGGAATACGACCAGAAGATCTTCAGCTCGCTTGCTGAAGCTCCAAAGCATCCAAATCTACATCTGTAAATATGCTCGGTCTAACTAAGCATTGAAAGGGAAGAACGCCCGGATTAGTCTGGTAAACCAGTGTGAGAAAACACATCTGAACTGAATTTTTTTAAAAGTTATAAAAACTTTCCTTTTATCAAAACAAAGGTATCTCATAAGACACGCCCACACATAAACACGGATGGGTTTTAACCTTACGATAAAGAAAACATTTCATATCAAATCCTCTTATATTATAATAGTGTCTAGTATACAAATAACAATTCAAATAGCCAAAATTGTTACCATTATTAAATTCCAGCAAACTAGGCTCCACAAACAAAATGGTTGGCACATAGTGGAGAATGGATTCCATACAAATGACCAGGACATCTCTAGAGGAATGTACCGAGGCCTAACTGATGGTCCTCTACCAACACAAGACCGACCTACCTATAACCTAGATAGTACCGAATATGTCAACACCTCGGTCGTTACCGACCTATCTGAGGGCCCTCATAGCATACGTCCATATAGTTTACATCCCGAACGTCATAGTGGGATGAAATATATCTAAAAGGGGATGATCATATCCTAATGGTTGCGAACCACATAGCTTTACCGCATCTACCCTTTTTCGGTCATTTCCCGGGTGTGAGGCCAAAGGTTACAATTTCCTTTCACATAGCACATATCACTTCCTCTTTAAATGCCACACTGCTATTCCATCGGTCACTATTGACTTTCACAAACATACATCTCTGAGCTCTTATGTCTTAGAGAAGGGTGTTAAGCTAAGAGAAGTTGCCTTATCCACCACCAAACAGATGAACGTTTACAAAAGTCAACGATGCAATCTCAAGAATGCACTATGAGACTCCATCCATACAAATTGTCCAGGAATAGGGCAAATCGAAGGCACTCTCCTGTGACATCCTGTCAGGAATTACTCCTAGGATTAGTAGCGAATAGTCCTTGCATTGGATATTTCGTAACAAAGAGACTACTGCTACTATATGTATATTGGAAGTTTATCCTCAAATGATCAACAAGCAGTCCTTCATTACGAAAATCCTAAATATCAATGTCTTCCAAACCCGCACATTTGAACACATATACGTTGGTCTGAAGTGGTTCTCGGATAAGTCCGACCCCGGTCTCTCCAAAACAACAATGATAAAGAGGACAAATATTTGATGGTCGGTTATTTAACTATCAAAGCAACAAACAATATCTAGCACCATAAGCAATAACTAGACCCGTTTAATAAATCTTTTATAAATTAAATCAGTCTCCAAATATTCACTTTAAATTATCTTTCGAAAGATATATTCTCAAAACTATTACAAATCTTTCTATATTGGAAAACATTTCCATATACTTATATCCACGATATAAGCATATTCACAAATAACTTCCTTCTCAACACTTAGAAAATATTTCATATACCTATATTAACAGTATAAGCATATTCAATAACACTGCCATTTAGAGACACACCAAATAGATTTATATAACCGTACGACTCCGAGTTCGTACACCTCCGAACGGGTGTTAAGTATAGGAAGCAATGTTCCTACACCACCAAGCTTTTAGTCGATCGTAAGAATCGATTCCTATATTTCACGATGGGAGGTCAAAACATAATTTATTGGGTCACAATGAATGATGCATAAAACATCATTACGACAACCCAAAACATTAGTATAGGGATTCAATAAATAATGTATATATAAATCCCGTATACTATATAAAACATTTCCTTTCAGAAATCATTTACTATAACAACAGTGTTATAGTCCATCCCTTCCTTACTTCTCAAAAACGTCTATTATGACAATAAATGTTGAAACCTATGTTTCTGTTACTTATCACATTTTAAAGCATTACCATTGAATTTCATTAGGAATTATTATTCCCAAAACCTTTACTTTAGAAGATAAATTACTTTTAAAACCATTACTTCATCAAAATATTTCTTTCTAAACTCCTTTAAACAAAAATCCATGTTTACAAAACTATTTTATAAATCTCCTTTTTTTATAAAACTTCTATTTATTAAAATTCCTTTATTTATAAAAATATCACCTTTATAAATCATTTATATAAAGTCACTCAAAAATCTATTTCACAAGTATTTCATAAAATCGTACTTTTATAACATCAAAAATCATAACTTTTATTCCTTTAAAAACAAATTAACTCCTTCAATAATTTAATCATATATATTCCAAAATCACTTTGAAATCCTTTTCAAATCAAAATCATCATTTCAATATTTCAAAAGTACCAAAAATAAGGTCCAGTGCTACCATAGCACTAGATAAGTCAAATCATGTCATAACCAACAACATGGAATCCATCACATCATATATCAACATATACATGAAAATAAATCAACAGTGTTGAGGAATCCTATTGTATCCCTCCAACCTGTCCCCCTGCATCACCGACAGCATATAATCATGAAAATAAAATCAACCGCTCCGAGGTAGGATTCGTATACAAAGATTCATCAGCTCTTATATGTGAACGCAATAGGGTTTCATCCGCTCCAATAGACGGGAATATATCCAAACCAACTAATATGTAGTATATCATCCAAACAAGCATCAAATGACATAAATAAATTTATTCCCACTTATATAAAAATATAAGTAGGCCAGAGAGGTGAGTTTACTCATAAAAATACTTGAAATCGCCTAAGCGCTTCGGATTGAATTAAAGTTGAACGGACGTTCAATTTAACTCAAAATTCCTATTAGCTCCAAATTTGTCCAATCCAACTCCACAGCGTTGTGCTCGCTGATACGAATGCAACATAACTTATCGCACTTGAAACGGACCTCGTACGAACAAGTTATGAATTAATAATCATAACTAGATAATTAATTATATAATTAACATAATCAAAATAAGTTTTAAACCCTTAATCATCTTCACGCTTTCATTTTCCCTCCCAGGTCTACTGACCCGCGCGCAATATTCTCATTTTTTTCTTCGGCTTCACCGATCGCACTTAGCCACCACCCCACGAACCGCCACCGCGCCACCGATGCTCGCCCCGCAACCACGCGCCACCAACACCTGACCACCCTCCACCTGTGCGCAACAAACGCGACCAAAAATCCCTGCCTGCAGCTCGAAAGGAGTTGAAATCCCACCGCCCCGGCTTACCGTTCGATGATCCAACCGTACACTAGCTTCGTATGATCATGCTTTACATTTTCCTTGTTGAAGTCGTTGGCTAATTTAGCTTCTAGCGGCTCCGATCAACGTCGATCGTTGGATCGAATTACATTAATGACGGTTGTGAATTCCTTTTCGGGTTAAGTTTACAAATGAGAGAAAGTGAGGGCTATTTATAGAAAATATCGCCTGGCCATTCATCCGTGAAAATACTGAACTCCAAAAGAAGCGTGTCGCCCAGGGTTCCTATATGTTATACCCCTATTCCGAACACAATAGAATATGTATCGGGAGCCAATTCCATCATATATAGAAGATAGCTTTTCAAAATCAAATTATTTTAATTAAATTTCTTTAACTAATTTCTACGTGTTTCGAACTCGCACAACCAAACGATACGTCCAATCGCCAGAAATTCGACAGCCTACTATAATTCACTATTACGTATCCAATGAAACTGGTTTTGTCGAAATCCGAGATAGTGTCAAAAATGACTATTTTACATGTTAATTAAATCAAGCAATTTCAATTTTCTATTTATTCACTTTTAAATCAAACTTAAAATTTCACTAACTCCATTCTGATTTAAATAGAATTTAAATCAACTTTATAAATCATTTTCATTCATTTTAAATCCAAGATTCAATTATTTAAACAATTTCAAATATTAAATTTAAAAATTTAATTATCAAATAAATCGCTATAATTGAAATATAAGTTATTTAACTTATAAAATTAACTTTTAAATATTTAAAATCAATTAAATATCCCAAATTCAGATGTCTGAAATTCTGGGTCGTTACAGACTCCCCTCCTTAAAAGAATTTTGTCCCCGAAATTACCAAATTAAAAATTGCCACAAAATTTAATGGGTTTACTTTTCAAAAACAATTAGTTAAACTTCTTATAAAAACTTTTCTAAGACTTCAAATTCATTCATAGTTGTTTACTAATACTCTTTCAAAAATTTACTAATATCATTTCAACTTATAACTCAAAATCAAAATTTTAGTTATCAATTTTTTTTTTCAAAATTCCCAAAAATTTACTAACTCTTTAAATTTAACGAAAAATTTTGCCAGCGTCTCCTTTGAGCGGTTCGATCATAGTAAAATCACAACATATATATAATTATAAATATACGTCTCATCTTCGAGGATGAGGCATCCCATAGGGAAAAATTATAAAAGTACGATACGTAATTCGAGATATGTACCTTTTATTATATTAGCGATCATATACAATGAATATAGCCTGAAAGCGAGCTCCAAATGCGAAGCATACGCCATCCGCACCTACTAATCACTCAACAACAAAGGAGACCATGTATAAAGAAAGTAATATCAATATATAACATAGATTATACAAGAACTATATGTAAACATAGCAAATGCAACAAATGCAACAAGAGAAACCATCAACCAATTAATATTCAACCAATTAATTCATAACCATATCTGATCACTCGCTCGATCACACAATTTCACATCCGAACTAGTATCATTCACATGACCACTCCAATGCAGACTCAAATCCGGTTCCTTGATTAGAAAACCGTCATTCTCCTTGCATAGCCATATACTATGATAGAGAACATCAAAATCAATCAAAAATCCACATCCATGGTTCACCTTAAAAAATCGAATGAAATATACCAACTCGGATCGGTGTAAACCACCTCAAAATCGTATGTTTGAATCTAGATCAAACAGTTATGTGAATAAAATAATATACGTACAACTTATGTATTTATTTCAATTGCTTTCTTATTATATCCCATTTTTATTCCGGATTCTTTCATTTATTTTCAATTCCTTTTGCATTCATTATTCATGTAATATCCCTGAAATTTGAGCAATATCAATTTAATAATCTGTTAAATAATTAAATTGATATTGATGGTCTTTGATAATGAAATCTGAATTTAATTTAATAATCTGATTTAACTAAGTATTTAATTGATGATTTAGTCTTTTAAAATAGTTAATAAGATATTTTCTATTTGAATATATATATTTATTTGTATATATTGTAAATAGAAAGCTTTGGGCAAATTGGAAATTTAGATTTAATTTAATATGACTTTTCAAAGATATTTAAATAAATAACTTTATAGTTTTAAATATACTTTAGGTAAATGTTTAAATTGGTTAAAATATATTTTAACTTAAGTTTAAATATAAATAAGATTAACAAAAATGGTTTGTTTTATTTCTTTTTAAAATATTACTTGATAATATAATCTCTTATATAAATTATTTAAATTATCAAATATGTTAATTTCAAATAATAAGTATAATATATTATTTTTAATTTTGTATGAATAGATTTTAAAAGACTATAGAATTGTTATTTTTAAATTGATAAATAATTGTATATTTTAAATTGAATCTTAGGATTTAATTTGATTTGAATTTGAATTTAAGTTTTGAAATTCAAAAGAATAAATATTTAAATTGTTTTGGATTTTAGAATATTTGTATAAACTTTTATATAAAAATATAATTAGTTTGTTTTATTAAAAAGTAATTTATATATATAGATAAGTATTTAATAAATAAAGAAAAGGGTTTTATTTACTTTTAAAAATAAGGTAAAAAAATATAAAAGACAAGTGTTATTTCCTAAAGCCCTTATTTTAACAAGTGTTAATGTTTAAAGCTTTGCATTAACATGTGTAATTTAAGTAACAAATCTTTGTGACAAGTGTCCTTATTATTTCCATTTTCTTTTATTTTTATAAAATCATAAATTCACTTATATATACATTTGCATATCTTCACTTCATTTTCTTTTTAAATCTTCATTTCAAAACCAAGAAAACCCAAACCAATTCTCCAATACAAATCTGAAGCAAATCAGATCAGCCAACATTCTTCTTCAAAAACAAATCTGAGAATTCCTCAAACCAAATCAAAGATCTATAATCAAATTTTCAAATCAAAAACAAAGGTCTGCAATTCTTTTCATCTCTGGAATCAACTCAAGAAAAGCTGTCTGCATTCATTTCTTCAACCTGGAAGCCTGCATGCAAGTTTCAGTAGCAATCACTCAAGTTTTAAATCAAATGAGGCATGCAAGTTAAAGTTTTAAAGCAAGGCATTCCGGTCTTAAGTTCAAAACAGTTTCAAAAGCTTTTCAAAAATAGACTCTGTCATCTTTATAAAGGTGAGTAACATTTTTATTAAAATAACTTAAGTTTAATATAGTTGCATGATTGATTTTATCTGGATATATATGAATTGCTTTGATTATATGTGAATATATCTGTATATATATAAACTGCTCCCCTGTTCTAGTTTTCCAGTGAGTAAACTTTTAAATTAAAAGCTTAAGTAAATTATAGCTTGTTGCATGTGAAAATTTCTGTGATAATTGATGCTGGCTTGAGGATATTTATGTGATTTTCTGTATGAAAGTTGAAGTGTGTGATTAAGAATCTAAGATATAGGTGTGCATGTTCTGTGCTACCCTGTTCCTGATATAGGATTTAAATTTTGAAACAAAATTCCAATTCTTTTTATCTGATCATTGTTAAACTTGGACTTCAAACAAATTAGTTAAGTTTTTAACTTGATCTATGATTTAAAAATATGTACAAATGTTTTTAATTTAAAAATATGCTTAATCTGGAAATACTGTAGAAATCATAATAACTTGATAAAACCAAATGTTAAATTTTATTGATTCAAGTTTATATCTTGAATCATCACTGAAAATCAGGATTTTTAAAACAAAAATCAAGGTTTTTAGTAATAGGATGGAAGAGCATTTCAGTGTTGACTGGAAAGTGGTTTTAGGGGAGTTTCTGGTGGTCAGGGAATCTGTGGTGATCAGGAATTGGTCTGGAGATAGGGGAAGGTACGGGAAGGCTAGGAAAAATGGGTGGAGGCAGTAATGATCGCCGTGGCGTCGACGGCGAAGAGAATTTGTTTATAACCCTAGTTTTGGTCGAGCTGGAAGATTTGATCTCTTTTTTTTTTCTCTGATGCATCGAGTTCAATGGAACCTTGGGAATGGGATCGTGGAGGACTGGCGAAGACGTGACTGAAGTCACAGTAGTTCCGGTGGTCGGAGGAAGGTGATCGAGGCATTTTCTGATGAGGATTTGGAATTCCAGTTTCAACTGCCTAGCTCGATTTTGAATTGAGGCTTGTGTATGTGTTTGAATGATCGGAGTTAGGTTGGGAGATGATCGTCGACTTGCGTACGTAGTCGTGGATGGTCGGAGGCGACCGCATTTCTGGTGCACGTGCACGGTGCAAATTTGTGAATCTGGTGATGTCTGGGTTTATAACAGAGAGGATGGTGTTCGAGTTTTCTCGAGTGGTTCGTATGTGAGACTCGAAGTTTTTAAGTTTCGAGACGAAGTAAATTAGTATGGTCTCGGGTAAATTTCTGGAGTATAGAGTGTTGGGGAAGATGATATTCTCGAATGTTTCTCGAGTTATTTTGAGCAAGGCTCGAAGTATTTAGGATGTTGACTCGAAGTGTTTTGGTGAAGTCTCGAGTACTTGTATGTGTTGCCAGGTTTTTAAAAAGCCTGTTAATATAAATTTAAATCTAAATTTAAAAATTGTAAAGAAAATTTTAAACTAGAATTTAAATCAAAAATTTAACTATGTAGATTCAAGTTGGGTTTGAATCTTAAAGATTGGAAATAAATAAGTTATAAATTTATATGTTTTAAATAGGTTTTAAATGGTAGTTAGATTTAATTAAATGTTTAAAAATAAAAAGGAATTTGGTTTAAACTCTTCTTAAATTTCTTTTATAAGAGATAAGAATTTTAATAAGTAAAAGTTTTTAAATTGGTTTTAAAAACTTTGTTAAAAATAAATTGGTATTCATTTTAAATACAGAATTTAAAATGAAATTTTAAAAGTAGATTTGAAATGGATGTTTCAAATATAAATGGTAAATGATAACTTGTTTATCAATAAGAATAAAGATTTTATCTTAAAAAGTAATTAGAGATTTATGTTCATTAAATTAATTAGAAAATTTAATGGATAATTAAATTGTTTGATTAATTAATCATTTAGATTAATTAAATAAATAATTAAAGGTTTAAACTAATTTATTTATGATTAAGATAAATTAATTAGGGATGATTAATTTATAATTGAGGGTTATAAATTAGAGTATTAATTAATGGTTAGGAATTAATTAATAAGTAATTAAATATTAATTAAGTTATGGTTAACACTTAATTAATTTAGAAATTAGAGATTAATAAATTGGTTATTAAGATTTATTAATTTAGAATGAATAATAATTAATATAAGTTAATTACTTAAGGAAAGTAATTAAATAATAGTTAATGAGGTCATTAACTATGGATTATTAAATAATTAATTAATAGGATTAATTTTAATAGTTAATTAGATTAATTAATTTAAAGATAATCAATTATAGAATTTGTTTAAATGTAATTACTTATTGGAAGTAATTAAGAATTAATTACTCATTGTAATTAATTAAGTTAATTTGATTAGTTAAGTTAATTAATTAAGTTTAATTAATTTAGAATAATCAAGAGATGATTTAATAATAATTACTTAATGTAATTATTAAAGTATGATTATTTAGGGAAGTAAATAATAGATAATTACTGAAAGTAATTAATTGAAGGAAAGTAATTTGAGTTAATTACTTTGAATAATTAATCAAGGGATTAATTAAGGAATTAATTAAGGACTAATTAATTTAGTTAATAAAAGTAATTAAGGGTAGTTAATTACTGATTGAAGATTAATCAAGGTGATTAATAAATGTTGTTTAAATTAAAGGTTAATTACTTAATGTAATTAATTTAATTAAGTAATTTGTAATTAAGGATCATTAATTAATATAATTAATGATGTAATTAAGAATTTATTAATTAAGAAATAATTAATAAATGAAGTGATTAATTAATGTAATTAATTAAGGATAAATGTAATTAATTATAGTTGATTAATTTAATTAATTATAGTTAATTAATTAATGAAGTAATTAATTTAATTCACTTTAAATTAATTTAAGATAGTATAAATCATTACTTATGGATGAATAAATAGTATTGAATGCTTTGCATTGTTTGATATCTCTAATGAGATATATGCTGATCCGTGATATGGATGTTTAGTTGAATTGTGATGATAATATGGATTATCTGTTTATATTGATAATGTTGATTATCTATTGTGATGTTGTGAATTATCTTTCTATATGAATAAAGATAATATATTGAATTGTTTTAACCTTAAAACAACTTGGCCTTAAAAGATACGCCTTGGATTTCGATGAGACCGGGATCGGGTTTCCGTATACCGGATTTCAAGGTCTGGAGACCCGAATACCACATCGATCCAAATTAACGATAGGTCATGAATCAAGTGAAGATGAAGATTCAGAGTGCAAGGGTTATTGTCGTTAACTCTGAGGGTGATTCCAAAACGAGTGTAACGAGATAATGCCTTCGGTTTCGTTCGAACCCGGAACGAACTTGTATGGATTGAATGCTTTCAGCACATCGTCAGGTGGACGATGAGCATTCTAAGATAGATGTGTTCTTTTTAAAGGTAATCGTGACCTCAAGCCTCATCAACCGGGAATGGCTAAAACAGGGGAGGTGCAGCAAGGTTAGTGGGTAGCACCCAAGTAGGACAAGATTACCTCTGTCTAGAAGTCCCTTTCTATTTTCGACTTAGTGGTGCGGTTGCTGATCCCAACCGTGAGGTATCTTGTGCGGGAATTATCCAGTAAGGGATGTTCCGGCCTTGTGTTGCAGGGGATTGGGAGTGATCCTCGGTACGGTGATCTAGGCCACGTACTGTGACGGGCGGTACCCCGGTAGCCCTGCCATTGTATGGAATCCAAAATCCAATAAGTGCCAACGGACTTGATTGTATAACCCACTTTGTGGCTAGTATGCTGGAATTTAATAATGTAACAATTTCAGCTATTTCATATTTATTTGAAAACCCTAGACCCTATTATAATACAATCGAATTTCCTATCAAATGTTTTGGTTAGCGTAAGGTAAAAACTTACCCATGTTTATGTGTGGGAAGTCTTACGTGATACCTTTTCTTTCAAAAGGTTTTGAAGTTAAGCAAGTTTAACCTGTTACTCACACCAGACCCATGTCTGACCCAAGTTGTTTATTTCTGTTTTATAAACTCTTGGGTACTCAAATTTTTACGAGTAGCCAAGGGATTCAGGTTAGCCTTGACGAATTGTGGAGGAGCAATGGAGCAGGAGGCTTCAGCGTTGTAGATATAGATAGTAGTTTCCGCTGTGTTGATCTTGTTTAGATCTTTGTTTTGTATTGAGTTGTAATAACTAGACAGATGTTTATAACTGTCTAGTATATGATGTGTAATCTGTGTAACTCTGATAGATGTATATGATACTATGTAATAGTTATATGATATATTATATTTTGTTCCGTTTCCGCTGTGAGTATTTGTGTTGTTTTCTTTCTCTTTCTCTTCTTTTCTATTTCTCACCCCTTTCTTTCTTATTAGCGATACGACTTTCTATGGAGAGAAAGTCGTGGTCGTTACAGTGGTATCAGAGCATAGGTTGAGCGAATGCCTAAGCTTTTGGTTAATTGAATATCAGAACACTAGGTTGAGTGAATACCTAGGTTCGGAAGGATTGTTCATTAGAAATAGGATCTGTAACAACCTGTTTGAGTCCGAGTGTATATATATATATATGAGAGCGCGTATTTGTTAGTTATATAAAATGGTTTTATATTGTGTTAATTGATCGGTTGAGTGGTATATGGATTCTGGTCAATACGAGTAGCTAACGTTATTGATAGGGATCTCTAAACACTTGAACCAGGCCAACGGACACAATATTGTTTTAAAAGAGGTAGATGAAATAATTTTACCCAGAAATAATTTCTATATAAAAAAAATATATCATTTTAAATATATATATTTATGTATTTCTACCTATTTATTGGGTTACCTGTTCGGGTTTTCCAATATAAGTTATAAAGGTAGATAAGGTGGTAGTGTGTGTAACACAATTACCAATAGTTGAAGTTTGAATGTTTGAGGTTGGAAGTATATATCGAGACTGTAAACCCAATACCGTCTCGAGTAAGCTTTGCTGTGGTGAAGGATTTCATCGATCTCCGAAGGAAACTGTAATGGTTCGGAGTTTATCTTTGAAGTGTGGATGAGTAGAGTTGGATATGTCGATGAGGCAGAAGTGAGTGATGGTACCTTGATACCTCAGGTAATAGTAGCTGTATGATGAGATGCAGTGACTATGGATGTTTCTGAAGATGTTTTCTTTGGAACAAGATTAAGGAAGTGTGTCTGTTTCGGTGTTATGGCCGAGTTCAGCATGAAGTTTCTGCTTTGGTTTGGAGTTCGAGTTTCTCGAAGAGCTTTGGATAAGGAAATCCTTGGCATCAGTGTCAGCAGTGCAGCTCGGAGTATTCTGTGATGGCAGGAAGTTTTCTGGATGAGCAGTTTTTCTGGAAGTGAAGTTCAGAAGCAGCAGAGTGGATCCATTTCTTCGATAAATTGGATAAATAAGTGTAAGCTGTTCTGATTGGTAAAGAGAGAACAGTCTGTTTGGAATTAAGATGGGTTGATCGCAAAAGTGACTTGCGATTGTCTGAGTGTTCTCTTGGGTTGTCAGAATTTTTCTGGATGTCTTCAGAGAAGTCAGGAGTTGTCCGCATCTGAAGGTTGAGTTTTCTTATCGACTGGATTCCATGAGTGATACCAGTGGTTCAGTCTAGTTGAAGGATGTTTTCCTAGAGATAGAGTTTGGTGAAGCAGCTCAAGTTTTGCTGGAATATCTAGTTTTCTTTATGGATCAGTAAACCTTATTTCTGGAGTGAGTTGTCCAGTCTGTGCTTGTGTTCTACTTCAGATCAGAGTGGTGCAGCGAAAGCAGTTTGGAGTGTATCTCTGGATGGGAGAAGTAAGTTTGGAATCTACTGATGTTGTGAAGTAGAGTTATGTTTGGATCTCGTCTGTGTTCTGATTTGGATAAGTAATTGGTCTACTTGGTTGAATTGTCAGTTTGGATAACTGGAATTCATTGAGTTTTACGTATCTCTAAGGGAATACGTATTTGATCTATCTTTGGTTTTGGAATCGGCAGTTCTGGAGGTTTGATTGTTGAGTCAGACTCGTCTTTAGTCTGATATTCTGTTTAGTTCTATAGGCCTAGACGAGTAGGAGCTCTATAGCTTAGTTGTTTAGATTGTTTGTAGAGCGAGTATCCCGGTATATATATATATATATACTTGGGGAAACTCGAGAAGTTTTATCCAGAATTTTGTCTGGATAATTAAATTTGTTTGTTTGGATGATTGGTTGTTATGGTTGCTAGTATATGGTTGATAATATATGTTGTGATTTAAAACTAAAATCTTTAATAAGATTATTAAATTACCTTTGTTTAAATTTCGGGGACGAAATTATTTTAAGGGGGGAGGAATGTAATATCCCTGAAATTTGAGCAATATCAATTTAATAATCTGTTAAATAATTAAATTGATATTGATGGTCTTTGATAATGAAATCTGAATTTAATTTAATAATCTGATTTAACTAAGTATTTAATTGATGATTTAGTCTTTTAAAATAGTTAATAAGATATTTTCTATTTGAATATATATATTTATTTGTATATATTGTAAATAGAAAGCTTTGGGCAAATTGGAAATTTAGATTTAATTTAATATGACTTTTCAAAGATATTTAAATAAATAACTTTATAGTTTTAAATATACTTTAGGTAAATGTTTAAATTGGTTAAAATATATTTTAACTTAAGTTTAAATATAAATAAGATTAACAAAAATGGTTTGTTTTATTTCTTTTTAAAATATTACTTGATAATATAATCTCTTATATAAATTATTTAAATTATCAAATATGTTAATTTCAAATAATAAGTATAATATATTATTTTTAATTTTGTATGAATAGATTTTAAAAGACTATAGATGTAACGACTCGGGTTTTGCCCGCTCGAAAATCAACATCCGTACTTCACATTGTACTAGAATGCCGCAGATTCGACCGTTCAAATCCGATTCGCCGGAGCTATAACACAATTAAGTAAATAACACAGCGGAAGAAATGAATAATACATTGATATATAATATCTGATACAACAGAGTGATACAACAGATATCAATATACATCAGAGATATGATACAACAAATAGCAGCGGAAAAGAAAAGATAACAACAGCAGCGGAACAATATCAATAGAAATGATAACTCCAAAATGATCTTCAGACAAGAATGAATCCACAACTCCAAGATAAGCAACTCCGATGAATGAACTAGCTCCAGATAATCTACTAAACCTGAATATCTGAAAAGAAACCCAACTCTAGACTGCTCGTGTAGAAAATTATGAGCACCCAGAGTTTAGGAAAGGAACAATAAACTCCGGATCAGTCATGGGACTGGTGTGAGCAACAAAAACAGTTTATCTTTAAACAAACACAAAAGGTTTTAAACATTGAAATCCGCAATGCTTTTAGAAAATGAAACTACCATAAGACCTCCCGCCACACACACAATGCAAACGCAGAATTGGAGGAGATTTCTTCTTATGATAGTCAAACATGCTTACTACGCAAATCATTGAATTATTATTATTAGTGCATAGTGGAAAACAATTCGAAAGTATAATATTAATCTTAGCCAGCATAGACATTTCGAACTATGCCTACTATAGCTACCATCCAAACAGTGGGGCGCCACCATAAGTGAATGGCAGGTTCTACAACTAAAACCGTACAAGTTCTGTATTGGAGAAATGGATTTCCAACAAATGGTCAGGCTAAGGAACTTCCTTCCGCCGCATGGGATCGCCTCTGGCGGGACGTCCCGAGAGACAAACTGCTCTCTGCCAAACAAGGCCGGGTTACCCCTGTAACAGGTAACTCACGAATATGCCACCTCCCGGTCCTTTGGGACCTTTATCCGAGCGCTCGATATCCAACATCACACATATAAATACGTGTATCCACATGAGTAAGTATCAGGGCTCCATACCATAATACCACCCCTTCCCAGAAGGAAATGACATACCCTAAAGGGCGCGACCCTCATAACCTTGCCGCAACATTCCTGTTTCGACCATTTCCGGGTTGTGAGGCTCTGACGAAGTCTCGTCCACAAAGCTACGCTTTTTCAAAAAGCCACGCTTTGGGTCAACAGATGATCAACCTATGATCACAAAGATAAATGATCAAACAAATGATCATATCACAAATGATCAAACACTGATCATCACACAGCAACACTCAGCATGTCACATTACCAAATTGGGATATATCGCTGATAAATTTCAACTACATAACCTCTGAGCTCGTACGTCTCAGAGAAGGGTGTTAAGCTAAGAGAATAAATTCTCCGCCACCAACAGATATGTATTTGAAAGAAATCGGCTTTATATCTCAAAGTGTAATGTCAGACATACAATCCATACAAGTCTGTTCCGGATTCGAACAGAACCGAAGGCACTTCTCACGAAGCCCTTGCAAATCCGGATAATTTCCAATCACGTCCGGACTTCCCGTCACTAAGGATGATAAAACCTCTATATCGGGGATCAGCCGATGCAGAGTAACTCGACGGTAATCCTTCCGTTTTCAAAAATATCCGGTCTTCAACACCGGTCTTCAAATGCTATCCATATCGACGTATCACATATTCGGAATGGGTTATACGACCCAAAGGTCCTCTCCCGGCTAAACCGAATAGTGAGCGAAATATTTAAAAACATATGGATATGGGATTTCAATTAAGTCACAACTTAAACCCAAACTTCCTTTTCAAATGGTTTAACAAATTACCATTTTAAATCTTTAAACAAAAAGATTCAACCTTTACGGTTTAAACAATTTCCATATTTTAAATCTTTAAACAAAAGATTCATTCACAGATTTTCCAAATTAATTTCCATTTCAATTTGATTAACTCGTTAAATCTTTAAATCAAGATTTAACTTATAGCTTTCAAAACAATCCCATTTCAAATGATTTAAACCAATCATTATTTTAAATCTGTTAAAAATAAACAGATTCAATTCATAGCTTTTCAAAACAATTTATTCATAACTTGGAAAACCATTTTCACTTCAATATTGAAATTCCTTTAATTAAACTGGAATTTCATTGCTTATTTGAAAGCTTTTGTCTTTTGAAAACAAACAGTTTCATTTCAGAAAATCTGATTCATTCATACGAGTTAAAATCCTTGGGTTAAATCCAAATTCTCAAAATTACCTTTTAAATGGTTTAAATTCAGATAAACACATTTATATCATCTTTAATCCCTAGTTTCAAATCATAGGATTCAACTCCCAACTTGAATTCAAATTTAAATCAAATTATTTAAATTTTCAAAACTCGATTAAGTTATTCAAAATAACTTTTATCTTTGAAATTCCATTCCGAAAGCTTTTCACTTTAAACCCAAATTTCTAATTTCAAAATCAATTGAAATTAAAATTTCAATTTCAAAAACATTAAATTTAAATTATCTGTGACTTAACCGATTTCCACGTGAAATCCATATTGTGTAAAGGTGTAGTCCAGGGTTGAACACAATAGTGCAACATCATACAATCATCACAGATATATCGATAAGCGGTATAATCCACAACGCTTATCTTTATTCACAAATCACAGATATAATAAACTTATCGGTCACAACGATTCACAATTATAATTCGATGTGGGTTTCGGATAACCAACTGGAATCCGACTCCCTGTCGCATCGAAGTTCAAGTGCCGTTTTACGGGCCATGGGGTTTCATATTCACATAGTACTATATCACAGAAATAGAAATCACAGATCACGACATAAATCAAGACGTATCACAAAGCATCATATATCAGGGATATCAAACGATTCAACATTCAATAAAATCCAAACATTCATAAGTAAGGTCAAATTTATTATCTGATAAATTTAAATCAGATAATTTCTTATGAATAAATTACAAATCCTGGTTAATTAATTACAACCCATTTTAATTAATTATTCTTAATCATCCAATAACTACTTCCGTTAAGTAATTTTTCTTAAATCGATTTCTTTTAAGTAACTATCCTTAATTACTTGTTTTCATCACAACATTATATTTTCTTGATAACACTTGTTAATTTATTTAATAAATTAGCTAATATATGATTTTTTTTATACTAAGACAATTTTGAAAATATCCTCAACTTTCAAATTAAATCTTTAAAAATCTTGCTTAAAACTTGTTTATAATTCTGATTTGAAACTTCATTTATATTTTCTTTGAAGCTTTGAAAACTTAAGTTATAAATTCCTTTGAAGCCCAAACTTAAATACAAACCCGAACCCAAATTTACTTATCACAAGGAAATTGGGCCAAAGCCCAAACTTAAGAAAACAAAACCCAAAGCCTCCGTCTTCTACTCTTTCTACCAACTCCAAGATCACCCAGAAACAACAAGTCCCAATTGAGCAAAACCCGAGATCTACCAGGTTTCACTCGAGTATACACTCGCGTTTCTTTCCCTATTTCCCCGAGTAACCCCCTAGTTCGCACGCGAGAAAAATCATCACCCAGACCCAATAAAAACAGCACTGACCCAGGCAAATGTGCACGGTGCACGTGCACGAAGGCCATGGACGATTCCGACCCTCAACGGCGATCATCCCCCATCCACTAACATCACCAAACTTCAACTCAATCATCAGATTACTTCCAGGTGGACTCGAAATTGAATTCGAGCCAAAAACCAAACCTGGAACTGTCACCAAGCTTCGCCATCACCTAGAAACATGACTCGTTCATGCACCCTCGACCACTGGAGATCACGAAACTTCGGTCATCTCTTCGTCTTCACTCCCTCTTCCATCCCCCAGAACCACGTCGAACTCGGTCAACCTAAAATGGCGAACGAATAGAAGATCTCGACCTCACAAAAACTAGGGCTACGAAAGAAAATTGCCTGCCGCTGCCACCTCCATGGACGATGCCACCTCCAGTTATTTTTCCCAGCAACCCCGTAGGCTCGTCTACCCCCTCGAACAACCTCGACTACCCCAGTTCACTGTCACGCTGGAGTTTGACCAAAAAAAGGTTTATAATACAAAGTCGAACTGCTCTTAAATCCTAACACTAAAAATTCTTGTTTTAGTTTTAAAAATCATAAATTCCAGTATGTATTCAAGTTATAAACTTGAATTAGATTTTTAAAATAATTGAATATATCAGTTCTTACCTAATTTCCTGTAAACATAGCTTCCAGTAAAAAGAATATCCCACTAATCACGTTTAAACTGTTTCGAAAATCTTGTTTTGATGTTTAACATCTTGTTTGTTGAGAAAACAAAACCTAACAAGGATTTAAATAAGAATAACTTGAGTGTTTGAACTGGCTATGTAATCTGCATCAATTACAGAGAAGCAACAGAGCAATATACAAATATTCACAGAATTCTATTCAAAGATCAAACTGACTCCATACCATATAATAAATGGATCATCTTTATTGATTTTTAAATAAACTAAAATTTTAAAGCTTGATGTTTACTCACCAGAAGTTGAAGCAGAGAAGAACAGAGCAACCATGGTTGAAAACAGTTTTGAACTCTAAAAGCTGGAAATGTTTTTATGCAGATCTTCTTGCCAAATCATCTTGTTTCTTCGTTTGTATTGAGTTGCTGATGGTTGTTTATAGAGTGTTTGTTTTAGGATTTTAAATGAAATCTATCTCAGTTTTTACTTGGCTCGAAAGAATAAAAAGGTGATAAGAGAAAGAGTAGCTTACAGGTTGAAATATAAACAAGTCACAGGTATATTTTCTTATGTAAAACAGTGTAAAAGTTTGTACAAATTTCAGAGATTTTTAAAAGGATGGAGGCTGAAAGAGATTTGTATACAACTCGAAATGATTTTGTATGCTGCTAATAAATGAGGGCATTAAATAACATTGTACTTCATGTCTTCATTTTACACATATCTCATTTTTTTTATATACACTTGCCTGGCTTAATCTACAAGTCATATGTATTTTTCATTTTTACTTTGCTTTGATTCTTTTTGTTGCCTTAGAGTTTGCCTGCGAATATCCTATTTGAACCATCTATTTCCATACTTACCCTATGCAAGTTGCTAACAAGTTATAATTTTTTTCTTTTGCAGATTTTTATTTGTTTTGGCCTTAATACTTTGAAACCAAATAAAGTTCTATTTTTATTTTGTTTGTTATATTTTACAAATTTGTTTACTTTATATTTTATATAGTTTATCTTATATTTATACGTATATATTTCTATTTCAATTTTTAACTTAAATATTTATTAATAGAATTTTGTTATACTTACACAACTTCTAAAATCCATAGATTAAGATTGAATTCAAATATCTTTACGTTATTTATAAACTCCAATTCAATTTTAATTCGAATACATTATCTCCAATAATTCACAATTAATTCATAACTTAACTAAATGAATATTAATTACTAACTAATTTCACAATTTGAATTCACATCAATATATACATATATATTATATCAAATTTGCTCATGTATGCTCAAATACAGATATATTCACATATATATAATGTTTTTAAATTTAAATGATTTATCCAAAAATTTATTTGAAGATCGGGGAAACTCGCATCACTTAAATCAATTTATTTACTATTTTTATTCAAAAATAAATCTAATTAACAATTTAAATTCATATAAAATTCGGGGTCGTTACAGACTTCCCCCCTTAAAAGAATTTCGTCCTCGAAATTCACAGGCACGAAAACAAAGACAGATGAAGAATGTTTCATCTAATCAAACTGAACATCAATTCTGCATTTGGCTTATCAAATCAGAATATCACGAACGAATCTGTTTTAACATTTCAGAAGACACTCGGGTTAACCAGATCTACGAAGTATGCAGTGACATCGGTTAGTTCGAAGGATAACTAACCATTCGTAGAATATATCCGGACCCAAAGAATAGACAGATATATAGATACAATTTCAAAATTTTTTAGTTTAAAATTCAAAATATACCTATCAACTATAGCAAACAAAACAACCAATACACCCAAACAAACAATTTTGGCCTATCTGGAGTTTACGTCCCATATTAATATATCGAATTTATTTCTGGATCTACCAGAAATTATCGAAGAATTGAGAAAAGATGACGAACAAAAGAGATTGATAGAGAAAAGATTGTTTCCTCGTTGTTACAGAGTATTGACCATTTCTAGTCGTATTCCCTCTGTCCCCTATCTCATCCTCTTCTTGCACTCATACTCACTATCAGTGGATAGTAAGAGAATTTACTGAGGCGTACGGACGGATATCTGAGAATTACTCATTCTAGAGTTTACTTCACTCTATCTCTAATGAGCTACTTAACGTGTTATACTCCTGAGCTAAAGTTCAACCTTAGCTCTGATACCACATGTGACGACTCGGGTTTTGCCCGCTCGAAAATCAACATCCGTACTTCACATTGTACTAGAATGCCGCAGATTCGACCGTTCAAATCCGATTCGCCGGAGCTATAACACAATTAAGTAAATAACACAGCGGAAGAAATGAATAATACATTGATATATAATATCTGATACAACAGAGTGATACAACAGATATCAATATACATCAGAGATATGATACAACAAATAGCAGCGGAAAAGAAAAGATAACAACAGCAGCGGAACAATATCAATAGAAATGATAACTCCAAAATGATCTTCAGACAAGAATGAATCCACAACTCCAAGATAAGCAACTCCGATGAATGAACTAGCTCCAGATAATCTACTAAACCTGAATATCTGAAAAGAAACCCAACTCTAGACTGCTCGTGTAGAAAATTATGAGCACCCAGAGTTTAGGAAAGGAACAATAAACTCCGGATCAGTCATGGGACTGGTGTGAGCAACAAAAACAGTTTATCTTTAAACAAACACAAAAGGTTTTAAACATTGAAATCCGCAATGCTTTTAGAAAATGAAACTACCATAAGACCTCCCGCCACACACACAATGCAAACGCAGAATTGGAGGAGATTTCTTCTTATGATAGTCAAACATGCTTACTACGCAAATCATTGAATTATTATTATTAGTGCATAGTGGAAAACAATTCGAAAGTATAATATTAATCTTAGCCAGCATAGACATTTCGAACTATGCCTACTATAGCTACCATCCAAACAGTGGGGCGCCACCATAAGTGAATGGCAGGTTCTACAACTAAAACCGTACAAGTTCCGTATTGGAGAAATGGATTTCCAACAAATGGTCAGGCTAAGGAACTTCCTTCCGCCGCATGGGATCGCCTCTGGCGGGACGTCCCGAGAGACAAACTGCTCTCTGCCAAACAAGGCCGGGTTACCCCTGTAACAGGTAACTCACGAATATGCCACCTCCCGGTCCTTTGGGACCTTTATCCGAGCGCTCGATATCCAACATCACACATATAAATACGTGTATCCACATGAGTAAGTATCAGGGCTCCATACCATAATACCACCCCTTCCCAGAAGGAAATGACATACCCTAAAGGGCGCGACCCTCATAACCTTGCCGCAACATTCCTGTTTCGACCATTTCCGGGTTGTGAGGCTCTGACGAAGTCTCGTCCACAAAGCTACGCTTTTTCAAAAAGCCACGCTTTGGGTCAACAGATGATCAACCTATGATCACAAAGATAAATGATCAAACAAATGATCATATCACAAATGATCAAACACTGATCATCACACAGCAACACTCAGCATGTCACATTACCAAATTGGGATATATCGCTGATAAATTTCAACTACATAACCTCTGAGCTCGTACGTCTCAGAGAAGGGTGTTAAGCTAAGAGAATAAATTCTCCGCCACCAACAGATATGTATTTGAAAGAAATCGGCTTTATATCTCAAAGTGTAATGTCAGACATACAATCCATACAAGTCTGTTCCGGATTCGAACAGAACCGAAGGCACTTCTCACGAAGCCCTTGCAAATCCGGATAATTTCCAATCACGTCCGGACTTCCCGTCACTAAGGATGATAAAACCTCTATATCGGGGATCAGCCGATGCAGAGTAACTCGACGGTAATCCTTCCGTTTTCAAAAATATCCGGTCTTCAACACCGGTCTTCAAATGCTATCCATATCGACGTATCACATATTCGGAATGGGTTATACGACCCAAAGGTCCTCTCCCGGCTAAACCGAATAGTGAGCGAAATATTTAAAAACATATGGATATGGGATTTCAATTAAGTCACAACTTAAACCCAAACTTCCTTTTCAAATGGTTTAACAAATTACCATTTTAAATCTTTAAACAAAAAGATTCAACCTTTACGGTTTAAACAATTTCCATATTTTAAATCTTTAAACAAAAGATTCATTCACAGATTTTCCAAATTAATTTCCATTTCAATTTGATTAACTCGTTAAATCTTTAAATCAAGATTTAACTTATAGCTTTCAAAACAATCCCATTTCAAATGATTTAAACCAATCATTATTTTAAATCTGTTAAAAATAAACAGATTCAATTCATAGCTTTTCAAAACAATTTATTCATAACTTGGAAAACCATTTTCACTTCAATATTGAAATTCCTTTAATTAAACTGGAATTTCATTGCTTATTTGAAAGCTTTTGTCTTTTGAAAACAAACAGTTTCATTTCAGAAAATCTGATTCATTCATACGAGTTAAAATCCTTGGGTTAAATCCAAATTCTCAAAATTACCTTTTAAATGGTTTAAATTCAGATAAACACATTTATATCATCTTTAATCCCTAGTTTCAAATCATAGGATTCAACTCCCAACTTGAATTCAAATTTAAATCAAATTATTTAAATTTTCAAAACTCGATTAAGTTATTCAAAATAACTTTTATCTTTGAAATTCCATTCCGAAAGCTTTTCACTTTAAACCCAAATTTCTAATTTCAAAATCAATTGAAATTAAAATTTCAATTTCAAAAACATTAAATTTAAATTATCTGTGACTTAACCGATTTCCACGTGAAATCCATATTGTGTAAAGGTGTAGTCCAGGGTTGAACACAATAGTGCAACATCATACAATCATCACAGATATATCGATAAGCGGTATAATCCACAACGCTTATCTTTATTCACAAATCACAGATATAATAAACTTATCGGTCACAACGATTCACAATTATAATTCGATGTGGGTTTCGGATAACCAACTGGAATCCGACTCCCTGTCGCATCGAAGTTCAAGTGCCGTTTTACGGGCCATGGGGTTTCATATTCACATAGTACTATATCACAGAAATAGAAATCACAGATCACGACATAAATCAAGACGTATCACAAAGCATCATATATCAGGGATATCAAACGATTCAACATTCAATAAAATCCAAACATTCATAAGTAAGGTCAAATTTATTATCTGATAAATTTAAATCAGATAATTTCTTATGAATAAATTACAAATCCTGGTTAATTAATTACAACCCATTTTAATTAATTATTCTTAATCATCCAATAACTACTTCCGTTAAGTAATTTTTCTTAAATCGATTTCTTTTAAGTAACTATCCTTAATTACTTGTTTTCATCACAACATTATATTTTCTTGATAACACTTGTTAATTTATTTAATAAATTAGCTAATATATGATTTTTTTTATACTAAGACAATTTTGAAAATATCCTCAACTTTCAAATTAAATCTTTAAAAATCTTGCTTAAAACTTGTTTATAATTCTGATTTGAAACTTCATTTATATTTTCTTTGAAGCTTTGAAAACTTAAGTTATAAATTCCTTTGAAGCCCAAACTTAAATACAAACCCGAACCCAAATTTACTTATCACAAGGAAATTGGGCCAAAGCCCAAACTTAAGAAAACAAAACCCAAAGCCTCCGTCTTCTACTCTTTCTACCAACTCCAAGATCACCCAGAAACAACAAGTCCCAATTGAGCAAAACCCGAGATCTACCAGGTTTCACTCGAGTATACACTCGCGTTTCTTTCCCTATTTCCCCGAGTAACCCCCTAGTTCGCACGCGAGAAAAATCATCACCCAGACCCAATAAAAACAGCACTGACCCAGGCAAATGTGCACGGTGCACGTGCACGAAGGCCATGGACGATTCCGACCCTCAACGGCGATCATCCCCCATCCACTAACATCACCAAACTTCAACTCAATCATCAGATTACTTCCAGGTGGACTCGAAATTGAATTCGAGCCAAAAACCAAACCTGGAACTGTCACCAAGCTTCGCCATCACCTAGAAACATGACTCGTTCATGCACCCTCGACCACTGGAGATCACGAAACTTCGGTCATCTCTTCGTCTTCACTCCCTCTTCCATCCCCCAGAACCACGTCGAACTCGGTCAACCTAAAATGGCGAACGAATAGAAGATCTCGACCTCACAAAAACTAGGGCTACGAAAGAAAATTGCCTGCCGCTGCCACCTCCATGGACGATGCCACCTCCAGTTATTTTTCCCAGCAACCCCGTAGGCTCGTCTACCCCCTCGAACAACCTCGACTACCCCAGTTCACTGTCACGCTGGAGTTTGACCAAAAAAAGGTTTATAATACAAAGTCGAACTGCTCTTAAATCCTAACACTAAAAATTCTTGTTTTAGTTTTAAAAATCATAAATTCCAGTATGTATTCAAGTTATAAACTTGAATTAGATTTTTAAAATAATTGAATATATCAGTTCTTACCTAATTTCCTGTAAACATAGCTTCCAGTAAAAAGAATATCCCACTAATCACGTTTAAACTGTTTCGAAAATCTTGTTTTGATGTTTAACATCTTGTTTGTTGAGAAAACAAAACCTAACAAGGATTTAAATAAGAATAACTTGAGTGTTTGAACTGGCTATGTAATCTGCATCAATTACAGAGAAGCAACAGAGCAATATACAAATATTCACAGAATTCTATTCAAAGATCAAACTGACTCCATACCATATAATAAATGGATCATCTTTATTGATTTTTAAATAAACTAAAATTTTAAAGCTTGATGTTTACTCACCAGAAGTTGAAGCAGAGAAGAACAGAGCAACCATGGTTGAAAACAGTTTTGAACTCTAAAAGCTGGAAATGTTTTTATGCAGATCTTCTTGCCAAATCATCTTGTTTCTTCGTTTGTATTGAGTTGCTGATGGTTGTTTATAGAGTGTTTGTTTTAGGATTTTAAATGAAATCTATCTCAGTTTTTACTTGGCTCGAAAGAATAAAAAGGTGATAAGAGAAAGAGTAGCTTACAGGTTGAAATATAAACAAGTCACAGGTATATTTTCTTATGTAAAACAGTGTAAAAGTTTGTACAAATTTCAGAGATTTTTAAAAGGATGGAGGCTGAAAGAGATTTGTATACAACTCGAAATGATTTTGTATGCTGCTAATAAATGAGGGCATTAAATAACATTGTACTTCATGTCTTCATTTTACACATATCTCATTTTTTTTATATACACTTGCCTGGCTTAATCTACAAGTCATATGTATTTTTCATTTTTACTTTGCTTTGATTCTTTTTGTTGCCTTAGAGTTTGCCTGCGAATATCCTATTTGAACCATCTATTTCCATACTTACCCTATGCAAGTTGCTAACAAGTTATAATTTTTTTCTTTTGCAGATTTTTATTTGTTTTGGCCTTAATACTTTGAAACCAAATAAAGTTCTATTTTTATTTTGTTTGTTATATTTTACAAATTTGTTTACTTTATATTTTATATAGTTTATCTTATATTTATACGTATATATTTCTATTTCAATTTTTAACTTAAATATTTATTAATAGAATTTTGTTATACTTACACAACTTCTAAAATCCATAGATTAAGATTGAATTCAAATATCTTTACGTTATTTATAAACTCCAATTCAATTTTAATTCGAATACATTATCTCCAATAATTCACAATTAATTCATAACTTAACTAAATGAATATTAATTACTAACTAATTTCACAATTTGAATTCACATCAATATATACATATATATTATATCAAATTTGCTCATGTATGCTCAAATACAGATATATTCACATATATATAATGTTTTTAAATTTAAATGATTTATCCAAAAATTTATTTGAAGATCGGGGAAACTCGCATCACTTAAATCAATTTATTTACTATTTTTATTCAAAAATAAATCTAATTAACAATTTAAATTCATATAAAATTCGGGGTCGTTACAGACTTCCCCCCTTAAAAGAATTTCGTCCTCGAAATTCACAGGCACGAAAACAAAGACAGATGAAGAATGTTTCATCTAATCAAACTGAACATCAATTCTGCATTTGGCTTATCAAATCAGAATATCACGAACGAATCTGTTTTAACATTTCAGAAGACACTCGGGTTAACCAGATCTACGAAGTATGCAGTGACATCGGTTAGTTCGAAGGATAACTAACCATTCGTAGAATATATCCGGACCCAAAGAATAGACAGATATATAGATACAATTTCAAAATTTTTTAGTTTAAAATTCAAAATATACCTATCAACTATAGCAAACAAAACAACCAATACACCCAAACAAACAATTTTGGCCTATCTGGAGTTTACGTCCCATATTAATATATCGAATTTATTTCTGGATCTACCAGAAATTATCGAAGAATTGAGAAAAGATGACGAACAAAAGAGATTGATAGAGAAAAGATTGTTTCCTCGTTGTTACAGAGTATTGACCATTTCTAGTCGTATTCCCTCTGTCCCCTATCTCATCCTCTTCTTGCACTCATACTCACTATCAGTGGATAGTAAGAGAATTTACTGAGGCGTACGGACGGATATCTGAGAATTACTCATTCTAGAGTTTACTTCACTCTATCTCTAATGAGCTACTTAACGTGTTATACTCCTGAGCTAAAGTTCAACCTTAGCTCTGATACCACATGTGACGACTCGGGTTTTGCCCGCTCGAAAATCAACATCCGTACTTCACATTGTACTAGAATGCCGCAGATTCGACCGTTCAAATCCGATTCGCCGGAGCTATAACACAATTAAGTAAATAACACAGCGGAAGAAATGAATAATACATTGATATATAATATCTGATACAACAGAGTGATACAACAGATATCAATATACATCAGAGATATGATACAACAAATAGCAGCGGAAAAGAAAAGATAACAACAGCAGCGGAACAATATCAATAGAAATGATAACTCCAAAATGATCTTCAGACAAGAATGAATCCACAACTCCAAGATAAGCAACTCCGATGAATGAACTAGCTCCAGATAATCTACTAAACCTGAATATCTGAAAAGAAACCCAACTCTAGACTGCTCGTGTAGAAAATTATGAGCACCCAGAGTTTAGGAAAGGAACAATAAACTCCGGATCAGTCATGGGACTGGTGTGAGCAACAAAAACAGTTTATCTTTAAACAAACACAAAAGGTTTTAAACATTGAAATCCGCAATGCTTTTAGAAAATGAAACTACCATAAGACCTCCCGCCACACACACAATGCAAACGCAGAATTGGAGGAGATTTCTTCTTATGATAGTCAAACATGCTTACTACGCAAATCATTGAATTATTATTATTAGTGCATAGTGGAAAACAATTCGAAAGTATAATATTAATCTTAGCCAGCATAGACATTTCGAACTATGCCTACTATAGCTACCATCCAAACAGTGGGGCGCCACCATAAGTGAATGGCAGGTTCTACAACTAAAACCGTACAAGTTCCGTATTGGAGAAATGGATTTCCAACAAATGGTCAGGCTAAGGAACTTCCTTCCGCCGCATGGGATCGCCTCTGGCGGGACGTCCCGAGAGACAAACTGCTCTCTGCCAAACAAGGCCGGGTTACCCCTGTAACAGGTAACTCACGAATATGCCACCTCCCGGTCCTTTGGGACCTTTATCCGAGCGCTCGATATCCAACATCACACATATAAATACGTGTATCCACATGAGTAAGTATCAGGGCTCCATACCATAATACCACCCCTTCCCAGAAGGAAATGACATACCCTAAAGGGCGCGACCCTCATAACCTTGCCGCAACATTCCTGTTTCGACCATTTCCGGGTTGTGAGGCTCTGACGAAGTCTCGTCCACAAAGCTACGCTTTTTCAAAAAGCCACGCTTTGGGTCAACAGATGATCAACCTATGATCACAAAGATAAATGATCAAACAAATGATCATATCACAAATGATCAAACACTGATCATCACACAGCAACACTCAGCATGTCACATTACCAAATATGTTAATTTCAAATAATAAGTATAATATATTATTTTTAATTTTGTATGAATAGATTTTAAAAGACTATAGAATTGTTATTTTTAAATTGATAAATAATTGTATATTTTAAATTGAATCTTAGGATTTAATTTGATTTGAATTTGAATTTAAGTTTTGAAATTCAAAAGAATAAATATTTAAATTGTTTTGGATTTTAGAATATTTGTATAAACTTTTATATAAAAATATAATTAGTTTGTTTTATTAAAAAGTAATTTATATATATAGATAAGTATTTAATAAATAAAGAAAAGGGTTTTATTTACTTTTAAAAATAAGGTAAAAAAATATAAAAGACAAGTGTTATTTCCTAAAGCCCTTATTTTAACAAGTGTTAATGTTTAAAGCTTTGCATTAACATGTGTAATTTAAGTAACAAATCTTTGTGACAAGTGTCCTTATTATTTCCATTTTCTTTTATTTTTATAAAATCATAAATTCACTTATATATACATTTGCATATCTTCACTTCATTTTCTTTTTAAATCTTCATTTCAAAACCAAGAAAACCCAAACCAATTCTCCAATACAAATCTGAAGCAAATCAGATCAGCCAACATTCTTCTTCAAAAACAAATCTGAGAATTCCTCAAACCAAATCAAAGATCTATAATCAAATTTTCAAATCAAAAACAAAGGTCTGCAATTCTTTTCATCTCTGGAATCAACTCAAGAAAAGCTGTCTGCATTCATTTCTTCAACCTGGAAGCCTGCATGCAAGTTTCAGTAGCAATCACTCAAGTTTTAAATCAAATGAGGCATGCAAGTTAAAGTTTTAAAGCAAGGCATTCCGGTCTTAAGTTCAAAACAGTTTCAAAAGCTTTTCAAAAATAGACTCTGTCATCTTTATAAAGGTGAGTAACATTTTTATTAAAATAACTTAAGTTTAATATAGTTGCATGATTGATTTTATCTGGATATATATGAATTGCTTTGATTATATGTGAATATATCTGTATATATATAAACTGCTCCCCTGTTCTAGTTTTCCAGTGAGTAAACTTTTAAATTAAAAGCTTAAGTAAATTATAGCTTGTTGCATGTGAAAATTTCTGTGATAATTGATGCTGGCTTGAGGATATTTATGTGATTTTCTGTATGAAAGTTGAAGTGTGTGATTAAGAATCTAAGATATAGGTGTGCATGTTCTGTGCTACCCTGTTCCTGATATAGGATTTAAATTTTGAAACAAAATTCCAATTCTTTTTATCTGATCATTGTTAAACTTGGACTTCAAACAAATTAGTTAAGTTTTTAACTTGATCTATGATTTAAAAATATGTACAAATGTTTTTAATTTAAAAATATGCTTAATCTGGAAATACTGTAGAAATCATAATAACTTGATAAAACCAAATGTTAAATTTTATTGATTCAAGTTTATATCTTGAATCATCACTGAAAATCAGGATTTTTAAAACAAAAATCAAGGTTTTTAGTAATAGGATGGAAGAGCATTTCAGTGTTGACTGGAAAGTGGTTTTAGGGGAGTTTCTGGTGGTCAGGGAATCTGTGGTGATCAGGAATTGGTCTGGAGATAGGGGAAGGTACGGGAAGGCTAGGAAAAATGGGTGGAGGCAGTAATGATCGCCGTGGCGTCGACGGCGAAGAGAATTTGTTTATAACCCTAGTTTTGGTCGAGCTGGAAGATTTGATCTCTTTTTTTTTTCTCTGATGCATCGAGTTCAATGGAACCTTGGGAATGGGATCGTGGAGGACTGGCGAAGACGTGACTGAAGTCACAGTAGTTCCGGTGGTCGGAGGAAGGTGATCGAGGCATTTTCTGATGAGGATTTGGAATTCCAGTTTCAACTGCCTAGCTCGATTTTGAATTGAGGCTTGTGTATGTGTTTGAATGATCGGAGTTAGGTTGGGAGATGATCGTCGACTTGCGTACGTAGTCGTGGATGGTCGGAGGCGACCGCATTTCTGGTGCACGTGCACGGTGCAAATTTGTGAATCTGGTGATGTCTGGGTTTATAACAGAGAGGATGGTGTTCGAGTTTTCTCGAGTGGTTCGTATGTGAGACTCGAAGTTTTTAAGTTTCGAGACGAAGTAAATTAGTATGGTCTCGGGTAAATTTCTGGAGTATAGAGTGTTGGGGAAGATGATATTCTCGAATGTTTCTCGAGTTATTTTGAGCAAGGCTCGAAGTATTTAGGATGTTGACTCGAAGTGTTTTGGTGAAGTCTCGAGTACTTGTATGTGTTGCCAGGTTTTTAAAAAGCCTGTTAATATAAATTTAAATCTAAATTTAAAAATTGTAAAGAAAATTTTAAACTAGAATTTAAATCAAAAATTTAACTATGTAGATTCAAGTTGGGTTTGAATCTTAAAGATTGGAAATAAATAAGTTATAAATTTATATGTTTTAAATAGGTTTTAAATGGTAGTTAGATTTAATTAAATGTTTAAAAATAAAAAGGAATTTGGTTTAAACTCTTCTTAAATTTCTTTTATAAGAGATAAGAATTTTAATAAGTAAAAGTTTTTAAATTGGTTTTAAAAACTTTGTTAAAAATAAATTGGTATTCATTTTAAATACAGAATTTAAAATGAAATTTTAAAAGTAGATTTGAAATGGATGTTTCAAATATAAATGGTAAATGATAACTTGTTTATCAATAAGAATAAAGATTTTATCTTAAAAAGTAATTAGAGATTTATGTTCATTAAATTAATTAGAAAATTTAATGGATAATTAAATTGTTTGATTAATTAATCATTTAGATTAATTAAATAAATAATTAAAGGTTTAAACTAATTTATTTATGATTAAGATAAATTAATTAGGGATGATTAATTTATAATTGAGGGTTATAAATTAGAGTATTAATTAATGGTTAGGAATTAATTAATAAGTAATTAAATATTAATTAAGTTATGGTTAACACTTAATTAATTTAGAAATTAGAGATTAATAAATTGGTTATTAAGATTTATTAATTTAGAATGAATAATAATTAATATAAGTTAATTACTTAAGGAAAGTAATTAAATAATAGTTAATGAGGTCATTAACTATGGATTATTAAATAATTAATTAATAGGATTAATTTTAATAGTTAATTAGATTAATTAATTTAAAGATAATCAATTATAGAATTTGTTTAAATGTAATTACTTATTGGAAGTAATTAAGAATTAATTACTCATTGTAATTAATTAAGTTAATTTGATTAGTTAAGTTAATTAATTAAGTTTAATTAATTTAGAATAATCAAGAGATGATTTAATAATAATTACTTAATGTAATTATTAAAGTATGATTATTTAGGGAAGTAAATAATAGATAATTACTGAAAGTAATTAATTGAAGGAAAGTAATTTGAGTTAATTACTTTGAATAATTAATCAAGGGATTAATTAAGGAATTAATTAAGGACTAATTAATTTAGTTAATAAAAGTAATTAAGGGTAGTTAATTACTGATTGAAGATTAATCAAGGTGATTAATAAATGTTGTTTAAATTAAAGGTTAATTACTTAATGTAATTAATTTAATTAAGTAATTTGTAATTAAGGATCATTAATTAATATAATTAATGATGTAATTAAGAATTTATTAATTAAGAAATAATTAATAAATGAAGTGATTAATTAATGTAATTAATTAAGGATAAATGTAATTAATTATAGTTGATTAATTTAATTAATTATAGTTAATTAATTAATGAAGTAATTAATTTAATTCACTTTAAATTAATTTAAGATAGTATAAATCATTACTTATGGATGAATAAATAGTATTGAATGCTTTGCATTGTTTGATATCTCTAATGAGATATATGCTGATCCGTGATATGGATGTTTAGTTGAATTGTGATGATAATATGGATTATCTGTTTATATTGATAATGTTGATTATCTATTGTGATGTTGTGAATTATCTTTCTATATGAATAAAGATAATATATTGAATTGTTTTAACCTTAAAACAACTTGGCCTTAAAAGATACGCCTTGGATTTCGATGAGACCGGGATCGGGTTTCCGTATACCGGATTTCCAGGTCTGGAGACCCGAATACCACATCGATCCAAATTAACGATAGGTCGTGAATCAAGTGAAGATGAAGATTCAGAGTGCAAGGGTTATTGTCGTTAACTCTGAGGGTGATTCCAAAACGAGTGTAACGAGATAATGCCTTCGGTTTCGTTCGAACCCGGAACGAACTTGTATGGATTGAATGCTTTCAGCACATCGTCAGGTGGACGATGAGCATTCTAAGATAGATGTGTTCTTTTTAAAGGTAATCGTGACCTCAAGCCTCATCAACCGGGAATGGCTAAAACAGGGGAGGTGCAGCAAGGTTAGTGGGTAGCACCCAAGTAGGACAAGATTACCTCTGTCTAGAAGTCCCTTTCTATTTTCGACTTAGTGGTGCGGTTGCTGATCCCAACCGTGAGGTATCTTGTGCGGGAATTATCCAGTAAGGGATGTTCCGGCCTTGTGTTGCAGGGGATTGGGAGTGATCCTCGGTACGGTGATCTAGGCCACGTATTGTGACGGGCGGTACCCCGGTAGCCCTGCCATTGTATGGAATCCAAAATCCAATAAGTGCCAACGGACTTGATTGTATAACCCACTTTGTGGCTAGTATGCTGGAATTTAATAATGTAACAATTTCAGCTATTTCATATTTATTTGAAAACCCTAGACCCTATTATAATACAATCGAATTTCCTATCAAATGTTTTGGTTAGCGTAAGGTAAAAACTTACCCATGTTTATGTGTGGGAAGTCTTACGTGATACCTTTTCTTTCAAAAGGTTTTGAAGTTAAGCAAGTTTAACCTGTTACTCACACCAGACCCATGTCTGACCCAAGTTGTTTATTTCTGTTTTATAAACTCTTGGGTACTCAAATTTTTACGAGTAGCCAAGGGATTCAGGTTAGCCTTGACGAATTGTGGAGGAGCAATGGAGCAGGAGGCTTCAGCGTTGTAGATATAGATAGTAGTTTCCGCTGTGTTGATCTTGTTTAGATCTTTGTTTTGTATTGAGTTGTAATAACTAGACAGATGTTTATAACTGTCTAGTATATGATGTGTAATCTGTGTAACTCTGATAGATGTATATGATACTATGTAATAGTTATATGATATATTATATTTTGTTCCGTTTCTGCTGTGAGTATTTGTGTTGTTTTCTTTCTCTTTCTCTTCTTTTCTATTTCTCACCCCTTTCTTTCTTATTAGCGATACGACTTTCTATGGAGAGAAAGTCGTGGTCGTTACAATTCATGTTAATTTTAGTTGTTCAATTCATTAATATTCACTTATTTATCTTCACTTAAAATTCAATTTATGTATTTAACAACATTTCATTCCATTTACTTAGTACACTTTCTTTAATATTAACAACACTTAATAACCATTTCATAAAATATTTACTTAAATTTAGTTCAAACATGTTATACCACACTTCTTATATTTATTTCACTTTACACTTAAGTTCATATTCATTTCAAAAGTCAAATTCTATTTCATTTAACTCGTTTCATTAATTTCATTAAAAATCAAATTCAATTCACTTTCATTTAACTTTTCTTAGGTTAACTTCATTTCATTTACTTCATTTACTTTACTTAAGTTAGTTCTTTTATTATTCCTTATGTCTCAAATTCAAATTTCACTTTTATCTGCTTAACCAAACTGTTCAACCATTTTAAAATTTTAGTTTACTTACCTGCTTGAATTCATAAGTTGTAAATTTATTTCTTATTTATACTATTTCCAATTTATAAGTTCAAAAACTTATTTTTCATATATTTATCAAAATCATACTTGGAATTTTACAATCAAAACTTGTTTTAGCAAAACAAAACTTCAATGGTAAATTATTATGGTAGAAATTAATCACTTAAAGACACGAAAATGAATATTGATGATGCTATAGTCATCAGCCGAATTATTTCCCAGCAACTAAAGTGAGTTTAGTGTTATTTTTTCTTTTAAATTCCCATTTTATAAATTATACTTATATATAATTTCACTTATTTCATCTTGGTTATATAAAATCATTTCTTATCTGTTTATGTTTGTTTATATTATAACAATAACTTTTATTACTACACAAACAACAAATGATAAATGACAATAATCAAATATTACCATTCATTAACAACCAAACATCCATATATAACTTATAATAATTATTGAAAATTATTCATTTATATATAAAATATATTCAGGTAAATTATTTCATTTACCCCCTTTCTAAAACAATACTGTATCAGTTTGTTTGTTCTAGCGTTAAGAAACCCCGATCAATAACATGTCGTCCCACATATCGACTAGAGTTCATAAGCTACTTCAACAGATAAAGTAACACATAAAAAGTTTTAATATTCACTGACAAATATGATCTCATATATGTAATACACTCAAACTCAATCTAGGGCGTTATTGACCCTATCTATAAAGAGTGCCCATCCAAAGCCTATGTGTTTGCAAAATCCAGCTTTGATACAAAATGTGACGACCTGCAAATCCATCCCGTCTAGAGTTGATAATAACCACACATGTCCGGCCCAAAACCGAACGGAAAGACGGGTAATCATAAGAAAGAAAGAAGAGAGAAGAGAAGAGAAGAGAAGAAGAAGAGAGAAAGAAGAAGAAAGAAAAGACAAAACAAAAGAAACTAAAGAAACTAAAAAAATTACAAAATCTCACAATCGCAGCAGAAAAAACTATAATATCATATCAATGATCTTTACAAAACAGAAACTATAATATAAATACATACATCCATCAGAGTACAATAATTAATCACTAATAATCAGCTTGGACAGTTATAACGACCTGTCCTTATAATTGCTGATAATTCAAAGAACAATGCAGCGAAAAAATAAACATATGATACGACCAAAAGATTTCCAGCTCGCCTGCTGAAGCTCCAAAGCATCCAAATCTACATCTGTAAATATGCTCGGTCTAACCCGAGCATTGAAAGGTAAGAATGCCCACATCAGTCTGGTAAACCAACATGAGAAAACACATCTCAATTAAATTTATTTTAGAGTTATAAAAACTTTCCTTTTATCAAAACAAAGGTATCTCTTAATACACTCCCACACATAAACAAGGAAGGGTTTTTACCTTACGATAACCAAAAAATTTCATATCAAATACTCTTATATTATAATAATGTCTAGTATACAAATAATAATCCAAATAACCGAAATTGTTAACATTATTAAATTCCAGCATAATAGGCTCTACAAACAAAATGGTAGGCATATAGTGGAGAATGGATTCCATACACATGACCAAGTGAAGGGACTACCTTCCTGCAGTACATCTCTAAAAGAATGTACCGAGGCCCAACTGATGGTCCTCTACCAACACATGACCGTCCTACCTTTAACTTAGAGATTACCGAATATGTCATCACCCCGGTTGTTACAGACCTATCCGAGGCCGCTCTTAGAATACATCCACAATAATTTACATCCTGAAAGTCATAATGGGAAGAAATATATCTAGAAGGGGATGATCATATTCTAATGGTTGTTAACCACATAGCCTTGTCGCATCTCCCCTATTTCGGTCATTTCTCGGGTGTGAGGCCAAAGGTCATGATTACCTTTCATATAGAACATATGACTTCCTCTTTGAATATCACACTGACATTCCTTCGATCACTATTAACTTTCACAAACATACAACTTCTGAGCTCTTACGTCTCAGAGAAGGGTGTTAATCTGAGAGAAGTTCTTCTCCGCCACCAAATAGATGTATGTTTGTAAAAGTCAACGATGCAATCTCAAGAATGCATTGTCAGACATCCTTCCATACATGTTTTTCAAGAGCAGGACAAACCGAAGGCACTCTTCTACCACATCCTGTCCAGAATTACTCCTAGGATTAGTAGCGAATAGTCCTTGCATTGGATATTTCATAACGAAGAGACTACTGCTACTATATATATATTGGGAGTTTATCCCCAAATGATCAACAAGCGGTCCATCATTATGAAAATCCCAAATATCAATGTCTTCCAAACATGTATATTCGAACGCATATACGTTGGTCTGAAGTGGTTCTTGGATAAATTCGACCCCGGTCTCTCCAAACCAACAACGATAAAGAGGCCAAATATTTGATGGTCGGTTATTTATCTATCATAGCAACAAGCAATATCTAGCACCATAAGCAACCACTAGGCCCATTTAATAAATCTTTTAAAAACTAAATCAGTCTCTAAGTATTCGTTTCAAATTATCTTTCAAAAGATATATTCTCAAAACCATTTCAAATCTTTCTATATTGGAAAACATTTCCATATACTTATATCCACGGTATAAGCATTTTCATAAATCACTTCCTTCTCAGCACTTAGAAAATATTTCATATACTTATATCAATAGTATAAGCATATTCAATAACACTACCATTTAGAGACATGCCAAATAGATTTCTATAACCGTATAAACTCCAAAGTTCTTACGCATCCAGATGGATGTTAAGTATAGGAAGCAATGCTCCTACACCACCAAGCCTTTAGTACAATCATAAGAACCGATTCGTGTATTTCACGATGGGAGGTCAAAATATAATTTATTGGGTCAAAACGAACGTTGCGTTAAAAATCGTTATGACAACCCAAAACATTAGTTAGGTATTCGGTAAATAATATATATATAAATCTGGTATATTGTATAAAATATTTCCGTTTGAAAATCATTTACTATAACAACAGTGTTATATTCCATGCCTTTCTTACTTATCACATTTTAAAATATTTTCAAAACCATTGAACTCCATTTGGAATTATTATTCCCAAAACCTTTATTTTAAAAGATAAATTACTTTTAAAACCATTACTTCATCAAAATATTTCTTTCAAAACTCCTTTAAATGAAAATCCATCTTTGCAAAACTATTTTTATAAATCTCCCTCTTAATTTATAAAACTTTTATTTATTAAAATTCCTTTATTTATAAAAATATCACCTTTATAAACCTTTTATATAAACTAATTCAAAATTTTATTTCCAATGTATTTCATAAGACCAAACTTTTATAACATCAAAAATCAAAACTTTTATTTCTTTGAAAACAAATTAGTTCCTCTAATAACTTAAAAATTATTAAAACATATATACTTCCAAAATCACTTCTAAATCCTTTTCAAATCAAAATCATCATTTCAATATTTCAAAAGTACCAAAAATAAGGCCCAATGCTACCATAGCACTAAAGAAGTCAAATCATGTCATAATCAACAACATGGCATCCATCACATCATATATCAACATATATATGAAAATAATTTAACAATGGTAAGGAATCCGGTTGGATCCCTCCAACCTGTCTCCCTACATCACAGACATCATATAATCATAAAAATAAAATCAGCCGCTTTGAGGCGGGATTCGTATACAAAGGGTCATCCGCTCTTATATGGGAACGCAATAGGGTCACATCCGCTCCAATAGGCAGGAATATATCCAAACCAACTAATATATAGTATATCATCCAAACAAGCATCAAAAAACATAAATAAATCTATTCCCACTTATTTAAAATTATAAGCATCCCAAATAGGTGGGTTTACTCACAAAAATGTCAGAAATCACCCAAGCGCTTCAGATTGAATTAAAATTGAACGGATGTTCGATTTAACTCAAAATTATAATTCGCTCCAAATTCGTCCAATCCAACTTCATAGCGTAGTGCTCGCTAATAGAAAGGCAACGCAACTTGTCACGCTTGAATGACCTCGTACGAACAAGTTACGAATTAATAATCATAACGAGATAACTAATCCTTAATCATCTTTATGTTTTCGTTTTCCCTCCCAGCCTTCCTGACCCATGCACGATATTTTCATTTCTTTTTTCTAGACTTCACAGATTGCGCTCAGCCACCACCCCACGAACCGCCACCGTGCCGCCGATGCTCGCTACCCAACCGCGTGCCACCAACGCCTAACCACCCTCCGTCAACACGCACGACGAACGCGACCAAAAACTCCACTACCTACAGTTCTAATGGAGGTGAAATCCTATCGCCTCGGCTCATCGTTCGACGATCCAACCGTATACTTGCTTTGTATGATCATGCCCTACATTATCCTAGTTGAAGTTGTTGGCTAATTTTGCTCATAGAGGCTCCGATCAACATCGATCGTTGGATGGAATTACTTTAATGGCGACTGTGAATACTTTTTAGGATTAGGTTTACAAATGAGAGAAAGCGAGGGTATTTATAGAAATTATCGCATGGCACTAATCATCCGTAAAAATTCCAAACTTTAAACGAAACGTGCCGCTTGGCGTTCTATATGTTATACCCCTATTTCGAACACAATGAAATATGTATCGGGAGCCAATTCCATCATATACATAAGATATCTTTTCAAAATCAAATTATTTTAATTAAATTCCTTTAATTAATTTCTACGCGTTTCAAACTCGCATGATCAAACGATACATCCAATCGCCATGAAATTCGACAGCCTACTATAATTAACTATTATAGATCCAACGAAACTAGTTTTGTCAAAATCCGAGATTGTGTCAAAAATGACTGTTTTTACCCATTAATTAAATCAAGTAATTTCAAATTTCTATTTATTCACTTTTAAATCAAACTTAAAAGTTCACTATCTCCATTCTAATTTAAATAGAATTTAAATCAACTTTAGAAATCATTTTCATTCATTTTAAATCCAAGATTGAATTATTTAAATAATTTCAAACATTAAATTTAACAATTTAATTATTAAATAAATTGCTATATTTGAAATATAAGTTATTTAACTTATAAAATTAACTTTTTAATATTTAAAATCGATTAAATATTTCAAATTCAGATGACTAAAATTCTGCGTCATTACAATGCACATCTCTTTACTCACAAGTGCACACGCACAAAAATGCATACCGACTTGTGCTCACACACTCACTCACTAGCTACTCTTGGCTATACACCAAACTCAAACCACAGACAACACGTCACACAAGTATATACCCACACATGCATGAAATCTCACACAACACTCATATTATCTTATATATTGACACTTGATTTATCAATATTGCTATGTAAACATTTGATGAAAGAAAGGAAAACGAATGGAAGAAAATGTGTGTGTTTTGGTTCCCAGAGAAAAAATGTGAAGAGTAAAATGTGTGAAATGAGTTTTGTCTCTATTTGCATCCAATAAGAAAATGGAAAAATGTCTATACAAAATGATCCCCCTTGTCTCCTTGTGTGTCTATGTGTATATGTAGGGAAATTTTCTTAATAGCTAAGATAAGTTAAAGTACAAACATTAAATGCAAACAACAAATGGCAGTAGTCAAAGGACGCGGAAAAGATATACATTAAATGCAATCCCCCAAAGTTAGAAGCAAAGACTAGAGAATTGAAAGATATGCAAGGTTATAGTACGGGCTATGTATATATATTTGATTTTTTAAAAGTTTTGGGGTACCCTGCTACCAAAATTACATTTGTGTACGAGCCGCGAATGACAAAAATAAAAATACGATCGTGCACAAAACCATGTCACGATCATAAAACAATAATAAAATACACGAGCTAACAAATTCTATAAAGTTCCAAAAATGGCAACATTTATCCTAAAATACGTTAAATGAAAATTTAATTATTTTCGAAATTAAATATTATGGACAAATCTTATAAATTAAATTAAAAATACATCACAAAAAATTGAGCCATTATTTGAAACATATATTTTTTTATAATTTAAATGAATATTAAATAAATTAAATATTGAAATTCAGAGACTCAAAATTTTGAGCCGTTACATTCTCCCTTTTTAAAAGAATTTTGCCTGAAATTCCAAAAGGAAGAAAATATTTTCGAACCCTTAATCTTATAGAGCTCTTATACTTACAATGGGCAATTAATCTTTAAACTATCACTTACAAATTCGATCAAAAAATATAACTTGCATTTCTAATATTAAAAGCATAAAATCATAAAAAACTTGTATGATGTGTACAGATCATCCGTACGCAATATCTGACTCGATCACTTACTCGAATACATAAACTTCTTGTAACAACCCAAAATTTTAGTCATTTGATTTTAAATGATTAATTTATTTTAAATATTTAAATAATTGGGTTTTGTAATTTAATAACTTAAATTCAAATATAGGGAATAATTAAATATTTGTATTGTGAATTAAATATTAATTAAATGGATTTAATAATTTTATTTAACTCCTTTTAATTAATTAATAATATTGGTAAATTCAATATTTCAAATTTGGTTACAGATATAAATAGGTCAAATAAATATCAATAATTAAATATAAAACGATATTTAAATCTATAAAATTAGCCTTCCGGGGCACTGTCTCGGATTTCGACAAAATCAGTTATATTGGATCCGTAATATTGAATTATATTACGCCGTTAAGTTTCATAATGATTGGACGTATCATTTGGTTGTTTGAGATCGAAACATGTTGAAATTGATATTGGAAATTTAATATAATAACTAGGTCTAAAAACCTATCTTTTGCATATGATCGAACTAGACCTCGGAAGAAGTTCCATTGCATTTGGAATAAAGCTATAACATATAGAACGCCAAGGGGCACATCCCGTTTGGAGTACGAAATTTTCGGGTATGTTTTGTTGAATATTTTAATATTAACTAAAATATATAAATATGTACATTTGCACCATTTCTGCCTTATGCTTGCCCATGTCTACCTCACATCAGCCATACCCGTGGCCATAACCCCACTGTTCAAGCCATACTCCTTCTCCTCTATAAAAACTTACCAGATAGTGAAACAAGAATTTTCCTTTTGCAATTCAAACTTCAAAATTGAAATTAAAAATCCATACTTATCTAAAAATCCAAATCCTTGATTTGTTGAGCTCATACAATGTTTATCTTCGATCCTATACCCTTCTTTTTGTGTGCACATGTGTTTGAAGTAGCTTGGATTTAGGAGGCTGTGTGCTTGTAGCAACTAGGTTTGGGGATTGGAGGATGTTGGGTCATCGATTGTCGGATTGGAGGGTAGCTTTGGGTTTGTCGAGGCAAGAGGAAGATGTAGCCATGTTTTTGGGATGTGCAGTGCCAGGATTAGGATCGCGACTTGATGCTGGTCATAAAGGGTTGTCTATCGACGCATTTTCCTTTGGAGATGCGGAGGTTATAAAGTGGTGATGGGCGAGTGTGGTTCAAGAAGAGAATGTCATCGGTGAAGTCGGTTCGCCGTTTAGTGGAGCGTAGCTCCGTGTCACTATGGTTCGTGCATGGTTGAGTGGGTTTCTGCGTGCACGTTTCTAGGTGAGGGGAGAAGAACAAAGATAGATTAAGTGGTGGGTTTAACTTTATTAATGTAATTAAGGGTCTAATTATTTTAATTAAATCTGAGAACTTATAAATTACCTATCTCACTCACACGAGGTCGGATTCGAACGTTGCTTTTGCATTGGACTCATGTTTGCAATGGAGTTGGTTTGGTTAGATTTGGAGCAAGTGAAATTTTAGGCTAAAATCGGACGACCGTTCGGTTTTAGTCCAAAATCGGGACGTTTTCGCGAAAACAAAAATCAATGTGAGTTTAACTCACATTTAGTTTTTATTATATCATATCAATGATATTTTAAATGTTTATTGATTTCCTGGATGTTAGTTTAATTTTTTGATTACTTGTTTGGTTGAATTTCTAATTGGAAAATGGATGACATGTTAATTTGATCATTATAAACCCATATGATTATCTATATATTATCCATAACCATTGTTTTGTAGGAAAAATCTATAGAGAGACCCAAAAGGGGATTTCTCGCCCATAAATTACTTATTTATATCCATATGCCATTATTGATGGTTAACTGAAATAAAAATCCTTAAATTCCATTTAATTTGTTAAGTGTCGTTATAGCAATTTTGCTATATTTCTTTCGTACATAAACCCTGTTTTATGAACTTGAGCTTGTATTTCCGCTAAAAATAATATTGAAAGTTCATTAATCATTTTTGATTAATGATAATTTAAATTAATTAATCATTTTAACTAATGATCTTGAAATTGACTCACCAATCTAATTAACGATGCTTAAAATTATTTTACCACTAGATTTAATTAATCATTTTTGCTAAAGTTGTTTTATACTCAATTAATCGTTTTAACTAATGATTATTTGAGTTTAATTATTTCTTTTAATTAATGATAATGGAGTTTAGTTAATTTATTGAACTTAATTAATTACTTCAACTAATTATAATTGAAATTAATAATCATTTTAATTAATGATTTTAAAAGTAATTAATCATTTTAAATAGTGATATTTGAATTTTAACAATCATTTTAATTAATGATTATTTTAAATTTAATTAATTGTTTTAACTAATGATATTTGGAATTTAGTTAAATCATTTTAATTAATGGTGTTTTATAATTAAATAAATCATTATAACAAATGATATTTTAATTAACCATTTAACTAATGAGGCGAATTTATTTAATATTATTAATTATGATTATTTAAACTTAATTAATTGTTTTAATTAATGGAATTTAAAATTATTTATCATTTTAATAATGATGTTTGAGATGACTTATTCATTTTTAACTAATGATTATTTGAATTTAATTAATCTTTGTAGTTAATGATATTTAAAAAAATTAATTGATTGATTTAATAAAAGGGATTAAAGTAAATTAATTAATATAATAAGATTGCTTTAGTCAACTGATTTAAAAGTTAATAAACTGATTTAATAAAGATTTTAAAGTTAATTTAGCAACGTTATAAAAGTGTTTGGAAATAATTATCTATTTTATTAAATATAATGGATTTGTTTATTTAAAAGAAATTTTAAATGTGATTAATTATATTACGGGATAATTAATATTGTTTTAAAGTTATAAAAAGGATTTGAAACTCAATTATTAGGATGTTAAGTTAGATAATCTTCTGGGTGTTCGGTCTGATATTGGTTTAGGCCTTTGGGGTCATGCACTTGGAAAAATTATTCTCTAAACGTTTTAACAATCAGGTACTAATTATCAAAGTGTTTTACCAATATGGAAATCAAGCACAAGTTCAGCTTTTACAAAGTAAAGATTCGATTTCGATTATGGAAAAATAGTTTCGTAATCGATATAGCTTATATGGAAAGGATCTAGTCATTCATTTAACGCTAAACATTGAGGCTTGGGCTTGTTTCTATCTTGATGGTTAAAAGTGCCATCAATGTGTTACCTAGAGGTAACACTACCTCAACTTGCCCAGTTTCATTTTCAACCGAGAGATAGGACTTATCTGGATCAACAAGTAGTGGTAAATATAAGAACTTTAATTTCCATATATGATCATTTTAATTATCCTCAATAGTTGATTTATTAATTATCGGATTCAGCTTTCTTCATGGTGTATCGTCACCTTAAAAATGATTTGCTGCTCAATCGAGCTTTGTTATCCTTTGTCGGAAATGACCAAACCAAAAGCGTGAAAGGAAGCCAAGCTGACGCAGCAGCGGAATAACAAAATGTGTGATTCGATGAAAGTAGCGATCGATGGATTAAAAGGTACCGAACTGCCCAAATTCGTTGATCCAAAGATACCGAATTCTAGCTATCTCAAACAATTTGATAGCGCACTATACCGTGTTTAAAGATCTACGATTCTTTGCACGTTGATCTAGCGCACTAGATTCCGTGAATCGGCTTCAGCAGTCGTTGAATCGAGCGCACTCGATTATCCGAGAGTGGAGATAGGAGATTACACTCAACTACCAATTTAATTGAAAGCACAAAGCTAACAAACAAGAATTTTATTCAAAATTAACCAACCTTTTACAATGACTCGACCGGCCTATTTATAGGCGTTACAACTCACTCCATAAAAAACAGTACAACACTTAGATCGTGTACGACCTATAACCTGCGACTTACGACTTATAACAGAACGACCTAAAAACATACGACTTAACAATATGTACAACGGCTTAAAAACAGGACGACTCAACGAACAACACAGAATTATAACAGCCCATAGGTCGTTTACGACCTAAATACAACAAAGTTCAGCAAAACACCCTCGACATACGACTTAAAACCTAGCGACTTATCAATGCTCACGAGTTAAAATTGCCACGACCTAAAATTCAGTGACTCAAGAGACAACAGCTGCATCACTTCATGCGACCTAACTAGGTCGTAGGTCGTACGCGACTTATCTTAGGTCGTGAGCTCCCTTCTTCAGCATACTTGTTAGGTCGTAGATGACCTAAACCACTTCCCTTAAGTCGTAGCCGACTTAAGCCTTGCGCATTCTCAAATCGTGCTGCTACTTCGTTATCTCGTGGCGCTTCTCCTGTAGCCTTAGATCGTACACGATCTAAAGATCCCGAACGACTTAAGCTCTTGTTAGGTCGTAAACGGTCTGAAACGTGCTCCTTAGGTCGTGGCCGACCTAACTCCTCTTTCTTAGGTCGTGACCGACCCAAACCCAGTGATTCCTTAGGTCGTGCTGCATCATCCTCTCCGGGTTGAGAAAAATTCATCCTCGAATTTGTAATATCTTCTCCATCAGCTTGTTCATTCCCATAATAAGGTAACAAATGTTTTCATTAAACACATCGGATGTATACACATCCTCCGGCAGCTTCACCCTATAAGCGTTTTCATTGATCCATTGCACAATTTCCACAGGACCAATTTTTCTGGCTTTCAACTTGTTATAAGCACCCACTGGAAAACGATCCTTTGTTAATACAACGTACACTAAGTCTCCTTCATTAAACTCAACATTTCTTCGTTTCAAGTCTGTAGACCTTTTATACTTCTCATTCGCCTTCTCCAATCGTTCCTGAACGCTTTTATGACATTCCTTCAAACTATCAACAAAATCAGCAGCTCTTTTAACTGTTCCCTTCGGTTGTGGTATCATTACTAAATCCAACGGCCCTTTTGGCAAGTTTGAATACACAACCTGGAATGGACTGAAACCTTTGCTACGATTTACCGCATGATTATGAGCGAACTTTGCTTGACATAACTTCACATCCCAGCTTTTTAGATTATCTTTCACCAGACATCGCAATAAATTCCCCAGTGATCTGTTAACCACCTCTGTTTGCCCATCAGTTTGTGGATGATAAGCGCTACTAAAATTCAGCTTCGTTCCGACCATCTTCCACAAACTTAGCCAAAAATGGCTCAGAAAACGAGTATCCCTATCCGACATAATAGATTCTGGCAATCCATGAAGTCGATATATCTCTTTAAAAAATAACTGAGCAACATGAACAGCATCCGCCGTCTTCTTACAAGCAATAAAATGTGTCATTTTCGAAAATCGGTCAACCACCACATAAATGGAATCGTTCCCCCTTTGAGTTCGCGGTAACCCCAAAACAAAATCCATACTCACATAAACCCAAGGCTTAGTTGGTACAGGTAACAGCATATATAATCCAGCATTGGTCGAAGTTCCTTTCGAAACCTGACAGATATGACATCGCTCCACAAACCTTTCCACTTCTTTCCTCATTGATGGCCAAAAGTAAGACTGAGAGACCAAATACAATGTACGATCATGGCCCACATGACCTTCCTCGTGTAACTCCTTGATAATCTTCATTCTCAAACTGCTCTCTGGAATACATAATCGATTTCCCTTAAACAGAAAACCATCCACCAACAGAAATTCATCAGCACTCCCTTCCTTAACTTTTCAACAAATTTCATAAAATAAGGATCTTCTTCAATCAGCTCTGGCAATAATTCAAAACCTGTCACCTCAACTTTCATTGTTGTCAATAAATGACTCCTCCTACTCAAAGCATCAGCTACACGATTCGTCACTCCTGACTTGTGTTTGACAACAAAAGTAAATTGTTGCAGGTACGCAATCCACGATGCATGTCTTGCTGAAATCTTGTCCTGTCCATGTAAATGCTTCAACGCCTCATGATCAGTGTAAAGAACAAACTCTTTCTGAAATAGATAGTGTCTCCAGTGTTTAATAGCTTGCACAACAGCATAAAATTCCACATCATATGTACTATATCTCATCTTCGCTCCTGATAGCTTCTCACTAAAATATGCAATAGGACGTCCCATTTGACTCAACACTCCCCCAATTCCAACCTTGGATGCATCAGTATGTAGCTCAAACAATAACTGAAAATCTGGTAATACTAGAATTGGTGCAGACGTCAACAACTCCTTGATCTTCCCAAAAGCATCCCCTGCTTCCTCTGACCATGAAAACTGTTTACCCTTCATACAATCTGTAACAGGTGCCATCACACTACTAAAGTGTGGAATAAACCTCCGATAGAATGAAGCCAACCCATGAAAACTACGAACTTCCGTTATCGTCTTGGGCTGTGGCCAATCTCTAATCGCTTCAATTTTACTCCGGTCCACCTGTATCCCTTCCTCCGATACAACATACTCCAGAAATAAAACACTATGCATCATGAACACGCATTTCTTTGTTGCAGCATAAAATTGCTCTTGTCCCAATACCATCAATACTTCTTTCAGATGTTGCAAGTGTTCCTCTGCGCTTCCACTGTATATCAGAATATCATCAAAATACACTACCACAAACTTTCCAATGAATGGTCTAAAAATCTGATTCATCACCTGCATAAATGTACTCGGTGCATTCGAAAGACCAAACGGCATCACCAGCCATTCATACAACCCTTCACGTGTCTTGAACGCTGTTTTCCATTCATCCCCTGATCTGATTCGAATTTGATGATAACCACTCTTCAAATCAATCTTCGAAAATAAAGCAGCTCCACTCAGTTGATCCAACAAGTCATCCAATCTAGGCATAGGAAATCTATATCTCACAGTAATCTTGTTCAACGCCCGACTATCAGTGCACATACTTCACGTCCCATCCTTCTTCGGTATTAACAATGCTGGGACAACACATGGACTTAAACTCTCCTGTATTCTCCCCTGTTCAAGCAATTCCTCTACCTGCCTTCGCAACTCTTCATGTTCCTTCGGACTCATTCTATAGTGTGGTTTATGTGGCAACACAGCACCTGGAACAAGATCAATTTGATGTTGAATGTCTCTCAACGGTGGTAACTCCGCTGGTAGCTCTTCAGGAAATACATCGGCAAATTCTTCCAGTACTGGTCTTGCTTCTTCCGGAATCTCAACCACTTCGTTACTCTCACGCCCAATCAACAAAAACACCTCAGGCTCCTCTTCAACTTCTTTAACAAACTCCTTTAAAGATAACAAAGTTTTCAGCTCTTCAATCTCCTCCAGTTTGTTTTCTTCTTGTTGTCGCTTCTTTGGAACTAGAGTAATCTTCGTGCCTTCAAACATGAAACTGTAACTGTTGGTACACCCATCACGTTGCACTGCCCTATCATACTGCCACGGTCTCCCCAGCAACAAATGACAGACATCCATATCTACCACATCACACCAAATTTCATCTTTGTATTTCTTTCCAATTGAAAAATTAACTCGAGCTCTTCGTCCAACTTTCACCTCCCCGCCTTTCCTCAACCAAGCCAGCTTGTACGGTTTCGGATGTTTCTCAGTCTTCAATGCCAACTTCCTCACAGCTTCTGAAGAAATTATATTATCACAGCTTCCAGCATCAATAACAAATTTGCAAACTTTCCCCAGAATAGTACATGTCGACTGAAAAATATTGCTCCTTAACCAACTACAATCCTCCTCTTGCTTTGGTGTAAAACAAGACCTCCTCATCATCAGATTACAACCTTCGTCTCATGACACTTCTTCTTCCTCCTCATCAGGTGGTGAATTGGAACATTCAGCTTCTTCATCCTCAACCTTCGCTATCATAGCTCTCTTCTTCGGCTTTGGACATTCATTACTTTTGTGGCCCATTTCTTGGCAATTATAACACTTGAACCCATTATTGACTTTCGCCTTCGCAACCTCATTCACAACTGGTTTTGTAGCAGCTTTTGTAACATTGGAACTTCCACTAACACCCTTCACTTGATTGTTGGAATTGGTAAACACACCACCACCTCGTTGTCCCTGCTTCTCCCAAGCCAACGCCTTCTGGTGTGCTTCAGCAACTGATCTGGGATCAAACATATTCACCATATCCTGAATCTGCATTCGTAACCCTCCAACAAATCTAGCTGTCAGTTGTTCCTCCATCTTCATGATATCGTTCCTTGCAATCAGTTGATAGAATTCATCAGCATAGTCATTAACAGACTTCGTCCCTTGCCTCAGATTCTGCAATCTCTGATACATAAGCGACTGATAGTTGTAAGGTAAAAAAGTAGCTCTCATCAGTTTCTTCATCTTCTCTCATGATTCAATCTTCGACTTTCCCATCCGTTCACGAGTAAGTTTAGTTTGCTGCCACCACGCTAAAGCTCTACCCCTCAACCTTGTAGCAACCAACTTTACTCTACGATGCTCAGGAACCTCCTTGAAGTCAAAGATCTCCTCCACATTAGACAACCAATCCAAAAACTCCTCAGCTTGCATACCACCCTTAAATTTTGGAATTTCGGTTTTCATCCCTGATTCCCAACGACGATCATCTTCAACAACCCGATATGCATTTCGTCCTTGGTCTCAATCTCGATAATGTGCACTGCATCTATCACCCTCTTCATCAAAAACAGATGTACTTCGATAACGATCTCGACCACCCACATCTCTATGATCACGCATATCTCTTCATCTATGTCTCTCTTCATCATGATAAGGTTCAAATTCATACTCCCGTGGAGTTCTCCTTTCTTCATTTCTATATTCATAATTCTCTCTCCTCAATGAAACTGACGATTCTCTTCTTCCACGGAAAGATTGCGGCGATACCCTTCTCGCTTCCGTAACCGATGGTGAAACTCTGTTTCCTCCATGGTTCGAGACTGGCGATTTCCTTCTTTGACTCTGATTCAAATCATTCATCAATTTCTCTAGCTTCCCAATTCCTTCATCAAATTTTTCATTGATACGTTGTTCCATTTGTTTTGCTTCTTCTCTTCGATACAACGCTTCAACGTTTTGATGGCGGTTAGCTCTTCTTGGTGGCATGATTGAAATTTCACAAATACTTCACAAATCAAACACAACTTCAACAAAACAAAGTACGGCTCAACACTAGCTCGCACCAGCTCCTTAGCTCGGTTCAATTCAACTCGGCAATAAGCAACGACCTAAGGCTTAGGTCGGCTCGGCTTCAACAAGGCACGGCTTCAAGCACTTCACCTTCAAACTTTGGCGCGCAAATTCTCTCGAGAAAATCCAAACAACTTTCTTCTTTCGATCCAAAATGAAATGGATCGAAAACTTCCACTTTGTTGCGAAAATATGATGAACACGATGAACACAACTTCTCCAAACTTTCAAATCCGACTTGCAAACTTCAACACAAATTGCGAACAACTTCAAACTTGCTCTCGGCCTTGATCAAATAGCACGATCCAACACTTCGACTTCAAATTCTTGGCTCCAAGACTCGATTTAGCTATGATTGGCTAAAACCTCGCTCTGATACCAAAATGACGCAGCAGCGGAATAACAAAATGTGTGATTCGATGAAAGTAGCGATCGATGGATTAAAAGGTACCGAATTGCCCAAATTCGTTGATTCGAAGATACCGAATTCTAGCTATCTCAAACACGTTGATAGCGCACTATACCGTGTTTAAAGATCTACGATTCTTTGCACGTTGATCTAGCGCACTAGATTCCGTGAATCGGCTTCAACAGTCGTTGAAGCGAGCGCACTCGATTATCCGAGAGTGGAGATAGGAGATTACACTCAACTACCAATTTAATTGAAAGCACAAAGCTAACAAACAAGAATTTTATTCAAAATTAACCAACCTTTTACAATGACTCGACCGGCCTATTTATAGGCGTTACAACTCACTCCACAAAAAACTGTACAACACTTAGGTCGTGTACGACCTATAACCTGCGACTTACGACTTATAACAGAACGACCTAAAAAAATACGACTTAACAATATGTACAATGGCTTAAAAATAGGACGACTCAATGAACAACACAGAATTATAACAGCCCATAGGTCGTTTACGACCTAAATACAACAAAGTTCAGCAAAACACCCTCGACATACGACTTAAAACCTAGCGACTTATCAATGCTGATGAGTTAACATTGCCACGACCTAAAATTCAGCGACTCAAGAGACAACAGCTGCATCACTTCACGCGACCTAACTAGGTCGTAGGTCGTACGCGACTTATCTTAGGTCGTGAGCTCCCTTCTTCAGCATACTTGTTAGGTCGTAGACGACCTAAACCACTTCCCTTAAGTCGTAGCTGACTTAAGCCTTGCGCATTCTCAACTCGTGCTGCTACTTCGTTATCTCGTGGCGCTTCTCCTGTAGCCTTAGATCGTACACGATCTAAAGATCCCGAACGACTTAAGCTCTTGTTAGGTCGTAAACGGTCTGAAACGTGCTCCTTAGGTCGTGGTCGACCTAACTCCTCTTTCTTAGGTCGTGACCGACCTAAACCCAGTGATTCCTTAGGTCTTGCTGCATCACAAGCTATGCGGGGTTGCTCCCATCAAAAGAGTATTTTCACATCTCATCTAGTTTGGATTCGGTTGTGCACTTAGATGTGGAAATATTTAGATACTTCATAAGGTCTGGCAGGGTCCGGCTTGGTATTGTCCGAGAAGTGTCACAGAGTAAATGAGCTTCTCGGGAGTATATTACTAGAGGTATATTCCAAAGGGGTGCACCTTCCTTGTCATTTGTTGGAAATTTTCCTTTCCTTATTTGATTCGAATCCCTGAATCTATTTATCCTTAAATTGCAATGAGAAGACTCAACCATTCTTCAAGGCGTTTAAGTATTGATTTTGTCCATTCTAATAATTTGGACTGTTACCTTATTCAGTCCATTCTATCAAATTTGGATTATTACCTTATTTAGTCCATTCTATCAAGTTGGACTGTTTTCCTTGTTATATCCATTCTTTCCAGCTTGGATTTTACTCGGTTTATTTCCATTCTTTCAAGTTTGGTTTAATATTAATTATGCTCATTCCTAATTGGGTTTGTTTCCTGATATTATTTCTGTTCTTGCCTGTATGGATGTCATTCTTGTGAGACAAAAACCCTTTCTGCGTTAGTGGCGTGGTTTTACGTTTCCATTATTTGAGTTATCTCACGCTGGTATTTCCAGACTGATCTGGGTGTTAGTTTATTGTAATGCTCAGTTCAGACCGAATATTTCCCAGTTATCTTTGAAGTTTTGGAGATCGTGGAGAGGAGCTGAAGATTTACCTGTCATAGTATTTCATTTTCCATTGTATTGTATAGTATACCTATCGGCATTTGTAAGGTCGGGATTTTATAACTGTCAAGTTGATAAGGTTTGTTTTTAACTCTGATATACTTTGTATGTTTGGAGTGAAAGTTTCCACTGTCCTTGTTATATTATATGTTGTCGATTCCGCTATGAGATTCTATTTTTCTCTGTTCTTTGTTCTTTTCTTTTTTATTTACCCTAACAATCTGCCATTTTGTCGATTGGATGCGCGACATTGGAACACAGTTGTAGGGTTCGATGTCGACTTTCGCTGATAAAAAAAGAGGGTCATTACACTTCTTTTTTGAACTAGTATCGCTTAACCGACTTCTCTAGTACGGACTCTGATCAGGCTTCTTGATTAGGAATCTCTGTTCTCCTTGCTGTGACGACCCGGAATTTTTGTATATTTGAAATGTGAATATTTAAGTTATTTTAAATATTCGAAGGTTAAATTTTTAACTTTAATTTCAAATATACAGTATTTCTTTGGATAATTAATTATTAAATTTAATTATCGGGATTGGGTAAAATATTGAATCTTGATTTTAAGCCTGTTAAAAATAGTTCAAAGGTTCAGAAAATTTATATTGTTAATACTGAAGATGATAGAACTTTTAAAATGGAATTTTAAAGAGTTTTGTTCAGTTTTAAAAATATATCGTTGAAATTAAATTTAAAAATAGCCGTCCAAGGCACAGTCTCGGAATGCGACGAAACCAGTTCCATTGGATCCGTAATATTGTATTATTATTGGATTTCAATTTTCGTAGTATTTGGAGTTGTCGTGTGATCGTACGGAATGTAAACGCGCTGAAATTTAATCGGAAATTTAATATTTTAACCGGTCGATATTTCTTTCCATATCCAGACTACGAGCCTTCTGGATCACGCTGGTTGTCCACGCGTTGAAACATCTGTACACGCGTCCTCACCTTTTTGTTTTCAACCGAATACTTCACAGTAAAGGTAAAAATGAAATCACCTATCTTCCTCTCGTCCAATTTCACGAATTCGAAAACCCCATTTTTTCTTTCCTCTGCATACGAATTCAGTTCGTTCGAAAAAAATCAAGGCCTCCCTGTTCTATCGCGATCTCCTACTCTTCTACCTCAAGTATTGCTCGATCGAAAATGAAGGAAGATCGAGTGTGTGCATCTCGCGTCGATTTCGAGGCACACGAAGCACGGGGGATGGGCTCTACCCTGACATGGCTGCGAGATGTTCGTCAGAGCGCGAGTAAGTTCGTGGAGGAAGCGTGGTATTAGGCGAGATTGAGGTCGCGATTTGCGTTTGTCGAGGTGGCGGTTGTTCGAGTTTGGGTGAAGACGAGTGCGGCGCCATAGGGGAGTGACGAACTAGGGTTTCGGCAAGTGTAGAGGTGGCTCGATGTCACGGCTGCGATTTGAGGCAGCGACGAGAAGGGCTTGACGACGTCAATTAGGGCCGTTCAAGGGGGCGAGGCCACGTTCGCGTGTTAAGCTAGGATTTAGGAAGGTTGAAGTCGATCGAGATGGAGCGACGTCAGTGCGAAGCTTGGGAAGTTGGATTTATGTTGTTATTGAAGGTAATTTTATTTGTTTAAAATAGTTTAAATTTTTAGTAAATCTTAATTTAGTTAATGCTGTTACAACGAAGATAAATTCATATATTAGTAAGATTTATTAAAAAAAAATCTTTGAACTGTTTTAATCTTATATATATGTGTACAGCAAGATATATGTAGTTTTCCAATTTATATATATATATATGCATAGGAATATTTTCTAAGCAGCTTGTTTAAACTGAAAAGTATATATATGGAAGCAGGACAGAACTATGTATAGCTAGGTTTGGAAAAATATATATATAGAAATTTCAGAACTGTTGAAAGTTATATATAGATTAGATTTCTATAAAATCTATATAAATTATTTTATATGCAGTTAGAAGAAGATGATAAATACAATTTACTAGTTTGTTTAAAAATAATTGATTTAGGTAATTAATTTGTTTAATTTACTTATATAATTATTTTAGTTACTAATAATATTTGATATAGGGAATTTGTTTAGAATAAGTGATTAAGCCACATTAGATTTTTAGATAATTAAATTATAAAAAGGAAAATAAATTGTTCGATTAAGTCATATTAATAAATTGTGTAACGTTTATACAAGGTTTAAAATCATGGAAACATGCTGGTTGGTTCGGACTGCAAATTAAAAGGCAAAGGTGAGTTAATCTCACTCAGTTGAATTTTATTTTAAATTTAAATGGTTAAATTTAAATAATTGATTGGATGATTGAATTGATTGAATATGCTATATTATATATATAGTAGTATATAGCAATATATACATATTGGCATATGTATATATTTGAGTTGTTGATATTCCCGCATTTATATAGCGGATGAGACCCTATGCGCCGCATAATAGCGGATGATTTTATAAAACCCATATACCGCGATATTCCACTTTGAAGTGGAATTGGTATTGTGCTAACGTTTGTGGATGCAGGGAAACAGGTTGGAGGGATCCAACTGGATTCCTCAAAATTATTTAGATTATTTGATATTCTGTTCTATGAATATTGATATCCTGTGATGATTTTATTGATGATTGAAATATTGGATGATATGGTTGGATTGAATATTTCAATAAAAAGGAGTTATCAAAATATATTGAATTGGATTTTGAAAGAAATAAAAGAGTAAATTTAAGTAAATAATTCAAGTGAATTGGAATAAGGGAATTTCGAAATAACAAGGGAAATATTAACTTTAAACTAAAATGATATTAAATTTAAAGAATAAAGGATTTATTTTGAATGTAAGGATTAAATTTAATTAAAGGCTAAAGAAGGAATTTTGGAAGTTTAAAATTGGTATTTTCAGTAAAAAAAAGGGTTTTAACTCAAATAAAGGAATAAATCTAAAAGTTAATGTATTTTGAAATAAATGAAGTAGTAAAGGAAATTTATTTCAAAGTAAAGTAAAGTAAATTGGAAAATCAATTGGAAATTGATTTAGTTATTTAAAATTGGAATTTTAAAAGAGAAGTGAGATTTTGGAGATATAAACTGGGTTTATAAAGTGAAATAAAATATAGTGGATATTTGAATATAAATTCAAGATGGGAATTTATAAAAAGATATGGTTTGGTTTAAAAATAAATGTTGATTTATTTTAAAAGATGGAAATAAGAAGTGTATTTCTCTGGATAGCCAAGTACGTTTTCAAAGCAATTTTAAATATAAGTTAAAAGTTTTAAGTATGTTTTAAAAAGCATGTTTTAGAAAATTGATTATTTCTAAATGTTAATTTTCAAAGTAGGTATATTTTAAAAATCTATTATTGTAGTAATTATATAAAAGTGATTTTGCTATTCTGTTTTAAAAAGAGAAATTTAGTTTATATTTATAAAATGGTTTAATTTAAAGTATATATTTTTAATAAAGTATTAAAGTAGTTTGATTTCAATGTTATAAAATATATTTTAAAATAAAGTGTTTTTAAATTATTTTAAAATCTAAAAGTGTTTTGTACTTGGTATTTCAGAGAAATAAATATTTGGAAATGTATTCCGTAAGCGGAAATTGTTTGAAATTGTTTTCAAAAGGAGTTTGAAAATTTGGAAATATATCTTGGAAAGATATTTGGGCAAATAAATGTGGGAAATTATTTGTTGTGTGATGGTTGCTTGTGGATGTTAATTGATAGTTAAATAACCGACTATCAATATTGGCCAATGCGGTGATCGTTTCGAAGAGACCGGGATCGAGTTTCCGTATACCGGGATTCTAGGTCTGGAGACTCGAATACCACTTCGATCCGGTTTGTACGTTTCGTGTAACGATTTCGGAGTCGAAGATGGAGCAGTGAAGTGCAAGGGCTAGTCGCTACTAATCCTGAGGATATTTCCAAAATGGATGTAGTAGGAATAGTGCCTTCGGTTCCGTTCAAACCCAGGACGGACTGGTATGGACGAATGCTTGCGAAACATCGTCAGCGGACGATGGGCATTCTAAGGGATATGTTCTCTAAAAAGGTATCGTTTAGCCTCGAACCTCATCAACCGGGAATGACTGAAAATCAGGGGTTATGCAGCAAGGCTTCGTGGGTAGCTCCCACTGGAGGGTAAGGTCATCCCTGTCTAGATGTCCCTTTTTATTTCGGCTTAGTGGTGCGGTTGCTGATCCCAACCGTGGGGTGATTTTATTCGGGATCATCCAGTAAGGGATGGTTCCGGCCTTGTGTTGCAGGGGAGCGGGCGTACTCCTCGGTACGGTGATCTAGGCCACGTACTGTGATAGGTGGTACCCCAGTGCCTAGTCATTCGTTGGAAATCCATTTTTCCTACGTGCCTTGTACGGTATTTGTTTGTATTACCCACTTTTGTGGCTAGTATGCTGGAATTTAATAATGTAACAATTTCAGCTATTTTAATAAGTATTTGTGAATAGACACTATTATAATATCAAAGGATTTTATAAAAAGTGTTTTAGCTATCGTAAGGTAAAAACCCGACATGTTTATTTGTGGCGTGGTCTTACGAGATGCTTTTTATTTTTAAAGGATATTTGAAACTTTAATAATCAATTGAGTGTGATTTTCTCACGCTGGTATTCCAGACTGACTCGGGTATTGTTTTATATGATGCTCGGGTCAGACCGAGTATTATAGGTTACAGGATATGATGATGTGGAGCTCAGGAGACGAGCTGGATGACGATACGTACTCTCGTACTTGCTATTATTTTTCCGCTGTGTATTCAGTTGTATGATATTGATGTGATGTACTCTGATGATGTATTTGGATGTATATATATATACAGATACAGTTTGATTTGTGTAAAGATCTGTTGATATATATTATATTTTATTCCGCTGCGTATGTGAGATTCTGCTGTTGTTTTCTATTTTTCTTCTTCTACCTCTTCTTCTTAACTAAAATGGTCCGGTTTTTCGTGTTAGAAAAACTCGGGTTGTTACACTTGGTATCAGAGCTTAGGCTAGCGATAACCTTGGCTCTGGTGGGAATTTTGAGAGTATTAATAGATATGAGCGCGTATTTGTTAGTGAATATAAAATGATTTTATATTGTGTTAGTTGATTTATTGAGTGGCATATGAACCTTCGTCGGCACAGTCTGCGCAACTGTATCGAAGGGGTTTCTAAACACTCGAATAAAACAATTCGACACAATATTGTTTTGAAACGGGTAGATGAAATAATTTTACCCGAAAAATGTATTTTGATATAAAAGAAATATTTCTTTAAATTATTATATATTTGGATGTTGGGATGAAAATATTCTGACAAATTAAAATTGAAAAAATATGGTAAGATTGTAAAATCGGAATGATTTACTTAACCAATGGAATAAGTGGAGATTTCAAAATGATTTGAAACTAAAAGCCGGGTACATAAGAATTCTAAGTCTTTATTTGAATCAGATGGAGAAATAAAATTAAGTTGAGACAAATGAGCTTAAACTAAGTTTAATTTTGAGTTGGATTTGAAGCAAACTGAGAAAATAAATCCAGTTGTATTTGGATTGTTGGAATCGAATTGAAATAAATTATGATGGAAATGATATTAAGAGAATAATATGATTTGACTGAAGTCAAGTTAAATAAAATTAAATTGTAATGAAATTCAGTTGAATTATAAATAATATTGAGTGAAATTAAAATCCTTACATTAACAAGTAAGAGTAAGATGAATAAGAGATGTGCAGTTTGGAATAGAGATTTGGGTTAAATTAAATTTAGCTTGGATAATGGTAAAGGAATTAAATTTATTGGAAAATTAAATTAATTGTGGCTTGAATGGGAAGTTATAGCTAAGTAAATAAATTTGTTTGGTATTTTGGGAATGAATAAGATCCAGTACTTGAATTATAAAACCCGAGGAGATTAACTAGGGTGATTCGTAAGGATAAAAATCAAATATTGTATTGGTTAAAATGGAAGTAAACTAATTTGGAATAAATTAGTAAATCAAATATGTTAATGGAATTTGGATTTGGTAATAAAAGTGAAAGTGTGAATGAATAATGGAGTTGAAGTATAATAGTGATAATTTGAATTGTAAATAATTGCAAGTAAGTAGAAATGGATTGAAGTAGACTTGTTAGTAATAAAATACAATTCAGAAATAAATTATCAAATGCGGATTAGAATTTATATTGGATTCAGTGAATTTACCAATTAAATTATAAGTGTAATGGAATTAAAATAAATTGAATTGGAATCAATTCAAATTGGTTGTAAAACTCAAATAATCATTTATTCATATGGATATGGACGAGGCTGCATTAAATAAAGCGTCGTTTGACGTAAACAAGGAAGTTAAAATTCTATAAGTTGATAGAAGTTAAATAGATTGATTTTGAGATCAACTGAATTAAATATGAGTTTGTTTTGCTAAAATGAATCGAATGTGAGAATTGAGTTGTAAACAATTTAAATTAATGGTGGAACCCTATAAATTGTTTATAAGTGTTGTTTAACTTGCATTGCTTATTAAAACGCTTATGTTGCTAGTTAAATATGAAAAATGTTGTTAAGTTGCATGATTTTGGCACTTACATCTTTAAATTAAGTAAGTACAGGTTCAGGGAAGCCGTATAGCTGATTTTGGGTTGCATTAATTGCTAAATAATAAGCCGCTTGCTTTAAAAATGCTAAAATAGAGGTACGCCTACGCAAAAAAAATTTAATAGGAGATATGAACTGCATATATTGATATATATTGTGATTTCCGGCCTGAGGCCGATGTATATACATAATTGTGCATCCTGCGATATCGCAGAAGTCCCTCCGTACAAAGGAGACTCTGCCAAAAATTTTCGGAAATTTTGGGAGTTAGAAAATTTTTGAAAATTTTGAAAATTTTCATTAACGATAAATAATCTAAATTTGTTAAGCAAATGGAATTGGAACCGAATAATTGAATCTAGTTTAAATACGAATGTAAAGTAAGTGAAATCGAAAGAACTAAGGAAAGTAAGCTTGCAAGTAAACTTTTAATTGAGATTTAAATTAATTAGTAAGTGCAACTAATTCAATATTCAAGTGGAAGATAAATTGAATTCAAGTGGAAATGTAAAGGCAAAAGTGGATAGAAATGAATAGGAACTTCAATAGTGAAGTGAAAATATGTATAAGCAGTATGTAAAATGTTTATCTTAAACTTAAGAAATGAATAGTGAATTCTTAAGAAAATGTGGTACTGAAAGTATGCTAAGTGAATAATTGAATTAAGGTGAGACTATAAATTGTGAAATGAGATAGTTGTGAATAAGGGATAACAAATAAAAAGGAATGTGAATAAAAGAGAATTGATATAACTGATAATCAATTGGAATTTATACGTAAGATGTACGTATATTATTTTATTCGCATAGCTATTTGATCCAGATGTCGAACACATAATTTCGAGATAGTTTTATCGATCCGAATCAGGATTTTTCACTCGATTTTCAACGGCGAGCCTGGATATGGATTGTTGATTGATTCTGGATATTCTCTATCATAGTTTGTGACTATGCAAGGAGAATGACGGTTTCTGATCAAGGAACCAGATCTGAGTCCGCACTAGAAGGTCGGGTGGGCGATACTAGTTCGGAAGTGAAATTGTGTGATCGATTGAGCGATCGAATGTGATATTGCGTACGGATGATATATGTGCATCGTACGGGCTTAAGTAAAGCAAATATTGAAAATTTGTAAAGAAATTGATAAAATGACTTTGGAATTGTGATTGAATATTATTGCTTAGTAGGATATACAGGTGTATAAAAGCAATGGATAAATTGGGATTTTTGATTTAGAAGATAAAATTTAATGGCCCGACAAAAAGGTATGTATTTGAATTTCTATATGAAATTTGATTGGGTTTTGGATCCAGCCACTTGGCTTTTTGTTTTCTTTTTGAGATTGGGAGGCCGTAGAGCCATTTTGTAGTAGTACCGAGCTAGCCGCGCAAAGGAGACGCTGGCGAAATTTTTCGGAAATTTAGGGAGTTAGAAAAATTTTGAGAAATTTTGATAAGTTAAAATTTGAATTCAAATTTAAATTTGAATGGATAAGTAGGTGGTATGGGTTGAACTTATGAATAAGTTTGGGAAGTTAAAAGATGATTAGAGTATCATTAATAAAAGATTGTTTGGGTATTATTAAAACTGTTTGAATTTGGGAAATAGCTAACGGGAAATGGGACATTCTTCTTAACTGGTAATTTCGGGGACGAAATTCTTTTAAGTGGGGAGGAATGTGACGACCCGGAATTTTTGTATATTTGAAATGTGAATATTTAAGTTATTTTAAATATTCGAAGGTTAAATTTTTAACTTTAATTTCAAATATACAGTATTTCTTTGGATAATTAATTATTAAATTTAATTATCGGGATTGGGTAAAATATTGAATCTTGATTTTAAGCCTGTTAAAAATAGTTCAAAGGTTCAGAAAATTTATATTGTTAATACTGAAGATGATAGAACTTTTAAAATGGAATTTTAAAGAGTTTTGTTCAGTTTTAAAAATATATCGTTGAAATTAAATTTAAAAATAGCCGTCCGAGGCACAGTCTCGGAATGCGACGAAACCAGTTCCATTGGATCCGTAATATTGTATTATTATTGGATTTCAATTTTCGTAGTATTTGGAGTTGTCGTGTGATCGTATGGAATGTAAACGCGCTGAAATTTAATCGGAAATTTAATATTTTAACCGGTCGATATTTCTTTCCATATCCAGACTACGAGCCTTCTGGATCACGCTGGTTGTCCACGCGTTGAAACATCTGTACACGCGTCCTCACCTTTTTGTTTTCAACCGAATACTTCACAGTAAAGGTAAAAATGAAATCACCTATCTTCCTCTCGTCCAATTTCACGAATTCGAAAACCCCATTTTTTCTTTCCTCTGCATACGAATTCAGTTCGTTCGAAAAAAATCAAGGCCTCCCTGTTCTATCGCGATCTCCTACTCTTCTACCTCAAGTATTGCTCGATCGAAAATGAAGGAAGATCGAGTGTGTGCATCTCGCGTCGATTTCGAGGCACACGAAGCACGGGGGATGGGCTCTACCCTGACATGGCTGCGAGATGTTCGTCAGAGCGCGAATAAGTTCGTGGAGGAAGCGTGGTATTAGGCGAGATTGAGGTCGCGATTTGCGTTTGTCGAGGTGGCGGTTGTTCGAGTTTGGGTGAAGACGAGTGCGGCGCCATAGGGGAGTGACGAACTAGGGTTTCGGCAAGTGTAGAGGTGGCTCGATGTCACGGCTGCGATTTGAGGCAGCGACGAGAAGGGCTTGACGACGTCAATTAGGGCCGTTCAAGGGGGCGAGGCCACGTTCGCGTGTTAAGCTAGGATTTGGGAAGGTTGAAGTCGATCGAGATGGAGCGACGTCAGTGCGAAGCTTGGGAAGTTGGATTTATGTTGTTATTGAAGGTAATTTTATTTGTTTAAAATAGTTTAAATTTTTAGTAAATCTTAATTTAGTTAATGCTGTTACAACGAAGATAAATTCATATATTAGTAAGATTTATTAAAAAAAAAATCTTTGAACTGTTTTAATCTTATATATGTGTACAGCAAGATATATGTAGTTTTCCAATTTATATATATATATGCATAGGAATATTTTCTAAGCAGCTTGTTTAAACTGAAAAGTATATATATGGAAGCAGGACAGAACTATGTATAGCTAGGTTTGGAAAAATATATATATAGAAATTTCAGAACTGTTGAAAGTTATATATAGATTAGATTTCTATAAAATCTATATAAATTATTTTATATGCAGTTAGAAGAAGATGATAAATACAATTTACTAGTTTGTTTAAAAATAATTGATTTAGGTAATTAATTTGTTTAATTTACTTATATAATTATTTTAGTTACTAATAATATTTGATATAGGGAATTTGTTTAGAATAAGTGATTAAGCCACATTAGATTTTTAGATAATTAAATTATAAAAAGGAAAATAAATTGTTCGATTAAGTCATATTAATAAATTGTGTAACGTTTATACAAGGTTTAAAATCATGGAAACATGCTGGTTGGTTCGGACTGCAAATTAAAAGGCAAAGGTGAGTTAATCTCACTCAGTTGAATTTTATTTTAAATTTAAATGGTTAAATTTAAATAATTGATTGGATGATTGCATTGATTGAATATGCTATATTATATATATAGTAGTATATAGCAATATATACATATTGGCATATGTATATATTTGAGTTGTTGATATTCCCGCATTTATATAGCGGATGAGACCCTATGCGCCGCATAATAGCGGATGATTTTATAAAACCCATATACCGCGATATTCCACTTTGAAGTGGAATTGGTATTGTGCTAACGTTTGTGGATGCAGGGAAACAGGTTGGAGGGATCCAACTGGATTCCTCAAAATTATTTAGATTATTTGATATTCTGTTCTATGAATATTGATATCCTGTGATGATTTTATTGATGATTGAAATATTGGATGATATGGTTGGATTGAATATTTCAATAAAAAGGAGTTATCAAAATATATTGAATTGGATTTTGAAAGAAATAAAAGAGTAAATTTAAGTAAATAATTCAAGTGAATTGGAATAAGGGAATTTCGAAATAACAAGGGAAATATTAACTTTAAACTAAAATGATATTAAATTTAAAGAATAAAGGATTTATTTTGAATGTAAGGATTAAATTTAATTAAAGGCTTAAAGAAGGAATTTTGGAAGTTTAAAATTGGTATTTTCAGTAAAAAAAAAGGGTTTTAACTCAAATAAAGGAATAAATCTAAAAGTTAATGTATTTTGAAATAAATGAAGTAGTAAAGGAAATTTATTTCAAAGTAAAGTAAAGTAAATTGGAAAATCAATTGGAAATTGATTTAGTTATTTAAAATTGGAATTTTAAAAGAGAAGTGAGATTTTGGAGATATAAACTGGGTTTATAAAGTGAAATAAAATATAGTGGATATTTGAATATAAATTCAAGATGGGAATTTATAAAAAGATATGGTTTGGTTTAAAAATAAATGTTGATTTATTTTAAAAGATGGAAATAAGAAGTGTATTTCTCTGGATAGCCAAGTACGTTTTCAAAGCAATTTTAAATATAAGTTAAAAGTTTTAAGTATGTTTTAAAAAGCATGTTTTAGAAAATTGATTATTTCTAAATGTTAATTTTCAAAGTAGGTATATTTTAAAAATCTATTATTGTAGTAATTATATAAAAGTGATTTTGCTATTCTGTTTTAAAAAGAGAAATTTAGTTTATATTTATAAAATGGTTTAATTTAAAGTATATATTTTTAATAAAGTATTAAAGTAGTTTGATTTCAATGTTATAAAATATATTTTAAAATAAAGTGTTTTTAAATTATTTTAAAATCTAAAAGTGTTTTGTACTTGGTATTTCAGAGAAATAAATATTTGGAAATGTATTCCGTAAGCGGAAATTGTTTGAAATTGTTTTCAAAAGGAGTTTGAAAATTTGGAAATATATCTTGGAAAGATATTTGGGCAAATAAATGTGGGAAATTATTTGTTGTGTGATGGTTGCTTGTGGATGTTAATTGATAGTTAAATAACCGACTATCAATATTGGCCAATGCGGTGATCGTTTCGAAGAGACCGGGATCGAGTTTCCGTATACCGGGATTCTAGGTCTGGAGACTCGAATACCACTTCGATCCGGTTTGTACGTTTCGTGTAACGATTTCGGAGTCGAAGATGGAGCAGTGAAGTGCAAGGGCTAGTCGCTACTAATCCTGAGGATATTTCCAAAATGGATGTAGTAGGAATAGTGCCTTCGGTTCCGTTCAAACCCAGGACGGACTGGTATGGACGAATGCTTGCGAAACATCGTCAGCGGACGATGGGCATTCTAAGGGATATGTTCTCTAAAAAGGTATCGTTTAGCCTCGAACCTCATCAACCGGGAATGACTGAAAATCAGGGGTTATGCAGCAAGGCTTCGTGGGTAGCTCCCACTGGAGGGTAAGGTCATCCCTGTCTAGATGTCCCTTTTTATTTCGGCTTAGTGGTGCGGTTGCTGATCCCAACCGTGGGGTGATTTTATTCGGGATCATCCAGTAAGGGATGGTTCCGGCCTTGTGTTGCAGGGGAGCGGGCGTACTCCTCGGTACGGTGATCTAGGCCACGTACTGTGATAGGTGGTACCCCAGTGCCTAGTCATTCGTTGGAAATCCATTTTTCCTACGTGCCTTGTACGGTATTTGTTTGTATTACCCACTTTTGTGGCTAGTATGCTGGAATTTAATAATGTAACAATTTCAGCTATTTTAATAAGTATTTGTGAATAGACACTATTATAATATCAAAGGATTTTATAAAAAGTGTTTTAGCTATCGTAAGGTAAAAACCCGACATGTTTATTTGTGGCGTGGTCTTACGAGATGCTTTTTATTTTTAAAGGATATTTGAAACTTTAATAATCAATTGAGTGTGATTTTCTCACGCTGGTATTCCAGACTGACTCGGGTATTGTTTTATATGATGCTCGGGTCAGACCGAGTATTATAGGTTACAGGATATGATGATGTGGAGCTCAGGAGACGAGCTGGATGACGATACGTACTCTCGTACTTGCTATTATTTTTCCGCTGTGTATTCAGTTGTATGATATTGATGTGATGTACTCTGATGATGTATTTGGATGTATATATATATACAGATACAGTTTGATTTGTGTAAAGATCTGTTGATATATATTATATTTTATTCCGCTGCGTATGTGAGATTCTGCTGTTGTTTTCTATTTTTCTTCTTCTACCTCTTCTTCTTAACTAAAATGGTCCGGTTTTTCGTGTTAGAAAAACTCGGGTTGTTACACTTGCATAGCCATATACTATGATTGTAACAACCGGCTATTTCGAACCATTCAAATCGACTATCATCCACACATGTCAGACTTGAATTGCTCAAAACAACAAATTATTAATTTATATTTGGCAAAACTTAGCATATACAGTAAATAAATCAATCACAGAATCACAGACATAGAGTAATATAACAATATGTAGCGGAATAGATAAATAGTAGTTCATGAAGCTACTACAGAACATCGGAGTCTGAGATAAATACAATAAAAAATCCCAAGTACACAGAAGTCACTAATACAAAATCAACTGTCAAGTCTGAACATTAACAATGAAATAAACCGAAATAACCGAATAGCGGAATGAACAAAGATAGATCTCCAAGCAAAGCTCCAAGCTCTAAAGGTGAGTCTCAAATGCTGTGACACTTAGTCTGATCCGAGCATAAAGCAAAACACAAAACACTCGAGTCAGGATTAACATTCTTATGCCAGTAAATCAACTCAAGTGAAATATCAAGTGAAATACAAAATAACTTAAAGGATGTTTGGGATTCCCATCCACTAAGGATCCGTTAAACTATATAGATACATAGTACAATACGCTACATAAATAATGTCTAAAGTAAAGTAAACTATTAAAATAGCGTTAAGCCGTTACTCATATCCCCCTTAACACATTTTTATACATTCCCGTAGTATATACAGATACTGTAAGCTCCACCAAACCGGTGGGATACTCAGGGAGCACTCTATAGGTACGGTACAAACCAAACTCGTAGAAGGCACGATAAGGCATATGAAAGGCACGCGAGGCAATGCCTAGGGTAGGATACTACCGATTTGCGGATCCAGACTGGTGGTAACGCATAGCAGCTACTACCGCCCACCTCGAGACACACTCCCATAATCAAAAGTGCACCCAATCAAATCACAAACTAATAGAATGGTATCGAAGAAGCATGATCGATCGGAGGTGCGGCCTCACTTGGCCCGGCATTGCTCCTATTTTAGTCACATCAAGCTGACTCCCATGAGTTATGCGAACAAATGATCTAAGTACAACTTACGTACTTATTCTTATTGGTATCACCGTACAAATTTATTTTTGCTTTTAAAATTATTTATGAAAATATTTCAAAAACTCAACCTAAGTTTTAAAACTTGTATAATACCCTATTATATTCTGAGAGCATATACAATATCTGATTTGTTTCACTTATCCAGATTATTCAAAAAAATTTAAAATAGGGTTAACCTACTATCTCTTCAAATTTATAAGTTATAAGAACTTATTTTCTTATAATTTCATAAACATTTAGCTTCAATTTCTACCTTAATTCGAAGGATTTCAACTGTCTGAAATCATTGAAAATTCCATTCATTTTAACAAATGAAAAATACCAAACAAATAATCATAACAAGATGCAAAATCAATCTACCCTAATACATAGGTTACATGACCCTATATTATCTTAACCAGAACCTTAAGGATTAAACATCTGGGTTTTATTTCAACCCATTCTGATATAATATATATATATATATATAGATTTAATATACTAAATCATACTCAGCATCTAATTAAAAAATTGTTTTATTAAACAATTTAAAACAAAACTGCTATAGTAGCAATCCATCACTTAGAAACTCGAAAATGAATGCTGGTGATGTTGTAGTCATTACTAGAATTATTTTCAAACAATCAAAGTGGGTTCGGTGCTTTTTATCTCTTTCAAATCCTTTTTAAAATATTTCTAATAAAAAATACTTCCAAAATAATACTGTTATTACTTTTGTAAACTTTGAAGAACAATTTTCGGAAACATCAGAATAGTTTAAATCCTTCTAATTATAAATAATACTTTATAATTCACATTTTATAAATTCACTTTCTTGTATATCTGATTTCACAATTGTTCATCCTTGTTAAGATTACAATAAACACTTTTATTATATTAAGTTATCGATTCAACCTTATCACCGAATGCTTTATAGTCAAATCGCGAAACGGAATTCACAAGGTGTTCATATTAATCTAACCAAACAAAATGCCCATAAACTATGTGAGCATGACTAATCAACAATAAATGATAACCAAATATTATCATTATCTAACAGCGAAACACATCATAAATTTCTATTTTAATTTCTAAAAATTATTCCTTTTATATAAAAAAAATAGGGGTTTTTACGCTTAAGGAAAAAGTTGGAGAAAAATTTTGTCTTAGGGACAAGAAGTTTTCTTTTTAGGCTGAAGGAAACTTTTTAGTGTAAATCACAGAATGATAGTTATAACTATTATTCTCAGTTTACACTAAAAAGTGTCCTTTGAACTAAAAAGCAAACTTGTTTTCCCTGAAACTAATTTTTTTTGCAACTTCTTCCTTGTGTCTATTTTCCTATATAAAATATTATTTAGGTAAAACTATTTCATTTATCTAAGTTCAAAACAATACTATGTAAGTTACCTAGTTTAGATTTTATAAACATTTATTGATACGGTCACGCCATCTGTATCAACCAGAATTCATAAACCACTCAACAGATAAATCAACACAATATAAAACATTTTTATAGTACTAATAAATATGCGCACTTATAGATACTACACTCAAACTCATCCTAGGGTCTCTCTTACCCTATCTCAAATGAGTAATACCAACCGAAGCCTAAGAGTTCGCTCAACCTAAGCTCTGATACCATTTGTAACGATCGACCATTTTGATCCCCAGAAGTCGACACTAATACATCCACGGTATTCACATGCCGAATATCCAAGTTGTTGGAAAGACAGTTTGTTTTGGGTTAAAGGAAAGTAGACAGAACAGAATCACATCATGACCAGTAAAATATAATATGCACAAGACCTTTACAAAAACATGATCTTTATTATATACACAACATCAGAATACTCTAACCTATCATTAGCTTTGGACAATTATAATAGTCTGTCCTTAGAATTGCTGATAAATATAGATAGAAACAAATAGTGGTAGATTGCAGTATATGAATACGTATTGGAGAATCTAGCTCGTCTCCTGAAGCTCCAAAGCATCCAGCTAAATCTAGAAAATATGCTCGGGCTGACCTGAGCATTGTAACATCTGGATCGGTCTGGTAAACTAATGTGAGAAAACTCGAATCAAATCAATCATATTAATTTATATATTTGAAAGACATTCCAAAACAAAAGGTATCTCGTATGACCACGCCGCACATAAATACAGATGGATTTTTACCTTACGAGACTAAACCATTTATATCAGAAAATCCATTGATATTATAATATTGTCTAAGGGTGAAAATAATAATAATCAAGTAGCTATGATGATTATGAGTATACATCACAACAATATTAGTTATATCATCAAAAATAGCTAAGGCGCGTTGCTAATTGTGTAGGATTCCATGGAAGTGCTCTAAGTACTTTGAGAAACGGTCCTTCTGCACAAGGATAAGAGTTATCCTTCTGAAGCAATAATACATCCTTGGGGATATGCAATAAGAAAAATGTAGCTGGTCTCGCTAAGACCGAGTGCATCACTTCATGCATGCATAACAAATGTAGGTAACTCTTGAAGGAGATGATTGCACTCAATGGGTATGACAACCCTTCTAACTATGCCTTCTATTTCTGGTTTTAGTCATTTCCATTGGTGAGGCTACGTCCGGCATTCCAGCATATAATCACTACTCGAAAAGATCTTGGAATCACACATGGATTTCCATACCCCAACAGGTCTCGGAATCATACATGGATTCCCACACCTCAAACAGATCTCGAAAACAATTTATTATCTTTAAACAACGTTAGTAAAATAATAACTTTTTAACAAGTTAAAATAATATAATAATTTAACTTAATAATTAATTAATTTGAAAAACATTATTAATATAATAATAAATCAAATTTCAAACAATATTATTATAATAATAGATTAACTTTAAAACAATATTATATGAAATAATAATAAATAATAACTTTCAAAAAGTAGAGTAGCTAACTTTCAATAATATTTAACTTTGATACAAATTTTAACAATATAACTTTAAATACCATTAAAGTAAAAATTAACTTCAAATCATGTTTAGAATATAATTATTAGATGTGTTAACTTTTAGAATATTGTTAATAAAATAATAATTATATACAACGCTATGCTAAAATAATTATTATTAAAACATTGTTAATTGTTTAAAATTAAATTTGATTTAAATCCATAATTTTTTAAAGTTGGAAAGAGGCTTAACGATCTCACTAGTACTTAAATAAGCTACCATAACATTCAATTTTAACTTTCCAAGTTAATAACTTATATTTACATAATCAACGATTATATAAATAAATTCAACGATTAACCATTATTGGTTAACGGATCACTTGTTCAAATTGATATATCAATTAGTCGATAAATAATTAGATGTCCAAATCTATAAAATAGCATAACAGCAATTTATTCTTTTAACTAAATGACCAATTAATTTAATTACCGGAACGGTGTTTTAATCCGCTGTACAAATGTCCAAATAAATGAATTCTATTTACGTTAACATAATGGTGTTTATTTGATCAAATAGATGTAAACAATATGGTATAATTAGTTTAATGACGTTATTATTAAAGATATTGTGATTAAATTCAATCTATATTATTATATCATAGATTTATGAGTCACCAAATCTATCCACAAGTTACAATACAATGTTGTACTCATCAATATGAGTCCAGTTCAAAAATCCATGAATAAATGGGTTTAAGACGAGCACATTTTAAAGGTTGGCATACTAATATTATATAAATTAACAAATAAACATATAACTTTCTCACCATCACACACGGGCCAAGCCCGCTACCTAGACCTTCATCCAAATGCTACTGAACCTAACCGCAGTATTCTTTCTTCCCATTGGCATGCAATAGAACATATTGAATATGACTTAAGTGTAATTTCTTTTGTTATGAATAGTACTATAGTAGTATATCCATCCCTTTAAATTTCGCTCCAGGCTAATGCAAAACAAAACGAGCGCTGCTATATCCCTCCTGCTGCCGCTACCGCCATAACTAGACTCCACCACCTTGACCCATGAAATCGTCGTTGTTACCACATCTCCAGCAGCTGCTACGTTTTTTTTATACTAACTGCTCTCGGCCTCACTCCTTATCACATGGGCACCCTCTTCATGCATCTCCGACCCACCCAACTATCAGACCCGACCTGCTTTAAGTGAATAGCATCTTCTTCAGTTCTTCTTCCCCATACATATCTCGTATCACCTGTACAGGATACACGCCACTGCCGTGACCTCTACAAAGCCGTGCACATCTCTTCACTCATGAGTGCACATGCACAAACATGCATAACAAATTGCACTCACACACACTCGCTTGCTACTCATGGCCAACACCACACTTGAACCACACACAACACAACACACAAGTGTATACCTACACATGCCTTCAATCTCACACAACACTCATAATTAAGCATACTCCATGTTTCCTTGCGTTTCTATATATATGTGTCGGGAAAATTTCTTAATTGCTAAGGCAGTTTAAAGTACAAACATTAAATGCAAACAACAAATGTCAGTGGGCAGAGGACACGGAAAAGATATACATTAAATGTAAGCCACCAAAGTGTACAGGGAAAAGAAAGATATGCAAGATTATAGTGTGGCTGTGTATATATATCTGGTTTCTTAAAAGCTGTAGGTATGGTGCTATGTACGAGGGATGACCGACAAAATTAAAAATAACATCACGCACAACAATATGCCATGATCATAAAACGACAATAAAATACGCTAGCTAACAAATCTTGTAAAGTTCCAAGAATGCCAACGTTTGCCATAAAATACGTCCAACAAAAATTTAATTATTTTTCAAATTAAAAATTAAGAACAAACTCTATAAATTAATTTAAAATACCTCACGAAAAACCGGACCGTTGTTTAAAACATATATTTTAATATAATTTAATTTAAATTCTAACATTAAATAAATTAAATATTCAATTCAAAGACTCAAGTTCTTAACTAATTAAATTTTAAAAATGGAAGCATTTGTTTGTAATGATTTTGTTGGTGCATCCGTAAAAGATGGTTAATACAATGTTACCGTAACAAATAATGAACCTGGGACATAAAACAACATTGCAATGACTGGTATAGTATGACTTCTTATACATGCATGCAAAGAATTCATTACTATATAAGCAAAAAAAAGCTAGAAGAAATAAGAGAAATTAATTCTTAAAATACATACAGAATTCAGTGGCTAGTTGGCATTAAATCATTCTCTCTTTTTCGATTTTTCATAAACTCCAAAACGTAAATTAATTTTATTTTTCGTATCAAATTAGCAGTCATCAAGGAGCAATCTTCATTCACTTAACAGTCGCACGGAATTTTGTGAAAGTGCTCTGGTCCTCTGCTGGTTGTTTTTCTCTGAGGCGACTGTTCTCTCGACTCTCGTCACTGCTCCTCTAGGGTTCGGTTTTATGGATTTGGGGGTTTTCCGATTCCGTGGTACTTTCGCGATTTCATGCCCTTCCTTTGATAGCATTGCCGCAGCGCTTCTGGAGGTGGTGGCTCCTCCTATTTCGGTATGCTTCTCCAGCTCTGATTCGATTGAGGTTGGGGTTTTCTCTGTTAAGGCCTTCTCGTTACTAGCTCGGTTCAGATTTCTTGTGGTTGATGGGTGTTTCTTGGAATTGATCCCCGATTCAAGTGCGTGTTTATCGGCATCAACTCGTGGCTCGTTCGCTGCTTGTTCGAGCCCGGTGCCTGATAATCTGCCTGAGTATAGGGAGTATTGTTCCAGCTTGGTTTGGCCTTTCGGAGGTCCAGATCTCACTTCCCGTTTCACACCGAGTCTTTGCTTTGGGAATTTGGTTTCTGGTTTGGCATTTTGCCAGTCGGATCTGATTTTTGGTTCGTTTGCTGATGGTTCTGTTAGTGATTCCGCTGGCAACCTGGCTGTTTGTGGCTCCAATACGACCAACAGCCGAGAGTTCACCACTCGGTTTGTTCCGCAACTGTCGTTTGTTGGGGCTGCAGCGGCTGTTGGCTGCCCGTTTGAGACTTCGTTCGTTTTTGGTACTGTGGGTGAGTTAGGTGCTGCCTATGATCTAGGGGAGATGGAGTTTTCCACCTGTCCTCTTATAGCTGCTTGGCCAATGGATGCAGTGGTGCCTAGCGGTGCCCTCTTGGCTTCGGCCGCACCTGATGTGGCTATTTTTGACAGCGTTGAATTGGTTTTGGCTACTGACCTTTTGGTGCTCTCCTCTATGTCATGCCCGCAATGTGTGATGGTTCCTTCTCCGCCCGTGCAGGTATGTGAGACCTATTGCAGCCCGGTATGTCCCCCGTTCTCCTGTTTCTTTTCCGTAGTTATATGTGATTTGTCTCTTGTTATCTGGTTGTCGACCGATGTGGTTGGCCATTGTTGTTTGAGCATTGACACTTGTCCGTGTGTGATCCCTGACACTGCCGTATCGTCTGTGAGCGGGGGTGTGTCAGGTCACCTTTTGTCGATTGATTCGGATCTGTTGGGTTTTGTTTCTAAGTGGGGTGTGTCAGAACCAAAGAGGGATTCTACCTGTTGGATTTTGTTTCTGAGTCACTTCGACTCCAGCTCTGTGTTGCTTGTGACTTGGTTGATTTCTCGTTTCCCGGTATTGTTAGTATTCTGTCGGGGCCATCGAACAGCTCAGTGGGCTTGGAGCGATTGGCGAGGACGGTATCCTATTTCCTTATCTGTGTGTATAGTGATCGTATGTGATCACTATACGGACAGCATGGGATACTGTCAGCTTTCGGCGCTCCGTTCGTCTGGTCCCGCTGCTTGGTGCGCCTCGCGAATCTTACCTACTTTGCGGGGCTGTACTCTTAGTGACAGTCTCGTTTTGGTAAGATTCCCACAGCAAGATGGGACGCATCCAGATTGCTCCCTTACACTTGACCGGTTTTATTTCTGTATACCCCGTGTCGTTCTTCCTTTTCGTATCCATCCGGATCTAGACCTGCAGTTTGTTGAGTCGGGGGTACCAGATGCTGTTATCCCTTCCTCCTCCTTCATCCACCTTTTAGCGGCTCCTATCTGCCCCGCTACTGATCGGATCAGGTGGCAGTATACTGCACGTCTGATTCGTCTTCCCTATTGCTTACGATTTTCTTCTACTATTTCTGCTCCTTCTGTTCCTTCGGGTCCATCTTCTTCTTACTGCTCAGCAGAGTGCTCCCTCCTCTCTTCTTCTTGTTCTCTGTCCATTACCATCCCGATGATGAGTAAGGCAGAAATTGCGCTTCTGAACGCGCGCCTTGACTGTCTGTCCAGGAACTCTTTTTCGGAGGCTGCTGGGGCTTCTCGGTCGGCCTCGACCGATAGTGAGGAGTCCTCTGTAGCTTCTTCTGAGCCCTCGGTTTCTTCTGCTCGTCCGTCCCGTCGCAGATTTCGTAGAGTCCAATCTACGCCTCGCACCATCCGTACACGCTCTATAGCGGCGTCCGAGCAGGTCGACAGATCTACTCGACACTCTCTGTATCTTGTCTGAGCTACATCGGTCATCCTGCTTGTTGTGGTCTGCTTTTTCCTTTTTCTGCTATTTTCGACATGTCGAACTTTCTCTTCTGGAACGTTCGCGGTATTGGCAATGATGCTTCTTTGGCTAGACTTAAACGCCTTGTCCGGAAACATTCGGTGGGTGTGCTTGCTATTCTGGAACCTTTTCTAGATCCGGTGGGCATAAACAGTACCGTTTTATCTTTAGGTTTTGGCGGGGGGTCTGCCAACGTCTCGGGTAAGATTTGGATTTTATGGTCCAAATCTTACTCGGTCCACTCTGTTTTTGACTCGTCTCAACTGTTCTCGGTAGTCTGCTCTTCTTCTTATTTTGCTTCACCTTTTCTGTTTTCGGCTGTGTATGCCAAATGTGTCCGTTCGGAGAGGCTATCTCTTTGGACTGACATTTTAGGTCTCGGTTCACTGGGCTTTTCTGCCTCCGTGGTAGGCGGCGATTTCAATATCGTCGCATGCCAGGCAGAGAAACGGGGTGGAGCAGCCATCAACCGTCTTGCGATGGCGGATTTTAACTCGTTCATTGTCGGATCTGGTCTCTCCGAACTCCCGTTCGTGGGATCGGCGTTCACCTGGTCTAATAACCAGGTTGGACCTAGTCGTATCCTATCCAGGCTAGATCGGGTCTTCGGCTCGGAGGATTGGTTTCGCTTACCTTTCTCCTTCTCGGTTGTTCATCTTCATCGGACCTTTTCTGACCATGCTCCTCTGTTAGTTCGATGCTCTCCTTTCTCTCTGTCGGGGCCCTCTTCTTTTCGCTTCCAAAGTATGTGGAAATCTCACCATACTTTTCATCAAGTGGTAGTTGATTCTTGGTCCGTTCCCATCGTTGGTCCTCCCTGTTCTGTTTTCAGTCGCAAGCTGAAGCGCCTCAAGTGTAGTCTTAAGGCTTGGAACACGAACGTTTTCAAGAACATTTTCGATCGTGTTCGGGCTGCCGAAGAATCTCTTATCATTGCTGAATCTTTGGTAGACGAGTCTCCGTCTTTATCCAACAAGGAGGCTTGGGCTTCGGCTCAAGCCTTCTTTGCATCGGAACTTCGTATTGAGAATGACTTCCTTCGCCAAAAGGCGAGGGTCAAGTGGGTGGTAGAGGGCGACGCGAACTCCAAGTTCTTCCACTCTCTTATTCGGAAGAAAAACAACCTTCTTTCCATTCGGGAGATCTTGCGCCCTGATCTATCATTGGCATCCTCGCCTGAGGAAGTCAAAGATACAATTGTGACTCACTTCCAATCCTTCCTAGGTTCGCCGTCGGTGGCCGAAACCGACCCTTCTCTTCTAGCTTTCATCCCCAGGTTGGTTCTCTCGCCAGAAAGTGATATCCTTGCGGAATTCCCATCGCCGGAGGAAATCCGCGCTTGCGTTTTCGCTCTTAGTAAGGATAGTGCTAGCGGCCCTGACGGGTTCAACGGTACCTTTTACCGTTGTTGTTGGCCAATTATCCAGGCTGACTTCTGTCTTGCTGTCCAGTCTTTTTTCGCCGGTAGTTCCCTCCCCTCTAGCTGGTCATCCACCAACCTTTTTCTCATCCCTAAATGCGACCTGCCGCGTTCCTGTGCCGACTTTCGACCCATCAGCCTTTGCAACTTCTCAAATAAGGTTATTTCCAAGATTTTGGCTAGCCGTTTGGCCCCTTTCCTTGAGCGTATTATCTCCTCGTCTCAAGCAGGTTTTGTTAAAGGGCGCTTAATTTCCGACAATGTCCTGTTGGCTCAGGAACTTATTTCCCAGATTGACCGGAAAGTGCGAGGCTCTAATGTTGTCTTCAAACTGGACATGGCTAAGGCCTACGATCGTATGTCGTGGTTTTTCGTCATAAAGGTTTTGAGAACTTTCGGTTTCCCGGAAACCTTCATTGACCTTGTTTGGAGGCTTATCTCCAACTGCTGGTTCTCTGTGCTCATCAACGGTTCGACAAACGGGTATTTCAGGGCTGGGCGAGGTCTGCGCCAAGGAGACCCGCTATCGCCTTCGCTTTTTGTGATTGCGGCTGAGGCTTTCATCCGCGGCCTACATACCTTAACGTTTTATAATCAGATTCAGCGTTTTGGTATTCCTAGGGGCTGTCCTCTCATTTCGTCTCTGTCGTTTGCTGATGACATTGTTATCTTCTCTACCGGTAGTCGCTCCTCTATTCGAAGACTTCTTAGTTTCATCCATCTATACGAGAGATCCTCCGGTCAGCTCGTTAACGCTTCTAAAAGTTGTTTCGTCCGTGCGAAGGATTGTTCCGCCTCTCGATCATCCTGGATTGAGACAACTTCTGGTTTCATCGAAGCCACGCTTCCTTTACCCTACCTGGGTATCGTTCTGTACCGTGGTAGGAAGCTTAACGCTTATTTCGACCCTTTAGCTGACAAGGTGAGGGGTAAGGTCATTCGTTGGAATGCGGCTCTTCTTTCTCAGGCTGGCAGACTGGTTCTCATCAAGTCTGTGTTAGATTCGATGGGAACTCATGTCTTCGCGACTATGACCCCAACCTCCTCTTTCTTTCGGACGTATCGTTCCTTGGCCTCTTCCTTTTTCTGGGGCAACAAGGTAGACGATCGTCGCCATCACTGGATCTCGTGGGACACGGTTTGTCGCCCCAAGAACGAGGGCGGATTGGGGCTGCGCAACCCCAAGGATATTTGCTCTGCATTCGCTTGCAAACTGTGGTACAGATTTGGTACTAACGACTCTTTATGGTCCTTGTTCCTTCACGCTAAGTACCGTAGGCTAGCAGGCTCTAATTATTCGGGTTGTCCGTCCTACGCTAGTGAGACTTGGAAGCACATGCAGTCAGTGAAATCTTTATCTGATTCCCATGGCGGTCTTTTAGGCTGGGACGGTGCCCCGTTTTCCATCCTCAGAGCTTGGACTTCGATTAGAATTCATTCCCCCATCCGTCCTTTGTTTTCCTTCATCTGGGATTCTCGCTCTCCCCCAAAAGTATCGACCCTGATGTGGCGTATCCTCCATGATGGCCTTCCATTAGACGAGAATCTCCAACGGATAGGCATCCCCTTAGTTTCCCGTTGCAGTTGCTGCGACAGTGGGGATTCTGAATCCTTGAACCATTTATTCTTCGCTGGTTCCACAGCCAGATCTTGCTGGAACTTCTTCGGAAATTTGGTAGGTGTTCGAGGTATTACCAGATCTGTTAACGACCTTCCATCAACCTGGTGGTCTGGGAACTCCAGGAAATCTCTTCGTTCGATCATCCATCGATTGATTCCTTGTCTCCTTTGCTGGCACATTTGGTGTGCTCGGAACAAGGCTATCTTCGACAGTTCTCCTATGGATCCCGTGGTCATTATTCGGCGCGTCAGGAATGACGTATTCCTTGCTTTCCGAGGTCGGCCTTTCAGGGGGCGCTTGAGCCCCGGTAGCCATCATCTAGTGGGTCTCTTGTCTATTACTTGTGCGCAGAGTTCCGCTAGAACTGGCGTTGGTTGAGTGTTTGTTCCAATCGGAGCGTTGGTACTCATCCGACGTTCTTGACTCTCTCAACCCCCCCTTTTTTGGTTTTGATGTGGTTGCTAGTTTCTTCAGGTTCAGGTTTTGTAAGGAGTTTTGGTCGTTATCTATGGCTGGGGTTGTTTCCTTCGATTGCACTACAGTGTTCCGATCTACTTTTCGGCTGTAGGAATTCGGAGCTCATTGGGTCTTGCTGTTTGGATGGTTGGGTTTGCTTGATGGCCGCTTGCTCTGGGTCTCTAGGATTACAGTATTTTGGCTTGCGGATCTCTACTGGTATTATCTTACTCGGTTGGCGGGTGGTTTTCTATCTGGTGGTCTGGCCTACACCTTTTTTGGTGTAGCGGGGATGATGGTTGAGCGGTTGTTAGTTACTTCTTCTTCAGCATCGTCTTATGGTGCTGCTATCAGCTTAGCTTGTTCTTTTTCATCTGTGTTTTCTTCTGTTTTTTTTCGAATTGTGGGATGCATATTTTGTATGTCTTGCCGTGTTTTGTGTGCCGTTGGAGAAAGGCTTGTTTCTCCTTTTTATAATAATACTTCCATTTTTAAAAAAAAAAAAAAAAAAAAAATTCAGTGGCTAGTTTTCTACTACAAATATTTTCATTCCACACACAGCAAATTTGTGCGCGCAACGCAAATAGGAATCAAGAAAAATTACTACTTTTGGCTAGGCTTTCTTAGAGGCTCGAAGGTTTATAAACCACATTATAGTTGTATGTATAGGAAAATCTACACATTGCAAATTATGGGTAATTTTGTCTTTTACATAATCAAACCCGTCTTATTATTAGCTTAACATATTGATATGACGTTGTGCAAAATTTTAATTAGTTTGCAATAATGCCAAATCATTGTGGAATAGTTAAGCTTATGCGCGGAAGCACCTAAAATGATCTAGCTTGTCTATTAATTATCAACTGCCAATTCAATATACTGTTCGAAATTACTACCTCAATTTCAAGACGCGATAGCAACAAGGAGCATGCAAAACCCTAGAGAGCAGAAGTTGAAATCACCGAACGAAGGAAGATGCTTGGACTTGAAGCGGTAGCATGATTTGGAGCGGTGATTTTGAGCGATGATTTGGAGAAAGGGGGAAGTCTGGAGCGGTGGGAAGAATGCCGAACCAAAATTATCATCCGATGTTTTGGTGTTTTGGAGAAGTGGAAGCTCGTTCAGACTTGCAGTGGAAGATGTTTTGGAGTAGCGAAGATGAAGACCGGACCAAAATTATCATTCGGTGTTTTGGTGATACCGAACGAAAAATCTCATTCGGCATTTGAGTATGCCGGTCCAAGTGATGCTGAACCAGATGGATACCGAACGAAATATCTTGTTCGGCATTTGGGCATGCCGGTCCAAACTGAAATGATGTATGCTGAACCAAGTAGTATTTGCCGAACCAATGTTACTGTGCAGATTGTCGAACCAGATGTGCCTAACCAAACCCCAGGGCTGCTATATAGCAGCTACCCCTCCTCATATCTTCACTCTATAAATAGTCGAGCTTCTGGACAACAATGACAGCCATTCTAGAGAGCTGAAACTCTATAGAATTTTGTCTGTATTGTTAATTCTTCTTACGTATAGACTCCAAAAGTGAATCAACCTTGTAACTCTAATCTTTCAGTGATTAATAAAATCTCCTCTCCCCAAGTGGACGTACACTGCCTTGCGGTAGTGGAACCACTATAAATACTGGTGTTATTTATTTTTCTGCATTGTACAAATCTGTGACTGTCTGTTCTGCTGTTTATCTCTGTTTGTTCCATCTCACTACAATCACGATCTAGTTGTTTTCCACTGTGTTGGCTTTTTATTTCCTTAGACTGATCATCTGAAGGGATTTCCACCAATAGTCTAGTATCAGAGCTGCAAGGTTGGTTGAGGAGTGTTAAACGCTATGGAAGGAGATGAAGCATCAGGATCACAGTTGGCAATTGAGAAATGGAATGGGGATAAAGACTTCGAGAAGTGGCAATGTAGGATGAAGGTTGTTCTAATGAGGAATGAAGTCCATCCAGCAGTGTTTGCTCTTGAGGAGTTGACGGTTGACATCTCAGTCGCGAAAAGGAAAGATATGGAGAAATGAGCGTTTACTACTTTACAACTAGCTATGAGAGAAAATGTTATCTCAGATATTAGCAGTGAGACCACTACCATGGGCATTTGAACCAAGCTGGAGAATCTCTACTTGAAAAATCTCTGATTAACCGTCTGATATTACTGAAGACATTTTTCACCATGCGGATGAGAGATGGTACTTTAGTGAAGGGACATCTTAATTTCTTTGATGATCTCGTGATGAAGATGAAGACTGTTGACTTGAAGATGGATGAGTAGATAACGGCAATGATTCTTTTGTGTTTTGTTCCGAAGCGTTTACACAGGTTTCGCTAACAGCCTTATATACGCTAGAGACACATTGACAGTGGAAGGTCTAAAGTCGGGCCTTTTATTTGAGGGCTTGAGAGATCAGATGAAGGAGATAAGTGAAGGAAGTAGAGGTGGAAGTAGTAGTCATGTCCTGTTTGTTGAAAGAGATAGATAAGATAAGAAGAATTGGCACTCTAGAGGGCGTTCTAAATCTAGGAAGCTCGATAATTGCAGGAGAGGAAAGTCTAAGGACGGAAAGTGCTTTATCTGCGAGAAACCCGGTCATTGGAAAAAGGATTGTAAAGATTTGAAGAAGGAAGAAGGCGGATCTTCATCATTTGCAGTGGAGAAGTCTATATCTGACGATGTATTGTCTACAGCAATATCGGATGTCTCAGACCATTGGGGGCTGGACTCGAGGCCGTCTTTCCATATGACGCCTAATAAGGATTACTTCAGTTCTTTCGTTGGACAAGAGGGAAGCTCTATTCTTATAGGTAATGATGCTAGCTGTAGAGCAATGGGTGAAAGTACAGTGAGGATCAGGATGTTTGACGGAGTGATATGCACTTTGACAGGTGTCCGGTATGTTCCAAATCTTCGGAAATCCTTAATTTCTTTAGGACAATTGGCATCTTTAGGATGCAAGGTAACTATCGAGAAGGATAGTTTGAAGGTTTCGAGAGGTGCGCTAGTTCTTATGAAAGGAGATATGTTCCAAAATCTGTATTTGCTGAAAGGAACCACAGTTCATGGAGAGTCGTATGTTGGAGTAGATAGTTCTCGTGCATTGGATGCCACAAAGGTTTGGCATCTCAGGTTCAGAGAAGGGCTTAGAGTTGCTTCAGAGATGGAAGATGATCAAAGGAGAATGCTTCGACAAGATGGACTTTTTCCAGGAGTGTGTGTTAAGCAAGCAAACTAAAGTATCTTTTGGAATTTGCCTCTATAGATCGAGGTGAGTACTTGAGTACGTGAATACAGATGTTTGGGGAGCGGTTGCTACTCCTTCTCTTGGAGGAGCAAAGTATTTTATCCTTTTCATTGATGACTTTTCTTGGAAAGTATGGATGTATGTGATGAAGGCAAAATCAGAGAGATTTGAGAAGTTCAAAGACGGGAAAGCGCTTGTTGAGAACCAATCTAGTTCTAGGTTGAAGGTTCTGAGATCTGATAATGGCAGTGAATTTGTCTCTAGGGAGTTCCTCGACTTTTATAGACAGCATGGCATTCAGAGACATTTCACTACACTCGGCGATCCGCAATCTAATGGGGTTGTAGAAAGGATGAACATGACTGCTGAAGAAGGCTCGTTGCTTGAGATTGAAGGTGGGCTTGCCTAGAGGCTTTTGGGCTGAGGCATTATCAACTGCGGCGCATATCATAAATCGAATTCCATGCTCAGCCATAGATGGGAAGATTCTAAAGGAGAAGTAGAGAGGTAAAGTAGTGTATCTTGGTTACTTCCAAATTTTTAGTTGTCTTGTGTACGTTCACCATACAGGTGATGACAAGTTGGAGGGTAGAGCATACAAGGGCATACTAATAGGATACACCGATGGTATCAAAGGATATCAAATTTGGAATCTTGTTGATCGAAAGATTGTTCATTCCAAACATGTTACTTTCGATGAGTCCGCTATGTTCAATCCGAAGGAGAAGCTACCTACCACATCAAAAGATTCTAATAGGCCTAAGGAGATGGAAGAAGTTCTCATGTTCCAACCAAATAGTAGAGTTGTTGTTGATGCTGTCGAGGAAAATGCATTTGATGAAACATGACATGATAGTCCACAGGTACCTTCTAGCAGTGCTGGTGATGTGCATAAATCAAGAGGAAGTTCAGTTCAAGGTGGAGCTGAAAGGAGTTTAGACGAAGCAGAACCTACCCAGGTCAGTCGTAGGACTATTAAGCCACCCGAAAGGTATGGTGGTTAGCAGTTTGCGAATCTTAGCCTTGGTGATCGGTTTGACTATGCCCTACATGTGGTACATGAGGAGCTGCCTGATCTTGATGAAGCTTTGAAGTCATGTGACAGTTCGAAGAGGATGTGCGCTATGTTAGAGGAGTTAGAGTCGTTGAAGAAGAACAAGACTTGGGATTTGGTACCACCTCCTCAAGGAAGCCGAGCCATAGGATGAAAATGGGTGTTCAAGGTGAAGGATGATGGAGATACAAGGCTAGACTAGTTGCTAAAGGGTTTTCACAAAGAAAGGGATTGGAGTATGATGAGATATTCTCTCCAGTAATAAGGCATACGTCCATCCGTATTTTGCCCGCTATCGTCGCAGCTCATGACTTGGAGCTAGAGCAATTAGAAGTGAAAACCACTTTCTTGCATGGAGACTTGGATGAGACCATCTACATGAAGCAGCTAGAAGGATTTGTTGTAGATTGGAAGGAAAATTGGGTTTGCAAATTGAAGAAGTCGTTGTATGGAGTTAAGCAGACGCCTAGACAATGGTACTAGAGGTTTGATTCTTTTATGTTTTCACTTGGTCTTGATCGTAGCATCAAAGATGCTTGTGTGTACTTCAAGAATTTAAAGAATGGTAGATGGGTGTACCTACTCTTTTACATGGATGATATGTTGACTGCTTCCAAGGATAAGGCTGAAATTGATAGTTTGAAGCTAAAGCTAAAAGCGGAATTCGAAATGAAGGACCTTGGATAAGCAAAGAAAATTTTGGATATGGAAATCTAAAGGGATAGAAAGCTAGGTCTTTTGAGCCTCACTCAAAAGGAATACATTCGAAAAGTGCTTACTCGGTTTAGCATGGAAGGGGCAAAGGCAATCAGCACACCCATGCCTTTGCACATACAGCTTTCTAGTAAAGGCTCTCCGATCTCGAAAAAGGACAAGGCTTATATGATGAAGGTCACATATGCAAGTGCAGTTGCAGCTTAATGTATGCCATGGTCTGCACTAGGCCTGACATTGCACAGGCGGTTGGATTGGTGAGTGGGTTCATGGCGAATGCAGGAAAGACGCATTAGAAGCAGTTAAATGTATCTTCAAATACCTTAGAGGAACTTCAAACCATGGACTTGTCTTTGGTGGCAAAGGAAGAGATTTCAGCTTGGTTGGATTTTTTGAATCCGACTATGCTGGTGATAAAGATCGAAGGAAGTCAACCTTCGGATATGTGTTCACCATTGGTGGGACATCGATCAGTTAGAGAGTGAGGTTGCAGACAATTGTGGCTATGTCTACTATAGAGGCAGAGCTCATAGTTGTGGTTGAAGCAGCTAACGAGGTGCTTTATTTAAGGTGATAGCTGTGTGATTTGGGCTTCGTATATGAAGGCGTGGATGTGTACTATGATAGTTAGAGTGCAATTCACTTTGCTGAAAATTTGACATTCAGCTCGAGGACGAAGCATATTGAGGTGAGAGAGTCGCTCCTTGTCTCGAAGCTAGTTCGTCTTCAGAAAGTTCACACAAAGGAGAATGCAGTAGACATGTTTACCAAGTCGTTGCCTGTTGCTAAGTTTGACCATTGCTTGAACTTGATTCGCTTAATGAAGTGATAGGTGCCATGGGGTGGCACGGGGGGGGGGGAGTTGAGATGGTTAATGAAGAAGTTTGTTTTTATGGTGGAGATTGATAGGTTTTACATGGACTAGGTACTTTGAACACTTTGTTGACGAGTGGTGGCCTTACCGGAGTTCGTTAGCAAAGTGTAATGGGTGACGGCATCGACGAAGCTCATTGGGTAAGTGTCCATCACTTGAAGCATGAAGGTGTAGATAGAGTTGGAAGCTTGTATGGAATTCGATATCAAGGTGGAGATTGTTAGAAATTGCTACCTCAATTCCAAGACGCAGCAGCAGCAAGGAGCAGGCAAAACCCTAGAGAGCAGAAGTTGAAATCACCAAACGAAGGAAGATGCTAGGACTTGAAGCAGTAGCATGATTTGGAGCGGTGATTTGGAGTGATGATTTGGAGAAAAGGGGAAGTCTGGAGCGGTGGAAAGAATGCCGAACCAAAATTATCGTTCAGTGTTTTGGTGTTTTGGAGGGGTGGAAGCTTGTTCAGACTTGTAGTGGAAGATGTTTTGGAGCGACGAAGATGAAGACCAAACCAAAATTATCGTTCGGTGTTTTGGTGATACCGAATGAAAAATCTCGTTCGGCATTTGATCATGCTGGTCCAAGTGATGCCGAACCAGATGGATGCTGAATGAAATAACTCGTTCGGCATTTGGGCATGCTAGTCCGAACTGAAGTGATGTATGCCGAACCAAGTAGTGTTTGCCGAACCAATGCTATTGTGCTAATTGCCGAACCAAATGTGCCAAACCAAACCCCAGGGCTACTATATAAACCCTCCTTATATCTTCACTCTATAAATAGTGGAGCTTCTGGACAACAATGGCAGCCATTCTAGAGAGCTGAAACTCTACAAAGTTTTCTCTATATGGTTAATTCTTCTTATGTATAGCCTTCAAAAGTGAATCAATCTTGTAACTCTAATCTTTCAGTGGTTACTAAAATCTCCTCTCCCAAGTGGACGTACACTGCCTTGCGGTAGTGGAACCACTATAAATACTGGTGTTATTTATTTTTCTACATTGCATAGATCTGTGACTGTCTGTTCTGGTGTTTATCTCTGTTTTTTCAGTCTCACTACAATCACGATCCAGTTGTTTTCCGCGACGTTGGGTTTTTATTCCCTTAGACTGATCATCCGAATGGATTTTCCCCAACAGTCTGGTATCAAAGCAGCAAGGTTGATTGAGGAGTGTTAGACACTATGACAGGAGATGAAGCGTCAGGATCACAGTTGGGAATTGAGAAATGGAATGGGGATAAAGAATTCGAGAAGTGGCAATGGAGGATGAAGGCTGTTCTAATGAGGAATAAAGTCCATCCAGTAGTGTTTGCCCCTGAGGAGTTGACGGCTGACATCTCGGTCGCGGAAAGAAAGGAGATGGAGAAATAGCCATTTACTACTTTACAACTAGCTATGGGAGAGAATGTTATCTCAGAGATTAGCAGTGAGACCACTGCTAGGGGCATTTGGACCAAGCTGGAGAATCTCTACTTGAAGAAATATCTGACTAACCGTCTGATATTACTGAAGGCATTTTTCACCATGCGGAGGAGAGAGGGTACTTTAGTGAAGGGACATCTTAATTTCTTTGATGATCTCATGATGAAGATGAAGACTGTTGACTTGAAGATGGACGAGGAGCAAATGGCAATGATTCTTTTGTGTTCACTTCTGGAGTGTTTATACAGGTTTCGCTAATAGCCTTATATATGCTAGAGACACATTGACAGTGGAAGATGTGAAGTCAGGCCTTCTATTTGAGGGCTTGAGAGATCAGATGAAGGAGATAAGTGAAGGAAGTAGAGGTGGAAGTAGTAGTCATGACCTGTTTTTTGAAAGAGGTAGAGATGAAAAGAAGAATTGGCACTCTAGAGGGCGTTTCAAGTCTAGGAAGCCCGGTATTGCAGGAGAGGAAAGTCTAAGGACGGAAAGTGCTTTATTTGCAAGAAACCCGGTCATTGGAAAAAGGATTGTATAGATTTGAAGAAGAAGGAAGAAGGCGGATCTTCATCATTTGCAGTGGAGAAGTCTATATCCGACGATGTGTTGTCTACAGCAGTATCGGATGTCTCAAACCATTGGGTGCTGGACTCAGGACCGTCTTTCCATATGACGTCTAATAAGGATTACTTCAGTTCTTTCGTTGGGCGAGAGGGAAGCTCTATTCTTATGGGTAATGATGCTAGCTGTAGAGCAATGGGTGAAAGTACAGTGAGGATCAGCAAGTTTGATGGGTGATATACACTTTGACAGGGGTCCGGTATGTTCTAAGTCTTCGGAAGTCCTTAATTTCTTCAGGACAATTGGCATATTTGGGATGCAAGATAACTATCGAGAAGGAGAGTCCGAAGGTTTTGAGAGGTGCACTAGTTCTTATGAAAGGAGATATGTTCCAAAACCTGTATTTGCTGAAAGAAACCATAGTTCTTGGAGAGTCGTGTGTTGGAGTAGACAGTTCTCGTGCATTGGATGCCACAAAGCTTTGGCATCTCAGGTTCAGAGAAGGGCTTAGAGTTGCTTTGGTGATGGAAGTTGATCAAAGGAGAAAGCTTCGAAAAGATGTACTTTTTCTAGGAGTGTGTGTTTGGCAAGCAAACTAAAGTATCTTTTGGAATTGGACTCCATAGATCGAGGCAAGTACTTGAGTACGTGCATACAGATGTTTGGGAACTGGTTGTTACTCCTTCTCTTGTAGGAGCAAAGTATTTTATCTCTTTCATTAATGATTTTTCTCAGAAAGTATGGGTGTATGTGATGAAGGCAAAATCAGAGAGATTTGAGAAGTTCAAAGACGGGAAAGCGCTTGTTGAGAACCAATCTAGTTCTAGGTTGAAGGTTCTGAGATCTGATAATGGCAGTGAATTTGTCTCTAGGGAGTTCCTCGACTTTTATAGACAGCATGGCATTCAGAGACATTTCACTACACTCGGTGATCCGCAATCTAATGGGGTTGTAGAAAGGATGAACAGGACTATCCGGAGAAGGCTCGTTGCTTGAGATTGAAGGTGGGCTTGTCTAGAGGCTTTTGGGCTGAGGCATTATCGACTGCAGTGCATATCATAAATCGAATTCCTTGCTCAGCCATAGATGGGAAGATTCTAGAGGAGAAGTAGAGAGGTAAAGTAGTGTATCTTTGTTACTTCCGAATTTTTGGTTGTCCTGTGTACGTTCACCATACAGGTGATGACAAGTTGGAGACTAGAGCATACAGGGGCATACTAATGGGATACACCGATGGTATCAAAGGATTAAATTAGTAACTGAGTAATAAGATCAATTAGTTAAATTCTTTTCTTCTTTGACAAATATTTTAAATCACTCAAATTTAACAACTAGGTGCATAAGCTTACTCTACATATATATATATATATATATATATATATATATATATAAACACACACACACTCTTTGTAACTTATTAGCTCATGAGAGAAACAATCAATCTCAAACCAGTTTTATCAAAAAACAGTTCACCTCTTTTTTTTCTTTTCTTTTTCCACTATCTTTAACGAAAATTATGAACTTGCTTCATTTTGAAAAACTTACTTTCCAAATCTATTTTGCCAATAGTACTATATAAAATATCTTCATAACATGTATATACATTTTTTTCAAAAATCAATTAACACTTCCATCATTTTCATTTTAGGAAATCTAATTTAAAAATCAAAAACAAATTTTCCCTTTCCGTATACTATTTAATTTTCCCATAATAATTATATTCTCCAATGTTTTCATTTCTTTTAAATATGCTTTAAAACAATTTTCGTGTATATATATAGCTAGAAAATTTTCACTTTCATTTATTTTCCTTAATTCAAACTACCTATTATATCATCAGATGCTTTTGAATCCAACTTTAACAAGTATATCAAAATTAGTTTGTAATAAAATATGAAATGTCACCATGCCATGATTTTTTAGCGATTCATCTCGCCAATTGGCTACAATGTTGACTATCTAGAATTTTTATACCAACAATGCCTCGCCATTATCTCAATTTCATACTAATCCCGTGGCAACATACGTTGTTTGAAAATAATTAATTTAGAAATCAATATCTTTATTTTTTTCTAAATCAACACATTATTTTTATAAAACAACACAAACTCCAAGTAAAACATTTCTCATTATATATTCAAAATAATGTGCTAATTCTGCCTCATTTAAGTGCTTAGAAATCTCTATTGATACGTTAGCTACTCGTATCAACCAGAATTCATAAACCATGCAATAGACCAATTAACATGAAATAAATCATTAAAATTATTTTCGACCACTTTTAGAAAATAATATTCATACTTTCTAAAAAATTATTTTCTTACTTTCGAAAAGAAATATTACTTTCGATGTTTATATACACACACACACATCCATCATCAACTATTTGCAGTCAAAACAATACTTCGCACCATATTCAATTATTCACAACAGCAAGTAACCATTTAGTTTTAATTATATGTTATTTTAGTGTATATATATATATTTCCAATTCTACATTTTGATTATACATATGTATATTATTACTATTAATCGCTCGAAAAACTTTACTCTTCTCTAGTGGTTCTGTTTTTGGAAAAACTGCTGGTTTTTATTAATAATTTGGTTCGTCTAAACATAGTGGGTTCATAAATTCTTTGAGTGATAACTTCTTATTCAATTCTCACATTTTAAACTAAGCATAAATAAAAACAAATATTGATACAAATAACATACTTTCAATAAAACAAATGAACAACCGTCTTTAGCGAAAAGCTATCTTCTAGCTTTCACTACGCACTCTGATCACTAATGGATCCTTCCTTTCAAACTTGATTCATCACAACTTACATTCTACCCAAGGAAAAATACACGGAAGAGGCAGGAACAAGGAAATAATAGATAATACGAAAGTAAAAAATACGTCCCTAGATGATTACCCCAGTAGTTATCGTATACTCTTACAATCCCTTTAATTTAGGGTAACTGCCATACATTCAAAGGGAATAGGGACTCTTAGTCACTCTAAGGTCAAGGTTCGGGTCATTTATATTCTATGTTGCTCTAACATGCTCTAATACCAAGCTGTAACGCCCCACCTTCATACCCATACTAACAAAGAATATTACAAAGTAATATTATCTACTAATACGAAGAATAAGGCTTGTATGGAGCGACCTATCATGAATACTCCCTTGGGCTAACACCGACACATCTCATATACCATAATAAGACTACAAACGACGTATACAGTATTGGCAAAAAGCAATAAACAAGGCTCAATATAATCAGAACAACATACAATATAAAAATATCAGAGACATCATCACAGATCATAGCAAAAAGTCATATCATAACATAAGCAGTGAGTCTACAAAATGATAGTCTAGGCTCACATAATAATACACACAATTAAGTTAAGGCTAGCTAAAATATACATGTATCAAATGAGTCTTCAACTCAACAAAATAATCTACACATACATGTATCTATCCCAAAACTATAACCAACTAATCCATGCTAGCCCACATCCAAAGCTAAGCCTTGCTACCTGAAAGGTCTCAGCCTGACCCAAGTATTATTAAATAAATGGATCAGACTATCTCTAAATAAAGCTAGGTAAGATTATATAATATATCTACATAGGGCAAGATGATATAGCGACCATTATATTTTAAGCAAAAGATCTCATCAAACATATATATCATAAATATTCACTATGTCACAAAAATCATATCATACTAATTAACGGTAAGCATCTGACGTCGAAAATAAACAACATAAGGCATATAGATACAAGTCACCATGTCATAAAATCATTTCAAGTCTCTCATGGACTATTATCTCAAATATGGTGATAGATTATCAAAATATTTGAAACATAAAAGGGGATTCATATCTGAACACAAACACTATGAAGAAAACGTGGGAATGAATACCGATTATACTAATAAATAATTGTTACCTTAGAACTGAGTAGCTTATGACACCTCTCTTGTAGTTTGACCTAGTCGCTAACACCTCTCTTGCAGTTTGATCAGATTGCTAACACCTCTCTTGTAGTTGGCCATATCAATAACACTTCTCAAGTAGTTGGGTCAAGTCGCTAACACCTCTCAAGTAGTTGGGTCAGGTCACTAACACCTCACTTGGAGTTTGGTCAGCTCGCTAACACCTCTCCAACTAAAAAAATACCGATTTTCATCTCGATGAGCACATGAGCGATATAAATTCTAAGGATTTATAGATTCCTATAACGAACTGAACCGAACACCTAAAAAAAATATCACTCGAAAAGTGCTAAATACTTCCTGATAGCAATTAAATGAATATCCTTCGAATATCCCATACTATCCGACGTTATTTGAGTATTTACTTAAAGTTCGTAAGTTTCAATAATTTCTCTGTTTAACAGTTATAAAAATAAGCGAAATAGATTTAAAGAATGTCCATACAGCTCGATAATCTAATCCATTTATTAATATTCCTTATCTCATAGAAAAGCACAAAATTTCAATAAGATCCCAAACCTAAAATAAATAAAATAAAAGAGTTTTATAATAATTAAAACCTTATAATTATTTCTGGAAATGAGTGATTTATTTTAAAATATAAATATGAAATTTCCAAAAGCTAAATCAATATTTCTTCCAATATACTTCTTGTACAAGGCTTGAAATCATACATATATGTAAATATAATTTCAAATAATATTCCTTACAAATGTTAATAAACTTTCCACAAATCATTTTTAAACCCTGTAATCATTTCTCGAAATAATTCTATATTCGAAAGCTTTTGAACTCTTCCAAAATCATTTAAACATCTTTTATTACTAGAATCACTGGAAACTGAAATTATTACTTTCATTACCGCTTTTATAAAATAATATCATATCTTATCTTTTGCCTCTAAAACATTTTCAAACTTATAACATGCTTATATTTGTAAATTTTAAAAGGTTTATTAATAAATATTACTCATCTTTAAAATATTTGAATAGAATTTTTGGAACAGAAATTTTGGAATAAAAAGTAAGTTTAGAATATAATATAATTTAACTATGTTTTATAAACTAAATTCCAGTAATGATCAAAATAGATAAAATCCTATTATTAAAAATCATTTAAAAACTTTTAAACAACTCAAACAATAAACCCATCAAAATGCAACTTCTAGAACCATCGTTACTTTATAAAATATAATTCCATAATATGAAATTATCCAATAATCTGAGTTGCTTTCGACAACTTCGATCAAACAATCCATGTATGTACTTCTATATAAGTTAGAAAATTTTAATTTGCAAATGAATGTAGTTTTGTTTGCAAATTGGCCACTTTCAATCCACAGACAATCCATATAACACCAAACAAACAAATCTAGTTTATCTCATTTGATGAATTAGATAAATCGCAACATGCACCGCATTTCAATCAACTCATCCATTCACCATCAATATTCATAGAAATCCAATCAACCAAGAGCATGTGATAGACCATTTATAATGTAGAGATAGGTGTGTGAGTTTAATAATTTACCTTTACCGGTCAATTGCACACACAATTTCGGGGCCGACACCTCTACTTTATCGCTCGAACACTAGTAGTCCTCGTCATTACAGTGTTGTAAACATGGATCTCCTCCATCCTAACTACCACTCGAAGTCACCTGCTACTGCACTTTCTCCTACCGTCGTCGCCTGTCACCATCAAAGTAGCGTCACTAGTCCATCAACAACGCCTCCAAGTTGTGGCACTTGCTGTGCTAGCCAACCCACACATGCGTCCTCGCATGTCGCCAACCGCCATTGTCGCCCCTCTCTATCACCAGTGTTGATTTTGATCTACGAGTATTCTTTTTTTCGAATTTGATTTTGGGGTTTGGTCATTGTGTAGAGTAGGGGGATATGGGCCTAGAGATAAGGAGGATTAGAATGGGTTTGGGACTTTCAAGTGCAAAAAGGAAGAAATGAAACGAACTAATCTATAATCCATGTTATTCTCAATTAGGTCCTTGTATTAATTGTTTTCCATTATATCTCTTTAAATTGCAAGTTGAAATCTCCCTATTCATATATGAATAATTCTATCATTGAATTATAGATTCATTTCCAATTTTAATTAATATCTCGTAAATTTTACCCAATATATTTAAATTCAATAATTATTAGTTTATGCTGATTTTGTTGATTTTATTAGATTGACTTTATTTAAGCAAGAATTTATTTTCAAAATAATACTTATGAAAAAAAATCGAATTAAAACACTTCTATTTTAATTAAAATAGTTTAATATTACACCTTCAAAATAGGATTGTTACACATATTGGGATTTATTATGCATGATGTGGCTTGCTACGGTGGGTCACACATTTAGCCATGTATCGGCATATCATCGTGTTGTGTGTCGGCACGAATATATGGCTTTGTGTTAGCTATTATATATTTAATATCTTTCTATTCATCGCCTGACTTTCTTCATATTGCAGAAATTGAACCAGATTGGCTAGTATCCATCATAGCAGCCTGATTGTGGTGGTCGCGTCTTGGATCTGTGACACTATAGCCGTGTGATGGCAATCTATAGTAAAGGTATTTATTTGTTGAGATTAGGTGCTATATTTAGTCTAAGCTACGTGTAGCCTGATCGTACAGGTAATATCTCTTATCAATGTTTTCTTGATTTAGATTATGATTTATGGATATGGATGATTCACCCATTTGATGTTGTTTCATGATTTCCGATTTGATGTGTTTTTATATGGTGATGCCATTTATACTAGTTTTTGTGGTGTTCTACATTATATGATATTTGGGAATTTTTGAGATAACATTATTAATACCCAGTATATACAGGGTTCCATATGTTTATTCACCTTGGATTTAGATATTGTGTGAAGCGTTTATTATTTATATAGTACTCGGGTCAGTCTGAGACATTTCAGGTTCGGGGACGATGTGACCAGCTTGTGTTTTTCTAGGTGTATTGGGAATAAATATTCAGTATTATAGGTTATCGTCCTATATTATATAGTCTCTTGTTTGTATATCATTATGATCTATACAGAACATATTTTGAATATATATTATCGCTACAATTGACTCTATGACCTTTAAAAATTAATGTATATGGTATATTGTTTTATCCTGGAGGCACATGTATTTATTGCTTTGCACTGATACCGTGTACATATAGGTGAGTTATTTATTCAACATTTCAATATATTCCAGTGTTAGCCCAAGGGAATATTCACATCTATACCTATATAGCCTCATTTTCTATATTATCCGATTGTATTACACAATAATATTCTTGGATATTATGGGTATAAAGTAGGGTGTTTCAGATAGACAATTCAACTATATGACATTTCACTCCATAATGCTTCCAAAAAATAGAACTTGTATATCAATTTTGAAGTAGTATTCGGTAAGTAATACACTTATACACTTTTGGACTCTTTAAAACTAAATCGACAAATTGCTAGTTAACTTAATTCTAGTTCTCTTAGAAGTAAGCGAATGGTATAAAGGAGCCCTCCTTAGAGGATCTTGTAAATATAAGTTCTTAAAGAAAGAGACGATTCATATGAATAAGTGCTTCCCAGGGGATCTTAAACTATATTAATACATGATTCTTACATATACAACCCAAGTTAATTTGGTCAAACTCGATAGTCGACAAATCGACGACAAAGTATGAAATAGAAACGATTGCATATGAAAACCAAGTCTCACATACTTATCACATTTCCAACCTTATCAACTTACACTATCCCTTTGCGAGGAGTGAAGTCGGTAAGTTAGAGCGCAGTTTGCTTCTAAGATCTACCGAATCATCATTGTTAACTCTCACAAATAGAATAAATCTATTTTGTTAGCTTTTAATGCTAAGTACATGATTAAATACTTTCCAAAAGAAGTAAACAAACTATAACACCCCGCCCTAAGGCCCATACTAACAAAGGATATTGCTGGATAACACTATCTGTTAGTGTAGAGAATAGGGCTGGTTAGAGGCGACCATCTATTAAATTGCTTTGGACGAGTATAGAATACGTCGAATAATATGAATATATATTTTCTTTTCTTTTCTTACAAGTGCAAATTCGACATATCCGATCCAGGCGCGAAAAATACAATGTTTTAACCTAATTCACACAATATTACATGTAGCATAGAAATAGAAGTAACAATGAAAATAACATACATCAATCTCTCGCAAAAGTATGAGTCTACAAAAGGAAGTACTAACCTCATATCAAATACATATACATAGTAAACACTAACAAATCTCAAATACACTTGACTAACAAAAGTCTACAACGTGAATAAGCATATATACAAGGCTTAAATGGAACATCATAAATAATAATAGCATCAAATAGACTTCTTAAGCTTACTCACATCCAAGGCCAAAAGTCTTTGTAACCAACTAAGTCTCGTTCTGAACTAAGCATTAAATTAACACCCGGATCAGACTATCTCTAATCATCAAAAAGGTTAGTTCATGTAATAATAGACTACATAAACACCAAGGGTAAACTATTATAGATTGCACTATTCTAAGCTACTTATACTTCATGTCTTAAGGTCAAGTTATGCTCAGTCAACAAAACATCAAAGTGATATCAACCATTAATTAGAGCAGCAAACGACAAGCACTTCGCAAGTCAATAATCGTCATCATGTACATTAGACGAAATCAAATAAGCACTTCGCTAAACTAATGTCATCGGCATGCACATCGCATGTAAAATCACTTCGTAAGTCGACTACAAATCAAGCACATCGCATGTTAATATCAAATAATAGTGCATCTCTCGTCATCATCAATAGCTAGTCGAATAGACAAGTTCATCGCATGTCACACCAGTACGAATGCATTACACGTAATAAATCATTTGGAATGAACATCACAAGATGAGTCTTGAAAACACACACTCAAATCTGCATAAAACGAGCAGCCAACGGATGAGTCCGAGACTCAAAGAAATAAGTGTTATATACTTCCTATAAGTAACCATTCAAGTAATGACCGCATGTCCCATAACTACTCAGGTTTACTTAAATATTTACTTTAAGTTAGTAAACTCCACTCAATAAGTGTGATTTAATTTTGATTAGTGATCATAAAAGTATAGGCCAATGTCCCATAATCACTTGACAATGCTCAAATGATTACTAAAAGCTAGTAAACACCAATCGTGCAAAATAAATATTCATTTGAACAAGTCCAATAATTAAACGGTAAAACAAACATAAGCGTTTAATACCACTCGTTTTATTAAACCATTTAAATCGATTCCTCATTCGATCAACATCGTGCAATTCTATGAAAACAATTTACTTCGAAATCCTTCTTAAAATTATCCTTTTATAAACTATAATATATACATACATATAGATTGGAAATCATTTATAAACCTATATAAACCATTGTTCTAAACTAATTTGAAAACCAATTTGAAATCCTTGATATTATAATTAAATATCTTTTATATGTATATAACCGAATTCTAAATATCCTTTAAATATATTACTAGAAATGATTTGGAAAAAAATTAGATTATGAATCATTTTATTGAAAACACTAGTTTGAAATGGTTAAATGAATTATGCGTAATGCTATATGTAGCTTTATATATCCATTTGTTACATCCATATGGAATAAGATCATCGAAATGAATTCTTCAATTCATTAATTTATAACTTCTAAATATGCATCCGAATCATCGCAAACAAGGTACTAGAACATCACACAAGACAAAACAGTTAATCCGAACAAAACGTTGTTCGAACGAGCGATCGAAGGGCACGCAGCCATGGCCTAGAACACATTTCGGGCCACGATCGATGCACCGGTCTACTTGAATCTATGGACTGGTGGCGCTACCTAAAACGTGGTCCAGGTGGTGTGTAACGACCCCGAAATCTAATTTAATTTAAATTTATAATTTATTGAATTTTTGAATTAAATAGAGTAATTAAAAAAAAAATTGGATAAAAAAATTTGTAAATTTAATTAGAAAATTGGAGCGAGTTTCCCCGGATCCAAATTAAAATTTGTTAAATCATTTAAAATTAAAATATTGTATATATGTGAATATATATGTATATATGATATATGAGTAAATTTGAAATTTTATATATAAGTATATATTGATTTGAATTTAAATTTTAAGTAGATGGATTTTAAAATAAATGTATAGAGAAATACAATATAATTAGTATTAAAGTAAAAATATTAATAATAGATAATTTAAGTTAGAAATATAAGATAAATAAAAAAAACAATGAGCAAATGAAGTATAAGAATCCGACTAAAACAACTTTATAAATTATACATAAAGTAAACAAACTTGGTAAACTATAACAACATATTAAAAGAAATCTATGTACATACAAAATGAAAATAAAGAAAGAAAGAATAAAACAAAGTAAAAATATAAACAAATTGCAAAAGTCAGTACAAAGTAAGGGAACAAAAGCAAAAGCAAAGACAAAATAAAAATATCTATACCCACCAAAACATATTATATCAACTCAAACTCCTCAATGCTGCATAGAAGAATAAACAAAAGTATGGAGCAACATACCTCATGCATTAAATACAAGATCACCTCAGCCATAATTCGTGATCACTTCAACCATGCCTATTATACAAAATATTTTAATCACTTGTACAAACAACATTATAATACCCTGTACTAACTATACCAGCCTATAAGCTTCATTCTCTTATATATCAATCTTCTTCTTTTCGTTCAAAACTGTGAGAATCTGAAGTAATATCCTCTAAACCTCAAAACAACAATACAACTTCCTCAAAAATAAAAACAAGAAGATCTAAAGAAGAGCAAGCCTGTAACTTCCCAAAATAAGAGTGCTCTGTTTCATTCTCTGAAAACACATGTGAGCAAACTCTATTCTTTCCTACTGTGAGTAACTTCATTTTGAAATGAATTTTAAAAGCAGTTAAATCCTGGTTTCATTTTGTTCTCGTGAACGAATATCTTGATATTATCTGAACACTTGAATTAAAATTGGAAGCATGTTTGAATTAAGTATATTTGAATGCCTGGGTAGTTTAAACATGTACTCTGTCTGTTGATTACAGGTCTAAAATTTTATAATAAATTAAATAACTAAACTTTAAATTCGAATTTGCTTATGATTTGTAAATAAAAGATATTGGAAATCATGTAATCTTTCATCTAAAAATAATTATAGGTATATAAAATGAATCTTGTGTTCAGGATTTTAAAATTTGCAGTGAATCTTTAATTTGGGACAAAAATAAATCAAAGAAATTTTAAGTTTGAATTATATGACAGGATTCGTGATGCAAAACCGTGAATTTTGACGGTTGTAGCATGATATTTAGTTTAGTAATTAGGGTGAATTCTGGGTTTGCCTGTTTTGGACAAATTGGCCAATTAGGGGCAAACGACGGCGAACTGGGGATCGCGGTGGAACATGGAGGTCATGGAGGGGACAAGGATCATGGGAAAAATACCTTGGGATTTTATTTTTGATCGTGGTGGCCGCGCGAAACAGTTTTAGGGTTTTGGGTTCGTTTTGGGGTTGCTGCCGTTCACGAGCAATGTTGTCATCGTCACAACAATTTGGTCGATCGCACATGGGGGAACGGCTGCATGGGTGATCAACTGAGCTTAGGCTGGAGTCGCGATGATTCTGGTGATCGAGGTCGGCCGGACGAGGTGGTTTTGCATTCGAGATGGGTTCCAGTTTTCGTCGTTCGACTCGTTTTTCAAAACACAGCGAAGACTAGGGTGTTGGTTGGTCGAGGGTGACGAGGAGGTCACCAGAGACTCGTCGAGGGTCCCGCGATGATCGGAGTTACTCCGATCGAGTGTACACGTGCACCGTGCACAAAATCTGGTCGTCAGGAAATTTAGATAGCCTGGATGATTTCCAGTTTGCACTCGTGGGTTGACTCGAGTGTTTACTCGAAGATTTTGGGAGTTGGACTCGAAGCAAGGAGGGTAGTAGCTCGGGTGATTGTTTTGTACAGCTTCTAAACAAACATGTTCTTGTTTTCTTTTGAATTTAAAACTAAAATTTAAAATTTCAAAGCAAAGTTAGAAATAAGTTTTAAATCAAAGTTTAATGATGAATTCAAGTCAGTTAAATCTTGGTTTAGAAATAAATAAAGTTTTGAATTCAAATTTTTGTTTAAATAAAGGTGTAGGTAAGTAAGGGAAACAAAAAAAGGGATTTGAATTTAATAAGGTTTGAAATTGTAAGAAAACAAAGTTAAAGGAAATTTTGAAACCTGAATAAAAAAAATCTAAATTTGAAGTCTAGATTTGAAAATGAAATAACTCTTGTAACTTTAAATGTTTACCTAAGTTAAATGTTGAAGTAAATCTTTAAATATGTTGAATTAAAAAGGAATTTGATTTTTAACTCTTTTAAATTTCTTTATAACAAAAGTAGTATTTCAACATGTGAATCTTAAAGCAAGTTGAAAATTTTTGTTTCAAATATAATTGTGAGTGTTAATTTAATCATAAATAAAACATGAGTTTCACTTTTAAGTAAATAAAGATTCAATAAATTGTAATTCATAAATTTTGAAGTTAATTAGAATGGAATAATTAGTGTTTGATATTAATTAAATTAAGTAATTAAGAAGATGATTTAATGTTTTAATTTGTTAACTTAAAAGTTAAGTTAATTTATATTGGTTTAATAATTAACTAAAGATCAATAAATTTTTAATTTAAAACTAATTAATTTATAAGGAAGGATAATTAATTAAATGGTAATAAATTAAGGGTTAATCAAATAAATAAATTAAAAGATAATTAAATAATTAAAGGATAATTATTTAATGATTAGAAGATTGATTTATTAATTAAGGTTGATTAATTAATAACTAAAGGTTAAATTAATTTATTTTCAAAGGTTAATTAATAAATGACTAAAGAATAATAAATCAAGATAATTTGTAATTGATTAATATTAATTAACCAGGATTAGTAATTTATTCATAGAAATTAAATCTGATTTAAATTTGTCAGATAATTAAATTGGTTCTACTCATGGATGTTTTGATTCTGTTGATTGTCGAATTGTTTGACATCCCTGATCTACGATGCTTTGTGATATACCCTGATTTATGATGTGATCTCAAATTTACTTATCTGTGATATTTATACATCTGTGATCTGTATATGAAAGATAAGCGTTATAATTTATATCGCTTATCAACTATATCCTGTTTTTTGATCTGTGATGATTCATTGTGTTGCACAATTGTGTTAAACCCCTGGACTACACTTTTACACACACAAATATGGATTTCACGAGGAAATCGATTAAATCACATATTTTGAAAATAGTTTCGAATTTATATTTTTAAATTCAAATGTTTGGAAATAGATTTGGGTTTAAAGTAAAAAGCTTTTGAAATGGAATTTCAAAGATAAAAGTTATTTTGAATAACTTAATCAAGTTTTGGAAATTTAAATAATTTGATTTAAATTTGAATTCAAGTTTGAAATTAAATTCTATAATTTGAAACTAGGAATTAAAGATGTTATTCCCGTTATATAAGGGTTAAACTATTTTAAAAGTATTGATTTGGAAATTTGAATTCAAATCCAAAAGCTTTAACTCGTGTAAATAAAACTGGATTTTTCTGAAATGAAAACTATTTGTTTTCAAATATAATAACAGCTTTCATATAAGAAGTGAACTTCCAATTTGTGTTGAAAGGTTTCAAATTTAAAATGAAATTGAAATGTTTTGAAAGGCTGTGAATGAATTCTTTTGAAAACTATGAATTGAATCTGTTTATTTTTAACAGATTTAAAATGATGATTTGTTTAAACCATTCAAAATAAAATTGTTTTGAAATCTATAAGTTGAATCTTGATTTAAAGATTTAACGAGTTAATCCAATTGAAACAGAAGTTGTTTTGAAATCTATGAATGTATCTTTGTGAATGGGGTTAACTTTGTGAAATAAATCTTTTTGTTTAAAGATTTGAAAATGATAATTTGTTTAACCATTCGAATGAAAAGTTTTGGGCTTTAAGCTGTGATTTAACTGAGACCCCAATATCCATATGATTTCTAATAATTGCGCTCACTATTCGGGTTAGCCGGGAAAAGACATTTGTGTCATATAACCCACTTCGAATAGTGATTCGTCGTATATGGACAGCATTTGAAGACCGGTGGTGAAGACCGGATATTTTCGAAAATGAAAGGACAACTCGTCGAATGTCTCTGCATCGACTGGCCCCGATATAGAGATTTTATCACCCATTGTGATGGGAAGTCCGGACGGGATTGGGAATACCCGGAATTGCAAGGGCTTTGTAAGAAGTGCCTTCGGTTCTGTTCGAACCTGGAACAGACTTGTATGGTTACATGTCTGACATTACACTTTGAGATATAAAGATGATTTCTTTCAAATAAATTTCTGTTTGGTGGCGGAGAATTCATTCTTTTAGCTTAACACCCTTCTTTGAGACGTACAAGCTCAGAGGTTATGTAGTTGAAATTTATCAGCGATATACTCCCAATTTGGTAATGTGACATGCTGAGTGTTGTTGTGTGATGATCATTATTTGATCATTTGCGATATGATCATTTGTTTGATTTTATATCTTTGTGATCATTACTTTGATCATTTGTTTGACCCAAAGCATGGCTTTGTGACCAAAGTGTAGCTTTGTGGACGAGACTTCATCGAACCTCACACCCCGGAAATGGTCATAACAGGAAGGATGCAGCAAGGTTCTAGGGAGTAGCGCCCCTTAGTGTATGTCATTCTTTCTGGATAGAGGTGGTATCATGGTATGGAGCCCAGATATTTAACCTATGTTGTTACTGCATTATTATTCTTATGTGGTTGTTGGAAATCGAGGATCCTTGGGAAGATCGGTTACGATCGGGGGATGGCATACGCGTGTCAGTAGTTACCTATTTTTGCAGAGGTAACCCGGCCTTGTGTTGGCAGAGATCCGGTTAGTTTCTCGGGTCGTCTTTCCAGAGGCGTTTCCATGTGGCAATGGGAAGTTCCTTGGCGTGACCATTTGTTGGAAATCCAAAGAAACAATACGAGATTTGTACGGTTTTAGTTGTAGAACCTGCCATCTAATATGGTAGCTATAGTAGGCATAATATAATGGTAGCTATGCTGGCTAAGATTTATATTCTACTTTCGAAATGGTTTTTCTACACTATGCACTAATAATAATATCAAAAGTGATTTGATCTTGCGTAGTAAGCATCTTTGACTAACATAAGAAGAAATCTCCTCCAAGTCTGCGTTTGCATTGTGTGTGTGGTGGGAGGTCTTATGGTAGTTACATTTTCTAAAAGCATTGCGAATTGACTTTAAAATCTTTTGTTGATTGTTTTAAAAGATGAACTGTTTTTGTTGCTCACACCAGTTCCATGACTGATCCGGAGTTTATTGTTTCTTTCCTAAACTCTGGATGCTCAAAATTTTTCTACACGAGCAGTCTAGAGTTTGGTTTTTCAGATATTCAGATTTAGTAGATTATCTGGAGCTAGTTCAGTCTTTGGATCGGACTGCACTTGCTTAACTTTGTGCACCTTTATTGGGAGTTCAAGCTATATCTGGATTGGTGCTTTGAAGATGGAGATTATCCACTGCTGGTGTTATCGTTTTCTTTTCCGCTGCTATTTATTGTATCATATCTCTGATGTATATTGATATTCATTGTATCATTCTGTTGTATCATATATTGTATATTAATGTATTATTCATTTATTCCGCTGTGTTATTTACTTAACTGTTGTTATAAGCTCCGACGACTTGGATTTGAACGGTCGGATCTACGGCATTCGAGTACGATGTAAAGTATGGATGTCGATTTTCGAGCGGGCAAAATCCGCAGCTGTTACATGGTGGCTACAGCTCTTAGATGGTCCGTTTTTGTCGATTTTTCTAATGTTGTTCACCTAGACTTATAGTGTATTGAATTAGCTAGCATGCAAACATACAAATATGAATAAATAACTGCAAATCATAATCATAAGAGGTAGGTTTCAACAAACTGAAATTAGAGTTTCATATGATAAGAATTAGCATCCAAACTTGAGATCAATTTGATCATATATTCATCAAAGTAACACAATAGCACTTGAATTCATAAATTAGAGATGGTGTGAGTTATTAATTCACTTTTCTTCTTGAGTTAGACAATAATTTATCACCATAGCTTGTAATTGCTTTACTAGAAAACCATAGCTTTGATCTTAACCCAAAAGAAAGAATAACAAACAATCAAACACTATAATTTACTGAAATCAATGAGTCTAATACATAAATCATAGTTTAAAACATCACCTTGATTTTCTCTTAATTTTCTATATTTTATTTTTGATTTTAAAACTTGAGTCTTGGAGAATTAGATTTGAGAATAAGGGAAGAAGAAGCTTCTGTTAATTGCTTTTGAGAAATGAACATGATAGTTTAGAAAATGAGAAGGAAGCCTTCTCCTACTTGTTTTATAAATGGGTTTTGGGTGCGCTTTAGCTCATTTAAATCAGATGCAACCCATTATACTTATTTCCTCCTTTAAACTAACCTTACTCTAATTACCAATTAATCAATTCTAATTAATAAACTAACTAATGACTTTATAGAATAATTTATCTATGTGTTTTATCAAAATGTCAAACTCATCATAAATAAATAACTTCTTAAATTATTTTTAAAAATTAACACCATTTAATTTAATACAAAATGAATTACACAATATATAAAATATACTAATCTCTTTGCTAACAAGTATAAAACAAGAATTTTACATTAATTAATCTCATATATTGCTTTTCCAATAAAATACACATTTTAGAGTTCATATTTAAATAAAACACTTAAATTCTAATTTCACTAATTTCAATAAATAGAAAATCAAATTCATTTAAATTTTCAGTTTAAATCTTCATTTATTCAATTTAAACAACACTAAAAAATCAGGGTTGTTATAGACTTCCCCTCTTAAAGAAATTGTGTCCTCGTGTGACGCCCCACTCTGAGACCCACTGTAACAAAGAGTATTACGGGAGTAATACTGTCTGTTAAAGCGGAGAATAGAGTATAGTGGAAGCGACCATCTATAATCAAGCTATAACTATCTACCGAATACGTCGAAAGGTGGAATCTATTTAAATTTTTCTCAATCAGGTGGTTCGACATATTCGGTAAATACTTATAACGAAATTACAAATGGCTAAAGATCTATCAGGACAAAGCATAATAATAAAAGATAAAAACATCACAGAACAGAATCACATAACAGATATAAAATCCCAGAACAATACATCATCAATACAGATCCAAATATCATAAGTGGGTACAAAGCCACTGCTCACACATGTGAGTCAAAAATATGTACATATCAAAGTCTGAATAATAACATAAGCGGACACTAAGATAAGCTATCTCATAAGCATAGCAGATAAGTCCAAAGCGGAAGCACAGAGCAGCTAAGTCCAGAGACCTAACCTGAAACAACTCGGTCTGACCCGAGCGAAAACACTCGGGTCAGGCTAGCTAAACAATCAGTAATAACTGAGATATATAATAATGCGGTACATAAGTAAAACAGTACTTATCCAAAGAGAAGTATATTATGAACCACATGAATATAATGACGATCCCTAATCATCAATAAACAATAAAAATCTCCAAAGATAAATCAACACCAAAGTGTAGAATAAATAAAATCGCCTCATATCATCGGCGTAGCCAAAGCTATAAAAAGATGCCCATAGGCAATAATCCCAAGAGTGACCAGAGTCTGTAATCAATGGCCAAGCAAAGATCGATGCTCCAAAGAGCAATGGGGATATACTGAAAAATCAATGAAATCAAACACTGAAAAGCAGTGTCCAGAGACACTGTGAATCCACAAGGTAATCGCACTTACATCGTATGGTTCCATAGAACCAACGCCGAATGGCGGTACTCGAATGGATATAAAAATCATCAGATAATACAAATGTTGCACGTGCACCGACCAGAGTCGTTGTTGCCAAGTACTGTAGAGTTGTGATCGATCACTCGCACCGATGCGAAACGCGCGAGACGGCGAGATCCTTCCCAGAAGGATAAAGGCCCAGAGGCACACGCCGAAAAATAAACTGCTCCATAGAGCAGGTGTCCAGAGACGGTTGCCCAGAGGCATGGTGACCCAGAGGTCCAGTACTGGCCGCCCAGAGGCTAATGTGTCACTAACTTCTTGGAGAGGAACCCGCAAAGTGTTAACAATGAGTCCCATACCCCACGTTCGCACTAAACGGTTTCCTAACCAATAGCAAGCTCACACTCCAAACAATAAAAAGTCTACCTCATATCATCGGTAAACTAGACCCAAAGGTCAAAACGATCAATCGAATAGGTCGGGGATTAACCGGAAAGAAAATACACACGGTTTCCATAGACCGGAGATTTCCTAACCGTTTAAGCACCTTTCCACTTCGCTCGACGTGCTAAAAGTGAGTGTGAGATTTTTATTATAGAAAATAATGGTGTAAAACGGATTTATAATTGATTTTCGAAATCACTTTTAAAATGGTCTTTTGAAAGGTCTCCTATTATGGAGTAATTAATTTAATAATTAAAATAATATTATATAATAATTTTCAAAAGCCATTTAGGAGTGAAAAATCTTTTGAAAATGATTCATAAAACCCGTGTACGAAATCTAGAGACAAATCTCAAAGAAATCAATGAAAACCAGAAAATCATCAAAAATATTCTAAGTGTTTGTAAACATTCAAAAACAGCTGTGAACCCAAGTTCGACAATTTATTTGGACCAGCAAACTGTGTCCAAATGTCATGAAAATTTGCAGGCATGTATTCCAACATCCCTACTTTAAGATGCAAAATAAATTTCTGAATTCCGAGTTGAGACGAAGTAGCAGCGACGTCTCAAAGTTGGACCCAGAACAAGATTTACACTGTTTACAAACAGCGACCAGAGTTCAACTTCGACACGAAATTCGAAGTACCAAACGAATACCGATGATGCCCAAATTTTACAGAGATGAAGTTCGAAACTCCACCTTTCCAACGAGACCAAAAACGTCAAATTCCGACTTCGAATGCGATCGTGGTGGCATTCCGAAGTGGAGCTCAAAAGCTGGAAAAATACAGAGGTGATATTTTTTTATTTTTTTTATTTATTTTTTTTTTTTTTCTCGGGCTGCACCATGGGTGCAGCCCTGGTCCAGCCCAGCCTGCCTGGGCTGGGATTTAAGTCCCAGCCCACGCGGGCTGGGAAGAATGTCCCAGCCCGCCTGGGCTGGGATTGAATTCCCAGCCCACGCGGGCTGGGAATATTGTCCCAGCCCACTTGGGCTGGGATTGATGTCCCAGCCCACGCGGGCTGGGATTGATGTCCCAGCCCGCCTGGGCTGGGATTGAATTCCCAGCCCACGCGGGCTGGGAATATTGTCCCAGCCCACTTGGGCTGGGATTGATGTCCCAGCCCGCCTGGGCTGGGATTGAATTCCCAGCCCACGCGGGCTGGGAATATTGTTCCAGCCCGCCTGGGCTGGGATTGATGTCCCAGCCCACGCGGGGCTGGGGTATCTTCAGCCCGCCTGGGCTGGGGTGTCAAGCCTCAGCCCATGCGGGCTGGGTTGCGTGCGCGCCAGCCCAACTGGGCTGGCCTTGCTTCTGGCTAGCCCAACTGGGCTAGCCTGCTGTGCATGGGAGTCTGGGTGCAACCCAGACCTGATATTGGGCTCTCAGAACTCTGTTTCAGCCAGGTTGAATTCCAGCCAGCTGATTTTGATGTTTTTAGTGGTTTAGGAGTGTTTTTTTCAAGTTTTGGCATCAAATTTTCACCACAATTAACTAGCAATAATCACTAATAGATATAACTAGCAATAATCACTAATTATTAGTAATTACCAAAATTACAACTAGCATTAATTACTAATCAATAGTAATTACCTCTACCAATCAAGCAAATAAGCAAACACTTCAAGTGCAACTTTCCAAAGCAAAGAGGATGTTGATTAGAGAGCTTCAAAATTAAAAAGAGAACAAAACCAAGGATTACAAAGAGATTTCAAAGATTAAAATAAAGATTAGAAGGTGATTAGGCCTAGGATTGCATTACCTTGCTAGGATTAAACAAGTCTAATTATGAAGAGATGGAGATGGAGCTTCTAAATGGAGGCCATTAATTTTGCTTAGGTTTAGGTTTAGGAATTTATGAAGAGGAGGAGGGTTAGGGTTATGGGTTTAAGATATTATATAGGAGGGGGTTAGGCTAATGGGTTATGGTAAGGGGGTTTTAAACCCATTAGGACTTAGTTTATTTTCTAAGTTATCATGTGGAAAAAAATCCTAATAAGCATCCAATTTTAATTAAAACCATGTAATTATCTCATTTGGCCCATTAACCCATAATCACTTTTTATTTAAAAATTCCCCATTTCAACCCAAAATATCTTAATTTGCAAACCAATAGTAAATTTAAATCCCCGAAAATTTATTTAGCCCCCTTTTTAACCTAAAGTCATAATTTTAATTCATTATTCAGTAATTGCAATCTCAGGGTTGTTACACCTCGTAATTTCTAATTCAGAGCAAAGTCAATAATTAATAGAAATATATCGTTGTAATAGTATTTCTATTTTTCAAAATATATATACTAGCACACATAAACAATCATTCAAACAACAAAATAATCAAGCAATATATAAGAATTAGATTTCTTCAATCAATTTCTAATATAATTACTTCTTTTATAAAAATTCACTTCTTTTAAATCAATATCTCAAATGGTCTTTGCTTAATCTTTACAAAAATTGATTCCTCCAAAAATTTAATTTCTTCCAAAAATTTGTACTTCTTAAATTATTCTACTTTTAAAGCAAATATCAATTCCTCTAAAAATTTGTACATCACAAATTATACTTCACAAATTGCATTTGAGAAATTGCACCGCGCAAATTATATTTCCCTTTAAAACATTCTCAAGGACTTATTAATAAAAAAAATCACACCATGATCACAATCAACATCCATCATACTCAAGCTAACAATCAACACATCATCACAAGTATTCATCCATGGCTCAACTTTTAATTCATTCAACTCAAATTTCTTCATTTGAAGTTTATAAACTAGCAAACTGACTTTTAATAAGAAGTTACATTTACAATCGTCCCAAAAGAATTTTTCTTATATGGGAAAACCTGAACTGTATTATCTTAAGGATTTATTGGTTCCACCAAACATCAATAGAGAATACAACTCTAAAGTGTTAAATACTTCCTAACAACAATCACTGAATTTTAACCAAGGCATCCCATACTACCCGGTGAAACTTGAGTATTCACTAATGGGTTAGTAAGTACCACTCAAACATTCTATTCAACGAGTTGTACAATATTCGATGAAGCGTTACATGAGAGCATTCAAACCAATCGGTAACACCATGTCGATTATTATTACTTCCCATATTACAGAACTAAGGCTCTCAAAATATTTATCTTATAAAAGTTTATAGTTTTAAGTCCAACTTCCTTTCAAAGTTTAAATGATTTGATTTCGGATAAATCTCTTCTTTAAAATAATTTTCTAACTCAATATTCTTCAAACAGTATACTAACATCTTATAGTATTTATACACCAATTCAAAAAAAGATTTATCCTTTTGAATTCCAAATCATAAATTATGAAATAAAATTTCCTTTTCAAATACTTCTTACTTTGAAATTTTAAAATTTATTTACACAATTTATTACATCTTATGCTCTAGCTTCTTTTAAATTAAAACTCAAAGTTATCGTCCATTTAAATCATAAAATGATATACATAATCAAAGCACAAACAGCAAACACAATTTCACATATTTCAAATTAATATAACGATGCTGCCTTGCCATTTATTTCTAACAAATTGCTTTGTCAAATGACTGCGATGTTGATCATAGAATCAACATTGCCTCGCCATTGATCTTTGCCATTGCTAATGCTCGATGACTACAACCATCGTCGAAACCAAAACATATAAAACATATTTTGAAGTTTTCAATAAAATTTTCTAAACTACTAAAATTTATTAAACATATACATTTTCAAGAAAATAAATTTCTCTTCCTGATTCACTCTTCCAAAATGTTTATCCCTTCAAAAGAATATTTATTTAACTAAAACATTATCTCTTTTTCAAATATTACTTATAACTTTTACAAAATGTTTATAAAACATTAAAACTCTAGCACGGTGTCTGACTATCTCGTCGAAATGTTTAGGATTCCCTATCGACGGCGTTGATCAAACGCATCAATCAGAATTCTCAACCCACTCAATGGGCAATTTAACATAAAACAAATTTCAATTGTTTCCAATAATAGAAAATTAAAACACATCCATTCATCAATACATACATCATTCAAATAAATATAAATAAACATCTATCTATTATGCTCAGCAAAAGAAGTCTATCTATGATGTCCCGCCATTCCAACCATCAAAAATCGACAATAATACATCCTCGGTATTTATGTGCCACAGATCCAAATGCCGAAGTGGTGGATGTTCATGGTTAGAAAGAAGAAAAGAATAGAGCAGAATCTTACATGGATGGAATAACATATATTATTTCAACATATAACCTTTACAGCGGAAAATTTTAAATAAATTTATCAGGGTTTAACTTAACATTAAGATGGATGGTTATAAGTATCCATCCTTACAAATGTAGAACACAATAGTACATGAGTGTGGTGAAAATGGATAACATCTTCAGAAGAATCTTCTAACTCCATGCTCCATGCTCTTCCAAAATCCTCTAAACAAAACCTGACTACTAGGTTGCTCAGAAAAATAAGGCATCCAGGGTTTAAGGGAAAGAAAATAAACTCCGGGTCATTCATGGGACTAGTGTTAGAAACTCCAAATACGAGTTTTTTTAAAAACAAAAGGTATCTCATAAGATCACGCCATACATAAACATGGAACATGTTTTTACTTTATGATAACAAAAACATTTCTATGAAAAATCCAATGATATTATTTTTGATGACATTCTTTTTAAAGCACTTTTCAAATAAACATATTTAAATAGTCGAAATGGTTATATTGGTTAAATTTAACAGAAAAATAGGTTTACAACTAAACTTGAAGGCACTTATTGGAGATTTGGATTTCCAACGGATAGCGAGATAAGGGACTTCCTACCATACAATGCATCTCTAGAGGAGTACACTGAGGCCACCCATAGATGGTCCTCTATGAATTAAGTCTGACCTACCTGAGACTAATAGATGGTATGAATGGCACCTGATATAGTACCACCCCGGCCATTCCAGACCTATCCATGGGCTCTCATACCATACACCACATATTTTTTTTACTCAATGTCATAACGGGTGCAAAATAAATCTAGAAAGGTGATATCATACCCTAATGTATGCGAACCACAAAGCCTTAAAGCAACCCTTGTTTCACAATTCCTTGGGTGAAAGGCTAGAGGTAACGTTTACCTTTTTTAGAACATTTTCACTTAAAATGCCACTTTGCCATTTCCACCAACACACTATTAATTTCAACAAAAGTACAACCTCTGAGCTCATATGTCTCGAAGAAGAGTATTATGTATAAGAGGGTTACCTCCTACACCACCAAAAGATGTACGTTTTATAGAGATTAATGCATTATGATCTTAGAAATGCAATGTCAGATAGCCATCTATACAAGTTGTCCAGGATTAGGACAAACCGAAGGCACTCTCCTACCACATCATATTAGGTATTACCCTAAGGATCAGTAGCGAGTAGTCCTTTCATATGAAGATCAAAAAACAAAGGGACCACTATTATATATTTATCTTGGGAGCTACTTCGAAATTATCAACAAGCAGTCCTTCCGTTTTGAAGATCCCCACCTTCAACTTCATTGTCTTCAACATATCTTCACTTTCGAACTAAATTGGTTCAAAGTGGTTTTCGGATAAGAATCACCCCAAATCCTATCATGGTTTCTTCAAACCAATTATCGATAAAAACATGTTAAGTTTGAGGGTGATTATCATTTCATTCATTAATATCCTTTATCAAATAAAATATCTCTTTTAGAGATATGAATCTTTAAATCATATTCTTTTCCAGTATATATGGAATCATTAAAACTCTCTTTAACTTTGGAAATACCAAATCAAAATTATTTCTCAAAAACCATATTGCAAAACCATTTTGAGTAAAAAGGTCGATAGAAATTATACTAATTATAGTCAACATCAATTTACATACTCAACCTTTACTATCCGTCAATAACGGTGAAATCGGCTTTAAATTCACATAGATAGTATGGGTTCCCTCCTAAGAATTTAGTACCAAGTATAAGAAGATTATTTCTATAAAATCTAAGTTGTATTAAATTTGAAAAAATTAAATATTATATACTTTTTGACATTTCGACCTTATCTGTTCCTCGCCCAGGAAAGAGGACAAGTGAGCTTGGGCACTGATTGCTCCAAAATATCTCCTTAGTTTAAACACCTTATATCTGGATCTCACGAATAGAAAAATCCAGTCTACTCATCGACTTTTAGAGCCAAGATTAAATCACTTGATTATAACACCTTTTCTTTAAACCATTTATTTAAACTCTTTAAATAAATTATAAAACCTACACATTATCTATAAAATATTTAATTATTTATTTGAAAACATTAGTAAAGGATTTGGGAAAGAATACTTTAGTTTAAAGGCATATTTCAAATGTTATTAAAAGTGCTGCAAAAGTGCTATGAATACTGCTTTTAAGGCTTATTTTATCAAAAAACTTTTCTATCATTTAGAAATTCAGTTTTATAACTAAAATCTCTTTTAAAATATTTATAAAATTCATTTCATGTTTTTAAAGAATTAAAAATATAAATTTTAAAGAATTTATCGCTTTAGTTTCCCGAACTGCCAAACCGCAACTATTTTGAAAACTTATTTTGCTCATGTTCCAAAATCTACTAAACAATATCTCGATCCTTTTCTTTTGTTTGAAAACTATGATCATAAGAGTTTGGAAAATTCTTATTCCAAAGAATTTTAACTTCGATTCCATCGTATAAATGGATTTAAACTTTTACGGTGCGAAATCGCGAACTGCCATTATGCGACGTGCCTATTTTTGACCCAACTTTCATAACTTGCCAAAACTTCACCAAATTAGGTTTAGTATTTATAAAACATTTATAAATCATTCTAAACCATGTTAAAGAAGTTTAATGATTCCATATCACTTTTATAATTTGATTTGGCTTGTTTACACAATTAAACGTTATATTAAAAACCAATACTTTATGATCAAAGCATAGTATGCATCCATAGCAATCATATCACATCATTGTATATATAGTTTCTCACCTTTACTGGTTTCTAACTTTATGAAAATTCGTTATAGCTTCGCTACAGTCGAATCAAAACCTACGGAATCGAGCCTTGGACCTTTGAATAGGCTCGACTATGCTTGCAAATGAAGATTGGCTCAGCCTTGGTGGTAGGACGTGGTGGCCGTAGGTTTCGAGTGAAGGAAGGAGTGGATTTGAGCTTGTTTAGAAGTGGATTTCTAATGCATACATACATAAATTTATCTTCTTTTTGCTAATTTTTCTTTATAATTTCCTATTGTAGGAAGCCATCAAAGAGGGGTATAAAGAGATGAAGAAGCTTAGGAATTTACAAATAAATGAAGTAAAGATGGAGGGTGGTATTTGTAGGCAAGTTTGTAAACTAAAATATCATGATATTAATGTGCATATACATCACCTTTCAATACCACCACACACTCCTTTTCCATCACTATGCACGAAAAAACACCCCTTCATATATGTAGCCATGTGTATGAGTTGATGTGTATAAGAGTGAAGTGAAGTTTGCTTTTTAAGTCTGTAAATACCTTAGATCTTTTGTTATATATATATATATATCTGTGTGTGTATGCATATGTATAGGTATATCTATATGTATGTATTGTGTTTGTGTATTTGTACGTATATATGTGTTCGTGTATATGTTTGTGACGCCCCACCTCTATACCCACGCTAGCCAAGAACACTACGGAGTAGTGCTGTCAACTAGCGCGGAGAATAAGGCTGTTGAGGAGCGACCATCCATGTAATTGCCTTGTGCGAGCACCGATATGTCAGATAGAATAACATGCATTTCATCTTTTAGAGGAAATCCGACATACCGATACAAACTCAAAGCTACTACACAGTGGCTATAATAGTTTAGGACAATAGATATAAAGATAACACAGAAAACATAAATGCGGAATATAGATGGAACGAAAAGTCTCATATATACAATAACTGATATCAGTTACAATACATTTGACACAATACCAATGATACAACTAAAATTGTCGACTCAAGAAGTTATATATACAAGTACATTATCGACTAATATACATGAATACATTATCATCTTAAAACAGACACACTGACTACTACAACAAGGCGAAGACCACTTCAACTGATATAAAAAGTCTTCATAGCTCTAGCAGCAACCCAAAGCTAAAAATCTACAACCTGAAAATACTCGGTCTGACCCGAGTATTACATTCAAAAGAAAATAATACCCGGATCAGTCTAATTCAAACCAGTTTATTAGTGCATATAGGCAGTAATAATCAATCTCAATATAGATGACAGTCACAGAAATCTCGTATATCCAACTCTCGATACGAGAATTGGATAACGGCAGATGTAACACTAAACAGTGTTAATCCACAAAACAGAAATCCAAAGCAGTTTAAATAATTGAAATGTCAATTTAAAAAATATCAATGCTAATTGGCTGCAGTACAAGCTAACATGTACTGCCTCGCCAATACAGCTTACGAATTACGCAGCAGGTCGATGAATTAAGAATAAAAGAGATATCGATTAAAATCTGTCAATTCTGGGTGGCTGCAGTGCACGCACGCGTGCACTGCCTCGCCACCACTGAATATAAAGTCACCACCCCAATGAAACTGCAGTGGCAAACAGGTATAAGGACGAAGGCAGGCTGCAACTAAACTGCAGAAAAGTCATCAACAGTTCAAGCATACGCAGCAATAGACACGAATTCGAGTACATCATGAAGCAGAACCAAGTGCAGTTCAACTGAGATGGACAACTCGAGAATAAACATGTACAAACTGTTTCAGTAATCCAATGCCAACAAGAACAGATGAACATCAGTGCAGACAAGTATGAATTCGAACATGAAATGGAGAACATCATAGCAAGTGCAACAGGTAGAAGATGATGCAGTGAAGCATGTACAAGGGCACAAATACATGCAAATGAAACTGTAATGAATAAAGTGGAACAGCAGCCTCAAATGATCCCAAACTAAAGTCGCATGCACATAAGTCAGAATAGCATAAACACCATGTAGTGATATATGCAGGGACCAAGTGAAGAAACTGCAGTATCAAATATACATGAAACAAGACAGAAGTGACAGTGCAAGCATGGAGCTATAGTCCAACAAAACATTAATGTATATGAACACAGGAGTCAACAAAACTGTGAATCAAAGACCAAGTCGAAGTATAACAAGAATGACTCAAGTGAAGATACCAAAGTAAAGATTTCAAATGACCAGGTAAAACAGTGGACTGGCAAATATCAAAGGCTGGCAAGCAACAAATGCCACCAACATAACAAATGAAACTGGAACCATCAAAGCCTCGACCAACATGGAATGGGTATGCAACAAGGCCAATGAACAAACTCATCCAAGTTCAAGTTTAACTACAAAATGGATAAACATGGATACAAATTCAAGTTCAATGTCACAAGTATAACCAATGGGTCACCAGTGCAGACACCACAGCTACAACAACACTACAGGCACCAGGTCAACAAACTGGACAATATACAAGATCATCAAAGTGTACACAGTGATGTACAACAGTGAAGGCTACAGGTCACAGTGAAATAAAACTGCAAAGTGAAGACAACAACTACCAGTGTACAAAAGATACGACTGCAGACCAGTGCATCAAGCAACTTAGTGATGTTCATATGACCAAAGATCAAACAGAATGGCAACAGGCTCAAGTTACAACCTTCTACATCAACCAGAAAAAAAAACAAGACCAACATGCTCAAGTCTCAACAATATTCTAGTGTACACTGAAGAAACATGTGCAGACTAAACTGGAACAATACACAATTAAGCATGAATGCTACAGGGAACAAGATGAAGACTACACAAATAAGCTCAGCTAACACATCAAACCAAGGTCAAACCCAAGTCTCAAAATAGGTTCAACTCAAGGCCAATGAACATCAAAAGTTCAACCGGAATGGTATCACAAATAAAAGTAATTGAAGTCGACTAAACAGTTTCAAATCAAGGCCGAGACCAATTCAAGCAAAGGTTCAAGTTATAAAAATATACAAAACTATTTGCAAACTGAATCTGGCCAGAAGTTCTAGACAGTGAACTGAAGTGTAGGCAAGAGTGTGCTCGTGACAACTAGGCTCAAGTATGCACACGTACAGATTGTAACGGAATAGATATGGGAAAGTAAGCATATGGACTTCATTCAGTATGCTACAGAAAGGTGAAGCCGTGAACATCACAAGACCAGAAATTCCCAAAATCAAAGTCATAGCAATCACGAAAACGAACCAAGTCGTAAACAACATCACATTAACAAAGTTATAAATGATCGAAGCCAAAGTCGAACAGGTCAGAGCAAGGAATTCACGGAGCAACATTATCAAAGCCGTGGTCATCACGGCAAAGCAATTTAACAAAAATCAAAACGAAAGAACTGGAGCTGGAATTAGATGTGAGATAAACTCACCTTTGCCATGGAAGCGAAGACGTTGCTGAGGCGGTGAGGACGACGAACGAAGTTAAGCCAAGGCTTTAGCATGCGAAGCGAAGACGAGCTCGGCAAACACTTTTTAAGCAGCGTCGATTCGAGGTCTCGAAACCCTAAATCGCCAGGGGGATGAAGATACGAGACCGCCATTTTAATGTTTTCTTCGATTTTGGGCTTAGGGTTTTTGAATGGATGAAGGGGAATGGGGATGGGTTGTTTTGGGTGTTGAGTGAAGTCACGGTTTCAAAACAAAAAAATCATGGGCCGAGATTATTGTTTAAACCCAAACGACACTTAACGAATCTTTCTAAAGCTCGTTTAACATTTAGAACGGCTTTAAAAATTCCAAATAGCGAATAACAAAATTTTATCCCTGAATTTCAATTTGATTAAAATGCCAGAAGCTATTCGTTCCCAGATTAAATCGTCAAGAGACGATAAGAAAATGGGTACGGAATGCCGGGTTGTTACAGACTCCCCTTCTTAAAGAAATTGCGTCCTCGCAATCCTAAGGGATAAGTGGGAAAAAGGTAACAACCATAAGAGCATGGCAATGTCGAATGCATAAGCAAAGCAAATGTCAGCAGGGAAGTATAGGAATTATGGAAGTATCAGATAAAAATCAAAAGGTTCGATTGCTTAAAATCAAAAGAATCAACATCGAGGGGATCAAGGAATCAAAATCAGACGACTATTAGAAGCAAGAATCAATCGAGTTCTAGCAAATGAAAGAAAAGGAATCAGAGCAGAAATCACGTACTGCACGAATTGAATGTGAGTAAATCAAATTACTCACCTGAATCGTCAGAGAAAAAGACGAAGCTCGAATCTCAAAATCGCAAATATTCAATCATCTAAAATGATAATCGAATTTTCACAAATATCTGATTATCAAAAACGATAAGCAGAAATCACAAAGATTCGATTATCAAATCGAAAAATATTTAATTATCTCAAACGATAATCAAATTTCACAAATATCTGATTATCAAAAACGATAATCAGAAACACAAATATTCGATTAATCAAATCGAAAAATATTTAATTATCTTAAATGATAATCAAATTTCACAAATATCTGATTATCAAAAACGATAATCAGAAACACAAATATTCGATTAATCAAATCGAAAAATATTTAATTATCTTAAATGATAATCAAATTTCACAAATATCTGATTATCAAAAACGATAATCAGAAACACAAACATTCGATTAATCAAATCGAAAAATATTTAATTATCTTAAATGATAATCAAATTTCACAAATATCTGATTATCAAAAACGATAATCAGAAACACAAATATTCGATTATTCAAATCGAAAAATATTTAATTATCTTAAATGATAATCAAATTTCACAAATATCTGATTATCAAAAACGATAATCAGAAACACAAACATTCGATTAATCAAATCGAAAAATATTTAATTATCTCAAATGATAATCAAATTTCACAAATATCTGATTATCAAAAACGATAATCAGAAACACAAATATTCGATTAATCAAATCGAAAAATATTTAATTATCTTAAACGATAATCAAATTTCACAAATATCTGATTATCAAAAACGATAATCAGAAACACAAACATTCGATTAATCAAATCGAAAAATATTTAATTATCTTAAATGATAATCAAATTTCACAAATATCTGATTATCAAAAACGATAATCAGAAACACAAACATCTGATTGTCAAAAACGATAATCAGAAGTCATAAATATTCAATTAACGAGTCCGGAATTAACCGAAGTAGTAAAAGTATGGTTTCATAGTCCGTACTTTTGCTAAATCGTTTAAATCTCTTTACCGTTTCCTTGAAAGTGCAGGATTGTGTGTTTTAAAAATAACATTTCACATTCTCAAACGGACAAGTCCGGAATTAAGCGAATCAGTAAAAGAAAGGGGTCATAGTCCTTGATTTTTCTGAAATGTTTAAATCGCTTCCTCGTTCTTTTGAAAATGTAAGCTGTAAAAATTTGAAAACAACTTTAATTTATATTTTTGAAACAACTTTTAAAAATAAAGAATTTTGAAAACGCGTGATTAAATTAGCAATATCAGTGTTGCGGGAGAACCGCTTGTAAATCCATTTCAAAATCGACGGTTACCGAAGTTAACACGTCAAAGTCTCAGTAAAATAACTGGCATCAAAATATAATACCAAATGAATTTTCATTCATCAAAGATGTCACAAGAATCTTCTCAAAGATAGAAAGGGATATCATACCCTAAACTTGTATTCATAACAAGTTAATAACACATGAATTCACCAATACACAAAAATTGACGAAACTTGTCAATAGAAATCACGAAAATTGGTGAAGCACAAATTCTAGAAATCATCACAAGAAATCCAGAAAACACATGAAGGGGGGGAAGGCCTAGCATAAAAATGGGAGTATGAAAACTCCAAAACACCGGTATCACATGAACGAGACGCTATCTCTTGGTGGCTAACCAATAAAGTTTCACACAGGAATGGCCCGAAGACCGTAGGGCGCTACCCTACAACAAAGCGGGGTCTAGTCTCCCTCGCAGACAAAGAGACATCGCATAATCGCTAGTCTAAATAATAAAAAAGAAAAGGGGAAAGGCCTATCACAAAAATGGGAGTATGAAAACTCACCGACCGGTATCACATGACGAGACGCTATCTCATGGAAGCCATCCATTAAATTTTCACACAGGAATGGCCCGAAGACCGTAGGGCGCTACCCTACAACAAAGCGGGGTCTAGTCTCCCTCGCAGACAAAGAGACATCGCACAGTCGCTAGTCTAAATCATAAAAATCACACAAAGAGTATCCAGACAACCCTCAAAGCCCAAGAGATATGTGTGAGACGAAATCACACCGATGAGGCCTAGTCTAACCGTGCAATATGTGTGAGACGAAATCACACACTGGTGTCTAGACAATCCTCAAAGCCCAAGAGATATGTGTGAGACGAAATCACACCGATGAGGTCCAGTCTAAATCATAAAAATGATCGTCATGATCATAAAGAAGTGTCAACCACACCAAGCTAGTAAATATATGAGTTTAGCTTCATGTCCCATAACCACTTGCTTAACTTAAATATTTACGAACAAGCTGTAAATCTTCACTAAGAAATTGTCACGAAAAGGGTTCAATCGAACAAGTCCAGGAGTTAACCGACGAAGTAAACGCAAGCGTTTCATACCACTTGTTTTACTAGGCCGTTTAATTCAATTTTTCATACGAGTGAAATAAAGGCTGGTATATACTAATAGATTGGAAAACGATTTAGGAAAGGAGCTTTGTAGTAAAATAATTTTTGAAATCGTTTGAAGAAAAGGATTTTAACATTTACTACTAGTATAGAAAACCTTTATATTTTTAAAGTGACAAATCACAAAAATGATTGTAGAAACAATCAATCACAAGAATTCACATACGAAGACGTGAATGGAATCCAAAGAAATCGATACTGAATTTATTAAAATAGGAACACCCAAAAATTCCAAAAAATAGAAGTTATCAAAATCAATAAAGGTGATAACAACTAATTAGGAAAGAAGAATCGATATCAATTGGAAAAACAAAGCAAAACGAGTAGAAATGCATAATTGACTTCAACAAAAGTAAGAATCAAGTCAATGTCGAAGCCAACAGTTAATAGCCGAAGTCGAGTACAAAATGAATCAATCATCATTATCAAAGAAACCAACGGCAAACAAAATCAGAGTCTTGAAAATCAAGAAATTAGCAATTTCCCAAAAACAGAGTGACCGAAGTCGAAGGGAAATCCAGATTAGGAAAACACAAAAATAAGCGTTAGGAATTCATACCTAACAGTCAAAAATAATCATATGTAAAGATGAGAGATAAAACATCGACAAATAGTTGTAACACATGCTCCATCTAAGTTATGTTTTATAATTGTCCTAAACCCCAGGCTCTGATACCAAGCTGTGACGCCCCACCTCTATACCCACGCTAGCCAAGAACACTACGGAGTAGTGCTGTCAACTAGCGCGGAGAATAAGGCTGTTGAGGAGCGACCATCCATGTAATTGCCTTGTGCGAGCACCGATATGTCAGATAGAATAACATGCATTTCATCTTTTAGAGGAAATCCGACATACCGATACAAACTCAAAGCTACTACACAGTGGCTATAATAGTTTAGGACAATAGATATAAAGATAACACAGAAAACATAAATGCGGAATACAGATGGAACGAAAAGTCTCATATATACAATAACTGATATCAGTTACAATACATTTGACACAATACCAATGATACAACTAAAATTGTCGACTCAAGAAGTTATATATACAAGTACATTATCGACTAATATACATGAATACATTATCATCTTAAAACAGACACACTGACTACTACAACAAGGCGAAGACCACTTCAACTGATATAAAAAGTCTTCATAGCTCTAGCAGCAACCCAAAGCTAAAAATCTACAACCTGAAAATACTCGGTCTGACCCGAGTATTACATTCAAAAGAAAATAATACCCGGATCAGTCTAATTCAAACCAGTTTATTAGTGCATATAGGCAGTAATAATCAATCTCAATATAGATGACAGTCACAGAAATCTCGTATATCCAACTCTCGATACGAGAATTGGATAACGGCAGATGTAACACTAAACAGTGTTAATCCACAAAACAGAAATCCAAAGCAGTTTAAATAATTGAAATGTCAATTTAAAAAATATCAATGCTAATTGGCTGCAGTACAAGCTAACATGTACTGCCTCGCCAATACAGCTTACGAATTACGCAGCAGGTCGATGAATTAAGAATAAAAGAGATATCGATTAAAATCTGTCAATTCTGGGTGGCTGCAGTGCACGCACGCGTGCACTGCCTCGCCACCACTGAATATAAAGTCACCACCCCAATGAAACTGCAGTGGCAAACAGGTATAAGGACGAAGGCAGGCTGCAACTAAACTGCAGAAAAGTCATCAACAGTTCAAGCATACGCAGCAATAGACACGAATTCGAGTACATCATGAAGCAGAACCAAGTGCAGTTCAACTGAGATGGACAACTCGAGAATAAACATGTACAAACTGTTTCAGTAATCCAATGCCAACAAGAACAGATGAACATCAGTGCAGACAAGTATGAATTCGAACATGAAATGGAGAACATCATAGCAAGTGCAACAGGTAGAAGATGATGCAGTGAAGCATGTACAAGGGCACAAATACATGCAAATGAAACTGTAATGAATAAAGTGGAACAGCAGCCTCAAATGATCCCAAACTAAAGTCGCATGCACATAAGTCAGAATAGCATAAACACCATGTAGTGATATATGCAGGGACCAAGTGAAGAAACTGCAGTATCAAATATACATGAAACAAGACAGAAGTGACAGTGCAAGCATGGAGCTATAGTCCAACAAAACATTAATGTATATGAACACAGGAGTCAACAAAACTGTGAATCAAAGACCAAGTCGAAGTATAACAAGAATGACTCAAGTGAAGATACCAAAGTAAAGATTTCAAATGACCAGGTAAAACAGTGGACTGGCAAATATCAAAGGCTGGCAAGCAACAAATGCCACCAACATAACAAATGAAACTGGAACCATCAAAGCCTCGACCAACATGGAATGGGTATGCAACAAGGCCAATGAACAAACTCATCCAAGTTCAAGTTTAACTACAAAATGGATAAACATGGATACAAATTCAAGTTCAATGTCACAAGTATAACCAATGGGTCACCAGTGCAGACACCACAGCTACAACAACACTACAGGCACCAGGTCAACAAACTGGACAATATACAAGATCATCAAAGTGTACACAGTGATGTACAACAGTGAAGGCTACAGGTCACAGTGAAATAAAACTGCAAAGTGAAGACAACAACTACCAGTGTACAAAAGATACGACTGCAGACCAGTGCATCAAGCAACTTAGTGATGTTCATATGACCAAAGATCAAACAGAATGGCAACAGGCTCAAGTTACAACCTTCTACATCAACCAGAAAAAAAAACAAGACCAACATGCTCAAGTCTCAACAATATTCTAGTGTACACTGAAGAAACATGTGCAGACTAAACTGGAACAATACACAATTAAGCATGAATGCTACAGGGAACAAGATGAAGACTACACAAATAAGCTCAGCTAACACATCAAACCAAGGTCAAACCCAAGTCTCAAAATAGGTTCAACTCAAGGCCAATGAACATCAAAAGTTCAACCGGAATGGTATCACAAATAAAAGTAATTGAAGTCGACTAAACAGTTTCAAATCAAGGCCGAGACCAATTCAAGCAAAGGTTCAAGTTATAAAAATATACAAAACTATTTGCAAACTGAATCTGGCCAGAAGTTCTAGACAGTGAACTGAAGTGTAGGCAAGAGTGTGCTCGTGACAACTAGGCTCAAGTATGCACACGTACAGATTGTAACGGAATAGATATGGGAAAGTAAGCATATGGACTTCATTCAGTATGCTACAGAAAGGTGAAGCCGTGAACATCACAAGACCAGAAATTCCCAAAATCAAAGTCATAGCAATCACGAAAACGAACCAAGTCGTAAACAACATCACATTAACAAAGTTATAAATGATCGAAGCCAAAGTCGAACAGGTCAGAGCAAGGAATTCACGGAGCAACATTATCAAAGCCGTGGTCATCACGGCAAAGCAATTTAACAAAAATCAAAACGAAAGAACTGGAGCTGGAATTAGATGTGAGATAAACTCACCTTTGCCATGGAAGCGAAGACGTTGCTGAGGCGGTGAGGACGACGAATGAAGTTAAGCCAAGGCTTTAGCATGCGAAGCGAAGACGAGCTCGGCAAACACTTTTTAAGCAGCGTCGATTCGAGGTCTCGAAACCCTAAATCGCCAGGGGGATGAAGATACGAGACCGCCATTTTAATGTTTTCTTCGATTTTGGGCTTAGGGTTTTTGAATGGATGAAGGGGAATGGGGATGGGTTGTTTTGGGTGTTGAGTGAAGTCACGGTTTCAAAACAAAAAAATCATGGGCCGAGATTATTGTTTAAACCCAAACGACACTTAACGAATCTTTCTAAAGCTCGTTTAACATTTAGAACGGCTTTAAAAATTCCAAATAGCGAATAACAAAATTTTATCCCTGAATTTCAATTTGATTAAAATGCCAGAAGCTATTCGTTCCCAGATTAAATCGTCAAGAGACGATAAGAAAATGGGTACGGAATGCCGGGTTGTTACAATGTTAGTGTTTGCACCAAAATTAGTCACAAACCCCAGACATAGCGAAAGTACCAGTGTATATACACAGATCTCAGATCCAAATAAAGTAGAGAATAAAGATGAAGAAACAATAAAGTAAAAATGGAAGAAAGCAGGAAAGAACACAAGGTTTATAGTGGTTCGGCAATCCGGCCTACGTCCTCTTTGAAGAATTTGATTTTTATTAACTTTTGCTTGCTGGTTACAGCAGATTACAATAGTAAATTTCGAGTACAACAGTGACTTTTGAGTGCAACAATGGTTTCGGTAGAGTCTGGACGTCAAAGAGCCAAAAAGATCCTTTTTCTATAGGTTCTGGGCGACTGTTTATAGGCGTAGGCTTCTAATATCTCACTCAGATCTCAGGAGACCTCTTCTGGCATGTGGGTGGGCCCACGCGATCGATCCCATGTGGTTTGCACTCGGTCCGTGATCGATACGAACGAATTTCGTATTGATCAAGATGTGGCCTAATCGAATCGAAATTGAGCATGAACATTCTTTAGGTTGTACGTAAGCTCCTGTGAAAATTTCATAGCATTAGGACTTGTAGATTGAGAGTTATGATCGATCCAAGTTGTCGTTGGTATGAAGGCTGAAGCGTTCGTATCCATGAATTCGTTTCCATCCCATTCGCACGGATGACGTGGCTTGGAAATCCAAGGTAGATCCATTTTTGATGCCGAGTTGACTGCTTCTTTACTCCAACACGTTCCCTTCGTATCGATCTGAAATGCTTATTTCGCATCGATGGTTCGATGGCCTTTTCGTATCCATCCATCAATCCCCCTTCGTATCGATCAACATGCACCTGCTGTCCTGTTCGTATCGATCCTTGCTTGCTTATTTCGTTAGGAAAGAAGGTTGCAATAACTTTGAACAACTTCTGTTCGTCAAACCGTTGAAAATCTAGAAGTCGATTCTCGGTCACGTTTTTACTTATAAATTAATTTACATATAAATATAAATAAAATTTGAAAACTGATTTCCCATCATCATTAATTAATTAAAATCATCTCATTTGAAATGTAAAACCATACAAATTAATATTAAACAATTTTTTACAAAAAGTGTTGTTATATCGATAAAGCGATATGAATTTTCTTATATTTTCAAATCAAGTATATATCTTTATAAAACTATTATAACTGATTTACTATTACTATATAATGAACTAAAATGAACTACTATCATTTTTAAAAAATTATTTGAATATTTATAATAATTATTAAATTATTAAATCTTAATTTAAATTCATTAAATCAATTATTAAATATAATGTCATTGTTGATGATGCCATAAATACATTTTATTTCCAAAAATAAAATAAATAATTTTATGTCATATTCTTGGTTATGTAGATAAATGAGTGTGGATATCCAGTTTCATGCACGACTTCTGATAATTATGGAGTTGTTTATTGATAAAATGGTTTTCAATCATCTGTTGATATTTTTTCCAAAGTATATATTTTTGTAAATACTTACTCAAAATAAGATTACCATATTATTTCTTGTTCAAGACAATATAATTTATGTTAAAAAAATTAAATTTGAATTTTTAAAATGAAATAAATTTATCAGAGTGATAATTTTGTGGGTCGTTACAAACTCATCTCCTTAAAAGAATTCCGTCCTCGAAATTACAATGCAAAAGCCCGTACTATTTATTCAAAACAAAATTTGAAATTTCAAACATAAATTCGGATGGTGCTTATATACTATCCGTATACAGTATCCTATTCGATCTTCTAATTTAAATATACCATTTTGCTTCCAACTAGTATTGATCATTTGATTCTCTAGTACGGACTTTGATCGGGCTAAAAAACTTCTAGTTTCCTTGTATAGCTTTCCATTATGATAGAAAATATAAGGATCCGACTATATATCCTCATTAATGTTTGCCCTAAAGCATCGGGTGATAAATCCTTTTTAGATATCAAAATCCTATATTCAAATCTTTAGGAAAAATTTCTGTAACAAAATAATTCATGTAAAATGCATATACTTTTTATCTTTTCCAAAATATTTAGAAAATCATGATTTAAGTTTTTAAACATTTCACAAAGATATAGTTTTATTTTTATGAAATTTTCATAATTTGTGTATTTGAACAAAGTCATAAACAAAGGACATGATTATATTATACATGCTTAATATTTTACATTCATCCTCATCTTACACACATCATTTCTCCTTACAAACTTAAACCATTCTTAGGTCCTTCTAAGCCTACTTGGGTTTTCATAATACTGATATAAACATAACTACCTTTTAAGCCATACATATATATATATATATATATATATATATGCTACTACATAATATTAATACTAGATAGGTATTTCCAAATCTTCTAATCTCATATCATAATCATCCCTCTAAGTTCGATGTTGACTATCCATTTCTGTATCCAAAATCAGACAAGACTCCTCCATCATATCACTATTATCTTGTTCTTTATCAGCTTCATTTCTGTCCTCAATCTATGGTATCGCATCCACTTCATATGGTAGCTAGGGCTGGTTCCATCGCACATGCCCAATGTTGCCACTTCTTGTATAAATTCTCCTTCTTCTAGTTCTTCAAAAACTTTCACTTTTTCTTCCTCCGGTTCCTCAAAATTTTCTTTTTCGTCCTCCATGTTGTCCCAATGAATGAGGGAATTTGACGATTGCTCGCTTCAAATAATATCGTTACTATCAATCCCATATGACGTTATTGTCTCTACTGCTGTTGTTTGACTCATGGGATATCATAGTGTTCAGGTCTCCTTTAGGTTTAGATTCTTCTTCCATCGGCTCCTCCTCAGGAATTTCTTCTTCCGGTTCGAGTTTTGAACTTACGGTCAGTGATCCAAATTCCTTCTTAGGCCTAAGGTCTCTCTTCATCACTAGACACTATAATAAGCTCTGGATTTGGGGGAGATATAGGCATCTTGGCAATAGGGTAACCATCTTTATCTAATCGGGTGTATGGATCTTATTCTCCTTTAATAATGGGCATAAAATTGCTAAGTGGCCATTTTCCAAGTTCTTCCTCATCACTTGAAAGAATGATTAGATCATTCTCCTCACCCCATTTTGCTTTTGAGGTCTCCCCCTTCCGATATTTTCTCCCGTAGCTTGAAGGTTTCTACAATTTTCACAACAAACACTTAGATACTAAGCATTTTAATTGTCTTTTCTAAATCTAATGTTAGGTTATAAATCTACGTTTATTCGAGCATAAATACATTTTAACTATACAATGTTAAGGGTAATAGTTGGCTAAGCACATGATATTGTTCCCCCCAAATCAATACTTAGTATAAAATCCTTTGAAAATTCTCTTTCCAAAAACCCTTTTAGATAAAAGTTCTCATTATCCAAATCCTTTCCCAAAGTATTACTCTTAATCTTCTCAGTGTTATTATTAAACATCTTATAGTCAAACTGTGAAATTCTAATCACAAGATGTTTATAATAAGATTTTACAAATCTTGATTTCAAGCTGTCATTCAAGTTATGACATATCCAATTATATATTTTTCTATATGTTTTTTTTCAAAATATATTCTTTATGTTTAAAATATAATCCTAGATAAAATTATAAACTAAAAATCATTTGTATATCATTAACAAATACGTGCTCTTATACTCTCAACTCATTCTAGGGTGTTACTGACCTATCTCTAATGAGTTACTCATCCTAGGGTGTTACTAATCCTATCTCTGATGAGACTTTACCCCTATCAAGCTCAGGGGTTCATTCAACCTAAGCTCTGGTACCAAATATGACAACCTACCTTTCCGACCCTTGGAAATAGACACCAATACATCGTCGGTATTCACATTTCACAGATCCAAGTGTCGGAGAGGCGGATGGTCAAAGGAAGAAAAAAGAAAAGATCATAACAGAATCTTACATGAATGGAATAACATATATTATTTCAACGTATAATCTTTATAGTGGAAATTTTTAAATATATTTATCAGAGTTTAACTTAACATTAACATGGACAGTTATAAATATATGTCCGTACAAATAAGGAATGCAATATGTGATATCCTGGAATTTATGGCAATATTAATTTAATAATCTGTTTAAATAATTAAATTTATTTGATGATCTTTGATAATAAAATTTGAATTGATTTAATAATCTAATTAAATAAATATTTAATTGGTGAATTTTATCTTTTAAAAACCAATAAAATGATTTCTATTTATAATGTATATATGTGTGTATATATTGTAAATAGATAAGCTTTGGTTTGAAATTTAATAAATAAATAAAATATTGTTTTTAAATTTCTAATATACATTTTTGATAGTTTGGAAATTTTGATTATTTAATATTAAGCTTTTCAAAGCTATTTAAACAAATAACTATATGGTTTTAAATAAGATTAATAATAAGGTTTATTTTATTTTCTTTTAAATATTGCTTAATATATATATAACTTGATTTTAAATTGAACTTCAGTATTTAATTTGAATTTGAATTTAAAGTTTTGAAATTCAAGGATAGATATTTAAATTGTTTTGGATTTCTAAAAATATGTATAAACTTTTATTTATTAATATAATTGATTTTATTTCTTTTACAAATTATATATAAATAAGTGCTTATTAACTAATTAATTAAGTATAATCTTACATTAACTTTTATTAACATTTAAAATAAATACTAATTAATTAAAAAGACATGTGTTATTTCCTAAAGCTTCATTATAACATGTGTTAAGTAATTAAATAGGGTGAAAGACAAGTGGCATATTTAATTTTTGTTTTCTTTTATTTCTTTTTAAAAATCAATTCAGCCTACATATACATGTTTTCATCTCTTCATTTCTTTTCTAATCTTCTTTTTCAAAATCAAAAGCTAAGTTAAAACTCAAACCAAAATCTTAAAACATACCTGAAATAAATTCTCCTCTCAAACGAAAATCAGTAACCATTTCTCAAACAAAATTTGTTCATGTTCAAATATGGTTTTTCAATACTCAAACTCCTCACAAAACCAAAATTTCAATTCATTTCAAAGCCTGCATGTTTTAATATGAACATCTGCAACTCAGTTTTTAAATTCCAAAAGCATGCAAATCATTTTCTTCAATCTATGAAGCATCCTCAAAAAAAAATATGTAATCAAACCCTCCACAAACCAGAAACTTTGAAATTAAATAACCTGTAATTCATTTTCCTAAATCAAACAAAAGCCTGCATTCTTCTTCAAAACCTGGAAGCAAGCTCAAAGGAAAAATCAAATGCAAGTAAACCTGAGATCTAAAGCAACATCTCAACAAACAAGATTATAACATGCATGCAAGTTTTAAAAGCAAAGGCATTCAGATTCTAAAGTTTAAAAGCTTTTTTCAAAAGAATAAAGCTTTGTTCTTCATTTTCAAACCAGGTGAGTAACAACACTATCTGAATGTTTAAGTATATAATTATGTTGTATGTTTACCTCTAAAATCAAGTATGTTTTATGAATGCATTTTTAAGTATATCTATGTGCATGTATGTATATGAATATTTGGATGTGTGTATTTGCTATGTGTTTGGATGTTATCTGTTTTAGTTTCCAGGCTCAAATTTTTGATTCAAAAAAAAAATTAATATCTCTTGATCTATTGTTTGTTAGGACTTAGGATTCAAACAATGTTTGTTTGTTTAATCATAGATTAGAGATTAAAATCTTATCTAAGTTAAAAATAAATTGAAATTTCCCTGGAAACCATAAGAACAGTTCAAGCTCATCATATGTCAAAAATTTAAATATCTTAATTCATCGATTCAGGCATATAATCTGAATCCTTAACTAAAATCATGAATTTTAAAAGAGAAATCATAATTTTTAGCACTAAATTAAGTGAGCAGTTCTAGTTTGATCGAAAGGGGAGTTTTAGGTTGCCTCTGATGATCTAGTTGATCGGAGAGGTCGAAATTTTCTCTAGGGGTAGTGGGATGATCGGAGAATATGGGAAAAATAGTAGAAGTGATGTTAGAGCACTGTGGCGATGGGGGTTGATCGGGAAAATTTGTAGACCTAGTTTTTGACTTGGTCGGAAAAGTTGTCTTCATGGTGTCTCTGGTGGATCGAGTTCCACCAGACTGTGGGAAATTAAAGTGGGGACGTTGTCGAAGCATTGGACGGAGATTCAGTTGACATGGTGGTCGGAATTGTGGTGATGAGAAGTTTCCAGGATGGGTCTGTTGTTCCAGATTTGATGCGGTGCTACTCGATTTCGAATTCGAGTGTTGATCGAAGTTCTGATGGTCGTATTCTGGTTGGTGGTTGATCGTCGACATGGGAAAGTCATCGTAGTTGACCGGAGTTGATCTGTTCCATCGTGCATGTGCACGGTGTCAACTGTGCATTTGGGTTTGGGTTGTTGAAAGAAGAAGTTGGCCAGGGTTTTCTCGAAGTATTTCTCGAGTTAATCACGCGGGTGACTCGAAGCAATAAGGGTTTTGACACGGGAAGTTTTGTGATGGTCTCGGGTCATTTGATGATTACAGTTTTAAAATCTGATAGGGTTTTAAAATTTAAAATGAAATTTAAAAATGAAAAGTAGGATTTAAAACAAAGTTTTAAATCAAAATTTAAGTATGGATTCAAATCTAAAATTGTATTCTAGATTTGAGATAAATAAAGCTTATAAAATTTATAAGGTTTTAACAAATTTAAGATATTTAAAGTATAATTTAAAAAGGGTTTGAATTTAAATAAATTGGTTTAAAAATCTTTTAAATGTTAAGTGTTTCTTTAACATTTGGATTTAAAAAGTTTTGTAAATTTGATTTAAATTTGGTTAAAGTTAAATTTGTAATTCAAATTTAAATCTTTAATTTGAATTGAATAAAAAGGAAGATTTTAAAAGTAAAAATGTTTCAAAACTTTTGTTAATAATAATTAAAGTAGTTATAAAGTTTAATACTTTAATTTAGAGATTAATTAAGATTTAATGATTTAGGATTCATTAAATTAATAAGGTAATTAAAGAGTAATTTAATAATTTAATTAATTAATGATTTGGTGTTAATTAATTAAATAATTAGGATTATAAGATCATTAATTAAGGGTTAATTAATTTGGAATTAAGGACCATTTATTTATATAAGTATAGATTATTAATAAATGATTAGAAATTAATTAATCAAGTGATTAAAGATTAATTAGGTAATTAATTAAGTAATTAGAGATTTATTAATTGGTAATTAAGCATTAATTAATTTGTAATTAATAATGGTTGATTTAACTTTAATTACTTAAGAAATGTAAGTAAAGAATGGTTAATAATTAATGAGAGATCATTAATTAGGGATTATTAAATATTTAATTAATATGATTAATTTTAATAATCAATTAGATTTATTAATCAATATGAAATTGGTTAAGTATAATTACTTAAATGTAATTAATGAAGTGTAATTACTTAGGAGAGTATTAAAGGTAATTACTGGATGTAATTGAATAAAGATGATTTAATAATAAAAGTAATTTGAGTTTAATTACTTTGTATAATTAATCAAGGGATTAATTAAAGATAATTAATTTAGGAGTAATTAAAGATAATTAATTAAGGAGTAATTAATTTATGAAATGAAGTAATTAAGGGAAGTTAGTTACTAATTGAGATTAATCAAAGGTGATTAATAAATGTGACTAATTAAAGATTAATTATTAAATGTAATTAATTTAAATAGGATAATTAATTAAGAGTAATTAAGGATCATTAATTAATATAACTAATGATGTAATTAAGGGTTGATTTATTTAAACTAATTAATCAAAAATAAGTGATTAAAGGGTAATTAATTAATTAATTAAGGATTAATGTAATTAAGTATAGTTAATTAATTAATGAAGTAATTAAAGATTAATTACTGTAATGGTTTAAGATAATTAATTTATGAAATTAATTAAGGATTAATTACTTAAAGTAATTAAAGGATAATTAATCAGGAATGATTAATTAAGATGGATACTTAGAGTATGATTAATTAATTGGTTTAATTAATGATTAAGTAAGCAGGATTTAGAAGTAATTGAAGTAATTAATTTAATTCATTTGAGATAATTAAATTAATTAGTGATAGTATGATTGCTTATGGATGGCTAAATGATATTGAATGCTTTGCATTGTTTGATATCTCTAATGAGATATGTGCTAATATATGATATGGATGTTTTGGTTGAATTGTAATGATAATATGAATTATCTGTTTGTGATGATAATATGGATTATTTATTGTGAATTATCTATCTGTGTGTATATAAATAAAGAATTGAATTGTTTTAACTTTAAAACAACTTGGCCTTAAAAGATACGTTTTGGATTTCGATGAGACCGGGATCGGGTTTCCAGATTTGGATATCGGAATACCACATCGATCCAAATTAACGATAGGTCGTGAATCTCAAGTGAAGATGATGATTCAGAGTGCAAGGGTTATTGTGGTTAACTCTGAGGGTGATTCCAAAATGAGTGTAACGAGATAATGCCTTCGGTTTCGTTCGAATGTTTTGGTTGGCGTAAGGTAAAAACTTACCCATGTTTATTTGTGGGAAGTCTTACGTGATACCTTTTGTTTCAAAAAGGTTTTTCAAAGTTAAGCAACTTTAATCTGTTACTCACACCAGACCCATGTCTGACCCAAGTGTTTATTTTCTGTTTTATAAACTCTTGGGTACTCAAATTTTTACGAGTAGCCAAGGGATTCAAGTTAGCTTTGACGAATTCTAGAGGAGCAATGGAGCAGGAGGCTTCAGCGTTCATAAATATATATTGTTCCACTGTGTTGATATCTGTGATAGTGTCTTGTATGTATTTGAGTTGTAATGTCTAGACAGATGTTTATAACTGTCTAGTATGTGATGTATAAGCTGTGTAACTATGATAGTTGTTGTATATTATGTAATAGCTTATGTGATTAATATATTTTATTCGTTCCGCTGTGAGATTCTGGTATTGTTTAGTTTCTTCTTTCTTCTCTATCTTTTCTATTTTCTATCCCTTTCTTTCTTATTAATGATGCGTCATTCTGTGGAATAAATGGCGGGTCGTTACACAATAGTACATAAGTTTGTGGAAATAGATAACAATCTTCAAAAGAAACTTTTAACTCCAATCTCTTCCAAAATTCTCCAAATAAAACCTGACTACTAGGCTGCTTGAAAAAATAAGGCACCCAGAGTTCAAGGTAAAGAAAATAAATTCCGAGTCGGTCATTAAACTGGTGTGAGAAATTCAAAATACCAGTTTTTTTAAGCATAAAGAGTATCTCATAAGACCACGCCGCACATACACACGGAACCAGTTTTTACCTTATGATAACCAAAACATTTCTATGTGAAATCCAGTGATATTATTTTTAATGGCATTCTTTTTAAAGAACTTCTCAAATAAACATATTCAACTAGCCAAAATTGTTACATTGGTTAAATATGATGGCATAATAGGCTTAAAATTAAAACCGAAGGCACTTATTGGAGATTTGGATTTCCAATGAATAGGGAGGCAAGGGACTACCTCCCGTGCAGTGCATCTCTAAAGGAATGCAACGAGCCCACACACAGATGGTCCTTTGGAAATTAAAATCGGCCAAACCAAGAACAACAGATGGTACAAATAGCACCGAATATGATACCACCCCGGCCGTTCCCGACCTATCCAAGAGCTCTCGTACCACACACCATATATTTTTTTACCCGATGTCATAGTGGATGCAAAATAAATCTAGAAAGGTGACATTATACCCTAATGGTTGCAAACCACAAAGCCTTAAAGCAACCCCTCTTTCACAATTCCCAAAGTGTGAAGCTAGAGGTAACATTTACCTTTCTTAGAACATTTTCACTTAAAATGCCACTTTGCCATTCCTAAAAAAGCACTATTGATTTCAAAAAAAGTACAATCTCTGAGCTCGTACGTCTCAAAGAAGGGTGTTAAGTATAATAAGGGCTACCTCCAATGTAACATCCCGTATCTAGAGGCCAAAAGCTAAGCGCTACGGATGCTGTAGTCATCTATAGTATTAATTTCTGGTGATAAAATACGGCAATCCTAATGGTGTCCATAGCATTAGAAGCACTTGAATATGAACAAAATCACATATTTCCAAAAATAATAATTATAGTGATTACATTTCAAACAAAATCATCTCCAAGTTACAAAAAACCCCAAAACGTATCCTAGGCAATGATCAGATATAATTTACAATAATATGGCAAGAGCAACATACGACGATGCCCCCTTGGATGATCAAAGCAATATAGTCGTGGCAGACTCAATACACAGCGAAAACAAAACAAAAGGAACTGAAGTCCTAAATTAGCTATCCGTCAGCCACCTGCTCGTCTTCGGAAGCTTTCGCCAAAATCTAAAAACCTAAAAACCTCAACCCTCAGCCCACTCAAATCAATTTTGAACATCCGAGAGTTTAAGGGGAAACAAAAACTTCGAGTTAAAACTATTAATCTTTGTTAATTTCTGGTAAGTGAGACCACGCCGCTTAGCGGAACGGGTTTCCCCTTACTAAAATTCCTTTAAAACATATCATTTTGCAATTCATTTCCTCAACCAAAACTGGTCAAAATATCTATAAAGCATCATTATGTAACCATACATAAATATCTCAGGTAATAAAATGAACTATATATTCATACATAAAAGTTTTGTTCGGCTAACTTTTAACCTTTGGCTGACTCAGGCCCACTAGACAACATCATAATTTATCTAACATCTATTAGACACTCATCTTTATCTGGACTATCTATCCTTAACTGTCTGTTAAATACTTATCTTCTAGATAGACTATCTTCTGGATGGTCTATCCTTAACTTATCATTTCCCAGGGTCACCTGATCCTAATGGTTTTGCGGGCTCACCAACAACCTATCTGTATACAAAATATATTCTTTGTGTATCCATAATTTTAGTCTTACCTGTGACAAAGCCCTACACACTAGAATTTTGGACTAAATTAGCTGGGGCTAATAGCTAATGTATAGGGCGTGACCTTATACCAGTCACATCTGGTATCTAATATCTAAGTCATTTTACTTAGGCCTATCTTCCCGAAATTTTCCTTGAAAACCTTTTCAAAATGATTTATGGCCTTTAAATCAAACTCAAACAAGGAAAATATATAATCTCTTATGCTTTACTCAAACCACCTTGCCATGTTATATATATAGTTTACTCAAATCATAGTTCATGAAAACACTTAAAGTCCCCTTTCCAAAACCATTAAAAGTATCCCTTCCAAAACCATTGAAAGTACCCCTTTCGAACCTATGTAAAACCCTTTCATTTATCGAGGCCAAAATCTACCTTTCGAAACCATTCTCAAAAACCTTTCGAAACCTTTGGAGATCTTCCTATCGAAAGCTTTAAAACCTTAGACATCTTTCTTTTAAAACCTTTAAACATTGCCTTTCGAAACCAATCAAAACCATCAGAAAAACACATTTCGACTCCTTCGAAACCTCTGGGGAACCACCCCTTCAAAACCTATTTTAAAACCTTCCAAAAGTATTAAACCTAAACCTTTCGAAAGCATTTGGGTTCAATTTAAAACATGCGGAAACCTTTCAAAACCATTCGAAGTTAACTACTTCGAAACCTTAAAAACGTTTCAATTAATCATTTGGATTATGCCTTCAAGTAGAGCAAAAGGACATAAGCCTTTTAAAGTCAAAAGCACCTTTTGAAATCATTCAAATCATCTCTTTCAAAACCAGTTTCGGGTTATACTTCATTCAAAAAAAAGGGCCTTTAAAATCATTTAAGTCGAAAGCATCTATTTTGAAACCAATTCCTAAGTAAGAAAATGATGGTGTTGAAACCATCCTTTTGAAAACAATGGAGAGGTGACCAAATTTTAGAAAACAAAAGTGTCCCTTCGAAACCATCTGAATCGAAAGGTAAGATGTGGCAGCTAAAGGCTTTGACCATGTTGAAAGAATTTATTAAAATAAAAGAGCAACCCAATCGAAACCATTCCTTTTAAAGCATTTGACTTAGTCGAAACCTAACTAAGTCGAAAGCAACTTAGTTGAAAGCAAGCGGGGTTCTTTTCTTTTAAACCAAAGCAAAGTCCCATCCCTTTCGGAACCCCAGGGTTTCAACCCTATACCTTTTGCCTTCTTCCAATTCATTACGTACTAGTTGCCTGATACCATATGCATTGGTTTCGACTACGTCGGAAGGATGGTATGGAGGCGGAAACTAGGTGCCGAAGGAGACGAAACAATAAAAAGGCTGTTTATTTTTACTTTAAAATAGTTCTTTTATACCTAACCTGCCTTGTTTGTCTGAGTCTGATTTGTTGCCAGATTTTTCTTTTCAAAAATGCAATCGACTTTCCATTTTTGGGAAATTAAACATTTTACAAAACGCTCCTTCTCCCTTATAATTATATAAAACATCTAAGTCTCATACCTTAAATAATTTTATATAACCATTAAAACTCTTAGGAAAAATCTAGAAAAATTCCAGTAAATTAACTAATATATGTTCTCTAACATATAAAAATTTCAGACCCAAATAATTAATTATTTACCCATAAATAATTTATAACCCAAAATAATATTTTCTTTACTAGAAAATTCATATAAAATCCACATTAATTCCAAAAATTATGAAAATTGAAACGCATCTCCAAAATAATATTTTGATATATATTAAAATTTGCAAGGCATAAAGATGTCATTTAATAGGGTTTTACCTTAAAACATATCATAAAATTCTATATGAACATGTATAATTCATCAACAAGTATATATAACATTCCATCATTCAAAAACATGGCGATATATTATAAAATAATTTGAAAGCATCATAAATAAACCGAAAATAATCCAAAAAAGAGATGTAAACATTATTCAACTTAGGCTTTGTGATTAAAGAGATCGGGATAAGAATAGGTTTGATTTGTATTAGCTTTTTCTTTAGATTTTCTTACTTCTTCTTCCCCTTTCCTTGCTAATGGTGGTCGGCCTCTTTTATGAAAATTTGAAATGAAATGAACATTGGTTACAATACATGGCTATGGGTAAAAGATATAGGAATGGTCTCTTTGCCATTTTACCCCTCCTCTAATTCACTTTAAAACCCTTTTTAGTTCATTGTTAATTGGCATGGCTACCCCTTTTATAAAATCAAATCTCAATTCCCTTATCTACACATTATTTAATTTAATTTATCTAACTAAATATCCTAAATAATGTTATCCAAAATCTAGGGTGTTACAGACTCCCCTCCTTAAAGAATTTCGTCCTTGAAATTATGATAAGGCACACAATCAAATCAAACAAGAAGGTAAAACATACCATCAAATAAATCAAGATAAGCATCTCTAATCCTGCTCTCAACCTCCCAAGTACAGTCTCTGCCATCGTCACTCCACTGGAGTTTGACTAATCTGACCGTCTTGGTTCTAAGCCTCATCTCATCTCTGGCAACTATACCAACTGGTTTTATAACTATGGTCAAGTCTGGTTCTACCACTAAATCATCTAGCATAGTCAATGCAATAGTAGTCTCTGTATCTCTAACACACTTTCTAAGATGTGAAACATGAAAAACATCATGGACACATGCCGAACTGCTCGGTAACTCAAACCTTTACGTGATTTTACCAATCCTCTCAACAATAGGAAACCTCAATGATAACTTCCTTGATTTCCCAAATCTAATCACACCCTTCATCGGTGACACCTTGACGAAAACCTGGTCTCCAACTAAGAACTCTAAATCTTTTCGTCTCTTATCCGCATCACTCTTCGGCCTAGATCGAGCCTCCTTCATTCTAGCCCGAATGACCTCAATCTTTTCTGCAGATTCTCTAACCAGAACTGGACCAAGAATCAACCTACCCCTCGTCTCCAAACAACATACAGAAGATTTGCATGGCCTTCCATATAAAGCTTCAAATGGTGCCATCCTAATACTAGTCTGATAACTGTTGTTAGACGAAAACTCGACTAGATGCAGATGGTCTTTCCATGATCCCGCGAAACTAGAGCACAAGCTCTTAACGAATCTTCCAAGATTTTAACTCTTTTCGTTTGCTCATTTATCTCTGGATGGTAAGTGGTAGTCATCTTAAGCTTAGTTCCCAAAACTTCCTACATACTCATCCAAAACTCACTACTGAACAAGGGATCTTTGTCACTAACTATGTTGCTAGGAACTCCATGTAGTCTAACTACATTCTTCAAAAACAACTTCGCTAAGATAGGTGTCATTCTGGTTGACCTAAGCGGAATGAAATGGGTACTCTTGGTCAATCTATCCACTCTGACCCATATACTTTCATTTCCCTTGTTCGACCTTGGAAACCGGTCAATGAAGTCCATAGAAATAGAATTCCACTTCCATATTGGAATATCTAATGGCTGAAGCAAACCACTTGGCTTATGGTATTCAGCCTTTACCTTTGGAAAATCAAGCACTGTTTCACACACAAGCCAATATCTCGCTTCATACCTTCCCAGAAGAAACTCCTCTTCATATCCTGATACATCTTAGTACCTCCTAGATGTATGGTGAACTTCGAACGATGGCATTCTTCCAAGACGTCCTTCCTTATATTTCCTACACTCGGAACATATAACCTTCCTTTCTTTCTGAACCACCCATTCTAGTCAAGACTGAAATCCTTCAAGTCATCGCTCTCGGTTCCTTCCTTTACGTTCTTGATCCATTCAGCTAACACTGGATCCTCCATTTTCTTAGAAGCAATCCGTTCGATCAACACTGGTCGAACTTCAAAACAAGATAATACAACTGTATCCCCACTAGACCCAGCCTCGGATCTCTACTACACTCTTCAATCTGCCAGTGCTTCCAAATCTTTCCACTCAGCAATCATCACTAACACTACATTATGATGCTTCCTGCTAAGTGCATCTGCAACCTGGTTGCCTTTTCCTGGTGTGTACTCTAACCCAAAATCATAAGCGGATATAAAATCTAACCATCTCTTTTGTCTCATGTTCAGCTCCTTCTGAGAGAACAAATACTTCGATGACTTATGATCTGTATATAACTCAAACCTTTCTCCCAAAAGGTAATGTCTCCACACCTTCAAAGCAAAAATCACTATTGCCAATTCCAAATCATACGTCGGATACCTGACCTCATGCTATCTAATCTATCTAGAAGCATATGTAATCAATTTACCTCTCTGCATCAGCGCAGCTCCTAATCCTATTCCATATGCATCGGTATAAACTTCCAAATCTTGATTCCCCTCTAGAACAACCAACACAAGTACCTGGGTCAATAACTGTTTCAAACTTTGGATGCTTCCTTACACTTATCGATCCACACAAACTTCACATCCTTTCTCGTCAGCTTAGTCATCGGTGCTGCTATCCATAAGAAATTCTTAATGAATCTTCGATAATAACCAGCCAACCCAAGGAAATTCTTTATCTCAATTATTGTCTCGTGTCTCTTCCAACTATTCACTGCCTTGATCTTAGGCGGATTTACGGAAAATCCTTCCTCTAAGACTGCATGTCCAATAAACTTCACCTCTTTCTTCCAAAAATGACACTTCGAAAACTTTGCTTTAAGTTGATGCTGCCTTAGCGTCTCAAGCACCACTCTAAGATGAGCTTCATGCTCTCTCTCATCCTTAGAGTATATCAAGATATCATCTATGAAGACCAACACGAACCTATCCAAGTGCTATCGGAAAATCCGGTTTATCAAATCCACAACGAAAGCTAGCGTATTTATTAGTCGAATGGCATAACTAACCATTCATACAACCCATACCCGGTCCTGAATGCCGTCAAAGGTATACTATCCTCTGCTAACCCTAAGATGATGGTAACCTATTGCCAAATTTAATTGGAAAAATACTTTTTCTCCACTCAATCGGTCGAACAAATCGTCAATCCTGGGCAATGGATATCGATTCTTTATCATCCTCTCATTCAACTTACAATAATCGATACATAGTCTCAACGATCTGTCCAACTTCTTAGCAAATACCACTACTGCACCCCAAGATGAACCACTTGACTTGATAAAACTCTTGCCTTCCAAATCCACCAACTACACTTTCAACTCTCTCATCTCTGAAGATGTCATCCTACTTGGCGGCCTACTCACTGATTCTGCTCCCGAAACCAAATCTGTAACACCTCGCGTAAACTACAATTAAAATAATTAAAATATTTAATTATTGATAAGATGAGGACTAAAAAGAAATTTTTTGCAACTTTCTGAAATTGACCATGGGGACTTCACCATTGCGACCGTGGTAATTTTATGGACAATTTTTATATATAACTCTTCGAAATCCGAGTTAGAATAAAGAAGTTATAAACGTTAGGGAATTCAGAAATATATATATATATATATATATATATGTGTGTGTGTGTGTGTATGTATATATATATATATGTATATATGTATATATATAATATATGTATTAAAAATGAAAAAGAAAATAATAATAATATATGCATGCCGACCACCTATTGCGGTCGACATAAAGCCCACGACGGTCGGCCGTCGTCCGCTAAAGGAAGGCAGTCGACCCGCTATAATGCGGGCGGCCAGGAAAAATGAAGCGTGGTTTCGATTGGAACATTGGATTAAATGTTGGACGCTCTGGATTGAATCTAGGGTTTCCTACTTCTATAAAAACAACGTAATTAGTTAAGCCGATTATTTTTCTTAGCTGAATTTTTCTGTAGCTCTATAAACAATGGCATTTACAGAGAGCGTCTTCCTCCTTCTCCTTCTCTGTAAATCCAAATCCCTCTAAACAAAAATCAAAATTTAACAAATAAATTCGTGCAAGCAAACTAAACGAATTTGCACGAATAAATCAAATAAATTTATACAATCAAATTAAAGGAATAGATGCAATCAAATTAGAGAACTGTGCAATCAAACCAAAGAATTTACAGCGAATCAAAAAGGGGGAAAAGGCAGAGAAAAGCGTAGCAAATTAAAGGGAACATGAATTGAAGCCTAGGCTTTCATGTGAGTGGAATTTTGATATATCTTTTCATACTGTTATTATATGATGATAAATACTGTAGATTAATTTGAAACCGGTTATCCTATGTTAAAAATTGCTATATATGGTTGAATACCTTAAAAACAAATTGTTTACAGTAAAACGTTAAGGAAGTGACAGAGAACACTATAAAGTACTGACATGGAAAATAAGTAAAATTGGGTAGAGAAAAATGTAATTATACATGCATGTTTATTTAATGTTAAAAATGTCGGCAACGTGAATTATTTTAATTGAAAACACTATAATTTTATACATTGAAAATGGAATAAAAATTGAATATGTTAATATAGTCATTAAGCGCGTAAGAATTACAGTGAAAAATGAGAATAATTGGTATATGCAAAACAGATGGGAAAATGTTGAAATTGAATATAAAGAATATTTCTTATAAAGAAAAAATGCAGAATTGCATTAAATCCATTATATAAAATAAAAATGTAAAACTAAGTTACATTTGTTATTTATGCCAACCCAAAATTGTCTGCCAAGGAATAAAAGTGACAGCAAATGTACATTAAATAAATAAATATTTTGGTTGCACCTTTGGGATAGTTGTTGTCATTTTAGTAGTTGGAATAAGTACTGAATTTATTAATTTCCATATTTTACCAAATAATTCCTCTAAACTAGTGATAGATAGAATTTCAAGGAATGGAAAGATATTTTCTCCATATGACTAAGATGTACAAAATGAGGCATAGCGCTATATTTTGTACAACTTGTTAAGTAAATAAATAAATATAAATAAATTCCTTGAAATGATACCGTCGCGAAAGTTATCATTTTAGGAAAAATATGGAAATGGACTAAGCATTAACTCCAACTTTACTAAACTGACAATAATGCCAAAGGTAATACCTTTATAATAATTAAATAAGAGGTGTTAATAAAAGAGAAATAGGCATAAAATAAATGGGAAAGTAAATTATAAACAAGTATGGAAATTCAAGAATAAGGAGAAAAGATAACAAAATGGTTAACCAATGAAAATAGAATCTAGATAGGTATTGGTTAAAATAAATTAACGCATAAATATGTGATGTTAGAGGTGGAAAATATGAACATTAGAAAATGTGCATAAGTGAATGAAAAAAAATTGCCTCGTGTATGAGTTGATGGTTTTATTTTGTGTGGTCCGTTACGTAGGCGGTTTAGGTGGTCCGTCACGAGCGAGAAAGTAGGCTCGATTTACTACAATGTAGGCGTAAGGCGGTCCATTAACAGTAATGGAGGTTTGGCTCGCGTTTATACCTGTAGGCAACGACGGTCCAGGTATCGTTTATAACCTGTAGGCAACGACGGTCCAGGTATCGTTTATAACCTGTAGGCAACGGCGGTCCAGGTTATCATATATATATTTGTAAGCAAGGGTGGTCCAGAAATTAAGCGTAAGGGATACCCCAAAAACTAAAGAATAGGCCTGCTTCCATAGTTTAGGTGGGGTATTGCCTTGATTGCAAGTGGCAATCTAAATAGACGTTGTGTGGGCAAAGAAAGTGAGGCAACCTAGCGCGCGGTCACAGACCAAAAGGGTAGATGGTTGCATGTTTCTTTGGCCAACATCGGTCTCAATGGTTCGTGGAGGACAGGGTTACACCTTGACTGAGTGAGCCTTTCTACCGGGGCATTCAACGAGGTAATGCAAAGCCACAACTGTTTGTTAGTTTGTTTGATTAGGGTAGGGCTATTTAACCCATAAAATGCGCCTTTAAATTATTAGTGAGGTGGCAGCGGGGCCGAACCCGTGTTATTAGGAAGTAGACAGTTTATTCTTATTGGCATTATTGGCGGTCCAGGATAGTTAGAAATCTCTACGAGTGTACGACCCAAGTTAGGGTCGTAATATATACGTTGACAATTTCATGGTAGGACGAGTTAGTTCACCATCTACAGTACTGGAGAAGGGTGTAGTGCAGGTGATGAGTCACTTCCGCAAGCTTCCACTTATAGCCTTCTCTTATGAGGCGGTGAGAGACTCTCTCGTCGTATACATGATGATGATTTCGGTCATACCTGTAGGCAATTGGGCAGTCCAGGTAACATATTCGGCCTGTAGGCATTTTGGGGTCTAGGTCATGTCTCGATATACTTCGGCATTTGGCGGTTTCAGCGAGGCGAATATGATATTAGGGGATAGTATCAGGATATATATATATACATATATTATATTTGGTTAGTTCATTCTGCATGGGGTGTAAATGGGTACGGACAATACGCAGTGATAAGTCTAAGGGACTTAATACAATTTGAGACATAACACTAAAATTAAATAATTGGCATATGATGACGTTATGTAAAAGATTATGAATTATCCATTCACCAAAACTATTGTTTTGACCACACTCATCATTACAACCCATATGTATAGATTAGAAGGATGTCTTTGGTGTTTGGACAGTTTCAGTACAGATATGGACACTCGTCTCTGAGTGTTTACTATGGTTAGTATCTATTTTTATATTATATTTAATCGTTCCGATGTGAGTTTTTATTGATAGAGCTCTGATATGCACTTCCATTTGTTTATTTACAGGATACCATTTCTACGATCTATGTTCTGTTGGACATGGGTTTTCGGGTTTTGCGAAAATTCGAGCCCACCAGAATGCGGGTTGTTACAGTTGGTATCAGAACTTAGGTTAACGAATCCCAGAAATTAGGACGTATGAGTGAACGTATTTGTATTTTACTATAAATATAATTATAGTATATACGAAAATCCGAGAAAATTCCAATTTTGGAAGATTGACATATGGAACATTTTTGGAAGTGAACTTGTGCATGTTATGTTAATTGGGTTTGGAAAACCCAAGAATGTAGGTCCCCGTGTTTTTACCAGTTTAAAATGCAAAATAAGTTTTATTATTGGAATACCCATATGTTATGGAATGTTAGAAATTCTGCAGGAATGTTAGAAACAATGCCTTATAGTTGTTAGTGATGGATTTTAGTAAAGGAAAAGTAATTGTAGGAAAGAGAATGTCCTAAGGGGTAATTATAAGTCCAGCCTAACCCAATAAAAGAAAACTTTTGGTTTAAAAAGTTGGAAATTAAAAATTTAATTTATGTGTTTGTAATACAAATATTGGGTTTTGAAAGAAAAAGTGGAATTGAAATCTAAAATGATTTTTAGATGGTAAATGTCCGAAATAAAATTCTTTTGGAAAATTATAGAGCACGTGTCGCTAACTTGTTTGTAAAGAAAGAAGAATTTGAAAATATAAAGCAATATTTTTTTAATAAAGAAGTTTTGTTAAATAGTCATATATGACAAGAATTTAAATGTTTTGTTTGAGAAGGAAAGTGAAAGAATGTGAAATATAAAAACATTTTGTTTGTAAAGAGAGGGAGGTGTTTAAAAAGCCTTATAGAGCACATATATAACTCAGTGGTTTCTAAAGACTAAAATTTTCTGTAAAGGAAACTTTTTAAAAGAAGATCTCTATTCTTTTGAAAAAAAAGGAAGTAAAGAAGCAATGCAACTCAAAAATATTTAATGTGAATATATATTTATATTATGTTGGGTGGACAAAATAATTTGTAAGAATTTGGAATAGAGTAAATGTTTTAGATAGTAGTGGTTTGCAGCGTAGTAATTTAAAATGCAAATAATTACACTATGTAGAAAAACACTAATAAATTAAATAGGAAAATGTTTACAGTAAGTAAGTAGGAATATAACATAACTCATTAGAACAGAAAAAAAAGATGGTATAAGTTTCTATGATTCAACCAAGTTACAAATACAGGTGTTTTGTTGAAATTATAAGGAAAATAAATAGAGAAAGAGATGTACAAGAAATAGAAAACTCTATATCTTGTATAGTTTATTTCGACAATAAAAGAAACAAAAACTCCTTATAATTTTACACAAAATACAAATCCTTCATTAGAAGATTCATGGGAAGTTTTAGCATTAACAGTTTCTCTTAAAGGAAAGAAGTTCCAATTCATTAAAGTAGAAAATTCTTTAGTGTAATTGAAAGTGCAGTAGTTTGAAACAATGTTGATTGGTTACAATAAGGATGCTTTGAGAAACCTAATTTGAAAGGCTAGGCAATGAGGAATGCATGTTTTCCATTGTTTTGCGCACTTAGTTGCATGCTTTAGTAAGCCCCCATTTTGTGACCACTTGAGACTCTGCCAACATTATATGATGGAAGAATAGGAAAGTCAAAGAATTCTTGAGAGAATAGTGTTATTATCTACTCCAGCTTTTGTAATTTGAAAAATTTATGAAAAGAAAATGTTTTGAAAACATGTGATGACATTTGTGGAAGTTATGAATAATGTTTTAAGGAAAAGTGAAGCATATTTTGAAGAAAAATGGTTTGGTAAAAGTAAATAAGTTTCTGGAAGAGGAAAACTTAGTAAATAGATAAATTTAAAAATCCCAAATTTTTATTGAAAGCTATAAAGGCCTTTAAAAGGGGAAGATGATCAAATTTTGAACTTAGAATTTGTAAGGTTTCCCCTCTAGGTTTAGGGGATAGTTTAAATTCAAAGGACCGTAAAACTGTAAGTTTTGACAGTTAAAATGGTAAGTAACCAAGTGCCTCTAAATTTAATAGAAAATGTAAAGTAAAGGCAAGGATTTTGGGATTTGATATTTCAAAAATTTAGAAGCTTTAGTTTTTTTGAAACGAAATGATAAATATCAAACCAAACTTTTAAATGCGGAGTAGATAGGAATTATTGCCTAGGTGTGACGGGAAAGGTATATAGCTATGTAGAAGATAACTGTTGTGTGATCTTCGGCCAAACAGCCTACAACCGAATCAACGCATCTCCGAGCAATGCCAACCAAACTTCTACGAGCCACTGCCGAACCAGGGGCCTGCCGAACCAGCTAGAACAACCTACCACCGAATCACTTATTATCGGTCCAAATACATATAGAGCCGAACCAACTCCTAGCCGGACCAACTCCAAGCCGGACCAACACCTAGCCAGACCAGGACCTCATCTCCAACCATCTACTACCGAACCATGTCATTGCCGAACCAAAGTTGCCAGGCCAGATTGCGTCGGCCCAGGCCCACCAACAGCTATATACATCCAAGACCCCTGCCCCCAGCCTCACTCTATAAATAGAGGGGCAAGGGTACAACAACAGGGACAAGTTTGAGAGCTCAAGCACGGAGAGAACTTTCAAACAACTTTCTTTTACTGGTATCAAAGCTTTGTACTTGTAATCTGAACTAGAAAGGAGAAATAATATATAAAGTGGACGTAGGCACATTCTGGCTGAACCACTATAAATCTGCGTGTCTTTTACAGTCTAGTCCCTGCTTTTCATATATTTGCATAGTTCACCCAAATCATTGAGAACAATATAAAATCAATTAAATCATACGACTTTGAGGTGTTTGTCCATTTTTTGTGCAAACATTTTTGGTGCTTTCACTGAGAATTGTAGCTCGAAGCTTCAGCTTCTTCCACTTAACATTCTTCCTAACAGCATCGTTCATTACTTGGAAAGAATGCCTCCCAAGCAGAAGAAAGATGTTAACAAAGGGAAAAACATCGCAACTAGCAGTCTTCCAGATCCAGTGGTCACAAACCAGGTGAATCATCCCCTTCCAGCAGCAGTGCCAAATGAAGGTCAGGTAAATCCGACTACCCCTGCCGCAGAACAACCGGCAGCAATCACTAGGGCAGATCTAGACAGGGTTGTGGCGGAAGTGACTAACCGCTTCACATCCCAGCAAGAAGCTTTGGTGGACCATCTCATGTCACACTTAAGGGATGTTGAAGAGTCCAACCGCAACACCGAATCATGGGGAGAATCCCAGTCCAGAGGGTCTCGGAGACAGCGAAGATCTTCCTTCTTCGAAGGAGCTAACAACAGAAGCTGCCATGGTAGGAGCCGAGACCGAGCACAGCCCGAAGTTAGGCCTGAGGAAACGCTTGGAACCGAACCCAACGGGGGAGGTACCGGGCGGAGGTCAACTGTAGCTGAGCCTGTCATACTGCCTAACCACGGAAACGCCAGTGAACGGGGCCGAGCTAGAATCCAACCCGAAGTTGGACCCGAGGAAGTGCTTAGATCAGAACCCAGCAAGGGAAGATCGTGGCAAGGGCCAGCTGTAGCTGATCCTGGCATGCTCCCAGAAGACCAAAGACAGCCATTGGAAAATATCAGGGATGATAGACGGTACCATCCCTACAGGTCATCCGGACGGAATCAGTCCCACAGAGCAGAACCGAACTCATTCCTGTCTGCTCCAAATTCTGATGAAAGGATGGCACGCTTGTTCAGAGAATGCGTCCAACGGGATCAAAGAGATCGAGGGATAGGCGCTAGGGTAACCAGCCCCTTCGCCCGCAATATCGAAATTGCCATCACCCCCCGAGAATGGAAAATGCCAACAATGGAACCTTACAAAGGAACCTCCGACCCCGTTGTACACTTACAGAGATACACACAGCATATGCTCATGAGTGGAGCAACATAGGGAGTACTGTGCAAATGCTTTCCACTATTCTTAGCAGATCTAGCTACCTCCTGGTTCTGTCATTTGCCCCAGGGATCCATCAGCTCGTGGGAAAGGTTGAAAGAAAAGTTTATCAGTCAGTTCCGCATTCATGTGGAACAGCCCAAGGACGCTTATTCCTTATCCAGTATCAAACAGAAACCTGGAGAGAAACTACAGCAATACCTAACCCAATTCAATGCCGCAGCGGCCGTAGTTCAAGATGCCGATGAGAAGCTTATCCTAATGGCCCTCTGTAGCGGTGTACATCCGGATACTAAATTTGCTAGAAGGTTGACAAAGAAAAACTAGCTACTTTACCCGATTTCTTCCATGAACTCGGGAAATATATGAGGCTTGAAGATGCTGCCATTGAGGGGCAGTCAGGGCAACAAAATAAGGCAACTCACAGCAACGCGCCCGCTGTGGCAAAGGATGTTCGAAGAAATGATTCCAGAGACAATGCTGGGGGCAAGAAGGGAGAAAAGTGCCTATATCGGCCAGGACCGAGATTCGACACTTACACTCCTTTGAACGAAACCGTCGAAAACATCTTCCTTGCCACCCAAGGCGAAGTTAGATACAAACGTCCACCGTAAAAGAAGGAACCAGATAACGCGCAGAAGTCTGGAAAGTTCTGCCGCTTCCACAAATCTCATGGGCATGATACCAATGAGTGCCATCATCTCCGGGACTTGATGGAAGAACACATCAGAAGGAAGAAACTGGAACGCTATGTAAAAGGTCAGGATAGGACTCCAGCTCCTGCCGATGAGAACCCAAGGCTACCCTCACCAGAAATCGGCAGAGGAAATCGCAACACTAGTGGCTCCAGTCAAGAGAAGATAGTAGTCCATACCATCTCGGGAGGACCGCACATCGCCGACAGAAGCTGGGCAGAGATGGAAAGATATGGAAAGTCGGTTAGAAACAATGAAGCCTATGTTAACTCTATTGTAGAAGAACGCCACCCGAAGCGGAAAGAGGGTGATGACATCACATTCAGTAGGCGTGACCTAGAGGGAAGGCAGTACCCTCACATGGATCCCATGGTTATCTCTGCCCGGCTCGGTCCAGCCGAAGTTTTCCAAATTCTAGTAGACACTGGAAGTTCAGTAAATACTTATTCAAGCATGCATTCGACAAAATGAAACTATCAATAAAGGACGTTTCTCCCTGCAATAAACCACTACACGGTTTCACTGGAGATACGAAGATGCCCCTCGGACAACTGGACCTCTTTGTTGAAATTGGAAGTCATCCCCGCTCCATTGTACGGAAACAAACATTTGTGCTGATAGAAAACCACTCGGCCTACAACGCCTTCTTAGGAAGGCCAGCCTTGTCTGACTTCCAAATCGTCCTGGCCCCATGGTGCCTAAAGATGAAATTTCCAACGGACAATGGAATAGGGGAAGTAGAGGGAGACCAGGACGTTGCTCGAGACTGCTATGTAACTGAACTTCGCAACAACCACAGGAAGGATAAAGGGAAGAGTGTAGAGGTTGCCCTCTGCAAAAAAAGTTTGGAAGCATAGCAACTAAAGAAAGCCCCTCCTCTTCGATATATCAGCGACCCTTTCAACGAACTAGACCCCAGGGACCAAGAGGAGGAGGCCACCGCCGAGCCTGTAGAGGCTATGGAATTTGTATATGTAGACAAACTTGACTCGAGTAGACTATTGAAAATCGGGTCCCAACTAAAAGCAGAATTGAAGGAACAACTCATTGACTTTCTCCGCCACAACTTGGATGTATTCGCATGGTCACATGCTGACATGACCGGAATCTCTCCTGACATAGCATGCCACGTACTAAACATTGATCCTACCAAGTCGCCCGTAAAACAGAGAAAGAGAAGTATGGGGGCAGAACGATCAACAGCCCTCGACGAAGAAGTAAAGAACCTACTTGCCAATGACTTCATACGAGAGGCCATCTACCCAGAATGGATCGCCAACCCGGTACTGGTAAAGAAGGCTAATGGGAAGTGGCGAACATGCATTGACTTCTCCAACTTAAATGACGCCTGCCCGAAAGATTGTTTCCCACTTCCCCGAATCGATCAACTTGTAGACAGCACAGCCAGGCATGAACTCTTATCTTTTATGGATGCATACTCAGGATACAACCAAATTCCCATGCATGCTCCCGATCAAGACCACACTAGTTTCATCACTAACCGGGGATTGTACTGCTACAAGGTAATGCCTTTCGGACTTAAAAACGCAGGAGCCACCTACCAGCGCCTCGTCAACAAGATGTTTGCAGGACTAATATGGCAACCATGGAAGTGTATGTGGATGACATGCTGGTAAAGTCAAGGAAAGCCGACAATCACGTAAGCCACCTGGACGAGATGTTTCGAGTACTTCGCCAATATGGAATGAAACTTAATCCCCTGAAATGCTACTTCGGAGTGTCATCTGGAAAGTTTTTGGGATTCATCGTCCATGCCAGGGGGATTGAAGCAAACCCTGAACAAGTCCAAGCTCTAAAAGATATCAAAATACCTTCCACTCGAAAGGAAATGCAAAGCCTGAATGGGAAGGTGGCCGCCCTAAGCCGATTCATCTCCAAAGCAACAGACAAGTGCGTCCCCTTCTTCGAAGCTCTAAAGAAAGACAAAGGAAAGTTCGAATGGACTGACGAATGCTTGACAGCTTTCCTTAACTTAATCGAACACCTCCAAAAACCGCCGGTACTCTCGACTCCAAATGAAGGAGAAGAGTTATACCTATACCTTGCTGTATCATCTCATGCTCTAAGCGCTGCTTTGGTAAGAGAAGACAACCGCACGCAGCGGCCAGTATACTTTGTAAGTAAGAGGTTTACAGGGGAAGAAGTCAGATATCCTAAACTTGAAAAGCTAGCATATTGTCTACTAACCGCATCACGAAAACTGCGACACTATTTTTAATCCCATTCCATCAGAGTTTTGACCGATCAACCGCTCAGGCAGGTACTTCATCGTCCCGACACTTCCGGACGACTACCAAAATGGTGCATTGAACTAAGTCAATATGATATTACCTACCATCCTCGCACCGCCATCAAGGGGCAAGCCATGGCTGATTTCATTGCCGAATTCACTACCAACGAACGTAAGGAGCAATCAGAGATAGCAGAAGACATCAAGTGAAACCTCTTTGTGGATGGTGCATCAAACGAACAAGGCTCGGGGGCAGGTGTGGTAATAATCACTCCCACGGGAAGTAAGCTGCACTATGCTATAAGGTTGGAGTTCACTGCCACTAACAATGATGCAGAGTTTGAAGCAGTGATAGCTGGATTAGAACTTGCCTTAGAAATCGGAGCCAATTCTTTGTGTCTTCATAGCGATTCTCAACTTATTGTAAATCAAATTCTAGGAGAATTCCAGGCTCGAGAAGAACGACTCGTAGCATATTTAAAGAAGACCAAGTTACTTCTCAATCGATTGTACCACTATTTAGTCAAACACATCCCTCGGGAAGAGAACCAAGAGGCCGACGAATTGGCGAAGCAAGCTAGCATGAGAGACGACGCTATTTCCGGAGCGGTAGCTATCTCAACGCAACTGACCCCAAGTTTTGAGCAAGTAAATCTGATAGCTGCAACCGAAGAGGCAACTTGGATGACTCCCATCCAAAACTACTTGCAAAGTGGCACACTGCCCAACGGGCATAATGAAGTCAAGAAAATCTTGAGGAAAGCTTCCCGCTACACAATACAAGAGGGAACCCTCTATCGGCGCGGCTTCTCTAACCCCTTATTAAGGTGTGTCGCTGGGAGGGAAGCCAAGGAAATCTTATCCAACATTCATCAAGGAAGCTGTGGAGATCACACTGGAGGGCAGACTTTAGCAAAAAAGATACTCCGATATGGATATTTCTGGCCCACCTTAAGCAAGGACGCCTTGGATTTCGTCAGAAAATGTGACAGATGCCAGAAGTTTGCTAAGATTCTACGGCTACCAACAACCGAGATTACTCAAATGACCAGCCCTTGGCCCTTTGCAGTATGGGGAATTGACTTGATTGGCGAGATGCCAATGGGCCGAGGCGGGGCCAAATATGCTATAGTGGCGGTCGACTATTTCACCAAATGGGTGGAAGCAGAACCCCTAAATAAAGTATCATCAGCGAAAGTTATTAACTTCTTGATCAAAAATGTTCTATGCAGGTACGGAGTCCCATTCAAAATTATATCGGACAATGGACTTCAGTTTGACAGCGAGGAGTTCGCCAACTGGTGCCAAGAGCACGAAATTCAAAAAAGCTTCTCATCCGTAGCTTATCCCCAAGCAAACGGACAAGTCTAAGCCGTCAACAAAATTCTGAAAACTCTAATCAAAAAGAAACTCGAAAAGTCAAAGGGCGCTTGGGTGGATGAACTCCCTACGTCACTGTGGGCCTATCGCACATCTTTCAGAACATCAATGGGGCATACTCCTTTCTCTTTGGCATACGGATCGGAGGCTATGCTCCCAATTGAAACCATCGTGCCTTCCCACCGTAGGATCCACTATAACCCAGAAGAGAACGAAGAACTCCTTCACATGTCTTTGGATCTAATTGAGGAGAGAAGAAATGACGCAGCCTTCAAAGCAGCAGCCCACAAGCAAAAAGTGGCAGCACACTACAACTCCAAAGTCAAGCATCGTACCTTGCAAGAAGGAGATCTTATCCTCAAGCGAATCTTCCCTCGCCCCGGAGCACTAGATCCGATCTGGGATGGACCATATGTAATTCATAAAGATCTCCATAATGGAGCTTATATTTTGTCAACAGTGGACGGGGAGGTGTTCCAGAGGGCATGGAACATCCAACACCTCCGTCGATACTTTTCTTAACTTGTACTGCCCATATGGAGTGAATTAACAAAGAGAATCAGTGGACGTAGGCATTTTCGTGCCGAACCACTTTAAAAAACCTTGTCTCTTTTTTAACTTGTTCCTTTGTATCTTGGCTTCTTGTTAACTTTATCCTTTTCTGTTGAACAAAATCCTAAGCATACAGCATTTCCATTCAGAGCACTCCACAGCGCAACTTCACCTGAACAAAACCTAACAGGTACTATGCGAATCTATGCCCTCGCCAATGAGACACTTTTGCTCCGGCATCCCTCTGCTGCGGGTTAACTCATTGCTCGCGACGACCCTAAAATCCAACTGTAATGAGTCGATTATAAGCCACCGAGAAGGCCGACTATAGCCAAGGCAGCTCATTACGGCGTTCGGCTCGCCGGCAACTGTGAACCGACTATAAACCCAAATATAAGGTGTGGCCAGCCAGGGGTAGTTCACGGTTGACGATCGGCACCCACGCTAGCCGGCCACAGTAAATCGAATAATACCCACGATTACGGGCCATAATGACCCGGGTAATTACTGTGCGCGATCTCGGCTCCTATGTGTCTTAAGTGCAGCTGTGGTAAAAAAGAATTAACTCCCCGCGGAGGCGTAAGATGGGTGACAAATGTCTCCAAGACCCACAGCTAGGGAAAGTGACTACAAAGCCCGTTTGCCATGAACTTAAGCACATCGAAGGCCTTCCGTGATTGGAAGTTTTACTATTTTACATATTTTAATTTTATTTAAGAAACTTTTCTCCTATCCTCTGTAACAATCCCTGAAGTATAGGACACAGAACAAGAGACATTTGCTAATGGAAACGGATACTCACAACAAGATACTGGACCACATTCCATACTCGGTCACACAAGACATTCAAAGCTGCCATCTACAAGCAAAATATAAAGGGCGGTATTTCCTTCTTTCATGTGTAAACACGTGACTATAATTTATTCACACCTCACGCTAACATTGCAAGTCATGAAATTATGTTTTAAACAAGAACCTGACGTCAAACACAATTTAATTACAAGAATATGCATAGCTATATTTCTCATACAACATGTCGAAATAGCAAAAACATTCAAAAGACAACAGAATCAGCTTAAGTTAAAGAATTACATGTCAAGAATAGTGTTGTTTATTACAAGTAGCATAATTACAACCTAAGAGTTACGTTACTGTTTTGAGACTAACATATACAACAATGCAAGTCTACAAAAAGATATCCAGGTCTAATCAAGGAGCCGGCTGCGTCGGAGTCTTATCCTTGTCATGTTGCCCACCTGTCCAGTCAAGAAAAGAATTCATTAGTGATAAGCAACCAAGTTAACAGGAGGACTGAAAAGAAAAACTTACCAGCATCTGCTCCTTGATCATCTTGACCATCATCCTCTACTTCCACACCTACCTCCTCGACGGCAAGTAACCGCATGCCCTCCTTCACCGCCACTTTCTCCTCCTCAGTAAACCGAGCTGTGACCACGTCCATTCGGAAGGCCGCACCACCCTCTTTATCCGCATCAGCCCTAGCCTCCTCCAGAGCCCGGAGATAAACCCTAGCCATGACCCGGGGATAATCATCCATCCAGGAGAGGTTGCCCTGCTTCCAAGTACGGAAGTACATATCCTGGAGCATTTCATCCACCATCCCCTCGTTCTCCTCAAACTCCCTCATCCGGGCCTCGGAAGCCGACAACCTTACGACGGCAGCATCTCTCTCCAATTGGTATCTCGAGCAGTCAGCCTGAAGGGATTTCCGCATCACCTCCATCTCCTCCTTCAACTTGGCTTGAGCAAGCTCTGCGGCCTCAAGCCTCCCAGATAACTCCTCTATCTGCTCAAGATCCGCTTTCCGAACCTCATCCACCGTGGCAATGGCCATATCGATCCATTCCTTGCAAATAGCCTCCATTTTCCGCAGTTCGGCTTGGCTGGCCTCTTCCATAGTTTTCTTTAGTCGTCCGGAGGCGGCCTTATGTTGAGAGATCTGGATGGCCTGATCGGCGAGTTGCTTGGCCTGGTCGGAAACCACTAACCGCAGTCTTATGTTGGCACTCCCAATTTCCTCCCCGGCCTTGACCAGTCGGGCATGATGCCCCATCAACTTCCTGGTCTCCTCAGCAACCCGGTCGATATTTGCCTTAGCTTCGTCCCCCAAAGCGACAATCCAAGTAGTAAGCAAATCAAGGTCCAGGGACTTGGCCTCATCAAGCACCCTTACCAAAGGATTGCGAGGAAGAAGGTGCTCACCAGTAACCTCGTCGAAGGAAATATCATGAGAGCTTGGATCCAGATCAGGATGACCTGCGAACGGGTTACGAGCTAAGCCAGGGTGGTCTATTGGGGTAACGGATGGTTTTCAAACGGATGTGGAGAGGGCCTAAACTCAGTATCCCCTTCTGTAATATCATGGACAGGCTGAGTTGGGGGCTTAGGACCAAATGAAGATTCAAACGAAGAACGGCTCCTCTTCCTCTTTTGCATATCTTCTTCAATGACTCCAAGAAGAGGACGATAGCCAACCACGTCTCCAAGACGGCTAGTAGGAGGCTTCGTCTTCGCAGAAGCTTTGAGAAGTCTATACTGCTCAAGCCTGTGCCGAAGATCTGAAGTCTTGGCGGTTTTGCCTGCTTCTGAAATAAAAACCAAGTGTCATAAGCCTGTGTTGAACCACAATTCAAGAAAGGTACCAAGATAAGAAGAGTAAGATGTCACCTTGATTCACGGAGGTCGCCTCAGCCGAAGCACTCCCGGAAGGTAAATCGGCACCAGTCCCGGCCTTGCCGGCTTCCTTGGGCTTCTCCGCCAAAATCGGTCCTTCCTCCAACCCTTCGAACGCTTGACGGAAGGCATCATCTGTCCACTCTTGAAGCTCGCCTGCTCGCCCAGGAGGCAAAGCCCCGACACCATCGCCACCTCCAGCGCCTTCTCCTCCATCTCCGCCTTGCTCCTCCTCCACATCTCCCTCCTCCGGGATGTCTGGACACGTGCTGGGAGAGGGACCGTCAGATTTTTTGAGCTTCTTCCCCCCGGCAACCGGATGTTTCGGAAAGGGCCTCCTTTTGCTGCTCTTCGACTCGGCTCCTTCTTTAGCTTGGGTAGCCCTCTCTTCTGCCGTGTCCCTCTGCTTAACCACGGACTGATGTGGAAGGATCAGGTTGTGCTCCAAAAGTGTAGCATTCCTGATCAGGTAAGCAGCCGACCTATCTCTTCCAAGAATAGCTTCTATTTCTACTGACGTCTGAACCAGGCGATCATTCTCCACGACCGCAAAACCACCTGTCGCTAGCAAGAAATAAAAACACATTAGAAGGAGCATTGCAACCAGAACGGGAATTATAAATAAAGCTTTGACTTACATCCGGAGGTGAAGCGCCGAATAGAAACGGAATCATCCCTGACAAAAAACCATTCCTTCTTGAACATGCTGTACTTGGAGTATAGATCCAGGACCGGCTTAAAGGATACGGCCGATTCCAAGCTGATGTATGGAGACCCCTTCTTATAGCCTCTCAAGTTGTACAAATACCGGATCTCCCGGTTGGAAGGAGGACGCCCATATCTCCTCTGGAAGATGACGAAGAGACTCACCAGAATGTCATAGGAGTTGGGCTGAAGCTAGAATGGAGCTACCTTTAGATATGTGAGAAAGCTGACTACCCAGGCGTTGAGAGGCGGGATGGCACCACACATGCAATGGTATCTGCTGTAGGCAAAATATCTTTCGGGAGGATCATACGGCATCACTCCCGCATCCGGCAATAGCATGCGTGCTCGGTCGATCCCGAAAGAGCGAGATATAACATCAAGTTGCTCGCCCTTGAGTAAGCTAGGGAAGCAATCAGGAGGCAAGTTCAGAAGTTCCTGAGGACCGTATCCATCTACCAATGATCTCGGGGTGGGCCCATGATGGGCAGATCCTGGCTGAGCTGGGGGCACTAAGGAAGGCTCTTCTCTGTCCTGAGATCTCTTCTTCTCCGATCGGGTTGCCACTTTGTGAGACATTTATCTGCGAACACAAGAGAGCACGTTGTTAGAACAAAGGATGTAGGAATATAAAACGGAAAGTTTTCATACTCATCTGGTACTAAGTCCACTCGGCATAAAGTTCATTCGGTACTAAATTTTTTTTATGCTCACTCGGTAAAACAAAGAAAATCTCATTCGGAAATCAGACACGCCGTGGTTCATTCGGCATAAGGTCCAATCGGTATCGAATTTTTAGGTTCATTCGGTAAAACAAAGTAAATCCAAGAAGCCATTCGGCAATCACCTGATAGGCGGTACGATTGATTCGGGAAATATGACTGATTCGGCAAGAAGTTCTGATTCGGCTATTTCATTCGGTGGGAAATAACGGAAGCACTAGGCCCTTACTTATAGGCGAAGGTAAACCACCGGACCAACCGGTTTGGTACTAGAAATCAAATGGAAGCGTCGAAACTAGATAACCTAAAACAAAGCATGCCCTGTGCATACACATGCCCTACTTTGGGGGGCAAGTGTTGTGTGATCTTCGGCCAAACCAGCCTACAACCGAATCAATGCATCTCCGAGCAATGCCGAACCAAACTTCTACGAGCCACTGTCGAACCAGGGGCCTGCCGAACCAGCTAGAACGACCTACCACCGAATCACTTATTATCGATCCAAATACATATAGAGCCGAACCAACTCCTAGCCGGACCAACTCCAAGCTGGACCAACACCTAGCCAGACCAGGACCTCATCTCCAACCATCTACTACCGAACCACGGCATTGCCGAACTAAAGTTGCCAGGCCATATTGCGTCGGCCCAGGCCCACCAACAGCTATATACATCCAAGACCCCTGCCCCCAGCCTCACTCTATAAATAGAGGGGCAAGGGTATAACAACAGGGACAAGTTTGAGAGCTCAAGCACGGAGAGAACTTTCAAACAACTTTCTTTTACTGGTATCAAAGCTTTGTACTTGTAATCTGAACTAGAAAGGAGAAATAATATATAAAGTGGACGTAGGCACATTCTGGCTGAACCACTATAAATCTGCGTGTCTTTTACAGTTTAGTCCCTACTTTTCATATATTTGCATAGTTCACCCCAAATCATTGAGAACAATATAAAATCAATTAAATCATACAACTTTGAGGTGTTTGTCCATTTTTGTGCAAACAATAGCGGTGATTACTTTTGGAATAGTAATATAGAAATTCCCGTAGAGTGTATAGGACACTAGTGAGAGCCTAGGAATGTTGTTTCATGTGTGTAGACTACAAGAAAAATAGTAAAGTGATATTAGTGAGATAGTAAGACACACATGGTTGGGATAGGTAGACTTTAGTTGGGGAAAAATAAAAGGTAAAGGTAAGGAGAAAATTTCCCCAAGCTTAATTGCCATTTGAGATAGAGGTGGCATAGGTTGAAGCCCTTATTCATTGCAATAAATGAGACATGGTTATTCCATGATTTAGTATAGAATGGAAGAGATGGATAAATCTTATCCATCGTGAGTAATGCAGCAAATGATAAGGCGTAAGGTTTGCTTAAGAATGATGGTTGGAGAGGTCAGGATAGTAGTTAGTAGCAGTTGTATGTTCTTCTACTAGTAGCATTGTGAGTTATAGATTGTATGTGTGGGTTGTATATATTTGTATTGGTTGTAACTCAAAAGCAGCGTATATTATTAGAAAATTTTCTTTTTATGTGTTTTCCTTTGGGGCTGCTGTTATTTGAAGGAAGCAATAAAGTAGGAAATTTCAAAGAGGGGTCATTTAACCAATACAAAAAATAAAATTTTAAAAACTGGAAGATAATTAATAAATTAAGATAATTTATTAAACTAACTACTAAAATGGAAGAAAAGTTGAAAATGTAAGTTCCGAAAAGGTTAAAGTTTTCGGAGCGGAAAATTTCAGTAGCGAAGGAAAGAAGGGTATATGCGCGAGCCACGATCTATGATTTTTGTCCTTAGGACTGAATAAATAATGCAACATGGTTGTTGGTTGTTGTGCATAAAATTATTAAAAAATTTCAGAAATGGATAATAACTGAGACCCAATGTTTATTTTGTAAGTATCGGTTATAAATATGTAAATGGAAGCATGCACATATTTTGAAAAATATATATATGTAACTTAAAAGATAAAAAAAATTATTTTTGTAAGTTTTAAAAAGTAACAAAATTTTTGAAAAAAAAAATGTTAACATGTGCATGCGTTTTCACAAACGTTTTTAAATCAAAATTTAATTTTTTAAAAGTATTTCTAATAGTGCTGCAACTTTAATAGTGAAAAAAAGTCAGTTAATGTGTCAACGCAAGTTATTCTACATGATCGCAGTGGCGATGGAAAAGTTATGGTGAGCTCGACAAAGTAATAAGTATATGGAAGGTAAGATTCCTAGGAATAATTTGTCGATGAGTGAAAATCTTAAAAGCGAAATTTTTAAGATGAAAAAGTTTTTATATTTGAAATTGAACTTCAAGTTTTTATGCAACTGTACTTAGGAATATTGGGAAATCAAACGGGGGAAAAAGTGAAGGTTCCAAAGTACAGGGAAAAAGAGGCATAAGAGAGAAATGGAAAAGTGGAATTTTCCATTTAAGTCCTTTTTCCAGCATAAGAAAAATAATTTAGAAAGTCTAACTTTCAAAAAATTTGGATGTTAGCAATGGTGTGTTAGGTATTTGGATGAAAATTTGGATGCAAAATTGATTGAACTGTACTTCTATTTTATAGAAGTGTCGGAAAATTTGTGTGAAATACCATTTTGGATTTTTCAAAAGTTGCATTCATATAGAACTGCTAGTATATTTAGGATGCTTGCATCCTATTTTTGAATTTTTTTAAAAGCAAATCATTCATATAGGAGGTACCGACTAGAAATTTCATGTTCATGCATATTACATGTATTGTATCACACGATGCACTGTGCACGGATTGTTGCAAAATTGGTTGTACACTAAATGGTTGTTAGTGTAGAATGGATGTACGAAGGTCTACATGATCTAACCCTTACCGAATTTCGGGGACGAAATTCCCTAACAGGGGAGAATGTAACACCCCGCGTAAACTACAATTAAAATATTTATTTATTGATAAGATGAGGACTAAAAAGAATTTTTTTGCAATTGCCCGATTTTGACCATGGGGACTAAACCACTGCGATCCCGACAATTTTCTGGATAATTTTCATATATAACTCATCGAAATCCGAGTTAGAATGAAGAAGTTATGAACGATAGAGAATTTAGAAATATATATATAATATATATTAAAAAATAAAAAATAAAAAATAATATATACCGACCGACAACCTATAGCGGTCGACCCGAACCCACGGCGGTCGACCGTCTACCGCTATGGGAAGGCGGTTGACCCGCTATAAGGCGGTTGGCCGGGAAAAATGAAGCGTGGTTTCGTTTGGAACGTTGCATTGAATGTTGGATGCTCTGGATTGAATCTAGGGTTTCCTACTTCTATAAAAACAACGTAATTAGGTTAAGCCGATTATTTTACTTAGCCGAATTTTTCTATAGCTCTGTAAACAATGGTGTTTACAAAGAGCGACTTCCTCCTTCTCCGTCTCTGTAAATCCAAATCCCTCCAAAAAAATTAAAATTTAACAAATAAATTCGCGCAAGTAAACTAAAAAAATTTCACGAACAAATCAAAAGAATTTATACAATCAAATCAAAGGAATTGACGCAATCAAATTAGAGAATTGCGAAATCAAATCAGGGAATTTACAGCGAATCAAAAAAGGGAAAAAGGCAGAGAAAAGCGTAGAAAATTAAAGGGAATATGAATTGAAGCTTAGGCTACCATGTGAGTGGAATTTTTATATATCTTTTCATACTATTATTATATGATGATAAATACTATAGATTAATTTGAAACTGGTTATCCTATGTTAAAAATTGCTATATAAGGTTGAATACCTTAAAAACAAATTATTAATAGTAAAACGGTAAGGAAGTGACAGAGAACACTGTAAAGTACTGAGTGAGCCAATGAAAATGGAATGAAAATTCAAGAATAAGCAAGTATGGAAATTCAAGAATAAGGAGAAAAGATAAGAAAATGGTTAACCAATGAAAATGGAATGTAAACAGGAAATTGGTAAAAATAAACTAACGCATAAATATGTGATGTTAGAGGCGGAAAGTATGAACATTAGAAAATGTGCATAAGTGAATGAAAATAAATAAATTGCCTCGTGTATACATTGATGATTTTATTTTGTGTGGTCCGTGACGTAAGCGGTTTAGGTAGTCCGTCACGGGCAAGAAAGTAGGCTCGATTTACTACAATGTAAGCATTAGGCGGTCCATTGGCAGTGATGGAGGTTTGGCTCGCGTTTATACCTATAGGCAATGGCGGTCCAGGTATCATTTATAACCTGTAGGCAACGGCGGTCCAAGTTATCGTATATATCTATAGGCAACGGCGGTCTAGATATTAAGCGTAAGGGATACCCCAGAAATTAAAGAATAGGTCTGCTTCCATAGTTTAGGTGGGGTATTTCCTTGATTGCAAGTGGGCAATCTAAATAGACGTTGTGTGGGAAAAGAAAGTGGGGCAACTTGGTGCGCGGTCATGGATCAAAAGGGTAGATGGTTGCACGTTTCTTTGGCCGACATCGTTCTCTGCGGTTACATGAAGGGCAGGGTTACACCTAGGCTATGTGAGCCTTTCTATTGGGGCATTCATCGGGGTAATGCAACGCCACAGCTGTTTATTAATTTGTTTGATTAGGGTTGGGCTAGTTAACCCATAAACCGCGCCTTCAAAATATTAGTGGGGTGGCAGCGGGGCCGAACCCGTGTTATTCGGAAGTAGACAGTATATTCCTATTGGCATTATTGGCGGTCTAGGATAGTTAGAAATCCCACGAGTGTACCACCCAAGTTAGGGTCGTAATATATACATTGACAATTTCATGGTAGGACGAGTTAGTTCACCATCTGTAGTACTGGAGAAGGGTGCAGTATGGGTGATGAGTCACTTTCGTGAGCTTGCACTTATAGCCTTCTCTTATGGGGCAGTGAGAGACTCCCTCATTGTATACATGATGATGATTTCGGCCATAACTGTAGGCAATTGGGCGATCCAGGTAACGTATCCGGCCTATAGGCATTTTGGCGGTCCAGGTCACGTTTCGATATATTTCGGCATTTGGCGGTTTCAGCGAGACGAATATGATATTAGGGGACAATATCGAGATATATATATATATATATATATATATATATAGACACACACACATATACATATATTATATTTGGTGAGTTCATTCTATATGGGGTGTAGATGGGTACGGACGATACGCAGTGATAAGTCTAAGGGACTTAAAACATAATTTGAGACATAACAGTAAAATTAAATAATTGGCATGTGATGATGTTATATAAAAAGAGTATGACTTTTCCATTCACCAGAACTATTGTTCCAACCCCTCCTCATTACAACCCACGTGTATAGATTAGAAGGATGTCTCTTGTGTTTGGACAGTTTCAGTACAGATATGGACACTTGTCTCGAAGTGTTGACTATGGTCGGTATCTATTTTTATATTATATTTAATCATTCCGCTGTGAGTTATTTTTGATAGAGCTCTGATATGCACATCCATTTGTTTATTTACAGGATACCATTTCTATGATATGTGTTCTATTGGACTTGGGTTTTTGGGTTTTGCGAAAATTCTGGCCCGGCAGAATGCGGGTCGTTACAAAATCTATCTGAAACTCAATGGCTCATTTTGATGGAAATCAACTACAACCTCAAAAACATATGTGAATTCTTTAACCATGAAAACTCGACTCAGCTCATCATCTGATTCCAAAGCACCCAACAAAGCAAACACATCACCGCTACAACCTTCTACAATATAAACAATCCGGTCGCTACTATCAGAGTATCTAAGAGATATCTTCCTATCCTGGCAAAATATTCTAGCATCGTATTTACTTAACCAATCCATACCAAGGATAATCCCGAACCACACAAAATCAAACACATGCAAACTGCAAATAAAAGTATGACCCAACCGGTCAAACTATAACTGGTCACTTCTCAACCCTAGAGTTGCATACCCTCCTATTGGATTTGCAACCCGTAAGGAAGTAACTAAATATGTGGGTTCAAGGTTAAGCTTATCTATCAAACATCTAGATATAAAAGAATGTGATACACCAGTATCAAATAAAACACTTACAGACATACCATGAATCTGAAGCGTACCTCCCAAAACTGCATTTCCTTTCTCCTGAGCTGTCGGCTTTGAAGTAGCAGGCTCCAATACATACACCTTGCCCTTATTCTCTCTAATAGGCTCCTTGCACTGGTTCTTATAGTGGCCTATGCGGTCACAATTGAAGCACTTGATATTCTTCTTCCCGACCACTTCCTTAGCTTTCCCAGAATGTCAATCATTGGCAAAGTGCCCCTTCTGGTTGCACTTGAAGCAGACAATCTTAGATTTCCCTCTATTGGCTTCTCCACTCTTCTGAGCATCCTTTTCATTGAAAAACTTCCGCTTCTGGCCCTACCCCACCTAGACCTTCTTAGCCTTGCTCTTCTCTAGAGACTCAAGAATCTCCTCATGCCTCATGGCCTTCTCTATAACCACATCACAGGGATCTCTGATATGCGGTAAAATAGACCTAACCAACTCAGGCTTCAATCCCCTGATGAACTTCTCGTTCCTCTTCCTCATGGTATCAATAGCAGTATAACCATACTGAGCCAACTCATCAAACCTTCTGGCATATTCCACCACAGACATCTCTCCTTGCTCAGACTCAACGAACTTCCTGATCAGAGCTGACTGTGCCATAATTGACATGAGCCTCTCTTGGAACCTCCTCTTGAACTCTGCCCATGTTATTGTCTCCTCATCTACTGCCACTGTTACACTGTTCCACCAGAACAATGCAGCTCCCTGAAGCTATCTAGACACCAACCTCCTCTTCTGCTTATCATTGAGCCTCAAGTCTACGAAGATCCTTTCGTAGTGCAATAACCAGTTCTCCACCTCGATAGCATCCTCGGTTCCAATAAATGGCTTCCTTCCGTGCTTAACATAATCCTCACTCGGCTTAGCATAATCCTAGACAACTGGAACTTCTGGAACCCCTGCTCCTACATCATTTCCTCCTAACACTCTGGCTGCAACTCCCGTCTGCATCATATTCATGAAGAACTGATTCATAGCTTCCATTTCGGCCTACGGGAGTACAGCACCTATATTCTCTTTCTGTGCCTGACCTTGGTTTCTCCTGGTATTAGGCCCTGCATTCCCTTTGGTGCTTCCCCTTTTTGGGATAACTCTTCCTCTTCTACCATTCATATTTGTATTCAAATCTCATGGGGTACAGAAAAGATAACCTAATCAAAGGTAGGAGACTAGAGATAAAGCGTATACTTATAAATAGTAAATACAAGTACTTTATTATAGCGATATCCCAAACCCCAATCTTTCTTTAATTCCTTAGGATTTTTATTTTCAAAACCATATTTAGTTAAAAAAATTCATAAACCTATGCTTTGATACCAAGTTGTAACATCCTATATCTAGAGGCCAAAAGCTAAGCGCTACGGATGCTGCAGTCATCCATAGTATTAATTTCTGGTGACAAAATATGGCAATGCTAATGGTATCTATAGTATCAGAAGCACTTGAATATGAACAAAATCAAATATTTCCAAAACAATAATAATAGTGATTACATTCAAACAAAATCGTATCCAAGTTACAAAAATCCTTAAAACGTATCCCAAGCAATGATCAAATATAATTTACAATAATATGCAAAGAGCGGTATATAACGTTGCCCCCTTGGATGATCAAAGCAATATAGTCATAGCTGACTCAATACGCAGCGGAAACAAAACAAAAAGAATCGAAGTCCTAAATTAGCTATCCTTCAACCACCTGCTCTTCTCCGGAAGCTTATTCGCCAAAATCTCAAAACCTGAAAATCTTAACCTTCAGCCTACTCAAATCAATTTTGAGCACCCGAGAGTTTAAGGGGAAACAAAAACTTTGTGTCAGACATAAAGCCTGGTGTGAATAATATTGTTCATCTCTGTTAATTTATGTTAAGTGAGACCACGCCACATAGCGGAACGGGTTTCCTCTCACTAACATTTCTTTAAAACATATCTTTTTGCAATTCATTTCCTACAACCAAAACTGGTCAAAATATCTGTAAATCATCATTATGTAACCATACATAAATATCTCAAGTAATAAAATAAACTATCTGTTCATACACAAAAGTTTTGTTTGGCTAACTTTTAACCTTTGGCTGACTCGGGCCCACCAAACAACATCATAATTTATTTAACATCCGTTAGACACTGATCTTCATCTGGACTATCTGTCCTTAAATATCTGTTAAATACTTATCTTCTAGATGGTCTATACTTAACTTATCATCTCCCAGGGTCACCTGATCCTAATGGTTTTGCGGGCTCACCAACAACCTATCTGTATACAAAATATATTTATTTCTATGTGTATCCATAATTTTAGTCTTACCTGTGAAAAAGCCCTACACATTGGAATTTTGGACTAAATTAGTTGGGGCTAATAGCTAATGTATAGGGCGTGACCTTATACCAGTCTCATCTGGTATCTAATACCCGAGTCATTTTACTTAGAAATATCTTCCCAAAATTTTCCATGAATACCTTTTCAAAATGATTTAAGACCTTTAAATAAAACTCAAACAAGGAAAATATATAATCTCTTATGCTTTACTCAAACCACCTTCCCTTGTTATATATACTTTACTCAAATCATAGATGATGAAAACACTTAACTTTTGAAAGTCCCCCTTCCAAAACCTTTGAAAGTACCCCATCCGAAACAGTTGAAAGTACCCCTTTCGAACTCATGTAAAACCCCTTCTTTTATCTAGGCCGAAAGGCCAACATCTACCTTTTGAAACCATTCTCAAAACCCTTTCGAAACCTTTGGAGATCTTCCTTTCGAAAGCTTCAAAACCTTAGACATCTTTCCTTTAAAGCCTTTAAACATTGCCTTTCGAAACCATTTGAAAACCTTTCCTTTTGAAACCATTCGAAATCATCAAAAAACAACACCTTTCGACTCCTTTGAAACCTCTGGGGAACCACCTCTTCGAAACCTCTTTTAAAACCTTTCGAAAGCATTTGGGTTCAACTTAAAACATGTGGAAACATTTTGAAACCATTCGAAGTTAACTACTTCAAAATCCTTTAAAAACGTTTCAGTTAATCATTTGGATTATGCCTTCAAGTAGAGCAAAAGGACAAAAACCCTTTAAATCCAAAGAACCTTTTGAAATCATTCAAATCATCTCTTTTGAAACCAATTTTGGGTTATACTTCATTCAAAGAAAAAGGGCCTTTAAAATTATTTAAGTCGAAAGCATCTGTTTTGAAACCAATTCCTAAGTAATAAAATGATGGCGTTGAAACCATTCTTTCAAAAACAGTGGAGAGGTGGCCAAATTTTAGAAAACAAAAAGGGTCCCTTCGAAACCATCTGAATTGAAAGGTAGGAAGTGGAAGCTAAAGGCTTCAACCATGTAAAAAGAAATTATTTAAAACAAAAGAGCAACCCAATCGAAACCATTCCTTTTAAACCATTTGACTTAGTCGAAACATAACTAAGTCGAAAGCAACTTAGTCGAAAGCAAGCAAGTGTTCTTTTCTTTAAAACCAAAGCATAGTCCCATCCCTTTTGGAACCCCATGGTTTCAACCCTATACCTTTTGCCTTCTTCCAATTCATTACGTACCAGTTGCCTGATGCCATATGCATTGGTTTCGACTAAGTTGGAAGGGTAATACGGAGGCGGAACATAGGTGCCAAAGGAGACGAAACAGTAAAAATGCTGTTTATTTGTACTTTAAAATAGTTCTTTTGTACCTAACCTGCATTGTTTATCTCAATCTGTTTGGTTGCCAGGATTTTCTTTTCAAAGTGCTGCCGACTTTCTAGTTTTGGAAAATTAAACATTTTACAAAAAGCCCATTCTCCCTTATAATTATATAAAATATTTAAGTCTCATATCTTAAATAATTTTAAATAACCACTAAAACTCTTAGGAAAAATCTGGAAAAAATTCAGTAAATCAAATTATATATGTTCTCTAACATATAAAAATTTCTAAACCCATATAATTAATTATCTACTCTAAATAATTTACAACCCAAAATAACATTTTCTTTACTAGAAAATTCATATAAAATCCATATTAATTCCAAAAATTTTGAAAATTGAATTTCATCTCCAAAATAATATTTCTGATCTATTTTAAAATTTGCAAGGTATAAAGATGTCATTTAATAGGGTTTTACCTTAAAACATATCATAAAATTCTATATGAACATGTATAATTCATCAACAGTATATATAAACATTCCAACATTCAAAAACATGGCAATATATTGCAAAATAAATTAGAATCATCATAAAACCAAAAACAATCCAAAATAGAGATGTAAACATTATTCACCTTAGGCTTTGTGATTAAAGAGATTGGGATATGAATAGATTTTATTTGTATTAGCTTTTCCTTTAGCTTTTCTTACTTCTTCTTCTTCCCCATTCCTTGTTAATGGTGGCCGGCCTCTTTTATGAAAATTTGAAATGAAATGAACATGGGTTACAATACACAGCTATGGGTAATAGATATAGGAATGGCCTCTTTTCCATTTTACCACTCCTCTAATTCATTTTAAAACCCTTTTTAGTTCATTGTTAATTGGCATAGCTATCCCTTTAATAAAATCAAATCTCAATCTCCTAATCAACACATTATTTTATTTAATTTATCTAATTAAATATCCTAAATAATGTTATCAAAAATTTGTGGTGTTACATCCAACACCACCAACAGATGTAGGTTTTAGAAATAAATGCACTATGATCTTAAAAATGCAATGTCAGACATTCATCCATACAAGTTATCCAAGAACAAGAAAAACCAAAGGCACTCTCCTACCACAACCTGTTGGGTACTACTCCTAGGATTAGTAGCAAGTAATCCTTGCATATGAAGATCCCGGAACGAAGGGACCATTGCTATTTATTTATCTCGGAAGCTACTCGGAAATTATCAACAAGCGGTCCTTCCATTATAAAGATCCCTGCCTTTAGGTTCATTGTCTTCAACATATCTTCACATTCGAACTCGTAAATTGGTTCGAAGTGGTTTTCGGATAAGAATCACCAAAATCTGATCCTCTTCGAACCAATTATAAATTAAAAGATGTCAAGTTCGAGGGTGATAATAATTTCATTCATTAATATCTTTTATCAAATAAAATATCGCTTTTAGAGATATAAATATTTCAATCATATTCTTGTCCAGTATATACGGAATCATTAATCCTCTATTTAACTTGGAAATACTAAATAAAAACCATTTCTCATAAATCATATTACAAACCTTTTTGAGTAAAAAAGGCCAATAGAAATTATACTAATTCTACTCATGATTAATTTATGTATTTAACCTTTATTATCCATCGAATAACGGTAAAATCACCTTTTAAATACACACAAATAGTACGGTTTCCCTTCTTGGAATTTAATATCAAGTATAAGAAGATTATTTCTAGACAATCCAAGTTGTATTAAATTTGAAAAAATTAAATCTTTTATATTTTCCTCGTTTTTGACATTTCGACCTTATCTATTCCTCGTCCAGGAAAGATGCCAGGTGAGCCAGGGCGCTGCTTGCTTGAGAACACCCCCTTAGTTTAAGCACCTCACATCTGGATCTCACAAATAGAAAAATCCAATCTACTCATCGGCTTTTAGAGCCAAGATTAAATCACTTAATTAAAACGGCTTTTCTTAAAATCATCTATTTTAATTTTTTAAAATAAATTATAAAACCTCCACATTATCTTTAAAATACTATATTATTTAGTTAAGCAGTTATAAAAGATTTGGAAAAGAATATTTAAGTTCAAAAATATATTTCAAAAGTTATAAAAAATGCTGCAAAAAGTACTGCGAATAGTGCTTTTAAGGCTTATTTGATCAAAACAACTTTTCAATCATTTAGAAATCCATTTTTATAACTCAAATCTCTTTTAAAACATTTTAAAAAATTTAGAATTTATTTCATATTTTCAAAAAATTAAAAATATCAATTTTAAAGAATTTATCACTTTGGTTTCCAACTGCGAAACTACGGCTATTTTGAAAACTTGTTTTGCTCATATTTCAGAATCTACTAAATGAAATCTTGATCGTTTTCTTTTGTAAAACTATGATTATAATGAAAAATTCTTATTCCAAAGAATTCCAACTCCGATTCCATCGTGTAAATGGATTTAAACTTTTACGGCGCGAAACCGCGAACTGCCATGACGCGATGCGCCTATTTTTGACTCAACTTTCATAACTTGTCAAAATTTCACCAAATAGATTTTAGTATACATAGAACATTTATAAATGATTTTAAACCATTTTAAAGGGTTTTAATTATTCCATACCTCTTTTATAACTTGACTTGGAAAGTGATTTTCGCGCGTAATATCGACATGTATTTAACGTGACTTGTTTACACGGTTAAACATGATATTAAAACGACCAATACTTGATGATCAAAGCATAGTAAACATAAATAGCAATCATGTAACGACTCATAATTTTACCATTTTGAAAATGGGCTATTTAATTGATTTTAAATATTCAAATATAGAATTCTCAAATTTAATAATCATTTTTTATATGATAAATATGAATGATGAACTTATTTTTAGAATAGGTTTATAAAATAATAGAGATTTTGGATTTTCGTCATAAAATTCACAAAAGTCGGTTTTCAATAAAATTTGATATACGTTCGAATAATTAATGTAAATGGTAAATAAACTTTTTTTAATGGTTATATAATGATATGATGATAATAGAAATTTAATTTATAACGGTTTATAAATATATATACTTATTTTATAAAAGCGTACAGGTTTCGTTGCACTTCGACCAAACAACGTCGTATTTTTATAATTGGATTTTAATATTATTAAATATGGTTTTATAACTAAAAAAAAGTTGTTTTAATCATTTAAAGATGAAAATAAACTTATTTTCAAGTTTTTTTACGTAAATAACTAGTTTGATTAAAAACACACAATATGATCGGAAAACGTTTTGTAAAAAATCAACGTTTTGTTCAAAAATAAGTCATGTAAGCTTTTTGCAGCTTGAGTAGTTATTATATAAATACACTAACAAAGAAATAAACACCTCACTTATATTAACTAAAAATTAATTAAGCTAAGTACTTAATTGATTTAAGAAAAGATACTTAAGATGATATTTTCACAAAAGTTAAATCAAATCACATCAAAATCTTCACTTTACATTTCTTAAGTATTAAGTGATTATGACATGAAGCAAAGGTGTGATAGGGTGATGGTAAGGGTTGGAAAATATGGCTTACTTTATGGATAAGTAAGGGCATTTTGGTCCATTCAAGTTATGATATTTATTCCTAAACTTTTCCAATAAATACCCACATGCATCTCCACTTACATTCATACATTTCTACGTCTTGTTCTCACTTTTCTTAAGCTTCTTTAATTGCTTCCGTGCCTTCAAGAAAATAAAATATTATAGTTGCATAGGTACACAAAAATTATAAGGAGAAATACCACTTCAATGTAAGGATACTAGCTCGTATCATCACCAGACACCTCCTCGACGTCTCCATTGCTCATGACCATACCCTCTCAGCCTCAAAGCCGAGCACACCACCTAACCAAAAGCATGGCCGTGCCTACCATAGCCCAAGCAAATCCCTATACGAAGAAAGGAGCAAGATCATGGAACTCTAAAGTGAAAATATTGGAGACAAGTGACACCGGGTTCATTCCAAGAAGATAGGAGGAAGTTTGAAGTACTACAGAAGCTCTACCGGATTTTTGGGAGCTTGGGAAGGAGAAATGGAGTAGATGATGATTAGTTGATGGTTTAGTGAAAAGCTGTTGGATAAGAATTTTGGTAGGAAGAATTAGTTAGAGGCAAAGGTGAGTGCTCACGTTTAAATTTACTAATTAATCTCTAAATAAGTCCAAGTTTAATGATATGAAAATATAACATATATTGGATAATTAAATGTGTGATTACTTGGTTGATTACTTGTTTGAATATAGCGATGTCAATATTGATGATTACTTGGTTTGATAAATGATAATAGAAATGTTTAGTAATTAACCATAGTTAATTAAATCCATATAATGATGTGAATGGAGTTGTTTAGCCTCTTATTGGTATTAAACATCTAAAAAGGTTGAAATTGATATTATAATAACATAATATTTTAATATGAAATGAAATGGAAAACGAGTTTGAAATATGAAAAGTATTTTTTAAATGAGTTTAAAATGGTTTAGAAATGTTTTATAAACATATAAAAGTTTCTCCGTGAAGTTTGAAGAGAAATTGAAAAACAAGTCAAAACTAGGCGCGTCGCGTAACGATTGCTTTTGATGTCAACCCGAAGAATTCAAATGAGTATACAAAATGAAATATAGCTTGGAATTATTCAACATAATAATTTTCTGGAAAATTATATCCATAGTTTTTAAATGAAGAAAGAAAATCAAGAATTCATCTTATAAATTTTCAAATAGGTCCAAAACAAGTTTTAGAAAAAATCAAGGTTTTGCAATTTAAAACTCAAATTTGAAATTGATTTAAAATGAATAATTTAAATGTTTAAAAATATGAAATAAATTTTATAACTATTTTAAGGGAAATTTGAGTTATATAAATCAATTTCCAAAAGGTAGAAAAGTCGTTTTGATCAATATAGCTTTTAAAACACTTTTCGCAGCATTTTTCACAATAGTTTTGAATAACTTGTGAAATATGATTTTTAAACTTAAACATTCTTTTTCATATCTGTTATAAATGATTTTTGAAAGAATAATTAAGTGTTTAAAATAATGATTTGGAATTTTTATAAATCATTTCCAAGTAATGAATGGATTATGCAGAAATGACTAGTACATTTGTCCCGCCCGTGAGATTTAAACGGTAGAAAAAGGTGTGTAATTAAGGTTAGGAATGGAGCAACCAGTGCCCTAAACTTACCTGGCCTCTGTTTTCTCTTTTAGACGAGGGGTGGAATAAATCGAAGGAAAGCCCTGATGCTATAAAAAAGAACTAATTTAATTTTTTCAAAAGTAAGAAATTTTCAAAAGAGTTGATTAAACCAGATTTTTAATAGTATAAAGGATATTCTAGTCAAAATTTGTATTAAGGTCCAAGGAGGGAACTTGTACTATCCGCGTGAATTTAAAAGACGATTCCGCCATTATTCCATGGATAGTACGGTTGAATATGGAAGGTAATATGGTTATAATTAGTCTAATCTTTTACTTAATACAAATTGTTTCAGGGTAACAGTAAACTATGTCTTAAATAACATTGTTTTGACCCATTAAAATGTATGATTTCAATATAAGAAATCTTTGATTTTGATTTAAATAAATAATTTGGAAATTTTTTCCCTCAGTAAAAAGTGAAATGATATAGAATTATTCCAAAGTTTAAAAAGGATTTTAATTAACCAAAGGATTTGATAAATGAGGCTTAAAAATTCCATATACTCTAGAGAAGATAAAGAACTAAGAGAAAGTTGATTTAAATAAAATGGTTAATTAATTGAATGTTGTGTTATAAGCACTTATATACTTAATTGCCTTTTTATCGATAGTTGGTTCGGAGAAACCAGGGTCGGATTTGAGAAATTTCTATCCAAAAACCACTTTGAACCAATGAATATGTTCAGAAGTGTTGAAGATGACAATTACTGAAGACCGGGGATCTTCAGAATGCAATGATTGCTGTCAAGAGTCCTAAAGGTTTACCCAATATTATTTATATGGCAGTGATGTCTGCATTCTGAAATCTTCATCATATGGAAGACCGGAGATATTCATGGTAGAAGGACAGCTTGTCGACATTCTCTAGGTAGCTCCTAATATAGAGACATTTATTGTAGCAGTGGTCCTGTTATGTTTGAAGTATTCAAATTATAGGGCTTGCTACTAATCCTACGTGTGATTCCCAAAAAGGGATGCGGTAGAAGGAGTGCCTTTGGTTTCGTTCAGTCCTAGAACGAACCTGTATGGATGAGTGTTTGGCAGTGCATTTCTGATCATATTAATCGATCTCTATCAACGTATTATCTGCTTCGTGGCAGAGAAGGCAACTTCTCCAAGCTTAACACCCTTTCTTGAGATGTATGAGCTTAGGAGTTATATGTTTGTAGAAATCCATTGTATGATTAAGGAATGGCAATGTGGCATTCTAAGTGGAATGTGCTTTATGGAAGGATAAAGCGTGGCTTTATTAAAAGCAAAGCGTGGCTTTGAAGAAATTGAGCATAGCCTCACGAGCCTCACATTCTGAATATGACACAGGTAATTGCGTGGTCTGCAAGACATATATTTTAGGCTATGGTTGTATGAGTATGGAGGAGTCCAGTGGAATCTAGATCCTCAAGGAACTATAGCCCTCATTTATTTTAATATAGTAGCTAACTTATGAAAAATTATAAGGGTACCCGATATTGGTAGTGTAGCAAGTACAGTTCCAAGTGGCTAGCTTAAAAAAAGCGATAAGGCTTCCGAGGACTACGGTAGCTATGCGTGGATCGAAGGAGAAGGCCACTAGTTCCCTATCATGTTGGAAATCCAATCCCTATAAGAGCTTTACGGTTTTGATTATAGTCCTAAAATAGTTGTAATGCTTTGCAAACATTTTAGCTACCTCTTTTGGTATCATATATTCCGTCCGGTATATTTCATTGACATAGTCCAAATATATTACCATATTCTGGGTATTGATCTTTCCTTTGTATATATATTTATTTGAAAGTGCTTTCAAACCAATGGTCATTAACAACAACATCAAATGTTTTGATATAAAGTATTTTGGTTATCATAAGGTAAAAAACAATCTGTATTTACGTGTGGGCGTGGTCTTATGAAATACCATTCTTTTCAAAGATTTTGATTAACATCAGCATTAAAATTTTGAGTATCTCACTTTGGTTAATCTTGGTATTTTTAACCTCGGGTCAGATCCGAGTAGTTTCAAGTTTAGTTGAAGATGCTTGGAGTTTCCAAAGGAGAGCTGATGTAATAACCCCACCGCTATACCCATATTAATAAAGAGCATTACAAGTAATGTTGTCTAATACAATGGAGAATACGCGTAGTTAAGGGCGATCCAATGTGACTATACATTTATACTAACACCAACACGTCTTTATTACCTTTAGAAGATCTGAATTGAAAAGTTTTACTTGTATAGTATTAACACAAAGTATGAACATACCGGTTAAAATATTTAGAACAATATATAATATATATAAGTTGGAATCAGAGTCACGGATCGCAGTAGAATAATATACGTCATATACATAAAATGTGAGCCTACAAAATATCAATACTAGACCCACATAAATATATATGTCTCATCTTAAATAAAATATCAGGTACACAATGACTTACAAAAGAACATACAAGTATGAAGTAAACTAAAACAGCCAAAATAGTCTACTTCAGTGCTAGCCCAAAATCCAAAGGTCAACGCGTCCTTGTAGCTATAGAGTCTCAGCCTGACCCAAGTATTATAAAATAAATAGGTCAGACTATATCTAATAAAATGGTGAAATATTTATATCAAGAATATAGGACTTAATCATAATTTAGTCGTCTCAAATATGCCTAACCTTAATAATAAATACATGGCATATTGAACCAATAGATATTGATTTATGAAATATATGACTTAACAAGAAAATAAACCATGATAACATTTGCCAAACAAGTAATCAAAATAAGGCATATCAAATAGAATCCCAAATCTCAAATTCCAATTATGATTCAACTATAAAATTAAATCATCTCAAAACTATCAATCAAAATAAGGCAAACTAACCCAAATTGCCATTTAAAATAAATATTAGTATATGACTTAACAATAAAATAAGCCATAATAAATATGCCGAAACCAAAATCATATAATACTAAGGCATATTAATTTCAATCACCATTTTATAAACCATATCAAGTCTTTGATAGACCATCGTCTCAAAATGTAGTGGAAATCATCACAAAATTATCGAAGCCATAAACCAGTATCAAAACCAAGATGCTTCGATGAACAACGGGAATGATTACCCAAACACTAAACAAAACTATAATGATAGTCTCCCATCTCGATCAAAGTGAAGTAGGACAAAACCTCAACCAGAGGCTCACTATGTAGATTTCATAAGTGCACAGAAAAACTAGGTGGCCACATCCCACAATCGTGAACAAGTCACCGGAAAACTAAACGGACTTGCCTATCAAAATATAAAGTCCGATACCATATAGGTAAGTGTTAGGACCATGGTCGCCTAGGGATCTATCAACTCTAGATAACAAATACCCAAGCAGAAAACAATCCATAAGTATCAGATACTTCCAATAGTAACTAATCGTATATCGATCGAACACACCATAAATATCTACCGTTATTCGAATATTTACAAAAAGAGTAATTTCCAACTTTATTTAACGAATTATAATAATAATCGAAAGAATTGTATGAAAAGTCTCATACCAATCCGACAGTTCAATTGTTTATTAAAATTATATGTTTCATAGAAAAGCACAAAATCCAATTGAAATTGAAAACAAAGATTATTTCATAGCAAAGCATAAAACCTCAATAAAATATCAAATCCATAGTAAATAAAGTAAAAGAGTTTTTAAAATAAATTTTTATATACACAAGGATATAATATTTCTCGAACCTACTTTTAAATCCTTAAATCCATTTTCAAGGAGAAGTTGTTTATTTACAAAAACTTCCGAATGCTTTCAAAATCATTAAAACCTCTTTTATAAATAAAAATCACTTAAAATCGAAATTATTGCTTTCACAATATCATTTATATAATAGTACTATATTTTATCTTTTGCCACTAGAGCATTTCTAAAATTTATATACTTGAAATGGTAAATTTTAATAGATTTTATCCTTTAATATTACTTATTTTTAAAAGCTTTAGATAAATTTTTAAAGTAAGAAATAAAATAAAATTTTATATAATTTAACTATTTCTATAAACAAAATCACAATAAGGATTTAAAGGGATAAAATCCCATTTTGAGAACCTTTTAAACACTAAACAATAATTCCATCAAAAATATAGCCAACATCGATCCAAAATATATATATATATATATATATATATATATATATAATTCCATAATATAGAATTATTTAATAATCTAAATTGCTTTCTGACAACTCCGATCACTCAGCAATTTCATAAACATCATATTATCTAACTATGAAATTAAATACATTTTTGAAGGTTTTTAACATATATGTCATGTCATAATGAGTCACTGATTAAATTTCAATGTTTCAAACATAGAATAAGCCAATTCATCCATCAAACAAATTAAATCTATAGCATATAATTTAATTCAATAATTTTACCATTCAATCACTACTAAAATTTTAAGCAATTCATAGGTGATTCATAAGCAAACCCAAGCATGCAAAGAGGGATATAATTAATTTAGATATAGATGTGTGGGTTAAATAAAATAACTCACCTTAACATTCCGTAATTTCTCATAATTGATTGCATCAACACACACTCAAAACATGGAAAAATCTACTGTAACGACCTGCCTTTTTGGACGTTTTAAGAAGACACACACGTCAAATCAAACCATTCAAAAGGGCAGATTGTTATGGAGTGAATAAGAAAAGGAGAAAGAAATAAAACAAATACAGAATCTCGCAGCGGAATGATAAAATATAATAATCAAATAACAGTTCATGAAGCTATTTTATAAATACATTTGATTATTCTTTACAACACAAACATCAGAGTTACATAAACAGGAATAACTAAATAAATGCAGCGGAACAACATGATGCAGTGGAATAAATATAATAAATAATAATAGTACAAATATTCGTCATCGTTCTCCAGAAATAAAGTCTTCAACCCTGAAATGCTCAGGCTGACCCGAGCGAATTGAACAGACAAAACACTCGAGTTAGAACTAAATGATCTTATGTAAGTTAAATCAACGGTAAATAAATATGAGTGTAAATGGCGTCGAAGATGTTTACGGGGTTTGACATCTCCTATCCAGTGTCTAACGTTAGTGCAATAACTTAAGAGATATTCGGGATTCCTATCTCCTAAGGATTCGTTAAATTATCTACTATGTAGTACAATACGCTATTATAATATGTCTATAGTAAAGAAACTATTAAAGTAGCGTTAAGGCTTTACCCATATCCCGCTTAACACATTTTTATATATTCCCATAGTCTATACAGTATCGTAACTTCCCGTAAACTGGATTTATCAGAGGGCACTCCATAGGTATGGTACAAAACAAACTCGTAGAAGGCGCGCTAGGGCATGTGAACACGGCACAACTAGGCAATGCCGGGGTAGATATACCAATTACACTTCTGGACTGGTGGCAGCGCATAGCAGCTACAACCGCCTACCTTAGAACACAGTCTAAATCAAAATCAATGGTGGCACCTAAATCAATCACAAAGTCAGAATATAGTATCGAAGGAATGTGCTCAATCGAAGGAATGACCTCACATAGCCCGTCGATTGCTTCTGTTTTAGTCACATCTAAGCTGACTCATGGGAGTTGGGGTCAAGTCATACCTCATAACGAAATCGCCGACGCCATCCTACTTCATTCTTGAATCTCCACCGCGTACACAGTTGTTAAAGTGGTTTTCGGTATTGGCAGAGAGTATGACAATATCTGATCCCGGTCTTTGTAACAACCAATCGCTTATTACACACCGGATGGTTCTTTTACATTTCAAAAGTCAATTCACAATTTATATCAAAATATCATATTCTCGAAACCATAATACTTTCGAAATCATATTCACTTTGGAATCATATTCACCCTTTTAAATCATCTCATTTTCGAAATCATAATTTCTTTCAAAAATCATACTTCCAAAATAGGTTAAATCCTTACTTCGAAATCATCGTATTCAATATTATTTATAACATTTAAATCCCAACTTAGGTTATAACATCATTTAACCGTATTCTTTTTTAAACCAATGAATTGAATATAAACACTTCTACTTTACCTAGTCTGGAAATTTAGGAAATGGTTTAAATAGTTATAAATAGTCCAAATGGTTATGAATAGTTTAAATAACTTTTAATAGTCAATATACTCTAGAATAGTTAATATAGATTTTAAAATAGTTGAATAGATTTAAAATAGATTAAATATAATTAAAATAGATTAAATAGCTTTAAAATAGATTAATTAGATTTAATACAAGATAAGATGGGTTAATTAGCTTTAAGAAAAATTAAATCGTTTAAATAGGTTAAATTGATTTAATATAGTTAATATAGGTTAAAATAGTTTAATAATTTGAAAATCTTAAATTTTAGAATCTTTATAATCATATCCTTTAAAACATGTTATTTTTGAAAACATGAATTTCGAATTTGTTTAAATTTAACTATTCATTTTATTTCAACATATTTGGACCCTTTCACATTTCCAAATCACTAAACCCAGTTTCACAATTCAACTCACAATAAAATTATTAAATTTTATATTACTTCCAAACCATGTTTGAAATATCAACTTAACTCACTCACATTCCAATATATTTCAAAGTTATATTTCAAACAGTTCAATAACTCAATTCCATTTAATTCCATTTATACCCCAAAATTCAACTTAAAATTTTAAATCTAATTTCTTTAAACAATTCCTTTAACCAATTCAAATTTCAACTTAACTTGATTTTCAATAATAATTCAAATATAAAGCAAGTTATTTCAAAATATCATCTAATTAAATTCAAAAAATTAGGGATTTAAAATCATTAAATTTAACCAATCCGGTGTCCGTATATAATTTTCTACCCTAGGGTCAAGTGATACGGATATTTATCAATTCAATCCGCAATTTAGAAATTTACGGTTATATCATTTCAAACCGCAATCCTGAATTTAACAATAAAATCCATAAAATCGCTCGAGTCTATCATTTCAACCCATAATGATTTTATCCTAATCTATAGATCATTCGGGTATGTATCATTTCAACCCATAGTGAACTTGCAGTTATAACGATATAAAATACAACACCCATTCATCCAATACGAACAATCAAACATTCATCACAATCATCATCCAAACAAATCAATAACATCAATAGATAACAGGTTATCATTTAAAGGTAATTAACTGGTAATTTACACTCAAAAATATATTAAATAACAATTTAGTTCAAAATAAGTTCAAATTAACTGGAATGATGATTTAGCTAGACCAAACAGCCGTCAATAAATTTCTAATCGCATCATAAATTAATTTAACCAACATAAGAAATTTTAGAAGTTGTGAGTGGATCAAATCACTCACCTTTGAATTTAAATCAAATTTAAATCCAAATTAGGGCCCAAATTCAAATAGTCTCCGAATTCGTCCAAACCAACGTCAAAATATTCGGAATTTCGATACGTTTTTGGCGGAACAAACCGTGCGTGAAATGGACCTCGTATGCAGAAGTTAGGTAGTTTAGAACATTAAAGTTTTTAAAAATTTAAATAAAATAAATAAGTAAATAGAGAGGACACGTCACCATCAGTAAACGCTTCTAAACCCTAGTCGGCAAATACGTGCACGAACAAAAAGCCGCCACATTCACGCCAAAACGCCGATCACCTGAGTTCCTACACCTCGATCAGACGCCACCCCCGCCACCTACTCTTCATGCCGCCCCTCCTATGGCCGAGCGACACCCCAGCCTCGCCCAAAAACGCTCCGCCACCGCTAAGTTAGAAGGGAAATTGCCATGATTTCGTCGACCATCACGACAAGCGACCATCACCACTACGACCTGCTCACCACCATCTACATCATGGTGCTTCCCGATCGACCTATAGCTGAGGATCTGCCGTTAGATCGAGATTGTGGCCAATGAACGATCGAAGTTCACCCAGAATTTCTGGACAACTTATGTATCGAATTGAAAAACGAATTGCAGATTTGTCATGCGCTCGTCGGGAACTTCACATCGATATATAATTCGATATTGTTTGAGGAGTTTGATTTTCAATTTGATTTTTGATTTGGATTTGCAATTTGGGAATTAGGGTTTGCAGCCATCGGGAAGAGAGAAGCAAATGGAATTGTACGTACAGACAAATGAGAATAAGAAACAACCTAGGGTTTATAACGAGCTATTTATAGGCAGGGCTGAAAATAGAAAGAACGGACAAGATTGAATTGAAAATTTGATGATGAACGACTCGAAAAGCCCGTTTCGTTCCCGAAGCGAAAATGGGTCATCCCTTATTTCAAAATAGATGTTTTTGATGATTTCAAATTCAATGGAACAGGTTTCAAGTCCTAATTCCATCGTAAGAAAAAGTTATGGTAAAATCAATTTATTTCAAATTGATTTCAATTAAATTGATTTCTAGGCGTTTCGAGTCCGTATGACCAAACGACAAGTCCGATCGTTACGAAACTTGAAATCCTACAATAATTTACCGGTACGGATCCGATGAAACTAGTTTCGTCGAAATCTGAGACAGTTGCCAAAATGGCTATTTTTACATTAATTAAATAAATTTATATTAAATTAATTAATCGCCTTTTTATTCAATATTTATAAACTAGCAGATTTTTTATCATTTTTGATCCCTTAAATACTTATAATAACTAAAAGCAAATTCACATATCAATTTAGAGTTAATTATTTCAATAAATACACCGTTCAAATGTCAACTGCAATTAATCCAATTAATTACAAATTAATTCCAATGAATTTAATTTTATTCGATTCCAAACTTAATACTCAATCAATTATTACTCAACTAACATGGTTAACATTGATTTATATTTCATTACATTAATATCTTCCAATTTTCATCTTTTATTTGTATTAATTACTATATTTCAATTATATTGGAATTTTGTCAATTTTACACATTAATTAAAAATTAAAAATCTCAATTAATTATTTCATCTTGGTTTCATTCTTTTATTTACATCAATTGTCATATTATGTATAGAATTTACATTAGTTACATCTTATTGAATCAACATTCTTCACTTACCAATTTAATCCACATTAACTGCAATAATTAAGTGAATTAATTTCAATTGATTTCAAATTAAACTTAACAAACTAACAAAATAGGTAACGTACAAAAATTGTTCCCATTAACTCTTAATCACACTTATATAAGTTTATTATTTACAAACCAGTAATATAATTACTTACATAACACTAGTTTTACTCAATTACCATTTATTACAAACTATTTCAATAATTTATTCAACATTTATGTTAGTTCTCATATATTCAATTTATAACCAAGTATAACATTTAACTTATTTCAATTAATTGGAATTCCATTCAAACTGTTAATAATTTACTTTAACTAACATTGTTACCTTTCCTTTCGGTTATTATTTCATTATTAAATTACAAATTTTTATTTCTTTCAATATTCAATCACAAAAAAATCTATTTAAATTTACCATTTCAATTATCGAAAATCTACGGGTCGTTACACTCTCTCCCACTCAAAATTTATCATCCCCGAAAATGAAAAAGAGGGAAAGAAGGAATTAAGAAATCAGTACATCTTATTCAAAATATTAAATTTATAAACGATTAATTTACACGATTAAATAAATTAAATAAAATATATCAATTTATAATAATTAAATATTTTTATACTCAAATTAATAAGGTTTGGAAACATTTCATAAAATTTCTAAGTCCAAAATTCATGAAAATTTCGGTAGAGTCTCCTTTGTACGAAGAGGCTCGGGAGAAAATATAATATCAAATATAACAATATATATCAATATATCTCAAAATAATTTATCCCAACAACGAAAAAATATATGTAATACCGCTATAAAACCGTAATCCGAGAACGTACCTATTTGTCGGGCAAACAATGCATAAATTATGAAACCAAAAGCGGTAGCAATTTCTTCCATAACCTGTATTTCACTTATATAATCCAAGAAAGTTAATAATTATATGAGAGAGAGATTTTGAGTTGTTTCAACTAATAACCAAGCAAATCAATATAACATTACATCAATCACTCGCAACCAAAGCATACAATCATCGTATGAAACCAATGTAATCAACCATACATCCATATCAAGCAAAACAAATGGTTTGTTCGGGTTTAGACACTTTTAAATCGTATAGAATGACAAATAACTACTAACTATACCATATTCTCAACAGTCTTAGATAAAACCTAATAGATTATTCATATATCCAACAATTTGAAGTATCCTTTCCCAAACAACCATAAACCAAAACAAACAATAATTTACAATGTTATTTAAATTAGTCTTATTAAATTTCTTTCACAACATTCACAGTTTAAATTTTTCTTTTTCATACATACAAGGGTTATTTCTTTAATTACATTTATTTCTCACAAATTCAATTCCCATTTATTCATTCAATTCTTGATTCCATTTATTTACATTCATTTATTTACATATGTCATTTACAGTTTCTTACATATGTTACTAATATATAATTATTTAAACATATGTAAATCAATTCTTAAAGTATTATATAGGTTTCTTTGTAACTAAATTCACATTCATTCATTCAGTGCTTATTTTCATTCATCACTTACAAAATTCATTTTTTTCCATTTATAATGAAAATTCCTTTTCATTACTTTATATTCATTTCTTACATAAATTGTATCCACTCAATTGATTATAATCTATGATTTCATTATTCAAGTATTTCATACATTTTATTACAATTTAGTTTACATTTATTATTTCATATGCTTGATTTCCTTTAGACCTTAATATTCATTAGTGTATAAGTTCATACTTAAGTTTCTTTACTTTTTATTTTACAGTTATTTCATTACATAGTGTCATTGCATAATAAATCCAATTTCTAAATCATTTCAACTTTTTCTAAAGTTATGACCACTTAATTTAATATAATATTCATTTTTCTATTCATTTCAATTATAAAGGCTTCCATCATTAACTTAAGTTTAAAATTATTGACTTACCATACTTACTTTCTATTACATTTAATTTGTAGCATTTAAATTATAACTTAAGTTTATAACAATTAAAACATCAAGGTTCTTATTTATAAAAGTAATTCATTGAACACTTTCATTACATAAAGTTTCACTTGTATAAATTTCCATTACATTTTCTTATTTAACACTACAACTCTTAATATTTGGTAAGTTATATATATGTGTGTGTGTGTGTGTGTGTGTGTTTTAGAATGCAATTGAAAGTTACACAAGTTTATCTTAATTATTTTTAATTAACAAAATGTTCAATAATCATATCTTTCAGATTTTCATTCTTTTACTTACAAGTTACAAATTTCAAATTACTTGTATATTTCATTTATAACTTAGCATTTAATTTCTTATTTTCATTTTAGAAGTTCCACTTATTAAATGGTTAAAAATTCATTTCATTTCAATGATTAAAATCTCTAATTTATAGAAATTTAAGAACTAAATGCCGGATTCCATTTCAATTATTTAAAATAATAATATATATAATCATATCTTATATATATATATCAAATCACAATTGGAATTCAGAATTAAGATTAATTTATCAAAATATTTGTGCAGTAAAACTGTTTGCACAAAAAATGGGCAAACACCTCCAAGTCGTATGATTTAGTTGATTTTATGTTGTTCTTAATGATCTGGGTGATTTATGCAAATATATGAAAAGCAGGGACTAAACTGTAAAAGACACGCAGATTTATAGTGGTTCGGCCAGAATGTGCCTACGTCCACTTTATATGTTATTCTCCTTTACTATTCAAATTACAAGTACAAAGCTTTGATACAAGTATATGAAAGTTGTTTGAAAGTTCTATCCGTGCTTGAGCTCTCAAACTTGTCCCCGTTTGATGTACCCCTGCCCCTCTATATATAGAGTGAAGCTGGGGGTAGGAGTCTTGGATGTATATAGCTGCTGTTGGGCCTGGGCTGCTACAATCTGGCCTGGCAGTGTTGATCCGGTACGCCTTGGTCCGGTTGTGAGTGGATGGAGTTTGGTTCCGTGGGAGGAGTAGAAGGAGTTGGTTTGGTGGATGGAGTGGAAAAGAGTTGGTTCGGTGGATGGAGTGGAAAGGAGTTGGTTCGGTGGATGGAGTGGAAGGAGTTGGTTCGGTGGATGGAGTGGAAGGAGTTGGTTCGGTGGATGGAGTGGAAGGAGTCGGTTCAGTGGATGGTGGAGTGATGGTTAATTCGGTAGTGGGTGGACCGGTGGTTGGTTCGGTAGCGTGGGACGATGGTTGATTCGGTAGTGTGGAGCAGGGGTTGGTTCGGTAGTGCATAGGAAGAGGTTGGTCCGGCTATGCATAGGAAGGAAGTTTGGTTCGGCTATGCATGGGAAGGAAGTTGGTCCGGTAGTAGGTGGAAACACTCCCAACATTTGCCCCCCAAAGTGGGGCATATGCTTGCGTATGGCGCGCTTTGTTTATCTGGACGCCCTCATTCGGTTCTAAATGCCGAATTATCTGGTCCGGCTATTTTGTGCTTGCCTATAAGTATGGGCTTGAGGCTTTCGTTATTCCCTACCAAGTGAGATAGCCGAATCAGATCTTTCTGCCGAATCAACCATATTGCCGAATCACACCGAATCAGGTGATTACCGAATGACCCTTATGGTTTGTACTACCGAATGAAGCCGAATGCCGAATGAACCTTTGTAGGAAATACCGAATGAGACAGGGGAGTTTGAATACCGAATGACCTTTCGGCCTTGGACTACCGAATGAATCCGAGTGCCGAATGAGTCCCTTATTGGAAATGCCGAACGAGATAGGGGAATTCGAATACCGAATGACCTTTCGGCCTTGAACTACCGAATGCACTTTTATGACTTGAATGAGTGAAATTCCAGACTGCATACACTTGCTTGTTTATATCTCTACATCCCTTGTTCTAACAATGTGCTTTCTCGTGTTGCAGATAATGTCTCATAAAGTTGAAACCCGTTCCGACAAGAAGAAATCTACGGACAGAAGAGAGTCTCCCGTCGTGCCCCCAGTCCAGCCGAATCCAGAACGACGTGGGCCCACCCCGAGATCGCTAGTGGATGGGTACGGTCCTCAAGAGCTTCTGAACTCACCTCCTGATTGCTTCGCTAGCTCCCTCAAAGACGAGCAGCTTGATGTCATTTCTCGCTCTTTCGGGATTGACAGAGCGCGTATGCTGTTGCCGGGGGAAGGAGTGCTGCCATATAATCCCCCCGAAGGATATTTCGCTTACAGTAGGTACCATTGCATGTGTGGGGCCATTCCCCCAATCAATGCTTGGATACTCAGCTTCATCACCTACTTGAAGGTGGCTCCATTTCAGCTTCAGCCTAACTCCTACGCCATCCTGGTGAGCATGTTTGTCATTTTTCAAAGGAGATACAGGCGTTCTCCCTCCAACCGGGAGATCCGGTATTTGTACAATCTGAGAGGCTATAAAAAGGGGTCTCCATACATTAGCCTAGAATCAGCCGTATCTTTCAAGCTAGTCTTGGACTTATATTCGAAGTTTAGCATGTTCAAGAAAGAATGGTTTTTGTTAAGGATGACTCTGTTTCCATCCGTCGCTTCACTTCTGGCTGTAAGTTGAAGCTTATTTATGATTTCTGTTCTGAGTGCAATGCTTCTTCTCATGTGTTTTTATTTCTTGCTAGCGACAGGTGGCTTTGCGGTCGTAGAGAATGATCGCCTGGTTCAGATGGCTGCGGAAATAGAAGCCATTACGGGAAGGGATAGGTCGGCTTCTTACTTGATTAGGAACGCTACACTTCTAGGGCACAACCTGATCCTACCACATCAGTATGTGGTCAAGCAGAAAGACACGGCGGAGGAGAGGGCTGCCAAAGCCACAGGAGGGGCCACGACGAAGAGCAGCAAAAGGAGACCCTTCTCGATGCATCCAGTCGCCGGGGGGAAGAAACTCAAGAAGTCCGATGGACCCTCTCCCAGCACACATCCAGATGTTCAGGAGGAGGATAAAGTGGAGGGGGAAAAAAGGTGAGGATGAAGGAGGTGAGGCGGAGAGCGGAAGCGGTAGAGAAGGTGACGGTGATCATCACGGCGATGATGGTGGCGAAGGACAGGGCGGTGATGGCACTGGGGCTTTGCCTCCTGGGCAGGCAGGCGTGATCCAAGAGTGGACGGATGATGCTCTCCGCCAAGCCTTTGAAGAGTTGGAGGAAGGACCGGCCTTGGCGGAGAAACCCAAGAAAGCTGGTAAGGCCGGGACCGGCGCCGATTTATCTTCCGGGAGTGCTTCTACAGGGGCAACTTCTGCGATTCAAGGTGAATTTTTCTTTATTCTTTTTAATTCTTGAATGATGGCTCAATGCATGCTGATGACACTTGGTTTTACATTCTAGGAGCGGGCAAAAGAGCCAAGACCTCAGATCTTCAGCACAGGCTTGAACAATACAGACTCCTCAAAGCTTCTGCCAAACCGAAGCCTCCTACTAACCGACCTGGAGACGTAGTCGGCTATCGTCCTCTTCTTGGAGTTATTGAAGAGGATATACAAAAGAGGAAGAGGAGTCGATCTTCATTTGAATCTCTTCCTTGCCCTCCGGCCCCACTCCAGCCTATTCATGATATTGCGGAGGATGATACTGAGTCTATGCCTTCCCCACATCCGTCTAAGAATCCAACCTTCACCCCGATAGATCACCCTGGCCTGGTTCGTAATCCGTTTGCGGGTCATCCAGACCTGGACCCGGCCTCTCATGACATCTCCTTCGATGAGGCTACTGGTGAGCACCTTCTCCCTCGCAATCCTATGGTACGGGTGCTTGACAAAGCTAAGTCCCTGGACCTTGATTTGCTTACCACCCGGGTTGTAACTCTGAGGGATGAAGCTAAGGCGAACATCGACCGGGTTGCCGAGGAGACCAGGAAATTGATGGGGCATCATGCCCGACTAGTTAAGGCCGGGGAGGAAATTGGGAGTGCGAACATTCGGTTACGGTTAATGGTTTCCAACCAGGCTAAGTAACTTGTCGATCAAGCCATTCAAATTTCTCAGCACGAGGCCGCATCCCGGCAACTGAAGAAGACTATGGAAGAGGCTAGCAGGGCAGAGTTGCGAAAAATGGAGGCCGCTTGCAAGGAGCGGATTGACATGGCCATTGCGACGGTGGATGAGGTTCGACAGGCGGACCTCGAGCGGGTACAGGAATTATCGGGGAGACTCGAGGCCGCGGAGCTTGCTCAGTCCAGGTTGAAGAAGGAGATAGAGGCGATGAGGATATCCTTTCAGGATGACCGTTCACGATATCGATCGGAGAGGGATGTTGCCATTGCAAAGCTGCGTGCTTCTGAGGTCCGAATGAGGGAGCTTGAGGAAAATGAAGGGATGATGGATGAGATGCTCTAGGATATGTATTTCCGCACTTGGAAATAGGGTAACTTATCCTGGATGGATGATTACCCCCGAGTTATGGCCAGGATTTATCTCAGGGCTCTGGAGGAGGCTAGGGCTGATACGGATAAAGAGGGTGGCGCGGTCTTCAGAATGGATGTGGTCACTGCCCAGTTTACCAAGGAGGAGAAGGTGGCGGTGAAGGAGGGTATGCGGCTGCTTGCCGCTGAGGAGGCAGGTGTGCAAGTAGAGGATGACGATCAGGATGGTCAGGAAGCGGGTGCTGGTAAGTCTTCCCTTCTAGTCTTTCCGTTAACTTGGTTGCTTATCACTAATAAATTCTTTCTTTGACCGGACAGGTGGGCAACAGGACAAGGGTAAAGCTCCGACGCAGCAGGCTCCTTGATTTGACCTAGATATCTTTTTGTGGACATGACATTGTTGTATATGTTAGTCTCAAAACAGTAACGTAACATTTAGGTTGTAATTATGCTATCTGTAATAAATAACATTATTCTTGACGTGTAATTTTTTAACTTAAGCTGATTCTGTCGTTTTTGAATGTTTTTGCTATTTTGACATGTTGTATGAGAAATACAGCTATGCGTATGCTTGTAATTCAATTGTGTTTGATGTCAAGTTCTTGCTTAAAACATAATTTCATGTCTTGCAAGGTTAGTGTGACGTGTGAATAAATTATAGCCACGTGTTTATACCTAAAAGAAGAAAATACCGCCTTTCATATTTTACTTGTAGATGGCAGCTTTGAATGTCTTGTGTGACTGAGTATGGAATGCGGTCCAGTGTCTTGTTGTGAGTGCCCGCTTCCATTAGCGAATGTCTCCTATTCTGTGTCCTGTACTTTAGGGATTGTTACAGAGGATAGGAGAAAAGCTTTTTAAATAAAATTGAAATATGAGAAATAGTAAAACTTCCAATCACGGAAGACCTTCGATGTGCTTATGTTCATGGCAAACGGGCTTTGTAGTCACTTTCCCTAGCTGTGGGTCTTGGAGACATTTGTCACCCATCTTACGCCTCCGCGGGGAGTTAATCTTTTTTACCATAGCCGTACTTAAGACACATCGGAGCCGAGATCGCGCACAGTAACTACCCGGGCCATTATGGCCCGTAATCGTGGGTATTATTCGATTTTGTGGCCGGCTAGCGTGGGTGTCGATCGTCAACCGTGAACTACCCCTAGCTGGCCACACCTTATGTTGGGGCTTAAAGTAGGTTCACAGTTGCCGGTGAGCCGAACGCCGTAATGAGCTGCCTTGGCTATAGTCGGCCTTCTCGGTGGCTTATAATCGGCTCATTACAGTTGGCTTTGAGGGCCGTCGCGAGCAATGAGTTAATCCGCAGCAGAGGGATGCCGGAGCAAAAGTGTCTCATTGGCGAGGGCATAGATTCGCATAGTGCCTGTTGGGTCTTGTCCAGGAGAAGTCGAGCTGTGGAGCGCCTTGAGTGAAAATGCTATTCGCATAGGGTTTTGTTCAACAGAAAAGGATAAAGTTAACAAGCAGCCATGATATAAAGGAACAAGTTAAAAAAGAGACAAGGTTTTTTAAAGTGGTTCGGCACGAAAATGCCTACGTCCACTGATTCTCTTTGTTAATTCACTTCATATGGGCAGTACAAGTTAAGAAAAGTATCGACGGAGGTGTTGGATGTTCCATGCCCTCTGGAATACCTCTCCGTCCACTGTTGACAAAATATAAGCTCCATTGTGGAGATCTTTATGAATTACATATGGTCCATCCCAGATTGGATCTAGTGCTCCGGGGCGAGGGAAGATTCGCTTGAGGACAAGATCTCCTTCTTGTAAGATACGATGCTTGACTTTGGAGTTGTATTGTACTGCCACTTTTTGCTTGTCGGCTGCTGCTTTGAGGGCTGCATCATTTCTTCTCTCCTCAATTAGATCCAAAGACATGTGAAGGAGTTCTTCGTTCTCTTCTGGGTTATTGTGGATCCTACGGTGGGAAGGCACGATGGTTTCAACCAGGAGCATAGCCTCCGATCCATATGCCAAAGAGAAAAGAGTATGCCCCGTTGATGTTCTGAAAGATGTGCGATAGGCCCATAGTGCCGTAGGGAGTTCATCCACCCAAGCTCCCTTTGAATTTTCGAGTTTCTTTTTTATTAGAGTTTTCAGAATTTTGTTGACGGCTTCGACTTGTCCGTTTGCCTGGGGATAAGCTACGGATGAGAAGCTTTTGTGAATTCCGTGCTCTTGACACTAGTTGGCGAACTCCTCGCTGTCAAACTAAAGTCCATTGTCTGATATAATTTTGAATGGGACTCTGTACCTGCACAGAACATTTTTGATCAAGAAGTTAATAACTTTTGCTGAAGATACTTTATTTAGGGGTTCTGCTTCCACCCATTTGGTGAAATAGTCGACTGCCACTATAGCATATTTGGCCCCGCCTCGGCCCATTGGCAGTTCGCCAATCAAGTCAATTCCCCACACTGCAAAGGGCCCAGGGCTGGTCATTTGAGTAATCTCGGTTGTTGGTAGCCGCGGAATCTTAGCAAACTTCTGACATCCGTCACATTTTCTGACGAAATCTAAGGCGTCCTTGCTTAAGGTGGGCCAGAAATATCCATATCGGAGTATCTTTTTTGCCAAAGTCTGCCCTCCAGTGTGATCTCCGCAGCTTCCTTGATGAATGTTGGATAAGATTTCCTTGGCTTCCCTTCCAGCGACACACCTTAATAAGGGGTTAGAGAAACTGCGCCGATAGAGGATGTCCTCTAGTATTGTGTAGCGGGAAGCTTTCCTCAAGATTTTCTTGACTTCGTTACGCCCGTTAGGTAGTGTGCCACTTTGTAAGTAGTCTTGGATGGGAGTCATCCAAGTTGCTTCTTCGGTTGCAGCTATCAGATTCACTTGCTCAAAACTTGGGGTCTGTTGCTTTGAGATGGCTACTGCTTTGGAAATAGCGCCGTCTCCCATGCTAGCTTGCTTCGCCAATTCGTCGGCCTCTTGGTTCTCTTCCCGAGGGATGTGTCTGACTAAGTAGTGGTCCAATCGACTGAGAAGTAACTTGGTCTTCTTTAAATATGCTATGAGTCGTTCTTCTCGAGCCTGGAATTCTCCTAGTATTTGATTAACAATAAGTTGAGAATCGCTATGAAGACACAAAGAATTGGCTCCGATTTCTAAGGCAAGTTCTAATCCAGCTATCACCGCTTCATACTCCGCATCGTTGTTGGTGGCAGTGAATTCCAACCTTATAGCATAGTGCAGCTTATTTCCCCGGGAGTGATTATTACCACACCTGCCCCCGAGCCTTGTTCGTTTGATGCACCATCCACAAAGAGGTTCCACTTGATGTCTTCTGCTATTTCTGATTGCTCCTTACCTTCGTTGGTAGTGAATTCAGCAATGAAATCGGCCATGGCTTGCCCCTTGATGGCGGTGCAAGGATGGTAGGTAATATCATATTGGCTTAGTTCAATGCACCATTTAAGTAGTCGCCCAGAAGTGTCGGGACGATGGAGTACCTGCCTCAGCGGTTGATCGGTCAGAACTCTGATGGAATGGGACTGAAAATAGTGTCGCAGTTTTCGTGATGCGATTAGTAGACAGTATGCTAGCTTCTCAAGTTTAGGATATCTGACTTCTGCCCCTGTAAACCTCTTACTTACAAAGTATACTGGCCGCTGCGCGCGGTTGTCTTCTCTTACCAAAGCAGCGCTTAGAGCATGAGATGATACAGCAAGGTATAGGTATAACTCTTCGCCTTCGTTTGGAGTCGAGAGTACCGACGGTTTCGGGAGGTGTTCGATTAAGTTAAGGAAAGCTGCTAAGCATTCGTCAGTCCATTCGAACTTTCCTTTGTCTTTCTTTAGAGCTTCGAAGAAGGGGACGCACTTGTCCGTTGCTTTGGAGATGAATCGACTTAGGGTGGCCACTTTCCCATTCAGGCTTTGCATTTCCTTTCGAGTGGAAGGTATTTTGATATCTTTTAGAGCTCGGACTTGTTCAGGGTTTGCTTCAATCCCTCTGGCATGGACGATGAATCCCAAGAACTTTCCTGATGATACTCCGAAGGAGCATTTTAGAGGGTTAAGTTTCATTCCATATTGGCGAAGTACTCAAAACATCTCGCCCAGGTGGCTTACGTGATTGTCGGCTTTCCTTGACTTTACCAGCATGTCATCCACATACACTTCCATAGTTTGTCCTATTAGTCCTGCAAACATCTTGTTGACGAGGCGCTGGTAGGTGGCTCCTGCGTTTTTAAGTCCGAAAGGCATTACCTTGTAGCAGTACAATCTCCGGTCAGTGATGAAACTAGTGTGGTCTTGATCGGGAGCATGCATGGGAATTTGGTTGTATCCTGAGTATGCATCCATAAAAGATAAGAGTTCATGCCCGGCTGTGCTGTCTACAAGTTGATCGATTCGGGGAAGTGGGAAGCAATCCTTTGGGCAGGCGTCATTTAAGTTGGAGAAGTCAATGCATGTTCGCCACTTCCCATTAGCCTTCTTTACCAGCACCGGGTTGGCGATCCACTCTAGGTAGATGGCTTCTCGTATGAAGTCATTGGCAAGTAGATTCTTTACTTCTTCATCGAGGGCTGCTGATTGTTCTGCCCCCATACTTCTCTTTCTTTGTTTTACGGGCGCCTTGGTAGGATCAATGTTTAGTACGTGGCATGCTATGTCAGGGGAGATTCCGGTCATGTCAGCATGTGACCATGCGAATACATCCAAGTTGTGGCGGAGAAAGTCAATGAGTTGTTCCTTCAACTCTGCTTTTAGTTGGGACCCGATTTTCGATAGTCTACTCAAGTCATGTTTGTCTACAGATACAAATTCCATAGCCTCTGCAGGCTCGGCGGTGGCCTCCTCCTCTTTGTCCCTGGGGTCTAATTCATTGAAAGGGTCGCTGGTATATCGAAGAGGAGGGGCTTTCTTTAGTTGCTATGCTTCCAAACTTTTTGTGCAGAGGGCAACCTCTACACTCTTCCCTTTATCCTTCCTGTGGTTGTTGCGAAGTTCAGTTACATAGCAGTCTCGAGCAACGTCCTGGTCTCCCTCTACTTCCCCTACTCCATTGTCCGTTGGAAATTTCAACTTTAGGCACCATGGGGCGAGGACAATTTGGAAGTCAGACAAGGCTGGCCTTCCTAAGAATGCGTTGTAGGTCGAGTGGTTTTCTATTAGCACAAATGTATGTTTCCGCACAACGGAGCGGGGATGACTTCCAATTTCAACAAAGAGGTCCAGCTGCCCGAGGGGCATCTTCGCATCTCCAGTGAAATCGTGTAGTGGTTTATTGCAGGGAGAAACGTCCTTTATTGATAGTTTCATTTTGTCGAATGCATGCTTGAATAAGATATTTACTGAGCTTCCAGTGTCTACTAGAATTCGGAAAACTTCGGCTGGACCGAGCCGGGCAGTGATAACCATGGGATCCATGTGAGGGTACTGCCTTCCCTCTAGGTCACATCTACTGAATGTGATGTCATCACTCTCTTTCCGCTTCGGGTGGCGTTCTTCTATAACAGAATTAACACAGTCTTCATTGTTTCTAAGCGACTTTCCATATCTTTCCATTTCTGCCCAGCTTCTATCGGCGATGTGTGGTCCTCCCGAGATGGTATGGACCACTATCTTCTCTTGACTGGAGCTGCTAGTGTTGCGATTTCCTCTGCCTATCTCTGGTGAGGGTAGCCTTGGGTTCTCATTGGCAGGAGCTGGAGTCCTGTTCTGACATTTTACATAGCGTTCCAGTCTCTTCCTTCTGATGTGTTCTTCAATCAAGTCCCGGAGATGATGGCATTCATTGGTATCATGCCCATGAGATTCGTGGAAGCGGCAGAACTTTCCAGATTTTAGTGCGTTATCTGATTCCATCTTGTATGGTGGGCGTTTGTATCTAACCTCGTCTTGGGTGGCAAGGAAGATGTTTTCGATGGTTTCATTCAAAGGAGTGTAAGCGTCGAATCTCGGTCGTGGCCGATATAGGCGCTTTTCTCCCTTCTTGCCCCCAGCATTGTCTCTAGAATCATTTCTTCGAACATCCTCGCTACAGCGGGCGTGTTGCCGTGAGCTGCCTTATTTTGTTGCCCTGACTGCCCCTCAGTGGCAGCGTCTTCAAGCCTCATATATTTTCCGGCTTCGTGGAAGAAATCGGGTAAAGTAGCTGGTTTTTCTTTTGTCAATCTTCTAGCAAATTTAGTATCCGGATGCACACCACTACAGAGGGCCATTAAGATAAGCTTCTCATCGGCATCTTGGACTGCGGCCGCTGCGGCATTGAATCGGGTTAGGTATTGCTGCAGCTTCTCTCCAGGTTTCTGTTTGATACTGGATAAGGAATAAGCGTCCTTGGGTTGTTCCACATGAATGCGGAACTGGCTGATAAACTTTTCTTTCAGCATCTCCCACAAGCTGATGGATCCTTGGGGTAGATGATAGAACCAGGAGGTAGCTAGATCTGCTAAGAATAGTGGAAAGCATTTGCACAGTACTCCCTCTGTTGCTCCACTCATAAGCATATGCTGTGTGTATCTCTGTAAGTGTACAATGGGGTCGGAGGTTCCTTTGTAAGGTTCCATTGTTGGCATTTTCCATTCTCGGGGGGTGATGGCAATTTCGATATTGCGGGCGAAGGGGCTGGTTACCCTAGCGCCTATCCCTCGATCTCTTTGATCCCGTTGGACGCACTCTCTGAACAAGCGTGCCATCCTTTCATCAGAATTTGGAGCAGACAGAAATGAGTTCGATTCTGCTCTGTGGGACTGATTCCGTCCGGATGACCTGTAGGGATGGTATCGTCTATCATTCCTGATATTTTCCAGTGGCTGTCTTTGGTCTTCTGGGAGCATGCTAGGATCAGCTACAGTTGACCCTTGCCTTGATCTCCCCTGTTGGGTTCTGGTCTAAGCACTTCCTCGGGTCCAACTTCGGGCTGGACTCTAGCTCGGCCCTGTTCACTGGTGTTTCCATGGTAGGCAGTATGACAGGCTCGACTACAGTTGACCTCCGCCCGGTACCTCCCCCGTTGGGTTCGGTTCCAAGCGTTTCCTCAGGTCTAAATTCGGGCTGAGCTCGGTCTCGACTCCTACCATGGCCGCTTCTGTCGTTAGTTCCTTCGAAGAAAGAAGATCTTTGTTATCTCTTATATATCCAGACTGGGACTCACCCCATGATTCAGTGTTGCGGTTGGACTCTTCAGCATCCCTTAAGCGTGACATGAGTTGGTCCACCAAGGCTTCCTGCTGGGATGTGAAGCGGTTAGTCACTTCAGCCACAACCCTGTCTAGATCTACCCTAGTAATTGATGCCGGCTGTTCTGTGGTAGGGGTGGTCGGATTTGCCTGACCTTCATTTGGTACTGCTGCTGGAAGGGGACGATTTACTTGACCTGTGACCACTGGATCTGGAAGACTGCTGGTCGTGATGTTTTTTCCTTTGTTAACATCTTTCTTCTGCTTGGGAGGCATGTTTTCCAAGCAATGAACGACACTATTAGGAAGAAGGTTAAGTGGAAGAAGCTGAAGCTTCGAGCTTTCAGTTCTCAGTGAAAGCACCAAAAATGTTTGCACAAAAAATGGGCAAACACCTCCAAGTCGTATGATTTAGTTGATTTTATGTTGTTCTTAATGATCTGGGTGATTTATGCAAATATATGAAAAGCAGGGACTAAACTGTAAAAAACACGCAGATTTATAGTGGTTCGGCCAGAATGTGCCTACGTCCACTTTATATGTTATTCTCCTTTACTATTCAAATTACAAGTACAAAGCTTTGATACAAGTATATGAAAGTTGTTTGAAAGTTCTATCCGTGCTTGAGCTCTCAAACTTGTCCCCGTTTGATGTACCCCTGCCCCTCTATTTATAGAGTGAAGCTGGGGGTAGGGGTCTTGGATGTATATAGCTGCTGTTGGGCTTGGGCTGCTACAATCTGGCCTGGCAGTGTTGATCCGGTACGCCTTGGTCCGGTTGTGAGTGGATGGAGTTTGGTTCGGTGGGAGGAGTAGAAGGAGTTGGTTCGGTGGATGGAGTGGAAAAGAGTTGGTTCGGTGGATGGAGTGGAAAGGAGTTGGTTCGGTGGATGGAGTGGAAGGAGTTGGTTCGGTGGATGGAGTGGAAGGAGTTGGTTCGGTGGATGGAGTGGAAGGAGTCGGTTCGGTGGATGGTGGAGTGATGGTTGATTCGGTAGTGGGTGGACCGGTGGTTGGTTCGGTAGCGTGGGACGATGGTTGATTCGGTAGTGTGGAGCAGGGGTTGGTTCGGTAATGCATAGGAAGAGGTTGGTCCGGCTATGCATAGGAAGGAAGTTTGGTTCGGCTATGCATGGGAAGGAAGTTGGTTCGATAGTAGGTGGAAACACTCCCAACAAAAACTACTACAGTATCCTTCCCACTTTGAAACTCGAAAATAAATATCGATGATGCGTGCACTCATCACCGAAATTAATTTCCAACGACAAAGAGGGGAGTATAGAACTTATTCCTTTCCAAAATTTATTATCTTTACTACTGAACTCTTCAAATTTAAAAGTTCTTTGGACTATAAAGGGGAAGAAGCATGATATATCTACTGTATACAAAGCTCTGTTATATAATGTAAGCACAGAAACTTTCCCGTGGGCATCAAGAATCTGGACGAGCAATTCTCTTGCTAAAGAAAATCTTCTTCTTTGGAAAATCATGGCAAATGCTATTAACTCTAAGCAGAAATTGACTAAGCTTGGCATACTTAATAATGAGGACTGTGTTTTCTGTCATACCTATCCTGAATCAAATACTCATCTATTTTTCGAATGCAACTTTACTTTTGAAGTATGGAGCAGATTACTTGCTAATGGAAATTTTTATAGACCAGTGAATAACTCTAGAATAGAATGGTATAATATCTTCAAGGCTACAAGATGGAAGTGTTCAAAGTCTCAGACTCTATTGATCATTTTAAAAACTTTTGTTTATGAAATTTGGAATGAACGAAATAGAAGGATTTTTGATCAGAAAATGGAGAATGCTAATGTTTTATTCAGTCTAATGCATAAGAAGATTGGCAGAAGAGTTGGAAGGCTGAAGTGATTTAGGAGTTGATAATTGCTGAGTTCTATTTTTTTTTATTTTGGTATGTAATCTGGTCCATTTTTCTGGTTTTTTCTTTATGAATGTTAGTATCTTCATGTAATTCATTTTGTATAATTTTGATGTATATGAATAAATTGGGCAGGGCTCCCTTAGCCCATTGCTTTTCAAAAAAAATTTTCTTTAAAACAGTTCTTTCAAATCATATTGAAATATTTATATCGAAAAATACTTCTAAATAATATTGTTATTATATTCCAAAATCATTCGAAAGAAATTTTCATAATTTCGAAACTTAAGTTCTAAAATCTCCAATTTATATTTATTTTATTTTCACATCTTTATTTCCACCCAATATTTATAAATTTCACTACCTAACAACAAATATATTTCAACCAAAAATATCATTTATAAATCATTATTTTATATATAAAAATGTATAATAGGCAAAATTATTTCATTTACCTATATTCAAAACAAATATTGTGTTGGTCTGCCCAATTAAGTGTTTAGAAATTTCTATCGATGTCATAGCGTCCTATGCACCTACCAGAACTTATAAATACAAAACAGAACAAATTAACACAATATGAAAATCTTTTATAACACTAACAAATACGCTCTCTCATATATATACACACAATGACTCATTCTAGTGTATTACTACCCTATTTAATATGAGTCAGACCACACAAAGCTAAGGTTTTCGCTAAACCGAAGCTTTGATACCAACTGTAATGACCTGCCTTTTTGGACGTTTTAAGCAGACACACACGTTGACTCAAACCATTCAAAAGGGTAGACTGTTATGGGGTGAATAAGAAAAGGAGAAAGAAATAAAACAAATACAGAATCTCGCAGCGGAATGATAAAATATAATAATCAAATAACAGTTCATGAAGACGTTTTATAAATACATTTAATTATTCTTTACAACACAAACATCAGAGTTACATAAACAGGAATAACTAAATAAATGCAGCGGAACAACATGATGCAGTGGAATAAATATAATAAATAATAATAATACAAATCTTCGTCATCGTTCTCCAGAAATAAAGTCTTCAACCCTGAAATGCTCAGGCTGACCCGAGCGAATTGAACAGACAAAACACTCGAGTTAGAACTAAAAGATCTTATGTAAGTTAAATCAACGGTAAATAAATATGAGTGTAAACGGCGTCGAAGATGTTTACGGGGTTTGACATCTCCTATCCAGTGTCTAACGTGAGTGCAATAACTTAAGAGATGTTCGGAATTTGCATCTCCTTAGGATCCGTTAAACTATCTACTATGTAGTACAATACGCTATTATAATATGTCTATAGTAAATTAAACAATTAAAGTAGCGTTAAGGCGTTACCCATATTCCCCTTAACACATTTTTATATATTCCCATAGTCTATGCAGTACCGTAACTTCCCGTAAACTGGGCTTATCAGAGGGCACTCCATAGGTATGGTACAAAACAAACTCGTAGAAGGCGCGCTAGGGCATGTGAACACGGCACAACTAGGAAATGCCAGGGTAGATATACCAATTACACTTCCGGACTGGAGGTAATGCATAGCAGCTACTACCGCCCACCTCGGAACACACTCCAAATCAAAATCAAGGGTGGCCACCAGAACAATCACAAAGTCAGAATATAGTGTCGAAGGAATGTGCCTGATCGGAGGAATGATCTCACTTGGCCCGTCGATTGCTCCTGTTTTAGTCACATCGAAGCTGACTCACAGGAGTTAGGGTCACGTCATACCTCATACAGAAATCCTCGCCACCATCCTACTTCATTCTGGAATCTCCACCATGTACACAGTTGTTATATTGGTTTTCAGTATTGGTAGAGAGTATGACAATATCTGATCCCGATCTCTTTAATAACCAATCGCTTATTTCACACCGGATGGTTCTTTTACATTTCAAAAGTCAATTCACAATTTATATCAAAATATCATATTCTTGAAACCATAATACTTTCAAAATCATATTCACTTTGAAATCATATTCTTCACCCTTTTAAATCATCTTATTTCCGAAATCATAATTTCTTTCAAAAATCATACTTCCAAAATAGGTTAAATCCTTACTTCAAAATCATCATATTCAATATTATTTATAACATTTAAATCCCAACTTAGGTTATAACATCATTTAACCGTATTCCCTTTTAAACCAATGAATTGAATACGAACACTTCTACTTTACCTAGTCTGGAAATTTAGGAAATGGTTTAAATAGTTATAAATAGTCAAAATGGTTATAAATAGTTTAAATAACTTTTAATAGTCAAAATACTCTAGAATAGTTAATAAAGATTTTAAAATAGTTGAATAGATTTAAAATAGATTAAAATAGATTAAATATAATTAAAACATATTAAATAGCTTTAAAATAGATTAATTAGATTTAATACAAGTTAAGATGGGTTAATTAGCTCTAAAATAAATTAAATGGTTTAAATAGGTTAAATTGATTTAATATAGTTAATATAGGTTAAAATAATTTAATAATTTGAAAATCTTAAATTTTAGAATCTTTATAATAATATCCTTTAAAACAGTTTATTTTTGGAAACATCAATTTGGAATTTGTTTAAATTTAACTATTCATTTTATTTCAACATATCTGGACCCTTTCACATTTCCAAATCATTAAACCCAGTTTCACAATAACATTATTAAATTTTATATTACTTCCAAACCATGTTTGAAATATCAATTTAACTCACTCACATTCCAATATGTTTCAAAGTTATATTTCAAACGGTTCAATAACTCAATTCCGTTTAATTCCATTTATACCCCAAAATTCCACTTAAAATTTTATATCTAGTTTCTTTAAACAATTCCTTTAACCAATTAAAATTTCATCATAACTTGATTTTCAATAATAATTCAAATATAAAGCAAGTTATTTCAAAATATCATTCAATTAAATTCAAAAATCTAGGGATTTAAAATCATTAAATTTAACCAATCCGGTGTCCGTATATAATTCTCTACTCAAGGGTCAAGTAATACGAATATTTATCATTTCAATCCGCAATTTAGAAGTTTACGATTATTCATTTCAAATCGCAATCCCGAATTTGACAGTAAAATCCATAAAATCGCTCGAGTCTATCATTTCAACCCATAACGATTTTTCCCTAATTTATAGATCATTCGGGTATGTATCATTTCACCCCATGGTGAACTTGCAATTATAACGATATAAAATACAACACCCTTTCATCCAATACGAACAATCAAACATTCATCATCCAAACCAATCGATAACATCAATAGATAACAGATTATCATTTACAGGTAATTAACTGGTAATTTACATTCAAAAATATATTAAATAACAATTTAATTCAAAATAATTTCAAATTAAATGGAATGATGATTTAGCTAGAACAAACAGCCGTCAATAAATTTCTAATCACATCATAAATTAATTTAACCAACATAAGAAATTTTAGAAGTTGTGAGTGGGTCAAATCACTCACCTTTGAATTTAAATCGAATTTAAATCCAAATTAGCGCCCAAATTCAAACAGTCTCCGAATTCATCCAAATGAGCGTCAAAATGTCCGGAATTTCGATATGGCCCCGGTGGAACAAACCGTGCGTGAAATGGAACTCGTATGCAAAAGTTAAGTAGTTTAGAACATTAAAGTTTTTAAAAATTTAAATAAAATAAATACGTAAATAGAGAGGACACGTCACCATCAGTAAACGCTTCTAAACCCTAGCCGGCAAATACGCGCACGAATAGGAAGCCGCCAAATTCACCCTAAAGCGCCGATCACCTGAGTTCCTACACCTCGATCAGACGCCACCCCCGCCACCTACTCTTCACGCCGCCCCTCATATGGCCGAGCGGCACCCCAGCCTCGCCCAAAAATGCTCCGCCACCACTAAGTTTGAACGGAAATTGCCATGATTTCGTCGACCATCACGACAAGCGACCATCACCACTACGACCTGCTCACCACCATCTACATCATGGTGCTTCCTGATCGACCTATAGCTGAGGATCCGCCGTTAGATCGAGATTGTGGCCAATGAATGGCCAAGGTTCACCCAGAATTTTTGGACAACCGAAGTATCAAATTGAAAAACGAATTGCAGATTTGCTCTACACTCGTCGAGAGCTTCACATCGATATATACTTCGATATTGTTTGAGGAGTTTGATTTACAATTTGATTTTTGATTTGGATTTGCAATTTGGGAATTAGGGTTTACGGCCATTGGGAAGAGAGAAGCAAATGGAATTGTACGTACAGACAAATGAGAATAAGAAACAACCTAGGGTTTATAACGAGCTATTTATAGGTAGGGCTGAAAATAAAAAGAACGGACAAGATTGAATTGAAAATTTAACGATGAACGACCCGAAAAGCCTGTTTCATTCCCGAAGCGGAAATGGGTCATCCCATATATCAAAATAGATGTTTTTGATGATTCAAATTCAATGGAAAAGGTTTCAAGTCCTAATTCTATCGTATGTAGAAGTTATGGTAAAATTAGTTTATTTCAAATTAATTTTAATTAAATTGATTTCTAGGCGTTTCGAGTCCGTACGACCAGACAAGTCCGATCTTTACGAAACTTGAAATCCTACAATAATTTACCTTTACGGATCCGATGTAACTGGTTTCATCGAAATCTAAGACAGTTGCCAAAATGGCTATTTTTACATTAATTAAATAAATTAATATTAAAATAATTAATCGCCTTTTTATTAAATATTTATAAACTAGCAGATTTTTATCATTATTGATCCCTTAAATACTTATCATAGCTAAAACCAAATTCGCATATCAATTTAGAGTTAATTATTTCAATAAATACAGTGTTCAAATGTAACGTTTTGACTTTTCGTCGCTCGAAAATCGACATCAATACGTCCACTGTATTAACTGCCGAGCAATCGAATGCCGGAAAATCGAATTGTTATGGAGAAAAAGAAGAAGACAGAAGAAAAAGAAAGAAGAAACAACGGAAAACATAGAAACAGAAAATAATATCAGAATCTCACATATCGCAGCGGAACAACATATAATAGATAAATGAATAATCTTTAAATCAAAGAACTATATCATTTTATACATTACATCATCATCAGAGTTTACAACAACAATACAACACTGGACAGTTATATAAACTTGTCATCATACAAAATACACAGCGGAATAAATAATATCATATACAAGTGGTACGTCTCGCCATCCAGCTCGCAACTAAGCTCCACAGCATCCCGAATCCAGAATGACCTGATAACCTGACTCTAGACTGCCTGTGTGGAAATTGGTGGGCACCCAGAGTTTAGGAAGGAAACAATAAACTCCAGGTCAGTCATGGGACTGGTGTGAGAACTAAAACAGTTATTTATCTTTAAAACAACGACAAGAAAATTTTAAAGTCAATTCGCAATGCTTTTGGAAAATGAGACTACCATAAGGCCTCCCGCACACACACACAATGCAAACGCAGAATCAGAGGAGATTTCTCCTTATGATAGTCAAAGATGCTTGATACGCATTAAAAAGAATATTTTTTTATTATTATTACTAGTGAATAGTGTAGAAAAATCATTTCGAAAGTATAATATAAATCTTAGCCAGCATAGACATTTCGCACTTATGCCTACTATAGCTACCATCCAAATAGTGGGGCGCCACCATAAGTGAATGATAGGTTTTACAACTAGAACCGTACAAATCTCGTATTGTTTCTTTGGATTTCCAACAAATGGTCAGGCCAAGGAACTTCCCATTGCCATATAGGTACGCCTCTGGAAAGACGACCCGGGAAATAACCTAACATTACGGTTAGACCTCTGCCAACACAAGGCCGGGTTACCCCTAACTGGGTAACTACTGACACGAATATGTCATCCTCCGATCATAACCGATCTTCCCGAGGATCCTCGATTCCAACAACCACAAAGAAATAAATTTGCAGCAACAACATAGGTTAAATATCTGGGCTCCATACCATGATACCACCTCTATCCAGAAGGAATGACATACACTAAAGGGGCGCTACCCCCTAATAACCTTGCTGCATCCTTCTTGTTTTGATCATTTCCGGGGTGTGAGGTCCGACGAAGTCTCGTCCACAAAGCTAAGCTTTATACAAAAGCTATGCTTTGGGTCAAACAAATGATCAAAGTAATGATCACAAAGATAAATGATCAAACAAATGATCATATCGCAAATGATCAAACAATGATCATTACACAGTAACACTCAGCATGCCACGTTACCAAATTGGGAATATATCACTAGTAACCATCAACTACATAACCTCTGAGCTCGTACGTCTCAGAGAAGGGTGTTAAGCTAAGAGAATAAATTCTCCGCCACCAACAGAAATGTGTTTGAAAGAAACCAGCTTTATATCTCAATTTGTAACGTCAGACATACAACCATACAAGTCTGTTCCGGGATCGAACAAAACCGAAGGCACTTCAAAAGAAGTCCTTGCAATCCGTATAATTTCTAATCATGGCCGGACTTCCCGTCACTAAGGGTGATAAAATCTCTATATCGGAGATCAGCCAATGCAGAGTAACTCGACGGTAATCCTTCCGTTCTCAAAAATATCTGGTCTTCAACGCCGGTCATCAAATGCGATCCATTACGACGTATCACATATTCGGAATGGTTTATACGACCCAAAGGTCCTTTCCCGGCTAACCCGAATAGTGAGCGCTTATTCAAAAATAAGTGTGGCATTCAAATTCAAGCAAATCACAACAAATACCCTTTCAAGGTAATTATTGATAGTCGGTTATTTAACTATCAATAGGTCTGCACAGCATCATCAGATTCCAAATAATTTTTCCAAATTATTTATTTTCCAAAAATATCTTTACTAGATATAAAATTTCCACACTTCAAAAAATACCCTTTAAAAAATTTCCCTTTTCGGTTTATAAATTTCATAGTGGATTTATATTTCAAAATATCTACTGATATACGATTTTCAATCGATTTCAAATATTCACTTTCAATTTATCTTTACAAAGATAAATTCTCAAAAACGTTTCATTTCATATTGGAAAAGCATTTCCATACTTATTTAATAATAAGTAATTCACAAATCTTATTTATTTTCAACATTTGAAAATATTCAATATACTTAAATCAAAATTAAGTATATATTTCATTCTTTAAGGAAATCATTTTCTTAAACACATTTATTTGAGTCAAAACGAATGTTATGTAAAACATTGTTACGACGACCCAAAATCACTAGTATAGGGATTCGAAATTAAGATAGATATATAAAATCCAATACTATATAAAACATTTCCTTTCGAAAATCATTTACTATAACAACAGTGTTATAGTCCACCATTTCCTTATTTCTCGAAAACGTCTATTTCAACAATGAATGTTGAAATCTATGGTTTCGATACTTAATGCATTTTAAAAACATCTTTTAAAACAATTAACTTCGTTTTATAATATCACTTTCCCAAAACATATCCATTTAATTTAAAAATATATTCACTGTCCAAAATCGTGAATATGCTTCGTTAACAAATTTAACATTTCCACACATTTTACTTAAAAGATTATCCACTGTCCAAAATCGTGAATATGCTTTATTTACCTAATTCAATGTTTCTACACATTTATTAAAAGATTATCCATTGTCTAAAATCGTGGATATAATTCCTTTAATTAACTTCTAAAATTCACTTATCAAAATAAGTGATTTTGGATTTATAAACAACGTTTATAAATCACATTTATATTTTATAACAATTTCAACTTAAAAAAATCATTTTATTAGCAAATTCTATTTATATCCCATTTAAGTGCCAAAATCTAATTTATAAGTAAATTACTTATAAATCTTTTATTTTACAACATCTATTCATTTTATAACTTCACATTATAAATCTATTAATTTCATTCACTTATGAAATCCATTTGTACTTCCTTTTAACACTTATAAAAACTCATTTTATAATTTCAATATTTACAATTTATAAATATCAATTTTATAAATCTTTTATATAAATCATTTATAATAATTCAAAAAAAATCCCAATTTAAACCATTTTACAAATTAATTAACTATTTGTTTCAAAAATCACTTTTCACTTTTATTTCACAAATATTATAGTTTTATAACATTAAAGTTTTAACGTTTATTTATTTAAGATGAATCAATTTAAAATTTTAATAAAACGTATACTTTCAAAAATTCACTTAAAAATCCTTTTAAAATTAGAAATCGTTCTTTTTATCATTTTTAAAACTTCAAAATAGGCCCAATGATGCGACAGCACCAAATAGTCATTCATGACAACCAAACATCATATATCAATATGATAACAGAATATATCACAATATCTGTAAATAAATCAATATAGTTGAGGAATCTAGTCGGATCCCTCCGACCTGTTTCCCTGCATCCACAGATGTTAGCACAATACCAATTCTGTTCCAGTACGGAATATCGCGGTATATGGGATTTATAAAATATTATCCGCTATTATGCAACGCAATAGGGTCTCATCCACTATATAATGTGGGAAATCAACTCCAAGTACAATAATAATACCAATTTCACTTTACGGTGAAATATTCGCGGTATATGTTTTTAATAAATAACCCCCGCTTACTAACGGCGTATAATGTCTATTTTAACAAACAATAGATAACAATCATCATTCAAACATACAATCAAGCAATTTTAAATCTTACTATTTAAAATTTAAATCGAATACATTTCGATTGAGTGAGAAGTTCTCACCTTGAATTTCAATTCACTTTCAGCGTTTTATTTCGAATAATTTTACCCAAAATTTTCACTGACTCCGATCAACTCCAAACAATCTCCATAGCGTAGTGCTCGTCAATACGGTTTCAACGCAAAAAATTTCGTCGTAATCTGATAACGTATGACCAAGTTATTGCATTTTGAAGTTTACACGAATTTATAAAATATAAATATACACTTTTTTTTTCTTTTTAGACCTAATCAATCTTGGCCCTTGATTTTGAAATTCCACATCTAGCCGCACATGCTATTCCTCTTCCCTCCCTCACGTTCTCTTCCAGTAAAATGAACGAAACCGAACCCATGAAGCCGCCTTCAACTTCTAATTTTTGTGACCACTCCGTGCATCTATACGATGATCAGATGATACCACTCCGAAGCCCCACTATACCACTACCCACGGCCAGAGCAGTAGGAAGCTCGGCCACCCCTTTTGCCTTGATTTGCGTGAAAAACGCAGCCCCTTCTTGCTTGATTTCCCGTTGATTCGTTGCTCCGTTTTCGATCATCTCCGTATGGATTCGAAGCTCTCATCGTCCTCTACAACTTTGTAGTTGACGACTTTTGCTAATTGTTTGTAGATCATGAGATATTAGAGGAGAAAGGGGATGAAATTCTGGCGATTAAACAGAAAAATGGCAGCTGGGCATTGAAATTAGGGTTTGGGTGTAAATTGTAAAGATGGAGGTCCTTTTATAGAAAAATACGCGACACTATTCACCCGAATTTTTTCTGAACTCCAAACGAAGCGTGTCGGCTGGCGTTTATAATGTTTACCCCGCGTTCCGAACACAATGAAATGTGTTTCGGGAGCTAATTCGATCATCTGTGCGAGTTATGGAATTAAACGATCAAATTTAAATTAAACCGATTCAAACCGATTTCGATGCGTTTTGGCTTGCCCCAGACAAACAGTACATCAGATTGACACGAAATTTGAAACCCTATAATAATTTCACATTATGGATCCGATGAAACTGGTTTCGTTGAAATCCGACACTTTTTGAAAAATGACTATTTTTAACTCGCCGAATTAATATTAAAACAATTTCGGTGCGTTTCGAGTTGCCACGGTCAAACGACAACTCCGATTGCTACGAAAATTGAAATCCGATAATAACAAACTATTATGGATCCAATGGAACAAGTTTCATCTGATTCTGAGACTGTTCGAAAAATGGCTAATTTCACTAGTCGATTAAATATTAAAATATTCAATTTTCACAATTTAACTCTAAATTCAAATTTAAAAGTTCTATAACTTCACTATAACTTCAATATGATTTAATATAACTTTATAAATCATTTTCAATCACATTAAACCCAATTTCAATTATTTCTAGAATTTCAATTATTAAATTATCAATTTAATTGTCCAAATTAAATCCAATATTCGATAAATAAATTATTCGACTTATAAATTTCACTTATTAATATTCAAAATAAATTAAATATACAAATTTTAATTATCAGAAATTCTGGGTCGTTACATCAAATGTCAACTGCAATTAATCCATTTAATTACAAATTAATTCCAATGAGTTTGATTTTATTTGATTCCAAACTTAATACTCAATCAATTATTACTCAACTAACATGGTTAACATTGTTTTATATTTCATTACATTAATATCTTCCAATTTTCATCTTTTATTTGTATTAATTACTATATTTCAATTATATTGGAATTTTGTCAATTTTACACATTAATTAAAATTTAAAAATCTCAATTAATTATTTCATCTTGGTTTCATTCTTTTATTTACATCAATTATCATATTATGTATAGAATTTACATTGGTTACATCTTATTGAATCAACATTCTTCACTTACCAATTTAATCCATATTAACTGCAATAATTAAGTGAATTAATTGCAATTAATTTCAAATTAAACTTAACAAACTAACAAAATAGGTAACGTACAATAATTGTTGCCATTAACTCTTAATCACACTTTAATAAGTTTATTATTTACAAACCAATATTATAATTACTTACATAACACTGGTTTTACTCAATTACCATTTATTACAAACTATTTCAATAATTTATTCAATATTTATGTTAGTTCTCTTATATTCAATTTATAACCAAGTGTAACATTTAACTTATTTCAATTAGTTGGAATTCCATTTAAACTGTTAATAATTTACTTTAACTAACATTGTTACCTTTCCTTTTTGTTATTATTTCATTATTAAATTACAAATTTTTATTTCTTTCAATATTCAATCACAAAAAAATCTAATTAAATTAACCATTTTAATTATCGAAAATCTACGGGTCGTTACATCTGCATTTTCATCCTAAGTGCAGGTGGAGTTTGGCATATCAAATCTCAACATTTTGCTACGAAATGTTTACAAGAGGTGAATACATGAGTTGAGAACAACATATACAAATTTCATATTTTATTGATTTTTCTAGAATTAATTATGATTTTTATACTAACCTTCGTTTTTCATCTTAGATCTATTCGAAATTAACTTGCAAGTTAACCCTCTTTATCCTATAAAAACCCAACCAAATTACATGAAATTTGGAAAAGAGGTGCAGGAATATGGCAGCAACATCATTTCCAAATTTTAGAATTTTTGAGAATTTATTTCAATTGTTTTGATTTTAGAACCTCACTTTGCACTCTTTCTAGGTTTTTATTCTGAAGAAGTTAGGTTGAGAAAATTTGTTTAGTTGTTTTGAGAAGAAGGTATGTATTATTTCTTTGTTTCAAAACTTAAAGAAATTACTCTAAGTGTTTAAATGGGCTAAAATTTTCATCTAAGCCCAAAAGCCCCCTTTTAATTAAAATAAGCAAGAATTAAAACATTACTCAAAAAACTAGTTTTTCACTAACTTTAAAAATAAATTTCTCCTTGTTTACAACTCGTAAAAATTGAAATGAATATACTAAAATTAAGTACGTTGCACTAATCTTTGCGATTAGCCAATAAAACATAGATTTAATGATCATTTAAGTCCTTATTTTTATTATTGAAAAAGACAATTTTAAACTTTTGTAGAAACAAGAAAAGATGTTATAAAAATTCATTTTAACATCAAAACTCCTATTTACTTCAAAATAGAAATTATGAAAAATTTAGAAAGCATTAGCTAAATTTTTATATATGTCTCATACTAATAAATTCACATTAAGACCCATCTTAATTATAATTTCACTATATCTCATTATTAAGGAGAAAACACCATTTTATAATTTAACACTTTCTCTAACTTATTAAATCTTTATTAATAAGTTATAACACTTAATAAATCATCATTAATCTTTTAAAAATATTATACACTCCAATTTAAATAAGAACGAAAATCTTCAAATTTCTTAATTAAATTATTCTCTTAATTTAATTAAAAGTAATCTAACTCAAGGTTGTCACAGACTCTCCCTTTACGAAAATTGCGTCCTTGTAATTCTCTATAAGGAAAAGTCTATAACAATTCACAAACAATATATCTTTCGAAAGATTGTTAAACAATTGACAAAGGATCCTTAAATGAAGGAAACACCACTAATGAACACTATAGGTTAATACAGAATACGTTCGCTCGATAAATTCTTCGGTTTCCCAAGAGATATCCTTAGGATTAGCGAACAATTGGACTTTAACCGCAGAACGTCTTTACTTTAAAGGCATTTAATTTTCGAAACAATAATACCAAACGTTTAAATTAACATTTAACACTCATTATAAAATGAATGACTAAAATAACCAAATCAATTTTTCATAACTACTTAAATCTTTCTTAAGCCCCAAAATTAGCATTACGAAATTTACTACTTAAATCTTTCATGCTAATGCAGAAGTCTAAAATTAGCATTACGAAATTTATTCAAAGGTTTAAATTAACATTTAACACTCATTATAAAATGAATGACTAAAATAACCAAATCAATATTTCATAACTACTTAAATCTTTCTTAAGCCCCAAAATTTCAATTTTTTTTAAAGATTTGGAACATAGATAGAAGGTATTTATTACTTTGTAAAACACACCAAGCAATTTCAACTCTTTTCTATCCCAAACGTTCTGTTAATCTTCCTTTTATGCTCTAAAAAGAGTATTTATTACTTTTTAATTTCCATGAAGGAAAGATTTAAAAAGCATGTAACAAAAACAACATTATCCATATTAATCTGAATATCTTTTGTTGCCATTTTTAAAAACAATGTATCCCACTAATGTGAAATTACTTATTAAGTTCAAGTTTCTTTACAACTTCTTATTATATCATAACCTTCTCAAAAAGTTAGAATTCATAAATAAAATTTCAACATTCAAGCAAACCATGTTAGAATATACACACTATAATTTAAAACATCAAATTCAATCTCACATCATCTAACAATATGATGACGATGTCTTACCACCTATGTATAGCAAATCGATTTGTCAAATGGTTGCGATGTTGACCTTGCAATCAACGTTGCCTCACCATTAACCTCTATTGCTAAGGCTCGATGGTTGAACATGTCATCAAGAATCAATATGTATCATGTATTCAAATAGTTTTTATTTAAAATTTTCTAAATTACCAAAATTTTAATAATACTTCCTTTACATATAATCATATAACTTAAAAAAATTGTTAAAATACCATTATTTCTATAAATGCTTGTTTTAACACATTTGTATATACATGTATACTTACTATTTCACAAAATCTTTTTACAAAATATCTTGTTTACTTCCAAAATTCTTTATATATATAAATATGTTTTCCAAAACGTTTATCTCATTTTAAATAAGATTTAACTTACTTAAAACTTTAGCTTCTCATTAAATATCATTTTCATTACATTTGTATTTATTTATAACACTTTACCATATTATTACTCAAATATTGTGTTCTACTGTCTCATCTAAGAGTTAAGGAGATCCATATCAATAACATTGATCAAGTGCGTCGACCAGAATTCTTAAAACACTCAATGGGCTATTTAACACAAAAAAAACTTTTTTTAGAATATCTTTATCAATCATTACATTTTATATAAATGGTAATCTGTTAAAAGCCATACTATAATACAATCATGCATCCATGTTAGTATTTAATTTAGTACACTAATAAATTACAACATCAAGCCTTTAATTATTCCTTAAGGTAGCTACTCCATCGAAGATACCACAAGGCCTACTTAATATTGAGTAGATCTTTAAGTTATTAAAGGAAAACTGCTGCTTAATGACAACCTTTAATGGTCACTAAATTTTTACTTAAAAAAAGCATACATTCACAACCAACTAAAAATACAAAGGCATCAAATTTTGAGGTGCTCGGTGGAAACAGTTCATCAGCCTCCACCGCGCAACTCTGATTACTAAGGACAAAGGCACACAATTCATTTTGAAGCTTTATAAGGTTGGAGTCAAACATTAGTTCAAAGGAAGGATCACTTCAAGATACGAATTAGTGCGTACGGAAGAACAGGCACGATACATCCCAATTTTCTAAGATATAACTTATCTCTAGAAGTAACTACCCAAAGAACTCTAAGGGACAGTCTCTAAGATACACCTAGGATAAGATTCTCGTATCTAATATAGTATATTATTCCAAACTTGGCTCAGATAACAAGCTGTAACAACCCCACTGCTATACCCATGTTGTTAAAGAACATTACAAGTAATATCGTCTAATAACATAAAGAATACAGGTAGTTAATGGTGATCGAATGTGACTATATCTTTATACTAACACTGACATGCCTTTATTACCTTTAGAATATTTGAATTGAAAAGTTTGACGTGTACAGTATTAACACAAAGTAATAAACACACTGATTAAAAATATTCAGAACAATATATGATATAAATAAATCAGAATGACGGATCACAGCGGAACAATATACATCATATACATAATAAAATGTGAGTCTACAAAACGTCAATACTAACCACATAAATATATACATCTAATCAAAAATAAAATATCAGGTACACAATGACTTACTAAAGAATATACAAGTATGAAGTAAACTAAAACGGTCAAAATAGAGTACTTCAATGCTAGTCCAAAATCCAACGGTCGGTCAATGAGTCCATGTATATGTAGAGTCTCAGCCTGACCCGAGTATTATAAAATAAACGGGTCAGACTATATCTAATAAAATGGTAGGATGCTGATATAATGAATATAGGACTTAATCTGTAACGACCCACCTTTTTGACCATCGAAAGTCGACACCGAACACTACCACTGTTTTTCTAATGTCGCACATCCAATAGACAAAAGGGCAGATTGTTAGGGTAAATAAAAGAAAGAATGAAGAACAGGGAAAAATAACATCTCATAGCAGAATCGACAACATATAATATAACAAGGACAGTAGAAATTGTCACTCTAAAATACAACGTATATCAGAGTTAAAAACAAACCTAATCAGCTGGACATATATAAAATCCCGACCTTACAAATGCTGATAGGGATACTATATAATACGGTGGAAAATTAAAATACTACAATAAGTGAATCTTCAGCTCCCCTTTAAGACCTCCATAAGATCATGGACAACCTGGGAAAATACTTAGTTTTGAAAGTGTGCTATGGATCGTGTAATATGGATATATGATAATACAAAGTGTAGTGATGATAGCTATATGGTAAATAGTGCGAAATATAAAAGCAGTATAGTAAAAATGACACTAGAGATTTTTATACTGGTTCGGAGCTCCGTCCTACGTCCAGTCCCAGACTCCTTCTGGAATTTCACTAAAACAATAACCCTCACTTAACCCGGAGGAACAGGTCTATACAACCCTTGAGCAGCCGAACAAGGACCTGAGCAGCGGAATAGGATTTCGCCTCAGCATCCGAAGAAGACTTCACATGCCTGAGCGGCAGAACAGGACTTCAACATATAAAAGTTTGTTTTGACTTTGTGTGTTCTAATAACATGGATTTGTCACTTTTATTACACCCTTCCTATAATCTTCTCCTCGAGTATAAATATATATATTTGAAGTTTATGAAGAATATAAAGATATAGTATTGCTTTAATGCAGAATAATTGAAAGTATAATAGCAAATAGATTTCAGAGAGTTAGATCAGAGAGATAAGAATATTTGATTGTAATTCAGTGATTTTGAATAAAATGGAGTTTGTATTTATAAAGGTTGAAAAGCAGCGACTATTGGTGAAGAGTTTCGATCGAAGTGTTGCGTCCGAATCTTTTCGTTAGAGGTTCGCAACTTTCACAAAAGTCGTGTCTTTTCGAAAAGTGGCTGTTATATTCAGTCAACTGAGCCTCTGGGTCAGTCGACTGAATATTCAAAGTCATTATTTAAATTTAAATTCGTATATCTATGTATCTATGCATGCTGCACAAAATTCCCAGTGTCAGTCAACTGGTTATCTGGGTCAGTCGACTGACCTAGTTAAATTTGTGCAGTAAGCACATACATAGATATATTAATTTCTATAACTATAAAACTTTTTATAATTAATTGTATGCTTATATACGTATAAAATATATAAGCTAATGTAGACATAATTTAGGAGAGATTTTAATAATATTGACCTAAGACTTAAACAACAAAATATCATAGTTGATGCACTAGTTAAAGTCTCGTCTCGTCTCCTTGTCTCTTTTTGTCGTAGCAGTCGTCAAATCTGTATGTCGTAGTGATAGCTTCGTGTCATGAATCAAAACGAAGTCTCAACATTCTCCCCCTTTTTGATTGATGACAACAGATATAGATTTCGACTGTATATATAACACATAATAACATAAATACTTACTCCCCCTGAATCGTTGAAGCTCTATATCCTGCATTCTTTTTGTTAGAAATAAAATTTCTCTCCCTTTGTCATCGACAAAAAGGAATAAGTAATATGAAGGCATAATGTAGAAAATATTACGTAAAAAAGACAATCATTCATACATTAAACTCCCATATTTAAGAGTATTTCAAATGAATAACCCAGAGTGGCCATTTAGTACAAGCCATATGAAATGAAAACTTAATGTTTTTCATAAACCAAAAAAGATCTCAAGCCATTGGTTGCTTACCCCTACCACTACCACTATCACCTTCATCTCCATCATCATCACTGCTACTTGCTTGATCGTCAGAAAAAGAAGACCAAGTGAAGACGGGTTGCTTTCCTGGATCGCCTATAGTAGCTGTAGATGTCCCGGAAGCACATGAGATAGCTTGCCATAATTTGGTAAAGGATCCTTTAACCTTGTCGAGCTTCTTGTCAACCGTAGTAATATGAGATTGAAGAATCTGTTGGTTGCGGAATATCATAGACATTGTCTCATATGGTTGAAGGCCAGGATTAGGAAGTTGAATTTCGTCTTGTTGACGACGAGTTGATTGTTGACGAGATGGACCTTGAAATGGTTGGCCATGTTGTTGTGGTTGGTCTTGAACTAACTGCCTTTGGGTCCATTCTTCAAAAGACATGATATGAGGGGGTCGAGCAACCAGTAGTTTCATCAATGCTAAAGTCCAAGAGTTCAAACATCCAACGGTAGAAAATGGTGAGTCCAGTTCCGGAATCTTACAAGCTTGTAGCAGACGCATAATATATTCACCGTAGTAGATTACATTCATTCTACCGTTGTTGAAGCTTAAAATTTCGTCAAGAATTAGACAGAGCCAGTTGACTGTAATATTGCTAAAAATAGCATATAAAGCTTTAAAGTTATTTTCGTAGACAAGTTCATAACTCCCGGTTCTAGGAGTTATGGTTTTCATTAGAGCGCGATGGATAGTACGTGCTTTTGGTCGTAGAGACATGGATTTTAGTTGACGAATGTCGTCTTCTAAAAACAAATGGCTTATATTGTCTCGAACAACCAAGTCACAATCAATAGTGGCCAATTCTACACCATCATCTTCTGTTTGCAAAATATGAGCCATGCGATCTAAAGAGAAAAGTATGGGTTTCCCAAATACTAGACTCCATACACAGTCTTGTTGATTTGGAACGTTTTGGTGACCTAAGTTTAAATTTGCGTAGAACAATTTCACCATTATTTGATTTATTTTGTGTTTGTTATCATCAATGTTGAATAACGATTCCAAATCGCTCCTTCTAGCTAACTCTTGGATATGGTATGGAGAAAAATCTGAAAATTTAACAAACGAACCTTCGAAAATCCTTGAGTTTTGCATTCGTCTCCACCTCCGAATCGCGGTATCATCAAACAACCATCTTTGGATTTGTTCATTTGACGGAGGTTGAGATGATGAGGAAGCTTGTCCCTTTCGTTTAGAAGCCATTAATTTTAATTTTAAAAGAAAAAAAATGGAGTTTTGGAGAGTCTAGGGTTTTGAAAAAATTGGAAATCTGAAATAGTAATGGTGAAAGATGGTAAAGTAGAGGATAAAAGAGGGAAAGTGGGTTGGTTAAAGTAATAAAGTGACTCAGATCTATGGTTCAGTTGACTGGCTCAAACTATCAGCCGACTGAATGTTGAAGATCGAATTTTTCCTTCTTTCTGGTCTAGTCGACTGAGATTCTGAGACAGTCTGGCCATGGATATAAAAAAAAATTGTTTGTTGTGTCAGTCGACTGACCTCCTGGTTCAGTCGACTGACCTGGAGAATTTTTGGCAGTGGATTTTATTTTGCTGTGACATGTTAATATATTTTATTTATTTAATATAAATAGTTGTTATATTGATTAATGAATCAGAAATAAATTTATTCCAAACAACATACATACGTAGAAAATTTATTCGGAAAATACAACAAAAGATAATGACTACTATGATTATTTTGAGGGGCTAGGCGTCTTGTATTCCTTTGGTTGCTTGCGACGAGCATTCGATTCTACGTTGCGATCCCACGAATTTTGTGAGTATGGTGGTCGCGGTGGAGATGAAGTCGATGGTTGTCTAATAGGCGAAATAGAATATTCGTCTATCAGATATGACGATGCCCCGCAGAATTTCATAGCGATATGCTCAATGATTCCTATCCGTCTGGAGTTTATTTTTTGTTCATAAAACATTTCACATTATAGCATTAATTATTCTTGTTGATAATGGTGCATATCATCTATCTTTTGCTTCGTGTTAGGAGAAATATCAATCGTCTTCTTTCCCTTCTTCTTATCTGGAGTATATCCTATGTGAGATGGTGAAGTTTTATGATCCGGAGTTTTTGAAAGTAACGTGTATGTGTTAATGCGATACACAAGGATCGTGTAATATGGAATATAGCTAAATATAAATGCGGAAACAGATGATAATAGCAAAGTAAATAAAAACTAGAAAAATCACACCAGAGATTTTTATACTGGTTCGGACCTCCCGTCCTACGTCCAGTCCCAGACTCCTATCTGGATTTTCACAACCAACTACCTCGCTTCACCCGGAGGAACAGGTTTACAATACCCGAACAGCCGAACGGGATTTCGTGCCTCTTATAACACTGAGGACTTCAACAAAAACAAATACAATTGTCGTTGACAACTTGTGCTCTTGATAACACTGATTTGTCACTTGTAGTACACCCTTCCTATAATCTTATCCTCAAAGTATGTGAATGATGTTTGTGAAGATTGAAGGAAGTATATTACTTATTAAATCAAAAGATATGAAATAATTTCAATGATTCAATAAGCAATTGAAATGTTTGAGAGATCAAGACAGAGATCAATAGAATATAGATTAGAATAATAGAATTGGTTATCCTTATCTGGAATAATGATTTCATGATGTTTATATAAGAAATAAACAGTTGTAACCCTTTGTGAAAAGATACAAACAAAGGTCATGATCATTGGTGAAGAGAAAGAGAAGCAACCGTTGAAGAAAAGGAAGTGTCTGTACGAAAGGTTGCTTTCTGTTTGAAAACGGTCGACAGGTCAAAATGGACCAGTAGACAGGAATTTGAATATATATACGTTATGTACACTTGTGCACGTTATCTGTGCATTCTGGGCAGAAACGGTCGACCGCCTTGTTTTAAACCGGTCGACCGGTTTAGCCCAGACTGCACAGTTAATGTGCACTCATACATATATACATTTATATTCAAAGATTGAAGGTATGAGATTATTTGAGGATAGATTTTAACATAAATAACACTACTAACATACCAAATAATCAACCTCTAATGTATGGAGCTCTTTGTGTCTCTTTAAAACAATGAATAACTTCTTTTTGTCGATCACGGCTTATCCCTTTGTCAGAAATCAAAACTCTATAAAAATCTTGACTCAACATTCTCCCCCTTTTTGATTGATGACAACATATATCTGAAGTTCTGAATCTCCCCCTGAATATGTGATCTCCCTGAGATTTTGTCTGTATTTTTTATATATATATATATATATATATATATATTCCTGCAAATAATTGTTAGCTCTTTCTCCCCCTTTGTCATCGACAAAAAGGAGTAATAGATAATGGAATAATATAGGAATGTATCAACCAGAATATCCATTTTCCTCTTTTCTTAAGTGGGACCTGCAAAAAATATGATTAAGACCATGGTACCCACTCTTTATGGGGTCCTAAGAGTTAGATCTTAGGAATCCAAACCCATACGGGTCCGGTATCCCCTTTATATACATAATTAGTATTAAAATGCACAGTATTCATGAAATTCTGAATATATTTATTCCTAATCAAATTGTTATTTGTTTTAGGAACCCATATTTTGATAGTCTTGACATTTTTCTTCTGAAATTTCACAACTGGTTTTGGTTTGGAATATAATAAACTAAGATTTTTCTTAGCTCCAGTCTTTTGTATTTTCTTTTTCCTTCCATTACCAAGATGTTTCTTGGTTTCTGGTTTCCTATATCCCAAACCTTGTTTATTTGAAACAGATTGTGAACTTTCAATGATTTTTGTCAAATTTTCTCGACCTTTGTTAAAGTTAGAAACATTTTGAGTTATGTCATCTAACTTAGTTTGTAAGCTCGCCTTTTCTAGGTCCAGATTTTTGACTTTTGCCTTAAGCTCATGATTTTCAGTAGCGAGAGCATCATTTTTCTCTTTTTGAGTTTCAATTTCTTGACTCAAAAGAGATAATTGAGAGTCAACATTAGATGATGATTCTTGAAGTTTTTCAAGTTCTTCTTCTAATATTTTCTTCTCGTCTTTTAACATATCTCGTTCAAACTCTGCTCTAATCAAATCTGCTTTGGCTACTTTTAATTGACGTTTTATGTCTTTATATTTGACTATCAACTCAGAATTTATATCAAGTAATTCATCAAATGTAGGAATTTGTACCTCATCTTCTGTTGCCATAAAACAAACATTAGCTTGTTCATTCTCCTGATCACTTTCACTTTCAGATGAGGATGAGTCTGAATCATCCCATGTTACTGAGAAGGCTCGTTTCTTTGACTTGTCCTTCTTATGTTTGAATTTATCATTTTCTGACTTCTTCTTCTGTTCTGGACAATCCTTCTGCATGTGCCCCTTTTTGTGACAGTTGAAACATTCTATAGTTGATGAAGATGGTTTGCTTGATCCAGGTTTCCTTTTGTTGTAGCGACTGGCTTTTCGATATTTTAGGAATTTTTTGAATCCTTTTGCAATGAATGCCAAATCTTCATCTTCAGAATCTGATTCATTTTCATCTTTCTCAGCATGAAATGCTACATTTTTCTTTTCTTCTTTCTGTTCTTTTCTAGCCTGCAAATTTGCTTCATAGGACATTAAATTTCCTATCAATTCGTCTGGCTTCATGATGGAAAGGTCATTAGCTTCTTCAATTGCTAATACTTTTCCTTCCCATTCACTAGTCAGAGAATGTAGGACTGTTGAAACAACATCAAAATCTGAATATTTTTGCCCTAATCCGATAAGTGCATGATGAATAGTTTGAAACCTTGAATACATATCATTGATTGTCTCATTTGGTTTCATTTTGAAATTTTGAAACTGACTCTTCAGCATGGCTATTTTGGCTTGTTTAACCTTGTTAGTACCTTCATGAGTGGTTTTCAGCGTTTGCCAAATTTGATATGCAGTAGTGCAGATACTAACACGGTTATATTCATTTTGGTCTAATGCACAAAACAACATATTTATTGCCTTTGCATTTACGGCTGCTGCCGTTTTCTCAGCCGTTGTCCATTCTGAATATTCAGTTGTTGGATTTACTATTTCTTTTTGAGTAGCATTCCAAGCATCATAACTATTTGATTGCATGAAAAATGACATACGTGTAGCCCAATAGCTATAGTTGAGACCATTAAAGAATGGAGGTCTTTGTGTTGATTGACCTTTCGTGTAAGTGCTAGAGCTAGTACTTGCGTTATTTGCCATATTACAAGAATATATCAAATAACGGTTTTACGGTTATATGATGACCGTGCTCTGATACCAAATGAAAGTAACGTGTATGTGTTAATGCGATACACAAGGATCGTGTAATATGGAATATAGCTAAATATAAATGCGGAAACAGATGATAATAGCAAAGTAAATAAAAACTAGAAAAATCACACCAGAGATTTTTATACTGGTTCGGACCTCCCGTCCTACGTCCAGTCCCAGACTCCTATCTGGATTTTCACAACCAACTACCTCGCTTCACCCGGAGGAACAGGTTTACAATACCCGAACAGCCGAACGGGATTTCGTGCCTCTTATAACACTGAGGACTTCAACAAAAACAAATACAATTGTCGTTGACAACTTGTGCTCTTGATAACACTGATTTGTCACTTGTAGTACACCCTTCCTATAATCTTATCCTCAAAGTATGTGAATGATGTTTGTGAAGATTGAAGGAAGTATATTACTTATTAAATCAAAAGATATGAAATAATTTCAATGATTCAATAAGCAATTGAAATGTTTGAGAGATCAAGACAGAGATCAATAGAATATAGATTAGAATAATAGAATTGGTTATCCTTATCTGGAATAATGATTTCATGATGTTTATATAAGAAATAAACAGTTGTAACCCTTTGTGAAAAGATACAAACAAAGGTCATGATCATTGGTGAAGAGAAAGAGAAGCAACCGTTGAAGAAAAGGAAGTGTCTGTACGAAAGGTTGCTTTCTGTTTGAAAACGGTCGACAGGTCAAAATGGACCAGTAGACAGGAATTTGAATATATATACGTTATGTACACTTGTGCACGTTATCTGTGCATTCTGGGCAGAAACGGTCGACCGCCTTGTTTTAAACCGGTCGACCGGTTTAGCCCAGACTGCACAGTTAATGTGCACTCATACATATATACATTTATATTCAAAGATTGAAGGTATGAGATTATTTGAGGATAGATTTTAACATAAATAACACTACTAACATACCAAATAATCAACCTCTAATGTATGGAGCTCTTTGTGTCTCTTTAAAACAATGAATAACTTCTTTTTGTCGATCACGGCTTATCCCTTTGTCAGAAATCAAAACTCTATAAAAATCTTGACTCAACAGTTTTTAGAGAGTTGTTTGAAGCAATAATTTCGATGGAATCTGTGGAAGAGCTTGACATTGTGGAAAAATAGTTGTTGGAAGAAAAATGAATGAAAGCTTTAGAGTTTAATTCAGTTTGAATCTAAGAAGATGGAGTATGCATCTATTTATAGCCTAAGTCTAGGAAAAATAGGATAGAATTGAGTGGATTATATTGAGTTTAGCCAAGAAGTAAGGTAATACGTTAGTTTTTCTGTTGGTTGATGTATTTTGTGTAATTTTAATGTATATAAAGTTTTAAAAGTGACTTGTATTGTAGTATATATTAATGTCACCATATAACAAAATGTCCATACTAAACTATAATAGAAAAAATCAATAGCTCAGGTGGTTAAGACAATTGGGCTATTCACAGCAGGTCATGGGTTCGAGTCTCGGCATGGTTAGAATATTGAATTTTTGTAAAAAAAAATTATTTTTGAGTTTTTAGTTAAATTTTTTATATTTTATTTATACGAGTACATATGCACGCCCAGGTGGGTCTGCATTTAACCACAATGTGCATTCATTTTTATTTGTACCTGTGGAAGTAGATTTAATAGTAGCATCCCCACATTTGAACATCATCTAGGCAGAAACAGCTATTTTTTTTTGTTCTGACTGCAATAACTTCTTCATACTAACTCGAAATCAGGCAAAACTTCGACCGTTGAATTCCTACCTAAATTACAGACAATATGGTACACTTGGATACTTCATCTTGTGAACGCACACTGTAGTTCTTCCTTGGGACTGACAGTTTACTTAGAAAATAACATGCTACCACATCCCCATATTTGAACTCCGCCTAGTGGAGAAGTCGCTATTTTTTTTGTTCAGTCTGCAATAACTTCTTCATACTAATTCGGAACCCGGCGAGACTTCGACCGATTAACTCCCACCTAAATTACGGACAATATGATACACTCGTATACTTCATCTTATGAACGCACACTGTAGTTCTCCATGGGGACTGACAGTTGTACTTTGAAAATAAGAGGCTACCACATCCCCATATTTGAACTCTGCCTAGTGCAGAAGCCGCAATTTTTTTTGTTCAGACTGCAATAACTTTTTCATACTAATTTGGAATCCGGCGAGACTTCGACTGATTAACTCCCATCTAAATTACGGACAATATGGAACACTAAGATACTTCATCTTCTGAACGCACACTGTAATTCTCCATGGGAACTGACAGTTGTACTTAGAAAATAATAGTCTACCACATCCTCAGATTTGAACTGCCTAGTGCAGAAGCCGCTATTTTTTTTATTCAAACTGCAATAACTTCTTCATACTAATTCAGAATCCGGTGAGACTTCGACCAATTAACTCCCACCTAAATTACGGACAATATGGAACACTCGGATACTTCATCTTGTGAATGCACACTGTAGTTCTCCATAGGAACTGACGGTTGTACTTAGAAAATAACAGGATACCACATCCCCATATTTGAACTCTGCCTAGTGCAGAAGTCACTATTTTTTTGTTCAGACTGCAATATTTTCTTCATACTAACTCGGAATCCGGCGAGACTTCGACCGATTAACTCCCACCTAAATTACAGACAATATGAAACACTCGGATACTTCATCTTGTGAACGTACACTGTAGTTCTCCATGGGGACTGACAGTAATACTTAGAAAATAACAGGCTATAATCCCATATTTGAATACTATTTCTTTATAAGATGTAAAAGGGTATATTTGGAATTTCAAAAGAACACTGAGTAAATATATTCAATGAATTCTCTTTATTAGTAGTGAAGATAAAGGTAGAGTGAACGATTTCCATATTTATAATAAGGGGTATTTCTGGTATTTCAAAAAGACACGGTTGAATTCCTATTCAAGGAATTCTCATTATTAGTAGTAAAGATATCTTTAATTGACATTATACCAAGCTCATGACCCAATTTTATAAACGTATTTTCTAACTGTGGTTTATTACAAATATCGGCTAATTGATTTTCTGATGGTACGTAGTCCAGATTTATCACTTCTTTTTCTATATTATCATGTAAAATGATTTCTAATATCTATATGTTTAATTCTTGAGTGGTTTACTGGATTTTTAGATAGATTTATCGCACTAGAATTATCGCAGTAAATTGTTGATTTTGATAGATTAATTCCAAAATCTTTAAGTGTCTGTTGCATATAAATTACTTGTGCGCAAGCTAGTGCTGCAGAAATATATTATGCCTCACAAGTTGATAGAGAGACATAGTTTTGTTTCTTGCTAAACCATGAAATTAAAGATTTACCAATGAAGTGACACGTACCGCTTGTACTTTTTCTATCTGTTCGTGATCCTTCGTAATCAACATCGCTGTATGATACTAATTCGAACGAACACTCTTTCGGTTAGAAAAGTCTGAAGTTTGTAGTTTTACTAAGATAGCGTAGTATGCATTTTACGGCTTGTAAATGTGATCTTTTGGGTCAGCTTGAAATCGTGCACATAGACACACACTCATCATAATATCTGGTCTACTTGCTGTTAAATAAAGTAGAGATCCTATCATACTACGATATAGTTTTTGGTCTAAACTTTTGCCATTTTCATCTTTATCAAGATGTGCTATTTTGCTCATAGGTGTTGGTTTAGCAGAGTTGTTTTCCATTCTAAAACGTTTGATAAGATTACTACAGTATTTTTCTTGATTAAGAAATATTCCATTTGAAACTTGTTTTATCTTAAGACCTAAAAAACTATGATTATTCTCCCATATGGGACATTTCAAATTCTCTAGTCATTATTTTAGAAAACTCATTACATAATTCATTATTAGTTGATCTAAATATAATGTCGTCGACATATATTTGAACTATTAAGATATAATTCTTAGAATGTTTTATAAATAAAGTTTGATCTACTTTTCCTATTACGAATCCTAAGTCCATTAGATAGTTTTTAAGGCGTTCATACCAAGCACGTGGTGCTTGTTTTAAACCATATAAAGCTTTCATAAGTTTATAGACATGATCTGGGTATTTTTCATGAATAAATAAAGGAGGTTGTTCACCATAAACATTTTCTTTAATATAGCCATTTAAAAATGCACTTTTAACATCCATTTGATAAAGTTTAAAGTTATTAAAACATGCGTATGCCAATAAAATTCATATTGCTTCTAGTCTAGCAACTGGAGCAAACGTTTCTTCATAGTATATTCCTTCTTCCTGGTTATATCCTTGTGCTACTAGTCTTGCTTTGTTTCTAGTTATATTTCCTAATTCGTCTGCTTTATTTTTATAAACCCATTTAGTTCCTATAACAGTCTGATCGGTCGGTCTGGGTACTAGTTCCCAAACTTCATTTCGTTCAAACTGATTGAGTTCTTCTTGCATGGCAATAATCCAATTTTCATCGAATGATGCTTCCTTAGTATTTTTTAGGTTCTATAGTAGAGAGAAAAGCTACATTACCCATTAAATTTAGTTGATTTCTAGTCCGAACATTTGAATTTATTTCTCCAATTATATTTTCTATAGGATGATTTCGTAGGATTCTTCGAGGAGATCTTATTATATTTGTAATATCTCTATTATTAACAATGTTTTTATCTTCTCTAGAATTATAAACAATATCTTCATCGTCTCTTGAATTGTTTATTATTATATTTGTTTTATTATTATTAAGTAACTCATTGTCATTATTTGTTTTTGAAATAAGTTTAGAGTTCTCATCAAAAGATACATGGAGTGACTCTTCGATAGTATTAGTTTGTTTATTAAAAATTCGATAAGCTTTGCTTCAATTCGAATATCCAAGAAATATACCTCCGTCACATTTTGAATCAAATTTGTCAAGCTAATCTTTGGTATTTAATATAAAACATTTTGATCCAAATATTTTAATATAGGATATGTTCGGTTTTCTACCGTTAAAAAGTTCGTAAGGAGTATTCTTGGTGGGAGGTCTAATAGAAACACGATTCAAAACATAACAAGCAGTTGCAACAGCTTCAGCCCAAAAATGTTTTGGTAATGTGATTTCATTTAGTAAAGTTCTTGCACATTCTTGTAGAGTTCGATTCTTTCGTTTTACAACTCCATTTTGCTGTGGAGTTCTAGGAAACAAAAGTTATGAAATATTCCTTTCTTCAATAGTTATCAAACTGTATGTTTTCAAATTCTCCTCCGTGATCACTTCTAATATTTTTAATTCTAATACCTTTTAAATTTTGTATTTGTTTAACAAAAATTTTGAAATTTCAAAGGTATCACTTTTATTTTCCATAAAGATAGTCCATGTATATCTAGAAAAATCATCAACTATTACAAATACGTATTTATTGTGATTTATGGATTGAATTTGGGTAGGTCCAAATAAATCCATATGAAGTAACTCAAGCGGTTGTAATGTCGAAATAACTTTCTTAGATTTAAACGAGGATTTAGTTAATTTACCTAATTGGCATGAGTCACATATATTATTAATTTTAAAATTCATCTTTGGTAATCCTTTTACAAGATTATTTTTAGAAATTTTATTTATATTTTTGAAATTGATATGACAACATCGTTTGTGCCATATCCAGGGATCATTTTCTTTAGCAATTAAACACATATCTGAGTTATGATTAACTTTCATATTCAAAACATAAATGTTTTTATCTCTATTTCCTTCAAAAATAAGATTTTGATTTTGATCAAGAATACTACATTTATTTTCAGAAAATGATATTTTAAAACCTTTATCGCATTATTGACTTATACTTAATAGATTGTGTTTTAGATTCTTAACTAATAAAACATTTGTAATAAGAGGTAAATTAGATGTACCGTAATTGCTCACATCGCCTTTGCCAATGATATAGCCCTTGGAATTATCACCAAAAGTGATAGAATCTCCATCTGAGTATGTAATATTTATCATTATATCTTTGTCTCATGTCATATGTTTTGAGCAACCACTATCGAGTATCCATTTTCCTCTTTTCTTTAGTGGGACTTGCAAAAAATATGAGATAATGTTGGTACCCACCTTTTTAATAGAGTCCTAAGAGTTAGGTCTTAGGAAACCAAACCCAAGTGGGTTTAGTATCCCTTTTATAAATATAATTTTTATTATTATGAACATCTTCTATAAATGAACTAATATACTTTTTCCTTATTAACTTGCTATTAGTTTTAGGTACCCATATATTTATAGTTTTAGAAACTAGTCTTTTTGAAGATGTGGGTATTTTATCATAGTTAACTTTGTTTAAACTATTAGCTTGTGAATTCTTGACTTTCTTCTTATATCTTAGACCATTTTTATTGTTAACAGGTTGTGAATTCTCAATAAGTCTAGATAAATTTTCTCTTCCTTTATTAAAATTTGAAACGTTTTTAGTGGTTCCTTCTAGTTTGGTCTTTAGACTTGAATTTTCTAGTTCAACCATTTTTATATTAGTTTTTAAAACATGATTTTCAAAAATAAGACCATCATTCTTTTCTTTTTGAGTTTCAATTTCTTGACTCAATAATATAAGTTGAGAATTAACATTTGAAAGTGATTCTTGAGTTTTCTCAAGTTCTTCTTCCAATATTTTCTTCTCATCTTTAAGCATATCTCTTTCGAATTCTGCCTTGTTCTGATTTTCTAAAGCCTCTTTATATTTTCTTTTGAGACTTTTTAAAGTATCTAATAATTCAGAATTTATTTCTATCATATCATCAAAAGTCAAATCACTAACCTCATTATCTTTGGCCATAAAGCATACGTTGGCTTGTTCATTATCGCTGTCACTTTCACTTCCAGAAGAAGAGGAGGAATCTGAATCATCCCATGTGACTAAAAAGGCTTTTCTTTTGAATTTGTCTTTCCTTTTATTTCGATATTCTTTCTTTTGATCTGGACAGTCCTTCTGCATATGCCCCTTTTTGTGACAATTAAAACACTCCATAACTGCTAAAGATGGTGGTTTATTGCTGTTTGAGTTTTTCTTGCCATTATTTCTGTTTCCTTTTCTATATTTCAAGAATTTCTTGAAGTTCTTGGCAATAAAGGCTAAGTCATCTTTGTCTGAATCTGATTCTTCTTGTTCTGCATGGAATGTTATATTCTTTGTATCTTGAGCTTGAACTCGTTTAGGCTGCAAATTCACTTCATAGGACATTAGATTTCCTATTAACTCTTCCGGAGTTATTTTGGAAATATCGTTCGCTTCTTCAATAGCGAGAACATTTCTTTCCCATTCTTCCGTTAAAGAGTTAAGGATTTTGGAAACAATATCAAAGTCTGAATATTTTTCTCCTAGTCCTACTAATGAATGGTAGATATCCTGAAATCTGAATACATATCATTTATAGATTCATTTTCTTTCATCCTAAAGTTTTGAAACTGACTTTTGAGCATGAATATTTTGCTTTGTTTGACCTTGTTAGTTCCTTCGTGAGTAACTTTGGGTGTACGACATATTTCATATGTAGTATTGCACATGCTAACATAGTTAAACTCATTTTTATCTAAGGCACAAAACAACATATTCATGGCTTTTGCATTTGCTGTGGAATCTAGTTTTTGTGTATTTGACCAAGTAGAATACTCTTCAGTAGGAATAGTATATTTTGACTGAGTTATATTCCATGAATCAAAACCATTTGCTTGCATATATATTCTCATTCGTGGTGCCCAATAGTTATAATTCATGCCATTAAATAGTGGTGGCCGTGCAGTGGATTTTCCTTCAATGAAGCTAGTGCTAGTGCTAGTGCTAGTGCTAGTGTTAGTGTCCATATTATTAGATTATCAGATAACTGTGTTATGGTTATATGATGACCTTGCTCTGATACCAAATGAAAGTGTGCTATGGATCGTGTAAATGGATATATGATAATACAGAGTGTAGTGATGATAGCTATACGGTAAATAGTGCGGAATATAAAAGCAATATAGTAAAATGACACCAGAGATTTTTATACTGGTTCGGAGCACCGTCCTACGTCCAGTCCCAAACTCCTTCTGGAATTTCACTAAACCAATAACCCTCACTTAATCCAGAGGAACAGGTCTATACAACCCTTAAGCAGCCGAACCAGGACCTGAGCAGCGGAACAGGATTTTGCCTCAGCGGCCAAAGAGGACTTCACACGCCTGAGCAGCAGAACAGGACTTCAACAAATATAAAAGTTTGTTTTGACTTTGTGTGTTCTAATAACACGGATTTGTCACTTGTAGTACACCCTTCCTATAATCTTCTCCTCGAGTATAAATAAATAAATATATATATATATATATATTTGAAGTTTATGAAGAATAGAAAGGTATAGTATTGCTTTAATGCAGAATAATTGAAAGTATAATAGCAAATAGATTTCAGAGAGTTAGATCAGAGAGATAAGAATATTTGATTGTAATTCAGTGATTTCGAATAAAAATGGTGTTTGTATTTATAAAGGTTGAAAAGCAGCGACTGTTGGTGAAGAGTTTCGATCGAAGTGTTGCGTCCGAATCTTTTCGTTAGAGGTTCGCAACTGTTCATAAAAGTCGTGTCTTTTCGAAAAGTGGATGTTATAGAAATTCAGTCAACTGATCCTCTGGGTCAGTCGACCGAATATTCAAAGTCGTTATTTAAATTTAAATTCGTATATCTATGTATCTATGCATGCTGCACAAAATTCCCAGTGTCAGTCGACTGACCTGGTTAAATTTGTGCACTAAGCACAGTTTACATAGATATATTAATTTCTATAACTTTAAAACTTTTTATAATTAATTGTATGCTCATATATGTATAAAATATATAAGCCAATGTAGACGTAATCAAGGAGAGATTTTAGCAATATTGACCTAAGACTTAAACAAAAAAATATCATAGTTGATGCACTAGTTAAAGTCTCGTCTCCTTGTCTCTTTTTGTCGTAGTAATCGTCAAATCTGTATGTCGTAGTGATAGCTTCGTGTCATGAATCAAAACCAAGTCTCAAAAAGTTTGACCGGAGCATTATAATAAAATAACACCCGGATCAGTTTGGAAATACCAACATAAGATAACTTAAAAAATGGGAAACGTATAAAGTTCTGTGAGACCACGCTGTTAACGCGAAACGGGTTTTTACCTTATAAGAATAACATCCATACAGGCAAGAGAAGAATTAAATATCATGAACAAATCCAAATTTGAATGAGCATAAATAATATTAAACCGGACTTGAAAAAAATGGAAATAAACTGAAAAAATCCAAACTGAATAGAATGGATAGAACAAAGAAAATAGCTCAACTTGATAGAATAGACTAAATAAGGTAACAATCCAGACTTGATAGAATGGATTGAATAAAGTACTTAAATGTCGTGATGAAGAGTTGGCTCTACTCGTGGCAATTTAAAGCTAAAATAGATTCAGGGTTTTCGGATCAAATAAGGAAAGGAGAATTGCCAAAAAATGACAAGGAGAGTGCGGCCCGCCTTAATATACCTCTAGTAATTTACTCTTGAGAAGGTCATATACTCGGTGACCTCCTCGGGAAAAGTACCAGCTGGACTCCGCCAAACCTTCCCGAGAATTCGAATATTTTACATCTAAACACAAACCGTTTTTCATGCGATGGTATGCAAAAATCGAGATGAGATGTGAAATACCCTTTTGATGGAAGCAACCCCGCATAGCTGGACCCTTTAGCTCTTTGGATTCAGTCATTTCCGATAAGGGATAATAAATCTCAATGGAGCAATAAATAATCTTAGAATGACGTTAATAAAGTAGCTGAAGTAACCGATAGCTGAGATACCAACTATTGAGGATATAAAATGATTGTATATGGAAATTAAGTATTATATACTTATCACCACTCATTGAATTCAAACTTGTACTTTTTCTTTGTTAACAATAATACAGACTAGTTAAGGTAGTGTTACCTCAAATTCATGTCCAATGATTATTCTTAACTTTTGAAATAGCGATAAGTTTACTTCTTTGATGTTTAGTGCTAATTATACAAATAAATCGTTTCCGTATAAGTGATTCGCTTTACGGAAACGATTCATTTCCATAAAGGAATCAAACTTTTACTTTTAAAAATGAACTGAACTTGTGCTTAATTTCCATATTTCCATATTGGTAAAATGCTTTTAGAATTATTTCCTGATTGTTAAAATGTTAAGAGAATAATTTTTCCAAATGTGCGACCCCGAAGGCCTAAACCAATATCAGACCAAACACCCGGAAGATTGTCCAACTTAACATCTGAATAATCGAGTTCCAATTCCTTTTTATAACTTTAAAACAATATTAATTATCCTAAAGGATACTTAACCACATTTAAAATCTCTTTTAAATAAACAAATCCATTATTTTAATAAAATAGATAATTATTTTCAAACACTTTTATAATATTGGTAAATTAACTTTAAAATCTTTGTTAAATCAGTTTATTAACTTTAAATCAATTGATTAAAGAAATTTTTATTATGTTAGTTAATTTACTTAAATCACGTTTATTAAATCAGTTAATTAATTTTAAATATCATTATACAAAGATTAATTAAATCCAGATAATCAATAGTTAAAATGAACAAGTCGTCTCAAACATCAACGATTAAAATGATAAGTAATTTTAAATTCCATTAATTAAAACAATTAATTAAGTTCAAATAATCAAAAATTGATTAATTAAATTCAAGCCCCATTAGTTAAAATGATTAGTTAAAATATCAATTGTTAAAATGATTTATTTAATTATAAAACATCATCAACTAAAATGATTTAACTAAATTCTAAATATCAGTTGTTAAACCAATTAGCTAAAATTAAATAATTAACTAAATTCAAAACAATCATTAATTAAAATGATTAATAAAATTAAAATATCATTATTTAAAAAGATTAATTACTTTTAAGTACAATAAATTACAATTATTATTATTTCAATTATCATTAATTAATATAATTAGTTAAACTCCATCATCATTAATTAATATAATTAATTAAACCCAAATAATCACTAGTTAAATAATTAATCAAGTATATAAAACATCGTTAGCAAAATGATTAATCAAATCTAAAGATAACTGATTTTAAACACTATTTATCAAATTGGTTAATTAATCTCAAAATCATTAGTTAAAATGATTAATTATTTTAAATTATCATTAATCAAGACGGTTAATGAATTTACAATATTCTGTTCAGTGGAGACACCAGATCAAGTTCATACGGCAAAGTTCAGAGATGAAATTTAATAAATGGCGATATAGCGTAATTGTTATAACGACACTTGACAAATTAAATGAGATATCAGGATTAATTTTCAATTAACCATCAGTAATAACATATGGATGTAAATAAATAATTTATGGGTGAGAAACCCCTCAGGTTCTCTCTACAATTTTTCCCTACAAACCAGTGGTTATGGATAATATATAGATAATCATATGGGTTTATAACGATCAAATTAATATGTCATCCATTTTCCAATAGAAATTCAACCAAACAAGCAATCAAATTATTTAATTAACATTCAAACAATCGATAAATATCTTTAATATCATAGATATGCTATAATAAAATCTAATATGAGTTAAACTCACATTGATTTTCATTTCGTCGAAACGTCGCGATTTTGGAGTAAAACCGAACGGTCATCCCATTTTATCCTAAATTTCACTTGCTCCAAATCCAATCAAGCCAACTCAATCGTGAAGATCTCGACGATACGAGTCCAATGAAAAAACCACGTTCGAATCCAACCTCGTATGAGTGAGGTAAACATTTTATAAGTTATCGATAATTTAAATTTATAATTAAATAATTTAACAGTATTTACAATCGTACCCCTCCATCATCTTCCTCCACCATCCAAAACAAACGTATACATGATTTCCCTTAAACCCATTTCACGCATGCATGAAATCCACTGACACGGAGCATTAGTCGACGAGATCGAATTCCATCTTCACCAACGGCTTTTTCTACTCGAACACGACTCGACGGTCACCATTATGCCTCGTGCACGCGCCTCCATCAGAAAGCGACCTGACCCATGACGTTCACTGCTACCATCAAGTCGCGGCTCCAAACTGCCACCGATCCCCCTAAAACTTTGGCCCTAGCGACTTCTTCCATTGCTAATTCCAAAACCAAGCTCCCATTCATCGATTCTTCATGAATCAAGCAAAAATCATAACCCTAGCTGCTAAGTAAATTTGACCATCCCTCAAATCATAGCCGCGAGCTCCATCATAGGTATGGGGTTGAAGCCTACGACCATACGAATCCAAATATTTCCTTTTCATGGTTTATCATTAAGTAGATATTTGGTTTTAGATTTATTAAGTTTGAATTCAAAGGGGAAAACCAATATTTTTTATTACAGGCAAGTTTTTATAGAGAGAAGGGTATGGTCTTATTGTATGTACCTATAAAGTCTCGGCTTGTAGAGTCTCAGCCTAACTCAAGTATTATAAAATAAAAGGGTCAGACTATATCTAATAAAATGGTAAGAAACAGATACAGTATGAATATAGGACTTAATCATAATTAAGTCATCTCAATTATGCCTAACCTTAATAATAAATAGAAGGCATATCAAACCAATTGATACTGATATCTAAAATATATGACTTAACAAGAAAATAAGCTAGAATAAAATATGCCAAATAAATAATCAAAATAAGGCATGTCAAATAGAATCGTAAATTCCAAATTCCAATTATGATTCAACTATGTAATTAAATCATCTCAAAACAATCGATCAAAATAAGGTAAACTAACCCAAATCGCCATTTAAAATCCATAATAGTGTATGACATAACAATAAAATAAGCCATAATAAATATGTCGAAACCAAAATCATATAATACTAAGGCATATTAATATCAATCATCATTTCATAAACCATATCAAGTCTTTGATAGACAATCATCTCAAATATGGTGGAAATCATCTCAAAACTATTAAATCCATAAACCAATATCAAAACCAAGATGCTTCGATGAACAACGGGAATGCTTACCCGAACACTAAACAAAATATAATGATAGTCTCCTATCTGGATCAAAGTGCAGCAGGACAAGACCTCAACTAGAGGCTCACTACGTGGATTTTATGAGTGCACGGGAAAACTAGGCGGCGCTCACTAACTGAAAACTGTCGGTTACTGGAAATCCAAATGAGCTACAACTCATATAAGACGGAAGTTATTGGAAAGCTAGATGGCCACGTCCCATAATCATGAACAAGTCACCAAAAAACTAAACGGACTTGCATATGAAAACATAAAATCTTATATCATATCGGTAAGAGTTTGGACCGTGGTCGCCAAGAGATCTATCAGCTCTTAATACCAGATACCCCAAGTAGAACCCAATCCATAAGTATTAGACACTTCCAATAGTAACTAATTGAATATCGATTGAACACACCATAAATATCAAACGTTATTCAAATATTTACTAAAAATTAGTAAATTCCATCAAACTCTATTTAACAAATTATAATAATAACCGAAAGAATTATATGAAAAGTCCCATACCAATCCGAAAGTTTAGTCATTTATTAAAATTCTTTGTTTTATAGAAAAGCATGAAATCCAGTTGAAATTGAAATCAAAGATTATTTCATAGCAAAGTGTAAAACCTTAATAAAATACCAAATCCATATTAAATTAAATAAAAGTGTTTTTAAAATAAATTTTTATATGCATAAGGATATAATTTTTCTTGAACCCACTTTTAAATCCTTAAATCCATTTTTATGAAGAAGTTGTTTATTTACAAAAACTTCTGAATGTTTTCAAAATCATTAAAACCTCTTTTATAACTAAAAATCACTTAAAACTGTAATTATTACTTTCATAATATCATTTATAAAATAGTACTATATTTTATCTTTTGCCGCCAAAACATTCTAAAATATATATACTTAAAATGGTAAATTTTAAAAGATTTTATCATTTAATATTACTTATTTTTAAAAGCTTTAAATAAAACTTTGGAGTAAGAAATAAATTAAAATATAATATAATTTAACTATTTTTATAAATAAAATCATAAAAAGGATCAAAAGGGAAAAAATTCCCATTTTGAGCATCTTTTAAACACTAAACAATAAATCTATCCAAAATAGAGCCAACATCGCTCCAAAAAATAATTTAATTCCATTGTACAGAGTTATTTAATAATCTAATATGGAGTTATTTAATAATCTAAATAGCTTTCTGACAACTCCGATCACTCAGCAATTTCAAAACCATCATATTGTCTAAGTATGAAATTAAATACATTTTTAATGATTTATAACATATATGCTATTTCATAATTAATCATTGATTCAATTTCAATGTTTCAAACATAGAATAAACCAATTCATCCATCAAACAAATTAAATCTATATCATACGATTTAATTCAATACTTTTTCCATCCAATCACTACTAAAATTTTAAGCGATTCATTAGCGATTCATAAGCAATGCTAAGCATGCAAAGAGAGATATAATTAATTTAGATAAAGGTATGTGAGCCAAATAAAATAACTCACCTTAACATTCTATAATCTCAAAATTGATTGCATTAACACACACCCAAAACATGGAAAAATCCGCATTTTCATCCTCAATGCAGGTGGAGTTTGGCATAGCAAATCTCAACATTTTCCTACGAAATTTTTACAGGAGGTGTAGTTGAGAAGAACATATCCAAATTTCATATTTTATTGATTTTTCTAGAATTAATTATGATTTTTACACTGAACTTCGTTTTTCTGCCTAGATCTACTCGAAATTAACTTGCAAGTTGACACACTTTAACCTATTAAAACCCAAACAAATTACAAGATATTTGGAGGAGGGGTGTTGGAACATGGCAGCAACATCATATCCAAATTTTAGAATTTTTGAGAATTTATTTGAATTATTTTGATTATAGAACCTCACTTTGCTCTCTTTCTACGTTTTTTATCTGAAGAAGTTAGGTTGAGAAAATTTGTTTCGGTTGTTTTGAGAAGAATTAAAACATTAGTTTTTCACTAACTTTAAAAATAAATTTCTCCTTGTTTACAACTCGAAAAAATTGAAATGAATACACTAAAATTAAATATGTTGCCTAATCTTTGTAATTAGCCAATAAAATATAAATTTAATGATCATTTATATCCTTATTTTTATTATTGAAAAGGACACTTTTCAACTTTTGCAGAAACAAGATAACATGCTATAAAAATTCATTTTAACATCAAAACTCCTATTTTCTTCCAAATAGATTTTTTTTGTGAACTATTTAGAAAGCATTGACTAAACTCTTATGCATGTCTCGTACTAATAAATTCACATTAAGACCTATCTTAACAATATTTTCACTAAAATCTCAATATTAAGAAGAAAACACCATTTTATAATTTAACACTTTCTATAACTTATTAAATCCTTATTAATAAGTTATAACACTTAAGAAATCATCATTAATATTTTAAAAATATTATACAGTCTAATTTAATTATAAACAAAAATCGTCAAATTATTAGTTAAATAATTCTTTTAATTTAATTACAAATAATTTAACTCAGGGTTGTTACAGTTGGAGATCTTCATCTACATATGGATGTATTCTATTATCCGCTGCATCTATTGCATTTGTTTTTACATTTATAAGGACAAAGGGTTTATAACTATCTGGGTTAAATTCAGGTTAGACTCTGATATTATATTCAAAATTTTCCGCTGTAAACATTATTGTTGAAATAATATATGTTATTCATTCGTATGAGAATCTATTTTAACTTTTTTTTCTTTTTCCTCTAACAATCGACCTTTCCGGCGCTTGTCTTTACGGCATGAGGATGTATTGATGTCGATTTTCAAGTCGAAAATCCCGGTCGTTACATTTTTGTACTAGAGCTTAGGTTGAGCAAACACCTAGGCTTTGGTGAGGTAAAACTCACTATAGATAGGGTTAGTAATACCCAAGAATGATCGATTCATTAGAGATGGGGTTAGCAACGCCTAGAATGTGTTTGAGAGTCTTATATATATGAGCGTGTATTTGTTATTTGATATAAACATGTATTGTGTTGATTTATCTATTGAGTGGTTTATAGATTCTGGTCGATGGCCTAATCACCATTATCGATAGGGATTTCTAAACACTTAAACAAGGAAAATCTACATATCGTTTTTAAAAGGAGTATATTTTATATATACAAAAGTGTAAATATTCGTGTGATATGGAATGTGTAACATCCCGGAAATTCGTTAAATAATTTAACGAATAATTTTTAATTTATGAAATTTTAAGAGAAATAAAATCACATATTATCAAAAGTAAAACAACACTTAACAAAAGATTAAGCAACACTTATACTAGAACAAAACAAAATAAAAATAAACACTAGTTAAATAAAGTAAGAACATATATATACAAACAACTCTTCATAAAGCAAAAACAAAACAGCACTTTGCTGTAAGTTACAAACCATACTTTCATTAAATGCAAGCCTCCATAAAAACATACTTCCAATTAATGCCATCTACTTTAGCAACATCAAGGGAAATGTCAGCCGTGAATACATGCTTGCATTGAATGTTTTCAAGCCTACCCATCACTACAAAGTACAAGCTTGTATAAAATAAATAAATTATACAATACAAAGATATCAGTACTTCACTAAAACCTGCCCACCTCTGTATGTACAAATGAGATTTGTCTTGTTTTATTTTCGTTCAAACGATTTAGCAAACTGAGAAAAGAACAAAAAATTCAAAGGAGAGAAGAACATCACTTTACTTCAAAAACTTGAAAGCAGTTTACAGAAGAGGGGAAGAAGATCAAGAAATATCAAAACTGCAGTTTTTAAAACCAGAGTCTCTGTTTCAAAATTCTCAGGTGAGTAAACATGATTTTATAAAGGATATAAAGTGTATTTAAAACAGTTTAAACTTCAATTATCACTGCTTTGTTCATATTCCAGTTTATAACATCCCAGTGATGCTCTGTACCATTTATACAGGGATTTCCATTGTTTTTTTTTTAAGTGAAGTCTAATTGTTTTGATCACTGAAGCTTGGGTTTTCAAATAAATCAAGTTGTTTTAATCCTCGAACATGATCTTGTAAAGTTATTTGAACCTGCAGCATATTTATTTCCACTGGAAACATGTTTTACAGGTTCAAGTTGAAATTTGATAAAAATTAATTGTTGTGAAATGTTGATTCAATATTAAAATCTGGATCTACACTTAAAACTTTGATTTTTAAAACGTGAACGAAGATTTTTAGCTCAGTAACTAAAGAGCAGTTTGCATTTGAATCAAAAGGGAATGTTCACCAATTTCTCGTGATCGAAGAAATAGTAAATGCTTAAAATTGAATTGAAGTTAGGATAAACATCAGGGATGTCACGAAAATTGTCAAAAAAATTATCCATTTCGTGGATTGGGAGTTCGAGATCGAAGTAGGGTTTAAGCTCAAAACGTATAAGGTCTGAAAAACGAGTTCGCCGTTCCGTCTATGGGCCATCGGACTTCGAGACTCCGGTGGGGATAGGGGCGTTAGGTCGAGACGAAGCTCCGGTCGAAATTTTATGGCCTCTGATGGCCAGAGGAGGGGGCACGAGATCGACTTCCGGCGATGTATAAATGTGTTCTTTTGAACCAGGTGACTCGATTTCGCTCTCGAGTTTAATTCGAGAATCGGGGTGTTCGAATCAATTTGGGAAATGGTAGGCGACTTGCTGGAGGTCACGATCGCCACTGGAGCGGAGGCGCGGTGGTGTACACGTGCACGGTGGCGTGAGTGTGTCAGCGATGTGGGAGGGTGCTTCGACTCGAAGGAAACTCGAAAAAATGGAGGGGATGCTTCGAAGTTGTTGGGTGCCTGCGTGGGTTTGTGGTGTAGTGCTGCAGATCTAAGTTTTAACTTAATTTAAACTAAGAGAAAAAAAGAAGAAGAAAGGAAACGGGGATGAGGGGAGAAGAGGAAGACGCGGGAATGTTGCTGGAAGCACTCGAGTTTTACTCGAGTCAATTATCATTTTACTCGGGTTTTTGTAACATGGGTTTAAGCCCAAACAAAGGTCAAGTTATAATGTTAAACAGGTTAATCAGTACATTATCGTGAAGTTGAGGGTTAAAGTAAACTAAAATAAAAACTTTTTCTAACTATAATAAATTGATTTCTAAAGTATAACGAAGATTTTCAAATAATAATTAAGGTGAATAATTTTTTATTAATTAAAGATTTGAAAAGAGATTAAGGATGATATACAAGGTTGTAATTAAGATTGATAAATGAACAATTAAGTTAATAAATTTAAGTTGGAAGTTAAGTTAAATAACTAATTTAGAAACAATAAATCAAGTCAATTAAGATTTAATTTATTTTATCCAAGTTTATCATTGATCTTGAAATAGTTAATAAGAATAATTACATGGGTAATTTATTAAATCACATCCACTCTGATTTGTTAAATAACTAACTATTGTTATGCACTACCTTGATGTCTGTTCTGTTTATGATACTATGTGATGTAAATGGTCAAGTATTGCACTGTGATTGTGGTTTGTTCTGTATTGATGTGAAAAACCTTGTTTGCCGTAAAACGACATTTAAACCTCGATGCGACAGGGAATCGGATTTCAGTTTGTTATCCGAAGCCCACATCGAATCTATGAATTGTTGTGAATAACATATCCACATGTTTTTGAAATTAACGCTCGCTATTCGGGTTACCCATTCCGAATAGTGATACGTCGTATATGGACGGCATTTGAAGACCGGTGTTGAAGACCGGATATTTTCGAAAATGAAAGGACAACCTGTCGAATGTCTCTGCACCGAGTTGCTCCGGTATAGAGATTTATATCACTCTTTTGTGATGGGAAGTCCGGACGTGATTAGAAAATTATCGGGATTGCAAGGGCTTCTTTGGAAGTGCCTTCGGTTCTGTTCGAACCCGGAACAGACTTGTATGGATACATGTCTGACATTACACTTTGAGATATAAAGCCGATTTCTTTCAAATACATTTCTATTGGTGGCGGAGAATTTATTCTCTTAGCTTAACACCCTTCTCTGAGACGTACGAGCTCAGAGGTTATGTAGTTGAAATTTATCAGCGATATATCCCAATTTGGTAATGTGACATGCTGAGTGTTGCTGTGTGATGATCAGTGTTTGATCATTTGTGATATGATCATTTGTTTGATCATTTATCTTTGTGATCATAGGTTGATCATCTGTTGATCCAAAGCATGGCTTTGTGACAAAGCGTAGCTTTGTGGACGAGACTTCATCGAGCCTCACACCCCGGAATGGTCAAAACAGGAAAGATGCGGCAAGGTTATAGGGAGTAGCGCCCCTTAGTGTATGTTCATTTCCTTCTGGATAGAAGTGGTATCATGGTATGGAGCCCAGATACTTTACTTATGTGGATATCGCAGATATACATTTATTATCTTTGTGATTTGTTGCTCGGGGCCCCGGTTAAAGGTTGGTTACAACCGGGAGATGGCATACTCGTGTCAGTAGTTACCTATTTTTGCAGAGGTAACCCGGCCTTGTGTTGGCAGAGATCCGGTTAGGTTCTCGGGACGTCCTTCCAGAGGCGTTTCCATGTGGCAATGGGAAGTTCCTTGGCCTGACCATTTGTTGGAAATCCAAAGAAACAATACGAGCCTTTACGATTTCAATTGTATAACCTGTCTCCTCAGGAGGCAGCTATAGCAGGCATAATATAATGGTACCTATGCTGGCTAAGATTTATATTCTACTTTCGAAATGTTTTTTTTCACTATGCACTAATAATAATATCAAAAAGGATTTGATTTTGCGTAGTAAGCATATTTGACTATCATAAGAAGAAATCTCCTCCAAGTCTGCGTTTGCATTGTGTGTGTGGCGGGAGGTCTTATGGTAGTTTCATTTTCCAAAAGCATTACGAATTTACTTTAAATTCTTTTGTTGTCCGTTTTTAAAAGATAAACTATTTTGTTTACTCATACCAGTCCCATGACTGACCCGGAGTTTATTGTTTTCTTTTCTAAACTCTGGGTGCCCATTATTTCCACACGGGCAGCCTAGTAGCAGGTTTTCCGTATTTTGGACTAAGCTGTATTTTGGAGCTCTTATCTTGGAGATATTCTTAGGAGCTTTTTGGAGATCTCAGGTGTTTAGCTTTTGAGAGTCCATTATCACTTCTTTTATCTGAAGACCTTTGGATATATGATCACTGTTGTATTATCATGATGTTGTATTTGGAGTTGTAGTATATGTATTAAATACTCTGACGAAGTATGGATTATGTCGATGTTGTATCTGTGATGATATTTATGATATTGATTCTGTTCCGTTGTTTTATATTCATCTAATTGTTGTTATAAGCTCCATCCGAACTAAAATTTAACGTTTGGATTTTGGCAGTCGAATACAAGTTAAGTATTTGATGTCTATTTTCGAATGAAGAATTTTGGGTCGTGACAAATTGGTATCAGAGCTTTTGGTTGAGTAAGAACTTAAGCTACGGAGTATAACACATTAGATGGCTCATTAGAGATAGGGTGAAGTATACCCTAGAATGAGTATAACCAAGACTGAAAACTTTAAAATTTCTTAGTCTGTTTCTTTTACTGCTGATATTCCTTAAGATATTCGTCCGTATATCTAAATCAATTTTCTTACTAATTTCAGATAAGTAAGAATGAGCGGACGCAGAGGAAGACCAAGGGGTCAAGTAAATGCCCCAGCACAAAACCAAGGTCCTCCAGCAGTAGTGGCAGCAATGGATATCCAGCAGCAGCCGGATCTGGCTGATTTGAATAAGAAATTCGAAAGGCTTGGTGGCAAACCGTTCACCGGCAAGGAGTCAATTATTGAGGCTCAAGCTTGGGTCAGATCATGTGAGAAAATTTTTAAAGGGCTTAAGCTGCAAGACGAGCAGAAGAGACTTATAGCTTCTTGGCAACTCCAAGAAGAAGCTTCAGCCTGGTGGGAAACCGTCATTGTTGATGAATCCAAGGAGGAGTTTTCTTGGGATCGTTTTAAGGAGGTGTTCGAAAAGCGTTATATGCCTTCGGCGGGAATTTCCAGAATGTATCAAGAATTTTTGGATTTAAAGCAAGTAAGCCTGACTTTTGAAGAATACTTAAACAAGTTCAACGAACTATCCCGTTTTGGTCCAGAGTTGTTAAACACGCCTCTTAAGAAGAATGAAAGGTTTATCCGGGGAATGAACCAGAAATATCACGAAAGAATGACAGCGCACGTCAAGGAATCTTTTTCAGATCTTATTGATATGGGATACAGGTATGCTACACTGGATATGCAGGAGATTCCAAAGGAAGGAGGAAATTCAAATAATCAGAACTGGAAGAAAAGAAAGTTTGGGGGCAAGAAGCCACAGCAAGGCAATGATAAAAAGAGAAATCAAGGAAATTCGGCTAGCAACATAACTTGTTACAATTGCAATGAGAAGGGCCATTATTCAAACAGCTGCACAAAACCAAAGAAGCAAGTTAACAAGGAACAACCGGTGAAGAATGAGCAATATAAGCCCAGAAAATGTTACGCCTGTCAGGGAGAGGGACATGTTATCAAAAACTGCCCAATGATGAAGCAAGCACAGGTGGCAAATGTTTACGCGATAAAGAAAGATCCTTCCACTTCGAAAGCTGATAAAGGAAAAGGTGTTCTGGAAGGTAACCTTACTATTAATGGTAGAACTGTTAGAGTTTTATTTGACTCGGGAGCTTCACATAGTTTTATCTCCCAACAAACCGTAAAAGAATTAGGACTTAAAGCTAGATTTTCTGCCGATCCTATTTGCGTGAAAAATCCAGTTGGAGGTCCCGCAAATCTTTGTTTATATTGCAAGAAAGTTCCTATTTCATATGATAGTTATCGATTTCCTATCAACCTTTATATCCTCGAATTTAATGAATTTGAAATCATACTCGGAATGAATTGGTTATCGAAATACGAAGCTATATTGGTGTGTAATGATCGGACCGCTTTGGTCAAAACGGACTTTGGAAATTTTATTGAAATCTCTTGTGAGAATCCGAGTCCAAGAAGAGATGGATTGATGTATACTTTGGGATATCCTGAACCCACTTTGCTGTCTATACCTGTTGTTCGGGAATTTTCCGACGTATTTGAAGAAGTAAATTCCTTACCTCCGCACAGAGAAATAGCATTCCGAATTGACTTAATACCCAATGCTCGTCCTGTTGTTCACGCAAGTCGCAGGATGGCACCTAAGGAGAAAATTGAATTAGTCAATCAAACTCGAGATCTGCTGAAGAAAGGATTGATTCGCCCTAGTGTTTCCGAATGGGGTTCAGCCGTCGTATTTGTAGCTAAATCAGACGGATCTTTGAGATTGTGTGTAGATTACCGTGATCTTAATAAATAAACTCTCAAGAACAAATTCCCTTTACCTAGAATTGACGATCTATTTGATCAACTTCATGGCGCTCGATTCTTTTCTAAGATGGATCTAGCTCAGGGATTCCATCAACTGCGAATAGCTGAGGATTGTGTTCATTTTACTGCTTTTAGGGGTCCAGACATGTTCTACGAGTGGTTAGTTATGCCTTTCGGACTGACCAACGCTCCTGCGTACTTCGTGGATTTAATGACCCGAGTATTTCGAGAAGTGTTGAACAAATTCGTCCTTGTATTTATTGATGATATTTTGATTTTCTCCAAAACTGAAGAGGAGCATTCTGAACATCTCAGAATTGTTTTGGAAATATTGAAGACGAATGTCTTATTCGCTAAATTTTCTAAGTGTCACTTTTGGGTCAAAGAAGTCAAATTTCTCGGTCATATTATTAATGAAGAAGGGATTTCTGTTGATCCAAGTAAGATTTCTGCAATTATGGACTGGAAGCAACCCACTACTCCTAGAGAAGTTCGAAGTTTTCTCGGTTTAGCGGGATATTATAGAAAGTTTGTACAGGATTTTTCTAAGTTGGCTAGCCCATTGACTAAGCTGACAATGAAGAATGCTAAATTTGATTGGACTTCAAGATGTGATGAAGTTTTCCAGGAATTGAAAAAGAGATTGACTACTGCTCCTGTTCTCGTTATTATTAATGGGAACCAAGGCTTATCTGTCTATACCGATGCGTGTGGTGATGGGGTAGGTGCAGTATTAATGCAAAATGGAAAGGTAGTTGCCTACGCGAGTAGACAATTACGTCCGCATGAGAAGAATTACCCGACACATGATTTGGAGCTTTTGGCTATTGTTTTCGCTTTAAAAATCTGGCGACACTATCTTCTGGGTAAGAATCTTTTCAGCTTCTTAACAATTTACGAAATTAACTAAATAAATATACTTAATAAACTCTTCTTGTTTTAGGTGAAAAATTCGAATTATTCACCGACCATAAATCTTTGAAATATCTTTTCACCCAGAAGGATCTGAATCTGCGACAACAACGTTGGTTGGAATTTCTAGCATCCTATGATTTAGACATTCTATACACTCCGGGAAAAGCCAATGTAGTTGCCGATGCTTTAAGTAGAAAGCACGCTCTTCTTGCTCATCTTGTCATTGCCCCTACTCTCATTGAGAAAATCGCCAGTAAGCAAAATGAAGACAAGTTTCTTCATGAAATTTATGAGAAAATACGTGGTGGCCAGGAGACCAATTTTGAAGTTGATGATAATAAAGTTATAAGACTGGAAGGCAGACTTTGTGTACCAGATATCCCAGAATTGAAACGTGAAGTATTGGACGAATGCCACATGTCCAAATTCAGCATCCATCCAGGAATTAATAAAATGTATCGAGACATTAAAAGAACATTCTGGTGGAAGACGATGAAGAGAGACATATCGATATATGTGAGTCGCTGTGCTACTTGTCAGCAAATCAAAAGCGATCAAAGGAAAGTGGCCGGTTTACTTCAACCTTTGGAAGTACCGAAATGGAAGTGGGATCAGGTATCGATGGATTTCATCGACGGATTGCCACGAACCAAGAAGGGAAATGAAGCGATTTGGGTTATAGTGGATCGTTTAACCAAAACTGCTCACTTTATTCCAGTACAATCCACTCGAACTGCAGAAAGCTTAGCAGGTATATACGTAAAAGAAATTATTCGCCTCCATGGTATTCCCAGTAGTATAGTGAGTGATCGTGACCCGATCTTCACTAGTAGATTTTGGGAGGCATTTCAGGATGCTTTGGGAACGAAATTAAATTTCAGTACTGCTTATCACCCGCAAACAGATGGACAGACTGAAAGGGTCAACCGAATTCTAGAAGACTTATTACGTTCTTGTGTTCATGATTTTAGTGGTTCATGGGAGGACCATTTGCATCTGGTTGAATTCTCATATAGTAACAGCTATCAGGCCAGTCTGGAAATGGCTCCTTTCGAAGTTTTATATGGTCGTCCGTGTCGATCACCTATATGCTGGATAGAATCAGGTGACAGACTTGTCTTAGGACCGGATATGATCAAAGAAGCCACTGAGAAGGTTGACTTTATTCGCAAGAAGTTATTAACTGCCCAAAGCCGTCATAAGAGCTATTATGACCGCCGAAGAAGATTTTTGGAATTTCAAGTTGGAGATTCTGTATTTCTGAAAGTATCTCCGATGCGGGGTGTATTAAGATTCGGGAAAACTGGAAAGCTAGCACCGCGTTACATTGGTCCTTTTCCTATTCTGGAAAGGATTGGTCCTCTAGCATATCGAGTACAGCTACCCGACTGGTTGTCTGGCGTGCATAATGTGTTTCACATTTCTAATCTTCGGAAGTCTGTGCACGACCCAGATGATATTATTGAAGAAGCTGCTTAGCAGGATCTGGAAATCACTCCTAATTTGGCAGTACAGAGGGAACCGATAAAAATTGTTGATCGTGAGGAGAAGCGATTGCGAAACAAAGTTGTGAAGCTAGTCAAAGTTCAATGGAGTGGCAATCCAAAGGACTGTACTTGGGAGACTGAAGATAATATGAAGAAATCATATCCCAACTGCAGAATAGACATCTCGACTTAAATTGTAAGTCATTTCCTTATTTCGAATTCGTATATTCTTCGTTTACGTTTCTCTTTCTTTCAATTTCGAGGACGAAATTTCCTTAAGTATGGGATATTGTAACATCCCAGAAATTCGTTAAATAATTTAACGAATAATTTTTAATTTATGAAATTTTAAGAGAAATAAAATCACATATTATCAAAAGTAAAACAACACTTAACAAAAGATTAAGCAACACTTATACTAGAAAAAAACAAAATAAAAATAAACACTAGTTAAATAAAGTAAGAACATATATATACAAACAACTCTTCATAAAGCAAAAACAAAACAGCACTTTGCTGTAAGTTACAAACCATACTTTCATTAAATGCAAGCCTCCATAAAAACATACTTCCAATTAATGCCATCTACTTTAGCAACATCAAAGGAAATGTCAGCCGTGAATACATGCTTGCATTGAATGTTTTCAAGCCTACCCATCACTACAAAGTACAAGCTTGTATAAAATAAATAAATTATACAATACAAAGATATCAGTACTTCACTAAAACCTGCCCACCTCTGTATGTACAAATGAGATTTGTCTTGTTTTATTTTCGTTCAAACGATTTAGCAAACTGAGAAAAGAACAAAAAATTCAAAGGAGAGAAGAACATCACTTTACTTCAAAAACTTGAAAGCAGTTTACAGAAGAGGGGAAGAAGATCAAGAAATATCAAAACTGCAGTTTTTAAAACCAGAGTCTCTGTTTCAAAATTCTCAGGTGAGTAAACATGATTTTATAAAGGATATAAAGTGTATTTAAAACAGTTTAAACTTCAATTATCACTGCTTTGTTCATATTCCAGTTTATAACATCCCAGTGATGCTCTGTACCATTTATACAGGGATTTCCATTGTTTTTTTTTAAGTGAAGTCTAATTGTTTTGATCACTGAAGCTTGGGTTTTCAAATAAATCAAGTTGTTTTAATCCTCGAACATGATCTTGTAAAGTTATTTGAACCTGCAGCATATTTATTTCCACTGGAAACATGTTTTACAGGTTCAAGTTGAAATTTGATAAAAATTAATTGTTGTGAAATGTTGATTCAATATTAAAATCTGGATCTACACTTAAAACTTTGATTTTTAAAACGTGAACGAAGATTTTTAGCTCAGTAACTAAAGAGAAGTTTGCATTTGAATCAAAAGGGAATGTTCACCAATTTCTCGTGATCGAAGAAATAGTAAATGCTTAAACTTGAATTGAAGTTAGGATAAACATCAGGGATGTCACGAAAATTGTCAAAAAAATTATCCATTGCGTGGATTGGGAGTTCGAGATCGAAGTAGGGTTTAAGCTCAAAACGTATAAGGTCTGAAAAACGAGTTCGCCGTTCCGTCTATGGGCCATCGGACTTCGAGACTCCGGTGGGGATAGGGGCGTTAGGTCGAGACGAAGCTCCAATCGAAATTTTATGGCCTCTGATGGCCAGAGGAGGGGGCACGAGATCGACTTCCGGCGATGTATAAATGGGTTCTTTTGAACCAGGTGACTCGATTTCGCTCTCGAGTTTAATTCGAGAATCGGGGTGTTCGAATCAATTTGGGAAATGGTAGGCGACTTGCTGGAGGTCACGATCGCCACTGGAGCGGAGGCGCGGTGGTGTACACGTGCACGGTGGCGTGAGTGTGTCAGCGATGTGGGAGGGTGCTTCGACTCGAAGGAAACTCGAAAAAATGGAGGGGATGCTTCGAAGTTGTTGGGTGCCTGCGTGGGTTTGTGGTGTAGTGCTGCAGATCTAAGTTTTAACTTAATTTAAACTAAGAGAAAAAAAGAAGAAGAAAGGAAACGGGGACGAGGGGAGAAGAGGAAGACGCGGGAATGTTGCTGGAAGCACTCGAGTTTTACTCGAGTCAATTATCATTTTACTCGGGTTTTTGTAACATGGGTTTAAGCCCAAACAAAGGTCAAGTTATAATGTTAAACAGGTTAATCAGTACATTATCGTGAAGTTGAGGGTTAAAGTAAACTAAAATAAAAACTTTTTCTAACTATAATAAATTGATTTCTAAAGTATAACGAAGATTTTCAAATAATAATTAAGGTGAATAATTTTTTATTAATTAAAGATTTGAAAAGAGATTAAGGATGATATACAAGGTTGTAATTAAGATTGATAAATGAACAATTAAGTTAATAAATTTAAGTTGGAAGTTAAGTTAAATAACTAATTTAGAAACAATAAATCAAGTCAATTAAGATTTAATTTATTTTATCCAAGTTTATCATTGATCTTGAAATAGTTAATAAGAATAATTACATGGGTAATTTATTAAATCACATCCACTCTGATTTGTTAAATAACTAACTATTGTTATGCACTACCTTGATGTCTGTTCTGTTTATGATACTATGTGATGTAAATGGTCAAGTACTGCACTGTGATTGTGGTTTGTTCTGTATTGATGTGAAAAACCTTGTTTGCCGTAAAACGACATTTAAACCTCGATGCGACAGGGAATCGGATTTCAGTTTGTTATCCGAAGCCCACATCGAATCTATGAATTGTTGTGAATAACATATCCACATGTTTTTGAAATTAACGCTCGCTATTCGGGTTACCCATTCCGAATAGTGATACGTCGTATATGGACGGCATTTGAAGACCGGTGTTGAAGACCGGATATTTTCGAAAATGAAAGGACAACCTGTCGAATGTCTCTGCACCGAGTTGCTCCGGTATAGAGATTTATATCACTCTTTTGTGATGGGAAGTCCGGACGTGATTAGAAAATTATCGGGATTGCAAGGGCTTCTTTGGAAGTGCCTTCGGTTCTGTTCGAACCCGGAACAGACTTGTATGGATACATGTCCGACATTACACTTTGAGATATAAAGCCGATTTCTTTCAAATACATTTCTGATGGTGGCGGAGAATTTATTCTCTTAGCTTAACACCCTTCTTTGAGACGTACGAGCTCAGAGGTTATGTAGTTGAAATTTATCAGCGATATATCCCAATTTGGTAATGTGACATGCTGTGTGTTGCTGTGTGATTATCAGTGTTTGATCATTTGTGATATGATCATTTGTTTGATCATTTATCTTTGTGATCATAGGTTGATCATCTGTTGATCCAAAGCATGGCTTTGTGACAAAGCGTAGCTTTGTGGACAAGACTTCGTCGAGCCTCACACCCCGGAATGGTCAAAACAGGAAAGATGCGGCAAGGTTATAGGGAGTAGCGCCCCTTAGTGTATGTTCATTTCCTTCTGGATAGAAGTGGTATCATGGTATGGAGCCCAGATACTTTACTTATGTGGATATCGCAGATATACATTTATTATCTTTGTGATTTGTTGCTCGGGGCCCCGGTTAAAGGTTGGTTACAACCGGGAGATGGCATACTCGTGTCAGTAGTTACCTATTTTTGCAGAGGTAACCCGGCCTTGTGTTGGCAGAGATCCGGTTAGGTTCTCGGGACGTCCTTCCAGAGGCGTTTCCATGTGGCAATGGGAAGTTCCTTGGCCTGACCATTTGTTGGAAATCCAAAGAAACAATACGAGCCTTTACGATTTCAATTGTATAACCTGTCTCCTCAGGAGGCAGCTATAGCAGGCATAATATAATGGTACCTATGCTGGCTAAGATTTATATTCTACTTTCGAAATGTTTTTTTCACTATGCACTAATAATAATATAATAAAGGATTTGATTTTGCGTAGTAAGCATCTTTGACTATCATAAGAAGAAATCTCCTCCAAGTCTGCGTTTGCATTGTGTGTGTGGCGGGAGGTCTTATGGTAGTTTCATTTTCCAAAAGCATTGCGAATTTACTTTAAATTCTTTTGTTGTCCGTTTTTAAAAGATAAACTGTTTTGTTTACTCATACCAGTCCCATGACTGACCCGGAGTTTATTGTTTTCTTTTCTAAACTCTGGGTGCCCATTATTTCCACACGGGCAGCCTAGTAGCAGGTTTTCCGTATTTTGGACTAAGCTGTATTTTGGAGCTCTTATCTTGGAGATATTCTTAGGAGCTTTTTGGAGATCTCAGGTGTTTAGCTTTTGAGAGTCCGTTATCACTTCTTTTATCTGAAGACCTTTGGATATATGATCACTGTTGTATTATCATGATGTTGTATTTGGAGTTGTAGTATATGTATTAAATACTCTGATGAAGTATGGATTATGTCGATGTTGTATCTGTGATGATATTTATGATATTGATTCTATTCCGTTGTTTTATATTCATCTAATTGTTGTTATAAGCTCCATCCGAACTGAAATTTAACGTTTGGATTTTGGCAGTCGAATACAAGTTAAGTATTTGATGTCTATTTTCGAATGAAGAATTTTGGGTCGTGACAGAATGTTTACAAGATGTTATCCATTTGGAAAGTTCTAGGAATAAGGTCTTGATCTTTTTGGTGATGGTTGGAGTAATCTTCTATGTATCGATCATATGTTGGCTTAAGTGAATGGTATCGAACACTTAGTAAATTATTCTTCTTATCTTTATATAATTAAGGGAAGTTCAAAGCCAAACAAGTTAAATCAAGTTATTTGGAAAAAATATTTTAAGTTAAGAAACTAATGGTATGAAACTTTTGATAATAACTTATTATATCATTTAGGTCAGGATGTCTTATTATATGTCGGGTAATGAGTTATGGGTTAATCCAAAGCAAGCACGAAGAATACAAGCACAAAAAGGGGCAGAAGAGAAATTAAAACTAGGGTCTTATGCCGACATCTTCGGTTATAGATGCGGCAAAGAAGAGAATTATGCAGTTTTGTATAAGGATAGGAAAATAAAGGAAAAGGATAAAAGGAAAGCAAAGAAAAAGAAGAAAGAAAAAATCTTTTAGGGTTGATATATTCTATTTCAAGTGTAAAAGATATATGTTTAATAAAAGGAATTTTAAGAACTCCTATCCTAATCTTTCGAAAATTTAAAAGGATTAAATTTTATGTACAAAGGAATATCTTTTGAGAGATATAGATATTTGTCATTTTATGGTTAAGGGAATGATAATATTCAGTTATTACCATTTGTTGATTAAACGAACATCTTGTATAAGTTTCACGATTAGACTATAAGGCATTTTATAATAATATTGGGTTAAGATTAATGAATTTGTATAAGATAATAAAATAAGCTTGTATTTTACACAAATAATATAATTTTGAAAAAGATGGATATGAAACGTATGTTATATAAATTTTGAGAAACTAAATTTTAGGTACTTTGGATAAGAGTTATGAAATGTTAAAAGGAAGTAAGTTAATATAAGATGATTTTATGGAAGAAATTTATAAAATGGGTTTTATAAACAAAATTATCTCTAAGGGATTTTTTTGAAAAGAATTTCAAATAAGAAATTTGAAAAGTAAGAAAGTCTCAAGTGGCAACTAGTTTGAGTGTCTTAAAAATAACTAAAAATGGAAAAGAGATATGTTTGGATGGTAAACACTTCTCTTAAGTATTACTCTTCTTGTTAAGGGGACATAAGATACTACTGGTAGTACCCATTTCCTTGGTATTATTTTGGAGTTACTCAATCTATATAATTTTCCTTAAGTTAAAAGGATAATTTTGAATTATTATTTGATAATATCAAGAATGGTTAAAAGGAATATACTATAATGGGAGAAGTTGATTGTAATTTTTGAAAATAAAAGATAAATTATCTTTTAAAATTGAAATGATTCCTTTATGACAAATTATTTTCCTTTAAAGAAAAATATTCAGAAATAAATATTTAGAGCGATTATATATAAAGAAGAATTTATTAAAAATAAACAAAAGTTTTATGAAAAGTTTTCATAAAGATTTCTGAATAAGTATATATGAGGTATGTTGATCATTTCGTCATACGATTTTGATCTAAGATTCGAGTACAGAACTTTAAGGTGTTTGCACCAGTCCGAAAGAGGATTTAACACTCGATACTTGATGGCGAACATTGATGAAGGTTTATGATTGGGTAATTGAGTTTTCTATCATAGTTTACAGCTGTGTAAGGGAAACAAAGGTTTCTAATCAAAAGCCCGATCAGAGTCCGCACTAGAGAATCGGGGGATCAATACAAGTTCGGAAGTAAAGTTGTGGATTCAAATAGTAGATCGAATCACATATTGCGTGCGGATGATCTGTGTACATCATACAAATGTAAGTTTAAAAATAAATATTTCGGTAAATACTTTTATGTTTTATTTTGAAATAATTTCAAGGATAAATTCTTTTAAGGAGGGAGAATGTAACGATCCGCAATCCTGCCACTTCAAAAATGGAATGCTTAATTGATTTTAAATATTCAAATATAGAATTTTTCAAACTTAATAATCATGTTTTATATTATAAATAAGAATAGTGAACCTACTTTTAGAATTGGTTAATAAAAAAATAGAGATTTTGGTTTTTGACAGAATTCGATATACATTCGAACAATTGTTGTAAATTGTAAATAAAGTCTTTTTAGTGGTTATATAATGATGTGATAATAATATAAATTTATTTTATAGTGGTTTTATAAACATATATCCTTGTTTTATAGAAGTTTACAAACTTCGTCGCACTTTGACCAATCGACGTCGTATTTTTATAATTAGATTTTAATATTATTAAATATGGTTTTATGACTAAAATAAAATTATTTTAATTTAAAGATGAAAAAAAACTATTTTGAAGTTTTGTTTACATAAATAAATAGCTTGATTAAAAACAGAAAATATGATTGGAAAATGTATTGTCGAAAATCAACATTTTTTTCAATATAAATTGTGTAAACGTTTTGCAACTTGAATAGTTATTATATAAACACATTAACAAAGAAAGAAACACTTTACTTATATTAACTCAAATTAATTAAGCTAAGTATTTAATTAATTTAAGAGAAGATACTTAAGAACATATTTTCATAAAATTCAAATCAAATGTAACGACCCGAATTTCCAACCCCGGAAAATCGAACCATTAGTATTTAAAGAAGAAGAGGTAGAAGAAGAAAAGAGAAAATCAACATCAGAATCTAACCATCGCAGCGGAATAAAATATAATATATAGTAACAGATCTTTACACAAATCAAAACTATATCTGTTTATACAATACATCATCAGAATATACATCAGAGTTCAACAACATCAATAACGTACAACTGGACGGTAATCATAACCTGTCCTCAAATCTGAATACACAGCGGAATATATAATACAATACGGAAGTACGTATCGCCATTCCAGCTCGTCTCCTAAGCTCTACAGCATAACCTGAACCTGTTTATCTCGGTCTGACCCGAGCATCATATAAACAACACTCGAGTCAGTCTGGAATACCAGCGTAAGAAAATCACACTCAAATTGATTATTAAAGTTTCAAAATCCTTTGAAACAAAAGCATCTCGTAAGACCACGCCATAAGTAAACATGTCGGGTTTTTACCTTACGATAGCTAAAACACTTTTTATAAAATCCTCTGATATTATAATAGTGTCTATTTACAAATACTTATTCAAATAGCTGAAATTGTTACATGATTAAATTCCAGCATACTAGGTATACAAACAAATACCGTACAAGGCACATAGGAAGAATGGATTTCCAACGAATGACTAGGCACTGGGGTACCACCTATCACAGTACGTGGCCTAGATCACAGTACCGAGGAGTACGCCCGCTCCCCTGCAACACAAGGCCGGAATCACCTATGGGCAATTCCAAATATGATCACCCCACGGTTGGGATCAGCAACCGCACCACTAAGCCGAAATAAAGGGACATCTAGACAGGGATGACCATACTCTCCAATGGGCGCTACCCACGAAGCCTTGTTGCATAACCCCTGATTTTCAGTCATTCCCGATTGATGAGGCTTGAGGTTAAACATTACCTTTAGAACGTTTCACTTAGAATGCCCATCGTCCCCTGACGATGTTTCGCAAGCATTCGTCCATACAAGTCTGTCCCGGGTCCGAACGTAACTGAAAACACTATTTCATCCCCATTATTAACCTCGTTTCCCCACGAAATGTACAAATCGGATCGAAGTGGTTTTCGAGAAATAAATCTCGATCCCGGTCTCTTCGAAACGATCAGCGCATTTGGCCAATATTGATAGTCGGTTATTTAACTATCAATTAACATCCATAACATCCATCAAACAAATAAATAATTTTCCCAAATTATTTATTATTTCCAAAATATCTTCACGAGATATACAATTTCCATTCACCCCCTTTTTGAAAACAGTTTCAATATATTCCTCCCATGGAATAATTTCTCAAATAATTATTTCCTCTGAGACACCAAGTACAAAGCTCTTTTAGAATTTTGAAATAAATTAAAAAAAACACTTTATTTCAAATATACTTGAAATATTGAAATTAAAACTACTATAATGCTCTATTTGAAATATATATATTTCTAAAACAAATATTTAAAATAAAACCACTTTGTAATTGTAAACTAATTTTCCCTTTTAAAACATTTTACCAAATTACTTATATTTATTACAATAATAAATTTGAAAAATTCTTTCTTTAGAAATTTAACATTTTAAAATAATAGATTCTCTAAAATATGATTTTTAAAATAACAATAAATCTTTTAACCAATATTTAAATTTTGCTCAAAAACAAAATGTACTTGGCTACCCAGGAAATACACTTTCCTTCACATCTTTAAAATAAATCACCATTTATTTTAAACCAAATTCACATTCCTTTATAAATTTCCATCCTGAATTTATTATTTAAATATCCACTGATATTCCACTTCACTTTATAAACCCAGTTTATAAATTCCCAAAATCTCATTTCTCTTTTAAATAAAATTTTCAACATTTAAATCAATTTTCGATTGTTTCAAATTTGCTTCATTTGAAATAATATTTCCTTATTTACTCTTTTAATTAGAATTTAAACCTTGAATTAAAATTACTTCCTTAATTCTTTTTAATACCATATCACTTTAGTTTTAAATTTGTTACTCCTCCGTAAATTTAAAAATCTTTTTTTTTTCTTTTCCATATCCGTTAAAATTCCAAATCACTTTACTTTATTTTATTTTCAATTTATTATTAATTTTATTCCAATTCACTTAGATTATTCTACTTAAATTTCTATTCTTTATTTCCTTTCAAAAATTCAATTCCATAGATTTTAAAATTTATTATACTGGGCAATTCAAATTTTCAACCACATCATCCAATATCAAATCATCACAGGATATTAAAAATTATCACAGAATATTTAAACGAAATTAAATATTTTGAGGAATCCAATTGGATCCCTCCAACCTGTTTCCCTGCATCATAGATGTTAGCGCAATACCAATTCCACTTCGAGGTGGAATATCGCGGTATATGGGATTTATATAATATCATCCGCTATTATGCAGCGCATAGGGTCTCATCCGCTATATAATGCGGGAATATCAACTCCAATATATACATATGCCAATATATATATATATTGGTATATACTACTATATATATCATATCAACCAATCCAATCATTCACAAATATTTGAATTTAACTATTTAAATTTAAAGTAAAGCCAGATGAGTGAGATTAACTCACCTTTGCATTTGCCATCCACTTTAATATTCTCTTAGTTTTCTCGCTGTTTGTACCTTGAATAAATATTAAATGATTTATTAATATTTGAATAAACAGAACAACCACTTCCATTTAATAAATGTAATAAACCAATGATTTTTATTTTAACGCGGAATTTAATTTCAGACTGATTTTCCTTTTAAATTGTCTTTTAGCAACTAAATAAATTTAAATAAGTTAATTTAAACAAAATTTGTCTCCTGAGTACATTATTTCAGAATATACTAGTAGATTAAATATATATATAGGTATGGTTATTATATTCAAATTTCCAATTTGAAAATACATATACACATATACTTAAAAATAAATTACAGGGAAAAACCGATTTTACATAACTTTACACTTAAATATTTCTATATATTTATATTTATTATTTCTGCATACATACTTATATATTAATTTAAATCAAAAAGCAGCAAAACAAAATGTTACCTTACAGTTAATAAAAAAATTGCCTTTATCTACTTTACTGACCTAGATGTGTAATTTTTTGTTTATATATGTTTTCTAATCTATACATGTATATATATATATATATATTTGAATTAAATCGAAAGCCAAAACTGGTATACCTCGCTGCTCAACGAACGCGTACAAACGAGACCATCGACACTGACTTTGACCTCAGCCTCCTCCGCGTTCACACGCTTGATAAATCGGAGCCGAACCCTCCTCGCGCGAACCCTCATCGCCCCCAATCGCGTCGCGACCTCGCCTGCCTTCTCCCACATTGCCTGCTTCCCACGAGACCACGACCGAACCCTCGTTCGATACAACTCCCTCCTCCTGCAATCGCGTCACCGATGCCATCACCCCCAATCGGAAACCCTACCCCTGATCGCCTGCTCGAGAACGCCTCGCGCCCGCCTTCCATCGCCTAACGTTTGATTTCGTTTTGAATAAGGATAGAGGGGTGAAAATTTGATTTTTGAATCGGCTGCCATTTTGTTTCTTTTTTTTTCTCGAGTGTTTTTTTTGTTGAATGAAGAGAGTAGGTCGGCTATCCCAAAGAGACGTTCGTGTGTTACAGAAGCTAAAGAACGTACGATTGAAAAGGGACTCAACTGTACCTGACTTAGCCAATATATATATTTTATTTTAGAGAATTCTAGATCTGTATGTCAGCGTTTATATACCGTACGATCACAAAACAACTCCACTCACCACGAAATTTGAAACCCAATAATAAAACACTATTACGGATCCAATGGAACTAATTTCGTCGAATTCCGAGACCGTGCCTCGGATGGCTATTCTTTTATTAAATATCGATTTAAACTATAAAAATTTTAAAACTGAACGAACCACTTTCAAATTCAATTTTAAAAGATTTCATCACCTTCAATATTAACAATATAGATTTTCTGAGCCTTTAAATTATTTTTAACAGGCTCGAAACTCAGGATTCTCTATTTTACCCTATTTCCGATTGTTTAATTCAATAATCTATCATCCAATAAATACTGTATATTTGAATATAAAGTTAAAATTTAACCTTCGAATATTTAAAATAAATTAAATATTCCCATTTCAAATATACAAAAATCCCGGGTCGTCACATTCCTCCCCCCTTAAAAGAATTTCGTCCCCGAAATTACTAATTAGGAAGAATGTTCCAATTCCCGTTTATCATTTCCCCTAAACAAAACATTTTGATCAACTTATCATCCCAAATCCTTTATTGTAGATCATCATTTCAACTAACTGTCCACATTTTAACCATAGTTTCCAAACAACTAAATTTTACTTCACAATTCAAATTTAAATTTGAATTCAGTTTTAAATTATCAAATTTTCTCCAAATTTTTCTAACTCTTCAAATTCCCGAAAAATTTCGCCAACGTCTCCTTTGCGCGGCTAGCTCGGTACAACTACAAAATGGCTCTACGGCCTCTCAATTTCAAAAAGAAAACAAAAAGCCAAGTGGCTGGATCAAAAACCCAATCAAATTTCATATTGAAATTTTAAACACATACCTTTTGTCGGGCCATTAAATTTTATCTTCTAAAATCAAAATCAATTACCTGCATATCCTGCTTAGCACTAATATCAAATCACAACTTTCCAAAAACATTTTATCGACTTCTTTACAATTTCAAATATTTTCTTTACTTATGCCCGTACGATGCACATATATCATTCGTACGCAATATCAAATTCGATCGCTCATTCGATCACCCAATTTCACTTCCGAACTAGTATCGTCCACCCGACTTCCTAGTGCGGACTCAGATTTGGTTTCTTGATCGGAAACCGTCACTCTCTTTGCATAGTCATAACTACGATAGAGAATTCTCAGAATCAATCAAAACTCCATATCCAGGTTCGCCGTCGAAAATCGAGTGAAAAATCCTAACTCGGATCGACATAATTATCTCGAATTCTGTGCTCGAATTTTGGATCAAATAACTATGCGATCAAATAATATACGCACATCCTACGTAAAAATTCCAATTGATTATCAATTATATAAATTCCCTTTCCATTCACATTCATCTGGATATTTATTCACTTATTCAAAATTTTCCCATTTTACAACTGTCAGTTTCGATTTTCATTCAATTATTTACTTAGAATAATTTCTCAATACCACATTTACTTAAGAATTTCACTTATCATTTCTTAAATTTAATATAAATATTTTATACACTCCTTACATTAATTTTCCCTTTACTATCAAAGTTTATATTCAAATTCTAATCACCTTTGCCTTTACAATTCCATTTGATTTCAATTTGGTTTCCGTTTTGAATATTGAATTAATTGCACTTACTAATTAATTTAAATTTCGATTAACAGTTTATTCGCAAACTTCACTTCTTTAGTTCCTTCAATTCCACTTCACCTTACATTCACATTTGAATTAGATTTCAATATCCAGTTTCAATTTCATTTGCTTAACAAATTTAAATCATTTATCGTTAATGAAAATTTTCAAAAATTTCAAAAATTACCTAACTCCCGAAATTTACGAAAAATTTTGGCAGAGTCTCCCTTGTACGGAGGGACTTCTGCGATATCGCAGGATGCACAAAAATATATATACATCGGCCTCAGGCCGGAAATCAAAATATATATCAATATAAACAGTTCATATCTCCTATTAAATTCTTTTGCGTAGGCGTACCTCTATTTTTAGCATTTTTAAAGCAAGCGGCTTATTATTTAGCAATTAATGCAACCCAAAATCAGCTATACAGCTTCCCTGAACCTGTACTTACTCAATTTAAATAGGTAAGTGACAAAATATATGAAGTGTAACAACATTTCACTTATTTATAATAGTGAAACACATGAATTCTAAAGGAAATTCACACCAAACATTTATATTTAAGCAATCCGAACCCATATTTAATTCAATTGTTCTCAAAATCATTTTGTCTTACTTCTATCAATTCATAGAATTTCAATTCCTTCCATTTACATCCAATGACAATTTTATTACTATGCAATTTGACGAGATCTATGGGAATAATAAGTACTTATGTTTTATAACCAAGTTAAATTGATTTCAACTCAATTTGTACTTAATTCTATTCTATTTTTTTTTTAATTTATTCAAAATCCATATATTCTCATTTTCATTGCATTTTGAATCCGAACCCATTCACTTACATTTCATTTAACAATCAAACTAGTTCATTCAAAACCATTAACAACTTAGGTTCATCTTCATTACCAAGTGGATTTCCTTTTTATCTTAATTCATTCACAACCATTATTTAGCTCGACGCATTCCAATTAAATATTATCTGTAACTCACCGAAATTTATTTCGATTAAAATTTATTTTCACTTAGTTGGATTTTATATGCAATTCATACCATTTCTATTTTAACCCAATTTCATTTTTATATGATACAATTTCAATTATAATTAATTTGTTAACACTTCATGTTAAATTTTAATTTATAACTCAAGTTCTAGATCCACTATCCATTTCCAATTTACTTATTTCCAATATTTGATTTTTATTTCAAAAACACTTTCGCCATTTTCTAGTGTTCAATCTATTTTATTATTTAAATTTTTGGATTATATTCCTTACCATTACAAACAGTTTTATTTGGCTTATTTATTTATTTTTACTCCCAAATTTTATAAGTCCCAAATTTATTTATATCTATATTTTATTTATTTACAATCGATTGCATTCACATTTTTATACTTTTACTACAGGATTTACATTTTATTTAGTTTGGCATATTTATTATTCCATATAAACATTTTAAATATGATTCCAGAGTTTAAACAATTCTCCAAAATTTCAAAACCACTTTTGAAATCAACTTCATCCAAAACCCTTGACAATTTCAATTTCCCTTTGGGATTTCAAAATCAAACTTAGTTCACAAACAATTCCAATTTAAAACAGTTTGGTAGCAATTTTTCTTTGGAGACTCGAAAATAAACATCGATGATGCTGCAGTCATCACCGAAATTATTTTCCAGCGACCAAAAGAGAATTAAATGCTTTTATCTCTTTAAAACATTTCAAATATTTTTAAATCCCAAACCTCACCGGATTTCAATTCCAATCCAAAATATTTTGGAAATAGTACCACTTATTATTTCTCCAAAGTCTTTGAAAACCATTTCCAAATTCCAGAAATTTAAACTTTTCCCAACATTCCAAATTCAAAATCCAACCAATTCATATTCCAACATTATTCTGGAATTTTATTTCCAATGTTAAATCAAATTTGTATATGAAGTTTATTTCAATTTATAAATTATATTCATAATTTACATTTTCAAATTCCACTTTTTATATAAATATTTTTTTCAACTTGGTTATAATTCAATTTCTTATTCAATTCTACACAATAGTGTTAATGATTTTATATTATCGTTCCTTAACAATCAAGCATCCAAATATTATAATACTTTACAAAAATTTATATTCTTTATATACAAAAATAATTTGGGTAAAATTATTTCATCTACCCATTTTAAAACAATATTGTGTCGAATTGTTCTATTCGCCTGTTTAGAAACCCCTTCGATCCAGTTTCGAGGCTGTGCCGATGAAGGTTCATATACCACTCAATAAATCAATCAACACAATATAAAACCATTTTATATTCACTAACAAATACGCACTCATATCTACTATTACACTCAAAATTCCCACCAGAGCCAAGGTTATCGCCAACCTGGCTCTGATACCAAATGTAACGACCTAACTTTCCAGCCCCGGAAAATCGAACCATTAGTATTTAAAGAAGAAGAGGTAGAAGAAGAAAAGAGAAAATCAACATCAGAATCTAACCATCGCAGCGGAATAAAATATAATATATAGTAACAGATCTTTACACAAATCAAAACTATATCTGTTTATACAATACATCATCAGAATATACATCAGAGTTCAACAACATCAATAACGTACAACTGGACGGTAATCATAACTTGTCCTCAAATCTGAACACACAGCGGAATATATAATACAATATGGAAGTACGTATTGCCATCCAGCTCGTCTCCTGAGCTCTACAGCATAACCTGAACCTGTTTATCTCGGTCTGACCCGAGCATCATATAAACAACACCCGAGTCAGTCTGGAATACCAGCGTGAGAAAATCACACTCAAATTGATTATTAAAGTTTCAAAATCCTTTGAAACAAAAGCATCTCGTAAGACCACGCCACAAGTATATATGTCGGGTTTTTACCTTACGATAGCTAAAACACTTTTTATAAAATCCTCTGATATTATAATAGTGTCTATTTACAAATACTTATTCAAATAGCTGAAATTGTTACATGATTAAATTCCAGCATACTAGGTATACAAACAAATACCGTACAAGGCACGTAGGAAGAATGGATTTCCAACGAATGACTAGGCACTGGGGTACCACCTGTCACAGTACGTGGCCTAGATCACAATACCGAGGAGTACGCCCGCTCCCCTGCAACACAAGGCCGGAATCACCTATGGGCAATTCCAAATATGATCACCCCACGGTTGGGATCAGCAACCGCACCACTAAGACGAAATAAAGGGACATCTAGACAGGGATGACCATACTCTCCAATGGGCGCTACCCACGAAGCCTTGCTGCATAACCCCTGATTTTCAGTCATTCCCGGTTGATGAGGCTTGAGGTTAAACGTTACCTTTAGAACGTTTCACTTAGAAAGCCCATCGTCCCCTGACGATGTTTCGCAAGCATTCGTCCATACAAGTCCGTCCCGGGTCCGAACGGAACTGAAAACACTATTTCATCCCCATTATTAACCTCGTTTCCCCACGAAACGTACAAATCGGATCGAAGTGGTTTTCAAGAAATAAATCTCGATCCCGGTCTCTTCGAAATGATCAGCGCATTTGGCCAATATTGATAGTCGGTTATTTAACTATCAATTAACATCCATAACATCCATCAAACAAATAAATAATTTTCCCAAATTATTTATTATTTCCAAAATATCTTCACGAGATATACAATTTCCATTCAACCCCTTTTTGAAAACAGTTTCAATATATTCCACCCATGGAATAATTTCTCAAATAATTATTTCCTCTGAGACACCAAGTAAAAAGATCTTTAAGAATTTTGAAATAAATTTAAAAAAACACTTTATTTCAAATATACTTGAAATATTGAAATTAAAACTACTTTAATGCTCTATTTGAAATATATATATTTCTAAAACAAATATTTAAAATAAAACCACTTTGTAATTGTAAACTAATTTTCCCTTTTAAAACATTTTACCAAATTATTTATATTTATTACAATAATAAATTTGAAAAATTCTTTCTTTAGAAATTTAACATTTTAAAATAATAGATTCTCTAAAATATGATTTTTAAAATAACAATAGATCTTTTAACCAATATTTAAATTTTGCTCAAAAACAAAATGTACTTGGCTACCCAGGAAATACACTTTCCTTCACATCTTTAAAATAAATCACCATTTATTTTAAACCAAATTCACATTCCTTTATAAATTTCCATCCTGAATTTATTATTTAAATATCCACTGATATTCCACTTCACTTTATAAACCCAGTTTATAAATTCCCAAAATCTCATTTCTCTTTTAAATAAAATTTTCAACATTTAAATCAATTTTCGATTGTTTCAAATTTGCTTCATTTGAAATAATATTTCCTTATTTACTCTTTTAATTAGAATTTAAACCTTGAATTAAAAGTAATTCCTTAATTCTTTTTAATACCGTATCACTTTAGTTTTAAATTTGTTACTCCTCCGTAAATTTAAAAATCTTTTTTCTTTCTTTTCCATATCCGTTAAAATTCCAAATCACTTTACTTTATTTTATTTTCAATTTATTATTAATTTTATTCCAATTCACTTAGATTATTTTACTTAAATTTCTATTCTTTATTTCCTTTCAAAAATTCAATTCCATAGATTTTAAAATTTATTATACTGGGCAATTCAAATTTTCAACCACATCATCTAATATCAAATCATCACAGGATATTAAAAATTATCATAGAATATTTAAACGAAATTAAATATTTTGAGGAATCCAGTTGGATCCCTCCAACCTGTTTCCCTGCATCCACATATGTTAGCGCAATACCAATTCCACTTCGAGATGGAATATCGCGGTATATGGGATTTATATAATATCATCCGCTATTATGCGGCGCATAGGGTCTCATCCGCTATATAATGCAGGAATATCAACTCCAATATATACATATGCCAATATATATATATTGGTATATACTACTATATATATCATATCAACCAATCCAATCATTCACAAATATTTGAATTTAACTATTTAAATTTAAAGTAAAGCCAGATGAGTGAGATTAACTCACCTTTGCATTTGCCATCCACTTTAATATTCTCTTAGTTTTCTCGCTATTTGTACTTTGAATAAATATTAAATGATTTATTAATATTTGAATAAGCCGAACAACCACTTCCATTTAATAAATGTAATAAACCAATGATTTTTATTTTAACCCGGAATTTAATTTCAGACCGATTTTCCTTTTAAATTGTCTTCTAGCACCTAAATAAATTTAAATAAGTTAATTTAAACAAAATTTGTCTCCTGAGTACATTATTTCAGAATATACTAGTAGATTAAATATATATATATAGGTATGGTTATTACATTCAAATTTCCAATTTGAAAATACATATACACATATACTTAAAAATAAATTACAGGGAAAAACCGATTTTACATAACTTTACACTTAAATATTTCTATATATTTATATTTATTATTTCTGCATACATACTTATATATTAATTTAAATCAAAAAGCAGCAAAACAAAATGTTACCTTACTGTTAATAAAAAATTGCCTTTATCTACTTTACTGACCTAGATGTGTAATTTTTTTTATATATGTTTTCTAATCTATACATGTATATATATATATATTTGAATTAAATCGAAAGCCAAAACTGGTATACCTCGCTGCTCAACGAACGCGTACAAACGAGGCCATCGACACTGACTTTGACCTCAGCCTCCTCCGCGTTCACACGCTTGATAAATCGGAGCCGAACCCTTCCTCGCGCGAACCCTCATCGCCCCCAATCGCGTCGCGACCTCGCCTGCCTTCTCCCACGTTGCCTGCTTCCCACGAGACCACGACTGGACCCTCGTTCGATACAACTCCCTCCTCCTGCAATCGCGTCACCGATGCCATCACCCCCAATCGGAAACTCTACCCCTGATCGCCTGCTCGAGAATGCCTCGCGCCCGCCTTCCATTGCCTAACGTTCGATTTTGTTTTGAATAAGGATAGAGGGGTGAAAATTTAATTTTTGAATCGGCTGCCATTTTGTTTCTTTTTTTTTCTCGAGTGTTTTCTTTTGTTGAATGAAGAGAGTAGGTCGGCTATCCCAAAGAGACGTTCGCGTGTTACAGAAGCTAAAGAACGTACGATTGAAAAGGGACTCAACTGTACCTGACTTAGCCAATATATATATTTTATTTTAGAGAATTCTCGATCTGTATGTCAGCGTTTATATACCGTACGATCACAAAACAACTCCACTCACCACGAAATTTGAAACCCGATAATAAAACACTATTACGGATCCAATGGAACTAATTTCGTCGAATTCCGAGACCGTGCCTCGGATGGCTATTCTTTTATTAAATATCGATTTAAACTATAAAAAATTTAAAACTGAACGAACCACTTTCAAATTCAATTTTAAAAGTTTTCATCACCTTCAATATTAACAATATAGATTTTCTGAGCCTTTAAATTATTTTTAACAGGCTCGAAACTCAGGATTCTCTATTTTACCCTATTTCCGATTGTTTAATTCAATAATCTATCATCCAATAAATACTGTATATTTGAAAATAAAGTTAAAATTTAACCTTCGAATATTTAAAATAAATTAAATATTCCCATTTCAAATATACAAAAATCCCGGGTCGTCACATCAAATCACATCAAAATTCAACAATCTTCACTTTACATTTCTTAAGCATTAAGTGATTATTACATAAAGCAACGTTATGATTAGGTGACGGTAAGGGTTAAAAAATATGGTTTACTTTATGGATAAGTAAGGAAATTTTGGTCCATTCAAGTTATGGTTTATTCCTAAACTTTTCCTATAAATACCCACCTCCATCTCCACTTTCATTCATACATTTCTACATCTTCTTCTCCCTTTTCTTAAGCTTCTTTATTGTCTTCCATGCCTTCTAGAAAATAAAATGTTATAATAGCAAAGCTATATGAAAATTATAAGGAGAAATACCACTTCGATGTAAGGATACTAGCTCATATCATCACCACACAACTCCTCCACCTCTCTATTGCTCAAGACCACTCCCCCTCACCCTCAAAGCCGAGCACACCACCCAACCAAAAGCATGGTCTTGCCTACCCTAACCTATTGACCCTATAGGAAGAAAGAAGCAAGATTGTGAAACTCCGGAGTGAAAAAATTTGATAGAAGTGTCGTCGGTTTCATTCCAAGAAGATATGAGAAAGTTTGAAGTATTGTGGAAGCTCTGCGGATTTTTTGGAGCTTGGGAAGGGGGAATGGAGTAGATGATGATTAGTTGAAGATAACAATAGTTTACTGAAGTGTTGTTGGATAAGAATATTGGTAGGAAGAATTAGTTAAAGACAAAGGTGAGTACCACTAAAACAAAAAGACCTTTTAATCGCGTTTAAAAAACACTATAAAAGTCTTTTACAGCGTTTTTAAAAATGCTGTAAATCGACATGTTGTAATAAATCAGTGATCTATTATTGCAACAGAAAAAAGGCTATAAAAACATGTTTTTTATAGCCTTTTGAACATGCTATAAAAGTCTTATTAATGGCGTTCTTACTATACTAGAAAAGGCTTTTACAGCGTTTTTATAAACGCTGTAAATCAACATGTTGTAATAAACCAGTGACCTATTATTGCAACAGAAGAAACGCTATAAAAAACATATTTTTTATAGCATTTTGAACATGCTATAAAAAATCTTATTAATGACATTCTTAACATCGTTTTAAAAATCATTTTTGTAGTACGTACATATCTAGTATCACATTATAATCGACAAATTTACATAAACAATGTATCATTTCACACAATCATATAGATCACATTAAACGAAAAATAACTAACCATTCAACATTCACATAGAATAATGTATAACACATTGTAATATTTAATGAACATTACATTAGTAGTGTAAATAATACAAGTGATAAAAAGTTCGTACTACACATGACAATTAAATGTGCAAACCAAAAAAGTTGTTACTTTAAAAGAACTTCAAATCGCTGATATACAACAGGATGTTGCCATTTGTATGCACCATAGATGGGTAATTACCTATGAAAAAGAAATTCAACAATTAGCAATTATAACTATACATACATACATATATGTGTGTGTGAAACTTAATTATATAAATTTAATTAATTTATATGAAACTTTATTAACTTAGTTAATTTTTATAAAATTAAATTGATTTATATAAACTTTATTTAATTTCATAAAATTTAGTTAATTTATATAATCATATGAAAACGATATCAATAATATATGGAATTTCCTGAAATGGATGTAAATTTTGTTTAAAATACTTTATTCAACAATTGCATGTGTATTGTTATAAACTTTTTATATTAAAACTTAAATAAATTTTATAAACTTATTTAATTTAAAAAAACAGTTGGCATATTTAATTATTATAAAACTGAATTAACTTAGTGACTTATTTTGAACTTAGTTAATTATTGTTGTTGTTATTATATTATTAATATTATTATATTATTTTATTACTATTACTATTATTATTAAATTATATTATTCTTCTTCTTCTAAATTTATTTAATTTTTCTAAACTTAGTTAACTTGGTTAATTTTTATATAATTATATAATTTTTATAAAAATTAGCCAATTTCTATAACAATTTAAGAAATATTTCAAAAATTAGTTGACTTTGTGTAAAACTTGATAACATAGTTAACTTTTATAAAAATTAGTTAACTTTTAAAAAACCGGCTAGCTTATTTAATTATTATAAAACTTAATTAACTTAGTTAGTTTTTTTGAAGTTAGTTAATTTATTATTATATTATTATTATTTTATTACTACTATTATCATATTATATTATATTATATTATTATTCTTCTTTTAAATTTAGTTAATTTTTACAAACTTAATTAATTTTTATAAAACTTAGTTAACTTAGTTAATTTTTTTAACAATTTAACAAAGATTTCAAAATAGAGAGCATGATTTTTATAAAACTAAATTAATTTTCATAAACTTTAGTTTATTTAGTTAAAAAAATTTAAATTTTGTTGGTTTTTATAAAACTTAATTAACTTGGTTAATTTTTATATCCTTTAATTAATTTATATAAAACTCACTTAATTAACTTAGTTGAATATTTATAAGACTGAGTTTATATTTAAATATTAGTTAATTTTTATATAACTTGGTTAAATTTTATAAGAATTTGTTAATTTTTATATAACTTCTTGGTTTTTTTTTCACTCAGACTTCAAAATCACAACTTGACGTTCACATGCATGCTATGATATAAGTGATTGCAATTTTTTAATTCCAACTGTTATAGGATAAGGAATTCAGTTGAGAATAGAAATTTTTAAATACTGCACTATTCACCTCACAAATTGCAGTGATTTGTGTTAAAAGCTAATCCATTGAAAACCCCAGTTGCCTGCAATCAAACAATAAGAAATACATTAGCATTAAAAGTTCATATTGAATTAATTTAAATGAAGAATATTGAAGAAAAAAAACAGCAAGTATTATACTTTCTTATTCAAAGCCAAGCATTAAAAAGAGGATCATAACCTGTAGTAATACAATGAAAGAAAGAGATGTGTCTAAGATACTAATTAAAGAAACCCACACAAAACTTTGGCATCTTCCATATCTACAAGCAGAAAAAAATATAATATTAATATCGCTGAACCATGGTAGATAAAGTTAATACATTAATATCTATAGTAATATGAATTATAGTTAATACATCAAGTTTTATTGATGTAAAACGTATTGTTTTATAGGGCAAACCATACAATTTCAGACATTTTACATATTAATGCAAGGGTACTGAATTAATATACATTGATTCTGAGTTAAAATCCATTTTTAAACCATGTGATTATGAGTATGTTTTTTTTGTCAGAGCACGCAAGGTAAATTAATGGACACAGAAATAAGGATAAACAGAAATTGTGATGGAACACTGAAAATGAAAATGAATAGCCGGCGAGAAGGAAAAAAACAACCTAAGATTATAGTGATCAGGCATCCTTCTTGCGCCTTTTATCTTGAGTCCTAGAGTTTGTTGTCGTTGAACTGGGTTTGACATCTTCAGTGTCCTACAATAAGGTAGTAAATAGAATTACAGTATTATGCTACAGAACTGACATATTGAACCGGACAGATATTGCGTTAGAGTTGGATAGCGGGAATGCATAGGTCAAAAGTAAGATTTTGTAAACCATGGAAAATAATAGATGACAAAATTTAAGTTGAATGTATTAAAGAAAATTATGGAATAAAAAAACAACTCACGTTAATGATAATTCCCTTGCGAGACCCCTTCCTATAAGTAAGGGTGGATGGAATGCAAGTTTCAGTTGTATCTCCACCAGCCATTACTTGTTCATCGGAGCTGTTGCGAATATTTCTTCTTGGATTAGTGTTCTTGTTCATTGTGCTTTTCTTTATTTCTTTTGCTGTGATGTTGCATTTGTTATTTTCTCTTTGCTTATTTTAGTTTGGGCCTTAGTCCATTGGGCCTCTTATTGGTCAGCTATATAAGCTGATTTGTACCGTATGTTTTAATTAACGCGAGAGACTTTTAAATAAAGATAAAATAAGTTTTCCCTCTTTAATTTGTAACATGGTATCAGAGCACCTCGATCTGTAATCTCTCGGTTGTTTATTCTTTCCTCCTGTTTCCTGATCAACCTTCATCATGGCGGAAGGCAAGTCGATCATGGATGTCATGCCAGTAATGTCAAGAATTACTGAGCATAAATTGGGGGAATCGAATTATTTTGATTGGAGCAAGACTATTCGACTTTATCTTCAGAGTATTGAGAAAGATGATCATCTTCGTAAAGATCCTCCTGCTGAAGACTCGGATGCTCAAGAGGATCAGGTATGGCTTAGGGATGATGCTAGGCTATTTCTTCAAATTAGAAATACTATTGACGGCAGTATTATTAGCTTGATTAATCATTGTGAGTTCGTGAAAGAGCTGATGGATTATTTGGAATTTCTGTATTCTGGAAAAGGGAATCTAAGTAGGATGTATGATGTATGTAAGTCCTTCTATCGTGTTGAGAAGTAGGATCAGACATTAATGAATTATTTCATGAGTTTTAAAAAGATTTATGAAGAATTTAATCTGCTATTACCTATAAGTCCGGATGTGAAAATTCAACAACAACAAAGGGAGCAAATGGCGATTATGAGCTTCCTTGGAGGTTTACCATCTGAGTTTGAGTCAGCTAAAGCGCAAGTATTATCTGGATCTGATGTTAAATCTTTACAAGAGGTATTTAGCCGAATTTTAAGAGCAGATAGTTCAAGTAACCAAACTCCGGCTGCATCTAACAATAGTACTCTAATTAGTCAAAGAAATTCTGGATCTGAAAATAGAGCTATGAATTCCTCAAACTCATGTTCTTATTGTAAGAAGACTGGACATAGATATCAAAACTGCTGGAAACTTGCTAGACAGAGGCAGAATAATGGAAATAGTGGATCAAATAATAATAAGTGGCAAAACTCATCAAATCAGACTGCTAATGTTGTTCAGAAAGCAGAGGATGGTTCTGTGTTAGTTAATGCAGAAGAGTACATGAAATTCACTGAGTACAAAGAAGGGCTGAAGAGTGTATCCAATTCTGTGTCAAAAGTGGCTAAATCTAACAAGTGGATAATTGACTCAGGGGCAACCGATCATATGTCAGGTAACTCACATTTATTCACTGAATTTCAAGAGAATAATAGATCTGCTCAATGTATTACTTTAGCAGATGGCTCAGTAGCAAATACAAGTGGATCTGGGTTAGTTACCCTTACTCCACAATTATCTTTAACCCCAGTTCTACATACTCCAAAATTAGCCTTTAATCTGTTATCTGTTAGTCAGTTAACCAGAAAGATGAACTGCTGCATATCCTTTTACCCCAATCATTGTGTATTCCAGGAGTTAAAGAGCATGAAGATTATTGGTAGAGGTCATGAGCAAAATGGATTATATGTGCTGAAGGAAGATCAATCTATTGCTGCAACCTGTATAAATAAAGATGAAGCACTCAAGGTTCATTGTCAATTGGGTCACCCATCTTTACTTAATTTCAGAAAATTATGCCCTAAATATAATTCACTACAAGTTCTAGATTTTGATTCATGTCAATATGCTAAACATCATAGATTGTCTTCAAATCCAAGAATAAATAGAAGAAGTAACACTATGTTTGAGCTTGTTCATACTGATATATGGGGACCTTCTGCTGTCATTTCTAAACCTGGTTTTAAATATTTTGTCACATTTGTGGATGATTATACACGTACAACATGGCTATTTCTTATGAAGAGTAGATCTGAATTATATTCTGTGTTTTGCAAATTTTATGCTGAGGTAGAAAACCAGTTTAATACTGTGATTAAAACTCTAAGGAGTGATAATGCTAAGGAGTATACATCTGAATTGTTTCGAAAATTCCTGAGTGATAGAGGCATAATTCATGAGACTTCATGTGTATATACTGCCTCTCAAAATGGTGTTGCAGAACGTAAAAACAGACACCTACTGGAAACAGCAAGAGCTTTAATGTTTCAAACGAATATGCCAAAGTATTTTTGGGCTGATGCTGTTTCCACTGCTTGCTTCCTTATAAATAGAATGCCATCTTCTATGCTAAATAGTGAGATACCGTATAAGCTTTTGCTTCCAGATAAGCCATTGTATCCAGTTAAACCCAGAGTATTTGGGTGTACTTGTTTTGCTAGAGATGTTAGACCGAACTTGTCTAAACTTGACCCTAAATCTGTTAAGTGTGTATTTGTGGGATATTCACGTGTTCAAAAGGGATATAGATGTTACTGTCCAAGCCTTAGGAAGTATCTTGTGTCCATTGATGTAACATTTCATGAAGACATACCTTATTTTCAAGCACCACAGAATTCAGCAGAAAATGCTCTGCAGAAGGATGATGAGGTTGATGACTTTCTTATATATACTTTGAGTGATAGCGTAGAAGAAGAAATAACTGTTGCTCAACCAGAAATTCCTATTCATGAACCGATTCCTACGAATGATCCTGAACTAAATCTTCCTATTGCCCTAAGGAAAGGTAGAAGACAATGTACATACCCTATAGCATCATATGTGGCATATGATCATTTACCATCTCAAACATGTTTACTTCTCAAATCTCTTGATAATGTAACAACACCAAAGGGTATCTTTGAAGCTTTATCTGATAACATATGGTATGGTGCTATGGTGGAAGAAATGAATGCTTTGAAGGCAAACAAAACATGGGATTTGGTTAAATTACCTCAAGATAAGGAAGCTATTGGGTGTAAATGGGTTTATTCTGTCAAGGTCAATCCAGATGGAAGTATTGCAAGGTACAAAGCTAGACTTGTGGCAAAGGGTTATGCACAAGTATATGGAGTAGACTATTTGGAGACATTCTCCCCAGTGGCTAAGGTAACTTCAATCAGATTACTCATTTCTTTAGCAACCATAAACAACTGGAAATTACATCAGTTAGACATCAAAAATGCCTTCTTACATGGTGACTTACAAGAAGAAATGTACATGTGTCAACCTCCTGGTTTTCAAGTTGAAGCTGGAAATGGATTGGTGTGCAGGCTGAACAAGACCTTGTATGGACTTAAACAGAGTCCAAGAGCATGGTTTGGGAAGTTTAGTAGTGTAGTGGAGTCGTTTGGCATTATCAAAAGCAAGTTTGATCATTCTGTTTTCTATAAGAAGTCTGATGCAGGTATTATACTCTTAGTTGTTTATGTTGATGACATTGTTATTACAGGGAGTGATGAAGCAGGAATTCGTTCTCTAAAACAGTTTATTCATGAGCACTTTCATACTAAAGAATTGGGAGAATTGAGATATTTTCTGGGTGTTGAGGTTATCAGAAATGAGAAAGGAATATTTTTATCTCAAAGGAAGTATATTTTGGACTTGTTGAATGAAACAGGAAAACTTGGAATGAAACCATACAAAGTTCCAATGGCATTAAATGTTGATCTTTTTGTAAAAGGAGAAGTATTCAATGAACCTGAAAGATATAGGAGGTTGGTTGGAAAGTTAAATTATCTTTCTATAACCAGACCAGATTTGGCTTATGCTATTAGCATTGTGAGTCAATATATGAACAAACCAACTGTGCAACAATGGAGAGCTGTTGAGCAGATTCTAGGGTATCTGAAGGGGACTGTTGGATATGGTCTTATGTATTTAAACCATGGACATATGGAGGTAGAGTGTTTCTCTGATGCAGATTGGGCTGGCTCTAAAGTTGATAGAAAATCCACAACAGGTTTTTGTGTGTTTGTAGGAGGAAATCTGATATCGTGGAAGAGCAAGAAACAAAATGTTGTGGCTCGTTCTAGTGCCGAGTCTGAATACAGGGCTATGGCAAAAGTAGTGTGTGAGATTATGTGGGTAGATCACTTAATGTCAGAAATTGGGTTTGAAGTGAAGAAGCTAATTGCTTTAGGGTGTGATAACCAAGCTGCTGTGTACATTTCCTTAAATCCTGTTTTTCACGAGAGGACCAAACATATAGAAGTGGATTGCCATTTTGTACGAGAAAAGATGCAGCAAGGTTTGGTATGTGCTAAGCATATTGGAACAAAGGAGCAAACTGCTGATGTGTTTACCAAAGCGATTGATGGAAAGAAGCTGGAGTACCTGAGAAGCAAGTTGTGCATGGTAGATTTACATGCATCAACTTGAGGGGGTGTGTTGCGAATATTTCTTATTGGATTAGTGTTCTTGTTCATTGTGCTTTTCTTTATTTCTTTTGTTGTGATGTTGCATTTGTTATTTTCTCTTTGCTTATTTTAGTTTGGTCCTTAGTCCATTGGGCCTCTTATTGGTCAGCTATATAAGCTGATTTGTACCGTATGTTTTAATTAACGCGAGAGACTTTTAAATAAAGGTAAAACAAGTTTTCCCTCTTTAATTTGTAACAGGAGCAAACATACTGAAATTGGTAAGTGTGAGTATGAAGGAAGTAGTGTAGAATATTGTGTAAAGGTAGCAAGATTACCTCATTTACCTTATTTTTCCCTTGTCGGTCCAAGTCTGATGGTGTAGGTCGACTGTTATCACTTGGTGTAATGTCAATGGTCATGCAGTTTTCACTTCTTTGTTCTATAAAAATATAAATGACAGAAAACCAGGGTATGAACAAGCAAACAAACAGAAGAAGTTAAATATAAAAGAAATAAAATCCAATAAATTTGTATTTTCAAAACACTAATGACCATACACACATATAGTGGTTCTCATCTGGATATTTAATCTTTGGAGTCATAAGTTATATCAAACAAATTTATGTCAAATATTAATCATTTCTATTGTACACATACAGTGCTAAAACTGAAAATTTTGCATTCTGCAGTCCTCATCTTTAAAAATGTATGATATATCATTATCGGATTACTGTAATAACTCATGGTGTTCCAATAATAATTCCATATTTACCCAATTTTAACATTTACCTCATATCATTATAGGATGCTTTAAACTTATGTAACTATCCTAATTTGAATGTGAACATACAGAAGTAAACAAATAAGAACAACAATTTCTAATATTCAAAATTTTTAATTTTACTATGTTTGTGGATATATTAAAAAAACAAGGAGTGGTGGTGGACATTTTCATGGATGATGAAGGGTATCATGGGACTGAAATGGTTGACTCAGTTAAGGCAGATGAGTTAATCAAGAAGTGTAAGAATTTCTATGGTGGTGATGATTTTCGATTGTGTACTATTTTCCTTTATTTAGAACAAGATTACCACTAAAAAAGTGTATACCACTAAAATTTTGAGTTATGAACACACCTAAACAATAAAAAATACAAGTGTAGGTTTTGAAATTATCTAATGCAAATATTCAAAATTATTCTTCTAAAAAAATCATAGAATGATCTTTTTGAAAATTTAAAGAATCTAATAATTTCATATTTTATAATAATTTATACATAAATTATGCAATAAAAATCTATGCACTAGCTACAGGGAACCAAAATTTGACGAGGTATATGCTATTTTTTGATATGTGTAGCGCCTTTCACCTATTGAACCATATAAACACAATCTTTTCAACAAAAATTATTCTTGATCCCATTTCTTCTTCTTTAAATTTATTATTTGTTGAAAAAATAATAATTGGATTTTGCAATCAAATTTTATCTTTCATTAGCAATATCTAAAATGTGCACTAAAACTTCTTAAAATTTCTACCTATCAAGTGATAATTTCTAAAGGAAGGTTCATCCATAGTTTTACGGTAAAGATCTTATAATACAATACAGTCTTAGACGCACCAAAAAAAATACATCACATAATAATGTTAAGGCATACACACAAAAGAAGTAAGCACTTGATAAATTTTATCTTAAAATACAAACCTAGATTAGATATCTTCTTCAATCAAATATTGTACGAACTCTTGCAAGCAAATCTCACAACAGGAGGCGAGAGAGATTCATAAGTGTTGGATATTAAGGTGCGTTCTGCGTAAGGAGAAGTCTAAAGGCCTAGGCGCGAGTAGCGTGAGGAGAAGTCAGAAGCACGAATCAAAAACAAACCTTGTTGTTGAAATAAAAAAAGAATTACATCCATGGTTGAATGAAAGTCCAAATCGAACAGGATTTGATCGAGAGTTTTAGAGAATTAAATTGAATTTGTAAAGAAAGGGGATTTAGGGATTTATTTGGAACAGGATAATGGTGATACAGAAATTGGAGAGCAGCCTGCGGAACAATAGTGAGATTAGAAATAATAAGCGGGAAGAACTAAAATAAAATGAATACTACCGCCTGGTGAAAAGGTGAACCACCTCATGAACCTGCCTATGTAAAATTGTTAGCATACTATAACGTGTTGAGTCGTTATTACTTTCCTATGAGTGATTATTAAAGGCAATAAGAGTTTAACGTTGTCCAATGATGCCATAAATGAAAGTAATACACTTTGTTGAGATATAGTCCTTTTCTTATATTCGTAAATAAAATCAAAGGATGTTGAGATATAGCAAGTGCAATAGTAACATTTAAGGATGTCTTATAAGTAACTGTACGTCGATTGGATTTTTCAATTATAAGTGTAATACACTTTGGTTTTGAAATATGAGGTTTGAACAATGAATAGAAGTATGTATACTATGAAACTATAAAAGGGATTTCATATTATGTTGATATACTTCCTTTATAAATGGGTAAGGAAATTAGTTTTTTACATCTAGCAGTTAACAAAATAAGCAGTCATAAATCATAAGGAAGCAATGCTACATTTATATGCTTTTTTAGCTTTATTTAATAAACATAAATCACAACAATTCCATTAAAAGTTTGAAAAAAATACGGTGGTCAAGACTCAACGGTATTTAATAAAAAATATTGTAATGGATTATATTGTTTAAATATGAGGTTCCATAGTTATACAAATCAAGAGTTCCATTGTTGCCGGTAAGTTATACTGTTGAACTTCTATAATTGGTTCAGTATATTTATTTGGTTAAATGTACCTGAAAATATCCTTGATATCTGTTTTGAATTACATTTTCCTCTTTCTCTGAGTCATTTGATACAGCACCACCCAACAACTGGTGACCAGACTACAATTTCAAAGGAATGAAACCTGCAACTGGCATCTGTAAATTGATTTTTTAGATATTTGATTAAATTAAAGATTTTAGCACTCAATGTTTTATTAAGCACCGCAAGTAAGATATTTATTAAAAATTCGTATGGATTCACAAATCAGATCAGGATAAAAATCGCAGTGGGAAATTGTGTGCGACATCACAAAATAGATCAATCAGAACAAAAAATAGTGAAAAATAGTGAGTAACGATGTAGGAAGCAAATCAAAATAGTAATCATTTTCTGATTAAAATATATACATCATAAAAATTTATACCTTCAAGGAAAAGCAGAAGGTGATAAATAGGCGTGAGATATCATAAAGATTTACATATTCAAATTGAATTTAACAAGTGTTGTATACTTCAATAATCATATTCATTTTTGTATTATATCATACAACTTAATCTAGATTAGAGAAAAGGTAATAATATTTTATTCCTTTATAAATACAAATCCCTTTTTATGTTTTAAGAATCTGAAGTTGTTTAGTCAGGTTGCAACATGCTAGCCTCTACAATGTTAGATATGCTTTATGAATGAGAGATCCTATGTTAATTCCTATTGTTCTTGTCCTACTTTCTATTCTATTTAATCTGACAAACTAAATCTTGTACAATTTAGTTGCTTCTATCTCATTGGTTCATAAAGAGTAAAAGAGTTTGTATATGATTATATATGGCCGCCTGGAGAAGATTCTTGCTAAGTTGTCCGATGCAATATAGGGAAGAATAATTATGAGTTCGTATTCAATGATTCAAATATAACATCAATAAATTCATATTCATGGTTTGTTGATAATAAAACAAAGTCAATAACTCATTCAATGAAAGTACTCTAGGAAAAAACATATGATATTAGAGGATGTGTTCAGTAACATGGAAGGACATTATAGTACACTAATAATCCAAATTAAATGTTACTACCTATCAATGCTATTTAATGAACTATGTGCAAGTTCATAATTCATATCCTTTTCACACTACATGTATAGATTATAATTGGTTGTTTTTCTAAATAAAAAAAAATCCAACCACACCATAATAATCAAAAAACATATATCTTGTATAACAACTATCAGAATTCCTCTTCGATCATTGGTCTAATGATATATTTACACATGGGTTGTATATAACCACCGGTAATCTAATTAATTAAAGATCAATGAAAAGGGACAGTATAAAATGAAAACTGCCTTGCACAAATAAAATTCGAAAGTTTAATGTATAAATATTCAGTTTCAGGTGTGTGGCTTGTGGGATGTTTTCCTTATAAATTTTGAACTAGTTTATTATCGATGTTACAAAATTTAATATATACTATTACATACTAAAAATAATTAATGTGACATCCCAGAATTTTCGAGCAATATCAATTTAATAATCTCAATTAAATATTAAATTGATTTGTTATATCTTTGTAAATTAAATCTGAATTGATACTTTGTTTTGATAAATATTTAATTGGTAAATTTTATCTGTAAAATTAACTGGTTATTTTCTATTTATTAATGTATATATTTGTATACATTGTAAATAGTTGAGTCTTGTTTTTACTGAATTAATAAATTGTGTTTTCAAATTTCAAATATACATTTGAATGAATTGGAAATTTTGTTTTGTTTAATATTAAACTTTTCAAAGCTATTTAATAAATGGATATATGGTTTTAAATACATAAGATAAATGTTAAAAATAGTTTTAACAAATTGTTTTTAGCTTAAGTTAGATTTAAAATTTATTTATAAAAAGATTTATTTTGTTTTCTTTTTAATATAGCTAGATATAAAAATATGGTTTAATATATATATGTAAGTTTTATACACTTTTGTTAAACGATACATTTATATCTTTATAAAGTCAGTAGTTTATAATAAAAGATAGTTTCTTTTATTTATTATTTCAATTTAATAGATGTGATATTTTTAAAGTAATATTAATAAAATAAATATATATAGGAAATGCAAGATCTAAGTGTATAAGTTAAACATATCAACAAGTTAAAAATATACTTAAGTTAAAACTTTATAGTTTTGTAGATTTTAAATAAATACACTATAAATATTTCAAATAACTTGTTAAAAACATCATTCATTTACAATTTAAAAGTACATATTGAAACAAAAGAAATAACATTCTTTTACATTGAACAAGTAATATATTCACAACATACATAGGCAATGTAGCTACAAACAAATATCTTTCATTTACAATTTAAAAGTCAAGCAAGACAAAGCATACATAAACAAAGTAAAATGTAGGAACAAACAAAATATACAAGACAACAATTTAACTACACATTATATATATACTGTAAAACAAATGGATATGCATGTAGACTAGCATACAAGACAAACAAAAGGGATATTCAAGTTCAAAACAAAAGCTAACATAAGCATATATATATATATATATATATGCAAGTTAGTAACAACTCACGAATTCAGGTACAGGTTGAAAATTTAAAAGGAAGCAAGGTAAGAATTTTCTGGTACACTTAAACAAATAGGGAAAAACATGAGTATAAGAATAAGCTTGCATAAGAAGCTAGAAAGTATAAGTAAATAAAAAAAATATAAATATATAAATAAATAGAAGGTACAACAACATTTAATGCCAGCCTCCATTTAGCCAAGAAAAATCTGCATGGTGGAATGAAGCAAGAAAAATATCACTGCTAAGTTGTACAAATATTTGATATCCTGCCTACTTTCTTCTCCTTATATCCCTGTCTTCCTCTTTTATTTGTATCTCAGCTTTTTATTTAAATTCGTCCATACGAATTAAAGATCTAAAGTAAACTATTTCAAACTCAAACAAATATTCACCATCAACAAGCAACCCAGCAATCAAGAATCAAAGAAGAGAATTTAGTTCTCAGCCCTGTTTGCAAATAAAAGAAGAGTCTCTGTTCTTCTTCTTTCTAAACACTGTGAGTAACTTTGTTTTGATTTAAAACTTATAAGTATAATCTGATTGTATATGCCTGTGAATGAAGATCTTAATACATATATATTTATATCTAAATGCTCTGTGAATATTTACATGATTTAAGTATGGGAAGCAGGCTGTTGATTTCATATGTACTCTGTCTCAGCTTTTAACACAGAGATTTCAATTCAAGAATCCTTTCTGCACAATCCACTCATTGTTTGGATTTAAGATCAAAACAACAAGTGTTTGTTTGACCCTAAACTAAATTTTAAAAATCAATTTAAATTCAAATAGTTTGTAAATATCTCTGGGAAGCAAGAAATCTGTGCTAGTCTCCACCTTCGTCAAAATACAAACATTTTTATTTTCGAATTCAGGTACAAAATCTAAATTCTTATACCTTGATATGATTTTTAAAGCAAAATTTAGAATTTTTAGAAGAAGTATTTAAGAGCAGTTCGAGAGTGTCGCAATTTCTTCTTTTTGGCAATCTCTGGTGATTGGCTGGTTGGTGATGGTCGTAGTTTGGTCTAGTGATAGAGGGGCGAATGGGGGTTCGAGGAAAAATAAGGTGATGGTGCGAAGTTCATCGTGGAGGAGGCGGCAGGGTTTCAAAAATTTTAAACCTAATTTTTTGTATGCTTGGTGATTTTCATCACCACGATGCATCTACTGGATCGAGCGCCACAAGATTCAGGGGGATGGATGTTGAGGTGCTGCCGAGGTCATGGGCGAAGGTACTGGAGTTCCGGTGGGCAGAGGATCGTGAGCGACGGCATGACAGGTTCGAGATGGTTGAACCAAACTTCTTGTTCCGGGTTTGGATTTCGCACTCGATTTCAATTCGAGGCTCGGGCAGATGGTTGGGTGATCGCGGTGGGTTGCTGCGTGGTTAGGCGAGGTGTGGGAGTGATCACCGATGATCGGAGGGGGCTGCTGTGAGGGTACACGTGCACGGCACAGTGACCGTGGCTGGTGAAGTTTGGGGTGTTGTGGGTTTTTGTAATCGAGTTTTACGCGGGTCGAATTGGGTTTTTACTCGAAGTTTTTGGGTTGAGGCTCGAAGCAGGGAAGGGAGGTTGGAGTAAGTAAATTGTTACAGGTTCCTGAACCTGTAAATTTTCCTGAAGCTTAACTTTAAGTTTATACCATAGTTAAAACTAAGTTAAATTAAAAGGTTAAGTATAAATTCAAACTCAAATTCAGTTTACAATTTAAATTCAAGTTACTTTTAAAATTCAAACTTGCAAGGGAATAAAAGCAAGGTTTTTTTTTGGTGGGTTTCAGGTTTTGAAAACCTGATTTTTATTTCAGATTTAAATTTAATTCCGAATTTGAAATATGATTTTTATTAGTAGATTAGATTCAAAGGAAACCCATTTTTTTAGGGTTTTAAAAAGGGATTAGATTTTTAAATCAGAATTTAAAAATCAAGTTTTCTTTAAAAAGTAAGCTAAAACACAATATTTAACATCAAAAATAAATGGATGAGTTCAAGTTACATTGAATTTAAAGCTGGAATTCAAATCAGTTTTAAATAGGAATGTTTTAAAAATAAAGTTTAAATAAAATAGCTTAAAAAAAGGGGTAAATTTTTTCAAACAAATGTTAACTTGGTTTTGAGAAAATTCTTTACAAAAAGTTTTTGAATAGGAAGTAAATAAATTGTTAAAAACTTAGATTTGTTGGTCAAATAATTAATGTATTTTAAAGATGGATTTTCATAGTAATTTAGTTGAAGGTTTCTTATATAAGTTTCATATGCAAGTGATAAATGTTATTTACTTTTATTTAAAAGATTTTAAATTAGATATTAAAATTTGGTTAATATTTTAATAAACAATCATTTTTAAATCTTAAATTCAAAGGGGAATTTGAATTTAAAATTTGAAACGTAATGTCCTAAGTACACTTTAATGTTTATGAAATCATTAATAAAGTAAATATATTATCTTGGGAATAATTAGGATATTAGAATGATTAAATGAATAAGTTAATTAGAAAATGACTTCTTTATAATTTGGAATTAAAGATTAGTTAATAAAGATAATTAACTAAGGATTATTTAAATATTTAATTAATAAGGTTTATTTTAATAATTAATTAGATTAATTGATTTAAGAGAATCATTTGTGAAATTGTCTAAGGTAATTACTGAAATGAAATAATTAAGGAATTTATTACTTAATATAATTAATTGGGTTAAATTGATTTGTTTAAGTTAATTAATTAAGTTTAATTAATTTGAATTAATCATTGGATGATTTGATAAGTATAATTACTTAAATGTAATTAATGAAGTATAATTACTAAATGAAGTAATTATTGGTAATTACTATATGTAATTAATTGAAGAGGATGTAATGATGGAAGAATTTAGATTAAATTACTCTGTGAAGTAATCGAGGAGTTAATTGAGGAAATTAATTATGGAGTAATTAATTTATTTGGTGAAGTAATTAAGGGTAGTTAATTACTGAATGAGGTTAATCAAGAGTGATTAACAATTATGGGTTAAGTTATGATTAATTACTTAATGTAATTAATTTAAATAAGGTAATTAAATTAAATGTAATTAGAGATCACTAATTAATATAATCAAGATTAATTTTTCAGTAATAAGTAATTAAAGGTAATTAATTAATGTAATTAATTCAGGATTGATGTAATTGATTATAGTAATTAATTTGTGAAGAAATTAAAAGTTAATTACTGTATTGGGTTAAGTATAATAAATTTGTAAAATTAATAAATGGATAATTGCTTGAATGTATTAAGGAATAATTAATTAAGGTGATTAATTAGAGGATAATTAATCAATTAATTGCAATTAATTAATGGTTATGTAAGCAAGTTTGATATTGATGAAGTAATTAATTTAATTTACTTTAAATTAATTAAGGATAATGTAATTAATTTAATTCGTTTTGAATTAATTACAAATGATGTGATTATTAATCCTTGCTTATATATAATGAATGAAATCGATATCCCATTGATTGATTGTAATCTTAGATATGAGATGAGTAATATCTGTTGTGTTGGATGCTTTGTTGAAGTGTGATAATATAGATTATCCATTATTGCTGATCTGTGATATTGTGATTTATCTATCTGTGTTGATATAGATAATTGAATTTGAATTGTTTTAAACTTTAAAACAACTTGGCCTTAAAAGATGGAGATTTGGATTTCGATGAGACCGGGATCGGGTTTTCCATATTTGGAAGTCCGAAAACCACATCGATCCAAATTAACGATAGGTCGTTAATCAAGTGAAGATGAAGATTCAGAATGCAAGGGTTGTCGTCGTTAACTCTGAGGGTGATTCCAATATGAGTGTAACGAGATGATGCCTTCGGTTTCGTTCGAACCTGGAACGAACTTGTATGGATTGAATGCTTTCAGAACATCGTCAAGCGGACGATGAGCATTCTAAGTGATGAGTTCTCTAAAGGTAATCGTGACCTCAAGCCTCATCAACCGGGAATGGCTAAAACAGGGGAGGTGCAGCAAAGCTTCGTGGGTAGCTCCCACTTGAGAGTAGGATATACCCCTGTTTAGAGGTCCCTTTTTGTTTCGGTAGTGGCAGTTGGTTTGCAGCCAACTGTGGGGTTATTCTATTTGGAACTGTTCAGTAAGGAACAGGTCCGGCTTTGTGTAGTAGAGGAGCGGGCGTACTCCTCGGTACGGTGATCTAGGCCATGTACTGTGACGGCCGGTACCCCAGTAGCCCTGCCATTGTATGGAATCCAATCTCCAATAAGCGCCGTACGTTTTGATTGTGCCCAACTATGTTGAAATGTGAGATGTAAGCATTTCAGCTATTTCTGTATTTTATTTGAAAACCCTAGACACTATTATAATATCATTGGATTTCCTATCAAATGTTTTGGTTAGCGTAAGGTAAAAACTTTTCCATGTTTATGTGTGGGAAGTCTTACGTGATACCTTTGTTTCCAAATGATTTTAAAAGTTAAGCAACTTTAACCTGTTACTCATACCAGACCCTTGTCTGACCCGAAGTTTATTTCTGTTTTTCATAAACTCTCGGGTACCCAAATTTTTACGGGTATCCAAGGGATTCAGGTTAGCTTTGACGAATACTGGAGGAGCAATGGAGCAGGAGGCTTCAGCGTTGATAGATATTTATAGGTGGTTCCGCTGTGTTGGTATCTCTGAGTCTTTGTTGTGTTGTATCGAGTTGTATTAACTAGGCAGGTATTTATAACTGTCTAGTATGTGTTGTATTATCTGTGTCACTCTGATGTATATGATACTTTGTATTATCTTATGTGATATATTATATTTTATTCGTTCCGCTGTGAGATTCTGATGTTGTTTTCCTTCTTCTTCTCTATCTTTTCTATTTTCTCACCCTTTCTTTCTTAAAAACGATACGTCTTCCTGTGCGTAGGATGTCGGGTCGTTACAGTGGTATCGGAGCATGGTTTAGCGCTTGGCAGTGCTCTAGGTTGAGTGAATACCTAGGCTCTTAGGTGATTTCTTTCTTGAGAGAGCGTATTTGTAATTTTGATATATATAATTATATATATTTATTTCTACCTATCGGTTGGGTTACCTGTTCGGGTTTTCCAATATAATTATAAAAGTAGATAGGGTAGTGGTGTGTGTAACACGACTACCAATGGTTGGGAGTGTATCTACCGAGACGGTATTGGGTCTACTGTCTTTCTCGAGTGAATCTATGGTGAAAGGATTTCACTAAGTCTCTGAAGGCAATCTGTTTAGATTCGGAGTTCATCTTGAGATGTATAGTTGGATGAGTAGATTTTGGATTCTGTCGGTTATACAGAAGCTAGAAATGTTATCTTGGTAGCTCAGGAAGGAGTAGTTGTATGTTGAGATGCAGTAGCGATGGATTGTTTCCAAAGGATGTTTCTCAAGAAGCTTTGGATAAGGAAGTGTATCTGCATCAGTGTTGCGGCTGAATTCAGCTAGGTAGTTGTGTTTGTTTTTGAGGCCGAGTTTCTCAAGGAGTTTTGGGTTAAGAAGTTTTTGGGCATCAGTAGCAGTGTTGTAGCTCAGATTTGTTCTACTGGTCTGAAAGAAGGTCATCTGTTGGCGGATTTCTCAAGATAAAGCCCAGAAGCAGCAGTTTGGTTCCATTTCTTTGGTGGATTGATTAGTTAAGCTTAAGCTGTTCTGATTGGTAAATAGAGAGCAGTCTCTTTGAATATTAGACTGAGTTGATTGCAAAAGTGACTTGCGATAGTTGAGTGTTCTCTTGGTTTGTCAGAAATTTTTCCGGATGTCTTTGAAGAGATCAGTGGTTTGCCTTAGCATCTGAAGCTGAGTTTTCTCTTTATGGATCTGTTGAACCATATTTCCAGGATGGTTGAAAAGACTAGTTGTGATCGCTGACTGATGGTTGTAAAGCCTAGGTCTGTCACAGTTGGTATTAGTGGACAGTTTGCGCTTGTGTGCATCATCAGTATTTTCATCTACCCAGATCAGAGTGGCGCAGCGGAAACAGTTGGGAGTGCATCTGCTTTCCTTTTCAGAAAAAAGAAGTTGTTTTCTACTGATGATAGTAGTGATTGTGTTCTTGCTTTTGATTGATCTTGAGGAGATCATTCTACTGGATTGTTTGGATTTAGATTGTTCTGAGAGGCATCAGCGGAGATTTAGCTGATCAATAGGGATGAAGGCAGCTCTGGATCGTCCGAAGAGTTTGGTGGATAAGAGACGGGAGAATTTGGATTTAGAAGTCGGAGATTTGATTTTGGATGAGTTTCTCTGATTCAAAAGGAGCTCTATAATTGGGTAAGTTTGGGAAACTAGCTCCGAGATGTCCTGTATTTTCTCTGTGTCCTGAAGAGGTTAAGTGTTGATCTTTTGGAGTGAATTGCCAGTTTGGATATCTGGGATTCGATGTGTTTCACGTATCTTTGAGAGAGTACGTGTATAATCTATCTCTGGTTGTAGAACCAGCAGTTTAGGGAGTTTTGATGACTGAGTCAGACATGTCTGTAGTCTGATATCTGTTTAGTTTTGCTGATCTAGATGAGTAGGAGTTCTGTAGCTTAGTGGTATTGACTGTTTGGATTCTGTAGGGCGAGTATCCCGATATTTATACCGGGAAACTCTAGGAAGCTCTATCCAGAATTTTGTCTGGATGGTTAGCTTTGTAAATTGAGTGAATTGGTTGCTATGGCTGTTAGCATCTGATTGATATATGTTGTGATTTAAAATTAAATCTTAAATAGACTATAAAATTACCTTTGTTTTAAATTTCGGGGACGAAATTCTTTTAAGGGGGGAGGGATGTGACATCCCGGAATTTTCGAGCAATATCAATTTAATAATCTGAATTAAATATTAAATTGATTTGTTATATCTTTGTAAATTAAATCTGAATTGATACTTTGTTTTGATAAATATTTAATTGGTAAATTTTATCTGTAAAATTAACTAGTTATTTTCTATTTATTAATGTATATATTTGTATACATTGTAAATAGTTGAGTCTTGTTTTTACTGAATTAATAAATTGTGTTTTCAAATTTCAAATATACATTTGAATGAATTGGAAATTTTGTTTTGTTTAATATTAAACTTTTCAAAGCTATTTAATAAATGGATATATGGTTTTAAATACATAAGATAAATGTTAAAAATAGTTTTAACAAATTGTTTTTAGCTTAAGTTAGATTTAAAATTTATTTATAAAAAGATTTATTTTATTTTCTTTTTAATATAGCTAGATATAAAAATATGGTTTAATATATATATGTAAGTTTTATACACTTTTGTCAAACGATACATTTATATCTTTATAAAGTCAGTAGTTTATAATAAAAGATAGTTTCTTTTATTTATTATTTCAATTTAATAGATGTGATATTTTTAAAGTAATATTAATAAAATAAATATATATAGGAAATGCAAGATCTAAGTGTATAAGTTAAACATATCAACAAGTTAAAAATATACTTAAGTTAAAACTTTATGGTTTTGTAGATTTTAAATAAATACACTATAAATATTTCAAATAACTTGTTAAAAACATCATTCATTTACAATTTATAAATACATATTGAAACAAAAGAAATAACATTCTTTTACATTGAACAAGTAATATATTCACAACATACATAGGCAATGTAGCTACAAACAAATATCTTTCATTTACAATTTAAAAGTCAAGCAAGACAAAGCATACATAAACAAAGTAAAATGTAGGAACAAACAAAATATACAAGACAACAATTTAACTACACATTATATATATACTGTAAAACAAATGGATATGCATGTAGACTAGCATACAAGACAAACAAAAGGGATATTCAAGTTCAAAACAAAAGCTAACATAAGCATATATATATATATATATATATGCAAGTTAGTAACAACTCACGAATTCAGGTACAGGTTGAAAATTTAAAAGGAAGCAAGGTAAGAATTTTCTGGTACACTTAAACAAATAGGGAAAAACATGAGTATAAGAATAAGCTTGCATAAGAAGCTAGAAAGTATAAGTAAATAAAAAAAATATAAATATATAAATAAATAGAAGGTACAACCACATTTAATGCCAGCCTCCATTTAGCCAAGAAAAATCTGCATGGTGGAATGAAGTGTGACGACCGCCCATGACCCCTGCACCGAATCTAGAGATAGTGCGCTGTGAAGTGTGCCAGGCGACCATGGACGATTGTCAAGGTAAGATTTAAAACAAAAGAATCTATCGTATTACTCACAGCGCATGGACAAAATACAATAGAACATATGTATAGTGAAGCTTTACAGAACAAAATGACATCATATAAAACTCCATAATAGTTGAATACAAGCATCCACATAGTCAATACATCCAGCCTCACTACATATCTCTCAGAGAATACAAAAACAGCGGAAAATCCAGTACATATAATAAGAAGATAATATGCAATCCTCCAGCTCGTCTTCGATGTCAACATCGTGAGAAGAGAACAGCACCTGTCACCTGCTACCTAGTCTGCCCGTCCCAAAATGGACGAACAGCCCAAGGCAATAAGAATTAAAAACATAAAGCCTTGAGTCAGACAACAGTCTTAGTGAGCAGTAAATTAACTAACAACATACCAAAAGAGCATAAAGGAAAAGGAATAGGAATACAACCCTCCCACTCCAACCTCATTCTACAGTGATAGCCCCCAGACACACACTAAGCAGAAGCAAACATAGCAGAGAATACAATTTAAAGTAAAGCAATTGTCACTCGAGTCAAGAGCGATGTTTTCCAAGTACAAATCCCAAGGTCTAAAACCAAGGTCAGATAAGCACCCAGGAAATACCGCTCTTGAGACCGAATGACGATACAACCAAACATCCATGACTCGGCTATCACTGTTATCATTGTTGCGATATCACCGTTAATTGAATGACCGGCACATTCTTTCAGCCGTCCATCAAGGGCTAATGGTAACCCCGGTTCTAGACATAACTCCCGCACGTCATCGTGACCCGTGCCTAGGATTATCGAATCTACCCAGAGTACTTGACCATCAACTTAGTCTTTTGGGCGTCCCCATGTACTCTTGCTTAGAGCATGCTAGAACCTTCAACAACGATGAGATCTCAACCTCCTAGTCATCCTCCTCGACGACTATTGCCATACTAGCTCAAGCGCCTCTCGAGCATCCATTATCCTCAACTCGAATCATATCACCGAGTTATCAACATGCTTGGAATGATCCCGCCTGGATTAGACCAAGTCTTCATCATATGATGCCTCGCTTCATTACATCCTCGCAAAGCTTCATCTCAACTTCACATCATCAAATCTATGCATAGGAGCTTCATCATCCCGCTACATATGCCACGAGCAGCTTTTCCAATACAAGAGCCTTTCCCTTAGCTTTTGAATCACCTTCGATCTAAATCTAATCATCAATCATCTAGTTCATAACAATCAATCAAATCAAACATCAATCCAAGCAATCAAGCATTCAAAAATGATCTAAGTAGACAATTATAACAATAATGGCATTTTCGTAATTAAAGAGTTGAAAGTCCAATAAGCATGAAAACATGGATTATATCTCTACAAACTTGATGAATGAACTTGCATAGGTTAACATATGATAAAATGGATGTAACATCATCATGAACAATGGATCTATATGGATCTATACATAGGATGAAGAAAATGCATGGAAATCTCTATTTTAACACCAAATCGAGCCAACAATCCGATATACTCCTTTGGATCCGTGTGAGAGATAATCACCACTCACCAAATCTCCTAAACAAACCCAAATCAACACGCTTCAGATCTGGACAGCAAAGGATCAAGCTTGATCTATCACAAATCCGCTTCAAATGAAGAAATCTCTCTTGAAAAGATGAAGATCTTCAATCTAAGCTCTTGAATCTTCAATCTTGATCTTCGATTTGGATGGATGGAAGCACTAGATTAGAGTGGAGAAAAGAAGTGAAGAAGTGTAGAAGTCAAGCTCTCAAAATGGCAGCACTTCGTCGCTTCAAAAATCCGGATCCCAAAAAGTGAGAACAACCCCTCTTATTTATAGCTGAAAACTGCCCTTAAGTCGTAACTCGGCTATCTCCTTAAGTCGCTGCCGACTTAACACTATGCCGACCTACGACCTAAAGCTTTGCCGACCTAACAAAGTCTCACTCATCACACAGCTCAAAACCCAAGTCCTAACGACCTACAACAAAGCGCAACTGCGACTTAACACATAGGCGCGACTTAACTTAGGTCGTTGCCGACTTAAGTGCCTTGCCGACTTAAGACATACGAAGGAATACAACTATGACTTAACTCGTAACTGGGTTACGACTTAACACAGGAGACGTCCTGCCGACTCACAACTCAACACACGTTGCCGACTCAACTACCTACCGACTCAATTACCCTGCCGACCTAACACTTAACACCCAAACACTTAGGTCGCTCACAACATGTCCTTAGGTCGTTGCCGACCTAACTCTACTCCAGAATACTTAGGCTGCCTACTATTCTTCCTTAGGTCGCCCTAACCTCTTAAGTCGGTCAACCCCACTTCCTTAACTCGGCAACGACTTAACAAATAACTTGTCAGACATGCTAACTACTAAGTCGTCCAGGTCTTAAGTCGACCACTATCTTAACTCGTCAGCCGACTTAACACTTAACTCACCACTATCCTTAAGTCGGTTAATACTATAAGTCGGTCAACTTCTTAGATAGGCTACTCCCTTAAGTCGGTCACTCGACCTAAGCCACCCTATGACTTAACTTCCTTAACCCGGTTAATCCCTTAGGTCGTCCTAAACTATCAACCGACTTAAACCACTCCCCTATCTTCCTTAGGTCGTCGCCGACCTACCACTTAGTCATTAACTCGTCCAGAACCCATAAGTCGGCTACGACTTAGTACTTAACCAAAATTCTTCCCAAAATCTGAAACAACCAAAAAATGTTGAAAATTCCAGATTTGAACGAACTTTTCGATCCGTAAAAATACGGGTCGTTACATTCTCTCCCCCTTAGGAATTTCGCCCCCGAAATTCCAAACAAACAAAGCAATCAAAAACTATTCTGCACGCCTACCATCCATAGCAATCAACAAATCATGCATCCAATTCTAGCTTAGCATGCAGAATTCTAAAACTAGAACAAGTTACAATTTCGTTAGATGACACGACACCTTAGGGCCATACCTTGAAGAGTTCAGGATGAGCTGCCTTCATCCTCTCTTCCACCTCCCACGTACAGTCGTTATCATCGTCACTCCATTGTATCTTGAGCAACTTAACTATCTTCCTCCTAAGCTGTTTCGTGTCGGTTTCTACAACACGAAGCGGCTTACGAGGTCTTCTATCGACTGGATCAACTTCTAAGTCTTCACAGCTATCAGCAGAAACCACCGTACTCGAGTCGTGCACATACTTCCGTAGATATGATACATGAAAAACATTGTGCACACTCGACATCTTCTCTGGTAACTCCAATCTGTAGGCGAGCTTTCCAATTCGCTCGATGATCGGGAATGGTCCAACAAATCTCGGAGTCAATTTTCCTTTCTTCCCGAATCGGATAACATTCTTCAGTGGAGAAATCTTCACAAAAACCATTTCACCTACGTCAAACTCCAAATCCTTACGACGTTTATCAGCATAACTCTTCTGACGATCTTGGGCTGCCTTCATTCGTTGCCGAATGATCTCTATACAATCTGAAGTCTGACGAATCATCTCTGGCCCAAGCATCAACTTTTCCCCAGTTTCCAACCAACATGTCGGAGAGTTACACGGTCTTCCATACAATGCCTCATATGGTGCCATACCAATACTTGACTGGTAACTGTTGTTGTACGCAAACTCCACCAAATGAAGGTGATCTTCCCATGATCTTCCGAAGTCCAAAACACATGCTCTAAGAAGATCTTCCAAAACTCGGTTGACTCTCTCGGTCTGACCATCTGTTTGAGGGTGATAAGCTGTACTCAAACACAACTCGGTTCCCAAAACTTCCTGGAAGCTCTTCCAAAATCCACTAGTGAACAATGGGTCCCGATCGCTCACTATACTCTTCGGAATACCATGGAAACGAACTATCCACTTAACATACAACTCAGCCAACTTTGATGCAGTCCTAGTCGATCGAACAGGAATGAATCGTGCACTCTTAGTCAGACGATCCACAATGACCCAAATCCCTTCATTTCCCGTTCTGGTTCTAGGCAATCCATCAATAAAATCCATCGACACTTGTTCCCACTTCCATGTAGGAACTTCTAAGGGCTGAAGCAATCCACTTGGCTTCTTCTGTTCAGCCTTTACCAACTGACAGTTCATACACTTGGAAATGAAATCTCCAACATCCTTCTTCATGCCTTCCCAGTAGTAGGTTCTCTTTATATCCCGATACATCTTATTTCCACCTGGATGAATTGTCAGCTTCGAGTGATGACTTTCCTTCAGAACTTCACTCCTCAATTCATCTATATCGGGAACAACTAGTCGTCCTTGCTTCCGAAGCCAACCCTCTCGATCGACCTCGAATCCTTTATCCTTTTCTGGATCCAATCCAGATTCCAATTCACGGATAATCTTGACAAGCTTATCATCTCGCTTTTGGCCCTCGCCAATCCTTTCCACAAGAGAAGGTCTTATCGATAAGTTTGCCAACATTTCAGGTTCTAGTTCGCATCTAGGCCTGAAGTCAAATCCAGCTAAATACTCGAGACTCTTCCATTCAGAAAACATGGCTCCCAATCCTGCATGTCTTCGACTTAACGCATCTGCCACTGCGTTACCTTTTCCCGGAGTATAAGCTATACCAAAATCATATGATGCCAAAAACTCTAGCCAACGTTGCTGCCGAAGATTCAAATCCTTTTGGGAGAAAAGATACTTCAACGACTTGTGATCCGTAAACAACTCGAATCGAACTCCCAACAAATAATGCCTCCACATCTTCAGAGCAAATACAATCGCCGCTAACTCCAAATCATGAGTCGGGTAATTCCTTTCATGCGGCTTTAGTTGTCGACTGGCATACGCAACAACTTTATCCTTCTGCATCAACACTGCTCCAAGTCCAGTACCACATGCGTCGGTGTAAACCACCATCTCATCATTCCCACTTGGAATAGTCAAAACAGGAGCACTCGTCAATCTCTCTTTCAGGATTCCGAAAGCTCGCTCACACTTAACATCCCAACTGAACACTTGGTTCTTCTTCGTCAATCCTGTTAACGGTGCAGCTATCTTGGAGAAGTCTTTGATAAACCGTCGATAATATCCTGCTAATCCAAGAAAACTTCTCACATCAGATGCATTCTTAGGTCTAACCCAATCCTGGATTGCTGCCACCTTAGCGGGATCAACCGCTATTCCACTTCCAGAAATCACATGGCCTAAGAACCTCACTTCACTCTTCCAGAAGTGACACTTTGAAAACTTAGCCTTCAGCTGATGTTTCCGTAAGATCTCCAAAACAATATGCAAGTGCGTCTTGTGCTCTTCTTCCGTTCTGGAATAAATCAGAATATCATCTACGAACACAAGTACGAACTTGTTCAACTGATCTCTGAACACTCTATTCATAAGATCCACAAAATATGCTGGCGCGTTAGTCAATCCAAACGGCATTACCAGCCACTCAAAGAAACCAGATGGTGTCCGAAAGGCAGTCTTCGGCACACTATCCTTAGCTACTCTCAATTGGTGAAATCCCGTTGCCAAATCCATCTGAGAAAACACCTTGGCTTCGTGAAGCTGATCAAACAAGTCATCTATTCTCGGCAATGGATACTTGTTCTTCTTAGTCACCTTATTCAGCTCACGATAATCCACACACAATCTCAACGACCCATCTGCCTTGGTTGCAAACACAACTGGTGCACCCCACTCGGACACACTACGCCGAATGAATCCTTTCTGTAAAAGATCATCAACTTGCACCCTCAACTCCTGCTGTTCCCTAGGCGCCATCCGCCTAAGAGGCATCACAACAGGTCTGGCTCCTTCTACTAGATCTATACGAAACTCGATCTCTCTATGCGGCGGCAACCCTTTGACTTCGTCAAAGACATCCTCGAATCCATTGGCGATCGGCACTGATGACAGTCCATCCCGTGGAACAACTAGCGAATACATGAAGCTCATGAAGACGCCTTCCTCATGCTTACATCGTATCACAACCTTTCGCCCCTCCACATTCTCGACTGTCACCTCCAGCTTTTCGCAATCAACCTTAGCCGCATACTTCCTAAGCCAGTCCATACCCAAGATAATTCCGAACCCCGCAAAGTTCAGAACAGAACAATCACAAACAAAAGAGCAACCATGACTCGACACAACTAGACCACGGCATAACATACACAAACAAGACGAACCCCCAACTGGATTAGTCACAACCAATGGCCTATCAACAATATCCGGCTTCAAGTCTAACCGGCCTACTAGTTCATTACAAACAAACGAGTGCGACGCTCCGGTATCAAACAGAACTCTAACTGGAACACCACATAGGAAAAGAGTACCTTGAACAACCACACTCTTTCCCTTCTCTTCAGCAGTAGGAGCTTTCGAAGACGACGGAACAGCTCCTAAAGCATAGGCTTGCACAATCTGCCTGTCCTTCCTTGGTTCTGGACAATTCTTCCTGAAATGCCCCGGCTTGTCACAGTTGTGACACTTCATCGGCACCTTAGGATTCTTACAATCCTTAGAGAAATGGCCCTTCTGCTGACAATTGTAGCAAGTCACCTCGCCTTTCGGCTTCTTCTGGCCATCCTTACCTTTCTGCTGCTGCTGCTTCCTCTTCTGGTTTCCACCCTGCTGTGGTTTAGATTCTCCCTTGGTAACAGCAACAACAGGTCCTTCCTTAGGAAACAGACTCTCATGCCTGAGAGCTTTCTCTACAAGTTTCTCAAATGAATCGTCCAAATGATCCACCAACTGTCTCCCAAGATAACTATCCAAGCCGGTCACAAACTTCTCATTCTTCTGATAAGCAGATTCAATATATGACCGAGCATACTTGGACAAAGCTTCAAACTCAGAAACATACTCAAGAACAGATCTTCCACCCTGCTTGAGCTCTACAAACTTCTTGAACAGAACAGACTTCTGAGCTGTAGAAATGAACTTAGCTTCAAATCTGACTTGGAATTGCTCCCAAGTAATCTCTTCTTCCGGAGTAGTGATGGTAATAGAGTTCCACCAATCAGAAGCTCTCCCTTGAAGCTGCCTCGATGCCAACTTCCTCTTAGTTGCATCATCAATTCCCAAATCACCAAAGATCCTTCTACAAGCATCTATCCACCTCTGGACCTCAATGGTAGATTCTGTTCCCAAGAAAACCTTCCCTCCAAGAGCAGTATAATCCTTGCACAGCTTAGCAAAATCCACTAGTTTCGGAGTTTGGACTTGAACTCCAACATCAACTGCTGCCCCCGGAACTGGTATCCTTCTCATGATCGAAGTCATCATAGCTTCAAACATGGCTGCATAATCAGCAGTCTCTTCAGTAGCACGGCCTCCCCTAGCAGCTGGTCTCCCTCTTCGACTCATTCTCAATATCTATAAAAAGGAATGATTAGAACATCTAGAGAAACAACTGCATAAAGGACTCAAACCCTACTAAGCTACTATATTATATATAGTAATCATCCATCAAAATACAATTACGTCTCTCATACGTAGTTACGACAGCGAGCGTTGGGTAAAATCGATTAACCAATGCTCTGATACCAAATGTGACGACCGCCCATGACCCCTGCACCGAATCTAGAGATAGTGCGCTGTGAAGTGTGCCAGGCGACCATGGACGATTGTCAAGGTAAGATTTAAAACAAAAGAATCTATCGTATTACTCACAGCGCATGGACAAAATACAATAGAACATATGTATAGTGAAGCTTTACAGAACAAAATGACATCATATAAAACTCCATAATAGTTGAATACAAGCATCCACATAGTCAATACATCCAGCCTCACTACATATCTCTCAGAGAATACAAAAACAGCGGAAAATCCAGTACATATAATAAGAAGATAATATGCAATCCTCCAGCTCGTCTTCGATGTCAACATCGTGAGAAGAGAACAGCACCTGTCACCTGCTACCTAGTCTGCCCGTCCCAAAATGGACGAACAGCCCAAGGCAATAAGAATTAAAAACATAAAGCCTTGAGTCAGACAACAGTCTTAGTGAGCAGTAAATTAACTAACAACATACCAAAAGAGCATAAAGGAAAAGGAATAGGAATACAACCCTCCCACTCCAACCTCATTCTACAGTGATAGCCCCCAGACACACACTAAGCAGAAGCAAACATAGCAGAGAATACAATTTAAAGTAAAGCAATTGTCACTCGAGTCAAGAGCGATGTTTTCCAAGTACAAATCCCAAGGTCTAAAACCAAGGTCAGATAAGCACCCAGGAAATACCGCTCTTGAGACCGAATGACGATACAACCAAACATCCATGACTCGGCTATCACTGTTATCATTGTTGCGATATCACCGTTAATTGAATGACCGGCACATTCTTTCAGCCGTCCGTCAAGGGCTAATGGTAACCCCGGTTCTAGACATAACTCCCGCACGTCATCGTGACCCGTGCCTAGGATTATCGAATCTACCCAGAGTACTTGACCATCAACTTAGTCTTTTGGGCGTCCCCATGTACTCTTGCTTAGAGCATGCTAGAACCTTCAACAACGATGAGATCTCAACCTCCTAGTCATCCTCCTCGACGACTATTGCCATACTAGCTCAAGCGCCTCTCGAGCATCCATTATCCTCAACTCGAATCATATCACCGAGTTATCAACATGCTTGGAATGATCCCGCCTGGATTAGACCAAGTCTTCATCATATGATGCCTCGCTTCATTACATCCTCGCAAAGCTTCATCTCAACTTCACATCATCAAATCTATGCATAGGAGCTTCATCATCCCGCTACATATGCCACGAGCAGCTTTTCCAATACAAGAGCCTTTCCCTTAGCTTTTGAATCACCTTCGATCTAAATCTAATCATCAATCATCTAGTTCATAACAATCAATCAAATCAAACATCAATCCAAGCAATCAAGCATTCAAAAATGATCTAAGTAGACAATTATAACAATAATGGCATTTTCGTAATTAAAGAGTTGAAAGTCCAATAAGCATGAAAACATGGATTATATCTCTACAAACTTGATGAATGAACTTGCATAGGTTAACATATGATAAAATGGATGTAACATCATCATGAACAATGGATCTATATGGATCTATACATAGGATGAAGAAAATGCATGGAAATCTCTATTTTAACACCAAATCGAGCCAACAATCCGATATACTCCTTTGGATCCGTGTGAGAGATAATCACCACTCACCAAATCTCCTAAACAAACCCAAATCAACACGTTTCAGATCTGGACAGCAAAGGATCAAGCTTGATCTATCACAAATCCGCTTCAAATGAAGAAATCTCTCTTGAAAAGATGAAGATCTTCAATCTAAGCTCTTGAATCTTCAATCTTGATCTTCGATTTGGATGGATGGAAGCACTAGATTAGAGTGGAGAAAAGAAGTGAAGAAGTGTAGAAGTCGAGCTCTCAAAATGGCAGCACTTCGTCGCTTCAAAAATCCGGATCCCAAAAAGTGAGAACAACCCCTCTTATTTATAGCTGAAAACTGCCCTTAAGTCGTAACTCGGCTATCTCCTTAAGTCGCTGCCGACTTAACACTATGCCGACCTACGACCTAAAGCTTTGCCGACCTAACAAAGTCTCACTCATCACACAGCTCAAAACCCAAGTCCTAACGACCTACAACAAAGCGCAACTGCGACTTAACACATAGGCGCGACTTAACTTAGGTCGTTGCCGACTTAAGTGCCTTGCCGACTTAAGACATACGAAGGAATACAACTACGACTTAACTCGTAACTGGGTTACGACTTAACACAGGAGACGTCCTGCCGACTCACAACTCAACACACGTTGCCGACTCAACTACCTACCGACTCAATTACCCTGCCGACCTAACACTTAACACCCAAACACTTAGGTCGCTCACAACATGTCCTTAGGTCGTTGCCGACCTAACTCTACTCCAGAATACTTAGGCTGCCTACTATTCTTCCTTAGGTCGCCCTAACCTCTTAAGTCGGTCAACCCCACTTCCTTAACTCGGCAACGACTTAACAAATAACTTGTCAGACATGCTAACTACTAAGTCGTCCAGGTCTTAAGTCGACCACTATCTTAACTCGTCAGCCGACTTAACACTTAACTCACCACTATCCTTAAGTCGGTTAATACTATAAGTCGGTCAACTTCTTAGATAGGCTACTCCCTTAAGTCGGTCACTCGACCTAAGCCACCCTATGACTTAACTTCCTTAACCCGGTTAATCCCTTAGGTCGTCCTAAACTATCAACCGACTTAAACCACTCCCCTATCTTCCTTAGGTCGTCGCCGACCTACCACTTAGTCATTAACTCGTCCAGAACCCATAAGTCGGCTACGACTTAGTACTTAACCAAAATTCTTCCCAAAATCTGAAACAACCAAAAAATGTTGAAAATTCCAGATTTGAACGAACTTTTCGATCCGTAAAAATACGGGTCGTTACATGAAGCAAGAAAAATATCACTGCTAAGTTGTACAAATATTTGATATCCTGCCTACTTTCTTCTCCTTATATCCCTGTCTTCCTCTTTTATTTGTATCTCAGCTTTTTATTTAAATTCGTCCATACGAATTAAAGATCTAAAGTAAACTATTTCAAACTCAAACAAATATTCACCATCAACAAGCAACCCAGCAATCAAGAATCAAAGAAGAGAATTTAGTTCTCAGCCCTGTTTGCAAATAAAAGAAGAGTCTCTGTTCTTCTTCTTTCTAAACACTGTGAGTAACTTTGTTTTGATTTAAAACTTATAAGTATAATCTGATTGTATATGCCTGTGAATGAAGATCTTAATACATATATATTTATATCTAAATGCTCTGTGAATATTTACATGATTTAAGTATGGGAAGCAGGCTGTTGATTTCATATGTACTCTGTCTCAGCTTTTAACACAGAGATTTCAATTCAAGAATCCTTTCTGCACAATCCACTCATTGTTTGGATTTAAGATCAAAACAACAAGTGTTTGTTTGACCCTAAATTAAATTTTAAAAATCAATTTAAACTCAAATAGTTTGTAAATATCTCTGGGAAGCAAGAAATCTGTGCTAGTCTCCACCTTCGTCAAAATATAAACATTTTTATTTTCGAATTCAGGTACAAAATCTAAATTCTTATACCTTGATATGATTTTTAAAGCAAAATTTAGATTTTTTAGAAGAAGTATTTAAGAGCAGTTCGAGAGTGTCGCGATTTCTTCTTTTTGGCAATCTCTGGTGATTGGCTGGTTGGTGATGGTCGTAGTTTGGTCTAGTGATAGAGGGGCGAATGGGGGTTCGAGGAAAAATAAGGTGATGGTGCGAAGTTCATCGTGGAGGAGGCGGCAGGGTTTCAAAATTTTTAAACCTAATTTTTTGTATGCATGGTGATTTTCATCACCGCGACAAGATTCAGGGGGATGGATGTTGAGGTGCTGCCGAGGTCATGGGCGATGGTACTGGAGTTCCGGTGGGTGGAGGATCGTGAGCGACGGCATGACAGGTTCGAGATGGTTGAACCAAACTTCTTGTTCCAGGTTTGGATTTCGCACTCGATTTCGATTCGAGGCTCGGGCAGATGGTTGGGTGATCGCGGTGGGTTGCTGCGTGGTTAGGCGAGGTGTGGGAGTGATCACCGATGATCGGAGGGGGCTGCTGTGAGGGTACACGTGCACGGCACAGTGACCGTGGCTGGTGAAGTTTGGGGTGTTGTGGGTTTTTGTAATCGAGTTTTACACGGGTCGAATCGGGTTTTTACTCGAAGTTTTTGGGTTGAGGCTCGAAGCAGGGAAGGGAGGTTGGAGTAAGTAAATTGTTACAGGTTCCTGAACCTGTAAATTTTCCTGAAGCTTAACTTTAAGTTTATACCATAGTTAAAACTAAGTTAAATTAAAAGGTTAAGTATAAATTCAAACTGAAATTCAGTTTACAATTTAAATTCAAGTTACTTTTAAAATTCAAACTTGCAAGGGAATAAAAGCAAGGTTTTTTTTTGGTGGGTTTCAGGTTTTGAAAACCTGATTTTTATTTCAGATTTAAATTTAATTTCGAATTTGAAATATGATTTTTATTAGTAGATTAGATTCAAAGGAAACCCATTTTTTTAGGGTTTTAAAAAGGGATTAGATTTTTAAATTAGAATTTAAAAATCAAGTTTTCTTTAAAAAGTAAGCTAAAACACAATATTTAACATCAAAAATAAATGGATGAGTTCAAGTTACATTGAATTTAATGATGGAATTCAAATCAGTTTTAAATAGGAATGTTTTAAAAATAAAGTTTAAATAAAATAGCTTAAAAAAAGGGGTAAATTGTTTCAAACAAATGTTAACTTGGTTTTGAGAAAATTCTTTACAAAAATTTTTTGAATAGGAAGTAAATAAATTGTTAAAAACTTAGATTTGTTGGTCAAATAATTAATGTATTTTAAAGATGGATTTTCATAGTAATTTAGTTGAAGGTTTCTTATATAAGTTTCATATGCAAGTGATAAATGTTATTTACTTTTATTTAAAAGATTTTAAATTAGATATTAAAATTTGGTTAATATTTTAATAAACAATCATTTTTAAATCTTAAATTCAAAGGGGAATTTGAATTTAAAATTTGAAATGTAATGTCCTAAGTACACTTTAATGTTTATGAAATCATTAATAAAGTAAATATATTATCTTGGGAATAATTAGGATATTAGAATGATTAAATGAATAAGTTAATTAGAAAATGACTTCTTTATAATTTGGAATTAAAGATTAGTTAATAAAGATAATTAACTAAGGATTATTTAAATATTTAATTAATAAGGTTTATTTTAATAATTAATTAGATTAATTAATTTAAGAGAATCATTTGTGAAATTGTTTAAGGTAATTACTGAAATGAAGTAATTAAGGAATTTATTACTTAATATAATTAATTGGGTTAAATTGATTTGTTTAAGTTAATTAATTAAGTTTAATTAATTTGAATTAATCATTGGATGATTTGATAAGTATAATTACTTAAATGTAATTAATGAAGTATAATTACTAAATGAAGTAATTATTGGTAATTACTATATGTAATTAATTGAAGAGGATGTAATGATGGAAGAATTTAGATTAAATTACTTTGTGAAGTAATCGAGGAGTTAATTGAGGAAATTAATTATGGAGTAATTAATTTATTTGGTGAAGTAATTAAGGGTAGTTAATTACTGAATGAGGTTAATCAAGAGTGATTAACAATTATGGGTTAAGTTATGATTAATTACTTAATGTAATTAATTTAAATAAGGTAATTAAATTAAATGTAATTAGAGATCACTAATTAATATAATTAAGATTAATTAATCAGTAATAAGTGATTAAAGGTAATTAATTAATGTAATTAATTCAGGATTGATGTAATTGATTATAGTAATTAATTTGTGAAGAAATTAAAAGTTAATTACTGTATTGGGTTAAGTATAATAAATTTGTAAAATTAATAAATGGATAATTGCTTGAATGTATTAAGGAATAATTAATTAAGGTGATTAATTAAGGTGATTAATTAGAGGATAATTAATCAATTAATTGTAAGTAATTAATGGTTATGTAAGCAAGTTTGATATTGATGAAGTAATCAATTTAATTTACTTTAAATTAATTAAGGATAATGTAATTAATTTAATTCGTTTTGAATTAATTACAAATGATGTGATTATTAATCCTTGCTTATATATAATGAATGATATCGATATCCCATTGATTGATTGTAATCTCAGATATGAGATGAGTAATATCTGTTGTGATATGGATGCTTTGTTGAAGTGTGATAATATAGATTATCCATTATTGCTGATCTGTGATATTGTGATTTATCTATCTGTGTTGATATAGATAATTGAATTTGAATTGTTTTAAACTTTAAAACAACTTGGCCTTAAAGATGGCGATTTGGATTTCGATGAGATCGGGATCGGGTTTTCCATATTTGGAAGTCCGAAAACCACATCGATCCAAATTAACGATAGGTCGTTAATCAAGTGAAGATGAAGATTCAGAATGCAAGGGTTGTCGTCGTTAACTCTGATGGTGATTCCAATATGAGTGTAACGAGATGATGCCTTCGGTTTCTTTTGAACCCGGAACGAACTTGTATGGATTGAATGCTTTCAGAACATCGTCAGGCGGACGATGAGCATTCTAAGTGATGAGTTCTCTAAAGGTAATCGTGACCTCAAGCCTCATCAACCGAGAATGGCTAAAACAGGGGAGGTGCAGCAAAGCTTTGTGGGTAGCTCCCACTTGAGAGTAGGATATACCCCTGTCTAGAGGTCCCGTTTTGTTTCGGTAGTGGCAGTTGGTCTGCAGCCAACTGTGGGGTTATTCTATTTGGAACTGTTCAGTAAGGAACGGGTTCATCTTTGTGTTGCAGGGGAGCGGGCGTACTCCTCGGTACGGTGATCTAGGCCACGTACTGTGACGGGCGGTACCCCAGTAGCCCTGCCATTGTATGGAATCCAATCTCCAATAAGCGCCGTAAGTTTTGATTGTGCCTAACTATGTTGAAATGTGAGATGTAAGCATTTCAGCTATTTCTGTATTTTATTTGAAAACCCTAGACACTATTATAATATCACTGGATTTCCTATCAAATGTTTTGGTTAGCGTAAGGTAAAAACTTTTCCATGTTTATGTGTGGGAAGTCTTACGTGATACCTTTGTTTCCAAATGATTTTAAAAGTTAAGCAACTTTAACCTGTTACTCATACCAGACCCATGTCTGACCCGAAGTTTATTTCTGTTTTTCATAAACTCTCGGGTACCAAAATTTTTATGGGTAACCAAGGGATTCAGGTTAGCTTTGACGAATACTGGAGGAGCAATGGAGCAGGACGCTTCAGCGTTGATAGATATTTATAGGTGGTTCCGCTGTGTTGGTATCTCTGAGTCTTTGTTGTGTTGTATCGAGTTGTATTAACTAGGCAGGTGTTTATAACTGTCTAGTATGTGTTGTATTATCTATGTCACTCTGATGTATATGATACTTTGTATTATCTTATGTGTTATATTATATTTTATTCGTTCCGCTGTGAGATTCTGATATTGTTTTCCTTCTTCTCTATCTTTTCTATTTTCTCACCCTTTCTTTCTTAAAAACGATACGTCTTCCTGTGCATAGGATGTCGGGTCGTTACAATTAAGGTAACAATACCATTTTTATCTAAGCTAAACAAGTAGATTTTGTTGACACTAAACCATAGTCTATACAAAATCAGATAAAAATGGGTGATACCAATGGAAGCAGCTAGTTGTGCTTTCTGGTATCAAAAGTTGAGAAGAGGAATGTATTATTAGATCGGATTTTTTGTGGTTGAAATTATAGAGATTACAATTCCATGAAGAAAATAAGACAGAAATATACTGGTTCAAATATCATGTCCATTCATGGACCAATGAACTAGAGCAGTGCCACAGAGTTTAATTTTAGGGATATGGATTTAAGACCCTAATTTGTAAGGTTATATGGAGTAGATACTTCATTTTCTATGGAACATTTTAAATAAGCACGCTCTATTTTTACACTGAAAAGCACGCAGAAGTTTTCTTTATATTGGGACAATGGGAGTGCTAAATTAGTAAGATCGACTAAAACATTTCAATCGATACCTTAATGAAAAATCTGCGTCACCTGCTCCACATTATAAGTTCATAGATTAAGACAAACAAATGGATATAAATTACACAAACTTGGGTGTTCAGCTGATGTAAAGAATAGATTGCAAACATAGATACATCAGATTTGACATCTCCAAATGGTTAAATTGACAATGTGTACGGATTTAAAATTTAGTATTAGTTATCAGAATCTAGACTAAAGGATAGCATTGTGATTTGAATGGTTGAGTACAACCTCTCCCATTTTCGATTATGGGAGTTAAATCCAGTTTATTCATTGATCTATCTTTAGAACACATTTATAAATCAGAAAAGAACTCCTGGATATAAAGGATGATTTTCATTTATATGCAGTATATTAACAGTAGCAATAATTCAACATCCAATTTACTATAAAAAGAACCAGAAGACAAACGAAGAACATAGTAAAATTTTAGAAAATTAATTATTTCCTTATTAATCACTTTAGCTCATAAAGAGTGGCACAGTCCACACGCCTTAAGTCACAAATCAAACCTATATAAACTATTTCATTTAAAAGAATAAAATGGGCTAATTAAAACTCAGCAAGTAATCACAGAAGTGAGAGACTTGAAAAAAAATTAAAAAAAAATCCCTAAGTTTCATAACTATTAAACATCAAATGATATTGTTATTAATAAATATTAAAATAACAAAAAATATTTTCATTATGAATATTTAATCTGTTGGTTATAAATTATCAAAAATATTTCTCATGATAATTTGAAGCCAAAATTCTTTTTGATTAATAAATTTGACTAAAAAACATTAACTATAAATTCCTATGAAAACAAATCTAGATGTTTGGGGATAAATTTTGCATGAACTAACGATTAAAAAAATTCATTAATTATTATTAATTCAATCTTTATTATACTATTATCTTAAATAACAAATTAAATATACCAATTTTGATTTGATCCTTATTATAAAAATCAATCCTAAATATACAATTAACCAACTCAAAATTAGAACATAGGGATCAAAATTGAATATGCATTAGAATTTAGAACATAGTTATGTTATTTGCAAATTACAATACTAAGTACAACAAAATATATATCAGAAGATGCAAAAGACCTAATATATTTACCTTTTCAAAAACAAGCAGGCAGTAGTGGTGATGTCGTAACCAAAACCAAGCACCAATGATCGAAGTCTCAAGTCTGTCACTGTCCAATCCTATGCCACTATTTGACTATGCCCTAGCTGCATTGAGGAGTCGTCGTTTCCTCGCCTCCGTCAATTGAATGGAGATGGAATCACTGTCGAGTGTCGACTGATTGGAGATGGAATCGCCGTCGCTGAGTGAGAAGCAAATCGTGATTTTGTTTTTTTAATCTGTTGCTGCACTGGTGTAGGAAGATGGTGCCCTAGATTTTGATGAGGCCCAGAGCAGTTGCTTTAGCTGCTTTGGTAAAGGGCCGACCCTGCCTGCAACAAGACGTCGTTGGATCTGGATGTTAAATTGGTAAAGAAAAGAGGTCGCAACTTGGGCTGAGGATAGTGAAGGCAGAAGTTAGACCAGTGAAGAGAGGAGCAAAAGTTTGGTTTTTGTGAAGAAGAAGACATTACGAGGGATTTGGTGTAGAACGGTGGAAAGAGGGAAATAAAATATTTTGCCGCTTAAGATTTTAATTAGCGGGATTGAGGATTCAATGTGACAGTGTAAGCACGCTGTATATTTAGCATGATAATTGTTAAATATAGCAACACAGTCACCACACCACCCCCACTTGCAATTAAAAATTAATTTTTTTGTAGTGTACTCACATTAAAATTTACTAGTTAATCTCTAAATAATTCCAAGTTTAATGATATGAAAATAATGTATATTTGATGATTAAAAGTGTGATTACTTGTTTGAATATATGGATGTTAATATGGATGGTTACTTGGCTTGATAAATGATAAGAGAATGGTTAGTAATTAATCATAGTTAATTAAATGAGAAATAAATCCATATAAAAATGTGTATGGAGTTGTTTAGCCTCTTATTGGTATTAAACATCTAAAAAAGTTGAAATCGATATTATAATAGTTTAAATGAAATGAAATGGAAAAGGAGTTTGAAATATGAAAATTATTTGTTTAAATGAGTTTAAAATGGTTTAGAAATGTTTTACAAACATATAAAAGTGGTACCATGAAGTTTGAAAAGAAATTGAAAAACAAGTCAAAACAAGGTGCGTCGCGTAACTATAATTCGTAGATTTCACGCCGAAGGATTCAATGAGTATATGAAATGGAATATAGCTCGGAATTATTTGAGATAAGAGTTTTTTGGACTATTATACCTATAGTTTTTAAATGAAGAAAGAAAATCAAGATTTCATCTCGTAAACTTTTAGGTAAGTCCAAAACAAGTTTTCAGAAAAATCGCAGTTTTGCAGTTTAAAACCCAAATTTGAAATTGATTTAAAATGAATATTTTTAAATGTTTAAACCTATGAAATAAATTTTATAAATTTTTTAAAATAATTTAAATGAAATTTGAGTTATATAAATCAATTTCCAAAAGATAGAAAAGTCGTTTTGATCAATATAGCTTTTAAAATACTTTTCCCAGCAGTTTCAAATAACTTATGAAATATGAATTAAACTTAACCATTCTTTTTCATATCAATTATAAATAGTTTTTAAAAGAATAATTAAGTGTTTTAAATAATGCTTTGGAAGTTTTATAATCATTTCTTAAAATGAAAGGAATATGCTGAAATGACTAGTACATTTGTCCCGCCTGTGAGATCTAAACGGTAAAACAAGGTGTGTAACTAAGGTTAGAAATGAAGCAACTAGTGCCCTGAACTTATCTGGCCTCTGTTTTCTCTTTTAGACAAGGGGTGGAATAGATGGAAGAAGAAAAACCCGGATGCTCTAAAAAAAGATCTCATTTTAGTTTTTCCAAAAGTAAAAATTTTCAAAAGAGTTAATTAAACCAGATTTTTAATAGTAAAAAGGATATTTTGGTCAAACTTTGTATTAAGGTCCGAGGAGGGAACTTGAACAGTCCGTGTGAATTTAAAAGGTGATTCCAACATTATTCCATGAATAATGCGAGTTGAATACGAAAGTTAATCTGGGTATGATTAGTCTAATCTTTTATTTAATAAAATTGGTTTGGGATTATAGTAAACTATGTCTTAAATAACATTGTTTTGACCCATTAAAATGTTATGATTTGAATATAAGAAATCTTTGATTTATATTTAAATAAACAGTTTGGAAATGTTTTTCCTAAATAAAAAGTGAAACGATTTAGAATTATTCCAAGATTTAAAAAGGGTTTTTGTAACAACCCGAAATTTAACCCATAATAATTAATTCATTAATTAATTAAATAATAAAATAACTTTGTGAAATTATCAGAATTGAGCTACGGGAATTGCACCATTGTGTCCGTGGTAATTTTCTGGTCAATTTCCATATTTAGAACATCAGAAACCGAGCTGATATGAGCGAGAAACAAATTAAAATCAAGAAGGAAAAGAAAAGAAATAATAATAATAATAATAATAAGGGCAGGTCGACATGGGCACCAAGGTGTTCGACCCGCCTCTGCTAATTACGAACGAACGTTCGTTCGTTCGAACGTTCCAGAGCGAATTTTGCCGACTTGATGATGTGATTTGCACTCTCCTGACCAGTCCGGTCCATCTATTTTTGCATCCGATGGCTCCTATTCAGCCTATGGCGTTGTTGCATCCTGTTCAATCCCCAAATCCAACGGTCCGAGATCCACTTCTACCCCTATAAATAGACCCCTAGACCTAACACTTTTTCTCATTCTAGATTTTCTCCAATTGGATTCACCTTTCTATGAAGGACCCTAAACAGAATAATTTTTTCAAGGAGAAAATGGTTATAATTAAATTATTTTACACTTCCAAGTGGATCTGGGAAGACCAAAGGAAGAGCTTAGGATCGGAGGTGAGTGATTTGTTGTTATTATAGATTTCTTTTAGTAATTTAAAATAATAGGGTTTCTAGTAGTTGTAGTTTTACTATGATTTTTGGAATAGCCTTTTCAGTAGTTTATTTATAGTTTTTAGAATTATTTTCAGTCTATTTCCTTTCAGTTATTCTTTTCAGTAATTTTAGTTTATTTCTGTTAATTATAGCTTTTCCGTATATTTACAGTTTGTTTACAGTATTTTAGTTTATTTACTGTTATTTAAACGTTATTTACATCTTCTTTCTACGCTTTGGATTTTTTTCTATTTTCAGTTTTCTTTTATTCCTCCTTCTTCTTCGCATATGGATTAGAATAGGATTAACGTGAATATGGATTAAATTTTAAGAAAACTGAAATAATGGAATATAAGATGTAAATTACAAAGACTGTAATATAAATGGAATTGGACTGAAAGTATGCCTAATTATGACATTAATTGGACTGAATTAAAAAGATTGGCTTAGTTATAACTTATAGAATTATAACTAAAAAGAGTAAAAGATGAAAGAGGCTTTTTTCACACTTAGACCTTGGGTTAAGTAATAAGCATGATTATAATGTAGGTTATAATAAGAAAAAGAACAGAATAAGGCTTATTTTAAGACTTAGGATAAATTATTAAGCACAGATAGTAGAGAAAAATGTAAAGGCTTATTTAAATAATTTGTCTAAGTTAATAAGCAAAGATGAAAGTAGGACCTTTACCAAATAGCATTCCCTATTAGATAAAATGGTGGTCTCACATTAGCCTGAAGTGAGACGAGGGCACGCTTATGCTAAAAATGGTAGTAATTGGTCAATTAGAAGTCCAAATCACGGGGGATTTGGATAAGGGGCGCAACTAGATATTGTTTGGATGACGGGCCAGTACCAACAACATTTTCCCTATTTTCTATGGACACACGGTGGTATCACATTAGCCTGAAGTGGGACGAGGGGCACGCTTATGTTGGATTTTGGGGTAATAAGAAGGCCCAATAGGTGGAGAGAAAGGAAGCATGGGCATGGTGGCAGTTACGTGTGTGACTTCCATTCTGGTGCTCAATAATTGCTATGAGTTCCAAGCGCTTAGTATGTGTGTCTTTTGTAGACGCCATTGCCTTCTATGTAGGGAGCTATGTATCGTCTGGATCCACAGTGGTTGCTTTGTGCATCTTTCGTAGATACCATTGGCTGCTGTGTAGAGATTTACCAAGTCTCTGGTCCGTAGTAAGGTCTATGGAGTAGCAGGCCGATCGAAGTGTAGAATTAGGAATTCAACCTAATTATAGGATTAGGAATTCAGCCTAATCAAAGCATCTATCAAGAACAAGTGCAAACAATCAAAGTTAACCTATCTTATAGTTAATCGTATTTATTACCAGTTTATCTCTTTCCTATTTCCTTTGTTTCCTCTTTATATACTAGAACTGTTGTAGAGTCTATTAGTTTTACTTTGCTTAAAGACTCTAGTAATTACTATCATTCACCAAAATTTTAGTCTGACCCACTCCTCTATTTTCCCCCTTTCCCCACTTAGGCAATCAAGGGAAAGGACGGTAGATTGCAGTTGCTTGGATATTTCTTGGAGGAGTTTGCTACCATGTATTTCTTTTCTTTTAGCTTTTGTTCTTTCTATGTACTAGCTTATTATGAGGGATATTATGTACTCTGATTTTTGAGACTATGAGTTTTTGTTTCATGAGACATATTGGATTTTTAGACATGTATGTGGTATTTGGTATTTGGCTTATTTATGAAGCAATTATGAAGTTTTGTTTTAATTAAGTTATTATTTTTAAGTTTCCCTTGTTTTTATCTATTTTTGTCTTGTGAATCTTAGTCTCTATTAGCTTTAGTTATACCTACAACGCATCACGCCTTTTAATGTGTCCTTTTGGATATATTAAGGAGTGTGGGGTGTTTCACTTAGTATCAGAGCGAGGTTACGGGATTCCTAAAAAATGTATTTTTAAAAGTAAAGTATTTTTCAAAATAACTTGTTTTAAAAGTATTTTTCGAAAAAGAACTTTTAAAAATGATTTTAAGTATAAAAGAGTTTTTATAAAAATCCCCTCATAAATCTAGTTCAATCTTCCTTTGACTCTTTTCTAAACTATCATTTTCTTTTCTTAGAATGGCTGATTCCCCAAACCTCCCCAGGGCATTCCAGTCCTAGCCTGGTTTAGTAGGTACTTACAAGCCACGACTCCAGAGGTGCACGGGCCTGCGTCCAATCCTTCACCAGCGGGTAGGAATCCCATCAACCACCTGCTGCCATCAATTTCTCTAAGCTTTGTAAAGATTTTGCGAGTTTGGACGGGAAGACTTTTTCTGGCAAGGAGACATTTATGGAGGCGAGAGCATGGCTTAGGGACACAAAGAGGATTTTTGGTCTTTTGGGACTAGATGATCAGCAGCGATTTTCAGCTAGCCTCTTAGCAGCTGAAGGAGGAGGCATCTTATTGGTAAGAGGTGATCGAGTTGGAGGGAAGGATATTACTTAGAATAGATTCCAGGAGCGATTTGATAGGAAGTTTCTGTCTCAGGCAGAAGAGAGTGTACAACTGGAGAGGTTTATCAATTTGAAGCAAGGGAGTTTGGCTGTTAAGGAATACATCAATCAATTCAATGAGCTGTCAGTTTGGTATGGAATTGGTGAACACGCCGCGTAAGAAAGCTATGAAGTTTACGAAGGGATTGAATCAACCCCTTCAGAGATTATTGCTGACTCATGTACCGATGGGAGCTACTTGTGTCTTTCATCGAGATGGCGCTTATGTCGAATGCAGTCAAGGAAGGGGAATCTAAAGAATTCGTTAAGTCTGAAGGTTCTAAGAAGAGAGGAGAAGGACCTCAAAAATAGATCAAGAAAAAAGAGAAGTGCAAGAGTTGTGGGATGATGGGTCATTACGGAAAAGACTGCAGAGAGGCAGCAATGACGGAGAAGTGTTTCAATTGTGGACAGCCTGGTCACTTTAGTAAAGCTTGTCCCCAGAAAATAGGGGTGGGAGTAGCTGCACCAGGGGCATAAATTCAGGCTTTAGAGGCAGCACCAGTAGACTGGATCAAGGTAGGAAAATTTGATTCCTATTTCTGATTTTCCCCTTTCGAACTCTTTTAAATCCGTGAGCATGACTCTTTTATTTCTAGTTCTCTTGTGGATTATTTGCACTTAGACATTTCTTTAATAGTAGACCCCATTGTTGTTTCAAACCCCATAGGAGGATCAGCACACTTGTCTATGGTTTGTAGGGGTTTGAAAATTTTTATCCTGGGCATAAGATTTGGTTGTGACACCTATGTATTGGGATTCTTGGGGTATAGGATGATTTTGGGAATGGATTGGGTATCCGCTTGTGAAGCAATATTGTACTGCGAAAAGAGAGTTGTTAGATTAGAGACATGCAGTGGTAGGACTTTCGAGGGTTTTTGCGACCCATAAGGGTCAGATATGTAAGCTTCCTTTATTCTCTCGATTAATCATCAGCAGAATACATTCGGTTCCTGCCGTTGGAGATTTTGTAGATGTCTTTAAGGAGGTTAGGGGACTACCCCCTAAGAGAGAGATTGACTTCAGGATTTATTTGACCGAGAATGCTAAACCAGTAGCGTTACCTATGAGGCACATGGCACCTAGGGAGAGGAAAGAATTGATCAAGCAGATTTGTGAGCTTTTGGAGAAGGGATTCATAAGAAGGAGCATATCGGAATGGGGAGCGCCAGTCATCTTCGCCACTAAGGCGGATGGTTCTCTCCGACTTTGCATGGACTATTGGGAATTAAATAAGTTCACCAAGAAGAACTGATATCTACTCCCTGGGATTGATGATCTTTTTGACCAGTTAGTAGGCTTTTTAGTTTTCTCTCGGCTTGATTTAGCCACGGGATTTCATCAGCTTAGGGTAGTTGATGACAGCATTGCTAAGACCGCATTTAGGTTACCCAACGGATTCTTTGAGTGGTTGGTTATGTCTTTTGGGCTAACCAAATTCCCAGCCTATTTTATAGATTTGATGAACCATGTTTTTAGAGAAGTCCTAAATAAGTTTGTGGTTGTATTCGTGAATGACATTTTAGTGTTTTCCAAGAGTAAGGAGGAGCATGCTATTCATCTAGAGGAGGTTCTTCGTAAACTTCACATTCTTCAGTTGAAGGCAAAGTTCTTGGAGTATCACTTTTGGCATAAGGAAGTGTGTTTCTTGGGGCATAGAGAAGGTCTACACATGGAAAGAGTTTGATAAACGGTTTTGTACATTTAGGCTTGGATTATGAAAATCCAAAGAGTGGTAGGCAAATATTGGGGATGTACAATAGAAAAGGAGGTAAGCCACGTGTAGATAATTGCAGAAATTATAATTGATTCATATAAGTGGATTTAAAGGTAGTACCATAGAATATGAGTATAGGAACAAAAGACTTTAAGTAAGGAAATGAGATCTCCAAGGTTTAGTAAGGATACTCCTAGGATAGTAAGTAGGAAAATCCACTTTATGTCTAACCCAATAAAATGAAATTATTAGAATTAAAAAGAAGAATTGTCAATATTTTTAAAAGTAAATATTGAGTTTTTGGGAATATGGTAAGAAATTTAAATTGGTTTTTATATGATATAAATTTTGTTAAAAGTGAATTTTTTGAAGAATTACAGAACGTATATAATTCACTAGTTTCTTTGTAAGTAAACAAAAATTATAAATATAAAAACCTAAAAAGTATTAAGTATCGGAAACGTAGACTACAACATTTATTGTTGTAATAGATGTTTTCGTGAAAACAAAGGGAGCATAGACTATAACGCTACCGTTATATAAAGTAACTCCCAAGGGAAATGTTTTTACATAGTATATGAGGTTTATTGGTATTTATTTTAATTGAATCCATACACTAGTATTTTTGGGTTATAGTAATAGTGTTTTACGCAACATCTGTTTTGAACCACATAAAAATATGTTTTGAAGAAAATTTTCAAGTATAGAAATAAAGTTGTTTGTAAGTACACTAAATATTTAAATAATTATGAGGAAATGTTTTCTAGTTATGGATACATTAAAAACAGCTTTGAAAATGGGTTTTTCTTAAAAGAAAAGTGTAAGTTAAATATTAGGAAAGTAGTAAATATCAAAGAAATTGTCTATGGTAAGAGAATATAAATTAAAAATACTTTAATCTATTGGAACAAAATGAATAATGATAAAATTTTCTATGAAACCAATAAAAATGTTTTGTGTATGTTATAAGGAATACGTGAAAGAGATATACAAGGTATAAGAAGCACCATATTTTGTATAGCCTATTTCAAAAAATATAAAATAAGTTACTTGTAATTTCACATAAACATAAAATCCTCTTTTAAAGGATTCATACAAGGTTTTATCATTAATATTTTCTCATAAGAGAAAGTAGTTCTAATGCATTAAGGTATAAAACTGTTAGGTGTAATAAGAACATTTTAAAGGACATTTTAAAGATATTTTAAAGGATAATGGTTTGGTGAAAAAGTAAATAAGTTTTTGGATATGAAAAACTTAGTAAAAGTAAAATTTGAAAATCCAAATTTTTATAGAAAGCTGTAAAAGTCTTTAAAAGAAAAAGAGGAATAAGTTTTAGACTTAAATTCTTGGACGTTTTCCCCTCTAGGTTTGGGGAATAATGTTAAGTAACCAAGTATTTTTGAATTTAATAAGAACTTAAAGATAACACTTTTAAAGACAAAGGTTTTGGGATTTGATGTTTTAAAAATTTAGAAACCTTATTTTTTAAAATGGAACTATAAACAGCGAATCAAACTTCTAAATGTGAAGTAGATAGGAATCATTTTCTAGGTGTAACAGAAAAGGTGTAAGACTACAAAGGGGACAGCAGTAATCACTTTTGGAAGTAATAATAGAGTTTCCGTAGAGCGTATAGAACCCTAGTGAGAACCTAGGAATGTTGATTCATGTGAGCAGACTAAAGAAGAACAGTAAAATGGAGTTAGTAAAGTTGTAAGACACGCATGATTGAGAATGGATATTCTTGATTTTGGAAGAACTTGGGTAAAGCATCTTCCTTTAGCGGAATTCGCATAAGAAAGTAGTTCTCAAGCTAGTATTGGAATGGCACCTTCCGAAGCTATTTATGGAAGACCACGCAAGTCACCTTCATGTTGGTTAGAGTTTATGGAGAGATTGCTACTTGGTCCCGACATGGTTAGAAAGACTTCGGAGAAGATTGGTTTGATTAGAAGAAAATTCGTATCTCATATCCTCATCTTTTCGATAATAAGTTTTAGAATTTCCTATTTCCATCTTTAGTTTGAATATGTTCTTTCCTTTATTATCCTTTGGGGGGTAGAACTTAGGATTTAACCTATGGATGGTAGGATTTGATGTAAACATGTTAATAGAACATGTTATGAATGATGTATGCTAGTGATTGCAAGTGTTTGCTAGTGGATGCTAATGGATGCATATAGGTACACTAGGCACTATTATTCTTTAGGGATCAGCCTAATTAGGACACTGGAGCATATGTATATAGATGTGTGCGCATTTTTACTTTATTTCCATTGTTGCCATAAATGGATGTTTATCACATGACTGTTGCATTTAGATGATGGTTGTAGCATGCATATAGAACTATCAGTTATCATTAAGAATTTTTACATTCATATGGATACATGGCACGGACATGATTGCATAAAAGGAGGTCAACTGAATCAGTGGACCGTCCAATCTTTCGCATTAGTTAGGAGCATTTACACTACACTAATTGCATAAGTATCATAAATTGCATTAGAAAAACTTAAGAAAAATGGCTGAATGGTTGATGATTGAGTAGTTGATTGTAGAATTGGATGAAAACATTTAGTACATTCTTTTATCCTTAGAGATTTCAGGGACGAAATCCCTTAAAGAGGGGAGAATGTAACAACCCGAAATTTAACCCATAATAATTAATTCGTTAATTAATTAAATAATAAAATAGGTTTGTGAAATTATCAGAATTGAGCCACGAGAATTGCACCATTGTGTCTGTGGTAATTCTCTGGTCAATTTCCAAATATAGAACGTCAGAAACCGAGCTAATATGAACGAGAAACAAATTAAACAAAAATCAAGAAGGAAAAGAAAATAATAATAATAATAAAGGGCAGGTCGACCGGTCGGTCGACCTGGGCACTAAGGCGATCGATTGCTCGGTCAACCCGCCTCTGCTAATTACGAACGAACGTTGGTTCGTTCGAACGTTCCAGAGCGAATTTTGATGACTTGATGATGTGTTTTGCATTCTTCTGACCAATCCGGTCCATCTATTTTTGCATCCGATGGCTCCTATTCAGCCTATGACATGGTTGCATCCAATTCAATCCCCAAACCCAATGGTTCGAGATCCACTTCTACCCTTATGAATAGACCCCTAGACCTAACACTTTTTCTCATTCTAGGTTTTCTCCAATTGGGTTCACCTTTCTAGGAAGGACCCTAAACGGAATAATTTTTCCAAGAGAAAAAGGTTATAAATTAAATTATTTTATAGCTCCAAGTGGATCCGGGAAGACCAAAGGAAGAGCTTAGGACCAGAGGTGAGTGACTGTAATTATTTTAGATTTCTTTAAGTAATTTAAAATAATAGGGTTTCCAATAGTTGTAGTTTTACTATGATTTTTGGAATAGCCTTTTTAGTAGTTCATTTAAAGTTTTTAGAATTATTTTAAGTCTATTTCCTTTCAGCTATTCTTTTTAGTAATTTTAGTTTATTTCTGTTAATTATAGCTTTTCCATTTATTTACAGTATTTTAGTTTATTTATTGTTATTTATACGTTATTTACATCTTCTTTCTACGCTTTGGATTTTCTTCTATTTTTAGTTTTCTTTTATTCCTTCTTCTTCTTTGCATATGGATTAGAATAGGACCTGTACCAAATAACATTCCCTATTAGACAAAACGGTGGTCTCACATTAGCCTGAAGTGAGACGAGGGCATGCTTATGCTAAAAATGGTAGTAATTGGTCAATTAAAAGTCCAAATCAAGGGGGATTTGGATAAGGGGTGCAACTAGATATTGTTTGGATGACGGGCCAGTACCAACAGTTTTTCCCCTATTTTCTATGGAAACATGGTGGTCTCACATTAGCCTGAAGTGGGACGAGGGGCACTCTTATGTTGGAGTTTGAGGTAATAAGAAGACCCAATAGGTGGAGCAAAAGGTAGCATGGGCATGGTGGTAGTTACGCAGGCGACTTCCATTCTGGTGCTCAGTAATCGCTATGTGTTCCAAGCGCTTAGTATGTGTGTCTTTTGTAGACACTATTGCTTTCTGTGTAGGGAGCTATGTATCATCTGGATCCACAGTGGTTGCTTTGTGCATCTTTCGTAGATACCATTAGCTGCTGTGTAGGGAGTTACCAATTCTCTGGTCCGTAGTAAGGTTTATGGAGTAGTAGGCCGATCAAAGTGTAGAAGTAGGAATTCAGCCAAATTATAGGATTAGGAATTCAGCCTAATCAAAGCAGCTATCAAGAACAACTGAAAACAATCAAAGTTAACATATCTTATAGTTAATCGTATTTATTTCTAGTTTCTCTCTAACCTATTTCCTTTGTTTCCTCTTTATATACTAGAACTATTGTAGAGTCTATTAGTTTTACTTTGCTTAAATACTTTAGTGATTACTATCATTCACCAAAATTTTAGTCTGACCCACTCCTCTATTTTCCCCCTTTCCCCACTTAGGCAATCAAGGGAGAGGACGATAGATTGCAGTTGCTTGGAAATTTCTTGGAGGAGTTTGCTACCATGTATTTCTTTTTTTCAGCTTTTGTTCTTTCTATGTGCTGGCTTATTATAAGGGATATTATGTACTATGATTTTTGAGACTATGAGTTTTTGTTTCATGAGACATATTGGATTTTTGGACATCTATTTGGCATTTGACTTATTTATGAAGCAATTATGAAGTTTTGTTTTAATTAAGTTATTATTTTAAGTTTCCACTATTTTTATCTATTTTTGTCTTGTGAATCTTAGTCTCTGTTAGCTTTAGTTATACCTACAATGCACCACGCCTTTTAATGTGTCCTTTGGGTAAATTAAGGGGTGTGGGATGTTTCCGTTTTATTTAATCAAAGGATTTGATAAATGAGGCTTAATGATTCCATATACTCTGAAGAAGGTAATGAATGATTTAATGAATATTTGTCTAAGAGAAATTTGATTTAAATAAAAAGGTTAATTAATTGAATGTTGTGTGATAATCAGCTATATACCTAAATGCTTATTATTAATTGTTGGTTAGGAGAACTGGGGTCGGATTAGTGTAATTACTATCTGAAAAACACTTCAAACCAATCAATACGTTAAGAAGTGAAAAGGTGTTGAAGATGATAATTATTGAAGACCGGGGATCTTCAGAATGTAAGGATTGTTGTCACAAGTCCCAGGGTTTACCCCATATTATATTAATATTGCAGTGGTGTCTGCATTCTAAAATCTTCATCATATTGAAGACCGGAGATCTTTATGGCAGAAGAACTGCTTGTTGACATTCTCTGTGTAACTTTCCAATATAGAGACATTTATTGTAGTTGCGGTCCTAACGTGTTTTGAAATCTTCAGATTACAAGGACTGCTCGCTACTGATCCTAGGGGTGATTCCAAAAAAAAGTAAATGGTAGGAGGATTTCCTTCAATTTCGTTCAATTCCAGAACGAACTTGTATGGATGAGTGTTTGACGGTGCATTTTCGACCATATTAATTGATCTCTATCAACATATTATCTGCTTGGTGGCGGAGAAGGCAACTTCTCTTAGCTTAACACCCTTGTTTAAGACATACGAGCTCAGGAGTTATACATTTGTAGAAATCAGTTTTGTGATTGAAGAATGGAAATATGGCATTCTAAGTGGAATGTGCTTTGTGGAAGAATAAAGCATGGTTTTGTTAAAAGAAAAGCAAGGCTTTTAAGAAATTGAGCGTAGCCTCACGAGCCTCATATCCCGAAGATGATACGGGTAATTATATGGTCCGCAGGACATATATTTTAGGCTATTGATTGTACAAGTATGGAGAAGCCTAGTTGAATCTGGATCCTCAAGGCATCTATTGCCCTATTTATTTTAATATAGTAGCTAGCATGTGAAAAGTGATAAGGCTATCGCATATTGGTAGTGTAGCTCAGTACAGTTCCAAGTAGCTAGCTTGAAAAAAGCAATAAGGCTTTCAGGGACTATGGTTGCTATGCATGGATCAAAGGAAAAGGCCACTAATTCCCTATTATGTTGGAAATCCAATCCCAATACGAGATTTGCAGTTTTTATTGTAGTCCTAAAATAGTTGTAATGCTTTGCAAACATTTCAGCTACCCCTTTTGGTATCATATATTCTGTATTGTATATTACATTGACCTAATTCGAATATATAACCATAGTCTGGGTATTGATACTTTCTTTGTGTATTTATTTATTTGAAAGTGTTTCCAAACCAATATCATTAAGAGTAACATCAATGTTTTGATTTAAAGTATTTGGTTATCATAAGGTAAAAAACTCATTCATATTTATGTGTAGGCATGGTCTTATGAAATACTTTTCTTTTCAGAGGTTTTGATTGACACTAGCAATAAAAATCTCGAGTATCTCATGCTGGTTTATCAATCCTGATCCAGGTATTTTTAATACTCAGATCAGATCCGAGTAGTTTTAGGTTTAGTTGAAGACGCTTGGAGTTTCCAGAGGAGAGTTGGAGATCTTCATCTACGTATGGACATATTCTATTATCTGCTGCATCGTTTGCATTTGTTTTAACATTTGTAAGGACAAAGGGTTTATAACCGTCTAGGCTAAATCCAGGTTAGACTCTGATATTGTATTCAAAATTGTCCACTGTAAATATTATTGTTGAAATAATATATGTCATTCCATTTGTGTGAAATTATGTTCTATCTTTATTTTCTTTTTCCCCAAACAGTCTTGGCTTTTCGGCAGTTGGATTTGCGGCATGAGGATGTATTAGTGTAGATTTTTTAGGGTTGAAAATCTCAGTCGTTACAAATCATATCACATCATCATTGTGTGTGTGTGTGTATACATATAGAGAGAGATGGATTTACTCACCTTCATGTGTTTCTACTTTATGAAAATTCATTATAACTTCTCTATGATCAAATCAAAGACTGCGAAATTGAGCCTTGGACCTTTGAATGGGCTCAACCTATGTTAGCAAGTGGAGACGGGCTGGGCCTTGGTGATAGAAGGTGGTTGCCGTGGGTTTTGAATGAAGGAAGGAGTGGATTTGAGCTTGTTTTGGAGTGAATTGCTAATGCATATATACTTCTATAAATTTAATTTCTTTTTGATAATTTTTCTTCATAATTTTCCTAAGGTAGGAAGCCATTAAAGAGGAGTATAAAGAGATAAAGAAGCTTAGGAATTTATGAGCAAATGGAGTGAAGATGGAGGGCGGTATTTGTAGGAAAATTTGTGAACTAAAACATGATATTTATGTGCATATATATCACCATTTCATCACCACACCTCCTCTATATGTGTAAGAGTGAAGTGAAGTTTGCTTTTTAAGTATGTAAATATCTTAGGTCTTTCGTAATATATATATATAAGGTATAAGTATATTTGTACGTATATATGTGTTCATGTATATGTTAAGATGTGCATGTGTATGTTATATATATGCACAAAACATATAAACAAGGTTGCAACAACCTTGAATAACTTCCATTCGCTAAACCGTTGAAAATAGGGAAGCGGATTCCAAGGTCACATTTTTACTTATAAATTAATTTACATATAAATGTAAATAAAATTTGAAAACTAATTTCCCATCATTATTAACTAATTAAAATGATCTCATTTCAATAAAACCATATAAATTAATATTAAAATATTCTTTACAAAAAGTGATGATATCGATAAAGCAATACGAATTTTCTTATATTTTCAAATCAAGTATATATCTTTATAAAATTATTATAAAAAGTTTACTATCACTATATGAATAATTAAAATTAAATGTTATCATTTTAAAACAACTATTTGAATATTTATAATAATCGTTAAATCGTTAACTTAATTTAAATTCATTAAACCAATTATTAAATATGATGCCATCGTTAATGGTGTCATAAATACATTTTATTCCTAAAAATAAAATGAATAATTTTATTCCATATTCTTGTTTATATGGATAAATAAGTGTGTATATCTAGCTCTGTGCGCGACTTCTGATAATTATAGAGCTGTTTATTGATAAAACGGTTTTCAGCCATTTTGTCGATATTTCCCCAAAGTATATATTTTTGTAAATACTTATTCAAAATAAGATTACCGTATTGTTTATTGTTAAAGACAACATAATCTATGTTAAGAAAAAGCTTATATTTGAATATTTTACAATTAAATAAATTCACGAAAGCGATAAATCTGTGAATCGTTACACTATCAGCTTCTACTGCGCAACTCTGATCACGAACGGATTAAGACACCACAACACAACACTTGTTTTTTTGTAAAACCATTTTATAAAAATAATTTAATAAGTAATTGAAAATTTTCACAAATACGTCCTAATGATTATTCCCAATAATCATTTATACTTCTATCTTAATTTGGAAATAAATCCTAAACTCTACCCGACACAGCAAAGGGACGGGACGCTAAGTCATTCTAGGCTGCGATTCATGTTTTTCATATCTTATATTGTTTTGAACCTCACTCTAATAGCAATGTAACGCCCCACCCTGAGGCCCTCACTAACAAAGAATATTACCATAATATTATCTGTAATGTAGAGAATAGGGCTGATTAGAGGCGACCATCGTTAAATTGCTTTGGACGATTATCGAATACATCAAATAATATGGCTATATTTTTTCTTTTCTTTTCTTACTAATGGAAATTTGACATATCCGATCCAGGCACAAAACAATAACATAAAGATTTAATCTAACTCTGAACAATACACAATATAATATACAACACACAACTAGAAGTAACAATGGAAATAACATATATCAATCTCTCTCAAAAGTATGAGTCTACAAAAGGAAGTACTAGCCTCACATCAAATACATATACATAATTAAACACTACTAAATATCAAATATACATGACTAACAAAAGTCTACAACATGAATAAGCATATCTACAAGACTCAAATGGAACATCATAAATAATAATAGCATCAAATAAACTTCTTAAGCTAGCTTGCATCAAGAGCCAAAAGTCCTTGTAACCTGCCAAGTCTCGATCTGACCCAAGCATTAAAGTAACACCTAGGTCAGACTATATCTAATTATCAAAGAGGTTAGTCCATAGTAATAATAGACTACATAAAACATCAAGGGTAAGCTATCATAGACTACAGTTTACTAAGCTACTTATACTTCATATAAAACTTCATGTCTTAAGGTTAAGTTATGCTCATTCAAACAAAACATCAAAGGGGTATCAACCATTAATTAGAGCATAAAATTTTACAACCATAAATGCAAGCAAACAAAAAGCACTTCGCAAGTCAACAATCACTACCGTGTACATCACACAAAATCAAATAAGCACTTTGATAAATTAATGTCATCGGTGTGCACATCGCATATAAATAAATTAGCTCGCCGGTCGACTATTAAACAAGCACATCACAAGTTAACATCCAGTACGAGTGCATCTCTCATCATCAATAGCTAGCCTAATAGACAAGCTCATCGCATGTCACACCATTACGAGCACATCGCACGTAATAACTCATTTGAAAATGAATAACACAAGATGGCCACATACAAATCCACATAAAACGACCTACCCTTGGATGAGTCTAAGACTCAACAAAATAATTGTTATATGCTTTGTATAAGTAATCGTTCAAGTAACGACCGCATGTCCCAAAACCACTCGAGTTCACTTAAATGTTTGCTTTAAGTTAGTAAATTCCACCCAATAAGTGTGATCTACTTTCGATTAGTAATCATAAAAATGTAAGTGTCCCATAACCATTGGACGATGCTCAAATGATTAATAAAAGTTAGTAAACACCAATCATGCAAAATAAATGTCGAACAAGTCCAAGAATTAAACTATGAAATAAAAGTGAGCATTTCATAACACTCGTTTTATTAAACTGTTTAAGTCAATTCCTCATCTGATCAATATCGTGCAATCCTACGAAAAAAATTTACTTCGATATCCTTATTAAAACTGTAACAACCCACATTTCTGACCAGTTTAAGCGGCTAACAAACCACACATGATCCACTCAAATTAAACGGAAAGCTAGATAGTTAGGGGAAAGAAAGAAGAAGAAGACAAGAAGAAACTAAATAACATAGAATCTCACAACAGAGCGAATAATCTATAATATACAAAAAGCCTTTACACAAAAACAAAAATGAATATATGTATATACAGTCATCAATCAGAGTATACTAACCTATTTCAACCCGGACAGTTATAACAACCTATCCTCACAATTGCTGATGAATACAACAATAAATGCAAAGGAAAAATAACCATGTACATGAATACATCTCTGGGCCTCCAGCTCGTCTCCTGAAGCTCCAAATCATCTAGCTATACCTAGAAATATGCTCGGTCTGACCAAGCATTATAGGAAAACAACGCCCGGGTCAATCTGGTAAAACCAGCATGAGAAACACAATCAAATGAATTCTTAAAGTTTAAATAAACCCTTTGAAACAAAGGTATTTCGTAAGACACGCCGCACATAACTAGGATGGGTTTTACCTTACGATAACCAAAACATTTTATAGAAAATCCAGTGATATTATAATAATTCCTAAGAGTGAAAATAATAATAATCAAGTAGTTGTGATGCTCGTGAGTGTACATCACAACAATACTAGGTATATAACCGAAAACCGATAAGGTGTGTTTGCTAGTTTCGTAGGATTTCCATGGAGGTGCCCTCAGTACTTCAATAAATGGTCCTTCTGCACGAAGATCAAAGATATCCTTCTAAAGCAGCATACATCCCTAGTGATGTACCAAAGGAAAAACATAGCTGGTCTAGCTAAGACCAAGTGCATCGCCCCATGCATGCATAACAACTGTAGGTAACATCTATGAGGAGCCGACTACCCCCTATGGGTTTGCAAACCCTACTGGCCATACCTTCTATCTCTGGTTTTAGTCATTACTACTGATGAGGCTACGTCCGGCTTTCCAGCTCACGCACCGCCATCAAAACAGATCATGGAATCCACTTAGATTACAATACCCCAACAGATTTCGAAATCATGCACGGATCCCAATATCTCAAATAGATCTTGGAATCACGCACGGATAGCCATACCCTAATGGGTCTCGTAACCCCACATGGATTCAAACATCTCAATATATCAAAAAAAACTCCTCTATAGAACCGTATATTATTGCGGAGTGGTCACAATTTTCGAGTCATCTCTTACGAGTACACTCTTCCACTTCCTGGGTGCTCCAAAAACCAATCGTCGATTTTTTGGAATGCACAATACCAGTTCTTTAGGAAATAATCAGACAATACATAAGAGCGGGGATTATCACCCTCTAACCTTTTGAGTGGTGGGTCTCCTTATCATTTATCCTAGAAGAACAAAACGAGTTTATACGTATAGTATAGCACCACGGACAGTAACTGCACCATATAATTCCCGTGTTTCTCCTAGATATTTCTAGAGTTAAAATCCTTCGGTGTTAAATAGAGAATATTTTCCCACCACCAAAAGTAATAAGGATTACATATTTAGGCCAAGATCTGATAGTCGGTTATTTAACTATCAAATAAACAAACATTCAAAACAAAGATTACATCTCCTATTGAAATCACTAAGCCTCTTAAATTAATCATTCGTTAATTTAAAATCACATTTCAAATATCTATAAAATATTCATATACTTATCCCATTTGTATAAGTATATTCACAAACCACTTCTTTCAAAAATACTTGAAAACATTAAAAAAATAGATATTGAAAGCACCATTCTGTAAAAATCATAGATCATAGTTTATTCAATGGTTATGTCGCTATCCCAGCGAATCAATAGAAAACTATAAGCAATCCTTGCCCCTCGAATTACACCATGAAAACATCAACCATTTCTTTCCAAATTTCTTTATTTTATAAATATCTCCAAATCTATTTATAAAGTTTCTTGATAAATCTACGATGTACAACATTCTTTACAAACATCAAATTTATCTATAAACATTCTTTACAAACATTCTTTCTAAATCTCAAACCCCATTTATTAAACTTCTCCATTTCAGATCTTTAAAAAAAGTCATTGATAAAATTCTTTTACAAATATCCAGAACCTTTTACAAAAATATTTCCATATTTAAAAAAATTGTTAAAACTCTTTAAGTCAATAAGGTTCTCCTGATAAACCATACATAACTTAAAATAATAAATTGTTATTTAAACATCCTTCCTTTTTATTTTAATTGAATCTCATCTAAAAAAATAACTTTAAAATCTCACTAATAATAAATTAAAATAATTTTAAACACTATTATGGTATTAATAAGTTAACTTCAAAATAATATTAATATGATAATTAATTAATTTTAAAATGTTATTAAAACAAAAATCAATTAACCTTTAAATAATACTAATATGATAATTAATTAACCTATAAATATAATTAAATGACTTAAATCAATATAATTAATATTAACTTTGATTAAAAATTAAAGCATAGTTAAATCACTTTGAATAAATAATTAAAACATTTTTAAACAATAACTAAATAACTTTAAAATAATAATTATACATTCTTAAATAACATTAAGAAATAACTTTTGAGAATCAAATTGATAAAATAATTAACTTGAATAATTGTTAAAACAATTACTGATTATCTTTAAAAAATTATTAATAAATAAGTATTACTTTTTTAATATCTTATTAATAAATAATTATTATCTTTAAAACCTTATAATAAATAATCATTATTCTTAAAATAACTTTCAAATCCATAACTAACTTTTAAATTTGAGAGAGACTTAACGAACACAATAGTACTTAAACAAGCTACCATATTATTCAATTTAACTTTTCAAATTAATAACAGATATTTACATAATCAATGACCATATAAATAAATTCAACACTTAACCATCATTGGTTAACATATCACTTATTCAAAGCGCAATATCAATTAACGATATATAATCAAATGTCCAAATATATAAAATAGCAGATTGGGGACTTATTCTGCTAATTAATTGCCAAATTGATTTAGTTAGCGGATCACGTGATTTTTTCTACTAACAGGTTTTTAGATTACCATATTGAATCGAATCAAACTCAACATATTTTATTTGGCCAAACAAACATCAATATTTAAGGTATATAAATTTAACGACGTTATTAACTAAAATAACGTCGTTTAAAATCATGTCTGTTTTCATATGTCATAAATTTCTACATGTCCAAAGCTATCAACAAGTTACACTAAAACGTTGTTCTCGTTCATACGAGCCCAACGCAAGAATCTGCGGGTTAAATGGATTTATATGAGGGAAATATAAATTCCCAAAGTTTAAGCATTTAAATTATCAAATATTAATCAAAATAATAATGTTCTCATGCATTAGCTCAAATGGGCCAAGCCCATACTAAACAACCTGCATCCGAACACTACACCCTTTCTTCTTCTTCCCCTGATCTTCATTCCCAAATAAAAATGCCTGTAGCTTCGTGCATGCATGTGCACGTGCACATGCAAATTTCACCACCGGACAATGATCAAAGACCACTAACCAGTCCGCCATGCCTTGCTCACCCTAACTGCTACCTCGCCAATGCTTCTCGAGCATCATAGCAAAACCTCCACAAGACCCAAGCGTTTAAATGCGACAGGCCCTAAAAACGTTGCGATACTTTATAGCATCAAATCCCACCAAATTTCACCGCAACGAAGCATTCTCCAAGCCTGACAACACATCACCCTCCATTTGGCAAATCGTCGGATATATCTCTGATGAACATAAACCTAGCCTATGAGCATCGTTAATCTTGACATGGAATCGTACCGAAACATCACTAAAAATAGCATGCTTCGATATGAACTCAACGACGCAGGTGGCGTTGGACTATTCGACAAGGATCAAGAGATATGAATTTTTGAAATTTGTGAACAACTTTTCCTTCTTACTGTTATTTGATGATTACTTGATCATTACTCGATGTGATCTCGAGCAACAAAATTATAAAAATACTAGACACCAAGATGAACAACTTCTGTCTTGGACGATTATGCTAATTGTGAGTGATTTGACAATTCCTGATTTTTGAAAGTTGAAGGTGAAGTTTGTTTTTCATCTTCAGGCAAAACAAAAGTAAGAAGAAGAAGGAGATGAACATATGAGTAACCATTGCAACAAGGAGAAGATTCTCAAGTAAATATGTTTATGTGTAAAAAGATATAGGCAAAATATTGAACTGGCAATAGACGAGGGGAGATAAGTGTGGACAACGGCGGCTGAGGAGACAAAATGATTGCTGGGGAAAAATGGTGTACTAGATGATATGTATGTGTTTGTTTCCGGCACTTTGCCAAATAGTATTGCATCTGATTACAAGCCACGGTCAATAGAAAATGAAATATGATCACGTATAGAATTGGAATGTGATCACAAAACAATAATAAAATAGAAAAGTTATTAAATTCTACGAAGTTTCAAAATGCCAATGTTTGCCGTAACATACGTCAAACGAAAATTTACTTATTTTCCAAATTAAAAATTATGGAGAAATTCTAAAAATTAAATCAATAATACATCATTAAAAATCAAATGATTATTTGAAACATATATTTTATTGCATTTTTAATAGAACCCCAAATCGAATATTTAAAACTAACTAATATTCCAAAAATCAATGTGATAAAATTCCGGTTCGTTATAAAATTTATCCTTTTATAAACTAGATTATATACATACATTTTGATTGGAAATCATTTATAAATCTATATAGTAGTATTTGTAAATACACTCTTAGAAACCATTATTCTAAACCAATTTGAAATCCTTGGTATTATAATTTAATATCTTTTATATGTATATAACTAAATTCTAAATATCCTTTAAATATATGTTACTAAAAATGATTTGGAAAATATTTAGATTAGAAACAATCCTATGAAAATACTAGTTTGTAATGGTGAAATAACTTGTGTGTAATGTCGTGTGTAGCTTCGCATATCTATAGTAACATCTAAATATTCATTTGAATCATCACAGATAAAGTACTAGAACATCACACAAGATGCAACAATTAACCCGGGCAAAACGCGGTTAGAACAGGCGATCGGGAGAGCATGCAGCCATGTCCTGGAACACACTGGAACACATTCCAGGCCACGACCGGTGCACCGGTCCACTTGGACCGGGGTGATGCCTAAAACGTGGTCCAGGCAAAGGCCGCGGCTCCCAGATGGTCCGTTTTCATCGACTTTTCTAATATTATTCATCTAGATTTCTAGTTACTGAACTAGCTAGCGTGCAAACATACAAACATCAAAAAATAACTGCAAATCATAACCATAAGAGGTTGGTTTCAACAAACTGAAATTAGGGTTTCATATGATAAGAATTAGCATCCAAACTTGAGATCAATTGATCATATATTCATCAAAGTAACACAACATCACTTGAATTTAGAAATTAGAGATAGTGTGAGTGATTAACTTATCTTTCTTCTTGAGTTAGACAATAATTTATCACCATAGCTTGCAATTACCTCACTGGAAATCCCTAGCTTTGATCTCAACTCAAAAGAAAGAATAACAAATAATCAAACACTATAATTTACCGAAATCAATGAGTCTAATAGATAAATTATAGTTTAAAACATCACCTTGATTTTCCCTTACTTTTCTAGATTTTATTTTTGGTTTTAAAACAAGATTCTTGGAGAACTAGGTCTGAGAATAAGGGAAGAAGATGCTTCTGTTAATTGCTTTTGAGAAATGAACGTGCTGGTTTAGAAAATGAAAAGGAAGCCTTCTCAAACTTGTTTTAAAAATGGGCTTTGGGTGCACTTAAGCCCATTTAAATCAAATGCAAACCATTATACTTGTTTCCTCCTTTAAACTAACTTTACTTTAATTACCAGTTAATCAATTCTAATTAATAAACTAACTAATGACTTCACAAAATAATTTATCCAAGCTTTTTAACAAAACTCAACATAACCAAATAACCTTGTAATTTTTTTTAACAATTTACACCATTTAATTTAATTTAATACAAAATGAATTACATAATATTTAAAATACACTAATCTCTTTATTAACAATTTAAAATAAGAACTTTTTTTTAAACCCTACTCCGGAGAGTAGAGCTAGGGAATTCAGCTGTCTGCCACACTGATCTCCCTTTTTAGCTAGCCCAGCCCAGAGCATCAATCCTCTACCACTTAGGTTTTATTAAGGATAACCGCTCCAAGCCTTAAGGGAAACATATCTCGACTGCGGGACTCGAACTCGCAACCTCCAGGAACTTTGTTCCATGGTAGCAAGGTAGTCCTCAACCAGCTGAGCTATGCTCGCGGACAAAAAACAAGAATTTTACATCAATTAATCCCATATATTGCTTTTCCAATAAAATACACATTTTAAAATTCTTATTAAATAAAACACTTAAATTCTAATTTCTCTAATTTCAATAAACAAGAAAGCAAATTTCTCATCTAAATTTCCAGTTTAAATCTTCATTTATTATATTTAAACAAAATTGAAAAATCAGGGTGTAACATAAAAAAAGCACGATTAAGTTACACAAAGCAGGATTAAATCACATAAGCCACTTCTAATCTCCTTTTCCAATTAACTCTTTTATTTGTTAGAACTCCTTTGCAATTGCTTGTATATATATTTAATGTACCATTACAAAAGAAATATGCATGTATACTACTATCTCCTATTCATTTCCACTTCTTTCAGTACTTAGAAATATATTCATATTCTAATTCCAAATGGTATAAGAATGTTCTCAAAACTTAAATAAGATTTCACAATTCCAAAAGTATAATTAAATGGGTTAAAAATAATGTTATTAAAACATTGTTATTAAAACCCAAAATAATTTTATACTTATCATTATCTTTAAAAAATTATTTTTAAAGATCTACTTACACACACACACACTTATTTAACAAGGTAATGTACTTTTTAATAACTTCCCAAAACCATTCATCTTAGCTTAATGTTATGAAAAAACCATGTTATCCTTTTTACAAAATACGTAACTTACTTTTTCAAACTTATATATATATATATATAATTTCATTAAAAATACTTATGAACAGGTTTGAAATATCTATATAAAATGTAGCTTAAAAATAACTAGTTTCGAATTTAATAAAAATCCTAAAAAATTATGTTTTATATTTTAAAACCCTTTATTTTCAAAATTCAAAAATATTTATACTTCAAACCTCTTTAAGAATACTCTAATTACTATTATTAAACACTCTTAAAAATATCATAGGAAAATACTTTATAATTTATTTAAAACTTCAAAAAAAACATGTTAAAAAAAGTATATTTTACTTTAAAAATCCTTTACTTTAAAAATTCATAAATAATTATTAAAAATATGTTTAAAGTTGAAATTAATTTTAAAATACTCTAATATATATTATTAAATGTTCTAAAAAGATCGTAGATTAAAAGTCATTTTGGACCAATTAAAGTTTTAGACAGCAATATACAGCCTTTATAGAGCGCTATCAAAACTGTCAAGGGCTACTACCGTGGCCAAAAGTGCTACTATCAAGTGCTGTAACAGATAGTGGATAGAGGGCAGGTTTTACATGGTTTTACACAAGAAAGTTTTGCACGTTTTTGACATGATAACAATCTACTTAAGGTCTAATTTTTTATAGTAAACAACAAAATGTTATTGAAATTCAACAAAACAAGGCATTTCAAAGTGCTTCTACAACAACCTTTCGCTACAGAAACCATTCTATATTCAAGTCCAAACCAAACACCATCCAATTAACAATATGTACACAACACCAAGGCTACGATGCATGTCATAGAAGGTCATAGAAGAGAAGATATATCATAAATAGTTGTCATTTCTTTCAAAAGCAAGTATGCTCCAAATATACACTTTAATTAGTTAGTGAACCTAAATATAATTTAACAAACAATATTATACAACTTTATATACAACCCAACGGTGAGTTGACTCACCCTTTTTTAAGTTCACGATCATGCACAAGCCTCCACCTCAATACCACTTCCTTCCTCAACCAAAGCAAGCTCCAGTTCAATCTTACCTTTTTATATTTAAAGCCTAGGCTAGAAATGCCTTCAATTGCTCACAGCCATAGGGGTGTTTGGGATGTGTGCTCCAATTCTTCAAGTTTTGAGTTTCTTAATCTTGTTGTTATGTTTTGTTAGGACTATATATAGAGTTAGGTGATGTAACGACCTGTATTTTTGGGTCTACAAATTTGAATATTTAATTTATTTAGACATTTGAATTTGAATTAAATTATAATAAAATCTATATTCTAGATTTAGACCTGATTTTTGATGACATATTTTTATTTTAATTTGTAGGATTTTTCCATAATTTTAAATTTGAAAAATAATTAAATTTTCGTTTGACGCTTTTTGCGGCGAACGTCCGTACTTATGGAAGTTAATAGAATAGTTTAAGTTGTTTATTTTATTGTTATTTTATGATCGTCTCACATTGTCGTGCATGATCGTATTCTCGTTTATGTTGTTCACGGCTCGTACGTAAAAGTGATATCGTGCAGCGAGGTACCCTAAAACTTTTAAAAAATCTAGCTTTTTCTCAACTGAAACAATACATGAACGGAAAGACTTGCCCATACTATTACCTAACATGCGCACGTAAGGCCTTGCCTAACTTTTCAATTCTTAACTCTCTTTTTTTGCATTAAAGAACTTGTTTATGTATTAACACACATTTTCAATTTTACTTCTTGTAAACGTGCACAATAGCCACCATTTTCATTTTAAATTCTCTTCTTACATTTATCTTCCCCCTGCAAACACATAAAATAAATGGACACACTTGCACGGTCACTTAGGGAGGAACACATTTATATTTCTTGCGCATGCAAGAGGAAAGGTAGAGCAACATTTTTCCACTTGTACTTTCATTTAATAATTCATATAACTCCCTCCACACTAAGATTTATCCAAAGTCACTAAAACGAAAGTTGCAGAGGGCGAAGAGATCTACTTTTTCCATTCAAATTGCACTCGAGATGGTTGTGTGTAAAGGTTGTGGCGGTTAGAAGTGCCAATGTATGAGGAGCAGGTCATGTCGGCCATAGGGTGACTGAGCTTGACGTTGGTGGTATCCGTCACAAAGAAGATATAGAGTGGAGTTCGTCGGAACAAACTGCATGTCGTTTCATCAACCGAAGCTCGAGATATGGAGAAGTGAAGGGATGGTTTTGTTTGTTTCATGCATAGCTGTGAATGAAAGAAGGAAATGAGAGCTCTATTGCATGCATGAGTGGGCATAAGGCTTGGATGAGGATATTTAATTAGTCAAGTGTATTAGTTTATTAAAATAGTTAATTAAAATGTTTTAACTTAAAAGTTAATAACTTTCCCACACGGAGTCCGTTTAACTCGGGTTTTTGACGTTAGGTTTGTATTGACGAGATCTACGCTATGGAATTGGTTTGAAAGAATTTGGAGACCACTAAAATTTGACTAAAATCAAACGTCGTTCGATTTTAGTTTCAAACTGAAATGTCTCGGCGATGACAGAAAATTTCATTGAGTTAAACTCATCTTTTTAGTTAACTGGTATGATATATAGTTAATAAAATCGTTGAACGATTGTTTGGATGTTTTACTATATTTATTTGTTGGTTTGGATATATTCCCACACCTGGAGTGGATGAAACTCTATCACGTTCCCGTGTAAGAGCGGATGACCCTTTGTACATGAATCCCGCCTTGAAGCGGTTGATTTATATTATTGATTATATATGAGTTGTGATGTAGGGGGACAAGTTGGAGAGATCCAACAGGATTCCCCACCACTGTTGATTTTAATTACATATATATGTGCTAATATATATGAGCTGCGATATGGGGGGACAGGTTGGAGGGATCCAATGGGATTCCTTGCTATTGTTGAATTGTTTTAATAATATTCTTTTTATATGGATTATTGAAAAATAAACCTGATTGTGGACACTATGGTTATAACATGGTTCTATATTTGAAAACAAAAACCTAGTGGTTATAGAAAATCAATATCAATATTGGTGGAATGTTTGGCGGCTATTGGCCTCAAATTAGTATTTTGAAATACTGTAAATTGCCAATTGAATTGTAATTGGGTTTAAGGTAGGAAATGATTTTAAATCTGAAAATGGGTTTCGAAAATATATTATTTTTAAAAGATTATTTATTTACATCTAATATTGTTCTAAATTTATATAATTATATTGATATTGTTTTAAAGTTATTTAATTATATTAATATTATTTTAAAGTTATTTAATTATATTAGTATTGTTTTAAAGTTATTTTTTATAGTTAATATTGTTTTTATGTATTTATCAAATTGTTAATATTTGAAAGTTAATTCTTTTAGAATTAATTATGGTTTGAATTAATAATAAGGATCATTAATAAGGTGTTGAAAAATAAATTATTATTATTATGTAGGTAAAGATTAATTACTTTTGTTTATTTCATAGTGATTTGGAATCATAAATTATTATTTTTAAGATGTTTTTAAAATGAATAATTTTTCATTTATTTATAATATTATTGTTAATAGTTATTATTATATAATGGTGTTTTGAAGTAAATGATTTTAATTATTTATGTATGTCTCCGAGAGACATAGATAGAGTTTTATAAACAGACTTGGATTTTATAAGGGAAGTTTAAAATATAGTTTAAGACTTAAGGGAAGATTATTTATAAGGTGAAAGAGTTTTAATAATGGTTAGATATTTATAAAAGAGTTTTAAGAAATGGGCTTATAGATTTATAAAAGGAGTTTTATAAAGGGTTTTATGGATTTATAAATGTTTATAAATGATTTTAGAAATGTACAAAAATAATTTATAAGTGATTAAAATGTATAAATGAATTTTATAAATGGTTCCAGAAGTTTTATAATATGGTTTATAAATGGTTTTAGAGTATTATAAGGACTTTATGAATGATTTTTGAATCGAATAAAAAGAAATCTTTCTTTGTTTGTAAATATACTTATACAGTTGAGATAAGTATATGGATATTCCCCAAGTATTTTCAATATATGGATTGGTGGATATATCTTTGTAAAAATATTTTTATAAAAGTAATTTACAAAGCAATGTTAATAAATGGAAGATTTATTAAAGGAGGCTAGTGGTTGCCTGTGTGCTTAATCAATGTTGGTTTTCTCTATGGACTAAATCCTTGAATTGAATGTTGTTATTTGATAGTTAAATAATCAACTATTGAAATTGGACCCAAACGTAATTTTGGAAATATCTAGGAGAAACACGTGAGTTATGTGGCACAGTCATCTCCGATGATGCTGTACTGTGCATATAAATCTCGTTTATTCTCCCCGGACAATGGTAAGGAAATCGGTCCACAACGGTTAGGAGGTGATTTTCGATCTTATCTTTGATTTTTTATTTCCTAAAGAACCGGAATTGAGTTTACTGCAAATTATCGAATGTTTTTTCGAAGAGACTGGGATTGGGTATGTTATCCGAAAACCACTTTCATCCAACAAATGCATTTCGAAGTGAAGACATCTTGAAGATGATGAAAATTAAAGACGTAGCTCTTAAGTGTTTCATTCAGTCCTAGAACAAACTTGTATGGATGAATACTGATATTGCATTGTTGCCTGGAGGGCAGTGTTAGCATTCCAAGTGGAAAGTGCTATAAAAGGGTAAAACGTAGCCTCGAACCTCATCAACCGAGAAATGAAAAAAATCAGAAATGCAGCAGGGCCAAGTGGGTCGCTCCCATGTAGGGTATGGTCATTCCAAATCTAGATCTGTTATTATTTCTCATTCGTATGCTTCGGGGCCCATTAATGGAGGGATGATCATATTCGGTACTACTAGTCAAGTGGTAGGCCAGTCTGTGTGGTAGGGGTATAGGATATTCCTGTCAGACCTCGGTGCATTTTATCTAGAGATGTACTTTCAGATGGTAGTTCTTTACCTTGTCATAGTATGAAATCCATCTCCAATATGTGCCTTTACGGTTTTGATTATATACCTATTATGTTGGAACTTAATTAATGTAAAACTTTCGGCTATGATTAATAAGTAATTATATTTAGACACTATTATAATATCAGAGGTTTTATATAAAATGCTTTGGTTATCATAAGGGAAAAACCAGTCTGTGTTTATGTACGGCGTGGTCTTATGAGATATTTACGATTTTCGAAAGGTTTTCTATAACTTTAAAATCCATTTGGGTGTGTTTTCTCACGCTGGTTTTATTGACTGATTCGGGTGTTATTTTATTATAGTGCTCGGGTCAGACCAAGCATATTACAGATTTGTTTGGATGCCTTTGAGCTTCAGGAGAAGAGCTGTAGGCCCCGAAATGTATTCACTTAGATGGTTATTTTCCCACTGTATTTGTTGTTGTATTTATCAGCAATTGTGAGGATATGCTGATATAACTGTCCAGGCTGAAATAGGTTAGTATACTTTGATTGATGCTTGTGTATATATATATATATTACAGTTCGTTTTTGCAAAGATTTGATGTATATAATAAATTATTCGTTTCACTGTGAGATTCTGTGTTATTTAATTTTCTTCTTATCTTCTTCCTTCTTTCTTTTTCCTAACAATCGGGTTTCCGGCATTCAATTTCTCGGCATGTAATACAGTGGACGTATTAGTGTTGATTTTTGGGGGTCGAAAATCCCGTCGTTACAGGTGAAGTTACTTTGAGATTTGAACATTTTTAATGTAAAGAGAAGAAGATGAATAGAATTGTTTCTATGATTTATGAATTAGCGAACCATTTTTGTAAGCCTTAAGGGTGCTTATATAAGCTTTGCAAGAGGTCATTTACCGCCTCCTACCTTCTATTTCTGGTCACAAGCCCATCCCATACTCCATGTGCTCACCTTTCTATCTCATTACTTCTTAACTTAGACCTTAAGGCTTTCCCAACTACCCCCTTCCAAAATATCTTCTATGACATCATCGCTTACATCATTAAGTGATTTAGGCAGGCATAACATGGAAAATATTTTTAGTTTCTAATTAATGACACAATAGTATATTAGGAAAGCACAACAAGTTCGAATAACCTTTATCGAGTAAAAAGCTGTTTATAGATGAAATGATATTAAATCCCATTATCGTTATTTCTTCAAAATATTAATTTTTTTAAACATTTTTCAAAAACAAGTTTACCAACATTAGTTATTAATTATAAGGGTTAATAAGGTTATAGAATTCATTTAATCATATCAAATTCAAGATTAAAATATTTAAATAATTCAGATATTTAAATACGAAGTGTTCGAAATTCCATGTCGTTGCACTTACCATTTAGGTTAAGTTTTTAATTCTCCTTTTATTATGAAGGGAGAAAATTTTCATGCATTTGTAGCAAAAATGGGTGAAAATATTGAAAAAAATAAAAGTGATGTACAATTCCACATAAAAATATAGAGCAAAGAGCTAAATAAAAGGAAAACATTACAAATAACACCGTATAAATGTAGAATGTATAGCACTTGAACAGAACATACAACACATGTATAACTGTAGAAAAAACATGGAAGTTGGACATATCAAAAATGAAAAATTCGACTATAAAAGGTAATGAGTGTGTCAAGTCCTTAATAGGAAAAGGTAAAGCAACATCATCGATATTCTTTATATTCTTCGCATGAAATAAATGTACTCATAGATTGCAGATGGGATAGGACTTATATGTATATGTTGTTCATGTTGAATTTTTTTATGCATTACCAGTATAAAAGAGAATTCTTCATCTGAATCCTCTTGGTTATTTGATGCCACTCTCCACATATCGAATATTGTGTTGCTAGTTTTGAAGAGGGTACATGGCTAGTATAGAAGATGGTACATGGCTAGTTTTGTCTAAATCTTTGCTTATGTACTTCTTCATGTGTTACTGCAAAACATAGCAACTGTAATGAATGAACTATTTATTCAGATCATTCTACAAACACTTGGTCTGCCTAAAATTTAAATAAATTTGTAATGAAAATGAAAATAAAAACAAAAATTAATATACGGCATGATATCATAATCTATAAAATAATGCCTTATTCATATGTATAGGAAATCAACAGAAAAAATGTGAATATAAATTCAAGCGCAGTAAATTCATAGTAATCATAACGTCTGCACAGAAAAAAATCAAAATCACTATGAATTAGAACGGTTGTACATGTAGTCGGTTACAAATTTGTGAAGGCATGTATTTTATGAATAAGCAAGAAGGAGGATAAAAATACCATTTGCAGCAAAAGTTAAATGGAGAAACCTAATCAAAAGGAGTCAGGAATGAAGAAAATAATAGTGAGTTACAAACTATTGTAAGTAACCAATTTAGAAGATGATAAGTTATAACAATTTGAAATTTACCCTCGAAAATCGACACTAATACGTCCACTGTATTTCGTGCAGAGCAATCGAATGCCCAAAAAACCCGATTGTTAGGGAAAAGAAAGAAGAAGAAGAAAAAGAAGAAGAAGAAGAAAAAGAAGAAGAAGAAGAAGAAGAAGAAGAAGAAGAGAAGACAAGCAGAAGAAGAGAAAAGAAAATTGAAACAACACAGAATCTCATAATCGCAGCGGAACAATATATAATATAATATCAATGCTGTTTACAAAAGAGAAACTGTTATATACGTACATCTAAGAGAGTACAACAACAAATCACAATCATCAACTTGGACATTTATAATAACCTACCCTCACAAATGCTGATGATTTTAGCAACAAAGCAGCGGAAAATAAACATATACGTGAATACGACTTGAAGACCTCTAACTCATCTCCTGAGCTCCAATGCATCCAGAGCAATCTATAAATATGTTCGGTCTGATCCTAGCATTATAATAAAATAACAGCCGATTTAGTCTGGTAAACCAATGTGAGAAAACACACCCAAATGGATTTTTAAAGTTATCAACCTTTTTCAAAATAAAGATATCTCGTAAGACTACGCCACACATAAATAGGGACGGGTTTTTACCTTACGATAAGCAAAACATTTTCTATAGAAAATTCGGTGATATTATAATAATGTCCAGGGATTCAAAGTAAATATATAAAATAGCTAAAATGATTGCATCTCATGCTTCAGCATAGTTGGGCACAACTAAGTCCGTAAAGCTCGTATTGGGGAATGAATTCTATACTAAGACTGTGAGAAATGCGGATTAAGGATCTTAAGGCTAGAATTAACACTAGAGGGGGTGAATAGTGTTTTAAGAAATTTGTTAATCTTTTTGAGTTTATTTACTTTGTTAACAAAGTATACACTAATCAGACACAGATATGAACACAGAATCAAACACGGATGCAAAATATAAAGTAAAAGCAGCAAAGGAAATAACACACCGGATTTTATACTGGTTCGGATTTACCCTACATCCAGTCCCGCACAAATAAGTACGGATTTCCTTTCAAAATCAATCAATTACAACCTCGGTTTCAAGGCTACGAGGTACACCCTCCAGAATCACAATCCTCTGGGTAGAGATACTTGATTTCCGAGGCAACAAGTTCACCCAATTGATTTCCAGGGCTACAATCACACGTTCTCTTGATCAATTGATTACAAAAGTCTATAACTCAGATTAGCACTTGGATCTTGTAGAGATAGTGGAGAGAATCAAAACCAGAAATTATCTAGTTAGATTCGATATTGATTTCGGCAGAGTAATGGTGTAATTTGTAAATAAGAAAGTGGAGAAGAAGAAGAGAAGTTAAATCGGAGAAAAGTATTATTAAAATTCGATGAAACTGACCCCTATTTATAGAAGAACAACAGCCATGACCATTCATGAAAAGTTATGGCGAATAGACACTTCTTTTGAAATTTGAATTTTGAATTAAACTGTCACCATGTCGACATGGTGCCTATGGGCATGTCGACATCCCTTAGCCAAATTTGATGTTTTGAATTTCTATAAAAATAATATTTATCTTATATTAAAACTTTATAAATATACTTGAATATAGTTGAAATTCATAAGTAAATATAAAGAACAATATATATATATTATTTAACTATAATTTAAATCAAAGTATAAATAATTTAAAAGTTAAATATATTATTGGAAAAGATAGTTTAAAATCAGGAGAAATTTTGACTCTGAAAATAAAGATGTTTTGAGGCTAAAATTATTTTAAAAACGGAATCGAGGGTTTTGAATCTTTTTAAAAGGAAAGTTTTGAAATCATTTCGAAAACAAGATAATTTTGAAAAATCATTTGAATTAAGCTTAGTGGATACAAAACAATGTCCCACTAGATTTTCGTAGGTTCCATCCTACTTAGGGTTCCATCCCTTTAACAGGCTCGAAGTGGATTCCATTCCACGAATAAATTGGATATTAAGATGCCAGTGCTTTTCTACGAGTTTTAACAAATATTCCTAATAAAACAAACTTAACCTTGAAATCTTGAACTCTTGATAATCTTGATTCTCATGAGTCTTCTATCTCTATATCTTGAATCTTTATACTATACAGTCTTCATTCTTGATACCTGCATGGTTAGATCCTGCATATACATATATATCTAAACTTGTAATGTTAATATTTATATTTTATAATCTATTCTAAGGTTGTTGTCATCAAAACCATCATCTCATGGACTAACAATCTCCCCCTTTTTGATGATGACAACCTTTGTTTATAAAATATTCCTTCTATTCTAGTAACTCCCTCTAAAACTAACAACTCCCCCTTAATCTATGCCTAACTACCCTATTTTATATTTCTCCCCCTTTGTCATCAACAAAAACTTACTCTAAACTAGATAACTCCAAACTATATAACTCCCCCTAAAACTTATCACTCTATGACGTGTGATTATAATGATAGTGTTATCATAAATAATTAACACTTAAATCTAATACTAAAATATAATCCTAAACTATTAACTATCCTAACTAAGAATTCACAATAATACTAACACATATAAGAACACGAGTTTATTTATTACGAGTATGGTTGAATTTAAACTTGCGTTTAAAAACATAAAAAACATAAATAACAATGGAAAGAAAGAGAAGAAACTAATGTGTGTTTCTGAACATAGGAGATTTATGAATTGAACAGTTTGGATAGTGGAAACAGAAATTTCCACGTTGTTCGATAAGATTCCCATTTTTGTCGAAACACACTTCTTCAACGCATACTACTTGGTCATCATCCTCCTCGTGTGCTTCTTCCATTGGTTCTTCTTCTTCTTCGTTGCTGACCTCATGTTTTTGATTGAGTGAAGAGTCTTCATCGATCAAGATAGGGTTGGCATGGTTATCCATTAGGAATTTTTGTAAATTCCTAAGAATCTTGCCTTGCCTCTCTTGCTCTTTCGCCATACGAAGTCGAGTCACTTGAATTTTAGTCAACATCTGAAGAGTATCCTTCATAGACTCCTCCAATTTAGTTACACGTGCGAGAGTGGTGCATTGGAATGGACCAGAAGTAGGAGAGGGGAATGAGAAAGTTGATTTTATGTTTGATTTAGAGGAAGATGCCATTATTTTATATATTTTAGAATAGAAAATGAGGAGAAAACAGAGGGAATGAATAAGAATTCGAAATAGAGAAGAATATATAACTAAATTTTTGAATTTTGGTGGGAAAATTTAAAAAAAACGTTACATGTCGACATGTCTGCCTACTAATTATTAATTATACTTGTTATTTATATTTTATATTTCAGTTATAGAACAAATACCTAATTCTCTTCTTAATTTAGTAAATATAGATTCATTTAATGGTTTTGTTAAGATATCAGCAGTTTGATTCTCAGAGTTTATATATTCGAGAGTAATTACTTCTTTAGTTATATTATCTCTAAGAAAATGATGTCGAATATCAATATGTTTAGTTCGAGCATGATGAGTAGGATTTTTAGATAAATTTATTGCACTAGTATTATCACAATAAATTGGCGATTTTGAGATATTTAATCCAAAATCTCTTAAGGTTTGTTGCATATATATTACTTGAGAACAAGCCAAAGCAGCAGAAATATACTCTGCTTCAGTTGTTGATAGAGAAACTGTATTTTGCTTTTTACTAAACCAGGAAACCGGAGAATGTCCCAAAAAGTGACAAGTTCCACTTGTACTTTTTCGGTCTGATTTGCATCCAGCATAGTCAGCATCACAGTATGATATTTAATCAAATGAATCATTTTTAGGATAAAATAAGCCATAATCAGAGGTGTGTTTAATATATCTTATGATACGTTTTACAGCTTTTAAGTGAGTTTCTTTAGGATGAGATTGATATCTTGCACAGAGACATACACTATGCATGATATCAGGTCTACTAGCAGTGATATAGAGCAATGATCCGATCATTCCTCTATACAACTTTTGATCTACATCTTTCGAGAAATCTTCTTTACTTAGATATTCATCGGTTGCCATGGGAGTAGGTTTTCCACTTGCAGTAGTCAAACCAAATTTATTAACTAGTTCTTTAGCATATTTTTCTTGACTAATAAAAATACCATTATCTAACTGTTTTATTTGCAATCCTAGAAAGAAGTTTAATTCACCCATATGACTCATCTCAAACTCTTTTGTCATTATTTCAAAAAATTCTTTATTCATTTCGAAGTTAGTTGAACCAAAAATGATATCATCTACGTATACTTGAACTAGTTGAATATCATTTTTATTTCTTTTAATAAAAAGAGTATTATCTATTTTACCAATTTCAAATTTTGATTGTAATAAATAAGATCTTAGTCTATCATACCAGGCTCTAGGAGCTTGTTTTAGACCATATAAAGCTTTCTTAAGTTTGTACACATGGTTTGATAAATTTTCATCTTCAAAAAGTGGTGGTTGTTCAACATATACTTCTTCTTTTACAAATCCATTTAAAAATGCACTTTTGACATACATTTGAAATAATTTGAAATTATTATGATTTGCGAAAGCAAGTAGAATCCTAATGGCTTCTAATCTTGCCACAGGAGCAAAGGTTTTGTCACAATCTATACCTTCTTCTTGACAATAACCTTGGGCGACTAATCGTGCTTTATTTCTAACGACCTCACCTTGTTCATTCATTTTATTTTTATAGACCCATTTAGTCCCAATTATAGTTTTATCTTCAAGTCTAGGAACAAGTTCCCAAACTTCATTTCTAGTGAATTGATTTAATTCTTCTTACATAGCCAAAATCCATGAATCATCAGTTGATGCTTCTTTAGGATTTTTGGGTTCAATAGATGATATAAATGCTACATTACTCATTTTACTTAGTTGATTTCTAGTTGTAACAATAGATTGCATATCTCCTATTATATTTTCAATAGGATTCTCTTTTAAAAGTTTAATCCTTTTATTAGGATGATTAATTTCATTATTAATTTCGGTTGATTCCTGATTTTGAGTAATTAAATCTTCTTCATCATTTGTAATTTCAAAATCTTTTAAATTTTCATCAGACGAAACATGCATTGTTTCTTCGATGGTGTTAGATCTTAAATTAAAAACTCTATAAGCTTTACTTCTATTAGAATATCCGATAAAGATTCCTTTGTCGGATTTAGGATCAAATTTATCCAAATTATCTTTTGTATTTAAAATAAAGCATTTACTTCCAAAAATTCTGAAGTACGATACCTAAGGTTTCTTTCCATGAAGAAGTTCATAAGGTGTCTTATCAGTTAAAGGTCTAATTAAAATTCTATTCAAAATATAACAGGCAGTAGCAACAGCTTCTGCCCAAAAGTGTTTTGGTAAATTACTATCTGAAAGCATAGTTCTCGCACACTCTTGTATCGTTCTATTTTTACGTTCAACTACTCAGTTTTGTTGTGGAATTCTTAGAAATGAGAAATTGTGAGTTATTCCCTTCTTATTGCAGAATTCCTCAAACTTTTCATTTTCAAATTCACCACCGTGATCACTACGAATAGTTATAATTTTTAAAGATAATTGATTTTGAATCCTTTTTGTAAAGTTCTTAAAACATTCAAAAGTATCACTTTTATGTTTCAAAAATATTGTCCATTTAAATCTAGAATAATCATCTATAATTACAAAAACATATTTACTATGATTTATTGACTGAATTTGAGATGGACCAAATAAATCAAGATGAAGTAACTCAAGGGGTTTTGAAGTTGAAATCATATCTTTTAATTTAAAGGAACTTTTTCTAAGCTTTCCTAATTGACATGCATCACATAAACTATCTACTTTAAAATTCATTTTAGGGAGACCCCTTATTATATCATGTTTTGACAGTCTAGATAAGAGTTTGAAATTCAAATGTCCAAATCTTTTATGCCAAATCCAAGGGTCACTTGTATTTGCCAGAAGACATAGGTTATCATTTGAAACTTTCATACTGAGAATATAAATATTCTTTTTCCTAGTTCCCTCAAATATTATGATTGAGTAATTATCTTCAATATGACATTTATCTTTTTCAAATTTAATTTTATATCCTTTATCACATAGCTGGCTTATACTTAGCAGATTGTGTTTCAGATTCTTAACTAGCAAAACATTAGTAATAATAGGAGTTTCAGAGTTACCGACATTCCCGATGCCAATCACGTATCCTTTCGAGTTGTCTCCAAAGTTAACCAGTCCTCCGTCTTTGTATATAATATTATTCAGCATATCCGGATTACTAGTCATGTGTCTAGAGCATCCACTATCAAGTATCCACTTATTCCTTTTGATCTGCACAGATTGTCCATTGTGGATTGATTCCTTAATACCCATAAAGCATCTTTCCTGCACATTATAAATTTTGGGTAGACAACTAGAATTTGAATAACATTCATATGCAGACTCATGGAACAATGATGATTTAAACAATTCTAAACTAGTTTTAACAGATTTTTCAAAAATAGCCATTTTAAAACTTTTCAAAATTCAGATTATGAAACTTTTGAAAACAAAGCTCTGATACCAAATGTGAGAAATGCGGATTAAGGATCTTAAGGCTAGAATTAACACTAGAGGGGGGTGAATAGTGTTTTAAGAAATTTGTTAATCTTTTTGAGTTTATCTTACTTTGTTAACAAAGTATACACTAATCAGACACAAATATGAACACAGAATCAAACACAGATGCAAAATATAAAGTAAAAGCAGTAAAGGAAAGAACACACCAGATTTTATACTGGTTCGAAGTTACCCTACATCCAGTCCCGCACAACTAAGTATGGATTTCTTTTCAAAATCAATTCAACAATTACAACCCTCGGTTTCAAGGCTACGAGGTACACCCTCCAGAATCACAATCCTCTGGGTAGAGATACTTGATTTCCGGGGCAACAAGTTCACCCAATTGATTTCCAGGGCTATAATCACACCTTCTCTCGCTCAATTGATTAAAAAAAGTCTATAACTCAGATTAGCACTTGGATCTTGTAGAGATAGTGGAGAGAATCAAAACCAGAAATTATCTAGTTAGATTCGATATTGATTTCGACAGAGTAATGGTGTAATTTGTAAATAAAAAGTGAAGAAGAAGAAGAGAAGTTAAATCAGAGAAAAGTATTATTAAAATTCGTTGAAACTAACCCTTATTTATAGAAGAACAACAGCCATAACCATTCATGAAAAGTTATGGCGAATAGACACTTCTTTTGAAATTTGAATTTTGAATTAAACTGTCACCATGTCGACATGGTGCCTATGGGCATGTCGACATCCCTCAGCCAAATTTGATGTTTTGAATTTCTATAAAAATAATATTTATCTTATATTAAAACTTTATAAATATACTTGAATATAGTTGAAATTCATAAGTAAATATAAAGAACAATATATATATATATATATATTATTTAACTATAATTTAAATCAAAGTATAAATAATTTAAAAGTTAAATATATTATTTGAAAAGATAGTTTAAAATCAGGAGAAATTTTGACTCTGAAAATAAAGATGTTTTGAGGCTAAAATTATTTTAAAAACGGAATCGAGGGTTTTGAATCTTTTTAAAAGGAAAGTTTTGAAATCATTTCGAAAACATGATAATTTTGAAAAATCATTTGAATTAAGCTTAGTGGATACAAAACAATGTCCCACTAGATTTTCGTATGTTCCATCCTACTTAGGGTTCCATCCCTTTAACGGGCTCGAAGTGGATTCCATTCCATGAATAAATTGGATATTAAGATGCCAGTGCTTTTCTACGAGTTTTAACAAATATTCCTAATAAAACAAACTTAACCTTGAAATCTTGAACTCTTGGTAATCTTGATTCTCATGAGTCTTCTATCTCTATATCTTGAATCTCTATACTGTACAGTCTTCATTCTTGATACCTGCATGGTTAGATCCTGCATATACATATATATCTAAACTTGTAATGTTAGTATTTATATTTTATAATCTATTCTAAGGTTGTTGTCATCAAAACCATCATCTCATGGACTAACAATGACAAGGTAAGGAACTACCTTCCGATGGTACATCTCTAGATAAAATGCATCGGGGTCTGACAAGAACATCTTGTACCCCTGACACATAGGACGGCCTACCACTTGACTTGTAGTACCTAATATGATCACCCTTCCGTTAACGTGCTCGAAGCATACACGAGTAAATAGTAATCGATCTAGATTTTGGAATGACCATACCTTGATGGGAGCGGCCCACTTGGCTCTCCTACATGCTCGATTTTGTCATTTCCCAGTTGATGAGGTTCCAGACAACGTTTTACCTTTATATAGAACTTCCCACTTAGAATGCTAAACACTGCCCTCTAAGCAACCATGCACTGCCAGCATTCATTCATACAAGTTCGTTCTAGAACTAAACGAAATGCTTGAGAGCTCCATCTTCAATTCCATCATCTTCAAGATATCTTCACTTCGAAACGCTTGAGTTGGACTGAAGTGGTTTTCGAATAACATATTCGATCACGATCTCTTCAAAACAATATTTGATAATTTTTTGTAAACTCAACCCTGGTTCCTTAAGAAATAAACAGTCAAAGATAAGAGCGGAGATCACCTCCTAAAGGTTAGTGGACAGATTTCCTTATAATTGTCCTGGGAGAACGTAACGAGATTTATACGCACGGTACAACATCATCGGAGATGATTGTGCCATATAACTCACATGTTTCTCCTAGATGTTTCCAAAGTTACATACTGAGGCTAAATTCAATAGTCGATTATTTAACTGGTGAATACCAAACATTCAATCAGGGACTTAATTCCATAGGAAAAACCAGCATTAGTTAAGAACATAAGCAACCACTAGCCTCTTTTAATAAATCTTTCTATTTATTAATTTCATTCTATAAATATTGTAGCAAAATTCTTTTACAAAGACATATATATATATATATATATATCCACAAATCCTTATATTTCAATACTTGAAAAAAAATTCATATACTTATCTCAACGGCATAAGTATATTCACCAAACACTGAGGAAGATTTCCTTTTTATATAATTCTAAATCATTTATAAACTTCGTTATAAATTTCTAAAACCATTTATATACTTATTTATAAATCCTAGGAACCATTTATAAAACTCCTCTATACATCCAAAAATCATTTATGACTCCTTTATAAGTCCATAAAACCTTTTATAAACTCCTTTTATAAATCAATAAACCAATTTCTAAAATTCTTTTATAAATATCTCACCATTTATAAAGCTCTTTTACCCTTTAACTAATCTTCCTTTATGTTTTCCAAATCATGTTATAAGATTCCTCTTATAAAAACCATATTTTTTTTATAAAACTCTATTTATAAATCTCGAAAACAATTTTAAATAAATTCTAATCATTTATTTTAACACACGATTATATGATAATAGCATTATAAATGAATAATAATAATTTCAAAACATTTTAAAAACAATAATTAATCATTTCAAAACATTCTTTAAAAAACAATAATAATTTATCTTCAACATTATTATAAACAATAATAATTAATTTTCAAAACATTATTTATAATAATTATAATTAATTTCAAACCATATTAATAATTTAAATAGTTAACTTTTCAAAATATTCAAATATTGATAAACAACTTTAAAATAGTATTAATATAAATAAACAACATTTAGAACATACAGATATTTCCTTGATAAATATCCATACTTAAAATTTCAACATAATCATTTCTATATTTATAAAACTATATTTATAAATCTCTTTTCAATTTTATAACATATCGTTTAACATCTCCAAATCTATCCTGGCTTTCAATTTCCAAAATAGAATAAACTATTTTTCTTAAACAACATCTCACATATTATTATAAATCCACAATTTGATTTATTTTCCCAATCTATCCAATGATAATGGTTTCCTTTTATTTATAAACACTGTTTATAAATCTATCATTTTATACATAAAATATGATTCTACAAATATTCACTTTGTTCGTAAAATGCCACTTTTATACATTACCACATCTATAATTTCCACATTTATAAATATTATTAATATATGTATATACATCACTTTATACAAAATGATTAATAAATATTTATACCAAAATATTCATATCTTCTTTTTAAAACCATATTCCTTTATTATAAAAGATGGACTAAATTTTTAAGATTATAAATTTTCTATTTAAGATATTTCATTAAACTATTAATTTATATTCAAAAAAATCATACATTTTATTTTAAATAATTTCATCTATAATTAATTCAAGAAAAATTATTAAAACATATATAATTTCCAAAATCACTTTCAGATCCCTTTTTAAATCAAATCATTATTTTATAGTATTTTAAAATACCAAAAATAAGGCATAGTGCTACTAAAACACTAAATAAGCAAAATCATATACTATATCATCACATATGGGATCTAATAAATCATATCTCACTATATATATATATATATATATATATATGAATAGTAAAATCAATAGTGTAAGGAATCCTATTGGATCCCTCCAACTTGTCCCCCTGCATCACATACAATATATAATCATAAAAATAAACCAACTGCTTCGAGGCGGGATCATATACAAATGGTCATCCGCTTTTACACGGGAACAAAATAGGGTCTCATCTACGCCAATGGCAGGAATATATCTAAACCAACTAATAAAATAGTAAATCATCCAAACATCCTGTTAACAATTTAAATCTACTGTATAACATAACTGGTTAACCGAAAAGGTGAGTTTAATTCACTTTGATTTCAATTTTGGTCAAAACGTCCCAGTATTAATTTAAAATTTAACATGCATTCAATTTTAATCCAAAATTCCAACTAGCTCCAAATTAATCCAATCCATCTCCATAGCATAGTATTCATCGATACGATCGCAATGCAAATTGTCGCGTTCAATTTGGACCTCGTATGGAAAAGCTATGAATTTATGAACGATTGAAATAATTAAACTACAATTAACTTAAAATAAATTAAGTTTTCAAACTTAATTACCCCTCTCCCTCTCGTTCTCGTTTCCAGACGCGTCTTCTTCCTTTTATTTTCCTTTTTTTATCGCAATAAATTGATGCCACTGGTGCCACCGCCGTCACCTTCGCCGCCTCGCCATCGCCGCCTTACCCTCGCCACCGTTGCAAGAATCGACCAAACCCGAACCCAAACTGCGACGAATGCGGCCAACATCCGATCATCAGGGCCAAAATTTCGACAATCCCACCATTGATTTGCTATGTTTCGTCGAGCTCTACGCTTTTCTAGTTATGGTCGAAGGATGATTTTGCCTCGAGTAGCGCCGTGGAAGGAGGACCATTGGATGGGGAAGTTTGATTTTTGAAAATTTAGACGAACTTTTTTATTTTGTTTTCAGAATGCACTTTAATTATAAAGGACGAAAGGTATGGCTAGTATTGGGAGAACAGGGGTAGCGTATGGGCTAGGTATGGCTTACCTATATTAGTTTAATTTTAAAAAAATCAAGCTTCAAATGTTTGAAAATCTCGAACTCTAAACGAAGCATGCCGCTTGGCGTTCTATATGTTATTCCCATGTTCCAAACACAATGGAACTAGTCTCGAGTTCTAATTCGATCATATACAGAAGATAGTTTTTCAAGCCCAATTATTATATAAATTTCTAAAATTAATTTCTATGCGATTTGAACTCGCACGGCCAAACAATACGTCTAATCGCCACGAAATTCGACGGCATACTATAATTCACTATTACCGATCCAAGGAAACTGGTTTCGTCAAAATCCGAGACAATGCCGGAAAGGCTATTTTTACACATTAATTTAACGATTATTATTTAACACTAAATTAATCTCTTTTAAATTTAAATTTGAAGTTTTGTATCATCATTCTTATTTAAACAAAATTTAAATAAGTTTCCAAGATCATTTATCCATATTAAGTCCAAGATTCCAAGATTCAAAATTCACATATTCAAATAATCTTTATATTTGAAATTTACTTTGTTTAACTTATAAAATGAACTTTTCGATATTTAAAATCAATTAAATATTTCAAATTTCAATGGCTGAAATTCTGGGTCGTTACATGAGTAATGGATTAAACGTTGGTAAAGATGTTCAAGAGTAAAGGAATTTGGACGGACTTCATGTAGAGATGGTGAGAAGAAGAAACTAGATGGACTTGATCATTTAAGCAGCAAAAGTGGAAGTAGTAGTTTTAGAAACATCGTGGATAATAATTGGATGTGAGTAACGATATCGTTTTACTATATATGTAAATGATGTTAGTCTTTTTCTACCTGGATTAGCAATAGCCATTGAATGTCTATCTGAACATTAAATCTAAACCGCTCTTTATTTATTCTTTTATGTTTGAGTTTTTTTATTATATAAATTATAATATATTTAAACACACACTCTCTTAGGCATTTATATTGCTGATATTCATGTGAAATCATCATATGCATATGTAAGTATAATATATATGTATATATACAAAAGATATAAATCCAATCTATATGTATGTATAGTTATGCACATGTTTATGCATCATACCGTCAATATGTATGTGTATATTCGAATACACATCCAATTAAATTAATTAATATAGTTAATTAATAAATATAAAATAATTTTAAATAAAATATGAGTTTATTTAAATAGATAGATTGGATGTAATGATAATTAATAGACCTTATAGGTCCATTAAGATCCAAACAAAGAAAAACATTGAAATTTATTCATTTCGCCCATTGTCGAAACGGGTTAGACCCAACACATTTAACATAGACATCGGCTCTGGCACCGTTCATGTATCAATTGTAATTCAGCAGATGTTGTAGTCCATTGTACACTAGCATAGACGACATCACAAACTTCCTCAAATACTCCTTTAGTCTAATTTCCGTGGTGAATAGAATCCAACAAGAACTCTCCAAATTATGCTCTTGGTTTTCCCTCTGAAATAATCTCCTGATAACTTCATTTATCAAATCATCCATTCATTTTGTTCGCCCTTGGCGCCGATCATCAGATGAATCGTTATGCGCTCGGCTCTACGGACATCCATGATGGTCGCTACCGAAGTGGTCATAGCTAGCAGGCTAACACCTAGGTTTTCCTGCCTTTGGTGAGTCCATTTGTCTTGCCCATTTATTCATCTTACGCAGTCTTTCGCCACTGCGTCATCTCGATCTCTCTCTCCTTTGAGTGTTGTTGTCAACGTTCCTTCCAGAACTTCCATCTACACATGGCTCACAACACGACCATCTTCTTGCCAACATCACAGTGATTGTTGTCACCTCTCCTCAATGGATCGATATTGATTCATGCTTGATTGGTACCGGTCGATCTGTCTCCAGCAAATGCGATTTTTCTTCCCTGTTTACAACATTCTTTCCATCTTCTCCATCTATTTCTCTATTTGCTCTTTGCCTTGCAGCAGAACTTTATTCATCTAATTCGGTTGGAGATCTTCCTCTTCCTTCTTGACCTCCTACACAAGATCCATCTCCTTGAAAAGTGTTTTTTTTTACTTTTCAAATAGCATTCCTAACTCTTCTATGATTGTCGGTTGCGTTACCTCCATCATTTGATTGAGAACGATCATAATTTCTTACAACTAACTAGATCTACTGGAGGTCGAGCAGATTCATAACTTCCACTAGTTGTTCCAACATTTCCTTCTATCTGATTCTTCTCTAACTTGCTTTCTTAGATTCTTCTTTGGTTCCTTCCTATCATATCTCCTTGTAAATTTTATCTAAATCCTAATAATAATTGAGATCTAGTCGAATCTTCAAACTCTCAAAGAAAGAACCAAAAAATATTAGCCAAAGTTGGTCTAATGCTCCCATTGACTATAAACGTAGATATCATGAATCTAATTTGTTGGATCTGGTTAAACATATGAAATAATAGAGAAGAAAAAAAGAAAATCATGAAACAACATGAATAGTAATCATTCGACGATGTATATATTCACTTTAATGGTTCTATTATTGCTATTATACTGTAGCATCGGAAGGAAATACAATTACAACTTGAATTTCTAACTCAAAGTTGGTAATAGCAACCCTTCCTCTAAGATAAATAATAGCGGTGTTCCAAATCCAAATGTCCTTTTCTATTGTAAGAAGCACTCTATTTATAATTGGATTAAGTTGTTGTAGCACTTGAGGATTGTCAGATCGCAATAGAACTTGTCAAATAGTTACATCCAAAAAGATAGCAGAAAAATCACATCATTCGTCAAATATTGATAGGTTGATATCGATCCCGGCATCGATCGATAAGGTTTGCCATTTTCTTCAGTTTTCTCCTATTTTCTTGGAGTCTATTTGCTTTACTCTTTACATTAATATTCCCGCGATTCTTCTAAGCTTATTCATTCATGTGTTCATTATAAGAAAATTAGTTCTACAAAATGAATACATAGATTGTTAGTGATCCATAGACTTACCCAAATTTATCTACTTTCTTCATTGATTTGATACTTCAACCATTCATTGAGAATTTGGGGTAAAGAGGGAAAATTTAATGCATGAATTGATATCAATCCAAGAACCTAACATGTATTCAACTGTTTTTGAGTTTAGTATTCATTCCTTCATCATTTCCTAATCCAATATCATCGAAATGTCGTTTGTGCAAAATATCGGATAACAATATGTAAAATCAAATGTAACATGAAAGGATGCGACCAAGAAGTATTTTTACCAAATAAGCAACACCTGAACAGTGCAGCTAAGCAATACACCCAAGTTCCATTCATGTCTCTTATTCAGCTATCAATTACAAGTAGAATATATTTCGGATGGAAGAGAAGGCACAGAAATGCCTAGCGGATATTTGATCAGTCCACTTTCGCTAGATGTTTAAAAGAAACAGCAATTATTAAAAATACAGAATCCCACATCAATAGACAGTCTTCCAAAACACCTAATACAATTTGAATGATACAGAATAAACCAACAGTAAAATAGGTAATAAAATCTCCGTTAGTCAGATTAAATAAACAAATATCCACTGCATGGCTATAATGTTTAACGCAGTAACAGGATACCAACGTACAAAGAAAGATAGTTAAATATACTGAACAATGACACTTTCCTTCTTACTGGTTGATGCAATGACCGTGACCCCATTTCCAATTTAAAAAATAATGGAAAAACGATGATGTTTCCTCCAACGAACTCACAGAATAACAAACAGAGTCACCTTTGCACAACTGTTCATGGTAGAGCTCTTATCATAAACTTTTACACATGTACCTAGTATTCAACAAGAAAATCAATACAAAAATTAATAAATGATAAGTTCATAGATAGACAAGCACTACATAAATATAATAATGCCCTAGCCATCTTTTAAGTTACTGTAACTGCCCCAAGGTTCCAGTATAACAGCTGCATCACATATTTAACAATAAATGATGCTAACTTATAAGTTATAACTAATGTATATAATTTATACCCTAAATAATCTAAGTACGGCATCCAGGTCTGGATAGTCCCTTGCACTTGAATCCTGGTTGGAGCCGAAATAAAATGGAAATATAGCTCGCCACCCCCAATGAGATCTATACTTAAAATTATATGCCTTGGTGAACAACCGAGTTTTGAGATGATAAGAAAGAAGCACTGCTTGCACTTCAATATAAAGGATTTGGAAATCATCGTTAAAAGCACAAGGCTTGCACACGGACAAATCGCCGCCATTATTAAACAATCGTCTGCACTGATTTTTTATATCGGCAAGGAAATGAGAACATAACATCTTCCATGTAGACCCTTTAATTTCCTCCATATTATAGTAGTGTTGCCGTTCAAGTACTAGTTCCCATATCTGAAATCCTGGTTGAGGATATGAGTACCCGAGTGAATAGTACAAATGTCCCTCAGATTGCCACATAAATCTTGAATTTTTGGAAACACGGCCACTTGAAGGTAACTTTATGAATTTACTACAACCATCTTTCAGTTGGTACACGAACAGCCAATCCAGAATAGTATAATAAAGCACGCCTTCAAAAGAAAAGAAACCAGTAAGACTTTTTCCACTAACAAACCTTTAAGGAGTGATTAGGTAATTTTGATCACCAAGTTGAAGTGCAATAAGTACTGAGTTCAAACTCTGACTATGATACAATGTAAGAGATACTATTATAAAGGTGGATATAAAATGGATATAAGAGGCGAGGGAGTCGAATCACGTGTACAACTGAAAATTAAATGTGATGAAGGGTATCAAATAAAGATCACTTTAACAAATTTCAAGAGTCATTTAACAACCACAAAGTAAAGCATACCTTCAAAGGAAAAGAAAGAAGTGATTTTTTCCTCAGAAGAGACAACTACTTCAGCAGGAACCCCTACTTCAACTTCAACTATCTCCTTAGTGTCAGAAGAAAATACCTTAAGAAAAAAGGTGGCAACATCAGACAGAATAAAGAGCGTTGCCACTTTGTAACATCCATGGCATAAAATCAGTCCATGATTCATATGCACCAACAGATTCTCTGATGAGACACTTGTTAATGCGCAAGGAAGATGGTCGAGAACTCTAGTAGAGGAATGGAAAACCGTTAACTCCTCCGTGGATTTTCGCATAAAGAGCAATATTCCTTTGTTTGAATCTACTAGTACATTATCCTGGCTCACTAGACCAATAAGATATGATTTGGCAGTCCCACCAGGGTTGACTTTTAGAACACGGGTATTAGGAATAGCACCCCGAGCGAAAATGCCTTTGAATGCACACAGAAGACCCGACAAAGTTGATTTCGCCGACAGTTGAGACCATCGTGTAGACAGAAAGACATTCCATGTTTTTGAGACGAGTTTTAGCCTGGCAAAATATGACTTGTCTGTGTTCAAGAAAGAAAGAATATGTATTGTGACATCATCAGGAATGTAAACTATGAAATCACCAACGTAATCTTTATCTTCCCGGGCTGTAAAAAAAATAAAAAAGAATGAATTAGTTTTTCTAACAAATTACAACTTCATCTTCCTGGACTATTGATTTAAGTTATAGTTTTGATGGGATTAGACTATCAAAATAATATAAAATTTAGCGAAGTTAATCTATATGATAATAAAATCAGACATAAAAATTAGCTGATTATAGATACAAAAATATCAACCAAAAAAATGTATTTTATCTAGACCCCAAAAACAATTATATTTGGAGTCTTGCATGCTACAATGGTAAAAGAATGCTACGATAACAATGGTTTTAAGTTAGACCCAAAAACAATTTCTTGGTTTGCTTATTTGTCATCAAGTTACAAAAAAAATGTCAAGGTAAGATAAACGTGTTTATTTTTATTTTATTTTTTTACTTGTAAACACCATAATATACAAGAAACCAAAATTATCTACTTTAGGGATATTTTGAATTTCATTTTTGATTAATTATCTCTACTTGGTTTCTAATTTGTTTGATCATAAGACAACCGTGTAAGAAATAGTGTAAGAAAATCACCATTATATGTGCAAGTAAAACAATTTGAGAATACAAGAAAACAACATACAGAATGTCCTAAACAAAATCATGTGACTGAGTTTGGATCATCGTGGTTGATGTTTGTCCTTTGTGGTTTTTTTTCCTAAAACTTATAAAAATCATGTACGGCAGAGAAAGACTCGAGTATTCGAGAGTTTCCTTCTGCTTTGGAACACTATATGAGAAATGGATAACCTATTGTTTTCAACTGTTGGTTCTGAAACATGTATCGAACAAAAACAAAATCAAATGGAAGCATTGATATTGACAGTGCTATAGAAGTTATAAGTAGCACCGTAGTACTCTATATATAGAGATAAAAAAACAATGTAGAATAAAAGTGTAAAGAATTTACCATCGGATCCCACTGGAAATTCCACCTCCGTTGGGTTACGTACAAATTTTACCTAAAAGAAAATGAACGAGTATTGAGTGATAAAAGGAAGCTTGTGTTACAAACGACAGATGTAATCCAGGAAAAATTTATAGAAACTGCATACCCTCTTTGAAGATGGTAGTGTATGCTTTTCTGAGTCATTATGATCGTCGATGCACCTTTCTCCCCAAGAGCACGAAGCAAGTTGCACGTTTTGCATTTTCTTCTACTCACAAGGTATTGCCTATGTCACCAAATTATGATATTTTGGATTGATCAAAAATGAAAAATAGCTTTTTGTAACAGCAAATAGTAAGCCTGGAGTAAAGACCATACAATTGAGCTAACTCGGAATAAATATTTTCAAATGTTTTCATTTATTAATTTTTTCTGATTTGTTCCTTACAGTACTTTATTGTTAATTTAAGCGGTCTTTAAACCTCCACACACATGTAGTTCACCACTGCATAACTATCAGCTCAATGACTCATACTACTACCGTAAAAAATAGATTCTAGTTTGTGTAGCGTTGTTAATAACCAAACAAGAAGGTCAGTAATAATACTGGTAATACCTTCATAATTTTTTAGTCGAACACATACTTCCAAAATTGCCGTTGCTTTGCAAAATGCAAATGAGATCATGAGTTCGAATTTCAATTTTTTAGTCAAACGCATACTTTCCAAATTGTCCTTGCTTTGTAATAAGATCATGAGTTTGAAATTCATTTTATTTTTCTGAAATAAATAATCTTTCCTGTTGAATTAAAAACTTGGCATATATGAGGTCATGGGTTCAAATCACGTATTTTGATTATTATTATTTTTCCAATTCTATTACGTTCATTATATTCACCATATCCCTACATTTTTCAAAACAATCCTTTTTCATGTTTAAGTTGCATCCATACATTTAGTATTCTACTTGTGTTCTACTAATTCGACTTATATTTTTTAAGTTTAACAATTCACTTGTCGAAAACTATTAGCAAATTTAAATTTTATTGATTAATAGTTGTAATATTTTTTAATATGAATATTTTAGGGCACTAAACACTGAAATTGTTAAGGAAGAATAATTTTACTGGGACTCCAAACAAACAAAAAATTGTTAAAGGGAACATAATATGTGAGGTTCAGCCCAATCAATTTACTATATTACCCCATCAAACAAATTCGTTAATACCTCACCGAAATTTTGAGAGAAAAACGGTAGTGGTGTAACCAAAAAAATTTATTCAAAAGCGGTACGCAATCGCCTAAACAGTTACACGTCAAGGGTCCATCGAAAATTGCATAAAAACATGGGAAGAGTCTGTCATTAAATCAGAAATGCCGATAGGAAAGGGTAATTATGTAACTGCGTTTAACTTTTTACGAGGATGAATTTTTGTGTAGCTGGTAACAACTTTAAAAAAAATACCCCAGCCCACATATTAAAAAACATATAACCAAAGAGATTGAGGACTTGAAAAGTTTGTGCAATGAATTGAACAATATTTTTTTTAGAAACAATCGACAAATTTAGAAATATTAAGTTGTTTTAGGATTACTAGTGCATATAGAGCGTTAGGACTTAGGAGGATGCAAACAGCCATGATTCCTTAAACTTTCTAAAACTGTATAAAAAACAAATACACAGATTGAATTTTCAACTCGATTATTTAACAGAAAAAGAAACCACCTAATTACTTATTAAACGCCAACAACGCCAACAACCTAATTAATTACATAAGCTAAGCCACTATTCCAAATCAGATTTGTAATCAAAAATAAGTATCGGATTTATAGACGAATCTATAGTTTAAATCAACGGAAGCACACGGAATTAAAATTAAATTACGGGGGTTGAATCATGTAATCGCGAAATCACAGATTGAGACTTACAGGGATCGTTAAAAGTACTTACCAAGCAATCTGATGGAGGAACTGTTGCCACGAGAGGTTTTTTTTTAAAAAAAACCAAAACAAAACAAAAGGGAGGAATAAAACAAGGTATGCGGCGCAGCCTAGCAGGAAGAATAAGAAGACGAATAGGGTCATTATGCTGCCCTTGCAAACCTTTCATTAGCCAATCATGCCGTGACATCTCATGAACCGATGAGGTAAAAAAAATAAAAAAAATAAAAATGAAACAAAATAGCCCAGATGTTATTCTTCGCTCTCTAATGTTATTTTCATTAAAAATAAAAATTAGAGGCTTTTTATTACTTTGACAGCCCATCAATATTTTATTCGCAAGAATAAAAAGGAGGACGACGACAACAACTAAGCCGTAATTTCCAAACAAGTTGGGATCGGTTAGAGATGAAACCCAAAACTAAATAACAAAATCAATTTAAAAGTCATAATAATAACAATAACAATAATAAAATAAAGTCAAATAAGTAAATTAATAATAATAATAACTGAGTAGAATAAAATTAAAAATAAACATATATATATATATATATATATATATATACACACACACACACACACACACACACACACACACACACACACACACTATAATGCAAATACCTGGTCAAACCGGTCAAAGTGAAGCATTTTTGACATTTTCGAAAATGCCCCTTTTCATTTACTGCTGCATCTCATCAACAAGGACGCTTTTGTCATTTGGACGAAATAGTGGGGGTTAGTTATTACACGTTCTCACCCATTATCACTATATCCCTCTCTCTCCTTTACTTCTCTCACTCAACCCTAGCCTCGAAAATGGAAAAAAAATCAGCATCACCCAACATAAACAACAAAGGAGGATGAAGGCTGGTGGCTTCGAGAGGAGGGCGACGTAGAGAAGGTGCACGTCTGGGGCGCTAGCGGTTCAAAGGTGTGCGCTTGATGTTCGGACCGACTATCGACGGCACAGATGAAGGAGATGGAAATTGCAACGGAGATGTCATTCCAGGTAGCACGTGAATGCTGAAGACACAACGTCTGTCATGGAAGTTTGACGTGGATGTGGGTGATGTACGATGGGGCAGTGGAGGAGGTCGTTCCGTAGGTTTTATTTTCAATTTCCGACATTGACAAAGGCCTAATATATTTCTCAAAGGTAAGATCTTCAAATTCCTTGGTTTCCCTAAATTTTAATATCTAATCATGCTTTGTAATTGCATGATGACAGTAAACAAGCATTCGACAAAGTAAATGATTGTAGTCGTACTCAGAAGGTAACTATCGATCTGAAATTATTTGGTTTCACTAAAGCTCAATTTTTATTTTCATTTTCATTTGCTTTATACTTTTTATTTGAATACTTTTAGGTATTCAGTCCAATTGTGGTAGCTGATGGAATGTCAGAGATGTTTGTATGAATTGGTTCAAGTTGAGGAAAAGGTTGGAGGAAATATCAGATAAGGCAATTCAACCACAATTCAAGGTAAAATATTCAATTTTGTGATTAAATAAGATGAGTTTTCATTGTAGTAGGATATATGTGGTAATAATGGAAATAATTCAAGAGGTTATGTATCATAAGATTAAACTAGCATCTCTGAATTGTAAAACATATTCAACTAGCCCAAAACAAACCACTTTTAGAACGAAAAAAAAGTAGTTTACTCCTATTTTGGTTTGTGTATGATGTGTACACCTGTAGTTCTGTATACACTGAATCTCAAAAGCAAACAGCTTTAAATATATAGACGTAGGTTCCTAAAATATAATGTTCTGTATATTTGGAATACATGTCAGTTTTGCATAAAGCAAGTCCTAAGTATATAAGAAGTTTTAAATGGATACAGTTTCTTATATGCATAAATTTAGATGACTGTTCGGAGTTTAAAACATATGGGTCTTATCTGCGACTTCAACTGTATTAAGTTTTCGAAAATGCAAAGTTTTGAATATATATACAATAGTTTTCAAATATACAGAACTTATATATATGGCTTCAAATTTATAATTTTCTAACATTTTTAAGCTTTGAATATATGATACTTTTTAAAAGTATCAATTTTGTATAAGTAAGTTTTTGAGAATATATACGTTCACGTATGTTGTTTTAAACACAAACAGGGTATCATTTATATGGTTTGTGAACACTGAATTTTGTATACGCTTTGGTTGCAAATATAAAGTGACTAATGAATGATTTCAAAAATGCAAGGAGTTTTATGAAACTGAAGTTAAAAATATATCATATACAATTTTGAATGTTTCGAAATTTTAAAGTCTTAAAGCTTTGGTATATGTATCAACTTTATATATTTTGGATTTTCAAGTATACTTAGTTTTGTATTTGAAAAGGTTTCAGGCATTTTATACTTGATTTTTTAAATGAATAATAACAAATTTTAGATGAATATATCGGCTTCATAAATATATCAGTTTACATTATATTAATTTTTAGTTAAATAAAGCTTCACCTATTTAGTTCCTTTATGCTTCATACGATTGCTTCACTGTACCACTGCTTATAAGTCATGTATATATGTTATACCTTCATCTAAATTCTTTTGGTTTCAATAAGCTAATATTTTGGTAAGAGCTGGAAATGAGGGCCTTCTACCAAAATAATTCTATCTAACAACCCTATGCTGCCATTTAGAACTTCTATGAATTGATGTTCAAGATTTTCCATATAAAAAGCATATGTTTTGAAAGCATATTTGCATTTAACGTAGCGTTTGTAAGCTGTAACCATACAGTGTTTAAATGTAACTCTCTGTAATGCAGAACAACATGAAGATTTAAACTGTAGTGTATTTTGTTCTGTTATTGCACGATTATATCGAAACTATATGTCTTCTCTTGGTTCACCAAATTTCTTCAACATTTTGCTTTCATAATTCATTTTCTCTACTTAGCCTAGGATTTTTATTTTTAGGTTTTGTATTGTTACCGCTAATTGACAAAACATTTCATTGTAGCCTCTAACCTTAGTTTTAGTCCACGTTAAGATTACAAGGTCGCAACTTCCAGGCATGGTCAAGACGTATTATATTATAAACGATACATTTCCTCTTTTACATATTATAAATATTTGTTAAATGAAATACCTTATCATTGGCTTCTCTTTAATTCATGTAGTTTTTATATTATTATTTTTGTTTTAAATTCTAATGTGTATGCCTAATTCATTGACTTATACGCATTTTGAATGATAGGTTGATTTGCATTTTACATTTACTACCAACTTTTGGTCGTGGCTTTATATTTGCTGAAAGATCAGAGGGTGAAAGTCGATCATGTCAATTTGTAAGACAGTAAAGAAGGTAAACTTTTTTGCTCTTAACATGAAAAAATTCATATTTAATAGCAGTTCGATAGAGTATTTGAATCTACTATGAGTAGTAATGCATATTTTAGTAAACAACGATTAGTTTTGTTGCATATATTTAAATCATTCACTACAATCCAAGTTCGGTAGCACCTTTAGATTAAACCAACTTGAATTTTTTTATCATGATATAAAAATGTGTTGGAGTCATAGGTTAGTATGCTAGACACATTATTTAAACCTCACTAACCCTCCTTGCTGCCATATTCTAAAATTGAAAACCCATTTTGATTTATATTTATTAACAGTAACTACATACAATGTTTGAAGTTGAATGATTTGATAAAAATAAAATTGAAATACATTATTGAGTTGGAGATCCAGTGTTATATTTTCAGTGCAAGAATACACCAAGGGAACTGCATATATAACATGGTTTTATTATTAGGATATATATATATATACATATATATATAAAAAGAGCAAATACTTGAGAAGCGAAGCCTTTTCAAACTTTCAAAACTACTTTTTCATTCATTTGGAAAGAAAAATATTTAAAAGGGTACATCTGCTTTTTAATACTTACACGTTTCCAACAAATTTGTTCGCCCACTTTCTCAACCCAGCTCACAATTTCCCCCAACCCAAATTTTCTTCTCCTTTTGCCTTCCAATTCTTTTCATCTTCTTTTTTCATAAAAAAAATTAAATTCAAAATTGGAGCAGCGGTTAGTCTGAAGGTCACATAAATCTTAAATAAAGTACAAATAAAATCGAAGTGCTTGCTCTGTAGTAATTAGATTGCTATGGGGCTGAGGGTTTGGAACAATTATGATTTTTAAAATATATATATTTACTTATTTTCTTCAAAATAATGCAAAAGATGAAAATGAGAGAGAATTACACGATGTGAAAGTAGAAAAAAAAACCAAAAGAACCGTGGTTCAACCGGATAAAATTGATGGTTGGACCGTCGGTTTGAAGGTCGGACCAAGGTTTTTGAATGAATGAGGTCTGATTGAGTTCCGGACCGTGGTGGTCCAACGTTCAGGGTTTTTCGAGGTCGGACCGAGGTAGGGTACGGTTTTTAAAACACTGATATATATTATTGTTGTGGGTCGTACAATAACAACTCAAAGTTTATTTTAAAAGCAATGCATGGTGCAATGTCCTTTTTCCCTTAAACTAATTTGTTTTTTCGTCTTTTATACGTTTGGTGCTAAAATATTATAAATTGTAATACATAAAAGACTTTAAATATTATGATTTCTTACTGAAAATAAACATATTTCTACAAAGTTGTTTTGTAAGTATGTGGTATTTTATTAATGAGGTGATAGTACTCATATAATATTTAGTTGTATATGATCAAATACTTACTGTGAATGGGTGGTGCTAATTGGACCAGTGCCCAATGGTAGTGGTAATGTAGTGGATGATCATAATAGCTACTGTTTAAGCGTAATTTGTTGAGTACTTATTCTTAGGTTGATATATAACTTACTAAATGTACTTAATTGATTGCAACACTTAATAGGATAGTTAGCATAAAATGGTATTATATAGCACAAGGGCATGTTTTATACAATATTTGACCATTAACTATGATTTTGCATGTCATATGCAACTGAAAAGAAAACAAGGAAACTTTTTAGAAAGATGGCTCTTTTGCAGGTCCTTTTTTTTACAATTCTTTAAATTTAAAGTAATAGTGGAGGCAATAATTTGGACAGAATGTTAACCATATTGGTGGTTTCAACTGAAAAGGTTGGATCATTAATAGATTTTCAAGTTAGAAAATATTTTTGTATTAGCTTTTGCAAAATTATAATAGACAAGTGGAGCTAAAAAAATCAGCTTAATTTTATGTAGATTTTACTAAATAAGTGTTGACACTGTCATGTTGGAAACCAAAATTGTAAACTAGCTTTTGTATTTTTAGGTGAAAGAATAAACAAGATAAATGGAGGTTGACAATGCAATAAATGTAACTTTGGAGCTTACAAGACTCACAATAAACCTTTTATGCAAGTTTTAAACCACGAATCAAGTGATTTTAGGGTATTGGGTATGTTATTCCCTCGCCTAATAAGCCAGTGGCTTGGTTACATGGTTGTAACCGATTATTCCCTCGCCTAATGACGCTTACACCCCTTTGAATGAAACGATCGAAAACATCTTCCTCGCCACTCAAGACCAATTTAAATACAAACGCCCCCCGCATAAGAACGAATCAGATAACGCAATTAAGTCTGGAAAATTCTGCCGCTTCCACGAGTCCCATGGGCATGATACCAATGAATGCCATCATCTCCGGGACTTGATTGAAGAACACATCAGAAGAAGGAGACTAGAACGCTATGTAAAAGGTCAGAACAGGACTCCAGCTCCTGCCAATGAGAACCCAAGGTTACCCTCCGTAGAAATAGGCAGAGGAAATCGCAACACCAGCGGTTCCAGTCAAGAGAAGATAGTGGTCCATACCATCTCGAGAGGGCCACACATCGCCGATGGAAGCTGGGCAGAGATGGAAAGGTACAGAAAGTCACTTAGGAACGATGAAGAATGCGTTAACTCTATTATAGAAGAACGCCACCCAAAGCGGATAGAGAATGATGACATCACATTCAGTAGGCGTAACCTGGAGGGAAGGCAGTACCCTCACGCGGATCCCATGGTTATCTCTGCCTGACTCGGTCCAGCCGAAGTTTTCCGAATTCTAGTAGACACTGGAAGCTCAGTGAATATCCTATTCAAGCATGCACTCGACAAAATGAAGCTGTCATTAAAGGATGTTTTCCCCTGCAATAAACCACTACACGGTTTCACTGGAAATGCAAAGATGCCCCTCGGGCGATTGGACCTCTTTGTTGAAATTGGAAGTCATCCCCGCTCTGTTGTGTGGAAACAAACATTTGTGTTGATAGAAAACCACTCGGCCTACAACGCCTTCTTAGGAAGACCAGCCTTGTCTGACTTCCAAATTGTCTTGGCCCCATGGTGCCTGAAGATGAAATTTCCAATGAACAATGGAATAGGGGAAGTAGAGGGAGACCAGGACATCGCTCGAGATTGCTATGTAACTGAACTCCACAATAACCGCAGGAAGGATATAGGGAAGAGTGTAGAGACTACCCTCTGCATGAAAAGTTTGGAAGCATAGCAACTAAAGGAAGCCCCTCCTCTTCGATATACCAGTGACCCTTTCAATGAATTAGACCCCAGGGACAAAGAGGAGGAGGCCACCGCCGAGCCCACAGAAACTATGGAATTTGTATCTATGGACAAACATGACTCGAGTAGACTATTGAAAGTCGGGTCCCAACTAAAAGCAAAATTGAAGGAACAACTCATTGATTTTCTCCGCCACAACTTGGATGTATTTGCATGGTCACACGTTGACATGATTGGAATCTCCCCTGACATAGCATGCCACGTACTAAACATCGATCCTACCAAGGCGCCAGTAAAACAGAAAAAGAGAAGTATGGGGGAAGAACGATCAGCAGCCCTCGATGAAGAAGTAAAAAACCTACTTGCCAATGACTTCATACGAGAAGCCATCTACCGGAGTGGATCGCTAATCCGGTACTAGTAAAGAAGGCTAATGGGAAGTGGCGAACGTGCATTGACTTCTCCAACTTAAATGACGCCTGCCCGAAGGATTGCTTCCCACTTCCCCGAATCGATCAGCTCGTGGACAGCACGGTCGGGCACGAACTCTTATCTTTTATGGACGCATACTCAGGATATAACGAAATTCCTACGCATGCTCCCGATCAAGACCACACTAGTTTCATCACTGACCGGGGATTGTACTGCTACAAAGTAATGCCTTTTGGACTTAAAAACGCAGGAGCCACCTATCAGCGCCTCGTCAACAAGATGTTTGCGGGGCTAATAGAACAAACTATGAAAGTTTATGTGGATGACATGCTGGTAAAGTCAAGAAAAGCTGACGATCACGTAAGCCACCTGGGCGAGATGTTTCAAGTACTTCGCCAATATGGAATGAAGCTGAATCCTCTAAAGTGCTCCTTCAGAGTATCATCAGGGAAGTTCCTGGGATTCATCGTCCATGCCAGAGGAATTGAAGCAAACCCTGAACAAGTCCTAGCTCTGAAAGATATCAGGATACCTTCTACCCGAAAAGAAATGCAAAGCCTAAATGGGAAGGTGGCCGCCCTGGGCAGATTCATCTCTAAAACAACTGACAAATGCATCCCCTTCTTCGAAGCTCTGAAGAAAGACAAAGGAAAGTTCGAATGGACCGACGAATGCTTAACAGCTTTCCTTAACTTAATCGAACACCTCCAGAGACCACCAGTACTCTCAACTCCGAACAAAGGCGAAGAGCTATACATATACCTTGCTGTGTCATCTCATGCTCTAAGCGCCGCCTTGGTGAGAGAAGACAAACGCACGCAGCGGCCAGTATACTTTATGAGCAAGAGGTTTATAGGGGAGGAAGCCAGATATCCTAAACTTGAGAAACTAGCGTACTGTTTACTAATCACGTCACGGAAACTGCGTCACTGTTTCCAATCTCATTCCATCAGAGTTCTGACCGATCAACCACTAAGGCAGGTACTCCATCGTCCCGACACTTCTGAGCGACTACTTAAATGGTGCATTGAACTAAGTCAATATGATATCACCTACCATCCTTGCACCGCCATCAAGGGACAAGCCATGGCCGATTTCATTGCCGAATTCACTACCAACGAAGGTAAGGAGCAATCGGAAATAGCAAAAGACATCAAGTGGAATCTCTTTGTGGATGGTGCATCAAACGAACAAGGCTCGGGGGCAGGTGTGGTAATAATCACTCCCAGGGGAAATAAGCTACACTATGCTCTAAGGTTGGAATTCGCTGCCACCAATAACGATGCAGAGTATGAAGCAGTGATAGCTGGATTAGAACTTGCCTTAGAAATCGGAGCCAATTCTTTGTGTCTTCATAGTGATTCTCAACTTATTGTAAATCAAATACTAGGAGAATTCCAGGCTCGAGAAGAATGAATCATAGCATATCTAAAGAAGACCAAGTTGCTTCTCGATTAATTGGATCGCTATTTAATCAAACACATCCCTCGGGAAGAGAACCAAGAGGCCGACGAATTGGCGAAGCAAGCTAGCATGAGAGACGACACTATTTCTGGAGCAGTGGCCATCTTAAAGCAACTGACCCCAAGTTTCGAGCAGGTGAATCTGATAGCTACAATCAAAGAGGAAACTTGGATGACTCCCATCCAAAAATACTTACAAGACGGCACACTGCACGACAAGCGTAACGAAGTCAAGAAAATCTTGAGGAGAGCTTCCCGCTACACAATACAAGAAGACACCCTTTATCGGCGCGGCTTCTCTAACCCCTTATTAAGGTGTGTCGCTGAAAGGGAAGCAAAGGAAATCTTATCCAGCATCCATCAAGGAAGCTGTGGAGATCACACTGGAGGGCAGGCTCTGGCAAAGAAAATACTCCGATATGGATACTTCTGGCCCACCTTAAACAAAGACGCCTTAGATTTCGTCAAAAAATGTGACAGATATCAGAAATTTGCGAAGATTCCGCGGCTACCCACAACTGAGATTACCCAAATGACCAGCCCTTGGCCCTTTGCAGTATGGGGAATCGACCTGATTGGCGAACTGCCAATGGGCCGAGGCGGAGCCAAATATGCTATAGTGGCAGTCGACTATTTCACCAAATGGGTGGAAGCAGAACCCCTAAATAAAGTATCTTTAGCAAAAGTTATTAACTTCTTGATCAAAAATGTTCTATGCAGGTACGGGGTCCCACTTAAAATCATATCGGACAACGGACTTCAGTTTGACAGCGAGGAGTTCGCCAACTGGTGCCAAGAGCACGGAATTCACAAAAGCTTCTCATCTGTAGCTTATCCCCAGGCAAACGGACAAGTCGAAGCTGTCAACAAAATTCTCAAAACTCTAATCAAAAAGAAACTTGAAAAGTCAAAAGGCGCTTGGGTGGATGAACTTCCGACGGCACTTTGGGCCTATCGCACATCTTTCAGAACATCAACGAGGCATACTCCTTTCCCTTTGGCATACGGATCGGAGGCTATGCTCCCAGTTGAAACTATAGTGCCTTCTCACCGTAGGATCCACTATAACCCAGAAGAGAACGAGGAACTCCTTCACATGTCTTTGGATCTAATTGAGGAAAGAAGAAATGATGCAGCCCTCAAAGCAGCAGCTCACAAGCAAAAAGTGGCAGCGCAATACAACTCCAAAGTCAAGCATCGTAGTTTACAAGAAGGAGATCTTGTCCTCAAGCGAATCTTCCCGCGCCCCGGAGCGCTAGATCCAATCTGGGACGGGCCGTATGTAATCCATAAAGATCTCAACAACGGGGCTTATATTTTGTCAACAGTGGACGGAGAGGTGTTCCAGAGGGCATGGAACATCCAACACCTTCGTCGATACTTTTCTTAACTTGTACTGCCCATATGAAGTGAATTAACAAAGAGAATCAGTGGACGTAGGCATTTTCGTGCCGAACCACTTTAAAAACTTGTCTCTTTTTTTTTACTTGTTCCTTTGTATCTTGGCTACTTGTTAACTTTATCCTTTTCTGTTGAGCAAAATCCTGTGCATATAGCATTTCCATTCAAGACACATCACGGCACGACCTCACCTGGACAAGACCTAACAGGTACTATGCGAATCTATGCCTTCGCCGGTGAGACACTTTTGCTCCAGCATCCCTCTGCTACGAGTTAACTCATTACTCGCGATCGGCCCTTAAAGCCAACTGTAATGAGCCGATTATAAGCCACCGAGAAGGCCGACTATAGCCGAGGAAGCTCATTACGGCGTTCGGCTCGCCGGCAACCGTGAACCTACTTTAAGCCCCAACATAAGGTGTGGCCAGCCAGGAGTAGTTCACGGTTGACGATCGGCACCCACGCTAGTTGGCCACGGTAAATCGAATAATACCCGCGATTATGGGCCATAATGGCCTGGGTAGTTATTGTGCGCGATCTCGGCTCCGAGTGTCTTAAGTACGGCTGTGGCAAAAAAGATAAACTCCCCGCGGAAGCGTAAGATGGGTGACAAATGTCTCCAAGACCCACAGCTAGGGAAAGTGACTACAAAGCCCGTTTGCCACGAACTTAAGCACATCGCAGGCCTTCTGTGATTGGAAGTTTTACTATTTCTCATATTTTAATTTTATTTAAAAAACTTCCCTCCTATCCTCTATAACAATCCTTAAAGTACAGAACACGAAACAAGAGACGCTCACTAAGAACTCACAATCGGATGACGAGTCAATCAACTGCATTCCATACTCAGTCGTATGAGACATTCAAAGCAACTGTCTACGACCGAAACATGAAAGGCGGTACTTTATTCCCTTACAAGTAAATACATAGCTATAATTTATTCGCACATCACACTAACATTGCAGAATACGAAATTATATTTTTAGCAAGAACAAAGCACTCAAATACGACAGAATCAGCTTAGGTTAAAAATTACATACCAAGAATAAAGTCGTTTATTACAAGTAACATAACTACAACCTAAAAGTTACGTTACTGCTCTGAGGCTAACGTAGACAGCAATGTCAAGTAAACAAAAAGATATTCAGGTCAAGTTAAGGAGTCGGCTGCATCGGAGCTTCACCCTTGTCATGCTGGCCCTTCGAAATCTCCTTAACCGCGGAGTGGGAACTTTCAACGTGTTGACCAGAGGTATTTGGTGCTCCAGAGGTCCCGCCTGTCCGATCAAGGAAAGAATTCAATAATAATAAGCAACCAAGTTACGAAAAGCTAAAAGGGGAGACTTACCAGCATCTGCTCCTTGATCATCATCCTCCAACTGCACACCAACCTCCTCAGCAGCAAGCAGCCGCATACCCTCTTTCACCGCCACCTTCTCCTCCTTGGTGAATTGAGCCGTAACCACATCCATTCTAAAGGCCGTGCCACCCTCCTTATCTGCATCGGACCTAGCCTCCTCCAGGGCCCTGAGATAAATCCTGGCCATGACTCGGGGATAATCATCCATCCAAGATAAGTTGCCCTGTTTCCAAGTGCGAAAGTATATATCCTGAAGCATCTCATCCATTATCCCCTCATTCTCCTCAAGCTCCCTTATTCGGTCCTCAGAAGCCAACAACTTTGCAATGGCGACATCCCTCTCCGATCGGTATCGCGAGCAGTCAGCCTGGAAGGATTTCCTCATCGCATCCATCTCCTCCTTCAGCTTGATTTGAGCAAGCTCTGCGGCTTCAAGTTTCCCGGACAACTCCTGTATCTGCTCGAGATCAGCTTTCCGAACCTCATCCACTGTTGCAATAGCCATGTCAATCCGTTCCTTATAGGCAGCCTCCATTTTCCGTAGCTCTGCTCTGCTAGCCTCTTCCATGGTTTTCTTTAGTCGCCTGGAGGCGGCCTTATGTTGGGAGATCTGGATGGCCTGATCAGCGAGCTGCTTGGCCTGGTCGGAAACTATTAACCGCAGTCGAATATTAGCACTCCCGATTTCTTCTCCGGCCTTGACCAGTCGGGCATGATGTCCCATCAGCTTCCTGGCTTCCTCAGCAACCCGGTCGATGTTTGCCTTAGCTTCGTCCCCCAAAGTTACAACCCGAGTAGTAAGAAAATCAAGGTCCAGGGACTTAGCCTCATCAAGCACCCTTACCATAGGATTACGAGGAAGAAGGTGCTCACCAGTAACCTCATCGAAGGAAATATCGTGAGAACCCAGATCCAGATCCGGATGACCCGCGAACGGATTACAAGCCAAGCCAGGGTGATCTATCGGGGTAACAGTAGGATTTTCAGACGGGTGCGGGGAAGGAATAAGCTCAGTATTCTCCTCCGTGACATCCTAAAGAGGCTGAGTCGGGAGACGAGGGCCAGGTGGAGATTCAAACAAGGAGCGATTCCTCTTCTTCTTTTAGATATCCTCTTCGATAACTCCAAGAAGAGGACGGTAGCCAACTACATTTCCAGGGCGGTTAGTCGGAAGCTTTGGCTTAGTAGAAGCCCTTAGAAGCTTATATTTTTTAAGGCGGTGCCGAACATCCGATGTCTTGGCCACTTTACCCATTCCTGGGACAAAAACCAAGTGTTACAAGCAGACGTTGAACAATAATTCAAGAGATATATCAAGATAGGAAAAGTAAGGAGACACTTTTGTTATACAAACCCTCGGAAGGAGTGGGATACTGCAATAAGTCCTAGATCTCATTCCAGGACGGGAGCTGACCATAAAATATTCCTAAGTCCTTATCATAAATAGAGTCTGCGGAAGTCAAAAATTCACCTTGAGTCGCGGGGGTTGCCTCAACTAGAACACTCTTGGAAGATGAGTCGGCGCCGGGTCCGGCCTTGTCAGCTTTCTTAGGCCCCTCTACCAGAGCCGTTTCTCCCTCCAGCCCTTCGAAAGCTAGGCGAAAAGCATCGTCCGTCCACTCCTGGATCACACCCGCTTGCTAAGAAGACAAAGCCCCAGCACCATCGCCACCATCATCACCACTCTGTCCATCGCCTTCTCCACCACTACCACTCTCCGCCTCACCTCCTTCACCCTCGCCTCTTTCCTCCTCCTCATCTTCCTCCTTCGGAACGTCTGGATGTGTGTTGGGGGAGGGTCCATCGAATTTCTTAAGTTTCTTCCCCCCGGCAATTGGATGATGTGAGAAGGGTTTCCTTTTACCACTCTTCGCCGTAGCCCCTCCTTTAGCTTTGGCGGCCCTCTCCTCAGTTGTGTCTCTCTGCTTGACCACAGACCGACGTGGCAGAATCAGGTTGTGCCCCAGAAGAGTAGCGTTCCTGATCAAATAAAAAGCCGCCCTCTCCCTTTCCGGAATGGCTTCTATTTCCTCGGCCATCCGAACCAGACGTTCGTTCTCTACAACCGCAAAGCCACCTGTCGCTAGCAAGAAATAAAGCACGTAAGGAGGAGTATTGCGGTCAGAACAAAAATTATAAATAAGTTTCAACTTACAGCCAGAGGTGAAGCGGCGGAAAGAAACGGAGTCATCCTTGACAAAAAACCATTCCTTCTTGAACATGCTGAATTTCGAATATAAATCCAGGACTGGCTTGAAGGACACAGCCGACTCTAAGCTAATATATGGAGACTCCTTCTTGTAGCCTCTCAAGTTGTACAAGTACCGGATTTCCCGGTTGGAAGGAGGATGCCCGTATCTCCTCTGGAAGATAAGGAACAGACTCACCAAGATGGCATAGGAGTTGGGCTGAAGCTGGAAAGGAGCCACCTTCAGGTATGTGATGAAACTGACTATCCAAGCGTTAATAGGTGGGATAGCACTGCACATGCAATGATACCTACTATAAGCAAAATATCCTTCAGGAGGGTTATACGGCATCACTTCTTTCCCCGGCAGCATCATATGCACCCTATCGATCCCAAAAGACCTAGATATAATATCAAGCTGCTCATCTTTAAGGGAGCTGGGGAAGCAGTCAGGCGGTGAGTTTAAGAGCTCTTGAGGACCATACTCGTCTACTAGCGATCTCGAGGTTGGTCCTTGTCGTTCTGGTTCTGCCTGGACTAGGGGCACCATGGAGGACTCTCCTTTATCCTTGGATTTCTTCCTGTCAGAACGAGTTTCTACTTTATGAGACATTATCTACAACACGAGAAAACACATCGTCAGAACGAGGGATGTAGACAGATGAATTCAACACATAAAAAACATCATTCGGTATTTCGCGTCTTGGAGTTCATTCGGCACTCGTACTTCCAAGGTGCATTCGGTGGTTCGGGGCGGAAAGCCCATTCGGCACTCGTACTCCCCAAAGTGTCATTCGGAAGTACGAAGCGAAAGTTCATTCGGCGCTTATGCTCCCCGGACTCATTCGGTAGCTCTAGCATAAGGTTCGTTCGGTAGGGGGAACCTCACCTGATTCGGCAGTTAAGAATCTGGATCGGCTCTTTCAAACAGTAAGAAATGACGAAGACGTGGAGCCCATACTTATAGACAAGAGTAGGGTAGCCGGACCAACTGGTTCGGCACTCGAGCCGAATGGGGGTGTCCAAATAAACAAAGCGCGACATATGCAGCCATATGCCCCACTTTGGGGGGCAAATGTTGGGCGAATTCTCACCACCGATCCAAGCCCGCACCGAGCCCACTCATCACCGGACCGAGACCACCGAATCAATCCCAACTCATCTCATCACCGAACCAGAAGAATGCAACCACCACCGGACCAACTCCTCTCATCACCGAACCAATCCACACCCCTCTCATCACCGAACCAGAAGAATGCAACCACTACTGGACCAACCACTACTAGACCAACCACTACCGAACCAATTCGCACTCACCACTCTCCACCGGACCAACCACTGCCGAACCAACAATGCCAGGCCAGATCACATCAGCCCAGGCCCACCAAAAGCTATATACATCCAAGGCCCATACCCCCAGCCTCACTCTATAAATAGAGGGGTAGGGGTACAACAATGAGAGACAAGTTTGAGAGCTCAAACACGGACAGAACTTTCAAACAACTTTCATACACTTGTAATCAAAGCTTTGTACTTGTAATCTGAACAGTAAAGGAGAATAACATATAAAGTGGACGTAGGTACATTCTGGCCGAACCACTATAAATCTGCGTGTCTTTTACAGTTTAGTCCCTGCTTTTTATATATTTGCATACACCACCCAAATCACTAAGAACAACATAAAATCGACTAAATCATACGACTTGGAGGTGTTTGCCCATTTTTTGCGCAAACAACCATATAATGTTGTTACAAGGTCTAAGAATCATGAAGGAAACAAGCTGGTTTGGTTTTGGTCGCATAAAATCAAAGGTGAGTTAATCTCACTCATCTGGGTTATTTAAATTTAAGTGGTTAAATTTAAATATTTGGTTGAATGATTGAATTGATTGGATGTGGTATATTATATAGTAGTATATAGTATATATTGGAGTGATTTATTTCCCGCATTATATAGCGGATGAGACCTTATGCGTCGCATAATAGCGGATAATATTATATTAATCCCATATACCACGATATTCCACCTCGAAGTGGAATTGGTATTGTGCTAACATCTGTGGATGCTGGAAAACAGGTTGGAGGGATCCAACTGGATTCCTCAAAATCATTTAGATTGTTTAATATTCTGTGTTATGATTATTAGACATTCTATGATGAATTATATTGATAACTAGAATGTTTGATGCTATGGTTTGATTGGATATATTTGGACATTGAGTTATCAAAAATGTATAGATTTGGATTTTAAAAGAAAATAAAAGGAGAGAATTTGTAAGTAAAATGATTATAGAGAATTTGGGATAAATTAAAGAATGAATGGGAAAAGGATAAAAATGGATTTTAAAATTGTTAATAAATAAATTCCAAATATGGGAAAGGAGATTTTTGAATAAATGGGAATAAATGAAATTTAAAAATTAGGAGGTATTAATTAAAGGAATAAAGGATTTATTTTTAAATTCAGAATTTAAATGGTTTAGGATGCAATAAAAAGAATTTTTATGAAATTGGTATTTCCAGTTTAAAATCATAATAAAGAAGTTAAATCCGGAATTTATGAAATTAATGGATTTTGAAATAAAATTGAGAAGTAAAGGAATTATTTTAAAATGGAGTAAATTTTGGAAATCAATTTGAAAATTGATTAAATGTTTGAAACTGGGATCCTAAAAGGAAGATGAGACTATGAAATTTATAAACTGGGTTTATAAAAGTGAAGTAATATATCGATGGATATTTGGAAGAATAAATTCACGGTGGGAATTTATTAAAGGAATGGGTAAATTTGGTTAAAAATAAATAGTGATTTATTTTTAAAAGATGTGAAAGAGAAGTGTATTTCCCAGGATAGCCAAGTACGTTTTCAAAGCAAATTTTTAAGTATAAGTTAAAAGTTTTAAGGAATGTTTTAAAAGCATGTTTTAGAAAATTTATTATTTTTAAACGTTTAAGTTTTAAAGTAAGTATTTTCCAAATTTATTTAGTAGTAATTATTTGAAGGTGACTGGGTACTATGTTTTAAAAGATAAAAAGTTAGTTTTATATTTTATAAAGTAGTTTTATTTTAAATATTCTTAAAGTATATATTTTTGAATAATGTATTAAAGTAGTTTTTAATTTAATTGTTTAAAGTATATTTTACAATAAAGTGTTTTTAAGTTATTTTAAAAATCTAAAGTATTTGTACTTGGTGATTTCAGTGGAAATAGAAATTATTTGGGGAATTTATTCCATGAGAGAAAGACGGTTTGAAACTGTTTTCAAAAGGTTAAAAGGTGGAAATATATCTTGCGAAGATATATGAGATAAATAAATAATTTGGGAGAAATTATTGATGCTTGATGATTGGTTGTGAATGTAATTGATAGTTAAATAACCGACTATCAATATTGGCCAATGCACTGATCGTTTCGAAGAGACCGGGATCAGGTTTTATTTTTCGAAAACCACTTCGATCCGGTTTATACGTTTTTGTGGGGAAGACGAGTTTGGACTCGAAGATGGTACAGTGAAGTGCAAGGGCTAGTCGCTACTAATCCTGAGGGTGACTCCAAAATGGATGTAGTAGGAATAGTGCCTTCGGTTCCGTTCGAGCCTGGAACGGACTTGTATGGATGAATGCTTTCAGAACATCGTCAGGAGGACGGTGAGCATTCTAAGTGAAATGTTCTATAAAGGTAACGCTTAGCCTCGAGCCTCATTAACCGGGAATGACTGAAAATCAGAGGTTATGCAGCAAGGCTATGTGGGTAGCACCCATTAGGGTGAGGTCATCCCTGTCTAGATGTCCCTTTTTATTCGGCTTAGTGGTGCGGTTGCTGATCCCAACCGCGGGGTGATCTTACTCAAGATTATCCCGTAAGGGGTAGTCCCGGTCTTGTGTTGCGGGGGATCGGGCGTGGTCCTCGGTACGCTGATCTAGACCAGGTACTGTGACAGGTGAATGACTAGTGCCTAGTCATTAGTTGGAAATCCATTCTCCCCTGAAACGTGAGATGCAAGCATTTCAGCTAGATTCTATTTTACTTTCAATAGACACTATTATAATATCAGACGATTTTGATAAAAAGTGTTTTGGCTATCATAAGGTAATAACCCGACATGTTTATTTGTGGCGTGGTCTTACGAGATGCTTTTGATTTCAAAGGGTTTTGAAAACTTTAATAATCCAATTGTGTTTTCTCACGCTGGTTTTCCAGACTGACTCGGGCGTTATTTTATTATAATGCTCGGGTCAGACCGAGTATTACAAATACATGATAGGATTCTGTGGAGCTCAGGAGACGAGCTGGATGGCGAGACGTATCACCTGTATTTATTGTATTCCACTGTGTATCATAAGTGGTATAGTCATCTTGTGAGGACAAGTTATTATAACTGTCCTGAATTGTGATGTTGATTGTATTATACTCTGATGTTGTATTCTGATGATGTATGTATAAACAGATATAGTTTCTTTCTATAAAGATTAGTTATTATCTATTATATTTTAACCCGTTGCGATGTGAGATTCTGATGTTGTTTTCTATTTTCTTCTTCTACCTCCTTCTTCTTTAGCCCTCATGGTTCGTATTTCCGTTCTTTTTAAGTTGATCTGATGGAGATTAGTGTCAACTTAAGGGGTACGGAACTACGAGTCGTTTCAAAATGTGTATACAATAACGCCTATTTGCTGCTATCCTTTGACAGTAACCTTATATATTGCATTATCTTTTTATAGCACTTATGTCATATAGTTATAACGCTTTTTAGGAGCTATGCTTTATTTTACTATATATTTGATGCACCCCACTATTGTAGTTTAATAATTACAATCAAAATATATCTTCTTTAAATAGATAACAATTTGAACAATGTATGAACGAAAAAAATATAATAATCAGCAAATATAACGCATATTTATGATAAGAAAATAAAGTATCACTAACAAAAAATAAGTTCAATAAATGAGTTACCAAATTTAATACATATTCATGATAACAAAAGACAACATAGTTCAAAGTTAACGTCTACAAGTACCAAATGCATCACTAAGAACTTGAACTTCTCAAAGCCTTTCTTCTTGCATGTCTTCGGTCATTGGTAGTATTTCCTGAAAATTCAAAACAATTTGAAAATAATTATATAAAACTGTGATGAAAATTATTGGTTATTGGTAGTACCTGCTATTATTATATGGATGGTAGTACACTCAGGCAAAAGGGTTTAGTGAAGAAAAAAAAACAGAGGATGTTGATGAGACAGACCATGGAGAGATTAACCTAAATCTAGAATTTACTTGTCTTTTATTTTGACTAAGATTGAATCTCAGGCATGTGCCTTTGACTCTTTTAATTTGGTGCTACTTGAAGTTCACCTAAAATTTGGTGTATTGTAAAGAGAACACCTTTATTTTAGCATAATAGATAAGGCAAATTTGGAACTGCATGCGGAAAGTATTTCCGTGTTTGATGGCTGAGCATTATTGATCCAGGTGAGTGCTTTCTGCAATTAAAATTTACTTCTGTAACGGAATATTTTTACACTATAATTACAGTTCCATGTATAAAACATCTAATTTAATAGTCGTGTGTGTACACATATACACACTCTTTGTTTGAACATTATAACCTAGACTAGTTGTTACTTGTGTACTTTATAGTGTGTACTAGTGTAAGTTGTTATTAATATTTTTTACATGGAAAAATGGTGCAGGTGATTCGTACATCATTGAATCTTCCAGGAGACCAGTGAGAGTAATTGATATGTTATTTTCGTTTGTCTGAAACTAATTTCGTGTGTTTGTCATACATTATGAAAGTAATTCCATGTGAAGAGTGATTATATATGCACTAATTTCGTTTGTCTGAAACAAATTTTGTGTGTTTGTCATACTAATTTCATGTGTTTGTCTGAGATGATGTTTTTCATACATTATATCAATCTCCAAGAGACCAGTGAGAGTGAGAATGATTGATATATGCCTGAGATTCAGTCTTAGTCAAATTATTCATTCATCAAGCAAGGGACTAAAATATCTAGAATTTATTAAAATACGCATATTTCAATGAATACATATAGTAATTGTTTATGGAGAAATCATTTAATATTTGAAATAAAACAACTCACATAGAATTTAATACCAGGATATCAGATACACCAAATTTTTTTTACCAGCATTGGATTTCTTGATCAACAACGAGCTCTAGTCCAACAGGCATAAATACAAATTATAACATCTGGACAGTTTATAATCAAAAGGAAAATAAGTTGTCACGTATGCAATAGGAGTACTTAATTTATAGATTATCAGATATAAGAATAAAATCAACTGAATTAATAGTTTTTGGAAGTAAAAATTAAGCATGAGATGCAGAATCAGTTAATCAATACAAAAAAATAAAGTAGTAATATGATAATAGGGAATGCATTTCTATAAGTATGAGTTATCACACATGTATGACACCATATATCATTGATACTAAATAAGTAAATATATAAAACATCCATATATAAAAACTATGATTTACTCAAAAGCTCATCTAGAAACAAAATTGTACACATATTTCTAAAAGGTTCATATATTCCAACTATTTTACTTTTCGAAAAACAGTACATGTAAATGTTAGAAACTTCATTTAAAACAGAATCAAATATTCCTCATTCAGGAAACTATTATCATAAAATGGATAAAGAATCTTCATTCCAGTTTCCACCATACAAAACCCAAAATATAACTGTTAAATGCCATTTCAAAATTTTCACTTCTATAAAAAAAATGGTAATATGGTAATCACAGAAAAATAGTAGAACAGAAACTTACGTTCTCCCCCATCCTTTTTGTCAACCCCACAATACATAAAGACGTGTTAAATAGAAAAGGTTAGATTACATTTACAACACCAGTTGACATTCATTTAGTCAAAACAATAAAATATTATATAGAATGAAACCTCATATACTGTCAGAACTAATATATCTTTGAAACTTGCAAAATTTGATTATACACATACAAGATTGATCTATAAAATCTGTATATATGAAATTGCCCCTGCTTTAAGAGTCTATGTATACTCTGGAACTTGGTGCACATGAATATTTGAATCTTTCAGCTATATATTTAAAGCAAAGCTATCATGAAATTCAATACTTGCCAAAACTAAAAAGTATGGAAAGATCTTTTATCTTAATACTTGAATCTTACACACAAGTACATTGAGATCCCTTTTTATTTTCGGGAATCATTATATGTACGATAACTCATAATCGGGTGAAATCTTTAACGTCTTCGAAATTACTTATTTTTAAAACCATAAACAAAATTTAATGCATCTTGGAAAACTTAAATGTAACTCAATAGCTCAAAAATCAGACAAGCGTCAAATATTCTTCAACAATTGTTCTCAATTTCAAGGGAAGGCATGTTTTGAAAAGTAAACTGAATGCACTTCTATAAAAATGTGTGTATATATATATATATCACATTTTAAGTTTTAACCCTTCCTCTCTTCCTCATGTATCATATGTTTAATGGCACAACGGGACATACTATTGTCCCACATAGGACATCTATCTTGTTGAATTATTTCTTTCTAGCTAACCTGAGACTATGAATTGTTCCAAATAAATGATAATGAAAGAGCACAAAGCTCCTAACACATCATTCTAATTTCATTTGCAGTAACATATGAGGTGGGCCCATATCAACCACTGTTATACAGAGGTATTGCTATGATATTGAGGAATTGTAAAATGGTACGAAGATTGCATGGAAGTTTTGGAAAATTCACTGTAACTAACCAAAGACAAAGTAAGCAAAAAAGAACAGAAAATGAAAATGTATATGACAGATTAAACTTACACTAGAAGGACGTGCAGAACATAAAACGTTCTATTTGGTCAATTTGTACTGCTCTCACTTGCAGGTTTTCATTACATTATGTCACAAACCTGATAAGTGAAAAAAGTTAAGCAACTTAGATTTGAAATAGTTTACTAAAAATATAAATTAATAAAGTCAACTGACAACCATCAGCACAAATGAAAACAAAAGCCGCAACATGTGAATTTCAACACTACATTATATAACTTACAAATAAATGATCAGTACCTAAAAATTATATTCTCCAACTGATTTCTTTTTTAAATTAAGTGTTTAAATAAAGTGGAAATTGGTGTGAAGGGCCTAATTATACGGCCTAATTTTTTCTAGGACACGGGTTTATATTCCATGACAAATATCTAGGCGCCGTGCGTCTTCATCTTCTCAAACCAATCGTATCTTCTGAAATCTAATGCTCGTGGAAATTAGGAAAAATTAGGCCGTCTTTTCTTATGCAATCAAAGCGCTCGTTGATTTTTTTGGAAAAAATTAGGCGTTAGTTTCTTCTGAAATCAAATTCGACTTTAATTGTGGGAAATCGTGAGGCGATTTTCTTCATTTCGATAGGCTAATCGATTTTCTCTATTGGATTGCTTGTTCTTTGGTGAGTCTCGATTTTATGTGGTGGTTTTCATTGTCAATTCGATGTTTGCTGATGTTCATGATGTTATTCTATTTTTCTTATCAGGGGAGACAGTTTTGATCTATTGGAGGAAGGTTTTGTTTGATGTAGTTGGAATAATGGCCTCTGAATGGTATTCTTTTATTCTGATAACACGAGAATTGTGTATTTAGCTTGGTTGCATCATTCACTTTAGATTATGATTTTAGTATTTAGAGTATCATTTCAGATTTGGTTTGAGCAATCAAAGTATTTATTTTTGTCAGTCAATTCTGCTTGTACTCACTTTGGGTATGAAATTGGATCTGAAATAATATTAGTTGAAGTTGTTTATTCTTTAGTTCTTATTGATTTGTGATCTATAAAAGATAAATTGTTTTATCTTTTTTTGAAAAGTGGGATAGAAAATGATTTGTTATGTAATATTTTATGCTATTAGTTTTTAACTAAGATCAATTTCACATAGTTATTTTTTTGTTTACATTTTTTTGCAGGTGTGATTCATTTGTTATAGTTGTGTTTGATTTCAATAACAATTGTTTTAGTGCTCGTTTTGGATTGGATGCTTCTATTTCTTATGTTAGGAATAGGATTTGCGAGGAATGGATTAATTTTAGTCCATTATGCTTTGATATTTTTTATATTCGTTAATCAAAGACTACCTTTGTTGAAATGGATAGTGATCTTCAAGCTTTATTTTGTTTGTCTTGGTTTAAAAAGGAAGAATTTTTGGTATTTTTTTCTACGGTTGAAGATTGATTCAACGGATAATTTTGTTGGTGAAAGTAGCAAGTCTGGTTCAGTAGTTGGTGGTGAGTCAAGTAATAATATGCTAGGTTATGATGATGATTTAGATTCTGGTTTTACTCAACAAAGAGATTTACATGAGTTGTTGAAGAAGAATTCAAATATGCAATTTTTTACTGGGGTTGGTCAACAGTTTGATTTTGCTATTGGATATCGTAGACCGGTTAGTGCTTATTGTTTGAAGAATGGGTTTAAAGTACAATATATTAAGTATTGTAAAGAACGATTGACAGTTCGATGTGCTATAGATAGTTGTCCTTTTAGGATTCATGCTTCTTGCAAACTGAAGCAATTGGACCAATTGTTTGTTAAAAACATTCAGCTGATTCATACTTGTGGTGGTGGATTTCGTTCACTTGGTAGTCCAACTATTAATAGTGATCTTGTGAAAAGTCTAATCTTCAATCAAATTCGTGATGAGCCAAAAAGAAAAACCAAGGATATCATCAAAAGTTTTAGAAGAGATTATGATGTGGAGCTGAGCTATTATTGTGCTTATAAGGGTAAGAAATTGGCTATGAATGATATTTACAGAGATGAAAAGAAATCTTACAATGAATTAGTTTGGTATTTGAAGGCATTGGAAAGAAATAACCCGAATAGTTATTCAAGTATGGATGTGGATTCTGACACTAATCAATTTGAGAGAGTTTTTGTATGTTACGAGGCATGTATATTTGGATTCAGCTATTATCGTCCTATGGTGTTTTTAGATGCTACCTTTTTGAAAGGGCGAAGTGGTATTTTGATGGCTGCCACTGCAAAAATAGGAATCAAGGTACTGATTTTGATCTTTTTTTCTGCTGTTGTATTTACTTTGTACTATGTGCATTAGTTCCTTGTTATAAATTTGTGTAACATAATACTATTTCTTTAAGTGATTGTTCTAGTGAATTTTGTTATGTACATACTGCATTTTGGTCAAGTGATTAGTCTACTATTATATAGTACTGATTCAAATATAGTGCATTTGGTTGTTTAAAATGTAATAATATCCAGTTCAATTCATTATAGTTTCTTTTGCGTTAGGGATTAGCATGTGAAATTATTGCAGAAATAAATTCAGAGTCACAATTTAGTTCTACTAAAAATTAACGATGATTAATGTTGGTTGTTTTTTTCTTAATAGATACATAATTTAGATGTTTTATTTTTTCTGTTTATCCACCAAATGTCATGATACCTACTGCTTATACTGGATTCACCATAATTTGTTATATTTCAAACGATAAATGCATATATGTTTTTATCTCTAACATCTTCAATCTAGTTGTAGTAGCTACAAAGTAGGTACAATTGTTCAATGTACAGCCATGCTCCTTCTTATTGTAAATTTGATCAAAACAAACACTGTAAAAGATTTAATGTTATTTAATTTGATGTACAAAATGTTACTGTATACAGGAGTTAAAAAAGATAAATGCATTTATCTTTTAAGATAAAGAATTAAATAACATATTAAGCCGTACTTATATATCATATTTACTACTACATGTTAAACATATTTATCATTTTTCTCATTATTTGAAGTTCTTACATAACGTATACAAATGATTTAAACAGCATATAGAAAAGATAAAAGCATATATGTTTTAGAAGTTTGAATATAAGTCTTTGTATTATATGCATAAATTATGTATCATATCTTTGCAATTTCTACCCTTCCTGCATAGACTACACATTCAAGTAGCAAAATTTAAAAAACAAAAGAAAAAAGGATGAATTGCCTCTAGCAAATTTATTTTTCCTTTTTTCTTTGGGCCGAGGGCATAGTGTTCATGTGATTTTCTACTGTTAGATATACTGTTTCAAACATAGTGCATTTTGTTGTTTCAAATGTACATTAATAAACAGTGAATTATTATTTTTTTTCTAGGTTTTTTCCCATTAGCAATGGCTCTTGTTCCCAAAGAAAATGAAGAGTGTTGGAGTTGGTTTTTGAAACACCTAAAGAATGCTCTTATTTGTGATAGAATATTAACTTTTTTAAGTGATAGACACTGGGGTTTATTGTTAAGTATTCCAATTTTTTTTCCAAATAGTCATCATTCTTATTGTTTGCATCATATGCAAAATTATATTGCTAGCATTGTGAAAAGTGAAAGGGGTGTTTAGGTAGCTCATTTACTTGAGCGTTGTGCTATAGCTTCTAATCATCATGAGTTTGAAAAAGCCATGTCCAAGTACAAAGAAATTGGAGGTGCCAAAGCTATAGAGTACTTGAATGATAAACCATATGATCATTGGGCCGATTTGTTTTTTCCAAGGAAGCGATATGGTGAAAATAAGTCCAATGTAGCTGAGAGTTTTAATTCTTGGATTTTGGATGAAAGAAGTTTGCCTGTTACTGCTTGTCTTGATGGAATTAGGGTAAAACTTATGATGCAAATGTCTAATTGTAGAGAAGAGGCATTAAAGTGGAATAGTGTGTTATGTCCAAAAATGGAAGCTCGTTTGTTAAAATTGAACGAAGAAGATTTGGGTGGAGTGTTTCTAAATCATCTAGGTATGTATTTATATTTTTTTACATGATGTTCACAGTTTCTGAAAAATGATAAATGTATTTATCTTTTTTCAACCTGCTATGTAGCCTGTGTTATGATTTCATTTTGTTGGTGTCGCTTGCTACATATTTTCTCTTTGTCTGCATTGAGGCTTATGATAATATGAATAATGTAAGGACCAAGTAATATAAAGCAAGTATCATTGTGGTGTTTTATTTTTGAGATATTGTTATGGTAAAAACTAATGTTGTACATAGGAGTATGATGTATTAGTGTGTCTGCTTAGGGTTTATTCACATGCATGAGTGTTTTATTTTTGATAGTATTTATGGTTTTTGGTCTAACTGAAAGCTGTGATAAGATATTTTCAAGTTTATAAGTTTAAACCTTAATAGTATATAGATGATGGAAATATTAAGCAATGCTCACATGCATAATTCATGAGCAAACATACATTATCTTTTTTTTCTTCCCTTATAGGATAGCTTATGTGATCTTTAAGAATATGAACAGTATGACTGTTGTTAATTTTTTTGGTTTATGAGTCTTATTTTTCACTATTAGTTCACTGCACATGAATTGGGTCTTATTTATTAGATAAATTAGAGAGAATATATATAGTGCTAATAATCCTTTTTTGGAAATGCAATCTGTTTATATATTTTACCTGTTTTTAATTTTACATTTTGTAGGTATAATTTTTATGTTCATTCTCCAACATCTCAAAAGGTTGATCTTAAAAATCGTATTTGCAGTTGCCATCAATAGAAAGTGACAGGTTTTCCTTCTGTGCATGCTTTGAAGTGTATTTCTTTAACTAGAAATTCAGTTTGTGAATATATTGAGAATTACTTTACTGTTGAGTATTATCGAGCTTCATATTCACATTTGATCAATACTATTCCAAATTTTGATAAGGAAGCAATTGAAGCTAAAGAATCATCTATTGTTCTTCCTCCTAAGCCTGTTCATGGAGCTGGTAGGCCTAGGATGAATAGGATTGAAGGGGCTGATTTTCATGCTAAGCAAAACAAATGTGGAAAGTGTAAAAAACTTGGACATAATAGAAGGGGGTGTTCTTTGAATAATTGAGTTGATTGTTTTAGTTCAATGTATTTGATTGGTTGTTCTATGAATACTTTGAGTTGAGTAATTGAGTTGATTGTTTTAGTCCAAAGTATTTGATTGGTTGTTCTATGAATACTTGGTTGTTGTATGAATACTTTGAGTTGAATATTTGAATAATTGCATATGTTGAATTGGTTATGATCTGATTTTGATTATTTTTGGTTGTATGCAATTATTTATGTTTAACTATTATTTGGAATACAATGTTGTTAGTTCTGTTAAAAAAGATAAATTGATATTTCTTTTTAATTCTTATGTATAGTCTGTTTTTTGTTATTATATGTTACTGTAGTTATTATTTCTATTCTTAAAATATAGTCTTTTCTATTCATGAACTCCAGCCCTGACGCTGGTCACTACAAGAAAATCAAAGTGGTATCAAATAGGACCAGTTTTAATAGCATAATCCAAATCTGCAATGAGATATTCTATATCCTCAATGCCAATGGATATTCGAACCAAATCATCTGTAAATCCATGAGTTTCACGCACAGCAGTAGGAATACAAATCAAACAGAACAACTGGAGATAAGTAAGACTAGTATATTGCTACCCGAAACATACTATCAATAAAAGTGATGTTCTTATGTATAGACTTTTTAAAAGAGCATACGCAGAATTATCAATAAAAGTGATACAACATACTGTCAATAAAACATAAATGCATTTATCTTTTTAACAGAGCATTAAAAACATTAGCCATTACAAATTCACTATCAGTTGCCATAATTTAATTATCAAATTTAAAATCAGTTGTGTAAGTACTTGCTAGTTAACAATATACAAAAGCAACATAGACTGAAGTGATTATGTACTTAATATTTCATTTGACAGATGCATTGGTTCTAGACATTCTTGCCTTCTTGGTTCACAATATCATAACAGTTTGACAATACATCCCATGGTACTCGACGGACTGAAGATCGATAGCCTCTACAATAGGGATCGTAGCATTTCTGATAGTAGCCACCCCTTTGGAAATCAACAATGTACATAACATGATTACTTTTATGTTCTCTTTCAATTCGTTCACAATATCGACTTCTGGACATGCTATAAATTATGTAGCCATGTGCAAAAAACCAGTACCACCTTCTAATTTTAACCGAAACATTTCCATGAGAGGCAAAAGATGAAATTTTATCATCCAAAGCTGGAAAGGGAGATTTTCCTGAACAATAGGACTTAGGTATATTGCTTCCATAATCATGTAATGACTTATCTCCCTCGGTGTAGGTGCTATTATCATTGACCTCAGATTCAAAATGAAGAATTTTGCAATAGTCCAGATCCATTTTGCACTCTAATAGCTTATCAAAATCAGCATCTATTCTGCAAATAAGTGATTTGATAAACACTTGTTCCTCATTCAGATTCTTACGTCCAAAGCGTCCGCTTGGCAGGAGTAAAGCATTCTTCCCTGCTTTTGATGAGAAAGGAAGACGAAAACAACGATTACGGGTATAAACTCTAGTATCAAAAAAAAGAAGCTCCGTATTGTCTGATGAGCTTGAATCTTTCTTGATGTACAGTTTTTCAAACTGTGGATCACTTACTCTTAAATTTATTATACATGAGCATACCTCAGAGATGAATGCTCCAACATGCGAGTTGTCTTTGAAGGCAATATTTGGGATATGAATGATCACATGTCGAGAGAACTTTTCTTCAGTAGATGAATCAAGCTCTATAACCCAATCTTGATTTCCCTGGATTTTGTATTTGTCAATTAGCACTTTGAAGGTGATAGATATCAGAATATCTACCATTTCATCGGCATTTTTTCCAGTGTTAATCTTTTTATTGAACTCTAGATCATAATACAAGTGGCAAGGCAGTCCGACTTGAATAACCTCATAATGGTGGCGTAACTTAGGATTCATGATTTTGTACCTTCTTCAGAACTCATCATATGTAGAAACAAGGAACCTTCTTTGTGCAGTCAAATGATCTTGGTAGCAAAAAACGTAAGTGTTTGCAAGTGTTTGGACAAATCTTAAAGCTTCTTCTTGTCAAGGAAAGGTAGCCCATACTACATCCTTTTGCTGTGTAGAACAATGGAATTAGAAAACATAATAATAAATATAAAACTATAAATTATCAATAAAAGATAAAAGGATTTATCTTTCTTAAAAGAGCAGTAGAATCATATTTTGGGTTACAAATTCATGATCCATATTTATCCGAATAACATCATCAAATCAACAAAGCCATTTGAAATTCATTATCAAATTCATCATCAAATTTTCAATATCAGTTACTACAAATTCATCATGTAATTCATCAGTAAATTCAAATATACTCCCTAAAATCTATGATCAATTTAGTATCAGCAATTACAAATTCATCACCAAATTCATTATCTAATTTTTAACATCACCCATTACAAATTCATCATCTCATTCATCAGCCATTACATTTTTATGGGCTGAAGAAGAGCTGCAAAACTTGTCAAGCCAGCAGTAAGGTTCGTCGGAGAGTATTTGTGCAGCTATATGTGCTCTGAATGCATTAACTTGTTCAAGACTAATTTTTACTGTAGTCTACATTCCTTGTGATATTTTTTGTATGAACATCATCACAAAAATTCCACAGTCGTACTTGTATTTCTGAAGTTTAGTACTTTGAATATAATGATAAAACATATTATCTTTTCTTTATTTTGATAATGAATTGTAATTAGTATTATGTTTATCTAAGTAATTGTATGTGAGTAAATAATATTATCTAATTGGTAATATGTGTGTAGTGTATCGTGAATTTTTGTATAAAATTCTGAACTATCTTCAAAATTACCCTTTGCTTTGTTGAGCACAGTCAACATGTTTAAGCACTGAATTTTTGCTGAGAATTGTTTTGTGCCCTTCTTCTTATAGATCTTTGTTTAGGTAGTTTACTGCTGATTTCTGCAAACAATGAAGGAAAATTAGAATAAATATAAACACATTTATCATTTTTACTTTTTGTGTATTTTTACCTACCACATTAATGGCAATTTTGTATGTCCACTTCTACAGGTTTTTGATCTTGTGGTCAAGTACAGAGAGTCGTAGTGGTTCCAAGTGCATTCTCCAACAACTAGTTCAAGCAGGCTCCAATGTTCATTGCCATGTATTGGGAATAATATGTTGCAACATAATGGATCTAAAAGTGTTCTTTTCATAAAAGGATTGAACATTTTTTCTTGATATTTTCCAAGCTTCCATCCGTTGCGCTTTTATGTAAAAAATTTGTTTTAGAAAATTTATGTTGTATAAAAAAATGTTAATTTGAGAATATAGTTCACTTACTGTCATAGTTGTGTTAACATAGATAATGCTATTGCTTTTTCTAGTTGCTTTGTTTTTCGGAACCAAAACCAATCAATGATCTACATTTGAAAAATAATATGGATAAAGTATATAATTTATAATGAAGGAAAGTTTAGTTTGTTGTACTTACTTGACCATAAATACTTTGTTCATAGAGGAGGTCTTCTATCATGAATTTTGTTATGGTGATGAAGTTTTCATCATCACAACTAAATGCTTCGTCGCTGGAAAATTGGACGGTTGGTAATAAAAGAAATTAAGTTTAGTACGTACTATGTTGTTTGCATTTGGTAGTAAAACAAAATAGAAGCCTTTATGGAAGTATGTATTAAAAGTTAAAGATAAATTAATTTATCTTTTTTAGTTTTTTTAGTTTTTGTTTATTTTTGAGCAAGTGTGTGAGTGTACAGTAGTTGACAGATATATTGATAGTTGACCAAACTAAAACAGAACCAAAACAGTACTAATAATTAATTTAACAGATTGTTGATATATAGTTTGTATAAGTGAAAAGTAGTTTAATTACTTACTTGTTTCCTCCCAAAACTTTGAAAAAAAGTTTTACATTTTGTTGTTGTTCTTCAGTTAGATGCTTCATGAGTCGACACTTTTCAACATTCTTTTGCTTCTTCTTATTTTTTTGTTCTTTAGGACTGAAATCTTCAACAACAATTGGTTTTTATGCAGCAATTTCTTCACTATCTTGTTTGATATTTTCATATTTTAAACCATCTTCGGTTTCTAGAATGCAATCTTGAGTTTGCATCAAATCAAAACATGGAAAGTTAGCAGAACTATTTATGTGCATCTTACCAACTATCTTTCTTTTATTTGTACCTTTTTTAGCTTCACTTTTTTCTTTGAAATCATTTTTTTCTCCACATTATGCTCTTCAAAATTTTCCAGCTTTTGAAGTTTCATTTCAAGATTGTGGAGTCTTTGTTCAGCCAGTTGTCTTGAATGTTGTTCCTTATTCAGTTGTTCTGCCATACTTTTCATCTCAGTAGATAAAAAGTTCACTTTCCTCTCTAACTCTTTTATGCTACTAGAGCAGTCCGTAGCATATTTGTCATCTTCCAACCCAGTATATATTTTTTTTGAAAGAAAGTCGTTTTCCTCTTTAGTTACATTTGAAAATTTCTTTAAAATCTGCATGGAAGGTATTTGAAATTAAATTTGGACATGTAATATCATTGAATTACTATGAAGTTAGAAATCAGAAATTATTAAAAATATACAAGTAAGAAAATTTCAGACACTTGATAAATGGATAAAACATGTAAGCACATTCATATGGGAAGGAGAGAAGACCACGAAAATCTATAATGCACACACAATAGTCGTTACGTATAAATATAGATATGTAATTAACTAACCTACAAACTACATAAATTTAGAACACTATCCCTATTAAATAACACACATATAAACATATGTACTCATATAATTTTGTTTATCAACAAATATATATAGTTCATTATGTACTTAAAACATTTTCTGTAAAAACATATATGCTTTTATCTTTTTTAACTAGGGTTTAATTTAGTTGTATATTTTATGTAATAAATTTAAAATATGAGTAAATCAAGAAAAATGTTTAAAATGTAAAACTATATATCAAATATAAGTAAGGCCTAACTTGTTATTAAATCGTTTACATTGACAGATAAATGTTTTTATCCTTTTTAGCTTTTAAGCATGGTAAAATTAAAACTTAAATCTGTTAAAAGAATACATAACATCATTGGAAAACCACATTTAGTGATGTAAGAAGTAATGGGTTTGCAGGACAAGGAGTTGATAAAAGGTTGTTTGGTTGAATTTGGTTGAATTTGGTTGAGTTCTTGAATTTATTTAGTTGTTTCAAGTAGCATGTGGCTAGTGCAGCAGTTTGTTGTTCGTTCAGTCAGGTTGTAGACAAAGATGAAATTAGGTGGTGAGGAGGAGTAGTTTGTGGTTGAATGTGGGGTTGATATATTGCACCATTTACAAAGTTTGAATAGCATTTTTCAACAAGTTTGAATTGTACCGAACTATGAAGTTTGGCAGAAATTGAATGTGGGCTGTTCGTGGTGATTTTCTGGTGGTTTGGTAGTGATGCTAAATTAATTATGAACTGTGGAGTTGGGCAGAAACTAAATTGTACTTAAATCATTATGTACTTATGTATATGATTTTGTATATCAAGAAATATATATAAAAGTAGCATACCTTATCATTGTCTATTTCGTCGAGGTCCAAATCTTTTAATTTTGACAAGTCCCATTTTCTCATCCTCGGGATTTTGCTTTCCAAATTTTCTTTTTCATCGATGATTTGCGTCCTTTCACAAAATCAATACTGCCAATAAGACCATACAAATAAGCATTAACATTTAACATCTTTTGTAACAAGCATTAGTATAAATATATTTATATTTACTTAAAGTTTTTAAATCATACCAATAAGACCATAGTACATCCAAGTGTGCTTCTTGGATTAGCATAGTATTTTTGAACATTTTTCATGACATTTTCGCATGTTGCTCTCGGCCAAGAGATTGAGTTCAATTTTCTTAAGTCTAATAGCTTTGATAAGAAGCCCCACTGCATGTAGTTCTGATTGTTAGGAAAGAAAAAAGTAATAATCAACAAGAGCAACAATAATTTGACTAAATCTTCATTCCCGTTTTCTTCCTCTATAATTTTTTTCAACCTTCTTGTGACTGTCTTCTGGCTAATTATGTCATTTTCTTCGAAATTTGTAGTTAGAAACTCTGAAAAACTTTCCATTGCTGTGGCCTTATTTGAAGTTGGTATTGGAAATAAGTCCTCTCAAGATAAATGCATTCCAAATATAAGGCTAACTTCTTCAGGTGTGATTTTCAGCAGTTTGTTTCCAATTTTGAAAGCTTTTTCTTTAATACTGAAAGAAGTAATTATTTGGTCTAAATTTGAAGCGCTTTTCCGTATGTTTTGCCGTTCTATGCCATTGGTGAGAAACATATTAAAAAAGTTTTTGAATGGCGTTTTGTAGATATAACTTTTTGCTTCAGAAGATAGAATGTTTTTTTCCTTAACCATCAATAACTTTGTACACAACATCTAAATTACATCTGTATGTTCCACTGTACAGATGTTTTTTCTGTCTTTTCAGTCTGTTTTGAATCTCATATTTGTCAACATCATCTGACTCATTTGTTTCAATATTTATTTCTTCAGAATCAGAATTTACTTCAATTAGTTTTTTCGAAATTGTTCCCTCATCATCTGAGTTTGTTAGATGTTCTTTTTCAGAAATTTGTGAGATTTGCTATGTTGGTTCAGCTTCATCCTACATTCATGAAAATAATATCATTAATTGGGATCCTACATTTATTTATGCATATTCATGAAGATAATATCATTTTTCTTAAGAATCATAATGCACATAAATCAAAGCAATATTATCAAAAAATATCATACTGCACAATAGTCTGTATAAAAAGATAATATGGTTTATCTTTTTAATTATTTTGTATTTTCTTGGGATTAAGATATTTTTTATCCATGAAGAATTGTTAAGTAGTTTGTATACAGTAGTGTTAATAATGTAGAAGCTAGTGAATAAAATGATAAAAATATGGTCCATAAAAAAATATGCTGCAAATTCAATGGTGCCCTTAAACCCTATTGATTATAGAGGGATTTACATTTCCAATAAGCTTTGACAGTTAGTGTATATAACAAATAAGTAACTATAAAAAGATATATATATATATATTTACATTTCCAATAAACCCTTTAGTTGAGTAACTATGTAGTACCGATGGCTATTTTTTTATTCTTTTCAAAGTATAGAAAGATAATCTGCTTCATCTTTTTTAGTTGTTTAAGTAATGGTCATTTAGAAATCTGAAAACTTTAAGAGAATGAATGTAATGTTCGGAATTTTCGACTTCCGAAAATCGATATTAATATGTCCACTGTATCAACTGTCGAGCAATCGAATGCCGGAAAACCGAATTGTTATGGTTAAAAAGAAGAGGTAGAAGAAGACAAAAGAAAAAGAGAATAGAAAAATATAGAAACAATATCAGAATCTCACATTCGCAGCGGAACAACATATAATAGATAGATGAATAATCTTTAAATCAAAGAACTATATCATTTTATACATTACATCATCATCAGAGTTTACCACAACAATACACAACACAACTGGATAGTTATATAAACTTGTCCTCATACAGAATACACAGCGGAATAAATAATATCATTTACAAGTGATACGTCTCGCCATCCAACTCGCCACTGAGCTCCAAAGCATCTTCTCAATCCAGAATGACCTGATAACCTGACTCTAGACTGCCCGTGTGGAAATTGGTGGGCACCCAGAGTTTAGGAAAGAAATAATAAACTCCAGGTCAGTCATGGTGACTGGTGTGAGAACTTAAAACAGTTATTTATCTTTAAAACAACAACAACAAAGGAAGTAAAAGACATCCGCAATGCTTTTGGAAAATGAAACTACCATAAGACCTCCCGCCACACTCACAATGCAAACGCAGAATTGGAGGAGATTTCTTCTTATGATAGTCAAACATGCTTACTACGCAAATCATTAGATTATTATTATTAGTGCATAGTGAAAAACATTTCGAAAGTATAATATTAATCTTAGCTAACATACAACCATTATTGTATGCCTACTATAGCTACTATGTTCAATAGCAGGTTACCGTCACATTCCATAGCAGGTTATACAACTAAAACCGTACAAGGCTCCTATTGTTTCTTTGGATTTCCAACAAATGGTCAGGCTAAGGAACTTCCTATGCCACATGGGATCGCCTCTGGCGGGACGTCCCGAGAACTAACTAGCTCTCTGCCAACACAAGGCCGGGTTACCTCTGTCACTAGGTAACTACTACACGAATATGCCACCCCCGGTCCTTTGGGACCTTTATCCGAGGCGCCTCGATCAAACAATAATCACACAGTAAATGAGATTGGAGTATCCACATAGGTTAAATACCAGGGCTCCATACCTGATACCACCCTTTTCCAGAAGGAAATGACATACCCTAAAGGGAGCGACCCTCATAACCTTGCCGCATCATTCCTGTTTTGACCATTTCCGAGTTGTGAGGTCCGAAGAGGTCTCGTCCACAAAGCTACGCTTTTTCAAAAAGCCACGCTTTGATCACAAATGATCAATAAATAATCATCACACAACAACACTCAGCATGCCACACTACCAAATTGGGAGTATATCACTGCTAAATTTCAACTACAGAACCTCTGAGCTCGTACGTCTCAGAGAAGGGTGTTAAGCTAAGAGAATAAAATCTCCGCCACCAAACAGAAATGTATTTGAAAGAAATCAGCTTTATACCTCAAAAAGTAATGTCAAACATGTAACCATACAAGTCTGTTCCGGGTTCGAACAGAACCGAAGGCACTTCCGAAGAAGTCCTTGCAATCCGGGTATTCACAATCCCGATCGAACTTCCCATCACAAAGGAAATCTCCATACCGCAGCTAACGGTGCAGAGACAATCGATAGGTCATCCTATCATTTTCACAAATACTCGGTCTTCACCACCGGTCTTCAATGCGATCCATATCGTCGTATCACTAATTCAGAATGGGTTATATGACACAAAGGTCTTTTCCCGGCTAACCCGAATAGTGAGCACAATATTTAAAACATATGGATATAGGGATTTCCATTTAAGTCACAACTTATTACCCAAATCCTTTCCTTTAAATGGTTTAAACAAATTACCATTTTAAATCTTTAACAAAAAGATTTACTTCACAAAGTTTACCCAGTTTCACAAAGATTCATTCACAGATTTCCAAATCAATTTCCATTTCAATTTGATTAACCCATTAAATCTTTAAATCAGATTTAATTTATAGCTTTCAAAACTATTTACAATTCAAGTCTTTTATAATATAAAAGATACACCTTTTGAAATACTTCTTTGATTTCAAAATAAATCTTAATCATCTTCACAAAGGTTAATTCATAGTTTTTTCCAAACTATTCATAATTTAATTTCAACTTGAATTGTTTCGATACAAATTGGAAATCTTTTCACTTTATGAAAGCTATTATTATTTGAAAACAGATAGTTTTCGTTTTGGGAAGAACTGGTTACAATTATACAAGTTAAATCCATCCAAGTATAAAACTTGAATATAAATTTAAATTTCCAAAACCATATTTTAAATGGTTAAAAACCCATATAAACACCTTTTATAACTTGCAAAATCTTTTAGACCATGATTCCCAATTGATTGAATTCAATTTCAAAATATTGAATTCAATTTTTTTTAAATCAAATGATTTAAATTTCAATTTTATTAAGTTATTTAAAATAACTTTTATTTTTGAATCTCATTTCAAAAACTTTCAATTCCAAATCCATTTTGGATTCAAAAACTCAATTTTTTCCAAAATTGATAAAAATATGCGACTTAACCGATTTCCACGTGAAATCCACATTTGTGCGTGTATTGTGTAGTCCACGGGTTTAACACAATAGTGCAACAACATTTAACCATCACAGATCAAATATAACAATAAAATTTGATAAGCGGTATAAACGATAGCGCTTATCTTTCATTCACACATCACAGATATATATATCACAGATAAACAATTCACAGATCACAACACACATCTGGATATATCACAAAGCATCACATATCAGAGACGTCAAACAAATTCAACATCCAATAAATCCAAACATCCATAAGTAGGATTAATTTAATTATCTAATTAATTCAAATAAATTTCTGTGAATATATTTTACTGGTTATGGTAAATTAATAATCAATTTATTCCAAATTGATTTCAAAACACCAAATCAAATTCCTATATTGATTTCCCAAATTCATTTCAAGACACCAAATAATTTCCAAATATTTTCAATCACCAAAATTCAATTACCAAATGGATTTCTAAATCTATTTCCTTTTTAAAATAAATTCCTTTTTAAGAAGATAAATTCCTTTATTTTCCAAACTATTCAAAAATCCAAATTTTAAATAAATTCTCAACTTATAAATAATATTTTCGAAATCCATTTATTAAGCCATTTTTTCCAAATTTTGAAATTTAATTCAATACAGTTCAAAAATAAGACTTTATCTTTTAACTCCTTTTAAATTTATCCAATTATCAAAAACAAAATTTTTCGATAAATTTCCAAGTTAAATTTCGAAAATCCAATTTTATTTATTTCTGGTATCCAACGATACCAAAAATATCTTCGGCTAAAATAGCCATCAACAAATTCAATCACAATATAATCACATGGCGATTATAAATAAATCAACACACAACATTGAAATAAATTCAAATGTTTGAGGAATCCAGTAGGATCCCTCCAACCTGTTTCCCTGCATCCACAGATGTTAGCACAATACCAATTCCACTTCAATGTGGAATATCGTGGTATATGGGATTTATAGATATTATCCGCTACTATGCGGTGCAATAGGGTCTCATCCGCTATATAATGCGGGAAATCAACTCCAAATACATATATAATACCAATTCCACTTCACGGTGGAATTATCGCGGTATATGTTTTTAATAAATAATCTCTGCTTAATATATGGCGTATAGGGTCTATTAAAGTACAATAGATAGCAATCATCATCCAATTCACACAATCAATACTATCAACAATTTTAAATCTAACTATTTAAAATTTAAATCGAAACAAATATTCGATTGAGTGAGAAGTTCTCACCTTGCTTTCAATAACGGTTGTAGTATTTTATTTCGAATAAAATTAAACGCACGTTTAATTGTACTCAAAATTTTCACTAGCTCCAATCGACTCCAATCCAGCTCCATTGCGTAGTGCTCGTCGAAACGATTCCAACGCAATTCGTTTCGTAATTTTTCGACCTCGTATGACAATGATACGATATTTTAAAGTTTATACGATTTATAATATAATAATAAATCAATTTCTTTTTCTTTTATTTAAATTTTTAACCTTCCCAGATCTGGGCCGTTCATTTCCTTACCCTAGAATCTCGGCTACATCTTCTATCATCTTCCTACCAGTAAAGAAACCCATGCACAATCCCATGAAGCCGCCTCCTCTTCTTGAATTAACGCGACCACCACGATGCAAGAGATCCCATCATTCCACCACCATTTGAAACGGCATCACGAGGCGCACCATCGCCCAGAGTATCGTCGAACTCGGTTGCACCACCATCTCGATTTTCGCGTGCAAACCCTAGGCGAACGCAACCTTCTATCTCTCTCCACGTCGCGCCATTTCCAATCTCGACCGTTGGATATACAGTTCTCGACGTGCTCTATAACTTTCATGTTCGAACTTCCTTACGAAAGCTTGTGGATTGGAAGCAATTTGAGGAAGAAGTTTCGAATTTTATGGCCATTGGTTTTGAAAATGGCGGCCTGCCCTGGGGTTGTTAGGGTTTGTGAAGAATGTAGAAAGTTAGGGGCTTTTATAGAAAATTTCTCAAAACACTATTCATCGAAAATTTTCCGAACTCCAAACGAAGCGTGCCGGCTGCCGTTTCTAAGGTTTTACCCACGTTCCGAACACAATGGAATGTGTTTTGGGAGCTAATTCGGTCATATGTGCGAGTTACGGAAATAAACGATCAAATTTAAATCAAATCGATTTAAAACGATTTCGATGCGTTTTGGCTTGCCCCGGACAAACCGTACATCCAATTGACACAAAATTTGAAATCTTACAATAATTTCACATTACGGATCTGAGGAAACTGGTTTTGTCAAAATCCGAGACTGTTTGAAAAATGACTATTTTTACTCGTCAATTAAATATTAAAATATTCAATTTTCACAAATTAACTTTTAATTCAATTTAAAAAGTTTACAAACATCATTTTAACTCCAATATGATTTAATATAACTTTATAAATCATTTTTAATAACATTTGATCCAATTATCAATTATTTATGGAATTTCAAATATTAAATTGTTGATTTAATTAAACAATTAAATCTCTATATTCGAAATTAAATTTATTCAGCTTACAAATTTCACTTGTTAATATTAAAAATCAATTAAATATCTGAATTTCAAATGACAGAAATTCTGGGTCTTTACAATGAAACACAAAATAGCCATCAGAATATTATGTATAAAAAAGATAAATGCTTTTATCTTTTTTTAACAGAGCATTAGAAACAAATTAGCCATTACAAATTGGTGATCAGTTATTAGAATTTCATCATCACAATAGCCTTGAAGTAATAACAGTTACAATATGTATGAATGCGGTGCACAGTGCAGACTAATATGGTCAGAGAATCAAGCTACAACATGAACGAATAGTCAGATTCAAAAGTGATAGTGCAAACAACTGCACAACATACACTTAAAAAAATGCAACATGAAAACAACTCAAGATCAATACAAATGAAGCAACCAAACCTGACTGAAGTGTTCAGACATTACATATACATGTGTGAAACATCAAGTGAATATGCAACATCATACACATTGACACCAGAGTCCAATGCAGACATGTCGACAAGACGAGAATGCAAGTGCAGACAAACTACATGATCACTGACTGCATATAAAACAACAACTGAAGTCAGTGCACATCAACCCAATACAAACTACTTGAAGTGAATGCACAAACATACACACACACATATGTATATACACATGTATACATACATGTACTGACATCATAGCAGACTAACAAAGGTAAATAATGCAAGATTAAAAAATTTAGCTATTTTTTTATTTAATATATGGAATCTAGATTCCAATTTAATTTGTATATACAAATTGAAGAGTACAACTAAATATTATAGGAAACATAAGTAGGAAAACAGTTACCAATGGAGTTGAAGATAATGATGTTCTCTGGCTGTGTTCGTTGCAGAAAGGACTAGATATAGGTCGTATGTTTATGCATTGATTTCCTCCTTCATTTACGAATATGCAAGTAGTTTTTCGAATGAATAATTTTGATTTAGAAGACCTTGTGTTCATCTTTACCCTGCATAAAAATTGTCATATATAATAATTAAAAAGAGAGAAGAATAATTTTTTTGTACTTAAAAGTTGATTAAGTATGTTTATTTCGCATAAATCCTTCAGGACAACTGCAATTGACTTAAATTCAGTATTTATTATGTTATATGTAGTAGCTGATATAAAAATCTATATAAGATTTATTATGTATTTTAATGTTTTAGATAAAAAGATAAATGCTTTTATCTTTTCCAACTGGAGTTTAAATTAGTTGTATATTTTTTCTAATAACTTTAAATCATGATCAAAACAAAATCCTATCTAATAAGTAATTGTAATTATCAAACACAACTAGGGTTTAGCATGTAGTCTAAATATTTTACATTAATAGATAGGTACCTTTATCTTTTTTAACAGCTAAACAATAACTTGTTTAGTTTGACACCTAGGGTTTAGTATCATCTGCCATTGAATATTTAGGTATGCTTAATTAAAGAAATGTCGATTATGTTAAATTATATCAAGAACTAAAATACCTTAAATCTATTATAAGAGCTATTATCAGCATCGGTAAGAATGAATATTTAACTACAATTTATCATCTAAGTAAAACATTAACATCAAAATAAAATATAACTTAATTGTTTCGCATTTAAGTTTAAGGTGATTGCAGAAATTGGTCGATGAAAGTATTTTAGTTTAAGCTGAAATCGATGAAGCAGAAATCGATGATGCTGAAGCAGAAATATTGGGAAGAGAAAATGGAATGGAAATTGATATAGAAGAAATCGATTTTGTTTCTAAGCCCTAGTTTTGTTTCGAATTGGCGGCAGATATGGATTAGCGAGAAGTAGTGGGTTTATTTTCGACCCATGTCCTGGAAACTAATAATTTTGAACATGTGTCCTAGAAAATATTTAGTTGATGCTAATAGGCCCTTATAGTGAAAATCCCCTTAAATAAATCAGTTTGCACGATTGAAGCATTTATGAAACGTTGAGGTTATAAAGCCAATAGCAAAAGTTCACAATATTATCAAACATGCTTCAAAAAATTTCAAGAAAACAAATCAAAAATGATAGAATCTCAAGTGAAAACTTTAAGAAATGTTACAGCAATGAGGACCATAAGCCACTAAACCAGGAAATCGATGAAGGACTTGCCAATATGGTGAAGAATATTCCACAGTACCTGAATTCCATCAAAGTAGGTTATTGATGCGTTACAAAGAGGTACTCAAACTTAGTTAATTTATTATTATTATTATAAATTTAGATAACTTGGTTAATATTTTATAATTTATTATTATTATTAGTAGTAGTATTATTAATATAAACTTAGTTAATTTTTATAAAACTAATAATTAATTTATTATTATTATTATTAAAAGTTTAGTTTAGTTTTATAAAACTAAGTTATTGTAAGATTAAAGAATATACTAGTTTTAGAGCCGGTTCATGTTGAGCACTGTTCATTTGTACCAATCATTTTTACTCATAATTGTTATTTCATAGTAGTAACACTACAATGCCATCCAAAATAATCTAACAAGATGTTAAGAACTTTCTATAGTGTACTACACATTTAACATTTGCATGAAATTAATTGAAATTACATTTCACAATGATCACACCGATCAAGATATGTAAATTTTTGCTTGATGATTATGAATTATAAGCAACTGCGAGGTAGAAACTAACCTTTGTTGGACCACAACAGCACCGGAAGTGGGCTTTTATTGATGAGTTTGAAGGTACATAAATTGGTGTTCTAAGAAGGAAGAAGACTGGAAACCTGCACAAAACGGGATTTTAAATATTTGTCACTTTCAACAGTAGTCAATACATAAAGGTATTGTTTTGAAAAATATGGGCATACTAGCTAAACATGTTTAGTGTTGCTCTAGTAGGTTCCATACCAAGCTGAACATCCTTATATAGAACTGAATTGAAGTACCCAGCAAATCCTACAGAAAAAAGTATAACCTAATAATTCATTAGCATCATTTGTACATAAATGCATGCAATGACAATACTACTCTAGCTTAATAGTAAGGATCTAAGATTAACTTTCCTTCATGCAGCAATGCCAATTACCAATAATCATCTCATGGAATTAACTTAACCTCTATGAATCTCATTTTAGCCTCCGATGGATCATATTGATCATGTAAAGATATTGCTTGAAATTTCATTCCCAACTATTGAATAATGATCATTTTTCTGAAATTATTGTAGTTCATGGTCGCAATTTGTTTGTTTTATAAATCTGACTTCTATTAAGGTGGTGAACTGGTTTTAACGTTTCATACCTCCTTTTATCACTTACATAAGGGATGACATGCCAAAACGAACTCTATAGGAGGATTTAGCAAACATACCATGCACCATAGCTGATCCTGTATCTGAAAGTAGTTCAAAATGCATTTTCTTGTATATTTGATTGTTTTTCTTATCAGAAAAGTTTGGGTGTGAAAATGTGAATACCTAAACAAGATTCATGATTGAAATGTAAGAAAAACATAACTCGGATAATTTGACAATAAAAAGGTCAAAGTAATATATAGTTGAACTAAAATATAGAAAGTTGTAGAAGAATATATGCATAAACATCAAAGCATATAAATCAGAGAAATACAAGAAGATTCAAAGATTGCTCTTCACACAATTGTAAGCTCAAAACTTGTTATTCAGCACAGTTTCGATCAAAACATACATTACATTATTAACTAGAGTAAGGAGAAGTGACTTTTTTGTTTCTGTTTTATAATTCACAATAATAAAAAACATATCCAATAAACTCCTATGTGAATTAACTTCACTCAAATTACGGTTCATTCTGAATCATATCCAAGGTTCATAGGTTGTCACAAGGACCTATCCTAATTTCTTATCCATATATCATGGCTAAATAGTTCACTTGTAAGATCCAACTTGAGTATTTATCTAATGAGTTTTGAGTAAACATATAACCAAAAGGGTATGTTCTTATTTGCTTTATTTGACCACTTTTCATCAGTAGATATGGTCATTCAAGTTGTATAATGCTATCATCTTAACCTTAAGCCAAGCACATCATATAAGACAAGAGTTGTTTTAGTTGGTTGTTCAATCAAGCTATAGCTAAAGGTATTCTTCTGAATGCTATAAAGGACAAGTAGATATACACAACGGGAAGACCAAATAGAAATACAAACCAGTCCACTTGTTAAGAGCAAGGATACATAAATTTAAATGTAATGACAAAGAATCAACAATCATCGACTTCAAGACGTATTCTACTGCATAGCATACCATACTGTTTCTTAATCTCGAAGCTACCAAATTAAAATTTGAATAGTTTTCTATTTTTTTCAAATAGGGTTGATCAATGACAAGGGTTTATCAATTGATTTTATCAACTACAAAACTTACATGAATTAAAAGATTAGGGCTAGCAGCTACTTACTTGATTTAGGGTATCCACCTGCCCGTAACATGATATGACCTTTTCTTACGAATTAAAGGCGTTGAATAGCCACGTAGTCAAGCAGATGAGGGCTTGTTCGGCGTCTTCGGAAGTGACAGGGAGGTGGCGTTCAAGGATGAGATTGTACTCGACAGAGAGGACGACGGCGGGGAGGGTGGCAGTGCGGTGGGATACCGTCAAATCGAAGAAAGAGGTAGTAGGCAAATAAGAGTGGTCATGAAATTGTGGCCTAGAAAATAAGATTGAGGATTGGAGGAGATAATTTGAGGAAAAGGGAACGGAAAAATAATTTAGGAAATGGCGGCCACAAAAATGAGTAAGAGGGAAGGAAAAAATAATTTGGGGAAATGGTAGAAAATAAGAGCCCACTCATTCAATGCGTTACGCTCCAATCCCAATTAAAACAAATTAAGTGAAACAATAACGCTATAGAATAAAGCGTTATCTATTGCCGTTATAAAAAGTAAATTTTCTTGTAGTGGATTTTCATGAGAATAAATAAATCAACTTATTCGACATCAAATTTCAAATCTTTAATCACAAAACTAAGGTGAAAGATTACTAAGTCCTATTTTCTTATAGTTTTCGGTTTTAAGTATATTCCGAAATGATTTTGCATAATAATGTCATGTTTTGAATGATTAAAAGTTTATATATGCTTGTTGATGATTTATGCATGTTCATATTAGTTTTTATGATATGTTTCATATGAAAACCCTATTAGATAACATCCAAATGCCTTGAAAAATGTAGACCGAGAATGATATTTTCGAGATGGGTTTCAACTTTCATAATTTTCTAAATTAATATGGATTTTATATTAATTTTCGGGTGAAGAAAATGATTTATTGGGTTTTAAATTATTTATGGCAAAATAAATAATTTTTTGGGGTTGAAATTTATATATGTTAGAAAACATATTAAAATAGATTTTCTGGAATTTTTACAGAATTTTCCTAAGTGTTTTGATGAATATATAAAATTATTTAAGGTACGGGACTTAAATGTTTTATATATTTAATTAAGGAGAAGAGGCATTTTGCAAAATAAATAATTGTTCATTTCTGAAAAGGTATTTTAACAACTAATAGGAATTTGACAAACAATGGCAGGTTAGTTGAAATTTTTTCTCTTTTAAGTTAAAAACAAAAATAACATGTTTTTAGCATGTTCCGCCATTTTCGGTACATAGGGTTCCGACCCAGACCTTTCACCACCATTGGTTTCGAAATAAGTGTGCATGGTATCAAGCTACTTGGTACGTAGTGCATTGGATAAAGGAGAAAGGAGAAAGGGTACTTGGTCGAAACGTTAGGTTCCGAAGGGGTTGGAGTATGCTTTGTTTTAAAAATCAAAGGAGCGTCTGCTTTACTTTCGAAAGGATAGTTTTCGACTCAGTTGGCTTTCGACTGGGTCAAATATTTTCAAAGGAAAGGTTTCGACTTGGTTGCACTCTTTTGTTTTAAGTAATGCTTTCGAAGGGGTCGAAACTCTTAGCCGTCGCCTTTCAACCTTTTGAAGCCAACAGTTTCGAAAGGTATACTTAACTTTTAAAATTAGCCACTTCTCCCATACTTTCAAAGGGATGGTTTCGACACAATCACTTCTTTACTTAGGAATAGGTTTCGAAAGGAAGGTTTCGACTTAGATGTTTTAAATGACTCCTTTTGTTCTGATTGAATTATAACCCAAAGGTTTCGAAAGAGTTGATTTAAATGGTTTCAAAAGGTGTTTTCCACATGTTTTAAATTGAATCCAAAGTGTTTTTGAAAGGTTTGAGTTTTTAAAAGGATTGATGCTTTTGAAAGGTATTTATAATGGTTTCGAAAGGGTTGTTCCCCAAAGGGTGTTTCGAAGGAGTCGAAAGGTACTATTTTTCGATGGTTTCGAAAGGGTTGAAATAAAAGGTTTTTCCAAGGTTTTCTAAATAATGTTTTGAAGTGTTTAAGGTATGATGTATAAGGTTTTTATGCTTTCGAAAGGAAGGTTTTCAAAGGTTTCGAAAGGGAAGCTTTGGCCCTTCAGTCTAGATAAATAAAAGGGTTTTACTTGGTTTCGAAAGAGATGCTTTCAAAGATTTAGAAAGGAGCACTTTTAGTGGAATTGAAAAGGGGACTTTCAAGTGTTTAAATCTTTTAATCAACTAAGGTTTGAATAAAGTATATATATAACATGGAAAGATGATTTTGAGTAAAGCATAGAGTTTATCCAATTTCCTTGTGTAAGTTTGATGTAAAGGTTTAAATCATTTTGAAAAGGTTTTCAAGGAAAATTATGGGAAGGAATTCCTAAGTAAAATGACTCAGATATTAGAATACTAGATGGGACTGGTATAGGGTCGCGTCCTATACATTAGCTATTAGCCCCGCTAATTATTGTCCAAAATTTCAGTGTGTAGTGCTATGTTATAGGTAAGACTAAAATTATGATTACACACAGAAGGGAATATATATTTTTATATAGATAGGTTGTTGGTGAGCCCACAAAACCATTAGGATCAAGTGACCCTGGGAGATGACTAAGTTAGGGAAAGACTGTTCAAAAGAGAAGTATTTAACAAATAGTTTAGGACAGACCGTCCAGAAGAGGAGTGTCTAACAGATGTTAGATAAATTTTGTTTATATTGTCTGGTAGGCCCGAGTCAGCCAAATGTTAATAGTTAGCCAAACAAAACTAAAGTGTTTGAACAAATAGTTCATTTATTACATGATATGTATATTTACCTAATGATGCTTTACAATATTCAACTAGTTTTGGTTGCTTGAAAGGATTTGCAAAAGATATGTTTTAAAAAGATGTTAGTGTGGGGAAATTCGTTCCGCTAAGCGGTGTGCTCTCACTTAACATTAATAACCGAAATGTATAGTATTATTCACACCAAGCTTTATGTTTGACTCGAAGTTTGTGTTTTCCCCTTAAACTCTTTGGTGCTCAAAATTGATTTGAGTAGGCTGAGTGATTAAGGTCTTTTTAGGTTTTTAGTAGGATGATGAATAAAGCTACCGGAGGCAAGCATGAGGCTAACGGATAGTTATTTAGGTGTTGCAGTTCTTTGTTTTGTTGTTATTTCCACTGTGTATGTATTAAGTCAATTATGACTATATGACTATGATCATCCAAGGGGGCATCTTCATATGTCGCTCTTGGTATATTTTGTAATATGTATATTTTATCATTGCCTTGGAAAACGTTTAGGATTATGTAATATGAATATGGAACATGTGTTTTGAAATGTTATGGAAAAATGTTGTTTTGAAATCTGCGATTTGTTTCATATTCAAGTGCTTCTGATATTATAGATACCATTAACATATCCTTATTTAGTCGCCGGAAGCTGATACTGTAAATGACTGCAGCATCTGTAGTGCTTAGTTTTGGGCCTCTGGATAGGGGATGTTACAAGTTAGTATCAAAGCATGGTTTATGAAATACTTTAACTAATTTTTTTTTTGAAATCATAATCCTTAGGAATTAGATATTAGATTGGGGTATGGGATAATGCTATAGTAGCGTATTTGTATTTGTTGTATATAAGTATACGCTTTATCTCTAGACTCCTATCTTTGCAGGCTATTCATCCGTATCTCATAAGGCCTTAATACAGATATGGACGGAAGAAGAGGCATAGTTAATTTAGGAGGAGACAACACCACCACAAACGGAAATGCCCGATCGAATGTTAGAAGAACTCAAGGTCAGGCTCAGGCTGAGAACATGGTGCTAGGGTTCCCCAAGTGGGTATGGGAGCCATGTATCAGTTTTTCATAAACATGATGCAAGCTGGGATTGCAGCTGGAGTTGTTGGAGGGAATGCAGCTAGAGGAGGAGTTCAGGAAGCTCATGTTGTCAACGACTGTGCTAAGTTGAGTGGAGATTATATTAAGCTTGGAGGAAAGCCCTTTATCGGAACAGAAGATGCTATAGAAGCAGAAAATTGGCTGCTACATTATGAAAGGATTTTTGCTGATTTAGGATTTAACGATGAGCAGAAAAGGATACTAGCTTCAAGACAGCTCCAAAGAGCTGCTTTGTTTTGATGGAATACTGTAACCGCTGGTGTGGACGAGGAGATTATGATGTGGGAAGAGTTTTAGAGGAGGTTTCAAGAAAGGTTCATGTCAATAATGGTGCAGTCTATGTTGGTGAGAAAGTTTGCTGAACTGGAACAAGGGGAGATGTCTGTTCTGGAATATGCTCGAAGGTTTGAGGAGTTAGCCCGATATGGGTATACCACTGTTGACACAGTGATGAAAAGGAATGAAAATTTTATTAGAGGTTTGAAACCAGAATTGGCGAGAGCTACCTTACTGCACATCAAAGATCCCTGTGATGTGGTAGTAAAGATGGCGTTGAGGCACAAAGAGATGTTAGCTTGCTTGGAGAAGAAGAAGGAGAAGGAGGTTCAGATTGGACAAGGCCGGAAAAGGAAATTCTTCCACTAGAAAAGTGCGCAGAAGAGAGGAGCAATGAAATAGGGAAAGTTTGAAGTAGTCTGCTATAAGTACGACAAGAAAGGACAATATGCTCATGAGTGTCGTACTGGAAAATGAAAAGGGAAAGAATTGATTGGAAAGAAGAATATCAAGTGCTTTAATTGTGATCAAATCGGCCACTACAAGAATCAACTGAAAAGAGCCCGTGGAGGATGGAAGGGGTCAAGTGTATGCATTGGAACCTACTACTTCGAGGCCAGTAGTGCAGGAGAAGGGAAAGGCTGTTCTGGGAGGCATGCTACAGATTCACGGTATGTCTATTAGCGTTCTGAATGGTACTGGTGCATCACATTCTTTTATTTCTCGATATTTGATAGATAAGCTTAACCTAGAACCCTCATATTTAGTTACATCCTTAAGGGTTGCAAATTCAATAGGAGGGTATGTGACACTGGGATGGAGTGTGATCATTTAGAATTTGACTTGTTAGGTCATACTTTTGTTTGCTGTTTGCATGTAATTGAGTTTGTGGGGTTTGGGATCATTCTTGGGATGGATTGGTTAAGTAAGTATGATGCTAGGATATTTTTCCATGATAGGAAAATATCACTTAGACACGATGACTGTAGTGATCAGATATTTTATACCATAGAAAACCCTAGTTCTAAGGTGAATGCTTTATTGGGTGTTATGGAGTTGGAACATGAGTTGCATCAAGTTATCGTGGTGAGAGAATTCGCAAATGTCTTCGAGCCGTAGTTGGATCACCGCCGAAATGAGCTATTGAGTTTCGGATAGATTTAGTGCCTGGAGCACAATTGGTGAGTAGGTCGCCAAGTAGAATGACACCTACAGAGATGAAGGAATTGAATGTGCGGTTGGTGAATTTAGAAGGCAAGAGTTTTATTAGTCCGAGTAGTTCATCTTAGGGAGCAGCCATAGTATTCGCTAAGAAGCCGGATGGATCATTAAGGCTATGTATCTATTATCATAAGTTGAATGAGAAGACGATAAAGAATCGATATCCATTGCCGTGAATCGATGATTTGTTCGATCAATTAAGTGGAGTCAAGGTATTTTCTCAGTTGGATTTGGCGATTGGATTTCATCAGCTTGGAGTAGCAGAGGATAATATTCCTTTGACAGCGTTTAGGACTCGATATGGATCATACGAATGGTTAGTTATGCCGTTCGGACTAACTAATGCACCGACATTCTTTGTGGATTTGATGGACCGGATTTTCCAAGAGCATTTGGACATGTTTGTGTTAATCTTTATAGATGATATTCTGATATAATCTAAGGATGAGAAGGAGCATGAATTTCATCTTAGAGTTGTGCTTGAGATGCTAAGGGAGCATCAGCTGAAGGCGAAGTTTTCTAAGTGTCATTTTTGAAAAAAGGAAGTGAAGCTCCTTGGTTATGTAGTCTCATAGAAAGGGCTATCAGTGGATCGGACAAAGATTGAAGCAGTGAATAATTGGAAGAGACCCGAGACAGTGACCGAAATAAAGAGCTTTCTAGGATTGGCTGGATATTATCGAAGGTTTATAAAGGATTTTTCGTGAATAGCTGCACTAATGGCTAAGCTTACGCGAAAGGATATGAAGTTTGTGTGGACCGTTAAGTGTGAGGAAACATTCTAGAGCTTGAAACACTTGTTGACACATGCACCGGTGTTGATTGTCCCAGAGGAGAATCGGGATTTAGTTGTTTATACTGATGCGTGTGGAACGTGATTGGGAGCTATGCTAATGCAAAGAGGTAAAGTGATTGCTTATGCTTCTAGACAGCTTAGACCGCATGAAGTCAGATATCCAACGCATGACTTGGAGTTAACTGCAGTTAAATTTGTTTTGAAGGTGTGGAGGCATTACCTTTTAGGAGAGAGATTTGAGCTTTATACGGATCATAAGTTGTTTAAATATTTGTTCTCTTAGAAGGAGCTGAACATGAGACAGTAGAGATGGTTAGAGTTTATTGCTGCTTATGATTTTGAAATCGAGTACTAACTGGGAAAAGGAAATAAGGTAGTGGATGCACTTAGCAGGAAACATCAGAATGTAGTGTTGGGAATGATTGTTGAGTGGAAGGATTTGGAAACATTGTCAGCTTGTAGAGTGCAGTGCAGATCTGGGCCGAGTCTAGTGGAGAAGGTGTTGTGTTGTCTTGTTTAGAAGTCCTACCGGTAATGATTGAGAAGATAGCTTCTAAACAAGAGAAGGATCCGGTTTTAGCTGAACGGATCAGGAAGTTCATAGAGGGAATAAAGAGCGATGACTTGAAGGATTTCAGTCTTGACCAAAATGGATTGTTGAGAAAGAAAGGAAGGTTATGTGTTCCGAATATAGGAGACATAAGGAAGGAAGTTCTGGAGGAATGCCATCGTTCGAAGTTCACTATCCATCCAGGAGGTACAAGGATGTATCAGGATATGAAAAGGAGTTTCTTCTAGGAAGGTATGAGATGGGTCATTGGTTTGTGTGTAAAGCAGTGCTTGAATTGCCTACAGGTAAAGGCTGAACACCAGAAGCCAAGTGGATTGCTTCAACTATTGGATGTTCCAGTTTGGAAATGGGATTCTATCTCTATGGACTTTATTGATGGGTTGCCAAGATCTAGTAGAGGAAATGAAAGTATATGGGTCATAGTGGATAGACTGACTAAGAGTGCTCATTTCATTCCAGCAAAGTCAACTAGAACGGCACCTATTTTGGCGAAGTTATTCATGAAGAATGTGGTTAGACTGCATGGAATTCTTAGTAGGTTGTTAGTGATAAAGATTCCTTATTCACAAGTGAGTTCTGGAAGAGTCTACAAGAAGCTTTAGGAACCAAGCTCAAGATGAGTACCGCTTACCAACCACAAACTGATGGGAAAACAGAGAGAGTTAACAAAGTCTTGGAGGATTTGTTAAGAGCTTGTGTATTGGATTTTGGGGGATCATGAGAAGACCATCTCCATTTAGTCAAGTTTTCGTATAACAATATTTATCAGACTACTATTGGGATGGCACCGTTTGAAGCTTTGTATGGAAGGCCATGCCAATCTCTCGCATGTTGGTTAGAGACCAGGGATAGGTTGGTTCTTGGTCGGGATTTAGTGAAAGAAGCCGCAGAGAAAATTGAGTTAATTCGAGCTAGGATGAAGGAAGCTCGGTCTAGGAAGAAAAGTTATGCAGATAGAAGAAGGAAAGACTTGGAATTTTCTGTTGGAGATTATGTGTTTATTAAGGTTTCACTGATGAAGGTTGTGATTAGATTTGGGAAATCGGGGAAGTTAGCACCGATATTCGTTGAACCTTTTCGTATTGTTGAGAGGATCGGGAAACTCGCATATAGAATAGAGTTACTGAGTAGTTTGGCAGGGGTCAATGATGTTTTCCATGTTTCTCATATTAGAAAGTGTGTTAGAGACCCGGGAACTACTATAGCACCGACAATGTTAGAAGATTTAGTAGTAGAGATGGATTTGACCATAGTTAGAAAGCCGGCTCGGATAGTTGCAGGAGATGACAAAAGGCTAAGGAACAAGATAGTCAGACTAGTGAAAGTCCAATAGAATGACGATGAAAAAGACTGTACTTGCGAAACTGAGAGCAGGATTAGAGACGCTTATCCTGATTTGTTTTGATGGTATGTTTTACCTTGTTGATTGATTTGTTGTGTACCTTACCGTAATTTCGAAGACAAAATTCTTTAAGGAGGGAAGTCTGTAATACCCTGTATTTTTAATAACATTTTTAGGATATTTAATTAGCTAAATAAAATAAAATAATGTAAGATGATTAATGGATAGAGAGTTTGATTTAACCATAGGTAGCCATGCCTATACGTATAATGAACTAATGAAATAAGATGGGAATAAGTGTTAGGAAATAAGGGAGGGCAAAATGGGAAATAAAAGGAACTTATACCCTAAACCCTTAGGAAATAAAACACATGTTCATTTTACATTTCCTCAAGAAAAAAATGTTCTAAGGCCGGCCACCATTTTCAGTCTCAAGAGAAGATAAAAGCTAGGACTTTCAAGAGAAGAAGTAAATCAACTTATTCAACATCAAATCTCACAACTTTAATCACAAAGCTAAGGTGAATGATTACTACATCCTAATTTCTTATAGTTTTCGGTTTTAAATATACTTCAAAATGATTTTGCATGATAATGCCATGCTTTGAATGATTAAAAGTTTATATATGCTTGTTGATGACATATGCATGTTCATATTAGTTTTTATGGTATGTTTGATATGAAAACCCTATTAAATGACATCCAAATGCCTTGAAAATTTAAATGTAGATCAGGATTGATATACTAGAGATGAGTTTCAATTTTCATAATTTTTTAAATTAATGTGGATTTTATATTAATTTTAATGTGAAGAAAACGATTTATTTGGTTTTAAATTATTTATGATAAAATAAATAATTATTTAGGTCTGAAATTTATATATGTTAGAAAACATATTAAAATAGATTTTCTGGAATTTTTATAGAATTTTCCTAAGTGTTTAGATGAATATGTAAAATTATTTAAGGTATGGGACTTAAATGTTTTATTTATTTAATTAAGGAGAAGGGGCATTTTGCAAAATAATATATTATTTCTGAAGATATTGGCAGCACATTTTGAAAGGGTATTTAGCGACCAATAAGAATTTGACAAATAATGGTAGGTTAGTTGAAAAGTTTTCTCTTTTAAGTTAAAAACAAAATTAACATATTTTTAGCATGTTCCGCCACTTTCGGCACAGGGGGATCCGACCCAGACCTTTTCCACTATCGGTTTCGAAACCAATGCGCATGGTATCAAGCTACTTGGTATGTAGTGCATTGGGTAAAGGCAAAAGGGTACTTGGTCGAAACGTTAGGTTCCGAAGGGGTTGGAGTATGCTCCGTTTTTAAAATCAAAGGAGCGCCTGCCTTGCTTTCGAAAGGATAGGTTTTGAGTCAGTAGGCTTTCGACTAGATCAAATATTTTCAAAGGAAAGGTTTCAACTTCGTTGCACTCTTTTGTTCTAAATAATGCTTTTGAAGGGGTCAAAACCCCTAGCCGCCGCCTTTCTACCTTTCGAAGCCAACGATTTCGAAAGGTATACTTAACTTTTAAAATTAGCCACTTCTCCCATGCTTTCAATGGGATGGTTTCGACACCATCACTTCTTTACTTAGGAATAGGTTTTGAAAGGAAGGTTCGACTTAGATGTTTTAAATGACTCTTTTTGTTCTGATTGAAGTATAACCCAAAGCTTTCGAAAGAGTTGATTTAAATGGTTTTGAAAAGTGTTTTCCACGTGTTTTAAATTGAACCTAAAGTGCTTTCGAAAGGTATTTAAAATGGTTTTGAAGGAGTGGTTCCCCTAAAGGGTTTTGAAGAAGTCGAAAGGTACTATTTTCCGATGGTTTTGAAAGGGTTGAAATGGAAGGTTTTTCCAAGGTTTTCTAAAGAATGTTTTGAAGTGTTTAAGATATGATGTATAAGGTTTTAGTGCTTTCGAAAGGAAGGTTTCGAAAGGGAAGCTTTGGCCTTTCGACCAAGATAATTAAAAGGGTTTTACTTGGTTTCGAAAGAGATGCTTTCAAAGGTTTAGAAAGAAGCACTTTCAATGGAATCGAAAGGGGGACTTTCAAGTGTTTAAATATTTTCATCAACTAAGGTTTGAATAAAGTATATATATAACATGGCAAGGTGATTTTGAGTAAAGCATAGAGTATATCCAATTCCTTGTGTAAGTTTGATTTAAAGGCTTAAATCATTTTGTAAAGGTTTTCAAGGAAAATTAAGGGAAGGAATTCCTAAGTAAAATGACTCAGATATTAGAATACCAGATGGGACTAGTATAGGGTCGCGCACTATACATTAGCTATTGGCCCCAGCTAAATATTATCCAAAATTTCAATTTGTAGGGCTTTGTCACATGTAAGACTAAAATTATGATTACACCCAGAAGGGAATATATATTTGTATACAGATAGGTTATTGGTGAGCCCGCAAAACCATTAGGACCAGGTGACCCTAGGAGATGACTAAGTAAGGGACAGACCATCCAGAAGAGAAGTATTTAACAGATAGTTTACGATAGACCGTCCTAAAGAGGAGCGTCTAACATCTGTTAGATAAATTTTGTTTATATTTTCTGGTAGGCCCGAGTCAGCCAAAGGTTAATAGTTAGCCCAACAAAACTAAAGTGTTTGAACAGGTAGTTCATTTATTACCTGATATGTATGTTTACCTAATGATGCTTTACTATATTTAACCAGTTTTGGTTGCAGGGAATGATTTGCAAAAGATATGTTTTAAAAGGATGTTAGTGAGGGGAAACCCGTTCCGCTAAGCGGCATGGTCTCACTTTACATTAGTGACCGGGTTGTATAATATTATTCACACCAGGATTTATGTCTCACTCAAAGTTTATGTTTTCCCTTTAAACTCTCGGGTGCTCAAAATTGATTTGAGTAGGCTGATGGATTAAGGTCTTTTCAGATTTTTAGTAGGATGGCGAATAAAGCTACCGAAGGCAAGCATGAGGCTAACAGATAGCTATTTAGGAGTTGTAGTTCTTTATTTTGTTGTTATTTCTGTTGTGTATGTATTAAGTCAATTATGACTATATGACTCTGATTATCCAAGGGGGCATCTTCATATGTCGCTCCCGGCGTATTTTGTAATATGTGTATTTTGTCATTGCCTTGGAAAACATATGGGATTATGTAATATGAATATGGAACATGTGTTTGGAAATGTAATGGAAAAATGTTTTTTTGAAATTTGCGATTGTTTCATATTCAAGTGCTTCTGATATTATAGATACCATTAACATATCCGTATTTAGTCGCCGAAAGCTATTACTATAGATGACTGCAGCATATGTAGCACTAAGGTTTGAGCCTCTAGGTAGGGGATGTTATAGTCATTTAAATTTTTTTCCCTGTTTTGTTATTCCATTCCCTTTATCCAATAAATTCTAAAAATATAATTTTAGTTAATTCTCAAATCTCATGCTTAGAAATTCATGATATGGAGAGCCACATAGGTGAGATATGCGGATTAAAAAAATTCTCATAGGTAGAATGGCTTCTCGTACAGTGAGAATTGGATCAATTTTTACTTGATAAGATATAAGGGGAATCTTTTTTTAACAAAAATATAGATATGCTCAGCAAACCATAGACATAATGATTTTTTCAGTTTTGCATGGGCTACTTGGTAACTTTACATATTTAAATAGAATTAGCACTCGTGAAAACTAGACAGTACAAGTGGCATTTACCGAAGCGGGTTGGCGAACAATAATATCGAACAACCAAACCGGTTATTTTATGTGGTTGACGTGGATTCGTGCATAGTAAACAATGTTCCCTTCAGATCGTTCTCCTATACATCTCTATTTTTCTCCATCTTCTTCTCCCACTTCAAATTAACAGTGGATTTTCTTCTTTCAAGAGTGTTACAATTAGCACCATAAAATCAACTTGAAAACATCCATTTCAAAATAATATCCAAAGACACTTAATATTACCAATACCCACCGCCCAAATTAAAAAAACCATTAAAATTCATATGGCACAGACAAACCATTCAAATACATATGAAAAATGCATATGAGTAATAAAAATTTCAAATGGCATACTATAAATGAAAGGTTAACATAGTGATCGACAATTTTAAATCGACCAAAACGGTAGTGTTACTCAAATTTTCATAAATAAGAAGATAGACTAATCAAGGTTTCTTAGCTTAATATGCTTCGGTCCAGGACGGACTGAGCCGAAACCAATGTACTATAAGCAACTCGAGAATCAGAAATAGATCAGCAAGTCCTCTTCGGCTGCCGTTCAAGTTGGATGTTTATCAGCCGTCCTCTCCATTGCATTTTAGGTCGACCCCCGATCAGTGCAACCCAAAGTAACGACCAAGAGCCAACTCGTAACGCAAAACAAGGCATCCACATTACACAGCGTGGTCCCTATCGTCGGTCCCCTTCTTACGACCAACCGACTCCTAAATAGCCTGTCTACTCGAATACCTCTCTTTGCCTATCTGTCGATCAACACGCCTCTAGATTGCCTCGGGCATGGCCTATCACCAACCCCGCCTCGATGCGGCCTCTATAAGCAATCCTATAGTTGGTCCTCTATATCACTCTGAGCAGTGTGACCAACCTGTCCGGTTCGACCCCCCCTTCAACACTACCACTGACGATTTCCCACCTCTTCCCATATCCATGTGAAAGGGCTGACTTTCCTGGTTTTCCTTGCCATTTCAGCATATGGGCAAGGCCGACAAAGAAGTATAACCAAGTGTATCTAATTCTAACACAGAACATGCTTTGCAACATGCTGTCACCGTGCATGAATATTACCTGAACAGTAAGGGCAGAGCATGGTCTTTCCTGTTTAAGTTGACCTCCTTCGCTAACTCCTTTACTTCGTCTGTTGCCCCTCATTAATCAGATCTACAATGCAATGCCTTTCCAATCGGTTTTACGGCATCATCTCAACTATTACATCATCAATTTCGACCACTATATATACCCTGTGTATGACAACTTCTAAGGTGCTGTTAGTTGTTATTTGCCAATGGTCCACTATTTGGTTGATGGTCGCCAGTAGCCAAGGGTCGATTATTCAGTTGTTGGTCGCTACTCGCAAAAGGTAAACTATTCAGTGGTTGGTCGCTACCCACCAAGGTTAGACTATTTGAAGGTTGTTGCCACCCGCAAGGGTCGGTTTATTCGAAGGATGCATCAATCACTCACGATCCTACACCCGTGGCTTAGCATTAAGCAGTAGATTTCCACAGTAGCTCACCATCTACAGTTCTAAGCTCAGTAAGTCCTCAAGATTAGCAGCAACATTAGTCACGAGCTGCCCCTTTTCATCTTATTTTACCTTTTGTAATTTCTTATAATTTTAAGAGAGCCATATAATAAGAGAAATTCATAGTGGACGTAGGGAGCTCTACTGAACCACTCTACATCTTATGTCACTTACACACTGAATGCTCGTTTTAACTCTTAAACCAAACGATTAGCAGGTAACCTTTATTTTTCATGGTGCAATTCCAAGGTTGGAGAAAAATACGATCAACATTGTGATGTTAGAAGAAGGACCAATCACGATCTTGTGTTCAATTGCCTCCTAAGCAACCTCTTTTTGCACTTGGTATCCAACATCTAGTGTGAAGTATAACAGCTATGATTGTGGTCCTGCTCACCCTTCCGATCATGGGAAAGACCACCCCGTATGGGTAATGAACCTCCCACCGTTCAACAATCATGCCCTTATAAGATGCCCTGGCCGATCGGCCTTATGACTAGACCTAGCGGTAGGATGACCACTGATCTTGATCTCTCCTTGCTCTTCCCTAGAAAATCCCACCTTTGTCATTGCCATAAAGGTTTCTAAGAGCAACTAGATGTCCATTTGCATATCTAAGGACACTCGAGATCAGCAGCCAATAATTCTATCAAGCTTGCTCCCAAGCCCATGGCCTTCTATAAGGAGACCACTAAAGTCTCCAAAGCCCATATTGTTCAACATTACTGCCAAGACTATCCAACGATGATGAGTTTTCGTGTGCTCAATACCTTGTTTATGGGAACACCACCTAGGACCAAGTGAATTGTCGCTCCCCTCCTGGCTGGTGGCTATCCATGAGGATGAATTACCAAGAATTCATTTCCTTATCGGGGAACGCCTAAGCTATCCAATGGGATGAATTTTCGTGTGCTTGTTACCTTGTTAGGAGACTGCTGCCTTTAGCCACCTAGGATTGCATGAGCCATCGCTCTCTTCCTAGCCGGTAGTCTATCCACAATGATAAATTGCCAAGAATTCATTTCCTTATTAGGGAATGTTTTGGCTATCCAACAAGGATAAGTTTTTATGTGCACATTACTTTGTTTGAGGGACATCACCCTTCGCTGCCAGGACCAAACGAGCCATCACTTCCTTCTTGAACAATAGGCTATCCACAACGATGAATAACCGAAAATTCATTTCCTTATTGGGAAATCCACTTTTTATTCAACAAGGACGAGTTTTATACTCATTACCTTGTTTGGAGAGTGTCGCCCTTCACTGTCCATGACAGCACGATTCGTTGCTCCCCACTTGGCGGCAGGCTATCCACGAGGATGAATTACCAAGAATTCATCTCTATATCAGGGTCTGCCAGGCTATCCAGCAAGGTTTTTGAATCACCATGCATTTTTATCTTTATTTATAGACTATCCCAACCTCGAGGGCCTGGGTGAGATGTCTCTCCCTTATGCATCGGGTGCATCAACGACTGGATGTGCGAGCCCAATGGTTCGTACCCCTCATTCATGACATCTCTCATGCTTCGAACAAGATGAGACATCATTCTCTAGATTGATATTGCTACCCTAAGCGACGTCGAAATCCGATGTCCATAATCTACCCGCGTGAGAATAAGCCGAGTCATTCTCTGCTTGTAACATGTCATCCAGGGGAATTTTCAAGCCTCTCAGCGGTTAGGTTCGAACTGAGACTAGTTACCATTAAAGTAATGCATAGATAAGTTCACTTTGAACAATTTCTATTTGCTAAGTTCTTATGAACAATGGCCCCAGTTGTCCATCCCACCATTATCACTCCATCATAAAAGGATGCTCGAGCCAGCCATGCAACCTCGATTGAGCCTGGCCCTGTAGTCCTATAAGCAATAGGCAATGTGCCACCATGGAGAACCCCCAAGCCCCACACACTCCAGTTTGAGCCATGGATAGTCTGCCGCTATGCATACGATTGCTTGTCACGTAGAAGAAGCAATAGGCAAGCATGCACTCCTACTCAACGCTAATGCCACCCGCTACTCGAAGATTGACCAGCACTCGGATGGTATGAACGAACAACTAGGCTCAGCCTGTCACATGACAATCTTGCTACTTAGCACATTTTAAATAGAGTTTTTTAAAATCGAAAATCATACAGGAATGCCTCAAGCAGTGCATCACCCAAGAAAACCTCCAAACCCCCCGACGCTTAAGTTCGAATAGGGACCGCCCATCGATAAAGTAACAGTAAGTTTTGGCTACCGCACAACTGGCCTCAGCACTTAACAAGCACCCGTGTGGCATGGTCAATGCTCGCTTTCGAGTAGCTCAACTTGCCTGAGATAGGCAACCGAAGAAATTTAGTTGGATCAGAGCAAAAGATTGCTAGGTATTTGAGATACACTACCCTACAAGTTAAAAGAAAGAACAAACTATTATAGCTAATTGTTATCCATATAATTTCAATATGAGAAGGAATGCTACAAAAGTAGTGTCACACTTCGTCAGTTGATGTTGATATATCTCTTTAAAGATATATTTCAAAATACTTCATCACCTCGATGACAGCATACCTCCTCAGTGGTGTACCATGCTGCACTTTATCACTTCAATGACACATTACTTCGATGATATGTTTCATCGCCCTTCACATAGAAATGGTTGTTACCATAACGGTTGACAAGGGACTTCGATGCAGACAAAGTAGAAGACCTGCGAAGAGGGTACAATATTTTATCAATGGAAGGATATACGGATGACTTCGAAGATGTACAAAGAGGAACATCTGGATGACATTATCATTCACGATTAAATGCTCCTCTTCGACCATGCCAATTACTACAGATGCCATTGGTGTCAAAGACACAAGAACAAAGCAACGTTATAAGAGTAACAGATGACCTCTTCGTCAATATGGCCTCTTCGACGGTATAACCTCCTCAGCTATATAACATCTTTGGCAATCGAATTACTTTACCTCTTCATAGCTCACCAGTCATCAGTTAGAAGCAATGCTACATTTCAAAAAGTGATTCAAAGGTGTCGTTCTTCGACGATGTCAAAGGAAGACAAAGTCATGTAGGTCTTCGATAGAGATCACTTTGTATATCCTCTCTAGTTAGCATAGCAAACACATCACACTTCCTTATATAAGTGGTATTGGTAGCAAACACTATCGATATACATGCATATAGTAATGCTGAAGTTATTAAAGACCTTATTACCAACATTTTTGATGAACATCGAAGACACTGAAATGAGGTAATGCCGCTTCCACAGTAATTTAATAAATGCCAACCCGACGACACTGAAGTCAAGCATGCCGAAGACTTGGAAGGTGAAGTGACCCAACCGCACCACTATAAATATGACCAAAGGGGTGCCATTTTGGGGACCGAGTCTTCATTTCTCTCTCTCTTCTCAAATTAAAGCCTAGTAATCCTAGTCAAATTAGGGATAAATCTATTTGACTGTAAACATATTCGAATTGAATGAACATGGACTTGACATTACATATTGACTTCGATTATGACCTTATTGAACATTATTGATTTAGACTTGCATAATACGAACTTTTCATGACTAATTCGACATGAATCTAGTCAAAGTGACTTAAACTATGATGAACAACTAAATGCATATTTATATGGACCATGAACTATAGACATTAGAGCGGAATGCATAACTCGTTGTTATGCGTAACGCACTTCAATATGACTTTGTGACTTATGATCAATTTCTATTGGAAATATGACATATCATTAGCCATATGGACCACATTATTCAATGACTAACGTAGGTCTACATGTAAGACAATTCTAATGGCCTAAGAGGACTTTGAACATAACGACTCAAAGAGATAAAGTGAACTTTCATATGCCCTTCCTTAAGGGCCAATTTTCATCTATCAATTAATGATTCTACCTCGAATATCAATCCCAAGTGATGAGTTAGACCTTGAGTCATTGTCAAAAGCCTTGATCATGCCGTCGCACATATCAAGATTAAGTAGATATGATCAACCCATGCTTGATTACGCTATGCATGTACCTGAATCAAGAACTAACTTATTACAAGAAGCATCCAAAGTGTTATACCATTTTTTGATCTAACATTTTTGGCGCTTGAAGGAGGGCCAAACCTCTGATTTTTTTTAATTCTCTCATCATCTAGACTAATTAAGTGAATTTTGTTTCAGGACGATGAGATTACAGAACTTAATGCTCAGATCGAAGAGGTCATAAAGACAACGACACTAGAAGAGAATGTGACTCCCAATTTCAATGTGGGAAATGCATAACACGAGCAACTGTCATAGCTAGGGTAGCCAACTAGTAGTGAAGCAAAAATCCAAAACTTGAAGCAACAATTGCCGATGATGAAAAAACTCATGGAGTGAGTTCTTACGCAGAAATCTTCAAAGACTACCAAGCTTACAAGAGGAGACGAAGTAGAATCTCTAAGAAGAAACTTGAATGCTTCCTAACTTAGAAATAAGGATAAAAGCAAGCTTATCTCAACTCCATAGGAAAAGAAAAGTAACCAGCAGATTAAGAAAGATTATCAGGGAAGGATCGTGGGAAAATCTAACGAATGGTGTGGAAGCTCTAATTCAGAGGGATATAAACCTGAAAGAAGTAATTATCATACCGATAAGGACTACTTAAGGGATATGGCAGTAAAAATGGAAAAGGAAATGCTCCTTGCTAAAGGAAAGAGGACTCAGGATGAGAGAGTAATGTTAATTAGTGAGAAGCTCCATTCACTGATAAGATTATGCCTATAAGAATTCCATCTCACATTAAGATCCCATCAATTAGATACAATGGAACAACCGATCCAAATGACCATTTATTAGCCTTTGAGAGTTAGATGGACTTGTATGATGCATCTGGGGTAGTGCGGTATAGACTTATCCCAACCAATTTCCAGGGTGTAGCAGCCAAATGGTATCGACAATATCGCAAAAGGACTATATACTCTTAGAATTAGTTCTCTTATGAGTTTTCAGCTCAATTATGCATCTGCAAAGATCCTGCCATTGATTGTACTGTAGTAGCAAACATTAAGACCAATAGAGCTATTAGAAGATTATCTTAAAAGGTTTAATGTGGAAGCTTTGAAGGCTAAAAACATGACCCATAGAGATAAGGTAATGGTAGTACACCTAGGGCTAATCGAGAAAACCCTATTTTGGCATGAATTATATGTTCAAGGGTGCAAGAATTTACAAGACTTGCACTTTCAAGCAGATTAGTTCATCCGAATGGATGAAATATACCATGCCAAAAAGAAAGCTCAGCTTAAATGAGAAACAAAAAAGATTAATCACGGCTATAATCACAAAAAGCTGAAGTGGGAAGAAGACTCGAACGCAAGCCGTATTACTTTAAACAAACCGATATCTTACATATATGCTACAATGAGGGAGAGTGGTGATTAGGCAAAGACTAACCTAGAACTAAGGAATGATGGAGAATGTTGCTGTTATCACAAATCCAATGGACATAAGATTGATGAATGCTAGGTATTAGTAGGTATAATCCAACGGATTATCTGTAAAAAATTGTTAAAGGAGTTTATCAAGGATAACCAAAAAGATGCCCATCCAAAGAAGAGTAATCCGAAACTCCCGAATAACACTGCAAATGTGGTAGAAGAAGATGTCTAACTTAATTTCGTCCCACCACTTAATAAAATTAATGTGATCCATAGGGGTCCACCTACAAATAGTATAGGAGCCAGAAATATCACATCAGGGAAGTGAAGGAAGGGACTTTCTCAATCCAGGAAGAACCACCATATAAAAATCCTAGGTATCATATTCAAATGCATAATCTAACCATTACTCCACAAGAGCTGAAAGGAGTTTGTCAATAGCACAACGACCCACTCATGATAACTGCTCAAATCAAGCTTTTGGTTGTGATGAAAATTCTTGTGGAAATCGGAAGCACAGTCAATGTCATCTTTAAGCATGCCTTTAATCAGATGGGAATTTTTGAGGAGAAGCTGGAGCCATGCCTAGGCCTATCTTTGAATTCAACAATTAGGGGTCAACCCCCGGAAGCTAATAAAGCTGCTGGTGTATATTGGGTTCCAGCACAACATAGGACTTTTGAAACTCTTTTTGTTATAATTGATTAGCCATCCTATTACAATGCATTCTTTTGAAGGTCGACCCTAGATGAGGTTAACTTTCATGTCACCAAAGTATCAGATGGTGAAGTTTCTAACTAAGAGTGGCTGGGGAATAATAAGGAGAATAGTTTAGCTCCTATGAAATGTATTTTTCTATGCTTGATCAATATAAGAAACTACATTTCTTATTGTGACACAGTGCAGGGTAAGTAAATCCAAACCGAAATTACTTAGCCTTTGAATGAAGATTCATGCAACCAACCATTCAAAGCGAAGGAAAAATCATGTAGTGAGGACCGATATACATTTAGGAAATTTAGCTTTTCAAAAAAAAAGAAAGAGAAAAGATGCAAACCTAGTGGATGAAGAAGCAGAAGGAGAGGAGATCATTACTGAACTCGATTGTGGGGGTTACCAAGAGAAGATGAAAACCATCGAGGAGCTTGAGGAAATATGTATAAACCCAATTGACATGATGAAAATAGTAAAAGTTGAAAAAGAACTAGATAGTAAACTAAAAGGGGAGTTAATTCACTTTCTTCAATCCAGCAATGACGTGTTCGCTTGGACTCATTCAAATATGGTAGGGATGGACCCAACCATTATGTGCCATACTCTGAACATAAATCCAAATTTCAAACCAATTCGGTAAAAGAAAAGGCAATTCGATAAAGCACGATCTAACGCTTTAAAGAAGGAAGTCAAAAAATTGCTTGAAAATGGATTCATCCAAGAGGTGCTTTATTCAAAGTGGTTATCCAACCCGGTTCTAGTTAAGAAATCTAATGGAAAATGGAGAACTTGCGTCGATTATATAGACTTAAATAAGGCATGCCTAAAAGATTATTATCCACTCCCAAGTTCCAATTACAGCAGCATAAGCTCGCTTACCAGAAGAACCTAACAAGAAAGCACGGAAGTAAAGACCGATAAGGTCAGTTAGTTGATGCAACAAGCAAACACCGGCTTTTTCATTCATGGATGCTTATTCTGGATATAACTAGATTCCAATGTTCAAGCCTGATAAGGAAAACACCACCTTTATAACAGATTGGGGAACTTACTGCTGTAAAGTAATGCCCTTTGGACTGAAAAATCTAGGGGCAACATATCAGAGACCAGTAAACAGAATGTTCAGGGAGCAAATTGGCTGAAACATGGAAGTATATTTAGACAGCATGCTAGTTAAACTCTCAAGAATGAAGCAGTTACCTTAAAGACCTAGAAGAAATGTTCGATGTATTATGAAAATATCAAATGAAATTTAATCTGCAAAAGTGTTCTTTCGGGATCCAACCTTGCAATTTCTTAGGTGATATAGTTAGTGCAAGAGGAATTAAAGCTAACCTTAAACAAATCCAAGCTATTAAAGACATGGAAAAACCCGAAACAAGCAAAAATTTAATGAGCCTAAATGGGAGAGTGGCGGTATTGAATAGGTTCATCTCTAAGGCAACCGATAAATGTATCCCAATTTTTAATATGATCAAGAAAAAGAAAAACTTTGAATGAAGTGAAGATTATCGGAAAGCATGCCAAGAGCTCAAAGATCACCTAGAAAAACCGCTAATTCTTTCCACTCCCGTGGATGGAGAAAATCTTTATATTTATATAGTAGTCTCTGAAAATGTAGTCAGGTCAGTGTTGATAAGGAAAGAAAAAGGGGTTCAACTTCCTGTATATTATACTAGCAAAATACTAAGGATGCAAAAAATAATATATATAATTATAGAAATACTAGCATACTGCTTAATGCCTCACCGCATGCAAATTAAGGGCTTACCTTCAAACACAACTAGTTAAAGTCTTAACTTATTTTCCATATAAACAAGCCTTTAGCAAGCCAGAAACTTCGGGAAGGTTAGTTGAGTAGGGAATTAAGCTTAGCCAATATGATATCAAATTCTTACCACCAGTATCAATCAAAGGGTAGGCTATAGCTGACTTCGTCAATGAGTGCACATGAATTATTAAGGAGCGATCAGAAAAAGAGAAAGTTTTGAAACCTAAGTGGAAATTGTTCGCAGATGGAGCCTCAAATGAACAAGGAGCCGGATATGTGGTCATAACTCCTAACGGGCATTGTTTGCACTACAAAATGAAGTTAGGGTTCCCTACTACTAATAATGTGGTAGAATATGAATCAATGATAGCAGGACTTACCCATGCTGTAACGACCCAGAATTTTGAACAAATTAAATTGAAAATATTTAATTTATTTTAAATATTTGAACGGTAATTTAATTTGAATCCCGAAATAACTTTGAAATTTGGCGATTAAATTTTAAATTTTATCTAGTGTAAGTTGAATAAAAATTCGAATCTTCAATTTTAAGTTTAAGAAAAATATTTCGAAAACTTTTATAATTCGTATTAACAATACTGAAGATAATAAAAGCTTCAGAAGTGAATTCAGAAGTGATTTGATCGGTTTTGAATTTTAATCGTTCGAATCGATATTTAAAAATAGCCGTCCGAGGCACAGTCTCGGAATTCGACGAAACCAGTTCCATTGGGTCCGGAATATTGAATTATTGCCGGGTTTCAAATTTTGTATTTTTCGGAGTTGTTATGTGAGCATACGACACATAAACGTGTAGACATTAAATTGAATTCAATTTTAAAAATTTAAATTTCTAGACTGGCCGACATACACACGTTCATCCCTTTAATCACGCCTAGAATTGCGCCTAACATCACGAAACAAATCGTGCCAGCCATTCTCTTTCGTTTTCAAATACTCCTCTCCCTCGTTCAAAATAAAACAGCCGATTGAAAAAAAACAAACGAGAACCCAGACCTCCTCTCATCAAAAATAAAGTTCGAAAAAGGGGGTGTTCGAAACCCTTATTCGATCGGCTTACGTGACTAACCGAGGCGCGCCTGTTTCGAATCACTCGGAGGAGGGAAGATCGTGATTTCCCTCAAGTTCGAACTCGCTCACGAGTTATTGGAAGAAGAGAGGAGTTGCGATTCACTTGGGGTTCAAGGTGGGCGATGAAGGCTGGTAGCTCGTCGAGGCCGGGGCGCTGTGAGCGATCAGATCAGGGAAGCTCGAGGACGTTGACGACAAATCGAGCTGTGGTGTTGATGCCGTTGGACCAAAGATTGTAAGTGAGGACCAGGAACGAGTGTGCTATCGCTTAGGGCAGATGATTTTGTTACTTTGACTGCTGATCTACTCGAGGAGTCGATTGACAATGGCGAAGGCGAGCCTGGGTTCGTGACTGTAAGGTGGAATTTATTTTCTTTTTTCAAATTCAATGAATATATGAATGCAAATATATATGTGTAAATATAGATTAGGAAGAATAATTTACAGTAAGGTCAAATTTTAGTTTCATATAAATCTATGTGTTTATAGAAGAAAATTATATGAATGAACTGTTCGATTTTAAAGTAGGTTATAAATTAGATATTTTCACATGCCTATTTTAAATTAAGAATTCAACTGTTACAAAGAGTTTTAAAAAGGAATCTACTTTACTGTGAAATAAATTACTAAGTTATACATTTATTTTCTAACCTATATAAATTTAAAATAATGAATTCAGGGAGGTTAATTTGTTAAATTAACTTATATAATTAGTTTAGTTACTGAAAATTTATTTAAAGGAGAAATTTGTTAATCTAAAACAATTAAAAACGAAAATTAATTGTTCAGTTGATTCGAATATTAATAAATTGTATAATTGTTTATACAAGGTTAAAAATCGAGAAAATCGAGCCGAAAAAGAAATGGATGGCAAATTTAATGCTAAGGTGAGATCTTCTCACTCAAAACTTGAATGTGAAAATTTTTGCAGTTATTGATTGCTATTGGATGTGATATTAGATATAGTAGGATATATATCTATATATAGCAATATATACATATTGGCATATGTATATATTGGATTGATTGATTTCCCGCCTCGTATAGCGGATGAGACCCTATTGCGCCGTTAGTAAGCGGATATTTTTTTTATAAAACCCATATACCGCGATATTCCACCTCGAAGTGGAATTGGTATTGTGCTAACGTCTTTGGATGCAGGGAAACAGGTTGGAGGGATCCAACTGGATTCCTCACCAGTATTTATTTATTTACAGATATTGTGATATTTGTTGATTATCATATTGATATATGATATTGAATGTTGTGATAGACTAATTGGTGCGTTGCATCATCGGATTCAGTTTTTGAAGTTTAAAAATAACGACTTTTACTTTAAAAGGATTTTAAAGTGATTTTTGAAAGTAGACGTTTTATTGAATTTTTGAATTGATTTATTTCAAATAAATAAACGTCTTGGTGAAATTTAACCAAAGTGTGATTTTTGAAATAAATAGTTGATTTATTGATAAAATGGTTTAAGTTGGGATTTTTGAATAAATATAAACGATTTGTATAAAAAGGTTTATAAATTTGATAATTTATAAATCAAAATATTGGACTTATAAAACGAATTTTTTTATAAGTGTTAAAAAGAAGTATAAGTGAATGAAATTAATAGATTTATAACGTGAAGTTATAAAGTGAATAGATATTGTAGAATAAAAGATTTATGAGGAATTTACTTATAAATTTGACTTTTGCACTTAGATGGGATATAAATAGAAATTGCTAAATGAAATGATTTTATAAGTTGAAATTGTTATAAAGTATAAATGCGATTTATAAACGTTGTTCATAAATCCGAAATCACTGATTTTGATAAGTAAATTATAGAAGTAAATAAAAGAAAAATTTACAAGTCGAAGTTGTTATTAAAATAGAAATAGAATTTATAAACGTGTTTATAAATTCAAAATCAATTGAATTTGATAAATTAAATATAGAGGATTTTTAAAGAAGATATATTCGCGATTTTGGATAGCGAATTTTTATTGAAATAAATGTGTAGAAAAGATTGAAATGTGGTTAGTGAAGTATATTCACAATTTTGGACAGTGAATATATTTTTAAGTAAAATGGATATGGTTTTGGGAAAGTGATATTTTGAAATGAAGTTAATTGTTTTAAAGATGTTTTCAAATATAATGAATATCGAAATCATAGATTTCAACATTCATTGTTGAAATAGACGTTTTCGAGAAAAAAGGAAATGATGGGCTATAACACTGTTGTTATAGTAAATGATTTCCGAAATGAAATGTTTTTGTCTAGTATTGAGATTTATATATCTATCTAAATTTCGAATCCCTATACTAGTGATTTTGAGTCGTCGTAACGATGTTTTACGTAACATTCGTTTTGAATCAAATAAATGTTGTTATAGTAAATGATTTCCTTAAAGAATGAATTTATACTTAAATTTAATTTAAGTATATTGAATATTTTCAAATGTTGAAAATAAATGATTTGTGAATTACTTATTTTTAAATAAGTATGGAATTGCTTTTCCAATATGAAATGAACGTTTTGAGAATTTATCTTCTTAAAGATAAATTGAAATTGAATATTTGAAATCGATTTGAAAATCGTATATCAGTAGATATTTTGAAAATATAAATTCACTATGGAATTTATAAAGAAAAGGGAAACTGTTTAGAAAAATAAACGTTGATTTATTTTTGAAGTGTGGAAATTTTATATCTAGTAAAAGATATTTTGGAAGATGAAATAATTTGGAAAATTATTTGGAATCTGATGATGTTGCACATCTTTATTGATTGTTAAATAACCGACTATCAATAATTACCTTGAATGGTATTTGTTGTGATTTGGATGAATTTGAATGCCACACTTATTTTGAATAAGCGCTCACTATTCGGGTTAACCAGAAAAGGACCATGGGGTCGTATAACCCATTCCGAATATGTGATACGTCGATATGAATTGCATTTGAAGACCGGTGTTGAAGACCGGATATTTTTGAAAACGGAAGGATTACCGTCGAGTTACTCTACATCGGCTGATCTCCGATTTAGAGGTTTTATCACCCTTAGTGACGGGAAGTCCGGACGTGATTAGAAATTTATCCGGATGTGCAAGGGCTTCGTGAGAAGTGCCTTCGGTTCTGTTCGATCCCGGAACAGACTTGTATGGATTGTGTGTCTGACGTTACAATTTGAGATATAAAGCTGATTTCTTTCAAATACATATCTGTTGGTGGCGGAGAATTTATTCTCTTAGCTTAACACCCTTCTCTGAGACGTACGAGCTCAGAGGTTATGTAGTTGAAATTTATCAGCGATATATCCCAATTTGGTAACATGGCATACTGAGTGTTGCTGTGAAATGATCAGTGTTTGATCATTTGCGATATGATCATTTATTTGATCTTATATCTTTGTGATCATAGGTTGATCATTTGTTTGACCCGAAGCAGGGCTTTGTAGAAAGCGTAGTTTTGTGGACGAGACTTCGACGAGCCTCACACCCCGGAAATGGTCAAAACAGGAAGGATGCAGCAAGGTTCTAGGGAGTAGCGCCCCTTAGTGTATGTCATTCCTTCTGGATAGAGGTGGTATCATGGTATGGAGCCCAGATACTTAACCTATGTGGTTGCTGCATTATTATTTATGTGGTTTGTTGGAAATCGGGGATCCTCGGGAAGATCGGTTACGATCGGGGGATGACATACGCGTGTCAGTAGTTACCTATTTTTGTAGAGGTAACCCGGCCTTGTGTTGGCAGAGATCTAACCGTGATGTTAGGTTATTTCTCGGGTCGTCTATTCCAGGGACGTACCCATCGTGGCATAGGAAGTTCCTTAGCCTAACCATTTGTTGGAAATCCAAACTCCAATACGAACTTTGTACGGTATTAGTTGTAGAACCTGCCATTTACGTACGGTGGTCACCACTGTTTAGATGGTAGCTATAGTAGGCATACGATATTGGTCGTATGCTGGCTAAGATTTATATTATACTTTCGAAATGTTTTCGACACTATGCACTAATAATAATATCAAAAATGATTTGATTTTGCGTAGTAAGCATCTTTGACTATCATAAGAAGAAATCTCCTCCAATTCTGCGTTTGCATTGTGTGTGGTGGGAGGTCTTATGGTAGTTTCATTTTCCAAAAGCATTGCGAATTTGTTTTATTTTCTTTGTGAAAAATAACTGTTTTACGATCTCACACCAGTCACCATGACTGACTCGGAGTTTATTGTTCCCTTCTAAACTCTGGGTGCCCACCAATTTCCACACGGGCAGCCTAGAGTTATGTTATCAGGATATTCTGGATATTCTGGAGCTTTGGAAGCAAGCTGGATGACGAGACGTAGTATCTGTATCTGATGTTATTTATTCCGCTGTGTATTCTGTATGAGGACAAGTTTATATAACTGTCCATTGTTGTATATTGACTCTGATGATTGATGTATGTATAAAATGATATAGTTCTTTGTTTTAAAGATTATTCATTTATCTATTATATATTGTTCCGCTGCGAATGTGAGATTCTGATATGTTTTCTGTTCTGATGTTGTTCTGTTGTTCTTCTCTCTTTCTTTTTCTTCTTTCTCTTTTCTTCCATCTTCTTCCTTCTTCTTCTGTTTTCTTCTTCTTCTGCCTTTTTCTTCTTTTTAAAACCATAACTTTTCGGGTTTCCGGCATTCGATGGCTCGGTAGTCGATAAAGTGAGTATCGATGTCGAATTTTCGAAAGTCGAAAATTTCGGGATGTTACACATGCCCTTCATTTGAAAATCCCAAAATTTGAGATCTTTAGCGACTCACAATTAATGGTAAATCAGTTGAATCAGTGTCGCAAGGCAAAACTATTATACTAAGAAGATATTAAAGATGTTAACCCAATTCGAAGATTTTTCGATACACCAAGTGCCGCAAGGCAAAAACTCTCAAGTTGTCTCTTTAGCTAAGTTGGCAAGTTCGCAAGGGGCACTAAAAGCCTGAATTGTACTAGTAGGTTATCAAGAGAAACCAAGCATAGAAGTGGAAGTTCTAAACCGAGAAATGAAATCTTGGTGATGATTGTCAAACCCTAGCACACGAGGATAAAGAAAACTAAAGTGAAAACCTTCAAGAAGAACTCCCCGAGATGAGAACCGATGATCAATACAAGAACAATTGGATGACTTCTATCATGGTGTATTTAATAAAACAAATACTACCAATAGACAAAAAGGAAGCAAGGAGAATAAGGTGCCAAGCCCCAAAATTTATCATGTCTAACAGGGTACTCTACAAAAAGGGATACTTGCTCCCTTACTTAAGATGTGCCAGCCTAGAAATAGGGCCAAAACTGCTAATGGAAGCTCATGAAGGAGATCACTCTAATGGAATAAAGCTAGCTATGAAAGTTACGAGGCAAGACTTCTATTGGCCTAAAATGACTAGTCAAGCTATTGATCATGTATGAAGATGTGACAAATGTCAAAGATTCTCTAAAATTTCTCGTTTACCACCAAGCGAACTAACTTCTTTGTCAAGCCCATGACCTTTCAATGTATGGGGAATTGACTTGATAGGACCACTGCAGTGTGCAAAGGAGGAGCTAAATACGCAATGGTAGCTATGATTATTTTACAAAGTGGATTGAAGCTGAACCACTCCCAAATACCATGTCAGGAAAGGTCCTTAAATTCGTAATCAAGAATATCATCACCCGATGTGGAATCCCACACATGATAATCTTCGACAATGAAACTCAATTCGAAAGAGAGGAATTTACCCAATTTTGCGATAAAAATAGGATTATCAAAATCTTTTCATTTGTAGCCCATGTTTAAGCTACTAATAAAACCATAAAGGTCATTTTGAAGAAACGACTAAACAAAGAAAAAGGGAATTAGGTGGAGAATCTACCCATTGTCCTGTGGGAATATAGAACTTCTATCAAGACTGGAACATGGCATACCCCATATTCCCTTACATATGGATGTGAAGCCACGCTTCCAATCGAAGTCGAGGTTCCATCCCATTGGAGGATCACATATGCATTTGACCCAAATCAAGAACTCAAGAAAGAATCCTTAGATTTAATTAATGAACTAAAGGATGAGGCGGGCGTCTGAATGGCTGATTACCAACAAAGAACAACCAAGTACTACAATTCTAAAGTAAGATAAAGGTCATTCCAAAAAGGAGACCTAGTACTCCGAAGAGTCATGCCAAACACCAAAAATACAACGTGGCCTCTAGGACCAAATTAGGAAGGACCCTTGGTCGTCCATGATGTAATTCTTCTTGGGGTTATAAACTCTACCGGTCAGATGATAATGTCATAGTAAGAACATGGAATGCTGAACATTTACGACCATAATTCCCAAAAATGAATGAATAAAGAAGGCATTTATTAATCTATGTGAAGAAAGAAATGAGATTCTCTTAGGGCAAAGAATGGCCCCAGCCATCAAAGACTTGACTATAAGAGGTCCCAGCCATCAAAGACCCTAGCCATTAAAGGCTTGACCACAAAAGGTCTTGGCCATCAAAGGTTAACCATGAGAGTTCCTGGCCATCAAAGGCTTAACCATGAGAGGTCCTAGCCATCAAAGGCCTCAGTCATCAAAGACCATAAGCCTTTAGTGCCATCATCCAAGGCCTTACTGAAGCGCCTTCTAGAGTGAGGCCAGAATAATCCTTTATTTAGTCTAAAGTTTCTACAAGCCTTCAACCCTTGCCTACATTGCCTAATTTGAGCGCCTCCTAGAGGGAGGAAGAAGTAAGCCTTTAGTGTCATCATCAAAGGCCTCTCTAAAGCACTGACCAAACCTTTAGTGTCGTCATCAAAGGCCTCATTTAAGCACCTCCTAGAGGAAGGATGGCCATCAAAGGCCTCACTGCATCGAAATCTTCAAAAGAAAGATCAATCAAAATCAAGATCCAAGTAGTGCTTCCATGTAAATCAAAATCTGAGCTAAGTAGAGCTCTCAAGCTGATTAAAATCCGAGCTAAGTAGCGCATTGAATCAGATCAAGATTTCTAAAGCAAAGTTCATTAAGTATGAATTATTTATGTCTCCCAACAAATGCAATTCCTGACCACCAGATAAGAGGTTCTGATCTTCTGTTACTATCCCCTGATAAGGATTTCTGATCTTCTTCCATTATTCCTATATGAATTTCTGGTCTTCTTTTATTATTGTCAAATATGGATTCATGATTTTCTTCTATTATTATCAGATATGGATTTCTGGTCTACTTTTATTATTGTCAGATATGGATTTCCGATCTTCTTTTATTATCAAACAAATACGAATTTCCGGTCTTCTATTGTAATCAGATGGATTTTTGGCTTTCTATTATTATTAACAGATAACAATTTCCGATCTTCTTATATTATTATCAAACATGGATCTCTGACTTCTACCGTCATCATCATACTTTGACTTATGGACTTCTATTATTATTTCCAAGAATTGGATTCAGGTCCCCTTCTATAGTCTCTAAAATATTGATTTTCCATTTGGATATTCTATTATTGATTTCAAAGTTTTTGGCCTCTTATTGCCAAAAAGAGTTTCCTATATTTACAATCATAGCTTGGTCAAACTATTTCTCAAGCTTATGCTTGAAAGTTTATTTTTATTGACTCTTATGATAAAGTTGTAAGTTTAAATTCGCATAAATAATTTGGACAGTAGATGCTAAATCAAAAGTTCAATCAAATCTAGAAGGACAATTACCAGCGAAAAATGTCGTTTGCTTCATGTTTTATAGGAAAATAAAGTTAGCTAGGGGGGTCTTGTTGGAGATTGAAGATTACGAAGGAATTCTTGGTTTTACCTCAAGGGTAAAAATCTTCTCTTATATTTGGGGGGGGGGCACTAAATGATATCCATATAATTTCAATGTCAACAGAAATGCTATAAAAGTAGTGCCGCACTTCGTCATTTGATGTCGGTATATCTCTTCGAAGGTATATTTCACTATACTTCATCACTTCGATGACAACATACATCCTCGGTGGTGAATCATGTTGCACTTTATAACTTCGAAGGCATACTACTTCAATGATATGTCTTATTGCCCTTCATATCGAAATTGTTATTACCATAACCGTCGACCAGAGACTTCGGCCCAAACAAAGTTGAAGACTTGCAAAGAGGGTACAGTATTTTGTCAACGAAAGGATATAGGGATAACTTTGAAGATGTACATAGAGGAACATCTAGATGACATTGTCATTCATGATGAATTATTGCTCTTCGACCACATCGATTACTACAGATACCGTTGGAGTCGAAGACACAAGAATAAAGCAATGTTATAAGAGTAAAGGTGACCTCTTCGTCAATATGGCCACTATGTCAGTATAACCTCCTCGCTTATATGACCTCTTTGGCAATCAAACTACTTCACCTCTTCATAGCTCACCAGTATTACGAGCCATCAATTAGAAAGGAGAAGCACCATATTTCATAAAGCGCTTCAGAGGTGTCTCTCTTCGACAATGTCAAAGGAATACAAAGTCATGCTGCTCTTCAACAGAGATCACTTCGTATATCCTCTATGGATAGCACACTAAAGACATCGCACTTTCATATGTAAGCGGTATTAACAGCAAACACTATCGATATCCATAAAGTCCTTGCACACAGTAATGCTAAAGTTATTGAAGACCTTATTACCAACATTTTCGAAGAACATTGAAGAAACTGAAAGTGAGGTAATGTCGCTTCCACGACAATTGAACCGATGCCAGCCCGACGCCGTCAAATTCAAGCACACTGAAGACCTAAAAGGCAAAGTGACCCCACTGCACCTCTATAAATATAGCCCTAGGGGTGCCCATTTGGGGATCAAGTTTTGATTTCTCTCTATCTTTCTTTTCAAGTCAAAGCCTTATAACCCTAAATCAAATTAGGGATAAATTTATTTGACTGTAATCATATTCGAATTGAATGAACATGGACTTGACATTGCATATTGACTTCGATTATGACCTTACTGAACATTATCAATTTGAACTTTCATAATACAAAATTGTCATGACCAGTTCGACCTGAATCTTGATGAAGTGCCTTGAACTATGACGAACTCCTATATGCATATTTATATGACTATGGACCTTGAACATAAGAGCGGAATGCATAACTCATTGTTATATATAATGCACTTTCTCCATGACTTATGATCCATGTCTATTTGAAATATTACATATCATTAGCCATATGGACAACATTATCTAATGACTACTGTAGGTCTACATGTATGACAGTCTTAATGGCCCAAGAGGGCTTCGAACATAACGACTTAAAGAGATAAAATGAAATTTCATATGCCCTTCCCTAAGGGCCAGTTGTCTTCTATCAATTAATTATTCTATCATGAGATCAACTCCAAATGATGAGTTAGATTTTGAATCATTGTCAAAAGCCTTCATCATGCCATCGCACATATCACAACTAAGTAGAAGTGATTAACCCATGCTTGATTACATCATCGCATGTACCTGAATCAAGAACTAACTTATCAAAGTAGCACTTGAAATGTTATATCATTTTTGGTCTAACATTAGTTTCTCTAATAATATGTTTGCAGCAAAGAATCTATTTTATTCAGTTCAATAGTGCGCGAGGGCACAGTGCTCGCCCTGTTAAGATTCCAATAGTTTTCAAACGCTAATTAGTTGAAAAGAAGAAATGGAGAAGGGAAGAAAAAGCACATCAATAGCATGCCTTCGAGGCCAGCTAACCCGTACTCTTATCACCGCCTAAAAAGAGCCCGACAGGGGAAACGTTCAAGAACTTGCTGAAGAAAATCGAGCAAGATCCCATATTTGAAGCATTTTAGATGCTTTGACTATTCTAGAAATTGTTGAAGAAGGCATGAGCTACCACCACCAACGCCTTCAAAATCAATTCTTATAAGAGATTACAAAGAGCTTCCAAGCAACCTCATGAAGAGTAGACAAGGCCTTAGCGATGATATCCGAATTAAAGGCACCGGCCCTAGTTCTTCCAAAGGGGTGCAGAAGCATCCAAACTGACCCAAGGTTGGGAAAATAGGAGCATCAAAACAAGGAAGCTCCCTAGCCCTGCCTAGACCCATGGCTTGAGATTAAGACTCGATCAATGTCAAAACTTTATCCAGGGTCGCGGGTCCCAGCCAAAGGCAAGATCCACCTCAAGCAGTCAAATCCAAGAGCAACTATCCATACTGCCATCAACAAGTAGAGTTCGGCACCAAAGAAGGCTACCTAGTTTCTAAACCTCGTTAAATCTAAGAAAATCCCAAACAAGTTTGATAAAAAACCAAAAGTTCAAGAGAAATAGGAAAGGAAGAGGTTGACGAAGCCATTTTTACAAGGAGAAAACCGTATAGAGTTCAAATCTGTAGATGAAATTACATGTCCAAAGCTCCTTGGGTTTGAAGTAGAAGAGAAAATGGGTATTTACATGCCAAAATCTCAACCATTCAAAGATGATAAGTGTTATATCTACTACACACGTGGGTGAATAGATGCATTACTACTATATCTCAAGAAGCACAATCGTTTCAAATAATGATGCAAGGCTACATGGATAATGCATTAATTGCATAGCAGAACCATCAGTCGATGTAAGTCTTCTAGATTTTACTTGCTGATGCCCGTTTACGGGCACCAACTTGGGGGGCAAAATAGTAAGAAGATAGACTAGTCAAGGTTTCTTAGCTTAATCCGCTTCGGTATGGGCTGGCTTGGGCCCAAGCCAGCCTACCATAAACTACTCAAGAATTAGAATCATGCCAGCGATTCTCTCTTGGCTACCATCTAGGTTGGACCTCCGTCCGCTTGTTCTCTCCTTGGCACTTTAGGTCAACGGTCGATCGGTGCACCTTGAAACAATGACTAATAGCTAACTCATCAAGCAAAGAAAGGCATCCACACTACTGGGCATGGTCCATCGTCCGACCCCCTCTTATGACCACTGACTCCTAGATAGCCCATCTACTTGAGCGACTCATTCAGCCCGTCCGTCGATCAACACGTCTTCACATTGCCTTGGGCATGGCTTATCACCAACTTGGCCCTGATGTAGCCCCACAAGCAATCCTATAGTTGGTCCTCTATATCATTCTGAGAAGTGCAGCCAAACCTTCCTGGCTCGGCCTACTTCTTCAACACTACCTCCGGTGTTTTCCTACCACTTTCAATATCCTTGGAAATGGTCGGCTTGCCTGGTCTACCCTGCCACATCAACATACAAGTAAGGTCGACAAAGATGTATAATCAAGTGTGTCCTCTTTTGACATAGAACATGTTCTGCAACATGCTACCATTGTGCATGAACATTACCTGAACAATAAGGGTAGGATGTGGTTATTCCTGTTAATGTTGACCTCCATCGCTGACTCCCTTCATTTCGTCAGTTGTCCCTCATTAATCAGATTTATGACATAGAGCCTTTCCAGTCGATTTTATGCCATCATCTCAACCATCCCAGCATTAGTTTCGACTGTTATAAATACCCCATGGATGACAATTTCAAAGGGGTTGTTGGTCCCCACTCGACAAGGGTTAACCATTCGGTTGTTGGTCGCCACCCATGAAGGGTCGACAATTCAGTAGTTTGTCACCACCCATGAAGGGTCGACTATTTGAAGGTTGATCGCCACCCACAATAGTTGATTTATTAAAAGGATCCATCAGTTGCTTAGGATTGCACGTCCTCAGCTTAGCATCAAGCAACATATTCACAGAATAACTCACCGTCTACATTTTAAGCTCAATAAGCCTTCTATATTAGTAGTTGCATTAGTCTTAAGCTGCACCCTTTTATCTTCTTAAATCTCATATAACTCTCTATAATTGTAAGTGAGCAGTATAATAAGAGGAATCCATAGTGGCCATAGGAAGCTCTGTCGATCCACTCTATATCTCGTGTCATTGCCCATTGAATACACATTTTATCTCTTAAACAAGACGATTGGCAGGTAACTTTTGCTTTTCATGGTGCAGTTTTGATGTCGACAAAAAATACAGTCAATAAGTAGGATTTTTGAAAATAAAACTAAAAAAATAGAACGAGATATAATAGCCGACTAATGGATACGAAATGATGGAGGCAAATTGATGTATACGAAATCCATGGATACGAAACCTTCAGCCTACTCACAAACAAAACTTGGATCGATCATAGCTCTTATTCTACAAGTCCAAAAACAATGAAATTTTCACAGAGGATTTCTTATACACTCAAGAACATCCATGATCAATCTCAGCTTCATTGGGCCAATTTTGGATCGATACGAATTATACTTGGATTGATCAGGATCTATCCCAAGCAACTCCAGGTCGATCTGGTGGGCACATCTGCGCATGAGAAGAGGTATTCCAAGTTTTGGGGCGGATATTTTTAGATCAGCACCTATAAATAGCAGCTCTATGGCAACTAAAAAGGGATCTGATCTTCTTCTGCTTTCCTAGGTGAAACTCTGCCATTTTGTTTACTGATTTCAAAGGCTTGTAACTGTAATTACAATATAAAAGGAATTAAAGGATTGATTCAAAGTGTACATAGGCTGGAGATAGTCGAACCACTATAAACCTTATGTTCTTTGCTTTCTTACTCATTTTAATTTTGCTATTTCTTCATTTTTATTCTCTACTTTATCTGGATCTATAATCTATGATTGAATATTGAGGATTTGTTTGTAAACACTGCTACTTTCAAGACATTCGGGGTTTGTGACCAATTTTAGCATAAACACTTTGGTGCTTTCACTGAGAAGGTCTAGCACCCGCTATACTAGATTTGGAGTTCAGATTTGGAAAGCTAAAGGATCAGATTTTGGGAAGCAATGGCTAAGCAATTAACAATGAGACAGAGAACGGAAAGGAGTCAGCATGAAGGAAGTCAGGAGGCCTCTTCAGAAACTAATCAGACTTCAGTTTTCATCACCAGAGATGAGATGGAGGTGATGATGTATGCTATGAAGGAAGGGATGCTAAAAAGCAGGAGGAGATGATGCAGAACCTACTCCGACAGGTCTGACAAGATGGAGTGCAAAATTGAGAAAACTTAACTGTAGGAAATGCTGGAAATAGGGATCTTGAAGCTAGAGCAGCAGAAGCAGAGGCAATTCAGAATCAGGACCAAGAAAACGCAACAAACAGGATGAAGGACAGAGCAGGACCATCAGAAGCATCTCCTGTGCTCGGGGGCATACCCGTAAATCATGTTCGCTCGATTCCAGGAAGGATACTAGACGACGCTGTGTAGTTGGGAGTTGATCGGGATATAGACGCTCATCCAGAAGGACATACTTCACGATTCCCTTGCAGACTCGGGGGGCAGGTTGGAGATCGCAGACAGAGGCTACCACTTAATGACAACGACGGGTTAGCAGACATGATCAAACGGGCTTTGAGGGGAGGATTGGTGAATAGAGATTTGGAGGATGTGAAAAGGAGTCCCTTTACTCCTACGATCGGGCAAGCTAGGAATCCACTAGACTTCAAACTACCAACGCTGGAGATGTATGATGGGAGAACAGATCCTGCTGTTCACTTGATAAAGTGCATGAGACACATGGAAGTACTGGGGGCATCATAGGAAGTCATGGCTCGGTGCTTCCCTTTGTATTTGACGGATATAGCAACACTATGGTTCAGACAACCAGAGAGCGACTCTATTGGCACATGGGCGGAGTTGATTGAGAGATTTATGAGGCAATTTCGGGTCCACATCATAAGACCCAAGAATGTGATGACTTTGACATCAATGAAACAGTAGAAGGGAGAATCACTTATGGATTTCTTAACCAGATTCAATGCGGCAGTGGCTTCGGTGGATCTACCTGATTCATCGATAGTTTTGATGGCAGCAGTCTCAAGAATTACGGATGATTCATATTTTAAGATATCATTGGAACGAGATCTACCGGGATCTCGAGGAGTTTTATCACGAAGAAAAAAGGGTTTTAAGACAGGAAGATGCAAAGGCTAAGAGAGAGGGGAGAGAGGCTGAAGCTTATGCGGTAAAAGGTGGAGGTCCACCGAAGGAGGATTCAAACAAGGACGATAGAGGAAAAAGGAAAATGAATGATAATAGTAACATTTTGAAAAGGCAACAGAGGGAATCAAAATTTTCTTCTTACACGGATTTACTGAAACTCTAGAAAGGATTTACTTGGATACTCGAGGGCGCCTCCAGTATCGAAGGCCGACAAAAAGGGAACCCTCTGAATACAAGCGGGCATCGGGAAAGCATTGTCTATTCCATGAGCAGGGCGGGCACAACACGAATGACTACAGGCATTTGAAGGATATCGTTGAGGAGCATGTGAGGAATAGTCATTTGCAACAATACATAAGGAATCGAGTTGTGGCAGTGGAACAGGAGCAGCCATCACCCACCTCAAACGAAGATGACACTGGATCTAGGCATTGTCATCAGCTTATCATCAGCTGATTGGATTTATGGATGGAATAAGTAGCAATCCCCGAAGTGATGCGGCTAAGTCACTTACATGTGTACGGGATTGAGGATGGTCCCTAGGCATGCTCTGAGATGATAATAAACCGTGATGCTTGGGTTTATGAAATCTTGTTTTCTTTCTGTTTTCTATAGACTCTGATTTCTTTCACTATAAACATTTGATTTTCTTGGTTTTATGGACTTTTATTTTGTCAATTGGACTATATGTTGATTGGATTTGGATTAATGTAATAAATAATATAGGTCACGTGATTATGGTCCCGACCGAAGAGATGGGGCAGTAATCGCAAGTTACAAGTCCCTTCGTCGGAGAGTGATAGAATGGATTCGAACGCAATATAAAAGTCCACGATCGAAGAGTCGAGGCCGGAGAATATAAAAGTCCTCGACCAAAGAGTCGAGGCCGGAGAATAGAAATGTCCTCGACCGGAGAGTCGAGGCCGGAGAATACAAAAGTCCTCGACCGGAGAGTCGAGGCCGGAGAATACAAAAACCCTTGACCAGAGAGTCGAGGCCGCAAAATATAAAAGCCCTCGACAGGAAAGTTGAGGCCGGAGAAGGATAAAACGACCCGGCGAGGTCTATGGATTTGGATTTGGACCCGGCGAGGTCCCAGACTTGGATAAAGCGACCCGGAGGGATCATGGATTTGGTTATTGGATTCTGGATATGAATGGATTAAAACTCATTTGATGGGTTTGGATGGATATGGAACTGGCTAATGATTTGGTTACTGGATTCAGAATCGGATATCGACTCGGAGCAGTTGCAGATTTGGACAAGGATATGGCTATGGCACTTGGATAGAATGGCTTGGTAATAGATTAGATTATGGATCGAATGATATGGCTATGGATGGAATATGGACTTTGGATGTCAAATTTAAAGCTATTCAAAACACGCCTTCCTATCACAAGGCATGTTTTAGGGGGCAAATGTTACCCTGCCTTTTGGACAAGGTCGGAATATCAACAAATTTGCTAAAAAAGATAGACATCAGAATCAGAGATCGATTGGAAACAAGGCTATGATCGATACCGTCAAAATTGGACCAAGCTCCAATCTAGGTGGGATCGATTGGAAATGATAAACAAGGCTAGGGAAGGCTGCATTTCAAATTTTAGGTCAAATGGAGTTTGTATGCTCAAGATATGGATGGATCAATATTGGAAGGAAGTGGTTTCGTATCGATACTTTCGTATCGATCGAAGTAGGCTCAGCTGTGGATCGATGGATTTCGTATCGATGCAATGCACATCGATTGGATGGATATGGCAAGGCATGTTGGCATGCTTCATATCGATCAAAGCTTAAGTCGATACGAAGGAAATAGGACTTGATGGATATGGACAACACACTTAAAACCTTGCTTCGGATCGATCACAGTATGTATCGATCCCGATCGATACGAACCGGAATGCTTGGGATTAACACAAAGAAGGTGGCAGGGAATGGATACGAAGGACATAGCCTCGAATGGATATGAAGCAAGGACTTTGGCATCGATATGAAGGCGGGATGCAGGCATCGATACGAAGAGGGAAACAAACTGATGGATACGAAGGGTAGGTACGAAGGCACACTTCATATCGATCGATATGAAAAAGCGGTCAAGGGGAGGAGTGCATTGCATGGATCAAAGTGTGGAACTCGGATGGATACGAAGGCTATGGCTATGGACATGAGGACTGATGGATACTAAGTGATGGAGGCAAATTGATGGATATGAAATCCATGGATACGAAGCCTTCAGCCTACTTACAAAAACAAACTTGGATCGATCATAACTCTTATTCTACAAGTTCAAATGCTATGAAATTTTCATAGAAGCTTTCTTATTCACTCAAGAACATCCATGATCGATCTCAGCTTCATTGGACCATTTTTAAATCGATACGAATTATACTTGGATCGATCAGGATCGATCCCAAACAACTCTAGATCGATCTGGTGGGCCACCTGTGTATGAGAAGAGGTATTCTAGGTTTTGGGGTGGATATTTTCAGATCTGCACCTATAAATACCAGCTCTATGGTAAATAAAAAGGGATTTGATCTTCTTCTGCATTCCTAGGCGAAACTCTGCCATTTTGTTTACTGATTTCATAGGCTTGTAACTGTAATTACAATATAAAAGGAATAAAAGGATTGATTCAAAGTGGATGTAGGCCGGAGATAGCCGAACCACTATAAACCTTATGTTCTTTGCTTTCTTACTCATTTTAATTTTGCTATTTTTTCATTTTTATTCTCTAATTTATTTGGATCTATAATCGGTGATTAGATATTGAGGATTTTTGTGTAAACACCGGTGCTTTCAAGACATTCGGGGTTTGTGACCAATTTTGGCACAAATAGCTATTCCCAAAGATTAACCAAAGCCGCAATTGAGTGGGGGAGGCCAGAAGAAGTAGAACAATAGGAGGAAGAAGTAGAACAAAGGCAGCCAAATGAAGAGTAAAACCATACTCGGTTGTTACACCTTCGGTGACAATGGCCACTATAACAGAGACTGCAAAGCTGAAGTAAAGAAATGCTACAACTATAACAAGTTTGGGAACACCTAGAAAAACCATCTAGAGCCATTAAAGTAGAAGCAGGAGGTGAAAGCATATGCTATCACTGTCGTTCCGATTTCATCGTGTAATATCCCGGAAATTTGGGGCAATATCAGTTTAATAATCTGTTTAAATAATTAAATTGATTTGATAAATTTTGATAACAAATTTGAATTGGTTTAATAATCTAATTGAATAAATATTTAATTAGTGAAATTTATCTTTTAAAACTAATAAAATTATTTCTATATGTATATATATGTGTGTATATATATTGTTAATAGATTAGCTTTGGTTTGAAATTTAATAAATAAAAACTTGTATTTAAACTTCTAATGTACATTTTGATAATTGGGAAATTATGATTTATTTAATATGAAGCTTTTCAAAGCTATTTAAACAAATAATTATATGGTTTTCAATAAAGATTAATAATAAGGATTATTTTATTTTCTTTTTAAATATTGCTTAATAAATAAGATATAAGAGTATATATATATATATAAGTTTAAAATACCATTTACATATGATATGTTGATTCATTTAATAATAGTAGTAATTTATAATCTCTTTTATAAATTATTTTAAAATAGATAAAGTATTATGTTAAACAATATTTTTGATATATTGTTTATATATAGAAATAAATAGATTTTAATAGAATTGTTATTTCAAATTGAATGTGTAGTTATATATGTATGTATATAACTTGATTTTAAATTGGATTTTAAATATAATTTGAATTTGAATGTAAATTAGTTTTGAAATTCAAAGATAGATATTTTAAATATTTGGATTTTAAAATATACGTATAAACTTTTACTTATAAATATAATTAGTTTTGTTTCTTTATAAGGAATATATATAAATAGATAAGTGTTTAATAAATAAAGAAAAAGGTTTTTACATTTAAAATAAATATAAATTAAATAAAAAGACAAGTGTAATTATATAAAGCTATATGGTAACAAGTGTTAACTAATTAACACATATAAAGACAAGTGTCATTTTGTTCTAATTTTTCTTTTTTGTAAAATTAAATCATTTATACTTATAAAAAAAAACATGTTTCCACCCTCTTCCTTTCTTTCTAATCTTCATTTCTAAAACCTGGAATTCATATTTCACTTCTTAAAGCAATCAGAAAATCTGAAACAAGATTTCTCTCAAAATTTCTCAAAACAAAATTCCCAGAAAACAAATCTGTAATCAAAAACTCCTCAAACTATAATCTCAAACCAATAACCTGTGATTCATTTTCCAAAATCTTCAGCCTGCAAATGTTAACCTTTCCTCAATCTCAAAATAAGATCTGTGAAACCATTTTCAAATCTGAAGCTTACAACCATTTTTAAATCTGAGATTTTGCAAAAGCAATTTTCAACAAAAACAAAAGCCTGCAAATTTTCTTCTGTCTGAAATCTGAGAACAACAAACCTGCATCTTCTTCAAAGATCTAAAGCAACATCTCAACAATACAAGATTTTGGCAACATGCAAGTTTCCAGTTTTAAAGACAATGCAAGTTTTAAATCAAAACAAAGTAGCAAGCAACCAAGTTTAAAATCAAGTAACATTCCAGATTTCAAGTATCTGTTTCAAGTTCTGTTCTCTGCTTTTAAAAAAGTGAGTAACACTTTTATAAAAGCTTAAGTATTTTTTTAAATCTGGTTGCATGTTGAAATTATGGAAATAAATATGTTATGTGTGATTTTATATAAGTAGACTTATCTGTATATATGGATGTATACATATATGTTGGTGTGCATGTCTGTTATTTGCTCTGTTCCCAGTTTCAAGTTCAAAGTTTGATTAAATTCTGTATCTCATGACCTAGTTAATATTATGATGTAAGTTATAAACAATAATTGTTTGTTATATCATATATTAGAGTTTAGAATTTTATTCAGTTAAAATAAAAGGAAAATTTACTCTGTAAATAAAAAGGAACAGGGAAGTTTGGTCTTATATAAAAATTCAAATATGTTAATTTAGAAATCCAGGAGTATAAACTGAATCTCTAAACTTAATTATGATTTTTAGAAGAAAAATCAAGATTTTTAGATTTTTAAATGTTGAGATATCCTTGTATGAACGGAAACTGGAAAATGATCAAATTCGGGCGATCAATGTAATCTGGAGGGTCGTGGTCTTTAGAGGAGGAAGTGGAACGATCGTAGAGGTCGGGAAAAATGTCAGATCGATGTTCTAACCATTGGGAAGGCGGCGGTGATCAGAAATTGTCTGTAAACCTAGTTTTGCAGTGCTGGAGTGTTTGATTTTTCGCGAGGTCTAGGAGTGATCGAGTTCGCTGAAATTCTGGGAGATAGTAGCTTGGTCATATACGAAGTGGTGGCCGGTGGTGTTGGTGCTCCGGTGGTCGGAGGAGGGGATGCGAAGCGATGACAAGTTTGGGATTGAGGAGAGGTTCTTGTTCCAGGTTTGGACGTGATGATCGATTTCGATATCGCGTGTTAATCGTTGGATTTGGGGTCTGGATCGAAGCAGGGGATGGACGCCGATGTGTGGAGCTCACCGTAGTTGGCCGAAGTTGGTCAGATTCTTCGTGCATGTGCACGGTGATGATTGGGATGCTGGTGAAGTTTGGATTTTAACAGAGGAGTGGAACTCGAGATTTTTGCGTGCGTGACTCGAAGCAGCTAGGGTTTTTACTCGAAGCATTTTAGTGGTTGGCTCGGGTAAATTGAGTGGTTACAGGTTTTAAAGCCTGTTTGTTTTTAAATTTTAAAATTTGAAAACAGAAACTTAAACAAAGTTTAAAATAAAATCTTTAGGTGTGGATTCAAATTTAAATTTGAATCCCAGATGTGAAATAAATAAATTGTATTAAAATGTTTAAACATCTTTAAAATGTTTAAAGTATATTTAAAAAGGTTTTGAATTTAAATAAATTGGTTTAAAAATCTTTAAATTGTTAAATGTTTCATTAACATTTGATTTTAAAAAGGGTTTTATAAATTTGATTTAAATTTGGTTAAAGTTAAATTTGTAATTTATTTTAAATCTTTAATTTAAAATGAATTAAAAAGAAACTTTTAAAGTAAAATGTTTTAAAGCCTTTTGTTAATAATAATTAAAGTTGTTATAAAGGTTAATACTTTAATTTAGAGATTAATTTAAAGTTTAATGATTAAAGATTCATTAAATTAGTAAGGTAATTAAAGAATAATTTAATAATTTAATTAATTAAAGGTTTAGTGTTAATTAATTAAATAATTAGGATTATAAATTAATTAATTAAGGTTAATTAATTTGGAATTAAGAATCATTTATTTATATAAGTATAGATTATTAATAAATGATTAGAAATTAATCAAGTGATTAAAGATTAATTAAGAAATTAATTTAGTAATTAGAGATTAATTAATTGGTAATTAAGAATTAATTAATAATGGTTGATTTAAGTTTAATTACTTAAATAAAAGAATTGTTAATAATTAATGAGAGATCATTAATTAGGGATTATTAAATAATTGATTAATATGATTAATTTTAATAATCAATTAGAGTTATTAATCAAAATGAAATTGGTTAAATAGAATTACTTAAATGTAATTAATGAAGTGTAATTACTTAGGAAGTAATTAAAGGTAATTACTGGATGTAATTAATTAAAGGAGATTTAATAATGAAAGTAATTTGAGTTAATTACTTTGAATAATTAATCAAAGGATTAATTAAAGGATAATTAATTAAGGAGTAATTAATTTATGAAGTGGAGTAATTAAGGGAAGTTAATTACTAAATGAGATTAATCAAAGGTGATTAATAAATGTGACTAATTAATTATTAAATGTAATTAATTTAAATAAGATAATTAATTAAGAGAAATTAAGGATCATTAATTAATATAATTAATGATGTAATTAAGAATTGATTAATTAAAATTAATTAATCAATAATAAGTGATTAAAATAATTAATTAATTGTAATTAATTAAGGATTAAGATAATTAAGTATAATTAATTAATTAATGAAGTAATTAAAGATTAATTACTGAATGGTTTAAGATAATTAATTTGTGAAATTAATTAAGTATTAATTACTTAAAGTAATTAAAGGATTATTAATCAGGAATGATTAATTAAGATGGATACTTAGAGTAATGATTAATTAATTGGTTTAATTAATATTTAAGTAAGCAGGATTTATAGAATGAAGTAATTAGTTTAATTCACTTTAAATTAATTAGATGATATAAATCATTTCTTAAGGATGGATGAATGAGATTGAATGTATTTCATTGTTTGATATCTCTGATGAGATATGATTGATATATGATATGGATGTTTGGTTGGATTGAAATGATAATATGAATTATCTATTTGGATGATAATATGGATTATCTATTGTAAAGTATCTATCTGTGTGTAGTATAGATAAGAATTGAATTGTTTTAACCTTAAAACAACTTGGCCCTTAAAAGATACGTTTTGGATTTCGATGAGACCGGGATCGGGTTTCCGTATACCGGAATTCCAGGTCTGGAGACCCGAATACCACATCGATCCAAATTAACGATAGGTCGTGAATCTCAAGTAAAGATGAAGATTCAGAGTGCAAGGGTTATTGTCGTTAACTCTGAGGGTGATTCCAAAACGAGTGTAACGAGATAATGCCTTCGGTTTCGTTCGAACCCGGAACGAACTTATATGGATTGAATGCTTTCAGCACATCGTCAGGCGGACGATGAGCATTCTAAGTGATATGTTCTGATTAAAGGTAATCGTAACCTCAAGCCTCATCAACCGGGAATGGCTAAAACAGGGGAGGTGCAGCAAGGCTTCGTGGGTAGCACCCACTGAGAGCAAGATAGATCCCTGTCTAGAGGTCCCTTTTCTTTTATTCGGCTTAGTGTGTGGTTGGTCGCGCCAACCACGGGATTATCTTGTTCGGGATTATCCAGTAAGGGATGGTTCCGGCTTTGTGTTGCAGGGGAGCGGGCGTACTCCTCGGTACGGTGATCTAGGCCACGTACTGTGACGGGCGGTACCCCAGTAGCCCTGCCATTGTATGGAATCCAAACTCCAATAAGTGCCGTACGTATTAGTTGTGCCCAACTATGTTGGAATGTGAGATGTAAGCATTTCAGCTATTTCTATATTTTACTTGAAAACCCTAGACCCTATTATAATAAAATCAGATTTCCTATCAAATGTTTTGGTTAGCGTAAGGTAAAAACTTACCCATGTTTATTTGTGGGGAGTCTTACGTGATACCTTTTCTTTCTAAAGGTTTTGAAGTTAAGCAAGTTTAACCTGTTACTCACACCAGACCCATGTCTGACCCAAGTGTTTATTTCTGTTTTATAAACTCTTGGGTACTCAAATTTTTACGAGTAGCCAAGGGATTCAGGTTTAGCTTTGACGAATATTCTAGAGGAGCAATGGAGCAGGAGGCTTCGGCGTTCGTAGATATAGTAGTTCCGCTGTGTCTGTATCTCTGTAGTGTATTGAGTTGTAATGTCTAGACAGATGTTTATAACTGTCTAGTATGTGTTGTATAGTTGTGTAAACTCTGTAAATTTATGTATACTATGTAATGGTTTATGTTATTAATATAATTTATTCGTTCCGCTGTGAGATCGTTGTTGTTGTTTCTTTCTTTCTTCTCTTCTTTTCTATTTTCTACCCCTTTCTTTCTTATTAACGATGCGACTTTCTGTGGAGAGAAAGCCTAGGTCGTTACAGTGGTATCAGAGCATAGGTTGAGCGAATGCCTAAGCTTTTGGTTAAGTGAATATCAGAACACTAGGTTGAGTAAATACCTAGGTTCGGAAGGATTGTTCATTAGAGATAGGATCTGTAGCAACCTGTTGGAGTCTGAGTATATATATATACGAGAGCGCGTATTTGTTAGTTATATAAAATGGTTTTATATTGTGTTAATTGATCGGTTGAGTGGTATATGGATTCTGGTCAATACGAGTAGCTAACGTTATTGATAGGGATCTCTAAACACTTGGACCAGGCCAACAGACACAATATTGTTTTAAAAAGGTAGATGAAATAATTTTACCCAGAAATAATTTCTATATAAAAAGTATCATTTTAAATATATATATATTTCTACCTATTTGTTGGGTTACCTGTTCGGGTTTTCCAATATAAGTTATAAAGGTAGATAAGGTGGTAGTGTGAGTAACACGACTACCAATAGTTAGAATTTGAGTGTTGAGGTTGGAAGTATATCTGACGAGACTGTAGACCTAATACTGTCTCGAGTGAACTTTGTTGTGGTGTAAAGATTTCACCGATCTCTGAAGGAAACCAGTTATGGTCTAGAGTTCATCTTTGAAGTTGGATGAATAGAGTAGATATTGGATGAGCTGAAGAGAGTGATGGTATTTTGGTAACCTCAGGAAGTAGTAGCTGTGTGATGAGACACGGTGGCTATGGACGTTTCTGAAGATGTTTCTTCTGGAACAAGTTTGAAGAAGTGAGTCTGTTTCGGTGTTGTGGCTGAGTCCAGTGGGGTGTTTCTATTTGCTTTGAAGTCCGAGTTTCTCAAGGAGTTTCGGATAAGAAGTCTTTGGTTTGTGGCAGCAATGCGACTCGGAGTGTTCTATGTTGGCAGAAAGTTTCTGGCTGAGCAGTTTTTCTGAAGGTGAAGTTCAGAAGCAGCAGAGTGGATCCATTTCTTCGATAGATAGGATAGATAAGTATGGACTGTTCTGATTGGTAAAGATAGAACAGTTTTATTTGGTTTGGCTGGGTTGATCGCAAAAGTGACTTGCGATAGTTTGAGTATTCTTTTGAGTTATCCGAGATTTTCTGGGATGTGTTGTCCAGTTTGTGCTTGTGTTCTTCATCAGCATTTTCATTCTTTTCCAGATGAGAGTGGTGTAATGGAAGCAGTTTGGGAAGGCATCTCTGGATAGGAGAAGTAAGTTTGGGATCTACTGATGTTTGTGAAGTAGAGTTGTGTTTTGGATTGGGTAGATCTTGAAAGGATCATTTATGGAGTTATTTTTGGTCCTGTTTGTTTCGAGGAGCATCGACGAAGGTTGAACTGATCAAGAAGGATTTGTAGGAAGCCAGGATCGTCTGAAGATTTTGTGGATAAGAGACGAAGGAATTTGAAATTCGAAGTTGGAGACTTCGTTGTTGTAAAGTTTTTCTCTGGTTAAAGGGAGCTATAAGATTGGGTAAGTCTGGGAAGTCAGCTCTGAGTTGTTTTGGATATTTTCTGTGTTTTGATTTGGATAAGTGCTTTGATCTACTGGATTGAATTGTCAGTTTGGATAACTGGAATTCAATGTATTTTACGTATCTCTGAGGGAGTACGTGTTTGATCTATCTCTGGTTTTGGAACCAGCAGTTCTGGAAGATTTGGTTGTTGAGTCAGACTCGTCTGTAGTCTGATATTCTGTTTAGTTTTGTAGATCTAGATGAGTAGGAGCTCTATAGCTTAGTAGTATTGGTTGTTTGGATTGTTTGTAGAGCGAGTATCCCGGTATATTTATACTTGGGAAACTCTAGGAAGTTCTATCCAGAATTTTTACTGGATAGTTAGATTTGTTTGTTTGGATGATTGGTTGCTATGATTGTTAGCATATGGATGATAATACATCCTTGTGATTTAAAAAGATTATTAAATTACCTTTGTTTTAAATTTCGGGGACGAAATTATTTTAAGGGGGGAGGAATGTAATATCCCGGAAATTTGGGGCAATATCAGTTTAATAATCTGTTTAAATAATTAAATTGATTTGATAAATTTTGATAACAAATTTGAATTGGTTTAATAATCTAATTGAATAAATATTTAATTAGTGAAATTTATCTTTTAAAACTAATAAAATTATTTCTATATGTATATATATGTGTGTATATATATTGTTAATAGATTAGCTTTGGTTTGAAATTTAATAAATAAAAACTTGTTTTTAAACTTCTAATGTACATTTTGATAATTGGGAAATTATGATTTATTTAATATGAAGCTTTTCAAAGCTATTTAAACAAATAATTATATGGTTTTCAATAAAGATTAATAATAAGGATTATTTTATTTTCTTTTTAAATATTGCTTAATAAATAAGATATAAGAGTATATATATATATAAGTTTAAAATACCATTTACATATGATATGTTGATTCATTTAATAATAGTAGTAATTTATAATCTCTTTTATAAATTATTTTAAAATAGATAAAGTATTATGTTAAACAATATTTTTGATATATTGTTTATATATAGAAATAAATAGATTTTAATAGAATTGTTATTTCAAATTGAATGTGTAGTTATATATGTATGTATATAACTTGATTTTAAATTGGATTTTAAATATAATTTGAATTTGAATGTAAATTAGTTTTGAAATTCAAAGATAGATATTTTAAATATTTGGATTTTAAAATATACGTATAAACTTTTACTTATAAATATAATTAGTTTTGTTTCTTTATAAGGAATATATATAAATAGATAAGTGTTTAATAAATAAAGAAAAAGGTTTTTACATTTAAAATAAATATAAATTAAATAAAAAGACAAGTGTAATTATATAAAGCTATATGGTAACAAGTGTTAACTAATTAACACATATAAAGACAAGTGTCATTTTGTTCTAATTTTTCTTTTTTGTAAAATTAAATCATTTATACTTATAAAAAAAAACATGTTTCCACCCTCTTCCTTTCTTTCTAATCTTCATTTCTAAAACCTGGAATTCATATTTCACTTCTTAAAGCAATCAGAAAATCTGAAACAAGATTTCTCTCAAAATTTCTCAAAACAAAATTCCCAGAAAACAAATCTGTAATCAAAAACTCCTCAAACTATAATCTCAAACCAATAACCTGTGATTCATTTTCCAAAATCTTCAGCCTGCAAATGTTAACCTTTCCTCAATCTCAAAATAAGATCTGTGAAACCATTTTCAAATCTGAAGCTTACAACCATTTTTAAATCTGAGATTTTGCAAAAGCAATTTTCAACAAAAACAAAAGCCTGCAAATTTTCTTCTGTCTGAAATCTGAGAACAACAAACCTGCATCTTCTTCAAAGATCTAAAGCAACATCTCAACAATACAAGATTTTGGCAACATGCAAGTTTCCAGTTTTAAAGACAATGCAAGTTTTAAATCAAAACAAAGTAGCAAGCAACCAAGTTTAAAATCAAGTAACATTCCAGATTTCAAGTATCTGTTTCAAGTTCTGTTCTCTGCTTTTAAAAAAGTGAGTAACACTTTTATAAAAGCTTAAGTATTTTTTTAAATCTGGTTGCATGTTGAAATTATGGAAATAAATATGTTATGTGTGATTTTATATAAGTAGACTTATCTGTATATATGGATGTATACATATATGTTGGTGTGCATGTCTGTTATTTGCTCTGTTCCCAGTTTCAAGTTCAAAGTTTGATTAAATTCTGTATCTCATGACCTAGTTAATATTATGATGTAAGTTATAAACAATAATTGTTTGTTATATCATATATTAGAGTTTAGAATTTTATTCAGTTAAAATAAAAGGAAAATTTACTCTGTAAATAAAAAGGAACAGGGAAGTTTGGTCTTATATAAAAATTCAAATATGTTAATTTAGAAATCCAGGAGTATAAACTGAATCTCTAAACTTAATTATGATTTTTAGAAGAAAAATCAAGATTTTTAGATTTTTAAATGTTGAGATATCCTTGTATGAACGGAAACTGGAAAATGATCAAATTCGGGCGATCAATGTAATCTGGAGGGTCGTGGTCTTTAGAGGAGGAAGTGGAACGATCGTAGAGGTCGGGAAAAATGTCAGATCGATGTTCTAACCATTGGGAAGGCGGCGGTGATCAGAAATTGTCTGTAAACCTAGTTTTGCAGTGCTGGAGTGTTTGATTTTTCGCGAGGTCTAGGAGTGATCGAGTTCGCTGAAATTCTGGGAGATAGTAGCTTGGTCATATACGAAGTGGTGGCCGGTGGTGTTGGTGCTCCGGTGGTCGGAGGAGGGGATGCGAAGCGATGACAAGTTTGGGATTGAGGAGAGGTTCTTGTTCCAGGTTTGGACGTGATGATCGATTTCGATATCGCGTGTTAATCGTTGGATTTGGGGTCTGGATCGAAGCAGGGGATGGACGCCGATGTGTGGAGCTCACCGTAGTTGGCCGAAGTTGGTCAGATTCTTCGTGCATGTGCACGGTGATGATTGGGATGCTGGTGAAGTTTGGATTTTAACAGAGGAGTGGAACTCGAGATTTTTGCGTGCGTGACTCGAAGCAGCTAGGGTTTTTACTCGAAGCATTTTAGTGGTTGGCTCGGGTAAATTGAGTGGTTACAGGTTTTAAAGCCTGTTTGTTTTTAAATTTTAAAATTTGAAAACAGAAACTTAAACAAAGTTTAAAATAAAATCTTTAGGTGTGGATTCAAATTTAAATTTGAATCCCAGATGTGAAATAAATAAATTGTATTAAAATGTTTAAACATCTTTAAAATGTTTAAAGTATATTTAAAAAGGTTTTGAATTTAAATAAATTGGTTTAAAAATCTTTAAATTGTTAAATGTTTCATTAACATTTGATTTTAAAAAGGGTTTTATAAATTTGATTTAAATTTGGTTAAAGTTAAATTTGTAATTTATTTTAAATCTTTAATTTAAAATGAATTAAAAAGAAACTTTTAAAGTAAAATGTTTTAAAGCCTTTTGTTAATAATAATTAAAGTTGTTATAAAGGTTAATACTTTAATTTAGAGATTAATTTAAAGTTTAATGATTAAAGATTCATTAAATTAGTAAGGTAATTAAAGAATAATTTAATAATTTAATTAATTAAAGGTTTAGTGTTAATTAATTAAATAATTAGGATTATAAATTAATTAATTAAGGTTAATTAATTTGGAATTAAGAATCATTTATTTATATAAGTATAGATTATTAATAAATGATTAGAAATTAATCAAGTGATTAAAGATTAATTAAGAAATTAATTTAGTAATTAGAGATTAATTAATTGGTAATTAAGAATTAATTAATAATGGTTGATTTAAGTTTAATTACTTAAATAAAAGAATTGTTAATAATTAATGAGAGATCATTAATTAGGGATTATTAAATAATTGATTAATATGATTAATTTTAATAATCAATTAGAGTTATTAATCAAAATGAAATTGGTTAAATAGAATTACTTAAATGTAATTAATGAAGTGTAATTACTTAGGAAGTAATTAAAGGTAATTACTGGATGTAATTAATTAAAGGAGATTTAATAATGAAAGTAATTTGAGTTAATTACTTTGAATAATTAATCAAAGGATTAATTAAAGGATAATTAATTAAGGAGTAATTAATTTATGAAGTGGAGTAATTAAGGGAAGTTAATTACTAAATGAGATTAATCAAAGGTGATTAATAAATGTGACTAATTAATTATTAAATGTAATTAATTTAAATAAGATAATTAATTAAGAGAAATTAAGGATCATTAATTAATATAATTAATGATGTAATTAAGAATTGATTAATTAAAATTAATTAATCAATAATAAGTGATTAAAATAATTAATTAATTGTAATTAATTAAGGATTAAGATAATTAAGTATAATTAATTAATTAATGAAGTAATTAAAGATTAATTACTGAATGGTTTAAGATAATTAATTTGTGAAATTAATTAAGTATTAATTACTTAAAGTAATTAAAGGATTATTAATCAGGAATGATTAATTAAGATGGATACTTAGAGTAATGATTAATTAATTGGTTTAATTAATATTTAAGTAAGCAGGATTTATAGAATGAAGTAATTAGTTTAATTCACTTTAAATTAATTAGATGATATAAATCATTTCTTAAGGATGGATGAATGAGATTGAATGTATTTCATTGTTTGATATCTCTGATGAGATATGATTGATATATGATATGGATGTTTGGTTGGATTGAAATGATAATATGAATTATCTATTTGGATGATAATATGGATTATCTATTGTAAAGTATCTATCTGTGTGTAGTATAGATAAGAATTGAATTGTTTTAACCTTAAAACAACTTGGCCCTTAAAAGATACGTTTTGGATTTCGATGAGACCGGGATCGGGTTTCCGTATACCGGAATTCCAGGTCTGGAGACCCGAATACCACATCGATCCAAATTAACGATAGGTCGTGAATCTCAAGTAAAGATGAAGATTCAGAGTGCAAGGGTTATTGTCGTTAACTCTGAGGGTGATTCCAAAACGAGTGTAACGAGATAATGCCTTCGGTTTCGTTCGAACCCGGAACGAACTTATATGGATTGAATGCTTTCAGCACATCGTCAGGCGGACGATGAGCATTCTAAGTGATATGTTCTGATTAAAGGTAATCGTAACCTCAAGCCTCATCAACCGGGAATGGCTAAAACAGGGGAGGTGCAGCAAGGCTTCGTGGGTAGCACCCACTGAGAGCAAGATAGATCCCTGTCTAGAGGTCCCTTTTCTTTTATTCGGCTTAGTGTGTGGTTGGTCGCGCCAACCACGGGATTATCTTGTTCGGGATTATCCAGTAAGGGATGGTTCCGGCTTTGTGTTGCAGGGGAGCGGGCGTACTCCTCGGTACGGTGATCTAGGCCACGTACTGTGACGGGCGGTACCCCAGTAGCCCTGCCATTGTATGGAATCCAAACTCCAATAAGTGCCGTACGTATTAGTTGTGCCCAACTATGTTGGAATGTGAGATGTAAGCATTTCAGCTATTTCTATATTTTACTTGAAAACCCTAGACCCTATTATAATAAAATCAGATTTCCTATCAAATGTTTTGGTTAGCGTAAGGTAAAAACTTACCCATGTTTATTTGTGGGGAGTCTTACGTGATACCTTTTCTTTCTAAAGGTTTTGAAGTTAAGCAAGTTTAACCTGTTACTCACACCAGACCCATGTCTGACCCAAGTGTTTATTTCTGTTTTATAAACTCTTGGGTACTCAAATTTTTACGAGTAGCCAAGGGATTCAGGTTTAGCTTTGACGAATATTCTAGAGGAGCAATGGAGCAGGAGGCTTCGGCGTTCGTAGATATAGTAGTTCCGCTGTGTCTGTATCTCTGTAGTGTATTGAGTTGTAATGTCTAGACAGATGTTTATAACTGTCTAGTATGTGTTGTATAGTTGTGTAAACTCTGTAAATTTATGTATACTATGTAATGGTTTATGTTATTAATATAATTTATTCGTTCCGCTGTGAGATCGTTGTTGTTGTTTCTTTCTTTCTTCTCTTCTTTTCTATTTTCTACCCCTTTCTTTCTTATTAACGATGCGACTTTCTGTGGAGAGAAAGCCTAGGTCGTTACACATCGAATGCTCCATCGGCAAAAGAGAAGGGAAAGGCATTGTTATACAATGTATGCTTTCCATTTATAATGTTCATATACGATTTTTATTTGATAATTCACATTCCTTCATATATAGTGACTTAGTAGATAGATTAGGATTGAGATCTAGGATTGATGACCGACCTTTGATTGTGACAAACCCAGTTGAAGGCTCTACTAATCTACCTATGGTTTTTCATGGTTTTGTCTAATCAAGTCATGGATGCTCTTTTGTTTTTGATTGTTTTGTCTAGGGTTTGGTATTATTTGGGGATGGACTAGCTTCATAGATAGGGAGTGACAATGCATTGTGAGAAGTCATTAGTGATGATACAGGCATATGATGGGTAGGAGATAGTGTTAGGCTGCCTTCCAAATGATAGTGTGATGGTCAACTTTCTATATTTGCTCGATATCCACATGATGAGTTGTCATCGGTGACTATTTCTAAGCAGTAACCGAATGTATTTTAGGAGATGACCGGACTTCTACCATAGAGAAATATCGAGTTTCGTATTAATTTAGTTAAAGATGCTAGACCAATAGTGATGCCTTTGAGGAGGATGGTACCTAGAGAGCAATGAGAGCTCGAGGTGCAAGTAAATGACCTAGTACGATGAGAGTTCATTCGTAGAAGTATTTCTAGTGGGAAGGACCCATAGTATTCGCCCCAAAGGTGGATGGTTCCCTTCGATTATGTGTTGATTACCGAGAGGTGAATAAAGTGATAAAGAAGAATAAGTATCCACTCCCACATATTGATGACTTATTCGATCTGCTTCAAAGTGCTAGAGTATTCTCTCAATTTGATCTAGCGATGGGATTTCACCAATTGAGAGTAGCGAAGGAGAATGTGCTTTTTACAGCATTTTGTATGCCATCTGGATTCTATAAGTGATTGGTTATGCTATCTGGCTAACCAAAGCTCCGGTGTACTTTGTTGATCTCATGAACTGTGTCTTTAGGGATCGATTAAATAAATTCGTGCTTGTGTTCGTTGATGATAGTCTTGTCTACTCACGGATGGAAAATAAACACAACATGCATCCAAGGATTGTGCTTAAGGTGTAGAGGGAGCACCGATTGAAAGCGAAGTTGTCTAAGTGTCACTTCTGGAGGAGAAAAGCGATTCTTAGGTCACATTGTCTGAGCAAGGCATTGCTGTAGATCCTGCAAAATTCGCATCAATCCAAGGTTGGAATTGACCTAAAAATGCTACAGATGTGTGTTCGTCGACGAAATGTCTATCGATTTAGAAAACTGTCGAACGAATTTTGAAATAAAAATAACCGCAAGCGCACGGTGTACGAATGTAGCACGCGGCGAATACGGGTCGATCCACAGGGAATTGTTGATTTAAATTTCCTACTCAATCAAATTATACCAAAGTCGAGAGTGTGTTTAAGCTAGAAAATGAGAAAATGAACTAACTAACAAAAAGAAATGAAATGCAAATATAAGAGTTAAATAACAATTTAGAGAATAAATCCACTCTCTAGATTATGTAGTTCAACATATATGAAATCATAATCTCTCTTTTTTGGTCATTAGTGAGTTTAAATGATGTGTTTATCATAAGTATGGCTCATTTGTGCTATTAATTAGCTCAACATAAGCCATCAAACTATAACACAACCTTTAAACCACTTACTAACTTTCATGAAAATGACAATGAAAATAAAATCTATCTTAAGTATGGCCTATTAACTATTGATTAGAAATATAGACCATCAAATTTTAATTTCAAATCACTTTCTTATGCCATAATCATATTTTGATGAAGATGCATTTGTGTTAGTGATTGTTTAAGCATAGTCTATTTGATGTCAACAATATAAGCTATCAAATTCAAAGCAAAAACAACAAATTAAACCACTTCAAGCATTGTCATTAAGCACAAAAAGAGAGCTATAATTATCAAAATGTTGAAGCTACATGATTAGAGGCTTCATTACCCCTAAATTGAAGGGATTAGCCTCTCATATTTGTTATCAAAACAACAAATGTAGCTAGAAACATGAAAGCAAAATGAAAGAAAAATGAAAGCTAATGGAAAAGAGAACTACTATTCTACTTGCATGAAAAATAAAAGAAATCTACACTACAACATGAAGGGAAATAAACAAGAAAAGGAAAAGAACATGTATTAAATTGCATAAAAAGTTACATGAAAAGAAAATGGCTAAGTAGCCATGAAAAGAGAAAGAGAGCTTTGAGTTTTATTTTGAGCCTAAAACTAAACTAAAGAGAGACTAAGAGAGGAGAGGGGGTTACATGAAGATATGGGGTATTTATACAAGTGTTTAGGAAGTGTGGAGGCCAAGTAATCATTAGCTTCAAATAATCCTCATTTAAGTGTACATGAAGCCATTAATTCCATAAGCATGTGCATTAGCCTTTAATTTGTACATTAAGGTAGGTGGGGTCCTCCATTATCTTCACTTTGAATTATTTCCATCTTCATTTGTTCTCTTCACTCTTATGCATGCATATATCATCATGTAACCACTTGTAAAATTCACCAAATTTCCTACAAAACAACATAGAAAATTCCAAGTAAATTTTCACAATTTAATAAATGCATAAAAATGACCATTTTGCCCCTATATGAAGATGAATATGTGACAATTTCAAATAATTTAAATTTTGGTTTAAATAAGTTAAAATACCCAATATGATCATTTATTTATTTTAAATAGATTAAATATGGTGGTAAAAATATACACATTTACGTGCACATCAAATACCCCCACACTTATCTTTTTATTCATCCTCGAATAAAGGAAAACTAAGATAAATCCGTTTTCGTAGGGAGCACGATTGCATTGAGCGTATGCAACAAGCCGTTAAACCTCTGGGTGTCCCCAGTAGTACGAGTGTTGTCTCGTGAGGGTTTTCAGCGGATACTACCCACAAAATCCAAATGTATGATGAAAATAATTACAAAATGCAAGATTTATTTACAATGGGACAAATGTAAGTTTTTGGAAATATTTACGAATGAAGGATTTACTTTTAAATCAACACAAATAAGTTAAATATAAGCTTGGTTATTATCTTGAAAATTTAAGTCATTTTACTTGTCAAAATTTCCAATAAAAATCAAGTAATCAAAGCAAATAGTCTATAGTTTAACTCGTTATTTCGGTTGATTATGTAGTGTAACTATGAAATGGATTCTTATCGATTATCAAAGTTCATCAAAGTGGTATTTTTCATTTCTTTTCAATAACAAGTCAAATCAAATAAGTTAAAACAGTGCTTGGATTTCAATTGCTTACTCTCTCCATTTTTTCTTTTGAAAATTTTGTTGATATTAACAATATTTACATATGCCTAACTCATATAAACTGAGGCCAGATATATTACCCATGCACTGCCTTACGGACTAATGTGAGGGGAATACAGAGCGTGGCGAGTGAACACACAAGTGTGAACACCTATTGACTGTAGGCGTTATTAAAAAGAATTTTTTATATATATACACCTAACTCAGATAAACTGAGGCCAGATGTACCGATCATGCACTTCCTTTCGGGCTTACATGAGAAGGGTACAGAGCATGGCGAGTGAACACACGAGTGTGAACACATGACTCTAGGTGTTTATTAAAAAATATATACATATATACAAGAAATATTTTTTTTGTTTTTGTGTTGTTTTTTTTTGAAAGAGAGAGTTTTGCAAAATTATCTTAGCACTATTTAACTTAGAAGATAAAAATAATGTTATATCCTTTACTTTAAATCAACCACTTTTTAAAACAAAGATTTTCAATTAGGATATATTTCATAATTATCACGTATGAATCTTCCTATATACTAGTTAAACCATTATTATTTGTAATCAAACTTCATTTTTATTTTTGTTAAGACGAATAAATTTTCAAAAATTTCAATTTAATAAACCAAAACCACATATTTATCTTATAGTGTTTCTTTAAAAATAAATCAAAATGCTTAAAAAAATGTTTTTTTTTGTTTCTTTTTGTTTTTGAGATTTTTTTTAATTTTGGAAAGAAAAATTAAAATAAACCATGAAAAATCAAAAATGATGATGAGTCTCCCCCACACTTGATTTTGACTGTGTCCCCACAGTCAACCCAAGTGGAAGGAGAAAAAGAAAATAAAAATAGAAATGGCCTTTATTTATATGAAAATGAATGGTATTTACACGAGATCAGAAAGTATATCGTCAAAAAGTAAATGAAACGGTCTTCCAAAGACCGATTCATTTGTCTCATCAAGTATTCGAGACACAGCTTAAGCTCGGAAAACCAAACCATAAATGATTTCAAAGTTGAATTTGGATTTGGAAAAACGAATGCCGTTTTATTAAAAATTGTACGAGTCGTTTTATTTTCAAAGATTTTTGGGGTTGATAGAATAATTGATTGAAATTCAAATTTCTTATCACCAAATTGAAACTCAAATTTATCACCGAAAACTTCTTCAAAATTATTGAATTCAAAATCAAAATGGTGATTTAAATCTTCCCCGTCGGAATTTAACAATTCGTCATCCAAAAGTCCAAAAAATTCGTGTTTATTAAATTCGTCTTCCTTTGTTGGATTATCAACAACTTTATTGCATAAATCAAGTTCAAAATTCAAAGTTGTTGTATTAAAATTTTCAGAAAAAGGAAGATCGAAATTTAAATCGAGTTTCTCACCCTCAAAAGAATTGAAATCCAACTCAATTACCAAATTTTCAACAACTTCATTAAGATCGTTATTTTCAATTTCAAAAGTTGTTATTTGAAAATCGTCGATTTGGGTAAAAGATGGATTATTGTTTAACTCGTCACACATTGGAATTTGATTTTGTTTTTCACGTTGTTTCATATATGTTTCAAACAACGAATCTGTGTGATCATTGTAGATTTCATCCATTTGTTCAACAAAATCCAACTTATAGTTATTGACTTGAGAATTTTCGATTTGGATTTGTTGAGAACAAAAATTTTCACTCGTATCGTAATCGAGATTATTCCCATTGCCAAAATTATTTGAAAAGTGGATCACATTTTCGTTTTGATTTTGAAATTCATTTTGGAGTTCAAAATTGAATTGGCATGGGTTATACTCGAAATCGTTTGAATTTTGAAGTGAATTCAAATTTTGATTATTTTGAAAACTTTGATTTGAATCATTGCCCAAATATGAATTACACAAATCATTTATCATTTGGTTTTGTTGTGTAGAGATTTCAAGTAAAGACGCAATGCTCTTTTCAAGATTTGAGGGTTGGTCAACGTTTTGAAAATTTTGTGGTTCAAAATTTGAATCATTTAAACAATAGTTGTTGTTAAAATATCCATACGAATTTGGAGTGAAATCATATGGATTATATTGATTTTCACAACTATTGTAAAATTGACGTAAGTGGGGAAACTCGGACATTTTCAAGATTTTTTTTTAGTTTTGGATTTTGAAATTTTTTGTTGTTGTTTTTTTAAATATGCATGAACTAATGCAACTAAATGAATGCAGTGGTTAATTACAAATGATTTATCCTAAGTTAACCCAAAATTGTATAATCACACATTGTTTTAGATAAACAAGATAGTTCTCAACCAAGTAACGGGCAGGGGTTATCAGTGCACCACGAATCACCGTAGCAATGCAACCGAAGGTTTAAGTACCTTCAGAGGAACAACCACTATAACATTTATGAATCACCGTAATATTTATAAATGGTTATTTCTGTGTCGTAGCCTAGACACCAAGAAATTAAATTGTTCAAAGAAGACAACTTGTCAATATACAATTAAAAGTTATCGATGTCTAATCGTTATTATTAATCAAAATCTAGGATGAAATGCAAAGCAGAAAATAAACGTGTATTAACAATGCAACTATGAATGTAATTTTTTGTTTTTTAATTTTTGAATCTTTTTTTTAAATATATATATGCAAATGCAAGCAATCAACAATGCAACTAAAATAAAAACAAGAGATATATACAATGCAAGACAAATAAAGACAAAATTATAAATAAGCAAGCAGTTTTTTTTGGCAAGCTCAGCACGCAAGCAATTTATTTTAGCAATCACTTCTGCTCCTTCTGCAATTCTGCTTTGCCAACCTGAAATAAAAACCACATATATATACAGTTTTTTTATTTTATTTTTTTGAATTTTTTTTATTTTTTTGGAAAGGAAACTTAAAAGTACCGTTTTACTTAAAAAAATAATATAAAATTCTAAAAGGAAATTAAAAAAGTTACCAAATGAAAATGAATTCTTTTTCTTCCTTTTTTTAAAGGAAATAAAACCTTAACAAAGCAAATGAATTTTTTTTAATTGGACTAAAAACAATTGTACAAAACAAATTCAAAACAAAACAAAAAAAATTGGTAAAGAAAAAAAAAGAAAGATTTAGCACAAATCTTGTAGAGATTTAGGGCCCGTCCCACAAACTAATTACTAAAAGAAAGATAAGTGTGGGGGTATTTGAGTTGTGGTCGCGGTGATGGTCAAGGATGGTTCGATTTGATTGAGGGGTTGGTGATTTTAGGAAGAAGTCGTGATTCAATTGCGGTTATGGAGATGTTGTCGGCGGTTGTTTAGATGAGATGGGAGGAGAGGTGAAGTCGTAGAGGATTTGGTGGTGATTTACTAGAGTGGAAAAACTATTCAGGTTGTCAGTGATGGTGTTTCGGAGGTGGGTGGTTAGCGCTGATGGGTTTGTTGGAGCTCGAAGTGGAAAGTATTGCAGGTGAAGCCACTGGTATGAATTGTGATGCACAGTTTCCAGTAGAAGTGAATGTGGTTTCAAATGGTTATATTGCAAGGAAGTGGGGTGTTTCGGCAGTGATGGAGGCAGTTATGTGGTGAAGTTGTAGTGGTTTGTGGAGGTGTAATTGAGTGGATTTTGTTGCAGCTGTTGATAGGTAGGACAATGGAAGTAGTGGTGCAGTATCACTGGCGGGTGGTGGTTATATGTGTCGGTATGGTCTGTGATGTTTTGTGAGATACTTCTGGTGGGTTGTGCAGGCAGGGTGAAGTGGCTACTTGTGATAGTTGCAGAGGTTGGATGGTGTGATAAGGGTTCTGGTTGATGCCTTTCAGGAGGCAGTGATAGACAGGTTGGTTTGATGGTAGAAGTTTTGGTGATGTGTGGTAGATGCACAGCAACAGTGCAGTGGCCAGAAGTGATGGTTGAGGGATGAAAAGGCAGTGAGGATGGTTAGAGGATGGAGTAGTGTTTGTTGGTGTTTGAGGTCGAAGTGCGGGAGAATGTGTGGATTGTTGTGTTTTTTTTTCAGGGTGAGAGGGGAGATGGTGATTACGTTTCAGGTGAAGGCTGTTGGAGCGTGCGCTGCTAGCTGTGGTTATGGTGTGGGGTAGTTTGTGATGAAGTAATGGTAGAAATTGAATGGGAAGTATGGTTTGGCAAATGTGGTTAGGTAGTTAGCAAGGATGGATGTCTTTGTATTGTAGAGAGTTGTTAAGGTAGTAAGGTTAGAAAGTTGTAGTGGGTGGGTAGTGATGCTTGAAGGGTTGATTGCTGTGGCTGTTTTGTAGTGACAAAGAGTTATGGTGTAGTTGCTGATGTAAAGAGGAGCAGCAATCTGGTGACAATTGTGGGCAGTAATGGCAGAGCAAAGTAGTTGGGTAGAAGGTTGTGTAAAGTGGGTGCTTGAAATGGTTAAGGAGGAACTGCAGTGGGTTATGGCCAGTGGAAATTTGATGATGGCAGTTGTTGTGTTGCCCTGTTGGAGACTGTGTTGTAGTGGTTATGTATGTCTGTTCAGGTATGGGAAGGAGTGAAGTGGTTATTGATGAAATGAGGCAGGCTTATAAAGGGTTGTATGTGTGGTTTGATGCTGCAGTTTAACAGAGGATGAAGATCAGTGGAACAGGGAAATTGTAACAATGAAATGGGAATGAGATTGAAATGAAATGTAAATGCTAATATGAAATGTAAAATTGTAAATGAAAATGTAATTGAATTTTTTTTTCTTTTTGAATTGTGTATGTTTTTTTTAAACAATGAAAATGCAAAAGAAACTAGAAAATGAACACACAAACAATTGCAACTAAAATGTAACAATACACAAGCCAAATTTTTTTTTAAATACAAACACACAATATAAAAAAATCAAACGAAAATAATCCGAAGAATAGAAAATTAAAATCAAAACAATTCCCCGGCAACAGCGCCAAAAACTTGTTCGTCGACGAAATGTCTATCGGTTTAGAAAACCTTCGAACGAATTTTGAAATAAAAATAACCGCAAGCGCACGGTGTACGAATGTAGCACGCGGCGAATACGGGTCGATCCACAGGGAATTGTTGATTTAAATTTCCTACTCAATCAAATTATACCAAAGTCGAGAGTGTGTTTAAGCTAGAAAATGAGAAAATGAACTAACTAACAAAAAGAAATGAAATGCAAATATAAGAGTTAAATAACAATTTAGAGAATAAATCCACTCTCTAGATTATGTAGTTCAACATATATGAAATCATAATCTCTCTTTTTTGGTCATTAGTGAGTTTAAATGATGTATTTATCATAAGTATGACTCATTTGTGCTATTAATTAGCTCAACATAAGCCATCAAACTATAACACAACCTTTAAACCACTTACTAACTTTCATGAAAATGACAATGAAAATAAAATCTATCTTAAGTATGGCCTATTAACTATTGATTAGAAATATAGACCATCAAATTTTAATTTCAAATCACTTTCTTATGCCATAATCATATTTTAATGAAGATGCATTTGTGTTAGTGATTGTTTAAGCATAGCCTATTTGATGTCAACAATATAAGCTATCAAATTCAAAGTAAAAACAACAAATTAAACCACTTCAAGCATTGTCATTAAGCACAAAAGAGAGCTATAATTATCAAAATGTTAAAGCTACATGATTAGAGGCTTCATTACCCCTAAATTGAAGGGATTAGCCTCTCATATTTGTTATCAAAACAACAAATGTAGCTAGCAACATGAAAGCAAAATGAAAGAAAAATGAAAGCTAATGGAAAAGAGAACTACTATTCTACTTGCATGAAAAATAAAAGAAATCTACACTACAACATGAAGGGAAATAAACAAGAAAAGGAAAAGAACATGTATTAAATTGCATAAAAAGTTACATGAAAAGAAAATGGCTAAGTAGCCATGAAAAGAGAAAGAGAGCTTTGAGTTTTATTTTGAGCCTAAAACTAAACTAAAGAGAGACTAAGAGTGGAGAGGGGGTTACATGAAGATATGGGGTATTTATACAAGTGTTAGACCCTAATTGATATTTTTGGGGAATGCCCAAAATACCCTCTTAGGAAGTGTGGAGGCCAAGTAATCATTAGCTTCAAATAATCCTCATTTAAGTGTACATGAAGCCATTAATTCCATAAGCATGTGCATTAGCCTTTAATTTGTACATTAAGGTAGGTGGGTAGGTGGGGTCCTCCATTATCTTCACTTTGAATTATTTCCATCTTCATTTGTTCTCTTCACTCTTATGCATGCATATATCATCATGTAACCACTTGTAAAATTCACCAAATTTCCTACAAAACAACATAGAAAATTCCAAGTAAATTTTCACAATTTAATAAATGCATAAAAATGACCATTTTGCCCCTATATGAAGATGAATATGTGACAATTTCAAATAATTTGAATTTTGGTTTAAACAAGTTAAAATACCCAATATGATCATTTATTTATTTTAAATAGATTAAATATGGTGGTAAAAATATACACATTTACGTGCACATCAATGTGAGAATTTTCTTGAGATTAGTTGGAATTTAAAGATGTTTCATCCAGGACTTCTCTAAGGTAGCAGCAGCATTGACTCAATTGACAAAAAAGAATCAGATAATACTTGGGATGCAAGGTGCGAGCACGCATTAGTGAGTCTGAAGGAAAAGTTGACGAGTGCACCAATGTTGACCATTTTGAGTGGGAATGAGGAGATGATGATATACATTAATGCTTGTGATACTGGCTTGGGCGCAATATTGATGAAAAGTGGCAAAGTTGTTGCATATGCTAATCGACAATTAAAGGCACTTGAGAAGAAATACCTAACCCATGATTTAGAGTTAGCAGCGATCATGGTTGTTGTAACACCCTTATTTTTACTAACATTATTCCGGAAATTTAATTAGAATAAATTAAATAGAATAATGCAGATAAGGAGATCGAGTTTGATTTAATGAACTAGGTGGTCGTGCTGAACCTATGTAAATGGTTGGGATAAGAAACATAAGGGCATTTGGGTAAATAGCTATACACCCCACCCTTATACCACTTCCATTAGGTTTTTCACGATCATTTTTATTCTCAAACAAAATCTGTAACCGTAAGAAGCAACAAGACCGACCATTAGAAGAGAAGAAGAAAATTTAAGAAAAGCTTAGGATTCAAGCAAGAAGGAAATCAATCTCAAACCATCTCTAATCTCCTTATCCCAAGCAATGTGAATAATAGTTTCTACATCTTTATTTTGAATTATACATCAAATGGTTTCAGATTTAATGAAAAATATGTTTTTATGATGTGTTGAATGATGATATGCTTGTTTATGCTTTATATGTGTTTAGACAAGGTTGCTTAATAAAGGATTTACATGGTTTAAAGCAAAACCGTGATGAAAATGATTTTAAATGCCAAGGGACAATTTTTATGTTGTAGGAAACATGATTATGGAGGTGGGTTTTAATTCTCATAATTTTCTGAGTTTATATGGATTTTATATAAATTTTATAGTGAAGAAAATAATTTATTGGGTCATAAATTATTCACGGCAAAAATAATGATTATTTGGGTTTGAAAAATTAATATGTTGGAAAACATTTTAAAATAGATTTTCTGGGATTTTTCTAGATTTTTCCTAAGTGTTTTGTTAAATATATAAAATTATTTAAGGTATGGGACTTAAATGTTTTATATATTTAATTAAGGAGAAGGGGTATTTTATAAAATAAATCTATTCTTTAAATCTGAAAATAGTGGCAGCGTTTTTTGAAAAGAAGATTTTTAACCAATGAGAATTCGACAGATAAGGGAAGGCTAGTTGAAAAGATATCATTTTTAAGTTAAAAACAAAGAAATCATGCTTTTTCCATGTCTCAGCTGTTTACGGCAGCAAAACCTTCCAACCCAGACCTTTCGACCAAGTCGAAAGGTTATAGCTTTCGACCAGACCAAACAAATGCATAAGGTATCAAGTGTCTTGGTACGAAATGAATTGGACAAGGTCAAAGGGTTCATCGTCGAAAGGTTGAAGGCCAAAGAGGTTGGGATATGTTTGTTTTGTAACTAAAGCTTTCGCCTGCTTTACTTTCGACTTGGTTGCTTTCGGCCAGGTCAAATGTTTAAATAAAGGTTTTTATGCCTTTCGGCACAATTTAAAGGTTACTGCCACTTATCTTTGTTTTGCTTTGAACCTTCCGAAACATTCGAAAGGTTTATAGCCGTTTTTCCAACCTTTCAAAGTTGTTGCTTGCGACAAAAACGAAAGGTTTACTTGTTTTAAACCAGCCACTTCTCCCATTACTTTCAAAAGGTTTCAAAGCTTTTGACTTAGGTGATTTAATTGGTTTATAATAAAAGTAAAACCCAAAGCTTCCGAAGGAGTTGCTTTAAAAGGCAGAGGTCTATTGTTTTAAAAGAAATGTTTTAGGCTTTCGAAGCAGACCTTCCGACAAGGTTGTAAGGCGACCCAATAGTGAATATAAACGACTTAAACTCCTGAATGAGTAGAATTGCATCCATGGAGTCAGGGTGACCAAAACCATAGGATGTCTAAACTTGGTAGTTATTGGTGCATACCAAGAGATTCATAGTAAACCCATGAAAACTATGGTAAGGTAGTTATTGGTGCATACCAAGAGGTTCATAGTAAACTCATGAAAACAATGGTAAGGTAGTTATTGGTATATACCAAGAGGTTCATAGTAAACCCATTAAAACTATGGTAAGGTAGTTATTGGTGCATACCAAGAGGTTCATAGTAAACCCAAGAAAACTATGCATGAGGTAGTTGGCAGGGGCTAATTGTTTTATAGTGAACTCATGAAAACTATTTCCGGATTAAGTATTGACATTAGTCAATTGGTTCCTAGTAAACCCAAGAAAACTAGGACAAGAAAGTGGTTAATGGAAGTGTCAGCAGGTTCCTAGTCAGCCTATGAAAACTTAGAAGTGCAGTGAGTTACTGGATAAGTCCATAGGTCCCTAGTTAACCCAAGAAAACTAGGATAAGATGATTTGTTATTGGGAAGACCAATAGGTTTAGAAGGACCCACGAATTAATTAAGTTAACTAGTAGTAACCTATAGGTTCTTAGTGATCCCATGAAAACTAAGAATAGGACAGTGTGTTCTTTAATTATGAAAAATGTTATTAGTAAACCCATGAAAAATAAAAAGGTTAGCAGTGACCCTGGAACTAAAACTAAGACAGAGTGTTAGTTTAAACTGGGGAAAGTGAATATTGATTATTTTCAAGTATATATATCATCTTAGTATTTTGAAATGTATGTTTTAACCATTTTGGATGCAGGAGCATAGTATATGGCTTTAAAAGGGTTTTAGGTTACTAGTGAGGGGAAAACCCTTTCTGCTAAGCGGTGTGGTCTCACTAGGTATCCAAAAGGATTGAGATGTTAGATTATTATTAACACCAGGCTTTATGTTTGAATCAAAGTTTTTGTTTTCCCCTTAAACTCTCGGGTACTCAATTCATTTTGAGTACTTTGAGATTTAAGGTTCTCAAGTTTTCTCTGACAAATAAAGCTTTCGGAGGCGTGCAGGAGGAAGATTGTTATTCAGAGTTTTTATTTCCACTGTGTGTTTTGTTGTAAAGGCAGAATTATTAGCCTTACTATATTCTCTGATCAACCAAGGGGACATCTTCATATGTCGCTCTTGGCGTATTTGTAATTATTATATTTTGACTGAACGTGGGCAACGTAATTTGGGATTATGTAATGAACAGGAAATGTTTTGTTTGAATGTGGAAATGTATTTTCGAACTGTTAAATTTTTCCATATTTCTGTGATTTGTTTATCAATAAAATCTTGCACCGCCATATTTGGCCGCCGAAGATTAATAACTATGGATGACTGCAACATCTATAACCATTAGTTTTGGGCCTCCAAGTAGGGGGATGTTACAAGTTGGTATCAGAGCATAGGTTTATGAAACTTTAAAAGAAAAGTTAAACCTAAAAGCTTTTTCAAACATAATTCAATGAATTCAAAAATATGATCGAGGTTTTGGGTTAACGCTATAGTAATGTACTTGTATTTGATATATAGATATATATCTAGATACGTATTCCCCTCTCTCTTAGACCATTCTTCTGTATCTTACTAAGGCTCGTATGTAGATATACGAGAAAGAATACATGGAGGCAGGAAACGGAAGAGGAAATCTGGGTGGAGGAAGCACCACTACTAATGGAAATGCTCGACCTAATACCCGAAGAAACCCAGGTCGACAAGCCAATGCTAATCAAAATGTTGAGGCTAATATAGGTGCTGGAAATCCGCCAATAAATGCGGGGATGGTGTATCAGTTGTTGGCTAATCTATTGCAAGTAGGAGCTGTTGGGAATGTTGGTGGAGCTAATCCTGTAGTTCCAGCTGGATATAACTACGCTAAGCTGAGTATAGACTATGCTAGTCTTAGAGGAAAGTTGTTTTCTGGAACGAAAGATGCCATTGAAGTAGAGAATTGGCTACTGAACCGTGAAAGGATCTTTATGGACTTAGGCTTGAATGATGGAGAGAAGAGAAGGCTAGCCTCTAGATAGTTGCAAGGGATAGCTCCATTGGTGGAACAGTGTGACGGCGGGAGTGCCAGAAGATGAGTTGACTTGGGCTGACTTCAGAAGGGTGTTTGGGCAGAGATTCTTGTCTGAGGTTGCCAAATCGGCGTTAATGAGGAAGTTTATGGATCTTCTCTAAGGGAAGATGTCCTTGGTCGAGTATGTTGCTAAGTTTGATGAACTATCTCGACATGGGTATTCTTTGGTTGACACGGATGTCAGGAGGAATGAGAGATTCATTAGAGGGTTGAGGCCAGAGCTAGGCTGAATGGCTATGACTCATATTAGAGAACCTTATCATGTGATGGTGGAATGACAGTATGCCATGAGGAGATGCTTGTTGTTTCAGCTAGAGAGAAGCCAGTTTAGTCCCAGGGTTCTCAGGGAAGGAAAAGGATGAAACACTCCACACCCCTTAATATACCCAAAAGGACACGTTAAAAGGCGTGGTGCGTTGTAGGTATAACTGAAACTAACAGAGACTAAGATTCATAAGACAAAAATAGGTAAAAACAGCGGAAACTAAAATAATGACTTATTTAAAACAAAAGCTTCATAATTGCTTCATAAACTAAATAAGTTAAAAATCCAAATACAACATACATGTCTCAAAACCCAACATGTCTTATGAAATAAAAACTCATAGTCTCAAATCAGAGTACATAATATCCCTTATAATAAGCCAGTACACAAAAAGAACTAAAGCTGAAATAAAAGAAATACATAGTAGAGAGCTCCTCTAAGAAAACTCCAAGCAACATGAGTCTACTGACTTCTCCCTTGATTTCCTATGGTGGGAAAAGGGGAAAATAGAGGAGTGGGTCAGACTAAATGTCTGGTGAATGAAAGTAATTACTAGAGTCTTTAAGCAAAATAAAGTAATAGACTCTACAACAGCTCTAGTATATAAATAGGAAACAAAGGAAATAGGAAAGAGATAAACTGGAAATAAATACGATTTAACTATAAGATAGGTTAGCGTTGATTGCTTGCACTTGTCCTTGATTTCTGCTTTGATTAGGCTGAATTCCTAATCCTGTAATTAGGATGTGATCCTAATTCTACCCTTTTTGATCGGCCTTCTACTCCATAGACTTTACCGCGGACCGGCTGATATATAACTCCCTACACAGCAGCCAATGATATCTACGATAGATGCATAGAGCAACCACTATGGATCCGGACGACATATATAGCTCCCTACACAAAAGGTAATGGTGTCTAAGAAAGACACTCATACTAAGTGCTTGGAACTCATAGCTATTACTGAGCACCCGAATGGAAGTCGCATGCGTAACTGCCACCATGCCCATGCTACCTTTTGCTCCACCTATTGGGTCTTCTTATTATCTCAACATCCAGCATAAGCGTGCCCCTCATCTCACTTCAGGCTAATGTGAGATCACCGTGTGTCCATAAAAAATAGGGGAAATGCTGTTGGTACCGGCCCTTCATCCAAACAATATCTAGTCGCACCCCTTATCCAAATCCCTAATGATTTGGACTTCTAATTGACCAATTACTACAATTTTTAGCATAAGCATGCCCTCGTCTCGTTTCAGGCTAATGTGAGACCACCGTTTCGTCTAAATAGGGAATGTTATATTGTACATGTTCTACTTTCATCTTTGCTTATTAACTTAGATAAATTATTTAAATAAGCCTTTATTATCATCTTTACCTTCTATGCTTATTAATTTATCCCAAGTCTTCAAACAAGCCTCATTCTATTCTTTTTCTTATTATAACCTACGTTATAATCATGCTCATTACTTAACCCAAGGTTTAAGTGTGAAAATAAGCTTCTTTCATCTTTTAGTTATAATTCTACGTTATAACTAAGTCAATTAGTTACTCCAATAATAATCATAATTAGGCATAATTCCAGTCCAATTACAGTCTTTATAATTTACATCTCATATTTATAAATAGGCCAATCTCTTTAATTCGGTCCAATTAATATCATAATCATAATTAGGCATAATTTCAGTCTTAATTCCATTTTATTACAGTCTTTATAATTTACATCTTATGCTTCGTTATTTCAGAATTCTTATAATTTAATCCAATTTCGTATTAATTCTATTCTAATCCATATGTGAAGAAGAAGGAGAAATAAAAGAAAACTGAAAATAGAAGGAAATCTAAGGTGTAGGAAGAAGATGTAAATAACGCATAAATAATAGTAAATAGATTAAAATACTATAAATAAACGGAAAAGCTATAATTAACATAAATAAACTAAAATTACTGAAAAGAATAGCTAAAAGGAAGTAGACTGAAAACAATTCTAAAAAGTGTAAATAAACTACTAAAAAGGCTATTTTAAAAATCGTAGTAAAACTACAACTATTGGAAGCCCTATTATTTTAAATTACTTAAAGAAATCTTAAAATAACACAATCACTCACCTCCGGTCCAAAGCTCTTCCTTTGGTCTTTTCGGATCCATTTGGAGTAGTAAAGTAATTTAATCTATAACGATTTTCTTATTTGGAAAAATTATTTCGTTTATGGTCCTTCCTAGAAAGGTGAACCCAATTGGAGATAATCTAGAATGAGAGAAAATGATAGGTCTAGGGGTTTATTTATAGGGGTAGAAGTAGATCTCGGGCTGTTGGATTTGAGGATTGAATAGGATGCAACAACGTCATAGGCTGAATAGGAGCCATCAGATGCAAGAATGGAAGGAGCAGATTGAGTTAAACAATGCAAAACACGTAGAAAATAGGCTAATAAACGTTACCGGACGAAGGAATTTTCCTTCGTCCAATTTCTAAGGCGGGTTGACAGCCCCTGTACCCAGGTTGACCGGCCGGTCGACCTCGGGTGAGGTTAGGTCGACCTGGTGGTCGACCTAGCATATATATATATATTCATTTTCTTGTTTGTCTCATATCTTGGTCATATTAGCTCGGTTTCTGATTTTCTATATATGTACATTGACCAGAAAATTACCACGGACACAATGGTGCAACTCCCGTAGCTCAATTCTGATATTCACAAAGTTATTTTATTATTTCATTTATTTGTTAATTAATTATTATAGTTTAATTTTCCGGTTTGTTACATTCTCCCCTCCTTAAGGGATTTCATCTCCGAAATCTCTAAGGATAAAAGAATGTACTAAATGTTTTCATCCAATTCTTCAACCAACTACTCAATCATCAACCATTCATCCATTGTCCTTAAAAAATTTCTAATGCAGTTTATGATACTTATGCAATTAGTGTAGTGTAAATGTTCCTAACTAATGCAAAAGATTAGGCAGTCCACTAATTCAGTCAACCTCCTTTTTATGCAATCATGTCCGTGCTATGTATCCAGATGAATGCAAAATTTTCCTAATGATACTGATAATTCTATATGCGTGCTACAAACATCATCCAAATAAAACAATCTTGTGATAAACATCCATTTATAACAATCATGGAAATAAATTAAAAATGCGCACACATTCATATGCATATGTTCTAGTGTCCTAGTTAGGCCGATCCCTAAAGAATAATAGTGCCTAGTGTACCTATATGCGTCCATTAGCATCCTTTAGCAAACACTTGCAATCACTAGCATAACATCATCCATAACATGTTCTATTAACTTGTTTGCATCAAATCCTACCGTCCATAGGTTAAATCCTAAGTTCTACCCTCCCAAAGGATAATAAAGGAAAGAACCTATTCAAAACTAAAGATGGAAAAAAGAAATTCTAAAACTTATTATCAAAGAGACATGGATATGAGATACGAATTTTCTCCTAATCAAATTAGTCTCCTCCGAAATCTCTCTAACTATGTCGAAACCAAGAAGCAACCTTTCCGTAGACTCCAACCAACATGAAGACATCTTACACCGCCTTTCCAAAAAGAGTTTCAAAAGGTACCATTCCAATGCTAGCTTGAAAACTACTACCATATGAATTCCACTAAAGAAAGATGCTTTTCCCAAGTTCTTCCAAAATCAAGAATACTCATTCTCAACCATACTTGTCTTACTATCCTACTAATTTCATTTTACAATTCTTCATGAATCAACATTCCTAGGTTCTTACTAGTGTCCTATAAACTTTACGGAAACTTCCATTATGACTTCTAAAAGTAATTACTGCTATCTCCTTACACCTTTTCCGTTACTCCTAGGAAATGATTTTTATCTACTCCACATTTAAGAGTTTGGTTTGGTATTTATCACCTTGTTTTAAAAACTAAGGTTTCTAAATTTTTTTAAAACATCAATTCCAAAAATCTTTGTCTTTAAAAGTGTTATCTTTACAGTTTCTGTTAAATTCAAAAATACTTGGTCACTTAACATTATTCCCCATACCTAGAGGGGAAAAACTACCAAATTTTTAGGTCTAAAACTTATTCCTCATTTTCTTTTAAAGACTTTTACAGCTTTTCTATAAAAATTTAAATTTTCAAATTTTACTTTTATTAAGTTTTTCATCTCAAAAACTTATTTACTTTTTCACTAAACCATTTTCTTTAAAAATATCTTTAGAATGTCCTTTATGTGTTTTCAAAACAGCTTCTTATTACACCTAACAGTCTCATTTCTTAATGTATTGGAACTACTTTCTCTTATGAAAAGTTATTAACACTAAAATCTTCTATGAACCTTTTAAAAGAGAATTTCAGTTTATGTGAAATTACAAGGAACTTATTTTATATTTTTCGAAATAGGCTATACAAAATATGGTGCTTTTCATACCTTGTATATCTCTTTCATGTATTCCTTGTAACTTGCACAAAACATTTTTATCGGTTTCATAGAAAATCATACCATTATTCTTTTCATTCCAATAGATTAAAATATGTTTAAATTATATTCTTCCATGATAAATATTTTCTAATATCTAATTTACACATTTTCCTTTCAGAAAAACTCATCTTCAAAACTGTTTTAATATTTTCATAACTGCAAAAACACTTCCTTATACTTATTAATAATAAGTGTAATTTACAAACCATTTTGTTTCTATACTTAGAAAATACCTTTTTAAAATACATTTTTATTTTGGTTAAAACGGATGTTGCGTAAAACACCGTTACTACAACCCCAAAAAAAACTAGTGTATGGACTCAATTAAATAAATACAAGTAAATCTCATATACCTATGTAAAAATATTTCTCTTTAGAGTCACATACTATAGCAATAGTCTTATAGCCTATGCTCCACTTATTTTCCACGAAACATTTATTACAACAATAAAAGTTGTAATCTACGTTTTCGATACTTGATACACTCTAAGTTTTTATGTTTAAAATCTTTGTTTACTTACAATGAGTTATATATATACTTCATAATTCTTCAAAAAGAATTCCAATTTTTCATTATATAAAAACCAACTTAAATTTCATACCATTCTTCAAAAACCTCATGTTTTTTTTGAAATAAAATATTAACAATAAAATTTTCAATTCCAACAATTACAAATTTATTTTTCAACTTTTTAAATTTCGAAAATTTCATTTATTGGGCTTAGCATAAAGTTGGTCTTCCTACTTACTACCCTCGGAGTACTTTTCCTAAACTAAAGGCTTTTACTCCTATTCCTCTTGTATACTCATATTTATTCTAAGGCATCACCGTTAAATCCACTTGTTTGAGACAATTATAATTTCGGCAACTACCTACACATGGGCTTTCTTCTCTGCTTACCTAATGAATTTTCTTGTACATCTCTAACCTTTGCCTACCTCTCTTTAGATTTCCATAATCCCAATCCTAAATGTACAAAACCGTTTCTTAAATCCCTACCACGTGTAGACATTCTCTATGCCCCAATAAACACACTTCAAAAGTGATTCTTCAAGAACTCTGCTCTCAACTGATGAACACAAAGCGTACAAAGAACCTCCTTCAAATGAATAACATACTCTTCCATACTTCTTGGAAAACACCAAAATGTCGACCACGAATACCACCACGAACTTTATTTTAGGACATCTCTAAAACCATGGTTCATCAAATCTATAGAACAGGCCGGGACATTGGTCAGCCCAAAAGTTATGACTAACCATTCAAAGAATCCGTCTGGTGTCCTAAATGCAGTCTTATTAATGCTATCATAAGCGACCCTAAGCTGATGAAATCTTGTGGCTAAATTAAACTGGGAGAATACTAAAGAGCCAACTAATTCGTCAAAAAGATCATCTATCCTAGAGGGTGGATAATAGTTCTTCTTTGTAAGCTTATTCAATTCTATATAGTCAATGCAAAGTCAAAGAGAACCACCTGCTTTGGTAGCGAAGACGACTGGCACTCCCTATTTTGATATGTTTCTTCTTATGAATCCTTTTCTCCAAAGCTCACAGATCTGCTTGCTTAATCCCTTCCTTTCCCTAGGCGCCATATGCTCTATAGGTAATGCTACTAGCTAGCCAAATAAATCCTGAAGTCAATATCTCTCTTAGGGGTTAGTCCCCTAACATCCTCAAAGACATTTAGAAAATCTCTGACGACAGTATCCGAATCTAACTCCGATGATGATGAATCGAGGGAATAAAGGAAGCTCAACATAACTGACCCTTGCAGGTCGCAAGAAATCTCGAGAGTCCTATTGATGCATGTCTAGTCTAACAACTCCCCTCTCCTAATATAATATAGCTCCATATGTTGATAGCCCATCTATTCCCAAAATCATCCCATACCCCGAAAATCCTAAAATATAGGCGTCATAGTCAAATTCTATGCCTAGGATATAAATTTTCAAACCCCTACTAACCATAAATAAGAGTGCCAATCCTCCCATGAGATTTGAAACAACAATGGGGTGTACTACTAAAGAGATGTATAAGTGCAAACAATCTACCAAAGAACTAGAGATGAAAGAGTGTGATGCTCTAGGATTGAAAAGAGTCTAAATGGGAAAATCAGAAATAGAAACCAAATTTTCCTACCTCGATCTGATCCGCTGTTGGAAGGTGTTGCATCCAAAGCCTAACTCTGCATTACAGGTGCACTTGCTCCCTGCCCCATCTTCTGAGGACAAAACTTACTAAGATGATTGGGTTATCCACAGATGTAACACTCTTCACCTTCTCTCTCTTGCAGTCTCTTGCGTAATGACCAGTCATTCTACAACGGTTACATCTCCCACTTTTCTTGATTCGCTTCTGGGGGCCCCTTCTTTCCTCTTATCCTTCTTGTCCTTCTACCACTATTTCTTAGAGCTTGTAGGAATTGCCCTAAGCTCTTCTTCTAGCTGCCAGGATATAGGTTGATCACTCTGTCGGACCTCCAAACCTAACCGCCTAAACTTTTGCTCCATATCTTCCACTCTAGCTTATGTCTCCTTGAAATCATTCATGCCAGAAAACGTTTCGCCCTCTATGCTAGCAAAGTCCTTGCATATATTAGAAAAAACGGCTGGTGTAGGTGGATCAAAGGGATTTCCACCTACCGGTATTGTATTGGGTGCTTGCCCTTGCACCTCCGGTACCGTAGCTCTACGGAACCAATCAGCCATAATATGCAAAGAAAAGGAAACTTAGGCTCGAAAGAATCGAAAGAAGGTTGAACTGGACTTTGAGGGGATTTTTATAAAAACTCTTTTATACTTAAAAACTATTTCTAAGAGTTCATTTCTGAATAATGCTTTTAAAACAAGTTATTTTGGAAAATACTTTACTTTTAAAAATAAATTTTTTAGGAATCCTATAACCTTAGGCTCTAATACCAAGTGAAACACCCCATATCCCTTAATATACCCAAAAGGACACATTAAAAGGCGTGGTGCGTTGTAGGTATAACTGAAACTAACAGAGACTAAGATTTATAAGACAAAAATAGGTAAAAACAGCGGAAACTAAAATAATGACATTTAAAACAAAAGCTTCAAAATTGCTACATAAACCAAATAAGTTAAAATCCAAATAAGTTAAAATCCAAATACAACATACATGTCTCAAAACCCAACATGTCTTAGGAATAAAAACTCATAGTCTCAAAATCAGTGTACATAATATCCCTTATAATAAGCCAGTACACAAAAAGAACTAAAGATGAAATAAAAGAAATACATAGTAGAGAACTCCTCCAAGAAAACTCCAAGCAACAGCAGTCTACCGACTTCTCCCTTGATTGCCTATGGGGGAAAAGGGGAAAATAGAGGAGTGGGTCAGACTAAAAGTCTGGTGAATGATAGTAATTACTAGAGTCTTTAAGCAAAGTAAAGTAATAGACTCTACAACAGTTCAAGTATATAAAGAGGAAACAAAGGAAACAGGAAAGAGATAAACTGGAAATAAATACGATTTAACTATAAGATAGGTTAGCATTGATTTCTTGCACTTGTCCTTGATTTCTGCTTTGATTAGGCTGAATTCCTAATCCTATAATTAGGATGTGACCCTAATTCAACCCTTTTTGATCGACCTGCCACTCCATAGACCTTATTGCAGATCAGCTGCTATATAACTCCCTACACAGTAGCCAATGGTACCTATGAAAGATGCATAGAGCAACCATTGTGGATCCGGATGGCATATATAGTTCCCTACACAGAAATTAATGGTGTCTATGAAAGACACTCATACTAAGTGCTTGGAACTCATAGCTATTACTGAGCACTCGAATGGAAGTCGCACGTGTAACTTCCACCATGCCCATGCTACCTTTTGCTCCACCTATTGGGTCTTCTTATTATCTCAACATCCAGCATAAGCGTGCCCCTCATCTCACTTCAGGCTAATGTGAGATCACTGTGTGTCCATAGAAAATAGGAGAAATGCTGTTGGTACTAGCCCTTCATCCAAACAATATCTAGTCGCACCCATTATCCAAATCCCCCATGATTTGGACTTCTAATTGACCAATTACTACCATTTTTAGCATAAGAGTGCCCTCATCTCGTTTCAGGCTAATGTGAGGCTACCGTTTCATCCAAATAGGGAATGCTATATGGTACATGATCTACTTTCATCTTTTCTTATTAACTTAGATAAATTAATTAAATAAGCCTTTATTACCATATTTACTTTCTACGCTTATTAATTTATCCCGAGTCTTAAAATAAGCCTCATTCTATTCTTTTTCTTATTATAACATACATTATAATTATGTTTATTACTTAACCTAAGGTTTAAGTGTGAAAATAAGCTTCTTTCATCATTTAGTTACAATTCTACATTATAACTATGCCAATCAATTAGTCCAATTCTACTCATAATTAGGTATAATTTCAGTCCAATTACAGTCTTTATAATTTACATCTCATAATTATAAACATACCAATCTCTTTAATTTGGTCCAATTAATATCTAGGCATAATTTCAGTCTTAATTCCATTTTATTACAGTCTTTATAATTTACATCTTATGCTTCGTTATTTCAGAATTCTTATAATTTAATCCAATTTCATATTAATTCTATTCTAATCCATACGTGAAGAAAAAGGAGAAATAAAAGAAAAATGAAAATAGAAGAAAATTTAAGGCGTAGGAAGAAGATGTAAATAACGCATAAATAACAGTAAATAGATTAAATTACTGTAAATAACTGTAAATAAATGGAAAAGCTATAATTAACACAAATAAACTAAAATTACTGAAAAGAATAGCTAAAAGGAAGTAGACTGAAAATAATTCTAAAAACTGTAAATAAACTACTAAAAGGCTATTTCAAAAATCGTAGTAAAACTACAACTATTGGAAGCCCATTATTTTAAATTACTTAAAGAAATCTTAAAATAATCACAATCACTCACCTCCGTTCCTAAGCTCTTCCTATGGTCTTTTCGGATCCACTTGGAGTTCTAAAATAATTTAATCTATAACGATTTTCTTCTTTTGAAAAATTATTCCATTTAGGGTCCTTCCTAGAAAGGTGAACCCAATTGGAGAAAATGTAGAATGAGAGAAAGTGTTAGGTCTAGGGGTCTATTTATGTGTGTAGAAGTGGATCTCGGACCGTTGGATTTGAGGATTGAATAGGATGCAACCACGTTATAGGCTGAATAGGAGCCATCGGATGCAAGAATGGAAGGACTAAATTGAGTTAAACAATGCAAAACATGTAGAAAATAGGCTAAAAACGTTAGTGGATAAAGGAATTTTCCTTCGTCCAATTTCTAAGGCGGGTCGACCGCCAGGTCGACTGCCCCTATACCCCGGTCGACCTAGGGGGAGGTCAGGTCGACGTGGTAGTCGACCTAGCCAATATATATATATATATATATATATATATATATATATATATATATTTCGTTTTCTTGTTTGTCTCATATCTTGCTCATATTAGCTCGGTTTCCGACGTTCTATATATGAAAATTGACCAGAAATCTACTACAGACACAATGGTGCAACTCCTAGGGTCAATTCTGATAATTTCATAAAGTTATTTTATTATTTCATTTATTTGTTAATTAATTACTATAGTTTAATTTTTTGGGTTATTACAAAGGAAGTTCTTTAAGAAGAAGGGAGCCCAAAATGGGGATGCAGCTAAGAAGGTAAAGGCTGACTTGCTATGTTATAAGTGTGATAAGAAGGGCTATTATGCCCATGAGTGCAGAACTGGTAAAGGAAAGAAACCTGCGGAGAAGAAGAATGTGAAATTCTACAAATGTGACCAGGTTGGGCATTATAAGAACCAGTGTCCAGAGCCAGTCAGGGCGGATAGAGGGAAGGTGTTTGCAATTGGACCACTGTCTTCTTCTAGACCTACTGTAGCGGAGAAAGGAAAAACTATGGTGGAAGGTACGCTTTTGATACAGAGTATACCGGTTACGGTACTTTTTGATACCGGTGCATCACATTCATTTATATCTCATTATCTAGTTGATAGGTTATGTATAGAACCCACATACCTTGTTACTTCCTTAAGGGTTGCAAATCTAATAGGAGGGTATAAAACTCTTGGGATGAGATGTGACCAGTTAGAACTTGATTTGTTAGGTCATAAGTTTGCAAGCAGTTTGTATGTTTTTGATTTCGTAGATTTCAGGATCATTTTGGGTATGGATTGGTTGGGTAAGTATGAGGCTAGGATATTTTGCCAGGATTGAGAAATATCATTGAGACATCCAGGTAGTCATGACCGAATCATTTTGTTGGTGGAGAATTCTAGTAAAAGTGCTTGTGCCTTGTTGAGTGCCATGGGGGTTAGAGAAGAGCTTCGTCAAGTTTGTGTGGTTAGAGAGTTTGCAGATATTTTTAAGCCGGCTACTAGATTACCCCTGAAATGAGCTGTTGAGTTTTGGATAGACCTTGTACCAGGAGCTGAGCCTGTCAGTAGACCACCTAGTAGAATGAAACCGATAGAGATGAAGGAATTGAAGGTATAGCTAGTGGATCTTGAGGAAAGGAATTTTATTAGACCAAGCAGTTCGCCTTGGGGAGCGGCCATGGTGTTTGTTAAGAAACCAGATGGGTCATTAAGGAAGTGTATTGACTAGCATAAGCTAAACGAGAGGACGATCAAGAATAGGTATCCTTTTCCAAGGATAGACGATCTATTTGATTAGTTGAGTGGAGCTAAATATTCTCCCAATTGGACTTGGCAACGGGGTTCCATCAGTTGAGAGTGGCAGAGGATAGTATTCCACTGATGGCATTTCGAACTAGGTATAGGTTGTACGAGTGTTTAGTAATGCTATTCGGGTTCCTGAATGCGCCTGCTTTCTTTGTTGATTTAATGAGCCGGGATTTTAGAGAGCACTTGGATAGGTTTGTGTTGGTGTTTATTAATGATATTTTGGTGTACTCCAAAATGAAAGAGAGCATGAGATTCATATTAAAGTGGTGTTGGAAACTATTCCAAGTGTCATTTCTGGAGGAGAGAAGTTAAGTTTCTTGGTCATGTGGTTTCAGAGGAAGGATTGTCAGTTGATTCAATTTAGTTCAAGGCAGTCAATAATTGGAAGAGACCAGAGACGGTAACCGAGATCTGAAGTTTTCTTAGACTTGCAGGCTATTACTGAAGATTCATTAAGGATTTCTCGTGGATAGCAGCACCTTTGACTAAGTTGACCAGGAAAGATGTGAAGTTCATTTGGTTCGACAAATGTAAGGTTCCTTAAGTTAAAGCAATTATTAAACAATGAGCCAGTGTTAGTGGTTCCAGATGGTAACCAAGGGTTGGTAGTATACATGGATGCATATGGCACTGGATTGGGAGCAATATTGAGGCAGAAGGGAAAAGTTATTGCTTACGCATCTAGGAAGCTTAGAGTGCATGAAGTTAGATATCCTACTCATGACTTGGAGTTGGCTGCAGTGATTTTTGCCTTAAAAATATGGAGGCATTATCTATTGGGAGAGAGATTTGAGTTGTTTACCGATCATAAGTCATTGAAGTATTTATTCTCTCAGAAGGAGTTGAACATGAGGCAGCAGAGATGGCTGGAGTTTTTGGTAGCTTATGACTTTGGTATAGAGTATACTCCAGGGAAAGGAAATAAGGTAGCAGATGCCCTCAGCAGAAAACATCAGAATGTGGTGTTAACAATGTTGGCAGAATGGAAGGATCTAGAAGACTTAGCCAGTTGTGGAGTGCAGTCGAGATCTACTGCAAGTTTTAGTCAGGGCACAACCATGTTGTCTTGTTTAGAGGTTCGACCAGTGCTAATCGAAAGGATAGCCTCTAAGCAGAGAGGAAATTCAATTTTGGGCGAGAAGATCAGAAGACTTGAGGTTGGAACCGAGGTCGATGATTTGAAAGATCTTTGTCTTGACCAAAGAGGATGGTTGAGAAAGAAGGGACGATTATGTGTTCTAGATGTGGAGAACCTGAGAAGAGAAGTTCTTGAGGAATGTCATCAATCGAAGTTTATGATTCATCCTAGAGGGACCAAGATGTATCAAGACATGAAGAGAAGCTTCTACTGGGAAGGCATGAAGAAGGATTTTGGCTTGTGGGTTAGGCAGTGTATTAACTGTCAACAAGTGAAAGCCGAACATCAAAAGCCAAGTGGGTTACTTCAGCTTTAGATGTTCTAGTTTGGAAGTGGGAGTCGATATCTTTGGATTTTATAGACGGGTTGCCAAGGTCAAATAGAGGAAATGAAAGTATATGGGTTATAGTGGACAGGTTGACCAAGAGTGCCCATTTCATTCCGGTAAAGTCAACTAGGATGACACCTGAGTTAGCAAACTTGTTCATGAAGAACATAGTTAGACTTCATGGGATTCCTTGTAACATAGTCAGTGACAGGGATGCATTATCTAGTGAATTTTGGAGGAGTCTACAAGAGGTATTAGTCACCAAGTTCAAGATGAGTATGGCTTATCACCTACATACGGATGGGAAGACAAAAAGAGTAAACAAGGTACTTGAGGATTTGTTGAGAGCTTGTGTGTTAGACATTGGTGGATCTTGGGAAAATCACCTACATCTGAATGAATTTTCCTATAACAATAGTTATCAAACTAGTATAGGAATGGCGCCTTTTGAAGCTTTGTATCGAAAGCCATGCAGATCACCAACATGTTGGTTAGAGACTGGAGACAGATTGGTATTAGGTCTAGATTTGGTTAGAGAGGCATCAGAAAAGATTGAGTTAATCTGAGAATGGATGAAGGAAGCTCAATCCAGGTAGTAGAGTTACGCAGATCAAAGGCTTAAAGACCTAGAGTTCTCAGTTGGAGATAGAGTTTTCATTAAAGTATCATCGATGAAGGGTGTGGTACGGTTTGGAAAGTCGAGAAAGTTAGCCCCAAAGTATGTTGGTCCATTTCAGATTATAGAAAGGATTGGAAAGCTTTCTTACAGAGTAGAATTGCCAAGCAGTTTGGCAGGTGTCCATAATGTATTTCATGTGTCTCATCTTCGTAAATACGTGCATGAACCAGAGGCTACTATTCCTTAGACGGAGTTGGATGACTTAGTAGTGGAGCCTGATTTGACTTTCGTTAGACAACCAGTTCGGGTTGTAGCGAGAGATGAGAAGGGATTGAGGACTAGAACAGTCAAGTTGGTGAAAGTTCAATGGAGCAACAACGAGAAAGACTGTACTTGGGAGACAGAGGACAGGATTCGGGAGGCTTATCCTGATCTGCTTTGATGGTATGTCTATATTAGGTTCATATAGTTTGATTGCTAGTCAGATAGGCCAGTAAGGTTGTTAGGAAATGTTACGGATGATTGCTATATTTGGTAGTTAGTCCTTACTGAATTTCGAGGATGAAATTCTTTAAGGAACATAAGGGCATTTGGGTAAATAGCTATACACCCCACCCTTATACCACTTCCATTAGGTTTTGCATGATCATATTTATTCTCAAACAAAATCTATAACCATAAGAAGCAACAAGGCCGACCATTAGACGAGAAGAAGAAAATTTAAGAAAAGCTTAGGATTCAAGCTAGAGGGAAATCAATCTCAAACCATCTCTAATCTCCTTATCCCAAGCAAGGTGAATAAAATTTTCTACATCTCTATTTTGATTTATACATCAAGTGGTCTCGGATTTAATGATAAATATATTTTTATGATGTGTTGAATGATGATATGCTTGTTTATGATTTATATGTGTTTAGACAAGGTTGCTTAATAAATGATTTACACGGTTTAAAGCAAAACCTTGATGAAATGATTTTAAATGCCATGGGAAAAATTTTATGTTGTAGGAAACATGATTTTGGAGGTGGGTTTTAGTTCTCATAATTTTTTGAGTTTATATGGATTTTATATAAATTTTCTAGTGAAGAAAATGATTTATTGGGTCATAAATTATTTACGGCAAAAATAATGATTATTTGGGTTTGAAATTTTTATATGTTGGAAAACATGTTAAAATAGATTTTTTGGGATTTCTCCAGATTTTTCCTAAGTGTTTTGTTAAATATATAAAATTATTTAAGGTATGGGACTTAAATGTTTTATATATTTAATTAAGGAGAAGGGGTATTTTATGAAATAAAACCATTCTTTTAATCTAAAAATAGTGGCAACGTTTTCTCAAAAGAAGATTTTTAACCAATGAGAATTCGAAAAACAATGGCGGTTAGTTGAAAAGATATCCTTTTTAAGTTAAAAATAAAGAAATCATGCTTTTTGCATGTCTAAGCCATTTACGGCAGCAAAACCTTCCGACCCAGACCTTCCGACCAAGTCCAAAGTTTATAGCTTTCGACAAGACCAAACCAATGCATAAGATATCAAGTGTCTTGGTATGAAATGAATGGACAAGGTCGAAGGGTTCATGGTCGAAAGGTTGATGGCCAAAGAGGTTGGGATATATTTGTTTTGTAACTAAAGCTTTCGCCTGCTTTGCTTTCGACTAGGTTGCTTTCGGCCAGGTCAAATGTTTAAATAAAGGTTTTTATACCATTCGGCACATTCGAAAGGTTACTGCCACTTATCTTTGTTTTGCTTTGAACCTTCCGACACATTCGAAAGGTTATAGCCATTTTTCCAACCTTTCGAAGTTGTTGCTTACGACAAAAACGAAAGGTTTACTTGTTTTAAACCAGTCGCTTCTCCATTGCTTTCAAAAGGTTTCAAAGCTTTTGACTTAGGTGATTCAATTGGTTTATAATAGAAGTCAAACCCAAGCTCCGAAGGAGTTGTTTTAAAAGGCGGAGGTCTATTGTTTTAAAAGAAATGTTATAGGCTTTCGAAGCAAACCTTCAGACAAGGTCGAAATGTGGCTTCTGCGTAGCCGAAAGGTTTTTGAAAAGGACCTTCCGCATGTTTTTAACTTAGACCCAATAAGTTCTCAAAAATTAAAATCCAATGTTTTCGAAAGGTTTATATTTTATAAGTTCAACGCTTTCGAAAGGTTTAAATGGGAGAATGGTCTAAATGGTTTCGAAAGGTTGTTTTGTAGACCTTTCGACAAGGTCAAAAGGTTTGGTTTTGAAAGGTTTTAAAACCCATACCCTTGATTTTTAAAGGAAAAACCCACGGCTTATATAAAGGAGTTTTATAATGGTTTGAAGTATGTAACTTTGAAGAAGTATTTCCTTGGTAATAGAATAGGTTAAACATGTTATCTATGTATTTCAAGGACTTATACCCGTAGGAGTGGTCTTGTTAAATTATTGCATTGCTTCTTCAATTAAAAGTATTTTCACATGATAAACCCATAGCCGTATTTTGGGAATAAGGGGTAGAAGAACCAGTAGGGTAACCCAATAGTGAATATAAACAACTTAAACTCCTGAATGAGTAGAATTGCATCCATGGAGTCAGGGTGACCAAAACCATAGACGTCTAAACTGAATTCGGTTGTTTTCTGCCATATTTATTTCTTTTTAAATTTTTTTGATAATGAACTTAATATAAACGATTTTTATTGTGAGTATATGATTTGAAATTAATTTTAAGCCCAGGTGTGGATTCATATACCTCATAGGAGAGATTTTAACTATGATAACTACTAAACTAGACTATAGACAAACCATTTATAAAATTTGAAACTGCTTTTTGAATTCTTGGTCTTCAATCTATTGTCAAGTAGAATAGTATCTTCTCCTACAAATATGGTTAGTTCATATAATATATACTTATATAGTTGTCAAGATCAAAACATCAAAATAAAAGGTTCTAACATTCTCCCACCTTTTAATGATGACAACTACGTAAGTCTTAAAGTTATACAAATTTATAAAAAATAATTGAAACCCCCCTGAATAAATGATTTACCTGCTGAACATCTTATACTTCTCCCCCTTTGTCATCGACAAAAAGGAATAATTGAAGCACATAGTAAATAATAGTAGTATAGTTGAGTCTAAATAAACTTGATAACATGGATAACTTGCATTTAAACCTACAATAAGTAAATGAATTTAAACAACATACTACTTACCAAACATCAACAAAACAACATTAATTCAACATCAAAAAAAATATTTAGACAACAAATGTGCATTGACAACATAACGAACAACGAAATGAACGAAGAAAATACATAAGCATAATATAAGATAACGAAAACTAAAATTCCTCGCTATCGGATTCTTCCTCTTCCTCTTCTTTCTCCTCGGATGTAGTCCAAATGAAAGGGGCGGGATTCTCAATAATACTTGTAGAAGCCGAGTTAATGCAACGGATCTTCTCCCATATTTTATTTAAGAATCCCTTAATGGAGTTGAGCTTCTTATTAGTCTTGATGACAGTTTTCTCGACTGTGACCAATCATCAATTGAGCTTACTTTGATTTCGGGAGAGAGTGACAAGGCCTTGCTTTGCATTGAAATCTCCTTGAAGCTCGTGTATTTTGTCGTCTTCTTCTTCCTCGATTTGACGGGAAGTGGAGGAGGAGCCGATATGTGTTTCATGGGGTTGCGGAATCCCCTGTGCTTGATTTGCCACCCATTGTTGGAAGCTAATAATTTGTTGAGGTGGAGGATGGTTTGGCAAACTTATAAGACTTAAAGTCTTCGATTTTAGCTTTCCAATGGTGATGAAGTCGGCATCGGGGATGGTGACTTCAAAATTCATGAGAATCCGCATAATATAGGCTCTATAGAAGATGGTTTTGTAACTCCTTTTGTTGTTGACGGTTAGAAATTCATCAAGAATTACTTTGGCCCAATTCACGTATTGAGAGGAGTAGATGGCATAGAGAGCTTGAAAATATCTTTTGTAGACCTTCTCGTAACTCTCGGTACGAGGATGGATGGATCAGTTGAGGAAAGATAAAGAATGCACGCCTTTGGTCGCAAGGCGACGGATTTAAGAGCAGTCATATCATTAGAGAGAAATCGATGGGAGACTTCATCTCGATTGTCCATGCCGACCTCAAAATCGTTGATGTCGACTCCTTCAGATGGACAAAGGAGAATATGGCTGATCCGTTGAAGAGGGAGATAAATGCGGACGCCGCAAACCAACATCCAAATCCAGTCATCCTTGTTTCTTGGATCTTGGTGATTCAATTTCATGTTGGCTAAGAAGAGCTCGATGAGAAGGGTGTAGATTTTGACATTATTAGCATCGAAACCAATCAAGCTATCAAGCCCGCTAGCTTCGGCAGTTTCGCGAATGGTGTAAGAATTGAAGTTGGGAAATTTGAAGAAAGAACCATCAAATATTCTTGAGCTTTTCATGGCATTGAACCGAGTAACCGTAGTTTCATTATGAAGCCATGATCTTATTTGGCTCTCGGATGGATCGGTGGAATATTCTCTAGCTCTTTTGGTTCTAGGTGTCATTGGATTGAATTGATTTGAGGTAATAAAAATTGAACTAAAGAATAATAGGAGCTAGGGTTTAGTTGACTGAAATGAGGTACGATTTGAAATGAAGAAGATGAATATATAGGGTGGTTGAAAAGGTGGGTTCGGAATTGTGCATTTGTATTTTTAAAAACCAAAAATACGTTATTCAGTCGACTGAAAATCTTTGGGCAGTCGACTGTTGTGCAAAGAATTTCTTCCCACAAATTTTTGCCTTAATTTTTTTAAATTCAGTCGGCTGAATTTTTTGGGGCAGTCGACTAAAGTTTGGAAAAAAAGCATATAAGAATGTTCAGTCGACTGAAATTTTAATTCAGTCGACTATTGTGCAAGCAAAATTATCCTGCAATATTTAGCCTAAAACTTAGCATTTCAATCGACTGAAAATGGTATAGCAGTGGACTGAATTAGGTTATTAAAAAAAGTTTATTTTGCAGTTTTAGTCGACTACCTGGGTCGATTCAGTCGACTGAAATGGTCATATTTTGCACTTCTTGCCTTTTGAACTATAGGTTTTTACAAAATAACCATAAGCAAAATACACTTTTATTAATATTCTAATTAAAATATGTTGAAAAACATAATATATTATTATTGAATAGGAAAACATATAAGATAGATAAAATTTATTTCAAAACAATATATATGAAATCCTAGTTTTTAGAGGAGTGTGAATCGTCAGAGTGCGGTTCAACCTTCGTTATTTCTTGTAATGATTGGATAGGTGACCAAACATTATTGCATTCCCAGGAGTTCGGCGACACCTGAAGATGATGGGGCTTCATTCCCAAGAATTCGATGGCACTTGAGAACGTTGTGGTGATGGTTGATGCATGCACTGTTTTGATGAAGACCCGCAAAACTTTAAGGCGACTTGTTCCAGAAAGCTTAATCATTTAGCATTCACTTTCTGTTCATAGTAGATTTCACGTTGCAGTTCCAAAGTCTTTCTTTGGTAGTGATGAATATCATTAGTTTTATCTTTCGTTGATGGAGAACCGAAACGTAAGTTACATTTAGTTCATTTCCCCTATGGCGTATATCCATTATGACGTGTTGAAGACGGTGTGATCTTAACTGGTATATATACAGAGGTGGATTTGCTGGAATTCTTTGACGATTCAGAAGTGGGAGTGCTAAAAATGATGGATGATTGATTTGATTCATCTTGTGAAGACATTTTGGTGTTTGAAAAAAAAGTTTTAAAAAGTACTGAGCTAAGGTGATTTGTGGAGGAAAGAATGAAGAAGAAAAAAGAAATAGGTAGCCTTTATATATAGGAGAAAGTTCTATTTTCAGGTAAGAAAAACCTGAGAAACCAAATAGCTGATCGTTTATGGCCAAGGGAAAATAAGAGGTAGAGAAAGATGAGAATTACTGATCGTATAGGTGATTTGAGGAAGGTAATAGTTCATATCATTTGCGCCAAAATTGGTCACAAACCCCAAGTATTGTGAAAGCACCAAAGTATGAATATAAATTAGCAATATTAATCACAGATCTAAGTAATCAGCACGCAACAACTCAGAAATAATGAACAGAGACACAAGATTTATAGTGGTTTGGCTATCTCCGGCCTACGTCCACTCCAAAGTTTTATCCTTTATTGATTATCCTTGCTGGTTACAGTTGATTACCGCAATTACAATGAAGAAATTCGAGTTTTACAATGATGTTGAAGTGTAGAATTGAATCCGGTAGAGTCTGGGCGCTTCTGAATCCGGATCCCTTTTCCTGAATGATCTGGGGCTCTATTTATAGGTGTAGGAGGCTGATATTTCGCCTAAATTTAGGGAGACCACTTCTGGCACGTGAGTGGGCCTACATGCCCGGCCTCAGGAAAATTGTGCCCACTTCGGGATTGATTCGAATTCCGTTCGAATCGATCAAGAAAACGTCCAATCGAGTAGAAATTTGGTGAGAACATTCTTCAACATGTACGTAAGCTCCTGTGAAAATTTCATAGTATTTGGATCTGTGGATCTCAAGATATGGTCGATTTGAAATGAGTTTTCTCGGCTGGCCGTCTCGTTCGAATCGAGCCCTTCGTATCGATTCCTTTGAATCGATGGTGGCATGTGACTCTGTGATGACGTGGAGCGCAGCTTTTGTATCGATCCGCCTTTTTCGCCGAGTTGATCGAGTCACTCCGGAGATTTCGCCGTGTTGACCTTTTCTTCCTTGACTCGTGCATATTTCCAGTCCGCATCCACGTTTTATACTTGTTCGTATCCATTTCGCATCAGTACGTTCGTACTCATTGTTTCGTGTCCTTGTTCGTATCAATCCCAGGAACACATTTTGTATCGATCTCGTATGTGTTGATCGATACGAAATGAGCATGGGGGGTGATCGATACGAAGTGGTTGTGAAGAGATGGACACGAATATCATCCTAAAGATGGATACGAGCAAGACCTGACCTGATGGATACGAACAATGCCTTACCTGATGGATACGAACTGGATGGATTCGAAGAACTACGAGTTGGTGGATTCGAACTGGATGGATTCGAAGAACTGCGAGTTGGTGGATTCGAACTGGATGGAGTCGAACTAAGGCATGAAGATAGGTACGAAGCTGCTGCCATTCTGATCGATACGAGGCCGATGGATGCGAATCTGACGGATTCGAATCGATCATCACCTTATCTCCTTGATGGATACGAACAGCATATCATTTTAACTCGTATCGATCATATCTCCTCCATATGAACTTCGATTAACCTAAAATTTGAAATGTAGTCTCTCCTAGCATTGATCATCATCTCCAATAGATTCTGTCCCGATCGGAGCCCGGTCAAATTTTGACGACATCCATTGCAGCCTTGTTTCTAATCGATTCCCGATCCCGATACCCATCGTTCCTTGCCAATTTGTTGATATTCCAGCTTTTACCAAAAGGTGGGATAACACATATAACAAGAAACAATATAGCACAATGGAAATGCATACAACTACCTTACCAGTGACATGAGTTCGAGTGTTAGTAGCTTCATTTTTGACAAAAAATTATTCTTATTAAAAAATTAATTTTTTTACTTTTAATTATAAATCATGCAAAGATAAAATACCTAATTCTCAACGTAATTTTATAAAAATATTTTCATTTAAAGGTTTTGTAAATATACTAGCTATCTAATTTTCTGATAATACAAATTCTAATGAAATATTGCCTTTTTCTAATATTATCTCTAAGAAAATGATGTCTGTTATCTATGTGTTTTGTTTTAGAATGATTTATTGGATTCTTTGATAATTTTATTGCGCTTGTATTATCACAGTAAATTGTTGAATTAGAGATGGGTCGCTAGCGATCAATTGGTTTGGCTATGGGTCGCTAGCGATCCATTGGTTTGGCTCGTTTGTGAGGCAATGTCTTGGCCTCTTTTTGGATTATTCCTTAGCTAGTTTGCTTGAAGGTTTAAGGAAAGGAATGGGTTGCTGACAATCCGAGAACTTAGGATTTTTCTGGAGTTTGGAATTGGAGATGTTCACATAGTTTTTTTATCGTGGTTGTTTTGACTTGATGGCAATTCATTAGCTGTTTGTGCTCAGCTGCTGATTGGACTAAAAGAATGTTGATCTCTCAGCTTCTACGATCCCAGTCGTTGCCTTAGCCATATAGCTTGACCCTTGTTAATCCCTTATCGTAGCTTTTTTGGTTAAGTTCTGAACCACCCTGTTTACACGAGGTTGTCCTGTTTCCTATTGGTTCCTACTGGGTTAAAAACCCGAATAACGTTTGCCCCCTAGAATACATCATTGCTGTAAACAAGGCATGCTCTGGAAGTAATTGCTCTCAATATCCATCTGTTGATTTCCAAGTGATTGCATTAAAGCTTTTCGAATACGTTAGCCCAATGTGATTAGTCATCTTTCTTTGGTTCTGACTACTATTACTTGTCATAACGGATCAAATTTTTCCTGTAATTTCGCGGCATGCCTCGGAATGATGAATAAGTGTAGGAAATTGAGTTTAAAGGGAATAGATGGAGCTTTCTTTTCTCTTCTCTTCTTTTTTTTGTGGGTCGGTAGCGATCCATATGGGATGGGTCGGTAGCGACCTAACTCCTCGATTTATTTAAATTTTCAGGGTTAGGTCGGGTCGCTAGCGCTAAGATAGGACGCTCTCGACCCTATTACTTAGCAAGAATTTTTGTAGCTTTCTATTGCCAGCCCATTTATATACTCGAACCGATCAAGCTACCTTCATTCGACCCGATCCTCTCTTGTTTCTCCACGCGATCCAGCTTTCGTGCGATTCAATTCCAAGCGACTCAACCACTTGCCCTACCCGATTCATTACCCCGCTTGAATCCATTTGCTGTACATTCATTCAAGCACTTTGCTTATTTATTCGTGAAAAGTTACGGTCAAAATATATGGAAACAACTCTTGAATCAAGGGTTGTTTCTGTTTGTTTAAAGGAGGTGACCATTCAGAAAATAGTCGTTATGAATATTCATTCGACTGAGGAAAGCATTTAAGTCTTTTGAATATTTAAAAAATTTAAATTTTAAATTTTATTTTTGAAAAGACACTTAGTTCAGTCGACTGAATGGGGTGGTTCAGTCAATTGAGCAAGTGTGTATTTGTGCATGTTTACAGTCGACTGATCACACCTATTCAGTCAACTTATATTGGTGTTTTCTGCCATATTTATTTCTTTTTGAAAGTTTTTGATAATAAACTTAATATAAATGATTTTTACTGTGAGTATATGATTTGAAATTAATTTTAAAACCATGTGTGCATGCATATACCACCTATAAGAGATTTTAACAATGATTAACTACTAAACTAGACTATAGACAAACCATTTATAATATTTGAAACTTCCTTTTGAATTCTTGATCTTTAATCTATTATCGAGTAGAATAGTACCTTCTCCTGCAAATATGGTTAGTTCATATAATATATACTTATATAGTTGTCAAGATCAAAACATCAGAATACAAGGTTCTAAAATAGGAGAGAGGTTCGAGCTATTTACCTACCATAAATCATTAAAGTACCTCTTTTTGTAGAAGGATCATAACCTTTGCCAGCAATAGTGGTTAGAATTCCTACCTCTTATGACTTTTACATTACATATAGATCGGGTACAAGTAATGTAGTTGCTGATTCCTTGAGTAGGAGATATGCCATCTTGGGAGCTATGTTCCTAGAGTAGATGCAGTTAGAGTATATTGTTTTCTATGTTTTCCGACGGATATGTGAGCTAGAGCCACAAATATTGGTGAGCTTGACTACCAGCCTACTCTATTGAGCAGATTGGTACTAGTCAAAGGTACAATGCTAGATTAGCTGAGATCATTACTATGATTAAAGCTGAATTAAAGTCTAAAGGTGTGAGACATTAGGGACTTGACTGAGACGGTTGGCTCCATAAGGATGCGATTTTTTGTTCTTAAGGTAGATTGGTTGAGGGATGAGGTTCTAAGAGAGTGCCATCATTGGTGATTGACTATACATCCCAACAGTAAAAAGATGTACCATGATATGAGGTGGACCTATTATTGAGAAGAGATGAACAAAGACATTGGGACATTCATCTCGAAATGCATTAACTACCAGTTGGTTAAGGCAGAGAAGAAGAAGCCTAGTGGTTTGATGTAATCTCTAAATCCCGAGTGGAAATGGAAACGAGTATTGATGGATTTCATTGATGGACTATCAAGGCCTTGACCAGGATAAGACAACATTTAGGTCATAGTTGATCGATTGATGAAGAGCCCTAGGTTTGTAATCATCAAGTCAAGTAGTACGTTAGCCAAATTGGCGGACTTGTATGTGAAGTGGATAGTACGATTCCATTTTATATCGAAGAGCATTGTGAGTGACCGAGAGCTGTTATTCATTAGTGGGTTTTGGAAGAGCTTATAGGAGGCATTGGGGACAGAGATGCGCCTCAACATAGCTTATCACCCTCAAATGGATGGCCAAACTGAGAGAGTGAATCGTATATTATATGATCTCTTGTGTGCATGTATACTTACCTTTGAAGGCTCGTAGGATGATCACTTACATCTCATTAAATTCGCATACAACAACAATTATCGGTCCAGCATCGATATGGCACCATTCGAGGCATTGTATGCCCGACCATGCAATGCTCCTTCATGTTTGTAGGAAGCAGGAAAAAAACTTATACTAGGTCCTGATATGATTAAGGAAAAATCAAAGAAGATCAAGATCATTCGGCAATGAATGAATGCTACCCAAGATAGATAGAAGAGCTATGTTGATATGAGATGTAGAGATTTGGAGTTCTCTGTCGATGATTTGGTGTTTGTCAAGATCACCCTACTAAAGAATGTGATTTGGTTCGGTAGTAAAGGAAAGTTGGAACCGAGATTTATATGTCCTTTCCTGATACTAAAGAAGAGTGAGAACCTTTCTTACAGAGTCGATTACCTCAAAGAATGATGGAGTGCACAATGTCTTCCAAGTTTCTCACTTACGAAAATTTGTGCATGACTCAAGGATGACTATCACACCGCATCAACTAGATCGTATTGAAATTAAACCAGAGGTTTCGAGACCTTGTAGCCCATTTATATCATCGGTCGTGATATGAAACAGATTAGGAGGAAGATGGCGAAGTTGGTAATGGTTCAATGGAGCGAAAGTGAAGATGATTGCACTTGGGAGACCGAGGATAGAATAAGGATAGCATATCCAGAGTGCTTTATTTGGTTGGACTTTCTATTTATCGCTTTTACTTTCACTTACGATATCATGAAATATACCATGGCATAGTATCCTACATGCTAGCATAAGCTTGGATGTTGTTTTTTTTCTATTTAATTTCTATACATGCATGTTTGATGTACGATGGTTGTCTATGCTTGTATATGATTGATAGGTATGAGAGATGACCCTATTAACTTGTTTATAGAATTTTGGGGGAGAAATTCCTAAAAGGGGATTGGCGAATATAACAACTCGTATTCTACGTACTAGAGGATCGTAGAATATTTATACTATTTTATATGAGATCGTATGATTTTGTTATTTTGAAAAATGACTCTTAGGCACATTTCCCACATCTATGATTTTTTTTCAAATTTCTGTGTGATGATTTTGACCTATAAATATTGTATGGCCTATAACTTTTAATAGGAGCTGAGTTGGGGCCTGCAACCACTTCCATTGGACTAGGGTGATGGTTTCCTTTTCTTTAGAATTGTCATAATAGAAATACAGACATATCACAAGGAAGATATGATTGTTTGAAGTTTAAGTCTAATTTAGACATCTTAATGGGTAATTAGTAAGTTAATGGGTTGGTCCAAAGCCCATTTTGGGATTAGCATAGGGTTAAGGTTGACGGGGCCCTCTTCTATCATTTCATACTTACGAAAAATAAAGAGAAACCCTCCATTAATAATCTTTTCCAAAAAAGTCAACCAATTCCGTACCTTTTAACTAACCAAAACACGCCTCTAGAAGAAGATTAGCAAGATTATAACTTTGGATTGGAGTTTCCTCTGTAGATCATCTTGGATCTGTTGTTCACCTCGAAAATCATGTTATTTGTAGTTTGGAATGCTTTGCTTATGACTTAGTGAGTGGTTTTAAACCTCTACTCACTAGTTAGCCTTCGCTAGATGTTACATAATGTTTTAAATGATTTTTAAGCTCTAAACCAAGTTTTAAACCTATTTAACAACCTGTGCAGTTAATGCCCCGCTATTACCCTGCTATAACCCTGCTATATCTCATAGCGGATTTCTACCGCTACGATTTTTCAATATAGCCCCAAATATAGCCTTTCCGCTTTAAGCCTCGCTATTTCCGCTATATCTCATTATTCCCGCTATATTTTGCTATTTCCGCTATATCTTCTTTAAAACCAATGAATTAAAAATGAAATTTATACATTATAAAAATTATGAAATTAATTTATTTAATTGAATTTTTAATATATTTTCAAAAATGAAAATACTCTAGTATTCTACTAAATTCAATTATGTTATATAATAGTTTTACGTTTATTTACAGTATATTCACACATATTTTCATTTAAAATTATTTATGTATAAATTATAATTCAATTTAATGTTAATTTTTCATTTAACTACCATTTATATATTTGTAAAAACATTAAGTACGTGTTTTATATGCTATTTTAGAGTCATCTGCTATATCCTGCTATATCCTCACTGTATCCCCGCTATGACTTTTTGCACCTCCACCGCATTGAATCTGCCGAGCGTTTTAACTGCACAGTTAACAACATATATATAAATTTCAAGTAATTTGGAAAAGTTTTGATTTTATGCTTATGAATACATATCGATATTATATGTTTGTTAGTATATGTGTATATGATGCTTGCTTGTACATGTCTTGATTTTTTGTTGAAAATGTAGATTGAATGGCGATTTAGTTTTAAGAGCATGTTAGGGATCAGTGGTCCAGGATCGTTTGGGCCTAAATCTCATGCGATCCACAAAGGGTGATAAAGAAGGCCCCATAATACTACATTCCAAGTTTCAAGTCGTTTGGAGATCATGTGCTTTAGTTATGGCCTTTTGAAGATAGATCAGCGGTGTTTTGAAGACCAGGGATCAGTGGACACTTGCTTCAGTTCGTGAACAATAAGGAGGGTTTGTTACGTGTTTGGAGGCAATGCTTGGGTTCCTGAGTGATGAGTGGATGGATCATTGTTGTTGATGGATCCTTTGCATATAAGGATGTGAGAAAATGCTAAGTATTAGATCAGTGGAATATACCTTGAGCTTGGAGTAATTGAAAATGAAGCAAGGAAAGTGGAGCAAGGAGGGTGGAAATTTGGCTAAGGTTGGAACGGTCCTCATGGATTGGTACCGATCCATGGGTATTGCGCAAAATGACATGCGAATGGTGGTGGATGGTTGTCGGGTGGAGCAAGGTTAGGTGTGAAGTGCGATAAGGGTGCATGGAATGGTGGTGGTTTGCATAGGGAAGCTAACTTTGAATCTCCAAGTGCTTGATTCGTATTTCCATAGATATACTTTTTCACATGATGAGGTTTAGCTCCAGTTTGGTTGAGTGATGGCTCAAACTCGAGACATGCCAAATACTTAGCCAAATGTGGCTAAATGCGGGGATCAATGTTGAATCCTAAGCTCGGTTTCGATTATCGAAGATGGTAATGCGTTGTTTGACGTTGATGATGATATGATGGAAAGTGATCGCTTTAATGATGGATAACTGCATTTCAAGATGCACATTAGATGACGATGAGTCAGATTAAGTGGACTATCAAAGAAAGGTTACATTATGCTTGGAAATATTCTACGACTAATGATGGTTTCTAAGTAGTCCTCGACTGTGATGACTTCATAATGGGAGTCCTAGATATAGTTATGAGCTCTGCTATAGATGACATGTACAAAAGGATCGTAGATAACTTGATGGTTTATGGGGTACTCATAAGAACTGACATACTTAGGAGTAAAGGTCCCTAGAGCATGATGGCTCCTTGTTCTGGATATAATGTTTGTTTACCCCGGACTGACGTGTTGTTGAGTCTAGTTCCTGGCTGATTGAGTGGCATGGATTTGAGTAACGAGGAACCTGGACGTGTGCTATTGTGATGGATAGTCTAGCATTGACCATGATGGGTCGACGAGTGACCTTATATCCAACACACTTAGTGAGTGAATGTGAGTATGGATGATGGATGCAATGTTTGTTTTGATTACCTACCACCTAAGGATTCCACGTGAGGCCAATATTATTGGCGTTAATATCTAGACAACCCTTAGTACTTTGATGTATAGTACATCCATGATGACTATCATGTAGAGTGGCGTAAATTGTGTATTTATGCTAACTCCGTGGATGCAGGGACATGTCAGGTATGATCCTTTATATCATTTGTTCTATTTTAGTGACGTATTATTATTTAGTAATTTACTAACGCTCACTTTGGACTGTTGTCTGACCTGGGGTTTTATGCTTTTCTTCCTATTACTCTGGGTATTTTTAAATGACTAGAATAGGGGTATTAAGTATGGTGAGCATGTGGAGCTGGATAGAGGACAACTAGAGATAACTCTCATTGTAACAACCCGCACATTAATGGGCCCAAATCTCAACAAAATTGCAACCCAAGTCCATTATGGTAAAGACCGTTGATTTTGGTAACAGGTGGTAAAATAATTATACTGAGATTGACCAAATACAGCACACACTGGAAAGAAAACAACATGATTAAATACTAATCGAGGCTACAATTTCAGAATTAACCGCATCTCGTGGACATCCATAAGCCTCACCAAAATCGAACATGAAAAAGAATAACGCTACACCAACTATTCCGTCAGCTCTAGTAACATGTCCCTCTCAGTCTGTCTTGTGGGTTGTAGTTAGGAGGGGATCACAACAATGTTCTGGTGACTGAAAAAGTTATATACATTACTTATAACATAAACTTACGGTGATTGGCTTATATTCAAATTTTATATCTAAGGCATAGCTACCTATACACATTTGCCTATAACGTATGTATATATGTCTAGGAGTTTCACTGCCCAAACACTCCGGACTACTCAATACTTCTTAACTAGGAAAAGCGGCTGACCCAACAACCTTTCAATACCCAATCCCCAAGAGGCTCACTTCTGATACCAAATGTAATGGGGACCCTAAATCAGTCGGTCCTAAAGACCGCTTAACTCCCACACATGGCTTACTAACACATAATTTAACTGTCATGCATCTACTGCTCTTTCAACTATATCGTTAGTTTCCTTTGTACGCTTGAAGCCTCTCCCAGTTCGGAATTCTAAAGTCCTACCGTCTAAGATGTGAGAGAGTACTCTAAACCACTTACTACCTCTTCTACTATGCATTAGGTAGACACTGATCATTTAAGACCTGTAATTAGGCAGATCCCCTTCATTTAAGACCCAGCCCCTAAGGCAGATCCCTACATGGTTCTCCTCAAACGACTTCGTAAGGAATCCTATTAGGTCACTTAATACTTCTCATGAGAAAAGAGGCGGACCCTACCATAGCCACTTACTCCAATCGGAAGCGGACCCCTGCTAAAGATTCACCATATTGTATCAATAGCATAATTATGACCCATAATCCAAACCATGATGTCTCATATTAGTTCAACTATTCGTACATACTGGTAGCCAGATTGACCGGGTAGTTTTACCCTACAGAATTAGGAATACCCACGCATCTATTAGCGTTTTTTATTATAGATGATGTCCCACATTAGTCCGTAGAGTTACACCGCTAGTAGTTAGATTTAACTGGGCAGACTTCCATGTAACTTTGGACTAACCTCGCATCCCTATAACTTAATCATACTTGATATGTATACTACCCATATACATATACCATCCTACATGTTTAATAGTTGGGGCCATATAAGGTAACCCCTTATTATGCCTCTAATTAGGAATTAACTCTTTATTTAATTATTTTTTCTAAGTGATTTATACTATCCACTCTTACAAATCTCTTGTTATTCTATTTGTCTTACACACTTTTATCTTTCCTTATTCCCTCACAATTACTTTTATACATTTCATTAATCAAGTTCACTAATTTTTTATGAATATTTAAATTCTAATAACTCCTATTTCATTCATTACACCTTCAATCATTATTTATTTTTGAATTACAACCTTTCAACTATTTAAATTCTTATAACACGTATTCCATTTATTTGTATATTGAATGTTTATTTATTTATGGAGAGACAACCATTTAGCTATTTAAATTCTTATACTCCCATTACATTTATTAGCACATTTAATGCATATGTATTTCTAGAGTTACAACCTTTCCATCCTTAATTCTAATTACTACTTTTCATTCTGCTATTCATTTTAATTTCTAATTTTTCTTAATCGGATGTTGATATGCATTTTCATTGTATTAATCATATTTCACTTTTTGAGATTAGTGTGGCTGTATATATATTTATGTATTTATTATTTAACCTTTCTAGTTATTCAATTTTAATTAAAACATTTCTTGTATTTTAAATCTGCGAGAACCTTCCTTTTAAAAGTATATCCCGTTATACTATTCCACAAATTTATCTAAATAAGTAGTTTGCGTTATTTGAAATTACAAGGAACTATTCATTTCCCTTTTTATTTTGAAATAGACAATGTAAACTATTTAGTGAAATTCCATAGTTTGTTTTCTTTCTAATTATATTCCTTGTCAAATCAAACACCTCACTTTTTAATTTAAATAAAAGGTAATACAAATTATGGAATTTGAATGGATTACATAACCAACAGATTAGAATACAGAAATTTCACATTTCCATAAAATTAAAACAAACTTAATTCATATTAGCGTCCTTCGACACAAATATAGATTTGAAGTAAATTCTATAGTAAATAAATTGATAGATCTGAAACAATTTCACATTCAATTCATATTCAGCTACCAACAACTTGTGACTAATTTGTTGATCCGGGTGTAAATAAAATTTCTATTCAATTGTTTCAAATTTACAGAATATGTAGGCGGTGCTTTATACATTGAATTTCAAGCCTACATCTCTAGATCTTTAAACTAGGCATAATAATCAAACAAAATCCAAGGAAATAAATTACAATGTTCTAAATTATCCACATAAAATTTTCACTCAGTGTTTTAAGCTTCTCAAACATGCAGATTAGTATAACAAATTTTGCAACTAAATATGCATAAGTGCATAGTGTATCACAATCATAGAAAACATATGCAAAATGATTCTAAATCAGGCACTTCTATATGAATGTATTTCTTTTAAAAAAAGATTTTTTAAAATATGATGCAAACAACTTATATATACTATCAATTCAATATGTATGGAGATTTTGACAAATATTTTCACTTCCCCATACTTCTACGAATAGGAGCATGGTGTAATACATCTAATTCCTACCATCCAAGGATCTAACGCATCAAAAATATCACTTCCTAAATGTTACTCCTATGCTGGGAAAAGGAATTTAGGTAGAGAATTACACATTCTTATCCTTCTATAAGCTACTAATTCCCGATGTACAGTGGAAATTACCCCGCTGCCCATATTCCTCCAAAAATTCTAACGTACAAAATGCATATGGAAGCTTGTTTTCAAGCTCTAAAATGGAATTGAATCTAGAAATGGACTCTTTAAAGTCGTCAACAAGGTATGGAAATAGAAATTCCAAGGCTAAAATAGCTTTCCCCTTATTATCATTTGCGTTTTATCATATTGTCAACCTTGATGCATCACTAAATTCGCATTTTATTAGTTCATTTGCCTTCCCTACGCTTAACATATGGCCTTCAAAAATAAGAAATATAATAAAAACCTTTTTCATTTTTTAAATTTGTACGTCGCTTAAAAAATCAATTTCAAAAATTATTTAGGTGCAAAAATCTTCTTTGTAACTTGGACAAAAGTTCCAAAAATTATTTGAGTGCTAAAATAATCCAGAAGCCAAAACCTTTTTTTTCGAGCGATTTTAGAATACTTGCATTTCAAAATTTTGAATGGTTCAAACCATATTTCGATGTAGTCAGGAGTTAGTGATGCATTAACGCATAAATTCCAGTCTAACACTTCACATTCAACTTTTATCTCCAAAACTTAACATTTTATTAAATTTATTATTTTATTAAATTTATTATTTTATTATGACAACTTTTAAATAATTTTTAATTTTTAGCTTTTCAAAGGAACAATAAAAATAAACTGTAATTCCACAACAACCATTGTTGTCCTTCGCTCGCTAAGATTCACCGTTTTAACAAACTTCCAGTTTTATATTGCATTTACCGTAGGTTAAGTGTCCTCATGATATTTTTTTCCTATTCGCACTGTTTCTTTTCACAATACATATAAGAGCGGTCGACATATCCAAAAGTAATAGTAAAATAATTAAATAATCTCATAACATGCAATATGTCCTTTTTATATAGAGGTAACCAATGGTTACAACCCTACAAAATCTAAAAAAGAAAAGCACTAACCCTGGAAGGAAACAACAACACAACACTACCAAAGCTAAACATTATTAATGAGTTATAGGATGGCTCCGATCCTCTACAAGAGCTAGACCCAAAATAACTGGTCATCAATGTCAAAATTGACAATCTCTAATCAATCCTTATTTACTCTCGTCCAATCTGTTACCATTTTCAAAATTCACTTACTATGAGTATTCAATTACTTCATAAGTACCATATAAAAATACTCCCTTATTTAATTTCTTTTTTCTTCTTATTAATTACAAATTTATTGTCCATTTAATTTGTTATTAATGTCCATAAATCCTAGTCCTATAATAACTATGCTATTTATAATTAACATGAATACCATTTTAAACTATGGTATTTACATATTTCTTATTTCTAATTATTAATTTTTAAACTAGATCATTCGTTTCCATGCCTTATTTATCAAAGATATCCTTCCAAAAATGATTACTATTATGATTTTCCATAAATTAACCACATGTGATATTTTCTTACTTTGTTTGAAATTGCAAGGGACAATTTCTTTTCTTTTATTAAAATGGACTGTGTAAGCTACAAAAAAGAATATCTATTCCTTACACATCTCTTTCCTTTTCTTGTTATGCCCTTCGTTAATTCAAATGCCACATTTTTATACATTTAAGGAATTAAATAATTTATAGAAATTACACGGAACCTGCTCCCAATAAATCAAAACATAGAAATTCATATTCCATGGGCAACCTTACTTACAACCCAAATATATATATATATAAATATATATATATATATGGAATACCTATACAACTTACCAACATTCTACAAATAAATGCTTGGGATCGATTTCAAATTTCCAGATCAGGTTGCACATACTATTTTTAATATTCAAAATCACGATAGCTTCAATCTTTTCTTACTTAGATAGTGTTCCCAATCTACTCCATGAAATATAAATTTAGAAATTTACAATACGCTAGTATGCGACATTTGAAATTCAAACCTCAAAAAGAATTTCCATATCTAGAAAGAAATCTTTAAGCATACTTTCCAGAAGAATTTCCAATTTGCAAAATAGTTAAGGGAATCGAATTTCCAAAAGCATTTAAACACCATGTTTTATTTTATTCTATTTATATATTTCATTTTTATTAAACATTTGGACAAAACCTTCCAAAAATATTTGAATCCAACTTTCCCTATTTTCAAACATTTGCGGCTTTATTCTTAATCTCAAATTCAAAAATTGCTCAGTAAATTAGTTTCCCTTATCAAATATTTTTACCTCAAAGACTTATTTCTGTAAAGTATGGCCCTTAACCCAAAACATTAAAAACACTCAATTATTAAACCAAACTATCAAATTTCAAAAAGGAATGCTTGATTGCAAAAGGAAACAAAAAAATTTCCTTCTTTCTAAAATTTTCTACATCAAAGATTTATACATTTAAAAGTTCTTTTAATTCAAAACGCTCAAAAATATCCTCCATAACCTTAAACAATGAAAAGTGGAGTAGACATAGATAATTTCCATCTTTTTATTTTCCTATCCCATTCTCATCACTTTTCTACATTATCTCTAACTAGATTACTAATCCTACTTTATAAATTCCTAATGCTATTCGTACCTAAATCTCCTTATATTCCTTTTGTTTATATTTCTCCTACTTAAATGGCTTCTACCTTATTTTAATCAAGTTCCATTTCCATTTTTAAAAGAAGAACTTTAAAGAATTTCCAAATTTATGAAATTGGGAAAATAATCAAGTACAACTTATGCTTTATTTTATATTTATTTCAAAAAAAACTCTTTTATCGAAAGTCTATAAACTGAAAACCTTTTGACCTAACCAAAATTTTATACTGTGAGTCTCGAAAATGAAAACCCCTTTTTGCCAAAAACCTTTTAATTCGAACTTTTGACTCCATAACTTCTTTATAAGTTATGATTTTCCAAATTTTCTTACTTTTTTTTAGAACAACAACTTCTCAATAAATCATTAGAAAATCCATTCAAAACATTTCAAAGAAATTTCCACAGACAATTTCTAAAGACAATTTTCACTCTTCAAAACTTCTTTACCTCTCCTTAATTACCCCAATAATTTCTAAAGACAATAATCATTTCACATTTATTACCCTACTAATTTTGAAGTTGCAATCTTTTCTATTTACATTCCTTATGATATGACCTTCGTTGCATATTTCCTACTCCATTTATTTTTTCCCAACTTATAATTACCTCATTCATCCTTTTAAAATACGGTCGCAACCGTTTTGAGGTAATAATCTTATAGAGTTTAGCATAGATTGAGATAGAACGAGTACGAATATGCTCTCTTGGTATATCATAATCCCTATTATCAACTAACCTAGGCTCTGATACCAAATGTAACAATCCGCATCTTAAGGGGCTCAAATTTCAACAAAAATCGAAACCCAAGTCTATTATGATGCAGACTGTTGGATTTGATAACCTTTAGCAAACAGAAAGAAAAGAAAGAGGCTACGACTACAGAATAAAATGCATCCCACGGACATCCATAAGCCTCACCAAAATCGAACATGAAAAAGAATAACTCTCCATCAACTATTCTGTTAGCTCCAATGACCTTCCTCTAAATCTATCCCGTGGGTTGTAATGAGGAGGAGGTCAGAATAGTGTCCTGGTGACTAAAAAAGTTATATACATTACTCATAACATAAACTTATGTCGATTGGCTTCTATTCAAATGTTTTGCCTATTATTTAGTTAATATTTACATGTATGGAATGTTTATTCTTATGTAAGGCACAACAACATATACGCATCTACCAATAAAGTATGTATATATGTCAAAGCTTTTCACTACCCAAAGACTCCTGACCACTTAATACCTCTTAAATGGGAAAAGAGGCAGACCCAACAGCCTTTTAATACCCCAATCCCGAAGTGGGTCAGCTTCTGATACCAAATGTAACGGTCACCCTAAATCAATCGGTCCTAGAGAATGCTTAACTCCCATACACGGCTTACTAACACATAATTTAACTACTACGCATCTACTGCTCTTTCAACTATATCGCTAGTATCCTTTGTAAGCCCGAAGGCTTTTTCAATCTGAAATTCCAACGTCCCATCATCTACATAGTGAGAGTATACCCTAAATCACTTATTACCTTTTCTACTAGGCATTAGGTAGACTCTTATCATTTAAGACCTATAACATAGGCAGATCCTTGTCATTTAAGACCTAACCCCAAAGGCAGGTCCCTACATGGTTCTACCATACTGACATCTTAAGGAATCCTATTAGGTCATTTAATACTTCTCCCAAGGAAAGAGGCGAACCCTACCATAGCCTTTAATACCTCTAATCTGAAACGAATCCCTGCTAAAGATTCCTCCTACTATATCAAAAGCGTATTTATGACCAATAACCAAAACCATGACATCTCAGATTAGTTCGAATATTCTTAATTACTGGTAGCCAGATTGACTGGGAAATTTTACCCTACAAAATTGGGAATAACCTCACATCCTTATAAATTGGTCATACTTTATATGCATACTAACCATACACATATACCATCCTACACATTTAATAGTTGAGGCCATATAAGATAACCCCACGTTACGCCCTAATTAGGATTAACTCCTTATTTAATTATTTTTCCTAAGAGATTTACACTATTCACTTATAAATCTCTTGTTATTCTATGTGTCTTACATGTTTTATTCTTTCCTTCTTCCCTCACAATTACTTTAATACATTTCACTAATTTTTTGTGACTAATAAATTCTTATAACTCCTATTTCATCCATTGCACCTTCAATGCTCATTTATTTCTAGAGTTAACTATTTAAATTCTTATAACTAATATTCCATTTATTGGCATATTCAATGTTTATTTATTTCTGAAGTTACAACCATTTGAATATTTATATTCTTATAACCCTTATTCCATTTATTTGAACATTTAATGCATATTTATTTCTAGAGTTACAACATTTCTATCCTTAATTCCAATTATTTCCATTAATTGTACCTTTTCTTCTAATTTCTACTTTATCTTAATGCGAATGTTGCATTTTTTATATTAATTATAGTTCACATTTTGATATTAGCGTGGCTGTATATGTATTTATGTATTTATTATTTAATCTTTGTAGTTATTCAATTTCAATTAGATCGTTTCTCATATTTTAAATTTGCTAGAACCTTCCTTTAAAATGTATTTCCCATTATACTCTTCCATAAATTTATCTTAATAAGCAGTTTGCATTGTTTGAAATTATTATTCATTTCCCTTTTTATTTTAAAATAGATAGTGTAAACCACATAGTGAAATTCCATACTTTACATATCTCTTTCTTTTTCTTTCTAATTATATTCCTTGTCAAATCAAACACCACACTTTTTAATTTTAATAAAAGATTAGACAAATCTATGGAATTTTAACTGATTACATATCCAACCGATTAGAGTAGAAATTTCAAATTTCCATGAAATTAGAACAAATTTAATTCATATTAACACCCTTTAATAAAAATATAGATTTGAAGTAAAGTCTACAGTAAATAAATTGGTATATGTAAAACAATTCTATATTCAATTCATATTCATCTATCAAAAATTTAGGACTAATTTACAGATCTGGGTGTAATAAACATTTTTATTCTATGTTTTCTAGTTTACAAAATATGTAGGCGTCATTTTATACACTGAATTTCAAGCCTACAACTCTAGATCTTTGAATTAAGCATAATAATCAGACAAAATCCAATGAATTAAATTATAATGTCATAAATAATCTGCATAAATTTCCCACTCATAGTATTAAGCTTTCCAAACTCTTAGATTTGAATCTGATTCTTCTGATTCAACTGCTTTCCATTTTCAATTCAAGGCCTATGTGTAAAAAAGAATATACATAGTATTAGAATCATAGATTTGATAAGAGAATAAGGATTTAAGGGAAGATATAGGTTTATTAATTTCAGTTTTACCTTGTTATTGCGCAACGTTGATTCGTACGTTCTTCTCTTCTTCTTACTTTCTTAATTTTTGTTCCTATCAAATTTGTATATTTACAGTCTACTTTATTTTAGGGGAGAAAGTAGAGGAGAGAAAATGGTAGAACTTCACTGCCTGCATCAGAAAATATAAAAAGAGGAGGAGAGTTTGGACGTTTATTTATAGATGCTAGAACGAATCGTACGCGTTGGATTAAAAATTATAAAATCCAGGTCGTTAGCCGAGGTTCAAACTCATCCTTCTATGCTCCGATCGGTCAATCACTCCACTATAGGGTCGACCGATGGGGTCCATTATTTATTACTAAATTTTGTTGTAAATAATTTTTGTTTCATTTTATTTAAACGTCTGTAACTTCTTCAGTTGAAATCCGTTCACGAAACTCCATATATGGAAGTTGCTAAGAAAATCTTCCCACACATAATGCAGTAGCTTTTATGGCCAAACCCCACTATTTGCAAAAATTCTGTTTTTGGTGGATAATTAATTAACTAATTAACTAAAATAAATTTACAGTGTGTTGCACTCGTATTACTACATTTACCTATTTCTATTCTGCTATGAAGTACTAGGGAGCTCGCTAGTGCCTTTACTATTTAGAGATAGTCTGTCTATTAGTTATTATTTGATGTATAGCTTTATCACTTATGATGTTTACCGTATATATTTGTATACTTTGATTCAATGATTCGTTCAGTTATTTACTGTCTCGCCTGTGTTTTTAATCTAAGATGTTTACTATTATACTTTGTTAGATGTGTTGTGAGATATACAACATCTATATTGTAACGACCCATAAATTTTAATGGTTTTAAATAACATAATTAACTGGAATTTTGTTAAATTTTAAATAATTGAATTTGGAAATAAAAATTTGATGTTTGGAATACGTCTATTTAAACATAGCAAATGGTAAATTTTCATCAGAAAATATGGAATTTTATTTTATTGTGTAATTTTATTTCAATTCAAATCATTTAATATTAGATGATGATAAAATGTTTTCCAAACCAGAATATTTTTATATAATAAATTTGTAAATCATCTTCTGAGTGAGATGTCATATTTCGTTTCGTCAAATTTGAACTGCTATTGCTCCGTTTATCTTATTTTCGGCATTTCGGCAGCATTTATTGGTACTAAATATCAACTTTTGATAGGATGGTCCTACCACTGATATCTATGTACCGTTTTGATTGTCTCGTCATGCTGATCTCTACGGTATATTCGTTTGTGAGTTTCGGAGTCCAGTAGATGGTGAAACCTACGGAACAGCTAGCCATATCGGTATTCAAAAATTTGTCTTTCGGTTTCTTTGACCATTCATTTATACGCTGAGTTATACCAATAGTCATTAGATATTTTATATCCCCAAATTTATTATCAAATCTTTAGTATTCCACTGTTTAATTCATTTTTGGTTCTTGCCAATTCACTTTCCATCGGTTGCTTTATTAATAGTGGTTCGTTTGCAATTTGTCTCTTGTTTCTTTTCCTTTACCTTTTCATTTCCATTTGGCTTCTCAAAACCGTGCCTGTTCATCATCAATTCCAATTTGCTTGTTCATTTTTTTCTTATCACAAACCCACGCCACCATACAAACCATTTGTCCTCGACCTCCCCTCCTTTTGCCTCCGAGCCACCATTAACCAAGCTCTGACTTCGGCCTCAACCTAATCACCCCTTCTCCACTTCGCAATTACTCCGCTGCATGCCTTGCCACCTTGCTCAGTCGGCCTCACCTTTTCTCTCCACCGTGTCCAAGCCCGTAGCCTCTCAGACCGACCATCTCTTCCACGCAAGCCTTCCCTCTGCTGCATTGCTTTCCTCTGTAAGCCGTAAGTCGTTGTATATATATAGTATATTATAATAAATTTAGTTATATGCCTGAGTATATGTATATTTTAGTTTTGTATTGGTTGTGTTTTAAATTTTTAAATATGTGTTTTCTTATATTGTTTATATATATATATTCAGTTACTGTGAAAAATATGTATATAGGTAATATCAATAAAATATATAAAGTTCATGCTATGTTTATTATAAAATTTGTTTACAGTTTACAAAGTAAAATATGTTACAATATGTGAATTTATACATGTAAGTATATATATATATATTAGTTTATATGCATGAGTTTGGTTTTTGTATTGGTACATATATATTATCTGTAGAGTTATATATGTTATGTTAGTCACATATATATTTACAATCTGTTAATGTGTTAGGATATATAGTTACAGTATAGATAGATATAGATATAAGCCTGTTTGTTTTAGTATTTAAATGTAAATAAGTTATAATGATAACAGTAGTGTTAAAGTGTGTTTATATATATATATTTCGAAATTTTGTTTAGAACTGTCTTGTATTTTTATATATATATATATATTTTATAAAGTAATTTTATTTTGCATGTAAGATTGGGTAGCTGTATGCATAAGTTTGTCTAGTTATATAAATTATATATACATATTGAATTATAGAATTATGCGTTTGTTTTTTTATATAAGTTGTATACTAGTTATACATATGTTATATGTCAGTTTGTATTTGACCTGAGTAACTAATATATATATTTATATAGACAAGTTATATATTTTTAGTATTTTATGTTTGCAACTTTTATATGTAAATATGTTAGAATATATAGATTTTATATATATTAGTCTGTTGTTATATGTAAAGTGTTTACATTATATATGTATTAGTCTAGCTATTTTGTTCATGTATATACTTATATATTACTGTATACTAGATTGAAATGAAGTATTGTATGTATATTATATTATATATATATATATTAGTTTTATATATAAGTAAGGATATGGCTGAATATATATATATATATAAGTAATTATTTCAACATATATTATATATATATATATATTTGACTTTAATATATGAGTTTCATTTAAACCAATGATTTTCTTTTGAAATACATGTATATTAATTTTTTGTTTGTTTTTGAATTTGATATCAATTTGAAAATATATGTTTTAAATTGATTTTTGAAACTTTATATATATGTACTTTATCTTGGTTCATCGATCTCTTGTTCATTTTGACTGACATTCTCAATATCAAATTTACCGCAGCAAACTCCTAACTTTTCATTGTCCTGCTCGCTTGATCTGTATGCTTGTCTTTGTTTATTCGCTTCCATTCCCGTTCATCTCTCTAGCCTCGAAAGGTGAGCAATCACTCATGATTAACGTTCTTATATTAATTAAATTCGATTTCAATTGAAACGACAATTGAAATATGCTGCTAATTTGAACTGTTAATTATTTAATTGTTATATATGCTATGCTATTATTTGTAATGGTGCACCTGTGGGATATGTGAGATGACCCACCCTTCTCGACTCTCGAAAATCGACACAAAATACACCACAATATAATATGCCGACGATCGAGTACCGGGAAAAGACAGATTGTTTGAGGAAAAAAAAAGAAGATAGAAGAAAGAAGGAACTAAACAATATCAGAATCTCACAATCGCAGCGGAACAAAGTATAATAAATAATAACAGATCTTTACACAAAATGAAAACTATATCTGTTTTATATAATACATCATCAGAGTATATCATAAGTGAACAACAATTACCAGCCTGGCAGTTATATCAACCCGCCTCACAACTGCTGATAATTTCAAACAACCATAGCAGCGGAATAAACAAGTACGAATAATATGTCTCGAACTCCAGCTCCTCTCCTGAGCTCCAAAGTATCCAATCTTGAACCTGAAATACTCGGTCTGACTCGAGCATTATAATGAAATAACACCCGAGTCAGTCTGGAATACCAGCGTAAGAGAAATACATCCAAACTGATTATTAAAGTTTCAAAAATCCTTTGAAATCAAAAGCAACTCGTAAGACCACGCCATAAATAAACATGTCGGGTTTTTACCTTACGATAGCCAAAACACTTTCTTATCAAATCCTCTGATATTATAATAGTGTATATATACAAATACTTATTCAAATAGCTGAAATTGTTACATGATTAAATTCCAGCATACTAGCCACAAAGTGGGTTCTACAAACAAAACCCGTAAAGGCACGTAGGGAGAATGGATTTCCAACTAATGACTAGGCATTGGGGTACCACCTGTCACAGTACCTGGTCTAGATCAGCGTACCGAGGACCACTCCCGATCCCCTGCAACATAAGACCAGAACTACCTAAGGGTAATTCCGAGTAAGATCACCCCACGGTTGGCACGACCAACCGCCACATAGCTGAAATAAAAAGGGACATCTAGACAGAGATGATCTCACCCTAATGGGCGCAACCCACATAGCCTTGCTGCATAACCCCTGATTTTTAGTCATTCCCGGTTGATGAGGCTTGAGGCTAAGCGTTACCTTTTTAGAACATATCCCTTAGAATGCCCATCGTCCACCTGACGATGTTCCGAAAGCATTCATCCATACAAGTACGTTCCGGGTTCGAACCGAACCGAAGGCACTACTCCTACTACATCCACTCTGGAATCACCCTCAGGATTAGTAGCGACTAGTCCTTGCACTTCACTGCTCCATCTTCGATTCCAAACTCATTTTTCCATGAAAACGTACAAACCGAATCGAAGTGGTTTTCGAGAAATTAATCTCGATCCTGGTCTCTTCGAAACGATCAGCGCATTGTCCAATATTGATAGTCGGCGATTTAACTATCAATTAACATTCACAAGCTCCATCAACATAAATAATTTTCCCTAAATTATTTATTAACCTTAAAAATATCTTCGCAAGATATATTTCCATTTTCAACTCTTTGAAAACAGTTCCAAACCATCTTCCTTTTACGGAATAAATCTCCCAAATATTTTCTATTTCCACTGAAAATAACCAAGTCCAAACATTTTAGATTTTAAAACAATTAAATCACTTATTCTAAAATATATCTTAAAATATTTAAATTAAACTACTTAAACACTTTATTCAAAATATATTTTAAGAATATTAAGGTAAAACTACTTTATAAAATATAAAACTAATTTTAAAATAAAAGTTAAGTCAAACTAAATTTTAAAATAAGAGTTACAAACTTCTATATAAGTTTAAATAAAACTTTAACCGGACTATCTAATAAATCCATTTTATAAATTATCAATATTAATAATATTCTTTTTAAAATATAATACCAATTAACCCCTTTAAAATAATTATTACTATAACTAATTTATTAAATATTTACCTTTAAAATTTTCACAAATCAAATAATTTCTTAAAATATCCTTTTAAAAACAATTTCAAAACCTCTAACTTCTACTTAAAAATCTGCTTTAAAAATGTACTTGGATTTTCAGGGAAATACACTCCCATATCAGAATAAACCAAAGAACTCTTCTATAAATCCTACTGGATTTATCTAAATTCAAATTTATGTTTAAATCCCGTAAATTTCTTCCAACACTTTAAAAATAAAACTCCTTTTATTTTTAAGCACACTTCCCATTTCCTGGAAATCACTTCCAAAATATATGCTTCAATTATTTAAAATAAGTTACTAAATCCTTTATTCAAAATATACTTTTGAAAATCTATAAAAGTTCCCTGAGTAACTTAAATCAAAAATCTCCATTTAGTATAATGTTATTATATCAAATATCTATGTTAAAGTTTCTTAGAAACAGAATACTAATTTACCCTTCAGAAATTTAAATACCAAAATTTCTTAAATAAATATTTACCTTTCTCTTAAAATAATTAAAAATAATAATTTGTCTAAACCATTTCCAAACCATATTTTTAAACTTCTATTTTACACTTTGAAAGCTTTTCTTTAAAAACTTACTACATTTTCCAGAAAAGAAAATACACTTTCCACCTTAAAAGTGATTCCACTATTTCTTTTAAGACAATTTGCACTTCTTATAGAAAATCCCACCAGAAAATCTATACTTTTAAATTTATCCTCCGATAAATATCCCAATTCATTTATAAACCCGGTTTATAAATTCTCACTTCTTAGTTTCCCTCTTTAAACCATAGTTTCAAAAACTCTTACAAATTTCAAACCAATTTCCAGAATTTAATCTCCTTAAATTCATTACTTGAAAATTCCTTTCATTTCCCTTTTAATCCCAATTCATTTTATTGATATTTTAGAATACCAAATTTTAATCATAGCATAACAAAATTCCAAATCAGTCTATCATAGGATATAAATGAAATATATCACAGATTATGAATATAATTTCTATATTGTGAGGAATCCAGTTGGATCCCTCCAACCTGTTTCCCTACATCCACAGATGTTAGCACAATAGCAAATATCCATCCAATCTGGTAATAATCATCACATTCAACCAATCAATCAACCATTTAAATATCCACTATTTAAATGAATTAGAATTCCAGATGTGAGTGAGATTAACTCACCTTGAATTGTCGAGCGTTTAAATTTTAAATTAAATCGAACCGTTCGATTTAATCCAAAATTTCTTGTAACGACCCTAGATTTTTAATTAAATTTAAATTGATAATTAAATGAATTTTTGAATAAAAATTTGTAAAATTAATTATAAATGGAAGCGAGTTTCCCTGATTCAAATAGAAAATATATAAAGTCATATGGATTTGAAATTATATATATATATATATATGTATGTATATTGGATTTGAAATAAATTCTTAAATAAATGATTTTGAAAAATAAATAATATATATACTTTGGACACAAGTATAAAAATAAAATAAATAAATAAATAAATTGATTTAAAAATTTAGAAATGATGATAATTTGAATTTAAATAATATTAATGAAAAAAAAATAGTATTAGAGTTAAATGATAATAGATGTTAAACTGGAAATAAAAAATATATATAAGATAACTATAAAGTAAATTAATTAGATAAAGTTTAACAACAAAATAAAATCTAGAAATTCATCAATATTTTGAAATGAATATATATATATATATATATAGTTTTATAAAAAAATAAAGTAAGTAAATAAACCTAAACATCATAGTACAAATATTAACAAACATAATCAAAAACAAATGAAACAAAATATATGTTTAAGTATGTACACTTGAAAACATAACAATATATAGCATATGTAAGTAAACAAAATAATTTAACAAAGCACAAAACAAGAAAATGCAAACATCAAAAGATATTCAAATGTGAAACCAGCAAAACAAGAAAATACAAGACATCAAAAGATATTCAAGTGTGAAACCAAAATAAATAAAATACAAAATAATCAAAACCATACCTTCACATACTTTCTGCAGCTGAAATAAAGGAGGGAAGTATATATATTGTACAAGTAATTAATGCAAGACATCTTAGCATACAATATAGATGTTTATCAGTCACCAAAGCTAGAAATGTCTCTGGCCAAAGGTATAAACAAAAACATATTAGTACAAACAACATCTCATACATGTATGGTGTACAGCTGAAATGAGGTATGGAAAAAAAATACAAAGGTACAAAATAATTAATGCAAGTATGTAGAGATTCACATCATCTTATTCAAACAGTTTAATATCCTCTGTACAAATATACACCTTGTAAACCTTTTCATCTTATTTCATTCGTTCTTCAAAACTAAGCAAACCTCTGAAGTGAATATCATTTCAAAACATAAACAAAACTTCAGTTTAAAGTATCAAGACAAATTAAACCAGAGATCAAGATAAGGACTTCAGCAGCTAGGTTCAAGCCTGTAACAAAGATCAACCTTCAATTTAAAAACCTCTGGAAACTGAAATGATTAAGGTGAGTAGCTTATTTTCTTAAATTTAAAAATATAAATTTGTTGTTTATTTATATATCTGTGAATAGGTTGTGTATATATATATATATGGATTCCTTGAATATTTGAAAATTGGAAGTGTTGCATTCAGTCTATAGTTACTCATGACCTCTGTTTTAAAATTCTCAGTACAAACTTTAGTTCAAAAATCATTACTGCTTAATCTATTGATTGTTGGGACAAAGTATTTAAACAAAATATGTTTGTTCGATCATAAAGTAAATTTTAAAATTTGAATGCAAGTTAAACAAAGTAGGTCTGCTCTGAAATCCTTAAAGAACAATTAAAGTTTAATATAAATGACATTTTTAAATATCTTGGATTATCAATTCAAGTTTATAAACTGAGTCCCCAAGCAAAATCCTGATTTTTAAAACTTGAATCACATTTTTTAGTAATGATTTGAGTTTACATTTATGGTTTGATCGATTCACGGATTTCGGGTTGCCTCGGGCAATACCGTTGATCGGAGTGGTTGAGGTTCGTTCTAGAGGTAGATGAGTGATCGGAGAGGCCAGGAAAAATGGCCGATGGTGATGAAATTCATCGTGGAGGTTGCCGTAGTGGATTTTTGTTTAGAAACCTAGTTTTCTAGCAATGTTGGAATTCGATTACCTCGGCCTCAATGTTGGATCGAGTGTTTTGATACTTTGGGAAGTTGAAGTCTAGGTGATGTTGAAGACGAGGCCGGAGGTGGAAGCTCTCAGGTGGTCGACACGGTGTGGTTGAGGCAATGTTGAAAGGTTTTGGGGTGGAGGTTTAAGTCTGTTTCCAGGCTTGGGAATTTTTGCCTCAATTTCGATTTCGAGGCGACGGTGATGTTTAGGCGATCGGAGCATGATCGGGGGAGGATCGTCGACTTGTTCGACGATGTAGCGCTGATCGGAGATGGCGATTGAGGCTGTGCACGTGCACGAGCACGTTGGTTTGGATCTGAAGCTGTTTTGCTTAAGTGTTTTAGGTTGAACTCGAGTTTACTCGAGTAGTTCGAGTGTTCTACTCAAAGGAGCGAACGGGGGAAACTCGAAGTGAATTCGAGGAGGGCTCGGGTCAAAAGGTTGTTCCAGTTTACAACCTGACCTGTTTTCTTTTTCTGTTTTGAAATTTTAAACTAAATTTAAACTTATAAATCCAGGTTTTAAAAACTGAGTTTAAACCAAAAAATGTAAATAAAGATTTTAGTTGAAATAAAATTCAGTTTTGAAGATAAATAAAGTTTTAGATTCAATTTGTTTATTTAATATAAAAGAAATTAAAGGTATGGGAGGATTGAATTTAAAATAGAATTTAATTTGTAAATGAAAATTTAAACAAGTTAAAAATTTAAACTTGAAATAAGTTTTAAATCATATTTTAAAACTTTAGAAATTAATTTCTATTTATAACTTAAGTGTTGCAATAAGTTAAAAATGTTAAAGTTAAAGAGAAAATTGATTTTTAACTCTTTAAAATTTCTTTTGTGATAAATTGTTACTTTAATAAGTAGTTTTAAAATGTTAGAAAATTTTTCTTTAAACTTGTTTGAAGATAAATAAGAATCTATTTCAATTTTGAATTTAAATTGAAATTTAAAGGGAAACTTGAAATCAATGATTCCAACATCTTATAAATAATCATTAATGAATGAATATGAAAGTGTTACCTTAAGTAATGAAGATTAGTAATTAATAATTCATTAATGAATGAATCCTTAATGGTTGATCAATGTATAATTATAATAATTAATACAAGAAATTTTCTTTAAAGGGTGATTAAAGAAATTTAATAGTTAATGAGGTCATTAACCAAGATTATTTGAATAATTAATTAATGTGATAAATTAATTTGTGATTTGTTTTAAGTAAAATTACTTAATGGTAAGGAATTAAAGGAAATTAGTTACTTAATGTAATTAATTAAGTTAATTTGATTTATTAAGATTAATTAATTAAGTTTAATTAATCTGGGAATAATCACTAGGTGATTTAATAAGTATAATTACTTAGGGAAGTAATCATTGGGAAATTACAAGGTGTAATTTTTTGAAGAATAAAAGTAATTTGGATTCGATTTCTTGTGGAATTAATCAGGGTATTAATTTATAAAAATTAATTAAGGTTAAACTAATTTGTAATTAAGAATAATTAATTGAGGATTAATTATTAATTAAGGGTAAATAAATGATTAATAAAAGAATCATTTATTAAATATTTTGTGATTTATTAATTTTTAGTCTACCATGACCAAAAAATTATTCATAGAAATTTAATCTGATTTAAATTTATCAGATACTTATGGATGTTTGGATTTTATTGAATGTTGAATTGTTAATATCCCTAATATGTGATGCTTTGTGATATATCCTGATTTGTGTTGTGACCTATAATTTATTATCTGTGACCTTTATATATCTGTGATCTGTGAATGAACGATAAGCGTTATAGTTCATATCGCTTATCAATTATATTTCTGTATTCTGATCGGTGATGATTGAATATTGTTGCACTATTGTGTGTGAAACCCCTGGACTACACCATACACACACAAATATGGATTTCACATGGAAATCAGTTAAGTCACAGATTTTTGACAATTTTAAAAGATTGAATTTGTGAATCCAAACAGTTTTAGAATTTGAACTGAAAGCTTTGAAATGGGTTTCAATTGTGAAAGTTATTTTTAATAACTTAATAAAATTTTGTGTGTTAATCCGATTGAAGTGGAAATCGATTTGTAAATCTATCTTTGTGAAACTGCGTAAAATTTTTTGGAATAAATATTTTTGTTTTAAAAGATTTGAAATGGTAATTTGTTTAAACCATGTGAAAAGAAAGTTTTGGATAATAAATTGTGACTTAATTGAAATCCCATTATCCCTATGTTTTTAATATTGCGCTCACTATTTGGATTAGTCGGGAGAGGACCTTTGTGTCACATAACCCATTCCGAATAAGTGATACGTCGTATATGGATATCATTTAAAGACCGGTGGTAAAGACCGGATATTCACGAGAATGAAAGGATAACTCGTCGATTGTCTCTGCACTGAGTCGCACCGGTATAGAGATTTCCTAAGTGATGGGAAGTCCGATCAGGATTGTGAATACCGGAATTGCAAGGGCTTCGTAAGAAGTGCCTTCAGTTCTGTTCGAACCCGGAACAGACTTGTATGGTTACATGTCTGACATTACACTTTGAGATATAAATCCGATTTCTTTCAAATACATTTCTGTTTGGTGGCGGAGAATTTATTCTCTTAGCTTAACACCCTTCTCTGAGACGTACGAGCTCAGAGGTTATGTAGTTGAAGGTTATCAGCGATATACTCCCAATTTGGTAATGTGACATGCTGAGTGTTGCTGTGTGATGATCATTGTTTGATCATTTGTGATATGATCATTTGTTTGGTCATTTATCTTTGTGATCATTACTTTGATCATCTGTTGACCAAAAGCATGGGTTTATGCCAAAGCGTAGCTTTGTGGACGAGACTTCGTCGAACCTCACGACCCGGTATGGTCAAAATAGGAATCGTGGCAGCAAGGTTATTTGAGGGTAGCACCCTCTGAGGGTATGTCCATTTTCTTCTGGATTATGAGTGGTATCATGGTATGGAGCCCAGATACTTACTTTGTGGTTGCTGCGAATCTATTACTTTGTGATTGATTTGTGGTTGTTGGATTAGAGGTACCTTGGATAAAGGTCGCTAACGACCGGGAGGTGGCATACTCGTGTCAATAGTTACCCAACTAGGGGTAACCCGGCCTTGTGTAGCAGAGATCCGGTTAGGATCCGGGAACGTCGCTCCAGAGGCGTTCTATTTTACTTGGGAAGTTCCTTTGCCCGACCATTTGTTGGAAATCCATCTTCCAATACGAACTTTGTACGGTATTAGTTGTAGAACCTGCCATTTACGTACGGTGGTCACCACTGTTTAGATGGTAGCTATAGTAGGCATACGATAATGGTCGTATGTTGGCTAAGATTGATATTCTATTTTTGAAATACTTTTTCCCACTATGCACTAATAATAATATCAAATCAAATTATTTGTTTACGTAGTAAGCATCTTTGACTATCATAAGAAGAAATCTCCTCCAATTTTGCATTTGCATTGTGTGTGTGGCGAGAGATCTTATGGTAGTTTCATTTTCTAAAAGCATTGCGAATTGACTTTAAAATTCTCTGCTATTTGTTTTTAAAGATAAACTGTTTTTGTTGCTCACACTAGTCCCATGTCTGATCCGGAGTTTATTGTTTCTTTCCTAAACTCTGGTTGCTCAAAATTTTTCTACACGAGCAGTCTAGAGTTGGGTTTTTCAAATAGTCAGAATTAGTAGATTTTCTGGAGCTAGTTCAGTCTTTGGATATGGACAGTACTTGCTTATCTTTGTGCCTCGTTATTGGGAGTTCGAGCTATTTCTGGATTGGTGCTTTGAAGATGGAGATTATCCGTTGCTGATGTTATCGTTTTCTTTTCCGCTGCTATTTCTTGTATCATATCTCTGATGTATATTGATATTTATTGTATCACTCTGTTGTATCAGATATTGTATCAGATATTGTATATCAATGTATTATTCTTTTTCTTCCGCTGTGCTGTTTACTTAATTGTGTTATAAGCTCCGGCGACTCGGATTTGAACGGTCGAATCTATGGCATTCGAGTATGATATAAAGTATGGATGTCAATTTTCGAGCGGGCAAAATTCGCTTCGTTACATTTTTGCTTGCTCAATACGCCTCTAGATCTGCACCACGGTGGCCTGCTCGTCGCTGTGATTCCGGCGCTACCAAATTTGTCGAATTTTGACCACACAAGCAAAAGTTATGAATTTTTTGAACGTTTGAATAAAATTTATAAAACAATTCTCTTTTATTTACCAAACAAATCACGGCCGCACATCCCAACTCGAAATCACAACCATCCCTACCTTCTTCCCTCTCGTGTACGCTCCAGCAAAGATCGAACCCATAGCCGCTTCCCAAATCAAAAATCGTGATCATTTCTGGCGATATCTAGCTCGATCGGAGACCCTTACAAAGAAGACCATGGCGCCAACATCCATCGACTAAAAGTTAGCTAGGCTCGGTCATCACAAAGCCTCGAAAATTGTGCATGAACGACACACGAACGCGGGCCCAAAACTCCCTCTCCGGTTGACGAAAACCCATCTCCACCGTATGGATGTGAAGCCCTCGTCAAGTTCTCTGATTCTCTAGTTAATGATTTTGGCTAATAGTGAGAGGATGGGAAGAAAATCAAGGAGCAAAGCTTCGGCCATTGAATATTTCGTGGAGGCTGAGACAAGGAACTAGGGTTTCTACGCGTTGTATATATATATACGTATAATAATAATAATAATTTAATATTAAATCCATATTAAAACAACTTTCTCACACAATCTCCAAACGAGGCATGCCGACAGGCGATTATAAGGTTCTACCCGCATTCCAAACACAATGGAGCGTGTTTCGGGGCCCAATTCAACCATATGTGGAAGATAGCTTTTTGAATCGTTTTAAAATATTTAATTATTGATTTAAACCTCAACGCGTTTCTCACCCATACGAGCAAACGGTAACTCCAAACGCTACAAAATTTGAAATTCGATAATAATTAACTATTATGGATCCAAGGGAACTGGTTTCATCGAATTCCGAGACTGTGCCTCGGAAGGCTGTTTTGACTCGTAAATAAATTCGAGCGATTTTCGAAATCATCGAAATCACTTAAAATTCCATTTTTAAAATTTTACTAACTTTATTATAAATCAAATAGAATTTATATTCACATTAGAAATCATTCTGATTCATTCCGGACCAAAATCTGATTATTTGCATTATTATATTATTAAATCCCATTATTAAATTAATATAAAATTCCAAATTTTAACTCATCGACTTTTTGGTTCCATCCAAAAGTCCAATACTAAAATTCAAATCAAACTAGAATTATAATAAATTTTAGCAACCATTTTCACATCTATATACAACCAGATTCACCAATTTTCCAAATTTCAAATATTTAATTATTATTTATCCAAATCTAATTTAACAGTCATACTTGAAATTGTAACAAATCTTATTGATTTAACCAAAAATTCTTATTTCAAATCTAATTAAAATTCACATTCAACATTTAAAATGAATTAAATGTTCAAATCTAACGACCAAATTCCGGGTCGTTACATTCCTCCTCCTTTATAAAAATTTTGTCCCCGAAATTTGTTAAGGTAGGAAAATGTACTAAACTCATTTACTTACCCATACTTACTTTGTTAAAAACTTACATTCACTTTGCCAAAATTCTTAGCTCAATTCTAAAACCATTTGCTTTATTACTAACTCAAAAGCTTGTTTCAACCTCATTTCAAAAATCGAACTTTTCTTGTTAACTCTAATTTTCAAAATTCCCAAAAATTTTCTAACTCCTAAAATTTTTGAAATTTTTTGACAGCGTCTCCTTTGTACGGAGAGCCTTTTACAATATCACAAATATAACAAATATATATACATCGACCCACACGGTCGGAAAACAAAATATTTCACAATATATCATAATATATTATCATTTTCCAATTTTATTGCGTAGGCGTACCTTATAATTAGCATTTTAAAAGCAAGCGGTGTGACGATCTGGAATTTTTGAATATTTGAAAACTAAAATATTTAATTAATTTTAAATATTTTAAAGTTAGTTTAACTTGAATTTCAAATATCACTATTTATTTAGTAATTAAATGATTAAATATTGGGTAAAGTAGAGAATCATGGGTTTTAAGCTTGATAAAAATATTTCAAAGGCTTGTATAATTTATATTGATAATATTGAAGATAATAGAAGTGATAAAATTGAATTTAAAAGTGATATGTTCAGTTTTAAAAATATATCGTTTTAATCGATATTTAAAAATAGACTTCCGAGGCACAGTCTCGGATTTTGATGAAAGCAGTTCCATTGGATCCGTAATATTGTATTATTATCGTATTTTAATTTTCGTAGTGTTTGGAGTTATCAAGTGATCGTATGGTATATAAACGCGCTGAAAATCTATATCGAAAATTTTATAAAATAATTAGGTCCAAAAAAGCTATCTTCTCCAAACGATCGAATTAGGACTCAGAACCTTTCCATTGCGTTCGGAATAAGGGTATAACATTACAAACGCCTAGCGGCATGCCTCGATAGGAGTTTGAAATTTTAAGTTGCATTTGAATTTGAATTTAATTGTATATATTTATACCTGTCAATTTCAGTTGAAATTATATCTACATCAGCTGCAATTCTGTCCCTCTTCAATCACTGTAGCCACAAAACAACACGTTCCCTCCTTTCCTTCATATCACGTATCTTTCCTCTTTTTTTCTTCTGATGGAAGTCATGCATATAAAAATATATATAAACTGACCGACTTTATTTAGTTTAGAACCAGGCTCTCTCCTCTTCGTTTTTCACTTGACAAACGAAATAGGAACCGATTTGAGAAAAGATGGCGAACTAGTTAATTCAAAATCGAGAGCCTCTTCAAAATAAATAAAATAATTCGAAGTTGTTTACCTCTATTCCTCTCTTCCTCTCTGATAACTTTTCGAATCAAGCAGTATAAAAGGGAATTCATCAGAGTCATTGCAGGCGAAGCAATGGTGGTTCGCTTGACAGCCTAGGGTTTGCATGAGCTCGAGTGAGAGGCCGCGTTGGGTGATGTCATTCGCGCTCGTGTAGAGGGTCTGGCGCTTGGAGTTTGGGTTGCGAACTGGGGCAAGGTCGAAGGGCTCGCTTGCGAGCAGCACGAAGTGGTGGGTTCGACGAAGGTGGAGGCGCGGTGGTCGATTGTCTCAGCCTGGGTTTATTTTTTTGGCAGTAAGGTTTAAGCTGAGGTAAATTTTCTTTTTTTTTTCTTTTTTTTTGCGGCGCAGTGGAAAGGAGGCTTGGGTTCTGGTAAAAAGACCCAGGTTCGATTCCTACCATGCGCTTCCCTATCCTATATAAATTTACCCGGGGGTATGGGGGCTTGGATCAGCGGACGACTTTACTATACCCTCCTTAGGAGTTTACCGGTCCACCGGGTTCTCCTGGGTTTTCAAAAAAAAAAAAATTCTTTTATTTAATTTATATTTATATATTTATGTATATTAGGAAAATGAAAATTTAACCCTATGATAAAGTTTTTAAAATTTAAAAAGTTAAAGAAGGAAATTTATCTGTTAAACAGTTTTTTTTTAAAAAAGAAAAGTAAATTTACAGTAAGGCTTATGTATGCAGAAAAATAGAAAATAATATATAGATGAGATTTCTGAAAATAAAAGTTGTATATATATATATATATATATATATATATGCAGTGACTAAGAATATATGCATGTATATGCAGATTTTTATATATTTACAGAAAGATTATTATATATAGATAAAATTTTGGAAATATAGAAATCTGAAATTTAACAGCAAAATATATATATATATATATATAGGAAAATAAACAGTAAAACAGGAAATAATATATACATATTTTAATGTAAACAGTAAATATTTATGGGAATAAATTTTTAAAATGGAAAATTTTAAAATATATGAAAGTTTATATAAATTAGATTTTTGTGAAATATATGTAGATTTCTTTATTAATATATATACATATTTTCACTTACTAGTCTAAATTCTAAAATAAAAATATTTTGGAGATTAATTTGGTTAATTAACCTATTTGATTATTTTAGTTACTAAAAATGATTTATTTATAAGGAAGAATAGTTTAAGCTAAATAATTAGTTAATTAAATTTTAAAATGGTAATTAATTGTTCGAATTTTTTGAATATTGATAAACATATAAATATTGATATAAGGTCAAAATCTGGAAGGAAGCAAGCCAGATTTGGAATTGGGATTGCAAACAAAAATCAAAGGTGAGTTAATCTCACTCATCTGGTTTTAATTTAAATTTAAATGGTTAAATTTAAATAATTGATTGAATTGGTTTGATGTGATATATTATATAGTAGTTATATATTGGAGTTATTGATCTTCCCGCATTATATAGAGGATGAGACCCTATGAGCCACATAATAGCGGATGATATTATATAGACCTATATACCGCGATATTCCACCTCGAAGTGGAATTGGTATTATGCTAACATCTGTGGATGTAGGGAAACAGGTTGAAGGGATCCAACTGGATTCCTCAAATTTATTTAGATTATTTTAATATTCTGTGTTATGAATATTTGATATTCTGTGATTAATTATTTAGATAATTGGAATATTGAATGCTATGGTTTGTTTGAATATATTTTGGTGCACTGAGTTACCAAAATATATATAAAATTAGATTTTGAAAAGAAATAAAGGAGTGAATTTTTAAGTAGAATAATTATAGAGAATTTGAAATAAAATTTAAGAATAAATTAGAAAAGAATAAAAATGATTTTAAAATTCTAATAAATAAAATTCCAAGTATGGAAGAGGTAATTTGAATAAACAGAGGAATAATGAATTTTAAAACTTAAGAGATATTATAAAGAATTTATTTCAATTCAAGGTTTAGATTTACTTAAAAGGAAAAAGATGGAATTTAGGGAATCCGGAATTTGAATTTTTAGTTAATGATTTTAAATCATAACAAAGAAATAAAATATGAAGGTTAATGGATTTTGAAATAAATGGAGTAAGTATGGAAATTCATTTCAAAGTGAAGTATATTGGAAATCAATTGTAAATTGATTTAAGTGTTTGGAATTGGAATTTAAAAGAGAAGTGAGATTTTGAAATTTATAACCTGGGTTTATAAAGTGAAGTAAAATATCAGTGGATATTTGGAAGTATAAATTTCACGGTGGGAATTTATAAAGGAATGGGAATTTGTTTTAAAAATAAATAGTGATTTATTTTTAAAGGTATGGAAATGGGAAATGCATTTCACTGGAAAGCCGAGTATATTTTAAAGGAGACTTTTTATGTGTAAGTTAAAGGCTTTAAAAATTTGTTATAAAGAATCATTTTAGAAATTTTATTATTTTTAAATTTTTAAACTATATTTTATAATAAAGTGTTTTAAGGTATTATTAAAATCTAAATTACGTTTCAAAGCAAATTCTTAAGTATAAGTTAAAGTCCAAAGTATGTTTGGAAAATTATTATTTTTAAATTGTTAAAATTTTAAAGTAAGTATTTTTTTCAAATTTATTTTGTAGTAATTATTTAAAGGTTAAATGGGTATTATGTTTTAAAGATAAAGTTAGTTTTATATTTTATAAAGTAGTTTATTTTAAATATTCTTAAAGTATATATTTTTAAATAAAGTATTAAAGTAGTTTTTAAACTTAAATGTTTTGTTTAAAGTATATTTTATAATATAGTGTTTTAAATTATTTTAAAAATCCAAAGTGTTTTACTTGGTGTTAACAGTGGTAATAGATATTTGGAAATTTATTCCATGAGAGGAGTGTGGTTTGAAAACTGTTTTCGAAAGGATTGAAATGGAAATATATCTTGCGGAGATATTTTGAAGATATAAATATTTGGGAAATTATTTATGTTTGATGGATGTTTTGTGAATGTTAATTGATAGTTAAGTAACCGACTATCAATATTGGCCAATGAGCTGATCGTTTCGAAGAGGCCGAGATCGAGATTAATTTCTCGAAAACCACTTCGATCCGGTTTGTACGTTTTCGTGGGGAAAACGAGTTTGAAATCGAAGATGGAATAGTGCCTTCGGTTCCGTTCGAACCCGGAACGGACTTGGATGGATGAATGTTTTTGGAACATCGCTAAGTGGACGATGGGCATTCTAAGTGATACGTTCTAAAAGGTAACGCTTAGCCTCAAGCCTCATCAACCGGGAATGACTGAAAATTAGGGGTTATGCAGCAAGGCTATGTGGGTAGCGTCCATTAGGGTGAGGTCATCCCTGTCTAGATGTCCCTTTTTATTCGGCTTAGTGGTGTGGTTGCTGATCCCAACCGTGGGGTGATCTTGCTCGGAATTACCCTTAGGTAGTTTCGGTCTTGTGTTGTAGGGGATCGGGCATGGTCCTCGGTACGCTGATCTAGACCAGGTACTGTGACAGGTGGTACCCCAGTGCCTAGTTATTTACTGGAAATCTATTCTCCCTACGTGCCCGTACGGTTTTGATTGTGCCCAACTATTGCTAAAACGTGAGATGCAAGCATTTCAGCTAGATTCTATTTTATTTTCTATAGACACTATTATAATATTAGAGGATTTTGATAAAAAGTGTTTTGGCTATCGTAAGGTAAAAACCCGACATGTTTATTTGTGGCGTGGTCTTACGAGATGCTTTTGATTTCAAAGGGTTTGGAAAACTTTAATAATCCAATTGAGTGTGTTTTCTCACGTTGGTATTCCAGACTGACTCGGGTGTTATTTAACTATAATTCTTGGGTCAGACCGAGTATTATAGGATACATGATAAGATGCTGTGGAGCTCAGGAGATGAGCTAGATGGCAAGACGTATCACCCGTACTTGATATATATATATATTCTGATGTGCTGTATGTGTTGTATATTCAGTTGTGTGGACAAATTAATATAACTGTCAAGTGTTTTTCAATGGATTGTGTTGTACTCTGATGATGTAATATATATAAAACAAATATAGTTTCTTTTGTGTAAAGATTTGTTATTATCTATTATATTTTATTCCGCTGCGATTGTGAGATTCTGATGTTGTTTCCTATTTTCTTCTTCTACCTCCTTCTTCTCTAACCCGAATGGTTCGTATTTCCATTCACTTTGAGTCGATATGTTGGAAAATAGTGTCGATTCAAGGGGTACGGAAGTGTGGGTCGTCACAGTTGGTATTAGAGCCAGGTTGGCGATAACCTTGGCTCTGGTGGGATTACTCATTGAAATAGAGTCTATAGTACTCTAGAATGAGTTTGAGTGTATTAATAGATATGAGCACGTATTTGTTAGTGGATATATAAAATGGTTTTATATTGTGTTGGTTGGTTTATTGAGTAGTTTATGGATTCTGGTCAATACGAGTAATTAACGTTATTGATAGGGATCTCTAAACTCTTGAATAGAACAATTCAACAAAGTATTGTTTAAAAATAGGGTAAATGAAATAATTTTACCCAAATTATTTTTGTATATAAAGGAAATAATTTTTAGAAATTATTATAGCTATATATGGATGCTTGGTTGTTAGGAAGTTATAATATTAAATTATTATCACTATTGTGAGGAAATTAAATAAGAAATTGAAATCATAACTAAAAGCTAAGAAATAAATTCATATAACAAAATGGAATTTGTAAATATGAACTATAAATGTGATTTATAAATTGAAATAGAATTCCAGAGAAATATTTGAAAATAAAATGAGATAAAATTTCCAGAGTAATGTTTGAATATGAATTGGATGGATTTGGAATTTGGAATTTTTGGGGAGTTTAAATTCCTTTGAGCTTGAAAATGTTTTCAAAGGTTTTGGAGAAATAATGGTGATATTATTCGAAAATATTTTGAATTGGATTTGAAATATGGAGAGATTTGAAAATTTGAAAATATTTGAATCGTATTTAAAGAAATAAAAGCATTGAACTCTTTTGGGTCGCTGGAAAATAACTTCGGTGATGACTGCAGCATCATCGACGTTCATTTTCGAGTTTCCAAGAGAGGAATTGCTACCAAATTGTTTTAAATCGGAATTGTTTGCAAAACTGGATTTGATTTTGAAATTCAAAGAGATAATTGAATTTACCAAAGAATTTTGGATATAATTGACTTGAAATGATTTTTGAAATACTTAAGTGATTATTGAAGACCCTGGAATTGGTTTTAAAATGTTATGAATTATAAAACAGGTTTGGAAATTTATAAAGTTTAAAAATTTCCTGGAATGGAATTAACTTGTAAAAAGTTAATAAAGTTAGAAAGATAAACCAATTAAATAAAGTAAACTAAAGAAGGTTAGTAAAGTGGAATTGAAAATATAGTTTGAGTGGATTAAAAGAACAAAGTTCTAAGAATTAAAAATTTATTGGAATTTGAAATAAATTAGTAAATGTAACTAATTTAAAATAAGTGTGGGAACGAAATAAGTTAGAAGAATAAGTCGAATTAAATGAACTTAAGCCAAGTTTAATAATATTTTGATTAGATTTGAATTAGAGTTGAAATATAATTGAACTAGAAATGTATCACGTGGTGGATACATTAAATAAAATTAAGCTCTTACTTAATAAAATTTGAATAAATAAACTTCGATGGCTTATCAAAAGAATTTAAATGCTTGAAATAAAGTATACTTGGATTAATAAAAGTAAGATCTTGAATTAAAAATGAAAGATGAATACGATTGAGTGTAAATGGATGTAAGCATGAAAAATAAATGAGTGTGTGACTTATAAAATTTAAAAGTGGACTAAATAAGCCAAAATAAAATTGTTTTGTATTTTAGAAATGAAATAGAAATCCAAACTTGAATTACAAAATAGAATTGAACTCAAGAAATGTAATGACGTGTTTTTGTAATAAAAATCAAATATTGACTTGAAAGTGGAAGTAAACTAATTTGGAATTGTTTGTTTGAATGGATGTCGTCGAATTGCATAAATTGGTCGTTCGACGTAAATGGAAGTAAATAAAAAATTCTATGGATTAATAGAAGTAAATAAAATTGAATTTTTTAAATCAATTACAATGGATACGAGTTTGTTTGGATTACAAATAAATTGAATGTAGTGGAAATCATTCCGATCTAGATAGGATGATATAAAAATCGAGTAAAAGCAATTGAATTAATATTCAGACCTTACTAATTGCTTATGAAAAACTGTTTTGTGTATGTTGATTATGAAATGCATGTGTTTAGCTATTGAAAGAAGTGTAATGTTAATAAATTTCATATATTTGGCACTTACATATTTGAATTGAGTAAGTACAGGTTCAGGGAAGCCGCGTGGCTGGATTTGGTAGTGCGAAATGCTAAAATAAATAACCGCTTTGCTTAAAAATGCTAAATAGGGGTACGCCTACTCAATAAAAATAGGAAATATGAACTGTTTTTGCTTTTCCGACCGTGTGGGTCGATGTATATATATTTATATCTCTTGTAAAATTGCAAAAGCTCCTCCGTACAAAGGAGACTCTGCCAAAAAATTTCGGAAATTTTGGGAGTTAGAAAAATTTGTAATTTTTGAAAATTTTCAGTAACGAAAAATGATTTCAAATTTGAAATCGAGATAAAGTAAATAGAATTCAATATCTATAATGAAGCAAATTAAATTCATATGAAATTGGAAATTCAGTTTTAAAATAAGTGGATATAAAGACTAAAATGGTAGAGTAACAATATGAGTATATGAAATGCTTATATTAAAACTAAGAAATGAATGGTGGAATCCTTAAGTAAATTTGGTATTGGGAATACAATAAGTAAATTTGGACACTGTTGTTAAGTAAAGTATACAGGGACTATAAAGGCTATAGGAAAATGGAATTAGATTTTGATTTCGAAGATAAATTTGAATTTGCTCGACAACAAGGTATGTATTTAAAAATTTTAGTATGAAATTTGATGGGTTTCTGATTTTTTCATTTGGCATTTTGTTTTCTTTTGGAATTTGGCAGCCCGTAGAGGCAATTTTGTAGTTGTACCAAGCTAGCCGCGCAAAGAAGACGCTGGCGAAATTTTTCAAAAATTTAAGGAGTTAGAAAAAAAAATTTGAGAAAATTTTGATAATTTAAAAATTAGATTTGAATTAAACTTTGAAATGGTTAAGTGATATTGTTGGAACCTATAGATAAATTTGGAAGTTAGCAAGAGGGATAGTGTCTTTGATAAAAAAAATTGTTTGGGTATTGTTAAAACTGTTTAGTTTTGGAAAGTTGTTAAAACCGTTGGTTTTGGGAGAAAAGTAAATGGGTTATGGACCATTTCTCTTAACTAGCAATTTCGGGGACGAAATTCTTTTAAGGGGGGAGGAATGTGACAATCCGGAATTTTTTAATATTTGAAAACTAAAATATTTAATTAATTTTAAATATTTGAAAGTTAGTTTAACTTGAATTTCAAATATCACTGTTTATTTGGTAATTAAATGATTGAATATTGGGTAAAATAGAGAATCATGGGTTTTAAGCTTGATAAAAATATTTCAAAGGCTTATAAAATTTATATTGATAATACTGAAGATAATAGAAGTGATAAAATTGAATTTAAAAGTGATCTGTTCAGTTTTAAAAATATATCGTTTTAATCGATATTTAAAAATAGCCTTCCGAGGCACAGTCTCGGATTTCGACGAAAGCGGTTCCATTGGATCCGTAATATTGTATTTTTATCAGATTTAAATTTTCGTAGTGTTTGGAGTTACCATGTGATCATACGGTATATAAAAGCCCTGAAAATCTATATCGAAAATTTTATAAAATAATTGGGTCCAAAAAGCTATCTTCTCCAAACGATCGAATTAGGACTCGAAACCTTTTCCATTGCGTTCGGAATAAAGGTATAACATTACAAACGCCTAGCGGCACACCTCGATAAGAGTTTGAAATTTTAAGTTGCATTTGAATTTGAATTTAATTGTATATATTTATACCTGTCAATTTCAGTTGAAATTATATCTACATCAGCTGCAATTCTGTCCCTCTTCAAGCACTGTAGCCACAAAACAACACGTTCCCTCCTTTCCTTCAAATCACGTCTCTTTCCTCTTTTTTTCTTCTGATGGAAGTCACGCATATAAAAAAATATATATAAACTGACCGACTTTATTTAGTTTAGATCCCAAGCTCTCTCCTCTTCGTTTTTCACTTGACAAACGAAATAGGTACCGATTTGAGAAAAGATGGCGGACTAGTTAATTCAAAATCGAGAGCCTCTTCAAAATAAATAAAATAAATCGAAGTCGTTTACCTCTATTCCCCTCTTCCTCTCTGATAACTTTTCGAATCGAGCAGTATAAAAGGGAATTCATCAGAGTCATCGTAGGCGAAGCAATGGTGGTTCGCCTGACAGCCTAGGCTTTGCACGAGCTCGAGTGAGAGGCCGCATTGGGTGATGTCGTTCACGCTCGTGTAGAGGGTTTGGCGCTTGGAGTTTGGGTTGCGAACTGTGGCGAGGTCGAAGGGCTCGTTGGCGAGCAGCGCGAAGTGGTGGGTTCGACGAAGGTGGAGGCGCGGTGTTGGATTGTCTCAGCTTGGGTTCATTTTTTTGGCAGTAAGGTTTAAGCTGAGGTAAATTTTCTTTTATTTAATTTATATTTATATATTTATGTATATTAGGAAAATGAAAATTTAACCCTATGATAAAGTTTTTAAAATTTAAAAAGTTAAAGAAGGAAATTTATCTGTTAAACAGTTTTTTTTTTAAAAAAGAAAAGTAAATTTACAGTAAGGCTTATGTATGCAGAAAAACAGAAAATAATATATGGATGAGATTTCTGAAAATAAAAGTTGTATATATATGCAGTGACTAAGAATATATTCATGTATATGCAGATTTTTATATATTTACAGAAAGATTATTATATATAGATAAAATTTTAGAAATATAGAAATCTGAAATTTAACAGCAAAATATATATATATATAGGAAAATAAATAGTAAAACAGGAAATAATATATACATATTTTAATGTAAATAGTAAATATTTATGGGAATAAATTTTTAAAATGGAAAATTTTAAAATATATGAAAGTTTATATAAATTAGATTTTTGTGAAATATATGTAGATTTTTTATTAATAAATATACATATTTTCACTTACTAGTCTAAATTCTAAAATAAAAATATTTTGGAGATTAATTTAGTTAATTAACCTATTTGATTATTTTAGTTACTAAAAATGATTTATTTATAAGGAAGAATAGTTTAAGTTAAATAATTAGTTAATTAAATTTTAAAATGGCAATTAATTATACGAATTTTTCGAATATTGATAAACATATATATATTGATATAAGGTCAAAATCTAAAAGGAAGCAAGCCAAATTTGGAATTGGGATTGCAAACAAAAATCAAAGGTGAGTTAATCTCACTCATCTAGTTTTAATTTAAATTTAAATGGTTAAATTTAAATAATTGATTGAATTGGTTTGATGTGATATATTACATAGTAGTATATATATATTGGAGTTGTTGATATTCCCGCATTATATAGTGGATGAGACCCTATGCGCCACATAATAGCGGATGATATTATATAAACCCATATACCGCGATATTCCACCTCGAAGTGGAATTGGTATTGTGTTAACATCTGTGGATGCAGGGAAACAGGTTGGAGGGATCCAACTGGATTCCTCAAATTTATTTAGATTATTTTAATATTTTGTGTTATGAATATTTGATATTCTGTGATTAATTATATTGATAATTGGAATATTGAATGCTATGGTTTGTTTGAATATATTTCGGTGCACTGAGTTACCAATATATATATATATAATTGGATTTTTGAAAAGAAATAAAGGAGTGAATTTTTAAGTAGAATAATTATAGAGAATTTGAAATAAATTTAATAATAAATTGGAAAAGAATAAAAATGATTTTAAAATTCTAATAAATAAAATTCCATGTATGGAAGAGGGAATTTGAATAAACAGAGGAATAATGAATTTTAAAACTTAAGAGATATTATAAAGAATTTATTTCAATTCAAGGTTTAAATTCAACTAAAAGGAAAAAGAAGTAATTCAAGGAATCTGGAATTTGAATTTTCAGTTAAAGATTTTAAATCATAACAAAGAAATAAAATCTGAAGGTTAATGGATTTTGAAATAAATGGAGTAAGTATGGAAATTCATTTCAAAGTGAAGTATATTGGAAATCAATTGTAAATTGATTTAAGTGTTTGGAATTGGAATTTAAAAGAGAAGTGAGATTTTGAAATTTATAAACTGGGTTTATAAAGTGAAGTATCAGTGGATATTTGGAAGTATAAATTTCACGGTGGGAAGTTATAAAGGAATGTGAATTTGTTTTAAAAATAAATAGTGATTTATTTTTAAAGGTATGGAAATGGGAAACGTATTTCACTGGAAAGCCGAGTATATTTTAAAGGAGACCTTTTATGTATAAGTTAAAGGCTTTAAAATTTGTTATAAAGAAACGTTTTAGAAATTTATTATTTTTAAATGTTTAAAGTATATTTTATAATAAAGTGTTTTAAGTTATTTTTAAAATCTAAAGTAAGTTTCAAAGAAAATTCTTAAGTATAAGTTAAAGTCCAAAGTATGTTTGGAAAATTATTATTTTTAAATTGTTTAAATTTTTAAAGTAATTATTTTTTTCCAAATTTATTTTGTAGTAATTATTTAAAGGTTAAATGGGTATTATGTTTTAAAGATAAAGTTAGTTTTATATTTTATAAAGTAGTTTATTTTAGATATTCTTAAAGTGTATATTTTTAAATAAAGTATTAAAGTAGTTTTTAAATTTAAATGTTTTGTTTAAAGTATATTTTATAATATAGTGTTTTAAATTATTTTAAAAATCCAAAGTGTTTCACTTGGTGTTACCAGTGGTAATAGATATTTGGAAATTTATTCCATGAGAGGAGTGTGGTTTGAAAACTGTTTTCGAAAGGATTGAAATGGAAATATATCGTGCGAAGATATTTTGAAGATATAAATAATTTGGGAAATTATTTATGTTTGATGGATGTTTTGTGAATGTTAATTGATAGTTAAAAAACCGACTATCAATATTGGCCAATGAGCTGATCGTTTCAAAGAGGCCGAGATCGAGATTAATTTCTCGAAAACCACTTCGATCCGGTTTGTACGTTTTCATGGGGAAAATGAGTTTGAAATCGAAGATGGAATAGTGCCTTCGGTTCCGTTCGAACCCAGAACGGACTTGGATGGATGAATGTTTTTGGAACATCGTTAAGTGGATGATGGGCATTCTAAGTGATACGTTCTAAAAGGTAACGCTTAGCCTCAAGCCTCATCAACGGGGAATGATTGAAAATTAGGGGTTATGCAGCAAGGCTATGTGGGTAGCGCCCATTAGGGTGAGGTCATCCCTGTCTAGATGTCCCTTTTTATTCGGCTTAGTGGTGCGGTTGCTGATCCCAACCGTGGGGTGATCTTGCTCGGAATTACCCTTAGGTAGTTCCGGTCTTGTGTTGTAGGGGATCGGGCGTGGTCCTCGGTACGCTAATCTATACCAGGTACTGTGACAGGTGGTACCCCAGTGCCTAGTCATTCGTTGGATATCCATTCTCCCTACGTACCCGTACGGTTTTGATTGTGTCCAACTATTGCTGAAACGTGAGATGCAAGCATTTCAGCTAGATTCTATTTTACTTTCTATAGACACTATTATAATATAAGAGGATTTTGATATAAAGTGTTTTGGCTATCGTAAGGTAAAAACCCGACATGTTTATTTGTGGCGTGGTCTTACGAGATGCTTTTGATTTCAAAGGGTTTGGAAAACTTTAATAATCCAATTGAGTGTGTTTTCTCACGCTGGTATTCCAGACCGACTCGGGTGTTATTTAACTATAATGCTCGAGTCAGACCAAGTATTATAGGATACAGGATAAGATGCTGTGGAGCTCAGGAGACGAGCTGGATGGCAAGACGTGTCACCCGTACTTGATATATATATTCTATTGTGCTGTATGTGTTGTATATTCAGTCGTGTGGACAAGTTAATATAACTGTCCAGTGTTTTGCTATGGATTGTGTTGTACTATGATGATGTAATATACATAAAACATATATAGTTTCTTTTGTGTAAAGATCTGTTATTATCTATTATATTTTATTCCGCTACGATTGTGAGATTCTGATATTGTTTCCTATTTTCTTCTTCTACCTCCTTCTTCTCTAACCCTAATGGTTCGTATTTCCGTTCCTTTGAGTCGATATGTTGGAAAATAGTGTCGATTCAAGGGGTACGGAACTGCGGGTTGTCATAAGCGGCTAATTTATACTGCATTTACGCGCTCCAACTCTATCGATTGCCTCTCGTACCTGTACTTAAACAAACACATGAGTTTTCAATAAATATTAAATTTTTACAACATTCCATTCATTAATCTAAACCAAACACATCAATTACATAACCAAACAACAAATTTCGTAATTCTATAAGTAGACCATATTTCAAAGGCTATCATAAGGTTTCAACATCATTTTAATTTCTTTTACAAATTCAAACTTCATTTTATTCCACTCGAATGATTTACATTCAAGTTTACTATATACAATTTATATTTACCATGACCAATCTCATATCCATATCAATTTGGTTTATAAGCCTCACTTACATAATTTCTCCTTAGCCAATTCCAAATTGATTAATTTGCATCACATTCATAATTCACTTCAATATGGTTAACATATGCTTTTCTAATATTAATTTACTTCAATCCAATTCCAAATTGATTCACAAACAAATTTATTTAACTTCTACAACTCATAGAATTTTAATTACTTCGTTTACGTCAAACGACGATATATTCCAAGCAATTTGACGATATCCATGTGAATAAATGATTACTTCAGTTTTAGAACCAATTTAAATTGACGCCGGCTTAATTTATATTTAATTCCATTCCCTTTTTTAAATTTATTCAAAATCATTCACTTGAATTTATTTACAATTCAATATTTGATTTTTTCTTCAAAAAAATCACTTTAATTAATTTCCTCGAGTTTAATCTATTTTATAATTCACTTTCATTTATACACCAATCCACTTAATTAAATTCCAACCCATTTCAATTTATTCAAAACCAAGTTTATTTGCTTCTTTAAGCCAATTAAATTCCGTTTACAACAAAACTGCCAATTTCTATGCAAATTTTAATGTTATTCATGCAAGTAACCATGACTTAAACTTAAAGTCATTTTAAATTAGTTCCAACTTAAATTTATATTAATATTATTCCATTCTGAACTATTCACAACCTAACATTCTCATTTCCATTACATTATTAATGTAAATCCCTTCAGTTACATTTCATTTCATTACCCAAACAAGTTTCATTCAAAACCATTTCATAAAACTCGACAACAAACACTTCATAATTTACTAAATTTATTTCAACTTCACAATAACTTCATTTCTTCTTGCATCAATTCTACTTTCATTTTAATTTGATTCTCATCCAATCAAATTCCAATCCATTACAATTTTTAATCCAATTAGTTTATTTGCAATCCATTTTTATTTTTATTCACCTTCTCAATTCATTTCTGAATTTACTAATAACATGACCATTCCAATTATTCTAAATCAGAACTGGGTTTTATTTTGCTTTTCAAATTTTTAATAAGCTACCAAAATTTTATTCATCCCATTACCCTTTGTTATTAAATTTAGCTTACACTAAATTCACCTTCAAACAATTCTTTTGAATTCAGTTGAGTGAGAATTTAATTCATTCAATATCATTTTCAACTTAATTAAAATTTCTTTCATTTAATCTTTTATCGATTTAATTCAAGTTCAACTAACTTTCATTTAGCCAACTTAAATCCATACCATTTCCTTTACAATTTAAAATAAGAATTGAATTTCATTCAATGTCATTTATAACAGAACTAATTTTGATTTCAATTCAATTCAACCCAAATTCAACTAAAATTTACATCTTAATTCAATTTAAAATTTTATTTTCCAATATATAAGTCCAAAACTTATTTACCAACCTAAGTCCATTCACCCTTTTATATTTCACTTTGTCTTATCTCACTTTACGTTTCATTTTGGGTTTACAATACATTTAGGATTAAATTTTGAATTTTCCATTCTATTTACCATAACATTCAACCATTTCTATTTAGGTTTTACAATTCATTTCTTATCCATAAGTTCACCAACTTATTTATTTAAAAGCTTATATTTCTTGTTGGAGTCATTTTCACCTTATAATCACAATTCCAAATTATAAATATAGCACTTAATGGCTTCTGGATATAAATTTTCATTACACAATTATAATCATTTTACATTTCAACTTTATATCCAAATTAATTCGATTTCAATTTCAATTTATCTATCTTATCCTGAGTTAAATTCAATTATATTATATTCACCCCCATATGCTCAAATTAAATTTTAACTTCAGGATTAAAATTTCATTTTCCATCTTAATTAGATCAACTTCACTTTATAAGTTCAATAGTTGATTCATTTTAACCTTACACATTGTTTAAATAGAATTCCCAGAATTCAATTGCCCGGTTTTATTCCAAAACCATTTTGAAATCATAAATTACACATACCCACTTGGTATATCAAATCAAATCTCCCGATTCCAAAACAACTTGGTTTTACCAAAATTTTTTTCTAAAACCACTTGTATACCCGACAAATCCAACAAATATAATAACCAATCACCATGGTAGCAAATCCATCACTTTAGAAACTCGAAAATGAATTCTGATGATGTGGCCATCATCACCATGATTATTTTCCAACGACTGAAGTGAGTTCAGTGCTTCCTTACTTCCACAAATTCCATTTCAAAACAATTTCCATTCCAAAAATATTTCCCAAAATAATACTCCATTATTGCCTTCAAATGCTTTGGAAAACATTTCAAACATTCCCAAGATTTTAAATTTCCAAACTTTTGTTTTGATACATTTAAAACACCTTTCAAAATTTCCAGGATTTAAATTCTTGTTTAAATCAAATTTTAGTTATACTTCTATTGGATAAGTCCCACTTATAGAATTTTTATTTGGTTATAAACCATTCCAAATTTTAGATTCTTATTTGATTATAGTATTAACAATCAAACATCCAAATATATATAATAATTTCAGTAAATTATTTCTTTTATACCAAAATATAATTTTGGGTAAAATTATTTCATTTACCCTCTTTTAAAAACAATACTATGTCGGTTTATCTTGTTTAAGAGTTTAGAAACCCCTATCGATTACGGTTGTACTTCCTGTGCTGACCAGAATTTATAAACACTCAACCGATAAGTCAACACAGTATAAAAACAATTTTTATATTCACTAACAAATACGCGCTCATAGCTATTTTTACACTCAACTCATTATAGAGTACTTCTGACTCTATTTCTAATGAGTAATTTTCCCACCAAAGCCTAAGTTATCGCTAACCTAAGCTCTGATACCTAATGAGACGACCTGCCCTTCTCGACTCTCGAAAATCAACACAAAATACACCACAGTATAATATGCCGACGATCGAGTACCGGGAAAAGACAGATTGTTTGAGGAAAAAGAAAGAAGATAGAATAAAGAAGGAACTAAACAACATCAGAATCTCACAATCGCAGCGGAACAAAGTATAATAAATAATAACAGATCTTTACACAAAATGAAAACTATATCTGTTTCATACAATACATCATCAGAGTATATCATAAGTGAACAACAATTACCAGTCTGGCAGTTATATCAACCTGCCTCACAACTACTGATAATTTCAAACAACCATAGCAGCGGAATAAGCAAGTACGAATAATACGTCTCGAACTCCAGCTCCTCTCCTGAGCTCCAAAGTATCCAATCCTGAACCTAAAATACTCGGTCTGACCCGAGCATTATAATGATATAACACCCGAGTCAGTCTGGAATACCAGCGTAAGAGAAATACATCCAAACTGATTATTAAAGTTTCAAAAATCCTTTGAAATCAAAAGCATCTCGTAAGACCACGCCACAAATAAACATGTCGGGTTTTTACCATACGTTAGCCAAAACACTTTCTTATCAAATCCTCTGATATTATAATAGTGTCTATAAACAAATACTTATTCAAATAGCTGAAATTGTTACATGATTAAATTCCAGCATACTAGCCACAAAGTGGGTTCTACAAACAAAACCCATAAAGGCACGTAGGGAGAATGGATTTCCAACTAATGACTAGGCACTGGGGTACCACCTATCACAGTACCTGGTCTAGATCAGCGTACAGAGGACCACGCCCGATCCCCTACAACACAAGACTGGAACTACCTAAGGGTAATTCCGAGTAAGATCACCCCACGGTTGGCGCGACCAACCGCCACACAGCCGAAATAAAAAGGGACATCTAGACAGGGATGATCTCACCCTAATGGGCGCTACCCACATAGCCTTGCTGCATTACCACTGATTTTCAGTCATTCCCGGTTGGTGAGGCTTGAGGTTAAGCGTTACCTTTTAAGAACATATCCCTTAGAATGCCCATCGTCCACTTGACAATGTTCCAAAAGCATTCATCCATACAAGTCCGTTCCGGGTTCAAACGGAACCGAAGGCACTACTCCTACTACTTCCATTTTGGAATCACCCTCAGGATTAGTAGCGACTAGCCCTTGCACTTCACTGCTCCTTCTTCGATTCCAAACTCCTTTTTCCATGAAAACGTACAAACCGAATTGAAGTGGTTTTCGAGAAATTAATCTCGATCCCGGTCTCTTCGAAACGATCAGTGCATTATCCAATATTGATAATCGGTGATTTAACTATCAATTAACATTCACAAGCATCCATTAACATAAATAATTTTCCCTAAATTATTTATTAACCTTAAAAATATCTTCGTAAGATATATTTCCATCTTTGAAAACTGTTCCAAACCATCTTCCTTTTACGGAATAAATCTCCCAAATATTTTCTATTTTCACTGAAAATAACCAAGTCCAAACATTTTAGATTTTAAAACAATTAAATCACTTTATTCTAAAATATATCTTAAAATATTTAAATTAAACTACTTAAACACTTTATTAAAAATATATTTTAAGAATATTAAGGTAAAACTACTTTATAAAATATAAAACTAATTTTAAAATAAAAGTTAAGTCAAACTAAATTTTAAAATAAGAGTTACAAACTTCTATATAAGTTTAAATAAAACTTTAACCAGACTATCTTTAAATAGATCCATTTTATAAATTATCAATATTAATAATATTCTTTTTAAAATATAATACCAATTAACCCCTTTAAAATAATTATTACTATAACTAATTTATTAAATATTTGCCTTTAAAATTTTCACAACTCAAATAATTTCTTAAAACATCCTTTTAAAAACAATTTCAAAACCTCTAACTTCTGCTTAAAAATTTGCTTGAAAAATGTACTTGGCTTTTCAGGGAAATACACTCCCATTTCAGAATAAACCAAAGAACTCTTCTATAAATCCTACTGGATTTATCTTAATTCAAATTTACGTTTAAATCCCGTAAATTTCTTCCAACACTTTAAAAATAAAACTCCTTTTATTTTTAAGCACACTTCCCATTTCCTGGAAATCACTTCCAAAATATATGCTTCAATTATTTAAAATAAGTTACTAAATCCTTTATTCAAAATATACTTTTGAAAATCTATAAAAGTTCCCTGAGTAACTTAAATCAAAAATCTCCATTTAATATAATGTTATTATATCAAATATCTATGTTAAAGTTCCTTAGAAACATAATACTAATTTACCCTTCAGAAATTTAAATACCAAAATTTCTTAAATAAATATTTACCTTTCTCTTAAAATAATTAAAAATAATAATTTGTCTAAACCATTTCCAAACCATATTTTTAAACTTCTATTTTACACTTTGAAAGCTTTTCTTTGAAAACTTACTACATTTTCCGGAAAAGAAAATACACTTTCCACCTTAAAAGCGATTCCACTATTTCTTTTAAGGCAATTTGCACTTCTTATAGAAAATCCTACCGAAAAATCTGTACTTTTAAATTTATCCTCCGATAAATATCCTAATTCATTTATAAACCCGGTTTATAAATTCTCACTTCTTATTTTCCCTCTTTAAACCACAGTTTCAAAAACTCTTACAAATTTCAAACCAATTTCCCGAATTTAATCTCCTTAAATTCATTACTTGAAAATTCCTTTCATTTCCCTTTTAATCCCAATTCATTTTATTGATATTCTAGAATACCAGATTTTAATCACAACATAACAAAATTCCAAATCAGTCTATCACATGATATAAATGAAATATATCACAGATTATGAATATAATTTCTATATTGTGAGGAATCCAGTTGGATCCCTCCAACTTGTTTCCCTGCATCCACCGATGTTAGCACAATAGCAAATATCCATCCAATCTGGTAATAATCATCACATTCAACCAATCAATCAACCATTTAAATATCCACTATTTAAATGAATTAGCATTCCAGATGTGAGTGAGATTAACTCACCTTGAATTATCGAGCGTTTAAATTTTAAATTAAATCGAACCGTTCGATTTTTTGCTTGCTCAATACGCCTCCGGATCTGCACCACAGCGGCCTGCTCATCGCTGCGATTCCAACGCTACTAAATTTGTCGAATTCTGACCACACAAGCAAAAGTTATGAATTTTTTGAACGTTTGAATAAAATTTATAAAACAATTCTCTTTTATTTACCAAACAAATCATGGCCGCACATCCCAACTCGAAATCACAACTGTCCCTACCTTCTTCCCTCTCGTGTACGCTCCAGTAAAAATCGAACCCATAGCCGCTTCCCAAATCAAAAATCGCGACCATTTCTGGCGATATCTAGCTCGATTGGAGACCCCTACGACGAAGACCATGGCGCCAACATCCATCGACTAAAAGTTCATCAGGCTCGGTCATCACAAAGCCTCGAAAATCATGCATGAACGTGGGCCCAAAACTCCCTCTCCGGTCGACGAAAACCCATCTCCACCGTATGGATGTGAAGCCCTCGTCGAGTTCTCTGATTCTCTAGTTAATGATTTTGGCTAATAGTGAGAAGATGGGAAGAAAATCGAGGAGGAATGTCGCAAAGCTTCGGCCATTGAATATTTCGTGGCGGCTGAGACAAGGAACTAGGGTTTCTGCGCGTATATATATATATATACGTATAATAATAATATTTTAATATTAAATCCATATTAAAACAACTTTCTCGCACAATCTCCAAACGAGGCATGCCGACAGGCGATTATAAGATTCTACCCGCATTCCGAACACAATGGAGCGTGTTTCGGGGCCCAATTCAATCATATGTGGAAGATAGCTTTTTGAATCGTTTTAAAATATTTAATTATCGATTTAAACCTCAACGCGTTTCTCACCCGTACGAGCAAACGGTAACTCCAAACGCTACGAAATTTGAAATCCGATAATAATTAACTATTACGGATCCAATGGAACTAGTTTCGTCGAATTCCGAGACAATGCCTCGAAAGGCTATTTTGACTCGTAAATAAATTCGAGCGATTTTCGAAATCGTCGAAATCACTTAAAATTCCACTTTTAAAATTTTACTAACTTTATTATAAATCAAATAGAATTTATATTCACATTAGAAATCATACTGATTCATTTCGGACCAAAACCTGATTATTTGCATTATTATATTATTAAATCCCATTATTAAATTAATATAAAAATCCAAATTTTAACGCATCGACTTTTTGGTTCCATCCAAAAGTCCAATACTAAAATTCAAATCAAACTAGACTTAAAATAAATTTTAGCAACCATTTTCACATCTATATACAACTAGATTCACCAATTTTCCAAATTTCAAATATTTAATTATTATTTATCCAAATCCAATTTAACAGTCATACTTGAAATTGTAACAAATCTTATTGATTTAACCAAAAATACTTATTTCAAATCTAATTAAAATTTACATTCAACATTTAACATGAATTAAATGTTCCAAATCTAATGACCAAAATTCCGGGTCTTTACAATATGACACTATATCTCGTTGTTTATATTTTGTTTTATTTATCATTGATGATATATCTCTATTGTTGATATGTTATATTATTATCATAACTGTTCTCACTCTGCAAGTTCCCTATTAGTATAGAATCCCCTATGAGTTGAAATGATACATACCCGAACGATCTTGTAGAATAGGAGAAAATCGTTATGGGTTGAAATGATAAACCCAATCGATTTTCGTTGAATTGAATTTAGGATTGCAGGTTTAAAAGATATATACCCGTAGATATTTAAATTACAGTTTGAAATGATAAATATCTGTATCACTTGACCATAGGATAGAAAATTATATACAGACATCGTCGGTCTATATATATATATATTTTGAAAAATGATTTCCAAGGTTTGAAAAGAAATATATGTGGTTTTAATAAACATTTATTTTAAGATAGTATATTTTTAATATATATTTTATAATAATTTTAATAAATTAAGTTGGAAAGAGAAATAGAAATTAATTTGAATTATACTTAAATAAAACCGGTTTGAAACTTATTAAATTTGAGATTTTAAAGATATGATTTATAACTTGATTTTGATTTAAAGTGATTAAATGAATATTTCAAGTAAATAAATTGAAGGGAATATTTAGTTTATATAAATTGTAATTTAAGGTTTTATTTAAATGATATTGGATTGACTAAGTGAATTTTTCATTGTTAAATAATTGTAAGGCTGGATTTGAAATATAAATGAATTTAAGCTTTGAAATCTATTAAAACTGAACGGTTTAAATTGCAGTTTATATATATGTATTTAAAATCGATATAAATTTTAAATGGTTTGAACTGAATTAAAATTGGTGAATTGAGATTTAAGTAAATTGAATTTTGGAATTCGAGTTGATCTGAATAGATTTGTGAAATTTTAGGAAACTATTTTATTATATAAAGTATTTTTAAATATGTAACATCCCACCTTTTTGTATGCTTAAGCAGACACACGTGCCAACTTAAACCATACAGAAGGGTGGATTGTTATGGGGTAAATAAGAAAAAGTGGAGAAATAAAAGGGACAAAATAGAATCTTGCAGCGGAACGATAAAATATAATAATCAAATAACAGTTCATGAAGCTGTTTTACAAAACATTTGATTATACTTATATAATACATATCAGAGTTACACATACCAGAGAATGATAATTAATGCAGTGGAATACAATGGTGTAGTGGAATATAATAAATAGTAGTAATAAAATCTTCATCTTCGTCCTCCAGACATAGGGCCTTCAAATCCTGAAATGCTCAGGCTGACCCGAGCGAATTGAAAAGACAAAACACTCGAGTCAGAACTAAAAGATCTTATGTAAGTTAAATCAATGATAAATATATGAGTGGAACGGCGTCAGAGATGTTTACGAAATTTGACATCTCCTATCTAGTGTCTAACGTGAGTGCAGTAACTTAAGAGATGTTCGGGATTCACATCCCCTAAGGATCCGTTAAACTATATACTATGTAGTAATATTCGCTATTATAATAATGTCTAATCATAAGATAAACTTACTTTTAAATAGCATTAAGGGGTTACCCATATAGCCCTTAACACAAAATAATGCCAATAGTCTATACAGTACCTGCATACCCCGAGAGGCTACGGGAAGATACTCCATAGGTACGACACAAATAGAAACTCATAGTAAAGCTCGATATGGTAGATGACACGGCACACAAGGCAATGCCAGGGTAGATATACCAATTACGCATCCGGACTGGTGGTGACGTATAGCAGCCACTACCGCCCACCTCGAACAACACTCCCAAATCAAGGGTGCGCACCAAATAAAATCACAAGTAATAGAGTAGTATCGAAGAAGTGTTTCTGATCAGAGGTGCTACCTCATTGGTCCATCGATCGCTCCTGTTTTAGCCACCTTATGCCAACTCACGGGAGTTGGGTCCACGTATATACCTTAGGATCGTCGCCACCATCCTACTTCATTCTGGAAACTCCACCGCGTACACAGTTGTCAAAGTGGTTTTCGGTATCGACAGAGAGTATGTCCATATCCGATCCCGGTCTCTTTAACAACCAATCGTTATTATAACACCGTGGTCATTTAAAAATATATATACTTTAAAACACAATCATTGCCCTTTTAAAACATATTCTTTATTTCAAAATAGTATATACTTGAAAACCAAAATATTTTTGCCATTTCAAAACATATCCTTTACTTCAAAATAGTATATACTTTAAAACCAAATTCAATAATATATCATTTAAATAAAATCCAAATTTTCAATCACTATTCTTGCTTTTATTTATAAAACTCGAAATATTCTTTAAAACCATCTTAAACCCAAATCACATAATGCAGTCATATTCTAAATCTCAAAATTTCAATCGGTTTCAAATCAATATATTCAAAGATAATTCTTAAATAATTTCTATTTCAAATAAATTCATTTTCAAACCATATTACATTCAAAGTTATAACAATTTCGAAAACCAATACTTTGAAAGCAATAATACCTTAATTTAAATAAAACATTTCACTTTTGATATATTTCAAGTCTTAAAATATTCCAAAATTCCCAACCAAATCTGATAATCTTATATATACCTTAATTCAATTTACTATTATTTAGTTTAGAAATATTTATTTAATAAATTCAATATCACTTAAATAAAACTCAAACTTGAAATATTCGTAAATCAAACTTAAAACATCATCAAGTTACACATAGCTTAAATTTTAAAATTTAACTATAATAATATTTATATAATATCAAAATTTAATATTTATTAAACCGTATATTTCTTTCCAAACCATAGAAAGTCACTTTAAAATATTTTATATATAGACCACGGTGCCTGTATAAAATTTTCTATCCTATGGTCAAGTGATACAGATATTTATCATTTCAATCCGAAATTTAAAAAAATAAAAGTTTTACGGTTATATATCATTTCAAACCGCAATCCCGAATGAAATGAAAATGCATAATAACTTGCAGTTTATACAATATAAAATATAGCATCCATTCATCCAAATATCAATAAACAACCATTTATTAAAATCATCATCCAATTTAAACAAAGCATCAATATAAAGCATATAAAATATAACAGGCATCAACGAATAGTTTATATTCAATAAAAATTAATAACTGTTTAACTGGCAGTTTATATGCAATAATAAATAAATTTAACTGGCAAATTTTATACAATAATAAAATTAAATAACAATTTAATTTAAATAAATGCTATCTAACTGAGATGATGATTAAATATATGCCCAAACAATCATAGATAAATTTTAAATCACATCAAAATTTAATTTAACAAACATAAGAAATCTTAGAAGTTGTGAGTGGGTTAAAACACTCACCTTTTGAATTTAAATCGAATTTAAATTCCATTTAAACCCAAAAATTTGACCGTCTCATAATTCGTCCAAACCAGCATCATCAAGTCCGGAATTTCAATACGATCCTAACAAAAGAAACCGCGTCCAAATCCGAGTCCGTATGCAAAAGTTATGAAAATTTGAAGATTGGAAAATTCTGGTCCTGGATCGACTTCGCGTTCTACTCGGTCCGCCGCCTCAAATCCCCGGTGGTTGCTCTGAGTTTTTGCCAAAACGACCCGGAGACCCGAGTCATTTTTTTCGTTACCCGAAGTAGCTCCAGGGTTTTTCCCTCTGAAACCCAATGCGCGACTCGTGTTGCAGGTTTGCAAATTTTTTTCCTCTTTTTTTTTAAATTAGATTTTGAAATGTGGGAATTAGGTTTTGTCTGCCATTGAGGAGGAGAAGATGAATTGTACGTATAGACAAATGAAGATTAGGGAGACTAGGGTTTATAACAGGATATATATAGGCAGGGTTGACATTTGAATGGATGGATAAGATAGATTTATGCGCTAACGCCAAAGTGGCCCAAACAGCCCGTTCTGTCTCCGGAACGAAATTGAATAAACCCTTACATCAAAATAGGTGTTTTAAAATATTTTAAACGCAATGGAAAAGGTTTCAAGTCCAAATTCCATTGTATGAAGAAGTTATACTAAAATCAAAAATTTCAAATTGGTTTCAATTGATTTCAATTGCATTTATTTCAAGGCGTTTCGAGTCCGTACGATCAAACGACAAGTCCGATCGCTACGAAACTTGAAACACTATTACAATTCACCGTTATGGATCCGATGAAACTTGTTTCATCGAAATCCGAGTCAGTGGCCAAAATGGCTATTTTTATGTTAATTAAATAAATTAAGAATTAGCAAATAAATCCAATTTTTTTTATATTTCAGTTTTAGAATTGAAATTTTTTATCACTTAATAATCCTTAGTCATTTACCCAAATTTAAACAAATTTAGATGTGTCTTAAATGCAGATTTAATTATCAATTTTAGCGTAAACCTCATTTTCTTTCATTCAGAAATTATAAATTTAATTCCCAAATTTCTATTAAATTTTCTTTTCATTCTACTATTGCATTCATTATTAACAAACGGATGAAATAATTATTGAAATTCAAAATCCATTTCAATAACATTCTCACTTTTCATCTAAATTCTTATTTATGTAATATTTAAATATTATATTCCACTTATGGTGTAATTAATCCACTTATTAAATTTCAAATTATAAATATATTAATAAATCTTGGTTTTCACTCCTCAAATCAACCAATCTTCATATTATAAATAAAATTAACATTTTACATCTTATATAATTAACCATCTTCAATGAAAATAAATGGCAATTGATTTCACCTTAAACGTTATAAATTATAAATTGAAATCCAAATAAATATGTTTATTTATTTAAAATCTTGTTATTAATAAATTGACATTGTATGGATGCGATTAACCATGAATTATATTACACATCATAAATGTCTTAATTAATTTATTTCCCATTTAACGTGCTACTTAATCTCCTCTGATTGCAAACTGGTTTCCAAATTTTATGCAACATACTAAAGAAATAAATACATATCTTAATTGATTTGTTTTCCATTCATTATAAATAAAGGCACATACATAAATTTAGATCCTAAAACCCATTAATCATTCCATCTTGGTTCCATTCCTTTTCACATCGACTATCACATTATGAATAAATTAGCATTTCCTATTCATTTTGTTACATTCACTCATATTCACTTTATGAATAAATTGGTATTCTATCAAATCCATTAGTTATTAACTTTAATTATTGCCAATTCATTATCTAATATAAACTTTGAATCTATTTCCAAATTTTCAAATTTCAATAAATTAACCTTACAATTGTTTACAAATAAAAATGGGGATTGTACTAAATAAATTATTTATTGTCCTGCATTACTTTATTACCTAAATTACAATAAATTTCCATTAATCAATATTTTATTTCATTGATAAACTTAAATTGATTCCCACTCACCGTTTAATAGCCTAAGTAAACTAGTAACCATTAATAACGGTCACTAATTTCCCTAAATCAATATTTATGGGTTTATAGTTTCCCACAAATGTTGTAATAACTCATACGATATTGATTTATCCAATCACCATTAAATTTATACTAATACATCCATTTGTACGATATATCTCTTGTTTCCTTAAAATAAGTTTAAGTTTTCATTTACACTTCTTTTACTTTATTAATAATCCTTAAAGTAACGTTTATATCAATAACACATTATAATTACTTACCATTTAAATGAGTTTGATTTCAAATAAGTTAATTGACCAATAAATTAGATAATTTATACAAATTTGTTATCATACCCATAAATTTTCACTTATAACTAAGTCCTACATTTGAATTTCAATTAAATTGTAACGTTCATTCAAGTTAGTTAAATATTAACTTGCATTAACACGTTTCCTTAATTTACAATCAACTACCGTTTTCAAGGTTTTATTACATTAAACAATTTAATACTTTCCTTTACTTCGCATATACAATTACATCCGGGTAAAATCCTTTCACTACTTTCATTCATTCAAATTTCAATTTCTTGCAATAACTCATTTATTATAAATTTGCATACCAAAAATTTTAGGTTCCAATAAATAGGATTTATTCAATTCAACCTTTTTGAATTAGGTCTATTTTAATAAATAAAATATTTCATAGGTTAATTCTTAACATTTACTTCATTACAAATTATAACAATTATATTTCTTTGCAGATTTCATTCCAAAATCTTATTTATATGACAAATTTAATTAACGAAATTCACGGGTCGTTACAAAATATATTTAAAACTATTTTAATATTTTACTTTATAAATTAATTAAATATAAACTATTTTAATTTTTAACTATTTTTAATATACTAATTAATTACTTTATAAACTATTTTATTATATAAACTATTTTATTATATAAACGATTTTAATATCTAAACTGTTTAAGTGGGAGTAATATGATTTCAAAGTGCTACGAATTTTCAAAGTATTATGATTTCAAAGTGTTATGGTTTCCAAGTGTTATGATTTCCTAAGTGTTATGGTTTCAAAAATTTATAATTTCAGAAGTGTTATAATTTTGGAAAGTGTTATGATTTTGGAAATGAATATTATTTCAAGTGAATAATGATATCGTATTGATATGGCTTTGAAATGATATGATATTTTGAAATGACCATGGTGTTATAATAATGTTTGGTTGTTAAAGAGACCGGGATCAGATCTTTTCATACTCTCTGCCTATACCGAAAACCACTTTAGCAACTGTGTACATGGTGGAGATTTCAGAATGAAGTAGGATGGTTTGGTGGCGATTCTATATAGTATTTACGTAGCCTTGACTCCTGTGAGTCTACTTGACGTGGCTAAAGCAGGAGCCATGCCGAGCCAAGTGAGGTCATTCCTCTTATCGGACACATTTCTTCGATACCATTCTATTGCTTTTGTGATTTGATTAGGTGCACCCTTTGATTTGGGAGTGTGTCAAGAGGTGGGCGGTAGTAGCTGCTATGCGTTACCACCAGTCCGGATCAGCCAACGGTATATCTACCCTGGCATTGCCTCGAGTGCCTTGTCGCATGCCCTATCGTTCCTTCTACGAGTTTGGTTTATGAAGTACCTATGGAGTGCTCCTTAATAGCCCACCTGCGGGTGGAGTTTACAGTATCTGTATAGACTATGACATTATAAAAATGTGTTAAGATGGATATGGGTAACGCCTTAACGCTATTTTAATAGTTTACTTTACAATAGACATATTATAATAGCGTATATTACTACATAGTAGATAGTTCCACGGATCCTTAGAGGATGAAAATCCCAAACATCCTCTTAGTTACTTGTATTTCAGTTGATATTTCACTTGAGTTGAATTTATTGATATAAGAATGTTAATCCTGACTCAAGTGTTTTGTGTTTTGCTTTACGCTCGGGTCAGACTGAGTGTCACAGCATTTGAGACTCACCTTTGGAGTTGGAGCTTCGCTTGAGATCCATCTATATCTATTCAGCTTTCAGCTATCCAGTTGATTTGTTCAGACTTGTCATCGGTTTGTATTCGAGACTCCATTGTATTTGAGATATACTGTTGTATTTTATTTCAAACTCTGTTGTTTTATATAGTAGCTTCATGAACTACTATTTATCTATTTTCGCTACTTATTGTTGTAATACTCTGTGTCTGTGATTCTATGATTGATTTATTTACTGTATATGTTGGGTTTTTGCCAAATATAAAATTAACAATATGTTGTTTTATGCAATTCAAGTCCGACATGTGCGGATGCGAATGGTTGAAAATACCAGGTCGTTACAGTTGGTATCAGAGCTAGGTTTTAGGCAAAACTTAGCATATGTAGTAGAATTAATTACGGAATCACCTTCGTTCGAACTTGAGTCTCTTCCTCTTTGATTCAGATCTCCTTTTAATTTCCGAGACTCGCTTTTTGTTCTGGAATCCATTCTTGCCTCTCCCTATTCGTGTTTCCTTGATTCTGGAGCATCCCATAGCTCTACTGTATGATTTGTAAAGGGGTGAAACTCCTTTACAATAGGCATTGATTCACCGGAGATTTCTGTATCCTCGGTTTAGATGCTGCTATCTCTTGCTATGCCCGAATTCTATCTCTTGTGATCGGATGTCGATTGCCTCGAAATTCTGCACCAATCTTATTCTTGTAGTCACGGTTGACCCAGTTAAAGTCACCCGCAATTTATATTAGTCTATCCATCATTTCTCTTTTGCTATTTAACTATCTTATCTCCCTTCCAAGTCTATCTTCTAGTTAGAATTCTTTTGATTAGGGTTCCTCTAATTTGGATCTCCATCCTTGTTTTAAAATCTATTCTTGTATCATCGAGTGAGGGAGTGTATTTGTAATTAATATAAAACTGTTTTATATATTGTGTTGTTTGAGTTGTTAAGGTTGGTTTGGGGCTTCGATCGATTCGTCTGATCAACGCTATCGATAGAAATTCCGAACACTTGAATAGGGCAACTGACACAATGTTGTTTTCAAATTTGGTAAATGAAATAAATTCATATGATTATATATATATATAAGTATAAATTTTCTGAAATTAAATGATTAAATAAATTGGTTGTTGAAAATGATAATATTTGATTTTCATTTATTGTTTGTAAACCACTGACTATTGCAACATGATATAAATAAACGAATTTATAAAAACATGGTTTATAAATTGATTTGAAATTTGAAATGAAATTAAATTAAGGATTTGAGAATTCAATTTTCGGTATTTTCAAGAGAAATTTGGTTTTTAAAGTTTTGGAATATGTTATTTGAAAGTATTTTTGAATAGAAATCATTTCTAAAGAATTTTAAAGATTTTAAAATCAGTGCTCTTTTCTTTTGTCGCTGGAAAATAGTTTCGATGATGACTGCAGCATCATCGACATTCATTTTTGAGTTTCAAAGTGGAGAGATGAGTTAGTAGCTTTGCTACACTTTTTTTTGGAAAATGGATTTGATTTGAAATTCTTGAATATGATTTGATTTATATAATATATATGTGTATAATTATTTCAAAATAGTTTGAAGTAAAACTGGAAATTTGAATCTTAAGTTTTATATTAAGAAATGGTTTCAATTATTGAAATAAAGTAAATTTTTGAATAAGTGGAATATCTAAAATGATAAATGAAATTTAACCAACTTGAAATTGTTGAATTTGAATAAAAAACTTATTTTTATAGTACTAAATTGCATTCTAATATATATAACTTACCTAAAATATTCAAAAAGTTAAAATGTTAGGATATAATAAAGAGTTGTAAAAGAAGAAAACTTAAGTAATAAATTTGTTCAAACCAAAAGCTAGCTTAATATAAATGTTGTAAATAAAAGAAAATTTATATAGTGTTCAGTTACACTCAAAAACATTAATATAACTTACCTGAAATGTTTAAATGTAATTAGAATGTAATTGGATAATATACACTATGATATAAGTGATAGGTTATCAAAAATGATATTTTGTTAAGGGAATTCACAAATAATAAATTGGATAATAAAAAGGAAAATTTATTTATTGAATAATATATGGTTATAAAATGTATACACCTAATATATGTTGCAAAATAGGATTAAGTGAAATAAATTAAATAAATAAAAAGAAGACTATTTAAGCAGATAAATATGAACATAAGAATAGTGAACTTGAATTTTAGTAGAATCAACTTAGCTGAAGATAAATGGATAAAATAAATGAGTCAATTTAAAAATGAATTTGTTTGAAAGAAATGTTGATGAAATGAAAGAAAATCAATTTTAATTTGAATGACTATTTATTAGTTGAATAAAATGGATTAAACAAAATTATTGAATATTAATTTATCGAAAATTGAAATCTATATGGTTTTGAATAGTTGAAGTTGAATGTTGAGGTGGAATTAACTATGGTTGATCAAATAGATTTAATAGATGAGTAAATAAAGCAAATTTTGTTGTGAAATTTTTTGTAATAAATGTTAATAAATGAGAAACAAATCAATTGAATAAAAATATATGGAAATGAAATCAATCAAATGTGAACACAATAAATTTGATTGATTAAATAAAATGAATTGGAATCAACATTGAATATAACCCAATTTTAAAATAAATGTAGTTTATATGGTTTTAAATTAATTGATTTATTTTATATTTCAAACCTATCTTTCCTTTCCGGTTGTTTCCATTCTCCTACCTCCTTCCTTTTCGGGGATGAAAAGTTTCGAGTAAGGGAGAGTGTAACAACCTGTAAATTTTAATGGTTTTAAATAACATAATTAACTGGAATTTTGTTAAATTTTAAATAATTGAATTTGGAAATAAAAATTTGATGTTTGGAATACGCATATTTAAACATAGCAAATGGTAAATTTTCATCAGAAAACATGGAACTTTATTTTATTGTGTAATTTTATTTCAAATCAAGTCAGTTAATATTAGATGATAATAAAATGTTTTCCAAACCTGAATAGTTTTATATAAATTTTTAAATCATCTTCTGAGTGAGGCGTCATATTTCGTTTCGTCAAATTTGAACTACTATTGCTTCGTTTATCTTATTTTCGGCGTTTTAGCAGCATTTATCGGTACCGAATATCGACTTTTGATAGGATGATCCTACCACTGATATCTGTGTACGGTTTTGATTGTCTCGTCGTGCTGCTCTCTGCGGTATATTCGTTTGTGAGTTTCGGAGTCCAGTAGACGGTGAAACTCACGGAACGGTTAGCCATATCGTATTCAAAAATTTGTCTTTTGGTTTCTTTGACCATTCATTTATACGCTGAGTTATACCAATAATCATTAGACTTTTTATATCCCCAAATTTATCATCAAATCTTTAGTATTCCACTGTTCAATTCATTTTTGGTTCGTGCCTTTTCACTTTCCATCAGTTGCTTTATTAATAGTGGTTCGTTTGCAATTTTTCTCTGGTTTCTTTGCCTTTACCATTTCATTTCCATTTGGCTTCTCAAAACCGTGCCTGTTCATCATTAATTCCAATTTGCCTGTTCATTTTTTTTCTTATCACAAACCCATGCCACCATACAAACCGTTCGTCCTCGACCTCCCCTCCTTTTGCCTCCGAGCCACCATTAACTGAGCTCCGACTTCGGCCACAACCTAATCACCCCTTCTCCACTTCGTAGTTGCTCCGCCGCATGCCTTGCCACCTTGCTCAGCCGGCCTCACCTTTTCTCTCCACTGTGTCCAAGCCTGTAGCCTCTCAGACCGACCATCTCTTCCCCGCAAGCCTTCCCTCTGCTGCGTTGCTTTCCTCTGTAAGCTGTAAGTTGTTGTGTGTATATATATAGTATATTATAATATATTTAGTTATATGCGTGAGTATATGTATATTTTAGTTTTGTATTGGTTGCGTTTTAAATTTTTAAATATGTGTTTTCTTATATTGTTTATATATATATATTCAGTTACTGTGAAAAATATGTATATAGGTAATATCTATAAAATATATAAAGTTCTTGCTATGTTTGTTATAAAATTTCTTTACAGTTTACAAAGTAAAATATGTTACAATCTGTGAATTTATAAATGTAAGTATATATATATTAGTTTATGTGCATGAGTTTGGTTTTTGTATTGGTACATATATAGGTTATCTATAGAGTTATATATGTTATGTTAGTCACATATATATTTACAATCTGCTAGTGTGTTAGGATATATAGTTACAGTATAGATAAATATAGATATAAACCTGTTTGTTTTAGTATATAAATGTAAATAAGTTATAATGATAATAGTAGTGTCAAAGTGTGTTTATATATATATATATATATTTTGAAATTTTATTTAGAACTGTCTTGTTTTTTTATATATTTTATAATGTAAGTTATATTTTGCATGTAAGATTAGGTAGCTGTCTGCATAAGTTGGTCTAGTTATATAAATTATATATACATATTGAATTACAGAATTATGCGTTTTTTTATATAAGTTGTATACTAGTTATACATATGTTATATTTCAGTTTATATTTGACCTGAGTAACTAATATATATTTATATAGACAGGTTATATATTTTTAGTATTTTATGTTTGCAACTTTTATATGTAAATATGTTAGAATATATAGATTTTATATATATTAGTCTGCTATTATATGTAAAGTGTTTACATCATATATGTATTAGTCTAGCTATTTTGTTCATCTATATCTATTCAGCTTTCAGCTATCCAGTTGATTTGTTCAAACTTGTCATCAGTTTGTATTCGAGACTACATTGTATTTGAGATATTATGTTGTATTTTATTTCAAACTCTGTTGTTTTATATAGTAGCTTCATGAACTACTATTTATCTATTTCCGCTGCTTATTGTTGTAATACTCTGTGTCTGTGATTATGTGATTGATTTATTTACTGTATATGCTGAGTTTTTGCCAAATATAAAATTAACAATCTGTTGTTTTGAGGAATTCAAGTCCGACATGTGCGGATGCGAATGGTTGAAAATACCAGGTTGTTACATATATGATGTTTTTATTTGCTTTACAACCCTGGACGATCATCCTGCATCGGCCGAGCACCACTACAGTGCACTATTCAGGTATATCAGTTTTAATAGTATAGGGTGGTTGTCTGACCTACATTTTGTCTTCATCTATTTATGTCATGACAACTCTTGGGTACTTGATTGAGTAGTTTAGAAGTCAGGTGCTTTTGGGTATACACTTTCAGTATCACTGGAGCATTTTATGGAAGCGATGTCGATATTTCTTATATATATTTGATGTAGTAGTAGTACATGATAGATGTGTATTTATATATGAGACATGATGTATCAGATATTTATTCAGAACTCTGTGTTGTCAGGAGTTGATGTATTCCGACTTTCTGTTTTGATATTTATTTATCAGTTGCTTCCGCTAGTGCATTCTCGTATATACTATAATCATGTTTTGCTTATGTATATTTAGCATATTATGTGTTATCATTCCATTATGGGATCTTTTCGATGTCTTGGTTTAGTGTTTCATTTTAATTTTACCTCAGCAATCTGCCTTTTGTTGTATTCAAAAATCGGGCAACGTTGTAAGGTGTCGAGTTTTGGGTATTATGAAGGGCGGGTTTTTACATTTGATATCAGAGCTTAGGATAAAAACTCAGACCAAGAAAACCAATTTGAGCTAATCAATTTGCTAAAAGGATATACGTTGAGACAATGTACTTTAATTTTTTTTATATACTATATTGTACACACCACTTGTCTTCTGGACTTTGATTTATTTCTATCCCTAGTCACTAAGGTAATCTTCATTAGGCTATTTGTATGAGTATATGGAGTGCACGAACTGACTACGAATGGAAAGTCTGAGATGCCTGCTTAATTCATAGACTATTTAGCTACTGCAAGGGATGTTTCACCGCCCATGAACATTTCCAACAGATGCGGTAGGTGTTAAGGGTGGTGTATCCCTTGGGTACTATTATTTCCCACTCCACTAGCTTTAGACTCTTCGAACATGTGTCGGGATTCATTAGCCTTGGAGGGAAGCCATATTTGAGTTTTAAGGCTGTTGTTAAGACATGGCCTTAGACACGTGCATGAGAGCACTTCCATCGATTGAGGTCTAGGGAATGTTTTCGTAAGGAAGTTTGCTTCTTGGCATTAGAAGAGGTGAGACTTGTAACACCCTTAATTTTTGATAACATTATTCAGGATATTTAGTTAGATAAATAAAATAGAATAATATAAATCTTAAAGTGATAAGGGGAATGGACATTTGAAAATAAACTTAGAGGCCGAGCTTAATTATATAAATGGGCTACAAATCGTTATATATGCTAATTAATTAACACAAGGGTATTAGGGTAATTGACGCCCTATATTTCTATTACCCTTATATTCTGGTTTCTTAATCATTCACATTCATTTTACAAAATAATAACAAACATAAGAAAAGAAGAAAATCCGGCCATTGCTAGGAGAAAAGGAGAAGAAAATTTCAAGTAAAGTTTAAGGAATCAAGCTAGAAGAATTAATCTCAATCAAATCTCAAAGTTCTTTTCATAATCAAGGTGAATAATAATCTAAATCATCTCTATTTTGTTTTTATAAACATTTGATTTTCGGATTTAAGATTATATGCATTATAATGATTTTTTTGATGATGATATGCTTGGATTTTATGACATGTTTGATTTAAACAAGACTGTTTGAATATAGTTTTACACGGTTTCAAGGGTAAAACTAATTATAATGAATTTTGAATGCCATGAGAAAATTATATGTTTTGTAAAATATGATTTTGGAGAGGTTTTGATTTTTATAAATTTCCAAGCTATGGAAAATTTATTATGAATTTTCAAAGGAAAATATGAATAATTGGGTTTAGATATTAATTTAGGCTATTGTATGAAGAATTGGGATCTGAAATTTTTACATGTTGGATAAAATATTGAAAATGAATTTCTGTAATTTTTGGGGATTTTTTCTAAGTGATGTACTATAGAAATTAAATTATTTTAAAAGTAGGACTTAAATAACTTAATTGATTTGCTTAATGGAAGGGCTTATTTGTTAAATTAATCCTTATTTAGATCTGAAATTATGCGGCAGTTATTTTGGTAAAGAATTTGAAAAGTTATGGCAACTACTTAAATGTTTACAAATAGGCAGGTTATTTATAAAGTATTTGCTTTAGTTGGCCTTAAATCAGTCTTTACCCAAAAAAGCGGGTTCCGTCTCTTTTAGAAGCCACCTTACGACTCTATGCTTCCGCCTTTAATCAAGTCATAAACTCAAAACCAACTAAGCTGAAACCAATACACAAGGTGTCAAACATTGGTATGTAGTGGATTGGAAAAGGGCTGTAGGCATGGTGTCGAAACATAGCCCTTGATGGGGTCGAAACCTTTGCTTTATTTTTAAAAGAAATGCGCTTGCCTATTTTTACTAAAGGCTTTCAAAGGAGTCGAAATAGATGCTTTCGAAGGGGTATTTTTAAATTGCTTTCGAAAGGGGTTGGTGCTTCGTGTTTAAATAGTAGCTTTCAAATGAGTTCCTTGTTTATAAATCAATGCTTTCGAAATGGGTGGTTTCGACCTAGTCGAGACTTTGCTGCCAATCTTATGCCTCTCAAAGGTATTGAAGTCATCAATGCTTTTGAAAGGTAGCTTTTGTTTTAAAATTGTACTAAGACACTTCCTAAAAGCTTTCAAATGGGTTCAAGGGTGTCGCGGGCAATGGCTTCGAAAGGGGGTTTCGATGTTTTACTTAAATGATTTGAGCTTTCGAATGGATGGTTCTGAAGCCATTGAATTTTCCCCAAACAATTTTGTATAAAAATTAATGGTTTCGAATGGGGTACTTTCAGATGTATTCACTTTGACCCAAAAGTTATTTTAAGGAAAAACCCAATGGTTACGAAAGAGATACTTTCAAAAGCTTTGAAACCTTTAGTTTTCAAAACATATAACCCAATCTCATATTAGAGGAAAACCTATGGCTAAATTAAAGTAATTTTGAAATGGTTTAAGAATAAAGTTTTTAAAGAAGCTTTTCTTGATAAAATAAAAAGTTAAAGGGATTAACCATGATTTATATGAAAATGATTTCAAGGATATTAAACCATGGGTGTTGGTATTATTATGTTGTTATGTTTGCTTCTTCTAATATATATATATATATATATATATATATATTCACATTATAGCGGACCCATAACTGCATTTTGGGGAGAAAGGGTAGAAGAACCAGCCAGGTTGACATAGTAGTGAATATAATTTTAATTAACTCCTGAATGATTAGAATCGCATCCAGGAGGTCAGGAAGACCAGAATGTAGGATGCCTAAATATTGATTAAAGAAGTTGTTGGATAGAGAGGTTCATAGTAAACCCATGTAAACTATGTCTAAGAAAAATTATTAGAGTTACCAATAGGTTCATAGTAAACACATGAAAACTATGATTAGAAAGAGTATTGACAAGGGCCAATAGGTTTGTAGTGAACCCATGAAATGTATATCCGGATTAAGTTATTGCCAAAAGTCAATAGGTTCCTAGTCAACCCGTGAAAACTAGAATAAGTGGGAAATTATTGGAGATACCAATAGGTTCTGGGAGAACCCATGAATGATGAAGTTATTGGTAGGAGCTAATAGGTTCTTAGTGATCCCATGAAAACTATGAAACCGGACAGGGAGTCCTTAAGTATTAAACAGGTTATTAGTTAGCCAATGAAGACTGGAACGTTCATAATAACCCGAGAAACTATAACTGAGACAGATAGTCAAAACGAATGAGGATGGGTAATCCAGAATTTCACTTGTTTGCATATCATCATAATATTTTAAATTGCTATGCTTTAACTATTGTGGATGCAGGAGCACAGTATATGGTTTTTATAAAGTTTTGGATAAAATACTAGTGAGGGGAAAACTATTAGTTCCTGAGATGACGGTCTTGATGACAACAACCTTAGGACTTGTTATAAAATATAAACACTAATATTATTTTCTAGATATATTTGTATATGCAGTATATATATGCAGGTATTGAAGAATGAAAACTGTACAATATAGAGATTCAAGGCCGACGAATTCAAGATTGAAGAAATCAAGAATGAAGACTCTTGAGTATCAAGAGTTCAAGATATCAAGATAAGTAATAGTGTCTATATTTATGTTAAACTTCATAATAGCATTAAAATCTTTATTCGGATTTTAATTGTGAAATGGAATCCACTTTCTCGCTTTAATAGTGGGATGGAACCCACGATCTCTTTAATGGGATGGAACCCACGACCTTCTCTAGTGGAATGGAATCCACGAAATTTTCAAAATGATTTATTATAAATATTTTTCCAAAAGCTTTCTAAAAGTCATCTCTCTCAGTTTAAATATTTTAGCCTTAAACTATTTTTATTATCTTTTATATTTTGATTTTCAAATTCAACTCTTGTTTTTAAACTATCTCCTGGTTTTAATATTATAAGCTTTAAATCTCAAAAATATATTATATACATAGTTTTTAATATTACTTTTATATTATAGATTATATATTTTTAAGATTACTTTTTAAATCTCTTTTATAAGTTTAAACTATATTCAGAATGGTTTATAAACTTTAGAAATAATTTTAACAAGTTTTAAAAAGAAAATATCTTTTAAAAACAAAAATCAATTTTCAAAATTTACCAGGGCATGTCTGAAACACCCTACACCTCTTAGTATACCCAAAAGGACACACTAAAAGGCATGGTGCATTGTAGGTATAACTAAAACTCCCAGAGACTAAGATTCACAAGACAAAAATTAAATAATAATAATAACAATAATAATACAACAGAAGCAATTATAGTACTTTGCTAAAAATCAAATTCCATAATATAAGATGATAAAAATAAGTCACCAAATACCCAATACATCATATGACAAAATACCCATACAAGTCTCGTGAAATCAAAAACCCAAAGTCTCAAATAATATCAGAATACAATACATCCCTCTCAAAATATCAGCTCAACAAAAGTACTAAAAACTGGAACTGAAGGAAAGAAATACATGATAGAATCTCCAACAAGTTCCAAGAAGCTGCGGTCTGCATTCCTTGCCTATAGGGGGAAAAGGGGAAAATAGTCAGACTAAAAGTCTGGTGAATGATAGTAATTACTAGAATCTTTAAGCAAAGTAAAAGTAATAGACCTTACAACAGTTCTAGTATATAAAAGGAAACAAAGGAAATATGAAGAAGGAATAAGCTAGAAATAAATACGAATTAACTAGATCAACATAATTGATTAACTTTGATTGTTTGCACTTGTCTTTGTTAGCTGCTTTGATTAGGCTGAATTCTAATCCTATAATTAGGCTGAAATCCTAATTCTACCGTTTTCTCGGCCTGCTACTCCATAGACCTTACTGCCGACTAGACGCTATATAGCTCCCTACACAGAAGGCAATGGTGTCTATGAAAGACACACATACTAAGCGCTTGGAACTCAATAGCGACTTATCTCCCCTAATCGATGCCGCACGCTGGGTCACCGCTGTTTCGCACTATTTATTGCTCCCTCTTTTGACCTTTTATTTACACTGGATAGCATAAGCGTGCCCTCGTCTCACTTCAGGCTATTGTGAGACACCGTGTCCATAGAAAATAGGGAATGTTGTTGGTACTGGTCCCTGTTAAACAAAATCTAATTACATCCCTTATCCAAATCCCCATGATTTAAGTCTTTTAATTATTGACCTCTTATCTACCCTAAACAGCATAAGCGTGTCCCAAGAGAAATGTTTCCGGTACGGATCTTTTCTTTTAACAATTGACCACTTGTCTACCCTAAACAGCATAAGGGAAATGTTGTCGGTACGGATCTTTTCTTTTAACTATTGGCCACTTATCTACCCTAAACAACATATGGGAATGCTGTCGGTATGGATCTTTTCTTTTAACTATTGACCACTTATCTACCCTAAACAACACAAGGGAAATGCTGCCGGTATGGATCTTTTCTTTTAACTATTGTCCACTTATCTACCTTAAATAGCATAAGGGAAATGCTGTCGGTACAGATCCTACTTTCATCTTTGCTTATTAACTTAGATAAATTATTTTAAATATGTCTTTGTTATTATTCTTACTATCTGTGCTTATTAATTTATCCTAAGTCTTAAAATAAGCATCATTCTGTTCTGTTTTCTTATTATAACCTACGTTATAATCATGCTTATTTCTTAACCCAAGGTCTAAGTGTGAAAATAAGCTTCTTTCATCTTTTACTCTTTTTAGTTATAATTCTAAGTTATAACTAGGCCAATCTCTTTAATTTAGTCTAATTTTGATATTTATATCACAATTTTAGTCCAATTCCATTTTTATTACAGTCCTTACAATTTACCTCTTATCTTCCGTTCTTTCAGTATTCTTATAATTTAATCAAAATTCGTGTTTAATATATTCTAATCCATACGTGAAGAAGAAGGAGAAATAAAAGAAAACTGAAAATAGAAGAAAATCCAAAGCATAGGAAAAGATGTAAATAACGCATAAATAACAGTAAATAAATTAAAATACTTTAAATAAAGTGTAAATAAATGGAATGTTATAATTAACAGAAATAAACTAAAATTAACTGAAAAGAATAGCTAAAAGAAATAGACTGAAAATAATTCTAAAAACTGTAAATAAACTACTAAAAAGGTTATTCCAAATGTTAATCCCCTTTTCGACTCACGACTTAAGAAAGCATGCCGAGTTAAGGTGCTTGCCGACCTAAGAAAGCATGCCGAGTTAAGGTGCTTGCCGACCTAAGAAAGTATGCCGAGTTAAGGTGCTTGCCGACCTAAGAAAGCATGCCGAGTTAAGGTGCTTGCCGACCTAAGAAAGTATGCCGAGTTAAGGTGCTTGCCGACCTAAGAAAGTATGCCGAGTTAAGGTGCTTGCCGACTTAAGAAAGAAGACGACCTAACAATTTGAAGGCGTAACCGACTTAAGGAAAGCTCCGAGTTAACAAGATCTCCGACTTAACAGGCTACGACCTAAGGAGAGATCTGACCCAACAGTTGCCGATCTAACTACTGAGAAGAGCTGCCGACTTAAGAGGTGTGCCGAGTTAGGAGCCTGCCGACTTAAGGTAATCTGTGACTCAAGGGCTACGACCTAAGGAAGATTCCGAGTTATGAAAGGCTCCGACTTAAGAAGGTTCCGACCTAAGCCTATTCCTTAACTCGCCACCGACCTAAGCCTATTCCTTAACTCGTCACCGATCTACCATAGGTCGGCAGACGACTTAAATACTTAGAGAAAATTCCTGAGTCCAGATCAGCTCCTATAAATACCCCACCACTTCCAACATGAAAAGGACTTTTGGCAATTCATTTCTCAAGCGCCGTTATTCTGTCGAACTCTCCAATCATTCAGCAAACAAGGATCCTCCAAGCATTCAAGACACTACAACAAACTTCGAGAGAAATTCCTAACATCCGACATGGATTCATCGAGTTTCATCGCCGAAGATTGAGCTAGTAGTCAAGATTGCTTCTTGTGATCAAGTTGTATTGTTTTCATAGAAGATTTGTATCAATTTGTAACCAGATTCAATAATAAAGAGATTCAAAGTGGACGTAGGCTAAATCTCAAGCCGAACCACTATAAATTGCTGTCTTTTACTGCATTTCTGCTATTTTTCTGCTTGATTTCTGTTCCCGTTACACGGGTGGTGCTTTCACGATCTTACTACACACACCGGGTGTTGGCGTTCACATTTTGACGTTAACATTTTGGTGCTTTCACTGAGAAGTCCAACTCAGGTTACCATTCCATCATTGCTTCACACAAGTTTGTTGAAAAGATTTCCTATAGAACTAGAAGTCTATCAGACATAATGGCTCCTGGAAGGAAACGAAAGGTTGTCAGATCTGAAAATGTTCATGATGATACCGCCACCTCTGCTTCACCAAGTCAAGCAGCTCCAAGCGTCGGGGTGACGCGAGAGGAGCTAAACGCTGCTGTATCCGGACTATACCAGCAGATTGAGACCCAAAACAATCTGATGATGGAAAAACTGAACGCTCTGCTTGGTGCCAACCAGAGACCAGTGGGTAATGAAGAAAACACCACTGATGCTCTTCGCAACTCCGGAGGGAGGAATATTCCTCAGGGGGGATCAGGTGCTGCCGAAGGGGAACCCCTCCGGGCTGAAGGATCTAGACCATCGCCAATTTTCCACGAAAATCTGCCCGGGCAAACGTCTGAGAAAATGGCAGAAGTCTACTCCGCAAAATCTTTGAACAATGAGGAATATCTTTCTGGCATGATCAAGCAAATAATGAAAGAGAGCATGCAGAGAGGTAAAGATGAAAGCGAATGGGGATTCGCGCCAAGCAAGACTCCATTTACCGAGAAGATCCTAAAGGCTGAATTTCCTAGAAAATTTGTTCCCCCCACCATTCCTGCTTATCGGGGAACAAGTGATCCAAACCAATTCTTGTATAAGTATGATTGGCACATGACCGGTGCGAGAGCAACTGATGAAATCAAATGCCGGTATTTCCTAGTATATTTGGAAGGAGTGGCACTTCTCTGGTTCACTAAACTCCCTGTCCGATCAGTAGATCAGTTTTCCGATCTGACTAGAAAGTTTAAAGAGCAATTCAGGCTATATGCTTCAAAGGCAAAGGACATAATGTCATTATCCAGTCTTGAACAGAATCCGGGAGAACCTATTAAATCATTCCTGAACCGTTTCAATATAGCTCTGGCGGAAGTTGATAACGCAGAGCCACGGATGATCTTGACCTATTTGATGCGTGCTATCGACAAATCGAGCGAATTTGGAAAATGGCTGAAGATGAAAGAGCCAAATTCTCTCGAGAAATTCTACAAGAAAGCCGATGAATTCATACGCTTGGAAAATCTTCCAGCATCAACAAAGGTGGAAAATAATACTGCTGCTTCGGAAAAGAAAGATTCTGGAGGTCAGAAAAGGGAAAATCACGAGGGGAAGAAACAAAAGGATTTAAAGAAGCCTCGCTTCTTCAAACCCTCAGATTTTACTCCATTGACCGACACTCTGGAAAATATCTTCTTCGCCACCAAAGATGATGTGGATTATCCCAAACCGGCCGAGATAAAACCAGGAAAGGGCGCTATGAGAAATGGAAAGTTCTGTCGTTTTCACAACCAACCTGGTCATGATACCAATGACTGTCGTCACTTAAAGAGCTTAATTGAAGAATTATTGAGAGAAAACAAGCTGCAACAATATGTCAAGAAAAACAGAAGTGATCCATCTTCATCTACTCAGAAACAACAACCCTCTAATCAGCCGTCAGGCTCAGGCAAAGGCGCTGCGGCACAAGAATCTGAGAGGCCCGTTATCAACGTCATTTCAGGGGGCCCACACCCAGCAGGCAAAAGCTGGGGTGAGATGGAACGATATGCTCACGCTTTGAAGTATGTCCCGGCAGAAGAAGATGTTTTTGCTGTAGAAAACACAGTACCCCTAAAACAGCAAAAGATTTCAGATAATGATATTTTGTTCAAGGCTAGGGATTCTATTGGTATTGAAGCTCCAACCATAGACCCCTTGGTTATATCTGCAGGAATTGGGCCGGCAATAGTAAGACGAGTACTCATCGATTGCGGTGCATCCTGCAATATACTTTTCAAGAAAACATTTGACCAGATGAAGATCCCAATGACCGATGTTCAGGCTTCCTCACAAAAGATCGTTGGTTTCACTGGGGAACCACAGCAACCAATCGGAACTGTCGATTTGTTCGTGGAACTTGGTGAAGGGCAGAAAAGGGTAACTCGAAAACAAACCTTTGTGATTGTCGATGGATTTTCTGCCTACAATGCTTTCCTAGGCAGGCCAGCTCTAGCTGCATTCAAGGCCATTTTGGCCCCATGGTGCCTAACTATGAAGTTTCCTACGGAAAATGGTGTTGGTGTCATCAAGGGAGATCAAAATGCTGGACGTGAATGTTATCTTATAGAGCTTCGAGAAGCCAGAAAGAGAGAGATGGGTAAAGATGCGGCAGCTCCCCTCCGCATCAAGACCCCAACCTTATAGCAAATACAGGGTGGCCCCTGCACTGGTGAGCATAGTGGTGCAAGGCGGGAAATGGACCCCAGAAAATTCAGTGCAGAGGAAAATAGAGTGGTACCTGTGGAAGTTACGGTACCAATACCTGTCGACTCCAAAGACCCAAATAAAGTGCTTAATGTGGGTTCGCAACTAAGTGCCACAGTTCAAAATACACTGATATCATTCCTAAAAGCAAATCTGGACGTGTTCGCTTGGTGTCATGCTGATATGTGCGGAATCTCTCCAACAATTGCTGTTCATACTCTGAATGTCGATCCGAAATTCACACCGATAAAACAGAAAAGAAGAACTCAAGGTCCAGAAAGATCAGCAGCTTTAAAGGAAGAAGTAGACCGCCTCTTAGAGAATAATTTCATCAAAGAATCCACTTATCCAAATTGGGTTTCGAATCCAGTACTGGTTAAGAAGGCAAATGGAAAATGGAGAGTATGCATTGATTTCTCAGATCTGAACAAAGCTTGCCCCAAAGACTGCTTCCCGTTGCCCAGAATCGATCAACTAGTAGATGGGACGGCTGGACATGAGTTGCTATCTTTTATGGATGCCTATTCCGGATACAATCAGATTATGATGAACGAACCAGATCAGGAGGACACAAGCTTTATTACAGATGTGGGACTTTACTGTTACAAAGTCATGCCATTCGGGTTAAAGAATGCAGGGGCAACATATCAAAGACTTGTCAACGCTATGTTCAAGCCACAGATCGGCAAAACAATGGAGGTCTACGTTGATGATATGTTAGTAAAGTCAAAGAAAGCAGTAGACCACATGGATCACTTGGCAGAGATGTTCTCAATTCTTCGGAAGTACGGAATGAAGCTCAATCCATTGAAATGTTCATTCAGAGTAGAGTCTGGGAAATTCCTGGGTTTCATTGTGAGCGCTAGGGGCATCGAGGCCAATCCTGCTCAAATCACAGCTCTAAGAGAAGTTAAAGCCCCTAGAACAAAGAAAGAATTGCAAAGTCTCAATGGAAAGGTTGCCGCTCTTAGTCGCTTCATTTCCAAGGCCACAGACAAATGCATTCCCTTCTTTGATGCTCTAAAGAAAGGAAAGAAAAATTTCGAATGGACTCCTGACTGTCAGAATGCTTTCGATCAACTAATTCATCATATGAGAACTCCTCCAGTCCTCTCCAAGCCTAGTAATGGTGAAGACCTCTTCATCTACTTAGCAATTTCGTCCCATGCTTTAAGTGCAGCACTTGTACGAGAAGATATGAAAATACAACGTCCAGTCTACTACATCAGCAAACGGTTCGCTGGAGCTGAAATGAATTATTCAAAGATAGAAAAACTTGCTTATTGTCTGCTAATCGCTTCCAGGAAGTTGAGACCTTACTTTCAATCTCATCCTATCAAGGTCCTGACTGATCAACCTTTAAAGCAAGTCCTGTATCGTCCTGAAACTTCGGGTCGTCTCTTGAAGTGGAACATAGAGCTCAGCCAATATGACATCACTTATCATCCCCGAAAAGCGATTAACGGACAAGCTTTAGCAGAATTCATTGCAGAATCCACTGACAAAGGTGACAGTAAGGAAGAGACAACTGATTGCATTCCGATACAGTGGAAGTTGTATGTTGATGGCTCGAGAAATGACTATTGTTCTGGGGCAGGAGTTGTGCTCGAAACTCCCGAAGGACGATCACTATGTTATGCATTGAGACTGGAATTCCCTTCGACAAACAATGAAGCAGAATATGAAGCCCTTATTGCTGGATTGAAAATTGCCAAGGAATTGAATATCAAAGTGATACAGATTTTCAGTGATTCTCAGCTTATCGTCTGCCAGGTGAAGAAGGAATTCCAAGCCAAAGGAGGGAATTTGCCTGCATATTTGACCAAAACTTCCGAACTCCTCAATGATTTAGATCACTACTCAATAAGCCACATACCCCGAGAGGAAAATATGAAGGCGGATTCTTTAGCAAAGTACTCAAGCTCCGGAGAAGCTCAATTGCTGGGGTTGGTTCCCGTAGAAGTTCTGTCAGCTCCAAGCATTGATGAAATGGATATTGATTGGATCATGAATACGTCCCAAGAGCATGAATCGTGGATGAGTCCAATCAAAGAATACTTACTCAGTGGTTCTCTGCCAGAAGATTCTAAGGAACGTCGAAAATTATTGAGAAAAGCGTCAAGATATGTAATTCAAGATGGCCGATTATACAGGCGAGGATTTTCAATCCCACTACTCCGATGTGTAACTAAAGAAGAAGCCAAGACAATCTTAGCAGAAGTGCACGGAGGAGAATGTGGAGACCATTCAGGCGGTCAAACACTTGCAAAGAAAATTCTCCGATATGGGTATTTCTGGCCGGATATTAATCGAGATGCCGCAGCTTACTCCAAGAAGTGTGACAAATGCCAAAGGTTTGCGAAAATCCCAAGAGCACCTTCTACCGAACTCACACAAATGGTCAGTCCATGGCCATTTGCCATCTGGGGGATAGACCTAATTGGACCACTGCCTATCGCCAAATCAGGGATTAAATATGCTATTGTCGCCGTTGACTATTTCACCAAATGGGCTGAAGTTGAACCTTTGGCCACCATCACTTCTAAAAAGATGATAAATTTTGTAACAAAGAATATCATTTGCAGATATGGTGTGCCACAGAAGATAATCACCGACAATGGCACTCAATTTGAAAGTGAAGAATTCCAGGATTTTTGCAAACGATTCAGAATTCGAAAAAGCTTCTCAGCAGTGGCTCATCCGCAGGCAAATGGGCAAGTGGAAGCAGTTAACAAGATCATCAAGTCAACTATCAAAAAGCAACTTGAAAAAGCAAAAGGTGGTTGGGTTGATAAGCTTCCATTAGCACTATGGGCGTACAGAACTACTCACAAAACTGCGACTGGGCACACTCCATTTTCACTGGCATACGGATCTGAGGCAATGATTCCAGTAGAAGTAGAAGTTCCTTCACATAGAAGAGTTCATTTCAATGAGACTGAAAATGAAAAACTGCAACTTGAAGCGCTTGATTTTCTTGATGAGAAAAGAGAGGAAGCTAGGCTCAGAGTTTCAGCTCATCAGCAGAGAATAGCCAGGCATTTCAATTCCAAAGTTCGCCAACGCAGCTTTGAAATCGGAGACTTGGTTTTGAAAAGGATCATGACAGCAACTGGTGTGTTTGGGCCAAGCTGGGAAGGACCATATGTCATAGGCACTAAACTTCTTGATGGCACTTTCAAACTCATAACTGTTGAAGGAGATCCAATTCCAAGAGCCTGGAACAGCAACCATTTGCGTCCTTACTTTACTTGAAAAAAGAGCTGTGCCCAAAATTGTAAAATGATGATAAATGTATCAATTGTATTGTGAAGCATTGTAAATCAGTATAAATGAATGAAAAGCTATAAAGTGGACGTAGGCCCGATTCTTGGCCGAACCACTATAAATCTTGTGTTCTTTACTACTTCATAATGCCTGATTTATTTCGATATATAAATACTTTAAATGTATCACTAAAATATCGATTCAAAATTGTAGGACATGATAACAGGGCCTGCTCATCACAAAAATAAGCGACCTTTATAAATCAGCTATTGCACAAAAAATTCCAAACTCAAATCCTACACAGAGAAAACTTCACATAAAGAATTGGCAACTTCACTGGGACAAACCTTTGTTCACTAGTTGAGATTATCGTTATGAACGGGCATCCAACTAGATAACTCGCGCTTGTCTCGTAAAGTCATTCAACAGTGAAGTTTACTTTTTCAGATAAAGCAATGTACTTGCAAAAGAAAGGAACACGCGCTTGGAAACAATGATAAAGGATCGCGGATTGGCGGATGATGATACAACATGAGCGGGCAAACAAAGAAGCAGATAAAGGGAGGTATGCCTCTCAACAGGAAGGTCGAGAGATCCACTAAAGGGACGCCTTCCCAACCGGAAGGAACAAGACCCTCGCTAACTGGTCGTGATGCATCCGACCAGATAGCATAGGTCCGTCCCGTGGATCCACTCGCCCCTGAGACGCAACCTACCTGGCACACCAACCAACCAAAGCCCTCTAACGAGGCACGCCAATAAATGGGAGTGCTTTACTCAATCAAAAAGATCGGTGGGACTACCAAAGGGGCACCTTGTTAGTTAATTGCGATCGTTTGTGCAAACAAACATCCAATCAAGCAACTTGGGCTCACCCGTAGACCTCTGACCATGAGAAAGTAACTTCCAGGCAAGCACAAGCCCTCTTCGGAGGCACAAGCCCTCTTCGGAGGCACAAGCCCTCTTCGGAGGCACAAGCCATCTTCGGAGGCACAAGCCCTCTTCGGAGGCACAAGCCCTCTTCGGAGGCACAAGCCCTCTTCGGAGGCACAAGCCATCTTCGGAGGTAAAAGCCCTTTTCGGAGGCACATTTCACCAGGGTAAAAGTGCAAGATGCTTCTCTTCGGAGACCCACTTCGCCCGAGTAGAAATACAAAAATTGCTTCTCTTCGGAGACCAAAATCAAGACTTCTTTGGAAGCACAAGACCTCTCCGGGGGCACAACAATAATCCACAAAGCATAATGCTACTCTTCGGAGTCCACATGCTACTCCTCAGAAAATACCGAGACAAAGCCCTCCTTAGAGGCACACTTCGATTCTTTCGCTTCACCGCGTAGGAGAATTCACTTCTCAAAAGTATGAAATGAACATTTCCGAAGGTTGAAGCGTAAAAGTTTATCCGAAAATGAGACACACTCCGTTTAAATAGAACAATTATTCCCTCAAGAACGGAATAGCTATTCTATGGAAAATAAGAGTACAGGTCTCGCTAAAAGCGAAGGATATTGTTATGCACTTGTGGTATAGGGGCAATATCATATGATACGGTTGCAACAATAAAAAGCAGTATTCAAGCAACATACCACAAGCACATAACAATATCACGTGAAACAGATGTGGAATAAATGCATTCTCAAACGCAGACAAAAAGTTTGCACAAGTAAGAAGAATCGTTTGTTCTACACTTAAAATAAAAGATAGATCATTCTCACATGCACAAGAGTTTGTACAAGTAAAATAATTGTTTTATTTAGTACTATGAAAATTCTTTACATACGCAGATGTCTCAAAAAGCAAAAGCGGGGACCGGTGCCCGCACAAACCCCGGTCAATACATGCAAAGAGCAGAAATAATAAGTAGAAAATTCAGCTTGATTATTCCTTCTTCTCACCACCCTTGGAGCTCTTTCCCGGCCTAATGATTAGCTTTTGAAGCCGTTGAGAGCGGGCAGGGACAGAAGGAGAAAGTGGTATAGCCGGATCAACTACTGCTTCCTCTTCAGTGGAAGTCTTCTTCTTTTTCCTTACAGCACGTTTCCCCTTCCTTTTTGAAGAAGACTCGCTCCCCGGAGTAGTCAGCAATGTCGAAAGCTTTGTATCGTCGTCAAGAGACCGCTCCGGGGTCTTCTCAGTGTCTTCAAAATCCTCCGCCTTCTGTTCCTGATAAGCAGCCGGATCATCCAAGCCTTGAAGAGCTTTGATTTTCTCTGCTTGTGATCCAGGTTGGGAAGCAGAGGGAGGAGTAATTTGGGAAGACAAAGGAACGGCAATCGAAGGAGTGGAAGCTTGTGTTGTGCTTGGTGCCTCCGCTGTAGAAGAAAAGAAGTTAAAATCAGCATCCCCCGAAAATAAAGAAGGCATCGATTCATCAAAGTTTAAGTAACATGTAAGAAGATCGTCGAATTCGGCTAAGTCAAATGACTGGTTCATTAGACCCGAGAAGACGCCAAGAGTACCTGGAGGAGTTGGCTTTACAAGATCCACCTCGAACTTCTCGGCTTCAATATCATCCAGCGCCTCATCTTCAGTAGGAGTAGTTGCAGTCTCCTGGGCAACTTTGGCTAAATATAGAGAATGAGGGCTGGAATCTATAATATTAACGTCAGCTGAAGTGGAAGTTTGGACGGGGGCAGTCAAAGGAGCTTCTTCTTTTGGAGGCTCTTCTCCCACTGTTTTAGCTCGTGCTTTGGCAAGTAGCTCTTTCCCCTTAACAAGAGCGGCGCGATCCTCATCATTGAGATAGCGCTCCTCAAGTTCCAGTTCATTATAGCCAGCCCCGCCAAGCATATCCATCGCGACTTCCCACACTTCAGCCAATGTAATTTCATATTCGGGACCAAGAAAAGAGAGGCTCCCACGACCCAGAACGCTGTGTAAATAAAAGTCAAATAAGGTAGAGCTGACGTCTGCTTTCGTCGCCTCATGTGATTGCTCAGCCGCTTCCTTTTCAGCAACGGCAGCGATCCGGCCGGCGGCAGCCTCATCACGCTCTGCCTCAACTTTAGCAAGTCGAGACTTTAGTAACTCAATCTCCATGTTCTGGGAGGTGACCTTTTCCCGCAGTTCGGCGTTTTCTGTGCGGTACTTCTCTTTAACGTGCTGCTCGGCGGCAAGCTTCATTTCTACATCTCTTTGTGCAGCATGTGCGTCCCGCACTTGCTTCTGGAAGACTTCTTCTTTTTGAGTAAATGATGCAGAAGAAGAAGCGAGATTTTCCTTAAGCTGCTTAACTTCAGACGCAAGCTTTGCATTGTCATCTGCAATACTCGTCATTTCCGCATCATGCTGCTTGCGCCATTTGTCCCATTCTGCCTTATCATTCTCCATCGTCATCATCGCCTCAAGGTTAAGATGGTTGACCCTTTGGAGTTCATCGACCAGCTTCTGCCACTGTGACATCCTCTCGATGTTAAGTCTGACCGCATCAAGACTGCTAAGCATGTCTGATTTATCAATCGGAACAATGTCCAGGTCAAAGCGTACCCCTTTTAGGCACCAATTCGGGAAACGGCTCTGGAGTGTTGGGGGACCGTCCTTGACTTGATATTGCGGTCTGTTAATGATAGTCTGAATGTCAGATTTCTTTAGAGGAGGAGAGCTAGCTAGGACATCAGAAGGAATGGGAGCGTTAGTTTTCTCAGAAATCTCAGACGTGTCAATCGGTTTAGATCGTTTGCTCGGTTCATCGACAATCTGAGTTTTTCCCTTATCATCATAAGACTTCCGCTTATGAGAATAGTCACTCCTGTGCGAAGAGTCGTATCGCTCAGCATCTTTCCTTCTTTGCCACTGATCGTAATCCCGCTTCTCCTGGGCTTTCCTTCGAACCCTCTCTTCATCTGTTTCCTTTGGAGTATCAAGGTACTTCCTAAAGTCATAGGTGCCGCGGCCTCCACGGTACTTGAATGAGTCATAATATGAACCTGTGCGTCCCATTGGAGAACCTGAAAGCAGAAGAAGGGTAGAATTTAGAAATTTCCAGGAAAAAGAGGATAAATGCTTATAAGTGCTAAAAAGTCCTAAGTGTGTGTGGCGTGCAAACTACATGCGTCAAATTACAGACCACGCTTCGGTGTGGAAACAGGGACGATTGGCATAGTAGGCATTTGGGTTTGTTTAAGGGTAGAAGTTGCCTCGACAACGGGAGAAGTCGCTTTTTGACTGCTATCCCCGAAAAGCTCTTGGGAAGTTATCATAATGTCACTCAAGCCATCAAAGGTATCGTCACCCAAGTGTTCAGCAGATTTCTCTTTCTCAAGTTCCACATCAATTGATTTTTCAGAAGCTCGAGGATTCTCTTCTTCCTCAATAATTGGGGGAAGTGCCGACTTGCCAGCCAACCCTACAACATCAGTGGATCCAGAGCACTTTATCAAAGCAGAATCCAGGGCAGGTGTTTTTGAAGCAGCTTCTTCCGCAAAAACCGGGGCATTTGACGCCTCTGCTTGAGAATCCAAAGCAGCCGATGTTTCTGCATCAGAGCTAGGAATTTCATGAACTCGAGTCGACCTGGAAGGGTGCAGAAGCCCAAATTGGTGCAGAAGCTCATCATCTAATAGAAATTGGATGCTCCTCTCCTCTACAGGCACCGCCATAAGCCTCTCGAAAGTCACCTTGTGACTGAGATTTTTGGAAGGAGGAGGAAGTGCTGAAAAGGAAAAAAGAGCGAAGTTAGCACTTGATAATCCGAACTTCGGTAAATTTTGAAAGAACGTAAGAAACAAATGCAAGTGATCTTACTCCCTATTCTCCAAATAGCATAAAACCCAGGAGGACAGCGGACATAAAAGAACGGGCTCAGGAAACTGTGAACACTTTCAGGAAGACCGGTGATCAACTTACGATTCCTCGCACTCTTTACGACTATGATGGAGGGATGGTCTTTATTCTTGGCAAAAGTACAAAGATAGCGAATTTCTCCGAAGGTAGGGAAGCGGCTCAGTGTTCTCCTGAAAAGCACGCATAGTCCCAGCAAAATGGCGTAGCCATTGGGATGTAACTGGAAAGGGGAAATAGATAGTTGGAGAAGAAGTTCTCGAATGCAGTCATTGAATGGGGGGATAGCTCCGCTCAAGCACATTTGGCGGTTAACTGCGACAAAACCACGGGGCGGTCTGTCAGCAGTATCATTCATTTCGGGAAGCAGAGCATCAGCCTCAGCAATGCCAAACTGGATGCATAATTGACGAAAGGCTTTATGGCTCAAAGTAGTAGGAGTCCTCTCTGGAGGATCGTTCAGCGGGATAGCAACTGGAAACACATCTTCAGCTTGCTCTGTTCCTTCTTGTGGAGAAGACATTCTACACAATCAGCTGAATGTTCAAATGTGAAGGTGCACGTTCCCTAAAAGTGTGAAGTGTTGTGCAAAAAACTAATGAAAATAAACGACAAGCATAACGGGAATTAAATTAGTTGACAGTCAATCGATTACAAAATTTCGGAACTTGTCAATGATCAAGTGCAGAGTTAATACAGACAAGTCAGTTTCACTTGACTATTACGATTTTGTTTTAATACTTCACTTGAATTAGTTATTGTACAACATCTCGTTCATATTCATTTAATTTAACTTTCTCGTTATCAACTAATCCGTCACTCGATGTGGGCAGTCGGTGATAGTATATTCGTCCCAGTATTCTGTGAATGTTGTATTAAGCAGGATTGTTAGTTTGCAAAATTGAAGCAATGTGTAAAATGCATGCAACACAGTTCATAGTTCAACAGTTCACAGTTCACAGTTCATAGTTCAACAGCTCGAAGTTCGGGCACAGTTCAAAAATCATCTGTTGGGTGGCCGAAAGTCTAAGTCCTAACTCGGTGACGACCTAAGGAAGGTTCCCTATGAGTCAAAGCCAGGAATCCTCCAAGTCCTAACTCGGTGACGACCTAAGGAAGGTTCCCTATGAGTCAAAGCCAGGAATCCTCCAAGTCCTAACTCGGTGACGACCTAAGGAAGGTTCCCTATGAGTCAAAGCCAGGAATCCTCCAAGTCCTAACTCGGTGACGACCTAAGGAAGGTTCCCTATGAGTCAAAGCCAGGAATCCTCCAAGTCCTAACTCGGTGACGACCTAAGGAAGGTTCCCTATGAGTCAAAGCCAGGAATCCTCTAAGTCATAACTCGGAGGCGACACAAAACCTAGGTCGCATGAAACTGCTAAGTCGGCTCCGGCTTAAGTCATGAAAGTCACTGGATCGCGTAAAATCCCTAGGTCGTGACCGAGCCAATACCTCGACTAATTTTCTTCCCTAATTCTTAACCCGTTAACCCAATAACCTCACAGTCAACAACGATCCTCATTCCATCACACCATTGGACCACCCAAGGAGCCAATTCAAGTCGAATCAAATTTGCTGCGAATCCAATGTATTACTGCCCTATTACGATTACAACACGGTCGATGGCGATTGACGAACAATCAAAAAGTTATGCACAATGAATCGCAGCATCTAAACACAAATGGAAGTCAAAAACTGGGAGTTATCGATTCGACAGCGAGCATGGGTGAACGATGACCAGATCGACTTACGAAGTATAACAAGAAGATGATCGGCGATTGGATGGTTGGAGTTTGTCTCTGAAAGCTCTAAAAGTGCTTCAATGGCAGATTCGAGAAAAGGAACAGATGAGGAAGAGGAAGAAGGATGCAACTATTTATATGCTGGAAGGCGAGTCGACTTGCACGGTGTACGACCTAAGGCATTTGTTAAGTCGGCACCGACCTAACCAAAGAATTAAAAGAATCGAAGCATACGACCTATGGCTTAGGCATATACTTCGAGGGGCAAATGTTAATCCCCTTTTCGACTCACGACTTAAGAAAGCATGCCGAGTTAAGGTGCTTGCCGACCTAAGAAAGCATGCCGAGTTAAGGTGCTTGCCGACCTAAGAAAGTATGCCGAGTTAAGGTGCTTGCCGACCTAAGAAAGCATGCCGAGTTAAGGTGCTTGCCGACCTAAGAAAGTATGCCGAGTTAAGGTGCTTGCCGACCTAAGAAAGTATGCCAAGTTAAGGTGCTTGCCGACTTAAGAAAGAAGACGACCTAACAATTTGAAGGCGTAACCGACTTAAGGAAAGCTCCGAGTTAACAAGATCTCCGACTTAACAGGCTACGACCTAAGGAGAGATCTGACCCAACAGTTGCCGATCTAACTACTGAGAAGAGCTGCCAACTTAAGAGGTGTGCCGAGTTAGGAGCCTGCCGACTTAAGGTAATCTGTGACTCAAGGGCTACGACCTAAGGAAGATTCCGAGTTATGAAAGGCTCCGACTTAAGAAGGTTCCGACCTAAGCCTATTCCTTAACTCGCCACCGACCTAAGCCTATTCCTTAACTCGTCACCGATCTACCATAGGTCGGCAGACGACTTAAATACTTAGAGAAAATTCCTGAGTCCAGATCAGCTCCTATAAATACCCCACCACTTCCAACATGAAAAGGACTTTTGGCAATTCATTTCTCAAGCGCCGTTATTCTGTCGAACTCTCCAATCATTCAGCAAACAAGGATCCTCCAAGCATTCAAGACACTACAACAAACTTCGAGAGAAATTCCTAACATCCGACATGGATTCATCGAGTTTCATCGCCGAAGATTGAGCTAGTAGTCAAGATTGCTTCTTGTGATCGAGTTGTATTGTTTTCATAGAAGATTTGTATCAATTTGTAACCAGATTCAATAATAAAGAGATTCAAAGTGGACGTAGGCTAAATCTCAAGCCGAACCACTATAAATTGCTGTCTTTTACTGCATTTCTGCTATTTTTCTGCTTGATTTCTGTTCCCGTTACACGGGTGGTGCTTTCACGATCTTACTACACACACCGGGTGTTGGCGTTCACATTTTGACGTTAACACCAAAAATCGTAGTAAAACTACAACTATTGGAAACCCTATTATTTTAAATTACTTAAAGAAATTTAAAATAATTACAATCACTCACTTGTGGTCCTAAGCTCTTCCCTTTTGGTCTTCCCGAATCCACTTGAGCATATTAAAATATTTTTATTAAAAAGATTATCTCCTTGGAAAACTATTCCTTTTAGGGTCCTTCTTGAAAAGGTGAACCCAAGAGGAGAAAATCTAGAATGAGAAAAAGTGTTAGGCCTAGGGTCTTATTTATAGGGGTAGAAGTGGATCTTGGATCGTTAGATTTGGGGATTGAATAGAATTCAACCACGTCATAGGCTGAATAGGAGCCATCGGATGGAAGTATGGAGGGACCAGATAAGCCAAAGGAACGAAAATGACGTGTTAAAATCGCTTGTACTCGAAGAATGTAATTCTTCGTTTAATAACGTAGGCGGGTCGACCTAGGGGTCGACCGCCCTTCTAGCTAGGTCGACTGACCGGTTGACCTAGGCAAGGGGTTGGTCGACCTCCTTGTTGACCTCCCTATGTGTGTGTGTGTGTGTGTGTGTGTGTGTGTGTTTGTATCTTGATTCATTCGTAACTTGTTCATATTGGCTCAGATTCTGACGTTCTATATATGGAACTGACCATAAAATTACCACGGACACAATGGTGCAACTCCCGTGGCTCAATTCTAATAATTTCACAAAGTTATTTTATCATTTAATTAATTCGTTAATTAACTATTATAGCTTAAATTTTGCGTTGTTACATTCTCCCCTCCTTAGGGGATTTCGTCCCCGAAATCTCTAAGGATAAAAGAATAAACTAATGTTTTCAGCCAAGTTCTACAACCAACTACTGAACCATCATCCATTTATCCATTTTCCTTAACTTTTTCTAATGCAATTTATGATACTTATGTGATTAATGAAGTGTCTATATCCCTAACTAATGCAAAAGATTAGGCGGTACATTGATTCAGTTGACCTCCTTTTATGCAATCGTATCTGTGCTATGTATCCAAATGAATGCAAAAATTCCTAATTATAACTGATAGTTCTCTATGCGTGCTTCAAACATCATCCAAATGCAAAAATCTGTGATAATCATCCATTTATAGCAATCATGGTAAATAAAATAAAATGCGCATACATCCATATGCATATGCTCTAGTGTCCTAATTAGGCCGATCCCTAAGAGTTAATAGTGCCTAGTGTAAGTATATGCATCCATAGCATCCACTAGCAAACGTTTGCAACCACTAGCAAACATCATTCATAACATGTTCTAATAACATGTTTACTTCAAATCCTACCATCCATAGGTTAAATCCTAAGTTCTACCCTCCCAAAGGATAATAAAGGAAAGAACTATTCAAAACTGAAGATGGAGATAGGAAATTCGAAAACTTATTATCAATGTGGATATGAGACACAAATTTTCTCCTAATCAAACTAGCCTTCTTCGAAGTCTCCTTAACTATGTCGGAACCACGGTAATCCCTCTGTAGACCCTATCCAACACGAAGGCAACTAGCGCGTTCTTCCATAAAGAGCTTCGGAAGGTGCCACTCCAATGCTAGCTTGAGAACTACTATCTTATGTGAATTCCACTAAAGAAAGATGCTTTTCCCAAGCTCTTCCAAAATTAGGAATACACATCTTCAACCACGTGTCTCCTACTAATATCACTTTACTATTCTTCTTTAGCCTACACATATGAAGTACCATTGCTAGGTTATCACTAGTGTCTTATACACTTCACAGAAACTTCTATTATTACTTCTAAAAGTAATCATTGCTATCCCTTACGTAGTCGTACCCTTTCTTCGTCACACCTAGGAAATGATTCCTATCTACTCCACATTTTAAAATTTTGGTTTGGTATTCGTCATTTTATTTAAAAAAACTAGGGCTTCTAAATTTTAAAACATCAAATCCAAAAATATTTGTCTTTAAAAGGATTATCTTTAAGTTTCTATTAAATTCAAAAATACTTGGTTACTTAACATTTTATTTTTCTGGACTTGCATCCCTACAGCCTTTTGAATTTACATTATTCCCCAAATCTAGGTGGGAAAAACTTACCAATTCTAAGTTCAAAACTTATTACTTTTTTTCTTTTAAAGCCCTTTGAAGTTTTCTATAAAAATTAGGATTTTTAAATTTAACTGTTACTAAGTTTTTCTCTTTTAAAAACTTATTTACCTTTTTTATCAAACCATCTTTCTCTTAAAATATTTTTAAAATGTCTCCACATGTTTTCCAAACACCTTCTTATTACACCTAATAGTTTTATACCTTAATGTATTGGAACTACCTTCTCTTTTGGGAAACTATTAATGGTAAAACCTTCTATGAATCCTTTAAAAGTGGATTTTATATTTATGTGAAATTACAAGGAACTTATTTTATATTTTTTGAAATAGGCTATACAAAATATGGTGCTTCCCATACCTTGTATATCTCTTTCAAGTATTCCTTATAACTTACACAAAACATTTTTATTGGTTTCATAAAAAATTATACCATTATTCTTTTCATTCCAATAGATTAAAGTATGTTTAATTTATATTCTCTTATGATAGAAATTTTCTAATATCCAACTGACTCTTTTCTTTTTAGAAAAATTCATCTTCAAAATAGTTTTAATATATCCATGACCAGAAAACATTATCTTATACTTACTTAAATAATAAGTGTATTCACAAATCATATTTATTTCTATTCTTAGAAATCATCTTTTAAAAATACATTTTCATTTGAGTTCAAAACAGATGTTGCGTAAAACACCGTTACTACAACCCAATGATACTAGTGTATTGATTTAATTAAAGATAAATACTAATAACCCTTACCTACTATGTAAAACATTTCCCTTGGGAGTCACTTGCTATAACGGCAGCGTTATAGTTTATGCTCCCTTCCTTTTTAACGAAAACATCTATTACAACAAAAATGTTGTAATCTACGTTTTCGATACTTAATACTCTCTAGGTTTTCATATTTTAAATCTTTGTTTACTTTCAAAGAAACTAGTGAGCTATACACACTCTATAATTCTTCAAAAAGAATTTCACCTTTTCAACAAAATTTTCATCATATAAAAGCCAATTTAAATTTCTTACTATATTCCTATATTTACTTCTAAAAATATTGACAATTATATAATTTTTTCCAATTATAATAATTTTAGTTTATTGGGTTAGACATAAAGTGGATTTTTCTACTTACTACCCTAGAAGTATCCTTCCTAAATCTTGGAAATCTCATTTCCTTACTTAAAGTCTTTTATTCCTATACTCATATTTATTCTAAGGTACTACCTTTAAATCCACTTATATGAAACAATTATAATTTCTACAATTATCTACACGTGACTTTTCTCTTTTCTTATCAACGCATCTATTGTACATCTCCAATCCTTAACCTATCACTCTTTGGATTTTCACAATCTGAGCCTAAATGTACAAAACATTTTATCAAACTTATTCTATGAGTAGACATTCACTATGCCCTAAGAAACACGCTTCCTTACGCCAAAAGTGACATTTAAAATTTTTTGCTCTCAACTGATGAACACGAAGTGTACAAAGAACCTCCTCAAAATGTCTGAAAAATCTTTAATGACTGGAACGGAATCTAGCTTTCCTAGTGATGAATCAAAGGAATAAAGGAAGCTCAACATGATTGACCCCTGTGGGTCACAAAAGACCTCGAGAGTCCTACCCCTGCACGCCTCTAATCTAATGACTCTCCTTTCACAGTCCAATATTGCTTCACAATTGGATACCCCATCCATTCCCAATTCATCCCATACCCCGAACATCCCAATACATAGGGCATCACAATCAAATCCTACGCCTAGTATACAAATTTTCAAACCCCAACAGACCATAGATAAATGTATCGATCCTCCTATGGGGTTTGAAACAAAATGGGATCTACTACTAAAGAGAAGTCTAAGTGGAAACAATCTACTAGAGATAAAAGAGTGTAATGCTCCAAAATCGAAAAAGGTCTAAATGGAAAAATCAGAAATAGAAATCAAAACTTCTACAGTCATTTTCCTACCTCTATCTGGTTTATTGCTAGAAGGCGCTGCATCCAAAGCCATATCTGTGCTGTAGGGGCGCTCACTCCTGCCTTGTCTTCTTAGGACAGGCTTTACTAAAGTGACCAGGCTGTCCACAATTGAAACACTTCCCTTTCATTGCTGCCTTCCTACAATCCTTTGCATAATGACCAACCATCCCACAACTCTTGCACTTCTCGTTTTTCTTGATCTTCCTTTGAGGTCTTCCTCCTTTCTTTTTATCCTCGTCCTTCTTCTTCGGACCTCCCGACTTAACAACTTCCTTTGACTCACCTTCCTTGACTGCATCAGACATAAGCGCCATCTCCACCAAAGACTCATAAGTAGCTCCCATCGGCACGTGAGTCAACAACAAACTATGAAGGGGCTGATTCAATCTCTTCGCAAACTTCATAGCTTTTTTGTGTGGCGTATTCACCAACTCCATTCCAAACCGCGATAATTCATTGAATTAATTGATGTACTCATTCACCGACAAACTTCCTTGCTTCAAATTGATAAACCACTCTAACTGAACACTCACCTCTGCTTGAGACAAAAACTTCCTATCAAACCGCTACCGGAATCCATTCCAAGTCACCTCCCTTCCTTCTAACTCTATGACCTCCCACCAATACGAAGCCTCCTCTTTCTGCTGCCAAGATGCTAACTGAACTCGCTGCTGATCATCCGATCCCAATAGTCCGAATATCCTCTCCATGCCTCTAAGCCAAGCTCTTGCCTCCATAAAAGCCTCCTTACGAGAAAAAGTCTTTCCACCCAAACTTGCAAAATCCATACAAAGCTTATAGAAATTGACGGCAGCAGGTAGGTTGATGGGATTCCCACCCGCTGGTGCTGGGTTGGGCGCTTTCCCATGCACCTTTGGAGTCGTGGCCTGTAGATAGCTACAAAACCAGGCTAGGACTGGAATGCCCTCGAGAAGGTTCGGGGCATCCACCATTCTACGAAAAGAAAATGATAGTTTAGTAAAGAGTCGAAGGGAGATTGAACTGGACCTTTGAGGGGATTTTTATAAAAATTCTTTTATACTTAAAAACTACTTTTAAGAGTTCTTTTCTAAAAAATGCTTTAAAGCAAGTTATTTTGAAAATTGATTTACTTTTTAAAATAATTTTTTAGGAATCCTATAACCTTAGGCTCTAATACCAAGTGAAACACCCAACACCCTTAGTATACCCAGAAGAACACACTAAAAGGCATGGTGCGTTGTAGCTATAACTAAAACTAGCAGAGACTAAGATTCATAAGACAAAAATTAAATAATAATAATAACAGTAATAATAATAACACAGCGAAAACAATTATAGTATTTTGCTAAAAATCAAATTCCATAATATAAGATTATAAAAATAAGTCACCTAATACCCAATACATCATACGACAAAATACCCGTACAAGTCTCATGAAATCAAAAACCCAAAGTCTCAAATATTATCATTGTACAATACATCCCTCTCAAAATACCAGCTCAACAAAAGAACTAAAAACCGAAACTGAAGGAAAGTAATACATGACAAAATCTCCAACAAGTCTCCAAGAAGCTACGGTCTACTTTCCTTGCCCCTGATTGCCTATTGGGGGGAAAAAAGGAAAATAGAGGAGTGGGTCAGACTAAAACTCTGGTGAATGATAGTAATTACTAGAATCTTTAAGCAAAGTAAAAGTAATAGACCTTACAACAGTTCTAGTATATAAAAGGAAACAAAGGAAATATGAAGAAGTAATAAGCTAGAAATAAATATGAATTAACTAGATCAACATAATTGATTAACTTTGATTGTCTGCACTTATCTTTGTTAGCTGCTTTGATTAGGCTGAATTATAATCCTATAATTAGGCTGAAATCCTAATTCTACCGTTTGATCGGCCTGTTACTCAATAGACCTTACTGCAGACTAGACGCTATATAGCTCCCTACACAGAAGGCAATGGTGTCTATGAAAGACACACATACTAAGCGCTTGGAACTCAATAACGACTTATCTCCCCAAATCGATGCCGCATGCTCGGTAACCGCTGGTTCGCACTATCTATTGCTCCCTCTTTTGACCTTTTATTTACAATAGACAGCATAAGCGTGCCCTCGTCTCACTTCAGGCTATTGTGAGACACCGTATCTATAGAAAATAAGGAATGATGTTGGTACTGGTCCCTGTTAAACAAAAACTAATTGCATCCCTTGTCCAAATCCAATGATTTAAGTCTTTTAATTATTGACCTCTTATCTACCTTAAACAGCATAAGCGTGTCCCAAGAGAAATGCTACCGGTACGGATCTTTTCTTTTAACTATTGACCACTTATCTACCCTAGACAGCATAAGGGAAATGATGCCCGTACGGATCTTTTCTTTTAACTATTGGCCGCTTATCTACCCTAAACAGCATAAGGGGATGCTGCCGGTACAAATCTTTTCATTTAACTATTGACCACTTATCTACCCTAAATAGCATGAGGGAAATGCTGCCGATACAGATCTTTTCTTTTAACTATTGACCACTTATCTACCCTAAATAGCATAAGGGAAATGCTGTCAGTACAAATCCTACTTTCATCTTTGCTTATTAACTTAGATAAATTATTTTAAATAAGTCTTTGTTATTATTCTTACTATCTGTGCTTATTAATTTATCCTAAGTCTTAAAATAAGCGTCATTCTGTTCTGTTTTCTTATTATAACCTACGTTATAATCATGCTTATTTCTTAACCAAAGGTCTAAGTGTGAAAATAAGCTTCTTTCATCTTTTACTCTTTTTAGTTATAATTCAAAGTTTAACTAGGCCAATCTCTTTAATTTAGTCTAATTCTGATATTTACATTAAAATTTCAGTCCAATTCCATTTTTATTACAGTCCTTACAATTTACATCTTATCTTATGTTGTTTAAGTATTCTTATAATTTAATCCAAATTCGCATTTAATCTATTCTAATCCATACGCGAAGGAGAAGGAGAAATAAAAGAAAACTGAAAATAGAATAAAATCCAAAGCGTAGGAAAAGATGTAAATAATGCATAAATAGCAGTAAATAAATTAAAATACTATAAATAAACTATAAATAAATGGAAAGCTATAATTAATAGAAATAAACTAAAATTAACTGAAAAGAATAGTTAAAAGAAATAGACTGAAAATAATTCTAAAAACTGTAAATAAACTACTAAAAAGGTTATTCCAAAAATCGTAGTAAAACTACAACTATTGGAAACCCTATTATTTTTAAATTACTTAAAGAAATTTAAAATAATTACAATCACTCACCTATGGTCCTAAGCTCTTCCCTTTTGGTCTTCCCGGATCCACTTGAGAGTATTAAAATATTTTTATAAAAAAGATTCTCCCCTTGGAAAATTATTCCTTTTAGGGTCCTTCCTGAAAAGGTGAACCCAAGCGGAGAAAATCTAAAATGAGAAAAAGTGTTAGGCTTATGATCTTATTTATAGGGGTAGAAGTGGATCTCGGACCATTAGATTTGGAGATTGAATAGGATGCAACCACGTCATAGGCTGAATAGGAGCCACTGGATGGTAGCACGGAGGGGCCAGATGATCCAAAGGAACGAAAATGAGGTGTCAAAATTGCCTATACTCGAAGAATGTAATTCTTCGTTTAATAACGTAGGCGAGACGACCTAGGGGTGAACCGACCGGTCGACCTAGGCAAGGGGTTGGTCGACCTCCCTATGTATATGTATGTGTGTGTGTGTTCGATTTTTTGATTCATTCGTAACTTGTTCATATTGGCTCGGATTCTAACGTTCTATATATGGAAATTGACCAGAAAATTACCACGGACACAATGGTGCAACTCATGTGGCTCAATTCTAATAATTTCATAAAGTTATTTTATCATTTAATTAATTTGTTAATTAATTATTATAGCTTAAATTTTGGATTGTTACAATGTCGACATATCCCATCCCCTCATATCGACATGGTTGTCGTAAAATTCAAATTTCAAAATTTCAAAAGTATTCTATTCGTCATAACCTTTCACGAATGGACATGACTGTTGTTCTTCTATAAATACCAATTGTTTTCAATGAATTTTAAGTAAGTTTTTCTTCATGTCTTCACTGCTTCTCCACTCAAATATTCTCTTATATTTAACGAAACTCTACCGAAATCCTAAGTGAATCAAACTTGATCATCTCTAGTTTGATTCTCTACCACTCTCTCTCGAAGATCTCAGTGCTATTCAGAGTTATAAGATCATTTGTAATCAAAGATCGAAAGATCGAAGTGTATCGAGTCTCTCTCTATCAAAATGATATTGGAAACGATGTGATTTTGGCACGTAAATCAATTGGATGTGATTGTAGCTCGTAAATCAATTAGGTGATCCTGTAGCCTGGTTAAATCAAGAGAGTTTTCCTTGGACTCGAAGACAGGAGGGTGTATCTTGTGGCCTTGAAATCGAGGTTGTAATATCGACATTACATTTAAAAAGAAATCCGCACAAGAAATTGTGTAGGACTAGATGTAGGGTAACTCCAAACTAGTATAAAATTCCAGTGTGTTCTTTCCTTTTACTTCTTTTTATTTACTATTTGCATCTATGTCTGATTCTGTGATTGTCTCTGTGTTTGTGAATTGCATCTAGCTATGTTTAATTTCAAAAGATCTCAAAAGTTCCATAAAATCCATTAAACACTATTCACCCCTCCCTCTAGTGTTAATCCGACCTTAAGATCTGTAATCCGCATTTCCAACATTTGGTATTAGAGCATTGGTTTTAAAAGTTTTCATAACCTGATTTTTTAAAAAGTTTTCAAATGGCTGCCAACACTGGTAATGTTAACACTATCACTAGTTCATTTGTAGAAGGTCAGTCTACTACCAGACCACCACTTTTTAATGGTAGTAACTATGCATACTAGGCATGTCAGATGAAAATCTATTTACAATCAATAGGATTAGACACTTGAAATATCACACAAACTGAGTACATTAAACCCACAACAAATTTTGCACAGTGGACCGTTGAGCAAAAGACTATTGTTCAAAACAATTCCAAAGCCATGAATATTCTATTCTGTTCACCTGATAGGAATGAGTTTAATAGAGTGTCTGTTTGTAAGTCTGCATATGAGATCTGGAAAACTTTGTAAGTTATTCATGAAGGAACAAGCAAAGTTAAACAGATCAAAATATCCATTTTGACCAATCAGTTTCAATTCAAGATGAATCCAAATGAGTCCATTTCAGACATGTATAGTCGGTTTCAAGACATTGTGCACTCACTAATTGCGTTAGGAAAGAACTTCTCCGAAGAAGATCAAGTTAGAAAAATTCTGAATTCACTCACTTCGGAATGGGATCAGAAGACTCTAGCAACCGAGGACGCTAATAATATCAGTACGCTGAAAATTGAAGAATTAATTGAGAATTTGATGTCGTTTTGTAACGCCCCACTCTGAGACCCACTGTAACAAAGAGTATTACGGGAGTAATACTGTCTGTTAAAGCGGAGAATAGAGTATAGTGGAAGCGACCATTTGTAATCAAGCTATAACTATCTACGGAATACGTCGAAAGGATGGTATCTATATATATTTTTCAAGTGGTTCGACATATTCAATAAATATTTATAACGAAATTACAATGGCTAAAGACCTATCAGAATAAGCATAGTAATAAATGATAAAACATCATAGAACAGAATCACATAACAGATATAAAATCCCAGAACAATACATCGTCAATACAGATCCAAATACTATAAGTGGGTACAAAGCCACTGCCCACACATGTGAGAAAAAAATATGTACATATCAAAGTCTGAATAATAACAAAGTAGCGGAATAGTGGACAAATAAAAGCGCTATCTATCAGCATAGCAGATAATGTCCAAGCGGAAGCACAGAAGCTAAGTCCAGAGACCTAACTTGAAACAACTCGGTCTGACCCGAGTGAAAAGAACACTCGGGTCAGGCTAGCTAAACAAATCAGTTAGATAGACTGAGAGATAAAAATGCGGTAACATGGATGGTAAGGAATTTCTCCCTAGAGAAGAGCAATGAATACCACATAATATACTGGACGATAACATAATCATCAATCAATAATAAAATCTACAAAGAGAAAATCAACCCCAAAGTGTCAAGTAAATAATACGCCTCATATCATCGGCGTAGTTAGAGCTATATAAAGTTGCCCATAGGCAATAATCCCAAGAGTGACCAGAGTCTGTAATCAATGCCCAAGCAAAGATCGATGCTCCAAAGAGCAATGGGGATATACTGAAAAGTCAATGAAATCGAACACAGAAAAGCAGTGTCCAGAGACACTGTGAATCCACAAGGTAATCGCACTTACATCGTATGGTTCCGTAGAACCAACACCGAATGGCGGTACTCGAATGGATATAAAAATCATCAGATAATACAAGTATAGCACGTGCACCGACCGGAGTCGTTATTGCCAAGTACTGTAGAGTTGTGATCGATCACTCGCACAGATGCGGAACGCGCGAGACGGCGAGATCCTTCCCAGAAGGATAAAGGCCCAGAGGCGCATGCCGAAAAATAAACTGCTCCATAGAGCAGGTGTCCAGAGACGGTTGCCCAGAGGCGTGGTGACCCAGAGGTCCAGTACTGGCCGCCCAGAGGCTAATGTGTCACAAACTTCTTGGAGAGGAACCCGTAAAGTGTTAACAATGAGTCCCATACCCCACGTTCGCACTAAACGGTTTACTAAACAATAGCAAGCTCACACTCCAAACAATAAAAAGTCCACCTCGTATCATCGGTAAACTAGACCCAAAGGTCAAAACGATCAATCGAATAGGTCGGGGATTAACCGAAAAGAAAATACACACTGTTCCATAGGCCGGAGATTTCCTAACCGTTTAAGCACCTTTCCACTTCGCTCGACGTGCTAAAAAGTGAGTGTGAGATTTTTATTATAGAAAATAATGGTGCGAAACGGATTTATAATTGATTTTGAAATCACTTTAAAACGGCTTTTGAAAACTCTCCTATTATGGAGTAATTAATTTAATAATTAAAAATAATATTATATAATAATTTCGAAAGCCATTTAGGAGTGAAAAATCCTTTGAAAATAATTCATAAAACCCATGTACGAAATCAAGAGACAAATCTCAAAGAAATCAATAAAACCAGAAAATCACTGAAAATATTACAAGTGTTGGAAAATAGTCCAAAAATGACGCGAACCCAAGTTCGGAAAATTATTCGGACCAGCAAACTGAATCCGAATGGCATGAAAATTGGTAGTCATATAGTCCAATATCCCTACTCCAAACTGCAAAAAGAATTGGGAAATTCCGACTTGAAACGAAGAAACGGAGTCGTCTCAAAGTCGGACAAAAATCATAAAACTTTACTGTGTCAAAACAGTGTAAAGGTCCCACTTCGATGACATGGTCGAAGGGTCACATGAACTCAGATCTTGATGAAAATTTGCAGGAGTGTAGTAAAGTACTCCTACTTTGATATGCAACAAGAATCGTTTGGTTTCGACTTGAAACGAAGAAACGACAATGTTTCAAAGTTGGTCCGACGATAACTGAAAATGATCACTATTGTAAAACAGTTTCTGGGTGCTACTTCGGCAATAGAAACGAAGTATCTAATGCACCCAGATCTAAACCAAACTTTGCATGGTTAAAGATCTCGATCTAATATTTTTAACGAGACCAAAAACGATGAAATCCGATAAAGGACGAGCCCGGGATGGCGTCGCAAAGTCGGGGTTCTACGCTGAAAACAACGGGAGAAAAGAGATTAAGGCCTATAGCTATGCACTAACTGGCCAAAGATGAAAAACCACAATTTTGGCATAGTAAACTTCAAATTCTGGAAAAATGAATAAAATGAAAGTTGTAGCTTAGTTTCTAAGCTTTCCGGAATGACCAAGATCGTCAAATTCCGACCAGAGATGAAAATTCTATGACTAAAACAATTCTCAGATCTAAATTTTATATCACTGTCGTTGTGCTCTCGGGACAGTGGTAAGAATGCACAGTTTTGACCAAATTAACTTCGAAATTTCATGAAACTCAAAACATGAAAGTTTTAGATCTAAATCTAAGCTTTCCAGAACATCCAAAATTATTAGATTTGGATAAGAAACGAGTAACTTATGACCAAATCAATTTCAGGTTTTTATTTTATCAACCCTGTAGTTTGTTGTTAGGTCAGCGACAAACAAGCATGATTTCGACCATTCAAACCTCAAAATTAGGCAAAGCACAAAACATAAAAGTTATAGGGTACAGAATAATCTTTCCAGAACTTTAAGAAAATATTAATTCAGATTTAAGATGAATGAGATATGCCTAATTTACTAACAGCAATAAACTAATTATAATTTCAGCTAGCATATATTACAAGTACCTTATGTGCACACCCCAAAATGAAAGCAAAGATGATCAAAGAGCTATGATTCACATGTTACATAATAAAACATGTGTTACTAACTGATTACCAAAATCAAAAGATGATTAAACACATATTAGAAGAGGTTTTTAGCAATATACCTCTCTAGAAAGCAACAAAGACTACTATAGCATCAACCCAAGTTAGCAAAAGATGATTAGGAGGCTATAAGATCAAAAAAGCACATAAAACATGTGTTACCAAATCAGTTTCAGAAATAAGAAAGATATAAAAATGGATTGAGGTGGGTATTTGCATTACCTTTGCATAGAATGACTTGCATAAGCTAAAACTAGAAGGAGATGAAGATAGAGGCCATTTTTGTTATGAAAGCTTTAGGAAATGATTAGGGTTTTGATTAGGGATGAATGAATGAGGTTAGGAGAGTTTGAGATAATTTATAGAGGAGGTTTAGGGTGGGTTATTGGGCTAGGTTTAGTAACCCAATAAGAAGAGAGTTATTTACATGTTTCCAACAATTAGTCTAAGTGTTCATATATGTTTATAAAACTTATTTTTCTTATCCAAACCCGTTTTAAAATCTCTACTAAAATATTTAACTTTCCAAAAATAACATTTTATCCTCATTTTAAAATCTCATATTTCCCATTTAATTAAAATAGCCTTTTTCAAATAAATTTTGTTATTCCAAATCCTTTTATGCTTCATTAAAATAAATAAAAATCCTAACTTTTATTTATTAATTGGTAATGCAAATCCCGGGTTGTTACACGTTTGAAGTACAAATGCAAGGGAGAAGTGAAATCAAGGCCTCAGAAAAGAAGTTCAATAGCGTTTAATGCAATAACAGATGGTTCAGACTCAAACAGTGACGACAATGACGAAATAGCCTTGATGACAAGAAATTTTAGAAAGTTTTCGAAATACAGAAAAATGAACAACTATAAGAGAAATGAACATAAGAATTCTGGAAATAATAATGAGACTCTCTACAATGTCAGATGCTACAATTGTGATGTGCCAGGCCACTTAAAAAGAGATTGTCCGCATCTGGATAAGCATAAATTTCCTCCAAGCAATGATTCATCAAAGAAAAGGAAGAGAGCATATACTGCTACAATAGACGATTCAGACTCATCCTCCAGTGATGAAAATCAGAAGACAGAAAATTCAAATATGTGCTTTACAGCTATTCACGAATCTGATGATCTCAGAAATATGGATCTAAAAATAGATACACATTTAAATTATACTGGTTGAAATTGTTTGCTTGAATGTTTGAATGTTTGATTGTTTGCATGTTTTGAAATTGCTTGCTGTTTGAATTTAAAATTTTGATTTTCAAAATAATATTATTTTAATAGTATTTTTAATATTAAAATATTAATATTAAAGTGTTATTATATTTATATTATTTCAGATAAAATATAAATTAGATTATAGGATATATATATATATATTAAACAAAATAGAAAAAATTAGTCACATGTATTATAGGACCCATGTCGACATGGCCCAACTCCCTATGTCGACACCCCCTTAGAAATTTGAAATTCAAGTTTGAATTCAAAACTTTGAATTTCCCTCCACCTTTTCACCAACTCCAAAGCTCTGAAAAGGTGTCTCTTAACCGGAGATCATGACTATTGAATATATATTTATCTCCTTAACTTTATCCTATTTTTCACTTTTATTTCAAAATTTAAACTCTCTTTCAAACTCTCAAGCTCTCTATTCTCTTCAAAAATGGCTTCCTCAACCACCCCATCCACCATTAGGCTGTCCAAAGCCATCAAAGAATTCCTCTTCAATGACCCGGAAGCTATCAAAGCTTACACAAGCTATGTAAACTTTGGAGAAGTCCATACGAGAAAATTTGTTATCTTTAATGGTTTTCCTTCTTATGAACTCAATATTCTTTTCAAAGAGAATCAAATTCTTAGTTTAATTGATGATTCTCAAAACGATTTCGTTTGTTATCCTAATCTTGTTAAAATGTTTTATGCAAATTTGAATCGTGGTTTTTATGATGGTAATGAAGGGGAAGTTTGGAATAGTGTTAAAGGAACACAAATTGTTTTGAATAGTGAGATTTTGGGAAATATTTTGGGTTGTAAGTATACGGGCATGAATCTTTCAGATTTTCAAATTAATGAACACGATCAAGAGACATTTCATCACATTTTTGAAGGAGATGATAACTTTGAATTTATAAATCAAAATTTCCATCCTAAGGCAAGAATTGTTAACCTTCTTTTGCAACATACCATAACTCCTAGATTAGGAAATTTCAATCACCTGACCTTAAAAGTTTGTAAGGCACTTTTGCTATTTATGAGCACTATGACATTAATTGGGCGTAGGTAATTTTGGATGAACTTCATCCCAAAAATTTTACTTTAGGAGAAAACACTTTGTATCATGGGATTTATATTACTCGAATTTTTAACTATTTTGGTGTTGATTATAAGAGAGAGGAATTCATTTCTCGAAAAGTGTTTAACCATGCAAGTATCTCTCTTATGAAAATTCTACTTGTGTTTCAACCATATGAAACACTTATCGAAAAGGATGAAAGGTTGGCTCATAAAGAAATGGAAGAAGAAGAGGAGGAGGAGGAAGATAGGGAGGAGGTGGAGATTGAAGAAGAAGGAGAGGAGGAGGAAGTGACATCATTGGAAAGTATTGAATACCCTATCGTTCCTAACAATCCATCCACAAAACACTTCTCAAGAATCAAAAGATTATCGAGGAAAATCAAGGGATTCTCAAACGATCCGTTAGTAAAAGGTTGGACAAAATTTCCACCAAAATGAACAAGTTCTTTGGAAAGTGAGTCGCAAACTTGGATTATCATCATATTCATCATCCTCCATCGAATTCTAGTTTTCATTTCATGTTGTATTAGTTTGTATATTTCGATTAGTCAATGTTATGCATTGTTTATGTAATGTTAACTAAAATTTATCAATGAAAATCCTTTATTTTCTGTTTATTAGCTCTAAAATATCTCTGAATGCTTGTTATTATATTATATAAGTTTTTATATATAGACTTGTACATAATATAAAGAAACAAAGCAAATTGCCAAAATAAACAGGGGCATGTCGACATCCCCTACCCCCCATGTCGACATGTAACAGCCAGAAAGTAATTTTTGTTTTGATTTGAATTGACATAACTACCTTGTGTCTTTTCATTTCAAATGACTTTGTATCTATTTAAATGCATGTTTCTTTCAGAAAAATGCACATTTTCAATTCTCCTTATTTTCTATTGAATTTCCTCATATTTTTTTTAATCAAAAGTGGCCTTTCCTATTCATAATATAAGTGATAATCTTGAAGAAACTCTCAAATCTTTAAAGAAAATAATTACTTTTATCCTTTGCAATCAACGACACTTAGAATTCAGCCAAATGCAGATGATAAAGGAACAAGAAAGGCACTTCGATGCCATCCGATGGATGATTTCATCCCTCAACAAAGAAGAACTCGAAGCGAATCCAGAAGGAACTGTGAACATGGATAATGAAGAAGGGGATGCTATAAAGGCAGATAGTATCTTCGGTGAAGAAGGATGGGTTGAAGTTCCAAGAAATGTTTCATTTGACTTGTATGTTTTGATTTACTTTGATTTGATTTGGTTTGATGTGGTTTGAATTGTTTGGTTTGATTTGACTTGATTTGAATTGTTTGAATTGATTTGAACATGGTATGTAATATATGATTGAAATGGTGTGGTTTGATAAATATATTGATTGATTATGTCTGAAATTTTCATATTTCTCACATTTACCTTACTATATTTTACTCATATGATTATCTGTCTCATTTATATTCTACTATACTATTATTATTATCCTATATAGTGCTATAGTATAAGATTTAGGGGGAGTTATGTAGGTTAGGCTTAGTTTTTGTTGATGACAAAGAGGGAGAATTATAAAATAGGTTAGTTAGGCTTATATTAAGGGGGAGTTAGTAGATTAAGGGGGAGTTGTTGGAATAAGGGGGAGTCAGAGTAGAATCAGAGTTTGGGGAGTATATTTTATAAACAAAGGTTGTCATCATCAAAAGAGGGAGATTATTAGTTCTTGAGATGATGGTTTAGATGACAACAACCTTAGGACTTGTTATAAAATATAAATACTAATATTATTGTCTGGATATATATGTATATGCAGGATATATATGCAGGTACTAAAGAATGAAGACTGTACAGTATAGAGATTCAAGACTGACAAATTCAAGATTGAGGAAATCAAGACTGAAAACTCATGAGTATCAAGAGTTCAAGATTTCAAGAGTTCAAAAGTTCAAGATATCAAGATAAGTAATAGTGTCTAGATTTATGCTAAAACTTCATAATAGCACTAAACTCTTTATTTAGATTTTAATTTTGTAATGGAATCCACCATCTCGTTTTAATAGTAGGATGGAACCCACGTTCTCTTTAGTGGGATGGAACCCATGACCTTCTCTAGTGGAATGGAATCCATGAAATTTCAAAATGATTTATTTTAAATAATTTTCCAAAAACTTTTTAGAAGTCATCTCTCTCAGTTTGAATATTTTAGCCTTAAACTATTTTTATTATCTTTTATATTTTGATTTCAAAATCATCTCTTGTTTTTAAACTATCTCCTAGTTTTAATATTATAAGCTTTAAATCTCAAAAATATATTATGTACTTATTTTTAATATTACATTTATATTATAGACTATATATTTTTAAGATCTCTTTTATAAGTGTAAACTATATTCAAAATGGTTTATAAACTTTAGAAATTGTTTTGAAAAGTTTTAAAAAGAAAATCTCTTTTAAAAACAAAAATCAATTTTCAAATTTTACTAGGGCATGTCGACATACCCCATCCCCATGTCGACATGGTTGCCATAGAATTCAAATTTTCAAATTTTCGAAAGAAGTGTATATTTGTCATAACATTTCATGAATGGACATGACTGTTATTCTTCTATAAATACCAGTAGTTTTCAACGAATTTTAAGTCAGTTTTTCTTCATTTCTTCACTCCTTCTTCTCCACTCAAATTTTCTCTTATATTTTAACAAAACTCTACCGAAATCCTAAGTGAATCAAACTTGATCATCTCTAATTTGATTCTCTGTCACTCTCTCTCAAAGATCTTAGTGCTATTCAGAGTTATAGGATCATTTATAATCAATGATTGACAGATCGAAGTGTATCAAGTCTCTCTCTATCAAAGTGATATTGGAAATGGTGTGATTGTGGCCCGTAAATCAATTAGGTGTGATTGTAGCCCGAAAATCAATTAGGTGATCTTGTAGCCTGGTTAAATCAAGAGAGTTTGCCCTGGACTCGAAGACAGAAGGGTATATCTCGTGGCCTTGAAATCGAGGTTGTAATATCGACATTATATTTGAAAAGAAATATGCATAAGAAATTGTGTAGGATTGGATGTAGGGTAACCCCGAACCAGTATAAAATTCCGTTGTGTTCTTTCCTTTTACTTCTTTTTATTTACTATTTGTATCTGTGTTTGATTATGTGATTGTCTCTGTATTTGTGAATTGCATCTGTCTGTGTTTAATTTCAAAAGATTTCAAAAGTTCCATAAAATCCATTAAACACTATTCACCCTCCCTCTAGTGTTAATCCATCCTTAAGATCCGTAATCCGCATTTCCAACAAAAACTCGTTTCACTAAGCGGCGTGGTCTCACTAGATATCTAAATGGTTTGAGATGGTAGATATTATTAATACCATGCTTTATGTCTGACTTGAAGTTTATGTTTTCACCTTAAGCTCTCGGGTATTCAATTTATTTTGAATAGTTTGAGAGTTGAGGTTTTCAGGCACCTCTTTAGATGAATAAGCTTTCGAAGATGTGCAGGAGGCATGACAGCTATTTAGAATTCTCTTCTATTTTGATTGCATTGTGTTTTGTTGTAAAGGCACAGTTGTTAATTGCCTAGTTATATACTTTGATCATCCAAAGGGCATCTTTATATGTCGCTCTTGGCGTATGTTGTAATAATTATATTTTCTCTGAACATGGTTTTCGTATTGGGATTATGTAGTGAATTTGAAATGTTTTAAAATAGAATGAGAAAGTTGTTTTTTGATTATATAATTTTCCATATCCTGTGTTTCTGTTATATCAATGTATACAATATTACCGTATTTGGTCGCCGAGGATTAATAACTATGGATGACTGCAGCATCTGTAGCCGTTAGTTTTGGTCCTCCAAGTAGGATGAATCAGAAAATAAGATTGGGGTTTGGGATAACGGTATAATAACGTACTTTTATATGATATATATAGGTATATATAAGTATATATTCCCCTCTCTCTTAGACCGTTCTTCTATATCTTACTAAGGCTCATATGCAGATTTACGAGAAAGAAGATATGGAGGTAGGAAACGAAAGAGGAAATCTCAGTGATGGAAGCACCACAACCAATGGAAACGTTCAACCCGCCAGGAGGAACCCGGGTCGACGGGCTAATGATAACCAAAATGCAGATGCCAATGTGGGTGCTGGAAATCTACCAGTGGATATGGGGGCTATGCATCGGTTCTTCATCAATCTGATGCAAGCTGGAGCCGTTGTTGGTGTTGCTAGAAATGTTGGAGGAGCTAATCCTGTGGTTCCAGTTAGGAACAATTATGCTAAGTTGAGCAGAGGCTACACTAGCTTGGTGGGAAGCCGTTTATGGGAATGGAGGATGCCATAGATGTTAAGGATTGGCTGTTGCATTACGAGAAAATATTTACTGATTTGGGTTTGGATGATGAGTAGAGGAGGAGGCTGGCCTCTAGGATGTTGCATGGGGTAGCACTTTATTGGTGGAATAGTGTCACTATCGGGGTTTAGGAGGAGGAAATGACTTGGGCAGATTTTAGAAGGATATTTGAACAAGGTTTTTATCTGTAGTTGCTAGGTCTACGTTGATGAGGAAGTTTATGGATTTGGTGTAGGGGGAGATGTTGGTAATCGAATATGCTACTAAATTTGATGAGTTATCCCGATATGGGTATGCTACTATAGAACCGACATTATGAGGAAGGAGAAGTTCATTCGGGGATTGAAGCCCGAGATTGCTAGGGTGACCCTGAAACATATCCGTGATCCTTGTAATGTAGTTGTGGAGATGGAAATCCAACATGAGAAGATGCTTGTTATTTATGCAAAAGAAAAGCCAGTTGAAACCCAGGGTTCTCAATTAAAGGAGAGAAAGTACTTTAAGAACAAGGGAACCCAGAAGGGAGAGGCTGCCGTGAAGGCAAACGCCGATTTAGTTTGCTTCAAGTGTGACAAGAAAGGTCATTATACTCATGAGTGCCGGTCAGGCAAAGGGAAGAAGGCTGTAGAAAAGAAGAACATGAAGTGGTTTAACTGTGACCAAGTTGGGCATTATAAGAATCAGTGTCCAGAACCAGTCAGGGTGGACAAGGGACTGCAACTAAAAAAGAGAAGACTGTGATGGAAGGTACACTTTTAATTTAGAGTATACCAGTTAGGATACAATTTGATACCGGTGCATCACATTCATTTATATCTTAGAATTTTGTTTATAGGTTATGCTTAAAACCCACATACCTTGTTACTTCTTTAAGGATTGCGAAATAATAGGAGGGTATGCAACTCTAGGGATGAGATGTGACCAGTTAGAATAAGACTTGTTAGGTCATAAGTTTTCATGCAGTCTGTATATTTTCGATTTCGTAGATTTTAGAATCATTTTGGGTATGGATTGGTTAGGTAAGTATGAGGCTAGGATAATTATCCAGGATGGGGAGATATCGCTAAGACACCTTGATGGTTATAACCGAATTATATTATCAGTAAAAAATTCTGATCGGAGTAGTTGTGCTTTGTTAAATGCTATGGAAGTAGGAGAAGAGTTAAGTCAAGTTTGAGTAGCAAGAGAATTTGCAGATGTCTTTGAGCTAGTTATAGGACTACTACCGAAAGGAGCCGTTGAGTTTCAGATAGATCTTGTGCCAAAAGCTGAACCTATTAGTAGACCACCTAGCACGATAACACCGACCGAGATGAAGGATTTAAAGTGTAGCTAGTTGATCTAGAAGGGAGAAATTTTATTGGACCAAGCAGTTCACCTTGGGGAGTGGCCACGGTGTCCATGGAGAAACCAGATAGGATGCTGAGGATGAGTACCGACTATCGTAAGTTGAACAAGAGGACGATTAAGAATAAGTATCCTTCACCACAAATTGATGATCTATTTGATCAGTTATGTGGAGCTAGAATGTTTTCCCAGTTGGATTTGGTGACAGGTTTCCATCGGCTAAGAGTGGCAGATGACAATATTCCATTGACAGTATTTCAGACTAGGTATAGTTCGTATGACTGGTTAGTAATGTCATTCGGGTTAATGAATGTGTAACACAACCCGGGATTTGCATTACCAATTAATAAATAAAAGTTAGGATTTTTATTTATTTTAATGAAGCATAAAAGGATTTGGAATAACAAAATTTATTTGAAAAAGGCTATTTTAATTAAATGGGAAATATGGGATTTTAAAATGAGGATAAAATGTTATTTTTGGAAAGTTAAATATTTTAGGAGAGATTTTAAAACGGGTTTGGATAAGAAAAATGAGTTTTATAAACATATATGAACACTTAGACTAATTTTTGGAAATATGTAAATAACTCTCTTCTTATTGGGTTACTAAACCTAACCCAATAACCCACCCTAAACCTCCTCTATAAATTATCTCAAACTCTCCTAACCTCATTCATTCATCCCTAATCAAAACCCTAATCATTTCCTAAAGCTTTCATAACAAAAATGGCCTCTATCTTCATCTCCTTCTATTTTTAGCTTATGCAAGTCATTCTATGCAAAGGTAATGCAAATACCCACCTCAAATCCATTTTTATATCTTTCTAATTTCTGAAATTTATTTGGTAACACATGTTTTATGTGTTTTTTTATCTTATAGCCTCCTAATCATCTTTTGCTAACTTCGGTTGATACTATAGTGGTCTTTGTTGCTTTCTAGTGAGGTATATTGCTAAAAACCTCTTCTAATATGTGTTTAATCATCTTTTGATTTCGATAATCAGTTAGTAACACATGTTTTATTATGTAACATGTGAATCATAGCTCTTTGATCATCTTTGCTTTCATTTTGGGTGTGCACATAAGGTGCTTGTGATATTTCTTCCTAAGGTAATGCTAAGCTTTGGCCTTTGTTTCCTTTAATATAGTGTAGTAATCATCATATGGTAATTAGTGATTGATATTGGTGAAATTTGATGCCAAAAACTTGAAAAAAACAGCCCAAATCACCAAAAACCAACATTTTCAGCTGGCTGGAATGTTTCAGCCTGAAAACAGGCCGAAACAGGGGTCTGAGTGCACCAGGGCAGGCCTGGGTTGCACCCAGGCTACTGCCCAGGTGCAGCAGGCCAGCCCTTAGTGGGCTGGCGCGCACGGGTCCGCACAGGGCGGCCCGCTATCCCCCCCAGCCCGCATGGGCTGGGGCTTCCCCAGCCCAGACGGGCTGGTGCTTGGATGAACCCCAGCCCGCATGAGCTGGGGCTTCCCCAGCCCAGGCGGACTGGGGCCTGCATGAACCCCAGCCCGCATGGGCTGGGGCTTCCCCAGCCCAGTCAGGCTGGGGCATGAATGAACCCCAGCCCGCATGGGCTGGGGCTTCCCCAGCCCAAGCGGGCTGGGGGGGCTTGCACTGAATCCCCAGCCCAAGCGGGCTGGGGGCTTCCTAATACATCCCCAGCCCATGCGGGCTGGGGGCTGGGCTGAACCAGCTGCACCGCATGGTGCAGCCTGGTTCACAGCAACGGGTTGCACCATGCGGTGCAGCCAGCTTCAAAAAAAAATGGGCTGCACCCATTCGGTGAAGCCGGGTTCCGACCCACCGGTTGCACCATTTTGGTCCAACCGAGTCCGGTTTGCACCATTTTGGTGCAACCGCTTCAAATTGATTGTTTCTGCAATGAACCTTTTGGTTTCAATTGCGAATCAGAAATTGTCGAACTTTGGTTCACGACCATTCAGAATATTTTTCAACACGAATATTAGTTTTCTGTGATTCTCTGATTTATCGATTTCTTTGAGATTTGTCTCTAGATTTCATACACGTGTTTTATGAATTATTTTCAAAGGATTTTTCACTCCTAAATGGTTTCGAAATTATTATTATATAATGTTATTTTTAATTATTAAACTATTTATTCCATAATAGGAGAGTTTTCAAAAGCCGTTTTAAAGTGATTTCAAAATCAATTATAAAACCGTTTCACACCATTATTTTCTATAATAAAAATCTCACACTCACTTTTTAGCACGTCGACCGAAGTGGAAAGGTGCTTAAACGGTTAGGAAATCTCCGGCCTATGAAACCGTGTGTATTTTCTTTCCGGTTAATCCCCGACCTATTCGATTGATCGTTTTGACCTTTGGGTCTAGTTTACCGATGATACGAGGTGGACTTTTTATTGTTTGGAGTGTGAGCTTTCTATTGGTTAGTAAACCGTTTAGTGCGAACGTGGGGTATGGGACTCATTGTTAACACTTTACGGGTTCCTCTCCAAGAAGTTTGTGACACATTAGCCTCTGGGCGGCCAGTACTGGACCTCCGGGTCACCATGCCTCTGGGCAACCGTCTTTGGACACCTGTTCTATGGAGCAGTTTCTTTTTCAGCATGTGCCTCTGGGCCTTTATCCTTCTGGGAAGGATCTCGCCGTCTCGTGAGTTCCGCATCTGTGCGAGTGATCGATCACAACTCTACAGTACTTGGCAATAACGACTCCGGTCGGTGCACGTGCTATACTTGTATTATCTGATGATTTTTATATCCATTCGAGTACCGCCATTCGGTGTTGGTTCTATGGAACCATACGATGTAAGTGCGATTACCTTGTGGATTCACAGTGTCTCTGGGCACTGCTTTTCAGTGTTTGATTTCATTGACTTTTCAGTATATCCCCATTTCTCTTTGGAGCATCGATCTTTGCTTGGGCATTGATTACAGACTCTGTTCATTCTTGGGATTATTGCTTATGGGCAAATTTTTATAGCTTTGGCTACGCCGATGATATGAGGCGATTTTATTTATTCAACACTTTGGTGCTGATATTTTCTTTGGAGATTTTTACTGTTGATTGATGATTAGGGACCGTCATTATATTCATGTGGTCCAAAATACTCTTCTCTTAGGAAAAGTATTGTTTCATTTATGTACCGCATTATTATATATCTCAGTTATTACTGATTGTTTAGCTAACCTGACCCGAGTGTTTTTCGCTCGGGTCAGACCGAGTTGTTTTAGGTTAGGTCTCTGGACTTAGCTTCTGTGCTTCCGCTTGGACATTATCTGCTATGCTGATAGATAGCGCTTTTATTTGTCCATTATTCCGCTACTCTGTTATTATTCAGACTTTGATATGTACATATTTTTGACTCACAAGTGTGGGCAGTGGCTTTGTACCCACTTATCGTATTTGGATCTGTATTGACGATGTATTATTCTGGGATTTTATATCTATTATGTGATTCTGTTCTATGATGTTTTATCATTTATTACTATGCTTGTTCTGATAGGTCTTTAGCCATTGTAATTTCGTTATAAATATTTATTGAATATGTCGAACCACTTGAAAAAAAATATAGATACCATCCTTTCGACGTATTCAATAGATAGTTATAGCTTGATTACAAATGGTCGCTTCCACTATACTCTATTCTCCGCTTTAACACACAGTATTACTCTCGTAATACTCTTTGTTACAGTGGGTCTCAGAGTGGGGCGTTACAGCTTGGTATCAGAGCCTGGTTTAGGAATAAGCATAATAAACACAGAACAGATACACTTAGTACAATACATTTTAATTAGATCCGAATTAAATCAAATCCCTTCCTTATGTTTGTTGATAGATAAGTTTTGAATATGTATAGGAATTCGTTATATTCCGTAGTATTCCTTAATTAATTATCTATCATTGAATCATGTCTAACTCTAATTCCCGTTTGACTTTCAGTATGTCTAGAAGGGGAAGAGGGAGAACCACACGTCAGACCAGTGCTGCTGGGCAGTCCAACAACACTCATCCATAGGGCGTGTTCATGACCACCGACCAGATCATGGACCTGGTTCGGAATTCCCGGTCTCATTCTCAGTCTCCATCCCCAGTTGCTGATGCTCCGCGCAAGTCTGCTTTTACGCGTCTCTGCAGTGATTTTACCCATCTTAGAGGGAAGCCGTTCAGTGGCTCCGAGAATGTCTTAGAGGTCCAGGCTTGGATTCGGATATGCGAGTGCATTTTCACTCGTATGGATATCCCGAATCATGAACGTGTTCTTATTGCTTCCAATCAGCTTCAGAGTCATGCCCTGGATTGGTACGAACTCCTTATTGCCGAGATCGATGAGACCACACTTACTTGGGCTCAGTTTCGTGAGAGATTTGAGCTCAAATTCATCCCAGAGTCCGAGAAGAACTCCCTTGCTTGCCGCTTTCTTGATCTTAAGCAGGGGAAGTCCTCTGTATCCGACTATGTCTCTTCCTTCGAGGCCCTGTCCAAGTACGGCCTTGAGTTTATTGCTACTCCTTATAAGAGGAACCTCAAATTTGTTGAGGGCTTGAAGAAATATCTGAAGAGGCAGCTTATGCTATAGCTTGAGCTCTCATTCGAGAAGCTAGTCGATGCAGCTCTACATCTTGAGTCAGTCGAGATGGAGCATAGTGATGATGGTGGTGTGGGTTCCACAAACCCCACCAAGAAGAGGTTTCCTCCTGGCAAGTCTGGCTCTTCTTTTCAGCACAAGAAGAAGAAGACTGGCAGTTCCACTGTTCAGACTCAGCCTCAGACTCGTCCTCAGTCCCAGACTCCTGCTCAACCTAGTGGGACACGTCCTCCGAAGAAATGCTTCAACTGCGGTTCTCCAGATCACTTTATTCGAGAGTGTCCCAAACCTCTCTATTGCACCTTTTGCAAGAAGGAGGGACACAGTATCTCCGCTTGTCCTATTGCTCCAGCTAGTGCCAAGCCTGGCAGGCTTAATGCTGCCAAGGCTCCTACCACTTATGCTCAGCCTAAAGGTACGCATCCTTCCGTTCTTGAAGGCTCTATTTTATTTCATGGTAGATCTATTAGAGTTCTTTTTGATACAGGTGCCTCTCACTCATTCATATCAAAGGAGCTAGTAAATGCATTATCCTTGGATGTTACTTGTATGGTTTCCTCACTAAGGATTGTGAATCCCATTGGTGGATCCACGACCCTTAGCTTGCTTTGTGAGAATATAGATATCGATCTTTGTGGATTTTCTTTCCATGCGAATCTGCAAGTTATGGAGTATTTGGGCTTTGTTATGATTCTTGGCATGGATTGGATCGTTCAACACGATGCCAAAATTATTTGTTCGGAGCGGATATTATTCATTCATTACCCTGACTCGTCCTCTCCATTAGCTATTGTTCTTCAAGATGTTGGTCTTTCTGATGTTACTTTATTTTCTCTAGATTCACGAGATGATGAGGTGGACATATCTCGTATTCCTATTGTTCGGGATTTCCCCGATATATTCGAGCCAGTATCAGGCCTGCCGCCAAAGCGGGCCATTGAGTTCCGCATCGATCTCATTCCAGGCTCCCACCCAGTTGGGCGTCCTCCCACGAGGATGTCTACAAAAGAGAATGAGGAACTCAGGAAGCAGTTAGTAGAGCTTGAGGCGAAGCAGTTCATTCGGTCCAGTTCTTCGCCATGGGGTGCTGCTGTGGTCTTCGTTAAGAAGCCCGATGGCTCTCTTAGGCTTTGCATTGACTATCGCAAGCTTAATGAGTTGACCATCAGAAATCGTTATCCATTGCCACGGATAGACGATATGTTTGATCAGTTGAGCGGTGCGAAGGTCTTCTCTCAGCTCGACCTTGCCACCGGATTCCATCAGCTACGAGTCGCCGAAGACAGCATTCCTCTTACAACATTTCGCACTCGTTATGGTTCTTTTGAGTGGTTGGTCATGCCGTTCGGCTTGACGAACGCTCCGGCTTTCTTTGTCGATCTTATGAATCGAGTATTACGGGAATACATCGATAGATTCGTTTTGGTTTTCATCGATGATATTCTTATTTATTCTAGATCCGAGGCAGAGCATGCTCATCATTTGCGGATCGTCTTGGATACTCTTCGTCAGCATCATCTTAAGGCCAAGCTCTCTAAGTGCCATTTTTGGGAGAGCAAGGTCAAGTTCTTGGGCCATATTGTATCATCTGAGGGTATTTCTGTCGATCCTGCGAAGATCGAAGCTATTCAGAATTGAAGCAGCCCGAGAACGTTCATGATATTCGCAGCTTCCTTGGTCTGGCGGGTTATTACCGTCGATTTATCAAGGATTTCTCTCGAGTTGCACTTCCCCTTACGACGCTGACTCGTAAGGGTGTTCGCTTTATTTGGTCTGATAAGTGTGAAGCTTCCTTTCAGCGATTGAAGGAACTTCTCACTCATGCTCCTATCCTTGTGGTTCCTGAGAGTAACCAGGATCTTATTGTTTACACCGACGCTTGTGGTAGCGGCCTCGGTGCTTTTCTTATGCAGAAGGATCGGGTGGTTGCTTACGCTTCTAGGCAGCTACGTCCGAATGAGGTTCGCTATCCTACTCATGATCTTGAGTTAGCAGCTATCGTCTTTGCTTTGAAGATGTGGCATCATTATCTATTGGGCGAACGTTTCATTCTCTACACCGATCACAAGTCGCTGAAGTATTTATTCAGTCAGAAGGATCTCAATATGAGGCAGCAGCGATGGCTTGAGTTTCTCGCCTCATATGACTTAGACATTCAGTATACCCCTGGCAAGGGTAATCGTGTGGCTGATGCACTCAGTCGCAAACACTCGGTGGTAGTTTCTATGATGATAGCCGAGTGGGATATTCTTGAGACTCTTTCTATGTGTGATATTCGAAATCGAGCTCCGTCTTCTGATTCTCAGATCTTGTTATTCAGCTTGGAAGCTCGACCTATTATATTGGATCGCATTGCCCATGCTCAGCGGCAGGATCCAGACTTGTTGCGATATATTCATCTCCTTGAGTCGGGATCCAGTGAGGAGACATTGTTGGATTATTCTATTGATTCTCATCGGTGTCTTCGCAGGAAGAACCATATTTTGGTACCATCTGATTTATCACTTAGGCATGACATTCTGGACGAGTGTCATCGCACTAAGTACACCATCCATCCCGGCTCAAGCAAGATGTATGCTGATATGTGTCGGGTATATTATTGGGAAGGTTGAAGAAAGATGTTGCAAGTTATGTGAGCGGTTGCATGACTTGTCAACAGATCAAGGCCGAACACCAGCGTCCATCCGGTCTTCTTCAGCCATTAGAGATTCCATTGTGGAAATGGGATCAGATATCTATGGATTTCATCGACGGTCTACCTCGATCGAGGTCAGGCCATACTTCTATTTGGGTCATCGTTGATCGCTTGACCAAATCGGCTCACTTTATTCCTGTTAAGTCCACTCGGACTGCACCTCAGTTGGCCAAGCTCTATGTGAAGGAAGTCGTTCGACTTCATGGCATTCCTAGTTCTATCGTTAGTGATCATGACACGATATTTACTAGTCACTTCTGGAAGTGTCTTCAGATAGCTTTGGGTACAAAGCTGAACTTTTCTTCTGCTTATCACCCACAGTCTGATGGACAGACTGAGAGGGTAAATCGTATCTTGGAAGATCTCCTTCGCTGTTGTATTCTTGATTTCGGAGGTAGTTGGGAGGATCACTTACCGCTTGTAGAGTTCTCCTACAACAATAGCTTTCAGTCTAGTATCGGCATGGCACCTTTCGAGGCTCTCTACGGAAGGCCATGTCGCTCTCCTGCTTGTTGGTTAGAGTCTGGCGAGAAGCTTATTCTAGGTCCAGATTCAGTTCGGGAAACTTCTGAGAAGGTCGTGCTTATTCGTCAGAGAATGAAAGAGGCGCAGAACCGTCAGAAATCCTACGCGGACAACTGTAGGAAGCCTCTTGAGTTCTCCATTGGTGATCATGTCTTTATTCGGATATCTCCCATGAAGGGGGTTGTGCGTTTCAGCTCTACAGGGAAGTTGGCTCCTCGCTATGTTGGACCATTTCCTATTACGGAACGCATCGGCCCCGTTTCTTATCGTGTGGCTCTACCTGCTCACTTCTCTGGAATACACGACGTGTTCCATATTTCCCAGCTTCGCATGTGTGTCTGCAATCCTGATTCTATCTTTGAGCCGCATGTTGTGCCTGATTTAGAGATCTTACCTGATTTATCTTTGGAGCAGCAACCTCTTCGTGTGCTTGATTCGGAGGTTAGATGCCTTCGCAACAAAGAGGTCCCACTCGTGAAGATTCAATGTCACCGAATCCTAAGGACTGCACTTGGGAGACCAGAGAATCTATCGAACGCTCTTATCCTGGCTTTCTCCCATCTTCTGCGGGTGAGAATTCTCTATTTTACATCTATCACTTCTTTTATGGATTTGACGTTATAGACGACATCTATCTTAAGGAATTGCGGGGACGCAATTTTCTTAAGGGGGGGAGTCTGTAACAACCCGGGATTTGCATTACAAATTAATAAATAAAAGTTAGGATTTTTATTTATTTTAATGAAGCATAAAAGGATTTAGAATAACAAAATTTATTTGAAAAAGGCTATTTTAATTAAATGGGAAATATGAGATTTTAAAATGAGGATAAAATGTTATTTTTGGAAAGTTAAATATTTTAGGAGAGATTTTAAACTGGGTTTGGATAAGAAAATGAGTTTTATAAACATATATGAACACTTAGACTAATTTTTGGAAATATGTAAATAACTCTCTTCTTATTGGGTTACTAAACCTAACCCAATAACCCACCCTAAACCTCCTCTATAAATTATCTCAAACTCTCCTAACCTCATTCATTCATCCCTAATCAAAACCCTAATCATTTCCTAAAGCCTTCATAACAAAAATGGCCTCTATCTTCATCTCCTTCTAGTTTTAGCTTATGCAAGTCATTCTATGCAAAGGTAATGCAAATACCCACCTCAAATCCATTTTTATATCTTTCTATTTTCTGAAATTTATTTGGTAACACATGTTTTATGTGTTTTTTTGATCTTATAGCCTCCTAATCATCTTTTGCTAACTTGGGTTGATGCTATAGTGGTCTTTGTTGCTTTCTAGTGAGGTATATTGCTAAAAACCTCTTCTAATATGTGTTTAATCATCTTTTGATTTCGATAATCAGTTAGTAGCACATGTTTTATTATGTAACATGTGAATCATAGCTCTTTGATCATCTTTGCTTTCATTTTGGGTGTGCACATAAGGTGCTTGTGATATTGCTTCCTAAGGTAATGCTAAGCTTTGGCCTTTGTTTCCTTTAATATAGTGTAGTAATCATTATATGGTAATTAGTGATTGATATTGGTGAAATTTGATGCCAAAAACTTGAAAAAAACACCCCAAATCACCAAAAACCAGCATTTTCAACTGGCTGGAATGTTTCAGCCTGAAAACAGGCTGAAACAGGGGTCTGAGTGCACCAGGGCAGGCCTGGGTTGCACCCAGGCTGCTGCCCAGGCGCAGCAGGCCAATCCTTAGTGGGCTGGCACGCACGGGTCCGCACAGGGCGGCCCGCTATCCCCCTCGCCAGCCCGCATGGGCTGGGGCTTCCCCAGCCCAGGCGAGCTGGGGCCTGCATGAACCCCAGCCCGCATGGGCTGGGGGGGCTTGCACTGAATCCCCAGCCCAAGCGTGCTGGGGGCTTCCTAATACATCCCCAGCCCATGCGGGCTGGGGGCTGGGCTGAACCAGCTGCACCGCATGGTGCAGCCTGGTTCACAGCAACGGGCTGCACCATGCGGTGCAGCCGGCTTCAAAAAAAAAATGGGCTGCACCCGTTCGGTGCAGCCGGGTTCTGACCCACCGGTTGCACCATTTTGGTGCAACCGCTTCAAATTGATTGTTTCTGTAATGAACCTTTGGGTTTCAATTGCGAATCAGAAATTGTCGAACTTTGGTTCACGACCATTCAGAATATTTTCCATCACGAATATTGGTTTTCTGTGATTCTCTGATTTATCGATTTCTTTGAGATTTGACTCTAGATTTCGTACACATGTTTTATGAATTATTTTCAAAGGATTTTTCACTCCTAAATGGCTTTCGAAATTATTATTATATAATGTTATTTTTAATTATTAAACTATTTATTCCATAATAGGAGAGTTTTCAAAAGCCGTTTTAAAGTGATTTCAAAATCAATTATAAAACTGTTTCGCACCATTATTTTCTATAATAAAAATCTCACCCTCACTTTTTAGCACGTCGACTGAAGTGGAAAGCTACTTAAAAGGTTAGGAAATCTCCGGCCTATGGAACCATGTGTAATTTCTTTCCGGTTAATCCCCGACCTATTCGACTGATCATTTTGACCTTTGGGTCTAGTTTACCGATGATACGAGGTGGACTTTTTATTGTTTGGAGTGTGAGCTTGCTATTGGTTAGTAAACCGTTTAGTGTGAACGTGGGGTATGGGACTCATTGTTAACACTTTACGGGTTCCTCTCCAAGAAGTTTGTTAAACATTAGCCTCTGGGCGGCCAGTACTGGACCTCTGGGTCACCACGCCTCTGGGCAACCATCTCTGGACACATGTTCTATGGAGTAGTTTCTTTTTCGGCATGTGCCTCTGGGCCTTTATCCTTCTAGGAAGGAACTCGCCGTCTCACGCGTTCCACATCTGTGCGAGTGATCGATCACATCTCTACAGTACTTGGCAATAACGACTCCGATCGGTGCACGTGCTATACTTGTATTATCTGATGGTTTTTATATCCATTCGAGTACCACCATTCGATGTTGGTTCTATGGAACCATACGATGTAAGTGCGATTACCTTGTGGATTCACAGTGTCTCTAGGCACTGCTTTTCAGTGTTTGATTTCATTGACTTTTCAGTATATCCCCATTGCTCTTTGGAGCATGGATCTTTGCTTGGGCATTGATTACAGACTCTGGTCATTCTTGGGATTATTGCTTATGGGCAACTTTTTATAGCTTCGGCTACGTCGATGATATGAGGCGATTTTATTTATTCAACACTTTGGTGCTGATATTCTCTTTGGAGATTTTTACTGTTGATTGATGATTAGGGACCGTCATTATATTCATGTGGTCCAAAATACTTTTCTCTTAGGAAAAGTACTGTTTCATTTATGTACCGCATTATTATATATCCCAGTTATTACTGATTGTTTAGCTAGCCTGACCCGAGTGTTTTTCGCTCGGGTCAGACCGAGTTGTTTCAGGTTAGGTCTCTGGACTTAGCTTCTGTGCTTCCGCTTGGACATTATCTGCTATGCTGATAGATAGCGCTTTTATTTTTCCACTATTCCGCTACTCTGTTATTATTCAGACTTTGATATGTACATATTTTTGACTCACATGTGTGGGCAGTGGCTTTGTACCCACTTATCGTATTTGGATCTGTATTGACGATGTATTGTTCTGGGATTTTATATCTGTTATGTGATTCTGTTCTGTGATGTTTTATCATTTATTACTATGCTTGTTCTGATAGGTCTTTAGCCATTGTAATTTCGTTATAAATATTTATTGAATATGTCGAACCACTTGAAAAAAATATAGATACCATCCTTTCGACGTATTCAATAGATAGTTATAGCTTGATTACAAATGGTCGCTTCCACTATACTCTATTCTCCGCTTTAACAAACAGTATTACTCCCGTAATACTCTTTGTTACAGTGGGTCTCAGAGTGGGGCGTTACAAAATGCACCTGCTTTCTTCGTGAATTTGATGAACTGAGTCTTCTGAGAGTATTTGGATAGGTTCTTGTCAGTGTTTATAGATGACATTTTAGTGTACTAAGGATGAAAGAGAGCATGAGGATCACCTTAGAGTGATGCTTGAGATGCTGAGGTAGCATCAGCTAAAAGCGAAGTTTTCCAAGTGTTATTTTTGGAAGAAAGAGGTTAAGTTTCTTGGTCACGTTGTTTTGGAGAAAGGTTTGTCAGTCGATCCAGATAATATCAAACCTGTTAATAATTGGTAGAGACAAGAGACAATGACTGAGATAAGGAGTTTTCTTGGACTTGCTGGCTATTACCAGAGATTCATTAAGGATTTCTCACGTATAGCAGCACCTTTGACTATGTTAACCAGGAAGGGTGTGAAGTTTATCTGGTCCAATAAATGTGAGGAATCATTCCTTAAGTTAAAGCATTTGTTCACCAATGCACCTGTGTTAGTAATTGCAAACAAAAACCAAGGGTTGGTGGTGTATACCAAAGCATGCGGAACTGGATTAGAAGCTGTGTCGATGCAGAAGGTTTGCCTACGCTTCACAACAGCTTAGACCGCATGATGTAAGATATCCTACTCATGATTTGAAGTTGGCATCGGATATCTTTGCATTAGATTTGGAGACATTATCTCTTAGGGTAGAGATTTGAGCTATACATAGATCATAAGTCCTTAAAGTAAATATTCTCTCAGAAGAAGTTGAATATATGACAACATAGGTTACTAGAGTTCTTGGCTGCTTATGATTTTGGTAAAAAGTATACATTTGGGAAAGGAAATAAAGTAGCAGATGCTCTTAGCAGGAAACATCAGAATTTTGTGTTAGCTATGTTGGCTGAATGGAAGGATTTAGAAGCTTTGACTATGTGTAGTGCAGTTAAGATCAACTGCTAGTTCTAGTGAGAGTACCACCATGTTGTCCTGTTTAGAAGTTCGACCAGTATTGATCAAAAAGATTGCTTCTAAGGAGAAAGAGAATCCAGTATTAGTCTAGAAGATTAGAAGGTTTGAGGTTGGAAATGAGATCGATGACCTAAAAGATTTTAGTCTTGACTAGAGAAGATAGCTGAAAAAGAAGGGACGATTGTGTGTTCCGGGTGTAGAGGACTTAAGGAAAGAAGTTCTCGGAGAATGTCATCGGTCCAAGTTTACGATTCATCCTGGAGGGACCAAAATGTATCAAGATATGAAGAGGAGCTTCTATTAGGAAGTTATGAAGAGGGATTTTGGCTTGTGTGTTGGGCAGTGTACAAACTGTCAACAAGTGAAGGCCGAACATCAGAAGCCAAGTGGATTGCTTCAACATTTAGAGATTCCAGTTTGGAAATGGGATTCGATATCCATGGATTTTATATACGAGTTGCTAAGGTCAAATAGAGGAAATGAAATTATAAGGGTCATAGTGGACAGGTTGGCCAAGAGTGCCCATTTCATCCTAGTTGTCTACCAGGACGCACATGTTCTAGCTAAGTTTTTCATTAAGAACATAGTTAGACTACATGGGATTCCTAGTAGTATAGCCAGTGACAAAAATGATTTGTTCACCAGTGAATTCTGGAAGAGTCTACAAAATGTGTTAGGCACTAAGCTCAAAATGAGTACTGCACATCATCCCCTAACGGATGGGCATACAAAGAGAGTCAATAAGGTACTAGAGGGTTTATTGAGGGCTTGTGTATTGAACTTTGGTGGATCTTGGGAAGATTACCTACATTTGGTTGAGTTTTCCTCTAATAATAGTTATCATACTAGTATAGGAATGGTGCCTTTTGAAGCTTTGTATGGAAGGCCATGCAAATCACTAGCATGTTGGTTAGAGAGTGGAGACAGATTAATCTTATGTCGAGATCTGGTTAGAGAGGTGATGGAGAAGATTGAGTTAATCTTAGAAAGGATGAAGGAAGCTCAGTCCAAACAGAAGAGATATGTAGATAAAAGGCGTAAAGACCTAGAATTCTCAGTTAGAGATAAGGTTTTCATTAAAGTATCACCGATGAAGGATGTGGTATGATTTGGAAAGTCAGTGAAACTAGCACCAAGATATGTTTGTCCGTTCCAAGTTATAGAGAGGATGGGAAAGCTCGCATATAGAGTAGAGTTGCCAAGCAGTATGGCAGGTGTCCATAACGTGTTTTATGTGTCTCATCTTCGCAAGTATGTGCATGACCCAGAAACTACCATTCCTTCGACAGGGTTGGAAGATTTGATAATAGAGCCTAATTTGACTTTTGTTAGACAACCAGTTCGAGTTGTAATGAGAGATGAGAAAAGATTGAGGAACATAGCAGTCAGGTTGCTGAAATACAGTGGAGCGACAACGAGAAGGACTGTACTTGGAAGATCAAAGACAAGATTAGAGATACTTATCCTGATCTACTTTGAGGGTATGTCTATACTAGCTTTTTATAGATAGTTGCTAGTAAGGTAGGCTAGTATGGTTGTTAGGAGCTATTACAGACGATTGCTATGTTAGTATATAGTCCATACTGAATTTCGAGGATGGAATTCTTTAAGGAGGGGAGCCTGTACCACACTTAATTTTTGATAACATTATTCAAGAGATTTAATTAGATAAACTAAATAGAATAATGTAAATCTTAGAGCGAGAAGGGAAATTGAGATTTGAAAATAAACTTAGAGGCCGAGCTTATTTATATAAATAGGCTACAAATGGTTATATATGTTAATTAATTAACACAAGGGTACTATGGTAATTTCCATTACCCATATATTCTCGTTTCTAATCATTCACGTTCATTTTACAAAACAAAACAAATGTAAGAAAAGAAGAGGATCCGACCATTACTAGGAGAAAAAGGAGAAGAAAAATTCAAGTAAAGTTTAAGGAATAAAGCTAGTAGAATTAATCTCAATCAAATCTCAAAGTCCTTATCCTAATCAAGGTGAATAATAATCTAAATCATCTCTATTTTGTTTTTATAAACATTTGATTTTCGGGTTTAAGATTAAATCCATCATAATGATGATTTGATGATGATATGCTTGGATTTTATGACATGTTTGATTTAAACAGGATTGTTCGAATATAGTTTTACATGGTTTTAAGGGTAAAGCTGATTATAATGAATTTTGAATGCCATGAGGAAATTATATGTTATGTAAAACATGATTTTGGAGATGGTTTTTAATTTTTATAATTTTCCAAGCTATGAAAAATTTATTATGAATTTTCAAAGGAAAATATGAATAGTGTGGTTTAGAAATTAATTTCGGCTATTGTATGAAGAATTGGGGATCTAAATTTGTATATGTTAGATAACATATTGAAAGTGAATTTTTGTAATTTTTGGGGATTTTTCCAAAGTGATTAACTATAGATAATAAATTATTTTAAAAGGGGGACTTAATAACTTAATTGTTTTGCTTATAAATTAATCCTTGTTTGGATTTAAAATTATGTGGTAATTATTTTGTCAAAGAATTCGAAAAGTTATGACAACCAATTAAAAGTTTACAAGTAGGTAGGTTAGTTATAAAATATTTACTTTAGTTGGCCTTAAATCGGTCTTTACTTAGAAAAGTGGGTTCCGCCTCTTTTAGAAGCCACGTTTCGACTCTATGCTTCTGCCTTTAATCAAGTTGTAACCTCGAAACTAACTAAGCCGAAACCAATACACAAGATATCAAACATTGGTACGTAGTGGATTGGAGAAGGGCGGAAGGCATGGTGTCGAAACATAGCTCCCAATGGGGTCGAAACCTTTGCTTTATTTTTCAAAGAAATGCGCTTTCCTGTTTTTACTAAAGGCTTTCTTAGGAGTCGAAACATATGCTTTCAATGGGGTCTTTTTAAATTTCTTTCGAAAGGAGTTGCTGCTTTTTGTTTAAATGGTAGCTTTGGAATGAGTTCCTTGTTTATAAATCATTGCTTTCGAAAAGGGTGGTTTCGACCTAGTCGAGAACTTTCTGCCAATCTTTTGCCTCTCGAAGGTATTGAAGTCATCAATGCTTTCGAAAGGTAGCTTTTGTTTTAAATTGTATGAAGCCATTTCCTAAATGCTTTCGAATGGGTTCAAGGGTTTCATAGGAAATGGCTTCGAAAGGGGGTTTCGATATTATCCTTTGTTGTTTTACTTAAATTATTTGAGCTATCAAATGGATGGCTCCGATGCCATTGACTTTTCCCCAAACAATTTTATATAAATATTAATGGTTTTGAAAGAGGTACTTTCCTATGTATTCACGTTGACCCAAAAAATATTTAAGGAAAAACCCAATGGTTTCGAAAGAGATAATTTCAAAAGGTTTCGAAACCATTAGTTATCAAACATATAACCCAATCTGATTTTAAAGGAAAACCCATGGCTAAGTTAAAGGAATTTTGAAATGGTTTATGAATGAAGTTTTTGAAGAAGCTTACCTTGATAAAATAATAGGTCAAAGGGATTAACCATGATTTATATGAAAATGATTTCAAGGATATTAAACCGTAGGTGTTGGTATTATTATGCTATTATGTTTGCGTCTTATAATATATATATATATATATATATTCAAATTATAATGGACCCATAACTGCATTTTGGGGAGAAAGGGCAGGAGAACTAGCTAGGTTGACCCAACGGTGAATATAATTTGAATTAACTCCTGAGTGAGTAGAATCGCATCCAGGAGGTCAGGAGGACCATGATGTAGGATGCCTAAATATTGATTAAAGAAGTTGTTAGATAGAGAGGTTCATAGTAAACCCATGAAAATTATGTCTAGGAAAAGTTATTGGAGTTACCTATAGGTTCGTAGTAAACCCATGAAAACTATGATTAGAAAGAGTATTGACAAGGACCAATAGGTTTGTAGCGAGCCTATGAAAACTATATCTGGATTAAATTATTAACAGAAGTCAATGGGTTCCTAGTCAACCCATGAAAACTAGGATAAGAGGGAAGTTATTGGAGATACCAATAGGTTCTCATATCATTTATTAAAGTTATTCCTCCTACGCCTAACTGTTATCGATCGACGATCGATAACAGATCCGCTGTCCAAAGTGACGCGGAAAGCTCTTTCCATTCCAGGTACACCTATTATGCAATAAAAGGACCAATCCAAAGTGAGCAACTATAAATTGATGGGCCCGAATCAAGTAGAGAACTCTCAGCATAAGTCAATTTTAGCTCTTCGAAATGTGATAATAGCATAAGCTGCACATGATACGCTACCCTAAGCTATTATCACCTTCTAAAAAAACCAAAACCAATATGAATGACGTCAAGCTATGCCGACATATCGGGTTCCAAGTGTTAATTGGGGCAAGCGCTGTGTGTTATCTATGGGATGGGCTCGGTTTCTTAAGCACTACATACACTTTACCTTGTGTAGATAGTTCACATGCAGTGTAGGAAGAAAAGAGCTTCTCATATCATTTATTAAAGTTATTCCTCCTACGCCTAGCTGTTATCGATCGACGATCGATAACAGATCCGCTGTCCAAAGTGACGCGGAAAGCTCTTTCCATTCTAGGTACACCTATTATGCAATAAAAGGACCAATCCAAAGTGAGCAACTATAAATTGATGGGCCCAAATCAAGTAGAGAACTCTCAGCATAAGTCAATTTTAGCTCTTCGAAATGTGATAATAGCATAAGCTGCAAATGATACGCTACCCTAAGCTATTATCACCTTCTAAAAAAACCAAAACCAATCTGAATGATGTCATGCTAGATTAATAATTTAACTCAAGGCAAGTTAGATGGGTAATGTAAATTTTGGCATTTTTTTAGCAAATTGATGATGAGGTCGTATTGGTGGTGGACGTAATCGAGAATTTGAATATGATTTTGTGGAAGAAGATAGTAAATCGGGTCTTGAGTTCTTCACAGAACGAAATCCGGGCTTTGCCTCGATGCTTGACATATTTTACTATCTTCATCCATGAATCAGAATTAACTTGCCTTGAGTTAAATTATTAATCTAGCATGACGTCATTCAGATTGGTTTTGGTTTTTTTAGAAGGTGATAATAGCTTAGGGTAGCGTATCATGTGCAGCTTATGCTATTATCACATTTCGAAGAGCTAAAATTGACTTATGCTGAGAGTTCTCTACTTGATTCGGGCCCATCAATTTATAGTTGCTCACTTTGGATTGGTCCTTTTATTGCATAATAGGTGTACCTGGAATGTAAAGAGCTTTCCGCGTCACTTTGGACAGCGGATCTGTTATCGATCGTCGATCGATAACAGCTAGGCGTAGGAGGAATAACTTTAATAAATGATATGAGAAGCTCTTTTCTTCCTACACTGCATGTGAACTATCTACACAAGGTAAAGTGTATGTAGTGCTTAAGAAACCGAGCCCATCCCATAGATAACACATGTTGAATCTGATTACAATTTGATTGGATCTTGTAAGCTAGATAAAGTCACCAGAGTAAGAGTTCACTGGAGAAGCAAAGTGAACCATTTAGATGACTCTTATGTGGGAGGAGAAGAGTGAAGAATAGTTTTTGTAGAGTTTCAGTAGCCAGTCCCCAAGATCCTCTTTATGTTGTAGTTGGGTGAGTATTTGTAGAGGTTGGAGAGCTATTAGGCTAAGCCGCTTTTTCAGAAGCCTACATTAGAAGGTACGAAGATGCTGCAAAAGTTTCACAGCGAGCCGACCCAATTTGATGGATCGTTAGCAATCCATAGGGCATGGATCACTGGCGATCCATGGAATTAGCGCATTTTTAGCCCGTTCCAATTGGATCATATTCCCTACCTTGTGTAGATGCTCTCCATGTAATTTCATGACTAGGTGCCTTGTTTTGATGATGATTCATGCACAGGTTGAATTAAACTATTACTGGAATCAGATGAGTGCCCACTTCTCGATATAGCATGCTTGGAATACCCTGAAACTTAGCAGGCATCCCTGGAAAAGATAATGCTTCATGATGCAAGAAGAATGAACGTTCCATGAACAATATTTATGGATCGCTAGTGATCCATGGGTAATGGATCGCTAGCGATCCATCCCCTTGGAGTATTTATTGCTTTTTTCTCTTTCGTCTTTCTTGTTTCCTTCTTCCGATCCTTCTACTTGATTCTAGAGTTGTTTTAACTTGATGTTCTAACTTCCATTGAATTCTATTAGGTTAAAATCCCGGCTAACATTTGCCCCCAGAGTATGCCTTCATTGGAAACAAGGTGTACTATGAAGTTACGATTTTGAGTTCCCGTTTTATGAGATTTAATTTATCATGTTGAGGCTATTATGCAAATTTGGGTTTGGTTATTCAGTCGCCTATTGAGTTCCAATTGGAATTGTCATAGATTGTCATAGCTTATGATAATAAATCAATTTCTGTCCCACAACTTTATTGATGCTTGCAAAAAATATGTGGATCATGCTTGGCAAATATGGAGAAAATTAGTTGCAATATGATGGATCGCTAGTGATCCATAGTCCATGGATCACTAGCAGTACAATGACTTAACTGTTTTTTGTTTTATTTTCTATTCAACTTCCCCCTCGAGCTGATACTTTGTTCTATTCCTCGTTCTCTTTTATGAACCAAGCTTCCTGCCTTACGACCCGATCCAAAGAATTCAAACCCTAAATTCTCCTTTGCCATCGCCATTACTGATCTCCGCCTTCGAAGTTTCTCACCATCGACCATACTTGACTCCACCTAGCCCCTAGTCCTCATTGCTTTATCCTTTTGGATTGCCGTCGACGTTACCTCCTTGGATCGCCGTCGATCTTACCTGCTTAGGTCGCCAACATCGTATGTTCAACTGTGTTCACCTTTTGATTTTTGACTATAGATGGGTAATGTAAATTTTGGCATTTTTTTAGCAAATTGATGATGAGGTCGTATTGGTGGTGGACGTAATCGAGAATTTGAATATGATTTTGTGGAAGAAGATAGTAAATCGGGTCTTGAGTTCTTCACAGAACGAAATCCGGGCTTTGCCTCGATGCTTGACATATTTTACTATCTTCATCCATGAATCAGAATTAACTTGCCTTGAGTTAAATTATTAATCTAGCATGACGTCATTCAGATTGGTTTTGGTTTTTTTAGAAGGTGATAATAGCTTAGGGTAGCGTATCATGTGCAGCTTATGCTATTATCACATTTCGAAGAGCTAAAATTGACTTATGCTGAGAGTTCTCTACTTGATTCGGGCCCATCAATTTATAGTTGCTCACTTTGGATTGGTCCTTTTATTGCATAATAGGTGTACCTGGAATGGAAAGAGCTTTCCGCGTCACTTTGGACAACGGATCTGTCATCGATCGTCGATCGATAACAGCTAGGCGTAGGAGGAATAACTTTAATAAATGATATGAGAAGCTCTTTTCTTCCTACACTGCATGTGAACTATCTACACAAGGTAAAGTGTATGTAGTGCTTAAGAAACCGAGCCCATCCCATAGATAACACACAGCGCTTGCCCCAATTAACACTTGGAATCCGATATGTCGGCATAAATCGATATTTTTTCGGAGTTCGAGTATCGTAGGTGGACTTTTAGTTAAAGATAGAATTACCTGACTGCATTAGATACAAGTTATGTTGTATAGGATGAAGCATCTGTCATCTTATCATAAGTCCAGCGGAGGAAGTCCGACACTCTCAGAAGCCGAATCATCATCAGTTGCTCCTTTGCAAATGTTTGTAGTAGTGCTTACTTCTTCACTACCACCAGATGAATACAATCAATTAATTCTGATTGGTCTAGTTATAGATCGAACTCCTCTAAATTTAGAGTTCTACTCAATCCTCCGGAGAGAGATTCCTCTGTGGTCTCTGCTAAAGTTTTGCATGACATTTGTTTACAATATGGCATTATGGACGATGACGTACGCCTTCCATCGAAGAATGAGATTGCACATATGCCGACTTAGGGGTGCACCGCTTGCCACCGGTATATGTGCTTGAATGGAGCAGTGCCCCTATCAATCACTTCTTGAGAGAAACACTTTTAAACTTGGGAATTGCGCCATTTCAGATTATCCCTAATAGAGACGCGATCCTGACTTGTCATCAAGTATTGTTTATGTAGACATTTAATCGTGCCCTAAGTTTTGATGAGTTGATATATTTTCTCTCATTCAAGAAGAGAGATGAATGTCCGTCCCTCGTGGTCATCGAGGCTCAAAGAAATCACAAGATCGTGCTGCAGCTTCAAAATAACCTGTCTTAATTCAAGATCCAGTATTTCTTCATTAGGCGTCCTAAGGGATTTAATCGTCTTTAGATGACAGGGGGTAAGTCTTCTCTTTTACCCATTGAGATTTAATACATCGCTATGGTATTTTTGATAGATTTAATACTTTATGCAATTATTTCGAGGTCGAACAAAAATCCATCACTCGATCCAATTTTCCATACTCTGAAGGCCATAGATGCCAAAGAGAGATCGGTCAAGTTTTTGCTAACAGATGAGAATTTGTTTCAGTATTGGCTGTTGCATTCCGGGAGATCCAACGTGGTCGTTGAAGTTCCATCACCTTCCGTTCTAGAATTTGAACATGTTCCACTTCTTCATCACATAGATCCGAAGAGGGTGATCTCCTTGAAGGAGAAGGTCCGTCTGGCAGATCAACTGAAGAAATTCACAAAGGAAGAGGAATTACGACCGTGGTCAGCTGCCCGCCTAGGATGCCCCTGATTCTAGAGGGGGAGGAAGAATAATTCAAGCAGCATGAAGGCAAGGCAGTAGTGACAATGGAAAAGGAGGAATGTGAAGTTGAGAGGAGCAGCAACTGTGATTCCTCCTTTAGTGACGAAGAATTCAATGAAAGTTTTGGCGATGGAAACTTCAAACCATGTGATGAAACTCTGGGAATGACTCCCGTTCTCCTGAATTCACCTCTTCAAGGGATCCATGATAAAGGTGCTCTCATAGCAGCCGAGCAATTTCATGGTTCCCCGATTAAGGAAACCGAGATTAATTTCAAGGATCTGAGTAATGTTTTTGTAGATATCGATGAACTCATGGGAGAAGATTTCGAGTTGGAAGGATTATCTCTTCGTCCCGGTCATGCTATGTCTAGAATTAGCTCGATTCCCTTCTTGGTGCCTTCTCAACCTTGTTTGTGAAGTCCTCTTAGGCTGATTATGACATATTACACATTTCATTAGACTCACTCCACTTACATATGCATTATTTAGGTCCATTTCTTATAGCTAAAGTTGTTTGTTTATTTTTTATATTAAGACTATGAATGGCCGTGGACGTTACGAGGACCTTAAACAATTTACTAATTCTCAATGTTGGTCAAGATGGTCTTCAAGCCGCCGTCAGCCTTGTGAAACAAAGGAAGAGTGGAGAAAGAGGAAAGACTTGGAAGCCGAAAGACGTCCCCGTAACAATAGAGAACGAGGTAGGGTTTACAAGAGCGGATATAAGAAGAGAGAAACTCCTAACAACTGAGAAGAGCCACCCAAGAAGCCGAAGGTAGATCGATGTGCTCATCTCGTCGAGCACCAAGCATTTGCCCCGGCTCCAGTCTCTATTGGAATTAAAGTTCCGGCTACCACTGCTCAAGTTTCAGCTTCATCCCAAGCTCTATCGACTTATGTAGTGCCTGCTTCTGGTACTTCACATCCACATAGGGGATCGTTTTATATCCTTCCATCGGGTCCCCCTAAACTCGAAGTTGTGCTCCTCGGATGGTTTCTAAAGCAAGTTAAATTTGATCATGACCTACGCACATTCCGTAGAGATTCCTACATGCCTCATCTCCAAGCGATTCAAAGCGATTTGGATCAAGCTGAAGGATGGGAGCAGTTATGCAAGCAACTGGTAGACACCAACCGTAATGACTACCAAGAGATCCTCTCCTTTGAATCAGAAAAGGAGGATTATGAGAGGGCATCGACGGAACGTGACGCCAGAATCGAGCACTTAACAAAGGAGAAGGACGCTGCATTCCTAGAGAGTAAGAGCAACACTAGCTTGCTGAAGGGACTAAAAGAGGCCCATATAAAAATAGAAATCATGTTCCAAGATGAAATCAAGAAGGCCCACGGAGATGAGGTTATGCTGAAAGAGGAGCTTAAAGCCTATGATGCAATCATTAAAGCCTAAAATAAATTTATCATTGATCATAACGAAATCGTCGAAGCCTATAAAAAGACAATTTCATATTACACAGGAATGGTGGAATCCCGTGACAAGACTGTTTCTGATCAGACTCAAATATTGCTTCGCTCCAGAAAAGAGTCATGCAGCTTAGCCCTGAGAAGACCCGAGTTAAAGTAGAGAAAGCCGCCATTACAGCGGATTACTTGGAGTTGCAGGATACTTTTGAAAGGAAAATAGAGAAGATGGATGACACTATCTTGAATTTCTATGTTAACTACGTGCTGCATCAGGGGAGCCTTAGCGACCTGGGCCACAAATTCCCATGTGCTCTTGCTATGATTTGGGAAGAAGTTCTGGCCCATTTCTGAGAGAATGGGGATGTATACATCGAGTCAGCGTTGGTGGATGCCTACCTCAATGAAGAGTTGAAGAAAGCTTTGATAGCGGGTCGAGAGATCATTCGAATTGAGAGGGAACAGGAGGTCGTCGATGCTGTTATGGCTAAAGCGGTACCCAAGCCTTTCATTTCTGGGCCTAGCGAATCATCAAAGCAGCCTTGCCATTAGTTTTCAAGCTCAGACGGTACTGCCTTTTTGTCAGCCCTTCCAACAGCTGTCTCGGAAGCCTCGGGTGGTTCCGGAACTTCTCCACAGATTTTGCTGCCATCCAGAGAAGGAGATGGTCAGGAGTATGAGGTTGAAATTCTCGGCCATTCTTATGATGCAGGTAACCTTCTTGTTTCCCTCGAGTTTGAGAATTTTCGGCTCATGCCACAAGAACAAGACAAACTGAATGCTTTCATTTTTGATCTTATAGGTTCGCCTTCTCTTCCCACCGACATGTTGATCTCTTTGGACCCTGGGCTTGCTGCTATTTCAACTGCCTCGATGCATGTTTCTATAGCCGCTTCGATTGTTGCACCTGTGTCTGGCTCATAACCAGGGCCAGAATCCGAGAAGATTGCTGCATTGCACTATTTGGATGACCCTTCCGTATCTTTGGAGGATGATTTCACAACAACTGAAGCTCAAGAGCAAGAAGACCAAACTAGCTAGCTAAGTAAAACCGAACATCAGATAGTGGCGGTCAAGAAGGAAAAGATCTAGGAGAGAAGGTCTTCAAGGAGCTCTCGCAAGTCCCAAAAGCGCAAGACCAAGGGCGAGTCTTTCGAGAAGGTTGAAGAACATGAAGGAGATGTTGGCACGGAGGAGATAGTTGATATTTCAAGTAGCGCCACAACTCCTAGCAGGGATTCCGAGAGTAGAAGAAATTTCCGACCAAAGGTGGGAAGGGGAGCGGTGGAAAGAAACATTGACAAGCTCGAGTAGTAGTGGAGCTAGATTATGGGACATTCCGATTTGTTTGATATGTGTTTTGTACAATTTCATAGTCTGCACTTATTGCTTTTATTGTTGTAGCATTTATATTTTCCTTTTTGTTGGCCGATATTGTGTAGGTACGGCCCCTAAATTTTGACTTTATATAAAAAAATGCTATAAGTAATATAGTGTTGACATTTTGATTGACATTTTGATTGTAACTTTATTTGTCTGCTTATCTTTGTCTCATGCACTTATGCCAATTTTATTTACTGCTATTTATCTATTTTGTAATTACCACCAAATTTCTTTATTTGGAGTGACAAAACTATAAAGTACTTGATTTTTGTTTTTGAGTATGCGACGTGTGTTCCCCCCGGTTCACGGGGCTGTTTACTTCAAACACTTGACAAATGGTTGGTTGGCCATATGATTCTTGGGATGTCTGTAACCGAGTCTGTTTTGCGGTTATTATCTTTGGGAACTTGTGATTTAAGCGTCTCGATTACAAAGATTTTTTCGGTCAACAATCAAAATTCTTCGCCGATTCGTAGTCGTTTGTCATCGCTGAATTCATATCCATTACTCCTGATAATGGGAGTTGATTGATTCTCGTTAGTCCTGCAATAGACGAGTTTCCTGGCATTTCCAGGACAATACTGGTACTTAAGAGTGCGCATGGATTATGAAATGCATGGTTTTTAAGAGTGTGCGTGGCTTATGGGATGCGTTGCTTTTGGTATCAATACAACACATCGATCCTGAACGGTTTGAAATTCTCAACGTTACAAATCTTCGGGCAAGGTGAGAAGTTCATGTTTCGAGAACGTGATCCCACCGCTCAAAAAGTAATGCATGGCTTATAGGGGTGCAATGCTTTTAAGGTTGTGCTTGCTTGGATGTGATTCCACAGTCCAAGACGCGGTGCATGGCTTACAAAATGCACAGATTTTATTTGGGCCTTCATGGAATCGCCAGGGCGACACTGGTTCTTAGAAGGCCGGGATAGGATTCTGCTGATCCAACGATTTGAGTCGATTTGCTTACATCGACCCAGTGGGTAGGTGGGGCATACATGAGCGTGGTTCCGCTATCTCAAGCAGATTGGATGGCTTTTAGTAGATTTAACCCCGTTGACTCAGCAGGTTACTTTTGTGAACATAGTTTCACCGATTCAGAAAGGGAAGCAATTTTTATTGATGAAAGTTGGGCAAGTTTTGCCTATTTACGATGCCTCTGGTATTTTGGGGTGGCTTATTTGCTGGAAATAGGAAATGCATAAGATATTCTTAGATAAAGTAAGAATGCAGCGATTTACTGTTCCATGCTCGAGGAATTTGGGCTCCATCAATAGTTGTTAGCTTGAATGTGCCATCCCCTAGCTTTTGACTGATCACATAGGGTCCTTCCCAGTTTGTTCCGAATGCTCCCGGTACAGGATAGACCCACATGAGTACAAGGTCTCCCAGGTGCAGTTATGAACTTTGGAGTTGAAGTACCATGCGACACTTTTTTGGTTAGCGGCAGACCTCAATTCGGCTTCTTCCCTCTTTTCATTGACCATATCGAGCGACTCGAGCAGGAGTTGTTCATTCTACCTTTGATTGAAGTTTCAACTCTGATGAGAAGGGACTTCTGGTTCAATCAGGATCATTGATTTTGAACCATATGCTAGGGTGAACAGAGAGTGCCCAGTTGCAGATTTTGAGTTGTTCTGTAGGCCCATAGTGCGAATGGAATTTCATCAACCCAATTTCCTTTTGCTTTAGTTAACCACTTTTTGATGGTGGACTTGATGGTCTTATTTACTACTTTCGCTTGCCCATTCGCTTGCGGATGTGCGACCACGGAAAAGCTTTTCTCGATTCGGAAACATTTGCAAAAGTTTTTGAACTCAGTGCTTTTGAATTGAGTCTCGTTATCCATGATGATTTTCTGTGCCACCCCAAACTTGCAAATAATATTTTTGCTAATAAAGCTAATAACAGTAATAGTGGCCAGCAGTTCCGCTTTGGTCCATTTGGTGAAATAGTCAACAACAAAAATAGCAAATTTGGCTCCTCCTTAGCCATTGGTAATACATTAATCAAATCAATTACCCAGAATGCAAACGGCCATGGGATGACCATCTATGTTAGTTCCATCGAGGGGGTTCTTTTGAACTTGCTGAATCTTTGACACTGATCGCATTGTCTGGTGTAATCCACTGCATCGCGATTGTTTGCACAAAAATGGACAAACACCTCAAAGTTGTATGATTGAGTAGATCTTATGTTGTTCTTAGTGATTTGGGTGATTTATGCAAATATATGAAAAGCAGGGGCTAAACTGTAAAAAGACACGCAGATTTATAGTGGTTCAGCCAGAATGTGCCTACGTCCACTTTATATGTTATTTCTCTTCTCTTGTTTTGATTACAAGTACAAAGCTTTGATACAAGTAAAGGAAAGTTGTTTGAAAGTTCTCTCCGTGCTTGAGCTCTCAAACTTGTTCCCTATTGTTGTACCCCTGCCCCTCTATTTATAGAGTGAGGCTGGGGCAGGGGTCTTGGATGTATATAGCTGCTGGCGGGCCTGGGCTGAGGCAATCTGGCCTGGCGCATCTTGGTTCGGCATCCCTTGGTTCGGTGATAGGAGTGCGATGATTCGGCGTTGCTTCATTCGGTGGAGAGCTTGGTCCGATGGGGAGTTGAATGTTAGTATGGAGATGACTTGGTCCGGTCGTTGCTTGGTCCGGTCGAGAAGTAGAATGTTAGCTCGGTGGTAGGATGTGATAGGTTGGTCCGGCCCTGATCTGGACCGGTAACTGTTGGAGGAGATCCGGACCGGTAGGGGGTGGTTCGGTGTGAGCTTGGAGCGGTTCTGGCTCGTTCGGTGGTTAGCCCGGACGTACATGGTTCGGTGGTTGGAGAGAGTGTGTTCTTGGCCTTGGTCCGGTATCAGGTGGGTTGGATAGTGTGCCGGTCCGGCTTTGGTTCTTCCTTGCTTGGCTCGGTGATGCCCTGTTTACTGTTGATGAAACGCCCCCAACATTTGCCCCCCAAAGCAGGGCATGTGTTTGCACATGGCATGCTTTGTTTTAGGTTGTTAATTACGGACCTTCTCATCCGGTCTTCAATGCCGAACCAATTGGTCCGGCTGTCGATATTTGCCTATAAATATGGGCTATACATCTTCGTCACTTCTTACCAATCCAAGATAGCCGAACCAAACATCCCTGCCGAATCAAGTTCTCTGCCGAATTGTTTCAGAACACCGAATCAGGTGACATAGCCTTCCTTTTCCTAACGTCCTTTATGTTTTTAAACTACTGAATGAATCTATGTATTCCGAGTGCCGAGTGAACTGTCGTTCCTGGATTACCGGATGAGCACGGGGATTCTGAGCACCGAACGAACTTTTTCATTTGGAGAACATGACCGCCGAATGAGATCGAGAGTTGGATAGCCGAACGAACGTGTACTCTGGGTGCCGAATGAACTTTATACACTTGATTTTTTCATTTTTCATATCACAAGCGAAATTCCGGACTACATGTACTTGCTTGTTTATATCCTCTGTTTTAACAACATGTTTTTTCGATGTTGTAGATAATGTCTTGCAAAGCAGAAACTCGATCAGATAAAAAGAAGTCCCAGGGCGAAGGAGAATCTTCCGCCGTGCCCCCTGCTCAGCCAGGACCGGAACGTCACGGAACTGCCCCGAGATCACTGGTGGACGCGTACGGCCCTCAGGAGCTTCTGAACTCCCCGCCCGATTGCTTTCCCAGCTCCATCAAGGAGGAGCAGCTTGATGTCATCTCCCGTTCTTTCAGAATCGATAGAGCGCGCATGCTGTTGCCAGGGAGAGAAGTTATGCCATATGACCCTCCCGAAGGGTACTTTGCCTACAGCAGATACCACTGCATGTGCGGTGCCATCCCGTCTCTTAATGCTTGGGTAGTCAGCTTTCTTACATATCTAAAGGTGGCCCCATTCCAGCTTCAACCCAATTCCTATACTATACTGGTGAGCCTCTTTGTCATCTTTCAGAGGAAGTATGGGCGTGCTCCTTCCAACCGGGAGATCCGGTACTTATATAATCTGAGGGGCTATAAGAAGGGGCCCCATACATCAGCTTGGAGTCAGCTGTAACCTTCAAGCCGGTCTTGGATCTGTATTCTAAGTATAGCATGTTCAAGAAGGAGTGGTTCTTTGTCAGGGACGACTCTGTTTCTATTCGGCGTTTCACCTCTGGATGTAAGTCGACGCTTTATTTATAACTTCCATTCTGGTTGCGACGCTTCTTCTCATACATTTTCATTTTTTGCTAGCGACAGGTGGCTTTGCGGTTGTGGAGACTGATCGCCTGGTTCAGATGGCGGCTGAGATAGAAGCTATCCCCGGGAGAGATAGATCAGCTGCTTACCTGATCAGAAATGCGACCCTTCTGGAGTATAATTTGATCCTTCCACAGCAGTCAGTAGTCAAGTAGAGGGAAATGGCGGAGGAGAGGGCGGCTGCTCAAGCTAAGGGAGGTGTCACAGTAGAGAGTGGTAAGAGGAAACCTTTCACGAAACCTCCAGTTGTCGGAGGTAAGAAGCTTAAGAAGTCGGACGGTCCTTCCCCCAGCACTTGTCCAATTACTCCGAGGGAGGAAGATGTGGAGGAGGAGAGAGGTGAGGGTGGAGATGACCGGGAAGGTGGTGACGGTGGTGATGGCATCGGGGCCTTGCTTCCTGGGCAAGCAGGCGAGATTCAGGAGTGGACGGATGATGCATTCCGCCAAGCTTTCGAGGGGCTGGACGGAGAACCGGCTTTGGTAGAGAAATCCGGGAAAGCTGACAAGGTCGGGACCGGTGCAAGCGTGTCTTCCCAGACTATTCCAGCAAAGGTGGTTCCGACGACTCAAGGTGAACTTTTGACTTCTACGGGCTCCATTTATGATAGGGACTTAGGAATATTTTATGGTCCGCTCCCGTCCTGGAATGAAATCCAGGACTTATTGCAGTATCCTACTCCTCCCCAGGGTTTGTATAACAGATGTGTTTCCTTTCTTCTTTTAACCTTTAATTTAACGCGTTTCTTGAATTATGGATCAATGTAAGCTTGTAACACTTGTTCTTTATTCCAGGGGTGAGCGAGGTATCCAAGACTTCAGACGTTCGTCATCGCCTCGAACAATACAAGCTTCTTAGAGCTTCCTCCCAACCCAAGCCTCCGACCGGTCGTCCCGGAGATGTAGTAGGTTACCGCCCTCTTCTTGGGGTTATTGAAGAGGATATTCAGAAGAGGAAGAGGAGTCGCTCTTTGTTTGAATCTTCACTCGGTCCTCAGGCCCCAACTCAACCTTCTCAGGGCACTCCAGAGGAGCACTTTATACCTTCTCCTCATTCATCAAAACGCCCCACTGTCATCCCGATAGAACACCCCGGTTCAGTTCGCAACCCGTTTGCTGGCCACCCGGATCTGGATCCGAGTTCTCAGGCTATTTTATTTGACGAGGTCACAGGAGAGCATCTTCTTCCTCGCAATCCCATGGTACGGGTGCTCGATGAGGCTAACTCCTTAGATCTCGATTTACTTACCACTCGGATAGTTACCATGGGAGACGAAGCCAAGGCTAATATTGACCGGGTCGCGGAGGAGACCAAGAAGCTGATGGGGCATCATGCCCGGTTGGTTAAGGCTGGAGAGGAGATCGGGAGTGCCAATATTCGACTACAATTGATGGTTTCGGACCAGGCCAAGCAGCTTGCCGATCAGGCCATTCAGATTTCTCAGCACGAGGCTGCCTCCAGGCGGTTGAGGAAGGCTATGGAGGAGGCTAGTAAGGCGGAATTGCGGAAGATGGAGACTGCCTGCAAGGAGCGGATAGATATGGCCATCTCGACAGTGGACGAGGTTCGGAGAGCGGATCTTGAGCAGGTAGAGGAGCTGTCGGGGAGGCTTGAAGCCGCAGGGCTTGCTCAGGTCAGGCTAAAGGAGGAGATGGAGGCGACGAGGAGGTCCCTTCAGGCTGACTGCTCGCGATACCGACTGGAGAGGGATGCTGCCGTTGCAAGGCTATCGGTCTGTGATGCTCGTATGAGGGAGTTTGAGGAAAATGAGGTGATGATGGATGATATGCTGCAGGATATGTACTTTCGCACTTGGAAGCAGGGCGGCTTATCTTGGATGGACAACTACCCCCGGGTTATGGCTAGGATTTACCTCAGGGCTTTAGAGGAGGCCAAGGCTGAGGCGGACAAGGAGGGTGGAGCGGCCTCTAGGATGGATGCAGTTACCGCTCAATTCACCAAGGAGGAGAAGATAGCGGTGAAGGAGGGGATGCGGTTGTTTGCAGCTGAGGAGGCAGGCGTGGAAGTAGGGGATGACGACCAATATGATCAAGGGGAAGTTGCTGGTAACCTCTCCTTCTTTAGTTTCTTCTTTTGTTAACTCTGTTGCTTATCACTAATGATTTCTCTTCTTGCCTGATCAGGCGGTCAACATCAACAAGACAAGGGTAAAGATCCAATGCAGCCAGCTCCCTGATTCAACCTGGATGTTTCTTTTGGTTGACTCGATACTGTTACACTTGTTGGTTTTAAAACAGTAACATGGCTTTCAAGTTGTAATGGTGCTACTTGTAATAAGAGATTTGATTTCCGGCATGTAATTCTTAACTTATGATAATTTCGTTATATATGGATGTTTTTTGTAGTCTTAACGTGCTGAATAAGAAATATAGCTATGCATGTGCTTGTAATTCAGTGGTATTTGATGCTAAGTTCCTGCTTAAAGTATAATTTCATATTTTGTAATACTAACGTGATGTGCGAATAAACTATAGCTATGTTTTTAGGCACACAAGAATAAAATACCGTCCCTCCTGCTTTAGTTGTAGACGGCGGCTTTGAATGTTTAGCGTGACTGAGTATGAAATGTGGTCGAGTGCCCGGCCATCCGGTCTTATTTGCAAATGCCTCATATTCTGTGACCTGCGCTTTAGGGATCGTTATAGAGGATAGGAGGAAAGTATTTAAAACAGAATGGAAATATAGGAAATAGTAAAAAAACTTCCAATCACGGAAGGCCGTCGATGTGCTTAAGTTCGTGGCAAATGGGTTTTGTAGTCACTTTCCCTAGCTGTGGGTCTTGGAGACATTTGTCACCCATCTTACGCCTCCGCGGGGAGTTAATTCTTTTTTTACCTCAGCCGCACTTAAGACACATCGGAGCCGAGATCGCGCATAGTAACTACCCGAGCCATTATGGCCCGTAATCGTGGGTATTATTCGATTTACTGTGGCCGGCTAGCGTGGGTGGCGATCGTCAACCGTGAACTGCCCCTGGCTGGCCACACCTTATATTGGGGCTTATAGTCGGTTCACAGTTGCCAGCGAGCCGAACGCCGTAATGAGCTGCCTCGGCTATAGTCGGCCTTCTCGGTGGCTTATAATCGGCTCATTACAGTTGGCTTTAAGGGCCGTCGCGATCAATGAGTTAGCCCGCAGCAGAGGGATGCTGGAGCGGAAGTGTCTCATTGGCGAGGGCATAGATTCGCATAGTACCTGTCAGGTCTTGTCCAGGTGAATTTGCGCTGTGGAGTGCTTTTGAATTGAAATGCTGTATGCATAGGATTTTGTTCAACATAAAAGGATAAAGTTAACAAGCAGCCAAGATATACAGGAACAAGTTAAAAAGGAGACAAGGTTTTTTAAAGTGGTTCGGCACGAAAATGCCTACGTCCACTGATTCTCTTTGTTAATTCACTTCATATGGGCAGTACAAGTTAAGAAAAGTATCGACGGAGGTGTTGGATGTTCCATGCCCTCTGGAACACCTCTCCGTCCACTGTTGACAAAATATAGGCTCCATTGTGGAGATCTTTATGAATTACATATGGCCCATCCCAGATTGGATCTAGTGCTCCGGGGCGAGGGAAGATTCGCTTGAGGACAAGATCCCCTTCTTGTAAGGTACGATGCTTGACTTTGGAGTTGTATTGTGCTGCTACTTTTTGTTTGTGGGCTGCCGCTTTAAGGACTGCATCATTTCTTCTCTCCTCAACTAGATCCAAAGACATGTGAAGGAGTTCTTCGTTCTCTTCCGGGTTATAGTGGATCCTACGGTGGGAGGGCACGATGGTTTCAACCGAGAGCATAGCCTCTGATCCGTATGCTAAAGAGAAAGGAGTGTGCCCCATTGATGTACTGAAAGATGTGCGATAGGCCCACAGTGCCGTAGGGAGCTCATCCACCCAAGCGCCCTTTGACTTTTCGAGTTTCTTTTTGATCAGAGTTTTCAGAATTTTGTTGACGGCTTCGACTTGTCCGTTTGCCTGGGGATAAGCTACGGATGAGAAGCTTTTGTGAATTCCATGCTCTCGGCACCAGTTGGCAAATTCTTTACTGTCAAACTGAAGTCCATTGTCTGATATGATTTTGAATGGGACTCCGTACCTGCATAGAACATTTTTGATCAAGAAGTTAATAACTTTTGCTGAAGATACTTTATCCAAAGGTTCTGCTTCCACCCATTTGGTGAAATAGTCGACTGCCACTATGGCATATTTGGCCCCGCCTCGGCCCATTGGCAGCTCGCCGATCAAATCAATTCCCTATACTGTAAAGGGCCAAGGGCTGGTCATTTGTGTAATTTCAGTTGTTGGTAGCCGCGGAATCTTAGCAAACTTCTGGCATCTATCGCATTTTTGACGAAATCTAAGGCGTCCTTGCTTAAGGTAGGCCAGAAATATCAATATCGGAGTATCTTCTTTGCTAAAGTTTGCCCTCCGGTGTGATCTCCGCAGCTTCCTTGATGAATGTTGGATAAGATTTCCTTGGCTTCCCTCCCAGCGACACACCTTAATAACGGGTTAGAGAACCCGCGCCGATAGAGGATGCTTTCCTGTATTGTGTAGCGAGAAGCTTTCCTCAAGATTTTCTTGACTTCGTTACGCCCGTTGGGTAGTATGCTACTTTGTAAGTAGTCTCGGATGGGAGTCATCCAATTTGCTTCTTCGGTTGCAGCTATCAGATTCACTTGCTCAAAACTTGGGGTTAGTTGCTTCGAGATGGTTACTGCTCCGAAGATGGCGCCGTCTCTCACACTTGCTTGCTTTGCTAATTCGTCGGCTTCTTGGTTCTCTTCCCGAGGGATGTGTTTGACTAAGTAGTGGTCCAATCGGCTGAGAAGTAACTTGGTCTTCTTTAAATACGCTATGAGTCGTTCTTCTCGAGCTTGGAATTCCCCAAGTATTTGATTAACAATAAGTTGAGAATCGCTATGAAGACACAAAGAATTGGCTTCGATTTCTAAGGCAAGTTCTAATCCAGCTATCACTGCTTCATACTCTGCATCGTTGTTGGTGGCAGCGAACTCCAATCTTATAGCATAGTGCAGCTTATTTCCCCTGGGAGTGATTATCACCACACCTGCCCCCGAGACTTATTCGTTTGATGCACCATCCACAAAGAGATTCCACCTTATGTCTTTTTCTATTTCCAATTGCTTTTTATCTTCGTTGGTAGTGAATTCTGCAATGAAATCAGCCATGGCTTGTCCGGGTTGTCCCTTGATGGCGGTGCGAGGGTGATAGGTGATATCATACTGACTCAGTTCAATGCACCATTTAAGTAGTCGCCCAGAAGTGTCGGGACGATGGAGTACCTGTCTCAGCGGTTGATCGGTCAGGAATTTGATGGAATGGGACTGGAAGTAGTGACGCAGTTTCCATGATGTGATTAGTAAACAGTATGCTAGCTTCTCAAGTTTAGGATATCTGACTTCTGCCCCCGTAAACCTCTTACTTACGAAGTAAACTGGTCGCTGTGTGCGGTTGTCTTCCCTTACCAAGGCAGCGCTTAGGGCGTGAGATGACACCAAGGTTTCAAATCTCGGATTTTGGCCAATATCTCGGGCAAATATCTCGGTTGTCTCGGGCGATATTTAAAAGACTTATAACTAACCAAGCTGCCAAATCTCGGATTTTGGCTAATATCTCGGATTTTCATCTCGGCTGATCTCGGGGAGATTTAAAACCTTGGATGACACAGCAAGGTATAGGTATAACTCTTCGCCTTTGCTTGGAGTCGAGAGTACCGGTGGTTTCTGGAGGTGTTCGATTAAGTTAAGGAAAGCGGTTAAGCATTCGTCAGTCCATTCGAACTTTCCTTTGTCTTTCTTTAGAGCTTCGAAAAAGGGGACGCACTTGTCCGTTGCTTTGGAGATGAATCGGCTCAGGGCGGCCACTTTTCCATTAAGGCTTTGCATTTCCTTTCGAGTGGAAGGTATCTTGATATCCCTTAGTGCTCGGACTTGTTCGGGGTTTGCTTCAATCCCTCTGGCATGGACGATGAACCCTAAGAACTTTCCTGATGATACTCCGAAGGAGCATTTTAGAGGATTCTACTTCATTCCATACTGGCGAAGTATTTGAAACATCTCGCCTAGGTGGCTTACGTGGTCTTTGGCTTTCCTTGACTTTACCAGCATGTCATCCACATACACTTCCATAGTTTGCCCTATTAGCCCTGCAAACATCTTGTTGACGAGGCGTTGGTAGGTGGCTACTGCATTTTTAAGTCCGAAAGGCATTACCTTATAGCAGTATAAACCCCGGTCAGTGATGAAACTAGTGTGGTCTTGATCGGGAGCATGCATAGGAATTTGGTTATATCCTGCGTATGCGTCCATAAAAGATAAGAGCTCGTGCCCGGATGTGCTGTCCACAAGTTGGTCAATTCGGGGAAGTGGGAAGCAATCCTTTGGGCAGGCGTCGTTTAGGTTGGAGAAGTCAATGCATATTCGCCACTTCCCATTAGCCTTCTTTACCAGCACCGGGTTAGCGATCCATTCCGGGTAGATGGCTTCTCGTATGAAGTCATTGGCGAGCAGATTCTTTATTTCTTCATCGAGGGCTGCTGATCGCTCTGCCCCCATACTTCTCTTTCTTTGTTTTACGGGCGCCTTGGTAGGATCAATGTTTAGTACGTGGCATGCTACGTCGGGGGAGATTCCGATCATGTCAGCGTGTGACCATGCGAATACATCCAAGTTGTGGCGGAGAAAGTCGATGAGTTGCTCCTTCAACTCTGCTTTTAGTTGGGACCCAATTTTCAATAGTCTACTTGAGTCGTGCCTGTCTACAGATACAAACTCCATAGCCTCTGCAGGCTCGGCGGTGGCCTCCTCCTCTTTGTCCCTAGGGTCTAATTCATTGAAAGGGTCGCTGGTATATCGAAGAGGAGGGGCTTTCTTTAGTTGCTACGCTTCTAGACTTTTCGTGCAGAAGGCAACCTCTACACCCTTCCCTCTATCCTTCCTGTGGTTGTTGCGAAGTTCAGTCACATAGCAGTCTCGAGCAACATCCTGGTCTCCTTCTACTTCCCCTATTCCATTGTCCGTTGGAAATTTCATCTTTAGGCACCATGGGGCTAGGACAATTTGGAAGTCAGACAAGGCTGGCCTTCCTAAGAAGGCGTTGTAGGCCGAATGGTTTTCTATTAGCACAAAGTCTGTTTTTGTACATCGGAGCGGGGATGGCTTCCAATCTCAACAAAGAGGTCCAGTTGCCCGAGGGGCATCTTTGCATCCCCAGTGAAACCGTGTAGTGGTTTATCGCAGGGAGATACATCCTTCATTGATAGCTTCATTTTGTCGAATGCATGTTTGAACAGGATGTTTACTGAGCTTCCAGTGTCTACTAGGATTCGGTAAACTTCGGCGGGGCCGAGCCGGGCAGAGATAACCATAGGATCCATGTGAGGGTATTGCCTTCCTTCTAGGTCACGCTTACCGAATGTGATGTCATCACTTTCTTTCCGCTTCGAGTGGCGCTCTTCTATAACCGAATTGACACAGTCTTTATTGTCTCTAAGCGACTTTCCATATCTTTCCATCTCTTTCCAGCTTCTGTCTGCGATGTGCGGTCCTCCCGAGATGGTATAGACCACTATCTTCTCTTGACTAGAGCCGCTAGTGTTGCGGTTTCCTCTGCCGATCTCCGGTGAGGGTAGCCTTGGGTTCTCATTGGCAGGAGCTGGAGTCCTGTCTTGACCTTTTACATAGCGTTCCAGTTTCTTCCTTCTGATGTGTTCCTCAATCAAGTCCCGGAGATGATGGCATTCATTGGTATCATGCCCATGAGATTCGTGGAAGCGGCAGAACTTTCCAGACTTCTGTGCGTTATCTGATTCCTTCTTGTATGGTGGGCGTTTGTATCTAACTTCGCCTTGGGTGGCAAGGAAGATATTTTCGATGGTCTCGTTCAAAGGAGTGTAAGTGTCGAATCTCGGTCCTGGCCGATATAGGCGCTTTTCTCCCTTCTTGCCCCCAGCATTGTCTCTGGAATCATTTCTTCGAACGTCCCTTGCCACAGCAGGGGCGTTGCTGTGAGTTGCCTTATTTTGCTGTCCTGACTGCCCCTCAACGGCAGCATCCTCAAGCCTCATATATTTCCCGGCTTCATGGAAGAAATCGGGTAAAGTAGCTGGTTTTTCTTTTGTCAACCTTCTAGCAAATTTAGTGTCCGGATGCACACCACTACAGAGAGCCATTAGGATAAGCTTCTCATCGGCATCTTGGACTGCGGCTGCTGCGGCATTGAATCGGGTTAGGTATTGCTGCAGTTTCTCTCCAGGTTTCTGTTTGATGCTGGATAAGGAATAGGCATCCTTAGGTTGTTCCACATGAATGCGGAACTGACTGATAAACTTTTCTTTCAACATTTCCCACGAGCTGATGGATCCCTGGGGTAGATGACGGAACCAGGAGGTAGCGAGATCTGCTAAGAAGAGCGGAAGCATTTGCACAGTACTCCCTCTGTCGCTCCACTCATGAGCATATGTTGTGTGTATCTCTGTAAGTGTACAACGGGGTCGGAGGTTCCTTTGTAAGGTTCCATTGTTGGCATCTTCCATTCTCGGGGGGTGATAGCAATTTCGATATTGCGAGCGAAAGGGCTGGTTACCCTAGCGCCTATCCCTCGATCTCTTTGCTCCCGTTGGACGCACTCTCTGAATAAGCGTGCCATCCTTTCATCAGAATTTGGAGAAGATAGAAATGAGTTTGGTTCTGTCCTGTGGGATTGATTCCGTCCAGATGACCTGTAGGGATGGTATCGTCTATCATCCCTCATATTTTCTAGTGGCTGCCTTTGATCTTCTGGGAGCATGCTAGGGTCAGCTACAGTTGGCCCTTGCCTTGATCTTCCCTTGCTGGGTTCTGATCTAAGCACTTCCTCGGGTCCAACTTCGAGCTGGACTCTAGCTCGGCCCCGTTCACTGGCGTTTCCGTGATTAGGCAGTATGACAGGCTCAGCTACAGTTGACCATCGTCCGGTACCTCCCCCGTTGGGTTCGGTACCAAACGTTTCCTCAGGCCTAACTTCGGGCTGTGCTCTATCTCGGCTCCTACCATGGCTACTTCTGCCGTTAGCTCCTTTGAAGAAGGAAGACCTTTGTTGTCTCTGAGATTCTCCAGACTGGGACTCGCCCCATGATTCAGTGTTGTGGTTGGACTCTTCAGCATCCCTTAAGCGTGACATGAGATGGTCCACCAAGGCTTCCTGCTGGGACGTGAAGCGGTTAGTTACTTCAACCACAACCCTATCTAAATCTGCCCTAGTAATTGCTGCGGGCTCTTCTGTGGCAGGGGTGGTCGGATTAGCCTGTCCTTCATTTGGTACTGCTGCTGGAGGAGGACGATTTACTTGATTCGTGACAGCTGGATCTGGAAGACTGCTGGATGCGATGTTTTTTCCTTTGTTAACATCTTTTCTCTGTTTGGGAGGCATGTTTTCCAAGTGGCGAACGATGTTGTTTAGGAAAAATGTTAAGTGGATGAAGCTGAAGCTTCGAGCTTCTAGACTCTCAGTGAAAGCACCAAAAATGTTTGCACAAAAATGGACAAACACCTCAAAGTTGTATGATTGAGTAGATCTTATGTTGTTCTTAGTGATTTGGGTGATTTATGCAAATATATGAAAAGCAGGGGCTAAACTGTAAAAAGACACGCAGATTTATAGTGGTTCAGCCAGAATGTGCCTACGTCCACTTTATATGTTATTTCTCTTCTCTTGTTTTGATTACAAGTACAAAGCTTTGATACAAGTAAAGGAAAGTTGTTTGAAAGTTCTCTCCGTGCTTGAGCTCTCAAACTTGTTCCCTATTGTTGTACCCCTGCCCCTCTATTTATAGAGTGAGGCTGGGGCAGGGGTCTTGGATGTATATAGCTGCTGGCGGGCCTGGGCTGAGGCAATCTGGCCTGGCGCATCTTGGTTCGGCATCCCTTGGTTCGGTGATAGGAGTGCGATGATTCGGCGTTGCTTCATTCGGTGGAGAGCTTGGTCCGATGGGGAGTTGAATGTTAGTATGGAGATGACTTGGTCCGGTCGTTGCTTGGTCCGGTCGAGAAGTAGAATGTTAGCTCGGTGGTAGGATGTGATAGGTTGGTCCAGCCCTGATCTGGACCGGTAACTGTTGGAGGAGATCCGGACCGGTAGGGGGTGGTTCGGTGTGAGCTTGGAGCGGTTCTGGCTCGTTCGGTGGTTAGCCCGGACGTACATGGTTCGGTGGTTGGAGAGAGTGTGTTCTTGGCCTTGGTCCGGTATCAGGTGGGTTGGATAGTGTGCCGGTCCGGCTTTGGTTCTTCCTTGCTTGGCTCGGTGATGCCCTGTTTACTGTTAATGAAACGCCCCCAACAACGATTTACTGTTGGCCAAAAGTACCCATACTGGAGAAATTCCTTTGCAAGAGTTTGCCACCAAATGTGATCTCCGCAGTCTCTTTCATAAACATGTTTTATGATCCTTCGTGCTTCGTCATCGATCACACATCTGGGCAAGGGTGTAGAGAATCCCCTTCTGTAGGGTATCCCATCCTATATTGTGAATCGCGGTGTCTATCAGAGAAGCTTTTTTGTTGGTTCTTATCTATGGGAGAGTTCTTGTGAGCAGGTAATCATTGATCGGCATCATCCATGTTTCTGGTTCCTTGGTTGTCTCAAAAATCCAGTCGATATCCATTCCACTTATGCTCAAAGTGGTCGTTTCAACTAGGCAAGCCCTTATGTCTAAGCTTCTCAAGAACTGGCCAGTTTGGCTAGAAAATCCACCTTCGCGTTCTATTCCCTAGGGATATAAGTTATGGTGTAATGCTCGATGTCGTTCAGTAGTTCTTGCTCTTTAGATAGATACGGGCAAGGTTCTCCTCCCGAGCCTGGTATTTGCCCTTCACTTGACAATGACTAGCCAAGAATCGTGATAGATGTGTATGGATTTTATCTCAAGCTCCCTCACAATCTTTAGCCCAGCTGTCAATGCTTCATATTCTACGTCGTTATTTGTTGTAGGGAATGTCAAGCGCAAGGCATAGCAAACGGATCGTCCTTCGGGAGTCTCGAGTGCTACCCCTGCTCCTGAGCAAAAGTTGTTAGATGCACCATCGATGAACAGCTTCCAACGTGTCTCCACCTATGGAGTCATTTTTTCCTCGTTATCTCGTATCATAAATTTAGTAATGAAATTTTCCAACGCCTGCCCACTGATCGCCTTTCGAGGATGATATGTGATTACATACCGACTTAATTCGATGTTCCATTTGATAAGCCATCCAAAGGTCTCGGGGTGGCATAACACTTACGTCGAGTGTTGATCTATCAGCACTCTGATCGGGTGCGCCTAGAAGTATGGTCGTAGCTTTTTGGATTTGATCAAGAGGCAATAAGCTAGTTTTTCCAATTTTGGATAGTACATTTCTTCAACAGTGAACTGTTTACTAATGTAATATACGAGTCATTGGATCTTAGATTCTTCTCGCACGAGCATGGCACTCAATTCATAGGACGAGACTGCTAAGTAGATGTACAAATCTTCTCTGTCCATTGGCTTAGACAGGATTGGCGGGGTTTCCATATGTCGCAGAAGCTTTTTGAATGCGGTTTGACAAGCTTGATTCCATTCAAAATTCTTCTTTCCCTTCTTTGTCAAATAATGGTATACATTTACCGATTGCTTTTGAAATAAACCGACTCAACGCTGCAACCTTTCCATCTAAGCTTTGTAACTCTTTCCTGTTCCTCGGGTCCTCAACTTCCCGTAAAGCAGTTATTTATTCGAGATTTTCTTCGATGCCTCATTCCAAGTGGACAAAGAATCCAAAGAACTTTCCAAAAGCTACTCTAAAGTGACATCTAATTGAATTGAGCTTCATTCCATATCTATAGAATACTTTGAACATTTCGTCAAGGTTGTCCAAGTGATTTGCAGCTATGCACAACTTAACCAACATATCGTCTACGTAAACTTCCATAGTTTTCCCAATCTGATGTTTAAATATGGCATTCACTAGTCGCTAGTAAGTTCCCCCAGCATTCTTTAAGCTAAATGGAATCACCTTGTAACAGTATAGTCCTAGATCAGTAATAAAATTAGTGTTTTCTTGATCAGGTTCGTGCATCATGATCTGGTTGTATCTTGAGTATGCGTCCATAAATGATAGCAATTAGTGTCCAGCTGTCCCATCCACAAGCTGATCGATTCTGGGCAGGGAAAAGCTGTCTTTTGGGCAAGCTTTTTTCAGGTCCGAGTAGTCGATATAGGCTCGCCATTTCCCATTGGACTTCTTGACCATGACCTGGCTGGATACCCATTCAAGATAGGTTGCATCGCGGATAAAACCATTCGCCAGCAGCTTGTCCACTTCTTCTAGCACTTCGGACCACTCGAGCCCTAGGCTGCACCTTTTTTACTTCACTAGCGTATAATCGGAATCAATGTTAAAGTGCTTGGCATGCGATCTATGGCGACACCCCACATATATCGGAATGTGTCTAAGTGAATACATCAAGATTGGCACTAAGAAATTTGATGAGTTCCAGTCGCATCCTATTTCCAAGATACGATCCAATTTTTAGGACCTGTGTTGGGTCATCCATATCAAATGGGATAGACACTGTCAATTCTGCGGTTGCTGCCTGTTCCTCCACTGAACTCTTCTTTCTAGGGTCCAAAGCCTTATCGAATTGGCTATGGTCCCCAAGCCAGGGGCGGCTCTGTAGTTGCTATTTGGTAGGTTCACGAATGTGGAGAGATCTCCCCACATTCTTCCCCCTTTTCCTTTCTTTTAGACTCGCATAGTTCCACAATATAGCATTCTCTAGCGATACTTTGTTCTCTTTTGATCACCTCGAATCTATTTTCTACTGGAAATTTCATGATTGGACACCATTGAGCTAAAGTAATCCTAAAATCTGCCAAGGCGGGCCGCCCCAGAAAGGCATTAGGTAGAAATTTCATCTATGATCATAAAGGTTTGGATGAGGGTGACTCTTTGTAACATCCCCCATTTGGAGGCCAAACAAGGGGGCTACTGATGCTGAAATCATCCATAGTTATTAATTCTTGATAACCAAATGTGGGAATGATAGATACATCGATATAACAGAAAGACATGGATACAAAAAAATTTAAACTCATCTTAAAACAAATTTCTAATTCCACTTCAAATCGCAATTCAAATTCATTACATAATCTCAATTCATAAACCACGTTCAAAGAAATATAATTATTACAAAATACGTTAAGAGCGACATATGAAGATACACCCTTGGATGATTGGAGTCTAAGTACAGGCAATTCAACAACTTTTCCATTACATCAAAACATAGCGGAATCAAACAGAAAGGACTCCTAATAGCAAGCTTGCCTCCTGCACGTCTCCAGAAGCTTGTTCATCTAATGGAGAACCTAAAAACCTTTACTCTCAAACTACTCAAATATTAATTGACCACTTGTTCATCTAATGGATAACCTGAAAACCTTTACTCTCAAACTGCTCAAATATTAATTGACCACCCGAGAGTTTAAGGGAAAAACATAAACTTTGAGTCAAACAAAAAGCCAGGTGTGAATAGTAACCTAACATCTCAAACCATATAGATATTTTGTGAGACCACGCCGATTAGTGGAACGGATTTTCCCCTCATTAATATCCAAACTCAATTAATAATAACAATATACTATGCACCTACATCTACAATGGTTAAGGCATAACATAATAAAATGTATCATGCTGATTTGCAAACATGCTATATATTTTGGATTTTCCATCCCCATTCATCTGACTATCTGTCTCAAGTTATAGTTTCTAGGGTCACTATTAACCTAATAGTTTTCATGGGCTGACTAATTACCTATTCCAAGCTTTTGGACTACCTGTCTGGTTTCATTATTTTCAGGGGTTCACTAAGAATATACTAGTATCTACCAATAACTTCATCCAATTATAGTTTTCATGGGTTCACTATGAAACTATTGGGATCTCTTATAACTTCTCATATGTCATAGTTTTCTTGGGTTAAGTATGAACCTATTGATCTCTATTAATAACTTAATTCAGATATAGTGTTCATGGGATCACTTAGAACCTGTTGGCCCCTGCCAATAACTTTTTACATACATAGTTTTCATGGACTTACTATGAACCTATCTAAACTCAGCCTTTGAGAATCTTATATTCTGATCTACTGACATCCTGGATGCAAATCTACTCACAGGAGTTAACTTAATGAATATTCACTACTGGGTCAACCTAGTTGGTAATTTTGCCCTTAATACCATAAAATGCAGTTATGGGTTAATTATAAAGTGAATATATTTACAAAAGAAGCACATATGTTAACTGATCATAACATAATAATATAAACATCTATGGTTTAATTTCCTTGTAATCATTTTCAAATGAAATATGGTTAATATCTTTGAACTATTATCTTTAACAAGGAAAGCTTCTTCAAAAACTCCAAAGTTAAATGCCATTTTTGGAACTTTTTCATACTGCCATGGGTTTATCTTAAAATTTGAGATTGCGTTCCTTGTTTTGAAAACTAAGGTTTTCGAATTAGACCTTCTCTTTTGAAACCTTTGAAACATACCTTTCAAAAGTATTCAAACCTTCTTTTCAAAACACTTAAAGATATACCTCGAGAAACAACTAAAGCTTATCTTTCGAAATACTTAAAGCTTACCGTTCGAATACTTACTGTATACCCCTTCGAAAGGCTTAAGGCATACCCTTTTTGACAACATCATAGAAACCATTTAAAAAATTTCCTTTCGAAACCATTGGGCTTAACATTAATTATAACTTCTTGGTCAAAAAAAACAAAAATGAAAGGAACCCTTTCAAAAGCATTAATTTCAAGTAAAAGAAATTGGGGGAACATATGGCTTCGAAACCTCCCTTTCGAAAGCAATGAACTTTAAGTAAAATAATTAAAGGAAAAGGATAGCTTCGAAATGACCATTCGAAACCATCGCCTTCGAAACCTTAATTATAAGTGACTACATTAGGAAGTGGCTTCATTATTAATAGAACAAAAGCTTCCCTTTCGAACTCATTATTATAAGGCTATAATGAAAAGCGGCCTTTAACCAATTCGAAAAGTATGAAGACGACAGCTAGATTTCGACTAGGTTCAAAAGCAACTACCCTTTCGAAAGCTTATTGGAAAACAAGAGACAACTTTTTCAAATGCTTCCTAAACAACTCTTTCGAATGCTTCTTTAAGAGCAAAGTAAGCGACATCTCTTTCGGAAGCAAAATAAAGGCAAATGGGTTGATTCAAAAGCTATTTAAAATGGCATCGACCCCTTCGAAAGTCAAGCTTTTGACACCATCCCCTTTCGTCTTTCTCCAATACGCTACATACCAACTATTTGATATCATGGGTACTGGTTTCGAATGGGCTCGAAAGGCTATCTGGTATGATTTCAGAAGCAAGCAAATGGAAGTGGAAAATTTTTAATTCGAAGCAAAACTGATTTTAAACCTTTAAAAGAAATTCCCTTATACCTAACTTGCCTTATTTGTCAAAATATGATTGGGTTGCCAATCCTTTATCAAGAATCCTATTTCTAAAAAGGTTGTCGAACTCATTAAATTATATTTGGATTTTTTTACTAATTAGTCCTCCTCGTTTGCAAAACAATTAAAGCATTTAAGTCCCTTATCTTAAATATTCCATAGTAAATCACTTAGGAAAAATCCCTAAAAATCGTCTTAATTCACCTTTAATATGTTTTCTAACATATATAAATTTCAAACCCTAAATACTTTGTATAATTTCCATAATTAATTTAAACCAAATTATCTATTTCTTCAATTCGAAATTCATAATAAATTATCCATTAGCTTGGATTATTATCAAAATTTAGACCCATCTCCAAAATAATATTTTACACAACATATCATATCCTCATGGCATTCGAAACCCATTTTACACGATTTTAACTTTAAAACCTAATCAAACCTTTTACAAACATACTTGTTTAATCAAACACAGTATATAATCAAAGCATATCATCATTTAAATCATCAAATGGTTTTAAACTATAAACCCGAAATCAAAATGCTCCTTAAGACATATATGAGATGGTTTTAGAATATTATTCACCTTGTTTGGATAAGGAACTTGAGATTTGATCTTGCCTAATTCTTCCTTGCTTGAATCCTTAGCTTTTAGTTAATTTGGTCCCCTTTTCTCCTAGGGTTATGGCTGGCCTTTATGTTTTTATTTTGTGAAAAACATGAATGAGAATAATGTAAGGGTTTAGGGGTTATGAGGTTATGGTATTTGGCTATTCCCATATTACTCTTGACTTATTCTCTTAGGTGTTTAACTTATAAAACCATTTTATTTATGAGGTTATGGTATACGGCTATTCCCATATTACCCTTGCCTTATTCTCTTAGGTGTTTAACTTATAAAACCATTTTATATAAACCCATTTAGTTGAGGCATGACCTCTATTTAGTTTTCAAATCTCAATTCCCTTATCATTCTAGTCTCTACATTACTCTATTTAATTTATCTAACTAAATCTTCTAAATAATATTATTTAAAATTAGGGATGTTACAGGCTTCCCTTCTTAAAGAATTTCGTCCTTGAAATTCAGTAAGTACAAAATACTAAACATATCAATTACCTGTAATGTCTCCTAAATACCATACTAGCCTACCCGATTAGCAAATAGTCTATATAAAGCAAATATAGAACATGCTGCTACAGCAGATCTGGATAAGTATCTCTAATCATGTCTTCTATCTCCCAAGTACATTCCTTATTGTTGTCACTCCACTGAACTTTCACCAAATTGACTGTCATGTTTCTTAACCTCTTCCCATCTCTCGCTATAACCTGAATTAGTTGCCTAACAAAAGTCAAATTCGGCTTTACTATTAAATCGTCTAACGCAGTTGTAGGAATAATAGTCTTTGAATCATGCATATACTTACTAAGATGAGACAAATGAAACACATTATGGACACCTGCCAAACTACTGGCAACTCTACTCTGTATGTGAGCTTTACGATCCTCTCTATGACTGGGAACGGTCTAACATATCTCGGTGCCGGTTTCCCTGGCTTTCTAAATCGTACCACACCCTTCATCGGTCATACTTTAATGAAAAATATATCTCCAACTCTAGATATTTACATCTCTAATCTACTTAACTCTTTTGTCTAGACTGAGCTTCCCTCATCCTACCATTGTTCAACTCAATCTTCTCTATCGCCTCCCTAGCCAGATCTGGACCCAAGATTAATCTATCTCCAATTTCCAACCAACATGTTGGCGACTTGCATGGCCTTCCATACAAAGCTTCGAAAGGCACCATTCCTATACTAGTCTGATAAATTTAATTATAGGAAGACTCAACTAAGTGTAGGTGGTTTTTCCAAGATCCACCAAAGTCTAGCACACAAGCTCTTAATAAATCCTCGAGTACCTTATTGACTCTCTTTGTCTGCCCATCCATATGAGGGTGACATGCCGTACTCATTTTGAGCTAGGTACCTAACACATCTTGTTGACTCTTCCGAAACCCGCTAGTAAACAATGTATTTATATCACTTATTATACTACTAGGAATTCCATAAAGTCTATCTATGTTCTTCATAAACAATTTTGCTAAAATAGGTGTCGTCCTGGTTGACTTAACTGGAATGAAATGGACACTCTTGGTCAACCTGTCCACTACGACCTATACACTTTCATTTCCTTGATTATACCTTGGTAACCTATCTATAAAATCCATGGATATCGAATCCCATTTCCAAACTGGTATCTCCAAAGGTTGAAGCAATCCACTCGGCTTCTGATGTTTGGCCTTCACTTGTTGCTAGTTCACACACTGCCTTACCCATAGGCCAACGTCCTTATTCGCTTCCCAGTGGAAACCCTTCTTCATATCTTGATACATCTTGGATCCCTCATGATGAATCGCAAGTTGGGATCGATGACATTCCCTATGGACATCTCTTCTTAAGTCTCAAAGATTCAGAACACACAATCGTCTCTTCTCTCTCAACCATTCCCTCTGGTCAAGAGTGAAATATTTAGATTATCAATCTCCGATCCAACCTTTAGAATTTTAGTCTTCTCAGCTGACTGTGGATCCTCTTTCTGCTAAGAAGCAATCCTTTCTATCAGTACGGGCAGAACTTCCAAGCGAGATACCATCGCAGTGCTCTTACTAGAACTAGCAGTCGATCTTAACTGCACACTACAATAAGTCAAAGCCTCTAGATCCCTCCATTCCGTTAGCATAGTTAACACAACATTTTGATGTTTTTTGCTAAGAGCATCTGCTAGTTTATTTCCCTTTCCAGGTGTATGCTCTATACCAAAATCATAAGCTGCTAAAAACTCTAGCCACCTCTGTTGTCTCATATTCAACTCCTTCCGGGAGAATAAATACCTTAAGGACTTATAATCTATGTATAACTCAAATCTTTCCACAAAGAGTTAATTTCTCCATACTTTCAATGTGAAGATCACTGCAGCTAGCTCTAGATCATGAGTGAGATATCTCACTTCACGCGGTCTAAGCTATCATGATGCATAGCAATATACCTTTCTGCATCAACACAGCCTAATCTAGTTCTACATGCATCGGTATACACTACTAATCCTTGGTTCCCATCTGGTACTACTACCATGGGCACGTTGGTTAACAAATGCTTTAACTTAAGGAATGCTTCCTCACATTTCTCAAACCAAATAAACTTCACGTCCTTCCTGGTTAGCTTAGTCAAAGGCGTTGCTATCCGCAAGAAATCCTTAATGAACCTCCAGTAATAGCCCACGAGTTCAAGAAAACTTCTGATTTTAGTCACCATCTTTGTCCTCTTCCAGTCATTAACAACTTCGATCTTATCTGGATCGACAGAGAAACCCTTCTCTGAAGCCACGTGACTAAGAAATTTAACATCTTTCTTCTAGAAATGACACTTTGAAAACTTCGCTTTCTGCTTATGCTGCCTTAGCGTCTCAAGCAGTATTCTAAGATGAACTTCATTCTCTTTTTCATCCTTAGAGCATATTAAAATGTCATCTATGAATACCAATACGAACCTATCCAAATGCTCTGGGAAAATATGGTTCATCTAATCCACAAAGAAAACTGACGCACTCATTAAATCGAATAGCATGACGAACTCTTCGTACGAACCATACCCACTCTGAAATGCCATCAATGGAATACTATCCTTTGTCAGTCTTAGCTGATGGAAACCTGTTGCCAAATCCAATTGAGAATATACTCTGGCTCCACTTAACTAATCAAATAAATCATCGATTCTCGACAAAGGATACTTATTCTTGATTGTCTTCTCGTTCAACTTACAATAGTCGATACGCATCCTTAATGACCCATCTGATTTCTTCACGAACACCGCGGCCCCTCCCTAAGGCGAACTACTTGGCCTAATGAAATTCTTCCGTTCTAAATCCACTAGTTGCACCTTCAATTCCTTCATATCGGTTGGTGTCATCCTGCTAGGTAGTCTACTTACAGGTTTCGGTCCTAGCACAAGATTGATCCGAAACTCAACGGCTCATTTCGGCGGCGGCCTTATGACTGACTAAAAAACATCTTCAAACTCTCTTGCTACCAAAACCTGATTAGACTCTTCTTCTACTTCCACTGCATCCAGCAAAGAACAAGCACTTGAGTTTAACTTCTCTACCGAGTATATAATTCGGTAATGACTATTGTGGTGTCTTAGCGATATTTTCTTATTTTGGCAAAATATTCTAGCATCATATTTATCTAACCAATCCATACTCAAAATGATTCCGAAGCCTACAAAATCAAAAACATATAGACCGCTTGTAAACTTATGACCTAAAAAATCAAGTTCTAAGTGGTCACATCTCATCCATAGAGTTGCATACCCTCCTATCAGATTCGCATCCCTTAAGGAAGTAATAAGGTATGAGGGTTCTAAACACAACTTATCTACCAAACACTGAGATATAAATGAATGAAATGCACCGGTATCAAATATTACCCTAACTGGTATACTATTAATCAAAAGTGTACCTTCCATCACAGTCTTTCCCTTCTCAGCAACGGTTGGTCTAGCAGACGATGGTCCTAAAGGGAAGACTTTTCCCTTGTCCACTCTGACTAGTTTTGGACACTAATTCTTATAATGTCTAATATGGTCATAGTTTAAGCACTCACTCCTTTCTTATCTATAGCCTTCTTCTCTTTTCCAGTTCGTCATTCATGAGAATAATGTCCCTTCTTATCATACTTCAAGCAAAGATTAGCCTTCGCCTTCTTGGCAGCTTCTTCCTTCTGGGTTCCTTTTTTATTGAAGAATTTACTCTTCTCACCCTGAAAACCCTAGGTTTCAACCTGCTTCTCCTTTCCATAAGTAGAAAACATCTCTTCATTCTGGATTGTCATCTCCACAACAACAGTACTCTGATCACGGAGATGTGGCATTGTCACCCTAGCAATCTGGGGCCTTAACCCTCGAATAAACTTCTCGTTTCTTTTGATGATGATGTCAATGATAGCATATCCGTATCTGGATAACTCATCAAACTTCGTAGCATACTCAATCACCAAAATTTCACCTTGCACTTAATCCATGAACCTGCTCAGCAATACTGACTTGATAACTTCAGACAGAAGCCTCTCTTCGAATCTCCTTCGAAATTCCACCCAAGTCAACTCCTCCTCGAGAACTCCCACGGTAATACGATTCCACCAATGAAGTGCTTATCCCTGCAACCTTCTAGAAGCAAGTCTCCGCTTCTGCTCATCGCTTACTCCCAAGTCAGCGACGATCCTTTCACAATGCAGAAGCCAATTCTCTACTTCTATCGCAGCCGCTATTCTGAAAAATGGCTTCCTACCAAAATTGGAATAATCCCTACTTAGCTTAGCATAGTTGTTGCTAACTTAGGCCACAGGATTAGCTCCTTCAACATTCCTAGCATTACCCTCAGCTACTCCAGCAACTACTCCAACTTGCATTAGGTTGACAAAGAACTGATACATCATCCCTATATCCGCTGGCAGATTTCTAACACCTACGTTCGCATTTGCATTTGAATTAGCATTTTCCTGTTGACCCGGGTTTCTCTTGGTGTTGGGTCAAGCATTTCCATTGGTTGTGGTGCTTCCTTCACCTAAATTTCCTCTTTCATTTCCTACCTACATATCTTCCTTTCTCGTAAATCTACATACGAGCCTTAGTAAGATACAGAAGAACGGTCTAAGGGAGAGGGCAGTACGTACTTATAGATATATATATATCATATATATATAACAAATACAAGTACCTTACTATAGCATTAACCCAAACCCCGATCTTATTTTCTTATTCATTGGATTATGTATTTAAAAAACTTTTAGATTTAAATTTCTTTTTAAGTTTACATAAACCTATGCTCTAATACCAACTTGTAACATCCCCCATTTGGAGGCCTAAAACTAATGGCTACGGATGCCGCAGTCATCCATAGTTATTAATTCTCGGTGATCAAATGCGGTAATGTTAGATACATTGATATAAAAGAAACACATGGATATGAAAAAAAATTAAACTCATCATAAAATAAATTTCCCATTCCATTTCAAATCACATTCCAAATTCATTACATAATCCCAATTCATAAACCACGTTCAAAAAAATATAATTATTACAAAATACGCCAAGAAAGATATATGAAGATACCCCTTTGGATGTTCAGAGTTTAAATATAGGCAATTTAATAACTTTGCCATTACATCAAAACACAGTAGAATCAAACAGAAAGGACTCCTAATAGCTAGCTTGCCTCCTGCACGTCTCCGGAAGCTTATTCATCTAAAGGAGAACCTGAAAACCTTAACTTTCAAAATACTTAAAAAGTAATTGACCACCCGAGAGTTTATGGGGAAAACATAAACTTCGAATCAGAAAAAAGCCCGGTGTTAATAATAACCTACCATCTCGAATCATACAAATATCTAGTAAGACCACACCGCTTAGTGGAACGGGTTTTCCCCTCATTAGTATCCAAACTCAATTTATAATAACAATATATTATGAACCAGCATCCATAATGGTTAAGGAATAACATAATAAAATATATCATGGTGATATGCAAACATGCCATATATTTTGGATTTTCCATCCCCATTCATCTTTCTATCTGTCTCAAGTTATCGTTTCTAGGGTCACTATTAACCTAATAGTTTTCATGGGCTGACTAATAACCTGTTCCAAGCTTGTGGACTACCTGTCCAATTTCATTATTTTTAGGGTTTCACTAAGAACCTAATAGTATCTACCAATAACTTAATCCAATTATAGTTTTCATGGGTTCACTATGAACCTATTGGGATCTCTAATAACTTCTCTCATGTCATAGTTTTCATGGGTTAACTACGAACCTATTGATCTTTGTCAATAACATAATTCGGATATAGTTTTCATGGGATCACTAAGAACCTATTGGCCCCTGCCAATAAATTTTCCATACATAGATTTCATGGAATTACTATGAACCTATCTTTTCTCAGTCTTTTAGAACCTATATTATATTCTACCTGACCTCCCCGATGCAATTCTACTCATACACTAGTTAACTCAATGTAAATTCACTACTAGGTCAACCTAGCTGGTTATTATGCCCTTAATACCCCCAAAATGCAATTATAGGTTAATTATAAAATAAATATGTTTACAGGAGAAGCACATATGTTAACTTATCATAGCAAAATAATATAAAAATCTACGATTTAATTTCTTTGTAATCATTTTCAAATGAAACACGGTTAATATCTTTAACCTATTATCTTTAGCAAGGAAATCTTCTTGAAAAACTCCAAATTTAAATGCCATTTTAAAAACTCTTTCATATTGCTATAGGTTTATCTTAAAAATTGAGATTCGGTTCCTTGTTCTGAAAAATATGGTTTTCGAAACCTTAGACTTTCTCTTTTGAAACCATTGAAACATACCATTAGAAAATATTCAAACCTTCTTTTTAAAATACTTAAAGATATACCTTTCGAAACCATTAAAGCTTATCTTTCAAAAAACTTAAAGTTTACCTATCAAAATACTTATAATGTACCTCTTCGAAAGGCTTAAGGATAGCTTCGTAACTATTAGGCTTAACATTAATTATAACTTATGGGTCTCAGAAAAAAAACGAAAGTAACCCTTTCAAAAGCATTAATCTTCAAGTAAAAGAAATTAAGGGAACATATGGCTTCGAAAGCACCCTTTCGAAAGCAATGATCTTTAATTAAAATAACTAGGGGAAAAGGATAGCTTCGAAATGACCTTTCAAAACCATTTCCTTTGAAACCTTTAATATAAGTGACTACAGAGACCCATTCGAAAGCATTAGGAAGTGGCTTCACTATTAATAGAACAAAAGCTTCCCTTTTGAACTCATTGTTATAAGGCTATAAAGAAAAGCAGCTTTTAACCAATTCGAAAGGTATGAAGACAACCACTGTAACATCCCTTATCTTGAGGCCCGAACCTAAGCGCTACAGATGTTGCAGTCATCCATAGTATTAACTTCTGATGACAAAATACGGTAATGTTAATGGTATCCATAATATCATAAGCACATGAACATGAAATAAAATCAGCACAGGTTAAAACAACTTTTCTGATTACATTCCAAATCAATATTTCATATTCAATTGCATAATCCCATAATCAATTTCCAGGTTCGATCAAATATAATTATTACAAGTTCCGCCAAGAGCGGCATATGATGATGCCCCCTTGAATGATCAGAATATTAAATAAACAATAAATCTTAATCCAACACGGCGGAAATAAAAATAACAACTCTCAAATAACTAGCATTGCTTTATACAGGTCTTCGGAAGCTCTATTCATCCAACCTACTAAACCTTTAAAACCACAACTCTAAATCTACTCAAATTTTTTTTGAGCACCCAAAAGTTTAAAGGGAAAGATAAAATTTGAGTCAGACATAAAGCCTATGTGAATAATACTATACATCTCAGTTATCTGATATTAAGTGATATCACGCCGCTTAATGGAACATGTTTCCCCACACTAATATCCCTTTAAAACTTATCTTCTTGCAAAATCGGATTCCTGCAATCAAACTAATTAAAACAATAATAGAAATATCATATATGCTCATAAATCAGGTAGCAAATGGACTACCTATCCAAACAATATAGTTTTGTTTGGCTAACTACTAATAATTGGCTGACTCGGGCCTATCAGAAATAATAAATTATCTACATATGTTAGACACACTTTTGGGCTGATTCCCTTTACCATCTTCCTCTAGGGTCAACTGAACCTAATGGTTTTGTGGGCTCACCAATAACCTACCTTCTCTCTGTATATTCCTTTCTGTGTGTAACCTCATTTTATTCTTACCTATGACAAAGACCTACACGCTGGAATTTCGGACTTATATAAGCTAGAAGCTTATTAGCTAAAGTATAGGGCGCGACCTTATACCAGTCCCATATGGTATTCAAACATCTGAGTCATTTACTTCGGGTTAACTACCCATCAAATTTTCCTCGAAAACATTTCTTGCTAATTGATTGAACCCTTAAAATCATACATAACAAGAAAAATATACTCTTTACTTTACTCAAATCTCTTTGCCATGTTATATATATACTTTACACAAAACAATGTTGTTGAAATATAATGGGATTACCTATCCCTCAAAAATAAGTTAAAACCCTATTTTTAACCTAAAGGCTCTTAGGCCATAAAATCAAGGCGAACCATTCATAACCTTTGTCTAAAACTTTAGACAATACCTTTCGATTCCCTTTATAATAATCTTTCAAAATCATTGAAGGTATCCCTTTGAAATCTTAATAAACCTTAGACATCCTCTTTTCAAAACACTTAAAACTTTCCGTTCGAAAGTATTAGGAGCCTTCCATTCAACTACTTAGTAGCTTTCAAAAATATTGGGGAACATCCGCTTCAAAACTTTTGTTATATGCCTTCCGAAATCTATAAGGTCCTTTACTTGTAGCAACCTTTCGAAAGTATTGGTTCAGGTAAATGCTTGTGTAACATAGTTTCGAAATCATTTAAAGCCATTCCATTCGAAACCTATGGGTTTATCTTTCAATAGAACAAAGAGTTTTAAAAGAACTGGGTCGAAAGCAACTCTTTCGGAAGCAATTTCCTAAGTATAAGAAAGTCGATGGCTTCGAAACCATCCCCTTCAGAAGAATGGAAAAGTGGCTCTTTATTTAAAAGCGAAAGCACCATTTCGAAACCAATGTTTAAAGGCATATGCGGCCTCAACTGGGTCGAAAGGTAGAATGCGGTAGTTATTGTTTCGACCCTGTCGAAAGCTTGTTTTAAAAAAAAGGCGGCAACCTTTTTTGAATGCCCTTTTCAAAAACAATTGACCAAGTCAAAAGCTGGTTCCTTCGAAAGCATTATTTGTAACCAAAATAGTTCTATGTTTTAGAGAACTACTTCTACCTCTTCAAAGTTGTTTTAACTCCATACCCTTCGCTTAACACCAATCCACTACGTATCGAAGCTGATACCATGTGTATTGGTTTCGACCTGGTTGGAGGTGGCAGTATAGGGTCGAAAGGTAGTAGCTATAAGTGGCGAGTAGTAAATCATTATAAAATTGAATTTTAACTTTTTAAAGCAATCGCTTTCCAACTAATTTTCCTTATTTGTCAACATATAATTGGTTGCCAATACTTTTACAAAATCTTTTCTAAAAGTGCTGTTGAATTTCAGAAATTAACAAATTGAAACATTTACAAATTGCCTCTTCTCCTTTTATTAACATATAAAACATTTAAGTCCCATACCTTAACTAATTTTATATACTTAACAAAACACTTAGGAAAATTCACCAAAAATTCCAATAAATTACTTTTAAAATGTTTCCTAACATATTTAAATTTCTGATCCAAAGCTAATATATAATAGCTGAAATTAACTTAAATCCGTTTTAATAATTTTCTTTACTAGAAAATTCATAATAAATCCATAACAACTCAGAAAATTATGAAACTTGAAACCCACTCTAAAATTTCTACCCTCATATCAAAACACAAGCCATTTAGATGTCATTTAATAGGTTTTCCAAATCAATCCTTATCATAAAATTTATATGAAATAACATAAATCATCAACAAGCATATATATATATATATATATCCATTTAAAAAATCAAAACATGACAAATCATTCACAAAATAAATTCAAACTCAAGTAGAAACTGAAAATAATAAAAATGAGATTTAATCTATTATTCACCTTTGGCTTGTTGTTTAAGAGTATAAGATTTGCTCTTGAGTTGATTTGATTAAGCTTCTTCCTTTGATTCTTGCTTCTCCTAATGATGGCCAACCATTCTTTAAGTTTAATTTTGTTTGTGAATGTGGTAAATGAAAATGGCAAGAAGGTTTCAGGTATAAGGATATAAATTATTACTATTTTTCCTTTAACTTATTACCTTTACATATTTCATTTTAATTCTCTTTTTCTCGTTGGTTACTTAGGAATAGCTACCCTCTATTATTCAAATCCCAATCCCTTAACAATTTACATTATTTCATTTAATTTATCTAATTAAATGTCCTAAATAATGTTAGTCAAAATTAGGATCGTTACATACTCCTCTTCTTGAAGAATTTCGTCCTTAAAATTACGATAAGGTACACATCAAAATAAATCATCAAGTAAAACATACCATAAAACAAGTCAGAATTTGCTCTCCATTTCCCAAGTATAGTCACTCTTGTCGTCACTCCATTGGACTTGACTAATCTAACCATCTTGTTCCTTAGTCTCTTCTCATCTCTCGCGACTATATGAACTGGCTTTCTAACTACAGTCATATCTGGTTCCACTACTATATCGTCTAACACAGTCGGTGCAATAGTATTTTCTAGACCTCGAATACATTTCCTTAGATGAGAAACATGAAATACATTGTGGACTCCTGCCAAACTGCTTGATAACTCCACTTTATATGTGATTTTCCTAATCATTTCTGTAATAAGAAATGGTCCAACGAACCTTGGCACCAATTTTCTTGGTTTTCCAAACCTGATTACACCTTTCATTGGTGATATCTTTAAGAAAGCATGATCTCCAACTGAGAACTCTAGGTCTTTTCATCTCTTATCATCATAACTCTTTTGACTAGACTGAGCTTTCTTCATTCTAGCTCAAATTAACTCAATCTTTTCTACAACTTTACAGTTAATCACATTTGCTATTTCTCTACGGTTTAAGAGAAAATGATTTTTGAATTTTGAGATGAAGAAGTTATTTCAATTTTTTAAAGGAATAGGAGAAAGAACAGAGGAAGAATATAGGAAGTGTTTGAAACAGTGCCTATACCCTTGTGTTTGATCAACTTACAGCAAGCAATCTTTCTCATTTTTCAAATCAAAATGATTTTAAACAATTATTTTAAACATAAGAGTTATGTTAAAGAAAAAAATCAAAACCAAGCTACAAGTAAATTTACCCAACATCCATTTCTTAAAAATATTAAACAAATAGAGGTCTCACCTTCCACAAGTTTTGAAATGCTTCAAGTTTTGATCTTGAGTGAAGTTAGAAATTTTAAACTAAAAGATGCGATATTTCAAAATTTATAAAAAGTAGGAAGAGAAAAAAATATATCAATAAGTTATGAAGATGAATGAAATATAGAAAGATAAGAGTATGTGTATATATAGAGTTAAATAAATAAATAAAATAAAATTAAAATAGGGATGGTTAAGGACCAAAATGCCCTCAAATCAAGTTTCAAGTCTCCCATCATTTCTTAAACCATGAAAGTGTTAAGCATTTAAAATCATTTTGGACATTAGAGTGGTTCTTGTACCTTTGTTCACTTATTTACTTAAGGCATTGTGAAATGTAAACTCAATTTCAAATCCATCCTTCCATAATTTAAAGCTTAAATATATTAAATTCCAATTATTTTAATCATTTATTTTCTTATTAAGAAAATATGTTTTTCTAACTTTAAAATCATATTAAATATTGATTTTAAAATGCAAGGGTATTACTACTTTCTACAACTTATTCGATAAAAGGCGGAAAATCCAAAAAGCGTGTTTCGCTCACATTTTCCATTTTGAACTACCTATTTATGTAAACATAATTCAAAATGAATTTTCTATTATTAGTTATAAAATTTAAAAGATTGTTATTGAATTATTACAATAGTTAATTGAATTTTTAAAATATATTAACGTTCACAAATTAAAACGATAAAAGTCCGGGTTGTTGCATCCAAAGTCCAAAATGCACATCTGTAGTACGTCCTCCAATACTCAATTTACCCTCTCCGTTTGTCACTGCATCCGTGTATGATATCCGGTGCTCAAACTCAACTCGGTCCTAAATGCTTCTTGTATGCTCATCTAGAACTCACTGGTGAAAAGTGGTTCCCGGTCGCTTACTATACTAGTAGGAACTCCATGTAACCTAATGACCTCTCTCACATATAGAACCACCAATGATGCCTCCGTCCTAGTACTCCTCACCATTATGAAATAAGCCCACTTCGTTAATCGATTCATTTATACCCAGATGCTCTCATTCCCACTCCTACTCCTCAGTAAATCATCCACGAAGTCCATAGAAATACTCTCTCACTTCCATTGAGGAATACCTAATAGCTTCAACAATCCTCCCAGCTTCTTCTGCTCTGCCTTTATCCTTTGGCAAGTCATACCTCTAGCCACATACTTCGCTATATGCTTCTTCATACCGGGCAAATAGAAGACTCTCTTTATGTCGCGATACATCTTGTCACCATCGAGATGAATGGTCATCCTAGAACGGTGAGACTCAGCTAGTACCGCATTTATTAAATCTATAGTAAGAAGAAACAAAGCCTACCATTTCTTCATAACCATCCTCTCGAGTAAATGGCACAAAGCCTCAAATTACTCGATGACTATCTTCTCCTAATCTCCTCAATAATATTTACTAGCTCCTTATCTTCCTTTTGCCTAGATCCAATATGCTCCTTCAATGTAGGCTGCACATCTAAACTTGCTAGTAAACTAAAGGCAATATCTAATGATGGTCGGAAGTCAAATCTAGAAATGAACTCCAAATGTTTTCACTCCAAGAAAAAAACTTAATACTGCATGTTGTCTACTTAAAGCGTCAGCCACCACATTACCCTTACCAGGGTATATGAGATATCAAAATCATATGATGCCAAAGACTATATTCACCTTTACTGACAATTCAAGTCCTTTTGGAAGAACAAATAGTTCAAGGACCTATGACCCGTATATAGCTCAAATCACACTCCTAAAAGTTAATGCCTACATGACTTGAGTTCAAATACAGTGGCCGCCAACTTAAGATCATGGATATGGTAGTTTCTCTCATATTTCTTCAACAACCTACTAGCAGAACTCAGCACCCTTCCTTCTTGCATCAAGACCGCGCCTAAATCGGTACCACATGCATCAGTATAAAATGCAAATAGCTTCATCCCATCAAGTAATACCAAAGCTGGTGCACTCTTCAACGCCTCTTTTGATTTGATAAAAGCATCTTCATATTTTTCATCCCACCAGAAAACTAGATTCTTCTTGGTAGAAGTCCTTAATGAAGTTCTAATAGTAGGCCGTCAAACTAAGGAAACTCCTTACCTCTGTGTCATTCTTCGGCATATGCCAATCCTAAACTGCTACCACTTTACTGGGGTCAACTGACAACCCACATTGTGGGACTACCATGTCCTAAAAGGTATACCTCCTCTCTCCAAAAGTGGCACTTTGAAAACTTCGCCTTTAGCTTATGCGCATGGAGTGTACTGAGGACTTCTCCTAAATGCAATATATGCTCCTCCTCTGTAACAACCTAGAATTTTAGTCACTCGAATTTGGAATATTTAATTGATTTTAAATATTGAAATTTAATTTTATAAGTTAAAAAACTTAAATTTAAAATATAATGGTTATTTGAATATTTGAAATTGTTTAAATAGGTAAATCTTGGATTTAATATGAATAATTTTTTTTTCAAAATCTTGATTAAATTCAATTGAATAAGATGGGATAATATTTTTAAATTTATAATTTAAAAGTGATTAATTTAGTTTTTAATAACCATTGTTTTAATTAACATACGAAAATAACCTTTCAGGACATTGTCCTGGATTTGGACAAAACTAGTTTCATTGGATCCATAATAGTGAATTATATGCCGTTAAATCTCATGACAATTGGATGTATCGTTTGGTCATGCGAGCTTGTAATGCGTAGAAACTAATTATAGGAATTTATATAATATAGTTGGGATTGAAAAGATATCCTCTGTATATGATCGAATTAGGTCTCAAGACTAGTTCCATTGTGTTCAGAATAGGAGTATTTAGTATAGAACGCCAGATGGCACATCTCGATAGGAGTTTGGGATTTTTGGACATTTAAAGCTTGATATATTTAAAATAAAATAATATATATTTACCAGAATTTTTCCATACCATTAGCGCATGCTTGTACTATTGCCTCATACCCAAGCATGTTCAAACCCATACCCTCCTTTCCCTACATTATCGCGTGCAAATCATAGAGTTTAGTTCGTTCAGTTTTTCAAATTCTCTCAGTCAATCCTACGCCTACTATCCATCACAACCATCATAGGCCATATCGGCCTTTGACTTCAACTAAAATGTTAGAGAGCACGGCATGTTGAGCAATCTCAATAGTGGAGATCGAATTTGGACCAGCGAGGCGGTGGCTAGGGAGGTCCATTTGTGGCAGCTATTATAGTCGATTACCGGCAATTTGAGCGACCACCGTTAGAGATTTTGGTGGTTGGAGGCTCGTTAGGGGCAGGCGGAGCTTCGGTGGTCATGCGGTGGACGGCGGCGATGGCGAAGTCGATTTGAACTCTCTCATTTTAGAATGAGGAAGAAGGATTAATAATTCATATAAGGTGGATTCATTAGTTAATGGTGGTTTGTGGATTTAAATTATTATTTAATTATAAAACGATATAAAACCAATAACTTATTCGTTTTAGGTCAGAATTGAACGTGGTCAGTCGTGTTAGGATCATATTGACATGAACTATGGTATGGAATTGATTTGGTGGCGATTGGAGCTAGTTGAATTTCACGATAAATCGAACGTCATTTGATTTAGATGGAATCCAAAATTCCTTAACAACAACTGGAATAATGGTGAGTTAAACTCGCCTTTTTGGTTAACTAATATGTATTATACAGTTCTTAAAAATTGTTGAATAAATGTTTGGATGATTTACTGTTTTATTAGTTGGTTTGGATTTATTCCCACCCCTGGAGCGGATGACCTTTTCTATATACCCGTCTAGTAGCGGATGACCTATATTATATAATTATATAATGTTTGTGAGGCAGGGAAACATGTTGGAGGGATACAACAGGATTCCTCACCACTGTTAATTTTTTTACATATATATATGCGCTGATATATATAAGATGCAATGCAGGGAGACAGGTTGGAGGGATTCAACAGGATTCCTTGCCATTGCTGATTTTAATTTCAATAATATTCTTGTTACATGAATTAGTGGATATTAAACCTGATTATTGATAGTATCGGTTATGATATTGTTTATGTTCAAATCTAAAACCCTGTAGTGATAGAGAATCAATATCGATATTGGTCAAGCATTTAGTAGTTATTGGCTTCAAATTAGTATTTTAAAAATACTATAAATTGCCATCCGAGTTAAAGTTGGTTTTTTGAGACGGGAAATGATTTTAAAATTCAAAATTAGGTTTCGAAAATATTTTTGTTTTAAATGATTCAACTTCTATTTTACTCCAATATTCTTATCCGTCCTTTTTGAATTATTTAGAAATGATTTTTAAATGTCATACTATTATTTATTATTGTTTTAAAGTTTATTTAGTTATATTTAATATTTTTTAGAAGTTATTTATTTACATTTAATATTACTTTAGAAGTTATCTATTTATATTAATATTGTTTAAAATTACTTATCAAATTTTAATAGAAGTTAATTATTTAAATAATTAATATGGCTTGGAATTAATAATAATGATTTATTAATAATGTTTTGCAAATTAATTATTATTATTTATAATAATGGTGAAGATTAATTACTATTATTTATTAATAATGTTTTAAAATTATTAATTATTACAATATAATATTATATTAAAGTAAATGAATAGAATTTAAGTATAAATGTTTTCAAGATTTATAAATAGAGTTTTATAAACAGATTGGGTTTTATAAGAGGGGTTTTATAACATGGGTTGGAAACTTAAAGGAAGATTAATTAAGGGTGAGAAGAGCTTTATAAATGGTTAGATATTTATAAATGAATTTTATAAATGGTTTATAGATTTATGAGAAGAGTTTTATAAATAGTTGCATGGATCTATAAAAGGTTTATAAATGACTTGAGAAATGGTTAGAAATATTTTTAGAGATTATAAATAGTTTATAAGTAATTTTAGAAATTTATAAAAATGTTTTATAAATGGTTTTAGAATTGTGTAACATGGAAATCTTCCTCCATTTTTAGAATATACTTATATCGTTGAGATAAGTATATGGATATTTTTCCAAGTATTGAAAATATAGGGATTTGTGGGTATAACTTGTCAAGGTTTTATTATACAAGCTATTCGCAAGTAATTTTAATTAATAAAAAGATTAATTAAGCAAGCTGGTGGTTACTTGTGTGCTTAACCAATGTTGGTTTTTCCCTTTGGAATACCCTAATTTGGATGCGTGTGACTTCAAATATGGACCCAAAATGTAACTTTGAAAAATCTAGGAGAAACACATGAGTTATATGGCATAATCATCTTCGATGATCTTGTGCCGTGCATATAAATCTCATTTCGTTCTCCTAGGACAAATGATAAGGAAATCCATCCACTAGCCGTTAGGGGGTGATCTCCACTCTTATCTTTAACTGTTTATTTCCTAAAGAACCAGGGTTGAGTTTATCAGAAACTATTGAATGTTGTTTCGAAGAGACCGGGATCAGATATGTTATCCAAAACAAATTCGATCCAACTCAAGCATTTCGAAGTATCTTGAAGATGATGGAATTAAAGACGGAGCTCTCAAGTATTTCATTCAGTCCCAGAATGAACTTATATAGATGAATGTTGCAATTGCTTTGTTGCTTGAAGGGTAGTGTTAACATTCCAAGTAGAAATTGCTATATAAGGTAAAACGTAGCGTCAAGCTTCATCAACCGAAAATGACTAAAATATGGAAGATGTAGCAGGGTTAAGTGGGTCACTTAAAATTAGGGTATGATCATCCCTATCTAGAGTCGATATTATCTCTCATTATATGTTTTTGGACCCACTAACGGAGGGGTGATCATATTTTGTACTACTAGTCAAGTGGTAGGCCGGCCTTGTGTTGGCAGGGAACCTGGTGAGGTCCTCTGTGTTATTTTATCTAGAGATGCACCATGATGGGCGGTACCTCAGTAGCCCAGTCATTGTATGGAATTCATTCTCCAATGCATGCCTTTACGGTTTTAGTTGTATACCTATTATGCTGAAATTTAATTAATGTAACAATTTCGACAATGGTTAATAAGTATTTGTATCTTAGACACTATTATAGTATCAAAGAATCCCATATGGATGGTTTGGTTATCGTAAGGTAAAAACCAGTCAGTGTTTATGTGCGGTGTGATCTTACGAGATACTTTTATTTTAAAATGGTTTTTATAACTTTAAAATTCAATTGGGTGCGTTTTTCTCACGTTGATTTCCAAAACAGACTCGGATGTTATTTTATTATAATGCTCGGGTCAGACCGAACATATTACAGATTTTCTTTGGATGTATTGGATCTCAAAAGAGGAGCTAGAGGTCTAAGATGTATCTGTGTATTTCTTTATGTTTTGCTATATTGTCTGTTGGTTATAATTATCAGCAATTGTGTGGGCGGTCTATTATAACTATCCGGGCTGAAATATGTTGGTATACTCTGATTGATGTATGTATATTACATTTCTTCTTCGTGTAAAGATTTGTTGTATATTAAAGATTATTCGTCCCGCTGTAAGATTCTATATTGCTTAATTTCTTCTTGCCTTCTTCCTTATTCTTTTCCCCTAACAACCGGGTTTTCTGGCATTTGACTGCTTAGCACGCAATCCAGTGGATGTATTAGTGTAGATTTTCGAGGGTTAAAAATCCCACCTGTTACATCCTCGCTCCTCAAATTACTAAGATATCATCCAAAAAGACCATGACGAACTTGTTAAGTAACCCTTTGAAAACTCGACTCATCAAATCAACGAATTAGGTGGTTTCATTGGTCAGTCCGAAGGGCATGACTAACCACTCATAAAGTCTGTCGGGTGTACGAAAGGCTATCTTCTGGATACTGTCCTCGGCTATATGTAACTAATAGAATCCAGTAGTCAAGTCAAGCTGTAATAACACCTTACCTCCAACAAACTGATTAAAGAGATTGTCACTAAGGAGTAGTGAATACCGATTCTTCTTTGCAGTTTATTCTGCTCCCTATAAAATTTGCAGAGTCTCAATGATCCATCCATTTTAGTGGTAAAGATGATTGGTGCTCCCCACTCAGAAATGCTCCTACTAATAAAACCCTTCTTCAAAAACTCGTTCACTTGCTTGTTCACCTCGTGCCTCTTCTTTGGGGCCATACGCATGAATGGTAAGGCAATAGGTTTGGAATTCTTAACAAGATAAATCCTAAACTCAATCTCTCTTGGAGGTGAGAGACCAATAACCTCATAAATAAGTCAGAGAAATCTCTAACTATAGGTACTGAAATAAGCTCTTCATTTGATAGGTCCAATGAATATAAGTAGCTCAATATAACTGATCTTCGGTGATTGTAATAAACTTCTAAGCTACTCCCACAATACATGCTCAACCTGATGACCTTTATACCACAGTCTAAAATAGCTCCATACATCGACAACCAATTTATGCCTAATATCAACCCAAACGCAGAAAATCCCAAGACAAAAGAATCACAATCAAACTCAACCCCTGAAATGAATAGCTTCAAACCTATGTAACATAGACAAATAGGTCGATCCTCTTATGGAGTTTGACACAACTATAAGGTCTATAACTATGCTAGTGTCTAAGTATAAGTCATCCACAAGTCTACTAAAAATGAAAGAATGTGAAGCCCTAGTATCATAAGGTGCGAATAGATAAACCAAATAAAATCAATACACCTTCGATCGCCTCTTTCTTTCCCTTGTCCACTGCTGGCTACACGCTTAGGGTAGGGACTGCCTCCGGTGCATAAGCCAAAACCACCTGAGTAGAGGCATGAGTAGAAGTCTTTTAATGCATTACACGCTATTGCTTTCTCCTTGGGGACGGTATTTAACAAGGTCAACTCTATTAGACCCTCATACATAGCACCCATATGAATGTGATTTAGAGCTAAACCTTGAAGAGGTTGATTCAGTATTTTAGCAAACTTTAAAGCCTTCTTATGTGAAGTGTCAATCAGTCTTATCCCAAATATATCTAGATCATTGAACTGATTGAAATATTCCTTAATAGATAGACCTCCTTGCTTCAAGTGAATGAACTTTTCAACTGCACACCTTACTCCACCCTAAAATGAAACTTCATCTCGAATCGTTAGTGAAACTCCTCTGAAGAAACTCCCATCCATTAGTCTTAAAATCTACAACCTCCCATCAACTTATTGCCTCACCCTATAACTGCCAGGTAGCTAACTGCCTCCTCACCTCATCAGCCAAACCCATCAAGCCAAAAATCCTCTCACATGTATGATCTGTGCTCTCGAATCAATGTATGACTCAGTCCCCATATATGTCTTTAATCCAAAATTAGCGTGATCCTTGCATAGCTTAAAAAAATCCAAGGCAGGTGGGTAGACAAGAGCTACACGTATCGCTTTCTCTGTAAGTCCTTTGGTGGGATTAAGCTCGGCCCATCCCTTTACCTGAAGATACTGGTAGAACCAAATAAGAACATTCATGCCTGGAACCTCGGCTGCATCGCCTGAGCTTGAGCCTAAGGGATCGGCTCATCTTCTATCCATAAATTTTAATAATTTTATTAGCAACTTTTCACAAATAGTATAGGCATGAGTCATAAAAATAAATTGGCATGAATCAAAGATAACAAATGCACGAAAAAGAGAGATTACGGTATGTGTAAAATCTTTGAAAAGCTTTTTGAAAACCTTTATTTATATACATGTATATTTTTAAAAATCCTTTTTTGAAAACTTTTGGAAAACCTTCTGAAAACCAATTTTTTCAAAAACTTTTCAAATACGTTCCCTCAATACGGTCCTAATCCCTTAGAAACTTTGAACCTATGCTCTGATGCTAACCGTGACAACTAGCACCTCTCTACAAACTAATCTAAAGCCTAGTGTGACTTTTAGACTCACATCATGTCTAGAATTACGAGATATCGGTTTTTATATAACATTAAAGAGACTAAAACAATATATATAATATAATATATACTACATTATAGTGGAAGGAACCAAACATATAATACTGAAAAATATCCACCACAAAAAATAACCAAATCACGGTCTCAAAAAATCAATATGTCGTCTAATACAATGTTTACAGAAAATATCACTTGATGTCCGATACAAGAAATAAAATATAATGATAAGATAGATAGATACATGGAGAGTAAATACGATAACAATCAACTCCAAAGATGAGCTCATCTCTCCAAGTACCAAGAATAGGCCAATCACATGCTGCCTTATCCACTCGTGGTGGGGAAAAAGATGAAAAAGGGTGAATCATACAAAAGTCTAGTGAATGAGTACAAGTTTAATATATGGTGATCATTTACAGTTAACTTTAACTCTACCCTAAGTGACGTAGGGCGTACTATACGTGTCAGTCCATTCGTAAGGCCTATTATTTAAGGGGTTTGGTCCCATACATACCTACAATGCAAATTATACAGGCTACTACAAGGAATGATCTATGAATTGAACTGAATGTTAAACGATCGACCACCACTCCTAGAGCTACTAGTCATGGAAACACCGCCCCTAGGCTGCTATGGAAATTGACATCCATTATCGTCATCGCCACCAAGCTACTGGCAAACGAATCGTTCCCTAACTACAACTACAAGTAAACCCACTACCAGTCGAAGAGGAAAACCCAAAAAGGCAACTCGTCGAAGTGTCTCATCGTCTGCAATATGTGTCCCCCTCTTGATCGTAGTCTACGCCTCTTATTGTACGCACCATGAACAACCTTTGAATTGTACCACAACAAGTCAGTAACCGTGTATACAAAGACTGCCATTGCGCCAGGCCCACACAATCCATTAGGCATTAGTCAGTGTCACGCATCTACCATATAACCTCCCGTGAGTGCCAATTTTCGATAAAAATCGCCCCAGTCAAAAAATCGACCCCCATTGGATAAAGAATATTACCCAACACCTCAATATCTTAGCATCATCTCATAGGAAACTAGCTTCTCTACAACTCCTTACATACATACAAATAGCCCTATATAGACTTATGCAACAATTAACATTCATATTAATTTTTGTTATTAACTTGGGCCTTAGGTCGAGGTTTAGGTAATGCAGTTTATGTAATAACTGGTCAACCGCTACACTTTGTCGGTCGAACTGCTTGAGACTGACTATTCAGGGTGCAGGTCGACTAGTCATGGTATAAAAATTAGGGTTTTTTATTTCCCGATTTGATTTTGATTATTGTTAATTTTTATTAATTAGCGTTTATAGTTACAAACCGTAAGCAATTAAGTGACCAATTTTTTTAAAGATTTTATCCTATTTTCATTGGTTTGGCGTCCATGCACTTTACATGTTATATACTAACAGTTGGTTAATTTTGGTTTTTCAACTAAAAGTGGTTTATAGGTTTATCAATTATAGATTCAAGGTTCTATAATTAGGGTTTACTATTTACTGTTTAAATTATTAACATCCAAGATCAATTAGAATAGGGTAAATTTAACTGTATTATATCATCTTATCAAATCTACTCCAACTCACATTAGATCCAAATTCTTCCACACGCACCATCAAAGAATCGCCCTCCATAAGCTTGCTCCTTTCAGATCCAATCTAATATCGTGTGTTTTATTTGTTTTTATTTTAATTTTCAAAAGAATTTTGGAAGTGGAGAGGCATAATTTTGGCAGAGGTTCGGTAGTCTGTATGTTTTCTATTGATTTTAGAATTAGCCTAGGTTTCAATTTATAATGGTTGGAAATGGATTAAGAGCATTGATTTGGCCTGGAGAATATTCTACTAACATCTCATATGCACATCAAAACTTGGAAATGAAGCAAACAATCCCGTATAGGTCGACCGCTGTTGGTTGACCAATGACTTCCTAGGGTCGACCGGTGGTGGTGTATTTTTAATTTTAAAGTTTATTCATTTTTAAATTTTCAAACGTCCGTGACTTCTCTATACTAACTCCGATTTCAAAATGTAATATATGAAAATTTTCCAAAAAATTGTTATAAATTCAATAGAGCAAGTATCATAGCCAAATTCAGACGTTTGTAAAAATTTCATTATAGTCATTGTTTTATTTAAATTTAATTTTCTTATTAAATTTCCATTAAATTTTTAGGTGTTACAATTTAGGTTTATGCTCATGTTATGATTATATTAGCTAATTATTTGTTTGGTCCCTTTATTATCATGTGTGGAAAAGCTAGTATGCAACGATTTCGAAATTTACCGTTCTTTGAAAAGAAATTCGATTAAATTGACCTTGATTTAAGTTGAGGATTTGAAATTTTGAATTAAAATTTATGCTGCATATGATTGATTGAATGAATAAAATCTAAAATAAAAATATAAAACGAAAATTTTAAGCAATTTTAAATTTAAACGTAGAAATCTATCGTTAATATAACAGCGAAAATTTTGGTTTCAGAAATTAAATATTTTACATGAAAATATTTTAGAAAATTTTATAATAAAAATGTCGACGTTCGTTTCGTCGAATTCCGATTTCACTAGCGCGATTAAATCGATTTATACGATCGATTTATGGTAGCGACAACCGATATTGCATAAATAACGAATTTTTACCCGAGCGTTAAATAACCAGTTGTCTGTGTGCTATCGCGTTCGTATCGACACAATGAGCACAACGGTGCTTCGTTTCGCATGTTTGGACTCTCGGTTTGTTCTGTGCGCTCTTTTAATTCGGGTTAAAGGTGGTTACTATTATATTCACAGAGTATTATAAGCACTGAAATTATAATATAAATTTAAAATATATGTTGATAACAAATAGTCGGGTGAAAATATAAAAAGGGGAATACGTTTATAATGCTACAGCCGCTCGAAATTTTAAAAATATATATTGGTTGAATAGTTCACGACTAAAATGGTATTGGTATACGTTAATACTAGTTAATTGGTAATTAAGCCAAAATTAGTGTTCAAATGACTGTTCACGTGGCCACGTACATACTCCTTTCATCATATTATATCACTTCTGTAAACAATATATTCGAACAATAGCAAGCTATGCCAAAAAATATACATATATAACTTCCTCCTATCAACCGATTCCTCCACCCCGCCTCCCTTACCACCACCGACTCCACACCCTCACCGCCGCCGAGACCGCAGCTCTCCCCACGCAGCTGCACCTAGCTCAGACCATCCCTCCAGTCGCACCACATCTTCTAGCTCATTATTGCTACCACCGAACCTTTTTCCCCCTACCACCGAGCTTTTCGCCGCCTCCTCCAGTAGTTGCCGCACCCTTCCAGCCCACCGCCGCATGTACGCAGCCTCCTCCGTCCTCATCTTCTAGCCACCGCCACATCTGTTAAAAAAAGGCAACTATTATGCCACGCCCTATCACCATTCCACCGCCTGCACCTCCTCCATCGACACTGCCCAATCACCCTAAAGGTCGCCGCACCAGCCTTGCCCCACCGAGCCCAACTTGCTTCTTCTGATTTTGTTTCCAGCCGTATATAGTTACATATAAAAAAATTGTAAAAAAAGAAGAAGGAGAAGTTGCTATACAGATCATCTATATCGCATGTACAAGTTTAGTCATTTGCTGTTGAGTCTAATCGTGTCACGCTTCATAAGCCGTATCTTGAATCTATCTCGAGTTGTCATCGTTGAGGTGAGTGTTTCACACTTAACCGAAATAATTTACATGTAGTTAAATTTATATCGTAAAGTGATTTAAATTTATTGATAGTTGTTTGATTAATTTAATTGACATCTAAATTAATTGATAGAATTTAAATTGAAAGTTAAAACTGAGTTAGAATTTGACTGCTAGTAAAATCCCCGACTTATCGATAATTGGTTGATTGTTGTGATTATTGGTTGTTTGGATGATGGATTGAGATGGATGCCATTGATTGATACTTTGGATGTTTGGATGTTTATCTACGTTTAATATATTATGTTGTCATCCTGTATATTATTTATAGTATATAAAACTGTAAATTGAATTATTTTGAATAAATTAAGAATTAAGTTGAAATGATATATACCTATGAAATTTCTTTTGGATTAAAATGATATATATCCATCCTTGGAATTAAATTGAAATAATTGATTCACTTGGCCATAGGATGGAGAATTATATATGGACACCGTATTGGTATGGAAATTTAATGATTTCAAAATGTTGTTTTGAAATTATTTAAATGATTTGATTTTAAGAAACGAAAAATCAAATTTATAGGAATCGGACTAATTTCGAACTTAAGCTCGAAGTGTTGAATTTAAAGTTGATAACGTGAATGTTTTAAATAATTGAAGTTAAGATTTTGAAGTTATAATCGAAATATGATGTGCATTTCAGAAATTTATTTGTTTTAAAGGATTGGATTTTTTATTCGAACTTGGAATATTGCTAAGTAAAAGTGATATAAAACGGTATGTAGAAATTGAGCTTGAAATTGAATTATATTTGAAGATTTGGATTTTTAATTGGACATTGAAGGTAAATTTGATTTAAGTGTTTGAATCGATATTTTGAAAATCGAACTCGGAATTGATATAAATCGAAATGGTTTAAATTTTGGAATTGGGTTTGAAATTAATTTGTAATTGGAATTTAAATTAATTTGGAATTGGAATTGAAACTAATTTGGAATTAGGAATTGAAATTTATTTGGAATTGGAAATGAAATTAGTTTGGATTTGAAATTGAAATTAATTTGGAATTGGAAATGAAATTAATTTGGAATCGAAGTAAAATTCGACTTAAAATTGGAATTGAATTGATTAAATCGAAATGGAAAATGGAATTGATTTGAATTGGGAAATTTGGAATTAAATCAGTTTGACTTTAAAATTATTTTCAAATAAATTATTTAAGTATAAACTGTTTAAAATCTTTCTTCTTTAAATATTCATATTATTTTGATTTTCCAAACTATTTTACTATATAAACCATTTTTAATACTCAACTATTTACTATTTTAACTATTTAATTATTTTAAAACTAATTAAACTATTTTCTCAAAAATTCAAATTGGTTAAAAGGGTGGAATGTTTATATTTAAATCTTGGATTTAAATGCGAATTGGGTTAAAGTGAATTATAACCAAAAATGTAATTTGAATCAAGTTCTGAAGTGAAATCGATATATCGAATTGAATTAACATTTTGAAGTAAAATATGATGATTTTGAAATGGATTTGATTTTTGAAGAGAATATGTTGATTTCAAAATGGATTTGATTTTGAAGTGAATATGATATTTTGATATCAAGTATGAATTGTTTTCGAAATATAAAAGAACCAACCGGTGTGTAAAACGACGTTTGGTTGTTAAAGAGATCGGGGCCTCTTATCGGCATACTCTCTGTCGATATTGGAACCACTTTGACAACCGTGTACGCGATGGATAATATCCAGAATGTAGTGGTTGAATTGGAGACGTTTACTGGAATGAAGTAAGAGAACGATGATGGGTAGTTTTGACACTCATGTTATAATTAAAATGACTAAAATATGAGCCTATGTCTGGCCAATGAGGTTAGCTACCTCTAGCGACGTTGATCCCTCGTATTACTATTGTGATTTCGTATTCGATGGGTGCACCTTTTTCATTTGGATTGATTGTCGCGGTCGGCCACGGATGGGTTACGACCTGCCCGAAAGGGTAAACTGATAGAATCCTACCTTGGGCATTGCCTCATGTGCCTTGTCATATTTATCCCTATACGAGCCCATTACGACTTTGGTTTAAAACTATAAAAATGTATTGAAGGGGATAATGTAAAGCCTTAACGCTATTTTAAAATTTATTTTACTGATAGACATTATCTATTATAGCATATACTATTATATATAAATAGTTTAGCGGACCCTTAGGAGATGGAAAATCCTATAACATCTCTTAAGTTATTGCACTCATATTTCGTGATATTGATTTGACTTACATAAGAGTATTTTAGTCCTGACTCGAGTGTTTTGTCTTTTCATTACGCTCGAGCCAGTCCTGAGTTTTTTCAGCGTATGGAAGGTTATTCTTTGGAGGACGAAGACTAAGATTTGGTATATTACTATTATTATTATACCCTGCATCATGCTATTCTGCTGTATTGGTTATTTATCCATGATGTATACATATAACTCTGATAAATGTGTATAGATTATAATCAAATGTATAGTAAACAGCTTCATAAATTGTTTATTTGATTATTATATTTTATCGTTGCGCTGTGAAATTCTGTGTTTGTTTTCTTCTTCTTTTCTTATTTTTCTTAATTAACCCCATTGATTATCTACGTTTCGGATGGTTTAAGTCAGACATGTGTGGATTATTGTCGATTTAAATCTTCCAAAATGTGGGTCATCACAGATGGATCAAAGCTTTGGTTTAGCGATAACCTAGGCTTTGTGGAGTTTAACTCATTAGAGATAGGGTAGTAATACCCTAGAATGAGTCTGTTTGAGTGCATATATATGAGAGAGCTTACTTGTTAGTGTTATAAATTGTTTTATATTGTGTTTACTTATCTGTTGAGTTGTTTATGAATTCTGGTTGATGTGCGGGACGCCGTGTCATCGATAAGGGTTTCTAAATAATTAAACGAGGCAATTCGACATAATATTGTTTTAAAATTGGGTAAATGAAAAAAAAATCCTGAATTATATTTTATATTTTATAATGATAATTTATAATGAAATTGTTGTTAGGAAATGATAATATGTAATTATCATTGATTATTGGTTGAATTAAAATAAAAGTAATACTTTGTAAATTTAATTTTACAAAGCGTTTGATAATTAAATTGAAATTGAAATCTAATTACAATAAAAATTGTTTGAAATAACAAAGTGTAAATTATTGAAATGTTTTGGTAATAAGATAATGAAATTATATAAGTATATTTATAATATACCTTATATATAGAAATGATTTTAAAAATTTAGAATTTTAGAATTTAAAATCCTTTTGTTTTCAAAATTGTTTTCGAAGACTTTAAAATTAATATTAATATTATTTGAAAGAGTTTTGACTAGAAAAATATTTTGAAAAGATTTTTGAAGAAATAAAAGCATTAAACTCGCTTTTGGTCACTGGGAAATAATTTTGGGGATGACTACAGCATCGCCAGTATTCATTTTCGAGTTTCTGAGTGAGAATCGCTACTGAAATAAATTTATTTTCGATTAAAACAAGTTTTGATTTTGAAAAAAAATATATTCAATTCTGATGATAAATATATGAAAATTGTTTTGAACTTATAATTGAAAATAGTATATAAGGAATAAGTTTATAACTTATAAATTTAAAATAATAAAATGAAAGTTTAAGTGAATAAGTTTGTATAACATATAAATTTGGGAAATATTAAGCTAGAAAACAAATTTCAAATTTGGTTGAATGTGAATGATAAGAAAGAAAAAAATATTTAAAATAGAGTGAAATAAAATAAGAAATGGATTATATGAAATAGAATTTCACTTAATAAAAGATTAAATGAGTTGAGTGGGATTTGAATTGAACTAGAGGAATTAGTAAAGTAAATTATTTTCACTTGAGCTATAAAATGGATTAATAAATGAATACGAACTTGAATTTCAAAATGAAATGTAATTTAAGTGTGAAAGAAATTAAATTAAATAAATGGGTGTAAGTAAAAATTAATACGAGCAATTGAATTTAATTTAAATTGGATGTAAATAAATTAAATAAAAATAGAATGGGTTTCAATAAAATTAAATGGTAACTAATTGAATATGAAATAAGTTATGGGAATAAAATATAAATTGAAGTTTAGCTTAAGAGGATTTGAATAAAATTTATGGTGAATTTTTTTTAATATGAATTGGAGTTATAAAATAAAATTTACCTAAGTAAATTTATTATATGAGTTTGAATCAATGACTAAAGTAATGAAGTGAATCAATTCATAAAAATAAAATTTACTAAAGTAAAATTATTAATATGAATGTAAATTTATGAAATAAATTAATTAAGTGAATTAATGGATTCATATGAACTTAAGTTATGGAATAATAATAAAAATGAGTTGCAATTTTATAAAATGTTTATAATAAACTTAAATGGTTTAGAAATAATATTAGTATTAAAATACTAAGTGATGATGAAGTAAATTTAACTTAACAATGTTAAATGGAATGAAAATTCATTGGATGATAAATAAAATGAATGTCACTAAAAAATTAATCAATTGAAAGTAATCGATTGAACATAAATACATTAAATTGTAATCAATCAAATGTAAATGCAATGAATATTGGTTGATTGAATAAAAGTGGATTAAAACCAAATTAGTTGAATGAAAATTTAAAAATGAATGAATTGAATATAAATCCATTGAATGATTTAGGAAATGAATGTTAATCAATTGAACATGAATAAAATTTAAGGTGAACCAATTTAATTCGAAAGAAATCCATGTGAATAAATTGAAAGCAAACAAATTGTATATAGATGAAATAAATGTCAATGAATTAAAAGTAAATCACATTTAATATTAATAGGAAATGAAACTATAATAAACTGAATATTGACATTAGGAAGTGTGAGTTGGTATTGTTGTGAATAAGATTGGATGGATATTGTTGTTGGATATCGTTTATAAGTAAGATTGGATGGATAAATGTCAATGAATTAAAAGTAAATCACATTTATGGTTATTGCATAATCCATGTTATATATCGATTTTACTCTTTATATATATGTTCTCATTTAGTTATTGAGTGTTTAGTTGGTATGGATGGCGTATGCTAGCTTTTGGAGCTCGATTATGCATTATTTTGCTTTTGCTTGCTTAATATGAGCGAACTCGCTCGTATTATTAATAATAAGGTCCGTATCTCTGATTACATACCACGATTTTATATTTTTTTTCCATTCGGGATGCCTCATCATTGAGATGAGATGAATATTTGATATATATTGGGTATATTTGTGTTATATATTATACTGTAAATATTTTCCGATCGAGCTGCGCAAAGGAGACGTTGCCGAAATTTCCATAAATCCGGTTGTTAGAAAAATTTTGAAGTTTTAAAAATTTTATAATTTGTTTTGATAACTAACTTGTAAATTCTGTAAGCCAATCAGAGTTGCATGGTAAAAACATAGTAATGGTTTTATAAATAGGATTTTAAAGTTCTATAAGTTGATTATTTTGAATAAAATATATTGTATGTTAAATTATCTATTTAACGCCTTTTCAAGGATGAAAAGTTTTGAGTGGGGGCGAATGTAACGATTCCGAAATTTACCGTTCTTTGAAAAGAAATTTGATTAAATTGACCTTGATTTAAGTGGAGAATTTGTAATTTTGAATTAAAATTTATGCTGCGTACGATTGATTGAATGAATAAAACCTAAAATAAAATTATAAAATGGAAATTTTAAGCAATTTGTAAGTTAAACGTAGAATTCTGTCGTTATATAACAGCAAAAAATTTGGTTTTAAAATTTAAATATTTTACATGAAAATATTTTAGAAAATTTTGTAATAAAAACATCGACGTTCGTTTCATCAAATTCCTATTTCGCTAGCTCGATTAAATCGATTTATACGATCAATTTACGGTAACGACAACCGATATTGCGTAAAAAACGAATTTTCACTCGATCGTTAAATAACTAGTTGTCTGTGTGCTAATGCGTTCATATCGACACACTGAGCCCAACGATGCTTCATTTCGCATGTTTGGACTCTCGTTTGTTCCGTGCGCTGTTTTAATCCGGGTTAAAGGTGGTTACTATTATCTTCACAGAGTATTATAAGTACTGAAATTATAATATGAATTTAGAATATATGTTGATAACAAACAACCATGTGAAAATATAAAAAGGGGAATACGTTTATAATGTTACAGCTGCTCGAAATTTTAAAAATATATATTGGTTGAATAGTTCCCGGCTTAAATGGTATTGATATACATTAATACTAGTGAATTGGCAATTAAGCCAAAAGAAATATTCAAATGACTGTTCACGTGGCCATGTACATACTCCTTCCACAATACTATATTACTTCTGCAAACAATATATTCGAACAACAGCAAGCTAAGCCAACATATATATATATATATAACTTCCTCCTATAAGTCGATTCCTCCACCCCGCCTCCCTTACCACCGCCGACTCCACACCCTCACCGCCGCCGAGACCGCAGCTCTCCCCACGCTGCCGTGCCTAGCTCCGACCATCCCTCCAGTCACCACCACATCTCCTAGCTCATTACTACTGCCACCAAACCTCTTTCCCCCTACCGCCGAGCTTTTCCCAGCCTCCTCCAGTAGTTGTCGCACCCTTCTAGTCTACCGCCGCCTGTACGCAACCTCCTCCGACCTCACCTTCTAGCCACCGCCACATCTATTAAAAAAACAATTGTTCTGCCGTGCCCTACCACCATTCTGTCGTCTGCACTTCCTCCATGGACACCGGCCAGTCACCCTGAAGGTCGCCGCACAAGCCTTGCCCTACCGAGCCCAACTTGCTTCCTCTGATTTTGTTTCCAGCCATATATAGTTACATATAAAAAAATTATAAAAAAGAAGAAGGAGAAGTTGTTGTTCGGATCATCTATATCGCGTGTACAAGTTTAGTCGTTCGCTATTGAGTCTGATTGTGTCGCGCGTCGTAAGCCGTATCTTGGATCTATCTCGAGTTGTCATCATTGAGGTGAGCGTTTCACACTTAACTGAAATAATTTTTATGCTGTTAAATTTATATCGTTAAGTGATTTAAATTTATTGATAGTTATTTGATAAATTTAATTGACATCTAAATTGATTGATAGAATTTAAATTGATAGTTAAAATTGAATTAGAATTTAACTGCTAGTAAAATCCCTGACTTATCGATAATTGGTTGATTGTTGTGATTATTGACTGTTTGGATGATGGATTGAGATGGATGCTATTGATTGATATTTTGGATGTTTGGATGTTTATTTACGTTTAATATATTATATTGTCATCCTGTATATTATTTACAATATATAAAACTGTAAATTGAATTATTTCGAATAAATTAAGAAATAAGTTGAAATGATATATACCTATGGCATTTCTTTTGGATTGAATTGATATATATCCATCCTTGTAATTAAATTAAAATAATTGACTCACTTGGCCATAGGATGGAGAATTTTATACGAATACCGGATTGGTATGGAAATTTAATGATTTTAAAATGTTGTTTTGAAATTATTTAAATGATTTGATTTTAAGAAATGAAAAATTGAATTTATGGGCACTGAACTAATTTCAAACTTGAGCTCGAAGTATTGAAATTTAAAGTCTATAGCATGAATGTTTTAAACAATTGAAGTTGAGATTTTGAAAATATAATCGAAATATGATGTGCATTTCAGAAATTGATTTGTTTTAAAGGATTGGATTTTTTATTCGAACTTCGAATATTGCTAAGTAAAAGTGATATAAAATGGTATGTAGAAATTAAGCTCGGAATTGAATTATATTTGAAGATTTGGATTTTTAGTTGGACATTGGAGGTAAATTTGATTTAAGTGTTTGAATCGGTATTTTGAAAATCGAACTCGAAATTGATATAACTCGAAATGGTTTAAATTTTGGAATTGGATTTGAAATTAATTTGGAATTGGAATTTAAATTAATTTGGATTTAGAATTGAAATTAATTTGGAATTAGGAATTGAAATTTATTTGGAATTGGAAATGAAATTAATTTGTAATTGAAATTGAAATTAATTTGGAATTGGAAATGAAATTAATTTACAATCGAAGTAAAATTCGACATGAAATTGGAATTGAATCGATTAAATCAAAATGGAAATTGGAATTGATTTGAATTAGGAAATTTGGAATTAAATCAGTTTGACTTTGAAATTATTTTCAAATAAATTATTTTAGTATAAACTGTTTAAAATCTATCTTCTTTAAATATTTATATTATTTTGATTTTCCAAACTATTTTACTATATAAACCATTTTTAATACTCAACTATTTACTATTTTAACTATTTAATTATTTTACAACTATTTAAACTATTTTCTAAAAAAATCAAACTAGTTAAAAGGGTGGAATGTTTATATTTAAATCTTGGATTTAAATGCGAATTGGGTTAAAGTGAATTATAACCAAAATTGTAATTTGAATCAAGTTTTGAAGTGAAATCGATATATCGAATTAAATTAACATTTTGAAGTAAAATATGATGATTTCGGAATGGATTTGATTTTTTAAAGAGAATATGATGATTTCAAAATGGATTTGATTTTGAAGCGAATATGACATTTTGATATCAAGTATGAATTGTTTTCGAAATATAAAAGTACCAACCGGTGTGTAAAACCACGTTTGGTTGTTAAAGAGACTAGGGCCTCTTATCGGCATACTCTCAGTCGATATTGGAACCACTTTGACAACCGTGTATGTGGTGGATGATATCCAGAATGTAGTGGTTGTATTGGCGATGTTCACTAGAATGAAGTAAGAGAATGATGATTTATAGCTTTGACACTCGTGTTATAATTAAAATGACTAAAACGGGAGCCTATGTCTGGCCAATGAGGTTAGCTACCTCTAGCGACGTTGATCCCTCGTACTACTATTGTGATTTCGTATTCGATGGGTGCACCTTTTTCGTTTGGATTGATTGTCGCGGTCGGCCATGGATTGGTTACAACCAGCCAGAAAGGGTAAACTGGTAGAATCCTACCTTGGGCATTGCCTCACATGCCTTGTCATATTTATCCCTATATGAGCCCATTACGACTTTGATTTAAAACTATAAAAATGTGTTAAGGGGGATAATGTAAAGCCTTAACGCTATTTTGATATTCATTTTCCTGATATACATTATCTATTATAGCGTATACTATTATATACAAATAGTTTGGCGGACCCTTAAGAGACGGAAAATCCCGTAACATCTCTTATGTTATCGCACTCATATTTCGTGATATTGATTTGACTTACATAAGAGTATTTTAGTCCTGACTCGAGTGTTTTGTCTTTTAATTACGCTCGGATCAGTCCTGAGTTTTTTCAGCGTATGGTAGGTTGTTCTCTGGAGGACGAAGACGAAAATTTCGTATATTACTATTATTATTATACCCTGCATCATGCTATTCTGCTATATTGGTTATTTATCCTTGATGTATACATACTCTGATAAATGTGTATAGATTATAATCAAATGTATAGTAAACAACTTCATAAATTGTTTATTTTATTATTATATTTTATCGTTCCGTTGTGAGATTCTGCGTTTGTTTTCTTCTTCTTTTCTTATTTTTCTTAATTAACCCTATGGATTATCTACGTTTCGGATGGTTTAAGTCGGACATTTGTAGATTATTAACGATTTAGACCTTCCAAAATGTGGGTCGTCACATAGTAAGCCCTAGAATGGATTTTGGGTTTAATTGGATGATTATGTGTAAAGTTTGGTTTAGTTAGTTTTTAATTAATTAATGAAATAATGTGAATGTCATTAGAAAGCATTAGTTAAACAATTTGGATATATTTCAAAAATATTTGTAACTTAATTAAGTTAGTTAGAAGCTCTACACTTATTATTAAAGTGATTAGAGGCCTAAAGAAGCTTAATTAGTACTTCTAAATATTATTTAAAGTAAAGAAATTCATTTTATTTGTAAATGGCTTATTTATAAATATTATTTATGCAATGAAATAATTTTATAAATAAAGATGTTAATTTATAAAATATGTGAAAGTGATATTTTATACAATACGTGATTTTATAAATAATATAAAAATGATATTTTATAAAATAAGTGATTTTATAAAATAGTGCAAAAGTGATATTTTATAAAATAGTGATTTTTTAAAATAGTATGAAAGAGATATTTTATAAAGAATATAAGATTTTATAAAATAATATGAAGAAGATAATTTAAGAGACGGTTATATGATTTTATAAAATATTTACGAAAGAAATACTTGATTATAAATGGAGAGAATTAATATTTTCAAAGGCTTAAATGGGTTTATAAACTAGTATTGTATTTTATAAGTTGATATGAGATTTTATAAAATAATATAAAAAGATGTTTTACTTTTAGTGAAATGGTTTATTAAATAAAAGTTAATTTTGATTTAACTAGTAATTGAATTAATTGCTCGAATATATGTGTATGTACATGTGGACGAGCGAGTATATGAATAGGTGTAGTCGGAGTCATATAATAATCAAGATAACTCTTGTGTGGTAACTATAATTATTGAATGTAGTAGTGTGTATATTCATATATGGACATACATACACTTGTGTGTGCATGTTCGTGTATGTGGATATTCCTATTTGTATATAAACATGTGACAAGCATCTTATGTAGCCATAGCGACTATCATCTATGCTAAGTTGCATGAGAAGATACCAGATTGAGCAGTCGCTCTAGTGAAGCCTGAAACGTGATTTATAAAATTGAAGTGTGGTCATGTGTCCATATGTGTATAGACGTATAAAAATGGTGTATGGGCATACACGTAAGCATCACACAAGGTAGGGAGGTCCTATTAGGTTTATTTTGGCGTGTTAGAGGAAGTTGGGTCATTGAAACCGCCCATTGAACTTTACGCGTGCAAAGAGTGGATTCTTGTATTGAAATCAATTTATGAACACTTAAGTAAAAACTTCCAAAACATCACCCAATAGGCTTCGAAAAAGCTTGATGTGGCGACTGCATGCTACGAGTGCTAGGCAACCTATCGGGCGAAGTGACGGTGAAGGTGAGGATCGAACCGGCAAATCAGAGGCTACCTTATATGTTCTTATTTCCCAAAAATGGAAACCACCAGGAGACCGATGGTGCTTGGTCTTAGGCAATAAGCCCAAGCCAGGTGCTGTTTCATGGGGATTTTTCCTGGTTTCAGGTGCGGGCTTAGGTGAACCTTTGGTTTGACTTCGGGGAGGCTTTGGGCCACATAGGGAAATGGAAGGCACGATGAAGCTTGGGATTCGGACCCTAATGTAATATGATCAAAATTATCGACAACATTTCGACACATGATTGGTACGATGATTGTCACACAATCACGTTCGATGAGTGTGTACGATCGAGTGGAGTGATCTGCATCCCTTGGCTTTGGCCATGGGTAAATATGTCTAGTTGAGCGGCATTGGTCTTATATTAATGACCATGCACGATGTTATACTTGATGTGTGTATATCTATTTGGCATCAGTGCTCCTTTATGTTCCCGATAGCGTATTACACAAGACATAACCATCGTTCTCTTCTTAGAAGAGGCAGACACAACTTATATGAGAAATCCTTGATGTCATAGAGTGCGATGATGGCCATCATCTACTATGGGGTCATGGAACATTTATGCTCGTTATAGGGGTACGGTGTAATCCACAAAGGTCATAGTATTTAGAATAGAATGAATAACACTTATTCTCATTATAGGGGTAAGATGATTCTATTTACTATTGGGACTAGGTTCAAGTATATAGACTAGACCATAAATTATACTCATATTAGGCGTATAGTGAGATCTACACGTGACCCATTTTTGAGGAAGTGGCTTGGGTTCTATGATATAATTATGTATGGACTCTATTCATCTTGAACTCTCGATGGAAATCATCAAACCACGATATATGTCCATAGTTTTCTCCACCCATCAGTAATAATGGGCATTGATTTGTATTTCCCAGTTGTCTTTCATTGCCATGTTGTGTGTGTTGTTAGTTGGTTGTTGCTGCTGTTGCTACACTTACTATCATCATGTACTTCACGATAGACTTATATGATGATCGCCTTTTTTGGATATCGAGTTAACTTTATCATAGCATGTTATTATGTTTTAGCCATATTATGTTAGTTGTGATGGCTCGTTATTGTAGAAAAAGAGCAGGTTATGGCACAATTTCCTATCTTTTGGTATAGGTTTATTTTACTTGTTTATGGACAGTCCGGATTACCCTTGAGCCATGGTTATGGAGATGATCGGTTTTGCCTTAGTAGTTCATGTTTATTTGTATATAGTCTTAATATACAATTTTTTTCGGTAGTTTTCCTCACACCAGGCTTCATGTCTGACCCACATTTTGTCTTTATCTATTTATGTCATGACAACTCTAAGGTACTCGATTTAGTAGTTTGGGAGTCGGGTGCTTTTGAGGATACACTTTGAGGATAGCTGAAGCATTTTATTGAGGCGATGTCGATATTTCATATTTATATTTGATGTAGTAGTACATGACAGATGTGTATTTATATATGAGACTTGATGTATCAGATATTTATTCAAAACTCTATGTTATTAGGAGTTGATGTATTCTGACTTACTGTATTGATATTTATTTGTCAGTTGCTTTCGCCAGTGCGTTCTCTTCTATAATGTAATCATGTTCTGCTAATGTATGATCGGTATGTTATATGTTATCATTCTGTTGTGAGACCTTATCGTTGTCTTGTCTAGTGTTTTGTTTAATTTTACCCCAACAATTTGTCTTTTGTGGTATATGAAAATTAGGTTATATTGCAAGATTCGTTATTGGGTTAAAAAGGGTGAACTGTTAGCTTTCCATAAGTTTAATTAAATTAATAGGATTTTTGTTTATAAGCTTTTTGATGGGTTTCAAGAAATCTGGCGAATGTTGTTCTAGGATTTTACTCTCTTGACACATATGTCGTAAGATTCTCTCAATTTTATGATCGATTGTATAAAGTTGATACAACGATTTCTTAAATAGGAAAAAGACTATTTTGCAGTTGTTATTTTGAAATTTGGCAGATTTTGTTCCGGAAGTTTGCTGTGAATTTTTTAAAGGAGCTTTGCACAACAAGTCCCAATTTCTGATTTTATTATAAGAAAAGTCCCTGTAACAATGAACATGTAAATTAGGTCTCTATTTTTTAAATCAAAAAGCACAAACTAGCTTACATTTTCTTGATAAAAGTGCAAGTTAACTTATGTTTTCCAAAAAGTTTATAAAAATTAAAAAATCAAAATTTCTTTGTTTGTAAATAATAGTAATTGTTATTTAAGTACAATTTAATAAATAACTACAATTTTTCTATATTATAGAATTTTATATAATTTTATATCTTCTTTTCAAAAAATGCAAGTTCTACTTTTCATTTTCTGTCAAAAAAGTGCAAGTTACCTTGCAGTTTCTGTTTTTCAAAAATAAGGACCTAATTTACATGTTTGTTTTTGTAGGGACAATTCTTATAACAACATTAAAAACAGGGACTTGTAGCTTTTTTCTTGTTTTTTAAAAGGAAAAGGACAGTTTTGCAGTAAGTTGTTTCTGTATACTGGAGAAAAGCAGTAATGAATTACAGAATTTTTGGAGTAAATATAGTCGTTGGGATTTATCATAATATTCAGTCTACTGACTTCGACTCTTATTAGAAAGGTTGTTTTACTACATTCTCTGCAGAAAAAAAATCATTATTGATTCAGATCTAGTTTGCCCAAATTAACGTTAGTTAAGATCATATGCTTCTTAATACAAAGGTCATTTTTGAAGTTATGCGCCATTGATTATGTTTTTTCTATGATAAGTTTTCTAAAGAAATGTGTCAATATAATGTGTTTCTTGATCTAAGGCCATCTTTTGTAGAAGTACAATATTTTGGTGTGATATTATTAAGAAATGCAAGCCGTTTACTATTAAATCAGTGTTTTGAAGACCCCGACCAGACCGCTCGTATGATCGCTAGAACCACTAGCCATTGGCCATGGTGGTCCAGAGGTCTCTAAAACATAAAATGCTCGAAATCATGGTTAGGCCTCTAGAACCGCTTCATTCCATTGAGAATTGTCGATTTAATCTTTAATTGTTAATTATTTTCAAGGTTCAAGTTGTTATGATTTTTATTTTTGAATTTAGGGTTGGATATCACTGGAAGAAGAGGGGTAGCGTACGGAATATAGAAATTGTGTCGGTTTTGCAATAATCTTCAAAAAAAATTTGAAGGTTAATTTTCATTTTGACTTCAAACTTTATACTTATTTTGGTTTTAGTTCAATAATTTTGTGTTTATTAGAAATATATATATATATATATATATAATTTTATCGGTTGGGGTTTTGACGGTTCAACCTATCCGACCATTTGAACCTTCGGCTATGAAGCATCATGGTTCAATGCACGGTTCGGTTTTAAAAACTATGCTGAAAATGAAAGATGTTAAAGAAAGGTTAATGACTTATTCCCTTAAATGAAACGCATGCTTGTTTCTTTGATGATATACATTTTGCTTGTATTATTTATATTCTGATCTTATTGAACTTCAATCCCATGCTTACATACCGAGTGTTACATGTAATAGTTTGTAAACTTAATTTATAATATAAAATCATATATTTATTTTATGTATCTGATGTTTGTGTTTTATGCAGAATGATAATACGCCTTACTTTGTTTGCATTGTTGGTCGAGTAGCGAAAAGAACCATGGAAGGGAGGTTTACTCTCAATGGAGTGACATACACTTTGCCTATCTGCGATCCTCCTAATTGCCCACATGGTATGTATACCTCATTGTTAATTGAGTCCATAACATTAACTTATCATACTATCGTTTAGTTGCGCTTATGTGGTCCTGGACTTTCGTTGTTAGTTCAATAAGTAATTCATGTAATTGCTAGGTGGTGCATATGAAAATGCTGATGTAATATCAACTTGTTGCAAGTATTCAAGTTTTTTTGTTCTTTCTTATATTTGTCTCATATTTGGAAATTGTTATAAGATAGAAAATTAGTTTGTTACATTTAAATCGTATATTAGGAAAAAAATAGGACCTATTATGCCACTGTACGCTACAAAATAAATACAATTGAATTAGAGCTGGCTAACCATATACAGGAAATTAGGTACCGTTCGCAGCCTTTTTTGTCCGGTTTCCATTGTTGACGCATCCGTCATGTCCGACTCCCAAACTGATTAGTCCAATTTCTAGCTTCGTTAGGTGAATGTTGGAGTGAAATGCATTGACATCAGACGCGTCCACCAATGGCCATTGTAACAACCCGCAAATTTAGCACTTCGATAAATTATATTTATATTTGAAATATTCAAACACAAGATTTTATAACATAAATTATAATGTTTCGAACCATAAATAATAATGATAAACTTGTTTTAAAGGTATATTAACAAATATGAATATTTGAGAGTTTTCATTAGAAAAAAGACAGAAATTAATTTTTGGTAAAATTGAGATTTTCCCAATATTAGCATGCACGGAAATGGATACATATACTTATTTCTATTTAAAAAAGAATATAAAATAAAAATTATTTATTTTATTTTTGGAAATAGAATATAAATGACATCATCAGGGATGCTACCAATTTTACATATCTTTTATAATTTTAAAATTAAGTTTAAATAATTAAATAATTTTTTTAAAATGATAATAATTAATTTTAATTAGTAATATAGTGATAATAAATCATTTATAGTTGTTTTATAAAGATATATTCTTGATTTGAAAATATAATAAAATTCATAACGCTTTATCGGTATAACAATACTTTTTGTAAACACTTGTTTAATATTGGTTTATATGGTTTTATAATTCAAATATGATTATTTTAATTAATCATCAGTGATGATAAATTAGTTTTCAAATTTTGTTTACATTTGTATGTATTTAGTTAATAAGTGAAAATGTGACCGGAAATCTTCTTTCAGATTTTCAACGATTTAACGAACGAAAGTTGTTCAAAGCTATTTGTTGTCTTGTGCATACACATACACATGTCATAAACTACACATATGCATATATACATTTACTTTTACTATATAAATTTACATAAGATAAAAACGTAAATATCTTAAATATTTACATGCAAAATCAAACTAAACCTTTACTTAAGTCAAAGCTCTGATGCTAATGGACAAGAAGTGATGGCAAGGGGGAGGCGAAGTCAGCCATGAGTGATGGGAAGGGAGGGGAGTGGGTTGGCACATGGTGAAAGGAGATGTGATGGAAGATATTTTCCATATTTTTTTCCTATAAATACATGCCCCCTCTTCTCATAAATCCTCACACCAAAATCATCTTCTTCTCTCTTATTCCTAAGCTTTCTAATAGCCTCTCTAACGGCTTCTCTAGTCTCTTCCATCATAGTGGAGCTCTACTAAAAAAACTATCACATACTAAGAAATACCACCTTAAAGTCGAGATACAAGTCTGTACTCCCACCTCCCTTTCTTCTTCTTGGTTGTACACTATAAAGAGTCACCACCATCTCAAAACGAAGTTTCTACCTCCTACAAGCCTAGGCCGAGCTCACCCTAGGATTCTATGATAGGATTCATAAGCTTCGGTGAAATAGCAGCGAAGCTATAGTCAAATTTAGAAAATATAGAAACTAATGAAGGTGAGAAACTCTACTAATTTATCTTATAAAATCTATGATGATATGATATGATATGATTTCTATGCTTGTTTATGATGGTTGTTTATCATGTTTGGATATGATAATATGTTTGTTTGAAGTGGAAATTATTCATGGTATAATACACGTTGAATTTACACCATGGAATCATGTTTTTATATAAAGTGAATGGTATATATGGAATTGTTATAACTCTTTAAAATAGTTTAAAATGATTTATAAATGGTTTATAAACATTAAAAGGCATCTTGGAAAAGTTTAAAAAGGTTTGGAAAATGGAGGAAAATTAAGCGGCCGCATTTCGATGGTTCACGATTTCGCGACCTGAAAAATTAAACGGACGTGTAGAATGGAATATAAACCAGAATTCTTTGCAATAATAATATTCCAAACAATAATAAATATAGTTTTCAAACAAAAGAAGAAAATTAAAATTTTATTTAGTAAAGTTTGAGAATCAAGTGTTGAAAAACATTGTGTTTTGGAAGTTCGGAAACACAAGTGGTAAAATTTTGTAAATAGATATTTTTAATCTTTGAACATATGAAATAAATTCCTTATATATATTAAAATGTTTGAAAAAGGATTTGAGTTATTAAAATGGACACATGTGGAATGAAATTAGTGTTTTGAACAAAGAAGCTTTAAAAACACTATTCGCAGCACTTTTTGGTAACTTTTGAAATTAAGATTTAAACTTGGAATATCCTTCCCAAATCTTTTGCAAATGTTTTTATAATAATAAATCAAGTATTTAAAGAGTTTAAAGTTGAACAAAAAACTAGACCATTACTTATGGGTGATAGAGAGATAGTCTCTAGACCCGAGCATAGATAATCGGTGTCTGGGTTCCACTTTAGCTATCTGGATTGGCCGATGAAGGGGATAGTAAATTTTATTTACTCAAATCACATATTCCTAAGATAAAAATAGATTTAGAGCTTTCTAAAGGTTAAACAAGAATTAAAATAGGATTTTGGTTGTTAAAGAACACATGGTTAAACTCCATATTAAATTCCGAGGAGGGAACTCATACTATCCATATAAATTTAGAAGGTGATTTCACTATTATTTGATGAATAGTACGGATTGAATATGGAAATTAGTATTGGATATAATCAGTCTAAAATTTATGGATCCCTTTTATTCAGTACTAACTGTTTTGAGTTTATAGTAAATGAAGTCTTAAATAACATTGTTTTTGACTTGTTAATGATATGTTTTGGAAAAGTGAAATATTCTTTAAGATTTGAATTATACTTTTGTTAAGTAATTAAAGATGATATGTTTAGGTATTTCCAAATTTAAATGGGGTTTTAATTAACCGAAGAATTTGATAAAAGAGGCTTAATTATCCCGTATATACTGAAACAGAATATGATTTAAAGAGAGATATTTTACTTGGATAAAATATATTAATTAATTGAATAATAGTCACCAATATACTTGACATCTTTTATCGATAATTGGTTTATAGAAATCGAGGTCGGATTTGGGTAATTCCTATCGAAAAATCACTCTAAAGCAATATACGTTCAAAAGTGAAAATATGTTGAAGACAGTGATTTTGAAGATGGAGATCTTCATAATGTAAGGCTGCTTACCATTAAACTCTGGGATAATTCTCTTACCATATATATGGTGGTAGTGGTTCCTTCAATTTGAAATCATCGATGCAAGGACTACTCGCTACTAATCCTAGGGTTGATTCCCGAACAAGATGTAGTAGGAGAAGTGCCTTCAGTTTGTCCTGTGCTTGGAAAACTTGTATGGACAAGTGTTTTACATTACATTTCTATGACCACGTACATTGGTTTTTACAAACATACATTTGTTTGGTGGTGTAAGAGGTAATCCCTCTTATACTTAATACCTTTCTCTGAGACGTACGAGCTTAGAGTTTGTATTTTTGTGGAAATCAATTAGTGTGCTATTGGAAATGCCAATATGGCATTTAAAGTGGGATTTGTTCTATGAAAGGTAAAACGTTATGTTAAGCTTCGCACATCGGGAATGGCAAAAACAGAGTAGATGCAGCAGGGCTAAGTAGGTCACTCCTGTTAGGATACGGTCATCAACTTTCGAGATTACCCTCTATATTTTGGGTTTGTTGTTTATGTTATGGCCATTGGTAGGTCAGAAACAACCTGAGTGATGGTATATTTGGTACTATCTATGGTAAAGGCAGGTTGGTTCAGTATTAATAGAGGTTGGAGTCATAGGTGCATCCCTCTAGAGATGTACTGTCAGAAGGTAGTCCCTTACCATGTCATTGTATGGAATCCATTCTCCAATACGAGCCTTTACAGTTTTAGTTGTAAAATCTAGTATGCTGGAATTTAATTAATGTAACAATCACGGCTAAGATTATATATATTTATTTGAAAGAGTTTTCAAAGAATGTCATTAAAAATAATATCTTTGATTTTGCATAGCAAATGGTTTGATTATCATAAGTTAAAAACCGGTCTGTGTTTTTGTGTGGCATGGTCTTATGGGATACCCTTTGTTTTCAAAGATATCTTTGTTTTGAGTTTTCTCACAGCAGTTCCATGACTGACCTGGAGTTTACTTTCTTTTCCCTTAAAACTTTGGGTGCCCTATTTTTCTAGGCCGCCAAGTAGTTCAGGTCTTGCTTGGAAAATTTGAGGAGCTTGGAGAAGGAGCTGGAGTTTCCTCTGTAGATAGTTATCCAATTCCATTTTCGCTGTGTTTGTTACTATTTGTATTTAGTAATAGTAGGGATAGAGATTTATAACTGTCCAGGTTGAGATAGGAAAGACTCTGATGTATGTATTTAAAATTTTCGCTATAAAGATATATATAGAAATAATATATGTTGTTCCATTCTGTGTTATATTCTGTTCTGTCTTTATTTTTCTTTTTACCCTTGATCGTTCCATCTTTTCGGCACTTGGATTTGTGGAACATGAATATCGATGACTTATTAATGTTAATTTCGAGGGTCACAAAGGCGGAACATCACATCCATTGGTTTATGTTCTTCTCCATATTCTTTCATTCGAATACTCTGCTCAAATATCATGTTTGCATTACCAAGCGCATTTCCCATTCAACCAACTTCATTATTCAAATACCACACTTAAATGCCCCTCTTAGATTCCTCATTTCCACTCTCAAAGATCGCAATCTTAGAAATAAAAGCAGAACTTAACTAAGAAAACTAGAATTATAAATCTTTTTAAATAATAAAAAAACAGTAGCAGATCATATTGTACTAAAAAAACTTCATTCTGCAAGCTCTATTTAATTTCTTTTTCTAGGGTAAGCAAAACTTTAAATTGGTTAATTTGATTATTTCCACTAGATGTAAATGCTCTGATTTTTTTTCATTTTAATAAGTCCACAAAAAATTAGTTATATCTTCGATGTAGTGGAATATACTTGTTCTTGATACAATATGATTAATAAGTTGAACATGTTTGAGGTGCTATTGAATCTACATGACTTGTAGTAGGATGATGACAATAACATTACAATTTGATAATCTAACATGCACAGTTAAGCATGATTCCTAATAATTCGGTATAAGTGTTCAAGAAGTATCTGTTTGTTATCTGAAGTAATAACTGTCCAAAACCTCATAAACAATTTTCATCTCAAGTGGAACTAATGGCTTCAACAAAAAAATATAAGAAGTAAATACAAAAAAATCCAAAAGCCCATCTATAACCTTCAAATATCACAACAAAGATGGAGAAGAAGATTTTCCTAGTATAATCGACTGCAAAATAAGTTATAAATAAGTTAATTATAGGACAGTGGTACATGTCTCCAGACTATTTATCTAGTGATTTTAAATGTGAATTCCACTAGCAATTATTAGCCATTTTTTCTAAAGTAGTCTTGTTTCGTTACCTTCAAAATTTACTTCCTAATCACAAGTTTCCCTGGAGATGTTATGAGCAGGCCTTAATAATGTTCAAAGAGTTTTATAGTGGAGAAGAGAAGAAATGAAGAAAAGAAGAGAGGAAGAAGAAGAAAGTATAGCAAGAAGATATAATGCAAATAGGCAGCCTACTTTCATTTTCATTTCTACCAATATTTATAATAGTACATGATTTTCGGTTACAATCATATAATGACATGTGGCATTGTTGCAGCCCACACATTGTACAAAAGATAGTGGCCTTAAAATTATAAGAAATTGTCAAATAAAGTGAAAATTTGTTACAACAATATTTGCAGCATCATGTAACTTTATTTATTATTGTAGTTTGCATGTGTGCACATTTCTTGTAGGCTGGTCCTCTCTGTTGCATCGGTTCTTTTTGCAAGTTGTAGTACGGGTGATGTGCCTCTCTCTAATAGCAGCAACATGTGGTGAAGGAGCATAACCCGTATCATTGCCTCCCCCTAAAAGATTAACCTTGTCCTCAAGGTTGGTAGGCTTGTTGAGTGATGGTGGTAGTGGAGTTTGGGGGTGTTAAGTAGGTTCGAAGGGAAATGCGAAAAATTGGATGGATCCATGCTTCAGATGGAAGGAGAAGTTTATAAGTTGTGACGTTAATTGTTTCAATGATTGGAAAAGGGCCAAAGTATTTCTTGGAATGTTTGTGAAGGGTTGGTCGGAGCAATTGTTGGTAGTATGGATGGAGCTTGAGGAAGACATCAGAGCCAATCGGAAAATCATTGTCAAGGTGATGTTAATCGACGTGGTTTTTCATATACATTTGGGCTCATAGAAGGATGTTCTTGATCATTTGCAAAAGATCATCTCCAGTTGTCACCCATTCATCAATTTCAGCTATATGAGAGGTCGCATGAATATATCAACAATGATTGGTGGTGAGCGGCCATATACAGCTTGAAATGGTGACATCCCGATAGAAGAATGAGTGCAAGTATAATACTACAACTCCTCCCATAGTAAACACTTAGTCCATTGCGATGGCAAGTCACCACATATAGCTAGCAAATACATTTCTAAGCAACGGTTTATTACTTCCGTTTGTCCATCACTTTGTGGGTGGTAAGCGTTCTCATATTAAGTTAAGCACCATATAGACAGAAGAGTTCCTTCCAAAATTGGCTCATGAAAATGCGGTTACAGTCGAAGACTATTGTGCAGGGAACCCATGCAAACCAACATATTATTGTATGGAGTAAGAGGCTAGATGAGCCGCGGTGAAAGAGGGAGGTAATGCCACAAAATGTACATACTTGGAAAGACGATCTACAATAACCCAAACACATGTTTTTCCAAATGAAGGGGATAAATGAGTGATGAAGTCCATAGAAATGTAGCCAAAGATTTGGTTGGGGATAGACAAGGGTTACAAGAGGCCCTTGGGTTTGGTCTATAGACAGACTGAGCATTCATTTACAAAATCATGTGCATACTTACATAAATTTGGCCAATAAAAACTAACAATTCTGGCCAATGTATATTTAATTACAGAGTGCCCGCCAACTATCGAAGCATGATAAGTAGTAAGAATTTGTTGCTGAAGTGAATCATTTGGGACATACAGCCTTTTCCCCTTAAATAATAATCCATCCTGAAAAGTAAATTGGTAGTTTAGTGACGTACCAGTTTGGATGTGAGCAATGAGTTGCTGCAGTGTTGCATCGTTGGGTAGGGTAGATCGGATTGTTGTAGTGAAGTCGACCGAGGGGCAAGAGAAAGCTACCATCATTGCCCTCATTGTCCATCTTAACAAGCCGTCAGCGACTGTATTCTCGGAGCTAGGTTTGTATTTAATTGTAAAGTTGAAACCCTTTGGTTTAGAGAGCCATTTGTGTTGGTCTAGTGTTTGAATGGTCTGAGTAAGGAGTTGACAAAGGCTATGATGATCGGTGGTAATGGAGAAACGGCGGCCAAGAAGGTGATGTCGCCATTTTTGTATGGCGGAGGTGATTGGGAACATTTCATGGGCATAGGTGGATGCAAATTGGAGGCACAGAGGGAGTCTCTAGTTGTGGAAGGCAATAGGGCGATGAGATTGAGAAAGAATGGCACTGTAAGGAAGACCGAAGGCATCTAGGTGGAGTTCGAATGGCTATGTGAAATTGGGGAGAATTAGGATTGGAGCTATAATAATTTTGTGCTTCAGGGCTTTAAATGCTTCATGTACCTATGCAGGCCAGGAAAACAATTCATTTTTTGAGTAAATCAGTAAGCAGGTGGATAATATAAGCATATTTCTGAATGAACCAATGGTAATAGCCAGTGAGACCAAGGAATCCTCTAATGGCAATGACAGTCGCGTGGGTTGGCTAATTAATTATGGCATTGACTTTTGATGGATTAACATGAACTCCATCTTTAGAGATGATGTGGCACAAATATTATGATTCAGTGAGTCCGAATTGGAATAGTTTGCATAAAATTCATGGTTAGCCAAGATGTCTAGAGTGGTTTGCAAATGAGAGAGATGAGATTCCCATGGTTGAATACAGACAAGAATGTTATCAAAAAACACAAGAATAAATTTCCATAAGTGAGGCCGAAACACATTGTTCATTGTAGCTTGAAACGTAGAAGGGGCGTTTGTAAGACCGAAAGGCATTACAAGGAATTCTTAATGTCCTTCATGTATGCGAAATGGTATTTTTAGGATGTCGGTGGAATGAACTCGGATTTGAAAATACCTGCTACGTAAATCAAGCTTTGAAAAAATACGTGGATTCGTATAATTCATCCAATAACTCATCAACGGTTGGAATAGGAAAGTAGTCCTTAATAGTGATGGTGTTTAAGGCATGGTAGTCGATGCAAAAATGCCACATACCATCTTTTTTGACGAAGAGGACGGGAGATGAAAATGAACTTATGGATGGTTGGATTATCGGGGATTGAAGCATTCCTCGAACTTAAGATTCGACTTCATTCTTTTGAAAATATGGGTAGCGGTAAGGTTTAACATTGACGGGCTGTGAGTTTGTTTGAAGGTTGATCTAGTGATCGAGATTGGGTGAGGGTTAGGTCATTGGGTTTGTAAAGAGGTGGGAATAATGGGCTAATGTTTTTTTAATATCTGAGTGCAACTATGGAGAGGTTGGGAAAGGAGTTGGACTTGGAATTTCATTGGGCTCGATTGTGAGGTGGTATTAAGAAGAAACTAAGGCTTTATCATGCATGCGTTTTTGTTGCTGAAGGGAAATAGCAATTGGGCTTGTTGCTGTTATCAGGCCGTTAAAGTAATGGGCACGTTATTAAAAATAGATGACATAATCATTTGCTTGTGATCAAAAGTTACCGGACCTAGACTTTGTAGCCATTCCACGCCGAAGACAGCTTCTACTGCCGAAGTAGGAAGTAGGAAAAAATCAGTAAGAAAATCATGCGCTTGAATCCGCGCAAGAACTTGCCTACAATCTTCTCGATAATGCAAATTTTCCCCATTTCCAATGGCGACAAGGAAATCATGTTATTTTTTTAGCATGAAGACCTAAGTACTTTGCTGTTTTAAGGTGGATGTAAATGTGAGTGCTTCCCGAGTCGACGGGATGGAGATAATTTTGTTGTTGATCTTAGCGGGTAAGCGAAGGGGTCGAGGGTTGGAGGAACTGACGAGAGTGTGGTAAGAGATCGCAGGGTAGATGGTTGCTGGGTTTGTTGTTGCTTCCGAAATAGATATATCTGGAGGGATGTTGTCGTTGTTGTCGGGTAGAAGTAATAGTATTCTCTTGGTGTTGCATTTGTGGCTGGTGTAATATCTCTCATCGCAGTTGAAATAGAAGCCTTGTGCACGTTTATTTTGATACTCAGTTGGGTATAGTTTTTTGATTGGGTAGTTAGGGTTGGTCAATTTATTTGATGGGGGAATGGGTGGTAAGGATGATAGGGGTGGTCGTGAGGCTGAGTGAATGGAAAATGATTTTGGTATGGTTTGGTTTCTGTGAATTTGCTCTCGATTAGTTTGGCAAGGTCTATTGCGTTGAATAATTAAGTGGGTTTGAATGGTTGAAGTTCAGTTTTGATGTTGAACTTAAGGCTAGAAATGAAGCAATTTAGGAGGGCGTTGGAAGGTAAATTGGTTACTTGGTTGCTAAGAGTTTAAATTTGGGATTGACAATTGTCGTGGTGGTTGTTTGGCGGATCTTAAAAGTGGTTGCTTATGGGTTAATAAGGGAGGAGAGGTCGAAACTTTGTTCAATGGCTCTTGACAAGGCGGGCCAATAAGTCAGTTGATTGTTGCGGAACATCCATTGGAACCACGTAAGGGCTTGGCCATGCATGTAAAAGCTAGCCAAGTCCACACATTGTTCGTCGAGGGTTGAGTGATAGGTGAAAATTTGTTCGGCTTAAAAAATCCAATCAAGAGGATTGGATCCATTGAATGGGGAGAGTTTGCATTTAGGAGATCGGATTTGTATTGGGGTTGGAAGGCGGGTTGTATTGAGTGGAGTGGAAAGTATGGGAGGTGATCGAATGATAGGTGTAGATGAGGTAATAATTGGTTGGAGGTGAATTTTGAGGTGAGGTCGAAAATGGTTTGTGTTCATTACTAGATGGCTAGTTGTTGTGAGATTTTATGGTTGAATATGTCAGCTCATTGGGATGCAAGGTTGGAATCTTAGGAGGAGAGGGAAGATTGGGTCTTATGGAGTTTTTGTTGGTGTTGGTGAAGTGTATCATCGATTTGTCGATGGCGAGAGGTGGTGGTTTCAACCACCAAGTTCAGTGGAGTGAAATCACCAAATGACGAGGGCCTTAATATTGTTCAGAGAGTTTTATAGTGGATAAGAGAACAAATGAAGAAAAGAAGAGAGGAAGAAGAACAAAGTGTAGTAAGAGAGTGATAATGCAAATAGCCAGCCTACTTTCATTTTCATTTCTACCAATATTTATAACAGTACATGATTTTCGGTTAAAATCACATAATGATGTGGCATTGTTGCAGCCCACACATTGTACAAAAGATAGTGGCCTTAAAATTGTAACAGAAATTGTCGAATAAAGTGAAATATTGTTATAACAATGTTTGGAGCATCACGTAACTTTATTTATTACTGTAGTGTGCATGTGTGCACATTTCTTGTAGGCTGGTCCTTTCTGGTGCATCAGTTCTTGTAGCGAGCTAGAGTATGGATGATGTGACTCTCTTTAACCGCAACAGTAAGATGTGAAGGAGCATAACTTGTATCATGTTATTGTGACAGCAACATACTCTCTTTAACTAGCTAATTCATTTAAACTTGAAATGGTAGCAGAAGTAACAAACATATCAACTCCAACCAACCTAGCTCATTAAACATACTAGACCCTTATAGGTCATAATGCAGGTAACATTTTAAATCACCATGTCCAATCTGGGCTTCTCAAATAACACTAGTAGATGAGCACTCGAACCCTGCATGCGAATATCTGAATGTTGCAAATACCCCTTTTGTCTTCACAACAGAGAAGAAAGCAGGGGCTAATTTTGATAATGTGCCTCGTGGTAATGATGCTTAACTTGGTTGAGGTGGAGGAGAAGACGGGTCTGAAATAGGCAGCTAAAGTAAAGAACCCGTTAAGCTATAGAGTGCTTAGTTTGTGGACTAATGCTCCTAGTTGTAACAGCCCGCATATTTTATGATTGTATATTTAAATGTTTTATTTAAATATAGCATCGTTAGTCAGATTTAAGTCCGAAATGTCACTTTTTGCAAACAGTCGAATTAGGACTCGAGACCACTTCCATTGAGTCCAAAATGGCGTTTGCGACCTTTTTGAGTATAAACATCGATATGTTTGGAGTTGAGTAAAATTTTGATATTTTCATTTAGGGCTTTGGGTTTGGGTTTCAGCCCACCAACCTAACAAATAACCCTAACTCCTCTACTCTTCATCCATTCACTCGTTCTATTTCCTAACACACAAGCTAAAGTAAAAATGGGGGAAGAGGTTGGAAATTAGAATTCCAAAACCCTAGTTTGTTTAGGAAATACAAATTCAAGTCCAAAATCCAAGAGAAGCTTAAGTAAGCATTCTCTTCATCTTCTCCATCTTAATCCCTCTTCAATTTTCAGAAATTCCTATAACCTAACTTAGGAAAAACTTCACCTTTGATAATAGATGGAAGACTCTATAGGTGTTGTTGAAGAGAAATCAATCTTTGCTTGTTCTAGAGCTTCTCATTTGTTGTTTTGGGTTTAAAAGGTGAGTTTTTGAACTCACATCTATGTCTATATCGTTGATAGTTATTAGGTAGTAATTCCTAACTTCTATTCCTTGTCCATTTGCCTTTGAATTGAATTGGTTTGATGAATATTCCAATTTTTGGTGTTTTGAAGTCAAATCTTTAAAAATCATATCTTTGATGTTTGAACATGTTGTTGGAGTGTACCGAAGAGCCTATAAGGCTGGGTTATCGCTTGGCAAAAATCCCTAGTCTCCGTTGCACGGCCGATCACTTCCGTTGAATTTTTGCCCTTCATGGGGCTAGACTGAAAATACTGCAACTGGAAGTTCAGTCGACTGAACCAGAAGGTCAGTTGACTGAATCTGGGACCAGAATATTCTCTGGCCTTGTATCAGTCGACTGACCTTCTGGTTCAGTCGGCTGAAACTGGGAACCGAATGTTCCTGGCCTTGTATCAGTCGACTAAAACAGAAGGTCAGTCGACTGAACTAGGAACGCGAGAGTTTCTGGCCTTGTCTCAGTCGACTGACCTTTTGGTTCAGTTGACTGAATCTGGGAGATGTGCTTTTTGCTTATTTTAGGCACTTTTGTGTGGGTTTTTGATTTTTAATCGATCCTTGATGATCCGATTTGTTGTTATCAATTATCGACATTGATGACTTTTTTCGGGAATTTTGGGAATATCCATTTTGATGGATTCGGTATCGATTTTTTTTATGGATTTAATTCACGTCGTCGAATGTGGATTTTGGTGGTTGATTGTTTCTACAATCATTTCTGTGATTTGTCACTTTAAAATAGAAAGGTTTCTATACTAGTAGTAAATATTCAAACTCTTTCACAAAGATGATTCCAACTCTATTTTTAATACAAATCTCGTTTATAAAACCGTTTTCCAATCTATTAGTATATACAAACCTTTACCTCATTTGTATGAGAAATCTAATTAAACGGCTTAGCAAAACAAGTGGTATGAAACGCTTGCGTTTACTTCGTCGGTTAATTCTTGGACTTGTTCGATTGAACTCTTGTGACAATTTTCGATTGGAAATCTACAACTTGTTCGTAAATATTTAAGTTAAGCCAGTGGTTATGGGACATGAAGCTAAACTCTTATATTTATTAGCTTAGTGTGATTCACACTTTTTATTGATCAATGATGATCATTTTGTTGATTTAGACTAGCAATGTGCGACGTCTCTTTGTTTGTGTGGGGGTTAAAGCCCGTTTGTGCAGTTTCAACTCAAAATTGGTGGGGTAGCGACCCATGGCCTTCGGGCTATTTGTGGAGCTTTGGATCAAAATTGATGGTTAGTGACCATGGAATAGCATTCTGTTTGTGATGCACGTGTTGGTGAGTTTTCATGCTCCTGTTTGTGATAGGCCTTCCCCCCTTTGTGATTTCTGGATTTCTAGTTGATGATTTCTAGAATTTGTGTTTCACCAATTTTTGATGATAGGCATTAATGAGCTCTATCAATTATTTGTGTTTTTGGTGAATAATTTAAAGAATGGGATTCTTTTTGGACGTTTGAGATGATTTGGGATATTGTATGATTTTTGTTGTTATTTGATGTATACTTGTCGCAGTATGGCATTATTGTATCATACGTTTGTGTCATATCTCTTATCCTATCTCACTTTATATGATATTTATAGCTAGACTGATCCGTTTATTATTTTCTTCTTCAATAATACTCGGGTAAGACCGAGGTATTTCAGGTGCTCCTGCTTGACTTCTTATCAGGGTCTGTCACTTGACTTTTAGCTAACTACTTTAGCATAGTAGTTTTTGTTAGTATACATTTGAGATAGAGACTCCTTATTCTATACTTGTTCTTTTTTCTAGCACTTGTATCTATTTTTTTGGGATGTAGTGGATCTAATTTGACCACCTTTTTGATGTACACTTTTTTGTGTTATATTGATATATGTTTCCGCCTTTGTGATATGAATGTCTATGACTGATTTGTGTTATGCTTCTTTCTATATTTGTTTCCGAAGTCCTCATAGCCACCGTGTGGTAGCTTTGAGTTTGTATATGATATGTCGGATTTCCTCCTGAAATGAAATGTAAGTTATATTATCTAACATATCAGTACTCGCACAAAGTAATTACACAGATGGTCGCTCCTCAACAGCCTTATTCTTCATGCTAGTCGATGGCATTACCCCGTAATGTCCTAGGCTAGTGTGAGTATAGAGGTGGGGCGCCACAGCTTGGTATCGGAGCTAAACTTCGGAACAATGTAGAATAATCTAGCAAGGATCATTGTCCTAAGTCTTTCTTAGGAATCGTGCTATAGGATTTAATTCGAGTCTTCGTACCGTTCTATCCTATTTCTTTTTATGATGCCTTGTTTTATCAATCAAGTTTGTTTGATATTCATTCTGTGGATAACCGTTTTCCTCTTCTTTCTTTCTTAAGGAAGAGAAATGGTTAGACCAGGCCGTCCCAGCTGCGGTCAATCCAGTGCTACTCCTCTAGATGGAGTATTTATGTCTCCTCAACAACTCTTAGATCTTGTGAAAAATGCTCAAGCTATCGGATCCATTCCAGAGCCTACTCATCCTAAATCTCGGTTTGCACGCTTGTGCAATGATTACACCAACTTGGGTGGAAGGCCTTTCAAAGGTTCCAAGAGCATTATAGAAGTCCAAGCTTGGCTTAGAACATGCGATCGCATCTTTTCCTGCATGAATCTTATTGATCTACATAGAGTCCAAGTGGCTTCTAGTATGCTCCAAGAAAGAGCATTAGATTGGTATGAGCTTTTGATTTCTAAAATTATTGATGCGGATCTTACTTGGGAGCAATTCCGGGAAAGGTTCGAGTTAAAATTTGTGCCGGAAGCTGAAAAAGTATCTCTAGCTCGACGCTTCATTGACCTTGTTCAAGGTGAATCTTCTGTGACGGATTACGTCGCATCTTTCGAATCTCTATCTAAATATGGGGTCGAGTATATTAATACCCCATTGAAGAAAAATCAGAGATTTATCTATGGGTTGAATAAGTACCTCAAAAAGCCATTACTTCTGAAACTAGAAGTTTCTTTCGATCAGGTTGTTGATATCGCTCTTTGACTCGAAGAGGCCGATAAAGAAAGTGACGTTGAAGCTATGGGTGCCAAACAAAACATCAATAAGAAGAGGCCTTTTAAGTTCAAGCCTTATCCCAACAAGAAAGGGAAACAAGCAACTTTGGTAGCAAAAACTCCTACCTCTAGTCGTGGAGAATGTTACAATTGTGGTTCTAAGGACCATTATGCAAACAAGTGTCCGAAGTCTCTTACTTGTCTCTATTGCAAAAGTTCGGGTCATACTATAGTTTCATGTCCCAAACTTCAAAGCAAGAAGGAAGGCAAGTTAAATGTTGTACAAGCCCCTACTAACACTTCTCGTGGTCAAGGTATTTCTCATTCTATCCTTGATGGCATTATTATCTTTCGTGATCTTCCTATTCGAGTTCCTTTTGATACGGGTGCATCTCACTCTTTTATATCAAAAGAACTTGTTGATGCTTTGTCTTTGAATGTTATTTGCTTGATGACTTCATTGAGAATTGCAAATCCGGTTGGTGGATCCGCAACACTCAGTTTACCGTGTAAAGATGTTGAAATTATTTTATGTGATTATGCCTTTCGAGCCGATTTGCATGTTATGCGTTACCTAGGTTTCGGAATGATTTTGGGGATGGATTGGCTTAACCGTTATGAAACCTATATCCTATGTCCTGAGCGAACTATATATCTTCGATATCCTCAATCTGTTAAGCAGATTTCTCTTGTTCTTAAAGATTCAGATTCCAATTCGGGAGCATCCTTGTATTCTCTAAATCCTCATGATGACCATAATGATGATGAGGAAGATGTTATTTCTCTCATTCACATTGTTCGTGAATTTCCCCACATATTTGAGCCCATATTAGGATTACCACCTAAGCGAGCAATTGAGTTCAGAATTAATCTAATCCCTTGAGCTCTACCTATTACTCGTCCTCCTTATCGTATGTCCAATAAGTAAAATAAGGAGATGCGTAATCAATTATCCGAATTGGAAGGAAAATAGTTTATTCGTTCTAGTTCCTCTCCATGGGGAGCTTCGACTATTTTTGTGAAGAAATCTAATGGTACACTTAGGCTTTGCGTTGACTACCGCAAGCTTAATGATCTCACCATCAAGAATAAATATCCCTTACCTCGGATTGATGATTTATTAGATCAACTTAGTGGTGCTAGAGTCTTTTCACAGTTAGACTTAGCAACCGGTTTTCATCATCTTCGTATTGCAGAGGATAGCATTCCTTTGACGTCATTCAGTACTCGTTATGGATCTTATGAATGGCTTGTTATGCCATTTAGTTTGACAAATGCTCCAGCTTATTTCGTTGACCTTATGAATCGAGTTTTCAAAGACTTCCTCGATCAATTTGTTCTCATCTTTATCGATGATATTCTTGTTTATTTTAAAACCGAGGAAGAGCATTAAAAACATCTTCGGATTGTGTTGGAAACTCTTAGGAGCAACCAATTGAAAGCAAAATTTTCTAAATGCCACTTTTGGCAATCTCGTGTGAAATTCTTAGGGCATATTATTTCTGAATCCATAATTTCCGTGGATCCTTCAAAAATTGAAGTAGTTCAAAATTGGAAGAGATCGGAGAGTGTGACGGAAATTCGTAGCTTTCTCAGATTGGCGGGTTATTATCGTCGATTCATAAAAGACTTTTCTAAAATTTCCATGCCCCTTACTAGTTTGACAAAGAAGGGAGTTAAATACATTTGGTCAGACAAATGTGAAGCTGCTTTTCAGAAACTATAAGAACTCCAACCGATGCTCCTATTCTTGTGATTCCCGAAGGGAACCAAGATTTTATTGTTTATACCAATGCTAGTCGTGTTGATTTGGGAGCCGTTCTCATGCAAAGGGAACGTGTTATTGCTTATGCTTCTAGGCAATTAAAGCCTGCCAAGACTAGATATGCCACTCATGATTTAGAGCCCGCGGCTATTGTTTTCGCCCTTAGAATTTGGCGTCATTACCTTTTGGGAGAGAAATTTGTTCTGTACACCGATCATAAATCTTTAAAGTATTTATTTTCTCAAAAGGAACTTAATTTGCATCAACAATGTTGACTCGAGTTCCTTGCATCTTATGATCTTGATATTCTTTATACTCCCAGAAAGGGAAATCGTGTTGCCGATGTCCTTAGCCAAAAGCAACAAGCGCTTGTTTCCATGATGATATCCGAATGGAATGATCTCGCGACTTTATCCACTTGTGAGATTGGAGATCGTGAATCCAATTCATGTTCATCTCTTGTTTTGTGTAGCCTTGAGGCTCATCCTTCTCTTTTAGACCGCATACTTGAAGCTCAAAAGCATGATCCCGAATTGGTTCTTCTTAGCCAAAGTTATAGGGATAAAGTTGATATTGATGGTTGGAAAGACTTTTATATTGATGCTTGTGGCGGTATTCGAAAATTTGGTAGAATTATTGTGCCAAATATTATTGATCTTTGTAAAGACATATTAGAAGATTCTCATCGTTCTAAATTTACCATTCATCCCGGTAGTAGTAAAATGTATGTGGACATGAAGTGACCTTATTATTGGGATGCAATGAAATCTGACATTGCTAACTTTATTAAGAGTTGCATGACTTGCTAACTCATAAAGGCCGAGCATCAAAGGCCCGGTGGGTTATTGCAACCTTTGGAAATTCCAATATGGAAGTGGGATCAAATTTCCATGGACTTTATTGATGATCTTCCCCGTTCTCGTTCGGGTCATGATAGCCTATGGGTGATAGTAGACAGACTTACAAAATCCACCCATTTTCTTCCCATTCGGTCCAATCAGACCGTACCTATTTTGGTTAAACTCTTTGTCGAGGAAATTGTTAAATTGCATGGAGTTCCGACTTCTATTGTTAGCGATCGTGGTCCATTGTTTACTAGTGGATTTTGGAAAGGTCTTCAAAAAGCTTTGGGAACGAAGCTTAATTTTAGCACCACTTATCATCCTTAGTCCGATGGACAAACCAAGCGTGTGAATCAAACTCTTGAAGATTTCTTCGTGCATGATTTCTTGATTTTGGTGGAAGTTGGGAAGATCGTATTTCTCTTGTTGATTTTTCTTATAGTAATAGCTTCCAATCTAGTATTGGTATGGCACCTTTCGAGGCACTATACGGAAGGCCATGCCGATATCCTTCATGTTGGCTTGAAGCCGGTGAGAAGCTGGTTTTAGGTCCAGATTTTATTCGTGATGCCACAGAAAAGATTGACCTTATTCGACATAGGACGAAAGAAGCTCAAAGTAGACAAAAATCCTATGTCAATAATCGAAGAAGGAAATTAGAATTTTCTGTGGGAGATTTTGTGCTTATTTGTGTTTCACCTATGAAGGGTGTTGTGCGTTTCAGTCGATCGGGAAAATTAGTACCTCGATGTATTGGTCCATTTCCCATCATCGAACGCATTGGTTCTGTGACTTATCACCTTTTATTACCGGCTCAATTTTCTGCTATTCATGACGTATTCCACGTCTCTCAATTACGAAAATGCCTTCGAGATTCTGATTCTATTCTTGAGCCCGGTGTTATTGAAGAAATTGAAGTTTGGCCTAATTTGACTTATGAGCAACATCCTATTCGTATCATTGCTACGGAGGTTAAACGCCTTCGAAATAAAGATGTTCCTCTTGTGAAAGTTCAATTGTCCACAAATCCTAAGGATTGCTCTTGGGAATCCAGAGAATTCATTGAGCGAACACATCCGGACTTACTCTCTCGTGCTCCTTAAGGTTAACTTCTCATTTCAAAATTTCTTCTTTTTGTGTTCTTATGCCTTTGTATGGTTGTTGCTTTTTATTTCTTTTTCTTAAGTATTGCGAGGATGCAATTTCTTTAAGGAGGGGAGTCTGTAACCACCCGCATATTTTACGATTGTATATTTAAATGTTTTATTTAAATATAGCATCGTTAGTCGGATTTAAGTCCGAAATGTCACTTTTTGCTAACAGTCGAATTAGGACTCAAGACCACTTCCATTGAGTCCAAAATGGCGTTTGCGACCTTTTTGAGTATAAACATTGATATGTTTGGAGTTGAGTAAAATTTTGAAATTTTCATTTAGGGCTTTGGGTTTGGGTTTCAGCCCACCAACCTAACAAATAACCATAACTCCTCTACTCTTCATCCATTCACTCATTCTATTTCCTAACACTCAAGCTAAAGTAAAAATGGGGGAAGAGATTGGAAATTAGAATTCCAAAACCCTAGTTTGTTTAGGAAATACAAATTCAAGTCCAAAATCCAAGAGAAGCTTAGGTTATTATCCTCTTCATCTTCTCCATCTCAATCCCTCTTCAATTTTCAGAAATTCCTATAACCTAACTTAGGAAAAACTTCACCTTTGATAATAGATTGAAGATTCTAGAGGTGTTGTTGAAGAGAAATCAATCTTTGCTTGTTCTAGAGCTTCTCATTTGTTGTTTTGGGTTTAAAAGGTGAGTTTTTGAACTCACATCTATGTCTATATCGTTGATAGTTGTTAAGTAGTAATTCCTAACATCTATTCCTTGTCCATTTTCCTTTGAATTGAATTGGTTTGATGAATATTCCAATTTTTGGTGTTTTGAAGTCAAATCTTTAAAAATCCTATCTTTGATGTTAGAACATGTTGTTGGGGTGTACCGAAGAGCCTATAAGGCTGGGTTGTCGCTTGGCAAAAATCCCTAGTCTCCGTTGCACGACCGATCACTTCCGTTGAATTTTTGCCCTTCATGGGGCTAGACTAAAAATACTGCAACTAGCAGTTCAGTCGACTGAACCAGAAGGTCAGTCAACTGAATCTGGGACCAGAAAATTCTCTGGCCTTGTATCAGTCAACTGACCTTCTGGTTCATTCGACTGAAACTGGGAATCGAATGTTCTTGGCCTTGTATCAGTCGACTGAAACAGAAGGTCAGTCGACTGAACCAGAAACTCGAGAGTTTCTGGCCTTGTCTCAGTCCACTGACCTTCTGGTTCAATCGACTGAATCTGAGAGATGTGTTTTTTTGCCTATTTTAGGCAGTTTTGTGTAGGTTTTCGATTTTTAATCGATCCTTGATGATCCAATTTGTTGTTATCATTTATCGACATTGATGACTTTTTTTTCGATAATTTTGGGAAGATCCATTTTGATGGATTCGGTATCGATTTTTTTTATGGTTTTAATTCACGTCGTCGAATGTGGATTTTGGTGATTGATTATTTCTACAATCATTTCTGTGATTTGTCACTTTAAAATACAAATGTTTCTATACTAGTAGTAAATATTCAAACTCTTTCACAAAGATGATTCCAACTCTATTTTTAATAAAAATCTTGTTTATAAAATCCTTTTCCAATCTATTAGTATATACAAACATTTACCTCATTCGTATGAGAAATCTAATTAAACAACTTAGCAAAACAAGTGGTATGAAACGCTTGCGTTTACTTCGTCGGTTAATTCTTGGACTTATTCGATTGAACTCTTGTGACAATTTTCGATTGGAAATCTACAATTTGTTCGTAAATATTTAAGTTAAGCCAGTGGTTATGGGACATGAAGCTAAACTCTTATATTTACTAGCTTAGTGTGATTCACACTTTTTATTGATCAATGATGATCATTTTGTGATTTAGACTAGCGATGTGCGACGTCTCTTTGTTTGTGTGGGGGTTAAACCCCGTTTGTGGAGTTTCAACTCAAAATTGGTGGGGTAGCGACCCATGGTCTTCGGGCCGTTTGTGAAGCTTCGGCTCAAAATTGATGGTTAGCGACCATGGAATAGCGTTCTGTTTGTGATGCACGTGTTGGTGAGTTTTCATGCTCCCGTTTGTGATAGGCCTTCCCCCCTTTGTGATTTATGGATTTCTAGTTGATGATTTCTAGAATTTGTGTTTCACCAATTTTTTATGATAGGCATTGATGAGCTCTATCAATTATTTGTGTTTTTGGTGAATAATTTAAAGAATGCGATTCTTTTTGGATGTTTGAGATGATTTGGGATATTGTATGATTTTTGTTGTTATTTGATGTATACTTGTTGCAGTATTGCATTATTGTTATCATACGTTTTTTTCATATCTCTTATCCTATCTTACTTTATATGATATTTATAGCTAGACTGATCCATTTATTATTTTCTTCTTAAATAATACTCGGGTCAGACCGAGGTATTTAAGGTGCTCCTGCTTGACTTCTTACCAGGGTTTGTCACCTGACTTTTGGCTAACTACTTTAGCATAGTAGTTTTTGTTAGTATACATTTGAGATAGAGACTACTTGTTGTATACTTATTCTTTTGTCTAGCACTTGTATCTATTCTTTTGGGATGTAGTGGATCTAGTTTGACCACCTTTTTGATGTACACTTTTATGTGTTGTATTCATATTTGTTTCCGCCTTTGTGATATGAATGTTTGTGACTGATTTGTATTATGCTTATTTATATATTTGTTTCTTAAGTCCTCATAGCCATTGTGTGGTAGCTTTGAGGTTTTATATGATATGTTGGATTTCCTCTTGAAATGAAATGTAAGTTATATTATCTGACATATCGGTACTCGCACAAAGCAATTACACAGATGGTCGCTCCTCAACAGCCTTATTCTTCGTGCTAGTCGACGGCATTACCCCGTAGTGTCCTTTGCTAATGTGAATATAGAGGTGGGGCGTCACACTAGTGTTCATTTTTATACTATGAACTACCTAGACAATGTTGGAAAAGAAGGATGTGTTTATCAGAAGCTGGTCGAGCTTGCTTTAGAGACTCAAGGATTTCCAAGTTCAGTTAATTAGCGCTTCCATTATTAGTCATCCTTGCTAGAGGTATCGTCATAATATGGTATTTGAGTTCTCCAATGAATGATGTTGAAAGTTGGGTTTTTCATTGTTTCTTTTTTATGAGAAAATAATCTATGCAAAAACATCATGAGACAAATATCAAAAAAATTGGTTGCTCGGTTTTTGAACTAGTTGATTTTGCATTTATGTTTTTTGTAATCACTTATTGTAAATGACGATATTGTAAACTTGTATCTTAGAATGTTCAAGGATTTCATATGAACTTGTCTATTATGTCAAGAGACTTGTATCGGAATAGTTATGGATATCGTCTTTTGTTATGTGATTAATGTGTTTTGTCAATTATTTAAGTATTATGATTACTTGATTGATACTTTTTTCATACCAAATATTTTGATTATTACTAAATAATATATGCAATGAGAAAAATGCAGTTGAAACTGAACAAAGGAAGTGGAAACTGTTTGCACAAAAAATGGAAAAACGCCTCCAATCGATTAGTTGTAGAGCTGTGAATATGGGGTGTACAACACAACTGTTATATTTGTATTATGATTGATTTCTAGAGAGCATATCACATACAGGTTATGCAAAAGCTAAATTGTAGTAAAGTAAAAAAATTGAGATTTATAGTGGCTCGCCTAGAATATGCCTACGTCCAATGTTTATTTTCATTATCCTTTATATGGAACTTTGGTACAATGCTTGGGGTACAAAGTATGATGGTCTATTGTTTAATAAAAAGTAAGATATGGACCCAAGGAAGTCGGTTCGACTACTTTTGTCCATCTACTTCGACATTGCTATTCTTGTCCTATTGTTCTTATTAGGTAGTTCCTGTCAGGTAGATCTTGCTAGATTGATCCCGTTAGCCTGTTCCTACTAAGTTGATCTTGCTGGCCTATTCCTGCTAGCTATGACTTGTCTGCCATTATTGCTATAAGGTTGGCTCTCCAGAATTTCCTCTCATTGTTGTTGGATGCTTTGGAATTTATAGGAGTGCCTGCTATCCTGTTCCTGCTAGCTGCGACTCATCTGCCATTATTGCTATAAGCTTGGCTCTCCAGAATTGTCTCTTATTGTTGTTGGATGCTTTGGAATTTGTAGGAGTTCCTACTATCATATTCCTGCTAGCTGTGACTTGTCTACCATTATTGCTATAAGCTTGGCTCTCTAGAATTGTCTCTTATTGTTGTTGGATGTTGTGGAATTTATAGGAGGGAAGAGATGGTGTGATTAATCCAATAATTCAGGAATTTCCATGTATAACTCGCCTAGAGGGAATATTCCTGGATATGCCAAATGTAGTTAATTATTTCCTGATATAGGTAGATTTAATTACATATATAGCTTTCCCATTTTAGCTAGGAGCTTTGTCTGGGATAGGTTAGTGTGGTAGAATATATGTGGATACATTGCTGGCCAAGTTCTTAGGTTCCCCTTCGGCTCGGCCCCCCTTCGGCTCGACGGTCTCCCTAGTTTTGGTCTGGTATGACACTAAGGTACGCGGCTCGGTAGGTCTAATACAAGCTTGGTCTAGTATGCACTATACTTTGGTTCGATGGGATCTAGGGTCTCTACTAAGGTATCAAACAGGATTCTCTACTAGGGTACCGAATAGAAATTTTTGTTCTGTCCATTCCTGGGCTCTTTTCCGTCCTTACGTTGGAAATGGTTAGGCATTTAGCAGTTAGATTCGCTACTGGACCATTCCACATATTCCATAAAATTGATGCTCTTGCTAGGACTCAAACCTGGGCAAGTTGACTGAAAGATACAAGTCTTTACTACGGTGCTACATATGTTTTTATGTCATAAATCCTTCACTTCAAGTCATAATTAAATGAAACTTGGACCAGTAGCTTTGTATCGCTGAGTAGGGCATTCCAATGCCTCTAATTGTTCCACTTGCCCGGAGTAGGTAGTACCTCTCCAAGATAGGTCTTGATTCAGTTGGATGGTCCAAAATTTTAATATGGTCATATATTACAATTTGTAGCTCGAATTGAGATGCGATTTTAACCTTTATGCATGTCTTGACCTTAACGAACATTTTTCATAAGATTTGACTATATTTTCTGACTATGTCAAATTAGTCCTAACGTTTTTCCTTGCCCTTGTGATTACATGAAGGCACCTTTATTATGCATCTTCCACCCATTTCTATGCTCTTTGACATCATTTCATATTCACAATGTTGTGGATAAAAATGCCTATAATACTTGCCACTCAAAGCATACTTTCATAGAATACAAAGTGTGCTTTGTTTCATCTAAACTTGTCTTTCTTTATCATGCGATGGTTATCTTGAACCTTAAATACTATATCCTCATTCTCGTCCTTTCGGTAAGTTTTATACTATTAATATGTTGCAAAGCCTTATTCACTTGGAAAAAGCTTATTGATCATTCCAAGACATCCTTTACCAGTATGATGTTAGTAGTTTAATCTTTCTTGATAGTTTAATCATCTAGCATGATTTCTCACGGATTCTTATCTCCATCATGTAGGCATTTTCTCCCTCTTACTCAAGTCCTTTCCTCCAAGTCCCGAGGGCCGTGCATTTTCTTATGAATGTTCCAAGAATATCAAGGTGCCACTGGGAAAGGAATAAACAGTGGTTCCATGGTATGTAGACTTGATGATGTGTATTTTGTTGCATTGATTGTAGTTCGGCCAATTAGGACCGGTGGTTGTGATGTATTTTTCCTACACGACTGCCAAGTTTTCCATTGGTGATTCCTTCATGTACACCATACATACTAGTATAGGTCAATCACCAAAATGTTTGGCTATGTAAAAGGTTTTTGCTAAAGTTTTGAACATGCATTGATCATGTGCTCGTGCTATGAAGCTAACCTTCTTTTGATGTTTATGCGTTGTTGCGTCTGATATTTATCCAAGTTCGTATTCTCCTTGTCCTAGCTAGTAATCATGATATATTTTTCCACATGATTGCTTGGTTGCTTCTTCCATTAGCAACCTTTCTCGCTGCAATCACGCATACTTGTATGGGTAATCACCAGCAAGTTTGGTAAGGTAAACGATTTTTCTGATTGATACTTCCCTTGGTTCACACTCTATATTTCCAATATGAACACTTACATGAGCGCATATGTATTTTATAAAAATTATAAATGAAATTACCATACCTGATCAGGATTAGTTATCGCGTTGTGTTTGTATAATATTCTTGCTTAGATATTAGCCTTTTAGTAATTATTTATTGCATCCTCACGTACTTTTGCAAGGTCCATCACTGACAAGTTTGACACGGTGGAAACACTAGCGATGTGGTTACGTGTTTTTTGCTAGCACTTCCAGCAACTCTTCCTTTGCCCCGGGCATATTTGCACAGGATCCACCATTGAAAAGCTTGGCATGGTGAACATACCCTGATGGAGTGTCTTTGTAATCCAACGCCATGCGTCCTTGTTTATTCATATGCACTTTTAGCATTTTAGTTTGCTTATTATCACATACATATTCCATGCATACTTTAAACACGTTTTCCCTAGTCTCGTTTGATTGATAGTCTTCATAGGCAATCCAAGTAATGACTGCTTGCATTGAGCCATAAGACCGATAGTTATGTTTTCTACTAACAAGCTCAGCTATCCTTTGCCGATAAAAATCCAGAGCCGAATATCAAACGTGAACCAACTAGGCAGCTGGCATGTCCTGACTGCCGATAAGTCAGGTTCTCCATATCCATCCTAAAAGCTTGTAGTCGATCGTCGGTGGTAGACACCTGGTTAAAGTTACTCTGGTCTGTAGCGGCCCACAAGACGTTTTAGCTGATCGTCTGCTGTAGACACCGGAATAGGGATCAGTTCGGTCACCACTATTAATTGAAAGGGTTAAGGCCGCTCTCGGCTTTGGATGCCCAAATAGGGATTTCTTCGGTCTACCACTGTCGGCCAAGGGTTTGGGGTCGAGCATCAACGGCGAGCACCAATTTGGCATCGAGTCCTGACCATTGGCTGATCAGGCTTGCCACTGTTGGCAAAGAAGTTTGGGTCGATCGTCAATGGCGAGTACCCATTTGATGGTCATGTCTTGTCCATAGGTTGATCAGGCTCACTGTTGCCGGCAAATAAGTTTGGGTCGATCGTCAACTATAAGCGCCCATTTGGCGGTTGTGTCCTAACCATGGGCTAATTGGGCTCGTCGTTGCTAGAAAATAAGTTAGGGCCAATCGTCAATGGCGAACGCCCATTTGGCGGTCATGCCCTGACCATAGACTGATTGGGCTCACCATTACTGGCAAAGAAGTCTGGAAAGATCATCAATGGTGAGCATCCAGTTGGTGGTCCTTTCTTGACTATGGGTTGATCTGGCTTGCCATTGCCGACAAAGAAGTTTGGGCTGATCATCAACGGCGAGCACCCATTTGGGTGTCATGTCTTGACCATGGGCTAATCGAGCTTGCCATTACCAGCAAAGAAGTTTGTCCAAGCATTCCATGATGTCCCAGTGTTAGGTGTCACCCAGTATGCAATGGCCTTGCCCATATAATTCTAAATATTGGGACTTTATTTGGCGTGGGATGGTTGTTCTTTTGGCGGTTTGCTAGCACTGACCATCTACCTTGGTCTCGTACACGCCACTTATGGGGTTCGATAATACAGCGACAATTGACTAATCCACTTATCCATATTCCATATAGTTGCAATAATTAGTGCATGAAACATAGGTTTTGGGCATTTAATGTTTTCCCAGATACTGCTCCATCCACGATGACGAGAATGTAGGCTCTATTCTCTGGATCCCTGCTAATAAAATATAATCCTTCCCAAATCGAGCCAATTTCCACCGACCAACAAAAGATTCACTACAGGACTATGTTTCCTTCCTTGCGGGCGTTGCTCCATCCTAAAGTTGCATTGTTCCACCGCTTTTTGGGAGATTGCCACGGTTTTCAAAGCATCCTCTTTCTGTTTCTATTAATCAGATCCAGGGACCTATTTAGCAATTACTTATTTTCTTCGAGTCATAGTGGACTCTCATTTAAGATAAGACTATAGTTTTGATGGAAAGCATAACCTACAATTCGTAGGTTAAAGCAAAAGGAGTATGTCCCATTGTAGCTTCACAAGAAATGCAATGCGCATAAAGCCTAATGGCAGCTCATCCATTTTAGTACCATTATCATTTCCCAAATGCTGCTTTATGCGGGTTTTGAGAACCTTGTTGGCTTCTTCAACCTATCCACTGTAACACAAGTGAGGCATTGTAGAAAAGCTTTTCTTGGTTCCATGTTGCTGATAGAAGTTGATGGATTCTTGATTACCAAACCGTTACCCATTATCCAAGATCATCTAGAGTGGAGCTCCATGCATGATAAAGTAATCCACAGCAACTATTTAAAGCTTAACTCCATCCATAGCTATTAGAAATTCTCTATTTAGATCGATGCCCATGATATTCCTTTTCTAGGGTCTACCCCCCCCCCCCCATAGTATGGTCTCCTCAACCGCCTTGATGGACGTTATCTAATATTTCCCTAACCTCTTTTGTAGTTGTGCATCTTAGCAATGGGTTAGTGAAACCCTTTTGTAAAGGCTGCCACCCTATATGGTGTACCGAATTGCCTTGCACATTAAGCAAAGCCTTTTCCCTTTTTCTTTTTAAGTAGGATTCCAACCGTTCTCCGCTGACTTGGAACTCTGTGACAACCCGGAATTTCGAGCAATATCAATTTAATAATTTATATTAAATATTAAATTGATTTGATATATTTTTGAATTATAAGATCTGAATTAATATTTTTCTTTTAATAAATATCGTATTGTAAATTATATCTTTTAGAACTAATAAATTATTTTCTGTTTATTGTGAATATATATTGGTATATATTGTAGATAGGAAAGTTTTGTTTTAAATCTAAATTGATAAATTTTGGTTTCAAATTTCTAATACATATTTTAGTGATTTGGAAATTATAATTTATTTAAAATAAACTTTTCAAAGCTATTAAATAAATAAATATATTGTTTTGATTACTTTAGATAAAAGTTTAAATTGTTTTAAACTTATTTCTAACTTTAGTTTAAATTTATATTTATTAACAAAAGGGTTTTTATTTTCTTTTCTTTTTTTTAAGTATAGCTTGTTAAAATATGATTTAAAAATATGTATATAAGTTTTAAATGTAGTTTTGTCAAATATTACTTTAGTGTATATTATAAAATAAGTAGTTGAGGAAAAAAAACATCTAAACAAACATTTATTTATATTCCACCATCAAACTAGAAATGTGCATAGGCAAGTTAACAATGAAACAAGTAAACAAATGAGGATAACATTCATTAATATTTCAAAATATAAACAAGAAATATGATATATAGGAATGACAAGCCAGCCTTCAATATAATCTGTATGGTCAAAATTTATAACCAGCTTGCATAAGTATGAAAACAAATGGCTCGAATATGCATGTAGACTTAAGATCAACCAAGTCAAGGATATGTAGGCTGCAAGAAAACACAAAGTAAAAATGAAATATGTTGTAGCTTGTAAAACAAGACTCAGGCAAGTGTAAGGAAAAATGAGATAAGTATAAAAGTGAAAACATAAGGTACAAATGTCATTTAATGTTTCCAGTTATTAGCAGCCAAACAAAGTCTATTCGATTGTATGGAAAACTCTTTCCAGCCACCAAACAATAAAAATCTCTGACCATATTATGAAAAAAAAGAAATGATCCCTGTAACCTGTTTATTACTTCAGTCTATAAACAACTTTCTCCTATCACTTTTCATTTCCAGTTCGAGCTAAGTAAAAGTAAGATAAGATTCCTTTTTAAAATCTAAACAAGATTCAACAAACAACCAGCAAGTCAATACAACAGTGAAGTAAGATGATCTGAAGATCAAAGTAGAAACACTTGCCAGTTTCAAAATTGATTTCAAAATGTGCTCTGTCTTCTTTTAACAAGGTGAGTAACATTTTATTTAAGATAACTTAAGTAGAATCTGGTTGCATGAGATCTCTGAAATTATTATGTTTAAATGCATTAGTATATTAGTGCTTTTCTCTGTATATATATGAATGCGTGATATGTATGTATTTTTCATCTGGGTGCTCTCTGTTTTTTTACTTCCCAGTCTCCCAGTTTTGGATTTAAAAATTCAATCTTTGATCTTGTCACTACTTAAACTTAAATATGCAAGTCCAACTTGGTTGTTAAATTGTAAACTTTAGTTTAAATTTGTACTTAAGGCAATAATAAATTTTTGTGACTCTGGAAACTAAAAAGAACAGGCAAACATTAGTTAGATTGAAAATTCAATCTTTGTGATTCATTGGTTCAGGAATATAAACTGATTTCTTATACAAAATCTTGATTTTTAAAAGTAAAATCACGATTTTTAGTGTTAGAGTTAAGGAGCAGTTCTAGTTTGTCTGGATTGTGCATTTTGGGTTGTCTCTGATGATCGGGGCGACTGGAAGGGTTCGGGTTCATCCTGCTGGTGGAGGAGCAATCAGCGATGGTAGGAAAAATGGTGGTAGTAGTGGCAGATGACCGTGGCGATGGTGGTTGGTCGATTTGGTTTGTAAACCTAGTTTTGGCTGGGTTTGATTTTCGATCGGCATTGTCTCTCTAGTTGATCGAGTTCGACGAAACTCGAGGGGATGGTAGCAGGAAGGTTTGCGATGGTGGGGCTGGAGTTTCAGGGTCGCCGGAGGTCAGAGTCTCGTGGACGAGGCGATGTTCCAGGTCGAAGTATGGGTTTGGTTGATGTTCCAGTTTGGCTTTATATCCTCGAATTTGATTTCGAGTAGGGGATGTTGTTCTGATGAACATGATTAGGTGCGAAGGTGATCGGCGACTGGGGAAGGTCACCGTGGGTGGTCGGAAATGGGTGGTTGGCCGGTGCATGTGCACAGTATATTTTCGTGTACCTGTGAAGTTGAGTTGCAGGGTTGAACTCGAGAAGCACTCGAGTAATTTGAGTTTTGACTCGAAGTAGGGAAGGAGAGGACTCGAAGCACGTCTGGATGTCCTCTAGTTGTTCTGTATTTTCTAGGTTATACCAGAACTTGAATTTCAGTTTTAAAATTTTTAAAACCTAAAGCTTTTAAATGTAGGGAAGGATTTAAACCCAGTTTTTAAATTCAAGTTGAATTTTAGAATTCAGGTTTAAATTTATAATCTCAGTTTTGGAAAAAAAAAAAAAATAATAAAATAAAGTTTAAACTTGAATTACTAACTCTTTAAAATAGAAGTAGATTGAATGTTTTGAACTGTAAATTTAAAAAAAATATATATATAAGCAAGTTTGAAGTTGGATTCAAACCTGGAAATTTAAAAGATTAAATCTGAATTTCAGTTTTAAATTTAAAAGAAGTTTTAAATTTAAAAGATTTAAAACAACTTTGAATGTTAAGTGAAAATTTATTTGAATTTAAAAATGAATTTGGTGTAAACACGTATAAATTTACTTTTATAAGTCAAGTATTTCTTTCCATATAATTTAAAAGAAGATTTTTAAATTATTTAAACTTTGTTTAAGTTTAAATTGTATTCACTTTAAATTTCATATTTGAAATGAAATTTTAAAACAAGTTCAAAAGTAATTTATTTCTAAATGTATTTGTTAATGACAAATTAGTCATAATTAAGAAATGTTTTATCTTAAAATTTAATTAAGATTTAATGATTTGAAATTAATAGAATTAATAAGGTAATTAAGAAGTAATTAGTAATTTAATTAATTATTGATTAGGGATTAATTAATAATTGGTTAAGGATTAATCAATTTGTAATTAAGATCATTAATTAGATTTTTAATTAATGATTAAAGAATTTTTAATTAAGTAATTAAGTAATTAAGTTATAATCAAAGATAATTAATTAATAAAAAGGAAATTAGACTTTAATTAATGGGTAATTAAAGATAATTTAATTTGTGATTAACAAGAGTTAATCTAAGTTAATTACTTAATGAAGAAATTAAAGAATGGTTAATGAAGGTCATTAACCAAGATTATTTAAAAATTAATTAATGTGGTTAAATTTAAATAAATAATTGGATTAATTAATATAATAATCACTGATGAATTGTTTAAGTGAAATTACTTAATGAAAGTAAGTAAGAAATTTATTGTTTAATATAATTAATTGAGTTTAATTTGATTTGTTTAAGTTAATAAATTAAGTTTAATTAATTTAAATTAATCATTGGAGAAATTAATAAGTAATTGCTTAAATGTAATAAATGAAGTATAATTACTTAGTAAAGTAATTTATGGTAATTACTGTATGTAATTGATTGAAGATGATTTATTATTGAAAGTAATTTGGGTTAAATTACTTTGTGAAATTAATCAAGGGATTAATTGAGATAATTAATTTATTAAGTGAAGTAATTAAGGGTAGTTAAATTTTGAATGGGATAAATCAAGAGTGATTAATAATTATGATTTGAGTAAAGATTAATTTCTTAATGTAATTAATTTAAATAGAATAATTAATTTAAATATAATTGTGGATCATTAATTTATATAATTAATGAGGTAACTAAAGATTGATTAATTAAGATTGATTTAATCAATAATAAGTGCCTTGAGTGATTAATTAATGTAATTGATTTTAGTTAATTAATAAATAGAGTAATTAAAGGTTAATTACTGTATTTGGTTATAGATAATTAATTTGTGAATTTAATTAAAGAATAATTACTTGAATGTAATTAAAGGTTAATTGATCAAGAGTGATTAATTAAGATGGAAATTAAAGAAGGATTAATTAATTGTTTTATAATTAATTAATGGTTATGTAGGCAAGATTTATAATGATGAAGTAATTTAATTTAATTTACTTTAAATTAATTAGAGATAGATAATTAATTTAATTCATTTTAAATTAATTATAAATGGTGTGTTTATGAATCCTTGCTTATGTATTGATGGATGATATTGATTTCCTTGAATGGTTGAGATCTCAGATATGAGATAAATAATGCTGTGTGATATGGATTGTCTATTTATGATGATATTGTAGATTTTCTATCTGTGGTACTGTAGATTATCTATCTGTGATATTGTGAATTATCTATTTGTGTATATAGATAATAAAATGAATTATTGTAACTTTAAAACAACTTGGCCTTAAAAGACACGTTTTGGACTTCGATGAGACCGGGATCGGGATTGCTTCATTACACCATGATAGGGGGTTCTCGCTTCGCGGTTTGGTGGCGAACGGGAGACTCTTACCCCTACATGTCCCTTTGGGGTAGTATAAGGCCCTGGGTTGGTTGCGACTTGAGAGGGTGGCCGTAAAAGCAATCTCGAGGTATCACTGTGTGCCACGGCGGGGCTGGGATGGTTGCAAAGCCTACCAGTTGTGGCCGCTGATTGATGGTTGCAAAGCCTAGGTCTATCACATTTGTTATCAGAGCATTAGGTTGAGTGAATACCTAGGCTCTGGAGTGGTGTCTATCTCGAGAGAGCGTACTTGTATTTTTGATATATATATATATATATATATATATATATATATATTTCTACCTATCTGTTGGGTTACCTGTTCGGGTTTTCCAATATAAGTTATAAAGGTAGATAGGGTGGTGGTGTGTGTAACACGACTACCAATAGTTGGAGTTTGTTGAGGTTGGAAGTGTATCTGACGAGACTGTTGACCAATACCGTCTCGAGTGAATTGTTGTTGTGATGTAAGGATTTCACCAATCTCTGGAGGATATCTGTTAGAATTCGGAGTCCATTTTTAAAGTGCAAGTTCGGATGAGTAGAATTTGGATTCTGTCTGTTGAGCAGAAGCTGGTGATGGTATCTTGATATCTCAGGAATTAGTAGCTGTGTGATGAGACACAGTGACTATGGATGTCTCCGAAAATTTTCTTTGGAGCAAGGTTAAGGAAGTGTCTGCTTCGGTGTTGAGGCTGAGTTCAGCTGGATGTTTTTGATTGGCTTTGAGGCCCGAGTTTCTTGAAGAGTTTGGATTAGGAAGTTTTGGCATCAGTGGCAGCGTCGTAGCTCATATTGTTCTGTGTGCAGGCAAGAAGGTCATCTGTCAGAAGTTTTCTAGAGGTGAAGTTTAGGAGCAGCAGAGTGGATCCATTTCTTCGATGGATTGACTAGATAAGCTTTAGCTGTTTTGATTGGTAAAGAGAGAACAGTTTTCTTTGGATATTAGATTGGGTTGGTTGCAAAAGTGACTTGCGATAGTTGAGTGTTCTCTTGGTTTGTCAGAGATCTTTCGGGATTTTTGAGTTTTATCTTTATGGATCTGTTGAACTATATTTCTAGGATGTGTTGTCCAGTTTGTGCTCGTGTGTATCATCAGCGTTTTCACCTTCTCGGATCAGAGTTGTGCAGCGAAAGCAGTTTGGGAGTGCATCTGTCTATCTTTTTGGATAGGAGAAGTAAGTTCAGTCTTCTGATGTTTGAGGAGTAGAATTTGTGTTCGTGGATTGATCGTGAGTGGATCATTTTGATGAGTTGTTTTGTGAGACATCAGTGAAGGATAAGCTGATCAGTAAGGATGTAGACAGCCCTGGATTGTCAGATGAGTTTTGTGGATAAGAGACGGAGGGATTTGGATTTTGAAGTCGGGAATTTGATTTTGGATAAGTTTTCTCCGATCGAAGGAGCTTTAAGTTTGGTAGGATTGGGAAGTCAGCTCTGAGGTATCTTGGATCTTTTCTGTATTTGGAAGGATAAGTATTTGGTCTTCTGGAGTGAATTGTCAGTTTGGATAACTGGAATTCGATGTGTTTCACGTATCTCTGAGGGAGTACGTGTAAGATCTATCTCTGGTTGTAGAACCAGCAGTTCAGGGAGTTTTGGTTGTTGAGATAGACGTGTCTATAGTCTGATATCCTGACTAGTTGTGTAGATCTAGATAAGTAGAAGCTCTGTAGCTTAGTAGTATAGTTCTGTTGGATTCTATAGAGAGAGTAACCCGGTATTTATACTCAGGGAAACTCGAGAGAATTTTATCCAGTATTTTGTCTGGATAGTTAGATTTGGTTGTTTGTTTGATTGGTTGCTATGGTTGTTAGCATATATTGATGATATATGCTTGTGTTTTAAAAATTTAATCCTTAACTAGATTATTAAATTACCTTTGTTTTAAATTTCGGGGACGAAATTCTTTTAAGGGGGAAGGAATGTGACAACCCGGAATTTCGAGCAATATCAATTTAATAATTTATATTAAATATTAAATTGATTTGATATATTTTTGAATTATAAGATCTGAATTAATATTTTTCTTTTAATAAATATCGTATTGTAAATTATATCTTTTAGAACTAATAAATTATTTTCTGTTTATTGTGAATATATATTGGTATATATTGTAGATAGGAAAGTTTTGTTTTAAATCTAAATTGATAAATTTTGGTTTCAAATTTCTAATACATATTTTAGTGATTTGGAAATTATAATTTATTTAAAATAAACTTTTCAAAGCTATTAAATAAATAAATATATTGTTTTGATTACTTTAGATAAAAGTTTAAATTGTTTTAAACTTATTTCTAACTTTAGTTTAAATTTATATTTATTAACAAAAGGGTTTTTATTGTCTTTTCTTTTTTTTAAGTATAGCTTGTTAAAATATGATTTAAAAATATGTATATAAGTTTTAAATGTAGTTTTGTCAAATATTACTTTAGTGTATATTATAAAATAAGTAGTTGAGGAAAAAAAACATCTAAACAAACATTTATTTATATTCCACCATCAAACTAGAAATGTGCATAGGCAAGTTAACAATGAAACAAGTAAACAAATGAGGATAACATTCATTAATATTTCAAAATATAAACAAGAAATATGATATATAGGAATGACAAGCCAGCCTTCAATATAATCTGTATGGTCAAAATTTATAACCAGCTTGCATAAGTATGAAAACAAATGGCTCGAATATGCATGTAGACTTAAGATCAACCAAGTCAAAGATATGTAGGCTGCAAGAAAACACAAAGTAAAAATGAAATATGTTGTAGCTTGTAAAACAAGACTCAGGCAAGTGTAAGGAAAAATGAGATAAGTATAAAAGTGAAAACATAAGGTACAAATGTCATTTAATGTTTCCAGTTATTAGCAGCCAAACAAAGTCTATTCGATTGTATGGAAAACTCTTTCCAGCCACCAAACAATAAAAATCTCTGACCATATTATGAAAAAAAAGAAATGATCCCTGTAACCTGTTTATTACTTCAGTCTATAAACAACTTTCTCCTATCACTTTTCATTTCCAGTTCGAGCTAAGTAAAAGTAAGATAAGATTCCTTTTTAAAATCTAAACAAGATTCAACAAACAACCAGCAAGTCAATACAACAGTGAAGTAAGATGATCTGAAGATCAAAGTAGAAACACTTGCCAGTTTCAAAATTGATTTCAAAATGTGCTCTGTCTTCTTTTAACAAGGTGAGTAACATTTTATTTAAGATAACTTAAGTAGAATCTGGTTGCATGAGATCTCTGAAATTATTATGTTTAAATGCATTAGTATATTAGTGCTTTTCTCTGTATATATATGAATGCGTGATATGTATGTATTTTTCATCTGGGTGCTCTCTGTTTTTTTACTTCCCAGTCTCCCAGTTTTGGATTTAAAAATTCAATCTTTGATCTTGTCACTACTTAAACTTAAATATGCAAGTCCAACTTGGTTGTTAAATTGTAAACTTTAGTTTAAATTTGTACTTAAGGCAATAATAAATTTTTGTGACTCTGGAAACTAAAAAGAACAGGCAAACATTAGTTAGATTGAAAATTCAATCTTTGTGATTCATTGGTTCAGGAATATAAACTGATTTCTTATACAAAATCTTGATTTTTAAAAGTAAAATCACGATTTTTAGTGTTAGAGTTAAGGAGCAGTTCTAGTTTGTCTGGATTGTGCATTTTGGGTTGTCTCTGATGATCGGGGCGACTGGAAGGGTTCGGGTTCATCCTGCTGGTGGAGGAGCAATCAGCTATGGTAGGAAAAATGGTGGTAGTAGTGGCAGATGACCGTGGCGATGGTGGTTGGTCGATTTGGTTTGTAAACCTAGTTTTGGCTGGGTTTGATTTTCGATCGGCATTGTCTCTCTAGTTGATCGAGTTCGACGAAACTCGAGGGGATGGTAGCAGGAAGGTTTGCGATGGTGGGGCTGGAGTTTCAGGGTCGCCGGAGGTCAGAGTCTCGTGGACGAGGCGATGTTCCAGGTCGAAGTATGGGTTTGGTTGATGTTCCAGTTTGGCTTTATATCCTCGAATTTGATTTCGAGTAGGGGATGTTGTTCTGATGAACATGATTAGGTGCGAAGGTGATCGGCGACTGGGGAAGGTCACCGTGGGTGGTCGGAAATGGGTGGTTGGCCGGTGCATGTGCACAGTATATTTTCGTGTACCTGTGAAGTTGAGTTGCAGGGTTGAACTCGAGAAGCACTCGAGTAATTTGAGTTTTGACTCGAAGTAGGGAAGGAGAGGACTCGAAGCACGTCTGGATGTCCTCTAGTTGTTCTGTATTTTCTAGGTTATACCAGAACTTGAATTTCAGTTTTAAAATTTTTAAAACCTAAAGCTTTTAAATGTAGGGAAGGATTTAAACCCAGTTTTTAAATTCAAGTTGAATTTTAGAATTCAGGTTTAAATTTATAATCTCAGTTTTGGAAAAAAAATAAAATAATAATAAAATAAAGTTTAAACTTGAATTACTAACTCTTTAAAATAGAAGTAGATTGAATGTTTTGAACTGTAAATTTAAAAAAAATATATATATATATATATATATAAGCAAGTTTGAAGTTGGACTCAAACCTGGAAATTTAAAAGATTAAATTTGAATTTCAGTTTTAAATTTAAAAGATTTAAAACAACTTTGAATGTTAAGTGAAAATTTATTTGAATTTAAAAATGAATTTGGTGTAAACACGTATAAATTTACTTTTATAAGTCAAGTATTTCTTTCCATATAATTTAAAAGAAGATTTTTAAATTATTTAAACTTTGTTTAAGTTTAAATTGTATTCACTTTAAATTTCATATTTGAAATGAAATTTTAAAACAAGTTCGAAAGTAATTTGTTTCTAAATGTATTTGTTAATGACAAATTAGTCATAATTAAGAAATGTTTTATCTTAAAATTTAATTAAGATTTAATGATTTGAAATTAATAGAATTAATAAGGTAATTAAGAAGTAATTAGTAATTTAAGTAATTATTGATTAGGGATTAATTAATAATTGGTTAAGGATTAATCAATTTGTAATTAAGATCATTAATTAGATTTTTAATTAATGATTAAAGAATTTTTAATTAAGTAATTAAGTTATAATCAAAGATAATTAATTAATAAAAAGGAAATTAGACTTTAATTAATGGGTAATTAAAGATAATTTAATTTGTGATTAACAAGAGTTAATCTAAGTTAATTACTTAATGAAGAAATTAAAGAATGGTTAATGAAGGTCATTAACCAAGATTATTTAAAAATTAATTAATGTGGTTAAATTTAAATAAATAATTGGATTAATTAATATAATAATCACTGATGAATTGTTTAAGTGAAACTACTTAATGAAAGTAAGTAAGAAATTAATTATTTAATATAATTAATTGAGTTTAATTTGATTTATTTAAGTTAATAAATTAAGTTTAATTAATTTAAATTAATCATTGGAGAATTTAATAAGTAATTGCTTAAATGTAATAAATGAAGTATAATTACTTAGTAAAGTAATTTATGGTAATTACTGTATGTAATTGATTGAAGATGATTTATTATTGAAAGTAATTTGGGTTAAATTACTTTGTGAAATTAATCAAGGGATTAATTGAGATAATTAATTTATTAAGTGAAGTAATTAAGGGTAGTTAAATTCTGAATGGGATAAATCAAGAGTGATTAATAATTATGATTTGAGTAAAGATTAATTTCTTAATGTAATTAATTTAAATAGAATAATTAATTTAAATATAATTGTGGATCATTAATTTATATAATTAATGAGGTAACTAAAGATTGATTAATTAAGATTGATTTAATCAATAATAAGTGCCTTGAGTGATTAATTAACGTAATTGATTTTAGTTAATTAATAAATAGAGTAATTAAAGGTTAATTACTGTATTTGGTTATAGATAATTAATTTGTGAATTTAATTAAAGAATAATTACTTGAATGTAATTAAAGGTTAATTGATCAAGAGTGATTAATTAAGATGGAAATTAAAGAAGGATTAATTAATTGTTTTATAATTAATTAATGGTTATGTAGGCAAGATTTATAATGATGAAGTAATTAATTTAATTTACTTTAAATTAATTAGAGATAGATAATTAATTTAATTCATTTTAAATTAATTATAAATGGTGTGTTTATGAATCCTTGCTTATGTATTGATGGATGATATTGATTTCCTTGAATGGTTGAGATCTCAGATATGAGATAAATAATGCTGTGTGATATGGATTGTCTATTTATGATGATATTGTAGATTTTCTATCTGTGGTACTGTAGATTATCTATCTGTGATATTGTGAATTATCTATCTGTGTATATAGATAATAAAATGAATTGTTGTAACTTTAAAACAACTTGGCCTTAAAAGACACGTTTTGGACTTCGATGAGACCGGGATCGGGTTTCCAAATTTGGATATCCGAAAACCACATCGATCCAAATTAACGATAGGTCGTGAATCTCATGTGAAGACGAAGATTCAGAGTGCAAGGGTTATTGTCGTTAACTCTGAGGGTGATTCCAATATGAGTGTAACGAGATAATGCCTTCGGTTTCGTTCGAACCCGGAACGAACTTGTATGGATTGAATGCTTTCAGAACATCGTCAGGTGGACGATGAGCATTCTAAGTGATGAGTTCTGATAAAAGGTAATCGTGACCTCAAGCCTCATCAACCGGGAATGGCTAAAACAGGGGAGGTGCAGCAAGGCTTCGTGGGTAGCACCCACTTGAGAGCGAGATATACCCCTGTCTAGATGTCCCTTTTATTTTCGGCTGTGTGGGCAGTTTTGAGCTCCAACTGCCGGGGTTGTCTTGTTTGGGACTGTCCAGTAAGGGATGGTTCCGGCCTTGTGTTGCAGGGGACTTAGGGTGGGTCCTTGGTACGTTGATCTAGGCCAGGTACTGTGACGGGCGGTACCCCAATAGCCCTGCCATTGTATGGAATCCAAAATCCAATAAGTGCCATCGGATTTGATTGTAAACCTAGTATGCTGGAATTTAACATGTAACAATTTCAGCTATTTCTTATTTACTTGAAAACCCTAGACCTATTATAATATCACTGGATTTCCTATCGAATGTTTGGTTAGCGTAAGGTAAAAACTTTTCTATGTTTACGTGTGGGAAGTCTTACGTGATACCTTTTGTTTTCAAATGATTTTCAAAGTTAAGCAACTTTAACCTGTTACTCATACCAAACCCATGTCTGACCCGGAGTTTATTTCTGTTTTCTTAAACTCTCGGGTACCCAAATTTTTACGGGTAGCCAAGGGATTCAGGTTAGCTTTGACGAACTGTGGAGGAGCAATGGAGCAGGAGGCTTCAGCGTTATAGATATGTATAGTGTTCCGCTGTGTTGGTATCTCTGAGATGTATTGTTTGAGTTGTGTTATACTGAGTTGTATTAACTAGACAGGTGTTTATAACTGTCTAGTATGTGTTGTGTAAACTGTGTAACTCTGATGTATATGATATTATGTATTCTCTTATGTGATATATTATATTTTATTCGTTCCGCTGTTGAGATTCTGATATTGTTTCTTCTTCTTCTCTATCTTTTCTACTTTCTCACCCCTTTCTTTCTTCAAGATGATACAACTTTCTGGCTATAGAAAGTTGGGTCGTCCCAAACTCTTAAAATGCTTGGTTCATAATCATTTGCAGGTCACTATGGATAAATAGTGTCCAGATTTCCAATTCTTTTGCTAGTTCAAATTCCGCTATTAGTGTACTGTACTCGATCGTTTGGTCTGGCCAACAAAGTAAGAGGTCCATCTGACCTGTAGGGATCAAGAACATTCATTCTTGCCTATCCATTAGCATTTTTCTCACATCCGCGAGTAACACGTAGTCATGGGCATGGTGTTACTTATGCTTTAAGTATTTTTATTGAGTATCATTTGAAATGTATACATCAAAGTAAGTCATACCTTTGCATTATAGTCCCCTCGCTCTATGTGTGTATTAAGTCTTTGTAAAATTAGGCTTCATATTCATATGAATTTGATTCAGTCTCTGAGGCTTTTTGAAAAGATTAAGATCCATCATGTAATAACCCTGTTGTTGATTACCTAATTAATTAATTTTAATTATGGATAATTAATTTTTAATTTGTGGTTTGTGAAATTTAATTGTTAAATTAAATCTAGTTTTTGAGAATAGTTGATTTAATTTAATTAAGAAATGAGTTTCATTTCTTAAACAGGATTTTAATTCAAATATTGAAATATTATTAAATCAATTATTTAAAGGCAATTAGGATAAATATTAATATTGGGATTGTTGTTTAAAATAAGATTTTATAATTAATAGTTTATTTTTATTAAAAAATAATGATAATAACTTTTATTTCAAAAGTTGATATCTTAATATTATTAGAAATAAGGATTTTAACTTGTTAAGTGGTTTGGTAAATTTGAGAAATCAATTTGTTACTTTGTAAGACATTGTTTAGAGTGAAATAGTATTTTATAAAAAGTAAATCAAAATAGAAATTAGCAACACCTCTTAAAAATGCAACACTTTGTTAACGGGTTTGGGCCTAAGTTAATAGTAAACCATTAGTGCAAATATGAGAGTTTTTTCTCCTTACCAATTTCTGAATGAACTATATGTTCATTATTCAAACCAAAAAACAAATGAAAGCTTCTCAAAGCTATGAAAACCGTAGTTCCAATAATCACCAAATCCATGTTCAAGTTACCGGGCTTTTGGTTAAATCTTAAAGAAATCATAATAAGGTAATCTTTTCCATCTTCTAGTGTGTTTATTCTCAGTTTTTTATCATGGATAGTAATTTTTGGTTCTAAATTTCTTTGTTTGATTTAGGGTTTGTGGTTGAGAGATGTTTGCTTAGGAGAATCCGACATTAGTTCATCAAGCTTGAAGGTGAGTTAATTCTCGCATGCCTATCTCTAAAAATCTAATTGCTTCCTGTTCATGAATGAATTCACCTTTGATTGCTTTGTGTTGCTTCTATATTATTAAAACCCTAATGACTTATCTTGTCAATTGTAATTACTGAAAATTAGTTTTTCCTTCATGCAATGTTTACTTGCTTTGTTCAAACTTTGGTCTATATGGATGTGTGCCTTTGAGTCTATTATGCAACCCTATGATGCAAAAATGCCTAGAGGTCACACCAGAGCTTGAGGTGGCTATTGGTGGGCAAACAAACACCAGTAACTTACGTTCTAGACATCCCACCGGGTGATCAGTCGTAGGCAACCGATCCACCGGTCGAGCACCTTGAACATAAGTTCCAAGTGTTGTTTTTCTATCGAAGCATTGAGTTGATATTTTTCTTTCCCTGGTTGTTTAATGAGTTTTCCTGAATGTTTGCTTCTGATTTCCTATGTTTTGTTCATCTATTTTGGTGATTCTTTGTTTGAATGATTTTGAAGGTTTTTTAATATAAATCAAATTAGTACATGTGTGTTTGTGTGCATAAAGCATTTTTGTAAAAGGTAGCTACCATAATATTTTGATTTCAAAACTAACTTCCAAATAAATGCTATTATTTTTTATAAATGGTTTTAAATAATTAAACTCTATATATATATATTTAAGTATTATTATTAGTAAAGGTGGTTATAGATTTGAGAAATTGTTTTATGGATTGTAGAGATAGTTTTGGAAATAAAAATCTAAGTTACTTTTGAATAAAGTGTTTAATACCTATATGGGTTGTAAAATGAGTACTTATGGTTTTATAAAATAATGGCTACTTATATATACAGACTTTGGAATACAACTTGTGAACTATGGAATTTTTAAAATAAGAATTTGGAATAATTATACAAAAGTATTTTAATATTAAAAGTGGAATTATGGTTTATTTTGTCAGAGTGTGTATATATATATATATATATATAGTTGCACAATAAATGAACTTATGGGTTGTAAAATTTGGAGTTTGGAAGTAAATTATAAATAAAACATTTTAGGAATGTTTTCATATATAAAGTGTTTTGTAAATCTTTTCCTATATAGTAAAATAGTGTTATTTGCATTCAAAACTAAATACTTATCGGATTTTTATTAAAACTAACTTTTGGTTATTTAAATTCTATTTTGGCAATTTTATGTGGCTTTAGGATTTGGTGCAGTGTTTAAAAACTTATGTTTTGAAAATCAATTTGGGAAATACTAATGTTGGACTTAGTGTTAGCGATTGGTTTAAATGCTCTCGAATAACGCTTCATCGAATATTGTACAACTCATTGACTATAATATTTGAGTGGTACTTACTAGCCCATTAGTGAATACTTTAATTCTACCAAATAGTATGATATGCCTTGGTTAAATTCTTATGATTGCTACTAGGAAGTATTTAACACTTTAAGGTTATATTCTATTTTTGTGTTCGGTGGGATCGATGGATCCTTAAGGGAATACAATTAAGGTTTTCTAGTAGTATCTGTAATGAGTGAGATTTACTAGCTTCTAGTAAATACTTGAGTTTTAGCAGGCGATATGGGACATTTTGGTTATGTTCTCGTGATTACTAAAGGTAATACTATTTGGCACTTTAGAGTTTGTTCTCTTTTGGTGTTTGGTCGGAAGCTGATAGATCCTCAAGAAGTATATTTTTTATTTTTAAACAATCCTTGTGACTGGAATGAGTTATACCTTCTCTATCTGGTTTTCATGGGTTTTGAGATTTTTTTATGGCACGGACGATCATTGGTATCTGATCGGTATGAGTGATACCATACTATGTTTTCCTACTGTATGATTACGATCATTGAGATCATTCTATGTTTGGTTTTCTTGAATTTTGAGACGTTCCTCTTTGGTTTGGAATTTTTGGTTTTTGATTTATTATATGTTTTTGTGATTGAAATATTTCTATGTTTTATGATGGGTTTGATGATTGTGATTTATTTTTCATTTTGTGAATTTGGTTCTTGTGTCTTAAAATGTAACTAGAATTAGACTAATCCATCGACATGTTATATATATGACACCTGTATTTATTTATATGTCATATATACTTATGTTATATCTTGTTCTTATCTTGTTGGATATTTAGAGATAGTCTGACCCAGGTGTTATTTTAATGCTCGGGTCAGGCTAAGACTTTTCAGTTTATAGGATAGATTGACCTTTGGACGGTTGTGCTAGAATAGAGATACACAAGTTGACTCTTTAGTTTACCTCACTTAGGATTTGTGTATGTATTATGAGATGTATATATATTGAGTTAGAGATTTGTTAGAGAGTTGTAATATTTGAGTATAGTGTTATATTCGATAGACTCCTAATTTTGTATATGTACAATGTTTATTTTTCCGCTGTGATATGTGACTGTTGTTTATATGATATACTGCTCTAATTTTGAGAAACCAATGTGTTTATTACTTTGAACTGAGACTATACACGTAAAAATTTATTCTATAGATTAAGTAACCCGTAAGTATGACGAGTCAGTGTTAGTTTAAAGATATATTTATATTTTATCACCCTTAACATGTCGCATTCTCAGTATTATTAGACAACATTATTTTTAATGTTCTTTAATAATATGAGTATCGCGGTAGGGTACATTTTAAGTTGACAACGAACCGAAAATGTTTAACTTAATTTGAATGAAAAGGTGGATAATTATGGAGAAAAGAAAATAAAGACATAGAATAAATCTTTCTCAAATGAAATAACATATATTATTTCAATATATAATCTTATAGTGGAAAATTTTAAATACATTTATCAGAGTTTAACTTAATATCAACATGGACATTTAAAAATCGCTATCCCTACAAATGCGGAATACAATAGTATATAAGTGTGGTGGAAATGGATAGCAATCTTTAGAAGCATCTTCTAGCTCCATGCTCCGAGCTCTTTCAAAATGCTCTAAACTAAACCTAACTACTAGGCTGTCCGAAAAAATAGGGCTCCCAGAGTTCATGGGATTGGTGTGAGAAACTCAAAATACGAGTATTTGAAAACAAAGGATATCTCATAAGACCACACCGCACATAAACACAAAATGAGTTTTTACCTTATGATAACCAAATCATTTCTACGTAAAATCCAGTGATATTACTTTTAATGGCATTCTTTGAAAACCTTTTAAATAAACATATTCAAATAGCCAAAATTGTTATACTGGTTAAATTTGACGGCATAATAGGTTTACAACTAAGTCTAAAAGCACTTGTTGGAGAATCAATTTTCAATGAACAGCGAGGTAAGGGACCACTTCCCGTATAGTGCATCTCTAGAGGAATGCACCAAGGTCACCCACGGATGGTCCTCTGTGAATTTAGACCGGCCTATCCAAGACCAACAGATGGTACGGATAACACCGAATATGATATCACCCCGGCCGTTCCCGACCTTGCCGAAACGTCTCATAGCAACACCATAAAGTTTAAACCCAACATTATAGCAGGTATAAATAAATAAATCTAGAAACGTGATATCATACCCTAATAGTTTTATAACACTTAGCCTTAAAGCAACCCATGTTTCACAATTCCTTGGGTGTGAGGCTTGATATCACATTTACCTTTTTAGACATTTTCACTTAAAATGCCACATTGCAATTTCCAACAACACACTATTCATTTCAACAAAAGTACAACCTTTGAGCTCATACATCTCATAGAACGATGTTAAGCATAAGAAGGGTTACCTCCTACACCACCAAACAGATAATGTTTGTATAGATCAATGCACTAGATCCTAGACATGCAATGTCAAACATCCATTCATACAAGTTGTCCAGGAATAGGACAAACCGAAGACATTCTCCTACTGCATCTTATCGGGAATCAACCCTAGGATTAGTAGCGAGTAGTCCTTGCAGATGAAGATCCCCGAACGAAGGGACCATTACTATTTATTTATCTTGGGAGCTACTCCAAAATTATCAACAATTAGTCCTCCGTTATTAAGATCCCCACCTTCAACTTCATTGTCTTTAAAATATCTTCACTTTCAAACTCATAAATTGGTTCAAAGTGGTTTTCAGATAGGAATTTGCCCAAATCCAACCCTAGTTCCTCCAAACCAATCATCGATAAAAATATGTTAAGTAGGTGGGTGATTAATATTCTATTAATTAGTGTCTATTTATCCAAGATATCTTCTTAGAGATATATATCTTTTTGAAACCATTTCTCTTCAGTATACACGAGATCATTAAACCCCATTTATCAAATCTTTATTTAACTAAAACCTTTTTAAATCATAGAGTAATTCCAAATCTTTTCATCCTTCACTTAGGAAAATATCTCAAAACCATTTATTTAAATCTTAACAAAGATTTCTTATTTCCAACAAATAACTTTTAAACGGGTCAAAATCAATGTTATTTAAGACACCGTTTACTATAAACCTAAAATAATTAATTTTAAGTAAAAGGATCCATAAGAATTAAGATAATTCCAAATCATTTATTTAAATATTAACAAAGATTTCTTTTTTCCAAAATCTTCTTAACGGGTCAAAACAATGTTATTTAAGACATCGTTTACAAATGTTATTTAAGACATCGTTTACTATAAACCCAAAACAATTAATTTTAAGTAAAAGGATCCATAGGAATTAAAATATTTCCAAATCATTTATTTAAATCTTAACAAAGATTTCTTATTTCCAAATCATAACTTTTTAAGCAGGTCAAAATCCATGTTATTTAAGACATCGTTTACTGTAAACCGAAAACAATTAATTTTAAGTAAAAGGATCCATTGGAATTAAAATAATTCCAAATCATTTATTTAAACCTTAAAAAATATTTCTTATTTCCAAATCATATTGCTAAACCTTTTTGAATAAAAAGGGTCGATAGAAAAAATACTAATTCTACTCAACATTAGTTTCAGTATTCAACCTTTACTATCCATCGAATAACGGTGAAATAACCTTTCAAATACACACGGATAGTATGGGTTCCCTCCTTGGAATTTAATGCCAAGTATAAGAAGATTATTTTTATATAATCCAAGCTGTATTAAATTTGGAAAAATTAAATCTTTTATACTTGCCTCGTTTTCGTCATTTCGACCTTATTTATTCCTCGTCCAGGAAAGAGGCCAGGTGACCCAGGGCATTTATTTCACCTGAACATCTCCTTAGTTTGAGCACCTCACATCAGGATCTCCCTTATTGAAAAATCCAGTCTACTCATCGGCTTTTTAGAGCCAAGATTAGATCATTTGATTATAACAGCTTTTCTTTAAATTATTTGTTTAAATTCTTTTGAAATAAATTATAATGTCTCCAAATCATTTTTAAAATACTTAATTATTTACTTGAAAACTTATATAAAAGATTTGGGAAAGGATAATTAAGTTTAAAGTCATATTTCAAAAGTTATTAAAAGTGTTGTAAAAAGTACCGCGAATAGTGCTATGAATAGTGCTTTAAGGGCTTATTTGGTCAAAACAACTTTTCAACTATTTAGAAATTCTTTTTTAAAACTCCAATCTCTTTTAAAACATTTTAAAATATTTATAGAATTTAATATAAAGAATTTGTCACTTTGGTTTCCTAACTGCTAAACCGCGAATATTTTGAAAACTTGATTTGCTTATATTTCAAAATCTTCTAAACAAAATATCGATCTTTTTTTTTGAAAACTATCATTATAAAAGTTTGGAAAATTATTATTACAGAGAACTCCGACTCCGAATCCATCGTATAAATGGATTTAACTTTCTACGGCGTCAAATCTTGAAATACCATTACGCGACGCACCTATTTTAACTCACTTTTCATATCCTTTCCAAACTTTTTTGGAACACTTTTAATTGTTTAAAAAATATTTCTAAATCATTTTAAACCATTTTAAAGAGGTTTACCAATTTATTGAAGGAAGTGATTTCCTTTGTGATATTCGATATGTATTTAATGTGACTTGTTAACACTACTAAACAACTATAGTAGACAACCAAATTTGATGATCAAATCATAGTAAACATCTATAGCAATCATATCACATCATCATTCTCTATATATATATATAGAGAGAGAGAGAGAGTTTCTCACCTTCATTGGATATAAACTTAGGAAATAGCTTTGCAACGATCGAACCGAAACTTATGAAATTGAGCCTAAGGTCTTGGGAAAGCTCGGCATATGCTTGCAAGTGGAGGTGGGCTTGGCCAAGCATGGATATGGGTGTGAGCTTTGAGTGGAGATGTGGAGTGATTTGCCTTGGTTTGAGCTGGAATGACATGGTATGTGTATATGTTTTACTTTATTTTCTCATAACTTTGCAAATATTTTTTTCAAGGGCATGGAATCCATTAAAGAAGAACTCTTAGAGCTTTAAAAAGAAGGAGGAAGAAGAAGTGAATGGATGAATGAAATGAGAGAGCTAAGGCCTTGTATTTATAGGCAAAAATGTGTGCAAAATATCTAAATGTGCATTTCCTTTTATACCATCATCCCGTACCCCTCCTTTCCCATCATCATACACGTTACTTCCTCTTCCCCATATGCCTCCATCATTTCACTTCACTTTATGGCATGTGCATTGACTTTGCATAGCTTAAGGATGAAGTTTTCTAAAATATCAAAGATATTTTTACCATATATGTATATATAAATGTATGTATGTGTTCTATATTTATATGGGTATATGTATATATTAGAGTGTGTATGTGTGAGTTAACTATGTGCACAATACATATAAACATGGTTGCAATAATTTTGAACAACTTCTGTTCGCTAATCCGTTGAAAATCTGTAAACCGGTTCCCTATCACATTTTCACTCACATTTTCACTTATTTATTAAATTACATATAAATGTAAACAAACTTTGATAACTAATTTATTGTCAATTTTAACTAATTAAAATGATCTCATTTTATTTATAAAACCATATAAATATTAAACAACAGTTTACAAAAAGTGTTGTTATATCGATAAATCGATAACAATTTTGCTTGTAATTTCAAGTCAAATATATATTTATATAAAACTATTATAAACGAATTATTATTATTTCATAAATAATTAAAATGAATTATCATCATTTAAAAATAATTGTTTGAATAATTATAATAATTATTTAATCATTAAATCTCAGTTTAAATTCATAAATAAATTAATAAATATGACGCCATTATTAATTATGTCAAATACTTTTTATTTACAAAAATAAAATAAAATATTTTACTTCATATTCTTGTTTATATGGATAAATAAGTGTATATATCCAGCTTCGTGTACAACTTCTCATAATTATAGAGCTATTCATTGATAGAACGATTTTCGACCATTTTATCTATATTCCTTCAAAATTTATATTTTTGTAAGTACTTATTCAAAATAAGATTACCATCATTCTTATTCAACACATCATAATCTATGTTTTTAAAAAGCTTGTAGTTGAATATTTAAAAACAAATATAATTTATCAAATTGATAAATTTACGGGTCGTTACAACAGATCTAGACCTAATAAGACTTAGAATCATGTCCCTTGGAGTATATGGTAAATAGGTATACCAATTATCTATTTAGGGATAGGAATATATATTGATTGTCGAGATAAATATTTGGGATGTATTTTGATTTAAAAATTTAATTAACTAAGTTAGAACTTGTGATATAAAACATCTGGAAAATAATGTGCTAAAACCTTTTAGAGCTTTGGAAATTTTAGGTTATTAAGAAATAAATTTTAAAGAGATAAATTGGAATGAATTAATTTAAAGTGAACAATTTACTTCTAATAAGAAATTTTTGGAAATTTGAGTAAACAACTTTAAGATTTAAATGATCTGGGAATAAGCAGAGTTGCGTAGTGGTTAAGAATAGAATTTTTTTCATTGTAAGTGGCTATTTAGTTTTGGTTGATTGGTTGTTAGGAATTGGTTGCTTGGTTTTATTTATTTAAACAGGATGCATGGATGCTAGTGATAATAAAATAAGTATAATTAAGAAAAAAATTTGATTAATTATTGTGTTGACTTGCGTAGAATTTGTTTAAGGATGCCGATTGATATGTGGGATGCCATCTTATCAATAGGAATTCCTAAACATTGATCGAGACATTTTGACATGAGAATCTAAAGTAATTGTTTTGAGGAAAATATCTTTGAGTTTAAAAATAATTTAAAATAGTATTTTAGCCATCGAATAAATTGTGAGAAGTGGAGAGCTTGATGAGGCAATGTTGATATTCTAGGTAATCAACTTTGCAGCCAAGTGACGAAATGAATCACTAAAATTTCATGGCTTAATATTATTTCATATAATGAGAAAACTCTAAAAATTCGTAATTTATGAATTGATTGGAAATTCTTAAAGAGTTCCTTGTGAAGTAAAAGGATAGATTATCTTAATTATCCTTAAGTGTTTAAAACTAGAGATAAAAACTTTAGGATTCTATTTGTAAATAAAAAGAAAATGAAATTGGAAATCTAATCTATAGATTTCTTTCATTAAGGAAATCGCGGGGATGCAATTTTCCTAAGAGGGGAAGTCTATAACAACCCTATTGTTAATTACCTAATTAATTAAGTTTAATTATAGATAATTAATTTTTAGTTTGTATTTTGTGAAATTTAATTTTTAAATTTAATCTAGTTTTTTAGAATAGTTGATTTAATTTAGTTAAGAAATGAATTTCATTTCTTAAATAGGATTTCAATTCACATTTTGAAATATTATTAATCAATTATTTAAATTTGGCAATTAGGATAAATTGTTAATATTGAGATTTGTTGTTTAATATAAGATTTTATAATTAGTAGTTTATTTTTATTAAAAAATAATGAGAATAACTTTTATTTTCAAAAGCTATATTTAATGGTATAAAATATCTCAATATTATTAATAATGAGGATCTTAGCTTGTTGAGTGGTTTTAGTAAATTTGAGAAATCAATTTATGATTTTGTAAAGCATTGTTTAAAATGAAATAGTGTTTTATAAAAAGTAAACTAGAATAGAAATTAGCAACACTTGCTAAAATTGAAACACTTTGTTAATGTGTTTGGGCCTAAGTTAATATTAAACCATTAGTGCAAATAGGAGAGGTTTCAAACTAGAGAAAAATGAAAGCTTCTCAAAGCTAAGCAAACCCTTGTACCAATAATCACCAAATCCATATTCAAATTACAGAGCTTTTGGTTAAATCTTATAGAAATCGTAATAAGGTAATCTTCTCCATCTTCTAGTGTGTTTATTCATTTGTTAATATCAGTTTTTGATCATGGGTAGTAAATTTTGGTTGTAAATTTCTTATTTTGATTTTGGGTTTGTGGTTGAGACATATTTGCTTAGGAGAAACCGAGATTAGTCTAAATTCAAGCTTACAGGTGAGTTAATTCTCACACACTTATCTCTAAAGCTCTAATTGCTTGCTATTCATGAATGAACTTACCTTTGATTGCTTTGTGTTGCTTCTATATGATTAAAACCTAATGATTTACTTTGTCAATAGCAATTACTGAAAAATTAGTTTTCTCTTCTTGCAATGTTTACTTGCTTTGTTCAAGTTTTAGTATATGCATGTGTGCTTTTGAGACTATTAGGCAACCCTATAATGCCAGAAAGCATAGAGGTTATAGCGGAGCTCGAGGTGGCTATTGGTGGGGGAAGAAAATGCCTGGAACTTACGATCCAGTCATCCCACCGACAGACCGGTCGTAGGCAACCTGTCCACTCGTCGAGCACTTGGAATGTGAGTTCCAGATGTTGTTTGCTCCATCGATGCACTAAGTTGATATTCATTCTTCCCATGGTTGTTTGATGAGTTTTTCCGAATGTATTGCCTCTGATTTCCTGTGTTTTGTTCATCTGTTTTGATGATTCTTTGATTGAATGATGTTGAAGTAGTTTTTATATAAATCAAGTTAGTATATGTGTGCGTGTGTGTGTGTATATTTGAATGAAGCATTTTTGTAAAAGATAGCTACTATAATATCTTGATTTTAAAACTAACTCCATATAAATGCAATTCATTCTGTAAATGGTTTTAAATAAATAATATATATATATATATTAAATATTATTATTAGTAAAGGTGGTTATGGATTTGAGAAATGATTTTATGCATTTGAGAAATGGTTTTATGGATTGTAGAGGTAATTTTGGAATAAAAATCTAAGTTGCTTTTAAACAAAGGTTTTAATACCTATATAGGTTGCAAAATGAGTGCTTATGGTTTTATAAAATAATGGCTACTTATATATATAGACTATGGAATACAACTTGTGAATTACAGAGTTTTTAAAATAAGAATTTGAAATAATTATATAAAATTATTTTAATATTAAAAGTGGAGTTATGGTTTATTTTATCAAAGGATCAATATATATAGTTGTGTAATAAAAGAATTTATGGGTTGTAAAATTTGGAGTTTGGAAGTAAATTATAAATAAAATCTTTTAGAAATCTTTTCATCTATAAAGTGTTTTTGATATCTTTTCCTACATCGCAAAACGGTGTTATTTTCTTTCAAAACTAAACTCTTATTGGGTTTTTATTAAAACTAACTTTTGGTTATTTAAATTCTATTTTGGCAATTCTGTGTGGCTTTTGGATTTGGAGCAGGGTTTGAAAATAGAAATGTTTTGAGAACCTTAATTCTATAATTTGAGAAATACTTATATTCGACTTAGTTTTACGATTGGTTTAAATGCCCTCGAGTAACGCTTCATTGAATATTGTACAACTCATTGAATATAATGTTTGAGTGGTACTTACTAGCCCATTAGCGAATACTTGAATTCCACTGGTAGTATGGAATGCTTTAGTTAAATTATTGTGATTGCTATTAGGAAGTATTTAACACTTTACGGCTGTATTCTCTTTTGGTGTTCGATGGATTGATAGATCCTTTAAGTAATATAGTTCAAGTTTTATGGTAGTATCCGTAATGAGTGAGATTTACTAGCTTCTAGTAAGTACTTGAATTTCACTAGGCGGTATGGGATGTTTTGGTTAAGTTCTTGTGATTACTAACAGTGACAGTATCTGGTAATTAGAGTTTACTCTCTTTTAGTGTTTGGCTGAGAGCCGATAGATCCTTAAGAAGTATACTCCTAGATTTTTATATGATCATTATGATCGGAATGAGTTGTATCTTCTCTGATTTGGTTTTCATGGAGTTAGAGATTTTGTTTTCATGGTATGGACGATCATTGGTATCTGATCGGTATGAGTGATACCATCCTTTGTTTTCCTACGGTATGAGGACGATCATTGAGATCATTCTATATTTGGGTTTCTTGGATTTTTGATTTTTCTATGTTTTTGTGATTGAAATATTTATATGTTTTATGATAGATTGTTGATTGTGATTTATTTTTCATTTTGCAATTTGGTATTCTTATGTCTTAAAATATAACTAAAGTTAGACTACTCCATTTACATGTCATATATAACACTTGTATTTATCGATATGTCATATGTCCTTATGTTATATCTTATTCTTACCCTTTTGGATATTTAGAGATAGTCTGATCTGGGTGTTTTTTTAATGCTCGGGTCAGGCTGAGACTTTTTAGGTTAGAGGGCAGACTGACTTTTGGTTGGTTGTGCTAGAAGAGAGATAGACCATTTGACTCTTTAGTTTACATCACTTAGGATTTGTGTATGTATTGTGAGATGTATATTTATTAAGTTAGAGATCTGTTAGAGATTTGTATTATTTAAGTCGAATGTTATATTTTATAGACTTCCAATTTTGTATATGTGTAATGTTTATTTTTCCGCTGTGATCTATGACTGTTGTTTATATAATATATTGTTCTGATTTTGAGAAACCGATGTGTTTATTACTTTGAACTAAGACTATACACGTAAAATTATTCCAGAGATTAAGTAACCCATAAGTATGACATGTCATTATTAGTTTAAAGATATATTTACATTTGGTCGCCCTTAACAAGCCATATTCTCCGTATTATTAGACAACATTATTTCTAATGTTCTATAGTAATATGGGTACCACAGTGAGTCATCACACATCATCTCTAGAGATGTCTAGTCCTAACTATGAAATGGGTCATGATTATACTCCACTACATCTGGAGGAGCTGGACCTAGTCTCCCATTGTCTCCAATGGAGTTGTACCCTACCTCAAGAAATAAGAAGTTTATGCTCTACTATTTGGTTACTTCGTTCTTCACAATTTTCATGCACATCTGTCTTCGGATATTTAGTTGGAGGACATGCTCTATTGTCTATGGGGATCCAACACTGTTCCCCTGAGTGTGCTTTACAACCTTTCTTCACAGGGATTCATTTCCATCGAGGGACTATGCTATAGAATTCATGGCATTCTCGGTGGAGTTACCCAAGTGTTTCAACCAAGAGTATACCTACGAGATCTGCCTATGTTCATTCGTCTTATGACCATAAACCTCATTGAACACGATGTATTTGTTTGTTTTTGCCTCTACTATATTTGATTTTCTATCCTCAATTCCATGTAACCAATTTTTTATGTAATAGCAAGATAGATTCTTTTAGGAGTCTCCGTAAGCTATAAACGTGGAAAATTTCTCTAACTCCATAAGTGTTTCCTTTCTCTAGCCCTATTATCCATCTTTCACATGCCCATATCCTGAAGATTTTCATCTCTAACCTGGTTGACATTTGTCAGTCTTGCCTCGGTATCAGAATCCTCCAGGAGCATAAACGTATATGCCCGGTAGTATAAGTCCTCTAAGTTAGCAGTAGGATTCTCCTTAAGTTCCTTGTATGAATCCTTTTTCCTATTGGTTCCTTAAGCAATAACCATAGGGACAATCCATTTATTGAGTTGATGCATAGCGGCTGCTAAGTGCTGAGTCATGCAAGATTGTTCTATAGGTTTTATCCATCCTTTAGCTTAATATCCAAGTGTTAATGGATTAGTGCTCCAAATGAGTAACCAAATAGTCTCTAAGTATGCTTTTTCCATTGTATTACTCCATGATTAATGTCTTAAAATTTAAGGGTTGATTGCGTATCTAATGTTTGGAGTGAACTGACTATGATTTATCTTGTCAACCACTGGTCTTCTACTATTATGATGTTTCCTTAGTTTGTTTGGTGGGCCACATTATGCCTCTCATGCAATGGATCAACCATCTAGGTACCGGTTAGTATAAACTTAGGCGGTCCCATTTCAGAAGCTAAGAATGTGGTTCCAACATCTGCATTGACTTCAGGTGAGACATCCTCCCTTGGTCTGCCATGGGCTATATTACTGGTCTGGTACCGATTAATTTTGCGTTGGTCCGGTTTGGTTTGATCCCTAGCCTATTAGCTTTGAGGAAGTCCATATTTCCATGGCTCCTTCCTAACTTTCCGTTCATCTTGCACCCATTCTTGATAGGTCGAGGTAGAATTTTGAAGTTACCTTTCTGGATTTACATTTGTGTTGCTTGCTTCATGAGTCTAAGGAATGCTCCATTATCTTCAAATAGCAAACTAGGAAATGAGCTACCCTATCTTCCATTATCATTTGCAATCACCACTAGACTCTTTTCTAGCAGCTATACCGGGCTTCCTTCATGATGCAGCGTATTCCAACCTTATGTACTTTGCCGACTCATAGATCGTGAAATCTCTAGGGTCCTTGGTAGTCCTATCTCTATGGAGAAGATAATCCTAAGCTTAGCTTTGATTCCTTACTCCATCTATTCACATTTAAATGAATTTCCAAATTATTCTTGTCATCCTATTCTCCAGTTTTGTTGGCTTCCAATGATAGCTTGACCTTTCCATTCAAGGTGGACAATTCATTTCATCTTACTTGTGATGACTTGATCTGCAATCCAAACTTCGTTCCCTGCTCCGGAATCATTCATGATTCTAAGTCTGCCTTCCATCAACGTCTACTTTTATTAAGACTGGAGAGCATTGCCTAGGTTGAGATGGTTCAACCATAGTCGCCTTGGTTCGCCACCTCCTCGATTCAGTTCGGTTCTGAACCAGTCCTCGGGTGAGGCATTCATTTGATCCCTTGCTCAACCTGCTTCCTCGGCATTTGCTCATACATCTCCTTGATTTTGTTGATTTGATTCGTATTAGAGTGCGACCTCCTTCATCTCCTTACCCCTGAGACTAAAATCGCCCTTGTGTTCAAATATTGCGACCAATTGTTTACGCCTGCCTCCAAGCATGTCATGAATTGGTCCACCATTGCTTGATGTTTGGCAGTGAAATATTCATTTAGTTTGGCCACAACTCTTCCAGGTTGCCTTTGGTAATTAGTTTACTAGTATTGGAATGCTTGCCGAATGATTATCATAATTAACAATTGTATACATGGGTGCCCTGGTGTTCCCTTCATTCTCGATGGTAGCACCAACCTTGTGCTTTGATCTCGAAGGCATATTGAGAATCAGTCTCAATTAAAGCATTAAAAATATTGGCATAAAAAATTGGCAAACACCTCCAATCACTTAGTTGTAGTGTTGTGAATATGTGGTGTACAACAGATCTACTATATTTGTATTATTGATTGATTTCCAAAGGGAAGATCACATATAAGTTACGTAGAAACTAAATTACAGTAAAGTAAAGAACACTGAGATTCACAGTGGTTTAGCTAGAATGTGCCTACATCCACTATTTATTTTCATTATCCTTCATATAGATCTTTGGTATAATGCTTGGTGTACAAAGTATGATGATGTATTGCTCAATCGAAAGTAACATACGGACCCAAGAAAGTCTGTTTAGCTACTCTTATCCAGCTATTTTGGCCTTCCTATTCATGTTCGGCTGTTCTTGTTAGGTAGTTCCTGTTAGGTATATCTTGCTAGCCTGTTTCCACTAGTCTCTTCCTGCTAGCTGTGACTTGTCTGCCATTACTGCTATAAGCTTGGCTCTCCAAAATTTTCTCTCATTGTTGTTGGATGCTTTGGGACTTATAGGAGTGAAGAGATGGTGAGGTTGATCCAATAAGTTGGGAAATTTCCATATATAACCTGCTCAGAGGGAATATTCTTGAATATGCCAAAAGTAGTTAATTATTTTCGAATATAAGCATATTTCATTCCATATGTTGCTTGCTCGGTTCGGCTAGGAGTTTTGTCCAGGGTAGGTTGGTAATGTAGAATGTATATGGATATGTCGTTGGCTAGGTTAGTATGCCCCTTATTTGGCTTAGCCCCCCTTCGGTTAGATGGTCTCCCCTAATCCTTGTTTGGTATGACCTTAAGGCATATGGTTTGATAGGTATAGTACTAGCTTAGTCCGTACTTTACTTTGGTTCGGCGGGATCCGGGGTCTCTTGATTTGGTGGGGTCCTAGCCACCGAACATAAATTCATGATTGTTGGCAAGGGCACCGAACAAGATTCTATGTTTGGTACCCTAGGTAACGAACATAAATATTTGTACGGTGCTTGTCCATCAAATAGAGGACTTATCTCCTTCCTTTCTTGAGGTTCCTTGCTTGGCTTTCTTCCTCTGTCTTGAGGCTTGCACTTTGCCTTCACTCGGTCCATTCCAAGCTCCCTTCCTTCCTTACGTTGGAAATGGTTAGGGTTCAACAGTTAGATTCCCTTCTGAACCATTTCTCATGTTCCATAAAAATAATGCACTTGCTAGGACTCAAATTCAGAAGGGGTCGTTGGAAGGCGCAAGTCTTTACCACTGTGTTATACATGCTTTTATGCTATAACTCCTTCATTTCCAGTAGAATTGAATGAAACTTGGACCAGTAGCTTTGTACTGCTGAGTAGAGTATTCCAATACCTCTAAATGTTTCATTTGCCTGAAGTAGGTAGTAGCTCTCCAAGGTGGGGCTCGAGTCAAGTGGTATGCAAATTGTTAAGATGATCATATATTCCAATCCCTAGCTTGAATTGAGATGCATTTTTTACCTATATGTCTGTCCTAACCTTAGGAACATTTTTCACGAGCTTTGACTATATTTCCTAACTATGCCAAATTTGCACCAAATGCTTCGCCTTGCCCTTGTGATTAAATGAAGACGCCTTTATTATGCATCTTTTGTCCATCTCTATGCTCCTTGACATCTTTTCGTATTCTCAATGATGTGGGCAAAAATGCCTACAATAGAAACTAAATGAGCTACTACAGCGAGGTAAATCTGCACAAAAATCAATAATTTTTAGCAGCATTTAATAAATGCTACCAAAATATATATGGTGATAGAAAAAACTCTACAAATAAAATTTTAGTAGTGTTAACAGTACTTTTAATGGCGTTTATACAACATTATGATTAAAAAAATTGATTGCATTTGTAGAACGCTGCAATATGTTGCTTTTCGGTAGCATTTAAGACACAACAGAAAGTCTAGGACTTTTAGCTGCATGTCGTATAACTACATTCTCTAAAATGGTACTATAAGTTATAGTAGCGTTTTTGGCCACTACTAAATCTACATTATGGTGTAGTGTATGTCATGTATTTTGTAGGAAGGACAGAAGACTAGATATTGACTAGCTGAACCAGAATATGTTCACTCAAACACCTGTTAACTCTAGAGAAAGTACAATGAACTCTTATCTACTGACCCTTCATGGAAATAAGTCCTCATGGAGGAGGAGCACCAAACACACCCAGAAGCACTATGTTGGATCCTTTACGGAGGTCAAAGTATGTCCCTTTCACACAAAGCATCAAGACATAGATGTGCATGTGCATTGTGCAACACAAAGTAGCCATGAGTCGTTCACTATTTAACAATTAATTGGATGGGTTCACCAAATGCCTCTCTATTTTAAGGATGCAGGTTAAATTTGTTTATGGATGAATAATGGACCTACTGGATGTTTTTCGACTTAGAAGCCATGAACCCCTTTCATCACCAACTGCTGAAAAGACCTACCCATTGCTTCTCAAATCTTCAAGAGATAATGAAGTATAAATCTAACGATCTGCCTTTCTTACTCCTAAATACAATACTTAATACATCCATGGTACTCATGTGCCGATAATCTAGGTGTCCAAAAGACAAGCGATAGGGTAAAAAGAAAACAAAAGAAAAGACAAGCAGAAAGAAACATAGAATCTCACAATGCAAGACAATCAAATATAATAAAATGTAAGATAGTACATATGGTTACTTCAAAAAGTGAAACATCTGAGTCACAACAGGTATTAACTTTAGCCAGGGATAGTTATAATTGTCAACCCCCTAATGTTGATAAAAATATACATACATAGTGGAAATAAAATAGATAAGTAGCTAACATCGAAGCCACTTGCTCCAAACTCCTCCAAAATGCATTCGTCAGAACCTGGACTACTTAGAAACTCATATAAATTTGAGCGCCCAAGAGTTTTAGGAAAAGAAAGAAAAACTCTGGGTTAAACATGGGTCTTGTGTGAGTAAACTCCAAAAAACTAAATTTTTATACTTATAAAACTCTTTTAAAATAAAAGTATCTCGTAAGACCATGCCTCAAGTAAACACGGATGGGTTTTTACCTTAAGATTACCTTTCGATAGAAAATCTCAAGATATTATATAATTATGTCTAGGATTAAAATAAATTTTAAACATGGCTGAAATTCTTGCATCTCACATTTAAACTTATTTAGGCACAACTAAGTCCATACGACACTTATTGAAAAATGGTTTCCATCAATGACAAGGCTATTGGGGTACCGCTTGCAACAGTAACCTCTAGAAAATGTACCAAGGGCCTCACTTGAACCCCTTGCCAACACAGGACCAGCCTATCGCTTACTGGATAGTACTTAATATATCGCTACCCCGGTTGTGATCAACAACTCTACTTGGGTCACTAGCATACATAATTTGGAAATATCGATCTAGATCGGGTGATGACCATACCCTAATGGGTTCGATCCACATAGCCCTGCTGAATATCCCCTATTTTAGTCATTCCTGGTTGTGAGACTTGAGGCTACGTTTACCATTTTATATAGCACTCCCAATTGGAATGTTAACACTGCCCTCTTGGTGACAATGAAATGCTAGCATTCATTCATACAAGTTGTTCAGATACGAACAAACTGAAGGCACTACTTCTATAACATCTATTTTGGAATCACCCTCGGGATTAGTAGAGAGTGGCCATTGCAGTTCAAAGATCTTCTTCTTTGATTCCATCATCTTTAAGATGTTTTCCAATATGAATGTTTACGTTGGTTTAAAGTAGTTTTCGGATAACTCATGCTTATCTGATCCCGGTCTCTTTGAACCAACATTCGATAATTTTAAAATGGGCCAAGTTATCGGTAGTGGAAAATCCACTAATTGAGGTGAGTATAGATTTCCATATGAAAAATAACACATCCTATACTTATCCCCACTTTTCGATTTCAAAGAGTAATGTCCCTTGATTAACAATGAAGTCGGACAAGTCAGAAAACTATCCTTGCCTCGACATTCATTCTTACTTCTCAAAATAGAGACGAGTATCCATACCTAGGAATTTTGTGTTAAGTATACAGTGAAGTATATTTTATATACTTAATTAATCGTGACCCATTTATGAAAATTAACTCTCTCAAGTTTATCACGTTTCCAACATTTCGACTTCTCTATCCCTTCCCTAGAAGATCTAGTTCTAGATCTCATAGATGGAGAAAGGTCTATTCTTCGGCTTTTAGTGCTAAATAAAAGATAACTTACTTCTAATAAAATGTGTCAACTTTAGCATAACTTATCATATTTGTTTGGCTAATTAATGACACAAACAAAGGAATCCCTTGTATTCGAAAACATACTTTGTAAAAGAAAGTTGTTTTAAACAAACTGACCTTTGGAAATAAAGTGATTTAAAATTAGAAAGTTTTATTAATTAATTAATAAAAATTTATACCTTTTATTCAATTAATAACTAAATAATTATTAAACCTTAATTAATACTTACCTTTACTTGGTTAATAATTAAATAATTATTATCTTTATGAAATTAATTCTTAAATAATAATCCTTTGATTAATAATTAAATAATAATTATTCTTCACTTAATTAGTGATTATTCTTTACTTAATTAATAATTATTGAAAATATTTTAAGATTCCTTTTTAATACTTATAATATACTTTAAAATATTTTCAAAATATTTAAAGTAAAACCTTTTTTAGTTTACACAAATGTTGTCGATTTTCGAAATGTATCCATGGCGACTATTATTATATGGACCATAACTTTTAAACTTGTTTTATACATCAAATTAGTCTTTAATCCTTTCCTTCAGTATTTAAATCACTTAAAAACTTTGTATAAGAGTTGAAAAAAGGAAAATAAAGTTCGAAAAACTTTTAGAAACAAAGAAAGTAAACTAGTTTTTAAAACACATGGGATCTCGATGTCAAAACATAAACAAGTCCAAGGGTCACTTTCCATTCAACATACGACCATACATAAACATAAGCACATATATATACACAAATGCAAATAAAATTCATACCACAAAAAAGACCATAACTTGCACATAATCACTTAAACATTTTAACTACATTTTTAAGTCCACAACAAATCATCGCATATAAATACATAAATGTATAAACATAAGCAACATTACTTTCCAAACCAAACAATTAACAATTATTATTATCACCAATAATAAATTTTAAAACTTTGGTTTTAACGGTGAGATTTATGAGATTTACTCACCAAAATCCACACAAATACAACTCGAAGTTACAGTGACTTAGCACCAACATCCGATCTAACTTCTATTTCCAAAAATTTGTGACGACCCGCCATTTCAGATGATTCAAGTCAACAATAAACCACACATGTCTGACTCAAACCACCCAAAAGGATATATTATCAATGGGGTTTGATAATGAAATAAGATACAGAATAACAGAACATAGAATCTCGCAGCGGAAGGACAAAATATAATAATAACATAAACAGTTCATGAAGCTGTTTACAATATACATTTGATTCAAATATACAACAAAATTAGAGTTATACCATTCAATAGACAGAACAGATAATGCAGGCTGAATAATAATAGTAATTACGACCTTCGTCTTTATCTTCAAGTAAACCATCTCTTCGAGACACTAAAATACTCAAACTGACCCAAGCATAATGAAAACAATACACTCGAGTCAGAACTAAAAATTCTTAAGTAAGTTAAATCAATATCAATTTCTAAATTAAACAATTGCACCTTTCACATTTCAATTTCAGTCAAATCCACATTTTAAATTTCAATATAAAACAAATTTAATTTCCAACTTTAAAACCTTTAAAATAATTCAACTCCGATAAATTCACATTCAATTTCAAATTCAACTTTAGGATTCAAACTTTATAAATTCAAATTAAATAGCAAATCCAATTTTATGATTTAAAATCAACAAAATTTGAATCAACTTCTTTAAACAATTTCATTTAAACAAATTCAAATGATCAATTTGTAAATTCCAATAGGTATATATCGTTTCAATCCATACTTAAATGTCATAGGTATATATCATTTCAACATATTTCTTAGTTTAGGTATTCAGTTTCAGTTATGATATATAAGCAATTTAATATCACAATAGCAACAACATTTACAGTATAACAATGTAACAGCACGACGCTCTAATTATTTCAAGTTGGAGAATTTACTTTAACCACTTAATTTCTAAACTTAAGATTTCATATACAATAATAGTTTAAATCAACTTAATCACAATCAATAACATCATCCAAATCAACACCACATCATCCATTAGAAATAATAGGCATATGCATGAAATCAACATCCAAATCAACCAATTAAAAAACATATCACAACAATATTAGTTATCATATATTATGGGTGTTCAACTAGAGATGGTATCCAATTACAATGTCAAGTTAAATTTCTAATCAGCAATCAATAAAATATCACATCATGAATTGGTTTAACTTGCAATAGAAATTTTTAGTATTCGTGAGTGGGTTAAAACACTTACCTTTAAAAGAATCTGAAATTTTCATGGAAAAGAACAGCCAGGAATTCAACTCCAAAATGAAGATAACTACGATACTGGTACAACACAACTGACCATCTTTGAGTTGCACCTTGTACGAGCAAGATATGGATTAAATAATAATTGAGATTAACTAAGAAAATTAATTAACTTAATTAATTAAGGTCTAGGTTAATTACTTTCTTCAATTACATCATTAAAACCAACAGCCGCCGACTTCAAATGCTCACTACCGTCGTTTCTAGCCACCAGTCACCACCACTTCACTGTTGTCGAATGCCCTTGCCAATCCACACCTAACGCCATTGGTCTCGCCGCTTATTGATCAACCATCTTCAAGATCTGGACACAATACCGCTACGACTTTAATTTGGAATTGCCGCCTCCTCCGACCTTTGTTTGATGATCCACCACCGTCGATCTGTTCGTCTAGCCATGGCATACCTCTTCCCAGTTGAACACATTGCCCGAATCGGTCATGATCAACACGGGTGATGTTGGCCGTTAGATTTAGAGTTTAAATTATTATTTTAGTAGCTGTGGTTTAAATATATTTGATTAAAATATTGCAAAGCGAACTCGTCCTTATATAAACAACTAACTGACACTCTTCGCATTCCAACCATTGCGAACTCCAAATGAGGTGTGCTCACTGGCATTCCTAGCTAATTGCCTATATTATGAACACAATGGAACTAGTTTCGAGGCCCAATTTCATCATATATAGAAGGTAGATTTTGAAATCAAATTATATTATAATATTATATGTTAATTAAACAAATTACTATTAAAAACAATTTAATCACTTTTAATTCTAAATTAAAAGTTTTACTATGATCATTCTGATTTAAACAGAATTAAATAAACCTTTGAAATCAAATATTTCACATTAAATCCAAGATTTAAATACTTAATTAATTTCCATATTTAATTATAAATTTCGATTCATTTCATTTTATGGTTTTAAACTATTAATCAAATTTCTTTGGAACATTTTTATGTGAAAATATCTATGTTTGTTAAAATAATATTTCCATTGTAGTATTTATCGATTTCTAATTAAATTTAAACAGAATAGATTTTATTATTTCACAACTAATTAATTTCCCCAAAATTCCTTTTATAGAAAAGCTTATATTTTAAAACCATTTATTCATTATAGTTTAAACTCAAATTCAAATTAGTTCTAAAATAAGTCAACTTCATTTAAAAAGCCTTTCTACATAAAGATCCAAATAGAATATTCATATAGGATTTAAATTCAATTTTAATTGAATTCCAATTATTTCCCATTTGAAAATAATTCAAACTGAAGTTCAAACTATATTGATGTCCAAATAATTCAAATTATCTTATACGAAAATCTCGATGCATTCCCTTATCCACAATAAGAGGTGCACTGGAGCTAGGAATAGAGTCCAGTGCGTAAGTTGAAATCACATGGGTATAGGTCTTTTGAGGTGCTAGACACTCCCGCCTAATGTGCCTGAATTATTTGCGGCTGTAACTCTTGATCTTCGAACCGTCCGTCTTGCTCTCCCTTGCAAAATGCCTTACGCTGGTTCTTCTTGGGTACCTTTCCTCTTATCTTCTTAGGCTCACTCTTCACTTCCTCCATGGAAATAACATTCGGCAAAGCCATCTCCACCAATCCCTCGAAATTCACACCCATGGTAATATGACTAAGGGCCAAATCCTAAAGAGATTGATTCAGTCCCTTCGCAGACTTCAAAGCTTTCTTATGAGGAGTATTGATCAGCTCCATTCCAAAACTAGCTAACCCATTGAACTGGTTTATACACTCTTTTATCGACATATCTCCTTGCTATAAATGTATGAAATTCTCAAACTGTACTCCTTTTTCAGCCCTAGATAGAAATTTCATCTTGAACCCCCCAAGTAATCTCTCCCTCATTAGTCTCAGCAACTACCATATCTTACCAACTCAGAGCCTCCTCCCATAAATGCCAAGTGGCAAGATGTCTCCTAACATCATCTCTAAGAGCATCAATCCAAAAATCCTATCATAAGTACGAATCCACGTCCTCATATCTATATATGATTCAGTCCCCACATACAATTTCTCTCCTTCGCTTGCAAAGTCCATACATAGCTTGGCAAAATTGGTGGCAGGTTAACAGGCAGTAACTGCACTTGGCGCTTACTTCGTCGGTCCTCTGTTAGGGTAAGCTTGGCTTGTCCTCTTGCTTGCAGATAATAGAAAAACCAAATCGGGATGTTCACGCATGGAGTTCGAGCTGCATCACCTGAGCCGCAACCGTCATGATCGCTCATCCTTTCTATCCGTGATTAGCAATTTATTAGAAACTTTTCCACAGATAGTATTGGTAAGAATAAGGGAAAGAGTTTACATATTATATATATAAAACCTTTGAAAAGCTTTTTATCTATAAATACACACACTTTGGAAACCCATTTTTGAAAACCTTTTTGGAAATACTTTTGAGAACTTTTTTATGAAAAACTTTTCAAGTACATTCTCTCAATGTGCCCCTAATCCCTAAGGAATTTCAAACCTCACTTCAATACCTCGTGTGATAACCACACTTCCTGACACACTGATCCAAAGCATAAGGCGACTTTTGGACTCACGTCAGTGCTAAGAAGTACGAGCTGTCACATTATTAAACATTTCAAAGAATAAATATAAAGGATAAAATGTAAGACATTCTACACTTTCAGATCTCACGGCAAAAGGTAGAAAATATAAGAAAATAGTCTTCTCAAAAAATAAATAACATAGTCTTAGGATAGTACGTAGTCAAATCCACAATATGCTGAAATACATCAAGTAGTCTGATATAATACTAATACGATAAATAGTACATGGAAAGTAATAAAATTGATAAGCAACTCCAAAACCAAGCATGCCTCTCTATACACTGACCTCTAGGCCTATCGTCTGCTATCTCTAACATCCATATTTGTATACATGCAGTATATATAGTATATGTTTTAATTTATAACTTAGGCCTTAAGTTGAGGTTTAAGCCGCCCCAAAAATGCAAATTGATCGACCACTGGTCATTGAAGTGGTCGGTCGCTTGTTGTCAACCGGCAACAGTGATTGGTCGACCGGTCGGAGTGTTACTTCTGGGTTAATTTAGTTATCGTTTATTTATTTATTTATTAGTCATCGCCTTCCTCAGCTTGATTAGAGTACAAAATTAATTACAATTTGACATATAGTAAATCCTAATTACAATAAACCCAACTTATAAATTTATAATTCATAATCATCAAAACTTCATATATGGTATTTTCAGTTTTTAGTAAAATAAGTCGACCTAGATCTAGCGCAACGGTGTGATAATCGCGCATCCTGACACAACGATCTAAAGTCTAGGGTGACTTTTGTACTCGCGTTGGTGCCAAAAAATATGAGATATCGGGATTTTTCTCTAATCAGAGACTAAAATTAAAAGGATAAAATCTAAGATATACTACACTTTCATATTTCACAGCGGAAGGAAGAAAGTATAAATACTGAAAAATAGACAGCTTAGAAAATATCTAAAACATAGTCTCAAAACAGTACGTTATCAAATCTAGTGTATAGAAATACATCAAATAGTTTGATAAAATACTATATATAATAAACAGTACATGGAGAGTAATAAGAAATAAAAATCAACTATGATGTCGAGCTCACCTCTCCAAGTACTATCGCTGAGTCTATAAGTTGCTACTATGTCCTCCTGTAGTTAGGAAAAAAAGGAAAAAAGGGTGGCAAGAAAAAAGTCCGATGAATGAGTACATCATTAATATATGATGATCACATGCAATTGACTGTAATAATACTCTATATGACCTATGATATCCTACAAGTGTTTGTGAATTATTTGTCTCTTTATTTAAGGGGTTTAGCTCGGTACACACCTACAGTAGCGACATTTGCAATCTCATATCTAGGGTCAACCAACCGAACCACGGGACAACTAATGATTGGCTAATAGCTACTAGAACTATTACACATAGGTTTCCCTATAATTTCCACCATGGGACTACATTTCCTACAACTATGACTACATGTAACAATTCCACATAGGTTTCCTTTTAATTTCCACCATTGGACTACATTTACCTTAATATGACTACATGTATCCTAGTTACGCATTGACGGAAGCCTATAATGCCGACTGGTCGAAGTGTTACATCGTCGCTGCATTTGTATCCACCTCTCAGTGGTAACATAATGCCTCTTATTGCACTATGTTGAGATCCATCAATAACACAGTACCATGTCGCGTCATCGTAAATACCATGGAACTTCCATTAGTGCCGGGCTATACACTATAGTAGCCATCATCATCGGTGTTGTGCATCCACTGTAGAAGTTCCTATGAGTGCAATTTTCGATAGAGCCGCTCCTGCTTGAATATCGACACTATAGGATAAATAGCATTTAACTAGTCTCGCAACGTCCTAGTGTCGTCAACATAAGGAATTATCTTCCCTACTTATATTAACATCCATATATATATAATATACTTAAACAATTATATTTATAACTTGGACCTTAGGCCGAAGTTAGGTTGTGTCGATTTTTGTGACCTGTTTGCCATTGGTACTAGAACAGTCGACCGCTTGCTGCCGACCAGCTCCAATAAGCGGTCGGTCGGTCATCACTGTTTAATGTTTTTAGTGGTGAAGTATCGTTTGTTTTTATATTAATTATTGTCGTTTCCAAAATCCCTTATCGTAAACTTCTATCTTTAATTATAGATAACCCGACTCATGAATATATGATTTGCAATTTTCAAACTTCCTATTCCATTTCAATTTACAGTAAAACCAGTTTAGCCTATGTTTAGCATCATTATGAACAAGTTATATCAACTCTTATCGATTTGACAAAAGGTATATACAGATCAATCAATTTCTTAATTCTCAGGTTAACATCAATTTATATTTAATGTAAAATCTCACATTGGTTACAGTTATAACAATTAACCTTTAAACTGTCCGTCTTGTACTCCCTCGCAAAATGCCCCCTCTTATTGCACTTCCTGCTATGCAACTCTTTCTTCTTAATAGTTCCTTAGGGTCCCATTCCGCCCTTGCACTAGGTCTACTATGGTGCCTTTACTCTTGCCTTCTTAGGCTCACTTTTCATTTGCTCTTTGGAAATAGCATTTAGCAAAGCCATCCCCACCTATCCCTCAAAAGTCATACCCATGGTAATATGACTAATAGCCAAATCTTGAAGAGGTTGATTTAGTCCCTTTGCAAAATTCAGAGCCTTCTTGTCAGGGGTATTGATTAGCTCCATTCCAAACCTAGCCAACTCATTGAACTGATTAACATACTCCTACACCAACATCTCTTCTTGCTATAAATAAATAAATTTCTACAACTGTACTCCCTCTTCAGCCCTGGATAGAAACTTCATCTTAATACGTCTTCTAAACTCCTCCCAACTAACCTCTCCCACATCAGTCTTGGTAACTACCACATCCTACCAATTCATAGCCACCTCCTACAAATGCCATGTGGAAATTTGTCTGGTAACATTGTCTCTAAGATCCATCAATCCAAAAATCCTCTCGCAAGTACGAATCCATGTCCTCGAATATACATATGACTTAGTTCCCATATACGGTTTCCCTCCTAGGCTCGCAAAGTCTTTACATAGCTTGGCATGATCGGCGATAGGTGTAGAAACTGCACCTGGCACTTGCTTCATGGGTCCTCTATTAAGATTAAGCTCGGCTTATCTCTTTATTTAAGGGGTTTAGCTCAATACATACCTACACTAATGACTTGTGTAGGCCTATACTTAGGGTCGAACAACTAATCGAACCTCAAGACAATTAATGATCGGCTTATAACTATTAGAACTATTCTATATAGGTTTCCCTAGAATTTCCACTATCGGACTACATTCCCCACAACTATGACTACCCGTAACTATTCCACATAGGTTTGATAACCCTGATTTTTGTGAGTAATTTCATGATTTAATTTAGTTTGTATTTGTTTGAAATTGCATTGGGAAAAATAGGAATAGGAAATTGATTTGCAGATACAAAGTATAAAACATGTACATGTGCACAAGACAGTGTACACATGCACACAGATTTCTATGTAACAAAATTTGGCAGAAATTAATAGATAAAAATAAAATAACTGATTTAGAAAGACATATGCATAAAAATAGAATTTTGTCTTTAAATAAAATATAGTACAAAGAAAATAAGAGCTAGGCTGAAATAAACTTAAAATTATTTAAAGAAAGAAAAATAAAAGGCTTAAGTATACATAGGTTATATATGTATACAGTCAATCAATCTCTGGAAGAAAACAGAAGTTGCATGAAAATGGCATGAGTCCCTAAACAAGCACTTTGTCTATTCTCAGTAATTTCTTTTATTAAGAAAATAATAACAATAATAATAAGAAGTCATGCATATGACATGACCAGGGAAAATTAAAAGAGAGGGACTAATTTCTGGAAAGGAAGACAAGGACTACATACCCTTTTTATTTTCTTGAATCAAACCAGAGGCAGGCTATGTTTGGGATGGGGTAGAACTGACATTGGGTAAGTCCATAAACCCTAGTGACAGCCAAGATTTATATAAAAGCCTAGTATAGTAAGACCATATATTTTTGTTCTTCATTAACCTAAAGAAAAATATACAAGGCATAAACCAGAGAAAATAGGAGAAGCCAGAAGACTAAAAAGGGGTTCATAAGGCATAGGAAGAAGAAGGATTAAGGTGAGTAATCTCACTGAAAACTTTGGCATTAAGACCTGAATATTGAGGCAGCCAGTTTGAACTAATTTTCTTTTACAAGTTATGTTTTATGATTGGATGACTTTGGTTTGTTAATGATTTGTTTAAGGGTAAAACCTCTATCTGATTTACCCAGAAAAATAAGAGTCATGGATTCATGAACTAAAATGTTTGTCTGAGATATGGGTTAGCTTTGAGATTAAGTGTTTTCTTTTATAAGTTTTCTTTATAAGTTGTTTATAAAAATCCCCGGATTCAAGTAGTGGGTATATGGTCTGAAGGTAGAAAGAAATATGGGCTGTAACATTGTGTTGTTGCTTATGTCTCATATTAATTAAAACAAAAGAAAATGTAGAAGTGCAATGTTGTACATGTGCTGAGCTTCTATGTTTTATGAAATACCCAAATCAAATATACTTGTGGTTTAGCCAGATCATGAATCTGATTGAACCAGAGGTAAGGGAAAATATATATATCTAGCAAATTACTCAGGACCATATGCTTACATCTTGATCCAGTGAAACCCATAGGCAAAATAATGTGCTAAGAAGTCACCTCCCTCTTTCATGATAAAATGTTTGCTTCTGAGAATATAACTTACCAAACTCTGGATGAATACATGTTGCTTGCATTATTTATATTTCTCTGTTTAAGAAGTGAGATGCAGAAGGGATTAGCACTGCTATGAAAAATAATAATAACACTTAGTAATCTAACTAAGGACTTGGGATCTTAGGGCTACCAAAGTATAGCTTGGCAAGGGGAATATTGCAAGTTCACACATGGTATGTTTATACCCAGGGGCCTGAGTGTGCTGGGTTAACAGAGAGATGTCCCAGGCAGTGTGTGTTTAAAAAGAAGAAAGTAGCTAAAGACCCTGTTATATTTGATAATGAATTCTAGGAATAGATTCAGGAGAGGCCTGGGCAAAATCCCTGATGGCCAGTAAAGTTGAAAAGGGGATGATAACTGAATTGATGTTTGTATTTGGTTGTTTTGGTGCTTTTTATGGATGAATCTTATGATTGTTTTCTATGAATCAAGTCATGGTGATTATAGGTGTAAATAATCTGTTAACACTGAGATGAAGGAACATGCTTCACAAAAAGAAAAACAAGCATAAAGAAGATACTGAGTTTCTTATTCATGTAAAGTTTGTTTATAAAGAGAATTGAATGAGATCATGTTTTCAGTTGGATTATTCATACCAGACAAATAGTCTGACCCTTTTGTGTTTATGCACCATTGGGTGTCTCATATTCATATGGGGCAGTTCATGGTGGTTTTGCAGGGAAATAGGAATTGCTTTGATCAGGCTTAGATGTTAAACTGCTTAAGATTTGGACGCTATGTTTTTAAAAGACTTTGCTGAAGTAAACTACACCTTCATGATGAACTAGATTAAGACCTATTGTTTAAAATTACTTTGAGAAACCAATGTATGGTTAATTACTGTTTTGTAGTTGTTGAACTTATATGTCTCAGTTGAACTATGTGCTTTGTTTTGTTAAATGCTTTGCTATGGAAAAATGGATTTTAAGCTTCAAGAACAGTTAGGCTATAATGGTAGAAAATTTGAGATTGAAAGAATTTGTGGTTTGTATGTATATCTATAGAACTGGCATAAGAAAATCCATGTTCAAGTCAAAATAAAAAATCTGATAGAAAGGGTTGAGTTGCTTTGAAAAGAAAATAGTATAGTAGGTATTTTGTAACAAAGTAGTGCAAACCAGAACAGGGCTAACATAGCCATTTTTCTTGAGCCTGGGTCCAGCCAGCAACCAAGAATTGAAATTAAGTTTTTAGATCTGTTTCATAGCCAAAGTATATAATAGGTTCAGACAATTGTGTTCACAGGAGAGAAATAAAAAGGAAAAAAAAACAAAAATTGGGTTTGAACCGACCAGCATAGCACTCGAACTCGTGACCTCTCATGTGTAAGTTAGGCGCGTTTCCATTACGCCTAGATGTTGCTTGTGTTCACTTAGGATCCACTTTCTTTTAGCCTGAGTTTGACACTATACAGACTTTAACACAATCATTCATATCAAAAGCTTGCTTTCCACTGATTCTTACTTGATCATTCCTTAATTAGAATAACAGACTAAAGTACATGTTTCCAGTGGATTCTATGGTCAAAAATCAGATTACAATAATTAATCTTTTTTCAAGGAATTATCACATTTTAATAGATTTAAAAGGAATTCTACTTACATAATAACATGCTCTGATTCTAGTAGAATATAACATAGATATCTTCATATATATATGTTAGGGATGATTTAGATTTAAAACAATATTTTTATATTGTGAAAGATCCGGGATATATTTTGTTTATTGGAGAAAGAAAATGACCCTGGGAAATGTATTTGTAATGAATGATATATCTATATATCATTTCTTAAAAAAAAATCCTTATGAAATTAGGGTGGAAATAGGAGGGTCATTTCAGTTGGTATCAGAGCTATGTTGTTAAATAACATAGCAAAAATTATTGTATGAATTTGTTTGCATTGGATGTATAGAAGTGTTTACTGCTATGGATGTTATGTTTTTTTATTTTATACTATTGATATCCATTATGACAGAATAAGTGTGAATTAATCTATAGAGCATTAGGCAAAACAGACTAACCTAAGTGTTATATCCATAGAGCTATGGTAGGACCCAGACATCAAAATATAGGAACAAGTGAACCACCCATGGTGAATGTGCAAGAATTCATGAGGGCCATAAGAGATGGAGTAGGCAACAGGCAGGAAAATCCACATGAGGAACTTTCCAAGCTACTCAAGACTTTTACCAATCTTGGAGGCAAAACCTTTGATGGCACAGAAGGAGTTATGGGGGTTCAAAATTGGCTTAGGATTTTGGAAAGAATCTTTGCAGACATGCAAGTTGAAGACCAAAGGAAGAGGCAAATTGCATCCAGGCAATTGAGAGGAGCAGCTTTGGATTGGTGGGAGGTTATCATAGCTGGAAGACCTGAAGGAGAAGTAACATGGGATCAGTTTAAAGCAATGTTGGAAGGTAGATTTATCCCTGCATCAGCTAAGGAATCTTTACTGGAGGAATTCATCAAATTGAGGCAAGGGACTATGAGTGTCACTGAGTACACTCAGAAGTTTGAATCATTGGCAAAGTATGGTGCAGTGCTCATCACTACTGAGGAAGCTAAGAATGGCAGATATATCCAAGGGTTGAACTCTAGCCTTAGTAGAGCCATGCTACCATATAAGGATAAAACTTTTGATCAAGTTTTGGATTTGACTTTGAGCATTGAACAACATGATAAAGCTAGAGAGAATTTCAGGGCATTCAAAAATAATCAAAACAAGAAGGGAAAGGGTAAATTTCACCCTTATGATAAAAAGAAAACAGACATAACTTCCACCAAGAAACCAGAAGAAGCTAGAACTGCTGAAGTTAAGAAGAGGATCACTTGTTACAACTGTGGACAAGAGGGGCACATGAAAAATAGGTGCACCAATCCTAGACCAGCATCCTTCAATTGTCACCATTGTGGGAAGGAAGGTCACATAAAGAGGAACTGCCCAGATTTTAAGCAAGGAAAATTAGGGGCTTTGGAAGGGAAAGGCAAGGCAGCTGAGGGATCAAATGTTGAAAGGCATGGTCAAGTTGAAGGTACTTTGCTTATCCATTCAATACCTTTAACAGTAGTATATGATACTGGGGCTACACACTCATTGATCTCTCATGATATTGCACAACAATTAAAATTGAACTGTATGATTGTTGATAAACCACTGCTAATTAGAAGCCCTATAGGTAGTTCATGTGTCATGGGTATGATGTGCATGCAACTGGGATTAAATATAGGAGGACATGTGTTTGAGTCAAACCTATATGTGTTGCAATATCCAGACATAGGAATTATTTTAGGAGTTGATTGGTTGAGTAGATATAAGGCTATCATAAATATGGAGACATCCATCATATCATTGAAGGTTTCTGATGGACAAAGGATAATCGTTCTTTGTGAGGCAAACAAAAATAGAAGTATAGCCAACCTTTCTGCAGTGTCAAATGAAAAACCCATGCCTGCATTAGAAGAGATCCCCATAGTTAATCAATATGATGATGTGTTTGGGGAAGTAAGAGGAGTTCCTAATCACAGGCCAGTTGAATTTTCAATTAGAATAATTCCAGGAGCTAGCCCAGTGGTTAAAAGACCAACCAGAATGGGGCCTAAGGAATTGATGGAGTTGAAAAAGCAATTAGTTGAACTAGAAGAAAAAGGTTTTATTAGACCCAGTAGCTCATCATGGGGAGCACCAGTAGTCTTTGTTAAGAAACATGATGGATCCCTGAGATTATGTATTGACTATAGGGAATTAAATAAAGTCACAATTAAAAATAAATACCCCTTACCAAGAATTGATGATCTCTTTGATCAATTGAGTGGTGCAAAGATATTCTCCAGGCTTGATTTAGCCTCAGGCTTTCATCAGATGAAAGTAGAAGAGGAAAGCATTAAGTATACAGCCTTTAACACCAGATATGGACTTTATGAATTTTTGGTGATGCCATTTGGCTTAACAAATGCTCCTTCCTATTTTGTTGATTTGATGAATAGGATTTTCAGAGAATACTTGGATAAGTTTGTATTAATATTTATTGATGATATACTAATTTATTCTAAGTCAGTTAGAGAGCATGAGAACCATTTGCATATAGTATTTGAGAAATTGAGACAGGAAGACTTGAAAGCAAAGTTTTCAAAATGCACTTTTTGGCAGAATGAAGTGAACTTTCTAGGCCATATTATATCAGAAAAAGGAATAGCTGTGGACTCCAATAAAGTCATTGCAGTGCAAGCTTGGAAAAGGCCTACTAATGTCACTGAAGTCAGATCATTTATGGGAATGGCTGGCTACTATAGAAGATTTATAAAAGATTTTGCAAAAATCTCAATTCCATTAACCAGATTGACTAGGAAAAATCAAGTGTTCACTTGGACTGAGGAATGTGAAAATGCCTTTGGGAAATTAAAAGAAGCACTGGTACAAGCTCCAATTCTTAAAGTACCTGAGGGAAATGAAAACTTGGTGGTGTATACTGATGCAAGTGGACAAGGGCTTGGAGCAGTATTGATGCAACAACATCAGGTAATAGCTTATGCTTCTAGGCAGTTGAAATCAAGTGAAGTAAGGTATGCTACTCATGACCTTGAATTGGCTGCTGTAGTGTATGCCCTTAAGCTATGGAGACACTACTTATTAGGGGCAAAATTTGAAGTATATACAGACCATAAATCACTCAAATATTTGTTTTCACAAAAAGAATTAAATATGAGGCAGCAAAGATGGATTGAACTCTTAGCCTCATATGATTTTGAAATATTATACACACCAGGTAAGGCTAATAAAGTAGCAGATGCCCTAAGTAGACAACATGCTAAAGTGGCTAGATTAATGATAGAAGAGTTTAACACTTTATCATTATTAATTGATTCAGAGATAAAAAGTGATAACATAGAAAACATGAGCTTATGCAGTGGGAAGGTAGAAATGGGAAAATTAAGTTTTATTACTCTGGGATCAGAATTGAAAAATAAAGTTGCAATGCTACAAAACCAAGATCCATTTTTATTTGGGAAGAAGACACAAATATTAAATGGTGAGACAGTAGAAGGTTTTCAGTTGGATGATCAGGGCCATCTGAAGAAAGGAGAAAGAATATGTGTTCCAGCAATGGATGAGTTGAAGCAAGAAATTTTGGATGCTTACCACAAAAGCAAATATACTATACACCCAGGAAGCACAAGAATGTATCACAACCTCAAGAGAGATTATTGGTGGAGTGGTATGAAGAGTGCAGTGGCAACCTATGTATCAAAATGTATGGTTTGCCAGCAGGTGAAGGCTGAGTATCAAAAACCCTCAGGAATGCTTCAACCTTTACAAATACCACAGTGGAAATGGGAAGACATATCAATGGATTTTATTGATGGTTTGCCTAGAACTAGGAGGGGAAATGATAGTATTTGGGTAATAGTGGATAGGTTAACCAAGTCAGCCCACTTTATACCAGTGAAATCAGAAAGAAATGCTAATACCCTAGCCCAGTTGTTTATTAAAGAAGTAGTCAGACTGCATGGTATACCAAAGACTATAGTGAGTGATAGAGATACCATCTTCACTTCAAAATTTTGGCAGAGTTTTCACAAGGCAATGGGGACTGATTTATGTTTGAGTACAGCATACCATCCTCAATCTGATGGTCAAACAGAAATTGTGAACAAATTGCTTGAAGACATGTTGAGAGCATGTGTATTGGATTGGGGAGGAAGCTGGGAAGATTACATATATCTAGCTGAATTTGCATACAATAACACCCATCACAGTAGTATAGGCATGGCCCCCTTTGAAGCTCTCTATGGAAGGCCGTGTTTATCACCTTCAAGTTGGCATGAGTCTGGAGAAAAAGTGGTCTTAGGACCAGAAAATGTGAAGGAGACTTCTGAAAAGGTAGCCTTGATCAGAAAAAGAATTGCCTCTGCCCAAGATAGGCAAAAGAAATATGCAGATCAAAGAAGGAAGGCAGTACAATATGATGTTGGGGATTATGTGTTCATCAAGATATCACCCATGAAAAAGGTTCTAAGGTTTGGGAAACAAGGAAAGTTGATTCCTAGATATATAGGACCATATAAAATTCTAGAAAGAATAGGAACAATAGCCTATAAATTAAAATTGCCAGAAGAAATGAGAGCAATGCATGATGTCTTTCATGTGTCTCAACTAAGAAGATGGGTTCATGATAAGGAAGCAATACTAGAATCCTCTAAGGATGTGCAGATTGATCCTAGAATGATCTATGAAAAGGAACCAGTGGGCATAGTTTCTAGAGAAACCAAGAAATTGAGAAACAAAGAAATTAAATTAGTAAAAGTACAATGGAGTCTAGACCCAAATGATTGCACATGGGAAGTGGAGGATAAAATCAGAAATGATTATCCCCAGCTATTTGATTGAAGAAAAGGTAAATCTATATATACATACTAATGAATGTGTTGGTTGAATATGCATTGTGATTTTTTTTATCTTGTGTTGATATGCATAGTGCTTAATAGGTGATTGGTTTGAAAATGGTTTTGAAATCAGAAAAAAATTTCATTTTTCTAAAGAGAAGATACTTAAGTTAAGTATGAAAGAATTGTGGGACACAATTCCTAAAAGGAGGGGTATATGTGATAACCCTGATTTTTGTGAGTAATTTCATGATTTAATTTAGTTTGTATTTGTTTGAAATTGCATTGGGAAAAATAGGAATAGGAAATTGATTTGCAGATACAAAGTATAAAACATGTACATGTGCACAAGACAGTGTACACATGCACACAGATTTCTGTGTAACAAAATTTGGCAGAAATTAATAGATAAAAATAAAATAACTGATTTAGAAAGACATATGCATAAAAATAGAATTTTGTCTTTAAATAAAATATAGTACAAAGAAAATAAGAGCTAGGCTGAAATAAACTTAAAATTATTTAAAGAAAGAAAAATAAAAGTCTTAAGTATACATAGGTTATATATGTATACAGTCAATCAATCTCTGGAAGAAAACAGAAGTTGCATGAAAATGGCATGAGTCCCTAAACAAGCACTTTATCTATTCTCAGTAATTTCTTTTATTAAGAAAATAATAACAATAATAATAAGAAGTCATGCATATGACATGACCAGGGAAAATTAAAAGAGAGGGACTAATTTCTGGAAAGGAAGACAAGGACTACATACCCTTTTTATTTTCTTGAATCAAACCAGAGGCAGGCTATGTTTGGGATGGGGTAGAACTGACATTGGGTAAGTCCATAAACCCTAGTGACAGCCAAGATTTATATAAAAGCCTAGTATAGTAAGACCATATATTTTTGTTCTTCATTAACCTAAAGAAAAATATACAAGGCATAAACCAGAGAAAATAGGAGAAGCCAGAAGACTAAAAAGGGGTTCATAAGGCATAGGAAGAAGAAGGATTAAGGTGAGTAATCTCACTGAAAACTTTGGCATTAAGACCTGAATATTGAGGCAGCCAGTTTGAACTAATTTTCTTTTACAAGTTATGTTTTATGATTGGATGATTTTGGTTTGTTAATGATTTGTTTAAGGGTAAAACCTCTATCTGATTTACCCAGAAAAATAAGAGTCATGGATTCATGAACTAAAATGTTTGTCTGAGATATGGGTTAGCTTTGAGATTAAGTGTTTTCTTTTATAAGTTTTCTTTATAAGTTGTTTATAAAAATCCCCGGATTCAAGTAGTGGGTATATGGTCTGAAGGTAGAAAGAAATATGGGCTGTAACATTGTGTTGTTGCTTATGTCTCATATTAATTAAAACAAAAGAAAATGTAGAAGTGCAATGTTGTACATGTGCTGAGCTTCTATGTTTTATGAAATACCCAAATCAAATATACTTGTGGTTTAGCCAGATCATGAATCTGATTGAACCAGAGGTAAGGGAAAATATATATATCTAGCAAATTACTCAGGACCATATGCTTACATCTTGATCCAGTGAAACCCATAGGCAAAATAATGTGCTAAGAAGTCACCTCCCTCTTTCATGATAAAATGTTTGCTTCTGAGAATATAACTTACCAAACTCTGGATGAATACATGTTGCTTGCATTATTTATATTTCTCTGTTTAAGAAGTGAGATGCAGAAGGGATTAGCACTGCTATGAAAAATAATAATAACACTTAGTAATCTAACTAAGGACTTGGGATCTTAGGGCTACCAAAGTATAGCTTGGCAAGGGGAATATTGCAAGTTCACACATGGTATGTTTATACCCAGGGGCCTGAGTGTGCTGGGTTAACAGAGAGATGTCCCAGGCAGTGTGTGTTCAAAAAGAAGAAAGTAGCTAAAGACCCTGTTATATTTGATTATGAATTCTAGGAATAGATTCAGGAGAGGCCTGGGCAAAATCCCTGATGGCCAGTAAAGTTGAAAAGGGGATGATAACTGAATTGATGTTTGTATTTGGTTGTTTTGGTGCTTTTTATGGATGAATCTTATGATTGTTTTCTATGAATCAAGTCATGGTGATTATAGGTGTAAATAATCTGTTAACACTGAGATGAAGGAACATGCTTCACAAAAAGAAAAACAAGCATAAAGAAGATACTGAGTTTCTTATTCATGTAAAGTTTGTTTATAAAGAGAATTGAATGAGATCATGTTTTCAGTTGGATTATTCATACCAGACAAATAGTCTGACCCTTTTGTGTTTATGCACCATTGGGTGTCTCATATTCATATGGGGCAGTTCATGGTGGTTTTGCAGGGAAATAGGAATTGCTTTGATCAGGCTTGGATGTTAAACTGCTTAAGATTTGGATGCTATGTTTTTAAAAGACTTTGCTGAAGTAAACTACACCTTCATGATGAACTAGATTAAGACCTATTGTTTAAAATTACTTTGAGAAACCAATGTATGGTTAATTACTGTTTTGTAGTTGTTGAACTTATATGTCTCAGTTGAACTATGTGCTTTGTTTTGTTAAATGCTTTGCTATGGAAAAATGGATTTTAAGCTTCAAGAACAGTTAGGCTATAATGGTAGAAAATTTGAGATTGAAAGAATTTGTGGTTTGTATGTATATCTATAGAACTGGCATAAGAAAATCCATGTTCAAGTCAAAATAAAAAATCTGATAGAAAGGGTTGAGTTGCTTTGAAAAGAAAATAGTATAGTAGGTATTTTGTAACAAAGTAGTGCAAACCAGAACAGGGCTAACATAGCCATTTTTCTTGAACCTGGGTCCAGCCAGCAACCAAGAATTGAAATTAAGTTTTTAGATCTGTTTCATAGCCAAAGTATATAATAGGTTCAGACAATTGTGTTCACAGGAGAGAAATAAAAAGGAAAAAAAAACAAAAATTGGGTTTGAACCGACCAGCATAGCACTCGAACTCGTGACCTCTCATGTGTAAGTTAGGCGCGTTTCCATTACGCCTAGATGTTGCTTGTGTTCACTTAGGATCCACTTTCTTTTAGCCTGAGTTTGACACTATACAGACTTTAACACAATCATTCATATCAAAAGCTTGCTTTCCACTGATTCTTACTTGATCATTCCTTAATTAGAATAACAGACTAAAGTACATGTTTCCAGTGGATTCTATGGTCAAAAATCAGATTACAATAATTAATCTTTTTTCAAGGAATTATCACATTTTAATAGATTTAAAAGGAATTCTACTTACATAATAACATGCTCTGATTCTAGTAGAATATAACATAGATATCTTCATATATATATGTTAGGGATGATTTAGATTTAAAACAATATTTTTATATTGTGAAAGATCCTGGATATATTTTGTTTATTGGAGAAAGAAAATGACCCTGGAAAATGTATTTGTAATGAATGATATATCTATATATCATTTCTTAAAAAAAAAAATCCTTATGAAATTAGGGTGGAAATAGGAGGGTCATTTCAGGTTTCCCTACAATTTCCACCATGGGACTACATTTCACACAGCTACGACTACACATATCCTAGTTACGCATTAAAGGAGAGGCCATAATGTCGAGTTATTGAAGTGTCTTATCGTTGCTGCATCCATGTCCATCTCTCAATGGTAACGTAACGCCTCTAATTGCACCGCGCTAGGATCCATCAACAACACAACATCACGTTGCGTCACCATGAATACCAAGGAAGTCCCTTCAGTGTTAGGCTAGAAACTCTATTAGACATCATCATCATCCATGTTGTGCATCCACCATAGAACCTCCTATAAGTGCAATTTTTGATAGAATTGCCCCTACTCGAATATTGACCCTACTGGATAAATAACATTCACCCAGTCCTGTAACCTCCTAGTGTCATCAACATAAGGAACTACCTTCCTTACTTATATTAACATCCATATTATATATATGTGCATAATTATTTTATTTATTTTTTTCCTTAGGCTGGGTTTCAAGTTGTGCTCGATTTTTGGTAATCGGATGACTATTGGCTGGAGCGGTCAACCACTTACTACCAATTGGCTCCAATGAGCGGGCGATCGGTCATCGGTGTTTAATGTTTTTGGTTGTGGATTATCGATTTATTTTTTTGTTAACTATTGTCATTCCCAAATTCCATATGGTAAATTTCTATCGTAGTTAACCCACTCATGAATCTATGATTTGCAATTATCAAACTTCCTATTCAATTTCAATTTACAATAAAATAGTTTAAACTATGTTTAGCATCATCATAAATAGGTTATACCAATTCTTATCAATTTGAAAAAAAAAGTATATACAGATTTATCAATTTCTTAATTCACGAGTTAACATTAATTTATATTTAATGTAAAATCTCAAATCTAAATAAAAAAGATTCTCAATTTTAATTATGAACAATCTAAATCAAATAGGGTATACTAAAATTAACTACATATAATTCATCTAACTAATAATGTACCCACTCACCTCAAATCAAAGCACCTTCCATCGAATTTCTTCTGGAATCTCCTCGGTTTGCTAAATCTTCAGTTGATTTAATTTCATCAATTTATATACTTTTATTTAAATTTAATTTGAAGAAATTTATGATTTGAGGGGAAGATGATTTTAGTTTTTAGAGAAGCGGAGTTTGGATGTACAGGCTATATGTAACAACCCGGGATTTGCATTACCAATTAATAAATAAATGTTAGGATTTTTATTTATTTTAATGAAGCATAAAAGGATTTGGAATAACAAAATTTATTTGAAAAAGGCTATTTTAATTAAATGGAAAATATGGGATTTTAAAATGAGGATAAAATGTTATTTTTGGAAAGTTAAATATTTTAGGAGAGATTTTATAACGGGTTTGGATAAGAAAAATGAGTTTTATAAACATACATGAATACTTAGACTAATTTTTGGAAACATGTAAATAACTCTCTTCTTATTGGGTTACTAAACCTAGCCCATTAACCCATCCTAAACCTCCTCTATAAATTATCTCAAACTCTCCTAACCTTATTCATTCATCCCTAAACAAAACCCTAATCATTTCCTAAAGCTTCATAACAAAAATGGTCTCTATCTTCATCTCCTTCTAGTTTTAGCTTATGCAAGTCATTCTATGTAAAGGTAATGCAAATACCCACCTCAAATCCGTTTTTACATCTTTCTCATTTCTGAAATTTATTTGGTAACACATGTTTTATGTGCTTTTTTGATCTTATAGCCTCCTAATCATCTTTTGCTAACTTGGGTTGATGCTATAGTAGTCTTTGTTGCTTTTGTGAGAGGTATATTGCTAAAAACCTCTTCTAATATGTGTTTAATCATCTTTTGATTTCAGTAATCATTTAGTAACACATGTTTTATTATGTAACATGTGAATCATAGCTCTTTGATCCTCTTTGCTTTCATTTTGGGTGTGCACACAAGTTGCTTGCTATATTGGTTGAGGTAAAATTGCTAGCTAAATCTTTTTTTTACTTGATGCTTTTATAATTTTCGTTTTGGAATTGTAGCTGAAACGAAATCAGGCATAACTTCTTCATTTCTCATCCGTTTTTTGTCAGGTTTTTTTTGCTGCAAACTAGATTCAATAAGGAACACTTTTTGTTCAGTAAGTTTTCTGTAATTTTGCCATTTAGATGACCTGAAATGCATTCAAAGACAGAAGACCAATTCTGTCTTTAACAAGTTATCATGAGTTTCAATCTGATATTGTTTTGCATGTATCTCTCTCGTTTTTGATCCGAACTAGATAATTTTGGATGTTCCGGAAAGCTTAAAACATATGCTACAATTTTTATTCTGTGGGTTTTCTATAATTTTGCCATTTAGATGACCTGAAATGCATTCAAAGACAGAAGACCAATTCTGTCTTTAACATGTTATCTTGAGTTTCAATCTGATATTGTTTTGCATGTATCTCTCTCGTTTTTGATCCGAATTAGATAATTTTGGATGTTCCGGAAAGCTTAAAATATATTCTACAATTTTTTTCACTGAGTTTTCTGTAATTTTGCCATTTAGATGACCTGAAATGCATTCAAAAACAGAAGACCAATTCTGTCTTTAACAAGTTATCTTGAGTTTCGATCTGATATTGTTTTGCATGTATCTCTCTCGTTTTTGATCTGAATTAGATAATTCTGGATGTTCCGGAAAGCATAAAAAATATGCTACAATTTTTGTTCAGTGGGTTTTCTGTAATTTTGAGTCTAACTAGGTCAAAAATTGATTTTTCTACTATCTTCCCGAGAGCGATACACATATTAGCTCTGTGGATGAAACTGAAACTATTTTGGTCATAACTTTTGAGCCGCTAGTCGGAATTTGACGATTTTGGTCTCATTGGAAAGATGGAGTTATGAACTCCATATTTGGAATGTTTGGTCATCATCTGAGTTCATTAGACCCTTCGAATTTCCTGTCAGAGTTGAACCCAGATCGCTGTGCAAAACAGTGTATTTCATGTTTCTGTGTCCAACTTTGGAACGTCGCTACGCCTTCGTTTCAAGTCGGAATCGAGTAATTCTTTTTGCGTTCTGAAGTAGGAATGTCGGACTACGTTCCTACTAATTTTCATGCCATTCGGATTCAGTCTGCTGGTCCGAATAATTTTCCGAACTTGGGTTCACGTCAGTTTTGGACTATTTTCCAACACTTAGAATATTTTCAGTGATTTTCTGGTTTTATCGATTTCTTTGAGATTTGTCTCTGGATTTTGTACACGGGCTTTATAAAAAGGTTTTAAAAGGATTTTTCGCTCCGAAATGGCTTTCGAAATTATTATATAATATTATTTTTAATTAGTAGACTATTTACTCCATAATAGGAGAGTTTTCAAAAGCCGTTTTAGAGTGTTCTCAAAATCAATTATAAATCTGTTTCGAACCATTATTTTCTATAATAAAAATCTCAAACTCACTTTTTAGCACGTCAAGCGAAGTGGAAAGGTGCTTAAACGGTTAGGAAATCTTCGGCATATGGAACCGTGTGTATTTTATTTCCGGTTAATCCCCGACCTATTCGATTGATCATTTTGACCTTTGGGTCTAGTTTACCGATGATACGAGGTGGACTTTTTATTGTTTGGAGTGTGAGCTTGCTATTGGTTAGTAAACCATTTAGTGCGAACGTGGGGTATGGGACTCATCGTTAACACTTTACGGGTTCCTCTCCAAGAAGTTTGTGACACATTAGCCTCTAGGCAGCCAGTACTGGACCTCTGGGTCACCACGCCTCTGGGCAACCATCTCTGGACACCTGTTCTATGGAGCAGTTTCTTTTTCGGCATGTGCCTCTGGGCCTTTATCCTTCTGGGAAGGATCTCTCCGTCTCGCGCGTTACGCATCTGTGCGAGTGATCGATCACAACTCTACAGTACTTGGCAATAATGACTCCGGTCGGTGCATGTGCTATACTTGTATTATCTGATGATTTTTATATCCATTCGAGTACCGCCATTCGGTGTTGGTTCTATGGAACCATACGATGTAAGTGTGATTACCTTGTGGATTCACAGTGTCTCTAGGCACTGCTTTTTAGTGTTTGATTTCATTGACTTTTCAGTATATCCCCATTGCTCTTTGGAGCATCGATCTTTGCTTGGGCATTGATTACAGACTCTGGTCATTCTTGGGATTATTGCCTATGGGCAAATTTTTATAGCTTTGGCTACGCCGATGATATGAGGCGATTTTATTTATTCAACACTTTGGTGCTGATATTCTCTTTGGAGATTTTTACTGTTGATTGATGATTAGGGACCGTCATTATATTCATGTGGTCCAAAATACTCTTCTCTTAGGAAAAGTACTGTTTTATTTATGTACCGCATTATTATATATCTCAGTTATGACTGATTCTTTAGCTAGCCTGACCCGAGTGTTTTCGCTCGGGTCAGACCGAGTTGTTTCAGGTTAGGTCTCTGGACTTAGCTTCTGTGCTTCCGCTTGGACATTATCTGCTATGCTGATAGATAGCGCTTTTATTTGTCCACTATTCCGCTACTCTGTTATTATTCAGACTTTGATATGTACATATTTTTGACTCACATGTGTGGGCAGTGGCTTTGTACCCACTTATAGTAATTGGATCTGTATTGACGATGTATTGTCCTGAGATTTTATATATGTTATGTGATTCTTTTCTGTGATGTTTTATCATTTTATTACTATGCTTATTCTGATAGATCTTTAGCCATTGTAATTTCGTTATAAATATTTATTGAATATGTCGAACCACTTGAAAAAAAAATAGATACCACCCTTTCGACGTATTCAGTAGATAGTTATAGCTTGATTACAAATGGTCGCTTCCACTATACTCTATTCTCCGCTTTAACAGACGGTATTACTCCCGTAATACTCTTTGTTACAGTGGGTCTCAGAGTGGGGCGTTACACTATAATTGATGGATTATGGATTACATTAGGGTGATATTTATAGGGGTGTAAACTAACTTGGAACTTCACTATATATGATATAATCTGAAGCGCTGATAAAAATATATACCAAATCCGATCCATTGGCCTAACAAAAACCCTAGCCGTAAATCATTAATCAGTCAACTGCTATAGTTGAGGGTGGTCGATCGGTAGCGGTCGGCCGGTCCCAATCTATCTATTGACTGGTGGAGCTTTCTATTTTTAAAATATTTTTTTCTTATTTTCTTATTTAATAATTTTTGATTCCAGAATTTAAAATAGTTATAACCTTTTCATACTAGCTTCGAATTTAAAATATTATATATGAAATTTGTCCAGAAAATTGCTACGAACACAATAGTGCTAGTTCCATAACCAAATTTGGACGTTTATGAAAATTCTATTTTGTTTCCCCTATTATATTTAATTTTTAATTCTTTTATTAAGTTTCTGCTTAAATTTTTAGGGTATTACAAATTGGGTTACCAATTCATTTTAATTTGACCAAAAAGGGTATGTTCAACTTAAATCAATTTGCAATTAACAGATTTACATTGACCATATCTAGATTAAGAGAAAGGGTTCATGTTTATGTAGGTTTTAATTACTGTTAAATTTCTAATCTAATTTAAATAACTTTTCCATATTAATTTTCATATAATTCTAAATCAAATAGGTTATAATAAAATTAATCACATGTGAATTATCTTACTAACAATGAACCCATTCACCTCTAGAATAAACTATCCTTTTCCAAGCACGCTTGGAATCACCTTAGCTTGTCATAGATCTGCTACTACTTTTCTTGGATTTAATCTCTAGTTTGATTTTTAATTTAATTTTTAAAGAAAGTACGATCTAATGAGAAAGAGGATTTCAAATTTCAAAGGAACAAAATCAGGATATATAGTAGATAATTTAGGGTTCTAACAATTAGCTTAGGGTTGTATTGATAGGGGTAGAAAGTAATATCAACTATACGATGTGATGTTATAAAATCTGGGCTATTAGCCCCTCGAAATCCTTGTCATTTCCCCATGACTAGTCGACTATAATAGATATAGGCGGTCGATTGCTAGATGTCGACTAGTCCTAATCTATCCATCGACCAGTAGGTTTCTTATTTAATAATATTTATTTTCAAATTTTGTTTATTTTATTATTTTTGACCGTGAATTTTCAAATGTTTATAACTTTCTCATACTAGTTTCGATTTCAAAGAGTTATATACGAAAATTGTCCAGAAAACCACTAGGAATATATCGGTGTAAGTTTCATAGTCACTTTCGAACGTTTTTTAAAATTCCATTTTCGCCCTTATTATATTTAAATTTAATTCTTATGTTAAATTTTTGAGGTGTTACATTAATGACTTAACTCATTCATCGAAATTTTGTCTGACTCGCTCTTTTCCTTTTTTTCTCCATCATAGAAGGATAGGGCAGTAGGTGATCATCCAAAATCTAGTATATGGAAAGGCAAGCTTGGCGTTGGCATTTCGGATGACTTTTCATTACACTCGGTATAAGTATTTATCATATTTAAATATTTATCAGACTATATATTGTATTTATGTGAACTCTATATTATGACTGCTAGACTTTTGAGAATGTGTTTTCTAGGATATTTTTTGATATGATTATTTTTGTATTTATATTTTGCTACCTTTCATTGTTAGAACTAAAATTGTAAAATATCTTAGATTTTATCTTTAAATTCCTAGTGTCTGTAATGTTTAAATACCTGATAGCTCGTACTTCTTGGCACGACGTGAATCTGAAAGTCACCTTAGACTTTGGATCGTTGTGTCTGGAGGTGCGGGTTGTCATAGCCTAAAGGGGTTGCATAGTTTTTCTCCTTTTTCTTTAATTTTGATTTGCTTTTCATTTTTCCTAAGGTGATCTAAGGCCATGTTAAATTTTGAAGAGGATTGGAGTTGATTTGCTCAAGGAAAATGAAGATTGAAGAGAGGAAGTGAGCCTGAATACTTAAGCCTATTTACACAAAACTTAAAATAAAATTATGAAACAAAAGAGATATGTAGTAAAGACTTTAACAAAGGTAAAAGACCCTCCATTCCCTTCTAATTTATGGTCATAACATCACCTCCCCGTGCTCCCCCATGTGCACAACTTTACAGCTCACTGTTTGAAAGAAAATCTCTCCTTCCTTAGTCAATTACCGAACTACCCTTCTAGATAAATACCTTATAAAACCTTCTCGAAGCTTTTGTTAGGCAAGTTATTCTTACTTGCTAACTAATGAAACATTAGTTAATTAGATAAGCATAACGAGTTCTAACAACTTTTGTTGAGTAAAATGTTATTTATTGATAAAATAATTTTCGATCACCTTATCGATATTTCTTCGAACAATATAATTTTGTATAGATTTTTAAAAACAAGTTAACCATCATTGCTTATTAATTAGAAGGGGTTAATAAGGTTATAAAATCAATTAATCGCTTTAAATCCAAGTTTCAAACAATTAAATAATTCAGATAGTCAAATATGAAGTGTTCGAAATTCTGTATCGTTACATTCTACCCCACTTAAAACACCTTGTCCTCGAAAATCCAATATGATCAAATATAAAAGAAACAAGCACAATTAATAATTTGTAATGACTCGCATTTTTGGATCTTCGAATTTGAATATTTAATTTGTTTAAATATTCGGATTTGATTTTAAATTATAGTAAAATTTATGTTTCAAATTAAGACCTGATTTTTGATGACATATTTTTTATTTAAATTACATGGTTTTTCCATAATTTTTAATTTAGAAAATAATTAAATTTTAGTTTGATGTATTTTACGTCAAACGTCGGTACTTTTGAAATTTAACGGAATAAGTTAATTTGTCTATTTTATTGTTGTTCTACGGTTGTTCCATCTTGTTGAGCGTGATCATATTTTTATTTCTGTCATCCATGGCTCGTACACGAACGGAATTTTTCTATTACGGATTACCGTACAACTTTTAAAACAATAACTCACACATACATATAAACAGACAAATATCTTTGACAGTCCTTTCCTTCTTTCTAGCCTTCTTTGTTATTGTGTTTTTGGCCTTGAATTAAGGCTTGTTTTGTGGAATGACTTTTATAAGGACATGAACACGCAATTTCAATTTTTTTAACTGAATATAAATATACGACACGTACAGCACCTTACCTTTGGCATGCCACGCACGTTCACCTTGTCCATGCTTTATACTTACTTTCCTTAGCTACTAAGGATTACCTTTTCATTTATGAGTACATTCATACATAAGGAGAGGCATGAATACACAGACATTTTCTTCTTTTTCCCTGTAAATCGAAAGCATCCCACTTTTCCTCTTTAAAAATCCACATCTCCCAATTCGAGCAAAGTTGGCAAAAACTTCCAACATAAAACATATAGATTATCACGCCAGCTAATTTAGAAATTGATCGCCTGATTTTTTGTTAAGTGTTGTGATCGCAGTTGCTTGTTGATCGACGGTGGTTGAAACTTGACATAAACTTCAAAAATCAAATTCTCTTCACCTACTTAGAATTAGGCGACGGCGTTAGTGGCATTGGCTTCGTGTGGATGATGTAGTATTTTTGGTGAAGATTCAGTGAGTTTGGTGATGGTCGGTGATGGTGATGGAAAGATAGGGTTGGATTTTGCCTCGGCTACGGTGGACGATTACAGATTTCGAGGGGACGGGGATGTTTGTCGTTGGGAGGAGCATCTCCAGGCCGAGTTTGGTGGGTTCTGAGGGTGGATTGCAAAACGCGACGTGGCTATAGGAGGGAGGAGGCGCAGGGATGGAAATTGATATGGGGTTCGGTCGAGGAATTGTTGGGTTCGGGAGGTCGAGACCGAGACAAGGAGTTGATTGGTAGGTTCGGTTTCAATGGTTGGTGGTTGGGTCGCGCGTTTACGTGCACGGAGGAGTGGGTGCACAAAGATTTCATGTACAGGGTTTTAGATTTGGGATTTCGAGAAGGAAGCACTACAGGGAAGAAGGGTCACTGTTCATACGGGCATGGGTTTCATTTGTAATGGGCTTGTTTGATTTGGGTGAGAGCATTTTAATTTAATTGTTTTACTTTATAAATTAAGTTGCTAACTTTAAAATTCCATAACTCACTCGTTTTACATCCGTTTGACCTGCGAATTTTTTCATCACGCTCGTGGTGACATAGGCTTCGTGATGGAACTAGTTTGGACAAATTTTAAGACTATTGAAATTTGGGCTAAAATCGGACATCGTTCGATTTTAGTTCCAAAGCTGGAACGCCTCAGCGACAATAGAAAATTTTGGTGGTTAAACTCACCTTTTTGGTTAACTAGTATGATATATAGTTGATGAAAATTGTTGAATGATTGTTTGGATGAATTACTATATTTATTAGTTAGTTTAGATATATTCCTATCTTTGGAGCAGATGAGACCCTATTACGTTCCCGTGTAAGGGCAGATGGCCCTGGTATACAATTCTCATCTCAAAGCGGTTGATTTATTTTTATGATTATATAAAATTTGTGATGCAGGGGAAGCAAGCTGGAGGGATCCAACGGGATTCCTCACTATTGTAGAATTGTTTCCATAATATATCTTTTATATGGATTATTGAAAATTGAACCTGATTGTGGACACTGTGGCTATAACATTGTTATATGTTTGAAAAGCTAAAACCTAATAGTGATAGAAAAATCAATATTGATATTGATTAAGCGTTTGGAAACTATTGGCCTCAAATTAGTATTTTAAAATAAAATTATAAATTGCCAACGGAGTTAGAATTGGTTTTTGAGACAGGAAATGATTTTCAAATCCAAAATTAGATTTCAGAAATATTTTTTTAGGATTATTTAATTATATTAATATTGTATTAAGGTTATTTAATTAAATTAATATTTTTTAAAGTTATTTAATTATAGTAAGATTATTTTAGTATTATTTAATTATATTAATATTTTTCTAAAATTATTTAATTAAATTAATATTGTTTTAAAGTTATTTAATTATAGTAATATTATTTAAGGTTATTTAATTATATTAGCATTGTTTTAAAACTATTGGTTTATAGTTAATATTGTTTTAAAGAATTTATCAAAATGTTAAAAGGTTAATTATTTCAAGAATAATTGTGGTTTGAAATTAATGATAAGGATTATTGATAAGGTTTTGAAAATAATTTATTATTTATAAAAATGTTAAAAATTAATTATTATTGTTTACTTAATAATAGTTTGCAATTATTAATTATTACGATGTTTTAAAGTTAATAATTTTCATTTATTTGTAATGTTTATTGTTAATAATTATTATTATATGATGGTATTTTGAAGTAAAAGATTTTTAGTTATTTATAAATGTTTTCGAGACCCATGAATAGAGTTGAAAGACTTGGATTGTATAACAGAAGTTTATAAATAGTTTAGGACGTAAGGAAGATTATTTACAAGGAAAAAGAGTTTTATAAATGGTTAGATATTTATAAACGAGTTCGAAGAAACAGGTTTATAAAAGGAGTTTTATAAAGGGATTTATGGGTTTAAAAAGGATTTGTAAATGATTTTTAGAAATGTACAAAAAATTTATAAATGATTTAAATGTATAATAGAAGTTCCATAAACGGTTCCGGGAGTTTTATAGAATGGTCTATAAATGGTTTTAGGGAATTATAAGGAGTTCATGAATGATTTTTGAATCGAAATAAAAGATAATCTTTCTCGGTTTTTTAAATATACTTATACCGTTGAGATAAGTATATAAATTTTCTCTAAGTATTGAAAATATAGGGATTGATAGATATATCTTTGTAAAAGTATTCTTATACAAGTAATTTACAAAGTGATTTTTATTTATAAAAGATTATAAAAGAAGGCTAGTGATTGCTTATGTGCTTAACCAATGTTGGTTTTCCCCATGGAATAAATCCTTGATTGAATATTGTTATTCGATAGTTAAATAACCGACTATCAAAACTGGACCCAAAACGTAACTTTGAAAATATCTAGAAGAAATACATGGCACAGTCATCTCCGATGAAGCTATACTGCGCGTATAAATCTCGTTTCGTTCTCCTAGAACAATGATAATGAAATCCGTCCACTAATGGTTAGGAGATGATCTCCATTCTTATCTTTGACTATTAATCTTCTAAAGAACCGGAGTTGAGTTTACCGGGAATTATCAAATGTTGTTTCGAAGAGACCGGGATCAGGTATGTTATCCGACACTTTAATCCAACGAATGCATTTTCAAGTGAAGACATCTTAAAAATGATGGAATTGGAGACGGAGCTCTCAAGTGTTTCGTTCAGTCTCAGAATAAACTTGTATGGATGAATGCTTGTATTGCATTGTTTCTTGGAAGGCAGTATTAGCATTCCAAGTAGGAAGTGCTATATAAAGTTAAAACCTAGCCTCAAGCCTCATCAACCAGGAATGACTAAAACATGGAAGATGCAGTAGGGATAAGTGGATCGCTCCCAAGTAGGTTATGATTATCCCTATCTAGAGTCGCTATTATATCTCATTTATGCTTCGAGGCCCATTAATGGAGGGATGATCATATTCGATATTATTTAGTAAGGGGTAAGCTATTTCTATGTTGACAGGGAATCTAGGCGAGGTCCTTGGTGTTATTTTACCTAGAGATGCACCGTGACGGACGTTACCCCAGTAGCCCAATCATCGTATGGAATCCGTTTTCTAAAACGAGCCTTTACGGTTTTAGTTGTATACCTATTATGCTAGAATTTAATTAATGTAACAATTTCAGCTAAGATTAATAAGTATTTGTGTCTTAGACACTATTATAATATCAGAGAATTTTATATGAAATGTTTTGGTTATCATAAGGTAAAAGGCCATACGTGTTTTTGTGCGGCGTAGTCTTACGAGACACTCTTGATTTTCAAAAGTTTTTCTATAACTTTAAAATCCAGTAGGGTGTGTTTTCTTATGCTGGTTTTCTAAACTAACTAGGGTGTTATTTTATTTTAATGCTTGGGTCAGACCGGGCATAATACATATTACTTTGGATGCTTTGGAGCTTCAGGAGACGAGCTGGAGGCCCAAAGACGTATTCGCGTATATAATTATTTTTCCACTGTGTTCATTGTTGTATTTTTCAGCAATTATGAGGGCAAGTTGTTATAACTGTCCAGGCTGAAATAGGTTAGTATACGTTGATTGATATCTATGTATACATATATTATAGTTTGCCTTTTGTATAAAAATTTGTTGTAAATTATAGATTATTCATTTCACCATGAGATTCTATGTTGTTTAGTTTCTTCTTATCTTCTTCCTTCTTTCTTTTTCCCTAACAATCGAGTTTTCTGGCATTCGATTGCTCGGCACACAATACAGTGGACATATTAGTGTTGATTTTCGAGGTTCAAAAACCCCCGTCGTTACACTTGGTGTTAGAGTTAAAGGTTAAGCGAGAACCTTGGCTTTGGTGGGGTACTTATTAGAGATAGGATCAGTAGCACCCTAAAATGCATTTGAGTGTATATATATGAGTGAGTATTTGTTAGTTATATATATGTTATTTTATATGTATTGGTTGATCTATCGAGCGGCTTATGGATTCTGGTCAATCGAGTAATTAACGTTATTGATAAGGATCTCTAAACACTTACACAGAGTAGTTCGACATGGTATCGTTTTCAAATTGAGTAAATGAAATAATTTTATCTTGATTATATTTTGTATATAAAGGAATAATTTTTTAGAAGATTATTATAGTATATATGGTGTGCTTGGTTGTTAGAAAATGATAAGGTTCGTTTAGTATCATTTTTATTTGTTGTTTGTGTTCTAATAGAAGTTGTTATTATTATAATGCGAACAAGATAAACAATTAAGGAATGGTTTTATATAACCAAAGTGAAATCATATATGGAATATAAAAGTAGTTTATAAATTAAAAAGGATTTAAAGTTGAGAATTTGAGAATTTAATTCCTGTTAGTTTGGGAAATGGTCTTTCAAAGTTTTGTAAAATAATAATATTATTATTTGGAAATTATTTTTGAATAGAAATATTTTAAAATTTTAAAGAGATAGAAAGCATTAAACTCACTTCGGTCGTTGGTAAATAATTTCGATGATAACTGCAGCATCATCAACATTCATTTTCAGGTTTCCAAGAGAGAAATTGCTACTATTGGATTTTGTTTTGGTAAACTAGCTTTGATTTTAAAGTTCAAAAGTATGGTTTGGAATACCAAGGGGATTATGTATGTATATGTGATTTCAAAATGATTTGAAATAAATAAGAACAAGATGTTTAAAACTCTGGAAATTTTTACTTAAGTGTTTTATGAAAATATGAGAAAATAAGTTTGATAACTTATAAATTTTGAGAATTTGTAAGTAAAACAAAGTTTTTAAATTGTTGCATATGAATGTCGAGAAAGCAAATTTGAAAAGAAGATTTAACTTAAGTTAAATGAAATAATTTTTGGGAATGGAGTTAGTTGTGATTGAAATAAATTGATGAAATGGGTTAATTAAATAAATTAGTGAGTCGAATATGGTTTTGGAATGTGGTTGATAAAATTAAATATTGAAATTGCAAAATGAATTGAGTTAAAGGAAATTGAAGTTGATTTAAAATGGATGTGGACTTAAGTTGTGAGGTGGTAGTAAACACGAGAAGCGTTGTACAAAATGTTTATAATAAACTTAAGAGGATTTGATGGAGTGGTTCTTAAGTGACATTAGTATTGGAAGAAATATACTAAGTAATAAATGGATGTGGATAAAGCAATGTGGATAATTGAATGTAGATCAATTAAATGCGAATAATTGAAGTGAATAAACTAAATAAGAATGAAGTGAATATGAATAAAAGGGAATTCGGTATAGCTAAGAAATCAATGGAAATAAATACGTAAGTTGTACAAATATTATTTTATTCACCCAACGGTTTGATCCATATTCGAGTTCATGATTTCTCGATGATTTACATCTATCCAAGTTAGGTTTTTTCACTCGATTCTCGATGGTGAACACCGGATATGGATTTTTGGTTGATTCTAGAATTCTCTATCATAGTATATGGCTATGCAAGGCGAATGGCGATTTCCAGTCAAGGAACTGGATCTGAGTCCGCACTAGAGTGGTAGGTTGAGCGATACTAGTTCGGAAGTGAAATTGGGTGATTGAGCGAGTGACCAGGTATAGTTTTGCGTACGAATAATATATGTACATCGTACGAGCTTTAATAGATTAAATTTTGACAGTTGAAAATACAAAACGATATGATTGTGAACTATATGATTGGATACCATTGGTAAATAAGATGTTGGTATATAAAGGCAAGAGCTAGTTTGATGCCTTTGGTTTTATAACTAAAATTTAGTTGCCCGACAAAAAGGTACGTGTTTATGTTGTTTATTGGTTTTATGGTTTTATGGTTGATCCACTTGGCATTTGTCTTCTTTTATTGGTTGGGTCTGTAGTGCCGATTTGTAGTTTTTTTGATCTAGCCTTGCAAAGGAGACGCTGGCGAAATTTTCCATAACTTTAAGTCGTTAGAAAATTTTTGAATTTTTTTTTTTGATAACTAAAATTTAATTTTTAATTATAACTTGGAATGGTATTAGTTAGTAACAATGAATCATATTTAATACTTAAAAAATATGGTAACAAAGTTCCAAAAAATTGATTTTTGAAAGTAAAGTCTTAAAAGAATTCGAAGTCTAGTTCAACTAAATGGTTCTAGAGGATAAATGGGTTTGGGCATTTTTCTTACTTTGGAAATTTCGGAGACAAATTTCTTTTAAGGAGGGGAGAATGTAATGACCCGTATTATTGGGTCTTCGAATTTGAATATCTGATTCGTTTAAATATTTAGATTCGAATTTAATTATAATAAATTCTATGTTTCGAATTAAGACCTGGTTTTGATGACATATTTTTAATTTAATTTATAGGATTCTTCCATAATTTTTAATTTAGAAAATAATTAAATTTTCATTTGATGTATTTTACGTCAAACGTTGGTACTTTTGAAATTTAACAGAATATGTTAACTTGTCTATTTTATTGTTGTTCTATGATTGTCTCATATTGTTGAGCGTGATCATATTTTTAAATATGTCATTCGCGACTTGTACGCGAGCAGAATTTTTCTATTACGGGGTACCACATAACTTATAAAACAAAAACTCACACATACATATAAACAGAGCAATATCTTTGATAGTCCTTTCCTTCTTTATAGCCTTCTTCGTTATTGTGTTTTTGACTTTGAATTAAGGCTTGTTTTATGGAATGTCTTTTTATTAGAACATGAACACAGAACATGAACACACAGTTTCAATTTTCTTTAACTAAATATAAATATACTGCACGTACAACACCTTACCTTTGGCATGCCACACACGTTCACCTTGTCCATGCTTTTTACTTACTTTCCATAGCTACTAAGGGATTGCCTTTTAATTTATGAGTACATTCATACATCAGGAGAAGCATGGATACACAGAGACATTTTCTTCTTCTTTTCTCCTTTTTCCCTGTAAATCGAAAACATCCCACTTTTCCACTTCATAAATCCACATCTCCCAATTCGAGCAAAGTTGGAAAAAACTTCCAACATAAAACTTATAGTTTATCACGCCAGCTATTTTTAGAAATTAATCGCCTGAGTTTTCGTTAAGTGTTGTGGCCACAGTTGCTCGTTGATCGATGGTGGTCGAAACTTGACATAAACTTCAATAATCAAATTCTATTCACCCACTTAGAATTAGACAACGACGTTAGTGGCATTGGCTTCGTGAGGTGATGTAGTATTTTGGACGAAGTTTCGGCGAGGTTTGGTGATGGTCGGCGATGGTGATGGAAAGCTAGGGTTGGATTTTGCCTAGGCTACGGTGGACGATTATGGATTTTGAGGGTACGGGGATATTTGTCGTGAAGAGGAGCATCACCAAGCCGAGTTTGCTCGGTTTCGAGGGTGGATTGCAAAACGTGACATGGCTACATGAGGAAGGAGGTGCATGGATGGAAATTGATAGGGGGACTACCGATGAGATGTTGGGTCCAAGAGGTCGAGACTGAGACGAGGAGTTGATTGGTAGGTTCGGTTTTGATGGTTGGAGATTGGGTCGCGTGTTCAGGTACACGGAGGAGTAGGTGCACAAGGAGTTCATGTGTAGGTTTTTAGATTTAGGATTTGGAGAAGGAAGCGCTATAAGGAAGAAGGGTCAATGTTCATACGGGCATGGGTTTCATTTGTAATAGGCTTGTGTGATTCAGGTGAGAGCTTTTTAATTTAACTGTTTTATTTTATAAATTAAGTTGCTAACTTTAAAAATCCGTAACTCATTCATTTTACATCCATTTGACATGCGAATTTTTGCATCACGCTAGTGATGACATAGGCTTCGCGATGGAAATGGTTTGGACGAATTTGAAGACTGTTGAAATTTGGGCTAAAATCGGACGTCGTTCGATTTTAATTCCAAAACAGGAACGCCTCGGCGATAATAGAAAATTTCGGTGAGTTAAACTCACCTTGTTGGTTAACTAGTATGATATATAGGTGATAAAAGTTGTTGAATGATTGTTTGAATGAATTGCTATATTTATTAGTTGGTTTGGATATATTCGGGCCCTTGGAGCGGTTGGGACCCTATTACGTTCCCGTGTAAGAGCAGATGACCCTTGTATACTAATCCCGCCTCAAAGTGGTTGATTTATATTTATGATTATATAATGTTTGTGATGCAGGGGAAACATGTTGGGGGATCCAATGGGATTCCTCACTATTGTTGAATTGTTTCCATAATATTTTTTTAATATGGATTATTGAAAACTGAACCTGATTGTGGACACCGTGGCGATAACATTGTTATATGTTTAAAAAAACTAAAACCCAATGGTGATGGAAAAATCAATATCGATATTGATTAACTGTTTGACAGCTATTGGCCTCAAATTAGTCTTTTTTAAAAAATACTATAAATTGTCATTTGAGTTGGAATTGATTTTTGAGACAACAAATGATTTTCAAATCCAAAATTGAGTTTCAAAAATATTTTGTTTTAGGATTATTTAATTATATTAATATTGTTTTAAAGTTATTTAATTAAATTAATATTGTTTTAAAGTTGTTCAATTTTAGTAAGATTATTTTAGAACTATTTAATTATATTAATACTAATTTAAAGTTATTTAATTAGATTAATATTGTTTTAAAGTTATTTAATTATAGTAAGATTATTTTAAGGTTATTTAATTATATCAGTATTGTTTTAAAACTATTGTTTTATAGTTAATATTGTTTTGAAGAATTTATCAAAATGTTAAAAGAGTAATTATTTCAAGAAATTGTTTGAAATTAATAATAAGAATTATTAACAAGGTTTTGGAAATAAATTATTATTATTTATAAAATGGAAAAGATGAATTATTATTGTTTATTTAACAATATTTTGAAATTATTAATTATTAAGTTGTTTTAAAGTTAATATTTACATTTATTTATAATGTATATTGTTAATAATTATTATTATATAATGGTGTTTTGAAGTAAAAGAATTTTAGTTATTTATAAATGTTTCTAAGACTCATGAATAGAGTTGAAAGACTTGGATTGTGTAAGGGAAGTTTATAAAATAGTTCCGGACTTATGGGAAGATTATTTATTAGAAAAAGAATTTTAGAAATGGTTAGATATTTATAAACGAGTTTCAAGAAACGAGTTTATAAAACGAGTTTTATAAAGAGTTTTATGGGTTTATAAAGGATTTATATATGAGTTTTAGAAATGTACAGAAGAATTTATAAATGATTGATATGTATAAAAGAAGTTTTATACATGGTTTCAGGAGTTTTATAAAATGGTTTATAAATGGTTTTCGAGAATTATAAGAAGTTCATGAATGATTTTTGAATCGAAATAAAAGCAAATCTTTCTTAGTTTTGTAAATATAGTTATACCGTTGAGATAAGTATATGAATTTTCTCTAAGTATTGAAAATATAGGGATTGGTGGATATATCTTGTAAAAGTATTCTTATACAAGTAATTTACAAAGTGGATTTTATTTATAAAAGATTTATAAAAGAAGGCTAGTGATTGCTTATATGCTTAACCAATGTTGGTTTTCCCTATGGAATAAATCCTTGATTGAATGTTGTTTTCCGATAGTTAAATAACCATAAAAATTGAACCCAAAACGTAACTTTGGAAATATCTAGGAGAAACATGTGAGTTATATGGCACAGTCGTCTCCAATGATGTTGTATTGTGCGTTTAAATCTCATTTCGTTATCCTAGGACAATGATAAGGAAATCGTCCGCTAATAGTTAGGAGGTGATCTCTGATCTTATATTTGACTATTTATTTCCTAAAGAACTGTAGTTGAGTTTATCGGGAATTATTGAATGTTGTTTCGAAGAGCCGAGATCGGGTATGTTATCCAAGAACCACTTCGATCTAATGAATGTGTTTCGATGTGAAGACATCTTGAACATGATGGAATTGGAGACAGAGCTCTCAAGTGTTTCGTTCAGTCCCAGAATGAACTTGTATGGATAAATGCTGGTATTGCATTGTTGTTGGAAATTAATATTAGCATTCAAAGTGGGAAGTGCTATATAAAGGTAAAACATAGCCTCAAGCCACATCAACATGGAATTGCTAAAACAGGGGAGATGCAGTAGGGCTAAGTGGGTCGCTCTCAAGTAGGGTACGACCATCTCTATCTAGAGTCGTTATTGTCTCTCATTTGTGTGGTTCTGGGCCCATTTTACGGAGGGGTGATCATTTTTGATACTATCCAGTAAAGGGTAGGATGGTTCTGTGTTGGCAGGGGATCCAGGCGAGGTCCTCGGTGTTATTTTATATAGAGATGCACCGTGATGGGCGGTACCCCAGTAGCCCAATCATTGCATTAAATCCATTTTCCAATACGAGCCTTTGCGGTTTTAGTTGTATACCTATTATGCTAGAATTTGATTAATGTAAGAATTTTAGCTAATATTAATAAGTATTTGTATCTTAGATACTATTATAATTTCAGAGAATTTTATATGAAATGTTTTGGTTATCGTAAGGTAAAAACTCATCTGTGTTTATATGCGGCGTAGTCTTGCGAGATACTTTTGATTTTCAAAGGTTTTTTTATAACTTTAAAATCTGGTTGAGTGTGTTTTCTCATGCTGGTTTTCCAGACTAACTAGGATGTTATTTTAGTATGATGCTTGGGTCAAACCAAACATATTACATATTAGTTTAGATGCTTTAGAGCTTCGGGAGATGAGTTGGAGACCCAAAGACGTATTCATGTATATAATTATTTTTCGTTGTGTTCATTATTGGTTATCAGCAATTGTGAGGACATGTTGCTATAACTGTCCAGGATAAAGTAGGTTAGTATACTCTGATTGATGTCTGTATGTACATATATTACGGTTTGAATTTTGCGTAAAGATTTGTTGTAAATTATATATTATTCGTTTTGCTGTGAGATTTTGTGTTGTTTAGTTTCTTTTTTTCTTCTTTCTTCTTTCTTTTTTCCTAACAATTGGGTTTTCCAGCATTTGATTGCTCGGCACGCAATACAGTGGACATACTAGTGTCGATTTTTGAGGGTCGAAAACCACGGTCATTACATAATTGATAGTATTCAAAATCACTAGCAAACAAAGCACACTATTTTCTCAAGTTCAAAAACCCTCTCCTCGCACAAGGATGATAAATAATCTACTTGCATACCCTACGCTCAACAACCTCGGGTTATTACTTGGATGATTATTCATGCTACCTCAAAAAAATTGAAGATCACCCCTTGGACTATCCAGAAGCCAACAAAACATATTATACATATACTTAAGCCTGTATGAAACACATGGATCATCCGTACGCAATATCAAATTTGATCACTTTCTCAATCAATAAATTTCACTTCCCAATTAGTAAAGATCGCTTGACCTCTCTAGTGCAGACTCTGATCAGGGTCCTTGATTAGAAACTTTTGTTTCCCTTTCATAGCCATATATTATGATAGAAAACTTTGGGATCATATCAAGACCCCATTTCAAACAATCGCCATCGAGAACTGAGTGAAAGATCCATGTTCAGATTGGTGTAAATCACCTTGAAATCATATACGTGATTCTTAGGACAAGAACCGTCACCCGGATAACTTACATACTTTATACTATTGGTTTCTTAACTATACCAATTTCTTTTAATATAACATTCATTTACAAAATAGTATCCCGTTCGGTACTAAATCATTTTTGAAATAATTCATAAAAACATAACTCAAGTCTATAAACATTTTATGAAGACAAAACATTATTTATAAAACATTTCATAAAAAGTTGCTTCAAGTTATTACTCATATAATACTCTACTACATCCTAATAGTGTATACAAAATATCTAATTCATTTTACCTTCGTAAAATTTAGATAAAGGCCCAAAATAAATCTGGGTCTTACAATAGAGTCAACCTTTTCGACTTCTTTAACTGTTGAGTTAGGCAAGTAGCTAGGAAGATCCAAACACTAGTACCCAAACTCAAAACTTAAGTGTACTTTCCTTAGACAACCCAAAGGTATAAACTTTTATTAGTTGGCCCAACAACATCAAATGATTACTTAACATAGATATTCAAACCAATTTAAAACATGTTCTAACTTGTTGTCTTCTCAATTAAAATTGTTATCTAAAATCATCTTTATGTTTTCAAAAATATACTTAACTTCGAATTCTATAATGATCCGGAAGTTTCAGGCTGTCCAAAATTACTGAAAAATCCGTTCATTCTAACAAATAAAAATAATCAAATAGTCATAGCATATCATGATGAAAATACCACACTATCCTATTACATAGGATATATGCGTCAATAAAACAAGTTATCAAAGTTACACTTATTTATTAAACTAACTTTACTATAAAGGGACAACAAGGAAAGGTTCCACAATTATTCAGGTTATGCTACTACCACTTGGGATCCCTATATAGCATACAAACAAAACTTTTCTATAGAAAGATCATACCTAAACTTTTATTACCCAAAACCACTCTTTATTAAACTATTCTATATTTTATATTAAATTTCTTTTGAAGAAAGCTATAAAAGAAAATCGGGTTTTACTTCAAATAATTTGAAATAATAATATGTACAAATACCTTTTCTAATCAAATCAAATATTTAGGATTTAAAATCAAAATCATTTTCAAAATGACATCAAATACTTCATAAATATTACTAAGTAATTAAACCTAAATTATAAACCAATTTTCCAAATATATACTTTAAAATCCATAGAAAATATACAATATAGACCGAGTAACACAAAAATGATACCGTAGAAATGGGTCTTAGCAAGGCATACCATATATTCCCTTATAAGAACGGTAATGCTCACTGAGAAATGCTTATCAATCAAACACATCCTTTGCCCATTTTAAGACACTTTCGAGCCACTCGAACTAGATAACATAAAAATACTTTGTTTTCGAATTGATTCGTCGATTCCAAAAGCAAACTCAAGCTTGAACAAATCTGAACACTCTTTCAAAATATTAATATTCATAAGTACTTTCAAATAATATTACTATTATTTTCCATAATCTTAGAAAACCAATTTCAAAGACATTGGGATTTAAATTCTCAAAGTATCATCTTAAAAGGTTCTTTGTTCGTAAACCATATTTAGAAAATTTACAATAAACTTCTTTCATTAAAGCTAACTGTTAACCCAACATTGCCACTGTATGCTTTAGTAAAATTTGAAACTCAATTCACAATGTGTTCGTTTCAATGCACCTACAGATGTAGTCTATCTAATCCATGTAGTAAAAAGGTAAACTGCTCATAAACTTATCAAGCATAAATCAATAAATGATAATAAATGCTTACAAATTGGTCGAGCATGACTAATCAATCTACAAATGATAACAATTCCCATAAACTGGTTGAGTATGATTAATTTAAATAATAAATGATAATAATGCTCGTAAACTGGCTAAGCAAGACTAAGCTAACAAATCTACAAATGATGATAATGCTCATAAACTAGATGAGCATGTAAAATTGTTTTATAAAGGATAACAATACTCATAAACTAGGCGAGCATTGCCAAACTAATTAATGAGGGGGTAACCAATGAACGTCATTAATCCCTACATTAATTAAACTACAATTTTATAATTCGTATCTATATAAGTTACCTTATATAAGATATTTAATTTTCATAGTTGGAATACCTTTAAGGAAAATGTTTATAACAAATACAAATACATTCTCATATATATAATACACTCAACTCATTCTAATGCATCGCTTACCCAATCTCTAATGAGTTATACCCAACCAAAGCCAAGGTTCTCGCTTAACCTTCAACTCTGATGCCAACTATAATAACATGCCTTTTCGACCCCTAAATGTTGACACTAATACATCCACTATATTTATGTGTCGAGCACTCAAGTACCAAAAAGAAAAAAATCATTAGGGTAAATATAAAGAAAAAAATAACCAATGAAGAAAGAAACAAAATACAGAATCTCACAATGGAATGATAACACATAATATCAAAAGACAGTACAAACTGTCAATCTAACATACATAGCATTCCAAAACTAAAACCTAAGTACCATCATCAGCCTGGATGGTTATAACAACCTGTCCTCATAAATATTGATATATATGTGCATAATAGTAGTGTAGCAGAAATAAAATACTACGGTAGGTGAAAGCATCTGACTCGCCTCCTTAAGTTGCAAAGAATATCAACGAAAACCTGCCTTTCTAGAAGCTTTTATTAGGAAAGTTATTTTAGTTACTAATTAATGAAACATTAGTTAATTAGACAACCACAACAAGTTTAAACAACTTGTGTTGAGTAAAAGGCTGTTACCAATAAAATGATTTCTGAACACATTATTGATATTTCTTCGAACTATTTATTTTTGCAAACACTTTTAAAAAACAAGTTTACCATCATTAGTTATTAATTAAAAGGTGGTTAACAAGGTTATAAAATCCATTTAATAATGTTAAATCCAAGATTCAAATATTTAAATAATTCAGATTTTTAAATACGAAGTGTTTGAAATTCCAAGTCGTAACATAAGGTGGCTTTTATAGGGAAAGTCACAGAGAACTATTCTCCTTAATTTTCTATTCCATCTTTCACTGAATTATAGATCCATTATCAAAAACTGAACCCCTCCTTGCTCCATTTTTGGCCAACGATGTATAGGGAAATATAGGCCTTTAAATGTTCCAAACCCATTTAATAATTAATCATATTTAAATCCAATTTAAATGTGTACCGATATCGTATATCACTTATATATATATACACTATTATATTTGCACCTAATTACTAACAACGTCCAAAAAATTTCTAGTGGAACCAAGATATATAATAAATAAATAAATGAAATCTCATAAATATTAATTAAGTTAATCGATTTATAACATTTATAAATTAATTAAGTCAAGTACTATTTCATAGAATTCATCAATACAGTTATGTGACTTGCTGGTGTAAATTAAACCAGCAGTTAAAGTTGAACAATTCGAATATTAACTTTTACACGTCACTTTAGCTAGTGGTGTAATAATTTAGTCGAATTTATCTCTTACACATCATTTTTGATATAATCCAAATTTATTATTTTAAGCGCTACCCAATCACAATGGTTATTTATCCAATTCTTTTCATCAAAACTATATCAATTTAGTACTTATGGAATTTGGTTTTGCTTAATTATCGAATATCTTCTACATCCAACTTGTATAATCTATACACATAGTCCTTGGTTCAATAACAACAATTATTATTAAACGAACTGCTCTGGTTTGAGACTCTAACTTTGAATTGACTACAGTTGACTGTTTACTAACCTCATATAACCAAGGAGACCAATTCTCTATTAAATAGTCTTTTACTTCCAATGCTTCAACTTGGACCAAACTATTGTCATTCAATGGATGTTATGCCATGGTTTAATTATAATCAAAATGGAGTGTTCACGTTGAACTTCAACGGTATTCTCTAGTCAAGAGAACTGTATAATATTGTCACTTCAAGATTCTCCATTTGACCTTGGTTATATTAATCAACAGAACTCTCGAGTGATTAATTCCATAGTTATCTAATAATTATTAGTACATAACCACTTGGTGCCTCCATCAGCCACGTGTAATAACATTTAGAGAGTATTACGTACTCTAGTCTTAATGGATGTATCAATATCTCATCTCGAAACATGTTAACCAGAAATATTTAAAATAATATGGTATTTTTATTATGATAAATTTCTCATGATTACAGAACGGTGTAATTACTATCACATAACATATCATTTAAGGATTTTCTATTTAATATACTTTAAATTAATTAGTTAATTAATTATATCATTATATAACAAGTATACAATAGAAAGAAAACACTTTTTATACCGAGCAAGATTTTATTATAGATTTAATAATTTACACTAAATTACAGAATTTACTGAAGGGAATACCTCTAACTCTATTATATACTCATACTATCAAAGAGTATTACTAAGTAATATTGTCTGATAAACAGAGAATAAGGTAATATTGGGTTATCACACATGAATATTCCCTTGGGCTAACACCTGTATATATCTTCAACCATAAACAACTTACCTGTATGTACTTGATATCAGCACAAAGAAATAAGCATGTGTGTTTCTAGTATACAATAATACGTGATACGAAATGAATAATAGAGTTCACAGATTCAACACAGTGATAAAATATAATACATCACTGATACATCAGTCATTGAGGGTCTATATAATATAATTCCAAAGCCCGTTGTCTATGTAATACATACAACATAGTCTAATAAATACATTATACATCATCATACATAATGAGGCCACAAAAATACACAAAGGAATGGAATCCTACTATGTAACAAGCCTCCACAAAAGGTGTTGAAGTATGCCTAACTATCTACTTCGTCCCTGGTCTTAAAATGTCTTAGACCGACCTCGGTATTATTGAAATAATAAACGGGTTAGACTATGTCTAGGATGAATGAAGTTAGTGTATATGTACAATCATGGTATAAAGGAAAGGACTATAAAACATATTTAATGTTCAACTATGTACATCACACATACCATACAAATATAAATACATACACACATACATATGTGTGTCCCATATAAAACATTGACAAATACTGCACATCAATCATAATAGGTGATATTATAAATGTGAATAATCCAAACCAATAGCATTAGATATAGACGAGCACACAACAGTTCTGGAAATATGTATGTGAGCTCACAAGATGTCATGTATATCAAATATCACATAACAGTATCAACTATACACGATCACACAACAAGTCTTATAAATAAATGGCACTTGCCATGGTATAATCAATTACGTGAGATACAATAAATGTATGTCTATCTATCTCAATCACACATTCCAAATGGAAGACTGACATGCACACAATGCTACTCTAGGAGTCTATACCACAATAGACGGCATACCCCACAGTCTTAAGTTACTCATGGTTATCGTGACACTTTCCGTTCTACATGTCTTAGCATGATATAAGCCTATGCTATGGATGATCATGAGCCTACTGCCTAATGGTAATAGATTACTTAGCTAGTGTGGCATTTGGGAAAATTTGCACACGACACTACTAGCACACAACTAGTATAAACACACAACACGTATAATATTGATGCATAGATCTGAGGAGCTACCTCGCGATCAGCCAACTAGGATGAACACTAGTCTATCTTGAAAAACAGCACACAACACTAATAGGCACACATCCAATAAACATACTTATCCATATATAATAAAGCACATATTAAGTCATAGTAGCATACAACTGTCATACCTTTTGTAATATTAATGACTAAAGATCACATTCAAGTGGTAAGCAAATAAATAGTCATTGAGTGTCCCATACCACTCAGTGGTATTTAATAGTTTATCAAATGTCTGTAAACTCCACTCAACAACACATAATATTATATAACACAAATCCAAAGAGTAGCCGGGGAAATATTACCGAAAACCCATACTTGTTGGTATTACAACTTCGTCTATTCAAAATCCTCGTCACCCGAAAGATATAATCAAACAAACAATATAAATTATTTAGAAATGAGAATTTATTTATAAGCAAAGTATATTTATTTAGCTTAATTTATTTAATTTACTAATCAAAATATATTTCTCCCCATTTCTTTATATTCAGGATAAGGATTTTTTTACCACAGAAATAAGTTTAAAAATCTTTTCCCATTTCATAACCTTAAAGAACTCTTTTAAAAGCAAATGATATCTATTAGAAATCATTCCATAATTTTCTAGAGTTTAATTTGATTTTTAAAGCTTGAAGTCAATTTCTATTTAATTTAAACTATTGATACTTCCACCAATTTATTTTTAATGAAAATAAATCATTTTCCACAAAATAATTGTATATGTGGAAAATGTCTCCTTTCATTTTTCCGAATCCATTTTTGATTTTATTTTTCTATAGAATTTAATTTAAAAAATCACATAATGTAGATGTATGCGTGGAACCAAACAGCTCCACGCTGCTTTGTAATAAGCTTCCTTTTCTATCTTGGGGTTCAACACTCAAATCAACGATAACACATCGAGAACTAAAAAGGACGTGTTGTTGTGATATGATAACAAGAAACAAATACATTTCTAGCTAATAGTTTTCGGAGTCTTACAATGGAAGGAGACGAAGTATAATATCATTAATTACCATAATCACTTTGATTTCACCATAATATATTTACACTGTCAAATACATATGTATGTACTATGCCAATCAAACCCAATCTGTATGCATAATCAAATCTCAGCCATAAAGCTTATTTACATCATTTACAATATGTGCAATAAAGTCATTGTCTTCCATATCATGCCATCTCCAAGTTCCATCAACCTGAAGATATAGATAAAAAAAATATGAGCGGGTCAGACATAAATATGGTTAGTGAGTCATACTTGCTCCATATATACTACAAAGATAATAATATAACATGATATGAGTCTAACATCTTGATCACCTGACATCTTATTGGGCATACTATACTTAATCTAGCATATACATCCAGTCGCACCGCATTGCATCTATATGGACTCACTTCCTTGGACTCACCTCATGTGCGACAGGGTTGTCTGTTGTCCACCATCACGTTAATCGCATATAGGACTCACTTCTCGGGACTCGCCTTGTATGCTATAGGGTCGTCTGTTGTCCATGCCTCGTGTACAAACTAGACTCATTACCTGGACTTGCCTCTTGCACAACAGGATTGCTTAACATCCATCCTTCACTCTGATCCGCCAAAGCAATATAGGGAAGGAATGCAATACTATGATCACCTCCTTGTGTCATGGGATCGTATCCAAGGTTGCCTACTTGCGCCATAGGCTCATACATGTTCATGTAACATTGAACAATTTCTATATATCGAATAACATACAAATCCAATTCAAATAAATCATCAACATCTACTAATCCAACCTAATCCATAATATTGACAACCATCTCTGAAATACTGCCGAACATCTTCTAAAAACAAAGGAAATAGAACTAGAATCGATAAATATTAATATATATTGGCCCATTTGGGCCCATGTTTAACATGCACCCAAAACACGGCTATCGGTACACCGGTTGCTTAGACCAGTGGATCGATCGCAGTGGAATTTTTGAATTCTGATCATAATTTTGGTCGTTCCTCCATGTCATTTTACATCCCATCGCCTTCGCTTCACCTTCGGTCATCTAAGAACATCCTTAGAATCTTAAACTCCATTTCTATGGTTGTTTTTTATTCAAATTCTATCAAATTTCACAGTATATTCATTTAATTCAAAGAAAAATGGAAATTTAGTTTATAGTTTACTATTTTATTAAATCCCACCCAAACCCATGTTTGAATCGAAAATTGAGTGATGTTAAATTGTTATCTACTCTATTTTAAACCACAAATTATATTCATAAGATTATAATAACATTATATCGAGAGAAAAGAATGAATCACTTACTGAACCGCTTTCTACTCCTATGCCTTTATTGTCCAAACTGCTAAGCCACCAAGCTTTAGAAATTTGCCTTAAAATTGGTATAGATGTGTAGTCCTCTTCGTAAGCTTCATGATGTCGCTGGTTTCATGCAAATTCGTTGAGCATTGAGTGATATATGGTGATTTGTGGTTTAGGAAGAAAGAGGGTAAAAGAGAAAGGAATGAGCAGTATTAATTTCTGAAATGGGAAACAGTTACATACTTTTGTATTTATAAGTGGTGAAAAAGCAACACTCAACTTCAAGTTTAAATTTAAACTTTGGATATCATTTAGCTCAACACAAAATCATCCACAACTTCTTCATATAGACATTAAACGAGGCAAACAAATATACTACGTGAATTAGAAAAATAAGATGGTCATAATGGCACTAATTTCGTCATCAAATTCCAAAGTTAGAAAAATGACTATTTTGCTCCTACTTATTAATAATTTATAATATTTATAAATTAGATTCAATTATTTAATGCTATTATAATTTTAATATTTTTATTAAAATAAGTACCAAATTTTAATGTATTACATTCTCCCCCTAAAAGAATTTCGTCTTCGAATTTCTTAAGGAGCAAAGAATGCATCGCACTCTTTCGTATCGCGTATCATAATGTGCAACATACATAAATACATAAGCATACAAAGTAAATCATCCATTTAGTAAAGAAACTAATCAAACCAAGCATCTATACAAAACATACGAAATCTGAGTCAAATTTATTAAATTGGTGTACGTTCTCTATTAGCATATATCCAGTCATATGGTGGTGCTTGTGTACTTTATGATATGCAACCGATAACATAATATCAAAATATATATGTAGATGACAATTGGCATTACACATACACAAAAGTATCTAACATTTGGGCCCTCTAATACTAATTAGTGAAGTGACAGATAAGGTATGATGCAAGCATCCTAGGGCGATCATATAAATTCTATATGCATGCACAACCAATCATATCAGTATAGCATATGGTGAACAGATACATAAATGAATCATAAGAATCAAAGCATATAAAACACATCAAGAAAATAACATAGTCTGTTTCATGAAATAAATATCATCTAATGCAACTATCCAACTAATAGTAAATAATCCTGAGTAAAACAAAATGAATTCATAGCAATCATCCAATCAAACTTGGATACTAACTAAACTAACAATCGGGTAAATGGGAAAACATTCTAGAAAGGATTTAAATTGAAAAGATCGAATCTGCTTCCCTACTTTTCAAATACCCCTGACCAAAATGTTATTCCTAACTAAATCTAACAAACTCTACTATTGGCAAAAACTTATTCTTAAACATCAACCATAAATTCACATGCATGTCTACTGAAAGAACCATATATATAGTGTTTTGATGATAATAACCATACGACAATGCTACTAATGAGTGTATTGAGCAATTGCATGCTATGTAGTTATATGATGGATGATAATGTATGTACAAGTTATACCGAAGAATGTGAAGAGAGAAAATATGATTTAAGTGGTGGAATTCGGATTGAGAATGAAAAATATAATATAGAAAGTGGAAAAATAAAAGTTGAAAAAAAAATGAAGAAGCGAGTACTTTGGAATAAAGGTTGAAAAACACTCCAAAGGTGGAATCGAACCCAGGTGGCAAAGGAAGAAATACAACGTTCCAACCATCACAATATACAAGCGTTTACTAGAGTTTTGCTATCAAGGATAGTTGAGATATCAAAGAAGTGAAAAATTAAAGAAGAAAAAATAGCAACGGGACTGAACACAGCACAACAAACTTGGAGCACACGTCCTTCACCATCCTACTACAACCACTATTGCTCATAACTTAGTTTGTCACATTACACTACACGCAATAAACAAAATAGTTAAAAATAGTGCGTGCTAGGATTCAAACCTAGGTTGCAAGGGAGATTTCTGCATATTGATACCAGTACGCCACACCTACTTTTGAATGAAAGGAAGCTAGTCGTTATATGTATACAAGTTTTCCAGGAGTTGCTTCCATCCCTCCACTTCAGTAGTTGGTGAATCCGAAAGTTAGCACCCATATTTCAGCATCCCTATAATATCTATAAATACTCCTAATCATCCCAAAAGCTATACACAATCCTAAGCTCTTAAACTACTTCCATTTGCTTTCTAAAAGATATAAATTATGTATTCATTCCAAAAGCAAACATAGACCAGCGCTCTTTCACTCCACCACATTTGGATCCGGTCCTAATTCACTTTCTAGCCTTTACACACTCATTCTACATCATTTTTAAAGGTTATAGAAGTTGTGCTCTAGTTCGACTACTCAGTGTATTGAAGATACAATATATAGTCATGTTATTTCTTTGTAAAAGAAAAGATTAAAGTCCTGTTTGGTTGTTCAAGCAGAGTCTGTAAACCTGTTCCTCTGGGGAAGTGAGAGTGTTGATAGTGAAATTCCTAAGAGGTGCTTATAGACTGGACATAGGATGGGAGGTCCGAACTAGTATAAAATCGACTTTGTTATCTACTATTTTATTTCTGCTGCATTTACATTGTTTAAAACTGTTGGCCATATTTGATTCTGTGCATAACTACTAACAAGTGATATCAAAGCCTGAAATTCTATCGATCGTCACAACATCATAGAATAATGGCAAGAAAATGATCCGGTCAAAATACAACAAGCAAAATCCTCAATACTATCAGAGCCACCAATGAGGAATGCAAAAACGTACTTTCTGATTTACAAATTTCAGTAAAAGATAATAACGAATTAGTTAATATAAGCGATAAGATCTCAAAGCTTAGTTTTTTTTTATTTTACAAAAGATGAAATTTATCAAACTTGAAAACGAGAAATTGAAAAAATGAAAAATTAAATTTAGAAAAAATGAACTTGGCGTTCTGAAAAATAATTTTATAATGCTTAAAGATTTTTTAAATGAACAAAAAACTAAATTTGAAAATTTTAGAGAAATATTTTCAAAAGAAATTTTGGATTTGAAAAGTCAAAATGATTTATTACAATCTTCTTTAGATAATTCAAAATCTAGAATTTTTCTTCTTGAAAGTGAGAACTGTACGCTAAAAAACAAGATTTCTAGATCAAATAAAGAAACTGACATTTTGAAAAATGGTAATATTTCTTTGGAAAATAATAATTGACTTTAAAGCTAAATTTAAAAATTTTAAAAATGAAGTCACAAAATTTAACAAAGGTCAAAATGATTTAAACATGATTTTATCTAGTTCTAGACCTTTATATGATAAAAGTGGAATAGGATATAATAAAACAAACGTTAATAATAGTGATAGATTTACGCTTTTATGTAGAAAATTTAATGCTAGTACTAAAAATAAAAATAGCTCTAAATCTACTTCTCCTCATTTTAGTACTATGCTTAGAAATAAAAAAAAATACTAATTTAATGACATATGATTTTAAAATATGGGTTCCCACTAATTTGACCAAAAACGATCAACAAATATGTATTATTGATTATTTTGACACGGTTATAAACAATGAAAATTATATTTACAAGAGATCAACCACGTCCACTTGGATATGGTTTCCTAAAACATGAACCCTATATTTTTAATATATGGGTATATTTGTGCTAAAATATAAAAAAAATATTAGATACTCATTAGGTAACAAGTGGTCAATTTTGCATTTTAAATCACTATACCAAATCTGCCAATTTACAACACTTAATTTTTGGAATTTCTAACGGTTATAATCGTTACAAAATGCCAACGGTTATTTTCGTTAGTTCCATATTGTAACGAGTATAAACGTAAGAATATTCATTTTTGATGTAAATAAGGTGAAGTAAAGGGGTAGATTAGTAATTTTTGTTTCTATTCGTAGTTACTCCTTCTTGAAAACCCTTTCTAACGCATTTCATCGCTTACCCTTTTCTTCAAGATCTAGGGTTTTTCCCTAAACCGCTTCTTCTCTTCTAAAAATCAATATCAAAGGTAATCTTTCTTTTTCAATTTTAAATGAATTACCTATTCTAATCTTACTCTTCTTCGTTGTCTTGGCCTTCAGCATCGATGCTTTCTGATTTGGAGTAGCTATCATTTTCTAAGGTTTCATCGTGTTGTACTCGAGTAGCTATTCGTCTTCTCCATCCTGCACATCAACAAGCCCCGGAGTCGCTTTTTGCCTTCGATTCTAGACTGAACTAGTTAACACAGCTTTAAGTTCTAGATCTGATGCACTAGACTAGTTAATGCAGCTTTAGATTATGAACTCGTGGAAGAATAATATATCTGATACTATCAACTCTCAACTAGAAATCTCACTAAAAGTTCTTCTAATATTGTAAGTTGATGGGTTTGATGAATCAATTTGATTGGCTGGGATTTAGCATGAGATTTATTACTTCAGATTGGGTTGTGATTACTCATAATTAGAAATTCAGGTGCTCATCACTTCTCTTCGCATGGCCAGATTTATAGACAAAACTCATGCAATTCTATGGTATGTTAATCTAACTATGTGTCTTTTTGGTATGCCATATAAGTTAATTTTATGTGTTGAACTTTGTGGAATGGTTTCTGATTGTGTTCAGTGTTAGTCATACATGATATGTCGAGTTTTGGTCAAGATAGATTATCTTCCTTGGGTGAATAAGTTCATAGTCATTAATTCTTACTTCTGATTAAGGGAATTAATAAGCAATTAGGAAAGTAAAATATTTCAAATGGTTAACAACATTAACTAATTTGTCATTATTTTCTTTCTGTTGTAAGTGTATGTAAATAATTAGTCAAAGTTTTGAAATAGCATAAAATATGATTAGTGATTTTTATCTTAACATGGAATATTTATTTTCAACCAAATTTTTATTGATTTAGTTACATGGTATCTTTCAATTTTCCTTATCTAAAAATAGGTAGCATGTGTATATAGTAAACACATTGATTACATAAACCAATTACTTAAGATATTTTAAGTATTGCACTTGATAAACTAATTACTCATGATATTAACATAAATTTTTAGTTAAATTGTTGTAGATTATTCTTGTCCTTCTCATAAAAATAACACATTATATGCTTGAAAATATTATATCTATATTTACATACATATAATTATTGACCTCTACTTCTTTAATTTGTCTGTTTTTAATGCTTATATACTTTTTTCTAACTTGGAAACTACTATATAATTAGGAAAAAATGGATTTGGTTTCAAAAATTCAAATTGCACATATGTATCTTTCATCATGTTCTTTAATAAGGAATCTAATAAACGCTGCTAAGGTCATCGGTAATAAATAAAACCACAAAAATTGAACTATTGAATCTAAAAATTTCTGCTGTCAAACCTCTTTTTTATGTAAGACTAATTGCTCCAAAACAAGAATTTGCAAACACTTTGGCATGGATGTATATCGGTGCAATGTCTACACTATGGAGCTAGATTTGGATAAATATACTTTTTTTTGATAAAAGAGCGATCCACTTAAAGGGAGAGCACCCGTTATTTTATTAAACGATAGAACCAAAATCATACAATTTGGACAAAAATCAACACAAGTTAGGATAATCATCACTTTGATGATCAGCTATTAAAATATGCAAAAGTAAGCAAAAGAATATATGTACATTCTATTGAAATGAGAAACACAAAACGTGGAGAAAAGACATCTAAAGCATCTCTGAGGCATGCCGTGCATGGACTGAGAAGAGCAAATGCTGCGCAGGCCCAAAGCTTGAAGGGGGATGCTTGTAGGGTTGAATGTGAGAGAGCAAGATAGAAGTGGATCCTAGGTGAACGTGATGGAGATTAGAAAGAACGTGAGTTGTTGTTGCAGCTGACATGCGCTTGTGAAGGAATGAACTTGATATGTGTTATGTCATTGGTCTCAGGTTTGTAATTCATGCACTCGGGCTTTTTCTATTTTTTGGCATTATGTATAAACTAAGATAACATAATTGTGAACTGAGGCATTAGTTAGTACGTTTCCAGCATGACGAAATGCCAATGTTGCTTGTGGTGATAATAATAACAGGATGAAGAGTGTTGAGGCAGTAGTATGCAATAGGAGTGAATGCCAGAATCTACTATGCCGATGTTCCATATACCTTGCAATGAACTATTAGAGAAAGCATAGGCCATTGCATGGTGAAAAACAAGGTAACGAATGCTCTGCCCCTGCAGAGTCATACGAGAACTGACTGGTGGAAGCGAGAACTGCAAGGTAATGAAAGCATGGGTTGTAGTATGCTGGATTATTAACAGTGAACTTCATTGGGAACGAATGCACTGCCTGGTGGATGCGAGATCTAAGGACTGGGGGCATGCTGGATGCTAAAGCTTAAATCTACTAGAGGCAAAACTAAAACAAAGAGAGCACTATATTGTGAAATGATGCTGATGCACTGCATGTTGGACACAGGCACAGAAGCGAAGCAATGCTGGTGCATAGCCCTAGTGATGATGATATAGCATTGGTTCTCCCTATAGAGTCATGCGGCCAGTGACAAAACATGAGAGATTGAATGCTCAAAAGAAGATGGGTGCTGTCCAAAAGGAGGGTAGAGCTTTTGAGCGAATTAGTTTCCGGTGTTATGATCAATTGCAGATAATACCGAATTGATGAGGACCACTCTTCCTGCTCTGGAGAGACAGTTATGCTTCCAAGAAGGTAATCTCTTATTAATTTTATCAATGACGACATTCCAAAACTTCTTTCTAAGTTGTCATCTATTTTTTGTATATGTGTATAGGATTACAATATTGCTCATGTTTTTGTTGCTCATCATATGAAACTAAAGAAAAGGTTTATTGTATTATTTTTTCTTTAGCAATATACTGAATTGTTGTCCTATGAAACTGCAACATAGTCATAAGATTTTATGGTTCAGATTACAAATTTTATTTAAAGTCGGTAACTAAAATAGTGGAAGGGTAATGAAAAAAATTCAATTTAAGCATGTACATTTGCTTTGAAGCCAGTGTGGCCTCAGTTGAAATAACTAAGGCATGTGGCCTCAGTTGTTTCAACTGAAAAAAATTTGTAATGTCTGTTAATAAAAAAATTGCTTTTTACTTGTGCTACCAAATACATTTGCTTGTTTTATTTAATGTCCTTTTATTGTTAAATCATGTGTTATCATCTTGATTACTATTTGTCATTATTTTTAGTATAATTTTCAATTTAATATGACATTGAATGCATGTAGGTACTTATAAAAGAAGCAGAAGAAAAGAGGAAATTGGATGGTATGTTACATGGCCAGAGTTTTGTATTCGGTATTTGTACACTTTAACTATGAATTATGTCTTATCTCTTGTTATTGCAATTGGTACTAGTATGGAATTGGTAAACTATGTATTGATAACTTAATTATGTATTGAACTTCTCTTTTGTTAATTGATACTCTGTTTTATTATTGATTATGAATATTGTTTATTGATATTGATTGGATTATAATTTGATAAATTAAGATAATATTTCATATTAGATATTGTTTGTACCACAATTGGGCACAACACTCTTCGGAAGGGTTTAAAGAGATAAAATGAAGAAAGTAAATGGAAAAAGAGGATTATCTAACAAACACGACAAAAACAAATAAAAAAGTACGCAGAAACATAGGGATTTAGAGTGGTTCGGCGTGTTGCCTACGTCCACTATGAAATGATTGACTTTTATTAACTTTTCTCTGTTGGTTACAGTGAACTACAACAGTAAATCTCGAGTATAATAGTGAAAATCGAGTACAATGGTGAATTCGACAGAGTCTGGACGTCAAAGAGCCAAAAGATCCATTTTCTGTAGGTTCTGGGCTGCTATTTATAGGCGTAGGTTGCAAATATCTCGCTCAGATCTTGGGAGACCTCTTCTGGCATGTAGACGGGCCCATGCGATCGATCCCATGTGATTTGCACTCGGTCCGTGATCGATGCGAATGAATTTCGTATCGATCAAGATTTGACCCAATCGAGTCGAAATTTTTGCATGAACATTCTTTTGGTTGTAAGCAAGCTCCTGTGAAAATTTGGTAGCATTTGGACTTGTAGATTGTGAGTTATGATCGATGCAAGTTTGGATTTATTGAAGGTTGCCGAGTTTGTATCGCTCCACTTCGCATCGATCTATTTGTATCGCTTCTGGGCACGTGCTTGTTAGTTGACGTGGCGATTGCTTTTAGGATCGATCCATATTTTATGCCGAGCGACCGAGTCCCACACTTGAATGCGCCATGTCCATATCCATCTATTGTTTTCCCATTCGTATCGCTCATGTACTTTACCTCGCATCGCTTTACATATAATTTGCTTCGTATCCATGGGCGTTGCTTCATTTGTATCGATGGTTTAAAGGTGCTTCGTATCGATCACTTCCTGCGTTCTTCGTATCGCTTCTTTTAAAGGTATGCCTTGCATCGATAAGTCAACTGATCGATACGAGTTGAGTCGGGGTGATCGATACGAAACGTGACTTGCTGATGGATACAAAATAAAGCAACACCATGGATACGAACAGAAGTGTACGCGATGGATACTCAGCGTCATGCACTCGATGGATTCGAACAAGATTGACACGAAGGGGGCTGGTTCCCTGGATGGATACGAATTGAGGCTTGCGGAGCTTGTCTACCGATCGATACAAATTGGACCGATGCGAACAAAGGCCTAACGATGGATACGAATAAGCGAGTTTCCCTGATTTGCATCGATCGTAACTTGAGCATACAAACTTCGATTACTTGAAACTTGGAACGTTGGTTTTCATAGCTTTGCTTGTCATATCTTGTCAATTGTAGCTCGATCTGGACTCGGACAAAATTAATTGATATCCATAGTGAACCTGCGTATAACTGTTTTCCAGGATGAACTGTCTTTGATTTCCAGTCAATTTCTTGGTGTCACGGCCTTGCCAAAAGGCGGGATAACATTTGCCCCTCAAAGTACGTCTTGTGAGAACACGATGTGCTTTGAAAAGCTACAATTTTCATTCTGAAAAGTTCCTTCTGACTTGTTAAACGGTTGTTGTTTTCTCGTCGAAAGTTGTAATCTTTGATTGATCCATAGAAACATAAATTATGAACCGTAGACTGCCTATTGTTGTACTATGTACTGTTGTAATTGACCGACGTGTGATAGTAATTTATCGTTTGTTGTTGTAATTGTCACCAGACAAGCATTCAATTCCTGTGAATTTTAAAGATTGGATGTTAGTTCATTATTCATGAATGTATGTTAATCTGACTTCCGTTAACGTTCGCACGTTCACGAGTCATTGTCAGGCTTTTTTTTGTATCGATTTCCGTATTGACCCTCTCCTGAATCAATGTGAAATCCGATTTGTAACAATGCTTGGTGGTTGTTTTGGAGTGTCCCTTCGTATCGATTCTCTTCCCGAATCGATGAAAAAGGTCGAAAAGTTGTCGTTGTATTGATGGATACGAGTCTTTGTGGGCTTTCGGTTGATGGATACGAACATGACTATTCGTATCGATGTGTAACCCTCTGCCTTTTATTGCGTATCGATATGCTATCGGGTACGAAAGAAACTTGATTCGCATTTGCCTTGTCTCGGTCGCTTGAGGGTTACGAGCAGTCGCTTCGAATCGATGGTGTTGGAATCGCCTTGGTCAAACATTGGATACGAAATGACCCCCGTATCGATCGCGCCATCGACCGCTTCAGCCGGTTAATTCCACTGGGAGACGAATGGTCGTTTCCATAGTATATAAGGCTTGGTACTTAGTAGAATTTTTCACTTTCTTATTCTCCTACATTCGTATCGCTCCCAACTAAAGGAAATTCAAGCCGCCTTTGCCTTCGAATCGAATTAAGCCTCGAATCCTTCTAATCATTTATTAAATTTAGGTAATTAGATAACGAATCTTGTGTTAAAATAATGAGACTTAGAATCTATGGTCATTCCTGCCGATTCCATGATCGACTCTAGTGGTGTGGTGGTCATGGATGGCCGGAGCGAGGTCGAGGATGAAAGGGATGAGGCTTGGATGAAGTTGGAGAAGAAAAGGATTTGAGGGACACGAAGGAGCTCGTGGAAGGGTTGTCCGGCCTCCATTCGTATCGGTGAAGGAGGGAGGATGAGTTGTATCGATCTGGATTAGAAGCGTTCGAATCGATCTGGTTTATTAGGTTTCGTATCGATCAGGTTGAGTGTCTTTGTATCGATCGATGGTAAGGTTTCGTATCGATTCGAAGTGATCGACACGAAAGCTTGGACCTATTGATCGATACGAAGGTGATGCATATGATCGATACGAAATAGAGCATACCTTATCGATACGAATTACTTGTTAGAGGATCAATACGAATGCACTTTTTTCGATCGACACGAACTCGCACATTTAATGGATACGAACTGCCTTTTTCAACCGATACGAATTGGAGTTTTTGGTGATTGATCCAAGTTGGATTTTAACGAACTCGAGGCCCCCTTGTATATTTGAACATATGACTCCGACGAGCTTCTGTCTTGCATAATTTGACTTAACCATTCCACTGCATATTTGACTGTCATTCGAAGCTCGTCGATGGAACCGTAACTCGACAATATTTAATGAATCTCAGCTTGGATCGATCTCCTAAGCCTGGATGGCATGGTTGTGACGGTCAGCAATGACGGTTGCTCTGGTTGAAATTCTATGTCTCGTTGTTCGAACATCTTTCAATCCCGTAGAATTTCTTAAGTATTATGTAGCACTGCACTACACAACACATTCACACACTTCACACCGAGGAACACAAGGGCTTATTATCATCTAATGATGGTTTTTAATAAGTTGATTAGCTATGGAATCCACAAGTTCACAATAGCAGGAGCTTCAGAGTTCATCTCCTTTTGTTCTAGAGGTTCCGGCCATCGCGGCCGAAGTTATAGACCCAGCTCCGGACGAGCTACCTGGTGCCACGTTTATCATGAATCCACAGGATTCTGTGTCGTCTAACATTTTCGAAGATATGCTGGGACGTATATGCCTAAGGCACGGTTTGTCATTGGATGATGTTCTATTACCGGGACCAAATGATAGACCGCATGTTCCCTTGGAAGGGTTTACGGCATTTAATCGCCATGCATGTACAGTGGGAACACTTCCTCCGTTTAACCAATACATTAGGGAAGTGTTGTCTTTCCTCGGAATTGCCCCATCACAGTTACATTCGAACGGATACGCTCTGCTCAACAGTCTGTTCATTATATTTATGGAGCATCTTTTCCGACCACCAATCGAGATTAGATATCTATTTAATGTCAAGAGCCGGGGAGATAGTCCCTCGTTCACTTTCCTAGAGGCAGTCAGATATTGTCAAGTTATGACCGGCTCCTGGACCAGACTGAGTTATTTTAAAATCGATGGTTCTATGTCCGATGCCATCCAAGATATGCTAGCCGATGGTTAGCTAGACGTAAGCGCTTCGTCTTTTCTCCTAGTCGACAAAATAATTGCTACTGGTATTAGGACTAATACTCTCTTTCTTTTGCAGCCGCAATTCCACGACCTGAGGGTGTGCATTTTAAAGAAATTGTGCGGGTCCTTCAAGAAGTGCCAAGCGAAATGAAAGACATAGACTCGGTGCTAACAGATCGAAACCTGAGAACCGTTGGGCTTATCGAGCAAAAACAGAGCATAAGGCTTGAAGGAGCGCTAAGAGTGGCCCCGAAGAAGCGGGTAAAACGCAAAGCGCCCGGGGTCATAATTGTTGAGGGGGTGATGAAGAGAGAACGCTCACGGTTGATGAACTTGTTGCTAGGCGTTCTGCCAGACTTCAAGCGACAGAAGGAAGGAGAAAAGGCAAGGCCGTCGCTCATAAACGCCCTAAGTCTTCAAGGTCGAAATCAGTTGTGGTTTCTTTGCCGGCTCCCGGCATTAGAATCTCGGAGGCTCCTCTCTCGCCAACAGAGAGTCCTTTTGAAGGGCTTGCCGATATCCCGATTCCGAACTTTGTATCACTTCCACATGATACCGGATTGGAGGAGCTTCAAAATGCTCTAGATTAAAGCGAGTCTCTACCCATCGGTGCGGTCGACATTACCGGTTGGTCGGGGGGTTGCACACACATACACACTCCATGGCACTACACGGTTTCCAACTTTAAGTTGCCTGTTTCAAGAATTCACTAACTCCATTTTCCTTTTACTTTACAGATATGATGAACAGACGAGATTCTATACTCAGCAGCCTTCGTTCAGCACGCCAATCATCAGGATCATATTATGAGTCCCGTCGGAGGGAGGATGACAGAAACCGCGATCACGGTTATTCTAGTCAGGAACGCTACGAGAGGGATAGAGATGGGATTACAAAGAACAGAGATATCGATCCCGATCACATTCTCCACCCACTCGACCCCCCACACAAACTTTGGGCCAGGGAAAACAGCCGATACACAAACCGTCTTCACAGGCTTCTCGGCCTGAGTCGCAATGCCATAGAACTGAGGATGAGCCTCTAATCGTCACTGAACAAGCTATCACTGAGCCCATTGGGGAAGGGGCCATTAGAATTACTCAGCTAAAGAAAGATTTTCCAAATATATACTTTGACGGCTACATTTTCCCTCCTCACTTAAAGAGAATTCCGTCGGAGGTGGAGAACACAATGCATGATTACATTCATGACATCTACACCCAGTATAAAGAGTGGGCGAAGGCTACAGAGAAAGCATCGAAGGTGGCCTTCGAGCGGGCTAAAATAATCGAAAAGTTAAAATCTGATCTCGCCCAGAAGGACCGCATCGTCCAAGGGCGTAATGATGAAACCGAGTCCTCTTGAAAATCAGAGACAGAGGCCACCAAAAAGGCCGATGAGGCAAACTTGGCCATGGAGAGGATGAGGCAGACACACTTTGCCTTAGTGGAGTAGATGGGCCACCGAAACACCAATGTCACAGCTGAATGGGATGCTGCTCTGAAAGAACTTACTGAGCTTAAAGCTAAATTTTCCGAAATCATCAAAGAAAGGATGATGCAAACAAAGCCTCCCAGGAAGCATGTGAACAGACCGTTGTGCTTCAGAGCGAACGGGATGCGGCAACGGCTAAGGTCCGGGTGGTGGAGACTGAGGTAGAAGAGAAAGTTCGAATGGCTGAGTCTAGGCTAGAAGCTGATATTGAAGATCTCCTTATTGTTTATAACGCTAACATCCTAAAGCACAGAAATCTAGCCTGGCTTAACAATTATCTGACACATTATTACAACGCTTAGGGCCGATTGGTTGAGGAGGAGAAGGCGGTGCATCTGGGTGAATCAATCGACGAGTTTGAGCTTGATAATCGTATGCTAAATGAAGATGAACGAAAGATTCTCCATGAGTCGATGATTTCGCATGAAAAAGAGAGGCTCGACACCCAACACTTGGAGGCCGGAGAAGGTTCAGCTGTTGAGCACCACGATGGAAGTCCTGAAGTTCCTGTGCCAACCCAGCCTGAATCTGCACCTATGGTTGATTCCCAATCAGTTCCTGCTTACAATCTGGATCATTCGCAGTTATCTCCGGCTAGAGAGAAAGTTTCTGAAGCCATTCTGTCATCCACGAGCCAAATTGAGGAAGGTACTCTGAACATTCTGCATACTTGCTCAAAATCAGGAGCTTGATTTGAAGCGTTTACTGACAGTCTTCCTTTTTCTCTATCCAGTGACTGGAGTTACACCGATCGCGCCTCCTGCAACTCAAGAATTACATCAAGCGAAGGAGGCCATCATCACTGAAGCGACCACCACAACTACAACTGCGCCGATCGATGGAACGCAAGGGTGCACACTCTCTTTCGACGAACAGATATGGAGGAACTCCTTAATCATCACAGTGACCCCTTTGCGGATCTACCAATTGTCATGGGTGGAAGCGCACCTGCTACTGGCTCTTTAATGCCAACCACTGATGCTCCCAGCGAGGCTCAAGCGATTCGTGAGGAAGAAATATTGGCCGAAATCGATGCTGAAATGGAGGCAGCGGCTCATGGTGGTAGTTTTGGAAGTGGGATGGCGGCACCTATTCTAGCTCCGTTAAGGATGATATCACCTGGCAGTGTGCCTATCCCGCCTCCTATAGTCGAACCAGTTCCTCCGACTCCACCTTCAGGGAGCATTCCCGTACACTTGAGCTTGGATGAGGAAGTTGATATCATGCCCTTTACTGGAGATCAGCCGCCGAAAGGAAAAGGCTCGAAAAGAAAAATAAGTGGCAGCTCCAGTAGGTCCTCACCGAAGAAGAAGCCAAAAAAGAAGAGAGAGTGGACGTGCTTCTTCGGTTTATTTTTGGTAGATAGATAGGAATCTACCTTCGTTTTTCTTTTGTAGGCTGTGTATAGATGCGGGTTCGGCCCCCGCTAGTAGGAATTTTGGAATCAACTTGTACATAATTTCTTTCTAAAAACGGTTGAAATGAAATTCCATTTTGTTTTTAATCTCGACTTTTGTTTATTTGCTTAAGTGTTCCAGCATTTGAATTCTAGTCCAGTGTACTTGTGAAGTTTCAACTTTTGAATCTTGTTTGAGTTTACCCATCAAGTCCTGAAATCACGGCCATAAGTCATGATTGGATATTAAGTTGAACTCCGATGTTGTACTACTTCAGTCATCGATTGACACTTAAATTCTGCCCCCAATTTCAGTGATGAATTGAAAAGATCGGCTAGCGGTCGTATTTCGCCTTCAACGCATCATGCTTAGCATCATTGAATTGATGTTGAAACAAGGAGAATTCGAGTAGTCGAATCACACTCGCTCTTTTATCGATGATTGTATCCACGCTCCGGGGATTGCACTTGTGCGTCGGCGGTCGGTTGCATCTGCTAAAGTTTTAAGCACAAGTTCATACTCCGGGGACTTAAGTTATTTTCACGGGCGATTAGCCACGTTTGCTTGACACGTAGAATTTCATCCGCACTCTGGGGACTTAAATAAATTCACGGGCGCTTGGTCACACCCGACCTGAGATTATACTCCGGTCCGCGCTCTGGGGACTTAGAGTCGAATAACATTTTATAATCCAGTCCACGCTCCGAGGACTTGGAGTTGGTTGACGTTTACTCTCCGGTTTGCACTCTGGGAATCCTGATCATTTTGATGTCTATACTCCGGTTGGCACTCTGGGAATCCGGAGTTAGGTGATTTTTATACTCCAGTTCACACTCTGGGAACTTAGAGTTAGTTGATGTTTATACTCCGGTTCGCACTTTGGGAATCCGGAGTTGGTAAACAGATGGTCAATCACATCTGTTGTGAGTTTTTGAATTTTGTTCGCACTCTGGGAACGAAAGGTGCATCATGATCGTGGATGGTCGGATCACATCCACCTTGAGTTAACAAGTGAGGTCGTTAGATGGATGGGTCCATCCTCCTCAAACTTGGTTCGAATACAGGCGAAGTCATTAGGTGGACGGATCTACCCTCTTCGGAACCGTATTTGTAGGTTTATACTGCAGTTCACACTCTGGGAACCAGGAGTTAGTTAAAGGATTGTCGTGTATCAATCCTTTTTGACTTCAGTGTGATGGCTTGTCCCCGAGCTTGGGTTTTACTTAACGAGTGACCGGTCATATCACAGTCACTCCCTATTTGAATAAATTCCACCTTATGATGGAACTTAGCTCTCCGTGCATAGTGATGGTCATATGAAGTATTTCAAGTAACTCACAGCTCTGGCTCGAAGAGATTGCACTTTATTGCTGAAATAAGAAAATATGGCAAAATCAGTTTCCTTATTACAAATTCAAATTTCGAAGTGCATAAATAAATTGAAAATGAGAAATAGACTGAATAAATAAACAGTGCCTATTATGTGTAGTAGCGACGAAGACTCTCGTTGTTCCAGGCTCTCGGAAGAGTGAGACCGTCAACGGTCGATAATTTGAATGTGCCATCTCCGAGCTTTCGTTCAATAACATATGGCCATTCCTAAGTTGGCTTCATATGCAAAGGGACCGGATAAATTCTTTTGAGTACAAGATCGCCAAGTTCAAAGGTTCGGGGTCGGACCTTGGCGTTATATAATCGGGCGACTCGACTTCGATATGTGGCTGCCCTCAAATCAGCCTCTTCACGCATCTCATCCAATAAATCGAGAGATTCAGCAAGTAATATAGCATTTGTCTTTGGATCATAGTATCTCACACGATGTTAAGGTACTTCTAATTTGATTGGAATAACAGCTTTTGAACCATAAGAGAGAGAGAATGGAGTGTGACCGGTTGCGGACTTATGGGTTGTTTGGTAGGCCCATAAGGTCATAGGAAGTTCATCTACCCATTTTCCCCCGGCTTTTTCCAATCATTTCTTCAGAATGGATTTTATAACTTTATTAACAGCTTTAACCTGTCCATTCGCTTGAGGGTGTGCAACTACGGAGAATTTCTTCTGAATGTGGAATCGTTGACAGAAATTCTTAAATTCAGCATTGTCGAATTGAGTCCCGCTGTCAGTGATGATAGTACGTGGAAAACCAAATCGGCAGATGATGTTGTGCACTACAAAGTTGATCACCTTCTTTTTTGTGATTGTAGCAAGGGGTTCAGCTTCCGCCCACTTGATAAAGTAATCAACTGCTACAATGGCGTATTTCGCACCACCTTTGGCTAGAGGTAAAGAGCCAATAATATCGATGCCCCATACCGTGAATAGCCATGGGCTGACCATCTGTGTTATCTTCGTAGGTGGGGCTCTAGGAATTCGAGCATGCTTCTGACACTTATCACATTTCTTGGCATAATCCGATGCATCACGATTTATAGTTGGCCAATAATATCCATATCGAAATACTTTCTTGGCAAGAGCTTGCCCCCGGTGTGATCGCCACATTCTCCTTCATGCATATCATACAAAATGCGTTTGATTTCCTCGTGAGCGATACACCAGAGTAAGGGAACAGAGTATCCTCTTCTATACATAACTCCATTCTGAATAGTGAACTGCGAAGCTTTTCGAAGAATTTGTCTCTTTTCACTCCTAGGCTCTGGAAGGGTTCCGTGCTCGAGATAATTTCTGAGTGGAGTCATCCACGACTCCTTCTCGGAAACGACATCAAATATCCAATCGGTTTCCATCTGATCAATGCTTGGCAAAGATAATGTCTCTACGGGAACGAGTCCCATTTGTTGTGCTTCACCTGTACTGGCTAACTTTGCTAACAAGTCAGCTTTCTGGTTGTGTTCTCGTGGTATGTAATAAATGGCATAATAGTCAAACTGATTCAATGTCTCCTGAACCTGAGCAAGGTAAGTGGCCAGCCTTCGATCTCTAGCGTGGTACTCCCCTCGAACTTGAAACATGACCAATTGCGAATCACAATAAATTTCCACCGCAATGATCCTTAAATCTCTAGAAAGTTTCAATCCAGCCAGTAGGGCTTCATACTCGGCTTCGTTATTAGTTGCACGAAAGTTGAACTTTAGAGCATAACATATAGATCGACCTTCAGGAGTTTCAAGTACAACCCCTGCACCTGAGCAACGGTCATTTAATACACCATCTGTATGTACCTTCCAGATATACTTGGGAGATTCACTTGTTTCGGGCAAGTCCTCTGGGATGGTAAATTCAACTATAAAATCTGCTAGGACTTACCTTGGACGGCTCGACTTGGAGTGTAAGTAAGGTCAAACTAACTTAACTCGATATTCCATTTGAGTAACCTACCAGACGTCTCAGGACGCATAAGGACCTGTCGTAACAGCTGGTCGGTGTAAACGGTGATTGGGTGAGCCTGGAAATATGGACGGAGCTTCCTCGAGGCAATAACAAGACAATAAGCCAACTTCTCTTTCTTCGGATAATTTCTCTCAGCTCTGGTTAGCCGCTTGCTTATGTAGTAGACCGGCTTTTGTATTCGGTCTTCCTCCCGAATTAGGGCAGCATTGATTGTGTTTTATGATACCGCCAAGTAAATGTACAATTTCTCGTGATCGATAGGCTTTGAAAAAATTGGCGGTGTGGAGAGATGTTGAATTAGCGCTCAAAATGCGCCCTCACATTCCGTAGTTCACTCAAAGTTTTGTTTTCCTTTTCGGATCAGATCGAAGAAGGGAATGCATTTGTCAGTGGACTTTGAAATGAACCTGCTCAGTGCTGCTACTTTCCTATTGAGACTCTGGACTTGCTTTATAGTTTTCGGAGTTTCAAGATTTCTGATTGCCCAGATCTTTTCGGGATTGGCTTCGATTCCTCGAGTGCTGACGATAAACCCAAGGAATTTTCCGGATGCGACCCCGAAGTGACATTTCAATGGGTTGAGCTTCATTCTGTATTCTCGGAGGATATTAAACATTGACTCCGGGTCTCTGATGTGATCAGTGGGAAATCGCGACTTGACTAGCATGTCGTCCACATACACCTCCATGGTTTTTCCAATCTGGTTAGCGAACATTCGATTAACTAACCATTGATAAGTTTCTCCAGCATTCTTGAGTCCAAAGGGCATAACTTTATAGCAATAGAGTCCCATATTAGTTACGAAGCTGGTATGCTCCTGGTCGAGCAAGTGCATGGGTATTTGATTATATCCAGAGTACGCATCCATGAAGGATAAGAGTTCATGTCCAGCCGTCGAGTCTACAAGTTGATCAATTCGTGGAAGTGGAAAACTGTCTTTGGGGCAAGCTTTATTCAAGTCTTAGTAGTCAACACATGTTCTCCATTTCCCATTTGGCTTTCAGACAAGTACAGGATTGGATACCCATTCTGGGTATAATGCATCTCGAATGAATCTATTCGTCTTAAGCTTATCTACCTCTTCTTTAAGGGCGGTAGATCTCTCTGGATCCATGCCACGCCTTTTTTGCTTGACCGGGATGTGCCGCGGGTCAATATTCAATGTGCGGCTCGCGATGTCCAACGAGATCCCACACATATCAGAGTGCATCCAAGCAAACACATCAAGGTTTACCTTGAGAAATTCAACCAATTCCTCTTGTATTTGTTGGCTTAGCTGAGATCCAATCTTTATCATTCTAGAATCATCATTATCGTCAATTCGAATCGATCATTAGTTCGGTTGGAGAAGCTTGACTTTCTTTACTTTCATCTTCACTTTCGATATCTCTCGAGTCAAGATCTCTTTGGAATTGGTTGGGGTGCCCAGGCCCTGGCCCAGGCGCCAATTGTCAATTATCAGCAAAGCGGACGCAGAGAGATTCCTCTACGCCCTTTCTTTTTCTTTTCGTTGCGCCTCGCGCAGCTCAGCAACGTAACAGGCGCATCCTGTGGCCTGATCCCCCTGAACAACTCCGACACTATTATCGGTAGGGAATTTCAAAGTCAAACACCATGGGGCAATGGCAGCCCTGAAATCAGCTAGGGCTGGTCGGCCCAAGAAAGCATTATATGGGGAGTTTATATCCAAAACAACAAACTGCAATATCCGGACTCTCCGGCGTTCACCAATTCCTAACTCCACTGGCAATTCCACCACTCCAGTGGGTATAGTTGCACTCCCGTTGAAGGCATGAATACGAGACTGACATGGCTTCAAGTCTTTAGTCTCCATTCTCATCTGGTCACAGGCTCATTTAAACAAGATATTCATAGAATTTCCGCTATCTACCAAAATCCTCTTCATCCAAGCAGGACCTACTTGAGTTGATATGACAAGCGGATCAATAGTGGGGGCTTCGATCCTATCGGCATCCCAACCTCAAAATATGATGTCATCTACCATTGTTCTTTGTTGCTTGGTCGGAGCCCCATCTTCAGAATTACTACAGCACTCAAAGTATGCATGCCTGATAGAGCTGGCATACGACTCCATCTCCTTCCAGCTTCGGTCTGTTGGATGAGAACCACCACTAACAGTGTTTATCACCAACCTCCCACCAGTACGAGCGGGTTCTTCCTATCTAGCCGGATTCAGTACATGATTTTGATTCGATGGACCCACACCTCCAGATTGCGGCGCCCGCACAAACTGTTCCAACTTTCTCTCTCTTATCAACTTTTCGATGAGATCTTACAAGTGACGGCATTCATTTGTGTTATGGCCGTAGCTTTTGTGGAATCTACAAAACTTCCCCGTCTGAATTTGCTTCTCCGATGACTGTTTCAGAGCAGGCTTCTTGTACTGAATGGTATTGCAGGTTTGTAAATATACGTTCTCCAGCGACGTATTCAAAGAAGTATAATTGTCAAACATAGGAGCTCTACGTTGCAGACCACGGTTCTGATCCCATTTTCTATTTTGGTTACCATTGCCTTTTTCTGATCTTGTTTATTTTGAATGTTCAATTGCACTTTTCCGGAACTCTCCTTGGATTGTTTAACAGCAGTATTACTCTGAATTCCTTCCACACTAGGCCCCGCATCATCCTTTTTCCTACACTATTTCGCATCCTCCCTTCCCATGAATTGAGCTACCATGGAATAGAAACGGTCCAATGATGTAAGGGGTTTTTCGGCCAACCAGTTGTCGAACTCAGAATTGGGCTCCATCCCCTTAGTTAGTGCCATAAGAATAGAGTTATCATTTGGGTTGCTGATCTCGGCACATGCAGCATGAAATCTTTCTAAATAACACCTGAGTATCTCTCCAAGAGCTTGAGTGACACTAGATAAAGTATTAACATCCTTTGGTCTCGCGACATGCATACGAAATTGCTCAATAAACTTTGTTGCCAAATGATCAAAGCATGAGATAGATCGTGGTGGCAGTCGGGTAAACCACATAGTCTCTATGCCCCCTAGAGAGATCGGAAAGCTTCGGCACTTGACTGCACCATCAGCTCGTGCAGCATTCATCAACCATTCATACTTTAGGATATGTTGATTAGGATCAGAGCTCCCTTCATAAACGGGTAAAGTCGGCATCCTGAATCGCTGAGGTGGTTCAGCATAGAGTATCTCATCAGTAAAATGGGTATGACTCCGGGAGATTCCCCGGTCGTCATTGCTAAGACCCTGATTTTCATGGATCATTGTTGGCAGGTCGGCCATCTGGACATTTTAAGTAGGTTGGGCCAAGGTGTGGTCGGGTCCCACAATGCGAGGAGGGGTCGGTCGCCGTCGACGGTTCGTGTCTCGGCTCCTTGGTTCTATGTCCTCGGGGATGTAAGGCTCAGGAGTATGGTTACATTGATGGTGGGTCGGATCCGTTTGGTTCCGAGCATCAACTCCCAAATCAGTAGCTGTTGCAGTACGGTTATCAGTAATATGGTGTGGGGTAGCGCCTCCTTGGGAGGAGGGTCCAGTCTGATGGCTGGTTAACGGGCCAACTCTCAGTTGCCCAACATTCAAGGTATGTTGATGCCTAGTGGCCTGTGTGTAACTTCCATCCAGTCGCGGGCGCGTGGATCTATGATGATAATCTGAAGAGGCTGAACTTTCAGTGGATGAATAGGAAGCCTGATCCCTCATGGATCTCCTTCGTCGTTGATGGTTCGGCTGGTTGGTTAGTTCCGCATTAGCACAGAGCTGTTGAGTGAGCTGTTGGCGGCTCTGAGTCAATTCTTGCATTAACATCTGAAATTCTTCCCTGGTGACAGGGCCTTGCGGATCTGGTGGTCCGGTAGCATTCTCGGCTGGAAGTGGCTGTGCAGGATTCTATTTGTCCCGTCCTTCTAGATCTGCAGCTGTAGAAGTAGTCCTTGTGTTAACCATGATGGATAGCGAAGCTCTTTCCTAGACTTGATGCAAATCTGAATAGGATGGAAGAACTTTAGTCTTTGAGATCTGGATCTTCTTCTTAGATTTGTGCAATCCAATATTGATAGTAGATCCAACGAGCAGGAGAAAAACTGTGTTTTCTCAGTGAAAGAACCAAAGTGTTTGTACCAAAATTGGGCACAACACTCTTTGGAAGGGGTTGAAGAGATAAAATGAAAAAATTAAATGGAAAATGAGGATTATCTAACAAACACATCAAAAACAAATAAGAAAGTATGCAGAAACACAGGGATTTAGAGTGGTTCGGCGTGTTTCCTACGTCCACTATGAAATGATTGACTTTTATTAACTTTTCTCTGCTGGTTACAGTGAATTACAACAGTAAATCTCGAGTACAACAGTGAAATTCGAGTACAATGGTGAATTCGGCAGAGTCTGGATGACAAAGAGCCAAAAGATCGCTTTTTGTAGGTTCTGGGCTGCTATTTATATGCGTAGGTTGCAAATATCTCGCTCAGATCTCGGGAGACCTCTTCTGGCACGTGGACGGGCCCACGCGATCGATCCCATGTGATTTGCACTCGGTCCGTGATCGATACGAACGAATTTCGTATCGATCAAGATTTGACCCAATCGAGTCGAAATTTTGCATGAACATTCTTTTGGTTGTATGCAAGCTCCTGTGAAAATTTGGTGGCATTTGGACTTGTAGATTGTGAGTTATGATCGATGCAAGTTTGGATTTATTGAAGGCTGCTGAGTTCGTATCGCTCCACTTCGTATCGATCTGTTGGTATCGCTTCTGGGCACGTGCTTATTAGTTGACATGGCGATTGCTTTTAGGATCAATCAACATTTTATGCCGAGCGACCGAGTCCCTCACTTGAATGTGCCATGTCCGTATCCATCTATTGTTTTCCCATTCGTATCACTCCTGTACTTTACCTCGCATCGCTTTACATATACCGTGCTTCGTATCCATGGGCGTTACTTCATTTGTATCGATGAAGGTGCTTCGTACCGATCACTGCCTGCATTCTTCGTATCGCTTCCTTTAAAGGTATGCCTCGCACTGATCGATACGAGTTGAGTCGGGGTGATCGATACGAAACGTGACTTGCTGATGGATACGAAATAAAGCAACACGATGGATACGAACAAAAGTGTACGCGATGGATACGCAGCGTCATGCACTCGATGGATTCGAACAAGATCGACACGAAGGGGGTTGATTCCCTGGATGGATATGAATTGAGGCTTGCGGAGCTTGTTTACCAATCGATATGAATTGGACCGATGCGAACAGAGGCTTAATGATGGATACGAATGAGCGAGTTTCCCTGATTTGCATCGATCGTAACTTGAGCATACAAACTTCGATTGACTTGAAACTTGGAACGTTGGCTTTTATAGCTTTGCTTGTCATATATTGTCAATGTAGCTCGATCCGGACTCGGACTAAATTCATTGATATCCAAAGTGAACATGCGTATAACTGTTTTCCAGGATGAATTGTCTTTGATTTCTAGTCGATTACTTGGTGTCACGGCCTTGCCAAAAGGCGGGATAATAGATATAGTCTACATTATATCTTTTAACATTCAAACCATTACATCTTTCAATATTCACATTACTGATGAGTGTTTATTTGTTTGTATTTATTTGTAACGCTTATAAGCGTTGGAAGATATTTTTCCCTAACGCTTATAAGCGTTGGAATATATTTTTTCCCAATGCTTATAAGCGTTGACGAAAAAAATCTTCCAATGCTTATAAGCGTTGCAAATAAATGTCCACGCCTCTATAGCGACACATATAAGTGTTGCTGAAATTCTTGGCAATGCTTATACTTGTTGGTAATCCTCTCTTTTGGTGTAGTGAATTAAATACTTTTATTGACTATGATTATTCCTTATTTTAAGATTTTATTTACAAATATGAAGCTTTACTTTAGGGAATATATAATTTAAGGGGGACTATTTAATCTATATCTACTTATGTTTTTATCTCTTTTTGTTGACGACAAAGGAGGAGAGAAATATTTTAAATATATGATTATATTGGTAATATATGTAGACTAAAATATAATATGTCTTTTAGGGAGTTATATTATTTTATATTTTAGTAGTGTGGTTGTCATCATCAAAAAGAGGGAGAATGAAAGAACCATAAATATGGTGTTTTGATGATAACAACCATACGACAATGCTACTAATGGGTGTATTGAGTAATTGCAGGTTAAGTAACTATATGATGGATGATAATGTATGTACAAGTTATAACGAAGAATGTGAAGGGAGAAAAAATGATTTAATTGGTGGAATTCAGATTGAGAGCGAAAAATATAATATAGAAAGTGGAAAAATAAAAGTTGAAAAAAAATGAAGAAGCAAGGACTTTGGAATAAAGGTTGAAAAATACTCCAAAGGTGGAATCAAACGCAGGTGGCAAAGGAAGAAATACAATGTTCCAACCATCACAATATACAAGCGTTTACTAGAGTTTTGCTAACAAGGTTAGTTCAGATATAAAAGAAGTGAAAAATTGAAAAAACAATGTAGCCGCGAAACTCAAACACAGCACAACAAACTTTGAGCGCACGTCCTTCACCATCCCACTAAAACCATTATTGCTCATAACTTAGTTTGTCACATTATACTACACGCAAGAAACAAAATAGTTAAAAAATAGTGCGCGCTAGGATTCTAAGATGACCCACTTTTCTATTTTAATTTTTTTTAAAACTAGTTTTATTCAGTGATCATCTACTCAAGAGAACATCCTTTCTCATTTCTCTACTATCCAGGATCTTTCAACCAATATAAAAATATTGTTGTAATCAAATCATCTAACTCATGTGTATGAAACCATACATAGATGATACTTTTAGTTTTTCTCTTTCTTTCAAATCAGAGCAGAAGAGTTTTGGAAGCAGAGAATTCATTTTTGGAATTCACTATATAATTTCTCATGACAAAATAATTTCCAAAGAAGATTTTCTGTCTTGCTTAATTTCTAGGCAGATTCTAGATGTTATTTCTCTAGTTTTAGAGTTTGTTTATTTTTCCATGAATTTAGATCTACTGAACCCTTAGTTATCTCTTGTGCAAATGTGTATATGTATTCTGTGTGCATGTGTGTATCTGTATTCTGTGTGCATGTGTGTCAGGATGATTTCAGGTAACTATTTTTCAATACAACAATCCTGGTTTACTAGTCTGCTTTATTTGTTACCTTTCCTAACCAATAAGCTTAGGATATTAGACTGGTTGAATTCAGGCTAGGCAAAGTTGGTCAAGTTAGCCTGAATTCTTTTGCTACTTTACACAAATAACATACAAATTAATCTGGGTTTCTAGGTGTCTCTCAGTTCTTTCCATCCTACCTTTTATTTTTCCATGAATTCTTACAATAGATATCAGGTTAATCTTTTAATTTCCAATCTACAGATCATTCCAGATTATTCTTAGCATTGCACATTTTTGTTAAGTATTCAGGGAGTTAATACTAGAAATTGTATCATTTAATAAAACATTCTCAAAAGCATCTCACAACTTTCAATAGAAGTCTCATGAGTAGTTCAATACTTGCAAACAGAAAATAGCATTACATTAGTTTTTTCCCAAGCAACTTAACTAACATAATAACATTTCATAACATAAGTTCAATTTAACATCTATTTTAATATCCTTGAGTCTGTAACTATGATATCCAATTCCTTAGCAGCTAAATTCATCCAATTCTTGATCAAGAAAATGCCTATTTACCTGCACAATCACCACGAGCTGCCTCATAAAAATATGAGACACCCAATGATGTATAAACACACAAAAGGTCAGACTAAATTGTCTGGTATGAATAATCTTACTGAAAATCTAAATTCAGATAATTTTCTCATTCTCAATTAGCTTTTAAAACAGATAAGGTAAAGCAATGTTTCATTTGTATACTCTCCTCTACCACCTATGCATATTCATTAAATCATAACATAATAATACATCATTTCAATGGATTATATCAGGGAGCACAACATAGAATTTCCCAATAGAATACTTTAAGCCAACCATATAATCATCATTTAATTATTTTCCTTATCAATAACTTTCTGGCTATCAGGGATTTTACCCAAACCTACCTGTGAACTTATTCTCAGAATTCAATCTCAGGTATTTTATTATGGACTTTAGCTACTTTCCTTCTATTAAAACACACACTGTCTGGGGCATATTCACTGTTAACCCAGCACACTCAGGCCCCTGGGTATAATCATACCATGTGTGAGCTTGCAATATTTCCCTTGCCAAGCCATACTTTGTAGCCCTAAGATCCAAATCCTTAGTTATATTACTAAGTGTTCATTTTCCCTCTTTCCCCCATTTATGCTAATCCCTTCTGCATCTCATAAAGTAATCAGAGAAAATAAATAACTCAACCATCATGCATGTGTTCAAAGAATAACAGATCATGTTTTAATAATCATAGATTTATTCATACAAGCTAGTTTGATTTCTCAGTGTACATATTATTTAAATCATGGGTTTTGCGGAGTCATGCCTATAAATATATGGTCATATACATAGTTTGCTTTGATGCATCCATTTACCTCTGGCTTAATCAAATACTCACAGATTCATAAGATCTGACTAAACCACAAGCTTTTGTTCTTATCTGGATTTATTTGTAATCATAGAAGTTCAGCACAAGTATAACATTGCACTTCTATGTTACCATGTTTATTCTGGAGACATAAGCAGCAACCACTTTATGCTACAGCCCCATTTTTTTCCATTTTTAGACCATAGATTTATAACATATATCCCTGGAGTTTCCATGAATTAATCTATATGCAGCAGTCACATAAAGAGAGCATCTCATCTCAAAGATAATTCATGACACAATAATCATTCAAACATGAAGCCATCAATATATTTTCTGGGTATATTAACACAAAATATTTAAACAGATCATCAACACACCAATATCATAAAATAAGCACAGATTAATTAAAAATATAAAACCATTTAGGCTGCCTCAATATTCAGGACTTAATGCCAAATTTTCAGTGAGGTTACTCACCTTAATCCTTTTCCTTTGATCTGCTATCTCCTACTTGTCTCTAATGGCCAGTGCTTCTCATTTTTCTTCTTTTGCTAACTATCTATATTTCTGTATATTTATTTTAAAGAAAATGGTGACAGATCCTTTCACTCTTAAACCTTTTTTTATACAAGACCTTGGCTGCCTCTAAGGTTTTAAGATTTACCCAATGTCAATTTTACCCTACCACTTATGATCAGCCTCTCTTTCTATTCTAAGAGAAAATGGGTAAATGGTCCCTGTTTCTATTAACAGAAATTATACCTTACCCCGGTCACCTTATTTGCATGATCTCTGTTTTTCTTTTTAAAAGCTAAGAAAATTGCTAAAAGTGGATAAAGTATTTATTCAACAACTCATACTATTTTCATGCAATTTCTAATAATTTTTCTTTAGCCAGCATTTTGTTTAAAATACCTGTTTAATACCTATGTTTCTATTTCTGCCTAAGCCTTTATTTTCCTTATTCTAGACTTGTTTCAATGGCACATTCATATCTGTAATAATCATGTCATGTTCATGTATTTATAGTTTACTCTAACTTACAAATAAATTTTCTACTTCTTTTTTTTTCAAAGAAGTATGTACATGTGTATTATACCATCTTGCATACATATCAATACTTACCCAATGCATTTATGTGGTCAACTTATCATATATTTTTCCTAGGCAACCAAAATTTCAAACAAATATACTAAATTAAATTATAAAACTTGTTCATAAAATCAGGGTTATCACAGATTCAAACCCAGGTTGCAAGGAAATTTATGCACATTAATACCAATGCGCCACACCAACTTGTGAATGAAACGAAGCTAGTCGTTATATGTATACAGGTTTTCCAGAAGTTGCTTGCATCCCTCCACTTCAATAGCTTCTCTTGAACAATGGTGAATCCAAAAGATTGCACCATATTTCAGCATCCCTATAATATCTGTAAATACTCCTAGTCATCCCAAAATCTATACACAATCCTATGCTCTCAAACTACTTCCATATTGCTTTCTAAAAGCCATAAATTCTATATTCATTCCAAAAGCAAACTTAGACCGGCAATCTTTCACTCCACAACATTTGGGTCTGGTCCTAATTCACTTCCTAGTCTCTGCACACTTATTATGCATCATTTTTAAAGGTTATAGAAGTTGTTCTCTAGTTCGAATACTCAGTGTATTGAAGACACAATATATAGTCAAGTTTTTTCTAGGTACCATACTAAAACAAAATCGTTATGGGCACGTATAAGGATAAAAGTATGACAAGGCACGTGAGGCAATGCCCAAGGTAGGATACTACCAGTTCGAGTCGTAGGGCTGGTGGTAACGCATCGTAGCCACGACCGCCCACCGCGTCCAACACTCCCATAATTAAATCAAGATGCACCGATCAAGTCAAAATCAATATAGTAATACGAAGAAGTGTGTCGTCTAGGGGTAGCTAGCACACTTGGCCCTGACAAATCATCATGTTTTAGTCATTTCAAATTGGTACAAGTGTCGTGATATTCCATCATAATCCTCTTCCTTCAAATCTAGCAAACATCCGCCAATCCAACCACTTCATTCTGGATCATCCACCATGTACACAGTTGTTAAAGTGGTTCCAGTATTGGCAAAGAGTATGCCAAAACTTGGTCCTGGTACCTTTAATAACCAAATGTCATTTTTTACACTGGTCGGTTCTTTTACATTTCAAGAACAAGTCATATTTCATATCAAAATATCAGTTTCACTTCAAAATCATTTCGAATTCAAAACAGGTTATACGTTCATATCAAAGCATTCATATTTAAATCAATGATTTAAATCTAAACAATTCCCCTCTAAAACAGTTTGAATATTGAAAATGGTTTTGAATAATTAAAATAGTTTGAATATTGAAAATAGTTTGGGTAATTAAAATAGTTGTAATATTGAAAAATAGTTTGGAATGATTAGAGTAGTTTAAAGATTGGAAATAATTTTGAATATAAAATAGATTTTAATATTGAAAATAGTTAGGATAAATAGTTTATATATTAAAATAATTTATATAAAGACTGTTTCTTCCTTTTCAAAATGATTTGAACTCATGTTCCCATTCCAAATTACAACAAATTCAACTTTTCGACTTCTAATTTCAAGTCAACTTCATATTAAAATTCTGATTTACATCAGTCTCAATTCAAAATAATTTCAAACTTTACATAAAATTTAATTTAAACAGTCCTATTCAAATGGCTGAAAGTCTCAATCCAATTTCTCATTTTTAAACAATTTTTGTTAAAATCCATTTCACGTCCAAATTTGAAAATACCAATTTAAAACCATTTTAAATAAAATAAATTCAAAGTTTAAATTAAAAGTATAAATCAAAAGTTTAACCTTCCAAATTATTCACTTTCGATAAATTCAAATCATATTCCAATTTGCACATTAAGATTTCAAATTAAATCCTTAAACAATTTCATTTAAACAGTTTCAATTTCAACATTTCAAAGCTCGAATTTAGAAAATAATTTAATTAATATAAATCCAAATTTTATTTTCTTTAAACCAATATCGTTTTAAACCAATCTAAATTCAAGATTTAAAACCATTTAATTTAACCAATCTGGTGTCCATATATAATTTTCTACCTTATGACCAAGTGATCAAGTATTTTAATTTTAATTACATATATGGATATATATATCATTTAAACCCAAAATTAAATGACATAGGTATATATCATTTCACTTATTTCTTAATTCATTACCGATGGTCCAAATGATAATATAAATGATGTAAATAAATAAATAGGTAATAAGAGGAATATGTCAAATAAATAAACAACCATACATCCATCATCAACCAATAGGCATACAATAATAATTAACATCCAAATCAACCAATATATCACAACAGTTAGTGATTATCAATTGTCGGTGTTTAATTAGCAATTAAATTCAGTATTAATTTAAATGTTAATTTAATTCAATATAAAATTCAATTTCAATTAAAATGTCAATTTAAAATACCAAACAGCAACCAATAAAATTCATATCACTTCATAAATTTGATTCAACTAACATAAGAAAACTTAGTATTGTGTGAGTGGGTTAAATCATTCACCTTTGAGTTATAGTTAAAAATCCAATAAAAGCTCAAAATTTCTATAGTCTCCAAATTCAACCAAATAAGTTTCATAATGTCCAGAATTTCGATACGAATCCAATAGAAGAAACTGTGTGCAAATCTGAGTTCGTATGTAAAAATTATGCACGTTAGAAGATTTGATTTTAAAATTTTAAATAAAATAAAACAAGGGCAAATAAGTAACTTACCATCCTCGTTCACAAACCCTAACACACGATCGCAGCAACCAAACCCATAGCCGCCGGCCAAGATTCGTTGCCGCCGTCGCCTAGGGTCCACCGTGCCCAGATCAAAGGCCACCAAGACGACTCCACCCACGCCCAGAAAGCCACCGCCTCTGGTCACCCCTACGGCCTTCGACTGCCGTATGAATACCGCCTACAAATCATCAATTTCTAGCGATCTCGTGCCCCAATAACACGATCTAACCTAATGGATCGACTCCCCTAACTGTCCTTTACACAACAGCGCTTCTCGATCGTCGAATCGTTGCAAATCCACCGTTGAATCTAAACCATAAAATGGATGGCCGAGAATGAATCGCTGATGTCTGGACAAACGGAACCTTCAATCAAAAAACGAATTGTAGACGCCGATTCCATTCGTCGAGAACTTAGTGATGATATATAATTTAACAGGGTTTGAGCAGTTTGAATTTTTGGATTAGATTTGAAATCAGTAATTAGGGTTTGGGATATTCACCATTGAGAATGAACAGATTAGAACTGAATTGTATGTACATAAAATAGAACAGAAGGCTGCTAGGGTTTATAACAACATATATAGATAAAGATGGGCAGGAATGGATGGAACAAAATTATTGGGCCAAAGTGATAAAAAAGACCCGAAAAGCCCGTTTCGTTTCTGAAACGAAAATAGATCATCCTATATGTCGAAATATAGGTTATCAATATTTTTAAACTCAATGAAACTAATTTCCAACTCTAATTCTATTGTATATAGAAGTTAGCTTTTAAAATCAAATTATTTTAATTAAATTCCTTTAATTGGTTTCTACGCATTTCGAGCTCGCACGTTCAAGCGATAAGTCTGATCGCTACGAAACTTGAGATCCTATAATAATTCACTATTACAGATCCGATGAAACTGGTTTCATCGAAATCTGAGATAGTGCCCAAAAACATTAATCAAAACAACCTATTTTAAAAATCAATTTAAATTCTAAATTAAAAGTTTTCTATCATTATTCTTGATTAAACAGAAATTAATAATCTTTTAAAATACAATTTTCCATGTTAAATCCAATATTTAAATATTAAATTAATTTCAATGTTTAATTACAACTATAACAAATCCTAGTTCATTATAATTTAAATCTCAATAAATTCTTTTATTTTGATTTACATTCTTATTATTAAATCAACAAATACCTTATGAATTTATTAAACATAATTTTCCATTTTATTACACTCGTATCCTACAGTTAACGTCTTCTTATATTAACTTCAATATTACAATTACATCAAATTTCCATTGATTTCTAAATTAATTTCAAACGGATTAAATAATAAGATGAGAAATAGAATAATAATTATGTTTAAGTAGTTTAAACGCATTTACAAATTTATTGTTTACAAACAAAGGCTAATAAATTTAGGTACAAAATAATTGATTTCATATTCTATATTAAAACTAATTTCCATTAAATAACATATGATTTTACCATTTAATACATCATTCATTTTCTTCCTTATTAAACTTACAATTGATTGAAATTACATTAAAACAATTGTTAATTACCTTCGATCAATATAATTAAATTATATTATAATATTTTTTCATTTATAAATTATAAATTTTAATTTTTGACAATATTAAATTTCAAAGCCTTATTTAATTAAATATTTTTATTATCAAAAATACAGGTCGTTACAACATTGTTTACAACTGTTGGCCATCTTTGATCCTATGCACAGGGACTAACATCTACAACTTCTGCAATATGTACTACCAACTCGAATCAATTACACCACAATACGTAATAACAGATAGCCTTGGCACCAACGTGTCCAAACAAAATTGCAGTCTCCAACACCATCCCTAAATGCATATACTTTAACACCTAAATTATCCAGTAGTACTTTCCTAAATTCATCTTTCAGATTGCTAAGGTAAGAAAATTCAAAGTGGACGATGTCGTACGGAATTAAATCCAAACCACTTGAATCACCATACTATTCCTTCTTTCACCTAAGAGCATCCAAAATAATCAATATTTTAAACCGGTGAACATCATATGTCTCCCGCCCAAACCTCCAATCTTAATTAAGTGGTATCGTTATGCTTATGATATCACTTTTCTAAATATCCAACAAGTTTGATACTCAAAGTATCACATCCTCAAATTTTCAAACATTTCATCCAAAGTTCTACAACAAACAACCAAGCAAGCATCCAAATATCCAAACAAAAATAATCTTATCTTATCTACCATTTCAATCATAGCAGTCAAAACCCTAATGTAGATGGAATTCCAACCTAAGAAAAATGCTAACCTAAGATAGTGATAGTGTTTAAAGGAACAGATTATATTATACATTGTCTACATGCACCTCACATGTAATGCAAACTGTGCACCTTTAAGTCGCTGCTCCAAAAGAGTTTTGTTAAATAGACGGTCTCTCTTCAATCCAAGAAATGATTGAAAAGAATCCATCTACTCTTCACTCAAAGTCATATTTGAACCCTTCTAAATCACATTTTTCATAAAATCGCCTACATCCCTTATGCATGCTAACCATAATACTATCTCCTTAATCTTTTCAAATTAACTTTCTCCAATTATCAAGGAACACTTAAATTCACACCATTCGATGTTACTCCTTACTTTACTTAGTGTCCATCTAATCCAGGATAACTTTTCTTTAATTTAACCAATTAGGTTTATCCTAATAGCCCAAAATTTTTTATCAAAATCCTTTATCTAAATTCTTTATCTACATCATCAAAAATACTTCTTATATATTCCTTGCTGCTAATCAAATTGGAATATCTTTTATAAACATAGGCCACAGCTCTACACCATTCTTTATTATTAATATCATATCTACCAATACAATTCAAAAGACTTCATTCATTTATCAATAATGCAAACTTATATGATCTTAATACCTATCCATACCTGAGTATTTCTATATACTCATCCATCACATCACATACTTATCCCTTTGTAATCTTAATGCTAAAATTAAATTTGGGATATCCATTTAAAATCAAAAGTTCAAGCTCAAATCATCTTTGAATAATAACCAGTCAATTATATCTATCTTCACATATCATTTCACCGATTTACTATTCTCCCATACTATGGACGAGACAACTCAACAGGGATGACGTCTCTCCATATAAATCAAAACAACAAAATACTAATCAGTCATAGTAATATCGACATTAAAAAAAGGTATCCAAGCACAGTGAACATGTTATCAAACTCATGTCACATTTACTCCAAATAACATGCTTGCATTCACGTCTATTAATCAATTATCGATAACCAATGATTATCGCCCCTAAACACATATACAGTAAGACAAAAATCAATTGCTTCAAGAACAATATCCATCCAAGTCATATATCATAAATGGTGTAACGTTACCCTCAACATCAGGTTAACGACAACATCCTCAAATCAATTCAAATAACCAACCTTTACGATGATATCTAACAAAAAAAGCATCCTAAATATCATTCACTTTCATCTTCGATCATCACAACAATAACATAGAATAAAAGAATGCAAATGCTAATTATTTCAATATCATGGAAGTATAACTTAGGCCGAAATCTTCATTATAAAAATCTTAACCAGTTTATTTTGCTATTATGCCCAAATATCCTTCATATAAATCCAACAACTGATGCCAATATCCTTGTGTGTTAGATCTTGCCCACCACTACTCCTAATCTAAACCCTCCAACCTAGAATTTTCTCCCTTTTCCAACCGCCTCTCAGCCCATGGCATCGCCACGTACCGACTGCTCTTTCTCTCATCATCTCGGCCTCACTCCACAAGAAGCCGCTTGGCTTGACTGGAGCTAGTGGAAGATTGTCACCTATCTCGAAATGATGGACTTTGATTTCCTTCACGGACGATCAGTGAAGTTCGAAGATTTCGCCGCTCTTAGGCTTAAAGAGTTTTTCATCGTGGCAGGACTTGCACCGATTTTCCGCTTCGAGACTTATGAGCAGAAATATTACCAGCGCTGCGTCCATCTTTTCGATGCATAGATGGCGTAGAATTTTGATGATGGCAATAGCTACATCGATTCCAAGATGAAGGGAGCTTGGATTGAGATGTCAGATGATGATCTCGCTGGGATCATGGAGATATATGCAGTAGGTGCAAATTTGGATGATATAGAGGTGTCTAATCCTGAGATTCTACAGTGGATCTTTTCTAGGATTATCTGTGATTGGAGGACCGACAATTTGTGATCGGTGGCCCAACTCATCGTGCACATTATTCAGCACAACATTATTCCAAAGACGGAAAGCCTTGGTCAGATCTACACCTCAATGTGGAAGGCCGCCTATTGGCTCATGTCTTGATGCTCCATTTGGTCGATCAGCCAGTTGGTACCTCGAGGACTCAACTTCCATATTGTCACTCGCTCACTCGAGTGTTTAGACATTACTGGGTAAATTTGAGTCGAGAGCCAGTAGTGAAGAAGGTGCCTCCCTCCATCGACCGGACCACCACTAAGAGGATGAATATCCCTTTTCCACCTGTCGCACCACTTGTACTGCCACTAGAGCCGCAACACCAATAGTAGGGGATAGCTTAAGACGTCGAGAGATACACGAGTCCTAGCTTGCTGCTATCCGTCAGGTTCGGGCAGAGCTCCAAGAGATTAAGATGGAGCAGCAGTGCTAGGGGGATGAGATTAGGTGCTTAGCCATCATGTTACGACCATTCCACAGTCACGACAATGGCTCGAGCTCCAACCGTGGAGCGAGATCTTCTCACAACTCTTAGAAGGTGTTTTATTTCGAATTGTTGTATCTTTTATTTCCAACACTTATTCTTTTCTTTCTTTTTGGATTGTTGGGTTGTAAAACTGTTAGTTGTCCCTTATAAAAGGCATGCACGATATTATGAGTTGCTATTCATTTTCTATGTTATTGTTTCTAGATATACGAACCACTCCTATATATATGTATGCATAGTAAAGAAACAATATAAATATGAGAATCTCGTAAAGGCACTTAACTAATAGTAAATGCAATGTAAGACTAGAAGTTTAAAATAGTTGAAAATTTTAGCAAAAGATATGATAAAGTTGTTTCGATAGCACAAATCATTGCTCATGTTTCTTAAAAGCTAAATTTTTTTAAAATAGATATGTAAACATTTTTAAATAAAGTGTCAAATTTTTGGGATTTTATTCCCCAAATGACATACAAATTTAAAAAGTGAGAAAGATTTATGTGAAAACTTTGATTTTAAAGGCTACATATTATGTGTACGAAAGGCAAATATATAGTTAGAATTTGTAAATTTAGCGGTGCATTAGGGTCAACGATGTGATAAATGCAAGCGATAACAAAGGAAAAGCTGTTTTAACCTTAGAATTTCTATTTCTATATCTTGTCAGCGATGCGCGCAAGTCTATTTTTAGACTTAATTCTATTTTAGAGCTTGAAAATAAGCCTCTTTATGCATTTTGTATGCGGTAAATTAGAAATGAACCCAGGGCAGGGAAGAAATATATGAGAATAGGAAGATTATAGTGTGGTAAGAATGTTAAGTCTTTGTCTAAATTCCTTTTCCGGCATAGGAGTAAAGTTTAGAAGCGATTTTACGATGTGTTTGATGGTTGGATGATAGGAAGTTGATACAAAATTGGTTGCTTCATACTTCTACTTGTAGGAGTATGAGGGTTTTGATTGAAAAGATTTTTCAAAAACTGCATACATGTAGAACAGCTCGTATATATGTAGGTTTTTTGCATCATGTTTTTAAAAATGTTTTCAAAAGATATGCATTTATATAGGAGGATCTGATTTAGAATCATTTTGCATAAATATTTTCTGTATGGTAATACAGTAATACACTATGCACATATGCATGTTTGGTTACAAAATTTATTGTACATTCATTGGTCGTGTAGTTAGGATAATTAAGAGCCAAAACCTTGACCTAGTCATGGGTAAAATTTCGGGGATGAGATTCTTTTTAAGGAGAGAAGAATGTAACACCCCACGATTTAGTGTTAATTATATAATTAGTTAGTTAGTTAATTAATTAGGCTTTGAAAATGGAATCTGTGCAAATGATGGAATTTAACTATGAAACTTGCACTATTGCGTCATGGTGAAATTCTGTGCAACTTTCATATTTGGAGTTTTGCGATCGGAGTCCAAACAAAAAAGTTATGGATGAAAAACAAATTCGAAACGAACATAATTAAATAAGAAATAATTAATATTTTATATTAATTGACCGGTCCCACAGGGCGATCCATCATTGTGAACGGTCAACGCCTAACGGTAGACCAGTCACTCAAAGGCGGTCGATCGGTGGCGACCTGGTGGCTTCAGTAAACTTACACCACAACGGCTCGAATTTAATATATTTCGATTGAACGATTTCAGTTGATTCTAGCTCCTATAAATTCAGGTCCAGTACTCTATTCTCTTCTCATATTTTTATGGAACCAGTAGCGAAGCTCTGTCATTTTTTCTTCTCCACTTTCTTTCTAAATTACAAAGATAAGATATTTTATCTATATTCATAAAAATCGAAGAAGAGTAGAAATCTAATAAAAAGGAGAAGATAAGAGAATCAACTATATGCGTATTTGAGTTAATTTATATGTTTGTTTCTATTTTCTCTCCCGATTCTAAATCTTTTCTCAGATATATAATTCTAATATATGTATATACCCTTTTGTATATATATCTCTTAGATTAAAAAGGATTTGGAGATGAAATAAAGGTTCTATTCAGATTTGGAGATTTGGATCACTTTTAAAAGGTGAGTGAGAAATTTATAGATTGTAATAATATGAAAATTATTCCGTTGGTGTTTACTTGATTTTTATGCTTAATTGGATAATTATATATGAGTTGTAGGCAACGAGTTGAATACGATCTGAATATAATAAATATCGCCTATATGTTCTTGTTTATGAATTAATTCAGCATTGTACACAACCTGATCTATAAATCAGTCCCAAAAGTATGAATTTAGAATATTAATTCAAATGAAATTTATTCCAGATCTGAAATAAGTTTTATAATAATGTTATAACTTTGGATTATTACTCTAATCTTGTTATAATATGAAATTTTCTATATTTGAAATTGTTGGAATTTAGATCCATTTAATAATTGTAAATTAGTTTGATTTCTTTCCCTTTTAGAAAGATACAGTGTTTGATCTAACAAGGAATTGATGCAAATAGAAGAGAAAGAAAGGTGTAAAGTATGAATTCATTGTAGTTTACACTGTTTATTTCAATAAAAAAAAGAAATGGTTATTCCTTGTAATTTCAAACGATGCAATCTTTTATATTCTAAAGTTAAATATTTTGTTTTGGACTAATTTATGGAAATTATAGCGGATAATTATTTAGATATGATTCCAACAATTTAACATGGAATAGTATATTATAGTAAAAGTATATAACTAGAACATATTTAATAGATAGATTTATATGTAATTATTGCGCTTATAATAATTAAATAAAAATTTAATAACGATTCTTGCATGTAATATTCGTGTTTAGGATAATTAACTAACAAAAAAGAATTTAAAAGGTTGTAACTTCAATAAATGATAATCTATGTGAGAGTTGCAATAAAGTAATAGGGTAAATGGACTAATGGGACTGATAAAAATGGAATAGATATAAAAGGTTACTAATTTGAAATTATTAACCATACATAAATGTCTTAGGGAATGTCCGTCAGAATTTTATGGACAAATTGACATTTATGAGCATTAAACTGGGATTTATGGGTAGACAAATATTTAAGGTAAATCTTATTGCTTTAAATAAAAAGGGAATTAGTAAGCTAAGTCTAATGTCTACTTAAGATAATATAACTAAAGACTTAGGATGGTTAATTGGACTTACTGGGTTAGTGATGTGAGGTCGGTAGAGTCATTCGACGGAAAACTGCCCTTCATTTTGAGGTTACCAACAGTTGAGTGTACTTACTACTAAAGTGAGATATCGCTACTTTAACACCCGTGACGACGTGAGAGATTGGGCTTGCTTTCTAAATTGAAAAGTATTAAATTGTCCAAATTTAGAATTGGAGCGGTAAGGGATATCTCCATAGGGGTTCGCTTCTGGTTTGAGGTCTTAAGTGGCTGAAGGACCCGCCTCTCTCCTAAATGGAAGTATTAAGTAATCTAGTGAGATTCCATATAAATAAATAAGGATGTCTCTAAAAAGGGTTTACTTCAGTATTGAGATCTTAAGTGGCTGAAGGATCTGCCTCCCTATCGAAAGAAGTAACATAATGAGATGTCATATTTATTATTAAAGAGTAAGAATGTATATCTTGAGAAGGGTTCGCTTCAGGTTTGGAGTCTTAAGTTGCTAAAAAGTCCTCCTCTTTTCTATAAAAGAAGTATTAAGTAACCCAATGATATTTCCAAGCAATAACAGCTAAATAGTATTGTTGAGGAGCACGCTTCTAAAAGTAAGTCTTAAATGATGAGGTCTACCTATTTCCAATGGAAAGTATTAAGTGACTTGGGTACAGTCTTTTGCATTGCTAAAACCGAAATAATAATAGTACCATTTAGGAGACCGCCTTAGGGGATAGGTCTTAAATGATGAAATCTGCCTTAGTTAAAGTCTTAAATGACCAGAGTTTGTCTATTTTCTAATATAAATGTATTAAGTGGCTTAGTTACTGTTTATTATATGATTATAATTTTATCGGTGATTGATGCGATAATGGTTGAACGTTAAATGTCAGAAGCCTTAAATAGTGATTAGTGGTCTTGTAGTTAGGACCCACTGACCATTGACAACTTTGTTAGAAAAGCACCTTGAGAATATATCTTAAATGATGGGGTCTACCTCAGTTAAGGTCGTAAATGACATGGTCTACCTATTTCTCTTTTAAAAGTATTATTGAAGTCCGCTTCGAATTTAGAAATATTAAGTGGCTAATGGGTTTGAAAGTATTGGACAATTAATATGGCTTCATTTGCATTCCGTACCTTAAGAAGGGGTAAGTATGTAATCGTGTGTGTAATGCAAGATTAAATTAGTATTGCTAACCAAAATGGACATAACAATTAAATGGAAACCTATCGGTATAAGTTAATATTATAGACAATTTATATTTTTTCCAGAACGTTGTTTTGACCTCCTCCACGTTACAATCTACATGATAGAATTTAGAGAAATAGGTCACTGGAGCTAGATATGCTTTGTTGTTGAAGAGTCTTCTTTCTCTTATGCTCGATGCAAATGTGACAATCTGTTATCCAAGGAATATCATTAATTCCAAGATAGTATTCATTGTCGGTATTCTTATCCTATTATTCTTTCCACCGTGAGTTTAGATTTCTATCAATCTTTGGTAATGTTTGTGCTTATTTGCAAATACCAAATCCAACGATTTATGCTTTGATGGACTTCGGTTTCGATTTTTGTCGAAATTTAGGCCATTAAGCTATGGGTTGTTACATATTCCTTCCATGCATTGAGAGGGGTTAGTATTTATAGCATGATAAATATATTCTTCTGTTTGTTTTGAATATTACCTTATGAACCGTTACTCGTGATACTATTGGAATTCTAGTGCCTTTTCTGCATGGGTTGTGGGTTTCATGAAAGATGGATCGTTACATTAATAGATGTTCAAATAAACATTAATAAAGTTGTTGCTTTTGCTTATATTGTTCATTCATTTGCTCTATGGCACGGAAGATTAGACATGTTAAAACAAGATGTATCCATAATATGATTTCGTTAGACAAGATTACCTGACATGATAAATTTTTTGGAGATCATTGTGTGTGTTCTTTAACAAAAATAACTTGAAAATGGTTTTTGTTCGACCTTTTTTAGTTGTAATAGTTTGTTTCAACACATTCATATTGATGTTTATGATATGCATAATGCTCTTTCTATACGAGGAAATTGTATTTTATCACCTTTATAGATGATTTGTCTAAGTATAGTTTTGTTTATCTTATTCACCCTGAGGATGAAGTATTGAATTGACTTAGAACTTAGAGAATGGAAGTGAAAAACTAATGTCGTGCTAAAATTAAAACTTTTAGATCTTATGGAAGAACTGAATATCGATTCCATGCATTTTATTAGTTTGTAGAAAAAAAAGAGATATGTAACATATATCACAACAAAATGGAATAGTTTGATGAAAAAATAGTTGCCTCACCAAAATGGTTAATGCTAGCTATGTTACGTGATTCTGCTCTTTATATCGGTTTTTGAGTTGAAGCGTTATTGGCTTGTTATATATAGAAAAACTCACAAGAAAACCAAAATCATTATATATGAATTTTGAAAAAAACTAAAGCTTGATCCAGACTATTATAAGTTATGGGGTTGTAGGGAAATTGTCTAATTTCCTAAACCTAAAATTTAGAATTAAGACAAAAGGGTATTGAATGTGTTTTCTATAATACTTATAAAAGGGTTACAAGTTTCTATTAATAGGAAAAAAATTATTTTGATTAAGGTAAACACAGTAATCAAATCAAGTGATGAAGTAGCCTATGAAAATAAATTCATGTTTATTCCATTGAATGCATCCACCAATAAATTTCTTAGACGAAGTAAAAGAAAGAATGTAGTAAAATTATTTTGAACAGATTTTGTCAGTTGTTAGTTGAAAGATTCTCTTGGGTTTAAGAGGAAGGTCATGCAAGATAACATGCATGCCCACGCGTCGCCGCCGCCCCCTATTGACCGTGTTGTGCTGATCTAGTTAGCATTTGGGTCCAAATAATATTTTTGGCAACAAAATGGTTAGTTTAATAGGTTCAATTAACACTGTTTATAAGTCTAGAAAAAAAATTCACAATTTGAATCAATTTTTGCATCGAAGGAGCACGATGGACAAGAGCGTTTTTTGAAACGAAGTGGCAGAAGAAAGCGGAAAAGAACTACTATTGCTAAGCGAACTAACATACTGTTCCATTGGTGGGAAAAAATTGCTGTTTTATGACCTTCTTAGGCGAAGCGATGTGACTCTTGGCCGGATCATAAGTTTATAAATAAGCCAGACCCTTTCCATTCCAAAATACAGAAATATTATGAATCACTTTATCTTCTTGCTCTATGAAACTTTATTGTTTTGGATTCACTCAAAGTTAACATCTTACTGGGTAATGGTGATTGCATTAGACATGAAAACGCACGGTTCTGTGATATGTAATTTCAGTTGACATTTTATTACTCTTTTGGTTAACTTTTATGGAAGGAATTACTTGTATTCTTTGGCCTTTTTTGGTGGTATTTTTTATATTACGTAGATGCGGCAATGATATTTCTCATTTAGTAGATAAACATTATTTCCATTACATGAGCAACTGGAAAACCTTAGAAAAAAAGAGAGAGAAGACAACAACATATACAATAGCTTCGAATTCATTGATAACCCAATGATACGCACACACACACTTGTGAGTCTGTAACATAACAAGAAAACATAGCAGTAGTTGCTTGAAAATAGAGAGGCCAATATGGTTCATCCAATACAGCTTAGACCTAAACATCCAGCCAACAAATTCCCAAGCATTCTTTTCTGCATTCACAAGCAGATTACCAAATTAGGACAAAATAATCCAGAAAAACACATAAATATGTTCTTTTAATATAACAAAATATAAACTGTACTCTTCTAGGTATCTGATATAGCAACTCAGGTGGTATTTTGTACAAATCTTCATCAACCGCCTTTGGTTTTTTACTTGTTACATAGTTATATTGATTCACTCTTCCTTCTTTTTGCCTCAGTTGTTTCTTCCTCTGTACATAATTCTTTTTAATAAGAAACATCACTACATTGACACTTGACAAAATAAAGCAACGTAATCATCCGTACCTGATCAAAATGGTGTAAATGCACTTTGAAAAGGTCTTGATCTTGATCACCATTGAAAAAGGGAGCTCTTTTGGAATGACCAACAACTGGGTTTGGTTCTAAGTAGTTAGTTATTGGAATTCCATTATAGAAATCCCAATACTCGTATCTCATGAAATCACTCTGCATTTTACTTTTATATATTTTCCTACCTTCTACTTAAAAGATTAATTAAGAATGAAGAACAGGAACGAAGTTAGAGGGTAAAGGCAAGGTTGCTTGTATTTATGGCAGGAAACGGTAAAAAAGGCGACTGCTGCAAATGAAATTGGGTTTCCAACCAATAATTAGGCTGGTTAAAAAGATAACAAAATGCAGTAGAATGTATAAGAAAGTAAAATATATGGAGCATGCATTGTAATGCATGTGGGGCTGTGCACGTTTTGCCTCCCAAAGCATCTTTTTGACAAGGCATGCTTCTTTTTTCCCTTTTCTCAGGTTTATTATCATTTCTTTTGTGCCTATTTTGGCTACTGGTTTATTAGCCATTTCTTGCTTTCATGTTTTTTGAAGTTGAACCTGTTAAGACTCTTCAAACTTATGTTATAAACTTCTATTTGTCCATGTAAATAATGAGGATGCTGGTATTATATACACTCTATAAAATAAAAATGTACTTGTATTAGAACGTGGCAGCACATATCAAAACCAGAGAAGGGAAGCTAAAACCCCGTTTTACTTCAGTTGTTTTAAGAATTAAATGCTAAATAATTTTTAAAGGGCCAATCGCATAAGCTTCCAAAAGGATTGCAGCAGACCCTATCCACATCCGTGACGCAACAGGTCCAAAACAAGTCACGGGCCTTCATTTCAGTCTCCTCTATATAAACCCTGACCATTAGGCCCATATCCAAACTACCATTATCGATTAAATAATATAATAAAACAAAAATGGCAAAGTTCACGTCTCTGAAAGCTCTGGCGGTTTTGTCTATGTTGGTCATTTCGACAGTAGCAGCGGCATCGCAAGGGGGAATATGTAACATGACTCAAGATGAATTAACAGCATGTAAACCTGCGATTACGGGTCCCAAACCCGTTCCCAACCCGACCGATGTTTGCTGTACCGCACTCAAACATGCTGACCTGAACTGCCTTTGCTCCTACAAAAACGCGGGTTGGTTGACCTTCTTGCATATTGATTCGGACCTTGCTATGCAGTTGCCTACTAAATGTAAAATGGCACCCGTCAACTGCTAATGGGTTTGGGCTCTGGCCCATTCACCTCGTTTCTTTGTTATTGCGTTTTTCTGTCGATTGTGCTTTGATCCTTTTGGATTTTGTTCGTGAGTTTATGTACTTGTGTCGCACTAAATGTGTTTCCTTTTCTATTTCTGATGTTACTACTTCTGTTATGAAGAATACTGTTGTGATGTATCTTCTGTACCATGTTGATTTGATTTCAGTTAAAATATTCGCCAAAATATAATGATATATACCTTACAATTGTAACTTTTTGTTTGTAGTAAAACAAAGTTTGTTTTAACAATAGTACAATCATGCAAAAGAGGCAAAAACTAACTTTCGGTTGTGTAGTAAAACACTAAAAACTAAAAAATATATTTAAAAAAGAGAGAAAAAGAAGAAGAAGTGGCAGTGGTAGTATTACAGATTTCATTAATTTCGGTTATGTAAGAATTACGTAATATTAATGGTAATATGTTCAAAATAAAATTATCTTTCCATTATTACAAAAATAAAAATAAAAAATGTAATCAACAAAAAAACAACTAACAACTAAATATTTGCATCAATTATTGTCACAAAAACTCAATTATTTAATTGTATTGATTATATTAAGATTTAATGGTATAAAAATGGTGTTTTTATAACTAGTTTGATTGTTGTTAAATGATTAAGAAAAAGAGAATTCAAACGGTGATTAAACGAAAACACATCATAGCTAGTAAACATAGAAAAAATAAAATTAAAAAGACAAAACAAGATTTTTGTAGTTGTTTGACATAATTTAGGCTTAAATTCGTTGTGTTAATGAAATTTTTGGTCTCGCAACACTAATATGAAGTTGATGTATTGTTGAATGTTTATACTGTAGTGAAATTTATTTTAATTTGAGCGGAAGCGAATTATTTGATCAGGATCTAGTATTATCTATTTAGATATCAACGGAACTTTAAAAAAAATCAATTATGCAATCTCACAGACACAATAGCAGAAATAAGAGACACGGAAGATTTAACGTGACTCGGATATGAATATCCTACGTCCACGGAGACCCAACAACTTCTTTTATTCCACTAAAGAAAAAAAAGTACAAAAGAAAGAGAAGAATAATGGTGGATGCTCTCACATACTCACATACATATAAAGATAAAATTTCTTCATTTAAATATGCTTGATAATGAAGGGTTGCTTGGGGATTAAGAAAATCAATTTCTTGATTACCCAAATATATTTCCAAATTGCATGATTTGATTTTAGTACAAATAGATGACGTAATCTTGGTTTCCATATCTTTCCTTTGATTGATTGATTCTTCATGCCTAATCATTTATTTCTTTATATAACAAATGTGTTGACTAATTAATTGATTGGCTAATTAATTAATTAGTTTCTTTTCAAAATATCCTCTCATATCTTTTTATATACAAGCCAAATTAATTGATTGATTGAACCAATTAATCAATTTCTTTCTTTCTCAACAAATATTTAAATCATACAAATTTAACACTCTACCTTGATTCAAATATAACAATCTCTCTTCAACACATCATCATCAAACAATCAACATAGAAGTTGTTGGGTCTAGCGCCCCATGGCGCTCAAGTAATAGGAATCAAACTGATCAAGTTTGAGCAACGCTCAAACTTGTCCTTTGGAAGTGACTTTGTCATCATATCTGAAGGATTATCCAAAGTACTCACCTTTAACAATTTGATCTTGCTTCGTTCTTCCTCAAGCATAAGAAAGAAACCTCTAACATCAATGTGCTTCGTCTATGAACTATAAGCTTGATTCTCTACAAGTGAATCACACTCTAACTGTTTGAAAATAGCTCTACTGTCCACTGCACCATTGAAAGATCATCCAACAACTGAAGTAAGTATAATCCTTCCTTTGTTGCTTCCACAATCGATATCAACTCTGCTTCGATAGTCGACAAAGCTACGATAGATTGCAGCTTTGATCTCCATGAAATCGAGTCTATGCCAAGTGTAAAAACATAGCCCGACACCGACTTCCTAGCGTCTCTATCCCCAGCATAATCAGAATCACAGTATCCTCTAAGAGAGATGTCACCATCCACTCCACCATATAACAAGCCCACCGAAAAAGTGCCTCGAAGATATCTAAGAATCCACTTCATTGCTTGCCAATGCGCTTTGCCTGGGTTAGACATATATCGACTCACAACACCCGCTGCATGTGCCAAATCTGATATTGTGTACACCATCGCATACATAAGACTACCAACAGCACTAGAATAAGGTATATCAGCCATATACCTTTTGTCTTCTTCCGATGAGGGAGATAAGTCTTTTGACAACTTAAAATGAGAGCCTAATGGAGTGCCAACCGGTTTGGCTTTTTCCATTCCAAATCGAGCGAAGACCTTCTCGATGTACTATGCCCGAGTGAGCCTTAACTCTCTCCACTTCCTATCCCTACTTATCTCCATACCCAATATTCTTTGTGTCTTTCCCAAATCCTTCATGCTAAACTCTCTACTGAGCTCCGCTTTTAACTCCTTAATTCTGACCATACTCCGAGATGCAATCATCATATCATCAACATATAACAACAAATAAATATATCACCATCACTTCTTCTGAAATAAACACGCTGGCCTTTGAAACTTCTGGAGTATCCCTATGAAAGCATAAACTTATCAAACCTCTTATACCATAGTCTAAAGACTGCTTCAGTCCATATAGAGATTTGTTGAGTTTGCAAACATGATCTGGTCTGCTACTATCAATGAACCCTTCTGGCTGCTTTAAATAAATCTCCTCATCCAGATCACCATGCAAGAATGCAGTTTTAACATCTAGTTGCTCTAATTCCATATCATAATGAGCAACTAATGCCAAGAGAATACGAATTGAAGTATGCCTAACCATTGGAGCAAAGATATCATGATACTCTACCCCCTTCTTCTGAACATTGCAAAGATAAATAGGTGTGGCTCGCATTGTATTAGAGTGGGTACGTAGATTGGATTATGACTAGTCCTACATCGCAAGATATTCTAAAAGAGATGAGCATATATATGAGATTGGTAGCACGTAACAACAATGGATTCCTTCTGTTACAAATAAATATTGACATAAAAATATATGTTCTCTAGGAGATGTAGGGATATCCAATCATGACGTTGGCACCAAAAGAGCTTCGTTCAGTGGTCTTTGCCTCTTCTACACTAAACAAAGTGCGCGCATAGGGAAGATGCGAGAGGGTGCTGAAATTTCAACATATACAACTATGAGGTGGCAAATAATTGTTAAAATGCTAGATTGTGTAGTAATTGTATTGCAGTTGCTTATACAACTAAGAGATTGCAAATTAACTGCTTGTTAGACGTCATAATTGAAATTAATATACCATTTTAGAGAATTAAAGAAGAAAGGCAAATAAACTACAGCAAAGCAAAAGGCATAAAAATTTATGTGGTTTAGATATTAAGAAATTCTACGTTCGCAGATCAATCAAATTTTCTCCCTTTATATTTCGGAAGTACAAGTACGGAATTCTATAAAGATTGTGGCATTGTTTGCTCAGCTTTTTTATTATAAATTCTCCGACCTCTAAAAATTTGATCCCTTTCTGCAACAATGGTCCTTTCCTTTCATAAATGAATAACATCACATGAATTGATGACATAATTCCTATATTCAACCGTCACCGTCAGATGTCGCCATGTGTCTTCCATCGTTTTCCCCAGGGTTGTGTGTTACGGATTGCTAATTTTATTTAGGAATAATAATTAGATTTAGGCGAAATAATCAGGTTTGAAATGATGGAATTGGCGTAATGCAGTCAGATAACTGCAACTTGAGCCATGTTGCATGTTGATATATTTAGACTTAGCCTTGTTTTGATGGGGTAACATCTGACGTAGTTACACCTTAATCATGATTTGTAGTGTTGAAATGCTTTTGTTCTTTGCCCCAGGTTGAGCTATATTGTGTAGTTGAGTGTTGTACTGCTCTAGTGAATTACCTATCTTTTTGGTGTATGATAGCATAGTATAACATTTATGGTATCTTTTTTACTGTATCTGGACTGATAACTGTGCTAATCCCACACATTGAAGTCTATGTGAACCTTTAGATTTTACTATACAAGTTATGCAGTTGCCTAATCATTCTCTTAGCTTTGCTTTGTTTATTTGTAAAATATTTTTATGAAAAATGGACGTAACGACTTTTTTGCACTATAGAATCTCGATAGAAAGTGTTTGGAGATATAATGGCCTTTTATTGGAGGAAATGAACATATTTTAATGGAGGAGATGAGATAATGATGGAGGTTTGGCATAGTTTCTTTTGAGAATGACTTGCTGATTTCTTCATCCCTTGGCCTTTATTTATAGTTAATATTCTACCGCGTATTTCTATAAACTATGCTTGGTAATTACAAGAAAAATCTCCAATAAAATTTATTTCCATTTGAATGGAGCTTGAGATCAAATTTGAGCGATAGTGTAAATGTAATACTCTGGATTTTTTTTAAATAATTAATTAACTAAAAAGGCTATTTTGGTAATTTTACATAAAATGCAGAAAACAGAATTTTGCAGATTAAGAAATATTGAAAATTTGACTTTTCCATTGTGTCAAATAGATTTTTCTACCTCAAGTTCATATATAAAACGTCAGAATAGATATCAGATGAAGGAGATACAGACTGTTTATCGTAATGCATTTTTCGAGCCAAACAGACCGAAAAGCGCAAGTGGGGATGAGGTGTAATTTGGGGATTAGGATTTAAAACAAGGGGAAAGTTGGTTCTCTCGTTATAATCTGTTCCTTCAGCTAATAGCTACCACCAAACCTTAGACCTAAAATTTAACTTTTCTTCTTCAAATCTACTCCAAATTCATCGACTAAAATATCAAATCAAAGAGGAAAGCAAGTGCGATTTTTATAATACCGAAAACAAATTAAAAGTGAGAATCACTAATTCAAATCAGATTGGAGGAGAAAACTTGAAGATTTCAAAAAAGATCGATCAAATCGACAATTCTAGGTGAGTGGGTTTATCTACGAAATTGTTATTTACCGAGATGTACTAAATTACATTAATATATATATTTAGCATTTTAAAATGTAATTTAGAACCGATTTGATTATTAAATTCTTAATTATTGTTAATATGCTAATTTGAAGAATACTAGATCATCATTTTGATAATAAAATTGATATGGATTGGGCGCAGTGTTAAATTGTTATGTATAACTCACCCTAGGCCATGTAGGAGGATTAATACGGTAATTATATAATCATTGAAGATGATTACAATTTAACTTTGTAGATATATTGTAACGACCGGTAAATTTAACTGGTTTTAATAACGTTATTAATTGGAAATTTGTGGAATTTCAAAAAAAAAAATTGAAATAAAAATTTGATATTTGAAATGCGTCTAGTTAAACTTAGTAACTGGTAAAATTTCATCCGAAAATATGAAAGTTTATTCCGTGTGTAATTTTATTTCAATTTAATCAGTTAGAAATTGATGAAAATAAAATATTTTCGAAACCTAAATATTTTTATATAAAAAAATTCTAAATCATCTTCTGAGTAAGACGGCATTTTTCATTTTTTAAAATTCGGACTTCTTTAGCTCCTCGATCTTATTTTTCTGCGTTTTTGCTGCATTTTCCGCTAGTAGAAAATTCGAATTTTTATAATTCAGTCATACCACTAACATCCATATACCGTTTTGACCGTCTCGTCGTGCTGAGCTCTGCGGCATATTCACTTCTGTGTTTTTAAGTCTGTTGTACAACGGAATGTGTGAAATTGTCGTGTAGATCGGTATCGGAACCGTTTGAACTTTCTAAATTTTTGTACCGTTTGAACTTTGTTCGTTCATTCTCCATGTGAATACCAATGGCCGGCAGCTTTTATTACTTCTTGGAATTCACGTCTAGCTGACTATTGATTGTTTCCACTTTTCATTTAGTTGCTTGTTCGTTTTGTCTACCCTTAAATTCGTGAAACTTCTTTGTTTGGCGTGACCTTCCCCTTACCTTCCCCTTACTTTCTTCTTCCTTCTGTCTCCTCTTTCCTTCTAATTTTCTTCTGTCTATTATGAAAAGAAATATGTGTAGTAAAACAATTATTGCAAAGCATTTTTATGTAACCTGAATGAATTTAGTCGCCTACCCCTCACATGCTATTCAGCCCAAAGCCCGCACCTCCGCCTCGGTCACCTCAACAGCAGGCCGAATAGCCACCTTCATGGCCGATCCCCCACTTCTGACAGATCTCCTCCGCCCAACCACTAGCTCCGTTTCCCCTATGCTTGTACACTTATATATATATATATATATATATATATATATATTTATATCCTTTTTTAGCGTGTGTATCTAAATATTTACATAATGATGTTATGTCTGTTATGTGTTTGAATAGGTATATATTAGTTTACAATCTTCTTTTATATATAAGTAAGTATAATAATAAAAAATGTATTGATTTCCTCTCTGTAGTGTCTGCATGCATAGAATCATACATATTAGATCGCATATTCAAAAAGGGATAAATCTGAAAGTGTATATATATATATATATTGTATATATGGTGGCAGCCAAGCCAAATTATTGCCTGTCTATATATGTTGTTTATATATAAGTTATGTTATAGTTATTACTCACAGTTTTCTACATGCTGTAAGCGTTTGCATATATAGCTTATATATGTTATATATAAAATAATTAATAAATGAGTAGTATATACGTGTATATAATGTATAGGCTCTGTTTGCTTATAGGAAGTATCTAAAAGCTACAAGATCTGTTAGGTGAAGGTTTATATACAAGTTATATAAGTTGTAAGTAGTGTGTAACGACCCGATATTTTCAACCATTCGCATCCGCACATGTCGGACTTGAATTGCTCAAAATACCGCGTTGTAAATAAAATTTGGCAAATCTCAAAATATACAGTAAATAAATAATCACAGATCACAGACACGGAGTAAAATAATGCAGTGGAAGTAAAAGAAATAGTAGTTCATGAAGCTACTATGTAAATATATCAGAGTTAAATAAGATACAATAGAAAAAATAAAGTACAACGGAAGTCTCAATACATTAACCAAGTACAAGCTGAGTAGGACAACGAAACTGAAGTAGATAGGACAAGACAAGCAGAAAATCTCCAGCGATTCAAATCTCCAAGAGAGTGGAAATCCAAATCTGTGAATAACTCAGGCTAACCCGAGCGTAAAGCAAAACACAAAACACTCGAGTCAGGACAATATATACTTATATAATGTAAACCAACTCAAGTGAACTGTAATAAAGGTACAAGTAACTCAAAGAATGCTTGGGATCGCCCATTCTTTAAGGATCCGTTAAACTATTTACTATGTAGTAATATACGCTATATACAGTAGTGTCTAATTAGTAAAGTATAATCATATAGAAAATAGCGTTAAGGGGATGGTGAACCTTAACGTGGTCGGATCTTTAAACCAAAATCGTAGTAAAGCTCGCTATGGTAGGTGACACGGCACAACTAGGTAATGCCAGGGTAGATATACCAATTACGCATCCGGACTGGTGGTGACGCATAGCAGCCACTACCGCCCACCTCGAACAACACTCCCAAATCAAGGGTTTGCACCAAATCAATCACAAGTAATAGAATGGTATCGAAGAAGTGTGTCCGATCAGAGGTGCTACCTCCTTGGCCCGTCAATCGCTCCTGTTTTAGCCACCTTATGCCAACTCACGGGAGTTGGGTCCACGTATATACCTTAGGATCGTCGCCACCATCCTACTTCATTCTGGAAACTCCACCGCATACACAGTTGTTAAAGTGGTTTTCGGTATCGACAGAGAGTATGTCCATATCCGATCCCGGTCTCTTTAACAACCAATCGTTATTATAACCCGTGGTTATAATTTAAAAACAGTTTATACTTCAAAATAGAATATCATTTCAAATCCAAATCTTTATCAAAATAAAGATTAAATCAATTCCAAACCATTTCAATATATTTAAAATATCATATCATTTCAAAACTTCATTTCAAATCATTTCAATATATCAAAATATCATATCTTTCCAAAACTTCATTTAAAATCATTTTAATATATCAACTTATCATTTGAGTTCAAATCTAAATATTAAACTTTAAATACTTTTAAATTTAAAGATATCATTCATTTACTATGATTTCAAGTTGCCTTTAAAATAGTTTATATTCCAACAAATTAATTCATTTAAACCATTTAAAAGTGTAATTATTATACTTTCAAATCAAGTATTAAAATTTCCAAAGTTTCAATTCAATTCAATCATTTATTTCAATTAAATTTCCATAGACCATTTCAAATCTTATAAATTTCAAATATAGATTTAATCCACAAAATAACTATTCAAATTATAAAATAAATTCCAAAGCTTTAATATCCTATATTTCATAAGTCCAATATCTTTTAAATAGATTCAAATTACAAGTAAACCAAATATTTTCCATACTAATATAAACTTCAATTATTCATTCCAAGATTTAATATCATTTCAGATTCATTTCAAAATATCATTTCAAAACATCATTTATTTAATTTAAATTTAAATACCATTTAATCACATTTCAATATAGTTGTATTTTCCAAATCAACTATTCCATTTAAATCATTTAAAGTCAATTCATTATATTTAATAATTAAATATTTAATTTCCAAAATTTAATCTTTTTCAAAGATCATTTATTCATTTGAATTTATTAAATAAAGAAAAATCAACTTTCGCAGCACTTAGAAAATGCTACGAAATGTTATGTTTTAAACTAGTCCATTAACAAAAGACAGAGTTTTATTTACAATTCTACACATATTTAACTTTTAATATAAATCATTTAACTTATAAAATCATATAATTTCTTATTTAAAAACAATCATTTAAATACCCATATTTCTATGATTTTATAAAGTCAAATTTCCATACAAAAATCAAACTAAATAACAATTAAATTTTCATTTCTTTAATTAAATTCTTAACTTAACAACTAAGTTTAAATTTCCAAAATATAACTTATTTCCATTTATTTTACGTAATTAATATTTCACTTTTAAACAAATTTCACAAAAATTCAATTTAAGTTATATTTCCAAATTCAGCTTAAATATTCATTTATTTCATATTTTAATTTATACAAATCATTAACACTAAAAAAATTATTTTTCTTTAATAAAATCATTAAATTCATCTTTTAAATCAAATTTGTCATATTTTCTTACTTTACATAAATTCCATTTATAAACAAAATCATAAATTCCAAAATTAACTTATATTTCAAATTCTACTTCACCATTTACTTAATTCACTTATTTAATTTGTAGAAAATCACAAATATTTTATAAAAATCATTTTAATAAAGTTTAAATCAAAATATCATAATATTTACATTTTTAAAATATTTTAAAATTTTTAGAAAAATATATAAACCATGGGTTTGTATATAATTTTCTAGCCTAGGTCAAGTGATACAGATATGTATCATTTCAATCCACAGTTTACAAAGAAAACCCGGGTTCTATCATTTCAAACCCGCAATCCCAAGTTAAATAAAATAAATAAAAAGTCGCTCAGGCTTATCATTTCAGCCCATAACGATCTTTCCCTATTCTAAAGTCCGTTCGGGTATGTATCATTTCAACCCATAATGAACCTAATCTACAGGGAACTTGCAGTATGATAAACTGATAAAATGAACATAATAACATCATATAACAGTAATAGATGATTTAGCATATGTAATAACAGGAGTAAACAATATATGATCATAATATAACAGTTATAACAGGATGATATAATTTTACAGATTCAAATGGTGTCAGTTTACTAGTTATATAAGTACATATTGTCTAGTGAGAATTACTCACCTTTCGCTGCTGAAGATTCAAATCAAACAACAATATCTACCCCGAAAGAGAAGAACAGAGGGCACGATCAAAAATTGGAAGAGGAGACAAACTGGTCTCGATCTTGAAACAAGATAAATAAATCAAACTTAGTACTCGAATTGAATCACAAATTAAAGCAAAATTTTAAATAAAAATTTGAACGAGATAATTTGACACATCTAAATTATATGCATGTACGTGATTCCTAGTGGGAAATTCAGGCAGTGATTTTAAAAAGGCAAGAACAGTGCATGCAACCTTTATTTTTCTTTAAGCATGCAAAAGGTGACACAAATTTAGGTTCAAGAGTTGACAACTCATTTCCATGCTTGGCCTATATGTGCATGCAGGTAAATCATGGCAGTGACACAAATTTTCCTTTTTTTCCCCGTATAATAGAGGGATGGAACTACAGAAACAAAGAAAAATGAAAAGGAAACAAGAGGAGGAAGAGGCCATACCTACTGGCACACGCAAGGAAGAAGAGAACAAAAGAAGTGGAAAATTGCTTGACGCGAAGCTTCTTTTTTTTTCAAAGGGGATGCGTGAGTTTAGTACTGGAGGAGATGGAGGCCAAAAGAGATGAAATGGAAATGGTACGAGGCTTTAATTTATAGGAAAAATATTGGTTGCTTTGCACGCAAGGAAATAGGGATATGCGTAATCAAGGCATGGGAGTTTTATGGCCAGAAAGGAAAGAGTTTTATGGGTAACATTTATTGCATTGATTGATAAAAACGGCAAGAATTATTTGTTAACACTTTTTATTCGTTTAGAAATTCTTAGGAATAGGATGCGTTGATTGGTGAAAGATAGGCAAGAAATAATTTGCACTGGTTAGCGAAATTGGCGTGAATAAAGGGTAGAGAAACGGCAAGAAATCAATTAGCTTTAAACGGAAATGGAAAATCTGGTGCGAACGTGTTTAAATGTTGATTAAGGTGAAGGACAGAAATATATTTATTATTTTGAAACATCTATGAATTAAATTGGCAATTATTCACAAAAAGGAAAGTGGAAACCCCCGATGATTTTAATCTAGTTTAAAAAAAAAATTAACAGCTCTTTGGAAGAGTCAAAAGATTATATACATTTATAACAAATGGAAGAAATGGCAAAGCACAGTGAATTTCCTCCTTTAAACGTGCACGACAATTGATTTAGGAACAAAGACCATAATTAGAATGTGAATGGTTTTAATTTTTGCGGGTAACGCTTCTATTAAATCAGAAGGAAAGTAAATATATTTAAAAGTGCGTACAACAGACGCAATAGTTTATGCCCAAAATATAACAAAACAATGGTTTTAAATTTTATACGTTTTCCTATTTATACGTTATTTATTCCATCAAATAACGCGCCTATTTAAACGCGTAATTAACAGTTTAATTATACATAAATTTTGCAATCTATTACTTAATAAAACATGATTTGTTTACATTGGGTTTTTATTCATTTACCATGTACTAAGAATCTATTACTAAACGTAACTAAGAAAAATATAAATGATTAAATTTAAAAGTATATAATCCAGTTTTAAAGAACAAAAGTGAAATAAAACTTTGTTATGAATATATTCAATTAAACTAACAGATTTGAAAACTAGAAAAAGATTTAGATTCCGATGAATGTAAATTTATAACCAAAATATGCATTTTAGAGTTTCTTATAAATAAAAAAACTTGAGCGAGCTAAATTTAGAAAAGGACAAAAAAAGAAAAAAAAAGGAAAAAGAAGAAGAAGGGAAGCGATGAAAAATTAGAGCTTGTAATACTTTTCTCTCTCTTAGGAAATGAGAAAATAAAGAAGATGAGAAAATGAGAAACTTGTACGTGAATTGCAAGGCAAAGTATACGGCTAAACTAAAGGAAATGAATGCCTAGAAAAGGAATAAATGTTAGGAAAACAAAAAGGTAAGAATTAAGGCAACCTTTCTTTTCTTTCCGTAAAAACAGGTAATTAATTTAGAGCTTAATTATGTATATGGAGAGAAACCTTTCATTCTTTCTCTAATCAAATTGATAAATTAAATGCCATTAACAAGCTATTTATTCATGGCATGGAATGTAACTATGTCCAAATGTATTCTACAGTAACTTATGTAAGTGCAATATACTAGATTGTGTACAAAGATGATGTTTCCTTCATATATATCTTTATTGGTCATAGTATTATTATTAAAAACATATACGTATACGTATATATATATATTAGACTTATACATATAAATGTGTTAAAATTAAGTTTCACTATTTTATGAGCATAAAATTAAAGACAACAATTTTGAACCTAATCTCCAGATTAAAAGGGTTTAAGATTAAAAAGTTATAACTTTGCATACAAGTCCATCTTATAAATCTTAAGTCAAATTAACGCACACAAATATGTATATACAAATCACTGTAAATAATGACTTAAACTTAATACAACATTTTTATGTTAAATTTATAACTTAAAATTTTAATTATTGAAAATTTTACGAGTCGTTACACTCTCCCCCACTCAAAACTTTTCGTCCTCGAAAAGGAAGAAGGTAGGAGAATAGAAACACCCTGAAAGAAAACTAAATTGAAACTCAAAAAAAACATTTATTTAAACCATTATAAATTCAATTTAAATTAATTAATATTCAATAACCGATTTAATCCATTTGATTTTTACTGAAGTTAAATCAATCTTAACTATTTCCAAATTGATTATCTTATTATCCAATTATTTTGAAATTAACAATTTCTAAAATCATAAATTTGTATAATCATTTATAATAATCATCTTTTATTCAACAAATTTAATTCTTCTTTATTCTAGATTATTATTAAATATATTCTACATAATATATCTTATCACATATATTAAGTAGATTACATTTATTATAACTGTTTTAATTTATTTTTAATTCCCTTAACATCATTTATATTGTAAATTATTCAATTAACCTTTTAGTCTATTTATCTCTGCTAATCTTTTTATAAATAAAATTTTATACACTTAAATTTTAGTTATAAAAATCTTTTTATATTGTATATTATCCAATTACATTGTTAACTTTCTAAAATTAAGGTAAGTTATATTGGAATGCAATTGAGAATTATACAAATAAAACTTTCTAAAATTAATATACAATATAAACATTCTAATTCAATCATTTCAAGCTTGAATATTTATTCAAAATTTTGATTTTCTTTTTATACTTGAAGTTATTATTTAAGATAGAATTTAAGAATAAAATTTCTGATTCTTTTCAAACCATTTAGAGATAAATAAATGTATGCACAAAATTTGTCAAATCAAATTTTAAATCATATATCTATATATATTATAAATCAAATCATCTTTTAGAAATTCAAATCAATTAGATTTCCCAAAACAAAGCTGTAGCAAAACTACAGAATGGTTTCTTCACTTCGAAACTCGAAAGTGAATGTCGATGATGCTGCAGTCATCACCGAAATTATTTTCCAGCGACAAAGAGAAGAGCACAAAATTTTAAACTTTAAAATTCTTTGGAAACAAATTTCTATTCGAAAATACTTTAAATAATATATCCCTTTTAAAACTTTAAACACAAAGTTTGAAATCATCGGAAATTAAACTCTCAAATTTCTTGATTTAAATTCATTTCAGTTCTCAAATCAATTTATAAACAATTATTTATAAATTCATTTATAGAACAATAAATGATAAATCAAGTATTATCATTTCAAATAATCAATTTAAATCAATTTATTAAGTTCCATAATATTTACTTATATCAAAATTTATTTCATTAACCAAATTTTAAAATAATATTGTGTCAGTTTGTTCTGTCAAAGTGTTTTAGAAATCCTATCGATAGCATTGATTAGACGAAACGATCAGAAGCCCAAATCAACATCAACAACTCAAACAACACAATATATAAAACAAACATAGATTTACAAGTACAATTCAAAATGTTTGGAGATAGTTTGGAAACAAAGTAAAGATGATTAATTAACAAAATATGAAGATGGATAAGCTTAGATAAATCGCAGGCAACCTTAACCGGGTCAACCGTGACTTAATGAATAAGATCAAATGTGTATTTTTTTTCTGGGGTAAATCTACATCCGATCTCAAGAGATAGAGTTTGGAACAACAAAAGATATTAGCATCTAAACCCAGGATAGATATAAATCTCTGGTGAATCGATGCTAATTGTAAAGGAGTTTCCCCCTTTACAAGAAAATTAGAATATTGGCGAGACCGCCAATTCACTATAAAGATCATTCGAAGTGGATTTATGGAATACTCCAGAATCAAAAGAAGATGAATAGTGAGGGGCAAGGATGGATTTTGGAACCGCAGGGAACGTTCCAAAATTCAAAGGAAATTCAAATCAAAAGGAAGAGATTCAAGCTCGAATGAAAGTGATTCTGTAAATAAATTTACCATACATTCTAAGTTTTGCCTAGAGCTACCAAAGCTCTGATACCAACTGTAATGACCCGATATTTTCAACCATTCGCATCCGCACATGTCGGACTTGAATTGCTCAAAATACCGCGTTGTAAATAAAATTTGGCAAATCTCAGAATATACAGTAAATAAATAATCACAGATCACAGACACAGAGTAAAATAATGCAGTGGAAGTAAAAGAAATAGTAGTTCATGAAGCTACTATGTAAATATATCAGAGTTAAATAAAATACAGTAGAAGAAATAAAGTACAACGGAAGTCTCAATACAATAACCAAGTACAAGCTGAGTAGGACAACGAAACTGAAGTAGATAGGACAAGACAAGCAGAAAATCTCCAGCGATTCAAATCTCCAAGAGAGTGGAAATCCAAATCTGTGAATAACTCAGGCTGACCCGAGCGTAAAGCAAAACACAAAACACTCGAGTCAGGACAATATATACTTATATAATGTAAACCAACTCAAGTGAACTGTAATAAAGGTACAAGTAACTCAAAGAATGCTTGGGATCGCCCATTCTTTAAGGATCCGTTAAACTATTTACTATGTAGTAATATACGCTATATACAGTAGTGTCTAATTAGTAAAGTATAATCATATAGAAAATAGCGTTAAGGGGATGGTGAACCTTAACGTGGTCGGATCTTTAAACCAAAATCGTAGTAAAGCTCGCTATGGTAGGTGACACGGCACAACTAGGCAATGCCAGGGTAGATATACCAATTACGCATCCGAACTGGTGGTGACGCATAGCAGCCACTACCGCCCACCTCGAACAACACTCCCAAATCAAGGGTGCGCACCAAATCAATCACAAGTAATAGAATGGTATCGAAGAAGTGTGTTCGATCAGAGGTGCTACCGCCTTGGCCCGTCAATCGCTCATGTTTTAGCCACCTTATGCCAACTCACGGGAGTTGGGTCCACGTATATACCTTAGGATCGTCGCCACCATCCTACTTCATTCTGGAAACTCCACCGCGTACACAGTTGTCAAAGTGGTTTTCGGTATCGACAGAGAGTATGTCCATATCCGATCCCAGTCTCTTTAACAACCAATCGTTATTATAACCCGTGGTTATAATTTAAAAACAGTTTATACTTCAAAATAGAATATCATTTCAAATCCAAATCTTTATCAAAATAAAGATTAAATCAATTCCAAACCATTTCAATATATTTAAAATATCATATCATTTCAAAACTTCATTTCAAATCATTTCAATATATCAAAATATCATATCTTTCCAAAACTTCATTTAAAATCATTTTAATATATCAACTTATCATTTGAGTTCAAATCTAAATATTAAACTTTAAATACTTTTAAATTTAAAGATATCATTCATTTATTATGATTTCAAGTTGCCTTTAAAATAGTTTATATTCCAACAAATTAATTCATTTAAACCATTTAAAAGTGTAATTATTATACTTTCAAATCAAGTATTAAAATTTCCAAAGTTTCAATTTAATTCAATCATTTATTTCAATTAAATTTCCATAGACCATTTCAAATCTTATAAATTTCAAATATAGATTTAATCCACAAAATAACTATTCAAATTATAAAATAAATTCCAAAGCTTTAATATCCTATATTTCATAAGTCCAATATCTTTTAAATAGATTCAAATTACAAGTAAACCAAATATTTTCCATACTAATATAAACTTCAATTATTCATTCCAAGATTTAATATCATTTCAAATTCATTTCAAAATATCATTTCAAAACATCATTTATATAATTTAAATTTAAATACCATTTAATCACATTTCAAAATAGTTGTATTTTCCAAATCAACTATTCCATTTAAATCATTTAAAGTCAATTCATTATATTTAATAATTAAATATTTAATTTCCAAAATTTAATCTTTTTCGAAGATCATTTATTCATTTGAATTTATTAAACAAAGAAAAATCAACTTTCGCAGCACTTAGAAAATGCTACGAAATGTTATGTTTTAAACTAGTCCATTAACAAAAGACAGAGTTTTATTTACAATTCTACACATATTTAACTTTTAATATAAATCATTTAACTTATAAAATCATATAATTTCTTATTTAAAAAAAATCATTTAAATACCCATATTTCTATGATTTTATAAAGTCAAATTTCCATACAAAAATCAAATTAAATAACAATTAAATTTTCATTTCTTTAATTAAATTCTTAACTTAACAACTAAGTTTAAATTTCCAAAATATAACTTATTTCCATTTATTTTACGTAATTAATATTTCACTTTTAAACAAATTTCACAAAAATTCAATTTAAGTTATATTTCCAAATTCAGCTTAAATATTCATTTATTTCATATTTTAATTTATACAAATCATTAACACTAAAAAAATTATTATTCTTCAATAAAATCATTAAATTCATCTTTTAAATCAAATTTGTCATATTTTCTTACTTTACATAAATTCCATTTATAAACAAAATCATAAATTCCAAAATTAACTTATATTTCAAATTCTACTTCACCATTTACTTAATTCACTTATTTAATTTGTAGAAAATCACAAATATTTTATAAAAATCATTTTAATAAAGTTTAAATCAAAATATCATAATATTTACATTTTTAAAATATTTTAAAAATTTTAGAAAAATATATAAACCACGGGTTTGTATATAATTTTCTAGCCTAGGTCAAGTGATACAGATATGTATCATTTCAATCCACAGTTTACAAAGAAAACCCGGGTTCTATCATTTCAAACCCGCAATCCCAAGTTAAATAAAATAAATAAAAAGTCGCTCAGGCTTATCATTTCAGCCCATAACGATCTTTCCCTATTCTAAAGTCCGTTCGGGTATGTATCATTTCAACCCATAATGAACCTAATCTACAGGGAACTTGCAGTATGATAAACTGATAAAATGAACATAATAACATCATATAACAGTAATATATGATATAGCATATGTAATAACAGGAGTAAACAATATATGATCATAATATAACAGTTATAACAGGATGATATAATTTTACAGATTCAAATGGTGTCAGTTTACTAGTTATATAAGTACATATTGTCTGGTGAGAATTACTCACCTTTCGCTGCTGAAGATTCAAATCAAACAACAATATCTACCCCGAAAGAGAAGAACAGAGGGCACGATCAAAAATTGGAAGAGGAGACAAACTGGTCTCGATCTTGAAACAAGATAAATAAATCAAACTTAGTACTCGAATTGAATCACAAATCAAAGCAAAATTTTAAATAAAAATTTGAACGAGATAATTTGACACATCTAAATTATATGCATGTACATGATTCCTAGTGGGAAATTCAGGCAGTGATTTTAAAAAGGCAAGAATAGTGCACGCAACCTTTATTTTTCTTTAAGCATGCAAAAGGTGACACAAATTTAGGTTCAAGAGTTGACAACTCATTTCCATGCTTGGCCTATATGTGCATGCAGGTAAATCATGGCAGTGACACAAATTTTCCTTTTTTTCCCCATATAATAGAGGGATGGAACTACAGAAACAAAGCAAAATGAAAAGGAAACAAGAGGAGGAAGAGGCCATACCTACTGGCACACGCAAGGAAGAAGAGAACAAAAGAAGTGGAAAATTGCTTGACGCGATGCTTCTTTTTTTTCCAAAGGGGATGCGTGAGTTTAGTACTGGAGGAGATGGAGGCCAAAAGAGATGAAATGAAAATGGTACGAGGCTTTAATTTATAGAAAAAATATTGGTTTCTTTGCACGCAAGGAAATAGGGATATGCGTAATCAAGGCATGAGAGTTTTATGGCCAGAAAGGAAAGAGTTTTATGGGTAACATTTATTGCATTGATTGATAAAAACGGCAAGAATTATTTGTTAACACTTTTTATTCGTTTAGAAATTCTTAGGAATAGGATGCGTTGATTGGTGAAAGATAGGCAAGAAATAATTTGCACTGGTTAGCGAAATTGGCGTGAATAAAGGGTAGAGAAACGGCAAGAAATCAATTAGCTTTAAACGGAAATGGAAAATCTGGTACGAACGTGTTTAAATGTTGATTAAGGTGAAGGACAAAAATATATTTATTATTTTGAAACGTCTATGAATTAAATTGGCAATTATTCACAAAAAGGAAAGTGGAAACCCCCGATGATTTTAATCTAGTTTAAAAAAAAATTAACAGCTCTTTGGAAGAGTCAAAAGATTATATACATTTATAACAAATGGAAGAAATGGCAAAGCACAGTGAATTTCCTCCTTTAAACGTGCACGACAATTGATTTAGTAACAAAGACCATAATTAGAATGTGAATGGTTTTAATTTTTGCGGGTAACGCTTCTATTAAATCAGAAGGAAAATAAATATATTTAAAAGTGCGTACAACAGACGCAATAGTTTATGCCCAAAATATAACAAAACAACGGTTTTAAATTTTATACGTTTTCCTATTTATACGTTATTTATTCCATCAAATAACGCGCCTATTTAAACGCGTAATTAACAGTTTAATTATACATAAATTTTGCAATCTATTACTTAATAAAACATGATTTGTTTACATTGGGTTTTTATTCATTTACCATGTACTAAGAATCTATTACTAAACGTAACTAAGAAAAATATAAATGATTAAATTTAAAAGTATATAATCCATTTTTAAAGAACAAAAGTGAAATAAAACTTTGTTATGAATATATTCAATTAAACTAACAGATTTGAAAACTAGAAAAAGATTTAGATTCCGATGAACGTAAATTTATAACCAAAATATGCATTTTAGAGTTTCTTATAAATAAAAAAACTTGGGCGAGCTAAATTTAGAAAAGGACAAAAAAAGAAAAAAAAAGGAAAAAGAAGAAGAAGGGAATGAAAGGGACGCTGAAGATGATCTTAAGGCTATTTAACACTAGAGGGGGGGTGAATAGTGTTTTAAGAATTTCTTTAAAACTTCTTTGATTTAAATTGAATTAACTAACTTAATGCAAATACACAATCACAGATCAAATCACAGAATCACAAACAAATGCAAATATAAATAAAAAGCAAGTAAAGGAAAGAACACACCAGAAATTTTATACTGGTTCGGTGTTACCCTACATCCAGTCCCGCACAACCCGTACGGCTTTCTATTCAACAATAATCTAGATTACAATCCCTCGATTCCAAGGCAACGAGGTACACCCTCCAGATTCTCAGGTCTCTGGGTAGAACCACTTGATTCACAGGACACAAGTTCACCCGATCGATTTCCAAGGACACGATCACACCTTTATAACCCCACACAAGTTTCTTTGAGTACAAATGTATCTATAACTCTGATAAGCACTGAGATTCTTTGGAGAGAGTGGAAGAGAATCAAACTAGAGATATTCTGGTTTGATTCACTTAAGATTTCGGCAAAATATGGATAGGATGATTAGAAAATAAGATAAGAGAGTAAAGAGGAGAGAAAATAAAGAAAGTAGTTACTGGAAAACGTCCATAACAGTCTCTATTTATAGAGAATGAATGGATGTGTCCATTCGAAGAGGTTTAAACGAATAGACACTTCTTTTGAAAACAACCTTTGCTGTAACGGGAAGCATGTCGACATGACAGGTAAATAGGATGTCGACATGGTCTAGTAAAAAGTGATGATTTGCTTTACTTTGAAAATGATGATTTAAAACATATGCAAATTTATTCAAATGGACTCTATGTATTTGTAGAAGGTATTTAGAAGTAGAAATATTTATGAATGTATATATGTATATATACTAAAATATATTTAAAATCAAAGTAAATAAACTAAAGTAAATATAATATTAAAATAGATTTTGAGGCTAAAATATCAAGGACAATTTTGAAATCAAAATATAACAAAATGATAAATATGATTTTGAGGCTAAAACATTTTTGGAAATGTGAACGGTTTTTCTTTTGAAAAGGAATATTTGAAAATCATTTTATAAAACAAGAGATAATTTTGAAAATTATTTTGAATCAAAATTAGTGGATAACAAAATAGGGCTACTATCCGTTCCACTAGATATTTCGTGAGTTCCATCTCACTAGGGTTCCATCCCTTTAACAAGAACGGAGTGGATTCCATTCCACGAGTAAATTGGATAAAAAAGAATGATAGTGCTTTCAAGGAGTTTTAACAAATATCTAACCAAACTATATTATTTGTCTTGAACTCTTGAATATCTTGAATCTCATGAGTCTTCAATCTTGAACTCTTGATCTTTGTCTTCATCAATTTTGTTTTCTTTACTGTACAGTCTTCTTCTGTTGATACCTGCATATAGATTTCCTGCACATATATATTTTATAACACTTCTATAGTTGTTGTCATCAAAACCACTATCCTATGGACTAACATTCTCCCCCTTTTTGATGATGACAACCTTTGTTTATAAAATATTTATATTCTCCTTATAACTCCCCCTAAATCTAATAACTCCCCCTTAATCTATGCCTAACTAACCTATTTTATACTTCTCCCCCTTTGTCATCAACAAAAAAAATGACACTAACTCCCCCTAAATCTATGATATTAATGATAGTGTTATCATTAATAATACTAAAACTAGATATAACAATGCTAAATATTGTATACTCAGAATGATATATATGAGTAATATAAGAATGAGAATAATAAGTGTAACCACAAATTATTTTATTCATATCACTATATTCATAACTGTTAAATGAAAAGAAAATGCATACAATAAGTAGACAAATCAATCAAACATAAGCACACCTATTTATGTTTTATTACATAATCAATATAGTAAGTTATCATAAATCAACCATGTTTAAAACCAAACCAAATCAAGTATTTCAAATCAAATCAATTTTAAACCAAATCAAACAAGTTAAATGTTACGTGGAACTTCAACCCATCCCTCTTTTCCAAAGATGGGATCCGCTTTGATTACTTCCCAATCTTCATCGTCCTGGAGCAATGTCTTCGGTGGATTTACTTGGAGATCCTTTTTGTTGAGAGCGGAGATCATCCATCGTAGTGCATCGAAATGCCTTTCTTGTTCCTTTATCATCTGCATTTGACTCAGTTCTAAGTGCCTCTGATTTCGTAGAATAAAAGTAAGAATATTTTTGAAGGATTTGAGAGTCTTTTCAAGATTATCACTTAGATTTGAAGAGGATGAAGCCATTTTGATGATAAGTAAGAAGGAAATAAGTAGATAAGAGTAGAGAGAAGTTATGAGAAGTTTTCTGGAAGAAAATAGGACTTAAATAGACAGGAAAGTCGTTTGAAATGAATAGACATAAGGAGTTATTTTGAATTTCAAATTGAAATGTCCATTCAGAATATTACCAGTATATGTCGACATGACCTCTATACAGTATGTCGACATACATAGCAGATTTTGCACATCTTATTTTTGAATTTTCAGTGTATATACATATGATTTATATATATTACTTGATATAAATAAGAGTAACAGTAAGATAAACAGAGAATAAGCTTCATTTCATACTAGAACAGAGAAGTACATGAATTTCATAAAGAAACCATAAAGATACAACTTTCAATACACCAAATTTCATTGATATACAAAAAGTAAACTCTAGAAACTAGTAGATGAGGATGAAGATGATGAGATATTTAGCTTCTTGCTGACTTTGGAGAAGAACTTGTTCATAGTATTGGACATTTTGTCCAATTTTTTGTTTACGGAGTGTTTGAGAGCTTTTTGATTTTTCACAATCACTCGTTGATTGTGAAGGAGAGTCTTGTTTGATGGTCGTGTGGGAAAATCAATACTCTCTAAGGAAGTTTCTTCACTTTCTTCCTCTTCTTCTTCCTCACCTTCTTCTTCCTCACCTTCTTCTTCCTCCTCTTCCTCTTCTTCTTCTTCCTCCTCATCTTCTTGCATTTCCTCATACCCCAATCGTGCTTCTTTTTCCGTTAGTGTTTCGTATGGTTGAAACACGTGCGGAATTTTCATAAGTGAAATATTGGAATGATTAAAAACCTTTCGTGGAAAGAATTCTTCACCTCTCATATCCACTCCAAAGTAATTAAAAATTCTAGTGAGGTATATTCCATGATATAATGCATTCTCTCCTGAATCCAAGTTTTTGTGTCGAAATTCATCCAAGATAACTTGTGCCCAATTAATATCATAATTTCCAAAAATTGCAAAAAGAGCCTTACACACTTTTTGAGTCGGGTTATTGTAATTTCCCGATCTCGGAGTAATAGTGCGTTGAAGGAGAAGATTAACAATACGAGCTTTTGGTCGAAAAAATTTGTTTTTGAAATCCATTTCTTCCTCAAAAATATTGTGAAAAGTTTCACGATCGGTTTCCTCGATTTCAAAAGAAGAAAGATTGGAACCGGTACTTTTACACTCAAGTATGGTTCCTAAAACATCGGTATCCAAAACAATTTGTGTCCCCTTGACACTACTCCACACTTCATCATCCCTTCCATTATAAAAACTACGATTTAAATTTGCATAAAACATTTTGACAAGGTTTGGATAGCAAACAAAATCATTTTGGTTATTGTCAACCAAGCTTAGAATACCATTGTTTTGAAAGAGAGCATCAATTTCATAAGAAGCGAAGTCATTAAAAATAGCAAAATTACCCGAATGAACTTTTCCATAAGTTGCATAATTAATGTATGCAAGTATGGCATCTCTATTATTGTAGAGATGATCTTTGGTGGCTCTTGACATCCTCATTCCGGCTACGTTACTAGTGGATGCCATTTTTGAAGAGATAAGAGTGTTTGAAGATAAAAGTTGTTTTGAATTTGAATTGAAGATGGAGATAAGGGTTGATAGAAGATAGATATAAAGAGGTTGAATAGGTGGATTCTCTGGTCAAAGAGTCATAACTATTCAGAACATAGGAGTTAGTGAAAAGGTGGAGGGAAATTTGAATTTTGAATTCAAATTTAGAAATCTGATTTGCTACAGGTATGTCGACATTACCAATAAGTGCCATGTCGACATGCACATCAGATTTTGCAAAAATGATTTCAAGCATGTACAAGATTTATATATATATATATATACTTATATATATTATGATTATTGTCTGAATATATTTTGAAAATATATTATACAAAAAATATATAAAAATAATATTTTATAAATTTTTTAAAAGATATTTAAAAAAATTTAAGTTAATAAAATCAATTATATACTTAACTAATAAACTATTCTAAGCAACCAATTTTCAACCAATTAAAATAGTAAACGTGTACCTTGTTTGAGTTCCATATCATCCTGATTATCTGAATTCTGAGTTGTCATAAAACACATATTTGCCAATTCTGTTTTCTGTTCATCATCACTTGAGGACGTATCTGAATCATCCAGTGTTGCTGCAAATGCTTTCTTTCTTTTCTTTGAATATTCTTTGTTTGATTGAGGAGTTTGCTTTTCTAGATGTGGACAGTCTCTTTGATAATGACCAAACTCATTGCAATTGAAGCATTTGATGTTGTTGAGTGATTCAGTGTTATTTCCAAAACTTTTTCTCTTGTGATTATTCATTTTTCTATACTTCAAGAATTTTCGAAAGTTTCTTGTCATGAAGGCTATTTCTTCATCATCATCACTAGAGTCTGATTCACCAGTTAGTGCATTGAAGGCAATGGACTTTTTTTCTGATGACTTATTCTCCCTTCTTCCCTGAATTTGAACTTCATATGACATCATATTTCCAATTAATTCATCAATCTTCAAGGTATTGATGTTATTTGCTTCTTCAATCGCCAGTGTCTTCAAATCCCAATCTGGAGTGAGTGAATTCAGAATTTTCCTGACTTGATCTTCTTCGGAGATTGCTTTTCCCAGAGATACTAGTAAATGAACAATATCCTGAAAACGACTATACATATCTGGAATAGATTCACTAGGCAACATCTTAAATAATTGAAATTGATTAGTAAGAATAGAAATTTTGGTCCGTTTAACTTTGCTTGTTCCTTCATGAGTAACTTGCAGAGTTTTCCAGATTTCATATGCAGTTTTACAAACAGATACCCTATTAAATTCATTTCTATCTAGTGAACAAGATAAAATATTCATGGCTTTTGAATTGTTTTGAGCCACTTCTCTTTGAACGGTCGTCCATTGAACAAAATCAGTTATGGGCTCAGTGTATTCAGTTTGTGTCATATTCCATGTTTCTAAACTAATGGATTGTAAATATATCTTCATTCTACATGCCCAATATGCATAGTTACTGCCATTGAAAAGTGGTGGTCTGGCAGTGGACTGACCCTCTACAAATGAACTAGAAATACCAGTGTTGGTAGCCATTGTTACTTTTCAAAAATCAGGTTATGAATACTTTGAAAAACTTGCTCTGATACCAAATGAAAGGGACGCGGAAGATGATCTTAAGGCTATTTAACACTAGAGGGGGGGTGAATAGTGTATTAAGAATTTCTTTAAAACTTCTTTGATTTAAATTGAATTAACTAACTTAATGCAAATACACAATCACAGATCAAATCACAGAATCACAAACAAATGCAAATATAAATAAAAAGCAAGTAAAGGAAAGAACACACCAGGAATTTTATACTGGTTCGGTGTTACCCTACATCCAGTCCCGCACAACCCGTACGGCTTTCTATTCAACAATAATCTAGATTACAATCCCTCGATTCCAAGGCAACGAGGTACACCCTCCAGATTCTCAGGTCTCTGGGTAGAACCACTTGATTCACAGGACACAAGTTCACCCGATCGATTTCCAAGGACACGATCACACCTTTATAACCCCACACAAGTTTCTTTGAGTACAAATGTATCTATAACTTTGATAAGCACTGAGATTCTTTGGAGAGAGTGGCAGAGAATCAAACTAGAGATATTCTGGTTTGATTCACTTAAGATTTCGGCAAACTATGGATAGGATGATTAGAAAATAAGATAAGAGAGTAAAGAGGAGAGAAAATAAAGAAAGTAGTTACTGGAAAACGTCCATAACAGTCTCTATTTATAGAGAATGAATGGATGTGTCCATTCGAAGAGGTTTAAACGAATAGACACTTCTTTTGAAAACAACCTTTGCTGTAACGGGAAGCATGTCGACATGACAGGTAAATAGGATGTCGGCATGGTCTAGTAAAAAGTGATGATTTGCTTTACTTTGAAAATGATGATTTAAAACATATGCAACTTTATTCAAATGGACTCTATGTATTTGTAGAAGGTATTTAGAAGTAGAAATACTTATGAATGTATATATGTATATATACTAAAATATATTTAAAATCAAAGTAAATAAACTAAAGTAAATATAATATTAAAATAGATTTTGAGGCTAAAATATCAAGGACAATTTTGAAATCAAAATATAACAAAATGATAAATATGATTTTGAGGCTAAAACATTTTTGGAAATGTGAACGAAGGTTTTTCTTTTGAAAAGGAATATTTGAAAATCATTTTATAAAATAAGAGATAATTTTGAAAATCATTTTGAATCAAAATTAGTGGATAACAAAATAGGGCTACTATCCGTTCCACTAGATATTTCGTGAGTTCCATCTCACTAGGGTTCCATCCCTTTAACAAGAACGAAGTGGATTCCATTCCACGAGTAAATTGGATAAAAAAGAATGATAGTGCTTTCAAGGAGTTTTAACAAATATCTAACCTAACTATATTATTTGTCTTGAACTCTTGAATATCTTGAATCTCATGAGTCTTCAATCTTGAACTCTTGATCTTTGTCTTCATCAATTTTGTTTTCTTTACTGTACAGTCTTCTTCTGTTGATACCTGCATATAGATTTCCTGCACATATATATTTTATAACACTTCTATAGTTGTTGTCATCAAAACCACTATCCTATGGACTAACAGGGAAGCGATGAAAAATTAGAGCTTGTAATACTTTTCTCTCTCTTAGGAAATGAGAAAATAAAGAAGATGAGAAAATGAGAAACTTGTACGTGAATTGCAAGGCAAAGTATACGGCTAAACTAAAGGAAATGAATGCCTAGAAAAGGAATAAATGTTAGGAAAACAAAAAGGTAAGAATTAAGGCAACCTTTCTTTTCTTTCCGTAAAAACAGGTAATTAATTTAGAGCTTAATTATGTATATGGAGAGAAACCTTTCATTCTTTCTCTAATCAAATTGATAAATTAAATGCCATTAACAAGCTATTTATTCATGGCATGGAATGTAACTATGTCCAAATGTATTCTACAGTAACTTATGTAAGTGCAATATACTAGATTGTGTACAAAGATGATGTTTCCTTCATATATATCTTTATTGGTCATAGTATTATTATTAAAAACATATACGTATACGTATATATATATATTAGACTTATACATATAAATGTGTTAAAATTAAGTTTCACTATTTTATGAGCATAAAATTAAAGACAACAATTTTGAACCTAATCTCCAGATTAAAAGGGTTTAAGATTAAAAAGTTATAACTTTGCATACAAGTCCATCTTATAAATCTTAAGTCAAATTAACGCACACAAATATGTATATACAAATCACTGTAAATAATGACTTAAACTTAATACAACATTTTTATGTTAAAATTTATAACTTAAAAATTTAATTATTGAAAATTTTACGGGTCGCTACATAGTGGATGTATGTTAGTTCAATTGCAAATTTACGTAAGTATATATATTGATTTATTAGAAATATTGATTTAAAGTTGAAATAAGTATGTGATTTTATAGTATTTATATATATGCAAATAGACCTGAGTTTGGTTTCCAATATATATACATGTCTTGTAAGTATACTAATTGTTTACTGTTTCATATCTATGTATAAACGGAAGAATACTTTATTATATACATATAGATTTTTTTGACAGTTAAAATGCATGAGATTTAAATGATGCATACAAATTGTTAGTGTTAATTTCTAAGTTATATAGGTTATAGTTGCATCTCATATAACTGGGTATAAGTTAGGTTTGTATATCTGTTCAAAGTTTGCATATATAATTGTATTAGTTATATCATATAAGTTCTTAATTGATTTTCAAAGTATAATATATTGATTATATAAAGGGTATACAATGTTTGCATATATAGGCTTAGTCAGCATATAAGTCAAGTCTGCACAATATAGTTTCGCATGATACTTTATATTACTTAGTGGGGCTACACATATATATAGTGTAATTTGGTTTCTTTTGCCGTGTTTAAAACTGGAATATTTGTATGTGTGTGTATATATATATGCAAAACTATGGTTACATAAGTTTATATTATTCATTTAAAGTGGATTTGGTAATGTTGTTCATGTGATGTGTATATATACACTGTATATAAAATCTATATGAGTTAGATATATGTTTTAAAATGAAATTACTATGCATTTATATGAATTTACTTCAAAATAAAATGTATGTATATATATATATATTTGATTATATATATATAGTTATATATTTATATAAGTTTACTTATACTGTTTATCTTCATCGATCCCGTCCTGATTTGAATTCGTCAATTTCTATCTACCAGCTTTGTCCGTCAAATCCGTGTTCAGCTTACCTCGCTTTGGGATTGGTAGTTGGATCGGTCGATAGTCTAGATCTTGATTCAAATCGTAGCTTGTCGCGTTATCTATCTCTCTAGCCTCGAAAGGTGAGCAATCACTCACGACTAATGTTCTTTTATTTATTAAATTTGATTTCAATTGAAACGACAATTGAAATATGCAGCTGTTAGTTATTTACACTGTTATATATCTGTTATTACCTGAATTAGTTCACCTGTGACATCTGACACCATTATCTGCTATTTATACAATGATAATCCAGTTTGGTTGTTAAATGATTGATTGTTTGGTGTTTACATTGGACGTTGAATTTGTTAATGTAATAAATGATAAATAATTTGAAATTGAAATTGACGTAGGATAGTTAGATTTGATATATGTGTTAATTTGATTGATGACATTTGCATAATATGACCCCTTAAATGTTAAATAAATTGACACATAGAAATAGTGTTAACCACACCTTGAACCATTTAAATGTATGTTGTTTAAATCAATGTAGTATGAAATTGAACAATAGATATCGAGTGAAGAACCGTATAAATATTAGTGTAATAATCTTTAATCTACATGAAATGATAGTGTAGATTCTAGAAATAATTATATTAATTTGCACAAACAACAATGTAAATTAATACGATTATTTTGGGATTATTTGAATTTATTTATTGGATTGTTATTGATGTTTGATATTGCTTGTTTTTTACTTTGACACCATCCCAGTTATCACACTGCAAGTTCCCTTTGCTATGCTTTGATTTTTGAATTGAAATGGAATCGGGTTGAAATGATAAATACCCAAATTAAACTTTGACCTAGGATAGAGAATTAAATAAAAACCCGATTGGTCAATAATTTGATTTAAACTAAAATAAAGATTTTATTTGAATAAATAATAAGGTTTTGAAATGAAGTTGGAATTTGAATTTTAAAGAAAGGAAAATGTTTACAGTGCTCTATAGACTATAACGCTTATATAAAATGTGTTAAGGGGGATAATGGTAACGCCTCACTATTTTGATATTTTATATTACTGATAGGCATTATCTACTTATCATACACTACTACATAGTAGATAGTTTAACGGATCCTTGAAGGATGGTTATTCCAAACATCCTTTGAGTTACTTGTATTTCAGTTGCTATTTCACTTGAGTTGGAATTATTGATATAAGAATGTTAATCCTAACTCGAGTGTTTTGTGTTTTGCTTTACGCTCGGGTCAGACTGAGTGTACCAGTATTCGAGACTCACCTTTGGAGTTGGAGCTTCGCTTGGAGATCCAGCTATCTATCCAGCTTTCAGATATCCAGTTGATTCCAGTGATTGTATTCTGATTCTTGTATTTGACTATTGTATTCGAGACATCTATTGTACCTTATTTAACTCTGATATGTATATAGTAGCTTCATGAACTACTATCTTTTGTTTCCGCTGCATTTATTACTCTGTGTCTGTGATCTGTGATTATTTATTTACTGTATATGTTCAGTTTTGCCAAATTTAAATTAACAATTCGGTATTTTGAATTATTCAAGTCCGACATGTGCGGATGCGAATATTCCAAAATAGCGGGTCGTTACAGTTGGTATCAGAGCTTTGGTAGCTCTAGGCAAAGCTTAGCATATAGGGTAAATGTATTTACAGAATCACTTTCATTCGAGTTGAATCTCTTCCTTTTGACTCGATTCCTTCGAATTTTGGAACGTTCCCTGCGGTTCCAAAATCCATTTGTGTCCCTCACTATTCGTCTTCTAATTCCAGAGTATCCCATAACTCCACCTTGAATGATCTTTATAATGAATCGGCGGTCTCGCCAATCTTCGAAATTTTGTAAATTGGTGAAACTCCTTAACAATTGGCATCGATTCACCGGAGATTTCTGTATCCTCGGTTTACGATGCAATCCATCTCCTGCTATGCCTGAATTCTCTTTCTTGAGATCAAATGTCAATTTGCCTCGGAATTCTACATTGATCTTATTCTTGAAGTCACGGTCGACCCGGTTAAGGTTGCCCGCGATTTATATAAACTTATCCATCGCCCTATTTTGTTATTTAATTATCTTATCTTTGTTTCAAACTTATCTTCGAATCAAAATTCTCTTTGATTTGAGTTCATCAAATTTGAATCTCTATACTTATTTTGAAATCCATCCTTGTATCGTCAAAAGAGAAGTGTATGTGTAAATTTATATTAAAATGTTTTATATATTGTGTTGTTTGAGTTGTTGATGTGATTTGGGTTTCCGATCGGTTCGTCTGATCAGCGATATCGATAGGACCTCCAAAACACTCGAACAGAGCAAACTGACACAATATTGTTTCAAATTTGGCAAGCAAAATAGTTTTGTATGATTATATTACATATAAGTATAAATTTCTCTGAAATTAAATTGTTAATGAAGTTTGTTGTCAGAAATGATAATATTTGATTTTCATTTATTGTTTTGTAAACAATTGACTATTGCAATATAAATAAATGAATTTATAAACTTGGATATAATTTGATTTGAAATTTGGAATGTATTTAAATCAAGAATTTGAGAATTTAAAATTTCGGTGATTTCAACTTGGCTCTTAAGTTTTAGAAGGTATATTATTTTCGAATAGAAATCATTTCCAAAGAATTTTAAATGTGTAAATCAATGCCCTTCTCTTGGTCGCTAAAAAATAATTTCGGTGATGGTGGCCGCATCACCGGCATCAATTTTCGAGTTTCGAAGTGGAGAGACCATAATGTAGCTCTGCCACACTTTTGCATTGGAATTTATTGATTTGAAAATTTTAAAGTATGGCTTGATTTATAATATATATGGGTATATATGATTCTAGATTTGATTTGATAACTATAGCATATATAATTACCTCAAAGTTGTTTAAAGTTAATTAGAAATTAATTCTTAAAATTATGTTAAAGGATGTTTTCAATCATAAATAAAGCTAAATTTTGGATAAATATTTAAACTTAAAATAATTGAATTTGAAAATTTTACTTGTATAGTACTAAATTGCATTTCAATATAACTTACCTAAATTATTCAGAAGATAAAATGTAATTGGATAATATACAATATAAAATGATTTTATAAATAAAAATTTGAGTGTTTATAATAAATATTATACACTTAGATTTTAATTATAAAAAAATGCTAATAAAGATGATAGAATAATAAGTTAATTGAATGAGATTAATATAATAATTTTCTTCTGAAAGAATTAACAATTTGAAATTAGATCAACTTATGGAAATACCTTAAATTTAAACCAATTATTGAATATAAATTAATTTAAATTGAAATTTATATGGTTTAAATTAATTTATAGGGTTTAAATATAGGTAATAAGATATATTAAGTGGAATAAACTTAATAATAATTTGGAATAAAAGAATTAACTTTGTTGAATAAAATATGAGTACAATAAATTATTATACAAATTGATGATTTAGAAATTGTTAATTGATCATGACTAGATAATAAGATAATGAATTTAGAAATAGATTGATTGATTTAACTTAAGTGAACTCAAAGGGATTTAACCAAATTGTTAAATATTAATTAATTTAAATTGAAATTTATATGGTTTAAATTAATTGTTATATTTGTATTCCAATCTATTTTCTTTCTGGTTGTTTTTATTCTCCTACCTCCTTGCTTTTCGGGGACGAAAAGTTTTGAGTGGGGGAGAGTGTAACGACCCGTAAATTTAACTGGTTTTAATAACGTTATTAATTGGAAATTTGTGGAATTTCAAAAAAAATAAAATTTTGAAATAAAAATTTGTATTTGAAATGCGTCTAGTTAAACATAGCAACTGGTAAAATTTCATCTGAAAATATGAAAGTTTATTCCGTGTGTAATTTTATTTCAATTTAATCAGTTAGAAATTGATGAAAATAAAATATTTTCGAAACCTAAATACTTTTATATAGAAAAATTCTAAACCATCTTCTGAGCAAAACGACATTTTTCGTTTTTCAAAATTCGGACTTTTTTAGCTCCGTCGATCTTATTTTTCTGCGTTTTTGCTGCATTTTCCGCTAGTAGAAAATTCGAATTTTTATAATTCAGTCGTACCACTAACATCTATATACTGTTTTGATCGTCTCGTCGTGCTGAGCTCTGCACATATTCACTTCTGTGTTTTTAAGTCTGTTGTACAACGGAATGTGTGAAATTGTCGTGTTGATCGGTATCGGAACCGTTTGAACTTTCTAAAATTTTGTACCGTTTGAACTTTGTTCGTTCATTCTCCATGTGAATACCAATGGCCGGCAGCTTTTATTACTTCTTGGAATTCACGTCTAGCTGACTATTGATTGTTTCCACTTTTCATTTAGTTGCTTGTTCGTTTAGTCTACCTTTAAATTCGTGAAACTTCTTTGTTTAGCGTGACCTTCCCTTACCTTCCCCTTACTTTCTTCTTCCTTCTGTCTCCTCTTTCCTTCTAATTTGCTTCTGTCTATTATGAAAAGAAATATGTGTAGTAAAACAATTATTGCAAAGCATTTTTATGTAACCTGAATGAATTTAGTCGCCTACCCATCACATGTTATTCAGCCCAAAGCCCACACCTCCGCCTCGGTCACCTCAACAGCAGGCCGAATAGCCACCTTCATGGCCGATCCCCCACTTCTGACAGATCTCCTCCGCCCAACCACTAGCTCTGTTTCCCCTATGCTTGGTACACTTATATATATATATATATTTATATCCTTTTTTTAGCGTGTGTATCTAAATATTTACATAATTATGTTATGTCTATTATGTGTTTGAATAGGTATATATTAGTTTACAATCTTCTTTTATATATAAGCAAGTATAATAATAAAAAAAATGTATTGATTTCCTCTCTATAGTGTCTTCATGCATAGAATCATACATATTAGATCGCATATTCAAAATCGGATAAATCTGAAAGTACATATATATATATTGTATATATGGTGGCAGCCAAGCCAAATTATTGCCTGTCTATATATGTTGTTTATATATAAGTTATGTTATAGTTATTACTCACAGTTTTCTACATGCTGTAAGCGTTTGCATATATAGCTTATATATGTTATATATAAAATAATTTATAAATGAGTAGTATATACGTGTATATAATGTATAGGCTCTGTTTGCTTATAGGAAGTATCTAAAAGCTACAAGATCTGTTAGGTGAAGGTTTATATACAAGTTATATAAGTTGTAAGTAGTGGATGTATGTTAGTTCAATTGCAAATTTACGTAAGTATATATATTGATTTATTAGAAATATTGATTTAAAGTTGAAATAAGTATGTGATTTTATAGTATTTATATATATGCAATAGACCTGAGTTTGGTTTCCAATATATATACATGTCTTGTAAGTATACTAATTGTTTACTATTTCATATCTATGTATAAACGGAAGAATACTTTATTATATACATATAGATTTTTTGACAGTTAAAGTGCATGAGTTTTAAATGATGCATACAAATTGTTAGTGTTAATTTCTAAGTTATATAGGTTATAGTTGCATCTCATATAACTGGGTATAGGTTTGGTTTGTATATCTGTTCAAAGTTTGCATATATAATTGTATTAGTTATATCATATAAGTTCTTAATTGATTTTCAAAGTATAATATATTGATTATATAAAGGGTATACAATGTTTGTATATATAGGCTTAGTCAGCATATAAGTCAAGTCTACACAATATAGTTTCAGGTGATACTTTATATTACTTAGTAGGGCTACACATATATATAGTGTAATTTGGTTTCTTTTGCCGTGTTTAAAACTGGAATATCTGTATATATATACATATATATATATATATATATATATGCAAAACTATGGTTACATAAGTTTATATTATTCATTTAAAGTGGATTTGGTAGTGTAGTTACTGTGATGTATATATATACACTGTATATAAAATCTATATGAGTTAGATATATGTTTTAAAATGAAAGTACTTTGCATTTATATGAATTTACTTCAAAATAAAATGTATGTATGTATATATATATATATTTGATTTTATATATATAGTTATATATTTATATAAGTTTACTTATACTGTTTATCTTCATCGATCCCGTCCTGATTTGAATTCGTCAATTTCAATCTACCAGCTTTGTCCGTCAAATCCATGTTCAGCTTACCTCGCTTTGGGATTGGTAGTTGGATCGGTCGATAGTCTAGATCTTAATTCAAATCGTAGCTTGTCGCGTTATCTATCTCTCTAGCCTCGAAAGGTGAGCAATCAGTCACGATTAATGTTCTTTTATTTATTAAATTTGATTTCAATTGGAACGACAATTGAAATTTGCAGCTGTTAGTTATTTACACTGTTATATATCTGTTATTACCTGAATCAGTTCACCTGTGACATCTGACACCATTATCTGCTATTTATACAATGATAATCCAGTTTGGTTGTTAAATGATTGATTGTTTGGTGTTTACATTGGACGTTGAATTTGTTAATGTAGTAAATGATAAATAATTTGAAATTGAAATTGACGTAGGATAGTTAGATTTGATATATGTGTTAATTTGATTGATGACATTTACATAATATGACCCCTTAAATGTTAAATAAATTGACACGTAGAAATAGTGTTAACCACACCTTGAACCATTTTAATGTATGTTGTTTAAATCAATGTAGTATGAAATTGAACAATAGATATCGAGTGAAGAACCGTATAAATATTAGTGTAATAATCTTTAATCTACATGAAATGATAGTGTAGATTCTAGAAATAATTATATTTATTTGCACAAACAACAATGTAAATTAATACGATTATTTCAGGATTATTTGAATTTATTTATTGGATTGTTATTGATGTTTGCTATTGCTTGTTATTTACTTTGACACCATCCCAGTTATCACACTGCAAGTTCCCTTTGCTATGCTTTGATTTTTGAATTGAAATGGAATCGGGTTGAAATGATAAATACCCAAATTAAACTTTGACCTAGGATAGAGAATTAAATAAAAACCCGATTGGTCAATAATTTGATTTAAAATAAAATAAAAAATTTATTTGAATAAATAATAAGGTTTTGAAATGAAGTTGGAATTTGAATTTTAAAGAAAGGAAAATGTTAATATATAATAATTCGAAACAAAATATTAACATAGTAATTGTTGAAAGAATGTTGTTTTAAAATTAATTATTTAATAATTAAATTTGGAATTATTAATAATTAAGTTTGAAATTAGTTAATAATTAAGTTTTGAAATTATTTGATAATTGAATGAGATTTAATTATTTAATAATTAAATAAAATTGAATTTTTTATTAAGTGAAATTGAACTTCTTGAATAAGTGAAAGTAAGTTTCTTTATTAATTGAGTTTTGAAATCGTAACTAAGTAAATAAATCAGTGAAATTGAATTTCTTTAATAAGAAATAAAAATGTGATTTATTGAAATTAATGTAAGGCTTGTAATTTAAAGAACTTGATTTGACGAATTTAATTTAATTCAATTTGTAAGTTTGATATAACGAAGTTGAACTTAAGCATTTGATTTAGTGTATTGGAAATTAAATAGAAATTGTTTGAATGATAAATTTACCTAACGAATATTGAATGAAATCGATTAATGAATTTAAATTGATTTGAATGTTAAATTAAATTAATTTAAATGATTTCGGAATGAAACTTATATACGAACTTGAATCAAAATTTGACTGTTTTAAACAAAAATTTGAAATTGAATTATAAGATTTTGAAATGGTAATTTGGAAGTTTTGAAACGTAAAATTTTGGAAATTGATATTGTAACGACCCAGAATTTCTGCCATTTGAAATTCGTATATTTAATTAATTTTAAATATTAACAAGTGGAATTTGTAAGCCGAATAAAATTTAATTCGAATATAGAGATTTAATTGTTTAGTTAAATCGATAATTTAATATTGAAATTTCAGAAATAATTGTAAATTGGGTCAAATGTGATTAAAAATGATTTATAAAGTTATATTAAATCATATTGAAGTTATAATGATGTTTGCGAACTTTTAAAATCGAATTAAAAGTCAAATTGTGAAAATTGAATATTTTAATATTTAATTGACGACTAAAAATAGTCATTTTTCGAACAGTCTCAGATTTTGACGAAACTAGTTTCAACGGATCCGTAATGTGATATTATTGTATGGTTTTAAATTTCGTGCCAATCGGATATACCGTTTGTCCGAGGTAAGCCAAAACGCATCGAAATCGGTTTTAATCGATTTAATTTAAATTTGATTGTTTATTTCTGTAACTCGCACAGATGATCGAATTAGCTCCCAAAACACGTTCCATTGTGTTCGGAACGCGGGGTAAACCTTAGAAACGTCAGCCGGCATGCTTCGTTTGGAGTTCGGAAAATTTCGGATGAATAGTGTTTTGGAAATTTTCTATATAAGGACCTCACATCTCCAATTTGCAAACGAAAATCAAACCCTGACCCTAATTCAGTCCAGCCGCCTCTATTGTCTTTAATGGCCAGAAATCAATCCTCTTTCTCCTCTAATATCTCATGATCCATCAACAATTAGAGAAAGTTGTCAACTACTGATGCAGCACAAGCTAGAGTCGAAGCAGTGCAAGCTCCAAATACACAAGGCCTAGGTCGTCCACGACCTAAGGCATCACTGGGTTTAAGTCATATACGAGATAACAAAGCTGAAGAAGAAGTTCTAAGTCGTCCACGACTTAACGTGGCTGAAGGCATAAGTCGTTCACGACTTAACGTGGCTGAAGGCATAAGTCGTTCACGACTTAACGTGGCTGAAGGCATAAGTCGTTCACGACTTGAATGACTTAACTCAAGCGGACTACGACCTAAGGAAAGTTTACGACCTAACTCAAGTGTAGGCTTAAGTCGTCTACGACCTAACGTGATAAAGAGAAAGACACTGGAACGACCTAACATACTGTTAAGTCGAATGCGAGCTAACAAGCTGAAGGAAAAGGGGCTACGACCTAAAAAGAAGCGACTTATGTTAGGTCGCGAGAAGATGTGGAGAGATAGGTCGTTCGCTATAAGTCGCGTAGTCTTAAGTCGCGAGGACTTAGGTCGCGCAGTTGTTATGAAGCCGCTCTTTTAAGTCGTAGATGAAGGGATGCCGTTCATTTTAGGTCGCTCGCTCCAGATGCCGTTGATTATGTTAAGTCGCGGGGAATGTTATGTCGCTGCTGATTGAGTCATTGGGCCTGTTAAGTCGTAGGTCGCAGGTTATAGGTCGGAAACGACCTAAGTGTGTAAAGTCGTGATGTATTGTATGTGTTGCTTGTTAAGTCACTATGATCTATGTTGTATTGTTTCTTTGTACATATTGTTGAGTCGTTCTGTTATAGGTCGTAAGTCGTGACGTTTGTATTGTAGACTGATAAGTCGTAAACGACTTATAATGAGTCGTAGGTCGTAGGTGATGAGTCGGAAATGACTTAAGACTTGTGTAATTTTCTGTGGCATGTGAGTTGTAGCCTATAAATAGGCATGTGTGGTCATTTGTAATGGTTGTTGATTTTTGAATAAAATTCTCTTTTGTTAGCTTTGTGCTTTCATTCAAATTGGTAGTTGAGTGTAATCTCCTATCTCCTCTTTCGGATAATCGAGTGCGCTCGATTCAACGATTGCAGAAGCCGATTCGTGAAATCAAGTGCGCTTGATCAACGCTCAAAGAATTGAAGATCTCTCCTCACGATATCGTGCGCGATCAACGTGTCAGAGATAGCTAGAATTCGGTATCCTCGGATCAACGAATTTGGGCATTTCAGTATCCTCCAATCCACTGATTACTACATTCATCGATTTACATCGTTTTGATTAATCCGCTGCGTCAGTTTTGGTATCAGAGCTTGTTTAGCCAATCATAGCTAAATCGAGTCTTGGAGCCAAGTATTTTGAAGATTTTGAAGAAATCAAGCCAAGGCCGAAGTAGTTGAAGTTGTTTGCATTTGTATCAAAGTTTGAAGATCGGATTTGTGATTTGGAGAGGTTGAGTTCATCGTGTTCATCGCGAAGTTGCAACAAAGTGGGAGTTTTCGATCCATTTCATTTTGGATCAAAGTCCGAAAGGTGTTTGAATTTTGAATTTGAAGAGTTTGTGAAGTTTTCAAGTATGCCGCCAAGAAGAGCTAATCGTCACCAAAACGTAGAAGCTTTGTATCGAAGAGAAGAAGCTAATGAGATGGAGCAAAGAATCAATGAAAACTTTAGTGAAAAGCTTAACGAAGGAATTGGTCGGTTAGAGAAGATGATGTTAGAGATGAATCAAAATCGGAGAAGGGTTTCACCTGAATCTAACCATGGGGGAAGTAGAGTCTCACTGCTATCCAATCGAGAAAGAAGTGTTGACAATGATCAAAGGCATGGGAGGAACGTGGATGATCGTGAACGGAGGAATGTAGATAGAAGGGATGATGGTGGAAGACGTGAAGGTAGTAGAGATGTGGGTGGACGAGATAGACAACGATATACATCTAATTTTGAAGAGGAGTATGATGGTGGTAGTGTTCGAGGACAAGGACGAGGACAAGGAAGAAAGTACTCTGAGTATGATCACAAGTGGGAGTCGGGGATGAAGACTGAAATTCCTGAATTCAAAGGTGATATGCAAGCGGAGGAGTTTCTAGATTGGGTGGCTAATGTTGAAGAGATTTTTGACTTCAAAGAAGTTCCAGAACAGCGTAGAGCGAAGTTGGTTGCTACAAGGTTGAGGGGTAGAGCTTTGGCATGGTGGCAGCAAACCAAACTTACACGTGAACGAATGGGGAAGTCAAAAGTTGAATCTTGGGAGAAGATGAAGAAATTGATGAAAGCAACGTTCTTACCTTACAATTATCAATCTTTGATGTATCAATGTTTGCAGAATTTGAGGCAGGGCACGAAGAATTTTAATGATTACGCGGATGAGTTTTATCAGCTTATTGCTAGAAATGATATTATGGAGACGGAGGAGCAGCTGACATCGAGATTCATTGGGGGATTGAGAATGCAGATTCAGGATATGGTTAATATGTTCGATCCAAGATCTGTAGCAGAAGCACATCAGAAAGCGTTGGCTTGGGAGAAACAGGGACGACGAGGAGGTGGTGTGTTTACTAATTCCAATAATCAAGCAAAGGGTGTTAGTGGGAATGCTAATGTTTCTAAACCTGTCAGTAGACCAGTGGTGAAGGAGGCTGAGAAGGCAAGGGCTAACAATGGTTTCAAATGTTATAATTGCCAGGAATTGGGTCATAAAAGCAACGAGTGTCCAAAGCCAAAGAAGAGAACCATGATTGTAGAAGTTGAAGATGAGGATGTCGATGGAGAGTGTTCTAGTCCAGTTGAGGAAGATGAGCAGGATATTGCGTCAGGAGATGAAGGTTGTAATCTAATGCTGAGGAGATCGTGTTTGACACCGAAGCAGGAGGAAGCTAGTTGGTTGAGGAGTAATATCTTTCAGTCGACATGTACTATATTGGGGAAGGTGTGTAAGTTTGTGATTGACGCATGAAGCTGTGATAATATTATCTCAACCGAGGCTGTGACAAAGTTGAAGTTGAAGACAGAGAAACATCCGAATCCATACAAGCTAGCATGGTTGAGAAAAGGAGGAGAAGTGAAAGTGGATAGACGAGTTCGTGTTCCATTCTCTATTGGGAAGAGATACAAAGACGAAATCTGGTGTGATGTAGTAGAGATGGATGTTTGCCACTTACTTTTGGGAAGACCATGGCAGTATGATCGAGCAGTACAACATGACGGTCGGACCAATAGCTACAGCTTTATGTTTGAAGGCACGAAGATTATCTTAGTTCCAAAGAAGAGATAACAAGGAGAAAGTAAATCGGAAGAGATTGAAGAGCTGAAAACTTTATTGTCTTTAAAGGAGTTTGTTAAAGAAGTTGAAGAGGAGCCTGAAGTATTCTTGTTGATTGGACGAGAGAGTCATGAAGTGGAGGAAGTGCCAGAAGAAGTAAAACAAGTTTTGAAAGAATTTGACGATGTATTTCCAGAGGAGTTACCAATGGAATTGCCACCGTTGAGGGATATACAACATCAAATAGATCTTGTTCCAGGTGCTGTGTTACCACACATACCACATTATCGAATGAGTCCAAAGGAACATGAAGAATTGAGGAGGCAAGTGGAAGAATTGCTTGAACAGGGGCGTGTGCAGGAGAGTTTAAGTCCTTGTGCTGTACCAGCTTTATTGGTACCCAAGAAGGATGGGACGTGGAGAGTGTGCACTGACAGTCGAGCATTGAATAAGATTACTGTGAGATATAGATTTCCGATGCCGAGGCTTGATGATTTGTTGGATCAGTTGAGCGGGGCTACTATCTTTTCGAAGATTGATTTGAAGAGCGGATATCATCAAATTCGTATCAGACCAGGTGATGAATGGAAAACGGCATTCAAGACGTGGGAAGGATTGTATGAATGGTTGGTAATGCCATTTGGCTTATCAAATGCACCGAGTACATTTATGCGGGTGATGAATCAGATTTTTAGACCATTCATTGGGAAGTTTGTGGTGGTGTATTTTGATGATATTTTGATATACAGTGGAAGCGCAGAGGAACACTTGCAACATCTGAGAGAAGTATTGTTTGTATTACGACAAGAACAATTTTATGCTGCAACGAAGAAATGCGTGTTCATGACACATAGTGTTTTATTTCTGGGGTATGTTGTGTCAGGAGAAGGAATACAGGTTGACCAAAGTAAAATCGAAGCTATTAGAGATTGGCCGCAACCCAAGACGATAACGGAAGTTCGTAGTTTTCATGGGTTGGCTTCATTTTATCGAAGGTTTATTCCACACTTTAGTAGTGTGATGGCGCCTGTGACAGATTGTATGAAGGGTAAACAGTTTGCATGGACGGAGGAAGCCGGGGTTGCTTTTGATCGAATCAAAGAACTCTTGACGTCTGCACCAATTCTAATATTACCAGATTTTCAGCTAGTGTTTGAACTACATACTGATGCATCCAAGGTTTGGATTGGAGGAGTATTGAGTCAGAGGGGACGTCTGATTGCATATTTTAGTGAGAAATTATCAGGGGCGAAGATGAGATACAGTACATATGATGTGGAATTTTATGCTGTCGTGCAATCTATTAAACAATGGAGACACTATCTATTTCAGAAGGAGTTTGTTCTTTACACTGATCATGAGGCGTTAAAGCATTTACAAGGGCAAGACAAGATTTCAGCGAGACATGCATTGTGGATTGCATATCTGCAACAGTTTACTTTTGTTGTTAAACACAAGTCAGGGGTGACGAATCGAGTGGCTGATGCTTTGAGTAGGAGGAGTCATTTACTGACTACACTGAAAGTTGAGGTGACAGGGTTTGATGTGTTACCGGAACTATTTGTCGAAGATCCTTACTTTGCAAAGCTTGTGGATAAAGTCAAGGAGGGAATGACGGATGAGTTTATGATGGTAGATGGTTTTCTGTTCAAAGGAAATCGATTGTGCATACCTAATTGTAGTTTGAGAATAAAGATTGTAAAAGAGCTACATGAAGAAGGACATGTTGGGAGAGACAGTACATTACAGTTGATTTCACAATCTTACTTTTGGCCATCGATGAGGAAAGAGGTGGAGAGGTTTGTGGAGCGATGTCATATCTGTCAGGTTTCGAAAGGAACTGCAACTAATGCTGGATTATATATGCCGTTACCTGTACCCACTAAACCATGGGTTGATGTGAGTATGGACTTTATGTTGGGGCTGCCGAGAACACAGCGTGGTAACGATTCCATTTATGTGGTGGTTGACCGATTTTCGAAAATGGCGTATTTTATTGCTTGTAAGAAGACGGCGGATGCTGTTCATGTTGCTCAGTTGTTTTTCAAAGAGATATATCGACTTCATGGATTGCCAGAATCTATTGTGTCGGATAGGGATACTCGTTTTCTAAGTCATTTTTGGCTAAGTTTGTGGAAGATGGTGGGAACGAAGTTGAATTTTAGCAGTGCTTATCATCCGCAAACGGATGGACAGACCGAGGTTGTGAACAGATCATTGGGAAATTTGTTGAGATGTCTTGTGCAAGACAATCTGAAGAGTTGGGATGTGAAGTTATGTCAAGCGGAGTTTTCTCATAATCATGCTGTGTACCGGAGTACAGGATTCAGCCCATTTCAAATTGTATATTCTAGTTTGCCAAAGGGGCCGTTGGATTTAACAGTCATACCACAACCAAAGAAGACAGTCAAACGAGCTGTAGATTTTGTTGAAGGTTTGACAGAGTGTCATAGAATCGTTCAAGAACGATTGGAAAAAGCAAATGAAAAGTATAAACGATATGCAGATTTGAAGTGAAGAAATGTTGAATTTAATGAAGGTGATTGGGTTTATGCCGTGTTAACGAAGGATCGTTTTCCAGTGGGCGCTTATAACAAATTGAAAGCCAGGAAAATTGGTCTTGTAGAAGTTGTGAAACGGATTAATGAAAATGCTTATAAATTGAGGCTACCGGAGGATGTGTATACGTCTGACGTATTCAATGTTAAGCATCTCATACCATATCATGGGGATGAATTTTTTGTGGAAGAAGAGAGTACAAATTCGAGGTCGAATTTTTCTCAACCTGGGGAGGATGATGCAGCACAAGCTAGAGTCGAAGCAGTGCAAGCTCCAAATACACAAGGCCTAGGTCGTCCATGACCTAAGGCATCACTGGGTTTAAGTCATATACGAGATAACAAAGCTGAAGAAAAAGTTCTAAGTCGTCCACGACTTAACGTGGCTGAAGGCATAAGTCGTTCACGACTTAACGTGGCTGAAGGCATAAGTCGTTCACGACTTAACGAGACTGAAGGCATAAGTCGTTCACAACTTAACTCAAGCGGTCTACGACCTAAGGAAAGTTTACGACCTAACTCAAGTGTAGGCTTAAGTCGTCTACGACCTAACGTGATAAAGAGAAAGACACTGGAACGACCTAACATACTGTTAAGTCGAATGCGAGCTAACGAGCTGAAGGAAAAGGGGCTACGACCTAAAAAGAAGCGACTTATGTTAGGTCGCGAGAAGATGTGGAGAGATAGGTCGTTCGCTATAAGTCGCGTAGTCTTAAGTCGCGAGGACTTAGGTCGCGCAGTTGTTATGAAGCCGCTCTTTTAAGTCGCAGATGAAGGGATGCCGTTCATTTTAGGTCGCTCGCTCCAGATGCCGTTGATTATGTTAAGTCGCGGGGAATGTTATGTCGCTGCTGATTGAGTCATTGGGCCTGTTAAGTCGTAGGTCGCAGGTTATAGGTCAGAAATGACCTAAGTGTGTAAAGTCGTGATGTATTGTATGTGTTGCTTGTTAAGTCACTATGATCTATGTTGTATTGTTTCTTTGTACATATTGTTGAGTCGTTCTGTTATAGGTCGTAAGTCGTGACGTTTTTATTGTAGACTGATAAGTCGTAAACGACTTATAATGAGTCGTAGGTCGTAGGTGATGAGTCGGAAACGACTTAAGACTTGTGTAATTTTCTGTGGCGTGTGAGTTGTAGCCTATAAATAGGCATGTGTGGTCATTTGTAATGGTTGTTGATTTTTGAATAAAATTCTCTTTTGTTAGCTTTGTGCTTTCATTCAAATTGGTAGTTGAGTGTAATCTCCTATCTCCTCTTTTGGATAATCGAGTGCGCTCGATTCAACGATTGCAGAAGCCGATTCGCGGAATCAAGTGCGCTTGATCAACGCTCGAAGAATTGAAGATCTCTCCTCACGATATCGTGCGCGATCAACATGTCAGAGATAGCTAGAATTCGGTATCCTCGGATCAACAAATTTGGGCATTTCAGTATCCTCCAATCCACCGATTACTACATTCATCGATTTACATCGTTTTGATTAATTCGCTGCGTCAACTACAAACTTGTAGAGGGCATCGAGACCTTAAAGATCAGCGGTGGAGATTGGATTTGGAGCGTTGTGGTGGCCGCTAGGGGGTTGCGTTCGTATGGGGTTTGGGCATGTTTTTCTGTACCTAGATGAGGCCGAGCTCCAGCTTGCTTCAGCCGTGGGTAGCTCTTGTCGAGGGCGTGTGAGTGGAAGTTGTTGATCGTCGCCAAAGTGAAGAACGTGACCGCGATAGTAAACCCTAGTTCGGGTGGCTATGGGTTCTTCACGTTGGAAACGTGATAACCTGGAGGAAGAGAAGGAAGAAGGGCACGGCCCTGATCGATGAAGCTTGAAATCTAACAGCCAGAGATTAAAAGGTTGAAAAATAATAAAAGAAATTGTAAATCGTTTTATATTAAAATTCGTATAAACTTTAAACTATCATAACTCTTTGATACGAGGTCGAAAACGCACAAAACGAATTGTGTTGGTTTCGTATTGACGAGCACTACACATTGGAACTGGATTGGAGTCGTTTGGAGCTAGTGAAATTTTTGGATAAAATTAAATGCCCGTTTAATTTTATCCGAAATAAAATGCTGCAACCGTTTTTGAAAGCGAGGTGAGAACTTCTCACTCAATCGAATATTTTGTTTCAATTTCAAATTCTAAATAGCTAGATTTAAAATTGTTGATAGTGTTAATTGTGATGATTGAATGATGATTGTTATTTATTTTGTTAAATAGACCCTATACACCGTATATTAAGCGGAGGTTATTTATTAAAAACATATACCGCGATAATTCCACATTGAAGTGGAATTGGTATTATATATGTATTTGGAGTTGATTTCCCGCATTATATAGCGGATGAGACCCTATTGCGCCGCATAATAGCGGATAATAATTATAAATCCCATATACCGCGATAATTTCACATTGAAGTGAAATTGGTATTGTGCTAACATCTGTGGATGCAGGGAAACAGGTTGGAGGGATCCAACTGGATTCCTCAAATGAATTTATTTCAATGTTGTGTGTTGATTATTTATAATCGCCGTGCGATTATATTATGATTGAATCTGTTGACGGCTATAAATTAGCCGAATATATTTTTGGTATCGTTGGATACCGAAAATAGATAAAAAATTGGATTTTTAAAATGTAAGTTGTAAAATTTATCGAAAAGTTTATTTTTAATAATTGAATAAATTAAAAGGAGTTTTAAAGATAAAAGTCTTATTTTTGAACCGTATTGAATTTAATTTCAAATTTTGGAAAAAAGGCTAAATAAATGGATTTCGGGAATTTTTTTTATAAGTTGAAAATTTATTTAAATTTGGATTTTTTAAATAGATTTGAAGAGATGAAATAATTTATTTTAAAAAGAAATATTTTGGAAATTCATTGGAATTTTATTTGGAATTTGAAAATAAATTTGAAAATTGATTTGGAGTTGAAAAATGAATATTTGTGAAATTGATTTGAATTAATCAAATAATTTAATTAATCCTATCTATGGATGTTTGGATTATATTGGACGGTAAATTGTTTGACATCTTTTATGTGTGATGCTTTGTGATATATTCTGATTTGTATGTGATTTGTGATTTATTTATCTGTGATATATGATATATCTGTGATCTGTGGATGAAAGATAAGCGTTATAATTTATACCGCTTATCAAATTATATTGTTATATTTGATCTGTGATGGTTGAGTGTTGTTGCACTATTGTGTTAAACCCGTGGACTACACAATACACACACAAATGTAGATTTCACGTGGAAATCGGTTAAGTCACAGATTTTTATCAATTTTGAAAAATTGAGTTTTTGAATCCAAAATAGTTTTGGAATTGGAATTGAAAGTTTTTGAAATGAGTTTCAGAAATAAAAGTTATTTTAAATAACTTAATAAAATTGGAATTTAAATCATTTGATTTAAATTTTGAATTCAATATTTTGAAGTTGAATTAAATGAATTGGGAATTTTGGTTTAAAAGATTGTATAAATTATAAAAGGTGTTTATATGGGTTTTAACCATTTAAAATATGGTTTTGGAGATTTAAATTTAAATTCAAGTTTTATGCTTGAATGGCTTTAACCTGTGTAATTGTAACCAGTTTTTCCCAAAACGAAAACTGTCTGTTTTCAAATAATAATAGCTTTCATAAAGTGAAAAGATTTCCAATTTGTATCGAAACATTTTCAAGTTGAAATGAAATTGTGAATAGTTTGGAAAACTATGAATTAACCTTTGTAACGATAATTAAACTTTATTTTGAAATAAAAGAGTATTTCAAATGGTGTATCTTTTATATTATAAAAGACTTGAATTGTGAATAGGTTTGAAAGCTATAAATTAAATCTTAACTTTAAGATTTAATGGGTTAATTCAATGAAAATGGAAATTGATTTGGAAATCTGTAAATGAAACTTTGTGAAGTAAATATTTTTGTTTAAAGATTTAAAATGGTAATTTTTTTAAACCATTTAAAGGAAAGGATTTGGGTAATAAGTTGTGACTTAATTGAAATCCCATATCCAGATGTTTTGAAATATTGTGCTCACTATTTGGGTTAGCCTGGAAAAGACCTTTGTGTCATATAACCCGTTCCGAATTTGTGATACGACGATATGGATTGCATTGGAGACCGGTGGTGAAGACCGGGTATTTGTGAAAACGATAGGATCCCTATCGATTGTCTCTGCACCGTTAGCTACGGTATTGAGATTTCCTTTGTGATGGGAAGTTTTATTGGGATTGTGAATACACGGATTTGCAAGGGCTTCTTTTAAAGTGCCTTCGGTTCTGTTCAAACCCAGAACAGACTTGTATGGTTACATGTCCGACATTACATTTTGAGATATAAAGCTGATTTCTTTCAAATACATTTCTGTTTGGTGGCGGAGAATTTATTCTCTTAGCTTAACACCCTTCTCTGAGATGTACGAGCTCAGAGGTTATGTAGTTGAAATTTATCAGCAATATATTCCCAATTTGGTAATGTGGCATGCTGAGTGTTCCTGTGTGATGATCATTTATTGATCATTTGTGATCAAAGCGTGGCTTTGTGAAAAAGCGTAGCTTTGTGGAAGAGACTTCGTCAAACCTCACAACCCGGAAATGGTCGAAACAGGAAAGATGCGGCACGGTTTCAGGGGTAGCTTCCCTAGGGTATGACCATTCCTTCTGGAAAAGGGTAGTATCATGGTATGGAGCCCAGATACTTACTCATGTGGACGCACTTTATTTATTATGTGTGATGTTGGTTACCGAGCGCTCGGATAAAGGTCCCAAAGGACCGGGTGTGGCATATCTCAGGTTTACTGCCCGGGAAGGGAGTGACCGGCCTTGTTTGGCAGAGAGCAGGTTGTCTCTCAGGGCGTCCAGCCAGAGGCGTTCCTTCGTGGCATAGGAAGTTCCTTAGCCTGACCATTTGTTGGCAAATCCATTTTCCAATACGAACCTTGTACGGTTTTAGTTGTAGAACCTGCCATTTACTTATGGTGGCGCCCCACTGTTTAGATGGTAGCTATAGTAGGCATAGTGTGAAATGCCTATGTTGGCTAAGATTAGTATTATACTTTCGAAATGTTTTATACACTATGCACTAATAATAATAATCCAATGATTTGTTCTGCGTAGTAAGCATCTTTGACTATCATAAGGAGAAATCTCCTCTGATTCTGCGTTTGCATTGTGTGTGTGTGCGGCAGGCCTTATGGTAGTTTCATTTTCCAAAAGCATTACGGATATTTTCTACTTGCTTTGTTGTTGTTGTGTTTTAAAGATAAAACTATTTTAAGTTCTCACACCAGTCATCATGACTGACCTGGAGTTTATTGTTTCCTTCCTAAACTCTGGGTGCCCACCAATTTCCACACGGGCAGTCTAGAGTCAGGTTATCAGGTCATTCTGGATTCAGAAGATGCTGTGGAGCTCATTGGCGAGCTGGATGACGAGACGTACCACTTATATATGATATTATTTATTCCGTTGTGTATTCTGTATATGGACAAGTTCATATAACTGTCCAGTGTTGTGTTGTATATTGTTGTTGTAAACTCTGATGATGTAATGTATAAAATGATATGGTCCTTTTTGATTTAAAGATTATTCATTTATCTATTATATGTTGTTCCACTGCGAATGTGAGATTCTGATGTTGTTCTATGTTTTTCTGTTGTTTCTTCTTTCTTTTTCTTCTGTCTTCTTCTACCTCTTCTTTTTCTCCATAACAATTCGGTTTTCCGGCATTCGATTGCTCGTCAGTTGATACAGTGGACGTATTAATGTCGATTTTCGAGCGACGAAAATTCGAATCGTTACAGATATATAAAGACAAATGAAATATTGGTTTATAAAATTATAATTGAAATTGAATTTGATTTGGTTTGAAATATATTAAGTGACCAATCGGTGTAATAATTACGAAAGTTATTAAAGAGACCGGAATCGGTTAGGGACATACTCTCTGTCTAAACCGAAAACCGCTTTAATAACTATACGCAGAGTGTGATCCAGAATGAAGTGGTTGGAATGATGTACGTGGTGACTGAAGAAAGAGAACGATACTGGATAGCCTTGACACTTGTGTCAAATTGGAAATGACTAAAACAGGAGCCGTGCCGGGTCAAATGGGGTTAGCTACCTCAAGCGAACACACTTCTTCGTATACTACTCATTACTTGTTATCGATTGGTGCACCCTTGAATTTTGGGAGTGTTGTCTCGCGGTGTTGCGATCGCTGCGGCGATGCATTCTCACCAGTCCGGATCAGGAAAACGGCAGTTTCACTACCTTGGGTATTGCCTCATGTTCCTTGTCATACTTGTATCCCTATATACGCGACCACTACGATTTGTTTTGTGTTATACCTATGGAGTACTCCCTGATATCCCACTAGTTTACGGTGGAGTTTACAGTGTTGTATAGACTATAACGCTTATAAAAAATGTGTTAAGGGGGATAATGGTAACGCCTTAACACTATTTTGATATTTTATATTACTGATAGGCATTATCTACTTATCATACACTACTACATAGTAGATAGTTTAACGGATCCTTAAAGGATGGTTATTCCAAACATCCTTTGAGTTACTTGTATTTCAGTTTCTATTTCACTTGAGTTGGAATTATTGATATAAGAATGTTAATCCTAACTCGAGTGTTTTGTGTTTTGCTTTACGCTCGGGTCAGACTGAGTGTACCAGTATTCGAGACTCACCTTTGGAGTTGGAGATTCGCTTGGAGATCCAGCTATCTATCCAGCTTTTAGATATCCAGTTGATTCCAGTGATTGTATTTTGATTCTTGTATTTGACTATTGTATTCGAGACATCTGTTGTACCTTATTTAACTCTGATATGTATATAGTAGCTTCATGAACTACTATCTTTTGTTTCCGCTGCATTTATTACTCTGTGTTTGTGATCAGTGATTATTTATTTACTGTATATGTTCAGTTTTGCCAAATTTAAATTAACAATTCCGTATTTTGAATTATTCACTACAAGAAAAATGGTCTTTCGCAGCTCTATATAACAACGTTTAATTCAGAAGGCTATCATCTTCAATTTTACGTTTCTAATTATATTAAATATAGAAAATGAAACGCTGCGTAAATGTTTATTTGGCGGGGGAAAAATTTTTGGCCGCCACTTTTTCGTTCTTCTTATCTTCTTCTTGCAAATAGCTTCGTTCCTCTTTTTTATTTTTTTCATTTCCCTCCTAAAAAATCATTCATACTCAAATCTGTTCGCCTCTGCAAAATTGCCTCACGCTTTCAATTTATCGGCTCGTTCATCTTCTCGCTCATGGAAACGAGCCACTCTCATCTTCTCGTTCATCGTCGTTCATCGAAATAGCTGCTCCGTTTGTCTTCTCTCCACCGGTATCAAAAGGTAAACCAAAAAATAAGTAGATTAGGGTTATGAAGTAATTTTTCGATTTTCCATGAAGTTGCAACCAAAAAAGATGAGATGTATTGATTTGATGCAGTACTTCAAAAAAGTAAATATAAAAGTAATTTTTCGATTTCTATTATCTATTTTCACAAAGGTACATGAACAGATATGTGTGCATCTCCAAAAGCACAAACTGTTCACATATTTAATTCTTAATATTTTGCAAAACTCAAGCAAAACACTGATGTACACAATCTGACAATATTTTTAATGCAAATAAATTCATGCAAAACACGCACAGGGGAGATGCTAAAATAAAATGTTTCTATTCTTCAAAGGATGTGCTTAATTTGTTTCGGAGATTGGCTTAAAGCTAATTTAATTTGTAGTTATTAATTTGATTTATTCTAGAGTTACTGAGGTGATAAGGTTTGGGCAAGAGGAAGTGATTTCTAAAGGAACAAGGGCTTGAGAATATACTATATTTATAATTGTAATAGAAATATCCAGAAATTAATTTTTTTCCCTTTGGTTTGAAAGTCTGGGGAATCTTATTACTATAATCTTTTTTGTCCTAAGTTTGGTAAATATTTTGAGGTGGCTTTGGGCTTTTATTTTATTTTATTTTTCATTTTCTTCTTTTATTTGTTTTATAAAATATGCACATTTAAGCCCAAGAAGATTTAATTGCTTTACTAAATCATTTCCTTTGTAAAATCGCTTCTCTATGAATTACTTGAATGTGATTGTGATATATGGTTTATTTGGATGTTTGATTGATAGTGTTGTATATGATTTTAAATGAATATTTAAAAATGTGTATAATTGATGAAGGAATACTTATATAAAGCTGAAGTGATAACAAAGGTCTACAGACTATTTTGAATAATAATAGAATATGACCCTGAAGTATCAACTAAATGGATTTGAAACGACTCCAACTTTTAATTATTGGTTCAAGGATATGTGTGTGAGGAATATATTATATATATATATATATATATATTCTCAGGAATTTTGAAGTTAATTGTTTTATTTTAATATACATGTAGCATTGTTGTTGTAGTTTCGCTAGTTTGTTAATTGTTTTGCATGCCACACTTTTGTCTTATTGAAAAGGAAATATAATTTATTTTGGTCTAGTTCTTATTTTGACTTAAAGGACTTACAGTTCAATTTTTTTTTCAATTTACCTAAACAAATGCAGTACTTGTTTTTTGAACATATTGGATTGAAAATCTGGTTTTATCAATATATCATATGTTTAGTGCTTTATCTGACAAGCTATAGGTATTGTATATAAAACATAATAGTTTGGATTTTACGAATGAAACCCGACTTCAGATATGACATCTGATCCTTTACAAATAACAACAAAAATATAATCTTGAAAATTGATGGGAAAAAAGAAAAACTGGTGAAGAATTTGCTTTGTATGATATTATTCTTAGCAAAGAGATGATGCCAATTAGATATTTAAGAATGCTGCTTTCAATTGTCAACATTTATCGTAGACACACTATTGAATTGACGTTGCACTATAAGCTTTGTAAACAATGGAATATCTGGATAATTGAAATCAAAGCATTTGCATACACAAGTCTCCTCCTTGCCGCAATGTTCGCATCAAAACGCTTTAGATTTCCAACAAGGCTAGCTAAACAATTTAGCCCAATCATAGGTTGTACATCAGGGAAATGACATAAATGTGCCAAACGAGAATAGATAATACATATTCTCATGCGTTACCAATCGAAGAGCTCCATGGAGTAATGATAAAAAGGCTTGCCAATAGAAGGGTGAATGAATGCATGTGAACAAAAATATAAATAGTCAATGCAATGAATTTTTTGTATATGATTATGACATTGTTGTATAAGTGGATAAAATAGTTGTTAATGGTGCAAGCTTAGTATAAGGAGAGGGGTAGTGCATAGACATTACTCCGGTGCTACAAAATAGCGCTGTTGTAATGGCAAATTTTTTGGAAACAGTTTGGACTTGACTTGTTGATTTGTTGTTTGACATTCTCTGTCTTCCTTGTTGTTTGTCATTTTGTTTGCATTCAATTATGATTATAGTTAGTTGTTATTTTGCTTGCATTCAATAACTGATTATTACTTTAAATTTTAGAAATTTACTTCCTCACATATTGGTTGATGATGGATAAAAATTGGGTACATCTGCACAGGTAACTATATTATACTAAATATATTTTGAGAGTCAAATCATATATTTTAGCGTCAAAATTAATAGTTATTTCATTTTATTAATAGAACTAGTACTGAGTATGAGCAAGGAGCTTGGAAGTTTGTGCATGCTGCATTGAGAATTTCAAGAAATCCAGAAAAGATTTTATGTCCTTGCTTAGATTGTCGAAATCTTAGTCATCAGTATGGGAAGATTGTTGTTGAGCATTTGATTATAAGAGGAATGGATCCGCTATACAAGGATGGTAGGTGGTACAATCATGGCGAACAAATAACTATAAGCAAAGATATCGAGTCTAATGACACTTATGATTTACTCAAAGGCATTCATTATGAAGATGAAGATTTCATCAATCATACATATTCCGACGATGATAAAGATGAAGATAGCGCACAGAAACGAGAGGAGGATTTATTAAAAAACTTGGAGGATGCCGAAACCCCGTTGTATCCTGGTTGTACCGATCAAACAAAATTATCTTCCATTATTGCCTTATATAATCTAAAATGTGAGACTGGGTTATCCGATAATGGATTCGATAAACTTCTAAATGTGCAACAACTATTGTTGCCAAAGGATAACGTACTTCCTAGGAATATTTACGAGGTGAAAAAATTTCTCAAAGTATTCGATATGGGTTTTGAGAAAATTCATGCTTGTCAGAATGATTGTTGTCTCTTTAGAAGAGAGTACAAAGATTTGGATAGTTGTCCAAAATGTGGATTTTCGAGATGGAAGAGGAACGAACGTACAAATGAAATTATGCATGGTATTTCGGTTAAAGTTTTGAGGTATTTTCCAATCATTCCAAGATTCAAAAGAATGTTTAGATCTCAAAAAATAGCAGAAGATGTAAGATGGCATTTTAACAATAAAAGTAATGATGGAAAAATGCGTCATCTTGTTGATTCTATAACATGGAATGTGGTAGATGAGAAATGGGAATCGTTTGCAGCAGATCCACGCAACCTAAGGCTTGGCCTTGCTACTGATGGTTTTAATCCATTTTTGACATTGAGTTCCAAATATAGTTGTTGGCCCGTGATGCTAGTGACATACAATCTCTCGTCACTGTTATGCTTGAAAAAAGAAAATATCATGTTAACATTGTTGATTCCTGGTCCAAAGCAACCAGGAAATGATATAGATATATATTTGGCACCATTGGTAGAAGATCTGCAACACTTATGGATTAATGGAGTTCAAACTTATGATGCATTTAGTATATCGCTTTTTACTATGAGAGCAATTTTACTATGGACGATTAATGACTTTCCTGCATATGGTAATCTAGCTGGATGTTGTGTGAAAGGTAAAAAAGGTTGTCCATTATGCGGTGTCAACACTCATCATCGATGGTTGAAGTATAGTCGGAAAAATGTCTACATGGGTCATAGGAGATTCTTACCACCATCGGATTCGTTGAGAAAACAAAAATCCTGGTTTGATAACACTATAGAAAATGGTCGTAGACCTAGAATTTTAACCGGAAGAAACATCTCTATCATTTTGAAAAAATTTCCAAATAATTTTGGAAAAAAAATAAAAAATGGAGATAATAACAGCAAGAAAGAGAAGGGTAAAAAGAAGCCAACTAAGAAGCAGTATAGTAAGAAAAGAAAAAATTCTACTTTCAAACAAGATGATGATCCTGCAAAAATAGAGCTATCAAGATGGAAAAAACGATCAATATTCTTTGATTTACCATATTGGGAGGTTAGTGCTATTATTTTTTAATGAATGAATTATATATATATATATATCAATGAAGTATAACAATATTATTTTTGTAGGAACTTCCCTTGCGTCATAATTTAGACGTAATGCATGTAGAAAAAAATGTTGGTGAAAGCATAATAGCGACGATGTTGCATGATAGCAAATCAAAAGACGGAATTAATTCTAGAAAAGATTTGGAAGATTGGAGAATCAGGCATGGCCTTTTTGCACAAGCTCGTGGGATAAAAACATATCTTCCACCAGCTCCGTATACATTGTCCAATTTGGAGAAAAAAACATTTTGCCAAAGGTTATATGATTTCAAGGGACCTGATGGCTATTGCTCAAATTTTAGAAGTTCTGTGTCATTGGAGGATTGTAAAATTATCGGCATGAAGTCACATGACTACCATGTTCTAATGCAACAGTTATTACCAGTTGCAATAAGAAGATTGTTGCCAAAAAAGCCAAGGAGGACAATAATTCGTTTTTGTTCGTTTTTCAATAAATTATGCCAGTGTGTTCTTGATAAAGAAAAATTGCAACAACTTGATGATGAAATTATTATAATTTTGTGTGAAATTGAACGATATTTTCCACCTTCTTTCTTTGATATAATGATACACTTGACCGTTCATCTTGAAAGGGAAGCCCGATTGTGTGGACCGGTTCATTTCCGTTGGATGTACCCTTTTGAACGATATATGAAGACACTTAAACATTATGTAAGAAATCATGCACGTCCCGAGGGTTGTATTGCAGAATCCTATCTTGTAGAAGAGTGCATGAGATTTTTTAGTGAATTTTTAAAGAAATCAATACAAATAGAGGAGAAGGAAGTCCGAAATGAAGATTATGAAGATGATTCCATACTCGAAGGACGACCAATTTCTGCTTGTAAAACAATTACATTGTCCGCCAATGAGAAACAGATTGCACATTTGGCTGTGTTAATGAATATGACTGTAGTGGAACCATTTCTAGAGTACGTAACTTTTACAATTTGTTATTACCGTTTCGTACAATTTGTACCAGCAAATACAACTTGGTAATTTTTTTTTGTGCTACAATAGTTTGCATTTGGAGGAGTTACAACACTCAAACAAGCGCATGGAAAAAATGCAACTTTACTTTGGAAAACCCATACAGATAACTTTGCCGATTGGATTAAAAAGAAGGTGAGTGAAATTTTTAAATATTATCTCATTAACTTTAGATTTATTATTATTGAGATCCATTTTAAATAGCTATTTTTTTATAGATACCTATTGATTCAAAGGACCATGACAAGATGTTAAAATGGATTGCATATGGTCCGAGGAGTAGTGCATTATCCTATAGTGGATATATCATTAATGGACAACGTTTTCACACAAAAGACATTGAGAGAGAAACTCAAAATAGTGGGGTCACTTACGATGCGACTACTATGTGTAGAGCAAGTGCAAAAGATACTTATCAAGTAGTTGATGTTGTTACTTATTATGGGATATTGACTGATATAATTTTGTTAGATTATCATCATTTTTATGTTCCTGTCTTTAAATGTCATTGGGCAAACATAGGAAATGGTGTGAAGGTAGAAGATGGATTCACCCTTGTTAACTTACATCAAAACCAAGCCTCATTTTCAAAAGATCCATATATTCTTGCATCTCAAGCGAAACAAATTTTTTATTCAAGAGAAGACGATTCTTCTAATTGGTATGTTGTGATGAAGGCGCCATCAAGAGGTTTTCATGAGATAGATATAGACGAACCATTTGAGGAAGTTAGCTTTGCTATGGAGAATTACGAAGATATTGACATGGATGTTGATGATTTTATTGAGGATATTAGTTATGTTAGGGAAGATTGTGAAGGCATATTTGAGTAATTTAATTATTTTGCTATCTAGTTTTAATTCTATTAGACTTTACTCTCTATCTTCTTTGGTTAAGTAATATGTTTGTATGTACTGACTTGTTTTTCATATCTAGTTTTTGGAAATTAACCATGTTGATATAGGTCTTTAATTATTTCCTATTCCATATTTTGGTATCCTAAATATTGTTTTCATTCTACAAAACTAAACTGTTGAGACATGTGCATATCCACTTTTGTATTTGAAATTTTGATTGAAACTCTGAAGGGTGGTCCTATAATTGATACAGATATTTTCATTTAAGTTGAGTTTTTATTCTAATTTATCTTAAAGAAATATTGTAACCTTTGTTAAGTTGAAGTAAAAATATTTAGTTATTTAATTTAATTTAATTTAATAGATTGTACAAAATCGAAAAATCACAGGATTAATTAGTATTATATAATATAATATCACAAAGGTATTAAAGTTAAAATCAATTTTGAATTACTTAGAATTAAAATTGAAATACTTAAAATCGTTTGTTGAAACAAAATTAAACAACACAAAGTTAATATTTTTTAACTTTATAAAGTGGCAAGCGCATGTGTACTAGGGGTCAGATACGTGCACATTGTTTATCAAACGTTCAAATCCGTATTATTAGTAGAAAAAATTACTGATTATGGTTGTAATATTGTAAATGTGTGTTGTGGTCCATAATTTCAGTAGAAGATGCTTTAATATGAATATTCAAGATACCAACATGTGCAGCGTAGGTAAATAATTCTCTGTTGTGCATTCCATTCAATTGAAATTTACAACAATAAAACCACTAAACAATTACATGAAATACATTATTTTACGAGTAAAACGAACCTAAAATTCAAGCAATAAATAGTACTTTCAAATTAAAAGTGCAAGACATACATATGTGATTGTGTAAGGTTAATCCTATAATTTCGCAGTGTTAGCTTAATACCCTAACACTGACCACTTAACACGGTGCTTATTTTAGCATTAAGTAATAAATATTCATTTCTGTTACATAGAATTTGAGCACGTGTGCCTACTGCCTAGTAGGTTGAATTATGTATGTGCATATTATTATACAGAGAAGAGAAGGCACACTCGCTCAATCCAAAGTTATAACTAATACCGATTTGTCAAGTGTAGGTATAAACTATAAACTATTGTTTCACCACCATCCACCAAATATTATCAGACTGACCACTGTGGGTCTGCTGCAGTACCTGCTTTTTTAAGAGAGAGATGCTTTATTTTTGCTTAATATCTATACAGGAAATGAAGAGGATTACTCGAAAACAGAAAAAAGCAAAAGAGGCTGAAATTGCACTCAAGGAGTCTAATGAACAAAATAAGCATGTTGAAGACAACAACGTTCAAAATGAAGACAACAACGTTCAAACTGAAGATAATCGACATTTAGTTGAAGGCAATAATCAAAATAAAGACAATCTTTGTGCACTTGAAGACAATACAATGCAAAATGAACACAATGTGGAAGACATGATGGAAACCGATAGACCTATTCAAGATGTGAGCGAAAATTTAGTTCGGAAAAGAATTGCTAGAGGTCCTACTAAAATGAAGAGACTTCCTTCAAATTTCGCAAATCGGGTTGAAGTTGAATTTAATGAGAGTGGCATTCCAATAGGATAAGGGTCAATCCACTTATCTTCTTATCTAGGGCCACTCGTACGAGAGCATGTTCCAATCACGCTTGCTGATTGGAGACATCTTGGTGATGATTTGAAAACCGTTTTATGGGATTGCATTCAGGTATATTTATTTATAGTGATAGTGTCTTTACATCATTCCATCTCAGTTCACATGTACATGAGGAAATAAAAGTGAGAAATTAGTTACAAACCGTTGTCTTCAACATTTAATGGTACTATCCTTTCTATTTCTGTGTAAAAGGGGGAGCGCTTGCGTTTGATGTTGAAAGTTGTACTGCAGAAAAGTAGACCCCTAATCTATTTCTGTGTAAGCTCAGACCCAGTACATAAATTATTCACAGAGGCAATAACGGTGAACGTTCCGTCACTGTCTTTTACCTTTTTACAGAACAGTTTTGAGCTTTGATTTCGTCTAGTCATTTGAAGTGGTAAAGGGACAAGTAAAGCCCTCAACACTGTCGTACAATCATAAAAGTAAAAAATGGCTGCATGTACCTCTTTTCCCTTCTGTTAAGTTATGCATGCAATCCCAGTGTTCTTGATAGATTTGTGCATTCAAAATATTTTTGAATTTACACAAAGTCTCCTTCAAAAAGAGTTTTTATGCAAATTGCATTTCAACTTTTATAAGCCATACAAACTTCATTTCAGTTCATTTTGTTCTCTTCAAGAAAGAAAGTATTATCACACTAATGTCGTTTGGTGCATGCAAAAAGGAAAAGAAAAAAAAAGATTGCACATATAGGATACTAACTTTTGGGTCTTTGCCTTTTGGTTCTTCTGAACTGATATTAATTGCCAAGTATTTGATAAACAAAAGACAAATAGGTGCTTGTTATTGGTTAAATGAGAATCTTAACAGAATATGCAGTTGATAGTACAAAAATATAGGAAAGGTTAGTAATGCAATTAATTCAAAAGATCGGTCACAAAAATATAGGAAAGGTTAGTAATGCATCTGTATTTGTTTATTGTTTCACACTTATTTTCCCAGGCTGCATTTGCTTCTGTCATTTAGAACAACAGCCATATAAGTAAACTGGACATCACAAGTGCAAACATTATAATATTCAAAAGAAAAAAATTAAGGCAGTACACCATGATTAGGTTGTATTTTTTAAACATTCCTCATCAATCCGCTATGTCTTCTCGTTTAATATTTGATTTATTTACGAATGTGCTAATTTCGCTTCAACCAATTAGTGGATACAGACTAGATTTAAGGTGGATGAGGAATGGCAAAAGGTCTCTATATTTCAGCAAATGGGTTGTATTTTTAGGTGTTCAAAATGTAGATTAGTTAATCAATTAGTAAAAGCAAAGTCAAAGGAGAAAAGACTTCAACTGAAACCAGATAATATTGGAAGTATGACGGAGTGGAATGATTTTATCAGCTTGAAAACTAGTTCAAAATTTAAGGTAAATTACATCTAATTGGTCATTCTTTCAGTGAATGAGATAACTTTTTGATGTATTCTTATTTTTTATAATTCAGATAAAAAGTGACATATACAAGGCTTTCAGACGCAAGCAAGTGCCACACACATGTAGCCGTAAAGGAATGGCTCGATTAGCTGCGGATATGGTGAGAATTGTCCTTTCTATAGTTAGAATTAAATTCAATTTTTGTCACGCCATCTATTTCTATAGTTATGACAATTGTTTTATTCAATTTTTGTAAATGTAGAAAAAAGAGAGTTCCAATCCCTCTTCCATTTCTAGAACTCATGTTTGGATTAGATCTCACACTTGAAAAAATGGCGAACCAGTGAGTTTGGCCGTTCAAGATAAAATAGTATGTGCTTTTGTTTCAATTTGATTATTATCGAATCACTTTAGAGTGTAATAATTATGGAAATTATAATAAATGTTAACATTTGCAGGAGCAAATTAAAAAAATTGAAACGCTTTCACAATCCAGCTCAAATACTAATGTGAGAGAAGATGCTCTTTTAGTAGTGCTGGGACAGGATAGACCCGGACGATTAAGAGGAATGGGAAGAAGCATGACCTACACCAAGTTTATTGTGGCACAAGCTAGTAAAAAACAAGAAACTCAACTTCAAAATAGAGTAAGCGATTTGGAGAAGACGGTGCTAATGCTACAAAATAAGGTAGATTTTATGCACTGATCAGCGCATACCCAGTTTGCACTTATCAATTTAAAACTAGGTTCACACTAAATTAGTGCAAAAAATAGAATTGGTCAATGCAAATAGTTGAGATTTTGGAGAATGATTTAAGCATGAATTTGGATTGTGGTTTGGTGTCGATTGCTGTTGATATGCACACTGATATCTGTGTACATGGTGAACTACATATTCAGGAAGTCACCCATATTGGTGATGTTTTAACTACGAGTGATGATAGAAACGACAATAGTAATTTTTGTTCTGAAAATGGTGTTGAAAACAGTTTTCAGCCACCAAGCAAAGGAAAATTCTGAGCATATTAATAAAAAAAGGATCTTGTACAAAATATTATCACCTGTATAATAAATAATATCACCTTGTACAAAATTGTGTACCCTGTCAACTTCATTTCCATATATACTCATCTCAGTTCGTCTATCAAAACTAAGAAAATCTGAAGTATATGTTATCTAAAACTTCAGCACAACTTCAACTTAAAAACAAAAATCAAGTTCAATACAACCTGAGAACAAGGGGATTAAAAATAAAGAGGGCTTCAGCTAACAAGAATTACAGTCTGTTTTAAGGGAGAAGCTCTGTTCTTCTTCTTAATCACTCTGAGTAACTTCACTTTTAAAAACTTAAAGTAAAAGTTGGTTGCTTGCTAGTGTGTGTGAAATGAATATGGATTGCATAAATGAAAACCTGAAAATGAAAATGCTTTGAGTCATTTAGCAGAAATTGTTTGCAATACTCCGGGTAGTTCTTCAGTTGGGTTAGTGGAAGTTGCCTCTGGTCTGACAAACTGCAGTTAGATGCATTTATTTAGTTTGCATTTATATCTATGAGATATAAATTTAGTTCAATTTTTCAATTTGTCTGTTGTTTATTAAAATGTGAACAAATTGTGAATTGTGAGTTATAAATTTAATTCAGTTTAAATATAATTGCATTTTATTTCATATTTAATTGCATTTGAACTATGGGTTATAAATATAATTGTAAGTTATTTACTAATTTTTTTGACAGTATATTTTTGTTTTGATTCACCTAATGCAGCAATCAAGAAAGGACGAGCAACCAAGAAGGGTCGAAGATGAGAATGCGTCTCAAGCGGTAAAGTTATTTATATTATTTGTGTGACATCATTTGAATTTGAGTTTGAATTTTTAGTTAAGTATTTAGCGTGATTGTTTTTGATTAATTTTATAACAAGTATGACAACACAAATGCCCACTGTGATTTATTGGATTGGACTGGGGTTGATGAAATAGTTGCTGAAGGAAGAGTTCTTTCAACTGATCCGAAAGAGCTTGTATATAACATCCCTCTTGGACCGAAGGCCATGAAAATTTTGATAGTTATTCCAAAGAAATTAGATGCTTTCTTATGGAGGTCTACACCTAAGATGCTCTCACATATTGGAGAAGCTAAGAATGAGATAGTAGCATGGCCATCTGATAGAGTTGTTTTGCACACGATGAGTCACTTTGAAAAGGATGACATTATGGTAAACTTAATTTTATTTATTTATTCGGTACCTTTATGAATTGAATACAAAATTTATACTTTATTTTGTTTTCATATGTTCTAATTTGTTTTTATAGAGTAATAGTGGCAGTACAAATATCAAATGCAAGCTGTATGATTGGACCAGAAACAAAGAACTAGTTGCTGAAGGAAGGTTTTACTCTAGTGATCCAAATCAGCTTGTGAATAATATTCCTCTGGGACCATCCGCCGTGCTTGTTTCGATCGATGAGGCCAAAAAACCAGATGCATTCTTGTGGAGACCTCCAGCTGGTATGACATATGTTGGAGAAGCTATTGACATCAAAATAGCTTGGCCAGAAACAAATGTAGTTGTTGAGAATGTTAATGCTACAACGTCTGCTCATATGGCTAATGTTGTATTATCTTCAACGGTAATGTGTATACTTTACATATTGATTTATCAAAACATATGCAATGACAAGCTTTTATTTTTAGGATCACTTTTATTTTCAAAACTTATTTAAACGGTTTCATTTGTTGCATGACAGAGCGCAAACTCCAAGACAGATATGAAATGCAAGCTGATCAGCGTTCAAGGAGCCAAAGAAGTAATTGCTGAAGGGCGTGTGGCTTCAACCGACCCTAAAGCATTGGTCCATTGTGTTCCACTAGGGGAAAACGCAGTCAAAGTTTGGGTTGATGTTATAAAAGTTCCAAATGCGCCTTTGTGGAGACCTACTTCTTATTTTGAGTTTATTGAAGATGCACTTGGTTCGACGATAGCTTGGCCATCCACGAATATTATAACCTAATCAACTTCAAGTAAGTATGAATTATCTTTTTTTTCTTGCGATATAATTTATTATGCTTAGCACATCCTTACCATGGTTGGCTGCCTTGGATTTTGAAAAGTTCTTGCCAGAATAAGTTAGTGAATACAGCATCTCTGTCACTAGTAATAGATTAGGCATGCCATGAAGTTTAACCACATTATCAAATGATTTATGTGCAACCTGAGGCGCTGTATATGAATGTGTGAGTATACTTCGATAACCTGTCAATAATTAAAAAAAATAACAGAGTAGTGATTGTAAGGATGTAGTAATGTGATAAAATTTATACTATTGTTTTCCTAAATCTATTCTGGATCGGGTAATGGTTGTAAAAGTCCAAGAATATTGATGTTTTCATGCTTCATTTGTTGGCAAATGTCATAAGCAGCTATGTAGTTCCGAACATCTCGTTTAATCCCTTGCCAATGGTTACAATTTAGGGGACTGCATCTTCAAATCCCTATATATTTTTTGATCCCATTTTCTTTGCTTCTTACTCTATCTGCTTTTCTATTGCCTGAATTGATAATTCTGCTATGACAGTTTAAGCGGTGTGATGATTATCTTGGTCCGTTTGCTGAAACTATTGCTTTTTGTGGCATTATCTTGCTTATTCTCAGTTATTCTAACATTGATTCTTTCTTTATTTATCATGCTATATTTTTTAGCACTCATACTGTTAGAGTACTTTTGCACATCTTAGGGATTTTTATAGTTTTCTTGATTTCCTTACATAGGAAATTGAACATCTATGTCTGAAGTAGACTGCTACTCATTTTCCACCATTATTTTGCTGGTTATGGTATCATTTGCAGTTGAAGGATCTTCAAGATTCCATTGGTTAAGCATCATTCTTCGAAACCCATTTTCTTATCATTGTACATTGACCTTTAGTATATCCAAAGCAGACGCAATTTCAACATTTAGGCAGAAGCCACTCATATTAAATATTTTGTTTCAAAGTTTCTTCATTATAAAGTGATACATTGACTTCGTTAGGAAAGTATGAGTCTGAAGCCATCTTTATTAGAACTTGAGCATAATTCAATCTCATTTTCGTTGCAATGGCTGCACTCAGTTTAATAGATTTTTCCTAATACAAGCATAAGCTCATAGGTATTATCCCATTCTTTGACATATGTTTTCTTTAATTATAGCAAACTTCTTGTTATTAATCGATATGGGAAGAATATACTAAGATAAATATCCTCACTTTCTTGCTCTCCGGCAACTATGTCTTGCCAATATTTGATCCTTATTGTGCTTCAATCTCTATATTGGCATCCCAACAATGCTCGTCCAGTTCAGAGCATTAGCATCTCAGCAAATATTAATAATTCTGGCCTTTTTCTCTTTGATGCTTCATGACTGCCTTTAATTCAATAAATAGGCATTTTATTTTTTGCTTTAGCTCAGGCATACAGCATAATAGCAGGTCTTCCTCGTCATTTTCTTTTATGGCATCAGTGCTTCAGTATTCAACCACTGTCAAACAGTAGCTTAAGCATTCTTATTGTCAACAATTGTCAATCTCGTTGGTCGAATTTATAACATTTTACCTCGTAGTTTGAACTATTTACCAACGTAACAGTATTCTGTTAAATTAGCTTTGGTGGTAACCACCAACCGTTTGTTTTTTCTTGCAAGAATTACCTATTAACATGTTTTTTCTTTACATCTTCGCAGTTTCAAAGTGAGCATGCTTATGTAATTTGACTGACTTAGCTAGTGGAGGTTGAATTGTTGAAGAGGATTAGCTTGGACTCTCACAACTCATATTTTGCTTAATTTAATATGTTATTTATGTAAAACAATGTTACTATCATATTTGCTTACAACATTATGTATATATACGATTATCGTTTATTTTGAGTATGGAGTTAGTGCAACTTTATTATATATAACATGCGAAGATTATATTTATTTATTGTGTTTTTAATTAACTGATATTATCAGATATAAAATTTTATAGCTGGTGGGATGATTGTAAATATAAACTTTTGTGCATGGTATTTTTCATATTTAACAGCGTTTCAAAAACGCTGTAAAAAAGAAAAAACGCTGCAGATGTCAGGCAAAAAGGGAAACGCTGTGAAACATCCACCCATATGCAGCGTTTGCTTTATGGTGCTAAATGCTCATTTACGAGCATTTTCAAAACGCTGTAAAAAAGGATTGCAGCGTTTTTTAAATGTTGTCTAAAGGAAGAAGAAACAATGAGTAAGGACGTATTACAGCCATCATTAAAACGCTGTAATAAGAAAACGCTGTAATATGTTGCTAATTTTGCAGCGTTTTAGAAACGCTGTGATATGTCTTGACTCTATTACAGCTTGTCGTTAGAGAGCGTTCTTCATAACGCTGCGAAAGGATTTGACAGCGTTTTTAAAACGCTGCGAAATACCATTTATCTTGTAGTGATTCAAGTCCGACATGTGCGGATGCGAATAGTCCAAAATAGCGGGTCGTTACAGTTGGTATCAGAGCTTTGGTAGCTCTAGGCAAATCTTAGCATATAGGGTAAATGTATTTACAGAGTCACTTTCATTCGAGTTGAATCTCTTCCTTTTGACTCGATTCCTTTGAATTTTGGAAAGTTCCCTGCGGTTCCAAAATCCATTCGTGTCCCTCATTATTCGTCTTCTAATTCCGGAGTATCCCATAACTCTACCTTGAATGATCTTTATAATGAATCGGCGGTCTCGCTAATCTTCGAAATTTTGTAAATGGGTGAAACTCCTTTACAATTGGCATCGATTCACCGGAGATTTATGTATCTTCGGTTTACGATGCTATCCATCTCCTGCTATGCCTGAATTCTCTTTGTTGAGATCAAATGTCGATTTGCCTCGGAACTCTACATTGATCTTATTCTTGAAGTCACAGTCGACCCAGTTAAGGTTGCCCGCGATTTATATAAACTTATCCATCGCCCTATTTTGTTATTTAATTATCTTATCTTTGTTTCAAACTTATCTTCGAATCAAAATTCTCTTTGATTTGAGTTCATCAAATTTGAATCTCTATACTTATTTTGAAATCCATCCTTGTATCGTCGAGAGAGAAGTGTATGTGTAAATTTATATTAAAATGTTTTATATTGTGTTGTTTGAGTTGTTGATGTGATTTGGGTTTCCGATCGGTTCATCTGATCAGCGATACCGATAGGATCTCCAAAACACTCGAACAGAGCAAACTGACACAATATTGTTTCAAATTTGGTAAGTAAAATAGTTTTGTATGATTATATTACATATAAGTATAAATTTCTCTGAAATTAAATTGTTAATGAAGTTTATTGTCAGAAATGATAATGTTTGATTTTCATTTATTGTTTTGTAAACAATTGACTATTGCAATATAAATAAATGAATTTATAAACTTGGATATAATTTGATTTGAAATTTGGAATGTATTTAAATCAAGAATTTGAGAATTTAAAATTTTCGGTGATTTCAACTTGGCCCTTAAGTTTTAGAAGGTATATTATTTTCGAATAGAAATCATTTCCAAAGAATTTAAATGTGTAAATCAGTGCTCTTCTCTTGGTCGCTGGAAAATAATTTCGGTGATGGCGGCCGCATCACCGGCATCCATTTTCGAGTTTCGAAGTGGAGAGACCATAATGTAGCTCTGCCACACTTTTGCATTGGAATTTAATTGATTGAAAATTTTAAAGTATGGCTTGATTTATAATATATACGGGTATATATGATTCTGGATTTGATTTGATAACTATAGCATATATAATTACCTCAAAGTTGTTTAAAGTTAATTAGAAATTAATTCTTAAAATTATGTTAAAGGATGTTTTCAATCATAAATAAAGCTAAATTTTGGATAAATATTTAAACTTGAAATAATTGAATTTGAAAATTTTATTTGTATAGTACTAAATTGCATTTCAATATAACTTACCTAAATTATTCAGAAGATAAAATGTAATTGGATAATATACAATATAAAATGATTTTATAAATAAAAATTTGAGTGTTTATAATAAATATTATACACTTAGATTTTAATTATAAAAAAATGCTAATAAAGATGATAGAATAATAAGTTAATTGAATGAGATTAATATAATAATTTTCTTCTGAAAGAATTAACAAATTGAAATTAGATCAACTTATGGAAATACCTTAAATTTAAACCAATTGAATATAAATTAATTGAAATTGAAATTTATATGGTTTAAATTAATTTATAGGGTTTAAATATAGGTAATAAGATATATTAAATGGAATAAACTTAATAATAATTTGGAATAAAAGAATTAACTTTGTTGAATAAAATATGAGTACAATAAATGATTATACAAATTGATGATTTAGAAATTGTTAATTGATGATAACTAGATAATAAGATAATGAATTTAGAAATAGATAAATTGATTTAACTTAAGTGAACTCAAAGGGACTTAACCAAATTGTTAAATATTAATTAATTTAAATTGAAATTTATATGGTTTAAATTAATTGTTATATTTGTATTCCAATCTATTTTCTTTCTGGTTGTTTCTATTCTCCTACCTCCTTCCTTTTCGGGGATGAAAAGTTTTGAGTGGGAGAGAGTGTAACGACCCGTAAATTTAACTGGTTTTAATAACGTTATTAATTGGAAATTTGTGGAATTTCAAAAAAAAAATTGAAATAAAAGTTTGATATTTGAAATGCGTCTAGTTAAAAATAGCAACTGGTAAAATTTCATCCGAAAATATGAAAGTTTATTCCGTGTGTAATTTTATTTCAATTTTATCAGTTAGAATTAATGAAAATAAAATATTTTCGAAACCTAAATTTTTTATATAGAAAAATTCTAAAACATCTTTTGAGCAAGACGGCATTTTTCGTTTTTCAAATTCAGACTTCTTTAGCTCCATCGATTTTATTTTTCTGCGTTTTTGCTGCATTTTCCGCTAGTAGAAAATTCCAATTTTTATAATTCAGTCGTACCACTAACATCTATATACCGTTTTGATAGTCTCGTCGTGCTGAGCTCTGCGGCATATTCACTTCTATGTTTTTAAGTCTGTTGTACAACGGAATGTGTGAAATTGTCGTGTTGATCGGTATTGGAACCGTTTGAACTTTCTAAATTTTTGTACCGTTTGAACTTTGTTCGTTCATTCTCCATGTGAATACCAATGGCCGGCAGCTTTTATTACTTCTTGGAATTCACGTCTAGCTGACTATTGATTGTTTCCACTTTTCATTTAGTTGCTTGTTCGTTTTGTCTACCCTTAAATTCGTGAAACTTCTTTGTTTGGCGTGACCTTCCCCTTACTTTCTTCTTCCTTCTATCTCCTCTTTCCTTCTAATTTGCTTCTGTCTATTATGAAAAGAAATATGTGTAGTAAAACAATTATTGCAAAACATTTTTATGTAACCTGAATGAATTTAGTCGCCTACCCATCACATGCTATTCAGCCCAAAGCCCGCACCTTCGCCTCGGTCATCTCAACAGCAGGCCGAATAGCCACCTTCATGGCCGATCCCCCACTTCTGACAGATCTCCTCCGCCCAACCACTAGCTCCGTTTCCCCTATGCTTGGTACACTTATATCTATATATATATATATATATTTTATATCCTTTTTTAGCGTGTGTATCTAAATATTTACATAATGATGTTATGTCTGTTATGTGTTTGAACAGGTATATATTAGTTTACAATCTTCTTTTATATATAAGCAAGTATAATAATAAAAAATGTATTGATTTCCTCTCTGTAGTGTCTGCATGCATAGAATCATACATATTAGATCGCATATTCAAAAAGGGATAAATCTGAAAGTACATATATATATATATTGTATATATGGTAGCAGCCAAGCCAAATTATTGCCTGTCTATGTATGTTGTTTATATATAAGTTATGTTATAGTTATTACTCACAGTTTTCTACATGCTGTAAGCGTTTGCATATATAGCTTATATATGTTATATATAAAATAATTCACAAATGAGTAGTATATACGTGTATATAATGTATAACTCTGTTTGCTTATAGGAAGTATCTAAAAGCTACAAGATCTGTTAGGTGAAGGTTTATATACAAGTTATATAAGTTGTAAGTAGTGGATGTATTTTAGTTCAATTGCAAATTTACGTAAGTATATATATTGATTTATTAGAAATATTGATTTAAAGTTGAAATAGCGGGTCGTTACATATATCGATCATAGTATAGTTTATATGATTGAATTGTTAATTTATATTGAAAATGTGTTATAACTATAGTTAATGAATTAGTAATTGTTGGTATTATTTGGTGATAATGAATATGAATAAATGACAAAAATGAACCCATAATGAATTATAATTCATGCTCGTAGTCCGAAAAGAAGTAGGATGAAGAGGTGAGCAAAATCGGGCGAAACAGTGATTTTTTGAGTGTTGAAACGCAAGCTATAGGCAGGGAGTCGGTTGTTAAAGTTGCAAAAACTAACCAGAGAAGGAGTAGAGTTTGATTTGAATGGAAAGTACACTCCTTTCGACTAGAAGAATAGGATAGTGCCTACGATAAGCATCTAGTCGATTGAAAATATTTCTAGTCAACTGGCACCAGTTGACCAGAGATATTTCCAAGTCAAATGGGAACCTAGAACCAGGGCAGGTTGAACTTAGACCTGGTGCGGGCCAAGTAGGGTCACTGTTGGGGACTTGTTTCTGGCTTTGTTGATGTTTGGAGTTCACGTGACATTTTGACGTTGTGTAAATTGACACCCAATGTGGGCTTGTGATTATATCGCATCTAGGTTTCTCTTTTGCACATTTCAGTATGTGAATCATTGCGAGAATAGAGATGTCCATATTAGCAGGATTTACGTTAGTACAGTTGATGCACCTATGGAGGAATCGATTGTTATTCAATCCATATATGTTATTAGTTGAATGATAAGCAGTGCATGGAATGTTTGTTTAATTATAGAAGCGGTTTACCATCGAGATTTCATACTCGATGTATCATTAGGTGATTTACCATTAAGATTCTATATTTTATGTATCGATAGATGGTTTACTTTGAGATAATTTACGTGATCTATATGTTAGGCGGTATACTACCATGACTGTATATTCGATGTATTGGATTATTTAGGTGGTTTACCATCAAGATTGTATACTCGATGTACTGTTAGGTTTACCCAGTTTCGAGATGTCCAACCTACTGGTAGGTCCATGTGGGATATTATCAGGTTGTAGGTGTATTATAGGTTATAATCCTATATTGTATAAGTTGGCTAACTTGTTGGGTGCGGGTGTACAGGTTTAGTTAAACACAACTATGTTGTGTAGATTATAAATGTTAATTTAATTGCCTATTAGGATCATGCCATTAATGACATTTCTTACTCACCATAGATGCATGACCCCCTCTCTCTTTCCCACTTTATACTTACTTAACAGGTTGATGGGGTATAGGGTGTTGAGACTGGAGTAAGATATGCGAATAAGGTGACCATGCAAGCTGTAACGACTCGGAATTTCACCACTTTAGTTTGTGAGTATTTAATTAATTTTAAATATTCTAATATTGGTTTTTATAATTAAAATAAAAATCTTTTAAATAATAAATAATGGTGGTGAAATAGGTTTTAAATTTCTTTTATAAAAATATTTAGTTCGAAGAAAAATCCAAAATGTGACCGGAGTTTGTTTTAAGAATTTTCGACTTTTCGTCGAATAAAAGTTGTCGAAAACGATATGCACATTTGAGTAACACATATACATACAATATAAATAAGTTATTTATATGGTGTGTATGTGTGTGTGTGTATATATATATATATATATGTTATACTTAAGTTTATAAAAATAAAAAGATACACACACACATGTATATATGTATATGTATCTATAAAATGAAACACATGTGGACATAAGTACATATATATATGCATTAAATTCATGTTGGAGCATGATGTGAAGGGGGAGACAAGGTGGTGGGCGAAAATTCTAGGGTGGAGGAAGGACATGGTGAGGTGGAGTAAGGGGAGTGGAGGGCAAAGCACATTGGTTGTAACGACCCATGAAATTTAATTGGTTTTAATAACGTATTTAACTGAATTTTATGAAATTTTAAATAATTGAATTTTGAAATAAAAATTTATTATTTGGAATACGTCTATTTCAATATAGCAACTAATAAATTTTCATCTGATAATATTAAAGTTTATTTTCTTGTGAAATTCTATTTCAATTTAAATCAGTTAATAATTGATGGTAATAAAATATTTTTCAAACCTAGATATTTTTCTGTATAAAATTTCTAAATCCTCTTCTGAGTAGGACGTCATCTTTTGTTTTTCCAAATTTGAACTTCTATTGCTCCATTTATCTTAATTCTGGCCAAATAGCAGCATTTTCTGGTACCGAATATTGACTTTTGATCGGATGATCGTACCACTGATATCTGTATACCGTTTTGATCGTCTCGTCGTGCTGATCTCTACGATATATTTATTTCTGTATTTTGAGGTCCGGTACGCGACAGAAACAATAAACTGTTCGTCGTATCGGTACCCTCAATTGCGACTTTTATCTTCCCTATCCTTTTCAAATTTGAAACGTAAGCGGGACCGCAATAATTATTTGCTTTAATCTTTTCAGCTGAATTTTAGGAGGACCGTTACTATTCAAATCACTTTATATTTATTGTATACGTTTCGTATGTTCATTTATTTATTTATTTTGCCTTTGTAACCTTGTTTCGCTTCGTTTCTTTCATGTTGCAAACTTGCGTGCTGTCACTCTTCTAATCTTCCTCCTCCACATCTTTTTCATTCTTTATCCTTCTCAAACCAGACAATATTTTTTTCTTTTCCAACAATTCCTCTCCTCCCTCACGTCCCTTGGCAACCGAGCTTATCCCCACCGCTGTTACCTCCGCCCTAACCTTTGCCACCCCTCTGCAGCCAAACACCAATACCCGCCACCTCCCTAACCAACAGCGACCACAACCCACGATCTTCGACCGCCCGCACCATACTAAAACTTCCCACCTCATCAAACTTGCACGCACCTGCGACCTCCGCCGGCTCCCACCAACGCCGTGCTCCCCTCCACCGAGTGCCGACCCACCCACGCGTCAGCAGCTCGAACCCATCACCGCCCTCCTCTGCCTTCTTTTCCCAGCCGATTCCAACTATCCTGCCACCTCCTCGCCTCAAGAAGCACCACGCCGGAGCTCCGCCTTCTCCCCTTCCTCCGCACCAAACTCGCCTATCACCACCTCATACTGACCCGACCGCTTCCTTTTTCCCAAGCATCTCCCCTCGTGCGTCTCCTTGTTTCCCTTGCCTATCTCCATTCTTATTTTTTATTAACAGGTAGTTGTATATAATGTTATACATACATTAGTATATATATTAGTTTTACATTTGAATTTATAGACATTATATATTGCTTTACAGTTATAGTTTTCAGTGTATGATATATATGTTTGTTTGCATATCTAGCATATTTACACATATATCTTTCGTGCACTATAGTATACAGCTGTTCATTTACTTGTAAGCTGTTTTGGCATGTTAGTTTATAAATATTGTTTATATGTTATAGTCTGCATTTATAGTTGTTGTGTATACATTATTTAATGATTTTACATATCAGTACACATAGTTTTATTTGCTGTAAATGAATTTATTTATATAAGTGGGTTCTCATGTACAAACTCTATAGATATATATACGTTAGTAGGAGTTTTGGTCTTAGGATATAAAAGGTTAGTATATTTATATTAGTTATATAGGTTGTTATATATTCAGTTTTATGTATATATTGTATAATATGTAAACCTATATATAGTAGCTGATGCTTTTACTTTTATTTTGAGTGCTAAAGTGTGCATATATACTTTAAATTTTAAACTTTGTTTGTTATGAGATTTTGTGATAAGTTGTATTCAGGTTATAGTATGTGGATGTTGTGTCAGTCTATTTATAATATAGTAATATATACAGGTATATATTTGGTCACGGGTTGAGTTAGATAATTGCTACAAAGTTACTTTAGTCTGATTATATGTATGATGTTGTTTCCATATAGGTATAAGAATTTTGTAACTAGTTAGTATAAAATTATATGTTATAATATGAAAGATTTGATATTTTTAGCAATATATTGAAAAAAATGCACGTGCATTCCATATTAAGGGTATAAGCATGGTAGTGTACATGTATATATATATGAGAGCTTGGTTTCAAATTTTATATAGATATAGTACGTTTTGGGATTAACTATTTAATTTAAAACAAATATATATTATTTTAAGTGTATGTTTGACTTTAATAAATGTAAGTTGATCTTAATATATATGTTTGAAACGCATGTATATTAAATTTATTGTGTTTGAATTCAGAATATAAAATTTATGTGTATATATAGTTATATATGGTTATATAAGTTCGCTTATACCGTTATCTTCATCGTCCAGTTCTGATCTAATCCGTTTTCATCAATTCGTGCCAATCAGCTTTGATCGTTGAATTCGTGCCGATTTTTTCTTTGCTTGGATTCGCAATTCAATTTCAGTGTCTGTATGAGTGTGCGTATCCGTGGCACCTTCTGTATTCTCCAGCCTCGAAAAGTGAGCAATCACTCACGATTAACGTTCTTTTATTTATTAAATTTGATTTCAATTGAAACGACAATTGAAATATGTTGCTGTAGCTATTTAAATTGTTATATATGCTATTATCTGTAACTGTTCACTTGTGGGATATGACACCATATCCTGTTGTTTATATTCTATTGTTATTGATGATATATGCCTGTTGTTGTATTTTATATTATCTGTTATCACTCTGCAAGTTCCCTGTTAGTATAAAATTCACTATGGGTTGAAATGATACATACCCGAACGGACTTTAGAATAGGAGAAAATCGTTATGGGTTGAAATGATAAACCCAAGCGATTTTCATTTGAGTTGAAATTGGGATTATGGGTTGAAATGATATCTACCCGTATATATTTAAATTTCGGATTGAAATGATAAATATCCGTATCACTTAACCACATGATAGGAAATTTTATACAGACACCGTTGGTCCATATATAAATATTTTGAAAATAAATTCTATGGTTTTGGAAAGAAATATATGGTTTTAATAAAAGTTGATTCTTAAATTATTATATATAAATGGTAGTGATATATGTAGATTTAATAATGATATTTAATTTAATTAAGATGGATTTAATACATATAATATGGTTGAGTATTTAAATTTATGTTTCAAAATAGATTTTGGTAATAATTTAAATAAGTTAAGGTTGGGAAGATAATTTTATTTAATTAAATCCGATTTGAAACTTATTGAAATAGACATTTAAGATATGATTTATAACTTGGGTTTGATTTAAGTAACTTAATAAATATTTTTGTTTAAAATAAAGTTAAGGAAATATTTAAAAATGTAATTTAAGGCTAGTTAAATGATATTGAATTTATTAAGTGAATATTCCCTGATTAAATAATAAATGAAGTTAAATCAAGAGCTATATGAAACTGTTAGATTTAACTTTGAAATTGTTGAATATTAAAACTTTGAAATATATTGGAATTTAAATGGTTTATTTTATGATTCAGATCTGTATTTGAAATCAATATAATTTGAATTTATTATTTAGAAACTGAATTGAATTAAAATGGAAAAATTTAGACAGAATTAAATTGAAATTTGGAAATTGAGTTGATTTTAACCGATTTGTGAGACTTGAGGAAATTATAAATAGTTTAATTTATAAATTATTTAGGAAAATAGATATATTTGAGATGAAATGATATTTCGGTTTGAAGTATAAATTAAATTGAATGACCACGGTGTTATAGTGTATATTTCTACATTGTAGATAGTCCCACAGATCCTTAGAGGATGGTTATCCCAAACATCCTTTAAGTTTGTTAACGGTAAAAAGTGAACGCTAACACCCGGTGTGTGTAATAGAATTATGAAAGCACCACCCGTTGGTATGGGAACAGAATATAAGCTGAAAATAGCAGAAAAACGGTAAATGAACAACAGATTTATAGTGGTTCGGCCCGTAATTGAGCCTACATCCACTTTATAGTCTTTTATTGCTGATTCGGTTACAATTTGATACAATATCCCTCTGAATACAATACAATTTGATCATGAAATCATTCTTGACTACTAGCTCGATCTTTAATGATGAAACTCGACGAATCCGTGTTGGATGTTAAGAGCTCTTCTCGAAGATCGTTGTAGTGTCTCGAATGCTTGAAGATCTTTGATTGCTGAATGAGAGGAGGCTTCGACAGCGTAACGGCGCTTGAAGAAATGAATGGCCCCAAAAGTCCCCGTTATGTTGGAAGTGGTGGGGTATTTATAGGAGCTGATCTGGACTCAGGAAATTTCTCTAAGTCTTTAAGTCGCAGCCGACTTATGGTAGACCGGTGACGAGTTAAGGAATAGAGTTAGGTCGGTGACGAGTTAAGGAATAGGGTTAGGTCGGTGACGAGTTAGGGAATGGTTGTTGCTGACCCATCCTGTGGCTGTCTTTGACAAGTATTAAGTCGTAGCCGACTTATCAGACCTTAACTCGTAAGTCCTTAACTCGCTGAGTTGTTAAGTCGGAACCCTCCTTTCTTTAAGTTGTAGACAGCTTAACTCGTTGAGTCATTAGGACCTTGAGTCGTAGGCTGTGAATCTTTTAAGTCGGAGCATTTCATAGCTCGGCATCCTTCTTAACTCGGTCTTAACTCTTGAGTCACAGATTTCCTTAAGTCGGCAGGCTCCTAAGTCGGCACACCTCTTAAGTCGGCAGCTCTTCTCGGTAGTTAGATCGGCAACTGTTGGGTCAGAGCTTTCCTTAGGTCGTAGCCTGTTAAGTCGGAGATCTTGTTAACTCGGAGCTTTCCTTAAGTCGGTTACGCCTTTAGCTTGTTAGGTCGTCTTCTGTTAAGTCGCGAATCAGAGGATTAACATTTGCCCCTCGAAGTGTGTGCCTAAGTCATAGGTCATATACTTCGATTTTCTTGACCTGCTCTTTGATTAGGTCGGAAGCGAATTAACAGAGGTCTTAGGTCGGCAGCGTACAAGTCGACTCACCTTCCTGCGAATAAATAGTTAAGTCATCCTTCCTCTTCCTCACTCATTCTTCTTCTCGATTCGGCCATTGACGCGATTTAGAGCCCTCAGAGATAAATTCCATCCATTCAATCGTCGATTATCCTCCTGTCATATATCGTAAGTTGATCTGATCCGAGCTTATCCATGCCTACTGTCGAATCGATAACTCCTCAGTCTTCGACTTCCATTTGTTCTTAAATGCTGCGGTTCATTATGTATAACCCTTCGACTGTTTCGCAATTGCCATTGATCACGTTGCAGTTGTGGTGTGGCAATAATACGTCAGATTCGCAGCAAATCCGAGGCGATTCGAATTGGCTTTTCGGGGTGATCCAATGGTGTAATGGAATTAGGATCGTCATTGACTGCGAGGTCATTGGGCTAACGAGTTAAAAGTTATGGATGGAAGTGGGTTGATGTACTGACTCGGTCATGACTTAGCAATTTCACTGATTTAAGTCGGAACCGACTCAGCGATTTTATGCATCCTAGGTTTTGAGTCGCCTCCGAGTTAGGACTTGGGATTTCCTGCTGCCTTGAACTAGTTTTTTGCTTCTTTATTCGACCTAAGACTCGGGGACTGCTGACCTTGACCCATAGGGAATCTCTTAAGTCGTCACCGAGTTAATACTTGGGTTTTCAGCAACTAAGCAGATGACTTTTAAACTTTGCCTGGACTTTGAACTGTTGAACTATAAACCGTGTTGCATGCATTTTACATATTGCTTCAATTTTGCAAACTAACAATCCTGCTTAATACAACATTCACAGAATACTGGGACGAATATACTGTCACTGACTGCCCATATCGAATGACAGATTAGTTGGTAAAGAGAAAGTTAAATTAAATGAATATGAACGAGATGCTGTACAATAACCAATTCAAGTGAAGTATTAAAACAAAATCATAATAGTCAAATGAAACTGACTTGTCTGTATTAACACTGCACTTGATCATTGACAAGTTCTGAAATTCTGTAATCGATTGATTGTCAACTAATTTAATTCCAGTTATGCTTGTCTTTTATTTTCATTAGTTTTTGCACAACACTTCACACTTTTAGGGAACGTGCACCTTCACATTTGAACATTCAGCTGATTGTGTAGAATGTCTTCTCCACAAGAAGGAACAGAGCAAGCTGAAGATGTATTTCCAGTTGCTATCCCGCTAAACGATCCTCCAGAGAGGACTCCTACTACTTTGAGCCATAAAGCCTTTCGTCAACTATGCATCCAGTTTGGCATTGCTGAAGCTGACGCTTTGCTTCCCGAAATAAATGATACTGCTGACAGGCCGCCCCGTGGCTTCGTTGCAGTTAACCGCCAAATGTGCTTGAGCGGAGCTATCCCCCCATTCAATGACTGCATTCGAGAACTTCTTCTCCAACTATCTATCTCCCCTTTTCAGTTACATCCCAATGGCTACGCCATCTTGCTGGGACTATGCGTGCTTTTTAGGAGAACGCTGGGCCGCTTTCCTACCTTCGGAGAAATTCGCTATCTTTGTACCTTTGCCAAGAATAAAGATCATCCCTCCATCATAGTCGTAAGGAGTGCGAGGAATCGTAAGTTGATCACCGATCTCCCTGAAAGTGTTCACAGTTTCCTGAGCCCGTTCTTTTATGTCCGCTGTCCTCCTAGGTTTTATGCTATTTGGAGAATAGGGAGTAAGATCACTTGCATTTGTTTCTTATATTCTTTCAAACTTACCGAAGTTTGGGTTATCAAATGCTAACTTCGCTCTTTTTTCCTTTTCAGCACTTCCTCCTCCTTCTAAAAATCTCAGTCACAAAGTGACTTTCGAGAGGCTTATGGCGGTGCCTATAGAGGAGAGGAGTATCCAGTTTCTATTAGATGATGAGCTTTTGCACCAATTTGGGCTTCTACACCCTTCCAGGTCGACTCGAATTCGTGAAATTCCTAGTTCCGATGCAGAAACGTCGGCTGCTTCGGGCTCTCAAGCAGAGGCGTCGAATGCCCCAGTTTCTGCGGAAGAAGCTGCATCAGAAACACCTGTCATGGATGCTGCTTTGATAAAGTGTTCCGCATCCACTAATGTTGTAGGGTTAGTCAGCAAATCGGCACTTGCCCCAATTATCGAAGAGGAAGAAAACCTCCGAGTTTCTGAGAAATCAACTGATGTGGAAATTGAGAAGGAGAACTCTGCTGAGCATCATAATGATGACACCTTTGATGACTTGAGTGACATAATGATAACTTCTCAAGAGCTTTTCAAGGATAATATTCCAAAGGCGAACTCTCCTGTCATTGAAGCGACTTCCTCTTTGAAACAGACCTCGACGCCTTCGACACCTGTCGTCTCCATTCCTGCACTGAAGCGTGGTTTGTAGTTTGACGCGCGTAGTTCGCACGCCGCACACACTTAGGATTTTTCTGCACTTATAAGCATTTACTTTTTCTTTCTGGAAATTTCTAAACTTTACTTCTTTCCTGTTTTCAGATTCTCCGATGGGACGCTCCGGCTCATATTATGACTCATTTCAGCGCCATGGAGGCCGTGGATCCTATGACTTCAGGAAATATCTTGGTGACCAGAGAGAGACAGATGAGGAACGGGCCCAAAGGAAGGCTCAAGAAAAATGGGATTATGAGCAGCGGCAGAGAAGAAGAGATGCTGATCGATACGATTCTTCTTACAAAACTTACGATTCTCATAAGCGAAAATCTTATGATGACAAAGGGAAGACTCAAATTACTGATGAATCGAGCAAACGGTCTAAGCCAAGTGACGCGTCTGCTATTTCTGAGAAAACCAACGCTCCCATTTCTTCTGACATTCCGGCCGGTTCTCCTCCTCTAAAGGAAACTGACATTCAAACCATCATTAACATGCCACAATATCAAGTTAAAGACGGCCCTCCAACGCTTCAGAGCCGATTTCCGAATTGGTGTCTAAGAGGAGTCCGCTTTGACTTAGATTTGGTTCCCATTGATAAGCAGGCAATGCTGAGAAATGTCGACGCTGTCAAGCTTGATATTGAAAGAATGTCTGGATGGCAGAAGTTGGTTGATGAACTTCAAAGGGTCAACCATCTTAACCTTGAGGCGATGATGACGATGGAGAATGATAAAGCAGAATGGGACAAATGGCGTAAGCAGCATGACGCGGAAATGACGAGTATTGCAGACGACAATGCAAAGCTTGCGTCTGAAGTTAAGCAGCTTAAGGAAAATCTCGCTTCTTCTTCTGCATCATATACTCAAAAAGAAGAAGTTTTTCAGAAGCAAGTGTGGGACGCACACGCTGCACAAAGAGATGTAGAAATGAAGCTTGCCGCCGAACAGCACGTTAATGAGAAGTACCGCACAGAAAACGCCGAACTGCGGGAAAAGGTCACCTCCCAGAACATGGAGATTGAGTTACTAAAGTCTCGACTTGCTAAAGCTGAGACGGCTCGTGATGAGGCTATTACTGGTAGGGTCGCTGCCGTTGCCGACAAAGAAGCGGCTGAGCAATCACATGAGGCAACGAAAGCAAACATCAGTTCTACCTTATTCGACTTTTATTTACACTGCGTTCTGGGTCGTGGGAGCCTTGCTTTTCTGGGTCCAGATTATGAAATCACTCTGGCTGAAGTGTGGGAAGCCGCACTTGATATGTTTAAAGGTGCCGGCTATGATGAAGCAAAATTTGAGGAAGCAAAATTTGAAGCTCGCTATCTTGATGACGAGGCTCGCGCCGCTCTTGTTAGAGGGAAGGAGCAGCTTGCTAAAGCGCGGGCTGAATCACTGGGAGAAGAGCTTTCAAAAGAGGAAGGTCCTTTACCTGCCCCTGTTCATACTTCCACTTCGGCTGAAGCAAACATTATGGATTCCGGCTCTCATCCTTCACTTCCAGTTGTGACCACTCCTACAGAGGAAGAGGCAATGAAGGACTTTCAGGCTCGGGAGTTTGAGATTGATCTCGCTAAACCGGCTTCTTCAAGTAACTTCGACGAGATGAATTTAGTGAATTTCTTATTCGATTCAACCGAGTTCAACGAACTTCTTACTTATCATTTAAGCTTTGACGATCCACTGTCTTCTTTTCCTCGGAGAATACTGATTTTGATTTCTTTTATTATGCAGCGGACGTGCCGGAAACTGTACCATTTCCTCCTTCTTCAACTGCCGTTCCTCCTCCTTCTCAAGTTACCCCTCTTCCAGCTTCCCAACCAGGTCCACAGGAAGAACAGATAGCAGCCCTTCAAGGCTTGGACGAACCACCTGCTTCCGAGGAGCAGAAAGCAGAAGATCTGGAAGATAGCGAGAAGACCCCGGAGCAGTCTTTTGACTACGACACAAAACTTTCTACATTTCTTACTCCGGGGAGTGAGTCTTCTTCCAAGAAGAAGGGGAAACGTGTGGTTTCGAAGAAAGGAAAGATGAGTTCTTCTGCTGCTGAGGGTGAAGCAGAGATCGATCCGGCTGAGTCTCTTTCTCCTTCTTCTCCGATACAGCCTACGAAGCTAATTACCAGGCCGGGTAAAAGCTCCAAGGGTGGGAAGAAGGAGAAATGAGTTTGATTTTGCATTTTCTGCTTTTTGTATTGACTGGGGATTGTGCGGATACCGGTCTCCGCTTCTTTTTGTAACCTGTACAATGTATGTAAAAAATTTCTCATAGTGTTGAAATAAATAGATATTTTTCTTGTACAAATCCTTGTGTATGTAGGAGTACATCTGTTTTTCATTTGAAGTGTAGAGTAAACGATTCTTTCTATTTGTACAAACTTTTTTGTCTGTGTTTCAAGAACGCATTTACTCCACATCTTTATTACGTGATATTGCAATGAACTTGTGGTATGTCGCTTGTATATCACTTTTATTATTGTAACTGAATTGTATAATGTTGCCCCCATACCACAAGTATATTGTAATATTTCTTGCTTTCACAAGACCGATACTCTTATTTTAGAGAATAACTTTCCACTTTTTCGGGGAAGAATTATTCTGCTTTTTATAGAGTATATCTTGTCTTTGGAGAAATCTTTATTTTCTTTTTCTTCCTGAAGAACACTTCGACTTCTGGGAATGATCACTTTTATTTGTTTGAAAGTGAATTTTCCTGCACAGTGAAATGAGCTTCTGAAGAAGGTTTTGATTTTTGTGCCCCAGTAAAGGGTTTATTTTTGGTACTTCAAGCAAGGTGAAGTACGCCTCTGAAGAGGTCTTTTGGTCTCCGAAGAGAAGCGATTTTGGTCTCCGAAGAGAAGCAGTTTTGGTCTCCGAAGAGAAGCAGTTTTTGTATTTCTACTCGGGTGAAGTGGGTCTCCGAAGAGAAGCATTTTGCACTTTTACCCTGGTGAAATGTGCCTCCGAAAAGGGCTTTTACCTCCGAAGATGGCTTGTGGAAGAGGGCTTGTGCCTCCAAAGAGGGCTTGTGCCTCCGAAGAGGGCTTGTGCCTCCAAAGAGGGCTTGTGATTGCCTGGAAGTTACTTTCTCATGGTCAGAGGTCTACGGGGCGAACGCAAGTTGCTTGATTGGATGTTTGCTTGCACAAACGATCGCAATTAACTAACAAAGTGCCCCTTTGGTAGTCCCACCGATCTTTTTGATTGAGTAAAGCACTCCCATTTATTGGCGTGCCTCGTTAGAGGGCTTTGTTGAACCTTGGGAAGGAGCATCAGTTGGTTGGTGTGCCAGGAAGGTTGCGTCTTAGGGGCAAGTAGATCCATGGGATGGACACAAGCTGCCTGATCGGATGCATCACAATCAGTTAGCGAGGGTCTTATTCCTTCTACTTGGGAAGGTATCCCTTTAGTGGATCTACCTGCTTTCCTGTTGAGAGGCATACCTCCCCTTGGCTGCTTCCATGTTTGCCCGCTCATGTTGTATCATCATCCGCCAATCTGCGATCCTTTATCATCGTTTCCAAGCGCGTGTTCCTTTCTTTTGCAAGTAAATTTCTTTATCCGAGGAAGTAGGCTTCACTGTTGAATGACTCCACAGAGTAAACGCAAGTTATTTGGTTGGATGCCTTTTTATATCAACGATCGCAACCAGTCAACGAGGGCTTGACACAGTGGAGCCGTCAACTTTTTATGTGAAGTTCCTCTTGTATGGGATTTGAGTTTGGAATTTTTGTTGCTTGAAATTTGCTTTAATAAATGATTTGTAAGGCTCGTTTAGCTTTGTGACGGGTGAGCTTTGCTTTAATGACCTGCAGTATTAGATCGATATTTTAGCAATACATTTAGAGTATTTACACATCGAAATATAACAGGCATTTTATAATAGAAAACACCATGCATAGTTTTTCATTATTGAGTCACGCTGATTTCTCAGCGGTTTACAATGCAGAAGTTACACATCCATCATTATCTTTACAAATTCAAGCAATGCTGTTAAGTAAAAATGAATGCTAGTTATTGTTGTTTCAGAATCTTCAAGCTGGATTTCCATTTGTGCTTGATTCATAGCTTTTGGATTTTTATGCCAGAGAAAGTGAGAGATGCCCCAGCCGCAGTTCTGTGGGTAATTAGTAGTCATCCCAACTTCTGCTTGCTGGGTATGGTCCACCTGTGATAGCATTAATGACAAGCTTTTCTGAATCTTCCACTGCAGTGTTGTTGTGAGAATCGGATTGATGGGTAGGATGTTGTTGATCCCGAGTGGATGAGGTTGGATTGACTCCGGTTTTCTTAACGTATTGTTGGAGTTTACCTTGTTCCAACAATTCTTCAATCACTTTCTTTAACTGGCGACATTGGTCAGTGTCATGGCCAGGTTGATTGTGAAATTGGCAGAATTTTCCATTACTCTTTGCACCTTTCGTCATCTCAGGTGGCTTAGGATACTGGACAACGTCTTTTGTTGCAAAATAGATATTTCTTGGTGTATCAGTTAAAGGGGTATAATCCGAAGAATTAAAGCGGCGAGGTTTCTTTTCATTTCCCTGGTTCTTTCCTCCTTCATTCTCCCTTTTCTGACTTTCAGATTCTCTTTTCTTAGATGGGACACTGTTGTTATTAGTTTGGGCAGCAACCACCTTTGACGTCGTAGAAAGGTTCTCAAGGCGAATGAACTCATCGGCCTTTTTATAAAATTTATCAAGTGAGTTTGGTTCCTTCATCTTTAGCCATATTCCAAATTTACTTGATCTATCAATGGCTCGCATCAAATAAGTCAGGATCATGCGTGGTTCCGCATTTTCTACTTCGGCTAAAGCTATATTGAAACGGCTCAAGAAAGATTTGATTGATTCTCCGGGCGCTTGTTCAAGGTTAGACAGTGACATTATATCCTTAGCTTTTGAAGCATACAATCTGAACTGTTCCTTAAACTTTTGTGTTAAGTCGGAGAACTTATCTACAGACCGAACTGGAAGCTTTGTGAACCAAAGTAAAGCCACACCTTCCAGGTATACCGGAAAGTACCGACACTTGATCTCGTCTGATGCTCTTGCACCGGTCATATGCCAATCGTATTTGTAGAGGAAATGATTAGGGTCACTGGTTCCCCTATAGGCTTGGATAGTAGGAGGTGCGAATTTCCTTGGGAATTCCGCTCTCAGGATCCTTTCAGTAAATGGAGTTCTGCTTGGCGCAAATCCCCAGTCAGCCTCATCCTCTTCCCTTTGCATGCTCTCTTTCATGATGCGGCCAACCATTTCAGATAGGTACTCTTTATTGTTCAAAGACACCTCCGGGCAAGCACCAGTTCTTCCCTCGGAAGTTTGCCCGGGCATATGTTCATGACAAGTTGGTTGCGACCTAGAACCATCAGCTTGGAAAGGTGGCGTCTCAGGAAGGGTGGTTTGATGGTTTTCTGGCTGACGATTTGCCCCAAGCAGGGCAGTTATTCTATCCATCATCAAAGCATTTTGAGTTTCAATTTGTTGGTATAATCCAGAAACTGCGTCATCCAATTCAGCCCTGGTGACTCCAACGGTTGGAGTTGCTTGATCTGTTGTTGGGGAAGCGAAAGTCCCTTCGTGAGCATTTCCGGATCTGACGGGTCTGCCGCTTCTTCCAGGAGCCATTATCTCAGATCTGGTTTTTTAAGAGAGGTTCTTTTTATGAATCTTTGCGAAGCAACGGTGGATGATCGCCTGAGTTGGGTTCTCAGTGAAAGCACCAAAATGTTAACGGTAAAAAGTGAACGCTAACACCCGGTGTGTGTAATAGAATTGTGAAAGCACCACCCGTTGGTATGGGAACAGAATATAAGCTGAAAATAGCAGAAAAACGGTAAATGAACAACAGATTTATAGTGGTTCGGCCCGTAATTGAGCCTACATCCACTTTATAGTCTTTTATTGCTGATTCGGTTACAATTTGATACAATATCCCTCTGAATACAATACAATTTGATCATGAAATCATTCTTGACTACTAGCTCGATCTTTAATGATGAAACTCGACGAATCCGTGTTGGATGTTAAGAGCTCTTCTCGAAGATCGTTGTAGTGTCTCGAATGCTTGAAGATCTTTGATTGCTGAATGAGAGGAGGCTTCGACAGCGTAACGGCGCTTGAAGAAATGAATGGCCCCAAAAGTCCCCGTTATGTTGGAAGTGGTGGGGTATTTATAGGAGCTGATCTGGACTCAGGAAATTTCTCTAAGTCTTTAAGTCGCAGCCGACTTATGGTAGACCGGTGACGAGTTAAGGAATAGAGTTAGGTCGGTGACGAGTTAAGGAATAGGGTTAGGTCGGTGACGAGTTAGGGAATGGTTGTTGCTGACCCATCCTGTGGCTGTCTTTGACAAGTATTAAGTCGTAGCCGACTTATCAGACCTTAACTCGTAAGTCCTTAACTCGCTGAGTTGTTAAGTCGGAACCCCCCTTTCTTTAAGTTGTAGACAGCTTAACTCGTTGAGTCATTAGGACCTTGAGTCGTAGGCTATGAATCTTTTAAGTCGGAGCATTTCATAGCTCGGCATCCTTCTTAACTCGGTCTTAACTCTTGAGTCACAGATTTCCTTAAGTCGGCAGGCTCCTAAGTCGGCACACCTCTTAAGTCGACAGCTCTTCTCGGTAGTTAGATCGGCAACTATTGGGTCAGAGCTTTCCTTAGGTCGTAGCCTGTTAAGTCGGAGATCTTGTTAACTCGGAGCTTTCCTTAAGTCGGTTACGCCTTTAGCTTGTTAGGTCGTCTTCTGTTAAGTCGCGAATCAGAGGATTAACAAGTTACTTGTATTTCAGTTGATATTTCACTTGAGTTGGATTTATTGATATAAGAATGTTAATCCTGACTCTAGTGTTTTGTGTTTTGCATTACGCTCGGGTCAGACCGAGTGATACAGCATTTGAGACTCACCTTTGGAGTTTGGAGCTTCCTTTGGAGATCCAACTATCGCCTCAGCTTTCAGTCTCTTCTAGTTGATTTGTTCAGAGAAGTCATCTGTTGTACTGGAGACTTCACTGCATTTGAGATATTCTGTTGTATTTTATTTCTAACTCGGATGTTTATATAGTAGCTTCATGAACTACTATTTTATCTATTCCGCTGCGTATTATTGTATTACTCTGTGTCTGTGATTCTGTGATTGATTTATTTACTGTATATGCTGAGTTTTGCCAAATTTAAATTAACAATCTGATATTTTGAGCTATTCAAGTCCGACATGTGTGGATTTATTGTCGATTTGAATGGTCCATAAATAGCGGGTCGTTACATTGGTATTTTGGTAAATTAGAAATTGCAATTCCTATAAAACCAAATTTCTTAATTTCTTTTTCATTTTATTCATTTCCATTCTCATGAGAACTTCCATCTTCTTCATATATTCTTTCATGGCTTCCATGATAACTTTCCAAAGTTAAGAATCCATAGTTCTCCACTTTTAAAATTCTTAAACTTTGCCTAAAACATCACTCTTTCATTTCTACAACTCCTTTTGCCAAGAAACTAAACCACACCCATTTATTCAAGCCTAAGCCGAGCCATAATCCCTCAAGGCCGAACCACCATAGGCTTTAAAGGTCTCCAAAATCACATTTTTCCAAAGTCAAAGCATAGTTCCGGGTCATATTCATGTTCGAAAGGAAGTTTCTTTGATTTAGTCGACTTTTGGTGAGAAAAATTTCTTTTTATCTTAAGTTTAAAACTTTAAAATTTTATGAAAATTTACAACTCATAATTGGTTGAAAATTATGTTTTTGTTTGGGTATATGATGTATACTTTGATGTAAATTCATTGCTTGATTGGTTGATATGATATTGCTTTGTATGGATATACATGTGCTTAGGTATATTGTGATTCAGGTTTGAAATAGAAATTAAAGTTAAAAAAGTTAGTAAGGGTTGAAAGTTAGGATCTTTTTGTTGTACATTATGATGGCATATACATATGTTGTCATGCACTTATAGTTTATGTAACATGAAAATTTAGTATGTTGAGTTATTAATTGCGACAACGAGATACTTTGATGCAAAAGCTCCTTTTCAAACTTTATTTTATGGAAATGTTTTATAAAAGTTTTAAAAACCTTACCTTTGTTTCTAAATTTTATTCTAGGTTTATAAAAGTTAGTTTAAAGATTAAAGATAGAGTTTTGAAAGCTATTTAGAGTAAAAAACAAGATTTAAAATTTCAGGTCGTATAGGCATAGTCGCTATAAATGCAGTTCGTGAAAAACGAACTCTTTTTAAATTTAAAATGTTTTAACTTAAGTATATTTTTGAAAATTGTTTTCAAACATATTTTAAATATTTAAAATCAATTATTAATTAATTAATTGCTTATTTATTTAATGATTAATCAATTAATTAATTAAGGTAATTAGTACTTAATTATTAATAAAGTTAGGGTACTTAGTACTTAATTATTTTTAAGTTAATTATGATTTGATAATTAATAAAAGTTGAATTATTATTTAATAATTTAGAATTGATTATTATTTAATAATCATTGATTATTAATTATTTATTTATTTCAAAAAGGGTTTAATTATTTAATAAGTACTAATTAGGTTAAGCTTTAATCAAAATTTAATTGTGATTTAATTATTTTATATAAAGGTTTAATTTATTATTTGAGTTTTAATTAAGGATTATTCAATTAATTAATTAAGGATTATTCAATTAATTAATTAAGATTAATTAAGATTTAATTATTATTTAAAAGTTTAAATTATATGGTTTACTTACCTATTTAAAAGCTAATTGTTGTTTAATTATTTATTTAAGGATAATTATTATTTAGTTATTTATTTAATAGTTAATTATTGTTTAATTATTAACTAAAGGTTTGATCATTATTTAATAAAGGGTTTAAATGTTATTTTATTATTAAATAAAAGTTTAAAGGTTTAAACCACTTTGTTTATGAAGATCGTTTTTTTTAAGTAACTATCTTTTTTAAAGATGTTTTAAATCAAGGGATTTCTTTATCAACTACCCTTAAGTAACCCTAATTTGAATATGAAACACAATGAAATCTGTTTGGTAGAATAAATCATAGTTCTGTCATAATTTACCAAGTAGATTATGTTGACATCTATTAAGCAGAAATAAAATCCATTCTACTATTTTAGACATTTATCAATATGTTGATTGATTGTTATTGGCTGATTCCTTTTTCATATCGGTTTGTTATGTAATACTCATGTTATAACTTAGATAAGTTAAACCCAATTAAATGAACCATTATGGTCGCTAAGCCTCTGTGACATCCTGGAATTTTCGAGCAATATTAATTTAATAATCTGAATTAAATATTAAATTGATTTGCTATATCTTTGTAAATAAAATCTAAATTGATACTTTGTTTAATTAAATATTTAATTGGTAAATTTTATTTGTAAAATTTATTGGTTATTTTCTATTTAAAAATGTATATATTTGTATACATTTTAAATAGTTGAGTTTTGTTTTAAACTGAATTAATAAATTGTGTTTTCAAATTTCAAATATACATTTAAATGAATTGGAAATTATGTTTTATTTAATATTAAACTTTGCAACCTATTTAATAAATAAATATATGGTTTCAAATACATAAGAAAAATGTTAAAAATAGTTTTAACAAATTGTTTTTAGCTTAAGTTAGATTTAAAATTTATTATAAAAAGACTTATTTTGTTTTCTTTTTAGTATAGCTTGATATAAAAATATGATTTAAAATATATGTAAGTTTTTATAAAATTTTGTCAACGATACTTTAGAATATATATAAATAAAATAAGTATTTTATAATAAAAAGATAATTTCTTTTATAAAAATCTTTTCAAATTGATAAATATGTTACTTTTAAATAATATGAATAAAAAAAATACAAAACTATAAGATAAAATCGAGAAAATATAAAGTAAGTATATTGGCTAAATTATAATAACATAATAACTATAGAATTCATTTAGATTGCAAAGAATAAAACAAATATACATAAGTTAAATTTATTGTTTTGTAAATTATAAATAAATACACTATAAATACTTAAACAACATGTTAAAATAGCATTTCCTTTACTCTTCAAAAATACAAAACAAGAAAATATAATACATTCTTGAACATGACTATATGTATTAAGTTGAAATAACAAGTAACACATATATTACAAGGCATGAAGACAGTGCTATGTAGTCGAGAATGTATTCTTGCAAATGAAATAGGATTTATGTCTATAAGCTTGCAAAAGAAATATACCTTCCAGTACATTCAAAAATAAACGATAAGTATGATAATAATAAATGTGAAACAAATAGGAATGCAAGTATCTATGTATATAAGTATGTAGACTAGTATGCAAGACAAAGCATACATAAACAAGTATGAGTATACATAGGCAAGTAGCTACAACAAAATAACGAAGCAACATAAACAAATCAAAGACGTGCAAGCTTGTGTGTATTTGAGGTGATTTTGTTATTACTGTTTTAGTCAAAGCCCCTGTTCAAAATTAAAACTGTGAGTAATTTTTTTAAAACAAATACAACAAGAAGTAAAATAAACAAACAAAATCACATCTGGTCTCAGTCACTAAAATAAAAATAAGTATATAGGTAGGCTCGCATAAGGAAGTAAATAACTAAGTAAGCTTGCATAAGAAGCTAATGAAGTATAAGTAAACAAGAGAAAAAATTATAAATAAATAGAAGAGGGAACTAGGCACAAGGACAAACTTTGAAAAAAATTTAGACTCAAGGACACAAAGTTTTATTTTTGGGTTGAAGGACAAACTTTGAAAGAAAATTAGGCTGAAGGAAAATGCTAAATATAGTTAGCATTTTGTACAGTGCAAACATTGTACAAAATGCTAATTATAACTAGCATTATATCCAGTTTTACATTGTACAAAATGCTAGTTGTATTAGCATTGTTCTTCAGCCTAATTATCTTTCAAAGTTTGTCCTTCAGCCTAAAAATAAAACTTGTTGTCCTTCAGCCAAAAATTTTATGAAAATTTGTCCTTGTACCTATTTTCCACTAAATAGAATTGTACAATGACATTTAATGCCAGCCACAATGCATTTCATATCAGCCTTCATTTAGCCAAAGGAAATCTGCATAGTCGAATAAAGGAAGAAAATATCACTGCTAAGTTTTGTACAAATATATCACCTGTCTACTTTCTTCTCCTTATATCCATGTCTTCTTCCTTTATTTGTATCTCAATCTTTTCATTTCAATTTGTCCATACGAATTAAAGATCTAAAGTAAACTATTTCAAAAAAAAAATTCATATAAACATCATCAAGCAATCTAACAGGAGATTTAACAGAGGAGAGTTTCAGCTTGTGTTCCTCAAACCTATTGCAGAACAAAGAAGGCCCTGTTATTTAAACTGTGAGTAACTTCATTTTAAAGCTCCAATTTAGTTATATGGTAAATCTGATACTTGGTTGATTTGGTCAGATACACATATATACATATATTGATGGATATCTTGTACATATATACAGAGCCTCAGGATAGATATAAAACTGGAAGTGGTTATAGGCTCGTTCTCTGATACTCTAGAAACCAAATTTGATTTCAAAAATCATTTCTGCCTAAACTATTGAATATTTGGACTTGTAATCAATATGGTTATTGTTTGTTTAACTTTGAATTAAATTTTAAAAATAAATTCAAATGGAAATCACTTGGTATCATCTCTGGAAAGAGATATTTTCGAGCACAACTTCAATGGGTCAAAATTCGAATCTCGTCATCTTCGAATTCAATTACATAACTTGAATACTCACTGGAAGACGTGAATTTTAAAGTTCATATCGGAATTTTTAGTGATCAAATGAAAGAGCAGTTAGTGTTTCTTCGTTTTTGGCATTTTGAGTTGCCGTGGTTGATCGAGGCGGTTGGAAGGGTAGGGGCTTGGTCTGGAGGTGCGAGAGTGATCGAGGGTTTCCGGGAAAATGTGGTGATGGTCAACCGATGTCCATGGTGGCGGCAGAGGGCAATCGAAGTTTGGTGACCTAGTTTGGGAAGGGTGGATGTTTCGAGTCATTCAACGTTGATGGTCGATCGAGTTCGACATGGTTTTGTGGGAAAGTAGAGGGGAGAGTGATGAAGTTGAGGGCGGAGTTTGGTGGCGAATGGTTGTTGGAGCGTCGAGTAGTCGGAGTTGACAGGGTTTGGACTGGATGATGATCTTGGTTTCCAGGTCTCGAGTTTGTTCAATTTCGATTTCGAAGTGGTGCCGGTGCATTGATGATCGGGAAAGGATGTGAAAATGGTGGATGACTTGCTCGACAATGGGAAGTCGACTAGAGAAGTTCGACGGAGCCGTGCACGTACACGGTGCACTAGATTCTGATGATATCTGGTTTCAGTATGGCCTCGAGAAATTTTTGGTATACTCGAAGTCGTTGGATGGTTTTCTCGGAGCAAAAATGTATGGGACTCGAAGTAATCAGGAGAGGCTCGGGTTGATGATCGAAGCAGGTGCATGTTTTCTCGTGGGAGGGTTGAGTTTACTCGAAGTAAACAGGGGGAAAACCCGAGTATATGCTATGGAACAAGATTCCAAATCTGTTGCTAGTTGAATTTTCAATCTGTTTTTTTTTAGTAGAATTTAGTTGGAACTTAAGTTGATATCCATCCGGTTTTAAGTCTAGACTGAAATAAAGTTTTAAATTGTTTAACAATTTTTAAGTATTAATGAAATTTAATTTTAATATAAATTGTTAAGAAGTATGTTTAAAAAGTATTTACTTAATTAAAAATTGGAATTTGATTTAAGAAAGTAATTGAATCTCAATTCAAAGGGAATGTTTCATTTTAAAATATTTAATCAAAGTTAAGTAAATTGTTAAGTAACGTTTTAATAACAAAGTTTTCCAATCATATTTTGAAACATAAATAAGTTTTGAATTAAATGATTTATAATGTTTAAATTTGAAATTTGATTTCTAAAATACCTTATTTTCAAATAAGATTATTATTATAATTTTGAAAACCAAATAGGATAATTAGTTGAAGTTATTAAAATTTGTTTAATTTCAGACAATTAATTTATAAATATAAATATGGTTAATTTATCTATGAACTTATGGATATTTAATTAAATTAATTAAATATGTGTGTGTTCATAAGTAAGTTGAATTAAGACAAATGTTTTCTTAATAAATTTAGAAATTGAAAATATAAGAAGTTAATTAATTAATTGTTTAAATAAATTTTAAATAATTAGTTAATTATTTATTTAATTTAAATATTACTTAATTATGGATTAATTAAGTGTAATTACTTAATAAGTAATTAATGATTTATAATTGAATAAAATTAATGAAGTAATTACTTATTGATAATAACTAGGGGAAGTAATTAAATGAACAATCACCCAATGTTATAATTAGAAATTGATTAATATAATTGTTTGAAGTTAATTAATCATTTAGTAATTGATTAATTAAAGGAATTAAGGATTTATTTATCATAGAATTAATTATTGGTTAAGTAATTAATTAAGAATGAATCAAGATTTATTAATGATTTAATGATAAATTACTTATTAAATAAATGGAGCAAATTAATTTAATTTAAGTTAATTAATTTAGTTTAATTAATTTGGATTAATCACTTGTTGATTTGGATGTAAAATTACTTGGAGAAGTAATTGATGAGAAATTACTGGAGGTAATTAATTGGATGTTGTTGTTGACAGAAGTAATTGGAGTATAATTACTTGAAGTTAATCAAGGGATTTATCAAGTGTTATTGGAGAGTAATTAATTCAGGGAAGTTAATTACTATATGAGATTAATCAGAGATGATTAATATATGTAATTTGAAGATTTAGTTCTTCTTAATACAATTATTTAATAAAATAATTCATTAAAGATCATTAATTATTATAATTAATGATATAATTAGAAATTGATTTAATTTGATAATAATAAATCAATAAAGTAATCTAATATAATAAAATCATCATAAATGTAATTTATTAAGGGATTTACTTAAAAGTTAATCTCTGTAAATAAATTAAAAGAAATTACGGGAACGTAAGTAAAAGTAAATTAATAAAAGTTGATTAATTGGAATATTGAGTAACTGATGATTGATAAAATTGATGGATGGATATGTAAGCAAGATTGGATGAAGTAATTAATTTAATTTACTTTAAATTAATTAAAGAGGTAGTAATTAATTTAATTCATTTTAAATTAATTATTGTATGATTATTAAATCCTTGCTTATATATGGATGTTATTACTGTTGAATGGTTTAATATCCCTGATATGAGATAGTGATGTTTTATGATTGATGCTTTGGTTGAAGTATGATATAAATTATCTATTATGATGATAATATGAATTATCTATTACGATGATCTTGTTGATTATCTATTGTGATGGTGTGAATTATCTATCTGTGTTGATATAGATAATAAATTAGAATTGTTTTAAAACCATTAAAACAACTTCGCCTTAAAAGATAAGTTTTGGATGTGATGAGACCGGGATCGGGTTTTCCATATTTGGAAGTCCGAAAACCACATCGATCCAAATTAACGATAGGTCGTTAATCAAGTAAAGATGAAGATTCAAAGTGCAAGGTTTATCGTCGTTAACTCTGAGGGTGATTCCAATATGAGTGTAACGAGATAATGCCTTCGGTTTCGTTCGAACCCGGAACGAACTTGTATGGATCGAATGCTTTCAGAACATCGTCAGTTGGACGATGAGCATTCTAAGTGATGAGTTCTCTAAAGGTAATCGTGACCTCAAGCCTCATCAACCGGGAATGGCTAAAAAGGGGAGGTGCAGCAAGGCTTCGTGGGTAGCTCCCACTTGAGAGTAGGATATACCCCTGTTTAGAGGTCCCTTTATTTCGGTAGTGGCAGTTGGAACTGCAGCCAACTGTGGGGTTATCTTATTTGGAACTGTTCAGTAAGGAATGGTTCCGGCCTTGTGTTGTAGGGGAGCGGGCGTACTCCTCGGTACGCTGATCAAGGCCAGGTACTGTGACGGGCGGTACCCCAGTAGCCCTGCCATTGATGGAAACCCATTTTCCTTACGAGACCTTACGGTTTTGATTGTATTACCCACGTTATGGCTAGTATGCTGGAATTTAATAGATGTAACAATTTCAGCTATTTTCTATTTACTTGAAAACCCTAGACACTATTATAATATCACTGGATTTCCTATCAAATGTTTTGGTTAGCGTAAGGTAAAAACTTTTCCATGTTTATTTGTGGGAAGTCTTACGTGATACCTTTGTTTTCAAATGATTTTCAAAGTTAAGCAACTTTAACCTGTTACTCATACCAGACCCATGTCTGACCCGAAGTTTATTTCTGTTTTTCATAAACTCTCGGGTACCCAAATTTTTACAAGTAGTCAAGGGATTCAGGTTAGCTTTGACGAACTCTGGAGGAGCAATGGAGCAGGAGGCTTCAGCGTTGGTAGATATATAGATGGTTCCGCTGTGTTGGTTTCTCTGAGTCATTTGAGTTGTATCATGTTGTATTAACTAGACAGGTGTTTATAACTGTCTAGTATGTGTTGTATGTTCTGTGTACTCTGATGTATATGATACTATGTATTGTCTTATGTGATATATTATATTTTATTCGTTCCGTTGTGAGATTCTGATGTTGTTTTCTTTCTTCTTCTCTATCTTTTCTATTTTCTCACCCTTTTCTTTCTTAAAAACGATACGTCTTCCTAGGCATAGGAAGTCGGGTCGTCACAGCCTCCTCTTGATTTTGCAAAGTCTAATATTTTATTTTAGGGGCTTTGCATGAAAGGTCCATATTTCTGTTGTTGTTATAAGGGAAGTTACTGTAGAAATGAGTATGTAAATTAGCTCCCTATTTTTTCTAAATCAAAAAACACAAGTTAGCTTGCGCTTTTTAAACATTAACTTTTTTTTAAAATTTCAAAATTTGTTAAAATATTCCAAAATCAGAAAGCGCAAACTAGCTTGTGCTTTCTTGATAGAAAGCGCAAGTTACACTTTTCAAAAATTTCAAAATCAAAAAGCGCAAACTAACTTGCGCTTTCGTGATAGAAAGTGCAAGTTAACTTGCGCTTTTAAAAATTTTGAATTTTTTTTAAAATTTTCAAATTTTCGAAAAAAAATTCCAAAATTAGAAAAGTGCAGGTTACCTTGCATTTTCTGTCAGAAAAGTGCAAGGCACCTTGCGTTTTTAATTTTTCAAAAATAGGGACCAAATTTACATATTCATTTCTATAGGGACTTTTCCTACAACAACATAAAAAAATAGGGACCTGAGACTCTTATCTTGTTTATTTTATCTTTTTTGAAATGATTTAAAGTTTATTATTATTTTAAATATGATATTTAAAAGATAGTTAAACAATTATTTTTATTAAATGTTTGAAGTTAATTTAATTTTTTTAAATGATTGTTAAAATCAGTGTTTTATTATATGGTTTAAAAATGATTGGATGAAGAATGTTTTAATAATAACTTGTTTATTTAAAAGTGTTCTAAATAATTGATTTTATCAAGGGAACTTTGTGGATTAAGTTTTATTAAAGGATTTTTGATTTAAATAAAGAAGCTTTATTAATGATTTTGGAGATTTATAAAGAGTGTTATAAATGGTTTTGAATATTTATAAATGTAGTTTTACAAAATGATTTGGACTTTTGGGTAAAGGAAATATTATGCACAAAGGAGATTTGTTAAAAGGATTTATTGAAGGAAATTTATAAAAGAATGAATCTTCTTAATTAATTCTAGTGGTATGGACATTCGTTCCATACTTAACACTAAAGGAATATTGTTTGAGGTTATCTTTATCTCCAATTTAAATAACATTTTGTTTTGATCCTTTGATATGATTTGTATCTGAGAAACCTTTCGCCGATGTTTTATGAATATACTTATGTCAGTGAGATAGGTGTATGGTTGTTTATGATAAATACTTTTGAAAAGAGATTTTTTTTAATAAATGAAAGAATTGTTTTGAGGCTTAGTGGTTGCTATGGGTAATTAAGTCTCTGAATTGTTGTTGTTTGTTTATCTGATAGAAATAACCAACTATCAAATCTTGACCTATTTTGACTCAGGAAGTATGATTGTATTTTCGAGTTCCTCGACGAGGACTCGAATACTTATTGCATACTTCCAAAGAACCAGAATTGAGTTATTTGGAAATTATCGCTTAGCTTTGGAGACACCAGTTTTTTGGATTTATCCGAACTGCTCCAAACTAATAACGTTCATGATGAAGTATGATATGGAGCTATACTATTCTTCCTAAGGGTGATTAATAAAATGGAAGATAGTAAAATTTTGAATGCTTGTTCGATCCCGTAACAAATTGTATGGATGAGTGCTAACATTGAATCTCTGCTTAGAGAGCAGTGTTAGCATTCCAAGAAGGTGTGTTAGTAGAAGAGGCAAAAGCATAGCCACAAGCCTCACAACCTAGAAGAATGGCTAAAATAGGGTATGCAATAGAGCCATGTGGTTAGCTACCATTAGGAGATGTCATCCCATTCTAGATTCTCCCTTAGAGTTGTTTGCATGCAAGCATCGAAGGGCAAAGTAAAGCAGCCTCCATGTCAAATGGATGAGATGATTTGGCTTGTCATGTTAAAGGGGAAGACTATTCTACGTTGTAGAGGGGCTGATTAGTTTGTAACCCTCAGGTATATTTCCTAGAGGTGTATCATCGAAAGGTAGTCCCTTACCTTGCCATCGTTGGAACTCATTCTCCAATACGAACGTTTATAGATTTAGATGTGCCAAACTATATTGAAATGTGAGATGCAAGGATTTCAGTATATTCCAGATTTATTTTAAACTTAGACATTATTATAATATCACTGGATTTTTTTGCAATAAAATTTTTTAGCTATCGTAAGTGAAACAGCCCGCAAACTCGTACCCCTTGAATCGACACTATTCTCCAACATATCGACTCAAAGTGAACGGAAATATGATCCATTAGGGTTAAAGAAGAAGGAGGTAGAAGAAAAGGAAACAACACATCAGAATCTTACATCGCAGCGGAATAATATATAATAGTTAATAACTGATCCTTTACACAAAGAAACTATATCTGTTTTATAGAGTACAACAAAATCAGAATCAAATACTGGACAGTTATATTAACTTGTCCCACAAACAGAATACACAGTACACACAACACAGCGGAATATACATCATGTACGAGTGATACGTCTCGCCATCCAGCTTGTCTCCTGAGCTCCTCAGTATCCTTTCCTGTAATCTATAATACTCGGTCTGACCCGAGCATTATAGTTAAATAACACCCGAGTCAATTTGGAATACCAGCGTGAGAAAACACACTCAATTGGATTATTAAAGTTTCAAAATCCTTTGAAAACAAAAGCATCTCGTAAGACCTCGCCACAAATAAACATGTCGGGTTTTTACCTTACGATAGCCAGAACACTTTTTATCAAATCCTCTGATATTATAATAGGGTCTATATAAAATACTTATTAAAATAGCTGAAATTGTTACATGATTAAATTCCAGCATACTAGCCACAAAGTGGGTTCTACAAACAAAAATCGTAAAGGCACGTAGGGAGAATGGATTTCCAACTAATGACTAGGTACTGGGGTACCACCTGTCACAGTACCTGGTCTAGATCAGCATACCGAGGATCCACCCTAAATCCCCTGCAACACAAGACCGGACTACCCCTTACTGAATAGTCCGAGTAAGATCACCCCGCGGTTGGGATAAGCAACCGCCCACACAGCCGAAATAAAAAGGGACATCTAGACAGGGATGACCTCACCCTAATGGGCGCGACCCACTTAGCCTTGCTGCATAACCCCTGATTTTCAGTCATTCCCGGTTGATGAGGCTCGAGGCTAAGCGTTACCTTCTTAGAACATTTCACTTAGAATGCCACCGTCCACCTGCCGATGTTCCAAAAGCGTTCATCCATACAAATCGTCCCGGGTTCGAACGGAACTGAAGGCACTACTGCTACTACATCCATTTTGGAATCACCCTCAGGATTAGTAGCGACTAGCCCTTGCACTTTACTGCTCCATCTTCGATTCCAAACTCGTTTCCCCACGAAAACGTACAAACTGGATCGAAGTGGTTTTCGGGAGATGAATCCCGATCCCGGTCTCTTCGAAACGATCAGCGCATTGGCCAATATTGATAGTCGGTTATTTAACTATCAATTAACATTCACAAACATCCATCAAACAATAAATAATTTTCCAAATTATTTATTTACCTCACAAATATCTTCGCAAGATATATTTCCATTTTCAACCCGTTTGAAAACGGTTTCAAAAACCACCTTTCTCCTACGGAGTGAATTATTCAAATATTTTCTATTTCCACTGATATATTACTTCACCTTTATAAACCCAGTTTATAAATTCCATAGTCTCATTTCCCTTTTAGAATTCCAATTTTAAACACGTAAATCAAATTTCAAATTGATTTTCAAATTACTCCATTTTGAAATAAACTCCTTTACTTACTCAATTTATTCAAATCCGTTAACTTCAGATTTTATTTCTTCATTATGATTAAAATCTTTTTAACTGAAAATCCAATTTCAGATTTCCCAAATTCCTTCTTTATCCTTTTAAATAAATTCAAACCTTGAATTAAAAAAAAATTCTTTATTTCTTGATATAATATCACATAAGTTTAAAATTTAATATTTCTCTGTTTATTTAAAATTCCCTTTCTCATTCTCAGAATTTATTTATTAAAATTTTAGAATCACTTTTATTCTTTTCCAATTCATTCTTAAATTTATTCAAATTCTCTATAATTTATTTTACTTAAAAATTCACTCTTTTATTTTCTTTCCAAAAATCCACTTCTATAGATTTAGAAAACTCAGTATACCAAAATATATTAAATCAAACCATAGCATCCAACATTTCCCATTATCAATATAATTCATCACAGAATATCGAATAATTATATCATAGAATATTTAACAAATCTAAATATTTTGAGGAATCCAGTTGGATCCCACCAACTTGTTTCCCTGCATCTACAGATGTTAGCACAATATAATAATACCAATTCCACTTTGAGGTGGAACATTGCGGTATATGGGTTTAATATAATATCATCCGCTATTATGCGGCGCATAGGGTCTCATCCGCTATATAATGCGGGAATATCAATCACTCCAATATATATATATATATATATATATATATACACACACACTACTATATATATTATCACATCCAATCAATTCAATCATTCAAGCAGTTATTTAAATTTAACCATTTAAATTTAAATAGCAATCCAAAAGAGTGAGATTAACTCACCTTTGCTTTTATTTGCAATCCACTTCAATCTCGTCTTGGTTTCTCGGTTTTTAGACCTTGAACAACATTATATGATTTATTAATATTTTGAATGAATTGAACAATTTGTTACCATTTTATAATTTAATTAACTAATAATTTATTTTTAAACTAATTTATAGATTTCAAAAATCAAATTTCGATATTTCCAAACCTTGTCTATATACATTTCCTGTTAACATATACATACTGAACCTTTAAAATATAATTGTTTTGCATCCTTCTATAAATTAAACCTTATATAGATATTAAATTCTAATAAAACAATTTCCCTTTCAATTATATTAAATAAATAATAATAAAAACAGAACTTTTTTTATATATATATTTCCTTTACTATGAAGATTATATTTTTTTCTAATCTGTATACAAATGTTAAATCGAATTAAGATTTAAAAAAATGTAACCTTGTTGCCTCGGAGTTACTTACTCGAGAATGATCTTGCTACCAGGTCGCAATATCCCTTCAACTCATCGATGCTATTGCGAACCCGAAGCCCTAGCCGCTACGATGAGATACCCCATCCTTCGAAAATGCTCGCTTTAGTGCCTTTGACTCGTTGTTTAGCTTGCTCGACCTCGCGATAGTCGACACGCACCACCGCTCGTGTCTCCTTCACGACCGCCCAGACGAGTTTCCACTACTCCTCACTACGCCATAGATTGCATACTGCAACACCCAAGAAGCGATGCAGGAAGTGCCACAAAATGTTGTTGTAGGCTAAAAAAGGGCAAAGGCAACACTTTCTCGGTGATGCATTTTGCCGCGTTGCCCTAGAGTCAAAGGCAACATCTTTGCGGCCCTTGGGCAACATCGGTTCTGTTGTTGCCACAGGTACCAAATTTACTAAAAAGTGGGCCCCACAATCCGGGCTCCAACATGTGGGCCCACTTTGTGGGGCCCACTAATTCTGTGGCCCACCTTTATGGAACCCTGTTTTGGGGCCCATATTCATTAATTTATGGTAACACTTTTACCATCCAATGGCAACACTTTTCCAGTTTATTACCACATTTAACATCACATACTGCAACATTATATCATATCTATGGCAACACCTTTTGCAATTTAAATTGGAAATGTACTGCAACATTATACTACTGCAACATTATATCATATCTATGACAACATATACTACAACATTATATCATATCTAATGGCAACATTACACGAAAACAAAGAACTTTTCATTTCAGAATAACCAGCAACACAATTTTTACTTAGTCAAGTACAAAATAACAAATATACTTAAAAACATAGTCAGTGTATTCATAGTTACAGCCAGTACATACTAAATTCTACTTATTAACAGTACATTCATATTTGCGAGCCTCCGGTGCCATCAGAGCCATCAGTGCCTCTAGTGCCTCCAGTGCCTCCAGTGCCATCACTGGAGACAGTCACACAAAGATCCCCAACATCAATTTGCATGTCAGGGTTTGCTTCGCCTAATTTCTTAAGCACCCATGTCAAGTTCTCCCGAACTTTTTGGTTCACCTTTGAATCAAATTCATTTTGGACCTTCTTGTTCACCTTTGCTTCGACTTCGTCAGCTATATTTTCCCTTATCTTCGCTGCCAGCTCCTGTATGTATGTGCTTGTTGTTGGGGCATATTTTGAAACTTCTGCATACTTTGTGTGCCGTCCTATAAGCCAAGATGGACCGTGCGACTTTCCATCAGAAACCATTTCTTGAACAACTACATCACTTCCTCCTTCACCTATTGCTTTTTCAATCTTATCCTGCAAAATAAAGCAGTTTCAAAATGTGACATTAAATAAAATTAACAATTCTAAAACAAGTTTCTTAAACAAGAATTTTTTTGCAATATCTATTAACAGTTTTAAAATGGATTCAGAAAATATCCTGCTATAGGTTTCAACAAAACAAGATCTAATTCTACAAAAATATCGATGCGCAAAATGAAGCATTTTTTTGACATCAGCTTGAAGAGAAAATAAAATTCTTACAATTCTGTACTTTTCCGCAATCTTAGTCTCCTGCGCAACCCTGTCCTCTGATCTGTTTATCTTCACAGTACAGTGCTCACCAAGATCACCAGAAATAACAACTCTAAAACTGGACTACTTAAGCACATTTAAACACATAAAGATCATATCCCTTACTCTGGATTCAACGGGATCATCGGAAATAGGCATATGAAGATTATCAGAGATCACCACATTCTCAGATTGAAACTGTACATCACCAGAGTTAGACAAACATCCCACATCCACACTATCATCCTCATCCTTATCATCTAATATATGAAAACCAACATGTAAATCAATTGGTTCACAGTGCACTGAATCTAAAATCTGACCACCTGATGCACCATTGCAGCCATCAAATATAAAAGAATCAACAAACTGATTAAAACTAGTCACCTTATTTGCAACACAACATCCCAAATCCTCTAGTAGATCGCCGAAAGAATCACTACACTTATGTAAACCAATCTCTAAACTATTTTCACAAAATAAAGTTTCAAAGACTAGAGGGACCTCAAAACAACCATCGAAACACAGATAATTCTCAACCGCTTCCTTTAACAAATCACAGTTCAAATCTATCCTCTAAAGACAAGTTGGCCACTAATACATTGAAAAGAGGCTTCCTATCCCCAAACCATAGGATATGTCTAACTAAATTTCAACAATTAAATGTTATATTATCAAATTTTAAATACTTATTTGGACAAATGTCACCGGTTGAGATTTACTTGGTTACAAGTCATCAGTCATGAAAAGTGATGTTCCCTATGAAAGCATAAACATACAGTTTATACATAATTTACCGTAATAACTCTAGCATACGTATCGAGTCATGCATACATAGCCATTTAACAACCACAAAGTCAACAAAGCAGAGATGGATATGCATACATGCTTCGTATTTTCTTGACTAAATTTCAATATATGATTGCAATTTGGAAAATTCTTTTATAAGTTAAAAAGGCAATTTAGCTTCTATAAAATCTTATACAAATTCTTGCAGCAGGTAGATAAGATTTTGCTCGACAAGTAATAAGGTCTTGGAGCTAAATTAAAATGGTCGCCATTATAATCTTATTAAATGATATCAAATTCATTTTTTGTACTCCTTTCAACCTTTTCAACGCTTTACTTTTTGTTAACCACTAAACTTGGATGATTATCCCACTTTTAGTAAAGTGTGGAACCATAAAATAAATGAATAAATGTACCATAGAGAATAGCAAATACCATAGAGCAGTGGTAGGTAAAGTAAATGCTAAATAGGAGCAGAAAGGTACAAATAATGCATAAATACGGACCTGAACAGGCAAATACTAACCCGATCCACTGCACCTTATCGTGTCAACAAGGACTAGTTGCTGCTACACCGTTATCCAATAACTTATGGCCCTAATGCAAATCTTGCATCAGTAGCTATCTCCTCTTTACAAATCACGCAACAGCTTATCAACACATGAAATAGCGAAATGTGTATCTTTGTGAATTAGCATGCGACCAAGTTGGGTTTTGGATCCATTGGATCTCCAAATTTCGAACAATTATTCTTACCAATGTTTACTGCTTTCATAGCATCAAAATGAATGAACAAATCCTCCAAATAATCAATACCTTCTTTCCTCTGTGACCATAGATGACCTATAAGAATTTTCTTGAGTTTCATACTTTTAAGAACAAAGAGAAATCTGTTACAGCCAAACAATTCATCAAACATCTGGTGGGCAACTAGATAAAGAGGCAATTGATGAAACAGTTTCAACAACAAAAGAAGATGTGCCAACCCCTTCACTAGCAACTGTTTCCATGAATTATGGAGATCCAGAAATACAACAGATAGAAGAGAAGACAACAGAAGACACCTAGTTTCAATCAGAGAGGATATACCAGAGTTGTGCACTTGTGCACGTGCACACGTGTACACACTGGATTATCATGTTGAATTAGTCAGACTAAGAATGAGTTGGCAATTGTAATTAGCGGCAAATAACGGCTAGTTGGTAGTAGTTATGTATATATATGCGATCATAGACATACCTGTAATCATGATCTAAGTTTTGCAAATAAAAGAATTATCATTTCTTCTTCTATTTTCTGTATTTCTGCTACTGCTCTTATCTTCTGTTTACCTTTAGTACCTGCTATTCTCTTCCTCTAACTCTAAATATTCATCACCACCTTCTCCCTGAACATACTCTGTCAATAATTCCTTACTTTCACCTTCCTGTCATGGCTAACACCAGATCACAAACTGCCAAGAAACAAGAGCTTCACAATTTGGTATCAGAGCCTAATGGTGAGTCAGATTCCGACCCTCACCCGAAGAACTTGTCACTTTCAGACAGCAGTGAAGATCTTGGAGATCCTCTTCCTCCCTTTGATGCTATCAACCGTGAAGAGCTGTCACAAACAGAGAAATGGCAAAAACAGGACATCATAAACAACAGAAACATACTGTCACTCAGAAAACTGGAGGGTGCAACCCAAGAAATGGCAACCAGTATAGCAAGAAATGCTCAAGGACTTCAAGAAATTCAAGAAACTCTTGACAAAGCATTAGCAAAAATTTTTTCCGAGTTTCAAGATTTAAAAACTCACAAACAAGTTGCAGAAAATTCTCGGTGTGATATCAACAGATCTGCTTCTTTTCCTCAAGCATCTTCCCAACATTTCAAACCCAACATTTATGTCCCACCCAATCAAAGACCTTCATTGCTGCCTAGACCTGATACGATAAATTCTAACCATTCTCCATCTAAACAGTTTGATAACCAACTTGTACATTCAAAAGACATATCAAAGATCAAAATAAAGATGGAATTTCCACAGTTTTCTGGGGAAGACAGAGTCATTGATTGGTTAAGACAGGTGGAGCAATTCTTTACATACAACCACACCAACATACAAGACTGGGTGCATATATGTTCCTATCACCTAAAAAAAGAAGCACTCCAATGGTTCTATCGATATTCACACAATGTTCCAGACTATGACCAATGGTCAGTTTTTTACAAAGCTATTCAGGTTCGATTTAATACTGATGATTTGCATAGACCATATGACACTTTCTCTACTCTTAAACAAACAAATACTGTTATGAATTATGTTAATCAATTCGAGCAATTAGAGGGTCTGATAGAACACATTACACCTACCCATCTTTTACAAAAATTTTTAGGAGGATTAAAAGATGAAATTAAATATAAAGTTATTGCTGCTAATCCAATTGATTTTGATTCTGCTGTCTCATTGGCAAAAACTTTTGAAACAAGTTGGCTACTTAAACAAAAAACTAAAAAGAAACTTACTGCTTTTCCTTCAAAATATTCTCAAGACAGTAGCCATCCTTCACCAGAAAAATCTTTTCCAAAATACTCAGAAAATTCTTCAAGAATTAAAAGACTTTCACCACAAGAATTTTTAGAAAAGAAGAAAAATAACATTTGTTATGGGTGTAATGAAAAATATCACTACGGTCATAAATGCAAGATCAAGCAAATTCATATAATGGAGGGAATTATTGATCTAGATTCTGCTACTGATAATGAAATTGACTCCTCTGAGAATAAGTTGGAAATTCTGGACTCAGAAACAAATCAAGAACAAAATAAAGCATTATTTTCGATTTCACTAAATGCTTTACTAGGAATTCCAACACTACATACAATCAAAATAAAAGGTAGTATCAACAATAAATCAGTTATCTTACTTATTGATTCTGGTTCTACTCACAGTTTTATTGACAGTAATTTAGCAAAAAGGTTAAAACTGACAGTACATCAAACAAAGTCTTATGAAGTGCAGGTTGCCAATGGACAAAAACTACAAGGTAATGAAATATGTTCTCAAATTTTACTTACTTGTCAAGGTTGCATAATGCCTATAGACTTGCTATTATTACCTATGGAAGGTTGTGATGTTGTCTTAGGAATTCAATGGATGAGAGAATTTCATGAAATTTGTTTCAATTTCCGAAAATTACAGGTAAGATTTAAATATAATGGTAAAGAATTCTTGTGGCAGGGACTAACAACTTCTGAAATTCAACACATAAATGATAAAAATTTGACAAAGGAATTGAACTCTCCTTCCTTAAAATTTATGTTGTTCTCTTCTGCCACAATGGTACCTTCTGTTGATAATATTCATACTGATATTCTCCAATTACTTGCTGATTTCCATTTAGTAACAAACCCACAAAATTCTTTACCACCCAAAAGAGACTGTGATCATAAAATTCCCCTATTACACGGCTCAAAACCAGTCTGTCTTAAACCATATAGACATCCATATCACATAAAAAATGAGCTCGAAAAATTGATCAATGAAATGCTAGAAATTGGTATTATTAGAAATAGTAACAGTGCCTTTTCTGCACCTGTTGTTATGGTAAAAAAAAGAGATGGCTCTTGGAGATTATGTATTGACTATAGGGGGTTAAATAAACTAACAATAAAAGACAAATTTCCTATACCCCTTATTGATGATTTACTAGACGAATTATATGGTTCCAAATTTTTTACTAAGCTTGATTTAAAATCAGGTTATCACCAGATTCGAATGCATGAAGATGATATCCATAAAACCGCATTTCGAACACATGATGGTCATTATGAATTTTTAGTTATGCCATTTGGATTGTCTAATGCTCCATCAACTTTTCAATCACTAATGAATTCCATATTCAAAAATTTCTTAAGGCATTTCATTATGGTATTTTTTGATGACATTTTAATCTATAGCAGGTCTTGGGATGATCACTTGAATCACTTGAAGCTTACACTACAAATTTTACAAGACAACAACTTGATTATCAAGCTTTCTAAATGTTCATTTGGTAAAGACAAACTGAAATACCTTGGGCATATCATTTCAGAGCACGGCATTTCTGTTGATAAAGATAAAACCAAAGCAGTACTTGAATGGCCACAACCACACAACATCAAAACACTGCGTGGATTTCTGGGCTTATCTGGATACTACAGGAAATTTATAAAGGGATATGGTATCATAGCAAAACCTCTCACCTCAATGCTCAAAAAAGATTCCTTTTCTTGGACTCCAGAAGCTACAGAAGCATTTTTTAAACTAAAATCTTGCCTGATCAGCCCTCCTATATTGGCTATGCCAGACTTTAGCAAAGAATTCATTGTGGAATGTGATGCTTGTGGCTCGGGAATTGGAGCAGTCCTACTCCAAAACAATAAACCAATAGCATATATCAGCCAAGCTTTACAAGGAAGAAATCTGCAATTGTCAACATATGAAAAAGAATTATTAGCACTGATACATGCAACAAAAAAATGGTCACAATATTTATTGGGCAGAAAGTTTATCATTCGAACAGATCATCAAAGTTTGCAACATCTTCTATCTCAAAAATTAACTACAGGTATTCAAGGCAAATGGCTTGCAAAATTACATGGTTATGATTATGAAGTACAATATAAAAAAGGCAAGGAAAATATTATTGCTGATAGCCTATCCAGAGCACATGAAAAAATAGATATGCATGCGATCTCAGTGTTACAAACTGACTGGACATCAGAGCTTAAAACACAACTGAAACAAAGCCAATTCTATGCAGCAAAAAAGGATAAAATCTTGCAAGGTTCTCTACCATCAGAAAAATACAAAATCATTGATGATCTCATTTTTTATAAAGGAAGAATACTACTAGACCCTAATCTGCAATCCATCATCCAAGAAATATTATTCGAGTTCCACTCTACACCACTGGGAGGGCATGCTGGGGTGAAAAAAACTATGAAGAAAATAAAAAGAGTTTTCTTTTGGAAACACATGAAGAAAACAGTTGAAGCCTATATACAACAATGTGATAACTGTCAAAGAGCCAAAACAGAAAACATTGCTTCTCCAGGCCTGCTACAGCCACTCCCTATTCCTGAACATGTATGGAACGACATCACAATGGATTTCATCACTCACTTACCCAAAAGTAACAATGCAACCGTTATTTATGTTGTTGTGGATAGATTATCCAAATATTCTCATTTTTTTCCACTACAACACCCTTACAGTGCAAAACAAGTTGCAAAAATATTTTTTGATGGAATATTCAAACTCTACGGCATGCCAAAATCGATAGTAAGTGATCGAGATTCTATATTCTTAAGTAATTTCTGGCAGGAACTATTTAAACTTCAAGGCTGCTCACTGAAGTTAAGCTCGGCCTACCATCCACAAACGGATGGTCAAACAGAGATCACTAACAAAATATTGGAGACTTATTTGAGATGTTTTGTATGCCATCACCCTTCTGAATGGACTAACTGGTTGACATTAGCAGAATTCTGGTATAATACTTCATGGAAGGAATCTACAAAACTAACACCTTATGAAATTTTATATGGCAAGCTTCCACCCACTCTATTATCCTATGTTCCACACACAGCTCGAGTACAAGAAGTCGAACAGCATTTATTTTCCAGAGACATTACCATTCAATTGCTCAAAGACAACTTACTGCTAGCACAAGAAAGGATGCAAAAATTCACAAATAGGAACAGAACAGAGAGGAAATATTCAATAGATGACTGGGTGTATTTAAAACTCCAACCATATAGACAGATATCAGTACATTCAACCAAGACTACAAAGCTTTCGCCTAAATTCTACGGACCCTACAGAATAATCAAGAAAATTGGCGAAGTAGCTTATAAACTTGAACTCCCAGAATCATCACAGATTCATCCTGTCTTTCATATCAGCCAGTTAAAAAAGAAAGTGGGATCACATATCATTGTTCAACATGAAATACCATCAACAAAGGAACAATTGGTTGATGAACCAGAAAAAATTTTAGACCGAAGACTCATCCCTCGAAATAACAAATCTGTTGTACAAGCACTAATTAAATGGAAAAATAAACCTACGCTAGATGCAACTTGGGAGGATTACTGGCCTATGGTAAAGAGATTTCCCACTCTAGACCTTGAGACAAGGTCTCTTTTTAAAGGGGGAGGGAATTGTTACAGCCAAACAATTCATCAAACATCTGGTGGGCAACTAGATAAAGAGGCAATTGATGAAACAGTTTCAACAACAAAAGAAGATGTGCCAACCCCTTCACTAGCAACTGTTTCCATGAATTATGGAGATCCAGAAATACAACAGATAGAAGAGAAGACAACAGAAGACACCTAGTTTCAATCAGAGAGGATATACCAGAGTTGTGCACTTGTGCACGTGCACACGTGTACACACTGGATTATCATGTTGAATTAGTCAGACTAAGAATGAGTTGGCAATTGTAATTAGCGGCAAATAACGGCTAGTTGGTAGTAGTTATGTATATATATGCGATCATAGACATACCTGTAATCATGATCTAAGTTTTGCAAATAAAAGAATTATCATTTCTTCTTCTATTTTCTGTATTTCTGCTACTGCTCTTATCTTCTGTTTACCTTTAGTACCTGCTATTCTCTTCCTCTAACTCTAAATATTCATCACCACCTTCTCCCTGAACATACTCTGTCAATAATTCCTTACTTTCACCTTCCTGTCATGGCTAACACCAGATCACAAACTGCCAAGAAACAAGAGCTTCACAAAATCTATGCTCGGTGATAGAATGATTATTACGGGGATCGGAATTCATCGAGTAATCAATCTTCTTGTGACCAAAACAGCGGCACCTAAAGCACCTAATAGAAGCGCAACAATCTTTATCCAGATGGGAAAGGGCTCCACAACGAAAGCAGATCTTGCTCCCTCTTCTGAACTCTATCCATTTCTTGGACCTTGGTTTCTTAAAAAAAAGCAATGAAAGAAGTAAAACGATAATCTTTCGCCCTACGAGCATATGAACGACCATAAGAGCTGTACGAAGAAGGAACTGCATCGGCAAAGGAATTATTAAAGTGAAAATTAGGAGAAAAAAGGGGCAAATTCTATTCCAATCCATGCTTTCACTTAGTAGCCCCCCATTCAAAAGATAAATTTCTGAAGACAAAAATACCCTTAAGAAGCTTTATTCTCAATTCTTCTAATTCTTACATAAGTTTTCACTGTCTTCTAAAACATCGAACCTCCAAAACCCTAATTTCCAAGTCATTGAAAAAAAATTCATTTTTTAAACTAGTAGATGATGCATTTTGAAGAGGATGATGATTTATTATCGCAATCTCCATGTTCCTCATCTCCTTCTTGGAAATAACTGCATGGAAAAAAAATTTGTTGTTTTCAGCAACAACGGTAAATAACTACGTGGAAAGCATTTTTACCACGCAGGAGAACTGCGTGGAAAAAATGGCTACCATGCAGTTTTCAGGCGTGGAAAAAATTACTTCCACACTATAGAACTGCGTGGAAGGCATTTTTCCCACACTAGACCTCTGCGTGGTAGCAATTTTTTCCACGCAGTGCTTGTGCGTGGTACACTGTAACCAGCAAGAAAAGCCTAATTTACTAACTCTTCTACTTTTCTCCTGTAATCAATTTTCAACACCAAATTAGCAATCGATTGGTTGTGTGTGAGGAGGAAGAGAATCGCTGGCGTGAGGAAGATTGGTTGCGTGAAGATGAGAATCGCGTGGGGAAGATACCGCGTGAGGAAGAAATCGCATGAGGAATGGTTAGGGGTAATTTTGGAACAAGCAGGGGGCTACTAAGTAAGTTTGGGGGTTTATAAACTTTTTTATATTTCGGGGGGCTACTAAGTGAAAATATGGGTTGGAATAGAATTAGCCGAAAAAAGGATGTGAAAAAGAAGAAGTCGATTGCGGAAACAAAAAAGGAGCAGACGCCAATTGAAGACCTAATTGAAACACGGAAGCCCTAATTGAACTTGAACTCGAACTTGCCCTAATCGAACCCCAATTAAGCTTGTAATAGAACTTTTAGCCCTAATTGAAATCGCAGAGTGTTTGAGTGTTTGAGAGGTTGAACGGCGGAGTACGTATTTTGTTAAGTGTTTGAGTGAAACCCTTCAATATTATATAAACTTTTGCCGCTTTGTTTTTGCTTGCCGCGTTAAAAATTATTTCAGCCCGCTTTTTTTTCAGCCCGCACTCATTTTTTATAATATTTTTATAAGTCTATAGCTACTGCAACATAGTGTTGATATCTATGCTAACATTCTGAAGCTAATGTTGTAATAGACAAAAATCAGCATAGCTATCGTTATATTGTAGCTAGCAACATCTTGTATTTTCGTTGCAATAGGCCATCTATGGCGTAGTGCTTATTCGCTTTCGCGTGCTCTTGCTTGATTGAGAACTAGGTTAGGGTTGAGTTCGAGTTGAAACTGTGAGGACGAAATGAAAAGGAATTTGCATGGATAACTGAGGGAAAGAAGGAATTTAGATCGGCCATTTCAAACGAGAAAGGGGGAACTCAGCCTTAAATTCAAACTTGATTTCGATTTGAAGAAAATGGGACTTCGGCTTGTATATTCTTTTATTGAATCGAACAGAATGGGGAAGAGATGAAGAGCAAGGAAATCTCGGCCATTAAATAAAAATCCGATTTTCATTCCTTTTGTTTCTCTGCGTTTGACAATGAAATGAAGGGGACAAGATACGATGTTGAAGAGAACGTGGCGTGTTGGTTACACATGCTACAGTGCTTTAGAAAAGACTGGAAAAAGCTCTGATGTGAAATTAATTTGACTAGTCAAGTAAAATATTTATTTATATTTAAATTTAAATTCAAATTCAAATTGTCTCGAAAATGCAACTTAAAATCTTGACCTCCTATCGAGGCGTGCCTCTAGACGTTCATAATATTATACCCCTATTCCAAACCCAATAGAAAAGGTTTCGAGTCCTAACTCGATCGTATGGAGAAGATAGCTTTTTATATTGACTATTAAATTAAATTCAATTAAGTATTTCCTAGGCGTTTATATCCCGTATGGCCACACGATAACTCCAAACGCTACGAAACTTGAAATCCGATAATAATACAATATTACGGATCCAATGGAACTAGTTTCGTCGAAATTCAAGACTATGCCTCGGAAGGCTATTTTTAGATATCAACTTAAACGATAAAATTTTCCAAACTTAACAAAACGCTTCCAAATTCAAGTTTAACACTTTTACTATCTCCCGTACTATCAATATAAATTTTACTAGCCTTTAAACAATTTTCAACAAGCTTAAAACTGAAGAATCGATAATTTACCCAATTTCCAGTTATTAATTCAATATTTACAATATCCAATAAATAGCGATATTTGAAATTCAAGTTAAACTATCGTTCAAATATTTAAAATCAATTAAATATTTCAGTTTCAAGTATCTCAAAAATTCTAGACCGTCACATTCCTCCCCCTTTAAAAGAATTTTGTCCCCGAAATTACTAAGGCAGAAGAATGTCCCAAACCCACTAACTTACTAAAACACACTTAGTGAAAATCTCATATTCACTTTTCTAATCCTTTAGTTCCAACTAAACTATTAGTTCCAATTTCCATTTCCAAAATCCTTTATTTCAATTCCCATTTTGAAATCAATTTGTCGTTAACACAAATTTTTCAAAAATTTTCTAACTTCCAATATTTCCGGAAAATTTTGGCAGAGTCTCTTTTGTACGGATGAGCTTTTGCAATTTTACAAGAGATATAAATATATATACATCGACCCACATAGTCGGAAAATCAAAAAAAAACAACAGTTCATATTTCCTAACTTTTTATTGCGTAGGCGTACCTTATTTAGCATTTTGAAGCAAGCGGCTTATTATTTTAACAACTACCGCAACCAAATCCAGCCACACGGCTTCCCTATACCTGTACTTACTCAATTCAAATATGTAAGTGCCATATATAGAAAATTTATTCACATTTCACTCATTTTCAATAGCTAACACATGGATTTCATAAGCCATACATACCAAACAACACTTATAAGTAATTAATAAGGTTTCAATCACCAATTCAATTGCTTTCACTCGCTTTTCTTACCCTTGCATTCAATTTAAGTGATGTACAACTCACTTACTTACCTCCAATTCATTTATAATTCCAAACAACTCATATTCATGTCAATTGATTCAAAAATCAATTTTGTTTACTTCTATCAATTCATAGAATTTTATTCAATTCCATTTTCGTCGAACAACCAATTTCTTATGCACTTTGACGATATTCATGTGAATAAATAATTACTTAAGCTTATAACCATTTTAAATTGACCCTAACTCAATTTATATAATTTCATTCCATTTTAAATTTATTCATAATCCATACATTCTCATTTTCACTACATTTTAATTTTATCTATTTACTTGCATTTCATTTCATTAATCAAACATGTTTCATACAAAAACCGTTTCATAAAGCTCGCCAACAACCATTTAACAATTTACTTTAAGTTATTTATTTACTTCAAGCTATTTTCATCTCAAAACTTAAGTTCATTTTTCTTTCTTGCACCCATTCTATTTTAATTTGATTCTCATCCAATCAAATTCCATTTTATTTTACTAATTTAATTCAAGTAGTATACTCATTCAATCCATTATAAATTCTAATTTGCATTCACAATTTATTTCTGAATTCATTTTATCAATAACAAGGCCATTCAATTTATTTCTCTCACTTGGATATTATTTGCAATTCAAACCATCTTTATCCTAATCCAACTTCACTTCATTTGACAACACTTCAATCGTATTTTAATTTATTAACACTTCGAGTCGAATTTTTACTTGAAACCCAAGTTCATTTCCAGACTCCATTAATAACTCACAATTCAACTTTTATTTAACCACTTTAAATCCCATTAACAAATTCGACTTACTAATTTATTCCAAATTAGTTATTTCCAATTTACAATTCAATATTTGGTTTTTATCTCAAAAATCACTTTACTTAGTTTACTTGAATTCAATTTTATTTTATATCTCAAGTTTGGATTTTTATTTCATTTCCCTTTTAATTTAATATTTTTTATAAGCTACTCACTTATTAATATTCATACTTCTCCATCCATTTACAGTCAAACACATTCACATTTTACTTTTAACTAGGGATTATATATCTATATTTCAATGCTTTTCAGTTCTTTTATAAGCTACCGAAGCTTATCTATTCCAATTCAATACTTATTTCTCAAACCCAACTTAATTTATTTTTTTCTTCCAATTCAATCACATTCTATTAAATTTCAAAATTTAATTTCTTCACTTTACTCCAATTTACCAGGAAATTTCAAACTTTATAAATTTCCAAACCTGTTTATAATCCATAAACATTTTTAGTTAAACCCCCAGAGTTTAAACCATTACTTAGACACTCAAAAACATTTTTAACCAATTCCAGAGTCTTCAATAATCACTTAAGTATTTCAAAAATCATTTGAAATCAATTATATCCAAAATTCTTTGGTAAATTCAATTATCTCTTTGAATTTCAAAACCAAACCCAGTTTTTTTTTGCAAACAATTTCAATTAAAAACCTTCAGGTAGCAATCCCTCTTTTGGAAACTCGAAAATGAACGCCGATGATGTCACGATCATCATCAGAATTATTTTACAGCGACCGAAGAGAGTTTAGTGCCTTTATCCCAATCAAAAGCATTTCAAATATTTTTAAATTCCAAACCTCACCAGATTTCAAATCCAATTAAAAAATATTTCCAAACATATATCACTATTATTTCTTCAAGCCTTTGAAACCATTTTCAAACCCAAAAGAATTTAAACCTTTCCCAAAATTTCAAATTTCAAATTCTTTCAATCTATATTCAACATTACTCTGGAATTTACCATATTTCAATTATAATTCACATTTATAATTCACATTCATAAATCCCATTTTGTTATATAAATTTATTCCTTAATTTTGGTTATAATTTTCAATCTCTTATTCAATTTCTACACGATAATGATAATAATTTATTATTATCATTTCCTAACAACCAAGCAACTATATATAACTACAATAATTTACGGAAAATTATTTCTTTTATATACAAAAATAGTTTGGGTAAAATTATTTCATTTACCCTATTTAAAACAATACTGTGTCGGTTTATCTTGTTTAAGAGTTTAGAAACCCTTATCGATGACATGGCGTGTGACGACCCGCCCTTCTCGACCCTCGAAAATCGACACAAAATACTCACCAGTATGAATATGTCGACGATCGAATGCCAAAAAAGACAGATTGTATATAAAAGAAAGGAGGTAGGAGACAGAAAAACTAAACAATATCGGAATCTCACAATCGCAGTGGACAAAATATAATATCAATACAGATCTTTACACAAAAATGAAAACTATATCTGTATATATACAATACATCATCATCAGAGTATATCACAATACAATCAACAATAACCAGTCAAACAATCTCAGATAATCACAGCAGCGGAATATACACAAGTACGAGAAATACGTCTCGACTCCAGCTCCTCTCCTGAGCTCCATAGCAACCTATCCTGTATATAATACTCGGTCTGACCCGAGCATTATAATAAAATAACACCCGAGTCAGTCTGGAATACCAGCGTGAAAGAAATACATCCAAACTGATTATTAAAGTTTCAAAAATCCTTTGAAAACAAAAGCATCTCGTAAGACCACGCCACAAATAAACATGTTGGGTTTTTACCTTACGATAGCTAAAACATTTTTATATTAAAATCCTCTGATATTATAATAGTGTCTATTTATAAATACTATTAAAATAGCTGAAATTGTTACATCTATTAAATTCCAGCATACTAGCCACACCGTGGGTAATACAAACAAAACTCGTACAAGGCACGTAGGGAAAATGGATTTCCAACGAATGACTAGGCACTGGGGTACCACCTGTCACAGTACGTGTCCTAGATCACAGTACCGAGGAGTACGCCCGCTCCCCTGCAACACAAGACCGGAATCACCTATGGGCAATTCCGAATATGATCACCCCACGGTTGGGATCAACAACCGCAGCACTAAGCCGAAATAAAGGGACATCTAGACAGGGATGACCATACTCTCCAGTGGGTGCTACCCACGAAGTCTTGCTGCATAACCCCTGATTTTCAGTCATTCCCGGTTGATGAGGCTCGAGGCTAAACGATACCTTTATAGCACATATCCCTTAGAATGCCCATCGTCCACCTAAAGATGTCACGAAAGCATTCGTCCATACAAGTCCGTCCCGGGTCCGAACGGAACCGAAGGCACTATTCCTACTACATCCATTCGGAAATATCCTCAGGATTAGTAGCGACTAGCCCTTGCACTTCACTGCTCCATCTTCGACTCCAAACACGTTTTACGAAACGTACAAACCAGATCGAAGTGGTTTTCGAGAAATAAATATCGATCTCGGTCACTTCGAAACGATCATCGCATTTGTCCAATATTGATAGTCGGAGATTTAACTATCAATTAATGTTTACAAACATCCATACACATCCATCACACAATAAATAATTCCCATATTATTTATTTTCCTTTTATATCTTTTAAAGATATAATTTCCATATTTCAAACTCATTTTGAAATAATTTCCAAAATTCTTCTTTACACAGTAAATTCTAACCATTTATTCCCAATGGAAATAACCAAGTTTAAACATTTCTTTTAAAACAGTTAAAACATTTGATACTGAAAAATATACATAAACCACTTCTTTTTATTTACTCAAAATATAAATTTAAAATATGTGAAGAAAACTATTTATTAAGATATGAACTTTGATTTAAAATAAGGGTTTCCGTTCAACTAAATTCAAAATAGCGGTATAAAAAGAAAAATGCTAATCTTACTAACTTAAGTCAAAACCAACCTTTAAATAATCCATTTGTAAAATAATTGCTAATATATCCCCAAATTATTACGGTTTTAAAAATTATTAATTTGTTTCTTTAAATAACGATTTCCTGAAAATACTCTTTAAAACGATTTAAAACTTTACCTTTAATTAAATAAAATATATTTATAAAACATTAGCTTGGTTTTTCCCAGGGAAACATCCTCCCATTCCAATATCCCAAAGATCACTTCATATAAATCCAGCCGTTTTAGTTCAATTCAATTTATGTTTAATAACATAAAATTCCAATTCCATGCTTAACCATAACTTCATTCGAAGTTCAAACACAATTTCCCATTCTGGAAATTCATTTTTTTTAAAATATAGGTTTAAATCATTTCTAAATAAAACATTTTGGAGAAATCTTAAATGAAAAACCAATGGAGAAAACGATATTTTAAAATATTCTATTTACATTTAAAACTGTAAATTTTATATTTGGAAGCTTCATTGCAACATATTTTAGTTTTCCGGACAACGCCGTTCATTATTAAAATAATCCATCGATATTTTAAACAATTTATAATTTCCATAGAATTCATTTCCAGAAAATTTATACTTTGCATTCACCAATTGATAAGCCTTCCACTATATTTAAAAAAATCCCAATTTGACCAATTTACATTTTTCACTGCATACAGATCCCCATTTTATTATCCCTTTAAATTCTTTATTTATCAAATTCTTTGATTTCTTTAAACCCCAATTTATTCATTTGTAATTAAATTCTGGATTTACAATTTATCCAACAATATCACAGTAACATTTGATTTCAATTTATCAATCACAATATATATAAACAGGCACGATTATCAATTATCAAATAATTACTACATTGTGAGGAATCCAGTTGGATCCCTCCAACCTGTTTTCCCCTACATCACAAATATTAGCACATCACATATATAAATATCAATCCAGACTGATAATAACAATTATATTCAGCCAATCACACAGATATTTAAATATTAACTATTTAAAATTGTCTAGCATCCAGATGTGAGTGAGAAAACTCACCTTGAGTTTCGACGAGCGTTCGGAATTTAAATTAAATCGAACGACGTTCGATTTAACCCAAATTTCTACTTGCCCAGAATGAATCTGGATCTACACCACAGCGAAGTGTTCGTCTCTGCGATTCCAATGTCGTGAATTTCGTCGAATTCTGATATAGTATGAATTAGTTATGATTTTATAATGTTTGAAAAAAATTTTACAAAACAAATTTCCTTTCAAATTTTAATTTATTATACCCAAACAAAAATCTGGCCACACATCCAGAATTTGAAATCAAGGCCGATGATGGACTTCTCCCTCACGCTGCTTCAGATAAAACACGAACAAAAAGAACCCACCATCTCCAACTTTGACCGCCATTACCACCCATCTCCGACCCCGAAGCGACGATCACCGACCCCCATTCCGTAGCCCATCGCGGCGCGCACCCCCAGTCTGAACGACGACACGCCCGGCCACCTCTAGACCTCGCGTGACGCGCACGAAAACTCATGAACGCGGACCAAATTCGAGCAATACACTGCGCAATACCATAACACAGCCGTTGGATGTTTAGATTTCGTCAAGCCCTAGATTTTTGTTGTTGAAGATTTCTGAAATTAGTTTGTGGATTGATCAAGAATTGATGGTGAAAATCGAAGGGTTTCGGCCATAGAGATAAAGAGAACGGCGGCTCTGAACGAATGAACCTAGGGTTTTGATTATAAATATAATATATTGTTTTAATATTATTTTATTAATAAAATTCTCGATTTAACCGTTTATGCAAACGACCTCCAAACTACGCGTTCCGACAGGCATTCCCAGGATTTTTCTACATTCCGGACACAATGGAATAGGTTTCATAAGCTAATTTGATCGTATGCGCGAGTTACGGAATTAAACGATCAATTTAAAATTAAATCGGTTAAATCGATTTCGATGCGTTTCGAGCTATCACGATCAAACGACAACTCCGATCGCTACGAAAATTGAAATCCAATAATAAATAACTATTACGGATCCAATGGAACTAGTTTCGTCGAATTCCGAGACTGTGCCCCGGAAGGCTATTTTAACTCGTCTATTAAATCCGGCGATTTTCTGAAATTATCAGAAACGCTTAAAATTTTACTTTTAAAATTTTATTAACTTAAGAATAAATCATATAAAATTTATAAACACATTAAAAATCATCCTAGCTCATTCCGAACCAAAATCTGATTAAATTGCAATTTAATAATATTAAATTCATTTTTAAATTAATATAAAATCCCAAATATTAATTTATCAACTTTAAAATTCATCTAAAATTCCCACCACGCTATTTACACTCAAATGACTCAAAATAAATTTTTAAAACCATTTTTATCACTATTTACATCCAGATTTACCTTTTGTCCAAATTTCGAATATTTAATTATTATTCTTCCATTAATCAAATTCAACCAGAATTGCTATAAATTAAAAATTGTAGCTTATTTTCTTTGATTGCACCAAATCCATTCATTCCAAAATCAATTAAGAACCCACATTATCATTTAAAACGAATTAAATGTTCAAAATTCAATAGCTTAAAAATACGGGATGTTACATTCCTCCCCCCTTATAAAAATTTCGTCCCCGAAATTTGCTAAGGTAGAAAATACTCTCAAACTCACTTACTAATCCAATTTGCTTAGTTACAAGCTTATATTCACTTTCCCAAAATCCTTTAGCCCAATCCCAAACTTATGTGCTTCATTTATCCAAAAGCTTTAAATTTTAACGTATTTCAAAATAACTTTACTTATTAATAAATTTTCCCAAAAACCCCAAAAATTTTCTAACTCCCAAAATTTTCGGAAAATTTTGGCAGAGTCTCCCCTGCACGGAGGAGCTTCTGCGATATCGCAGGATACACAAATATATATACATCGGCTCACACGGCCGGAAACCCAAAATATATCACAATATATATCATTTCCCAATTATATTTGCGTAGGCGTACCTTTTTAGCAAATTTTAATAGCGAGCAGCTAATATAATGTATTTACGCACTCCAACCCTCTCGAACGCCTCCCGTACCTGTACTAAACTCAACAAACTCATCAGTTTCAAAGATGTGAGCATTTTAATAACATTTCCAATACAAATGCAAGCCAAACATATCCATTTCATATCCAAACCAAGCAATTTCATATTTATGCAAGCTAACTCACATTATAAACAAATTTCACAATTCCGACATCAATTACTCTCTCTTTACAAACTCAAACTTCATTTTTTTATTCCACTTAAATGATTTAAATTCAAGTTCACTACATACAATCCAAATTTACCTTTTCCAATTCATTTTTATTTAACATATGGTTAACATGTGCTTCACAAACGTCAATCTATTTTAATTCAATTCCAAAGTAATTCACCAACCAATTCTTATTTTAAATTTGAAGCATTTGCTTTACTTTTATGATCCATTTTCATTCATATGCAACATTACTTATTAAAAGGTCAATTAATTCCATTTAATTCAAAACCAATTTCATTTGCCATTTCAAATCAATTCACTTCCATTCATTTACAAACTCTTTGAATTAGATTCCAATCCATATTAATTTATTCAAAAATCAATTTCAATTGCTTTTTAAACAACTCAATTCCGAATACAACAACGACCAATTCTATGCAAATTTCAGGTTATTCAAGCAAGTGACCATTACTTAAGCTGACAACTATTAACATTAATTCCCAACTTAGATTCATACTAATTTTATTCAATTTTGCCTGGTTCACAAGCCAAGTATTTTATCTTTCCAATGCAAAATTTTAAATTAAATTTTCCCTTACATCTTTATTTCATCTCAATAATTAATTAATACAATTACACATGCATTTCCATCTTATTATTTAACAATTTGCATTCAAGATTACTTAATAAAGCTCATTCACAATCATTTTGTTTTTCTTCCAAGTTGCTCAAGTTCTTCCACGATATTTCCATTATCTTCTTCTATCGATTTATTTCCATTTGATTTCCACTCAATCAAATTCCAATCCATATACAAATTTTAATGCACTTTATTTATTTATACAACCCCTTTTAGATTTATTTTATTAACAAGAGACCACCTTAAAATAGTTCACTCATTCGAATTTATTTACAATTCAAACCATCACTGTTATAATCTAATTCCATTACCCATTCATACTTCCAATATTTATTACCAAAATTAAATCCCATTCCAGCACTAGGTCTTTATTTTACTTTTCAAATTTTTAACAAATTATCAAAATTTTATTCATGCGAATACAAATTTCATTTAATTCAGCTTACATAAAAATTCATTTCCAAACAATTTCTTTGAATTTAGTTGAGTTAAAACTTTATTCACATAATATCATTCTTATTCCTCTAAATTAAATTTCCTTTCAATTTAATTCTTACCCATATTTAATTCAAGTTTAACTAATTTTATGTAGCCAAATTAAACTCATTCCCCTTCAATAAAAATTGAATTCCATTTCAATTCCCTTTTATTTCTCCATAAATGGATTCGAATCTAATTTTCTATTTAAAGTTCAATCACTTCTTTTTATATCTCACATTACTTTATTTTACTTTTGCATTTCATTTAAGAATTTAGTCTTGAATTTACCATACTATTCAACTATTTCCATTTGTGATTATAATTCCATTTTACTTGGGTTTCAACCAAATTTTCCATCTTTAGGTTCATCAACTTATTTATTTATAAGTTTATATTACTTATTTCAACCCATTTACATTTTTTTTTCATCACAAAGTTAAATTATAACACTTAATAATTTAAGAATATGAAGTTATTTGCACAATTTTGAATTCACAAATTTAGATTATAAGTTCGACACTTAATAGCTTATGGGTACAGTTTGTTACACAATTTTGAATTCACAAATTTAGATTATAAGAATAAAGCCCATTCACAACCCATTTACAATGAACGCGGACCAAATTCGAGCAATACACTGCGCAATACCATAACATAGCCGTTGGATGTATAGCTTTCATCAAGCCCTAGATTTTTGTTGTTGAAGATTTCTGAAATTAGTTTGTGGATTGATCAAGAATTGATGGTGAAAATCGAAGGGTTTCGGCCATAGAGATAAAGAGAACGGCGGCTCTGAACGAATGAACCTTGGGTTTTGATTATAAATATAATATATTGTTTTAATATTATTTTATTAATAAAATTCTCGATTTAACCATTTATGCAAACGACCTCCAAACTACGCGTTCCGACAGGCATTCCCTAGGTTTTTCTGCGTTCCGGACACAATGGAACAGGTTTCATAAGCTAATTTGATCGTATGCGCGAGTTACGGAATTAAACGATCAATTTAAAATTAAATCGGTTAAATCAATTTCGATGCGTTTCGAGCTGCCACGGTCAAACGACAACTCCGATCGCTACGAAAATTGAAATCCAATAATAACTAACTATTACGGATCCAATGGAATTGGTTTCGTCGAATTCCGAGACTGTTCCCCGGAAGGCTATTTTAACTCGTCTATTAAATCGGGCGATTTTCTGAAATTATCAGAAACGCTTAAAATTTTACTTTTAAAATTTTATTAACTTAACAATAAATCATATAAAATTTATAAACACATTAAAAATCATCCTGGCTCATTCCGAACCAAAATCTGATTAAATTGTATTTTAATAATATTAAATTCATTTTTAAATTAATATAAAATCCCAAATATTAATTTATCAACTTTAAAATTCATCTAAAATTCCCACCACGCTATTTACACTCAAATGACTCAAAATAAATTTTTAAAACCATTTTTATCACTATTTACATCCAGAATTACCTTTTGTCCAAATTTCGAATATTTAATTATTATTCTTCATTAATCAAATTCAACCAGAATTGCTATAAATTAAAAATTATAGCTTATTTTCTTTGATTGCACCGAATCCATTCATTCCAAAATCAATTAAGAACCCACATTATCATTTAAAACGAATCAAATGTTCAAAATTCAATGGCTTCAAAATACGGGATGTTACATGGCGACCCAGATATCGACCAGAATCCATAAACACTCAACCGATAAATCAACACAGTATAAAAACAAATTTTATATTCACTAACAAATATGCGCTCATATCTATTAATACACTCAAACTCATTCTAGAGTACAACGGACTCTATTTTCAAATGAGTAATCCCCACCAGAGCCAAGGTTCTCGCTTAACCTGTCAGCTTTGATACCAAAGTGAAACAGCCTACAAACCCGTACCCCTTGAATCGATACTATTCTCCAACATATCGACTCAAAGTGAATGGAAATACGATCCATTAGGGTTAAAGAAGAAGGAGGTAGAAGAAAAGGAAATAACACATCAGAATCTTACATCGAAGCGGAATAATATATAATAGTTAATAACGGATCCTTTACACAAAGAAACTATATCTGTTTTATAATTACATTATCAGAGTACAACAAAATCAGAATCAAATACTAGATAGTTAAATTAACTTGTCCCACAAACAGAATACACAGTACACACAACACAGCGGAATATACATCAAGTACGAGTGATACGTCTCGCCATCCAGCTCGTCTCCGGAGCTCCTCAGTATCCTTTCCTGTAATCTATAATACTCGGTCTGACCCGAGCCTTATAGTTAAATAACACCCGCGTCAGTCTGGAATACCAGCGTGAGAAAATACACTCAATTGGATTATTAAAGTTTCAAAATCCTTTGAAAACAAAAGCATCTCGTAAGACCTCGCCACAAATAAACTTGTCGGGTTTTTACCTTACGATAGCCAAAACACTTTTTTATCAATTCCTCTGATATTATAATAGGGTCTATATACAAATACTTATTAAAATAGCTGAAATTGATACATGATTAAATTCCAGCATGCTAGCCACAAAGTGGGTTCTACAAACAAAAATCGTAAAGGCACGTAGGGAGAATGGATTTCCAACTAATGACTAGGCACTGGTGTACCACCTGTCACAGTACTTGGTCTAGATCAGTGTACCGAGGATCCACCCTAAATCCCCTGCAACACAAGACCGGACTACCCCTTACTGAATAGTCCGAGTAAGATCACCCCGCGGTTGGGATCAGTAACCGCCCCCACAGCCGAAATAAAAAGGGACATCTAGACAGGGATGACCTCACCCTAATGGGCGCGACCCACTTAGCCTTGCTGCATAACCCCTGATTTTCAGTCATTCCCGGTAGATGAGGCTCGAGGCTAAGCGTTACCTTCTTAGAACATTTCACTTAGAATGCCACCGTCCACCTGACGATGTTCCGAAAGCATTCATCCATACAAATCCGTCCCGGGTTCGAACGAAACTGAATGCACTACTACTACTACATCCATTTTGAAATCACCCTCAGGATTAGTAGCGACTAGCCCTTGCACTTTATTGCTCCATCTTCGATTCCAAACTCGTTTCCCCACGAAAACGTACAAACTGGATCGAAGTGGTTTTCGGGAGATGAATCCCGATCCCGGTCTCTTCGAAACGATCAGCGCATTGGCCAATATTGATAGTCGGTTATTTAACTATCAATTAACATTCACAAACATCCATCAAACAATAAATAATTTTCCAAATTATTTATTTACCTCACAAATATCTTCGCAAGATATATTTCCATTTTCAACCCTTTTGAAAACGGTTTCAAAAACCACCTTTCTCCCACGGAATGAATTACTCAAATATTTTCTATTTCCACTGATATATTACTTCACCTTTATAAACCTAGTTTATAAATTCCATAGTCTCATTTCCCTTTTAAAATTCCAATTTTAAACACGTAAATCAAATTTCAAATTGATTTTCAAATTACTCCATTTTGAAATAAACTCCTTTACTTACTCAATTTATTCAAATCCGTTAACTTCAGATTTTATTTCTTCATTATGATTAAAATCTTTTTAACTGAAAATCCAATTTCAGATTTCCCAAATTCCTTCTTTATCCTTTTAAATAAATTCAAACCTTGAATTTAAAAAAAAATCTTTATTTCTTGATATAATATCACTTAAGTTTAAAATTTAATATTTCTCTGTTTATTTAAAATTCCCTTTCTCATACTCAGAATTTATTTATTAAAATTTTAGAATCACTTTTATTCTTTTCCAATTCATTCTTAAATTTATTCAAATTCTCTATAATTTATTTTACTTAAAAATTCACTCTTTTATTTTCTTTCCAAAAATCCACTTCTATAGATTTAGATAACTCAGTATACCAAAATATATTAAATCAAACCATAGCATCCAACATTTCCCATTATCAATATAATTCATCACAGAATATCGAATAATTATATCATAGAATATTTAACAAATCTAAATATTTTAAGGAATCCAGTTGGATCCCTCCAACCTGTTTCCCTGCATCCACAGATGTTAGCACAATATAATAATTCCAATTCCACTTCGAGGTGGAACATTGCGGTATATGGGTTTAATATAATATCATCCGCTATTATGCGGCGCATAGGGTCTCATCCGCTATATAATGCGGGAATATCAATTACTCCAATATATATATATATATATATATATATATATACACACACACATACATACACACTACTATATATATTATCACATCCAATCAATTCAATCATTCAAGCAGTTATTTAAATTTAACCATTTAAATTTAAATAACAATCCAGAAGAGTGAGATTAACTCACCTTTGCTTTTATTTGCAATCCACTTCAATCTCGTCTTGGTTTCTCGGTTTTTAGACCTTGAACAACATTATATGATTTATTAATATTTTGAATGAATTGAACAATTTGTTACCATTTTATAATCTAATAACTAATAATTTATTTTTAAACTAATTTATAGATTTCAAAAATCAAATTTCTATATTTCCAAACCTTGTCTATATACATTTCCTGTTAACATATACATACTGAACCTTATAAAATATAATTGTTCTGCATCCTTCTATAAATTAAACCTTATATAGATATTAAATTCTAATAAAACAATTTCCCTTTCAATTATATTAAATAAATAATAATAAAAACAGAAATTTTTTTTATATATATTTCCTTTACTGTGAAGATTATATTTTTTCTAATCTGTATACAAATGTTAAATCGAATTAAGATTAAAAAAAATGTAACCTTGCTGCCTCGGAGTTACTTACTCGAGAATGACCTTGCTACCAGGTCGCAATATCCCTTCAACTCATCGATGCTATCGCGAACCCAAAGCCCTAGCCGCCATGATGAGATACCCCATCCTTCGAAAATGGCCTCTAACTCGTTGTTTAGTTTGCTCGACCTCGCGATAGTCGACACGCACCACCGCTCGTGTCTCCTTCGCGATCGCCCAGACGAGTTGCCACTACTCCTATTCGCTTTCGCGTGCTCTTACTTGATTGAGAACTAGGTTAGGGTTGAGTTCGAGTTGAAACTGTGAGGATGAAATGAAAAGGAATTTGCGTGGATAACTGAGGGAAAGAAGGAATTTAGATCGGCCATTTCAAACGAGAAAGGGGGAATTCGGCCTTAAATTCGAACTTGATTTCGATTTGAAGAAAATGGGACTTCGGCTTGTATATTCTTTTATTGAAATCGAACAGAAGGGGAAGAGATGAAGAGCAAGGAAATCTCTGCCATTAAATAAAAATTCGATTTTCATTCTTTTTGTTTCTCTGCGTTTGACAATGAAATGAAGGGGACAAGATACGATGTTGAAGAGAACGTGGCGTGTTGGTTACACATGCTACAGTGCTTTAGAAAAGAATGGAAAAAGCTCTGATGTGAAATTAATTTGACTAGTCAAGTAAAATATTTATTTATATTTAAATTCAAATTCAAATTCAAATTGTCTCGAAAATGCAACTTAAAATCTTGACTTCCTATCGATGCGTTCCGCTAGGCGTTCATAATATTATACCCCTATTCCAAACCCAATGGAAAAGGTTTCGAGTCCTAACTCGATCGTATGGAGAAGATAGCTTTTTATATTGACTATTAAATTAAATTCAATTAATTATTTCCTAGGCGTTTATATCCCGTACGGCCACACGATAACTCCAAACGCTACGAAACTTGAAATCCGATAATAATACAATATTACGGATCCAATGGAACTGGTTTCGTCGAAATCCAAGACTATGCCTCAAAAGGCTATTTTTAGATATCAACTTAAACGATAAAATTTCAAAACTTAACAAAACACTTCCAAATTCAAGTTTAACACTTTTACTATCTCCTGTACTATCAACATAAATTTTACCAGCCTTTAAACGATTTTTAACAAGCTTAAAACTGAAGAATCAATAATTTACCCAATTTCCAGTTATTAATTCAATATTTACAATATCCAATAAATAGCGATATTTGAAATTCAAGTTAAACTATCGTTCAAATATTTAAAATCAATTAAATATTTCAGTTTCAAGTATCTCGATACATTCTGGGTCGTCACAGCACGGTAAAAACCTGTCCATGTCTATGTGTTGCATGGTCTTATGAGATACTTTTTATTTTGAAAGGTTTTTCAAATATAGTTATTCATATGATTTGTTTCGAGCTTTTCTTACACTAGTTTTACCAGACTGACCCGAACGTTATTTTCCTATAATGCTCGTGTCAACCCGAACATATTTTCCAGATTTAGTTGGATCCTTTGGAGCTTTCAAGATACAAGCTGGATTCTCCAAGACATATTCACGTTTCTTCCGCTATTATCGCTTTGTTTTCAGTCTGTATTTATTAGAAATTGTAAGGACAGTCTGTTATGACTGTCCAGTTAGAAAATAGATTGGTGTACTATGATGTTGTATATATAATAAAGTTCCTTTCTTTTTGTAAAGACCTTATGTATATTATATATTTCTCATTACGATGTGAGATTCTGTTCTATCTTTTTTTTCTTCACCCCAAATGATCTGTCTTTTGGACACTTAAATGATCGACACACGAATATCGAGGACATATTAAGTGTCGTCTTTAGGTATAAAAAAGGTAGATCGTTACTTGAGCCAGAGTTATTATATTTATAGTCGTTCTATGCATACCTTATTGTACTAGTCAAATAGATCTTTCTAGGTTTTTGTCATGACCTTTCTCTAGCTTGTTTCATGTAGTGTATTGAGAGAACGTACTTATATATTTTTAAATTATATATATATATATATATATATACACACACACACACACACACACACACACACACACACACATACATATACGGATACACACATATTATTCCAATAATTCACTATAAGTACGCAACTCCTTGATATCTTAAGCGATCATGAGTAATTCATCATTCATCACATGGAGAGCTTACGTACACCAGCCTCAATGGATATATCGATATCCTCCTCTCAAAACATCTCAGTTAGGAATATTTAAGGATAAGTATTTTAAATATGTGATTCAATACTTATGGTTATGAACACATTCACAACTATAATATATTAAATATATTTTTTTCCTATGGAATTTCTTCTATTATGTATTTATCGTTTTAACAGCGTTACTTTTATCATAACAATACATACAATAGAAAATAAAATAAAAAATGTACTTTAGTTCAAACAAGATTTGCTTACAAGAGTTAAGTTATTTAATAAATCACATATAGTGGCCTTAGGACACGCCCTTAACTCTATCATGAAAGAGTTGTAGAATAGGTCAAATTGAGATTTGAAGAGTATGAGGGAATGAGTTTCCGAGGAGGTGATATAGGAGAAGTCAGGGATTCGATTGGAGAGGCGGTTATGTTTCAGGTTGAGGATGCAAAGGTGTGGATATGCAGATATGTAAAAGGAGATGTAGTGGGAGATGATTCTGAATTTGAATATGTTGCAAATGAGGAGGGACATTGATTAGAGTTTATTTCGTCCATGCGAAAGTTTGGATTGTTGCTATTACTGTTAGATGGCCTTGGAGTCCAGTAGACGAAAGCATCAAATGATAGAATGCACATATTGTGAAAGATAGAAAGATGAAAAAAAAAGGATAATAGAAGCAGAAAACCGTGAGAAGAAGTTGAACAATATACAGAATAGAGATATTGTTAAACGTTTCCCTTAATCCATTTGTAACCATACTAATCCAATAATGGATTGACAATTCACCCACCAAAGACAAACTGTAACTAATTACTTATTATATGCGTGTGTAGATAATTATAATTGCATTTAAGTAGGCTAATGTAGGGAATTCTTGTGCTATTTACGACTTTATCATTACCACTTATGCTTTGTTGTTCATCCATATAGATTCTACAAAATATATTTAATGCTTCATCAAGTCTCTGGTTGAATGTATGTTTAAGAAAGACGACCAATTCCCAAATTCTGGAGTAGAGATAATACGAGCAAGTGGTTACAAGTCAACAGAAAAGGGAAAAAAAATCACATGGCATTCCTTCGCCAGCATATAATCAACCAATAGCATATGCCTATTCCAACCAATTGAAGTATAAAAAATGTGAACAAAGAAGTTTACGTAGTTCAACCACATAATCTAAACTGCTTACCAAAAATCTCCACAAGAGCATTTCCCCTGCTTAAAATGGTGAAATCTAGTAGCATCTCTAACTACAAACTCTCTCCCTACTATTTCACTGATAAACTTCAGAACAACATGACAATCTCCGCAAACTCGAAGATTCTTTACCACTCTAATAATAGAACCAGGAACCGACTTCAGCAGCCCAAAAGCAATTGCTATCCTCTCGCTATGCACCGAAAGTTGCTGAACCTTTTCTTGTTCATCCAAATCGTGCATTACAAAACTAGTATCTGGAACATAACCTCTCCTTTTCATCTCCACCCCCATCTCTATAAGCAGTCCAAGAATCTCATTGCTCATATCGTGAGGCACATCCCCTGCCCTAAACATGTAGCTCTCTTTTCCAATTTCAATCCAGCTGTACCCAGACTCCTTCTTTACATCCATATCGACCATCACCTTCCTAACTTTAGCAACATAATCCCATTTTCCCATGGTAGCATACGCATTGGATAGCAGAATGTAAGTAGCCGGTTCTCGAGGTTTCAAACCAAACAAATGGTTAGCAAACCTCAAACTCATGTCATTACTCCCATGCTTCTTACAAGCACTTAACAATGCCGCCCATGTAGCCTCATCGGGTTCAAACGGCATGGTCTCGATCACCCTCTCCGCCTCTTCTAGCAGGCCCGACCTACTATAAAGATCCAACAAACATGTATAGTGTTGCAAAGAAGGTATAACCCTATACTCCTCAACCATCAAATTAAAAAGTTCTTTTCCTTTTTCAACCAGACCTGAATGACTACAGGCGTAAAGCAACCCCACAAAAGTAACCTCGTTAGGTTTCACATTAGTACCACAAACCATATTATCGAATAAATGCAATGCTTCATCTGCTCTACCATGCTGTGCTTCGCCAACAATCATTGTAGTCCAAGAAAACACATCCCTTGTACACATGCTCTCAAAGCACGCTCTAGCAGAACAAACATCGCTGCATTTTGCATACATATCCACAATGGAATTTTCAACTACTTCACTTCTGTCATAGCCAAGCTTAACCACTAAGCTATGTAGCTGCCTACCGAGCTCCATGGCAGCCATGTCAGCTGCACCACTTACGGTACTCGACATGATGAAAGCATCCTCAACCTTCACCTCTTCTCTCCTCATTCTTATGAACAGTCTCAATGCATCCTCTGCATTCCCGCTCTTGATGAAACCGGAAATCAATGCAGTCCAAGCCATCACAGTTCTGTGACTTGCGTCCATCGTGTTGAATAGCGATAGGGCTTCGGATTTGAGACCGAGAGAGGAGTAGCAGTTGAGCATGGCGGTATAGGAGATGGAGTTCTTTTGGAGGATTTGATCGAATACGTTGCGGGCGTGGGAGAGAGATCCGCATTTGGAGTACATATGGAGGAGGGAGGACTTGACGACGTCGTCGTAGAGGAAGGGGGATTTGAAGAGGTGGGCGTGGGTCTGCTTGCCATGGAGGAGGGAGGGAAGGAGGGAGGAGAGGCGGGCGAGGGAGGAGAAGAGGAAGTGGTCGAGAGAGGAGAGGGAGATGAAAGCGCGGAAGAGGGAGAGGCAAAGCGAGGGGTGAGAGTGGAGCAACGGTGAGGTGAAGGAAGAGAAGGTGATCGGATTTGAGAATGTTTGGAGGACGTTGTCGGACGAATTGAGGAGGTTAGATTTTAGAAGGCAGGAGTGGAGTTGAAGGATTAGGGCTTGGGCTTTGGAGTTGCTCATTGTTGTGGGGCCATGTTGGTTCTATAGTAACATTATTACATATAATATTATAATGTATATATATTGCAACGATAATAAGAAGAATAGACCGCAAGCGTTTCTTTTTAGCATGGTTAATGACACTTCAAAAATGGTCGGGTGGTCTTTTTTTTTTTTTAAAAGTTATATTAAGGGGTACAAATAAAGATAACCTCAATAACAAATTAATATAACATTACCAAATTACCCGTTAAACCCTAGTTCTTACTACAGTTAATCTCTTCTTCCTCCTTAATCAAAATCAGTAGTCAAAGATTATGAAGAAAATAAACATTAATGAAATATCTTCACAAGAGAAAGAAAACAATATGATTTTGACTCAAGAAAGTGAACGGTACGTTGAATTTGTTCAACCAAACAATGAAGAGGTAATTTTTTCTTTTGGTTAGGGTTTATTTAGGGTTTAACGTGTACTTGCCGTTTTAAGATTTATATTCGTAATTGAGTGTGTACTTGCCGATTTTAGAGTTAAAATTCAATCTGTTCACGTCGAAATTAGCAAACTATTGATCCCTCTTGTAACATCCCGCCGTTTTGGACCATTCAAATCGACAATAAAACCACACATGTCAGACTTGAATAATTCAAAGCAATAGATTGTTAATAAAATTTGGGGCAAATAAAATCAATCACAGATACAGAATATCAGACTAATTCGCAGCGGAATAAAATAAACATAGGAGTTCATGAAGCTCCTAGATACATAGTCTCAAACTAATACAAATACCTAAGTTTTGTAATGGTAGTTTGTGTATATATATATATATTTCATTTCTTACCTTGTTCGAATGCAATGAAATGGGAACAAGACAGTGAGGGGCATATGTATATATACATAGAATAGAAGTGTGCAGAAGAAGCTAGGCATTTACACAGGCTATATACTTTACATTCTTATTTTATTTCCCTTTTGTTTATTTCGATTTGAGCACATGAAAATTTGATTTGATCAAATAAAAGGTAATTTGAAGTTTTGGGGCTGATATGATATATTATATGCTTGAATTGATTGATTTAAGGTTTTGTAAGCTTTGAATTAAATGTTGTTCCCCTTTTTTTGTTTACACATATCCATTCATATGTATATACATAACCCATACATATGTATACATATTATATTTTGTTTTATTGCCTTACATACATATAAATATCCTTATTTATTATATATATGTTTATACATTTTATACAATACTCTCCCTATATTTTACTTGTGTGTACTTTGTCCTTATATGTGTATATATCCACATTTATGAAATATTTCATGTAAATTATTTCGTATGAGCCTACATATACTCATATATGTATATACTTATATATATATATACCATAAAGCTTGCATGTATTTACCTATATATACTTATGGACATTAAATCTTAATTTAGGTGGTGGAATTTAATATTTCAATATTCAATATAGTTTTTTTTAATTAATATCTAGATTCCAGTATCTTTAACATCAGGAAATTAATCTATTTGACTTGTAAAATAATATTTCAACAGTTAATTATCCAATATTTGATAGCTCAAAAATCTGGGTCGTCACATTCGTCCCCCCTTTAGAACTTTTCGTCCTCGAAAAGGAACGAAGCGAGAATTTTAATTTACTGTGTATTTTAGTTAAATTATTCTTTAGACATTTTTAACTCTTTTACTTTTTTATTTTAAAATTTTAAAACACTTTAAAATCTACATAATATTTCCAAAATAGCTTTTATATAAAAATACTTTTTATAATTCGATGTCTCAACAAGTCCATCCTTGTTCTTACAGAAATTCAGTAATAGTTGATCAGGCATGCGACAGAAAATCTATAAGTACTTAGTAAAACCGTTTTCAACACCCAGTGAAAATACTTGGAAAAACTTTTATGAGAATGCTCTGGAAATCATCACCCCTTCCATGAGTCGCAGTTAGCATGATGATTACGTCGCCATCCCGACGAAAACCATAGAAAACTTTAGGCATCTGCACCCCTCGACTTCCGCCATGGAAACTGCACAGATCGCAGCTACACTCAGGGTTACATTGCTATCACAACAAAAACCTGTGTAACTGTAGGCATCAGCACCCCTCGAATTACGCTGCCAAATGAAACTTTACCACATAGATCGCAGACTACACAAAGTGACGTCACTGTTCCAGGGGAACTAGTGTAGACTGTAGGCACTCACTGCCACACGAATTTCGCTATGGAACTAGACTACATAGATCGCAATCTACCGGTGTTACGTCGCTATCCCAATGAAATCAAACGTAGATTGTAGGCAATCACTGCCACTCGACTTACGCTATGGAACGGCGATAGATCGCAGTTACACCAGAGTTACACTGCCGTCACAGCATAACCCCAATATATCTGTAGGTATCAGTGCCCCACGAATTACGCTACCCCAATCACAATCCGCAGGAACTACAGTTTAGTCCGGACGTCCTCTGGGATCAAAATTTAGAACCCCCCTTAGGGCTCAAGGCAGAACCACCCAGTGGATCTCCTACTATAAGTTTCAACTCTAAATGGGAGCGCCTTTTTCCCCATAGCATTCTCAAAGCATTTTATACTATACATATATAGTATCTTTCAAATCATACTCTTTATATATATCACATATAAATCCCGTTTACACAAAATCGATATCTCAATTGTTAATTCCCAACTTGGCTTAACAAATTCCCAAAATTGATTTTTCCCAAAATCAAAGCCTTTCAAAATCACTGAGTTTCAAAAACCTTTTCAATTCATTCTCATAAAATCATTCTTATATATATAAGATTTTTCTATCAACTTGAATTTTTTTTCCAATTGCTACGCACTTATATAAATTCCACTTTATATTTCAAATATCTTTCAAGATCACTTCTTCTGGCTATAATTTCAATAAGGGGAGTTTTTAACATATAACCAATATATATGTGACTTTAATTATGCCCAATCAACATTCAAGTTCGATTTCTTTTTTTTCCAAAGTCATTTATTACATTACTTATTCCTTGCAAAGCAAGTTCCCAGTTATAGTGATTATTTACTTTTTATTTTTATCATCATATATTTCTCAAAATATACTCTTCCACCTCAAATCATTTTTGCTTTGATATCCGGTTTCGCTTTCACTTCCAATTGCTTCAATTTCCATTTGGGTTATAACTTCAATTCATTTCAATTCGTATTTAAATCCAAACAGTTCCACTCTGACCAGTTTGAATTCAGAAAGTAGCTTAAAAGGTTTAAAATAGTTAAATAGTTGTAAAATAGTTAAATAGTTGTAAAATAGTGTTAAAATAGTTAAATAGTAAGTGTAAGATAGTTTGAGTATTTTAAAAAGAATGGTTTGTATAGTAAATAGCTTGGAGAAATCAAAACAATCTGAATATTTAAGAAAATAGTTTTAAGGCAGTTTATATCAAAGTAATTTATTTGAAAATAGTTTCAAGGTCAAACTGATTCAGTTCCCAAACTACACTTCAACCAATTTCAATTTCCACTTCCATTTAAATTGATCTAATCTAGATTCCCACTTCGAATTAACTTCAATTCTCGTTTTAATTCAAATCAATTATCATTTGATTTCAAATTAACTCAACTCCGATTACAATTTTCAATCCAATCTCAATTTTGATTCCAACATTAATAAACTATAAATTTTCCGCTCAATTTAATATAAAAGTGATTTTATATTGGATTATATTTCAACAAAATATTTCATACATCGATAGACTACTACACTTGTGAGTCTTAAACACTACGTCCGTCTATCCATATAAAAGTATTACAAAAGGTCATAAATCTAGCTGCCTTAATAACTTTCTAGGTTTTAAGAAAAAGAACAGAGTCCTAGCATCCTTTACAGAAACTTCCTTGAGGACTTCCCTCCAACTAGCCAAAGCTTGTTCAGGCAATCCGCAACAGAGTGTCCCCACTTAAAACATTTGCCACAAAAGATCTCTACACTCCCATCTTCATAGGTGACCTGCACGTCTTCCGCGGTGCGTTCCACAGCTTTCTTTTTCTTCCTTCTCTTGGGGCAATCCCTAGCGATATGTACTCCCGTCATTTTGCAATGGTAGAAAATGGTTGACCCGTCGACTGGTACTATGGGTTTACGCTTCACCTTCCTCACTTTAGGGCAATGGTTTAGGAAATGTCCTTTCTTTTGATACCTAAAGCACACAATCTCAGAGCGGAACAGTTTGACCTCTTTATTCTTTTCTTTCCTTGGTTTACTGCACTTAGCTGCGTAATGCCCTTTACTGTGGCAACTGTAGCATGTGACATTATCATAAGGCCCTGGTCCATCCCTTTCCCTAACCCGTTTCTCATATTCCAGCATTGCTTCCTCTCGTTCCTTATGTGCAGCTGCTCTCCGCTCCCTACGTCTTGCCTTCCATTCTTCACTTTTAGCCATCACTTATTCTTGGACTGGATTCTAGTGGGATTTCCTAACCTATAATTAAGACTCTGACTAGTCGAATTTTCAACTTTTATCCTTTTTAATTTATTTAACTTCCATATGTTAAATCCTAATTTCACCTTGCAATTTCCCATTCAGGTTATAAGTTCAAGACTTATTTAACTTGCCCTAATTTAAATTCCAATTCATTTAACCTTACTCAATTTTAAATTTCCATTCCATATTTAAATTCTTATCAATATCACTTTCACTTATAAGTTCAAAAACTTATTTTACTTTGGGTTATACTCTCATTTCAGGGGGAATTTAGAATTCAACACTTAGTATTTATTTCAAATCAACTTTTGATATTATGTATATCCACATATATACATATTTATTTCGTTTGCATATCAAGTCACACCTTTAAATTTTACACCACCCTGGATTTTTAATTCAAAACAATTTCCTTTGAAATTTCCAAAACAACTCTTGTTTTAAAACAAGAATTTCTATATTCAAAATTATTCTGAATAATATTACTTATTATTTCCTTAATCACTTTGAAACAAATCCAAATTTCTTTGGGTCTAAATTTAAAGTTTCACAATTTAAATCTATTTCAACCTATAAATCATACTTATATAGATTCTTACTTCCTTAAAACATTTCGCTCTGTTTTATTATTGTTTATTCTATGATAAACATCCTTTACAATAACCAATTTTTCGATAAAAATCAGTATTATCATAATCAGGGGCCAACACACCATAGATCCCATAATAACTTCCTGATAAATGAAACCAGGGTAAATTTATTTTTATTTCAAAACACTTTGAAAAATTCTTTTGAATCTTCAGGATTTAAACTTAGGTTTGAATCCATTTCTAGCTTAACTTATTTGTATAATTAATCCTTGTCCAAATTTCTATTCGGTTATATGTTTTACCACTTAAATCTTATAATCTTATATAATTCAATAATCAACAACCAATTACCTTAATATATATAATAATTAAAAAAACTACTTCTTTATATATCAAAATATAAGCTTGTAAAAATCATTTTTAAAACCGTTTTTAAAATCATTACATAAGGAAATAACAAGTACGCCTCATATAATACTCTCAACTCATTCTAGGGTACTACTGACCCTATCTCTAATGAGTAATCCTACCAGAGCCAAGGTTCTCGCTTAACCTTCAGCTCTGATACCAAGTGTAACAGCCCGGAGATTTTCGACCCCGAAAATCGACACTAATACGTTCACTGTATAGGGTGCCGAACAATCGTGTGCAGGAAATCCCAGACTGTTAGGGTAAAGAAGAAAAGGAGATAGAAAAAGAAACAGAAACAACAACACAGAATCTCACAATCGCAACGGAACAAAATATAATATAAAATAACAGCATTTATAGAAAGAAAGCTGTAACTGTCATAATATATACAAGATATCAGAGTGCAACCTCAACAAATAAATCTGGACAGTTATAGTAACTTGTCCCTAAATACTGTCTACACAGTCTATAGTACACAGCGGAAAATAATAAATGCGTCTCTGCCATCCAGCTCGTCTCCTGAGCTCTAGATGTCCTAACCTGAAAATCTGTAATACTCGGTCTGACCCGAGCATTACAATAAAGTAACACCCGAGTCAGGCTGGAAACCAGTGTGAGTAAACCCATATAACTTGAAGTACTTAAGTCATAAAACTTCCTTGAAAACCAGGGTAACTCGTACATTACTACGAGTTTTTATCTTGTTATAGCCAATAGTCGTTTCCCAAATCCATTGATATTTAAAACAACATCCAAGTACCGTTACTTAATTTAAATGGTCAGACTTACTCAATCTTATTCAATTCCAGTCTATAAGATTCTATAATCAAATCTGTAAAGAATCATAGTGCTTATTAAATCGAAGTGGTTCCGGGTATCGCTGATATCTGATCGCGGTCCCTTCAAAATCAAAGTGATAAAATAAAAAAAATAGATTGTTTAAAATAATCAATTTATCCTCTAGGGTGACACTATTCAAATGTGGAAATTTTCTTGTAGGTTTTTATTCAAATAAACCGTAACATCATTTTAAATCTACTATTAACTTGTTTGTCTACTAATTTCACGATCAATAACCAATATCAACAATTCACTTATCAGGATTAAATTGTCTTGATTAACCCTATCCATCTATATTTAAATCCAAATTAATTCGAAGGAATTATAAACAATTTATTTTTAATTAACTAAAAATTTAACATTCTATTTTGACATCCACTTTGTTAATTTATAAAATTTTATAACCTTTTAAGCCAAATAATAAAATTGATTCCCCTATTAAATTAAGAAAGTATCATTAACTTTAAATTTTGGTTTTTAAAATGAAAATAATTCCTAGTTAAAGAAAATATAAATTATCCTATATATGCAAATCTATTCCTTTCTTCTTTCTTCCTTTTATTCTTTTCTTTCTTTTCTTTCTTTTCTTTCTTTTCTTTTTACTCTTTCTTTCCCTTTTTATTTTATTTTTCTTCTTTTTTTTTCTTATATTATTTACTTACGGCCCAAACTTCTTTCGGCCCATTTCCTTATTTTCCTCCCTTACTCTTTCTCCCCGGTTCCTTTATTTCCTCCGCTCCTTCTTCCTTTCCCATACGTGCACAAAGACCTGCACACTGACATGTGCACATCCACACAACCCCGGCCCGCTACTACCTGCCGCCGATTGGCCAGATAAACCCCCCACGACCTCCGCGACCTACCCCACCATCCGGAACCTTCGGCAAAGGCCTCGTTCGAAGTTCGAACATTCCCACCCAAAAACTGAAACAACCCCAAACCCAATCGCGACCCTCATCTCGTCCACTGCCTCCACCGACCACCCCCAAACATCACCGAGAGGCGCGCCGCCTTACCCCCTTACCCCCTACCATTACCCCCTGGACCGCACCCCAAACACCTCCTCCTCTCCTGGCCATCTCCGTGCAACTGAACCCCACAGCGACACCCACTCTAACCCTAAAATGACCCCAACCTCTCGCCACAGCACACTAGAAACATCCGCAGCATTTTTACTAAGTGCGTCCCTGACCACAGCTACTCCACGCCGAATAGCCCGCCTCGAAAATCACCATGACACCGGAAATCGACCCAAAACCAAAATTCGTGCAAACCCCTCCACCTCACAAATTTCGAAACTAAAAATCATAATAGTACTACTAAAATTCATTATTTCAAATGCCGATCCCGTTCATGTCAGTGAAATCATAAATTAAAATGATCGAATTTATGGATATATTTAACTACTTGCTGTATATCCTATTTTACAGTGATGTTACTTGATATTATTTCATGAAACTTTTTTTCAAAATAAAGTAAACTCAAAAATAAACTATTTCTCTTTAAACATCATAATCTAAAACAAATTAGAGTGTGCGGTAGGGATTTTTGAAGTCAAAAATTGTATTTCTTTGCATATACAGAGTAATGTAAGAACAATGGTGACATGCCTGGGTTCTTCTCCTGGTTATAACCTATCATATATCCACACACAGGTATATGCTTTAAACAGTATTTAAATCTCCATCCCAAGCCTATACGTATACTTCTAGTATTACAAATTTTGTTTACTCACCTGTAGACCCAGGATGAATACTCTGTTTCCTTTTCTTTTTTTCTCTGGACTATTCTGCTTGCTTTGTTGTTGCTTCCTGTTTTCTTGAATGCCTTGTATTTTCTTTAAGTTTTGTAATGGTAGTTTTTATATATATATATATATATATATATATATATATATATATATATATATATTTCATTTCTTACCTTGTTCGAATGCAATGAAATGGGAACAAGACAATGAGGGGCATATGTATATATACATAGAATAGAAGTGTGCAGAAGAAGCTAGGCATTTACACAGGCTATATACTTTACATTCTTATTTTATTTCCCATTTGTTTATTTTGATTTGAGCACATGAAAAATTGATTTGATCAAATAAAAGTTGATTTGAAGTTTTGGGGCTGATATGATATATTATATGCTTGAATTGATTGATTTAAGGTTTTGTAAGCTTTGAATTAAATGTTGTTCCCCTTTTTTTTGTTTACACATATCCATTCATATGTATATACATAACCCATACATATTTATACATATTATATTTTGTTTTATTGCCTTACATACATATAAATATCCTTATTTATCATATATATGTTTATACATTTTATACAATACTCTCCCTATATTTTTACTTGTGTGTACTTTGTCCTTATATGTGTATATATCCACATTTATGCAAACTTTCATGTAAATTATTACATATGAGCCTACATATACTCATTTATGTATATACTGATATATATATATATATATATATATATATATATATATCATAAAGCTTGCTTGTATTTACCTATATATACTTATGGACATTAAATCTTAATTTAGGTGGTGGAATTTAATATTTCAATCTTCAATATAGTTTTTTTAATTAATATCTAGATTCCAGTATCTTTAACATCAGGAAATTAATCTATTTGACTTGTAAAATAATATTTCTACAGTTAATTATCCAATATCTGATAGCTCAAAAATCCGGGTCGTCATAGTGAACATATCAATCGATGCCGCATCGTCGATATTATTGAATAAATTCGGTGGGCTTTTGCCGAATATTTATAGTTGCCTCAATTTTTTTTTAAAATTTTGAGATTTTGATTTTTCCATAATAGATACCCAAGCATGATTGAACGAATGAAGTGGATAAATGCAAAGTATTGGAAAACGATGAAAACAGTTATTGCACTGAATCAAATGAAGTGGACAATTGCAATGAATCAGAAACTGATGATGGCACTAACGACCAAAATGAGGAAGTTGCCATGTCGCCCCTCGATTACCCCGATTTAACGTCTCATTTCACTACTGATGTGGTACGATAAAATATTTAAATATATGTTCAATTTTTTTGTTTTGATGTGCGTTACTAATTTATGATGCGGTTGTTTGAATCGAAGGAAAGTGTACGAGATTGGTGCATGGAACGCGGGATAAGTCTAAATTGCATTGTTGTGACTAAAAGAACAAGAATGAGAAATGTGCTATGCAACGGAAAAGGATCTTGGATGATCCTTGTTTGTGAAAGAAGCGGAGAGTATGTCGACCATAAAGCAAAGACTTATGTTCCAAAAACTCAAAAAAAAAAACGACGAAGGTCCGAAAGTAGAAAATGTGGATGTCCATTTGTGTTAAGCGTTGTACAAATGATGGAAGATGGGTATTGAGTGTGAAGAATGGACGCCACAATCACATGCTTGCTAATGTATTAACAGGGCATCCGTATGTGGCGAGGCTGAAAGATCATGAAGTTAAGACCGTTGAAACAATGACAAATAGTGGTGTTAGGCCTCGAAATATTTTAACTGCTATTAAAATTGACAACTTGAACAACCAGTCAACCATACGAAATGTTTACAATGCAAAAGTTAAGCTTAAACTACATAAAACGGAAGGTAGATCGATTATGCAGCAGTTTATGAAAATGGCTTCTAGTCATCATTACACGGTTCACCATAGAGTTGATGGTACAACCAATGAAGTTTCCGACTTATTCTTTAGTCATCCTAGATGTGTTGTTCTTGCGTAATGTTTTCATCAAATATTGTTCTTGGATTGCACATTCAAAACAAATAGATATAAGTTACCATGTTTTAATATGATGTCGCAAACATCAACGGGGGCATCTTTTACTATGGCACTTGCTTTTATCAGTCGTGAGACTACGGAATCCTATACATGGGCGCTTGATTGTGTTAGAAAGTGTTATGGAGATAAAGAAATTCCAGGTGTTATCATCACAGATGCCGAAATTGCTCTTACGAATGCAGTAGCTACAGTGTTTCCATCGGCACGTCATATTCTATGCACATGGCATATTTCGAAGAATGTTCAAGAAAATTGTAAACCCAATTTTATAAAAAAGAAACGTGTTTTGATTGGGGATAAAGAGGTAGTGTTGGAGGAGGAAGGAAAAAAGGAGTATGAACTATTTTGGGATGGTTGGATTAATGCAATTAACTCATTGTCCGAAGAAGAGTATCATCGGAACTTAAAATTATTTCGTGATGCATGGGTTGCAAAACTGAAAAAATATCTCACATATGTAATGAAAAATTGGCTTAGTAAGTACAAGGAAATGTTTATTTTGGCTTGGACCAACAAAATAAAATACTATGATAATGTCTCTACTAGCGTAGTTGAAAGTGCACACCATCGTTTGAAATTGTATTTCGATTCAGCTGCAGGTAGCTTTGTGCAATGTTGGACTAGTGCACATCTTTGTTGTGAGAATGAATTAGTTGCAATCGAACATGCGTTTGAAATGAGTACATCTAGGACAATGCATAGGTTTCGAAGTGAGCCAATGTTTAGAGAACTTTTGGGATTTGTATCTCACAAAGCACTAGATTTACTAGTACATGAATTAGGTAACATTTCAAACGTCGGCTTGACTATCGACAATTGTGGTTGTGTTTTGTGGCAAGTTAATGGACTACCATGTGCACATATGCTGACAGACTTTAGACATTCACAAGATTTCATACCGTTAAACGTTATAGATTCTTATTGGAAGCAATTATCTTGCTCTCCTCCTACATTGCATCGTTCAACTCTTGCTTTTGATGACTTGCCCGAAATAAAAGCATTGAAAAGTAGGTATGATGAATTGCCTGATAATGTGAGACTTGTTATACAACAAGATTTGAAATTGTTAGCATTCCCTCAAACAACCACTATTTTAGAACCCCCCGTAGAAACTATTAAAAAGGGTAAACCATCTAAAAAAGAGAAGTCAACTAAACGAGAGCCGTCTTATTTTGAACATGTTGAAGCGTCATTGTCGTGTAGCTCAAATCTTACTCCGGTTGGTCGTTACTTAAAGAAGCTTGGCATCAAAAGTAAGGCATGTGAGAACAATCAAGTTGACGATGAATATTTGTTGCAAATGCCCAAATGTATGAGACCCTACATAGTTGGTATAGACGATATGCCTAGTGATGGTAATTGCGGTTATTGGGTTGTGGTTAATCAAATGAATCTCCATAATCGAAGACCGGATAATCCTTGTAAGTTTGTACGTGAGTCTATGGTTGAAAATTTAGTGCTACATTCTGCAATGTACAAAAGAATGTGGGATGAATGTGGTTATGAAGAAATGAAGATAAGGATACAATGTACGAATGCAGTAGGGTTTTGTGAATGGATGCAGATGCCAGAATCAGGATTTATTATAGCTGAAACATTTGGCACTGTGGTTGTTTTGTTAAGCAAGCATATAAGTTGTACTTTTGTTCCCACAATAGTACGTGCGACCATGTTAAACCATGACAGGATGGTAGTTATGGGGCATGTGAACAGCTCTCATTTTGTTGGTATTAAACTTAGTTTCGACTCTCCTTTGCCTCCTACACCTCACTTTTCGTATTTTCAACAGTTTTATAATATTAACGTGGAAGATTGGACCAGAGCGTATACGAAAAGAGTGAATAAGTACTTAATGATGAAGGCAGTGTAGTTAAAGTAGAGTAGACTTATTTTTGTGTTTGAGTAATTGCTTAGCTTATATGGATTGTTCTGACTTTAAGATATATGTTTGAGTTGACAAGCATCAATTTTGCTTTATAAAAATTTATTTGAATATGTTGTTTTTAATTACGTCGTGGTTAGAAGTTGATAAAACTTGGTTGAATACGAATGTAATATGAAATATGGAATGTAATATGAAAACTTGGTTGAATTTGTTGTTTTTAATTACGTCGTAGTTGTTAGAATTTGAGCACAAATGCAATATTATGTAATGGAAGCAATAAACAAGTCGACAGTATGAAAGCAATAAACAAAAGTAGGTTCGGTGACACGACTCCGAATAAAAATGAAAAAACGATGAGACATTGCCGTTTTATATTACTAAAACTCCATTTCTATTGATACGATGGTTCAGCGTCGACTGCATAATGATTTTTTGACCACGTACAATCATTCCCGAGAGTTTGGAAACAATAGGATAATTGGTTTCTGAATTTGTAAACTTAATTCGACAAAATGGTGTCGTATACGATCTATGGACAGTTAACAACTAATACTATGGTCAATTCGATAAGCTACCATCGACTGAAATATTTAATTTCGACCCCACATTATCGTTCCCGAGAGTTCATCTCATATACGATGTAGATTCATCGTTTTAATTTCCAAAAGTCGATAATAGCTTGCCATTCCAACTACAAGTAAGTGCATGTTGCTTAGGAACGCAATTTCGACACCATTCCATCGATATTTTTGCTTTTGTTCGTTTTCATGTTGTCGTTACTGCTAGTACGAACTATAGTACAATCAATTCGATGGCTACTTGTCGACTACGGTGTATAGTTTCGACATACATACGCCGTTCCCGAGAATTTTGTCTACTTTCGAAAATTCAGCATCGTTGTCGTCCCTTTTTTTCGACAATAGGTTGCCGTTCCTGCTATTGCATGGTGATTGAGCACATCTTTTCGACACCATTTATTCGAGGTTAATTTTTTTTGACTTACTTATGTCGTTACTGCTACTTACCAGTTTTATATGCCATATCAATATCATGTTAAACCATATAACCACCATATCAATACCTTCTCTGTACCGTATCAAACTATATGAATACAATATCCAAGAATATCAACACCATATCAATACCTTTTCTATACCGTATCAAACTACATGAATACTATAACGACCCACTATTTCGTGCTATTCGCATCCGCACATGTCAGACTTGAATTGCTCAAAACAACATATTGTTAATTTGTATTTGGCAAAACTCAGCATATACAGTAAATAAATCAATGACAAAATCACAGACACAGAGTATTACAAAAATAAGCAGCGGAAGAGATAAATAGTAGTTCATGAAGCTACTATATAAACAACATAGTACGAAATAAAATACAACATAATATCTAAAATACAATGAAGTCTCAAATACAAACAGATGACAAGTCTGGACAAAACCACTGGATAGCTGAAAGCTGAATAGGTATAAATGGATCTTCAAGCAAAGCTCCAAAGCTCCAAAGGTGAGTCTCAAATACTGTGACACTCAGTCTGATCCGAGCGTAAAGCAAAACATAAAACACTCGAGTCAGGATTAACATTCTTATATAAATAAATTTAACTCAAGTGAAATGTCCACTGAAATACAAGTAACTCAGAGGATGTTTGGGACTTCCATCCTCTAAGGATCTGTGGAACTATCTACTATGTAGTAATATAGGCTATTATAATATGTCTATAGTAAAGTAAACTATTAAAATGGCGTTAAGGCATTACCCATATCCCCCTTAACACATTATATAATGCCGTAGTCAATATAGATATTGTAAACTCCACCCGCAGGTGGGCTATTAGGGAGCACTCCATAGGTACGACACAAAACAAACTCATAGAAGGCGCGATATGGCATGTGACACGACACTCGAGGCAATGCCAGGGTAGATATACCATTTGCGGATCCGGACTGGTGGTAATGCATAGCAGCTACTACCGCCCACCTCGTGACACACTCCCAAATCAAAGGGTGCACCCAATCAAATCACAAAAGCAATAGAATGGTATCGAAGAAATGTGTCCGGTCGGAGGAATGACCTCACTTGGCCCGGCATGGCTCATGTTTTAGCCACATCAAGCTGACTCACGGTAGTCAGGGCTATGTAAATACCATATAGAATTGCCACCAAACCATCATGCTTCATTTTGGAATCTCCACCATGTACACGGTTGTTAAAGTGGTTTTCGGTATTGGCAAAGAGTATGACAATATCCGATCCCGGTCTCTTTAACAACCAAACGTTATTATAACACCATGGTCATATCATTTCAAATCATATTTCAAAACCAAAATATCATATCTATTTCAAACCCATATCAATACGATATCCTTATTCACTTAAAATAATATTCACTTCCAAAATCATAACACTTTCCAAAATTATAACACTTCTGAAATTATAACAATTTTGAAACCATAACACTTAGGAAATCATAACACTTTGAAATCATAACACTTTGAAATCATAATACTTTCCACTCAAACAGTTTAGATATAGAAATAGTATATGTAATAAAATAGATTATAAAATAAAATAGTTTTTATAATAAAATAGTTGTATATTAAAATAGTTATAAATTTTAAAAATAGTTTATATTAAAATAATTAGTATATTAAAATAGTTTTATATTAAAAATAGTTTATATTAAAATAATTCATAAAGTAAAATATTTTTATATATTAAAATACTTTATATCAAATAAAAATAGTTTCCTCAAATTTCACAAATCGATTCAGATCAACTTGAATTCCCAATTTCAATTTTATTTAATCTAAATTCACCAATTTCAATTCAGTTCAAAACCATTTAAAATTTTGATCGATTTCAAATACATATATAAACAGCAATTTAAACCATTTCAATTCCAATAGATTTCAAAGCTTAAATTCATTTATATTTCAAATTCAACTTTACCATTATTTAATATTGAAAAATTCACTTAGTCAATCCAATATCATTTAAATAAAACCTTAAATTACAATTTATATAAACTAAATATTCCCATTAATTTATTTACTTGAAATATTCATTTAATCACTTTAAATCAAAATCAAGTTATAAATCATATCTTTAGAATCTCAAATTTAATAAGTTTCAAATCGGTTTTATTTAAGAAAAATTCAAATAAATTTCAAATAAATTTCTATTTCTCTTTCCAACTTAATTTATTAAAATTATTATAAAAATATATTAAAAATATAATATCTTAAAATCAATATTTATTAAAACCACATATATTTCCTTTCAAAACCTTGGAAATCATTTTCAATACATACATATATATATATATATATATATATATATATAGACCAACGATGCCTGTATATAATTTTCTATCCTATGGTCAAGTGATACAGATATTTATCATTTCAATTCGCAATTCAAATATATACAGATATATATCTTTTCAACCCGCAATCCCAAATTCAATTCAATGAAAATCGCTTGGGTTTATCATTTCAACCCATAATGATTTTCTCCTATTCTACAAAATCGTTTGGGTATGTATCATTTCAACCCATAGGGAATTCTATACTAACAGGGAACTTGCAAAGTGAGAACAGTAATGATAGTAATTTAACATATCGAAACAGGAAATATCATCAATAACATATAGAATGTAAATAACATATCATGGTGTCAGATGTCACAGGTGAACGGATACAAATAATAGCATATATATAGCAATTTAAATAACTAACAGCAGCATATTTCAATTGTCGTTTCAATTGAAATCAAATTTAATAAATATAAGAACGTTAATCGTGAGTGATTTCTCACCTTCCGAGGCTATGGAGACAACGATAACTGAGATAGTGGCACGAACATGCACATGGATACAGACACGAGCAAGACAAAGCGAATTATAGCTGGAATCGATGGAAACAAATCAAGATAAGCTATAGATTGATGGAAACGAAGTTGATGACTTGGTATTGGCAAAACAATCAAATTTCTTGATATAAATGGAAACAAAATATACATATGGAATAAATCTATTTACTTCAAATCAAAACTTATAACCTACCAATTTCCTTTCAAAAGTTGCCAAAGGATTATTTAGACACAACCCCATTATAATATATATATACATATATATATATATATATAAACCAGATAACGTGCCCTTATATACACATATATACAAAGTTATATATAAACTAAAATAGATAATATACAAACTTATGTAACTTATATAAACCTTTATAACTTTATATACTATATAATATATAAACTTATTATGAACCGCCAAAGCTTCTCATATAAACTATATATATGTATTAATATGACTTTTACATTATACAGCTTACATACATATTTAAAAAAATGTATATCATAAAGTCAAAATTTAATGCAACCTGAAACATATATATACTTTATATAAACTAACGGAAATGCAAACAACTATCCAAACTTACAAATATAACTTACTTTATTATTATTAATATAATTTACCACTATAAACATATATATATATATATATATATATATATATATGCACACATATAAACAAAAGAAGCTGGGCATTATACAATACTATATACATGTACTGCCTGGATATAACATATAAAAATCCAATATTCTTACTTTACATATACAATGGAACCAATCACGCAAACTTAATATATTATATATAAAATAATATTTTAAACATAGTATATGTAAAACTTATACCCTTATAACTGTTGAAATTATATATAGGTAATACTTCCTTATATAATATATTCAAATAACCGAACCTATACTGGATGTAAACATAACATAATGTATAAATAAAAGCATAGACTTATATATATAACAACTTATATAGAATAACACTTTAAACAAAACAAATATATAATACCTTAATATACATACCAATTCACACCAAAGCGGGAAGAAGGCTGCCTGAGTCGTCGGGAAGGAGGGTTGTCAGGTGGCTTCACGGCGTGAGAGAGAGGAGGAGAGGGATAGCCGAAGTGAATTAGGGAAGGGGAAGGTTGGTTTCGGTAAAGGCTGATGGAAGCTTGACTTCGGGTGGCAAAACGTAGAGGAGAAAAGGGTAATCAGTGGAGCGTGCTGACGTGGAACAGGGTAGTGGAGTTGTTCCTGGTGGTCGGCGAGGCAAGATAGGGCAGGGACGTGGTCGGGTTTGGAGGTTTGGGATAGAAGATGGCTTAGGCCATGGGTTGAGCATGTGAGAGATAAGGAAGATGCAGGAACGAAGTATACAACCTAGAAAAATCTATACTATACTATTATTGGTGAGTTGAATTTCAAGCTCACACAGGCCCCCTTGAAATTTGGCAACCGAACGGTCACGTTTATACTTTTTCTTATCTTCCTCCAAACCCTATCCTTTGACGTACTTCCTCTCTCCTTCCCCCTCCTTTCCCGTAAACAAACAACACGCTACTGCTCCCTTCAATTTTTTCCCCTTTTCCTCCCCTTCGCCTCTCCAGCAATTACACGCTTTTCCACTTTGCCCCACCTATCCACCCTTTCTGCTGCCTTCGCCTGCCATCCTTCTCTGTCGCCCTGATCTCCCTGTTCCTTTACCCTATAACCTAAATCGCTTTTCTTGCCCTCAAATCACCATCGTTCCTCGATTTTCTAACTGCAGCGATACCTAAAGTTCGACGAAATATGGAACAGGCAAGACGATCTGCCTTCGTACTACTGCCGACGACAAACAAACAGGCTATCGACATCAGGTATCAGGACTGCTATAGGTATTAGGTACAGTGTGGATCTGACTTCGTACTACTTTTGACATTAATTTTGGTTTTTTTGGTTGGTTTGTTTATTTTGAATTTAAATTGATATTAACTATTATTTGGGTTCTTTTTTGTGTTTATGTTTCAATTTGGATACATATGAAAGATGCGTCTAGCCTTCACATTTTGATTTAATTCTGTAATTTTTGATTGTAAGTTCCTATCATTTTGTAGATATTCCTTCAGTCATAGTGTTAGTTTATATACCGTTTTTACTAGAAAAAATGTTTAATATCATTTTTATTCATAACTTCAAAGAATTTAAAAACTCTGTCGGAATATAGGCTCGATTTTATGCTCTGTGCGCAATAAATTAAGTATTTGACAACCCTTTTAGGACATAAGCACAGTATGTGACAAGTAATAATAAATTTAAAACGTGCTTAGTTGAAAAGATATATGTTTTGGATGGACAAGAAATTGTGATATGATGGAGGTACGTTTGGAGAATATTGATATGACTGATAGTCTTCTCTAAAACTTCACAAGCTAAGGTTGAAGAATTGGATTTTAAACATCCTAATTATAATTATTTTGCTGTTCATACACCCTCAACTTAGGTTGGTAGAGAAACTTGACCAACCGAGGAAACAATATAAGTTGACGTTGTATCAGGTAAGATATTTATAAAGATAAAGAGGTTGTCATAAAAGTAATTGAACCTCTTTTTTGTCGATGCTTTTGGCTGAGAAATAAATTAACGAACTAAAGATATATACCCGTGATGCTTCTAACATGATTTAAAATAAATAAGTTAAATGATATGTTTTAAAACCTGTACTCATGAGAATCAAAGATTGAGGGTAACCCATTGGTTTGCAGGTTGGTGTAAATTATAAAAAACTACAACATTATTAAATGGACAAACTATTACAACACTGTCAATATTCATAATAGAAAATGTTAGTGCGATAATGTGGTTAAAGAGTTTGATTTTATAATTGTGTTTTGATAGCCACTTATTTGATACTCTATTCAATTTGGATGCACCGAAAGTTAATTTGCATCACTTAATCATTCGTAAAAATAGAAGCTATAGTACTGTGATTTGAATTATTTTAACATTTAAGCAATCATACAATTCATTCTTTTAGTAGATGCATTTTGAAATGGTAAAATTTCAAATACTCATTACAAAGTAGATTAACGTAATTAAATATAAGCAATTAAATATAAACAAATATATAATACATATCCTGAAATTCTTAAATCGAGTTAAACATATTGAACATCCTCAAAATCAAGTATTGACAAAAAAACATCATATCTCTATGTATGCCAGTATCTCTTTATCTAATTGTTAGTCTATGGTACGTTCATCCATTTTTTATGCAGCTCAACCGCTGGGATTACTGTCCCGTCATAAAAGGTTGAGCTCTCATGGTATAATGTTTACTACTGTTTACTCATCAGCTCCAATTTGTGACCAATGTTTGTTGGGGTAGGCTCCTGCGTTGCCTGTTTTGCGTCAATTAGGGTTTTTGCTATATTAAAATCACCAATTAACTGGTATACTGATAGATTTTTTCAAAACTATGAGAAAAAAGCAATAATATTCTTTGATACTTAGTGTATTTTACATCTTAGAATTGAGTTTATCTAATTCATGTTTATATCTCAACTTCTTATAAAGAAGACCCTATCTCCAGTTCTTTACACTACTTTTTATTTCCATTTATGAACAGGATGATACATATATGAACATAAAGTAATAGCAGTGTAGGCAAGGTCAGGCTGAAGGCGGATCTTTATGGGATTATGCTCAGTAAATGATCTCTAGAGGTCATTTTGCATTCTTAAGCCTATAGATTCAATCCAATTAATTTTGATTGTGTATATTTGGACTCTTTTGTACTTTAGAGCAATTTCAACATAAAACACGAACTGAAAAGTGGAAAAAAGAGTAGGAGGCTTATCAAAACAAAATCAAGAAAGGTAAGTACATGAGTTTAGATATTTAATCATTGTTTATTTGATTTTGTTTTCCTTATTTATAGATTTATTTGAATCTATTTTGTAAGCCTATTTGTTTATTTATTTTCAATTTACTTTGAAATCGACAAAACACTGAATTATATTGTGATTAAATTTTCACAAACTTAAAGGAAAAATATTTATACCATTATTGGGAGTTTTGATAGAATTAACATGCTTAAATCCCATTTAAGTGCCTAACTAAGAGTTAGCTCGATAAAAATAATGTATATGGTATATAATTATCATTCTTTTACATGATTTATGATTGTTCACTAGATATACCATGTTAGTTTTAACTGTCTGAAACCATGTTTGACATTACATGGTAGATTGTGAAATAATATCCATTTAATGTACATTGGACCTAAAAAAAATATCCGGTTGGTAAGCTATAGCGCGATAATAATATTTCTTCATTTTCTGTTTAGTTTTTCATTATATAAAGGGTTATAATTTTTACTTTAGTTGTTTTTTTATATTGAATCCAATTAGTTTATTAGGTTTAAACTGGAGTTTACAAAATCAAAAGTGTTCTATCTATTTTAATTTAATTTTTCTGTTTTTTCCCACTATCTAATTATTTGATATCCACTTTAGTTTTTTTTACTTTTAATTGGAAACTAGAACCAATCATTTCTACAAATTTAAATTGGAAGTTTATCTTTCCTATTTATCGTCAGATCCATTTTGTTTAATGTAAATAAATATTGATTCTATGATATCCAATTCCTTAGAACTTGCTTGAATTTTATGTACTGGAAGATTATGTTAACATTTCTAACTTTGCATGTATGGTGCTTGAATCTGAACTTGATTTCTATTTTATTACAAATTTTAATTATGCCTCATCAACGTCTTTTATACAAAAAAAATCAAATTTTCTTCTGTTGAGCTAATATTTAAAATATTTACATATTCCCTGGTTCTTTTTGCAATTTATAAGGAAACTGAGTTTTTTGTCAAAACTCTTTCTAAATATTGCTGAGTTAACACATTGGTCTCCCTTTTTTTACTCTTTCATTTCATCTCTTCTGACTAATTTTCTCATTTCCATAGGAAAATATGACATAACTACATACACAAACATATAAATAGGAATAGATGCAATGAACAAATTTATAGGATGTAGAAAAAAATGAAATTGAACTGTCCATCAGCTAGATTATGCATCTACCCTTATATTGAAGGCTAAAATTGTTATCCCGCTTTTTGGTCAAAGCCGGAATATCAAACAAATTGACGAGAGAGGATGGGTATCAAGATTGGAAGTCGATTAGAAACAAGGCTGCAATGGATGTCGTCAAAATTTGACTGGGCTCCGATCGGGACGGAATCGATTGGAGATGATGATTAATGCTAGGAGAGGCTACGTTTCAAGTTTCAGGTTAATCGGAGTTTGTATGAAGGAGATATGATCGATACAAGGTAGGAAGAATATACTGTTTGAATCCATCAAAAAGTTGAAATGATGTCTATTTCGAATCCATCAGGTTCGTATCCATCGGAATGGCATCCCCTCAGTATGTTCGTATCCATCGATTTTGGCATAGTTCGAATCCATCATTTCCATCCTCATGCCTTAGTTCGACTCCATCTACTTCGCATCCATCAGATTACTTCACTTCGCATCCATCAGCAGATAGTACGCTTCATATCAATCGGCCAATGCCTACTTTGTATCCATCATAGAGGCGGTTGTTCGAATCCATAGATAAAGACTTGTTCGTATCCATCGAGTTGACGTGTTAGTCTTGGATGCGAACGCGGCGAAATACTCGGAGCGACTCGATCAAACCGGAGTGAAAAGCGGATCGACACGAAGAACGCGCGCCACGTCAACCTGCTAGCACATGGCACCATCGATTCGAAGGTATCGATTCGAACTGATCGATTCGAACAGGATGAATACACGAAGAACGAAATTTCGAATCGATCATAACTTGAGATCTACAAGTCCAAATGCAATGAAATTTTTAGAGGAGCTTACATACATGTCCATGAATGTTCTCACCAAATTTCAGCTCCATCGGATGAGTTCTTCATCGATACGAATGGCGTTCGAATCGATCCCGGAACGGGCCCAGATTTTCTGGACGCGGGCATGGGGGCCCACTCACGTGCCAGAAGTGGTCTCCCTAAATTTAGGCAAAATATCAGCCTCCTACACCTATAAATAGAGCCCAGGTCATTCAGAAGAGGGGATCGGGATTCAGAAGCGCCCAGACTCTACCGAATTCAATTCTACACTTCATCATCGCTGTTAAACTCGGATTTCTTCATTGTAATCACTGTAATCAACTGTAATCAGCAAGGATAATCAATAAAAAGATAAATCTTTGAAGTGGACGTAGGCCGGAGATAGCCGAACCACTATATACCTCGTGTTCTGTCTGTTATTTCTGAATTGTGATATTCTGTTTGCTTAGATCTGAGATTTGTGTTTGAATATTTGCTGATTTGTGTTCATACACTGGTGCTTTCATGACATTCGGGGTTTGTGACCAATTTTGGCACAAACAAAAATTACCAACATCATCATCTCTGCTAACAACATTGACCTTAATTAGTCGATATAATCAGACATTTGGTGGATAAGTGAACTTTGATTGTACAATGACGCACATCCTCAAGTATAATCTCACTTTTAGCTTTAAAATGATGTCATCCACTCTGCTGTTGGATAGTACTTAACCTATTCGTCTTTATCTATTACTAACATTTAGGTGTAAGGTATAATTATGCAACAATACACACAAAAAGGGAGATACACTTGGTTTTGATGATCGAGAGTTATGAGAAAAAAAATGGCTTTGGATCTTATTTTGTAATATTGGTAAGTTCAGTAGGCAAAAACATTGTTTTAATCTAGAGAATATCAGAAATCGAGTTGAACGATTATATATTAGTTTAATAAAATTTCAAAATCTCTTAGCTGGAATAATTTTATTTCTCTTATCAAAAAAGTAATAAACAATTAATGCACACCGACTACTATGTTCTCATTTGTAATAACACAACCGAATGCTAGATTTTACTCGAGAGATAAACATAGTATATATGCATTGTTCCTAATAAATAAAGTTTAAATAGTTAAACAAAATCAAATGTTAACATACTTAAAAGATCATAATATATACAAGTATTGCTTTTATACATACTTACTAATTTTCTCTCTTTGACTATTATTACTATATGTATGTCTAATTTTAGCTCAACATCATTAACTAATGCCACAAAATCAAGTTTTAAAGTATGAAAATTAGAATGGACAATATTACTTCCTCTCTAAGTAATAAAAAAAGAAGTACAAAGATAATATATTTTACTGTCTGTATGCTTAAAGAGCATCATGTATATCTACAAAGCTTTTATACTTATCTTTTTTGTTTCATTGGTATTACTGTATGCGTGCACAATTTCAACTTATTATTAATAATTGTTCACCAATACTATTTTATATTAATTTTCTTGGAAAAACATTTTGTTGGTCTTCCCACATAATAAGAAAGAAAACTTTAGAAAAAAAAACAAATTGAATGATATATACAAGATGCTATACCATTCATACCGTCCTATATATTTTTCAAAAGCCTCTGGATTACAAATGGGTCACTTTGTGTCAAACAAGGACAAAAAAGAGATAACAAATAATCATTTTTTATCCCATATATCAAGAGGAAACTATTTCAAGAGTACTCGAATGACAAACTTGAGTGGATTTATATTCACCGAAATTTTAAAGTAAATTATTATTGAATATGGTATTTTTGCATGCCTAACAGATATTTTTTTCCTTGAAAAAGTTAACTAATTTATTTTTTCGTTATTCAAAATAAAAATTTAAATTTTTAGTGTGAAGACTTAAGTTAGACGGTAATAGCGAGAAAATGATAAATACTGTAATAAACATACAAGTAAGAGAGAGAGCTAATTAATTACCTTTCATCCCTTTCAACTTATTCTTAGTGGAGCAGTCAATAATCTTCATGGTTTTTACATGAAGAAACGAGAAATCCTCTTGAGAGTTATTTGAGAAATGAATTAAATTTTCTTTCTGAGAGCTTGAGATGATTAAATGGTGGTTTCACATAATTATCACTTCATTCAGCCATACTACGAAATGATTAATATGTTACATCTAGGTTTGATGGGATAACTTGGCTAACTATTCTCGATTTCATTAGTAATTATTAGGGATCAATAATAAGCTAAAAGATGAGTTGCTATATTGAGGCTAGAACTAGATGCACAGTTTAACATTTATATGATGATCATTTTAGTGGTTTAATGTGATAATTATACAATTTTGGCCAACTAGACCTTCACTTCTACTGCATAAAAATTATTGGTTTTTCCAAGTGTAACAACAAATTTATTCCACTTTAGTTTCTATTTCACTGTACCAAAAAGTATACATATGCGTGGAACAGGCTGAATGTTTGACAACTGAAGCATTTTTACCTGTTTGGAACACATAATATTGTTCCATTTTCAGATCTGCGACTTCCAAATTTTATATTATCATTTTTGACATATTTGGCAACTATCTCATACAGGAATAGGATGAAGACAAGGATTTTAACGAAGGGTTTGGAGTTGTAGCCAAAAAAATAGTGCAGAATACGCCAACCTACCAAACATCGCTGCCACGTTATAGTAGAGCTAAAGAAGATTCCATTCAAATTCAGCTCTTAATTTTAACTGCAATTATTCATCTAACTTTTTTTTAACGTTTTCACCTTCATGATTTTTGCCATGTATAAATTTCGAATATCTAACTATTATTTAGCCAAATTTTATACTATGTTGTCATGGATGTATCAGGACTATGTAATATTAATTGTTTCAAACTTTAGCATTTGTCCTCCAAATAGTGTAATGTCATCACAGTTTTCCTTTATAAGAAATGAATTTTTCAGTCATTTCAAATGGAAAAAACCTTGGTCTTATATAGATTTCATTTATCGCAACATTGGCCATAATTAGATGGAAATATACATTGTAGATTGATTTCTCTTTGACAACTGTACACATCAAAATGTTATTTATGTTTCCTCTATGACTATAACATCAACTAATAGATTTTGCATCTCGAACAAGGATGAAGTATGGGCTACACACAACTTTTAAAGAACCATATTATAAAACAGCCCATCGGGAATCATGGTATCATTAAATTGAAAAAATAATGCAATTTTAGTTAGTTATTTGGCAAAAATCCATGTGCGAAGCATGGGTTCACACTAGTATAATTATATATTTCAATTTATCAAAGAAGAGGAGAGGACCCGAGAGATTTTCAAATAAAATTTTGAACCGTTAGAATAGAAAAAGTCAGAAATAAATCCTGGGAATTTTAAAAGCTAGTATCCATTAATATTACACGGTGAGAAATAAAGAGACATAGCAAATCAAAAGGCTTGAATGCAGAACCGGTATGGCCTAACATTTCCTAGACTTTGCTCCGAACCAGACTCCGAAACACAGAGGTGAATATACCGCAGAATTCAGCACGACGAGACGATCAAAATGGTATACAGATATCAATGGTACGATCATCCTATCAAATGTCGATATTCGGTACCGAAAATGCTGCAAATTTGTCGAAAATAAGATAAACGGAGCAATAGCAATTCAAATTTGACGAAATGAATTGTGACGTCTCACTCAGAAGATGATTCACAGATTTATTATATAAAAATATTCAGGTTTGGAAAACATTTTATTATCATCAAATATTAACTAATTTAAACTGAAATAAAATTACACAATAAAATAAACTTCCATATTTTCTGATGAAAATTTACCATTTGCTATGTTTATATAGACGCATACCAAATAATAATTTTTCATTTCCAAATTCAATTATTTAAAATTTCACAAAAATTCAGTTAGTTACGTTATTAAAACCATTAAAATTTACGGGTCGTTACAAATACCATATCAAAGAATATCAACACCATATCAATACCTTCTTTATACCATATCAAAATACATGAATATCATATCAGTATATCAACACCATATCAATGACTTCTCTATACCATATCAAACTACATGAATACCATATCAAACACCATATGAGTACCATATAGGACCATATGAATAACATATCAAATCACATGATTACCATAATAATACCACATCAAAAAATATCAAGACCATATGAAACTATAGCAAACCATATCAAACAACAACAATACGACAAATATCAGTACCACAAAACATCGATACCATAGTCATTAACATAAAAGTCAGAATACACGAGTTCAAACAGTAACGCCTTTTTTGTTCCTGCTCTTCTTCGTCTTTGATCTTTCAACTTGTTCGCCTTCTTCTTCTTGTACGTTCACTTGTTCTCCAAAAATATCAAGTGGTTCATCTTCGTCAATGCGTTCTATCCTTTCGAGCACTTGCGCCATTGACTTTGTAGGAGCATAAGAGTTAATGAAGTCCGCAATGTGTCGAAGTCTCCGTTTCTGCAAATTAATTTTTTTTGAAGGAATGATCAAAGAAACTGTAAGCCAACAATAAGTTGAATAAAAGTAGGCACTTACAATGCGAACAAAAGCTGAATTATTTTCGCTAACCTGCATTGGCTCCGTAAATCGTGCTCGTGGATTGGCAACAACAGGATGTGAAACAGATAGATACCACTGCATGTACGTTGGATCGCATTCCCTAGGCTGTGTGACACGGGTTAATGTTAGACTTTCATTCAGAAGATGGTTTCGCCACTCGCTCCAGTTGAAATCTCCTAAATTTTAATATGTTGCCTTATATGATTTTTCCGACGACTTCGTTTTTTTCGCCTCCAAAGCGAAAGTCGTTATGGGTACTGGTTGAACATAGCCAAACTGATGAAGGATTCATTGTGGAAGATACAACTCCACTGCTTCAAAACACACAATTGGTCCATTATACAAGGCACATTGTTGAAATGGGTAGTGATCTCTCATATCTTTCAAACACTCCCAAACAACATCAGTAACTTGAAGGTCATCTAATTTCTCCCTGAGAGTCACCAAATCATAAGACAAGTTGGTGCTCGTTTACATAGCAAAGTAAAAGGTTGACCTAGGATCTCCAAGCTGTGCACGTGCATTTCGGTTGTGTCATCTTAACACCGGGAAGTGCCCAAATACCCAAACCTAAACAAGAATTATCAATTATATACATAAACATTGCAAGTAATTTTATTTTTATAATTTGATTCAAACCTGAAGCAAAGTCATGCAACCAGCAATTTGACATACACCTTTTCTTGTGCCCTACGCCAAATTATAAAACAACCAACTCAAGCATGCTGTGCCCCAAGAATACGTGTTCACTTGCCTTAACACCCGCAAACATTGCAAAAATGTACTTAGACCTTGTTTCCAGATTTATCACCAAAAACTAGCACACTAATGGTATATAGTAAATATGCAATTGCACATTGCCGTTTACGTTCCATGGTATTAGAACCTTGATTGCCAGAAAATGTTGTTCTCAACCATTCCAGACGCACTTTTTTCTCACCTCCCAACAATTCGTCAACCGCTTGTTCTTTGATGCCAAGACACTTATCTAACAACTCATAAACATCATCATCACTTATTCCCCTTGATCCTCCAAGTGGCTCCATAACCGCTTTTCCTTCGACGGAAAGACCAGTGATGTGAAACGCTTCATCTATACTTATTGTCATCTCCCCAAACAGAAGATGAAAAGTGTTGGTTTCTGGATAGAATCGCTCAATAAAGGCGTTGATCGGTACCCTATCAACTTTGTCATGTGCATGTTTTATTATATTAAAGAATCCCAATTCGACTATCGCATCCTTACAAAATCACACTCGTTGTTTAAATCCCACCGTCTATGAGTACCTACATGACTGTGAAGTTTAACAATTCTTGCTACTTCCTTTGGTGCCTACATTATCAACAGAATATTCAAAATCTATACTTATATTGTCTACAATTAAATATGCTATTCCATATAGATTCAATATTCAAAACATATACTTATATTGCCTACTTATATTGTCTACAATTAAATATGCTATTCCATATGGATTCAATATTCAAAACATATACTTATATTGTCTACAATTAAATATGATATTCACAACAAAACAAAGAATAATGAACGTATTGACATACCAAAGAATTCTATATGGTAGAAGCTATATGATCTTTAAACGCAAACAATAATGTTGATTGTTCTTCACTTTTTGTCGATTGACTTGGTTGTGCCATCAATTGTTTTCCTTTGTTTTTCCTCTTCAATTGTTGTATCTCTGTATCAGTCTCCTCTTTGGTGTTGTGAGATGGATCAACTTCTTTTCAACCTCTTTTACTTGATCGTGACCCCATTTGTTTGCTTCAACAATATGATCCTCTTGCCTTCCTTCCTCCTCACTCGAACTGCTGTTTTCATTGTTAGTGCCCTCATCGTCTACAACAGCCTCGTCAATAATTTTTCTCATTCGCTCTAACTCTAATCTCTTGCGATTTGAAGCAGTTTGAGGAATGCGGGTGGTTGAAGATGAAGTTGAAGATTTTTTGCTGTAAAAACAAATTTTATTTCATCAGTATATGTTTAAAACCCAACAGTAGACGTATAAAAACAAAAAAGATGAAAATCAGCAATGAACATGTGATTCTGTGTTAAATCGACAACAATATATCGAAAAAAACTAAAATGGTCGGCAATATTATGTAATAGAAGCAATGAACAAGTCGGCAGTATGAAAGCAATAAACAAAAGCAGGTTCGGTGACACGAATTCGAATAAAAATGCAAAAAACGATGAGACGTTGCCGTTTTATATTACTAAAACTCCATTTCTATTGATACGATGGTTCAGCGTCGACTGCATAACAATTTTTCGACCAAGTGCAATCGTTACTGAGAGTTTGAAAACAATACGATAATTGGTTTCCGAATTTGTAAACTGAATTCGATAAAATGGTGTCATATACGATCTATGGACAATTAACAAATAATACTATGGTCAATTCGATAAGCTACCATCGACTGAAATATTTAATTTCGACCCCGCATTATCGTTCCCAAGAGTTCATCACATATACGATGTAGATTCATCATTTTAATTTCCAAAAGTCGATAATAGCTTGCCGTTCCTGCTACAAGTAAGTGCATGTTGTTTAGGAACTCAATTTCGACACCATTCCAGATTTATATGCCATATCAAGCACTTTATTACTTTAAATCAACAGCGAAATATCGAACAAAATCCAAAATTTCGACCATCAATCATTGAATAGCATTCAAGCATTTTATTGGTTCAAATTTGACAATTCAGCGTCGAAAAAATATAACAATTTCGACCACCTACAATGACTGCATTAAGACACTAAGCTTGTTGAGAACTTGACACCACAACACTGAAAAAAAATTGATAATCATAAACCGAATTGCATCAAAACACTACGCTTGTTGAAATTCGTCACTACAGCATCAAAAATATATAATTAGTTCGTCCAACTATCACCGAATAACCCCAAAACGATAATATAAAGCCCAAAAAAATAAAAGTTTCAATTTATCATCACCGAATAACTGCAAACACCTAAACCCTAACATATAAACCTTTCATCTACAAATTTAAATCCCAAATCGCGAAGCAAGAATCGTTTATTAGTGACCACTCACCTTGCCAATACCTTCTCAATCAGCTTCGGAGTCTGGGTTTTTGGATCGAGCGCAATTTTTCGTATGAACCATTGTATAAAACTTTTGAAAATCGCGAAGTTTGGAAAAGAGAAGAACAATAGGGTTTAAAGAGGCTCGGTTAAAATCCGTGCGGAGTTAGAGCGGTAGGGTTTAAATTATGGGGGGGAGGGTAAAATAGGAAATCTTTGTTTTACTTTGTTATACAAGTGTCCTCCCCACAATAGTTTATTTTTGAGTAGAGTGGGAATAAAAAAAGACCTCCCCTTAACCATTTTTGGAGTGTCATTAACAATGCTCTTTCTTTTTTCTAAATCCATTCTTTTTTTCAATCCTACCTGTTTATTGATTTTCCTCTAAATAACCAACATTTAAATGAAAAATGCATGAAGTTTTAGAGTATTTTATTATTTTTACAGTTTTAAAATTCAAAATATGCGTGAAATATGCATTTTCAAAATTACATTTTTTTTCTTCTTTTTACAATTCATATTTTAGTACATAGTTATGCAATTTGCACTTTGACTTTTTTAATTCACTTTTCAAAAATGCATGACATATACCATTTTCAAAACTCGATTTTTTTTGCTCTTTATCTTTTTAATATTTATCGTATATTAGTGCAACTACTCAAATGGTAAATGGCATGACGCTTTATATTAAGTTTCTAGATATATTGGGTTCCAATGAAACATCAAAATTAGTGCTTTGTTGAATAAAACACAAATCTTATTCTTAAAAGAAAAAAAATCAAGCAGCTACATGTATTATGCACATTTTTATTTTTTACCTTCTTACACACAAGGAAAAGCATAACATATAGATTTTTAGAAGAGTGTATCTATTAACAGCTCGAAGTTTCCTTTACACAGCCAAGTCATCATTTCTAGAGAAATTGTTTAACCTCATTATTTAATGGTAATATCCTATTTGTACCAATTATGCCCTTCAATACTATTATCTTTTATTATGCTCTTCCATGTTTTCTCTCACACATTTCCATTGACCAGTTAAAACCTTGATTAATTATACTAAACTCAACAGTGGCTTGTTTAGTTGGAAAAGTGCAGTAAACAAGATACAGTGCATTCAGATATAGCTTGTTTAGCTGAAAAAACCAGCCACAATATCTCACTGTGGCTAGGGAAGCAATATGTGAGACTAGTTAATAAAACAACAAAGTGATTACTCTTTTAAGCATTAAAAGAGCAATCCTTTGGCATTTTATGCAACATGCATTACAAAGGCAATCACTTGCCTTTTCAATGCTACTGCATTAAAACAACAAAGAGCATGACGTTTTAATCCATGTTGATTTACTTATTTGTTTTTTTAACACATATTAATTATTTAAAAACTGGTTTTATGAATGGTATGTGTGTTTATGGGTGTTTCATTTAGGTTTTCCATCACAAAAAGCATGAAGTAAAAATTATTGGGAATGGTATCACAAAAGCACTCTTTTTCATTGCATTGAGATAACGAAATAAACAATAGTGGGAGTTCAAATCCAAATCAGATAACTTTTTTTCAATTAACTTACATGTAGATCTAATGTAACGACCCGTAAATTTTAACTGTTTTAATAATTTAATTAATTGAATTTTTGTGAAATTTTAAATAATAAAATTTTGAAATATAAATTTGATATTTGGGATACGTCTGCTTAAACATAACGAATGGTAAATTTTCATTTGATAATATGGAAGTTTATTTTCTTGTGCAATTTTATTTAAATCCAAATCAGTTAAAAATTGATGATAATAAAATGTTTTCCAAACCTGAATATTTTTCTACAATAAATTTGTAAATCATCTTCTGAGTGAGACGTCATAATTCGTAAATCCAAACCTGAATATTTTATTTAAATCCAAATCAGTTAAAAATTGATGATAATAAAATGTTTTCCAAACCTGAATATTTTTCTACAATAAATTTGTAAATCATCTTCTGAGTGAGACGTCATAATTCGTTTCTCCAAATTTGGACTGCTATTGCTACGTTTATCTTATTTTCGGCTAATTAGCAGCATTTTCGGTACCGGATATCGGCCTTTGATCAGAAGATCCTATCACTGATATTTGTATACCATTTTGATCGTCTCGTCGTGCTGATCTCCGCGGTATATTCAATTTTGTGTTTTGAGAACCAGTACACGATGGAATCCACAAAACAATTTACCGTATGGGTACCGGTTTTGTGACTTTGGTTTTTGTGCCTTTTGAATACTTTGTCCATTCAACTTTCCATCGTACAACTCAACAACCGTTTTTTTTTTGAATTCACGTAAAAATTTTCCTATTGCTAGCCATTAATAAATTTAGAAATCAATGTCTATTACTTCAAGAATTTATGGCGTAAGTACCAAGCATTTGCATATATTTTTTTACCTGTGCCTGTTCATCTTTTTCGGTTGCTTGTTCCTTTATACCTGCTCATCTATCCTACTTTTCCCTTCTCCTTTGAAACCCACAAACCCAAAAACCAGATGCCATCAAGGCGTGGCTTCCCTCCTTCTTACAGCTCACTTCGGCCACCAAGCTCTTCCCGGGACCAGCCGATCACCTTCACCCCTACCAAACCCGCGCCACATATCCACACGTTTCCTCCCCTCGGCCGAGCCTACCTCCCATCCCCACGCTTTGAGCCATAACAACCCATCGTCACCCCTGTTGCCGCATAGTTCCCTATTCATCGAAACCGTCTCCACGCTTGCGGCCTTGAACTCGACCCAGCGCCAGACCTGCAAGCAGCTCCCCCTCGTCCTGGCGGTACTTCTCTTCTTCCATGCCATGTATATATATTTGATACTGTTCTACTGTAGTTTATGAATATATATATATATGGGCTGTATATTTTAGATTAGATTTTGCAGTAAGTAGTAGTTTATATTAGTTTTGTATATAAGTTATTAGTTATTAGTTATATAATTTACCTTTGATCTGTTGGATTTGAGTTATATTTGTTTTATATATATATATATTTCAGTTTGTATAATCTGTTAGGTGTATAGATATATTATAGTTTACTTACACATGTGCAGAAGATTTGTATTATCTATTTAAAACTCCTACATAGGTCTACATAAATAATAGTTTATATTTTCGGTTATAAGATATTATGTTATACATGTCGTGTGTTGATATATAGTTTTACATCGTTAAAATTATACATATGAAGAAGTTTATGATAGTTTAACTATATAATATGTATATGTTTAGTTTACAGGTTTTATAGATCTACCATATTTAGTACTGTGTGTTTTATTATAAAAGTATAAATATATAAGAGTATCATCAGTTATGTGTGTTTGTTAATAGTTGAAAAGTATTACTATTTATTTATTTCTATTTTTCGGCAGGACAATATACATTAGTATAGATAGAGTTTATAAAGTTACTGTAATATATATACTGTAATATATATACGTATAAATTCGCTTATGATTATATTTTGGGTAGCATGAATATGGTATGAATATGACTTCTGTTAATACTTTAATGTAGATTTGTTGTACATATTTTTTTATATCATAGTTTATTATGTAAAGGTTCGTTTGTAAATATATAAATGTATATATATATATTTTCAGTCTATATCAAAACTGATTTGATTGTTCCATTGATTATGATTTATCAGCTCGTTCGTCGAACTCGAGTCCATTGTGCTTTGCTTCGAAATTCATGCTTGGATCCATAACCCATTTCATTGTCTATTCTCTCTAACCTCGAAAGGTGAGCAATCACTTACGATTAATGTTCTTTTATTTATTAAATTGGATTTCAATTGAAACGACAATTGAAATATGCTGCTGTTAGTTATTTATATTGCTATATATATGCTGTTATCTGTATCTGTTCACCTGTGACATCTGACACCATTATCTGTTATTTATATTGATGATATATGCATGTTATGTTATTATCATATCTATTATCACTCTACAAGTTCCCTGTTAGTATAGAATTCCCTATGGGTTGAAATGATACATACCCGAACGATCTGTAGAATAGGAGGAAATCGTTATGGGTTGAAATGATAAACCCAAGCGATTTTCATTTGAATTGAATTTGGGATTGCGGGTTGAAAAGATATATACCCGTATATATTTAAATTGCGGATTGAAATGAAAAATATCCGTATCACTTGACCATAGGGTAGAGAATTATATGCAGAAACCGTTGGTTTATATATATAAATATTTTGAAAATGGTTTCTATGGTTTTGAAAAGAAATATATGGTTTTAATAAATATTGATTTTAAAGATTTATTAAAGTTGAATAAATAAAGTTGATATATAATATGTTTAAGTATTTATTTAATATCTATATTTTCAAATATAGAGTTTATAATGATTTTAATAAATTCAGATTTGAAATTGATTTGAAATTATATTTATTTAAGAATTTTACTTAAATAAGTTTGATTTGAAATTGATTTAAATTTAAAATTTAAAGATATGGTTTATAACTTGGATTTGATTAAAAGTGACTTAAATGAATATTTCAAGCTTATATAAATTTAAATGGGATAATTTGTTTATTTAAATTTGTAAATTGAAGTTGTATTTAGATGTTATTGAAATGATTAAGTAAATATTTCAAAACTAAATAATAGTAAAGTGAATTTGATATATATATATATATATATGAAATTATCAAATTTAGTTTTGAAATGTTGAATATTTAAAGCATTGAAATATATTGAAATTGAAATGGTTTATGTGACGCCCCACCTCTATACCCACGCTAACCAAGAACACTACGATGTAGTGCTGTCAATTAGCGCGGAGAATAAGGCTGTGGAGGAGCGACCATCCATGTAACTTCTTTGTGCGAGCACCGATACGTCAGATAGAATAGAATGCATATCTTTTAAGGAGGAAATCCGACATACCGATATAAACACAAAGCTATCACACGGTGGCTATATATAATCTTCGGAAAACAAACATAGAAATAATCATAACATAAATCAGTCACAGACATCCATATCACAAAGGCGGAAGAAGATATGAATAAACATATAACACATGAAAGTGTACATCAGAGTAGTGGTCAGAAAGATCCACGATAATACAAAAGAATAGCATCACGTGCTATACAAAAGAATAAGTACACAACATAGAGTCTATATCTCAAAGGTGTACATTCAAAAACTACAAATCTATGTAGTTAGCCAAAAGTCAGAAATATCCTGAAGAGAAGTCAAGCAGAAGCACCTGTAACATCTCGGTCTGACCCGAGTATTATTTATAAGAAAATAATAAACGGATCAGTCTAACTATAAATATCAGATGATATGGTATACAGTAAAAGGCATGACATGAACATGTAATAACCATAGCGACATACTACTATAAGTATGTAAATGATAATCAACAAAAGATTAATCAATATCACAAGAATCTTCTCAAAGATAAAATAGGGTATCATACCCTAAACTTGTATTCATAACAAGTCAATAACACATGAATTCACCAATGCACAAAAACTGATATCATATCAATGAAAATCATGAAAATTGGTGAAGCACAAAATTCCAGAAATCATCATCAGAAATCCAGAAAACACATAAAGGGGGGGAGGCCTAACACATGAATGGGAGCATGAAAACTCACCTACGCGTAAACACATGACGAGATGATATCTCATGGAAGCTATCCATTAATTTTCACACAGGAATGGCCCGAAGACCGTAGGAAATGTGATGGCGAAACATCACATAATCGGGGTATAGTCTCCCACGTAGACAAAGAGACATCGCTCAATCGCTAGTCTAAATCACAAAAATGATCGTCATGATCATAAGGAAGTGTCAATCACACCAAGCTAGTAAATATATGAGTTTAGCTTCATGTCCCATAACCACTTGCTTAACTTAAATATTTACGAACAAGCTGTAAATCTTCACTAGGAAATTGTCACAAAAAGGGTTCAATCGAACAAGTCCAAGAGCTAACCGACGAAGTGAACGCAAGCGTTTCATACCACCCGTTTTACTAAGTCGTTTAAGTCGATTTCTCATTCGAGTGAAGTAAAGGCTTGTATATACTAGTAGATTGAAAATCGGTTTGAGAAAATGAACTTTTGATATTTAAAATAGTGTTGAAATCGCTTTGATGAAAGAGTTTTGATATTTACTATTAGTATTGAAACCTTCATATATCTTTAAAGTGACAAGTCATAAAACGATTGTAGAAACAAATCAATTCACGTTCGAAGACGTGAGTAAAGTCCAAAGAAGTCAATCCCAAAACCATCAAAGTAGAAATTCTGATAAATGTTTTTCAGAAGAGATTGCCTACGCAGAGTAATACGGGGTTCGACCTGCCCGGTCAGGTCGCGGGGGTCCAGGGGGCAGCGCCCACGGCGGGGTGCGGGGCAGCGCCCCGTCACGGTACGACCTAGTGAAGGCAAGCGGTCTCGAGAAGCCAAACCGGTCAAATGACCAAGTACTAACTCGCGAACGACCTAGGGGAAAAATAGGTCAAACGACCAAGTACTAACTCGCGAACGACTTACGACTTAAGGGAGGCAAGCGACTTACGACTTAAGGGATAAGGTCATACGACCTAAGTGGAGAATGCCACGCGACTTAGCAGAAGAACAGGTCGAACGACCTAGGGGAAAAACAGGTCAAACGACCAAGTACTAACTCGCGAACGACTTAACGACTTAATCTTCTATTCGAGCTACGAGCTAAGGCTGGAACGACCTAGTGGAGTTAGGTCGGGGACGACCTACGACTTAAGGTCATACGACTTAACGGTTTAAAAGCCAACGACCTAGGACTTAAGAGCCATACGAGCTACGACTTAAGCTCAAATACGAGCTACGACTTATCACTTAACTCGCGAAAGACCTAGCGAAGGCAGAACACCCAGAACGACTTAACACTTTAACTCGTGAACGACTCAGGCCTTTAACTCGTGAACGACTCAGGCCTTTAACTCGTGAACGACTCAAGCCAGGCGAACAGAAATGCACGCGCGCGACTTAAGCCCTTAACTCGTGAACGACTCACGACTTAGGCTTAACTCGTGGACGACTCAGCGAAGGCCAGAAACGACTTAAGGCCAGAAAAATCACCAAAACGCTGAAAATTGAAGTTTTTCGCCAATCCAATCCAAACCAAATGCAAATGTTGATGCAAATACAATAGGGGATCATTCCCAACAGTCCAAGATAGATATAGGCAAGATGTGAGATCAAAAATCTCACCTTTTCACGGAATTTGATGAAGATGGAGATTGAAAGCAAGGAGAAGCAATCCAAAGCTTGAATCCACTATCTTCTACTTGAATTTGGAGTTGAATCTCGGATTTGCAATAGAATTGGAGTTTGGAGTTTTAATTTCCACTTCCCACCACCATTTTTGATGAAGCTTGAATGTTAAAACAAAGGGTGAATGAAGTGAGGAAGAGGGTTGGGCTGAACTAAGGAAGTGCAGTCCAAACCAAAGTCTCAAGCGGGAAAAGTGTCGAAAATTTCACTATCTCCAAACATATCGAAGTTTACACTCAAAAAGATCGCAAACGTCATTTTGAACTCAATGGGGGTGGTCTCGAGTCCTAATTTGACCGTATGCAAAAAGTAGCTTTTCGGACTAACATCCGACTAACGATAAAATATTTAAATATAAAATCGATAGATATGCGGGTTGTTACAGTTTATTTGTGGTTCAAATCAGTATTTGAAATCGATATAATTTGAAATGTTTAATTGAATTGAAATTGAAATTGATGATTTAGATTTGATTAAATTTGAATTTGGAATTCGAATCGATTTGAATCGATTTGTGAAAGTTAAGGAAACTATTTTATTTATAAAGTAATTTTAAATTATATTTAAAACTATTTATATTTTACTTTATAAATTATTTTATTATAAACAATTTTAATATAAATCATTTTTAATATAAATTATTTTATTATAAACTATTTTAACTTATAACTATTTTATATAAACTATTTTATTTATAAACTACTTTATTATATATAGTAAATTTTAATATCTAAATTGTTTAAGAGGAAAGTGTTATGGATTCCAAAATGCTATAATTTCAAAGCTATGATTTCAAAGTGTTATGAATTTCAAGGTTTTGATTTCCAAAGTGTTTTGATATTTTAAAAGACTTATGATTTCGAAAGCGTTATAACTTTGGAAAGTGATATGATTTTGGTAATGGATATATTTAAAGTAAAAATGATATCGTATTGATTTGGTTTTGAAATGAAATGATATTTTGGTTTTGAAGTATAAACTGTTTTGAAATGACCGCGTTGTTATTATAACAATTGGTTGTTAAAGAGATCAGGATTAGATATGGGCATACTCTCTGTCGATACTGAAAACCACTTTAACAACTATGTACGTGGTGGAGAATCCAGAATGAAGTAGGATGGTGGCGACGATTCTATATGAGGTATATACGTGGACCCGACTCCCGTGAGTTGGCATAAGGTGGCTAAAACATGAGCAATTGACGGGTTAATGAGGTAGCTCCTCTGATCGGACACACTCCATCGTATGTAATTCTATTACTTTGTGATTGATTTGGTGCGCACCCTTGATTCGGGAGTGTGGCTTGAGGTGGGCGATTGCTGCGGCTCTGCGTTACCACCGACCCAGAAGTGTAATTGGTATATCCACCCTGGCATTGCCTAGTTGTGCCGTGTCACCTACCCTAGCGCGCCTTACTACGAGTTTGATTTGTGTCGTACCTATGGAGTATCCTCTGGTAGCCCCAGTTTACGGGGTATTACGGTACTGTATAGACTATTGGCACTATAAATGTGTTAAGGGGGATATGGGTAACGCCTTAATGCTATTTTAATAGTTTACTTTACTATAGACATTATTATAATAGCGTATATTACTACATAGTAGATAGTTTAACGGATCCTTAGAGGATGGTTATCCCAAACATCCTTTGAGTTACTTGTATTTCAGTTGATATTTCACTTGAGTTGGATTTATTGATATAAGAATATTAATCCTGACTCGAGTGTTTTGTGTTTTGCTTTACGCTCGGGTCAGACTGAGTGATACAGCATTTGAGACTCACCTTTGGAGTTGGAGCTTCGCTTGGAGATCCAGTTATCTATCCAGCTTTCAGTTATTCAGTTGATTCCAGTGATGTATTCTAATCCTGTATTTGACTATTGTATTGAGACATCTATGTATTCGAGGCCTCTGTTGTATCTTATTCAACTCTGTTATATATATAGTAGCTTCATGAACTACTATTCTTTTGTTTCCGCTGCATTATTATTATATTACTCTGTGTCTGTGATTATTTATTTACTGTACATGCTGAGATTTGCCAAATTTAAATTAACAATCTGATATTTTGAGCAATTCAATTCCGACATGTATGGATGCGAATGGTTGAAAATTTCAGGTTGTTACATGTGGTATCAGAGCTCTGGTTTTTGGCAAAACTCAGCATATAGAGTAAAATTAATTACAGAATTACTTTCGTTCGAGCTTGAAATCTCTCCCTCTTTGATTCTGATCTCCTTTGAATTTCGGGACTCCTCTTTTTTTCTAGCATCCATCCTTGTCTTTCTATTCGTGTTCTCTTGATTCTGGAGCACCCCATAGCTCCACTGAAGGAATTGTAAAAGAGTGAAACTCCTTTACAATAGCATCGATTCACTGAAGGTTTCTGTATCCTCGGTTTAGATGCTTCTATCTCTTGCTATACCCGAATTCTATCTCTGGCGATGGAATGTCGATTTTCTCCAGAATTCTACCTCGATCTTATTTTGAAGTCATGGTTGACCCGGTTAGGGTTGCCCGGGATTAATATTAGTATATCCATCTTCCTACTCTGATATTCAATCATCTAATCTTCATTTCGAGCCCATATTCTAGCTAGAAATTCTTTTGATTAGAATTCCTCTAAATTTGAATCTCTATCCCTATCTTTGATTTAAAATCCATTTTTGGAATCATCGAGTGAGGGAGTGTATTTGTATTAATATTAAAATGTTTATAGTGTGTTGTTTGAGTTGTTGATGTTGATTTGGGTTTTCGATCGATTCGCCTAATCAACGCTATCGATAGGAATTCCAAAACACTTGAACAGAGCAAACTGACACAATATTGTTTTCAAATTTGGTAAATGAAATAAATTTGTATGATTATATTATAAATATATAAGTAAAATTTTCTAGGTAATTGAATTGGTTGTTTGGAATGATAATATTTTATTTTTAAATGAATTTATAAACATGGTTTATAAATTGATTTGGAATTGGAATGAATTTAAATCAGGAATTTGAGAATTTAATTTCCGGTGATTTCAACTTTGGTTTTTATGTTTAAAGTATGTATTATTGAAAGTATTTTCGAACAGAAATCGTTCCCAAAGAATTTTAAAAGTTTAAATCAGCACTCCCCTCTTTTGTCGCTGGAAAATAATTTCGGTGATGACTGCAGCATCATCGACATTCATTTTCGAGTTTCGAATTGGAGAGACCATTCTATAGCTTTGCTACATTTTTTTTGTTTTTGAAAATTGATTTGATTTGAATTTACGAAGTGTGACTTGATTTATAATATATATATATATATATATATATATTGGTATATGATCATAGATTTGGTTTGATATATATATATATATATATTATATTTATCTCTAAATGGTTGAATTGAAACCGGAAATTCTATTCTTAAATTTTGATATGGTGATTTCAAGTATAAAATGAAGCCAAATTTTGAATAAATATTTAAACTTGAAATGAGTTGAATGAGAAAATTTTACATATATAATACTTAATTACATTCCAATATAACTTACCCAAATTATTCAGAAGTTGAATATGTAATTGGATAATATACAATATAAAATGACTTTATAAGGAAAGATTAAGTGTTATAATAAATGTTATACTCTAAAATTTTATTATAAAGATGTTAATAGAGATAAATAGAATAATAAGTTAATTGAATAATAGATGAGACAAATAAATTTGTTTTGAAGGAATTAATAAATTGAAATTAGATCAACTTATGGAAATACCTTGAATTTAAAATCAATTATTGAATATAAATTAATTTAAATTGAAATTTATATGGTTTAAATTAATTTATATGGTTTAAATATATGTGATAAGATATATTACGTGGAATAAAGTTAATAATAATTTGGAATAAAAGAATTAAATTTGTCGAATAAAATATGAGTATAATAAATGACTATACAAATTGATGATTTTAGAAATTGTTAATTGAGGATGACTAGATAATAAGATAATGAATTTAGAAATAAATAGATTGATTTAACTTAGGTGAGCTCAAATGGATTAAACCAAATTGTTGGATATTAATTAGTTTAATTTGAAATTTATATGGTTTTAAATTAATTTTCTTATGTTGTTTTCAACCCTATTTTTCTTTCTGGTTGTTTCCATTCTCTTACCTCCTTCCTTTTCGAGGACGAAAATTTTTGAATGGGGGAGAGTGTAACGATCCGTAAATTTTAATTGTTTTAATAATTTAATTAATTGAATATTTGTGAAATTTTAAATAATAAAATTTTGAAATATAAACTTGATATTTGGGATACGTCTGCTTAAACATAGCGAATGGTAAATTTTTATCTGATAATATGGAAGTTTATTTTCTTGTGTAATTTTATTTAAATCCAAATTAGTTAAAAATTGATGATAATAAAATGTTTTCCAAACCTAAATATTTTTCTACAATAAATTTGTAAATCATCTTCTGAGTGGGACGTCATAATTCATTTCTCCAAATTTGGACTGCTATTGCTATGTTTATCTTATTTTCGGCTAATTAGCAGCATTTTCGGTACGGGATATCGGCCTTTGATCGGAAGATCCTATCACTGATATATATATACCGTTTTGATCGTCTCGTCGTGCTGATCTCCGCGGTATATTCAATTCTGTGTTTTGAGAACCGGTACGCGATGGAATCCGCGGAACAATTTACCATATCGGTACCGGTTTTGTGACTTTGGTTTTTGTGCCTTTTGAATTCTTTGTCCATTCAACTTTCCATCGTACAACTCAACAGCCGTTTGTTATTATTATTTTTCTGAATTCACGACAACTTTCCTATTGCTAGCCATTAATAAATTTAGAAATCAGTGTCTATTACTTCAAGAATTTATGGCGTACGTACCAAGCATTTGCATATATTTTTTTACCTGCGCCTGTTCATCTTTTTCGGTTGCTTGTTCCTTTATACCTACTCATCTATCCTACTTTTCCCTTCTCCTTTGAAACCCACAAACCTAAAAACCCGATGCCATCAAGGCGTGGCTTCCCTCTTCCTACAGCTCACTTCGGCCACCAAGCTCCTTCCCGCGACCAGCCGATCACCTTCACCCCTACCAAACACGCGCCCCATATCCACATGTTTCCTCCCCTTGGCCGAGCCTACCTCCCATCTCCACGCTTCGAGCCATAACAACCCATCGTCACCCCTGTTGCCTCATAGTTCCCTATTCACCGAAACCATCTCCACGCTTGCGGCCTTGAACCCGACCAACGCCAGACCTGCAAGCAGCGCCCCCTCGTCCTAGCGGTAGTCCTCTTCTTCCATGCCATGTATGTATATATTTGATACTGTTATACTGTAGTTTATGAATATATATATATATATATATGGACTGAATATTTTGTATTATATTTTGCAGTAAGTAGTAGTTTATATTAGTTTTGTATATAAGTTATTAGTTATTAGTTATATAATTTACATTTGATCTGTTGGATTTGAGTTATATTTGTTTTATATATATATTTTTTAGTTTGTATAATTTGTTAGGTGTATAGATATATAATAGTTTACTTATACATGTGTAGAAGATTTGTATTATCTATTTAAAACTCCTACATAGGTCTACATATATAATAGTTTATATTTTCGGTTATAAGATATTATGTTATACATTTCGTGTGTTGATATATAGTTTTACATTGTTAAAATTATACATATAAAGAAGTTTATGATAGTTTAACTATATAATATGTATATGTTTAGTTTACAGGTTTTATAAATCTACCATATTTAGTACTGTGTGTTTTATTATAAAAGTATAAATATATAAGAGTATCATCAGTTATGTGTGTTTGTTAATAGTTGAAAAGTATTACTATTTATTTATTTCTATTTTTCGGCAGGACAGTATACATTAGTATAGATAGAGTTTATAAAGTTACTGTAATATATAGACTATAATATATATACGTATAAATTCGCTTATGATTATATTTTGGGTAGCATGAATATGTTATGAATATGACTTCTGTTAATACTTTAATGTAGATTTGCTGTACATATTTTTTTATATTATAGTTTATTATGTAAAGGTTCATTTGTAAATATATAAATGTATATATATATTTCCAGTCTATATCAAAACTGATTTGATTGTTCCATTGATTCCGATTTATCAGCTCGTTCGTCGAATTCGAGTCCATCGTGATTTGCTTCGAAATTCGTGCTTGGATCCGTAACCCATTTCATTGTCTATTCTCTCTAACCTCGAAAGGTGAGCAATCACTCACGATTAATGTTCTTTTATTTATTAAATTTGATTTCAATTGAAACGACAAGTGAACTATGCTGCTGTTAGTTATTTATATTGCTATATATATGTTGTTATCTGTATCTGTTCACCTGTGACATCTGATACCATTATCTGTTATTTATATTGATGATATATGCCTGTTATGTTATTATCATATCTATTATCACTCTACAAGTTCCCTGTTAGTATATAATTCCCTATGGGTTGAAATGATACATACCCGAACGATCTGTAGAATAGGAGGAAATCGTTATGGGTTGAATGATAAACCCAAGCGATTTTCATTTGAATTGAATTTGGGATTGCGGGTTGAAAAGACATATACCCGTATATATTTAAATTGCAGATTGAAATGATAAATATCCGTATCACTTGACCATAGGGTAGAGAATTATATAAAGACACCGTTGGTCTATATATATAAATATTTTGAAAATGATTTCTATGGTTTTGAAAAGAAATATATGGTTTTAATAAATATTGATTTTAAAGATTTATTAAAGTTGATTTAATAAAGTTGATATATAATATGTTTAAATATTTATTTAATATCTATATTTTCAAATATAGAGTTTATAATGATTTTAATTAATTCAGATTTGAAATTGATTTGAAATTATATTTATTTAAGAATTTTACTTAAATAAGTTTGATTTGAAATTTATTTAAATTTGAAATTTAAAGATATGTTTTATAACTTGGATTTGATTAAAAGTGACTTAAATGAATATTTCAAGCTTATATAAATTTAAATGGGATAATTTGTTTATTTAAATTTGTAAATTGAAGTGGTATAAAGATGTTATTGAAATGATTAAGTAAATATTTCAAAACTAAATAATAGTAAAGTGAATTTGATATATATATATATATATATATGAAATTATCAAATTTAGTTTTGAAATGTTGAATATTTATAGCATTGAAATATATTGAAATTGAAATGGTTTATTTGTGGTTCAAATCGATATTTGAAATCGATATAATTGAAATGTTTAATTGAATTGAAATTGAAATTGATGATTTAAATTTGATTAAATTTGAATTTGGAATTCGAATTGATTTGAATCGATTTGTGAAAGTTAAGGAAACTATTTTATTTTATAAAGTAATTTTAAATTATATTTAAAACTATTTATATTTTACTTTATAAATTATTTTATTATAAACTATTTTAATATAAATCATTTTTAATATAAATTATTTTATTATAAACTATTTTAATATAAATCATTTTTAATATAAATTATTTTATTATAAACTATTTTAACTTATAACTATTTTATATAAACTATTTTATTTATAAACTACTTTATTATATATACTAAATTTTAATATCTAAACTGTTTAAGAGGAAAGTGTTATGGATTCCAAAATGCTATGATTTCAAAGCTATGATTTCAAAGTGTTATGAATTTCAAGGTTTTGATTTCCAAAGTGTTTTGATTTTTTAAAAGACTTATGATTTAGAAAGCATTATAACTTTGGAAAGTGATATGATTTTGGTAATGGATATATTTGAAGTAAAAATGATATCGTATTGATTTGGTTTATGAAATGAAATGATATTTTGGTTTTGAAGTATAAACTGTTTTGAAATGACCGCGTTGTTATAATAACGATTGGTTGTTAAAGAGACCAGGATCGGATATGGGCATACTCTCTGTCGATACCGAAAACCACTTTAACAACTGTGTACATGGTGGAGATTCCAGAATGAAGTAGGATGGTGGCGACGATTCTATATGAGGTATATACGTGGACCCGACTCCCGTGAGTTGGTATAAGGTGGCTAAAACAGAAGCAATTGATGGGTTAATGAGGTAGCTCCTCTGATCGGACACACTCCATCGTATGCCATTCTATTACTTTGTGATTAATTTGGTGCACACCCTTGATTCGGGAGTGTGGCTCGAGGTGGGCGATTGCTGCAGCTCTGCGTTACCACCGACCCGGAAGTGTAATTGGTATATCTACCCTGGCATTGCCTAGTTGTGCCGTGTCACCTGCCGTAGCGCGCCTTACTACGAGTTTGATTTGTGTCGTACCTATGGAGTATCCTCTGGTAGCCCCAGTTTACGGGGTATTACGGTAGTGTATAGACTATTGGCACTATAAAATGTGTTAAGGGGGATATGGGTAACGCCTTAACGCTATTTTAATAGTTTACTTTACTATAGTATTATAATAGCGTATATTACTACGTAGTAGATAGTTTAACGGATCCTTAGAGGATGGTTATCCCAAACATCCTTTGAGTTACTTGTATTTCAGTTGATATTTCACTTGAGTTGGATTTATTGATATTAGAATGTTAATCTTGACTCGAGTGTTTTGTGTTTTTCTTTACGCTCGGGTCAGATTGAGTGATACAGCATTTGAGACTCACCTTTGGAGTTGGAGCTTCGCTTGGAGATCCAGTTATCTATCCAGCTTTCAGTTATTCAGTTGATTCCAGTGATGTATTCTAATCCTGTATTTGACTATTGTATTGAGACATCTATGTATTCGAGGCCTCTGTTGTATCTTATTCAACTCTATTATATATATATAGTAGCTTCATGAACTACTATTCTTTTGTTTCCGCTGCATTATTATTATATTACTCTGTGTCTGTGATTATTTATTTACTATACATGCTGAGATTTGCCAAATTTAAATTAACAATCTGATATTTTGAGCAATTCAATTCCGACATGAATGGATGCGAATGGTTGAAAATTTCAGGTCGTTACATCTAAGAATCACAATAATAAAGGAATTACATAAATCCGATGAATACTACTTTTGTTTGATTGAATTAGCTTGTAAATTCCTTGAACCGGTTATTTTATCCTTGATTATGTTGGAAAATTTCAATATGTGGGCCACATATGTAAAACAAATGTGTCGTGCTATTTTGGTGTAAAGGCTAATTAAAGTGAACAAATTATGAATTAAAGTTAAAAGGCTTACAGGTATAATTGTCATGGTATTAATGTGTAGATACTGGGACAATTTTATTTTGTTGAAGAGAAAAATTAAAAAATGCCAATATTATAAATAAGGGGTTATGGTCCCCAAATTACATAAGCTTCAGTTATTCTCCTAATCTCTTCTATGGAAATAATTCAAATCTAGGGTTTATGTCAATTTGGAAGATCAGATCCAACTCTTATCTTTTAGATCTATCTCTTTCTCTTAATAAGTTTATGAAAGCAGCAACTATGGATTCAGATCTAATATAAGTTCTAGGGCTTGTGTTAATATGGAAAACCAAATCAAATTTACTTTTTCAATCAGCAACTATGAATTCAGGTATGGCTTCCGCTAACCCATTTACTTTCCTTTGATTTCTTCTTAATCAAACCAATATGGGTCATCTATTCAGACATAGTGTTTCATGATTAATCTATCCTAAAGTACATTGAAATCCTAACAAGTGGTGTCAGAGCCATCCATCATTGATTTCATTGGGAATTTTTTTTGCATTTTAATTATGATTAAGTTTTGAATCGAACTTTTTTTGGAAGTGCTGTAATAATCTTACTTAAGTTTCAGATCTGTTTGATCTATGCATTAAGGATTTTTTGATGATGATTTTGGATTTGGTTTAGTATCAATTTTTTGTTGTAAATTGAAAGACTAATTTATGAAATTGTTTTGGTGTAGAAAGATGGATATATCTAAATAATCTATATGTTATTATGAAACAATTAAAATTTTGAAATCATTAAATTGTGAGAAATTGTAACAACCCGTATATTTTACGATTGAATATTTAAATATTTTGACGTTAGTCGGATTATAGTCCGAAAAGCTACTTTTTGCAAACAGTCGAATTAGGACTCGAGACCACCCCCATTGAGTTCAAAATGCCGTTTGCGACCTTTTTGAGTATAAACATTGATATGTTTGGACTTAGTGGAATTTTGCTACTTTTCCACTTAGGGCTTTGGTTTGTGTTTCAGCTCATTTAACCCAAGTCTCACCCCATCTCCTCTTCATTACTTCATAATTTCCTAATACATTCAAGCTTCATCAAAAATGGGGGAGGAGAAAAGGAAATAGAAATTCCAAGCCCTAGCTTCTTTGCAAATTCAAGCTTCTAACTCCAACATCAAAGAGAAGCTTAGGTAAGCATCTCCTTCTTCTTCTCCAACTCATTCTCCTTCCAATTTCAGAAATTCCTAAAACCTAACTTTGGGAATGTTCTCCTTTTAAAGCTTGGATTCAAGCTTCTTGAGTTGAGATTGAGGAGGAATTGGTCTATCCTTTGTTTCAAAGCTTCTCTCTTGTGTTTTCGTGTATAAAGGTGAGATTTTTATCTCACATCTATGTCTATATCTATCTTTGTTGTTAGGCATGAATTCCTAACACTTGTCCATGTGCATTTGATTTTGGTTTGGATTGATTTTGTGTATATTCCAATTTTTGGTGTTTTGGTTTAATTTTCGTGAAAAATCCAATAATGGATAGTTGAACATTAATATTCGAGGCGTATCGAAGAGCCATGAAGGCTGGGTTGTCGCTTGGCATAATTCCTTAGTCGTTGTTGCTCGTCCGATTGTTATCGATATCGTTTGGCCATCATTGGTCTAGGTTCAGGGAATGTCTGAAATTCCAATTTTAGACGTCTGAATATTATTCTGGGAAAAATTCTATTCCCAGATTCAGACGTCTGAATCAAAGGCTCCAGACGTTTGAATTGGTTCGTTTGCGACCAGAATGGAAATAGGCTGAAAATGCCTACTTTTAGACGTCTGAAATATAGGGTTCAGACGTCTGAATCTGTGTTCTGGAAAATATTTAATTTTCCAGATTCAGACGTCTAAACCATTTATTTCAGACGTCTGAATCTGCTGTCTTTTTCCAGTTTGCCTGTTTTGCTTGATTTTCCAAATTTAATCAATTCGTGTTGATTCCCATTTGTTGTTATCATATTTTATCGACTTTGATGACCTTTTCTTTGGGATTTTTAGAATATCCATTTTTGATGGATTTGGTATCGATTTCTTTGGATTTTATTCACGTCTTCGAATGTGAATTTTGATGATTGATTATTTCTACAATCGTTTTTGTGATTTGTCACTTTAAAAATATAAAGGTTTTCTATAGTAGTAGTAATTATCAAAACTCTTTCATCAAAACGATTTTGACACTATTTTAATTACAAAGCTCGTTTTCTTAAACCGTTTTCCAATCTATTAGTATATACAAACCTTTACCTCATTCGTATGAGAAGATATAATTAAACGGCTTAGCAAAACAAGTGGTATGAAACGCTTGCGTTTACTTCGTCGGTTAATTTTTGGACTTGTTAGATTGAAACTCTTGTGACAATTTTCTAGTGGAGATCTACAATTTGTTTGTAAATATTTAAGTTAAGCTAGTGGTTATGGGACATGAAGCTAAACTCATATATTTACTAGCTTAGTGTAATTCACACTTTTTATTGATCGATGGCGATCATTTTGTGATTTAGACTAGCGATGCGCGATGTCTATTTGTCTGCGAGGGAGACTAAACCCCGTTTCTGTGGAGCTTCGGTTCAAATTGATGGGGTAGCGACCCATGGTCTTCGGACCATTTTAGTGGAGCCTCGGCTCAAAATTAATGGTTAGCAACCATGGAATAGCGTTCCGTCTTGTGATACACATGTTGAGAGTTTTCATGCTCTCGTTTTGTGATAGGCCTTTCCCCCCCTTTTCTTTTGTGATTTCTGGATTTCTATTTGATGATTTCTAGAATTTGTGTTTCACCAACTTTTGTGATTTTCATTGGTAAGTTTTATCAATATTTGTGCATTGGTGAATTTGTGTGTCATTAACTTTTGTGGTTGGCATTGATATAATTGTCAACATTTATGGTTTGGTGAATGAAATAAAGAGTATGACATTCCTTTTTATCTTTGAGAAGATTCTTGTGATATTGATTAACCCCTAGTTGATTTTCAACTACGTACTTATCACAGTATGGCATTATGGTTAAGATACGTTTTTGTCATATCTCTTATTCTCTGTGCAGTTAAAGCGCTCGGCAGATTCAAAGCGGCGGAGGTGCAAAAAGTCATAGCGGGGATACAGCGAGGATATAGCAGGATATAGCGGATGGCTTTAAAATAGCATATAAAACTCATACTTAATGTTTTTAAGAATATATAAAAGGTAATTAAATGAAAAATTATCATTCAATTGAATTATAACTAACACATAAATAATTTTTAAATAAAAACATATGCGAATATACTTTAAATAAACGTAAAACTGTTATATAACATAATTGAATTTAGTAGAATATTAGAGTATTTTCATTTCTGAAAATATATTAAAAATTAAATCAAATAAATTAGTTTCATAATTTTTATAATGTATAAATTGATTTTTTTAATTCATTTTATTAAAGAAGATATAGCGGGAATAGCGGAATATAGCGGAAATAACGGGATATAGCGGAAATAGCGGGGATTAAAGCGGAAAGGCTATATTGTGGGGCTATATGGAAATATCGTAGCGGCAGAAACCCGCTATGAGATATAGCAGGGTTATAGTGGGGTAATAGCGGGGCATTAACTGCACAGCTTATTCTATATCATTTCATTCTGATATTTATAGTTAGACTGATCCGTTTATTATTTTCTAATTAAATAATACTCGGGTCAGACCAAGATGTTACATGTGCTTCTGCTTGACTCCTCGTCTGGGATTATTATTCTGACTTTTGGCTAACTACTTAGAATAGTAGTTCATTTTGTTGTATACATTTGTGATATAGACTCCATGATGTATACTTATTCTTTTGTGTAGCACGTGTAGCTATTCTTTTGTGACATTGTGGATCTTGTAGACCACTACTCTAATAAACACTTCTAAGTGTTATATATATTCATATCTATTTTCGCCTTTGTGATATGGATGTCTATGACTGATTTGTGTTATGTTTATTTCTATATTTGTTTCCGAAGATATTATAGCCACTGTGTAGTAGCTTTGAGTTTGTATCGGTATGTCGGATTTCCTCTTGAGATGAAAAGTTATATTTTTATCTGGCATATCGGTACTCGCACAAAGCAATTACACGGATGGTCGCTCCTCAACAGCCTTATTCTCCATGCTAGTCGACGTCATTACCACGTAGTGTCCTTGGCTAGCGTGGGTATAGAGGTGGGGCATCACAGCTTGGTATCAGAGCCAAACTTCGGAACAATGTAGAATGATCTAGCAAGGATCATTGTCCTAAGTCTTTCTTAGGAATCATGCCATAGGATTTAATTCGGATCTTCGTACCGTTCTATTCTATTTCTTTTTATGATTCCTTGTTTTATCAATCAAATTTGTTTGTTATTCATTCTAAGATTAACCTTTTTCTCTTTTCTTTCTTTCTTAAAGAAAAGAAATGATTAGACCTGGCCGTCACAGCGCCGGTCAATCTAGTGCTACTCCCCAGGATGGAGCTTTTATGTCTGCCCAGCAGCTTCTTGATCTTGTAAATAATGCTCAAGCAGCAGGTTCTATTTCGGAGCCTACTCACCCTAAGTCTGGATTTGCACGCTTGTGCAACGATTATACCAACTTGGGTGGGAAGCCATTCAAATGTTCTGAAACTATTATTGAAGTCCAAGCTTGGCTCAGAACATGCGATCGAATCTTTTCTTGCATGAATCTTATTGATCTTCACCGAGTTCAGGTGGCCTCAAGTATGCTCCAAGAAAGGGCATTAGACTGGTACGAGCTTCTGATTTTTGAAATCAATGAATCGGATCTTACTTGGGAGCAATTCCAGGAATGATTCGAATTAAAGTTTGTGCCAGAAGCTGAGAAGGTGACTTTGGCTCGTCGTTTCATAGACCTTGTTCAAGGTGAATCCTCCGTGGCAGATTATGTCGCATCTTTCGAGTCACTTTCTAAATATGGGGTTAAGTACATCAACACCCCATTGAAGAAGAACCAAAGGTTTGTTTATGGCTTAAACAAAAGTCTCAAAAAGCCATTGCTTCTAAAATTGGAAGTTTCTTTTGATCAACTCGTTGATATTGCTCTTCGACTCGAAGAGACTGATAAAGAAAGTGATGTTGAGATTGGGAGTGCTAAACCGAACTTCACCAACAAGAAAAGGCCTAATAAATTCAAAGGTCCTTATCCCAATAAGAAAGGGAAGCAAGCATCTCCGGCAACTAAGACTTCTAACTCTAGTGGTGGGCAATGCTACAACTGTGGTTCTAAGGACCATTATGCGAATAAGTGTTCAAAGCCCCGTGCTTGTTGCTATTGCAAAAGCCCGGATCATTATTTATCGGCATGCCCCAAACTCCAAAACAAGAAGGAGGGAAAGCTTAATGTGGCGCAAGCCCCTGGTAATACTTCTCGTGATCAAGGTATTTCTCATTCTATCCTTGATGGCATTATTGTGTTTCGTGATCATCCTATTCGAGTTCTTTTTGATACGGGTGTGTCCCATTCTTTTATTTCAAAAGAACTTGTTGATACTTTTTCTTTGGATGTTATGTGTTTGATGACTTCTTTGAGAATTGCGAATCCGGTTGGTGGATCTGCGACACTCAGTTTATTGTGTAAAGATGTCGAGATTGTTTTATGTGATTTTTCTTTCCGTGTCGATTTGCATGTTATGCGTTACCTTGGTTTCGGAATGAGTTTGGGAATGGATTGGCTTAACCGTTATGAAGCCCATATCCTATGTCCGGAGCGGACTATATATCTTCGGCATCCTCAATCTGTTAAGCAGATTTCTCTCGTTCTTAAAGATTCGGATTCCAACTTAAAAGCATCTTTGTATTCTCTCAATCCTCATGATGACAATAATGATGATGAGGAAGATGTCATTTCTCTCATTCACATAGTTCGTGAATTTCCCGACATATTTAAGCCCGTTCTAGGATTGCCACCTAAGCGAGCAATTGAGTTCAGAATTAATCTTGTCCCTGGAGCTCAACCTATCACTCGTCCTTCTTATCGCATGTCCAATAAGGAAAATGAGGAGATGCGCAAACAATTATCCGAATTGGAGACGAAGAAATTTATTCGCTCTAGTTCCTTGCCTTGGGGAGCTTCAGCTATTTTTGTGAAGAAATCCGATGGTACGCTTAGGCTTTGCATTGACTACCGCAAGCTTAATGACCTCACTATCAAGAATAAATATCCATTGCCTCGGATTGATGATCTATTCGATCAACTAGTGGTGCTAGAGTCTTTTCACAATTGGACTTAGCAACTGGTTTTCATCAGCTTCGTATTGCAGAGGATAACATTCCTTTGACATCGTTCCGTACTCGTTATGGATCTTATGAATGGCTTGTTATGCCATTTGGTTTGATAAATGCTCCGGCTTATTTTGTTGACCTTATGAATCGAGTTTTCAAAGATTTCCTCGATCAATTTGTTCTCATCTTTATTGATGATATTCTTGTGTATTCAAAAACCGAAGAAGAACATGAAGAGCATCTTCGAATTGTGTTGGAAAATCTTAGTAGTAATCAATTAAAAGCAAAGTTTTCTAAATGCCACTTTTGGCAATCTCGTGTGAAGTTTCTTGGTCATATTATTTCTGAATTCGGAATTTCCGTGGATCCTTCAAAGATTGAAGCGATTCAAAATTGGAAGAGACCGAAGAGTGTGACAGAAATCCGTAGCTTTCTCAGATTGGCGGGCTATTACCGTCGTTTTATCAAAGGCTTTTCTAAAATTGTCGTGCCTCTTACTAGCTTAACAAAGAAAGGCGTTAAATACATTTGGTCGGACAAATGTGAAGCTTCTTTTCAGAAATTAAAAGAACTCCTTTCCGATGCTCCTATTCTTGTGATTCCCGAAGGAAACCAAGATTTTGTTATGTATACCAATGCTAGTCGCGTTGGTTTGGGTGTCGTTCTTATGCAAAGAGAACGTGTTATTGCTTATGCTTCTAGGCAATTGAAGTCGGCCGAGACTAGATATGCCACTCATGATTTAGAGCTCGCGGCTATTGTTTTCGCTCTTCGAATTTGGCGCCATTATCTTTTGGGAGAAAAATTTGTTCTTTACACCGATCATAAATCTTTAAAGTATTTATTTTCCCAAAAGGAACTTAATTTGCATCAACAATGTTGGCTCGAGTTCCTTGTGTCATATGATCTTGATATTCTTTATACTCCCGGAAAGGGAAATCGTGTTGCCGACGCCCTTAGCCGAAAGCAATAAGCGGTTGTTTCTATGATGATATCCAAATGGAACGATCTCGAGACTTTGTCTACTTGTGAGATTCGTGATCGTGTATCCGATTTATGTTCATCTCTTATTTTATGTAGCCTTGAGGCTCATCCATCTCTTTTGGACCGCATTCTTGAAGTTCAAAAACTAGATCCCGAATTGGTTCTTCTTGGCCAAAATTTGAGGGATAAAATTGATATTAAAGGTTTGAAAGACTTCGATATTGATTCTCGTGGCGGTATTCGAAAATTTGGTAGACTTGTCGTGCCAAATATTAGTGATCTTCGCAAAGACATATTAGAAGATTCCCATCGTTCTAAATTCACCATTCATCCCGACAGTAGTAAAATGTACGCGGATATGAAACGACTTTATTATTGGGAGGGAATGAAATTTGATATCGCTAACTTCGTTAAGCGTTGCATGACTTGCCAACTCATTAAGGCCGAGCATCAAAGGCCCGGTGGGTTATTGCAACCTTTAGACATCCCTTTGTGGAAGTGGGATCATATTTCCATGGATTTTATTGTCGGCCTTCCCCGTTCTCGTTCGGGTCATGATAGCTTGTGGGTGATAGTTGATAGTCTTACTAAATCCGCCCATTTTATTCCAGTTCGGTCTAATCGGACCGTTCCTCTTTTGGCCAAACTGTTTATTAGAGAAATTGTTAAATTGCATGGAGTTCCAACTTCTATTGTTAGCGATCGTGATCCATTGTTTACTAGTGGATTTTGGAAGAGTCTTCAAAAAGCTTTGGGAACAAAGCTTAATTTTATCACCGCTTATCATCCGCAGTCCGATCGACAAACCAAGCGTGTGAATCAAACTCTTGAAGATCTTCTTCGTGCTTGTGTTCTCGACTTTGGTGGAAGTTGGGAAGATCATATTTCTCTCGTTGAATTTTCCTATAATAATAGCTTCCAATCTAGTATTGGTATGGCACCTTTCGAGGCACCATACAGAAGGCCATGCCGATCTCCTTCGTGTTGGCTTGAAGCCGGTGAGAAGCTGGTCTTAGGTCCAGACTTTATTCGTGATTCCACAGAAAAGATTGACCTTATTCGTCATAGGATGAAAGAAGCTCAAAGTAGACAAAAATCTTATGCCGATAATCGAAGAAGGAAATCAGAATTTTCTGTGGGAGATTTTGTGTTCATTCGTGTTTCACCTATGAAGGGTGTTGTGCGTTTCAGTCGATCGGGAAAATTAGCACCTCGATTTATTGGCCTATTTCCCATCACCGAACGCATTGGTTCCATGGCTTATCGCCTTTCATTACCGGATCAATTTTCTGCTATTCACGACGTATTCCACATCTCTCAGCTCCGGAAATGTCTTCGAGATTCCGAATCTATTCTCGAACCCGATGTTGTTGAAGAAATTGAAGTTTCGCCTAATTTAACATATGAGCAACATCCTATTCGTGTTATTGCTTCGGAGGTTAAACGCCTTCGAAATAAAGATGTCCCGCTTGTGAAAGTTCAATGGTCCTCAAATCCTAAGGATTGCTCTTGGGAATCTAGAGAATTCATCGAGCGAACACATCCGGACTTACTTTCTTGTGCTCTTTGAGGTGAACTTCTTACTTCAAATTTCTTTTGTGTTGCTATGCTTTTATGGTTGTTACTTATTATTTCCATATTAAATATTGCGTGGACGCAATTTCTTTAAGGAGGGGAGTTTGTAACAACCCGCATATTTTACGACTGAATATTTAAATATTTTTATTTAAATATTTTGATGTTAGTCGGATTATAGTGCGAAAAGCTACCTTTTGCAAACGGTCGAATTAGGGCTCGAGACCACCCCCATTGAGTTCAAAATGCCGTTTGCGACCTTTTTGAGTATAAACATTGATACGTTTGGAGTTAGTGGAATTTTGCTACTTTTCCACTTAGGGCTTTGGTTTGTGTTTCAGCTCATTTAACCCAAGTCTCACCCCATCTCCTCTTCATTACTTCATAATTTCCTAATACATTCAAGCTTCAACAAAAATGGGGGAGGAGAAAAGGAAATAGAAATTCCAAGCCCTAGCTTCTTTGCAAATTCAAGCTTCTAACTCCAACAGCAAAGAGACGCTTAGGTAAGCATCTCCTTCTTCTTCTCCAACTCATTCTCCTTCCAATTTCAGAAATTCCTAAAACCTAACTTTGAGAATGTTCTCCTTTTAAAGCTTGGATTCAAGCTTCTTGAGTTGAGATTGAGGAGGAATTGGTCTATCCTTTGTTTCAAAGCTTCTCTCTTGTGTTTTCGTGTATAAAGGAGAGATTTTTATCTCACATCTATGTCTATATCTATCTTTGTTGTTAGGCATGAATTCCTAACACTTGTCCATGTGCATTTGATTTTGGTTTGGATTGATTTTGTGTATATTCCAATTTTTGGTGTTTTGGTTTAATTTTCGTGAAAATCCAATAATGGATAGTTGGACATTGATATTCGAGGCGTATCGAAGAGCCATGAAGGCTGGGTTGTCGCTTGGCATAATTCCTTAGTCATTGTTGCTCGTCCGATCGTTATCGATATCGTTTGGCCATCATTGGTCTAGGTTCAGGGAATGTCTGAAATTCCAGTTTCAGACGTCTGAATTGATATTTTAGACGTCTGAATATTATTCTGGGAAAATTTCTATTCCCAGATTCAGACGTCTGAATCAAAGGTTCCAGACATTTGAATTGGTTCGTTTGTGACCAGAAAGGAAATAGGCTGAAAATGCCTACTTTCAGACGTCTGAAATATAGGGTTTAGACGTATGAATCTGTGTTCTGGAAAATATTTAATTTTCCAGATTCAGACGTCTGAACCATTTATTTCAGACGTCTGAATCTGCTGTCTTTTTCCAGTTTGCCTGTTTTGCTTGATTTTCCAAATTTAATCGATTCGTGTTGATTCTCATTTGTTGTTATCATATTTTATCGACTTTGATGACCTTTTCTTTGGGATTTTTGGAATATCCATTTTTGATGGATTTGGTATCGATTTCTTTGGATATTATTCACGTCATCGAATGTGAATTTTGATGATTGATTGTTTCTACAATCGTTTTTGTGATTTTTCACTTTAAAAATATAAAGGTTTTCTATACTAGTAGTAATTATCAAAACTCTTTCATCAAAACGATTTTGACACTATTTTAATTACAAAGCTCGTTTTCTTAAACCGTTTTCCAATCTATTAGTATATACAAACCTTTACCTCATTCGCATGAGAAGATATAATTAAACGGCTTAGCAAAACAAGTGGTATGAAACGCTTGCGTTTACTTCATCGGTTAATTTTTGGACTTGTTCGATTGAAACTCTTGTGACAATTTTCTAGTGGAGATCTACAATTTGTTCGTAAATATTTAAGTTAAGCTAGTGGTTATGGGACATGAAGCTAAACTCATATATTTACTAGCTTAGTGTAATTCACACTTTTAATTGATCGATGGCGATCATTTTGTGATTTAGACTAGCGATGCGCGATGTCTATTTGTCTGCGAGGGAGACTAAACCCCGTTTCTGTGGAGCTTCGGCTCAAATTGATGGGGTAGCGACCCATGGTCTTCGGACTGTTTTAGTGGAGCCTCGGCTCAAAATTAATGGTTAGCAACCATGGAATAGCGTTCTGTCTTGTGATACATGTGTTAAGAGTTTTCATGCTCTCGTTTTGTGATAGGCCTTTCCCTCCCTTTTCTTTTGTGATTTCTGGATTTCTATTTGATGATTTCTAAAATTTGTGTTTCACCAACTTTTGTGATTTTCATTGGTAAGTTTTATCAATATTTGTGCATTGGTGAATTTGTGTGGCATTAACTTTTGTGGTTGGCATTGATATAATTGTCAACATTTATGGTTTGGTGAATGAAATAAAGAGTATGACATTCCTTTTTATCTTTGAGAAGATTCTTGTGATATTGATTAACCCCTTTTTGATTTTCAACTACGTACTTATCACAGTATGGCATTATGGTTAAGATACGTTTTTGTCATATCTCTTATTCTATATCATTTCATTCTGATATATATAGTTAGACTGATCCGTTTATTATTTTCTTATTAAATAATACTCGGGTCAGACCGAGATGTTACAGGTGCTTCTGCTTGACTCCTCGTCTGGGATTATTATTCTGACTTTTGGCTAACTACTTAGAATAGTAGTTCATTTTGTTGTATACATTTGTGATATAGACTCCATGATGTGTACTTATTCTTTTGTGTAGCACGTGTAGCTATTCTTTTGTGACATTGTGGATCTTGTAGACCACTACTCTGATAAACACTTCTAAGTGTTATATATATTCATATCTATTTCCGCCTTTGTGATATGGATGTCTGTGACTGATTTGTGTTATGTTTATTTCTATATTTGTTTCCGAAGATATTATAGCCACTGTGTAGTAGCTTTGAGTTTGTATCGGTATGTCGGATTTCCTCTTGAGATGAAAAGTTATATTTTTATCTCGCATATCGGTACTCGCACAAAGCAATTACACGGATGGTCGCTCCTCAACAGCCTTATTCTCCGCGCTAGTCGACGTCATTACCACGTAGTGTCCTTGGCTAGCGTGGGTAGATAGGTAGGGCGTCATAGAAATAATCCAACTTTCTCTAAATTTCGAAAAAAAATTATATTAGTTAAAACATTCACATGTTTATTATTGTATGTTTTATAAATAAGTTGTGAATTTTAAGGTGAGGAATGTTTTGGATCTGATATGTATAGTCGTTTTTTTAATGTTTATAAATGGTATAAACATATATATAATTTAGAACCATTTATGCAAGAAATATAAATCTGGTTCTATGGTTATTTTACCTAACTTAACTTTTGATTAAGTAATTTGGATATTTATATAAGGTGTTTGGGTTATTTTAGAAATTTTTGTTAATTGGAAATAAAGTATGCTCCTTTAATGTGTATATGTTTATTTTTTATTGAAATAAATTTTAACATGACACTAGTTTACATTTTGGACCACATAACGGTTAATTGCATTTATTTTTATCATAATTGCATTAAATGCGATTGTTATGGTAATAAATTAATTAATTTATTATCATAAATGCAGTAAATGTAGTAAATGCGTCAGTTGCAATAAATTTAATGATGCAGCATGTTTGTATTTGAAATAAGAAAAGACATATGGTTTATTATTTTATGCATTTATGTTTAATAGTTACATATATTTTATATGTTTGAACCATGCTTATTGAAAACATGTTTCACTTTCATGCTTTGGTTTGCATAAAATAAAAGGAGCATCAGTTTCCATATTTTGCCAAAATGCATGGTTACCGATCTTGACTAAGTATTCAAATAATAAACTAAAGATAAAGTGACACAGTAGCATACTATATAGCTATATTATGGTTCAGATGTACATTATAGCTACTGCATGTTATTTAGTATGACATTTACTATGTCATTTATGCATAATTTTATATGGCATTTAATTCTGGCATTCATCTGTGACATTTATTATGTGATTTATTTATGATATTTTGTATCATACTTATTTAGAAAATGTTATGAATGTAACCACATACTTAAAGTAAAAGACTATAACAACTATGATTAAAACATGTTGTGCCACGATTATAATTTTGAGATTTTCAAGTGTTATATAGACTTAAAATGCTCTTGGGTGTATTTTATAGCACTTGAAATATTGTACATACACTAAGAAATAAATTCAAATATATTTGTTGGTGTCCCTTTGCGAACTAATTGTAAATATCCTACATTCTAAGTGAGCTAATTGAAATAACATGTCACCAAAGTGACCTCTCTTATTTTAGTTGTTCATGAAAATGTTTCATATATGTGTGCATTTATTCATGCGGATGTTAGCCAGCCCAAAGGAAGACTAATATTTGGCTGAATAATTTACACATGTATGGTGATAAATATGTGATAATTATAAGGTTTTACAAGTGCATAACTAATCGACCCAAAGGAAGATTTTTATTTGACTAGAATTTATTATCAGTGTTTGATCATTACAACAAGAGTACCACTTACAGTTTATATTACTTTAAGACTTGATATTAATGTTATGCTAGGTATCTTGAGAAGAGACTTACCAATTATTTGAATTTACTATGGCTGATATTTGGATATGGGCATATACGGTCAATCTTTAATTTTTGTTCAATTTTCAACTAATTTGATTAAAGTGTCTGCCAATTTTAATGTTCTTATCTTGTTTGGGACTAACTCTAAAAATTATTAAGAGAACATGTTGTTTGTTCTTAACTTCATGGATCTAGCTCTTGCAATTAGGAGGGTCACACCCACTCATATTATGGTTGAATGCTCTTATAATATCATGAAGAACATTCAAAGGTGAGACAACTCAAAAAGAAAGAGTCAAAAAATCATAAAGTAAAATATTTCAGAAGGTTTCAAGGATGTGGTACCCGTAGGGATAACCAATTTTAAGGAGTTCTTTATTGAGAATAAAAAGAATTTTGTTAAAATGGTAAGGAGAAACAAGCACGCTTTATATTACTTGATTCCATAAAATCAAAATAAAGGAAACATAAATAAGTACTATATGGAACATATTGCTTTAAAAGTTAAAAGCACTCAAGTTATTGTTATTTTTTCTTGTACTCTATTTATTTACAGTATAACCATTTTAAGATTATTATTAATTTTCTAAGAATAAAATGACCTTTATTGAGCTCATTTCACATTGTGGTAAGAAGAAGAGAGATTGAAGCATGGTAAGACAGAAAGTACCTATTTATCGTACACTATACATAAATGTATAAATAAGGATAAAGAAGTCGCTAAGGATCTATAAGAAAAGAAATAACATATAAATATATTTATAGTTGTTTCTTTAATAAGATATACAGATATATAAAGTAAAGTTTACTATATATTTTTAAGATATTATTGAGATTTCAGTAATATTGTTTGGATTTAGTTGATATTTTTGTTATGTTGTCATTTAGATAGATTTCAGTTTCCTATTTCTAATATGAACAAATTTGGTTATTAAGTTCATTTAGAAATAATAAGATGGATTTATGAATAAATTCAAACATTGTTGGAATTAAAGCTCTTAATGTTTAAAATATAGCTTATATATATCTACTTATGCTAAATACTTTTATAATGGAGTCTCAAATTTTGATTCGGTGAGTACTATGATTATTTGTTTCATCTTACTAAATAATTGTAGATTGAGGCACAAAAGATAGCAAAACTTTATCAGTATTCTAAGCGACTTAAAAGCTACAAGTTTTATAAACCCACGCCAAGAAAAAATTATAAGATGGGTAATGCTACAATTTTTGAGGATGTTGAGTTTGGGGGGAGAAATAAAGTACGGATCATTGTCTTTAAGGAGAATCATTATCTTTGATTCAACTACAGTTACTTCTTCGAATAATGTATAGGACTTGTTTCCTTTCATTAAGAAGAAGTAAATTAAGAACCATAATAAGACAATGTCAAACAAATTTTTCTTCAAATTAAGGTTATTGTGTTAAGAAAACAGACTTAACAACCTCAAAGTGCAAGGTCACTAAGGAAATCCACTTGAAAAGGAAGATACTATTCTGGATGACTATGTAGTATTTTTTCATAAAGATAAATGTTGGATTGGTGAAGATGATTCTTTGGACTTACATCAAACCATACAAGGTACTAATTTTAAATGTGAATTTAAGGTATGAATATATAATGTAAATCTATAAGGACAACAAATTTTGAGATCTTTCCCATCACCTTATGATAATAAGATCATTGGTTATGAATAACTATTCAAAAAAAAAAGGGATCAAGTGGGTAATGTGAAAATGTAAAAGGCTCATTACAGAAAAGGCTATACTAAAAAGGAAAACAATGTTTTATTTTTAAAGATACTTTCTCTTTGGTGTTACTTAAAGACTCTTTAGAATTATTTTAAAACTTGTTGTAGATTATGACTTTAAGCAATATTAGAAGGATATTAAAGTCGTGTTACTCAATGGAGACATTGATGAAACAACTAAGATATCCACTAATGGATTACCTTTTTGTATTAGGGATTCAAATACACCATTATCATTCATGGAGTGCTATTTGGTTTATCACAAAAAGGGCTAGGCAGATAAGGCTTTAAAAAAAGGCGCGGGGGGGGGGGGGGAGGGGGGTTTAGTATGAAAACTACAAATCAATTCCCTTTTGCCAAAATAGACAAATGTTGTCTTATATAGTAATATAAAAACATCCTTGAAGCTAAAGAAATGCAAAAGATTCCTCATGCATTTGCGGCATGGAGTCTAATGCATGCTAAAGCATATACACATATGGATATTGCATGTATTATTTGGCAGATATCTCACTGACATTAAAAGTGGATCAATCGTTAGTAACCAAAATGGTTATGAGATATCATTAAGAAACAAAGGATTATATGCTCAAGATGGATTGTTTGGAGATCATAAGGCATTACAATCCAAATATTTTGGATGCCGAGAGTACAAAAGGTCCACTTCAGATAACAATAATAATAATATTGTTGTTGTTGTTGTTATTTTTTTGGATGAAGCTATATAAGGAAAGCTATCATACAGATACTTATAGCCTTCTTTGCTATTTTCTATTCTGGGGCATCCAAGGATGGAAAATAATTGTAAAACTTTGTCACAAATTTATGGACTATTGAATTAAGAAATTGAAAGACAATTAAAGTACTATTGTGACAATAAACAAAATATTATTTTCCAGTAAGGGGAGAGTGCAAAATAGATTGTAATTTATAAAGCATACTGTGACAAACTCTACTATGGCGGATCCGCTTACAAAAGGATTATCACCCAAGGTCTTTCATGAGCATCTTGCTCAATTGGTGTAACTTTTATGTAAGAATATTTAGGTTCAGGGGGAGTTTGTATTTGGTACTGTCATATGACACATTGCTCTATACATTGGTTACAAATATATATCAAGTTCTTTTTTTATCAGAAATAATGTAATAAAGTTTTGTTTGCACTCTAGGTTGTTCAAATATTGAACGTTTTGATCTCACTAAAGTAGGACCAGTTGGAAATAGACATGTATAGATCACATCTCATGTAATTTCCATGCTACGCATTCATGATTGATCTATGTCGTTTGATTGTGTTGGTATATGTGACCATTGATTGGTTTAGTTACATTAAAGGTAACGAAAGCCACTTTGATCCTTTGTTAGCATAGTTAATGGACGAGATTGTTTCAGAAACATATTATGTTATAAATAGTAAATTTTGGAGCTCATAAAGTAACACATTTATAAGGTTATTACATATATGGTCCAGGAGGAGATTGTTGGAAAATTTCAATACGTGGGCCACATATGTAAAACAAATGTGTCGTGCTATTTTGGCGTAAAGCCTAATTAAAGTGATCAAATTATGAATTAAAGTTAAGAGGCTTACAGGTATAATTGTCATGGTATTAATGTGTAGATACCGGGGCAATTCTATTTTGATGAAGGGCCAAAATATAAAATGCCAACATTATTAATAAGGGGTTATGGTCCCCAAATTACATAAGCACCAGTTATTGATGCAGCAGCGGATTACTGAAATGATCAAACGGTGAAAGTAGCGATTGTGGAATAGAAGATACCGAATGGCCCAAATCCGTTGATCCAAAGATACCGGATTTTAGATATCTCAAACACGTTGATCGCGCACGATACCATGTTTAAAGATCTACGATTCTTCGTACGTTGATCTAGCGCACTAGATACCGTGAATCGGCTTCAGCGATCGTTGATTCAAGCGCACTTGAATACCGAAGGTAGAGATAGGAGATCACACTCAACTACCAATTTAATGAAGGCACAAAGCTAACAAACAAAGTTTATTTCAAATCAACTAAACTATTACAAATGACACCACCCCGCTATTTATAGAGGTTACAACTCAACACGACTCAACATATTACAACACCTAGGTCGGCACCGACCTAACACTTGCGACTTAGTACAAACAGTGACACACACGTGACCTACGACCTAAATAAGGTCGTTAACGACCTAATTACAAAACGAATACAATACGACATACCATACAACACAATACGGTATACGACTCAACTCATAACGACCTAAGTTCATACAACTTATTACAATACGCGACTTAACAGAAATACAACATAGCAACTTAGTACATAACGACTTAACAAAGTCACGACCCAAGGCAGCAACGACCTATCAATTGAGCGACATAGGAACAACTCTCCATGACAATCTTCACACGACCTATCACTCGAGTGACCTAAAGAAAGCGGCCTGTGGGAGTTAGGTCGTAGCTCGTTTCCTATTTCCACTGCTAGGTCGTAGCTCGTTTGAGCGACCCATCACGTTACCTTGCGCGCGCTCCTGGCTAGGTCGCGAATCCTCATTAGGTCGCAACCGACCTAAAGAATGTTGCTTGTTAACTCGCGAATCTTCACTAGGTCGCATGCGACCTAAGGCTCCTTCCTTTGAACAACTCGAATTCCTTGACTTCGTAGATTGCACTGTTTCTTCATTAACTCGTGAGCGACCTTCCCTAGGTCGTGAGCGACCTAAGATTCCACTAGGTCGTGAGCGACCTAAAATTCCTGTACGACTCAAATCTGGTGCGTTGGTAGATTGCGCTGCATCAGTTATTCTCCTAATCTCTTCTATAGAAATAATTCAGATCTAGGGTTTATTCAATTTGGAAGATCAAATCCAACTCTTATCTTTCAGATCTATCTCTTTCTTTTAATCAGTTTATGAAATCAACAACTATGGATTCAGATCTAATATAAGTTCTAGGGCTTGTGTTAATATGGAAAACCAAATCAAATTTACTTTTCCAATCAGCAACTATGAATTCAGGTATGGCTTCCACTAACTCGTTTACATTCCTTTGATTTCTTCTCAATCAAATCAATATGGGTCATCTATTCAGATCCAGGGATTCATGATTAACCTATCCTAAAGTACATTGAAATCCTAACAGATTATTCACACATGATGATTTAACGATGTTAGACATCGGAATGTTGAAGAGATGAATTCAAAGCTGATGGATGATCGTATAATATCCCGACTTCCATTAAACTAATGATAAGTTAAATTTTATTAAAATAAATTATACAAGCTAGATTTTAGGATGGAAATTATCACAAACTATTTCTTTTGAGCTAATTTATTGAATAAAGTAATTTTATTTTAAAGGTTTAAAATTAAACAATTCATTTTCAGAAATAAAATGTGCTTGAATAAAGTTAAACAAGTATATACTATTTATGTGCTGCAAATAACTTGTATATAGTTGATGTATATAGAAATGGGAAATTCACTTTTACAAAAAATATAGATGAACAAACCTTTATTTGTTGAATTGTAGAGTTATAAGATGTTGAGATGTAAGTAAACAAGAGTTTAAAGTCTAAATGAAATATGTATATTCAAACTAAATAAAAGTGGTTTTAAGTGTAAAAATATCATAACATATAATGCACACTTATATCTCCTTTGCCCGCTGAAAATTCTAAACAAACCAATCCCTTTCTTCTTACCCTAATTTGGATAAATCACACCTCTCAAAAAAAAATAGAGCGAGCACGAAAAAAGAAAAGAATGGGGCAGTGATGGAGAAGTAAAGCTTGATGTCGGCCTGGTCATGGCAACTTAGAGGTGTGACTTGCGCGATTGATAAGAAATTAAGGCATAAGCGAAAGGTGGGGCATGAGCTTGGAAGGGAGAGATTTGGAGGCGCACGTATGGAGTGGTGGTGATATTGAGGGTGCGGCTCTATGGTTGAGGGCAATGTTGATGCAATAAGGGAAAAAAATAACAGCAAGTGATTTATTAATACATTGAAGTCCTTAGATTATAGTATGAATGCTCGCTGCCAAATGGTCATTGAAGAAACATAATATGGTTGTAGAAAGTTGAAATTTATTTTGCATGTCTCGATTTGAAATTATGTTTGTTTGGAAAAAAAATTAATACTTACATACATATATACATAATACATAATGCACAATATATACATATATATATATATATGAAAGATATTTAGTTATACCTATATTGAAGTCCGAGTGTATGTATGTGTGTGTATGTTGTTATATAGCGATGTAGTGAATGAATTGTATTGTCGATTATTTATGGACTATTATGGGACGGATGTATGTGTGCACACATACACACAAACATGTGTATGTGTATATATGGAATTAAATTATTGTTTAATAAAATATTTCTGGGAGTATTTTAAAACACTCAAATGGATTATTTGAATTAAATTTATGTTTTGATTGATATTTCTAGTTAGATCAAAATAATTTTATCGAACAAATAGGGTATGAATTTGAAATTAAATCTTTGTTGAATTTAAATATATATTGTGTAACTACCCATCCTTCGTAATACCCAAAAATCAGCATCTTACATCATCGCATGACTTTCGAATACCACAATAGATAGATCGTTGGGGTAAAATTAGAACAAAACACTAAACCAAGACATCGATAAGATCTCACAACGGAATGATAGCATATAACATACTGAATATACATGAAAATAGAATAACAATATATAAGAGACCATACTAGCAGAAGCAGCTGACAAATAAATATCAGTATAGAAAATCAGAATACATCAACTCCCAAAAACATGGAGTTCTGAATGAATATCGGATACAATGGTCTCATATACAAATAATAAGTCTGTCCTGTACAAATAAAATAACGAGTATATATATATATATATCTAAACATCGATGCCATGCCTCCAAAAATGCTCCAACTGCGCACTCCGCTAGCATAACCCCAAAAGCACCTAACTCCTAAACTATTCAATCGAGTACCCGAAAGTTATCATGACATATGCAGGCGAAGACAAAACGCAGGTCAGATATAAAGTATGGTGTGAAAGGAACTATCTTAAAATATCGTATATTAAAACTATATACAAATAAATAGGAAATACTAAATCACAGCCGACCCTCTCCACGAAAGTGGCTCAGGGGTAATCCGGATTTCCTATAAACAAGTATAGTAAATAAATATTAAAAGTAGGGATTATACCATAACCTGCTCTTCTCCTATAACAACAAGTTAGCACAATATCTTTCACTGCACTACACTAGCCCAAAACCTACTAATAGTATAGTACAAATATACCATCATCAAACCGTGATCCCAAAACAACGATCACTACTGCTAAGACCCATAAAATACGCTCTAACGCATATGGTCACTACTGCTAGGACTGAATAGGCACGCCACAACGCGTATGGTCACCACTATTAAAACCGAATAGGTACACCACAATGTGTATGGTCACTACTGCTAAGACCATTCGTTTGTAAGATTACAAACATAGGATTCAAAAACGTCCAAGTGATCACAATAAGGTAAAGTTATTCATGGTCCCTCTAAGATCATATCGAGTGTGTCATGGCCGTCAACAACACTATCGGTACACCACATCAAGGTTGGTACCTGGGTAGGTCACATAAGTCCATACCCTGGGTAGGTCACATAAGTCCATACCCTTTGTGCGTCATAACAAGTCAACACCAAACAAATCATATATTACTCTAAGGTCGAAATCTTAGAGTACAAACTCACCCCATATATAATAAATGGAATCGCCACGTACGGCTCCAGTTGCTATGGCCTAAAACCCACCGGAAAACTCTAACAAAACCACATACTAACCCAAATCCCATTCCAAATGGAAAGCATGACCTCAATGTCATAATAATCTTCCGATGTACCCTCCCAGTCTCCTTCAAATCTACGATTTTAGAATACGTGCTAGGGTAAGTCCCACATGGGCTCCGAAATCAAAATACTTTAAAACCTACCAAAATTTTACAGTATTATCCCTCAAAATATGGTGAACAATGGTCCAAACCTCATCTCAATCCGACTTTGTATGCGAAAATTATTGCGCTTTGAAGTTTTCACAATAACAACAAGTCAGCCAACTGAAGGGCCATTTAGTCGACTGAACCAGGGCCGAGATGGACTTTTTTCCTCTCGACCAGTCGACTGAAACCGACAGGATCCAAGCCATGAGCCTGGACAAGGAGTAATTCCCCGAACGATCACCAATTCATGCGTCGTTTCCTCCGACGCTTCGCCTAATGAGTCGCCTTGCTACCAAAGTCTACCTCCATTCCATCGGACATCTACCGGGGTTCATTTGCTAACATTTTGGAAGTGCCTTCTTAAGTATACGAAAATGGATTTCGATACCAAAATCCACTCTTTGCATGAGTAGAGTTCAATGGGAAATTATAGCAACCTGACTTCCTCTAACAGGCCAAAACGACATACCCAGGCTCCACGCCTTATGCATAACTTTTACATGTGTCGATACACTCGTTTGTGCACGCCTTTGCATACATGTATGCACAAACACACATCTAAACAAAAATCATATTTCAGACTTCACTGGGATGATTGCTCTGTCCAGTATACTCTTACGCAACTTAGCGCACGCGAAAGTCGCTATGGCTACGTGTAATGTCCGCAACGAACTTGTAATATATTATATTTCTATATAATCATACAATCACATATCTATATTAATAAACAGTCATGCAACAATTATAACTACAATACAATATTGATTTTTAATTGTAGCTTCGCTCCAAGTGTATGGATACATATACCCGCTCGTGCACATATATACACACATACATCCAAGTGAGCCAATCAACCATAACTAGACCAAATATAACTTTTACTTACTAATCTATGCAATCAAAGTAAAATATCACTTTAAACCATTTGATAAAATATCATATATATTTTATAAAATATATATTCTTTATTTATAAAATCATGAAAACATTTTATAAATACTAATCAAGCTTCATTAGTCTCTAATCACTTTAATAATAAGTATAGAGTTCACAAACCACTTAAATTAGCCACTAACATTTTACAAATCAATTCAAATGGATTAGTTAATATTGTCTAATGACTTGCACATCATTACACTGCTTAATTAATCTCAAATCAAACAATAACATCACAAACAATCATCCAATCTGCCCAAATCAATGCTAGGGCTTACTAACTATTTCACAATATAGTAATTAGGGTCTTTAATAAATTATGTGATGATATAAACATGTTTAAGGCATGGATATAAGCCTAATTACATTACTAACATTCTCCAAATCATTTCATGAAACTTCATAATCATTATTAAATAAATATATGAAGTAAAACACTTAAATTAAATAGAAGAATCATCTCACTCATCTCATCTTCTCCAAATCAATCTCCAAATCACCAAAAGCCTAAATTTGCTCTCTTTAATTTTCAAAATCCATACCAATACTCCAATTCATGCCAATTCCTTCGTGGGTTTTATAGAGAATTGGTAGAGATGATTTATGGTGATTTTTATTTGATTTTAGAAAATTTATTTAGTGGGTTCAGGGCTTGGTGATTAGAAGGTAATTAAGGAGTGATTAGAGAAGACATTAGTGAAGAGGAAGAAGAGCTAACATGAATGCAAGGAAATGAGAGGAACTAATCGCTTATAGGCTAGTAAATGGGCTTAACCCAAATCCTATCTATCCGGCACTATTAATCCCCGAAAATTATCGACTCCAAACATATCGAACCTTATACTTAGTCAAATTATGGATGTCATTCTAGACTCAATGGAAAAGGTTTCGCGATCGAATTCCACCATATACAAAAGTTATCCTCTTGGTTCGATTTACAAATCGAACGTAAGCTACTAGCTAAAAATTCATCGATCGAAATGTACCGATGCTTATACTCATTTTGATTCACAACGCCGATCTGAACTCCATGTATGTGGTCTCAAGTCCTAATTCGACCGTATGTGAAAATTCACATTTTAAACTTCCATTTCAATAACAACTTAATATTTAAATTAACTATTTAAATATATTATCGTTAAACATGCAGGTTATTACAAATAATGAGTACATAGTGGATGATAATGAAGTGATGTTGGATATTCGATTATTACTATATCTTTTATTCATTTTCATACATTGATGGATAATAATGTATCAATACACATGTGATTATAAGGCAATTATATGTTAATGCATTATTCATATTGAGATGAATTAAATTCATTCAAATTAAAAGGTTTGAAATGATGTCCTAAGAATGACATGTATCTATTATATACCGCCATTTTAAGGTAGTTAAAATTGTGTTTCTGTATATCATTAAATTTGAGATAATTAAAACGACTTTTTCATATATCATTTAATTTCGAATGCGTAAATGGTATTTCTATATATCATTTGTTTTCAGATATTTAAAATGGTACATTTTAATAAATCATTTATTTTGAGAAGTTTAAAGGATATTTGTGTGTATCGTTTAAGTTGAGATATTTAAAATGATATCTTCAAATATCAATTAATTTAAGAAGTTTATAGTGATATTTTCATATATCATTTGATTCGAAGATTTTAGAATGATAGTTTATATATCACTTGATTTAAGGATTTTGGATTGATATTTTTGTACATCACTCAATTTAGGCAATTTAACATGATAATTTCAAATATTATTTATGTTGAGAAAATATAAAGGTGATATATATTAAAGAATAATTAAATATATATCATTAAGGTTTTGTAAAAATATATTTATTTCGGGAACATATAAATATATATATCATTGTTTTAAAGAGTGGTTCAAGTACATTTTAAGGATATTATATTGAAATATACATCGATGTGTATGATGATTTCATATTATACTATATTAATAGACAAGAAATGTATAACGAACTATATATATATACATATATTGTATTAATATTAATGCAGTAAAATATTAATATTGGGTCTATGACTTGTTGAGATAGCATAAAAGCTAACATGCATTTTAGGTGACTTATTTAGACTCAAGGCCCGAATCTAGTGATGATTTAGCTTGCGGCGCTATAGTCAAACGACCGCTACTCGAGCTTAAAAGTTTGTAATTATTTAATATTGATCAATTTCAATTAATAGTGCCACAATAACGAATTTGGTGTATGTTATTACAATTGATTGTACTGCAGCTTACCATTCGAAACACTTTCAATATTAACATACCTTGGTCCTAGTGATATTATATACAATATTAACATACTCTCGCAACATAACTTGACTAATCGATATACTTTACAATATCAACATACCCCTTTCCTATTGATGTGTCTTGCAATATAAACACACTCCTGCAGTCTTAGTCATAGTCATTTATGTTAGAACCTCCATTCTACGATTTCAATGACAATAACTATACTATCACATATACAAGATATATCTTATCATATTGCAGGTGTATATTAGAAAAAGATCAGTGTGCACAGTAAAATAATTGCTAAAAAACAATTGAAGAATGGATCATACTATTTAAAAGTAAGGTCATATTATTGTATTATAGTTATAGATATATGTTGTCAATCTCCTTGAGTGATCATAACACACGCGATTTCGTATCGACAACTCTTGATAATAAACTATGAAGGTTTTATAATTTAAATAGCGACAGAGGTATGTTCTTCTGCCACAAACGTGTGTGACATATTTTAGTTTGTAGTTTTCAGACATCCATAGATGTCTATGACATAAGGATAGATGTTGGTGACATGTTTCGGCCTATAAGTATAAAATTGCAACTATCATATTTTAAACAGACATTTCTCTCTCTTTGAACAAACCTCTTCCTTCTTTGATAGTTGCAATCATTAACCAAAGAGTAATATAATGACCCAGAATTTCAATCATCCGAATTTGGAATATTTAATTGATTTTAAATATTGAAAAGTTAATTTTATAAGTTAAATAGCTTATATTTCAAATATAATGATTTATTTGATAATTAAATTGTTTGATTTAATATTTGAAATCGTTTAAATAAATAAATCTTGGATTTAATGCGAACAAAAACAATTTCAAAGTTGATTTACATTCTATTTAAATAAGAATGGAGTTAATAAACTTTTAAATTGGAATTAAAAGTGAATAAACAGAAATTAAAAATTACTCGTTTTAATTAATGTGTAAAAGTAGTCTTTTTTGGACACTGTATCGGAGTTCGACGAAACTAGTTTCATTGGAACCGTAATAGTGAATTATTATATGCCGTTGAATTTCATGACAATCGGACGTTTCGTTTGGTCGTGCGAGTTCGACATGCGTAGAAATTAATTAAAGGAATTTTATTTAATATAATTCGATTTTGAAAAGCTGTCTTCTGTATATGATGGAATTGGTTCTCGATATATATTCCATTATGTTCGGAAAAGGGGTATGAGATATAGAACGCCAGACGGCACGCTTCTTTTAGAGTTCGAAATTTTCACGGATGAATAATACTTTGGGAAAGTTTCTATAAATAGCCCTCATAACTACCTTCATTTTCAAACTAAAACCCTACATCTATTTTCAGCCGCTATTAAAAACCTAGAAATCAACGGCTAACGTCGATCGGAGCCTCTAGGGGCCGAATTAGCCTTCGAATTAACCTTCGATCTATAGCATTTTAGGAGGCGATCTCGCGCGCGTTCATAAGGCAGGCGACTCATTGGGGGGTGGCGCTGCGTGGCGAGGTTGGTCGCTGGTGGAGGAGCTGGGTCGCGCGAAAGATTCGTTCAAAAAAAAGGAAAAATCACGCTTGGAGATGTTCGCGAGCGTGAGGAGGGAGATAGGAAGAAAGGGAAATTTAAAACTTAGGTTAATTTTTTCGTTAATTATAATTTTAATTATATCGAATGTCAATTAATCCATAACTTTCTCGTACGAGGTCCGTTTCAAGCGCGACAAGTTGCAGCGTAGCTACCGAGATAAATGCAGTTAATTACGTCTCTCCTATAAGTTGTTTAGCTACCTCTCATTTTTTTCTAGGATTTTTTCTATTTATGGGTCATTTTTGGCATGCGGGAAGGGCACGTGCAACTGTAGCAGGATTTGAAAAAGGAATCAATTGCGATTTGGAACCTTGCGTTCATATCAGCGAGCACTACGCTATGGTTTAGATTGGACGAATTCGAAACTAGTAGGAATTTTGAGTTAAATTGAACGACCGTTTAATTTTAATTCAAATCAGAGCACTTAGGCGATTTCTAGAATTTTTGTGAGTAAACTCACCTCTCTAGGCTGCTTATATATTTATATAAGTGGGAATAATTTTATTTATGTTGTTAGTTTCTTATGTGGATGATATACTATATATATTAGTTGGTTTGGATATATTCATGCATATTGGAGTGGATGAGATCTTATTATGTTCCCGTGTAAGAGCAAATGATCCTTTGTATAAGAATCCCGCCTCGAAGCGATTGATTTTTATATTTTATGCTTATATGCTGTCTATGATGTAGGGAGACAGGTTGGAGGGATCCAACAGGAGTCCTCACATTTTTGATTTACTTTTCATATATATGTTGATATATGATTTATTGGACGCCATGTTAATGATTTGGATATGATTTAACTTATTTAGTGCTTTAGTAGTAGTGGGCCTTATTTTTGGTATTTTGAAATACTAAAAATGATGATTTTGATTTGAAAAGGATTTCAAAGTGATTTGAAAGTATAAACATGTTTTAGTAATTGTTGAATTATTAAAAGAAATGAATTTGTTTTTAAACAAATAAAAAAGTTATGATTTTTGATGTTATGAATGTACAGTTATGAGAAATACTCTGATTTAGGATTTTTGAATAATTTTTATAAAGGATTTATAAAAGTTATATTTTAAAATAAGGAAATAGATTTATAATTAGGATTTAGAAATGTTTTGTAAATGGATTTATAAATGGATTTTGATAGTAAAATTAGTTTTTATAAAAGAGTGGATTTATAAATAGAATTTTGTAAATAAAGAGAATTTTAATAAATAGAAGTTTTATAAAATTGAAAGGAGATTTATAAAAACATAGTTTTATAAATATATAAATGACTTATGTTGAGATTTAAATATGGATTTTTATTTAAAGGAATGTTGGAAGAAATATTTTGATGAAGTAAATGTTTGAAAAGTGTTTTAAAATGTGATATGTATCAAAAACATAGATTTCCACATTTATTGTGGTAATAGACGTTTTTGGGAAAGTATGGAAGGCATGGACTATAACACTATTGTTATAGTAAATGATTTTTCGAAAGGAAATGTTTTATGTAGTATACGGGATTTATCTATATATAATAGATCGAATCACCATACTAATGTTTTTGGGTTGTCGTAATGTTTTACGCAACATTCGTTTTGACCCAATAAATAATGTTTTAACCTCCCATCGTGAAATACATGAATCTTTTCTTATGATCGACTAAAGGCTTGGTGGTGTAGGAGCATTGCTTCATATACTTAACACCCATCCGGAGGTGTACAAACTTTGGAGTTGTACGGTTACAGAATTCTATTTGGCTGCCCCCAAATAGTAGTGTTATTGAATATGCTTATATCATTAATATAAGTATATGGAAAAAATTTCCAGTATAGAAAGATTGAAATTGTTTTGTGGGTATATCTTTTTAAAGATAATTTGAAGCAAATATTTGGAAATTGATTTTATTAATAAAAGATTAATTAAATGGGCTTAATTACTACTTATGTGCTAGATATTGTTTGTTTGCTTTGATTGTTAAATAACCGACTATCAAATTTGTCCTCTTTATTGTTGTTGATCCGGAGAGACCGGGGTCAGATTTATCCGAGAACCACTTCGGACCAACATATATGCGTTCAAATGTGCAGGCATTGGCAGACATTGATATTTGGGATTTTTTGTAATGAAGGACTGCTTGTTGATCATTTGGGGATAAACTCCCAATATACATATAGTAGCAGTGGTCTCTTCATTATGAAATATCCAATGCAAAGACTAATCGCTACTGATTCTAGTAGTGATTCCCGATAGGATGTGGTAGGAGAAGTACCTTCGGTTTGTCATGTTCCTAGACAATTTTATGAATGGATGTCTGACGTTGCATTTCTAATTACATTGATTGATATCTATGAACGTATCATCTATTTGGCGGTGGAGAAGGCAACGTCTCTTTGCTTAACACACTTTCCAGAGACATACGAACTCAGGAGTTATACGTTTGTAGAAATCAGTTGTGTGATGATGGAATGTCAATGTAGCATTCAAAGAGGAAAGTGATATGTGTTTTGTGAAAGTAATCGTGACCTCAGGCCTCACACCTGGAAATGACCGAAACAACGTAGATGTAGCAAGGCTATGTGGTTCGCAACCTTTAGGATATGATCATCCCCTTCTAGATATATTTATTCATGCTATGATGTTCGGGTTTTAAATTATTGTGGATGTATGCGATGAGGGCCCTCGGATAAGTCGGTAATGACCGGGTCTGAGGACATATTCGGTACTATCTAGGAAGAGGTAGGCCGGTCTTGTGCTGGTAGAGGAACATCAGTTGTGCCTTGGTACATTCCTCTAGAGATGTATTGCCAGAAGGTAGTCCCTTCACTTGTTCATTTGTATGGAAATCCATTATCCACTACATGCCTACCATTTTGTTTGTAGAACCCACTTTGTGGCTAGTATGCTGGAATTTAATCAATGCAACAATTTCAGCTATGATTCATATTATTTGTATAGTAGACACTATTATAGTATGACTGGATTTGATATGAAATGTTTTGGTTATCGCAAGGTAAAAACCCGTCCGTGTTTATGTGTGGGCGTGGTCTTACGAGATACCTTTGTTTTGATAAAGGAAAGTTTTAATAACTTTAAAATTCAGTTAAGATGTGCTTTATCACGATGGTTTACTAGACCGATCCGGGCATTCTTTCCTTTCAATGCTCGGGTCAGACTGAGCATATTTACACGTTTAGATTTGGATGCTTTGGAGCTGCAGCGGGCGAGCTGGAGATCTTCTGGTTGTATTTTCATATATATTTATTTTTCGCTGCATTTTGTTTAAATTATCAGCATTTGTAAGGACATGTTATTATAACTGTCCAGGCTGATGATTAGTGATTGATTGTTGTACTATGATGGATGTATGTATATTATAGTTTCTTTTTTGTAAAGATCATTGATATTATATGTTGTTCCGCTGCGATTGTGAGATTCTGTAATTGTTTTAGTTTCTTCTGTTAATTTCTTTTCTTCCTTTTCTCTTTTCTTCCTCTCTCTTCATTCTTTCTCATGATTATCCGTCTTTCCTTTTTGTTTGGGTTGGATATGTGTGGTTTATTGTCAGCTCGAATTGGGATGGATTTACAGGTCGTCACATTTGGTATCAGAGCTTAGGATTTTGCGAACACCTATGCTTTGGTTGGGTACTCATTATAGATAGGGTTAGTATGCCCTAGATTGAGTTTGAGTGTATTATAGATATGGACTCGTATTTGTTAGTGATTATAATCTTTTATATATTATGTTTATTTATCTGTTGAGTGGTTTATGAATTCTAGTCGATATGTGGGATGCCATGTTATCGATAGGGGTTTCAAAACGCTTGAACAAGGCAAACCGACACAATATTGTTTTAAAGTAGGTAAAAGAAATACTTTTACCTAAATTATATTTTATATATAAATGAATAATTTTCAGAAATTATTATAGTTATATATGAATTGTTTGGTTGTCACTGAATGGTAATATTTGATTATTATCATTTTTTGTTTATGTTCTAATAAAAAGGTTGTTGTTATTATAATATAAACAAAGATAAACAAATTATGAAATGGTTTTACATAACCAAAGTGAAATAAGTGAAATTATATATAAGTATAAATTTATAAATATGATTTATAAATAAAAAGGAATTTAAAAGAAATAAAAAGCACTAAACTCACTTTAGTCACTGAAAATAATTCGAGTGATGATTGCAGCATCATCAGTATTCATTTTTGAGTTTCTAAGTGATGAATTGCTGCATTAACAATTTATTATTGGAGTTTTGTTTTGATAAAACAAGTTTTGATTGTAAAAATTCCAAGTACGCTTTGATAAATATATGAAATAAAATAAGTTTTGAACTTATAATTTGAAAATAGTATAGATAAGAAATAAGTTTATAACTTATGATATTGAACAAAAAAGTAAAACCAAATTTTAAAACGGTTGAACATTTTTGTTAAGCAAACAAAAGAAAATTTGAATTTGAGATATGAAATAAAAGAAATAAATTGAGTAAAGTTAAATAAATGAAGTAAATAAAATGAAGTTTAATCTTAAGGAAGGTTAAATGGAGTTAATTGGATTAAAATGAACTACTAAAATGAAATCTAGCCTAAGTTAAATGAGATGACTTTTGAAATCAAATTTAATACCAAGCTAAGTGAAGGGGTAAAATAGGTTAAATAAATTAGAATTTGCCTTTTGAAATGAAAATGAACATAAGTTATAAAATGCAATTCAACTTAAGTTGTAAAATGAATGGAATATGTTTTAGAATGTTGTTTGATAGAATTGAATATGAACTTAAGGGTTGAAGTGAAAATAAAAATAAGAAGTGTTGTATAAATGTTTATAAAATTAAGTAAATAATTTTGTGAAAATGATTCATAAATGAATAATAGTATGGGATGAAATATTGTTAAACATAAATTGAATTTAAAGTGAATATTAATAAGTGAATGTTAATAAATTGAATGTAAGTGAAATTAATATGAATAATTGAATTTGATTTAAATTGAATGCGGATCAAATGATGTAAAAGGAATTTAATGTAAATAAAATAATCGGGAAAAATAATGAGATTTAATAAGAAACCCATTGAAATAAATACTTAAGTTGTACGTATATGTTTTTATTCGCATAACTGTTTGATCTAGATTTGAATATATGATTTTGAGGTGATTTACACCGGTCCGAGTTAGGATTTTTCACTCGATTTCTTGACGGCGAACCCTGGATATGGATTTTTGATTGATTTTGATATTCTCTATCATAGTATATGGCTATGCAAGGAGAATGATGAGTTTTTTAATCAAGGAAACGAATCTAAGTCCGCACTTGAGTGGTCGTGTGAACGATACTAGTTCGGAAGTGAAATTATCTGATCGAGCGAGCGATCAGATATAGTTTGCGTACGGATGATATATGTACATCGTACAGGTTTAATAAATTAATTGTTGACATTAGAAAATGCACATTGATATGATTATGAATTAATTGGATGAATATAAATTGTATGATAGTTTCTTTTGTTGCATTTGCTACATTTGCATATAGTTGTTGTATTAGTATGTGTTATATATTGATATCACTTTTTTTTATATATTTGTTCTCATTGTTTGTTGAGTGTTTAGTAGGTGCGGATAGCTTATGCTTCGCATTTGCAGCTCGCTTTCGCATTATATTCGTTGTATATGCTTGCTAATATAATAAAAGGTATATCTTGGATTACATATCGTACTTATAAGTTTTTTCTCTACGGGATGCCTCATCCTCGAAGATGAGATGTATATTTGTGATTATATATATATTGTGATTTTTTATGATAGAACGTGCAAAGGAGACGTTGCTGAAATTTTCCGTAAATTTAAGGTGTTAGAAAACTTTAGGAGAAAAAATTTTGATAACAAAAAAATTTGATTTTGAGTTATAAGTTAGAATCATATTAATTGTTTTACAAATTTAATTATGAATTTAAAGATTGAGAAAATGTGATAAAAAGTTTCCAACTAATTGTTTTTGAAAAGTTAATGGGTTTTGTGTTATTTTTCTTACTTGGTAATTTCAGAGGCGAAATTCTTTTAAGGAGGGAAGAATGACGACCTAGAATTTCAGTCATCTGAATTTGGAATATTTAATTGATTTTAAATATTAAAAAGTTAATTTAATAAGTTAAATAACTTATATTTCAAATATAATGATTTATTTTATAATTAAATTGTTTAATTTAATATCTGAATTTTTTTAAATAATTGAATCTTGGATTTAATGTGAACATAAAACAATTTCAGTTGATTTAAATTCTATTTAAATAAAAATAAAGTTAATAAACTTTTAAATTGAAATTAAAGGTGAATAAACAGAAATTGGAAATTACTCGTTTTAATTAATGTGTAAAATAGTCTTTTTTGGGAACTATTTCGGATTTCGACGAAACCAGTTTCATTGGATCCGTAATAGTGAATTATTATATGCCATCGAATTTGGTGGCGATCAGACATATCATTTGGTCATGTGAGTTGGAAATGTGTAGAAATTAATTAAAGGAATTTTATTTAATATAATTCGATTTTGAAAAGCTATCTTCTGTGTATGATGGAATCGACTCCCGAAACATATTCCATTGTGTTGGGAATAAGGGTATAACATATAGAACGCCAGACGGCACGTTTTGTTTGGAGTTTGAAATTTTCACGGATGAATAGTACTTTGGTAAATTTTCTATAAATAGCCCTCAACTTCCTTCACTTGCAAACTAAAACCCTAAATATATTTTCAGCTGCCATTGAAAACCTAGAATCATTGGCTAACGTCGATTGAAGCTACTATAGGCCGAATTAGCCTTCGACTTCAACTAAAGAAATGTAGAGAGTGATGATACGAGCTTAATCAATGGTTGGATCGAGGTGAGGTGGCTCGAGGTGGTGGCTATAAGCCCACGTTCATCTGTAGGGTTTTGCGAGGCGATCTTGCGCGCGTTGGTAGGGCAGGCGACTCGCTGGGAGGTGGCGCGGCATGGCGAGGTTGGTTGGGGGAGGAGTACTTGGGTCGCACAAACGATTCATTTTAAAAAATCATGCCTGGAGATGTTCGCAAGCGTGAGGAGGGAGATAGGAAGAAAGGGTAATTTAAAACTTAAGTCAATTTTCTTGTTAATTATAATTTTAATCATATCGAATGTCAATTAAACCATAACTTTCTCATACGAGGTCCGTTTCAAGCGCAAACAAGTTGCGTTGCGTTCGTATCAGCGAGCACTACGCTATGGAGTTGGATTGGACGAATTGGGAGCTAGTAGGAATTTTGAGTTAAATTGAATGCCCGTTCAATTTTAATTCAAACCGGAGCGCTTATGCGATTTCTGGCATATTTGTGAGTAAACTCACCTCTCTGGTCTGCTTATATTTTTATATAAGTGAGAATAATTTCACCTATGCTGTTAGTTGCTTGTTTGGATGACATACTATATATATTAGTTGGTTTGGATATATTCCTGTCTATTGGAGCCGATGAGACTCTATTGCGTTTCGGTGTAAGAGTGTATGGCCCTTTGTATACGAATCCCGCCTCAAAGCGGTTGATTTTTATATTTTATGATTATATGCTATATGTGATGCAGGGAGACAGGTTGGAGGGATCCAACAGGATTCCTCACATTTTTTATTTACTTTTCATATATATGCTGATATATGATTTGTTGGATGCCATGATATTGACTTGGATATGATTTGACTTATTTAGTGCTTTAGTAGCAGTGGACCTTATTCTTGAAATTTTTAAATACTAAAAATGATGATTTTGAATTGGAAAGGATTTCGAAGGGATTTCAAAAGTATAAATATGTTTTAATAATTGTTGAATTATTAAAAGGAATGAATTTGTTTTTAAACAAAAAAAAGTAATGATTTTTGATGTTATGAAATTATAGTTATGAGGAATACTTTGATTTTTGATTTTTGAATAGTTTTTATACAGGATTTATGAAAGTGATATTTTGTAATAAAGAAATAGATTAATAATTGGTATTTAGAAATATTTTTTAAATGGATTTACAAAAGGATTTTGATAGTAAAATTAGTTTTTTTTATAAAAGAGTGGATTTATAAATAGAATTTGGTAAATAAAGAGAATTTTAATAAATAGAAGTTTTATAAAATCGAAAGAAGATTTATAAAAACATAGTTTTATAAATATAGAAATGACTTATATTGTGATATAAATATGGATTTTTATTAAAGGAATGTTAGAAGAAATATATTGGTGAAGTAAATGGTTTGAAAAATGTTTTAAAATGTGATATGTATCGAAAACTTAGATTTCAACATTTATTGTTGTAATAGACGTTTTCGGGAAAGTATGGAAGGCATGGACTATAACACTATTGTTATAGTGAATGATTTTCCGAAATGAGATGTTTTATATAGTATACATGATTTATCTATATATAATAAATCGAATCCCTATACTAATGTTTTTGGGTTGTCGTAACGATGTTTTACGCAACATTCGTTTTGACCCAATAAATAATGTTTTGACCTTCCATCGTGAAATACACGAGTCGGTCCTTTGATCGTACTAAAGGCTTGATGGTGTAGGAGCATTGCTTCCTATACTTAACACCCGTCCGAAGGCGTACAAACTCTGGAGTTGTACGATTATAGAAATCTTTTTGGCGTGTCTTCAAATGGTAATGTTATTGAATATGCTGACATCATTAATATAAATATATAGATAAGTTTTCCAATATAGAAAGATTGAAATGGTTTTGAGGATATATCTTTTTAAAGATAATTTGAAGTAAATATTTGGAAATTGTTTTAATTAATAAAAGATTAATTAAATGGGCCTAGTGACTGCTTATGTGCTAGATATTGTTTGTTTGCTTTGATTGTTAAATAACCGACTATCAAATTTGGCCTCTTTATAGTTGTTGATCCGGAGAGACCGGGGTCGGATTTATCCAAGAATCCCTTCAGACCAACATATATGCATTCGAATGTGTAGGCATTGGAAGACATTGATATTTAGGATATTTCGTAATGAAGGACTGCTTGTTGATCCTTTGGGGATAAACTCCCAATATTCATATAGTAGCAGTGGACTCTTCATTATGAAATATCCAGTCAAGGACTAATCGCTACTGATCCTAGGGGTGATTCCCGACAGGATGTGGTAAGAGAAGTGCCTTCGGTTTGTCCTGTTCTTGGACAATTTGTATGGATGGATGTCTGACATTGCATTTCTAATTAAATTGATTGATCTCTGTGAACATATCATCTATTTGGTGGCAGAGAAGGCAACGTCTCTTAGCTTAACACACTTTCCCGAGACATACGAGCTCAGGAGTTACATGTTTGTAGAAATCAGTTGTGTGATGATGGAATGGCAATGTGGCATTTAAAGAGGAAAGTGATATGTACTATGTGAAAAGTAATTGTGACCTCAGGCCTCACAGCTGGAAATGACCGAAACAGGGTAGATGCAGCAAGTTTATGTGGTTCGCAACCATTAGGATATGATTATCGACTTCTAGATATATTTACTCCCACTATGATGTTCGAGTTTTAAATTATTGTGGATGTATGCGTTGAGGGCCCTCAGATAGGTTGGTAATGACAGAGGTTAATGACATATTTTGTACTATCTAGGAAGAGGTAGGTCGGTCATGTGTTGGTATAAGACCATCAGTTGGGCCTCAGTACATTCCTCTAGAGATGTACTGCCGGAAGGTTGTCCCTTCACCTGGTCATTTGTATGGAAATTGTAACGATCCCGATTTTTAAACAAATTCAAATTGGTAATTAATTAAATTTTTGGAATTAAATTGTGAATTTACTTGTTATTTTCCAAAGTAAGCAGATATTTGTTTCTAAATAGAATTTTTAATTGGAAATTCGAAATGTATTCAAAATGAATTTTCTTTAAAAAGGTTGTAAACAAAAATATATAACAAACAAGATATTGTGTTAAAATATAAAATAAAATATATGTGATGAATTAAATATTGATGGTTAACTTTAATTAAATAAAAAAAAAATTATTTCAAGAGTATGCTTGTAATACAATCATGTAGTTATAAAGAGTCATATACAAGAATACATATATGGTTGTATGAAGATTTTATAAACAAGAAAACATAAGTTGCATGTAAATTATGCAAACCAGGAAATAATAATACATACAAGATCCAATAGCATAAGTATGTTTGCTGGGAGTCGTATGCAAGGAAATATCTCTACAAACCAAAAATTAAAAAAAATAAAAGTACATATAAAAATTCAAATAGCTTGCAAAGGAGACATAAGGTACATATACATTTAATGTTTGCCTCTCTAGCATAGCAAAGAAAAGGAAAAATGTATCAGCCGAGACAAACAATGCAAAACAATTAATGCAAGCATCTCTAGTACACAACATACTACCCATCAGCCTCCATAGGCAAGAAAATCTCTGCCTAAATATTGTACAAACAATATTTTATCACTTGTACAAAATAACATTACCTGTAAAAACTACCTATTTTATATCTACACCCATATTGCCTTCAGTTCGTTCAAACAAACAAAGAAAAAAAAAATAGCAAAGTCAAGAAAAAGGAAGAAGTAAAACATCACTTTGTTATACAAACTTAAGCTAAGCATTCAAGATCAATTAACAAAACAATGTGAGTAAACATCTACTTAAAGGCTTTAAGTTAACTGTAAAGATGATTCTTTTGTTTCATGGCATTGTATATGTTTATCTTCGAATATAAATTGGTGTATGTATATATATATACAGGTTACTCTGTATATTGTTTTTCTCTGTATAAATTACAGGGTTGATAAACATTCAAACTCAAGAAGTTTTAACTGAATCATAAGTAAAGTTTTCAGTTTTAAATCAAATAAGATGATGACATTCAAATTTAGATTTTAAAAGATGATTTAAAACCAGGTTGTAGGATATCATCACTGTAACTTTGGTTACAGGCAATCGAGAAAAAATGTGATGAATCCAAGTATTATAAATAGCTAATCCAAGTTAATAACTTAAATTCTTACTGCAAATCATGGTTTTTAAAAAAAAAATGAAGATTTTTAGTTGGGTATTTACAGAGCAGTTTGAGTTTGAACACAAAAATCATTTTCTTTGAATTCCTGGTGATCAATCTAATTATAAATGTTGAAATTTGGATCGAAGCAAAAATAAACATCATTGATTTTGAGAAAATTATCAAATAAATTTTCCATTGCATATATCGTTGGATCGAATCCATTTTAGGGTTTTATTTCAAGTTTTGGTTCATGTCAGTAACGTGGTGAGTACGACTCCTATACGTGATCGAGTGTCACGAATCTCTGGTGGATGGTTGCTCGTTGTGTTGTCGTGGTGTGGACGAAAGCTGGGCGACTCCGGTGGTCTCTGCGGGGGGTGGCGAAGTCATTATGTCGTTTTGGGTTGAGCTACAGATTTCGAACTGTATGCTAATTTTCGATTCGAAATTTTTGAAGGCAAGTCGAACTTGATTTTCGAGTAGGCGTGCGATTTGTGGTTTGCCAGAGGGGTAGTGGTCGGTCGAAGTTCGCCGATGTGGTTGTGCACGTGTACGACAATCTCGTGTGTCAGGTGGGTTCGCGTGGGGGACTCGGAGACGTTCTCGTGCGATTGGGTTTGATACTCGGGGTCGAGCTCGAATTTGTAGGGGGGTTCCTGTACCAGTTATGTCTCTAAACTTTAAACTGGAAAAAGAAAAAGAAAAGGGACAGGAAGAAGAAGAGTAGATGGGGGAAAGGAGATAGGCTCGGGGAAGGAACGAGAGAAGCTCGAGTAACACTCGAGTAAAACCTTGTGTTGCTCGGGTTTGTTTTAAAAATGGGTTAAGCCCAGGAAAATTTTCCAGTTATAATGTTAAATAAGTGTTCGAATTTCAATTTTAAGTCAAGAGTACTTAATTAGTTAATTTAATAATGTTTAAGATTAATTAATTTATAATTAAGGGTTAATTTATTTAGTAATTAATGATGAATTAAATTGTGATTAGAGATTTAATAAATTAATAATTAAGGATTAATTTATTTAAAATTAAGGATTAATTACTTAATTAATTAAGTTGTTAATGGCTTAATGAAATTTAAAAATAATTTATCAAGAAGAATAAATTAAGATATATGATTTTTTTTTTATGATAAATTTACTTGATATATAATTAATTAACAAGCAGGATTTAAAGGAAATTAAAGTAACTGAATTAATTCATCTAATTGTTAGATGATTGATTATTATTGAAATGCTTTGAGCAGTTTGATATCCCTGTTTGTGATTGTGATGCTTTGTGATATAAATTACTCCGTGCTGAGCTATAATTTCTGTTTCTGCGATATATTACTATATGAATATGAAAACCCTTGGCCCATAAAACGGCATTTAAACTTCGATGCGACAGGGAGTCGGATTCCCGTTGGTTATCCGAAACCCACATCGAATTGTAATGGCAAATCTTTGTGACCGATAAATTTACTTTATCTATGAATCTGTGAATGAAGATAAGCGTTATCGATTATACCGCTTATCGATATATCTGTGATGATTGATGTTGCACTATTGTGTGTAAAGCCCCTGGACCACACTCTTACACACACAAATATGGATTTCACGTGGAAATCAGTTAAGTCACAGATGATTTAAATTTAATGTTTTTGAAATTGAAATTTTAATTTCAATTGATTTTGAAATTGGTAATTTGGGTTTAAAGTGAAAAGCTTTTGTAAATGAGTTTCAAAGATAAAAGTTATTTTGAATAACTTAATCGAGTTTTGAAAATTTAAATAATTTGATTTAAAATTAAATTCAAGTTTGAAATTGAATTCTAGGATTTGAAACTAGAAATTAAAAATGTTGTACAAGTTATATATGGGTTAAACCATTTTAAAGATATTGATTTGGAAATTTGGATTTTTATTCAAGGGTTTTAACTCGTGTAAATATAACTGAATTTTTATGAAACGAAACTATTTGTTTTCAAATAGTAAAAGCTTTCGCATAAGTAATGAACTTCCAATTTGTGTCGAACGGTTTCAAGTTTGAAATAGAATTGAAATGTTTTGAAAATTATGAAATGAGTCTTTGATTTCAAAGACCGGATGAGTTAATCTAACTTGAAATGGAATTGTTTTGGAAGGCTATGAATGAATCTTTGGAAACGAGTTTTGAAAGCTATAAGTTAAATCTTGATTTAAAGATTTAACGAGTTAATTCAATTGAAATGGAAATCATTTTGAAATCCATGAATGGATACTTGTGAATGGGTGAACTTTTTGAATTAAATCTTTTTGTTTAAAAGATTGGAAATGGTAATTTGTTTTACCATTCGAATGAAAAGTTTTTTGACTTTAAGCTGTGATTTAACTGAGACCCCAGTATCCATATGATTTTTAATTGCGCTCGTTATTCGGTTTAGCCGGGAGAGGACCTTTGTGTCGTATAACCCATTCCGAATAACGATACGACGATATGGATAGCATTTGAAGACCGGTGTTGAAGACCGGGTATTTGCGAGAGCGATAGGATGACCTATCGATTGTCTCTGCACTGAGTAGCTACGGTATAGAGATTTCCTAAGTGATGGGAAGTCCGATCAGGATTGTGAATACCCGGATTGCAAGGGCTTCTTCGGAAGTGCCTTCGGTTCTGTTCGAACCCGGAACAGACTTGTATGGATGTGTGTCTGACGTTACACTTTGAGATGTAAAGCTGGTTTCTATCAAATACATTTCTGTTGGTGGCGGAGAATTTATTCTCTTAGCTTAACACCCTTCTCTGAGACGTACGAGCTCAGAGGTTATGTAGTTGATGGTTACTAGTGATACATTCCCAATTTGGTAATGTGGCATACGAAGTGCTGCAGATCATTTGTTGATTGAAGCATGGCTTTGTGAAAAAGCGTAGCTTTGTGGACGAGACTTCGTCGAGCCTCACAGATCGGTAATGGTCGAAACAGGAATGTGCGGCAAGGTTTTTAGGGGTCGCGCCCCTAGGGTATGTCCATTTTCTTCTGGATAAAGGGTGGTATCATGGTATGGAGCCCAGATACTTAACTCGTGTGGACACTATACATTTATCACTTTGTGATGTTGTTTTGTTGGTTGAGGGGCCCCTCGGATAAAGGTCGGTAACGACCGGGAATGGCATACTCGTGTGGTAGTTACCTAGTTACAGCTTGATTAAAGCGTGAGGTAGCGTCGGCCTTGTTTAGCAGAGATCCGGTTAGGTTCTCGGGGCGTCCTTCCAGAGGCGTTCCCATTTCGGTAAGGAAGTTCCTTTGCCTGACCATTTGTTGGAAATCCAAAGAAACAATACGAACCCTGTACGGTTTTGGTTGTAGAACCTGCCATTTACTTATGGTGGTCACCACCGTTTAGATGGTAGCTATAGTAGGCATACAATAATGGTTGTATGTTGGCTAAGATTTATATTGTATTTTCGAAATGGCTTTCTACACTATGCACTAGTAATAATATCAAAGAATTTTTCTCGTATTAAGCATATTTGACTATCATAAGGAGAAATCTCCTCCAATTCTGCGTTTGCATTGTGTGTGTGGCGGGAGGCCTTATGGTAGTTTCATTTTCCGAAAGCATGAACGATTCCTTTTTTAAAGATCTGTTTATATAAAGCAACTACTTTTGTTTACTCATACCAGTCCCATGACTGACCCGGAGTTTATTGTTTCCTTCCTAAACTCTGGGTGCCCATAATTTCCACACGGGCAGCCTAGTAGCAGGTTTTCCGTGCTTTGGTGTTAGCGGGATTTTGGAGTCTTTTTGGGTTTAGAAGCTATCAGATTTTGGGGAAGCTTTTGTCTTGGATATCTTTCGAAGTGTTTGGAGTTCTGAAGGCCTTATCAAGTTGAAGTATGTTGGAAACTTTTGGAGTATCTGTTGTTCTGTTGTGGAGTTATTATCTTCCTGTTATTGTATCTATATGTAGTGCTCTAGTATGGATGACAGATGTATTATGAACTCTGATGTAGTATGGTTATTATGATGATGTTGTATCTGTGTTGTATGATACTCAGTTTATTTCCGCTGTTTATTTTCATCTGATGTTGTTATAAGCTCCGGCGATACGAATTTGATGTTGATTGTCGGACATCGAGTTCGGGTCGTTACAAGTGGTATCAGAGCTGAAGGTTGAGTAAGAACTTTAGCTAAGGAGTATAACACATTAGATGGCTCATTAGAGATAGGGTGAAGTATACCCTAGAATGAGTATAACTGAAACCTTGAATTTTTCTAGTCTATTCCTTTTTACTGCTGATATTCCTTGAGATATTTTGTCCGTGGGTCTAAATCCAGTTTTCTTACTAATTACAGATAGTGAGAATGAGCGGACGAAGAGGAAGAACTAGGGGTCAAGCAAATGCCACAACAGCTAATCAAATTCCCCCAACAGCAGAAGCAGCAATGCCTACTCAGCATCAGCCGAATCTGGCTGATTTATATAGGAATTTCTCGAAACTTGGTGGTAAGCCGTTCACCGGCAAGGAGTCTATTATTGAGGCCCAAGCTTGGATTAGATCGAGTGAAAGGATTTTTAAAGGGCTAAAGTTGGAAGATGATCAAATGCGACTAATAGCTTCCTGGCAACTTCAAGAAGAAGCCTTAGCATGGTGGGAGACAGCCACTGTGGATAAGCCAGAAGACGAGTTTACTTGGGATAAATTTAAAGAAGTATTTGAGAAGCGTTATATGCCATCGGCTGGTATTTCTCGAATGTACCAGGAATTTATGGACTTGAAGCAAGGAAGTTTGTCATTTGAGGAGTATCTAAACAAATTCAATGAATTGTCTCGTTTTGGTCCCGAATTGGTAAACACACATTTGAAAAAGAACGAAAGGTTCATTCGTGGGATGAATAAGAAATTCCACGAAAGGATGATTGGCCACGTCAAGGAATCCTTTTCAGATTTGGTTGATATGGGGTACAGATATGCTACACTTGATATGCAAGAAGCCCCAAGGGAAGAAGGAGATACGAGCAATCAAAATTGGAAGAAAAGAAAGCTCGGGAACAAGAAACCATATCAAGGCAAGGAAAAGAAGGACAGTCAGGGAAACCCAGCGAAAGATGTAACTTGTTACAATTGCCAAGAAAAGGGCCACTATGCAAACAACTGCAAGAATCCAAGGAAACAAGTTAAGAAAGAACAACTTGTGGAGACTGGTCAGGGAGTTAAGGAATGCTATTACTGTCACAAACCAGGACATGAAGTTAAAGATTGCATGAAAAGGAAGCAAGCTCATGCAGCAAAGGTGTATGCAATCAAAGATGATCCTTCAACCTCAAAGGCTAATAAGGGAAAAGGAATTTTGGAAGGTAACTTTCTCATTTACGATAAAAGTCTTGGATTTTTTTTCCAACACGGGAACTATTCATAGTTTTATTCCTCAGCAAATCGTAAGTGAGTTAAATCTTGAATCTGAGAGCGTAATCGAATCTATTTCTGTCTGTTTCATTGGGTTTCGATATAATCTACGAATGGTTAGTTATCCCTTTGAACTAACCAATACCCTGTATACTTCGTAGATCAGATAACCCAATTGTTGCATAGTTGATTGAGTTTGTTCTCATATCTATTGTTGATCATTCTGATTTGGTAAACCAAATGCAGAATTGATATCCGATTTGATTTGAAAAGATATTTCTCTATCTTTTATCTGTTCTTTGTTATCTCCTTGGCAAATTTCGGGGACGAAATTTCTTAAGGAGGGAAGGTTGTAACGATCCCGATTTTTAAACAAATTCAAATTGGTAATTAATTAAATTTTTGGAATTAAATTGTGAATTTACTTGTTATTTTCCAAAGTAAGCAGATATTTGTTTCTAAATAGAATTTTTAATTGGAAATTCGAAATGTATTCAAAATGAATTTTCTTTAAAAAGGTTGTAAACAAAAATATATAACAAACAAGATATTGTGTTAAAATATAAAATAAAATATATGTGATGAATTAAATATTGATGGTTAACTTTAATTAAATAAAAAAAAAATTATTTCAAGAGTATGCTTGTAATACAATCATGTAGTTATAAAGAGTCATATACAAGAATACATATATGGTTGTATGAAGATTTTATAAACAAGAAAACATAAGTTGCATGTAAATTATGCAAACCAGGAAATAATAATACATACAAGATCCAATAGCATAAGTATGTTTGCTGGGAGTCGTATGCAAGGAAATATCTCTACAAACCAAAAATTAAAAAAAAATAAAAGTACATATAAAAATTCAAATAGCTTGCAAAGGAGACATAAGGTACATATACATTTAATGTTTGCCTCTCTAGCATAGCAAAGAAAAGGAAAAATGTATCAGCCGAGACAAACAATGCAAAACAATTAATGCAAGCATCTCTAGTACACAACATACTACCCATCAGCCTCCATAGGCAAGAAAATCTCTGCCTAAATATTGTACAAACAATATTTTATCACTTGTACAAAATAACATTACCTGTAAAAACTACCTATTTTATATCTACACCCATATTGCCTTCAGTTCGTTCAAACAAACAAAGAAAAAAAAAATAGCAAAGTCAAGAAAAAGGAAGAAGTAAAACATCACTTTGTTATACAAACTTAAGCTAAGCATTCAAGATCAATTAACAAAACAATGTGAGTAAACATCTACTTAAAGGCTTTAAGTTAACTGTAAAGATGATTCTTTTGTTTCATGGCATTGTATATGTTTATCTTCGAATATAAATTGGTGTATGTATATATATATACAGGTTACTCTGTATATTGTTTTTCTCTGTATAAATTACAGGGTTGATAAACATTCAAACTCAAGAAGTTTTAACTGAATCATAAGTAAAGTTTTCAGTTTTAAATCAAATAAGATGATGACATTCAAATTTAGATTTTAAAAGATGATTTAAAACCAGGTTGTAGGATATCATCACTGTAACTTTGGTTACAGGCAATCGAGAAAAAATGTGATGAATCCAAGTATTATAAATAGCTAATCCAAGTTAATAACTTAAATTCTTACTGCAAATCATGGTTTTTAAAACAAAAATGAAGATTTTTAGTTGGGTATTTACAGAGCAGTTTGAGTTTGAACACAAAAATCATTTTCTTTGAATTCCTGGTGATCAATCTAATTATAAATGTTGAAATTTGGATCGAAGCAAAAATAAACATCATTGATTTTGAGAAAATTATCAAATAAATTTTCCATTGCATATATCGTTGGATCGAATCCATTTTAGGGTTTTATTTCAAGTTTTGGTTCATGTCAGTAACGTGGTGAGTACGACTCCTATACGTGATCGAGTGTCACGAATCTCTGGTGGATGGTTGCTCGTTGTGTTGTCGTGGTGTGGACGAAAGCTGGGCGACTCCGGTGGTCTCTGCGGGGGGTGGCGAAGTCATTATGTCGTTTTGGGTTGAGCTACAGATTTCGAACTGTATGCTAATTTTCGATTCGAAATTTTTGAAGGCAAGTCGAACTTGATTTTCGAGTAGGCGTGCGATTTGTGGTTTGCCAGAGGGGTAGTGGTCGGTCGAAGTTCGCCGATGTGGTTGTGCACGTGTACGACAATCTCGTGTGTCAGGTGGGTTCGCGTGGGGGACTCGGAGACGTTCTCGTGCGATTGGGTTTGATACTCGGGGTCGAGCTCGAATTTGTAGGGGGGTTCCTGTACCAGTTATGTCTCTAAACTTTAAACTGGAAAAAGAAAAAGAAAAGGGACAGGAAGAAGAAGAGTAGATGGGGGAAAGGAGATAGGCTCGGGGAAGGAACGAGAGAAGCTCGAGTAACACTCGAGTAAAACCTTGTGTTGCTCGGGTTTGTTTTAAAAATGGGTTAAGCCCAGGAAAATTTTCCAGTTATAATGTTAAATAAGTGTTCGAATTTCAATTTTAAGTCAAGAGTACTTAATTAGTTAATTTAATAATGTTTAAGATTAATTAATTTATAATTAAGGGTTAATTTATTTAGTAATTAATGATGAATTAAATTGTGATTAGAGATTTAATAAATTAATAATTAAGGATTAATTTATTTAAAATTAAGGATTAATTACTTAATTAATTAAGTTGTTAATGGCTTAATGAAATTTAAAAATAATTTATCAAGAAGAATAAATTAAGATATATGATTTTTTTTTTATGATAAATTTACTTGATATATAATTAATTAACAAGCAGGATTTAAAGGAAATTAAAGTAACTGAATTAATTCATCTAATTGTTAGATGATTGATTATTATTGAAATGCTTTGAGCAGTTTGATATCCCTGTTTGTGATTGTGATGCTTTGTGATATAAATTACTCCGTGCTGAGCTATAATTTCTGTTTCTGCGATATATTACTATATGAATATGAAAACCCTTGGCCCATAAAACGGCATTTAAACTTCGATGCGACAGGGAGTCGGATTCCCGTTGGTTATCCGAAACCCACATCGAATTGTAATGGCAAATCTTTGTGACCGATAAATTTACTTTATCTATGAATCTGTGAATGAAGATAAGCGTTATCGATTATACCGCTTATCGATATATCTGTGATGATTGATGTTGCACTATTGTGTGTAAAGCCCCTGGACCACACTCTTACACACACAAATATGGATTTCACGTGGAAATCGGTTAAGTCACAGATGATTTAAATTTAATGTTTTTGAAATTGAAATTTTAATTTCAATTGATTTTGAAATTGGTAATTTGGGTTTAAAGTGAAAAGCTTTTGTAAATGAGTTTCAAAGATAAAAGTTATTTTGAATAACTTAATCGAGTTTTGAAAATTTAAATAATTTGATTTAAAATTAAATTCAAGTTTGAAATTGAATTCTAGGATTTGAAACTAGAAATTAAAAATGTTGTACAAGTTATATATGGGTTAAACCATTTTAAAGATATTGATTTGGAAATTTGGATTTTTATTCAAGGGTTTTAACTCGTGTAAATATAACTGAATTTTTATGAAACGAAACTATTTGTTTTCAAATAGTAAAAGCTTTCGCATAAGTAATGAACTTCCAATTTGTGTCGAACGGTTTCAAGTTTGAAATAGAATTGAAATGTTTTGAAAATTATGAAATGAGTCTTTGATTTCAAAGACCGGATGAGTTAATCTAACTTGAAATGGAATTGTTTTGGAAGGCTATGAATGAATCTTTGGAAACGAGTTTTGAAAGCTATAAGTTAAATCTTGATTTAAAGATTTAACGAGTTAATTCAATTGAAATGGAAATCATTTTGAAATCCATGAATGGATACTTGTGAATGGGTGAACTTTTTGAATTAAATCTTTTTGTTTAAAAGATTGGAAATGGTAATTTGTTTTACCATTCGAATGAAAAGTTTTTTGACTTTAAGCTGTGATTTAACTGAGACCCCAGTATCCATATGATTTTTAATTGCGCTCGTTATTCGGTTTAGCCGGGAGAGGACCTTTGTGTCGTATAACCCATTCCGAATAACGATACGACGATATGGATAGCATTTGAAGACCGGTGTTGAAGACCGGGTATTTGCGAGAGCGATAGGATGACCTATCGATTGTCTCTGCACTGAGTAGCTACGGTATAGAGATTTCCTAAGTGATGGGAAGTCCGATCAGGATTGTGAATACCCGGATTGCAAGGGCTTCTTCGGAAGTGCCTTCGGTTCTGTTCGAACCCGGAACAGACTTGTATGGATGTGTGTCTGACGTTACACTTTGAGATGTAAAGCTGGTTTCTATCAAATACATTTCTGTTGGTGGCGGAGAATTTATTCTCTTAGCTTAACACCCTTCTCTGAGACGTACGAGCTCAGAGGTTATGTAGTTGATGGTTACTAGTGATACATTCCCAATTTGGTAATGTGGCATACGAAGTGCTGCAGATCATTTGTTGATTGAAGCATGGCTTTGTGAAAAAGCGTAGCTTTGTGGACGAGACTTCGTCGAGCCTCACAGATCGGTAATGGTCGAAACAGGAATGTGCGGCAAGGTTTTTAGGGGTCGCGCCCCTAGGGTATGTCCATTTTCTTCTGGATAAAGGGTGGTATCATGGTATGGAGCCCAGATACTTAACTCGTGTGGACACTATACATTTATCACTTTGTGATGTTGTTTTGTTGGTTGAGGGGCCCCTCGGATAAAGGTCGGTAACGACCGGGAATGGCATACTCGTGTGGTAGTTACCTAGTTACAGCTTGATTAAAGCGTGAGGTAGCGTCGGCCTTGTTTAGCAGAGATCCGGTTAGGTTCTCGGGGCGTCCTTCCAGAGGCGTTCCCATTTCGGTAAGGAAGTTCCTTTGCCTGACCATTTGTTGGAAATCCAAAGAAACAATACGAACCCTGTACGGTTTTGGTTGTAGAACCTGCCATTTACTTATGGTGGTCACCACCGTTTAGATGGTAGCTATAGTAGGCATACAATAATGGTTGTATGTTGGCTAAGATTTATATTGTATTTTCGAAATGGCTTTCTACACTATGCACTAGTAATAATATCAAAGAATTTTTCTCGTATTAAGCATATTTGACTATCATAAGGAGAAATCTCCTCCAATTCTGCGTTTGCATTGTGTGTGTGGCGGGAGGCCTTATGGTAGTTTCATTTTCCGAAAGCATGAACGATTCCTTTTTTAAAGATCTGTTTATATAAAGCAACTACTTTTGTTTACTCATACCAGTCCCATGACTGACCCGGAGTTTATTGTTTCCTTCCTAAACTCTGGGTGCCCATAATTTCCACACGGGCAGCCTAGTAGCAGGTTTTCCGTGCTTTGGTGTTAGCGGGATTTTGGAGTCTTTTTGGGTTTAGAAGCTATCAGATTTTGGGGAAGCTTTTGTCTTGGATATCTTTCGAAGTGTTTGGAGTTCTGAAGGCCTTATCAAGTTGAAGTATGTTGGAAACTTTTGGAGTATCTGTTGTTCTGTTGTGGAGTTATTATCTTCCTGTTATTGTATCTATATGTAGTGCTCTAGTATGGATGACAGATGTATTATGAACTCTGATGTAGTATGGTTATTATGATGATGTTGTATCTGTGTTGTATGATACTCAGTTTATTTCCGCTGTTTATTTTCATCTGATGTTGTTATAAGCTCCGGCGATACGAATTTGATGTTGATTGTCGGACATCGAGTTCGGGTCGTTACAGAAATCCACTATCCACTATGTGCCTGCCATTTTGTTTGTAGAACTCACTTTGTGGCTAGTATGCTGGATTTTAATCAATGTAACAATTTTGGCTATGATTCATATTATTTGTATACTAGACACTAGTATAATATAACATGATTAGATATGAAATGTTTTGGCTATCGTAAGGTAAAAACCAATCCTTATTTATGTGTATGGCATGGTCTTACGAGATACCTTTATTTTGATAAAGGAAAGTTTTTATAACTTTAAAATTCATTCTCACGCTGGTTTACCAGAATAATCCGTGCGTTCTTCCCTTTCATTGCTCGGGTAGACCGAGCACATTTACAGATTTAGATTTGAATGCTTTGGAGCTTCAGCTGGCGAGCTGGAGATCTTTTGGTCATATTTCCGTCTATGTTGATTTTCCACTGAATTATGTTTAAATTATCAGCATTTGTAAGGATATGTTATTATAACTGTCCAGGCTGATGTTTAATGATCGATTGTTGTACTATAATGGATGTATGTATACTACAGTTTCTGTTTTGTAAAGGTCACTGATATTATATTTATATGTTGTTCCGCCGCGATTTTGAGATTCTGTAATTGGTTTAGTTTCTTCTCTTAGTTTCTTTTCTCTTCTTCTCTTCTCTCCTTCTATCCTTCTCTCTTCATTATTTCTCATAATTATCCGTCTTTTCATTCGGTTTCGGTTGGACATGTATAGTTTATAGTCACCTCGAATTGGGATGGATTTGCAGGTCGTCATAAGTAATCTTTCAAGAAGTTGTAACTTTTCAAATACAGTTCTTTGATTCTATAAATACTTCAATCAATTGAGAATTTAACTTAACTTGATTTACTATTTTTTAACTTCCATATTCATATTCTCTTTTGCTATCATTGACTTAATATTCTCAATCACTTGCAACCAAAATCTATATATTTTGGTTAAATTATTTCGTATAAATCCAAGCAACTTACACTCACTATCAATCAAAGGAAATTATATGTAGAATTGTACTAGCTATCAATATCTGTGTTGTATTGAACATAAGATTGTCAATGGAATACTTTTGTATTGGTCTGTTCCTTCGGACGAAGTGAGGGCAATTGTTTAGTGAAATACTAAAGGGAAGCTTCGAGACTAGACGTAGAACGGGAGGTTCGAACCAATATAAAAAAATCTGTTGTCCTCATTTTATACTTTGCTTTTTATACTTTGTTATATTGCTATATCTAGCTCATATATTGGCATACACTCGCATACTAATACACAAGTCATATTAGATATGGTCCACTAGACTTTCATTTGGTACCAGAGCATGGTCATTTCAATTTACAGTAACACATGATTGAAAACTTTTAATATGGCAAGTACATTTCAAGAAGGTCAATCAAGTGTTCATCCTCCACTATTTACCGGTTCTAAATATGCTTATTGGTCAACACATATGCGAATTTTTATGAAAGCTAATGGTTTAGAAATTTGGCAAACTACTCAAACTAGATATGAAGCACCTACCACTTACATAAGCACTTGGACCGATGCATACAAAAACACGGCAACTGATAATGCCAAAGGCATGAATGTTTTTTATTTCATTCACTTGATAAAAATGAATTTTCATGAGTTATGCTTTGCATTACTGCATATGTTATATGGCGCACTTTGTAAGTTACTCACGAAGGCACGGTAAAATTCAAGCAAAGAAAATTTATATTTTACAAAATCAATTTTCATCGTTTATAATGAAAGAAAATGAATCTTTATTGACATGTATACTAGATTTCAAACTATATAAGACGATCTCATGGCACTTGGGGTCAAATTCACTGATTTTGATCTAGTTACACGAATCATAAATTCTTTGACTGTCGTACGATAAAGAAAATTTTTAGCCATCAAAGAAGCTAATGATCTCTCTTAACTCAAATTCGAAGAACTAATAGGAAATCTAATGTCATATGAAGCTAATTTGCAGGCGAGAAAGGAGCAAAATCAAGAAAAGAAAATTATTGCCTTTCAAGTAAATAACGACAGTTCCGACTTATACGAGGAAGAAATTGTATTCACAGACAAGAACTACAACAAATTCAGCAAATTCAAAAGGATGAAAAAAATTTCAAAACGGTGGCTATTCAAACTCATCAAATCAAACATCAACCAAATGTTATGGATGTGAAAAATTCGGTCATATGAAGAAAGATTGTCCACAACTTAATAATGACAAAAAAAGCAAATTCAAGAAATTCGAAAAGAAGCAAAGAGCCTTTCAAGTAACTTGGGATGACTCCGATTCTTCGTCTTCCTTTGACAGTGATAATGAAAGCTACTTAGAAAAGCTAATGTCTGTTTTATGGCTAACATTGATGAGGTACGTCCCGAACTAACATATGATGAATTTTTTAAATTAGCATAGAATTAGACAATAAATATAGAGAATCTAAGAAACTAAACGATGAATATATAGGAAAGTTAAATAGGGTAGAGCTAGAAATTGGTTTATTAAAAGATGAAAAAACAATATTAAAGGAAGAATTAGAAATGACTCAGAAAGAATGTAAAACATCATCTTCTCAAAATACTACTCTATTACATGATTAGAAAAATATTAAATTAGAAAATACCAAATTTGAGAAAGAAAAACTAGAACTAAAGGCAAGTTTAGATTCTAGCAATATTGAAAATTTTCGTCTTAAGAACAAGTTAGATAAAATAACTAAAAATGTATCAAAATTTAATAAAGAAAAACAAAAATTAGAAAATTTGATCAAAATATCAAGAACATCAGAAAATCAAAATGGATTAGGATTTAAAGCTAAACAAAAACATAGAAACTATAGCACACTATATATTATGTTCAAGAAACCTATCTCTAAAATTAAGATTAACACTCTTAAAACAAGCAGTGTCAAAATATGGATTCCTAAATCAAATAACAAATTTATTAGGCAAAAACATATAGATGATACTTAAAAAATATTCTTTATAATAATAACTATGTTTTTAAAGGTCACAAACCCACTTGGATGGCTGCCTTCACCGCTGATACATTGGACCCTAGCAGAAGAAGTGGGTACCAATTAAATTTTATAGTTTTGAAGTTACCTAAAAATAAAGTTAAAAGAAAGGAGAGATGGATACTCGATAGTGGATGCTCCAAGCATATGACAGAAAAAGCACATATGTTATCAAATATAACATATATTGATTACGGCACTATGACATTTGGAGATAACTCAAAAGGATTTGTCATCGGCATTAGGGACGTCATCAACGTTGGTATATCCACTTCTACCCTTATTACTAATGTTTTGTTAGTAGAAAATTTAAAATATAACTTATTAAGTATAGCTCAATTGTGTGATAAAAGATTTAGAATCGATTTCGAAAATGATAAATGCAGTATATCTGATTAAAATAAAAATATAATTCTCGAAGGATTAAGAAAACGTAAAATTTATGTTTTAAATATGAATATTAAAAACAATAGTAATTTATGTCTAACCACGAATCATAATGACCCATGGCTATGGCACAAACGCTTTTGTCACGTAAATTTAAAATATATAAATAAATTAACAAATAACGATTTTGTAAGAGTATTACCCAAAATAAAATAAAGTTAAAAATCTATGTGATGCTTGTTGACTTGGAAAATTAAAGAAAAGTACTTTTAAATCTAAGAAAGAGATTACTACCAAATATCCACTTGAATTATTTCATCTAGATTTGTTTGGTCCAACTCAAATACGATCAATAAATCATAACAAATATGTATTTATTATCATCGATGATTTTTCACGATACACTTGGACATTATTTTTAAAACATAAACGTGATATATTTGAAATGTTTAAAATCTTTGCTAAGAGAATTAAAAATTTAATGAACTTAAAAATTAAAAGTATAAGAAGCGATAATGGTGGAGAATTTGAAAATGATATTTTTGAAAATTATTGCAATAAAAAGGGAATTAGTCATAATTTTTCATTTCTATGAACACCACAACAAAATGGCGTAGTAGAAAGGAAAAATCAAACACTACATGAATGTACACGAACATTACTTAGTAGCAGTAATTTACCAAAGATTTTTTGGATCGAAGATATTGCTACCACATGTTATGTATTAAACCGTCTAACACTTCGACCTATGACTAAGAATACATATTATGAAATGTTTTTCCAAAAAGAAACATAAAGTATCATATTTATGTATTTTTGGTTCTAAATCCTTTATTTTGAATACTAAAGATAATCTTGGAAAATTCGATCCAAATGTCGATAAATTAATTTTTATTGGATATTCGGATCATTCATATAGAATTTTTAATAAGTAAACTAACACTATTGAAGAAGTCTTCATGTTTCTTTTGACGAAGATTTTAAGAATACCAAAAATCACGACGATGATAAAGTTTTAAATAATAATAGTATTAATAATACTTCTGTAACTGAAAATAATAATACCATAAGTAATAATGATAATCTCTTGAGATCACCACCTATAATCTTAAATGATCATCCAACTAATAATGTAATTGGTGATTTAAACACAAGAGTTTCAACTAAAAATCAATTAAGTCAAATAAGTCATGTTGCATTTATAACTAATTTTGAACCTAAAAATTATAAAGAAGCATCAAAAGATGATTTTGGATTCTCGCAATGCAAGAAGAACTTAATCAATTTGAAAGAAATGATGTATGAGAACTCGTACCAAAACCTAATGATCAATTCGCAATACGAACTAAATGGGTTTTAAAAAAAATAAAGCAGATGAAAATGGAAACATTGTTCGTAATAAAACAAGATTAGTTGCTCAAGGATACAACCAAGAAGAAGGAATTGATTATGAAGAAATATTTGCTCCTGTAGCACGTCGTGAAGCTATACGAACATTACTAGCTTTTGCATGTCATCATAATTTTAAATTATTTCAAATGGATGTTAAAAGTGCATTTTAAATTGTTTAATAAAAGAAAAAGTATATGTTTTACAGCCACCTTTATTTGTTCATGAAAATCCTAACCATGTTTTAAACTTAAAAAGGCATTATACGGACTAAGACAAGCACCCCATGCTTGTTATGAGGATACTAAAAATACATTTATTAAATTATGGTTTCCAAATTGGGAAATTGATCTGCATTATTATACAAAGAGAACATAATGATATACTAGTTCTACAAATATATGTTGATGATATCATATTTGGATTAACTAACGAGAAACTATGCAATGATTTCTCTAACATAATGAAAAATAAATTCGAAATGTCGCATGCGGAAGAATTAAATTTCCTTTTAGGTTAACAAATAAAACAACTAGAAAATGGAATTTCTATAAATCAAGAAAAATATTGTTGTAACAGCCTGAAATTTTCAACCATTCGCATCCATACATGTCGGATCTGAATTGCTCAAAATATCAGATTGTTAATTTAAATTTGGAAAAACTCAGCATATACAGTAAATAAACAATCACAGAATCACAAACATAGAGTAATATAACAATAATGCAGCGGAAACAACAGAATAGTAGTTCATGAAGCTACTATATATATAACAGAGTTAAACAAGATACAACAGAAGTCAAGAATACATATATGTCTCAATACAATGGTCAAATACAAGGTCTGAATACATCACTGGAATCAACTGAATAACTGAAAGCAGAATAGATAGCTGGATCTCCAAGCGAAGCTCCAACACCAAAGGTGAGTCTCGAATGCTATATCACTCAGCCTGACCCGAGCGTAAAGCAAAACACAAAACACTCGAGTCAGGATTAACATTCCTATATCAATAAATCCAACTCAAGTGAAATATCAACCGAAATACAAGTAACTCAAAGGATGTTTGGGATAAGCATCCTTTAAGGATCCGTTAAACTATCTACTATGTAGTAATCTACGCTATTATAATATGTCTAAAGTAACGTAAACTATTAAAATAGCGTTAAGGCGTTACCCATATGCCCCTTAACACATTTTTACATATTTCCATAGTCTATACAGTACCATAATCTCCCCCGTACTAGGCGTCGTTAGAGGGCACTCCATATGTATGGTACAAAACAAACTCGTAGTAAAGCACGCTAGGGTAGGTGACACGACACAACAAGGCAATGCCAGGGTAGATATACCAATTACGCATCCGGACTGGTGGTAACACATAGCAGCCACTACCGCCCACCTTGAGCCACACTCCCGAAATCCGAAGGTATGCACCAAATTAATCACAAAGTAATAGAATGGCATAGGATGGAGTGTATCCGATCAGAGGAGCTACCTCATTGGCTTGGAATCGCTCCTGTTTTAGCCACCTTATGCCAACTCACGGGAGTTGGGTCCACGTATATACCTCATATAGGATCGTCGCCACCATCCTACTTCATTCTGGAATCTCCACCGCGTACACAGTTGTCAAAGTGGTTTTCGGTATCGACAGAGAGTATGCCCATATCCGATCCTGGTCTCTTTAACAACCAATCGTTATTATAACACCGTGGTCATTTCAAAGTAGTTTATACTTCAAAACCAAAAATATCATTTCCATTTCAAAAACATATCAATACGATATCATTTCCATTTCTAGAATATTCACTTCCAAAATCATAGTACATTCAAAGATATAATACTTTCGAAACCAAAACAATTTGAAATGATAATACTTTGGAAATCATAATACTTTGAATTTCATAACTTTGGAAATCATAACTCTTTGAAATCATAACAGTTTCCTTCAAACATTTTAGATATTAATAATAGTATATATAATAAAATAGTTTATAAAATAAATAATTGATATAAAATAGTTATAAGCCAAAACAATTTATATTAAAATAATTAGTATATTTAAAATAGTTTATATTAAAAATAGTTATATTAGAAATAGTTTATAATAAAAATAGTTTATAAAATAATATAAAATAGTTTAAATATAATTTAAAATACTTTATATAATAAAATAGTTTCCTCAAATTTCACAAATCGATTCAACTCAACTCGGATTCCAAAATTCAAATTTAATCCAATTCTCAAATCCTCAAATTTCAATTCAATTCAGTTTCTCAATAAACCATTTCAAATCATCGATTTCAAATACATATTTGAATCATAAAATAAGCCATTTCAATTTCAATATATTTAAATCTTTAAATATTCAAAAACATCTAAATACAACTTCAATTTACAAATTTAAATAAACAAAATATCTCATTTCAATTTATGTAAATTTGAAATATTCATTTAAGTCACTTTTAATCAAATTCAAGTTATAAAACATATCTTTAAAATTTCAAATTTAAATAAATTTCAAATCAAACTTATTTAAGTAAAATTCTTAAATAAATATAATTTCAAATCAATTTCAAATTTATCTTTCCAACCCGAATCATTATAAACTCTACATTTGAAAATATATACATTAAATAAATACTTAAACATATTATATATCAACTTTAATAAATCTTTAAAATCAATATTGATTGAAACCATATATTTCTTTTCAAAACTATAGAAATCATTTCCAAAATATTTATATATAGACCAACAGTGTCTGTATATAATTTTCTATCCTATGGTCAAGTGATACAGATATTTATCATTTCAATCCGCAATTTAAATATATACGGGTATATATCATTTCAACCTGCAATCCCAAATTCAATTCAATTGAAAATCGCTTGGGTTTATCATTTCAACCCATAACGATTTTCTATTATTCTACAGATTGTTCGGGTATGTATCATTTCAACCCACAGTGAATTCTATACTAACAGTGAACTTGCAGAGTGATAACAGATATGATAATAGTATAACAATCAGTAACAGGCATATATCATCAGTGATAAATAACAGATAATGGTGTCAGATGTCACAGGTGAACAGATATAGATAATAGCATATATGTAACAATGTAAATAACTAGTAGCATATTTCAATTGTCATTTCAATTGAAACCAAATTTAATAAATAAAAGAACATTAATCATGAGTGATTGCTCATCTTTCGAGGCTAGAGATGAACGAGAATGAGACGAGTTACGAATGCAAGCACGAGTTCCAAAGCAAAGCAAGATTGGCGCGAATTCGACAATCGAAGCTAATAACAAGGAATAGACGAAATCAAATCAGAACTGAATCGATGAAGATAATTGATAAAAGTGGACTTGGATATATATGACTATATATAACTATATATAAAATTATTTATATATCAAGTCATATTCTAAATTTAAACATATATTAAATCAAATATATATATATATATATATATATGTTTTTTTTTCAAAAATCATTGTGTTTTGGATAACACAAACATATCTATATAGTAAAATTTGAAATAAATATATGCATATACATTCCAATAAAACATGTAAACAGGAAGTATATATATACTTTTGTACACAAGATACATATACATATATTTAACTTATAAAACATATAAATATAACTAATCATATAATAAAATACTGTTATGAAATAAAGTATGTCACATCACATCCTACAACAATATAATAATATGACATATAACATACATACCTTATAACCTGTATATAATCACATAACTACATGCAAACATAGAATATCCCAAACATATATAAGTACAAGCTAGTATACATACTTTAAACAATATACATAAACTAATATATATCCGTTAATATATATTGAAACTATTACAAAACCCATTTTAACATCTGAACACAAATATACACCTATGTGTACTCGCAGACAGAAGTAGGCTTAGTAAAACTTTTATACTATATATATTCATATACAGTATCTTATATATAGACAACACATCAACATGTACTGTAAAAATTTAAGCGTAGCTAGTATATACAGAAAATATACGTATATATAAAATCACTATTTATAGACAAATATTTTATAAACAACTATACTTAAAACTTGCATATAAAAAATATTTTCATACAAAACATTGTAAGTCAAGCCTCATGTACATTCACATATTTAAAACTATGAGATATAAACAAAAGAACACAACAGCTTATATAGTAATAGATATATAACTAATATATATAAACTATAGCTTATACCTATGTGTATACATATAACATATTACCTTGCTGTAACAACAGATTAAATATAAAACCAGTATACATATTCAAATAATATATACTAACCACTATACCAGAAGAACAAGGTCAGAGCATGCAAGAAGAGACTTGGCACGAGATTGAAGAGGAAAGGTCGATGCTTGTTTTCGGCGATGAGCAGGCTGCTGGGTACTTGCAGGCGAGGTTAGGGAGGTCGGCAGGGGAAGATGAGAGGAGGCGGTTCGTGGAAGGTCTTGGAAAGAGGAAGTGCGCTGGAAAAATGGCGGTTGTGCGAGATATAGGCTACGACCTTGAAGCATGGTTGCTCGGCCTTGACTGGAAGAGGAGGGCGAAGGTTTCGGCCTGGGTGAGGCGGATCATCGGAGAGGCTAAGATGGTAGTGCGCATGGATGTGGATAAGATGGGTTGCCGAGTGCTGGTAGAAGTGTGGTGTCGTGGCATACAAAATAATGGAGGAGACGATGAGTTTTGTTGGTGAGAAGCTTGCTAAAAATGGTGAGAAGACTTGGTGGTTGCTGGCACAACAAATGAAAATGAAAAGCAAGCAGCAGAGAGAAAGTGAACAGGAGGAAGGAAAATAAAGTGAACAGTAGTGAAATAAAGTGAATAGGTGAGAAAAATAAAAGTCAAGCACGAATTCAAAGAAGAGAATTTATAAAAGCAACGTCCATTCATTTTCTGACTGTTGCAACAAATGAATGGTCACAGAAAAAAACAAAAGGTTTTAAAAACCCGGTACCGATGCGAAATCGTTTCCCATGGATTCCGCTGTGTTCCGGACTTCAAAACACAGAATTGAATATACCGCAGAGATCAGCACGACGAGACGATCAAAACGGTATACAGATATTAGTGATAGGGCCATCCTATCAAAAGCCGATATTGGTACCGAAATGCTACTAATTTGCTAGAAATAAGATAAACAGGGCTAGAGAAGTTCAAATTTGATGAAACGAAAGATGACGTCTCACTCAGAAGATGATTTACAAATTTTCTATAGAAAAATATTCAGGTTTGGAAAACATTTTATTATCATCAATTTTAACTGATTTAAATTGAAATGAAATTACACAAGAAAATAAACTTCAATATTATCAGCTGAAAATTTACCATTTGCCATGTTTAAAAAGACGTATTCCAAATATTAAATCTTTATTTCAAAATTCAATTATTTAAAATTTCGCAAAATTCAATTAAATATATTATTAAAACAAATAAAATTATTAGAAATTTACGGGACGTTACACTCTCCCCCACTCAAAACCTTTTGTCCCCGAAAAGGAAGGAGGTAGGAGAATAGAAACAACTAGAAAGAAAATAGATTGAAATACAAATAAAATAATTAATTTAAACTATATAGATTTCAATTTAAATAAATTAACATTCAGCAATTGATTTAAAATTCAAGGTATTTCATTAAGTTGATTTAATTCCAATTTATTAATTTCCCCAAAACAAACTTTATTTTTATTTATCTCATTTACTCATTATCTTATTATTCAATTTTCTCAATTAACATTTTCTATTATCATAAATTAAGTGTATAAGCATTTGTAAAAATTATATTTTATTCAAATTAATTCTTCTTTATTCCAAATTATTATTAAGTTTATTCCACTTAATATATCTTATCACATACATCTAAACCATATAAATTAATTTAAACCATATAAATTTCAATTTTAAATTAATTTGTACTCAACAATTGATTTTAAATTCAAGGTATTTCCATAAGTTGATCTAATTTCAATTTATTAATTCCTTCAAAACAAATTTATTTGTCTCATCTATTATTCAATTAACTTATTATTCTATTTATCTCTATTAACATTTTTATAAAAAAAATTTAAGTGTATAATTTATTATAACACTCAAATTTTATTTATAAAATCATCTTATATTGTATATTATCCAATTACATATTCAACTTCTGAATAATTTAGGCAAGTTATATTGGAATGTAATTGAGTAGTATAGAAGTAAAATTTTCCAATTCAATTATTCAAGTTTAAATATTTATCCAAAATTTTGACTTCAGTTTATAATTGAAATCATCTTGAAATCATAAATTTAAGAATTTAAATCTCCGGTTAACTTCAAACAATTTAGATATATATATATATATATATATATATTTGTGCTATATACACAAATCTATAAATATGTACCTATATATATACAATATAAGTCAAGTCATATTTAAGGAATTCAAATTAATTTTATTTCAAAACAAAAGTGTAGCAAAGCTACTAAATGGCCTCTCCTTTTCGAAACTCGAAAATGAATATCGATGATGCTGCAGTCATTACCGAAATTATTTTCCAGCGACAAAAGAGAAGAGTACTGATTTAAAACCTTTAAAATTCCTTGAAACGATTTCTAGTTGGAACTACTTTAAATAATATACATTTTAAAACTTTAAAGCCAAAGTTTGAAATCACCGGAAATTAAATTCTCAGATTCCTGATTTAAATTCATTTCAATTCCAAATCAATTTATAAACAATGTTTATAAATTCATTTATAGAACAATAAATGATAACCAAAATATTATCATTCCAAACAACCAATTTAATTAACTTATTAAATTCCAAACAATCCTACTCATATATATATATATATAATATAATCATACAAATTTATTTCATTTACCAAATTTGAAAATAATATTGTGTCAGTTTGCTCTGTTCAAGTGTTTTGGAAATCCTATCGATAGCGTTGATCAGACGAATCGATCGAAAATCTAAATCAACATCAACAACTCAAACAACACAATATATAAAACATTTTTATATTAATTACAAATACACTCTCTCACTCGATGATTCTAGAAAATGGATTTCAAAACAGGGATAACGATTCAAATCAAAGGGCCCTAAATCAAAAGAATTCAAATTCGAAGATATGATCGAAACGAAGATAAGATAATTAAATAACAAAATAGATAAGATGGATAGACTTATATAAATCACGGGCGACCTTAGCTGGGTTAACCATGACTTCAAGAATAAGATCGATTTAGAGTTCTGAGGCAAATCGACATCCGATCACAAGAGAATATAATTCGGGCATAACAAAAGATAACAGCATCGTAAACCGACGATACAAAATCTCCGGTGAATCAATGCTTATTGTAAAGGAGTTTCACCCCTTTACAAATCATTCAGAGATTGGCGAGACCGCCGATTTATTATAGAGATCATTCAAAGTGGAGTTATGGGATACCCCAGAATAAAAAAGACACGAATAAGGGAGACACGAATGGACTTTGGAACGGAAGGGAACGTTCCAAAATTCAAAGAACCGAGTCAAAGAAGAAGGAATTCAAGCTCGAACGAAAGTGATTCTGTAATTGAATTTTACTCTATATGCTGAGTTTTGCCTAAAACCAGAGCTCTGATACCACATGTAATAGCCTGAAATTTTCAACCATTCACATCCATACATGTCGGATTTGAATTGCTCAAAATATCAGATTGTTAATTTAAATTTGGCAAAACTCAGCATATACAGTAAATAAACAATCACAGAATCACAGACCCAGAGTAATATAACAATAATGCAGCGGAAACAAAAGAATAGTAGTTCATGAAGCTACTATATATATAAGACTTAAACAAGATACAACAGAAGTCACGAATACATAGATGTCTCAATACAATGGTCAAATACAAGATCTGAATAAATAACTGGAATCAACTGAATAACTGAAAGCAGAATAGATAGCTGGATCTCCAAGCGAAGCACCAACACCAAAGGTGAGTTTCGAATGCTGTATCACTCAGTCTGACCCGAGCGTAAAGCAAAACACAAAACACTCGAGTCAGGATTAACATTCCTATATCAATAAATCCAACTCAAGTGAAATATCAACTGAAATACAAGTAACTCAAAGGATGTTTGGGATAACCATCCTTTAAGGATCCGTTAAACTCTCTACTATGTAGTAATATACGCTATTATAATATGTCTAAAGTAAAGTAAACTATTAAAATAGCGTTAAGGCGTTACCCATATCCCCTTTAACACATATTTATATATTCTCATAGTCTATACAGTACCGTAATCTCCCCCGTACTGGGCGTCGTCAAAGGGCACTCCATAGGTATGGTACAAAACAAACTCGTAGTACAGCACGCTAGGGTAGGTGACACGACACAACAAGGCAATGCCAGGGTAGATATTCCAATTACGCATCCTGACTGGTGGTAACGCATAACAGCCACTACCGCCCACCTCGAGCCACACTCCCAAAATCTGAAGGTGCGCACCAAATCAATCACAAAGTAATAGAATGGCATACGATGGAGTGTGTCCGATCAGAGGAGCTACCTCAATGGCCCGGAATCGCTCCTGTTTTAGCCACCTTATGCCAACTCACGGGAGTTGGGTCCACGTATATACCTCATATAGGATCGTCACCACCATCCTACTTCATTCTGGAATCTCCACCGCGTACATAGTTGTCAAAGTGGTTTTCGGTATCGACAGAGAGTATGCCCATATCCGATCCTGGTCTCTTTAACAACCAATCGTTATTATAACACCGTGGTCATTTCAAAGTAGTTTATACTTCAAAACCAAAAATATCATTTCCATTTCAAAAACATATCAACACGATATCATTTCCATTTCAAGATTATTCACTTCCAAAATCATAGTACTTTCAAAGATATAATACTTTCGAAACCAAAACAATTTGAAATGATAATACTTTGGAAATCATAATACTTTGAATTTCATAACTTTGGAAATCATAACACTTTGAAATCATAAAAGTTTCCTTCAAACAGTTTAGATATCAATAATAGTATATATAATAAAATAATTTATAAAATAAATAATTGATATAAAATAGTTATAAGTTAAAACAATTTATATTAATATAATTAGTATATTTAAAATAGTTTATATTAAAAATAGTTATATTAAAAATAGTTTATAATAAAAATAGTTTATAGAATAGTTTAAATATAATTTAAAATACTTTATATAATAAAATAGTTTCCTCAAATTTCACAAATCGATTCAACTCAAATCGGATTCCAAAATTCAAATTTAATCCAATTCTCAAATCCTCAAATTTCAATTCAATTCAGTTTCTCATTAAACCATTTCAAATCATCGATTTCAAATACATATTTGAATCATAAAATAAGCCATTTCAATTTCAATATATTTAAATCTTTAAATATTCAATAACATCTAAATACAACTTCAATTTACAAATTTAAATAAACAAAATATCTCATTTCAATTTATGCAAATTTGAAATATTCATTTAAGTCACTTTTAATCAAATTCAAGTTATAAAACATATCTTTAAAATTTCAAATTTAAATAAATTTCAAATCAAACTTATTTAAGTAAAATTCTTAAATAAATATAATTTCAAATCAATTTCAAATTTATCTTTCCAACCCGAATCATTATAAACTCTATATTTGAAAATATATACATTAAATAAATACTTAAACATATTATATATCAACTTTATTAAATCAACTTTAATAAATTTTTAAAATCAATATTGATTGAAACCATATATTTCTTTTCAAAACTATAGAAATCATTTCCAAAATATTTATATATAGACCAACAGTGTCTGTATATAATTTTCTATCCTATGGTTAAGTGATACAGATATTTATCATTTCAATCCGCAATTTAAATATATGCGGGTATATACCATTTCAACCCGCAATCCCAAATTCAATTCACTTGAAAATCGCTTGGGTTTATCATTTCAACCCATAACGATTTTCTCCTATTCTACAGATTGTTCGGATATGTATCATTTCAACCCATAGTGAATTCTATACTAACAGGGAACTTGCAGAGTGATAACAGATATGATAATAATATAACAATCAGTAACATGCATATATCATCAGTGATAAATAACAAATAATGGTGTCAGATGTCACAGGTGAACAGATATAGATAATAGCATATATGTAATAATGTAAATAACTAGCAGCATATTTCAATTGTCGTTTCAATTGAAATCAAATTTAATAAATAAAAGAACGTTAATCGTGAGTGATTGCTCACCTTTCGAGGCTAGAGATGAACGAGAATGAGATGAGTTTCGAATCCAAGCACGAGCTCCAAAGCAAAGCAAGATTGGCACGAATTCGACAATCGAAGTTGATAATAAGGAATAGACAAAATCAAATCAGAACTGAATGGATGAAGATAATTGATACAAGTGGACTTAGATATATATGACTATATAAAAAATTATTTATATATCAAGTCATATTCTAAATTTAAACATATATTAAATCAAATATATATATATGTGTGTTTTTTCAAAAATCATTATTTTTGGGATAACACAAACATATCTATATAATAAAATTTAAAATAAATAAATATATGCATATACATTCCAATAAAACATGTAAACATGAAGTATATATATACTTTTGTACACAGGATACATATACATATATTTAACTTATAAAACATATAAATATAACTAATCATATAATAAAATACTGTTATTAAATAAAGTATGTCACATCACATCCTACAACAATATAATAATATGATATATAACATACATACCTTATAACCTGTATATAATCACATAACTGCAGGCAAACATAAAATATCCCAAACATATATAAGTACAAGCTAGTATACATACTTTATAAACAATATACATAAACTAATATATATTCGTTAATATATATTGAAACTATTACAAAACCCATTTTAACATCTGAACACAAATATACACCTCTGTGTACTCGCAGGCAGAAGTAGGCTTAGTAAAACTTTTATACTATATATATTCATATACAGTATCTTATATATAGACTGACACATCAACATGTACTGTAAAATTTTAAGTGTAGCTAGTATATACAGAAAATATACATATATATAAAATCACTATTTATAGACAAATATTTTATAAACAACTATACTTAAAACTTGCATATAAAAAATATTTTCATACAAAACATTGTAAGTCAAGCCTCATGTACATTCACATATTTAAAACTATGAGATATAAACAAAAGAACACAGCAGCTTATATAGTAATAGATATATAACTAATATATATAAACTATAGCTTATACCTATGTGTATACATATAACATATTACCTTGCTGTAACAACAGATTAAATATAAAACCAATATACATATTCAAATAATATATACATATTCAAACCACTATACCAGAAGAACAAGGTCAGAGCATGTAAGAAGAGACTTGGCACGAGATTGAAGAGGGAAGGTTGATGCTTGTTTTCGGCGATGAGCAGGCTGCTGGGTACTTGCAGGCGAGGTCAGGGAGGTCGGCAGGGGAAGATGGGAATATTGGAGAGAGGAAGTGCGCTGGAAAAATGTTGGCTGTGCGAGATATAGGCTTCGACCTTGAAGCATGGTTGCTCGGCCTTGATTGGAAGAGGAGGGCGAAGGTTTCGGCCTGGGTGAGGTGGATCATCGGAGAGGCTAAGATGGTAGTGCGCATGGATGTGGATAAGATGGGTTACCGAGTGCTGGTAGAAGTGTGGTGTCGCGGCACACAAAATAATGGAGGAGATGATGAGTTTTGTTGGTGAGAAGCTTGCTAAAAATGGTGAGAAGACTTGGTGGTTGTTGGCACAACAAATGAAAATGAAAAGCAAGCAGCAGAGAGAAAGTGAACAGGAGAAAGGAAAATAAAGTGAACAGTAGTGAAATAAAGTGAACAGGTGAGAAAACTAAAAGTCAAGCATGAATTCAAAGAAGAGAATTTTTAAAAGAAACGTCCATTCATTTTCTGACTGTTGCAACAAACGTGTAACAACCCTGTATTTTGTGATTATTTTAATTGTATATTTTAATTATTTTAATTGAATTCCCTGATTTAAAAACTTTATTTTATTTATTTAAAGAATAAATTTGTTATTTTAAATATAAATTTTGATTTTTGTGTGAATTATAATTCCAAACCTGGATAAATGGAATATTTCCAAAAAAAAGGATTTTGGTCAAAATGGTCAAACTTTGACTTTTAAATTTAAAATTTAATATTTGAAATTTTGAATTTAATCTTTTATTTTGAAAATAGATTTAATTTCAAGTGTACTGCTTTTTGTTTCGTTGAAATCAGATTAATATTGTGAAAGTTATGCTTTTTACAATATTGTGTGTAAATTGTTTTATTTAACAAAATTGTGTATTTTAATTTATATAAATATATTTTTATTTGTCATATCTTGTTCTAATTTATTAATATTGTGTAATATGACATGTTATGTATATATTTTGGTTTTAAAACATTTTAAAAGTATATTTGACATTTTCCAGTGTCAGTTGTATCCTGTTTATAAATTTTAATTTCCAACTTCAATTAATGAAAGAAATTCTTTATTTATTCCTCTATTTCCTTAAGACCTTATTTTATTTAATCTCCACTCTATTTTTTTCATCATTTATTTTACTTATTTGACTTTTATTTGTTTTAAGGTGAAATAGAAATTTTATAAAGCTAGTGATGTTTTATTTGTAGTTTTAAGCCTTGTTTAAATTAAATAAACTATTTCTTTATTCTTTTTCTATTTTCTCCAAATTTAATTATTTATTTCAATTTAGAAATGATAAATGAATTATTTTATTTCAAAACTTTTCTTTAGAATAATTTTTTAAAATGAAGTTAATTTTCCAAAGTCAATAGTGATTTATTTGTAATTTCTGGACCCTGTTTTCAATTTTTAAGCAATTTCTTATATTCTTTTTCCATTTTCTTTAAAATTAATTATTTATTTTTATTTTATATTACTTTGTTTCGGTTCTAAAGTCGAATTACTGATTTTATTTTGTTTTATTTGAATTAAAGAAAAAGGAAATATGAAAGAGTTTAAAATGCTTTAGAAACTGAAGTCTTTTCATCTCCTATGTCCTTTCAATTGCCACAACTCCTCATTTACTTCTTTCGGCTGTGTATTAATTTTTTTGGCCGTGTATTCCAATGCTCATTCCTGCAAAAAAAAAACATTTGTTCCTCATTCTATTCATGGCTTGCAAAAAAATTGGTAATGGCTACTTTTTCCTTCTTCTTCTTCTTCTTCTCATTTTCATGGTTTTTGCCTTGTTTCTTGGATTCTTTTGCACTTCCTCCTCCTCATATCCATGGCCACCACCTCCTACACCACTTCCCTGCCATCATCACCAACTATACTCCAGGTCATGACCATGGCCGAACCCACCATGGTGACCAAACCCCTCAAAAATTGCAACCTAGGCCTTAAAAACAATGTTGTGACCACTATTTGCATCACCACTTCATTTTCCACCACAACCACCACCTTGGGCCGCCACCACCACACACCCCTCTAGCCTCTGACCTGACCCACACTCCACTAGCCGACCCCAAACACCCCATGGCGGAGCCTCTTTGTTGAACCAAAACTCCTCTTTGTTGCCTAAAACCTCTTCACCTTCCTATGTTGTAACTTCCTCCACTTGTTCTAGCCTTTATGCCATACATTCCTATGTTCAAACCTGAGCCAAAGTCATGCCAAACCTGAGCCAAAACATCCCCTAGGCTGTGCAAGAAAATGTAGAAAGCAAGGCGAAAGTCGTTGCATTCATATTTGTTTTTATTCCAAAGTTATATCATTTCAAGGTTGCATTGAAATTTATAATTTGTTTGGTTTATTTTGGGTTGTAACACAAGATCTATAGCTTGGATCTCGCTCTCCACTCAAATTCTAGTCTTTTCATCATGCTTTTTATTCCGTTGTGTCATTTGTATTGCAATCTCCAGCCATAGAGGTGAGTAAATCTCACCTAACATTTTATACTTATGCAAATGTGAATTGACAATAATTGAATGTGTAGTACTATTATGCTATAACTGCCTGTGATTATTTATGTATGATGTTAAACCGGTAAATTACATGTCATATCATCTGTTACTGTTATATAACGCTATTCTGTTTATTTATATCAGTTTATCACACTGCAAGTTCCCTGTAGAATAGAATCACTATGGGTTGAAATGATACATACCCGAACGGACTTTAGAATAGGGAAAAATCGTTATGGGCTGAAATGATAGGCCTGAACAATTTTTATTTATTTCAGTTAACTTGGGATTGCGGGTTTGAAATGATAAAACCTGGATTTTTCCTTTTTAAATTAGGGATTGAAAGATATATTATCCGTATCATTTGACTTAGGTTAGAAAAATTTATATACACACCCGTGGTTAATATATATATTTTCTTGAAATTATAAAATATGTTAAAAATGTAAATATTATGATAATTTGATTTTTATTTTAATTTAAAATGATTTCATAAAGTGTTATTGATTTTTCTATAAATTAAAAATAGTTAAATAAATAAATGTTTAAAAGTTGAAATTTGAAGTATAACTTAACTTGGAAAATGTGAAAGTGTTTTAAAATAAAAGTTAAGTTAAGAAAATAAAATGGAATTTAAATAAAATTATGAAATGGTAAACTTAATTAAAATGTTAAGTAAATGAAATATTATAAATTTTACATTTATTTTATAAGTGAATTATTAAAGATTTGATAATTGTTTGTGAAACTTTCACTTTGTAAAATCATAAATTAAGGGTTATTTAAATGATTGTTTTTAAAGTAAGAAAATATGATTTTTATAAGTTAAAATGGATTTAACTAAATTTTAATTGTTTATGAAATTGCAGTGAAAGTTTGGAATTTAAATTGACAGCATTCCTGAAATGCTATCATTTCTAAAGTTAAAGATATTACAGCGTTTTGTAAATGTTGTAATTGATATAAATGAACTAAATGGCTAAAATGAACTAAGTGCTATAGTTGCTGAATTTAACTAAAGTTTTATTTGAAATCTAAACATATTACAGCATCAAAATGCTTTCTTTTGCGAATTGAATTGTTTTTAAACATAACTTTCCGTAGCATTTTTAAATGCTGCAAAAGTTGAAATTTCACTGTTTTAATAAATTTAAGTGAATAAATGAATTCTGAAATGGTAAAATTTTGAGAATTGAATATTGACTATTAAATATAATAACTTCATTTTTAAATGATTTAAATGGAATAATTTGATTTGAAATATTTTGATAATTTGAAATGGATTTGAAATGATATTTGATTTCGAAGTATAAATTACCATTTGGAATTTTAACCATGGGATGTAATTAAATTGATGGTTTTATGGATCCTTAAAGGATGGGCGATCCCAAGCATCCTTTAAGTTATTATGCATTGCTATTACAGTTCAGTTGAGTTGGTTTACATTGTATAAGTATATATGTCCTGACTCGAGTGTTTTGTGTTTTACTTTACGCTCGGGTTAGCCTGAGAATCACACTTTGGATTCACCTTCTGGAGCTAGAGATCTATTGGAGCTTATTTATCTATCGGTTCATCGACTTCTATTCCAGTTATTTCTTATTCAGTATTGTCTCGGTATTATTGATTTATGTATCCTGACTTCTATTATATTTATTTTGACTATGAGATTTTGTATATGTTTTGAGAGTTTGTATATAGTAGCTTCATAAACTACTATAGTGTTTTATTTCCGCTGCGAGTTATTCTGATATTCTGTGTCTGTGATTCTGTATTTGATTTTATTTGCTCCAAATTTTATTACAATATGTTATTTTGAATTATTCAAGTCAGACATGTGTGGATTATTGTCGATTTGAATGGTCCAAAATAGTGGGTCGTTACAAAACGAATGGTCACAGAAAAAAAATAAAAGGTTTTAAAAACCCGGTATCGATGCGAAATCGTTTCCCATGGATTCCGCTGCGTTCCGGACTTCAAAACACAGAATTGAATATACCGCATAGATCAGCACGAGGAGACGATCAAAACGGTATACAGATATTAGTGATAGGGTCATCCTATCAAAAGTCGATATTAGTACCGAAATCTGCTAATTTGCCAGAAAAAAGATAAACAGGACTAGAGAAGTCCAAATTTGATGAAACGAAAGATGACGTCTCTCTCAGAAGATGATTTACAAATTTTCTATAGAAAAATATTCAGGTTTGGAAAACATTTTATTATCATCAATTTTAACTGATTTAAATTGAAATGAAATTACACAAGAAAATAAACTTCAATATTATCAGCTAAAAATTTACCATTTGCCATGTTTAAAAAGACGTATTCCAAATATTAAATCTTTATTTCAAAATTCAATTATTTAAAACTTCGCAAAATTCAATTAAATATATTATTAAAACAAATAAAATTATTAGAAATTTACGGGTCGTTACAATTGTAGAGAATTATTAGAATGATTTGGAATGGATAATGCTTCAAGTAAACCAACTCCATTGACCACCAGTTTACATTTAGATAAAGATGAAAATGGGAAGGATTTTGATCAAAAATTATACCGAATTATGATAGGATCTCTGTTATACTTAACGGCTAGTAGACCAGATATTATGATGAGTATTTGTCTACGTGCAAGACTTCAAGCATAACCTAAGGAGTCACATCATCGAGCAGTTAAAAGAATTTTGCGATATTTAACCAACACTAAAGATTATATACTTTTCTACCAGAAATGCAGCTCTTTTGAACTTGCATCATATAACGATGCAGATTTCGACGGTTGTCAGACGGATAGAAAAAGTACAAGTGGCATATGTCATTTTGTTGGTCAATCTCTAGTTTCATGGTTTAGTAAAAAGCAAAATTGTATTTCTGTCTCAACATGTGAAGCCTAGTACATCTCAGAAGTCTTAGCTTGTGCACAAGTAATTTATATGTAACAAACACTTCTAGATTTTGGTAAACATCTCTAGACAAAATGCACCGGGGTCTGACAAGAACATCTTGTACCCCTGCCATAGAGGACTGGTGTAACAACCCGTGATTGCGGTTACCAAATAATAAATTAAAATTGGGATTTTAATTTAATTGGAGCTATTAATGAATTTTTAATGTGGCTAATTTGTTCAAAATTTAGTCATTTTGAATAAATTAATATTTTGGGCTTAAGTGTAAAATGGAGCATTTCAAGGAAATTAATTAGGGAAATTTGTAATTTATATTATTGCAAAATTTTATATGTGTAAAATAGTGCAATATTTGATTTGGGAAATTAATTTGCAATTTATTTGCAAAATGGTGATTTTGGCTAATATTAACTATAAACGGTGTTTTGGAAAAATTAGGGGTTAAAATGTAAAATATTGTTGATATAGGATTTTATGAAATGGCTAAAAGTAATTGTTAACATATTTTCATAAATTTCTATGGTTTGAAATGTATTTAGTAATTTGTATGTAGAGTGTACTTAGAGAAAATTGCCTATATATGTATGCACATGAATAATACAAAGTCCTAATGGGTATTAGATCCAATAACCCTAACCATTAGCCTATAAAGTATCTTTTACTCTCCCATTTCAGCCAACACTTCATTTCATATCCACTAAAACCTAATTAGAAAGCTCCAAAACCTAGTCATGGCCTCCTAAGCAAGACTCCAATCTACACCAAATCAAAGAGAGTTAATCCAAACTACTAAAAGAGGTAATAGCAATCACAAAACCCACCTCTAATTCATTCTTTAATTTCTGAAATTATTTTGTAATCCTCTTTTTTTTGTGCATTTAGATTGTGAAACTCTTTGATCTTCTTTTCATTGCTTGGAAAGAGGTAATATATGCTAGCTGAAATTATAATTAGTTTATTGCTGTTAGTAAATTAAGCATATCTCATTCATCTTAAATCGGAATTAAGATTTTCTTGAAGTTCTGGAAAGCTTATTCTGTAGCCTATAACTTTCATGTTTTGAGCTTTGCCTAATTTTGTGGTTTCAATGGTCGAAATCACGTTTGTTTGTCGCTGACCTGACAACAAACTACAAGGTTGATAAAATAAAACCCTGAAATTGATTTGGCCATAAGTTACTCGTTTTTGATCCGAATTAGATAATTTTGGATGTTCCGGAAAGCTTAAAACATATGCTACAATTTTTGTTCAGTGAGTTTTCTGTAATATTGCCATTTAGATGACCTGAAATGCGTTCAAAGACAGAAGACCAATTCTGTCTTTAACAAGTTATCTTGAGTTTCAATCTGATATTGTTTTGCATGTATCTCTCTCGTTTCTTATCCAAATCTAATAATTTTGGATGTTCTGGAAAGCTTATATTTAGAGCTAAAACTTTCATGTTTTGAGTTTCATGAAATTTCGAAGTTATTTTGGTCAAAATTGTACATTCTTACCATTGTCCCGAGAAAAAAAAAAGAAAAAAATAATAATAAATAATTTTTTTTAAACCCTGTTCCAGATTTTTTTCTCCACTTCACGATGCCGCCACGATCGCATCCGAAGTCGTAATTCGACGTTTTTGGTCTCGTTGGAAAGGTGGAGTTTCGAACTCCATCTCTGTAAAATTTAAGCATCATCGGCATTATTTTGGTACTTCGAATTTCGTGTCGAAGTTGAACTCTTGTCGCTGTTTGTAAACAGTGTGAATCTTGTTCTGGGTCCAACTTCGAGACGTCGCTGCTACTTCGTCTCAACTCGGATTCAGAAATTCTTTTTGCATCTTATAGTAGGGATGTTGGACTATATGCCTACCAGTTTTCATGTCATTTGGATTCAGTTTACTGGTCCAAATAAATTGCCGAACTTGGGTTCGCAGCAGTTTTTGAATGGTCAAACACTTGGAATGAAAATCAAATATCCCTTCTGTTTCCAGCTTTTGAGCGCCACTCCGCGATGCCGCCACGTTCGCATCGGAAGTCGGAATTCGACGTTTTTGGTCTCGTTAGAAAGGTGGAATTCCGAACTCCATCTCAGGAAAATTTGGACAACATTGGAGTTCGTTTGGTACTTCGAATTTCGTGTCGAAGTTGAACTCTAGTCGCTGTTTGTAAACAGTGTAAATCTTGTTCTGGGTCCAACTTTGAGACGTCGCTGCCACTTCGTCTCAACTCGGAATCCAGAAATTCTTTTTGCATCTTAAAGTAGGGATGTTGGACTATATGCCTGCAAATTTTCATGACATTTGGATACAGTTTGCTGGTCCAAATAAATTATCGAACTTGAGTTCACAGCTGTTTTTGAATGGTTACAAACACTTAGTATAGTTTTGATGATTTTCTGGTTTTCGTCGATTTCTTTGAGATTTGTCTTTGGATTTCGTACACGGGCTTTATAAAAAGGTTTTAAAAGGATTTTTCACTCCAAAATGGCTTTTGAAAATTATTATATAATATTATTTTAATTATTAAATTAACTACTCCATAATAGGAGACCTTTCTAAAGACCGTTTTAAAGGTGATTTCGAAAATCAATTATAAATCCGTTTTACACCATTATTTTCTATAATAAAAATCTCACACTCACTTTTAGCACGTCGAGCGAAGTGGAAAGGTGCTTAAACGGTTAGGAAATCTCCGGCCTATGAAAACCGTGTGTATTTTCTTTCCGGTTAATCCCCGACCTATTCGATTGATCGTTTTGACCTTTGGGTCTAGTTTACCGATGATATGAGGTAGACTTTTTATTGTTTGGAGTGTGAGCTTGCTATTGGTTAGGAAACCGTTTAGTGCGAACGTGGGGTATGGGACTCATTGTTAACACTTTACGGGTTCCTCTCCAAGAAGTTAGTGACACATTAGCCTCTGGGCGGCCAGTACTGGACCTCTGGGTCACCACGCCTCTGGGCAACCGTCTCTGGACACCTGCTCTATGGAGCAGTTTATTTTTCGGCATGCGCCTCTGGGCCTTATCCTTCTGGGAAGGATCTTGCCGTCTCGCGCGTTCCGCATCTGTGCGAGTGATCGATCACAACTTTACAGTACTTGGCAACAACGACTCTGGTCGGTGCACGTGCAAAACTTGTATTATCTGATGATTTTTATATCCATTCGAGTACCGCCATTCGGCGTTGGTTCTATGGAACCATACGATGTAAGTGCGATTACCTTATGGATTCACAGTGTCTCTGGACACTGCTTTTCAGTGTTTGATTTCATTGATTTTTCAGTATATCCCTATTGCTCTTTGGAGCATCGATCTTTGCTTGGGCATTGATTACAGACTCTGGTCACTCTTGGGATTATTGCCTATGGGCATCTTTTTATAGCTTTGGCTACGCCGATGATATGAGGCGATTTTATTTATTCTACACTTTGGTGTTGATTTCTCTTTGGAGATTTTTATTGTTTATTGATGATTAGGGATCGTCATTATATTCATGTGGTTCATAATATACTTCTCTTTGGATAAGTACTATTTTATGTATGTACCGCATTATTATATATCTCGGTTATTACTGATTGTTTAGCTAGCCTGACCCGAGTGTTTTCGCTCGGGTCAGACCGAGTTGTTTCAGGTTAGGTCTCTGGACTTAGCTTCTGTGCTTCCGCTTGGACATTATCTGCTATGCTGATAGATAGCGCTTTATTTGTCCACTATTCTGCTACTATATTATCATTCAGACTTTGATATGTACATATTTTTGACTCACATGTGTGAGCGGTGGCTTTGTACCCACTTATAGTATTTGGATCTGTATTGATGATGTATTGTTCTGAGATTTTATATCTGTTATGTGATTCTGTTCTGTGATGCTATTTCATTATGTTATTATGCTTTGTTCTGATAGATCTTTAGCCATTTGTAATTTCGTTATAAGTATTTACCGAATATGTCGAACCACCTGATTAAGAAAAATTTAAATAGATTCCACCTTTCGACGTATTCGGTAGATAGTTATAGCTTGATTATAGATGGTCGCTTCCACTATACTCTATTCTCCGCTTTAACAGACAGTATTACTCCCGTAATACTCTTTGTTACAGTGGGTCTCAGAGTGGGGCGTTACAGCTTGGTATCAGAGCTTGGTTTCAGGAATAAGCATAATAAACACAGAACAGATACACTTAGTACAATACATTTTAAATTAGATCCGAATTAAATCATATCCCTTCCTCATGTTTATTGATAGATAAGTTAGGAATATTTATAGGAATCTGTTATATTCCGTAGTATTCCTTAATTAATTATCTATCATTGAATCATGTCTAACTCTAATTCCCGTTACGACATGTTTGACCATTTGAGCGGTGCGAAGGTCTTCTCTCAGTTTGACCTTGCCACCGGATTCCATCAGCTACGAGTCATGGAAGACAGCATTCCTCTTACATCATTTCGTACTCGTCATGGTTCTTTTGAGTGGTTGGTCATGCCGTTCGGCTTGACGAACGCTCCGGCTTTCTTCGTCGATCTCATGAATCGAGTATTCCGGGAATACATCAATAGATTCGTTCTGGTTTTCATCGACGATATTCTTGAGACTCTTTCTATGTGTGATATTCGAAATCGAGCTCCGTCTTCTATATTCCTTTTGTGGATTAGATGTTATAGACGACTTCTATATTTAAGGAATTGCGGGGACGCAAATTTCTTAATGGGGGGAGTCTGTAACAACCCGTGATTGCGGTTACCAAATAATAAATTAAAATTGGGATTTTAATTTAATTGGAGCTATTAATGAATTTTTAATGTGGCTAATTTGTTCAAAATTTAGTCATTTTGAATAAATTAATATTTTGGGCTTAAGTGTAAAATGGAGCATTTCAAGGAAATTAATTAGGGAAATTTGTAATTTATATTATTGCAAAATTTTATATGTGTAAAATAGTGCAATATTTGATTTGGGAAATTAATTTGCAATTTATTTGCAAAATGGTGATTTTGGCTAATATTAACTATAAACGGTGTTTTGGAAAAATTAGGGGTTAAAATGTAAAATATTGTTGATATAGGATTTTATGAAATGGCTAAAAGTAATTGTTAACATATTTTCATAAATTTCTATGGTTTGAAATGTATTTAGTAATTTGTATGTAGAGTGTACTTAGAGAAAATTGCCTATATATGTATGCACATGAATAATACAAAGTCCTAATGGGTATTAGATCCAATAACCCTAACCATTAGCCTATAAAGTATCTTTTACTCTCCCATTTCAGCCAACACTTCATTTCATATCCACTAAAACCTAATTAGAAAGCTCCAAAACCTAGTCATGGCCTCCTAAGCAAGACTCCAATCTACACCAAATCAAAGAGAGTTAATCCAAACTACTAAAAGAGGTAATAGCAATCACAAAACCCACCTCTAATTCATTCTTTAATTTCTGAAATTATTTTGTAATCCTCTTTTTTTTGTGCATTTAGATTGTGAAACTCTTTGATCTTCTTTTCATTGCTTGGAAAGAGGTAATATATGCTAGCTGAAATTATAATTAGTTTATTGCTGTTAGTAAATTAAGCATATCTCATTCATCTTAAATCGGAATTAAGATTTTCTTGAAGTTCTGGAAAGCTTATTCTGTAGCCTATAACTTTCATGTTTTGAGCTTTGCCTAATTTTGTGGTTTCAATGGTCGAAATCACGTTTGTTTGTCGCTGACCTGACAACAAACTACAAGGTTGATAAAATAAAACCCTGAAATTGATTTGGCCATAAGTTACTCGTTTTTGATCCGAATTAGATAATTTTGGATGTTCCGGAAAGCTTAAAACATATGCTACAATTTTTGTTCAGTGAGTTTTCTGTAATATTGCCATTTAGATGACCTGAAATGCGTTCAAAGACAGAAGACCAATTCTGTCTTTAACAAGTTATCTTGAGTTTCAATCTGATATTGTTTTGCATGTATCTCTCTCGTTTCTTATCCAAATCTAATAATTTTGGATGTTCTGGAAAGCTTATATTTAGAGCTAAAACTTTCATGTTTTGAGTTTCATGAAATTTCGAAGTTATTTTGGTCAAAATTGTACATTCTTACCATTGTCCCGAGAAAAAAAAAAGAAAAAAATAATAATAAATAATTTTTTTTAAACCCTGTTCCAGATTTTTTTCTCCACTTCACGATGCCGCCACGATCGCATCCGAAGTCGTAATTCGACGTTTTTGGTCTCGTTGGAAAGGTGGAGTTTCGAACTCCATCTCTGTAAAATTTAAGCATCATCGGCATTCTTTTGGTACTTCGAATTTCGTGTCGAAGTTGAACTCTTGTCGCTGTTTGTAAACAGTGTGAATCTTGTTCTGGGTCCAACTTTGAGACGTCGCTGCTACTTCGTCTCAACTCGGATTCAGAAATTCTTTTTGCATCTTATAGTAGGAATGTTGGACTATATGCCTACCAGTTTTCATGTCATTTGGATTCAGTTTACTGGTCCAAATAAATTGCCGAACTTGGGTTCGCAGCAGTTTTTGAATGGTCAAACACTTGGAATGAAAATCAAATATCCCTTCTGTTTCCAGCTTTTGAGCGCCACTCCGCGATGCCGCCACGTTCGCATCGGAAGTCGGAATTCGACGTTTTTGGTCTCGTTAGAAAGGTGGAATTCCGAACTCCATCTCAGGAAAATTTGGACAACATTGGAGTTCGTTTGGTACTTCGAATTTCGTGTCGAAGTTGAACTCTAGTCGCTGTTTGTAAACAGTGTAAATCTTGTTCTGGGTCCAACTTTGAGACGTCGCTGCCACTTCGTCTCAACTCGGAATCCAGAAATTCTTTTTGCATCTTAAAGTAGGGATGTTGGACTATATGCCTGCAAATTTTCATGACATTTGGATACAGTTTGCTGGTCCAAATAAATTATCGAACTTGAGTTCACAGCTGTTTTTGAATGGTTACAAACACTTAGTATAGTTTTGATGATTTTCTGGTTTTCGTCGATTTCTTTGAGATTTGTCTTTGGATTTCGTACACGGGCTTTATAAAAAGGTTTTAAAAGGATTTTTCACTCCAAAATGGCTTTTGAAAATTATTATATAATATTATTTTAATTATTAAATTAACTACTCCATAATAGGAGACCTTTCTAAAGACCGTTTTAAAGGTGATTTCGAAAATCAATTATAAATCCGTTTTACACCATTATTTTCTATAATAAAAATCTCACACTCACTTTTAGCACGTCGAGCGAAGTGGAAAGGTGCTTAAACGGTTAGGAAATCTCCGGCCTATGGAAACCGTGTGTATTTTCTTTCCGGTTAATCCCCGACCTATTCGATTGATCGTTTTGACCTTTGGGTCTAGTTTACCGATGATATGAGGTAGACTTTTTATTGTTTGGAGTGTGAGCTTGCTATTGGTTAGGAAACCGTTTAGTGCGAACGTGGGGTATGGGACTCATTGTTAACACTTTACGGGTTCCTCTCCAAGAAGTTAGTGACACATTAGCCTCTGGGCGGCCAGTACTGGACCTCTGGGTCACCACGCCTCTGGGCAACCGTCTCTGGACACCTGCTCTATGGAGCAGTTTATTTTTCGGCATGCGCCTCTGGGCCTTATCCTTCTGGGAAGGATCTTGCCGTCTCGCGCGTTCCGCATCTGTGCGAGTGATCGATCACAACTTTACAGTACTTGGCAACAACGACTCTGGTCGGTGCACGTGCAAAACTTGTATTATCTGATGATTTTTATATCCATTCGAGTACCGCCATTCGGCGTTGGTTCTATGGAACCATACGATGTAAGTGCGATTACCTTATGGATTCACAGTGTCTCTGGACACTGCTTTTCAGTGTTTGATTTCATTGATTTTTCAGTATATCCCTATTGCTCTTTGGAGCATCGATCTTTGCTTGGGCATTGATTACAGACTCTGGTCACTCTTGGGATTATTGCCTATGGGCATCTTTTTATAGCTTTGGCTACGCCGATGATATGAGGCGATTTTATTTATTCTACACTTTGGTGTTGATTTCTCTTTGGAGATTTTTATTGTTTATTGATGATTAGGGATCGTCATTATATTCATGTGGTTCATAATATACTTCTCTTTGGATAAGTACTATTTTATGTATGTACCGCATTATTATATATCTCGGTTATTACTGATTGTTTAGCTAGCCTAACCCGAGTGTTTTCGCTCGGGTCAGACCGAGTTGTTTCAGGTTAGGTCTCTGGACTTAGCTTCTGTGCTTCCGCTTGGACATTATCTGCTATGCTGATAGATAGCGCTTTATTTGTCCACTATTCTGCTACTATATTATCATTCAGACTTTGATATGTACATATTTTTGACTCACATGTGTGAGCGGTGGCTTTGTACCCACTTATAGTATTTGGATCTGTATTGATGATGTATTGTTCTGAGATTTTATATCTGTTATGTGATTCTGTTCTGTGATGCTATTTCATTATGTTATTATGCTTTGTTCTGATAGATCTTTAGCCATTTGTAATTTCGTTATAAGTATTTACCGAATATGTCGAACCACCTGATTAAGAAAAATTTAAATAGATTCCACCTTTCGACGTATTCGGTAGATAGTTATAGCTTGATTATAGATGGTCGCTTCCACTATACTCTATTTTCCGCTTTAACAGACAGTATTACTCCCGTAATACTCTTTGTTACAGTGGGTCTCAGAGTGGGGCGTTACAGCTGGCCTACCACTTGACTAGAAGTACAAAATATAATCAACCCACTTTGGGCCTCGAAGCATACATGAGTAGATAGTAATCGATCCAGATTTGGGATGACCATACCCTGATGGGAGCGACTCACATGGCCCTACTGCATGCCAGATTTTTTTCATTTCCCAGTTGATGAGGCTTGAGGCTATGTTTTACCTTTATATAGCACTTCCCGCTTAGAATGCTAACACTGCCCACTAGGCAACAATACAATGTCAGCATCCATCCATATAAGTTCATTCTAGGACTGAACGAAACCGAAGGCACTACCTCCACTACACCCATTTTGGAATCACGCTCAATGTTAGTAGCAAATAGCCTTTGCACTTCAAAACTCTGTCTTCATTTCCAATCTCTTCAAGATGTCTTCAGTTCAAAACGCTTGAGTTGGATCGAAGTGATTTCAGATAATATATCTGATCCTGGTATCTTCGAAACAACTTACGATAATTTCCGATAAAATCAACCCTGGTTCTTTAGGAAATAAACAGACAAGATAAGAGCGAAGATCACCTCCTAACTGTTAGTGGATAGATTTTCTTATCATTTATCCTAGAAGAACGAAACGAGATTTATACGCACAATAGAGCATCATTGGAGGTGACTGTGCCATATAACCCACGTGTTTCTCCTAGTTATTTCCAAACTTACGTTTTGGTCTAGATTTGATAGTCGGTTATTTAACTATCAAAAAACGAACATTCAAACACGGATTTAATTCCATATGGAAACCACTAAGCCTTTATTAATTTAATCTTTACTTAATAAAATCACTTTATAAAACTTGATCAAAAAATCTTTACACATCACTATTTCCCAAACCCTTACTTTCTTTTTTTACTTGGAAAATATTTGTACTCATCTTAGGGGTATAAGTATATTATCAAAAATATATCAAAACATTTGGAAAATTCCTCCTTTCAAATTTATTTTGATAACATTACTTAATATAAACCGATCCACTTATCCTTTATAAAAGTTCTATTTTAAAAGCTCCCTTCACATTTAAATAACTTTATAAATTTCCAAAAACAATTTATAAAATATTTATATAAGTCTACATGTAACAACCCGCATATTTTACGATTGTATATTTAAATATTTTATTTAAATATAGCATCGTTAATCGGATTAAAGTCCGAAAAGCTACTTTTTGTAAACAGTTGAATTGGGACTCGAGACCACTTCCATTGAGTCCAAAATGGCGTTTACAACTTTTTTGAGTATAACCATCGATAGGTTTGGAGTAAGTTGAATTTTGCTATTTTCTATTTGGGCTTTTGGGTTTGGGTTTCACCCAGATCATCCTATAACCTAACTCAGCCCCTCTCTTCATCCATTCATTCTCATTTCATTTCTTTTTCTCAAGCAAAACTGAAAATGGGGGAAGAGAATGGGAAATAGAAATTGCCAAGCCCTAGTTCCTCTTGCAAACTCAATTTCTTGCTCCAAATTCAAGGTGAAGCTTTGGTAAGCATCTCCTCCTTCTTCTCCAACTCATTCTCTCTTTAATTTCAGAAATTTCCTAAACCTAACCTAGGAAATGTTCTTCTTTTGAGCTTAGAGTTAAGCTTCTAGAGTTGAAGTTGAAGAGTAGTTGATCTTCCTATGCTTTCAAGCTTCTCCTTCATCGTTTTTGGGTTTAAAGGTGAGTTTTTGAACTCACATCTTTGTCTATTTCTATCATTGATGTTAGGTATGAATTCCTAACACTTATTCATGTTCAATTGCTTTTGGTTTGAATTGATTTCGTGAACATTTCAATTTTTGGTGTTTTGAAGTCAAAACTTTGAAAATCCTTGCTTTGATTTGTGAAAATGTTTTTGGTGGTGAATCGGAGAGCCTATAGGGTTGGGTTGTCGATTGGCAAAAGCCCCAAAGGTCCATTGCTCGACCAGTTGCAAATGGTGAGAGTTTGCTCTTCCATTTGATAGGCTGGAAAACAGTTTCAGCTACAACCAGTCGACTGGCCCCCTGCAGTCAGTCGACTGACTGCAGGGTCTGAAAACTCTCGGGTTCTGGTTCAGTCGACTGACTGCAGAAGGCCAGTCGACTGACCTGCTTGATTTTGCCTATTTTGCCTATTTAGCTTGAGGATCCAACTTTTATGGATTCGTGATTATCCGATTTATTGTTATCCTTTATTATTGCCTTTGATAACTTCTTTTACAGGATTTTTTGAGAATATCCATTTTGATGGATTCGGTATCGATTTCTTTTGATTTAATTCACATCTTCGAATGTGGACTTTTGGTGATTGATAGTTTCTACAATCATTTTGTGATTTGTTACTTCTAAATACAAAGGTTTCTATACTAGTAGTAAATATTCAAACTCTTTTACAAAGATAATTTCTACTCTATTTTTAATACAAAGCTCGTTTATAAAACCGTTTTCTAATTTATTAGTATATACAAACCTTTACTTCATTCGTATGAGAAATCTAATTAAACGGCTTAACAAAATGAGTGGTTTGAAACTCTTGCGTTTACTTTGCCGGTTAATTCTTGGACTTGTTCGATTGAACTCTTGTGCCAATTTTTGAGTGGAAATCTACAATCTGTTCGTAAATATTTTAGTTAAGCTAGTGGTTATGGGACATGTAGCTAAACTCTTATATTTACTAGCTTAGTGTAATCGACACTTCTTGATGATCGATGATGATCATTTTGTGATTTAGACTAGCATTGTGCGATGTCTCTTTGTCCATGTGGGGGACTATACCCCGTTCCTTTGAGCTTCGTCTCATTTTTATGGGCTAGCAACCCATGGTCTTTGGACCGTTCGTGGAGCAATCGGCTCATTAAGTCGGTGCATGAGGTGTATCTTTTCAGGTGCATCGATGTTCAACCAGGCATGGGGTGTATCTTTTTAGGTGCATCGATGTTAGTTTATACATGGGGCGTATCTTTCCAGGTGCGTCGATGTTCGATTGTGCATGGGGCGTATCTTTCTAGGTGCGTCGATGTTCGGTTTATGGTTAGCGACCATGGAATAGCGTTCCGTTTGTGATACACGTGTTGGTGAGTTTTCATGCTCCCGTTTGTGATAGGCTGTGATAACCCTGATTTTTGTGAATAATTTCATAAGTTAATTTAGTTTATAATTGTTTAAAAATCACATTGAAAAGATAGGAATGGGAAATTGAATTGCAGGTACATGGTTTAAAACATGTACATGTGCACAAGACAGTGTACACATGTACACAGATTTCTGTGTAAGAAAATTTAGCAGAAATCAATAAATAAATTAAAATAACTAATTTAGAAATACATATGCATGAAGATAGAATTTTGTCTTTAAATAAAATATAGTACAAAGAAAATAAGAGCTAGGCTGAAATAAACTTAAAATTATTTAAAGAAAGAAAGAAAAATAAAAGACTTAGGTATACATATGTTATACATGTATACAGTCAACCAATTTCTGGAAGAAAACAGAAGTTGCATGGAAATGGCATGAGTCCCTAAACAAACACTTTATCTATTTCCAGTAATTTCTTTAATTAAGAAAAATAAGAAGTCATGCATATGACATGACCGGGGAAAATTAAAAGGGAGAAGCTGATTTCTAAAAAGGAAGACAAGGACCACATACCCTTTTATTTCTTGAATCAAACCAGAGGCAGGCTATGTTTTGTATGGGGTAGAACTGACATTGGGTAATTCCATAAACCCTAGTAACAGCCAAGATTTATATAAAAGGCTTAGTATAGTGAGACCATACACATTTTTGCTCTTCATTAACCTAGAAAAAAATTTTAATAAGAAGTACCAGCCATTAGAGTTAGAGGAAGGCAGGGGATCAAAAGGAAGGCAAAGCTCAGGAAGAAGGAATTGAGGGCGAGTAACCTCACTGAAAACTTTGGCATTAAGTCCTGAGTATTGAGGTAGCCTATTTGAACTAATCATTCATTTTCTTTTACAAGTTATGTTTTATGATTGGATGACTTTGGTTTGTTAATGATTTGTTTAAGTGTAAAACCTCTCTCTGATTTACCCAGAAAAATAAGAGTCATGGATTCATGGTTTAAAATGTTTGTCTATGATAAGGGTTAACTTTGAGATGGAGTGATTTCTTTTATAAGTTTTCTTTATAAAGTTGTTTATAAAAAAAAATCCCCGGATTCATGTGGTAGATATATGGTCTGAAGATAGAAAGAAATATGGGGCTGTAACATTGTGTTGTTGCTTATGTCTCATGTTAATTAAAACAAAAGAAAATGTAGAAGTGCAATGTTGTACATGTGCTGAGCTTCTATGTTTTATGAACTACCCAAATCAAAATATTCTTGTGGTTTAGCCAGATCATGAATCTGATTGAACCAGAGGTAAGAAAAAAAAATATCTAGTAAATTACTCAGGACCATATGCTTACATCTTGATCCAGTGAAACCCATAGGCAAAATAATGTGCTAAGAAATCACATCCATTTTTCATGATTAAATGTTTGCTTCTGAGAATATAACTTACCAAACTCTGGATGAATACATGTTGGTTGCATTGTTTATATTTCTCTGATTAAAAAGTGAGATGCAGAAGGGATTAGCACAATTATGAAAAGGAGATGACACTTAGTAATTTAACTAAGGACTTGGGATCTTAGGGCTACCAAAATATAGCTTGGCAAGGGGAACATTGCAAGCTCACACATGGTATGTTTATACCCAGGGGCCTGAGTGTGCTGGGTTAACAGAGAGATGTCCCAGGCAGTGTGTGTTTAAAAAAAAGGAAGTAGCTAAAGACCCTATTACATTTGATAGTGAACTTTAGAAATAGGTTCAGGAGAGGCTTGGGTAAAATCCCTGATGGCCAGTAAAATTATAAAAGGGGCATGATGACTGAATTGATGATTGCATTGGTTGGTTTATGATGTCTTATTGATGAACCTTATGATTGTTTTCTATGAACTAAATCATTTTGATCATATATAATCTGTTTAACACTGATATGAATGCACATGCCTCACAAAAACATGCACACAGAAGATACTGAGCTTCTTATTCATGCAAAGTACTGGAATACAAATAGAATTGAATAAGATCATGTTTTCAGTTAGATTATTCACACCAGACAAATAGTCTGACCCTTTTGTGTTTATGCACCATTGGGTGTCTCATATTCATATGGGGCAGCTCATGGTGATTTTGCAGGAAAGTAGGAATTGCTTTGATCAGGCTTTGGATGTTTAACTGCTTAAGGAATTGGATGCTATATTTAAAGATTTGTTGAAGTTGAATTAGATGTTTGGGCTGAATTATGTTAAGCTACTTTGTTTAAATTTACTTAGAAAACTATGGTGTTGTTGAAACTAGTGTTCTGCAAGTCTTGAATCCATATATGTACCAGCTGAAGCTTATATGTTTTATTTTGCAAAAATGTTTTGCTAAAGAAGTAGCATTCCTAAGTCTCAATAACAGTTAGTTTAAATGGTTGAAAACCTGAGATTGAAAGAATTTTTGGTTTGTATGTATATCTAAAGAATTGACATAAGAAAACCCATGTTTAAGTCAAAAATAAAATCTGATAGAAAGGGTTTGAGTTGCTTTGAAAAGAAAACAAAATAGCATGTATTTTGTTACAAAATAGTGCAAAACTGAATAGGGCTAACATAGCCATTTTTCTTGAGCCTGGGTTAAGCCAGCAACCAAGGGTTTTAAATTAAATTTTCAGATCTGTTTCATAACCCAAAGTATAGGACAAACTCAGACAATTATGTTAACAAGAAAGATAAGGCACCTGAATTGCCCACTGACACACACATGCACAGAAACATGCACACACACATGCACAAGTAAAAGCACAGTTTATCCAGTAATAAAATTAGGGCAATTTATGTAAAATGATAAGTCTTGAGACATAAGACCAATAGTCAAGCATTAACCCAAGTTATTTGGAAAAATCTAGTTTTGAGAAACACTGTTGCTATGTAGAGAGTATTTCCTTTAAGTAATACTCACACAGATTTCTACTTTCAAATTTCTGTACTCTGATTTAAGTAGAAAATGACTTATATATCTTCACATATATAAGTTCAAGATAAAATGAGTAAACCAACTTTTTTATATTGGCAGAAAGGTCCTGGATAGAAGAAAATTGGAATTAAACATTTTCTTGATTAAATGACCACTGAATATAAAAAAAAAATTTAAGTGGGTCATTTCATTTGGTATTAGAGCTATGTTGTTAAATAACATAGCAAAAATTTTGTATGAATTTGTTTGCATTGGATGTATAGAAGTGTTTACTGCTTTGGATGTTTTGTTTGTTAATGTTTACACTATTGATATCTATTATGACAGAATAAGTGATAAATTAAAATGAATTAATCTATAGAGCATTAGGCAAAACAGACTAACCTAAGTGTTATATCCATAGAGCTATGGTAGGACCCAGACATCAAAATGTAGGAACAAGTGAACCACCCATGGTGAATGTGCAAGAATTCATGAGGGCCATAAGAGATGGAGTAGGCAACAGGCAGGAAAATCCACACGAGGAACTTTCCAAACTACTCAAGACTTTTACCAATCTTGGAGGCAAAACATTTGATGGCACAGAAGGAGTTATGGGGGTTCAAAATTGGCTTAGAATTTTGGAAAGAATCTTTGCTGACATGCAAGTTGAAGACCAAAGGAAGAGGCAGATTGCATCCAGGCAATTGAGAGGAGCAGCTTTGGATTGGTGGGAGGTTATCATAGCTGGAAGACCTGAAGGAGAAGTAACATGGGATCAATTTAAAGCAATGTTGGAAGGCAGATTTATCCCTGCATCAGCTAAGGAGTCTTTACTGGAGGAATTCATCAAATTGAGGCAAGGGACTAGGAGTGTCACTGAGTACACTCAGAAGTTTGAATCATTGGCAAAGTATGATGCAGTGCTCATCACTACTGAGGAAGCTAAGAATGGCAGATATATTCAAGGGTTGAACCCTAACCTTAGTAGAGCCATGCTACCATACAACGATAAGACTTTTGATCAAGTTTTGGATTTGACTCTGAGCATTGAACAACATGATAAAGCTAGAGAGAATTTCAGGGCATTCAAAAATAATTAAAACAAGAAGGGAAAGGGTAAATTTCACCCTTATGATAAGAAGAAAACAGACATAGCTTCCACCAAGAAACCAGAAGAAGCCAAAACTGCTGAAGTTAAGAAGAGGATCACTTGTTACAACTGTGGTCAAGAGGGGCACATGAAAAATAGGTGCACCAATCCTAGACCAGCATCCTTCAAGTGTCACCAGTGTGGAAAGGAGGGTCACATAAGGAGGAACTGTCCAGAGTTTAAGCAAGGAAAAGTAGGAACCTTGGAAGGGAAAGGTAAAGCAACTGAGGGACCAAATGTTGAGAACCATGGCCAAGTTGAAGGTACTTTGCTCATACACTCAATACCTTTTGTAGTAATGTATGATACTGGGGCTACACACTCCTTGATTTCCCATGATATTGTACAACAACTAAAATTAAATTGTATGATTGTTGATAAGCCATTGCTTATTAGAAGCCCTATAGGTAGTTCATGTGTTCTGGGTGTGATATGTAAGCAACTGGGATTAAACATAGAGGGACATGTGCTTGAGTCAGACCTATATGTGTTGCAATATCCGGGCATAGGGATTATTTTAGGGGTTGATTGGTTGAGTAGATATAAGGCTATCATTAATATGGAGGCATCCACCATATCATTGAAAGTTTCTGATAGACAAAGAATAGCTGTTCTCTGCGAGGCAAACAAAAATAGAAGTATAGCCAACCTTTCTACATTGTCAAATGAAAAACCCATGCCTGCATTAGAAGAGATCCCCATAGTTAATCAATATGTTGATGTGTTTGGTGAAGTGAAAGGAGTTCCAAACCACAGACCAGTTGAGTTTTCAATCAAGATAATTCCAGGAGCTAACCCAGTGGTTAAAAGACCAACTAGAATGGGGCCTAAGGAGTTGATGGAGTTGAAAAAGCAATTGGTTGAACTAGAAGAAAAAGGTTTTATTAGACCTAGTAGCTCATCATGGGGAGCACCAGTAGTCTTTGTTAAGAAACATGATGGATCCCTTAGATTATGTATTGACTATAGGGAATTAAATAAAGTCACAGTTAAAAATAAATACCCCTTACCAAGAATTGATGATCTCTTTGATCAATTGAGTGGTGCAAAGATATTCTCTAGGCTTGATTTAGCTTCAGGCTTTTATCAGATGAAAGTAGAAGAGGAAAGCATTAAGTATACAGCCTTTAACACCAGATATGGACTTTATGAATTTTTAGTGATGCCATTTGGCTTGACAAATGCCCCTTCCTACTTTGTTGATTTGATGAATAGGATTTTTAGAGAATACTTGGATAAGTTTGTATTGATATTTATTGATGATATACTAATTTATTCTAAGTCAGTTAGAGAGCATGAAAATCATTTGCATATGGTATTTGAGAAATTGAGACAGGAAGATTTAAAAGCCAAATTTTCAAAATGTACTTTGTGGCAAAATGAAGTGAATTTTCTAGGTCATATTATATCAGAAAAAGGAATATCTGTAGATTCCAATAAAGTCATTGCAGTGCAAGCTTGGAAAAGACCTACTAATGTCACTGAAGTCAGATCATTCATGGGAATGGCTGGTTACTATAGGAGATTTATAAAAGATTTTGCAAAAATCTCAATTCCACTAACCAGATTGACTAGGAAAAATCAAGTGTTTACTTGGACTGAAGAATGTGAAAAAGCCTTCGGGAAATTGAAAGAAGCATTGATACAAGCTCCAATTCTTAAAGTACCTGAAGGAAATGAAAACTTGGTGGTGTATACTGATGCAAGTGGACAAGGGCTTGGGGCAGTGTTGATGCAACAACATCAAGTAATAGCTTATGCTTCTAGACAGTTGAAACCAAGTGAGGTAAGGTATGCTACTCATGACCTTGAATTGACTGCCATAGTGTATGCTCTTAAATTATGGAGACACTACTTGTTAGGAGCAAAATTTGAAGTGTATACAGACCATAAATCATTTAAATATTTGTTTTCACAAAAAGAATTAAATATGAGGCAGCAAAGGTGGATTGAACTCTTAGCCTTATATGATTTTGAAATATTGTACACACCTGGTAAGGCTAATAAAGTAGCAGATGTCTTAAGTAGACAACATGCTAAAGTGGCTAGATTAATGATATAAGAGTTTAACACTTTATCATTATTAATTGATTCAGAGATAGAAAGTAATAACATAGAAAATATGAGCTTATGCGGTAGGAATGTAGAAATGGGAAAATTAAGTTTTATTACTCTGGGATCAAAATTGAAGAATAAAGTTGTAATGCTACAAAACCAAGATCCATTTTTATTTGGAAAGAAGACTCAAATATTAAATGGTGAGGCAGTGGAAGGTTTTCAGTTGAATGATCAAGGCCATCTGAAGAAAGGAGAAAGAATATGTGTTCCAGCAATTGATGAGTTGAAGCAAGAAATTTTGGATGCTTACCACAAAAGCAAATATACTATACACCCAGGAAGCACAAGAATGTATCACAACCTCAAGAGAAATTATTGGTGGAGTGGAATGAAGAGTGCAGTGGCAACCTATGTATCTAAATGTATGATTTGCCAACAGGTGAAGGCTGAGTATCAAAAACCCTCAGGGATGCTTCAACCTTTGCAAATACCACAGTGGAAATGGGAAGACATATCAATGGATTTCATTGATGGTTTGCCTAGAACTAGGAAGGGAAATGATAGTATTTGGGTAGTGGTTGATAGGTTAACCAAGTCAGCCCACTTTATACCAGTAAAATCAGAAAGAAATGCAAGTACACTAGCCCAATTGTTTATTAAAGAAATAGTCAGGCTGCATGGTATACCAAAGACTATAGTAAGTGATAGAGATACCATCTTCACTTCAAAGTTTTGGCAGAGTTTTCACAAAGCAATGGGGACTGATTTATGCTTAAGCACAACATATCATCCTCAATCTGATGGCCAAACAGAAATTGTGAACAAATTGCTTGAAGACATGTTGAGAGCTTGTGTATTGGATTGGGGAGGAAGTTGGGAGGATCATATCTTTTTAGCTGAATTTGCATACAACAATGGCCATCATAGTAGCATAGGCATGGCACCCTTTGAAGCACATTATGGGAGACCATGTTTATCACCCTCAAGTTGGCATGAATCTGGAGAAAAAGTGGTCTTAGGACCAGAAAATGTGAAGGAGACTTCTGAAAAGATAGCTTTGATCAGAAAAAGGATTGCTTCTGCCCAGGATAGGCAAAAGAAATATGCAGATCAAAGAAGGAAGGAAGTACAATATGATGTTGGGGACTATGTATTCATCAAGATATCACCTATGAAAAAGGTTCTAAGGTTTGGGAAACAAGGAAAGTTGATTCCTAGATATATAGGACCATATAAAATTCTAGAAAGAATAGGGACAGTAGCCTATAAATTAGAATTGCCAGAAGAAATGAGAGCAATGCATGATGTTTTTCATGTGTCTCAACTAAGAAGACGGGTTCATGATAAGGAGGCAATCCTAGAATCCTCTAAGGATGTGCAGATTGATCCTAGAATGATCTATGAAAAGGAGCCAGTGGGCATAGTTTCTAGAGAAACCAAGAAATTGAGAAACAAAGAAATTAAATTAGTAAAAGTACAACGGAGTCTAGACCCAAATGATTGCACATGGGAAGTGGAGGATAAAATCAGAAATGATTATCCACAACTCTTTGATTGAAGAAAAGGTAAATTTATATATATATATATACTAATGAATGTGTTGATTGGATATGCATTGTGATTTTTATCTTGTATTGATATGCATAGTGTTTAAATAAGTGGTTGGATTGAGAATGGTTTGGAAATTAGAAAATTCATTTTTCTGAAGTAATGATACTTAAGTTAAGTATGCAAGAATTGTGGGACACAATTCCTAAAAGGAGGGATATATGTGATAACCCTGATTTTTGTGAATAATTTCATAAGTTAATTTAGTTTATAATTGTTTAAAAATCACATTGAAAAGATAGGAATGGGAAATTGAATTGCAGGTACATGGTTTAAAACATGTACATGTGCACAAGACAGTGTACACATGTACACAGATTTCTATGTAATAAAATTTAGCAGAAATCAATAAATAAATTAAAATAACTAATTTAGAAATACATGTGCATGAAGATAGAATTTTGTCTTTAAATAAAATATAGTACAAATAAAATAAGAGCTAGGCTGAAATAAACTTAAAATTATTTAAAGAACGAAAGAAAAATAAAAGACTTAGGTATACATATGTTATACATGTATACAGTCAACCAATTTCTGGAAGAAAACAGAAGTTGCATGGAAATGGCATGAGTCCCTAAACAAACACTTTATCTATTTCCAGTAATTTCTTTAATTAAGAAAAATAAGAAGTCATGCATATGACATGACCGGGGAAAATTAAAAGGGAGAAGCTGATTTCTGAAAAGGAAGACAAGGACCACATACCCTTTTATTTTCTTGAATCAAACCATAGGCAGGCTATGTTTTGTATGGGGTAGAACTGACATTGGGTAATTCAATAAACCCTAGTAACAGCCAAGATTTATATAAAAGGCTTAGTATAGTGAGACCATACACATTTTTGCTCTTCATTAACCTAGAAAAAAAATTAATAAGAAGTACCAGCCATTAGAGTTAGAGGAAGGCAGGGGATCAAAAGGAAGGCAAAGCTCAGGAAGAAGGAATTGAGGGTGAGTAACCTCACTGAAAACTTTGGCATTAAGTCCTGAGTATTGAGGCAGCCTATTTGAACTAATCATTCATTTTCTTTTACAAGTTATGTTTTATGATTGGATGACTTTGGTTTGTTAATGATTTGTTTGTGTAAAACCTCTCTCTGATTTACCCAGAAAAATAAGAGTCATGGATTCATGGTTTAAAATGTTTGTCTGTGATATGGGTTAACTTTGAGATGGAGTGATTTCTTTTATAAGTTTTCTTTATAAAGTTGTTTATAAAAAAAATCCCCGAATTCATGTGGTAGATATATGGTCTGAAGATAGAAAGAAATATGGGGCTGTAACATTGTGTTGTTGCTTATGTCTCATGTTAATTAAAACAAAAGAAAATGTAGAAGTGCAATGTTGTACATGTGCTGAGCTTCTATGTTTTATGAACTACCCAAATCAAAATATACTTGTGGTTTAGACAGATCATGAATCTGATTGAACCAGAGGTAAGAAAAAAAAAATCTAGTAAATTACTCAGGACCATATGCTTACATCTTGATCCAGTGAAACCCATAGGCAAAATAATGTGCTAAGAAATCACATCCATTTTTCATGATTAAATGTTTGCTTCTGAGAATATAACTTACCAAACTCTGGATGAATACATGTTGGTTGCATTGTTTATATTTCTCTGATTAAAAAGTGAGATGCAGAAGGGATTAGCACAGTTATGAAAAGGAGATGACACTTAGTAATTTAACTAAGGACTTGGGATCTTAGGGCTACCAAAATATAGCTTGGCAAGGGGAACATTGCAAGCTCACACATGGTATGTTTATACCCAGGGGCCTGAGTGTGCTGGGTTAACAGAGAGATGTCCCAGGCAGTGTGTGTTTAAAAAAAAGGAAGTAGCTAACGACCCTATTACATTTGATAGTGAACTTTAGAAATAGGTTCAGGAGAGGCTTGGGTAAAATCCCTGATGGCCAGTAAAATTATAAAAGGGGCATGATGACTGAATTGATGATTGCATTGGTTGGTTTATGATGTCTTATTGATGAATCTTATGATTGTTTTCTATGAACTAAATCATTTTGATCATATATAATCTGTTTAACACTGATATGAATGCACATGCCTCACAAAAACATGCACACAGAAGATACTGAGCTTCTTATTCATGCAAAGTACTGGAATACAAATAGAATTGAATAAGATCATGTTTTCAGTTAGATTATTCACACCAGACAAATAGTCTGACCCTTTTGTGTTTATGCACCATTGGGTGTCTCATATTCATATGGGGAAGCTCATGGTGGTTTTGCAGGAAAGTAGGAATTGCTTTGATCAGGCTTTGGATGTTTAACTGCTTAAGGAATTTGATGCTATATTTAAAGATTTGTTGAAGTTGAATTAGATGTTTGGGCTGAATTATGTTAAGCTACTTTGTTTAAATTTACTTAGAAAACTATGGTGTTGTTGAAACTAGTGTTCTGCAAGTCTTGAATCCATATATGTACCAGCTGAAGCTTATATGTTTTATTTTGCAAAAATGTTTTGCTAAAGAAGTAGCATTCCTAAGTCTCAATAACAGTTAGTTTAAATGGTTGAAAACCTGAGATTGAAAGAATTTGTGGTTTGTATGTATATCTAAAGAATTGACATAAGAAAACCCATGTTTAAGTCAAAAATAAAATCTGATAGAAAGGGTTTGAGTTGCTTTGAAAAGAAAACAAAATAGCATGTATTTTGTTACAAAATAGTGCAAAACTGAATAGGGCTAACATAGCCATTTTTCTTGAGCCTGGGTTAAGCCAGCAACCAAGGGTTTTAAATTAAATTTTCAGATCTGTTTCATAACCCAAAGTATAGGACAAACTCAGACAATTATGTTACAAGAAAGATAAGGCACCTGAATTGCCCACTGACACACACATGCACAGAAACATGCACACACACATGCACAAGTAAAAGCACAGTTTATCTAGTAATAAAATTAGGGGAATTTATGTAAAATGATAAGTCTTGAGACATAAGACCAATAGTCAAGCATTAACCCAAGTTATTTGGAAAAATCTAGTTTTGAGAAACACTGTTGCTATGTAGAGAGTATTTCCTTTAAGTAATACTCACACAGATTTCTACTTTCAAATTTCTGTACTCTGATTTAAGTAGAAAATGACTTATATATCTTCACATATATAAGTTCAAGATAAAATGAGTAAACCAATATTTTTATATTGGCAGAAAGGTCCTGGATAGAAGAAAATTGGAATTAAACATTTTCTTGATTAAATGACCACTGAATATATATAAAAAAAATTTAAGTGGGTCATTTCATAGGCCTTCTCCCTTTGTGATTTCTGGATTTCTAGTTGATGATTTCTAGAATTTATGTTTCACCAACTTTTGCGATTGGCATTGATATGTTGTCAATATTTGTGTTTTGGTGAATAAAATAAAGAATGTGATTCTTTTTGGTGTTTTGAGATGATATGAGATATTGTATGATTTTGTTGTTAGTTGATGTATACTTAACTCAGTATGGCATTTCTTTGTTATCATACATTTTTGGTCATATCTCTTATCCTATCTTATTTTATCTGATATTTATAGCTAGACTGATCCGTTTATTATTTTCTTCTTAAATAATACTCGGGTCAGACCGAGATATTTCAGGTGCTCCCGCTTCACTTCTTATCAGGGTTCGTCACCTGACTTTTGGGCTAACTACTTTAGCGTAGTAGTTTTAGTTATTATACAATTGAGATATAAACTCTTTGATATATAATTATCCTTTTGTCTAGCACATGTATCTATTCTTTTGTGATGTAGTGGATCTTGTTTGACCACTACTTTGATGTACACTTTTATGTGTTATATTCATATCTGCTTCCGCCTTTGTGATATGAATATCTGTGACTGATTTGTGTTATATTTATTTCTATATTTGTTTCCGAAGTCCACTTAGCCGCGGTGTGATAGCTTTGAGTTTGTATCGGTGTATCAGAATTCCTCTTGAAATGAAATGCATGTTATACTATCCGACATATCGGTGCTCGCATAAGGCAATTACACGGATGGTCGCTCCTCAACAGCCTTATTCTTCGTGCTAGTCGACGGCATTACTCAGTAGTGTTCTTGGCTAGCGTGAGTATAGAGGTGGGGCGTCACGGCATGGTATCGGAGCCAACTTCGAAACAATGTAGAATAATCTAGCAAGGATCATTGTCCTAAGTCTTTCTTAGGAATCTTGCCATAGGACCTGATTCGAGTCTTCGTACCGTTCTATCCTATTTTTCTTTTGTGATGCCTTGTTTTATCAATCAAGGTTGTTTGATATTCATTTTGAGAATAACCTTTTTCCTCTTCTTTCTTTCTTTCTTAGAGAAGAGAATTGGTTAGACCTGGCCGTCCTAGCGCCGGTCAATCTAGTGCTACTTCTCAGGATGGAGTATTTATGTCAGCTCAACAACTTTTAGATCTTGTGAACAATGCCCAAGCTGCCAGACCCGTTCCAGCGCCTACTCACCCTAAATCTGGGTTTGCACGCTTGTGCAGAGATTATACCGCTTTGGGTGGAAGGCCATTCAAGGGATCCGAAAGTGTTATAGAAATTCAAGCTTGGCTTAGATCATGTGATCGCATCTTTTCCCGCATGGATCTTATTGATTCACTTCGAGTCCAAGTGGCTTCTAGTATGCTCCAAGAAAGAGCATTAGATTGGTATGAGCTTTTGATTTCTGAAATTATCGAAGCGGATCTTACTTGCGAGCAATTCCGAGAAAGGTTCGTATTGAAGTTTGTGCCGGAGGTTGAAAAAGTAACTTTAGCCCGATGCTTTATTGACCTTGTTCAAGGTGAATCTTCTGTGACGGATTACGTCGCATCTTTTGAATCTCTCTCTAAATAAGGGGTTGAGTATATTAATACCCCATTGAAGAAATATCAGAGATTTGTCTATGGGTTGAATAAGAACCTTAAAAAGCCTTTGCTTCTGAAACTGGAAGTTTCTTTTGATCAGCTTATTGATATCGCTCTTCGACTTGAAGAGGCCGATAATGAAAGTAATGTTGAAGTTGTGGGTGCCAAACAGAACTTCAACAATAACATGAAGAGGCCTATTAAGTTCAAAGGCCCCAATCCCGACAAGAAAGGGAAGCAAGAAACTTCTGTAGCAAAGACTCTTACCCCTAGTCGTGGACGATGCTACAATTGTGATTCTATGGACCACTATGCAAGCGAGTGTCCGCAACCCCTCTATTGTCGCTATTTCAAAAGTTTGAGTCATCATATATCTGTGTGTCCCATACTTCAAGCAAGAAGGAGGGAAAGCTAAAGGTTGTGCAAGCCTCTACTAGCACTTCTCTTGGTCAAGGTATTTCTCATTCTATCCTTGACGATATTTGTTTTGTGATTATCTTATTCGAGTTCATTTTGATTTGGGCTCATCTCATTATTTTATATCAAAAGAACTTGATGATTCTTTCTCTTTTAGTTTTTATGGGCTTTATGACTTTATTGAGAATTGCGAATTCGATTGATGGATCCGCAACACTCAATTTACTTTGTGAAAATGTCGAGATTATTTTATGTGATTATTCTTTTCAAGCCGATTTGCATGTTATGCGTTACTTAGGCTTCGAAATTGATTTTTTGGAAAGGATTGGCTTAATCATTATGAAGGCCATATCCTATGTCCAATGTGGACTATTCATCTTCGACATCTTTAATCTGTTAAGCAGATTTCTATTATTTTTAAAGATTTTGATTTCCAAATTCGGTGGCAACATCTTATTCTTTAAACCCACTTGATGAAGAAGATGTTATTTCTATCATTCAAGAAATTTGTGAATTTTCCGGAATATATTTGAGCTTGTCTTAGGATTATCACCTAAGCAATCTTTTGAATGGTGCTAAGGTCTTTTTAGTTCGACCTTGCCACCGGTTTCCATCAGCTACGAGTTGCGGAAGGTAGCATTCCACTTACCGCATTCCGCACTCGTTGTGATTTTTGTGTTTGGTTTGTTATGTCACTCAGTATGACGAACCTTCTACCTTATTTCATCCATTTTGTGAATCGAGTATTCTACGAATACCTCGATTAGTTTATTCTTATATTTATTGATTATGGATGAAAACAACAATTTAAAATTTGCAAATCTTTTTAATAAGATATTTATAAGTATGACTGGGTTTTGTTCTTAAACGAGCAAAGAATATTTGTAAATTTTATAAGAGACATGTTTATCATATATAAGATGATTTTGTGTTATTTTGCCCATTGAGTGCTTTAAGAATTCTGGTCGATGCGCTTGATCAACGTTATCGATAGGAATCTCCTAAACGCTATGATGGGACAGTTAAACACAGTAAATTCTTGTGAAAAGTTAATTTTTCTAAAAAGATATATATATATATATATAAAAAGTTAATTATAACTTTGAAAGTCTTAGCTTTTCGGCAAAGAGAAAGGAACTCTTTTCCGATGCTTTTATTCTTGCGGTTCCCGAAGGGAACCAAGACTTTATTGTTTTTACCGATACTAGTCGTATTGGTTTGGGTGCCATTCTCTTGCTTAGGGAATGTGTTTTATCATATGATTCTTGACAATTGAAGCCTGCCGAGACTAGATATGCCACTAATGATTTAGAGCTCGCGGCTATTATTTTCGCTCTTAGATTTTTGTGTCATTATCTTTTGGGATAGGAATTTGTTCTCTACTCCGATCATAAATCTTTGAAATATTTATTTTCTCAAAAGGCGAACTTAATTTGCGTCAACAACCTTGGCTCGAGTTCCTTGCATCTTATGATCTTGATATTTTTATACTTCCAGAAAGGGTAATCGTGTTGCCGATGCCCTTGGCCGAAAGCAACAAGTAGTTGTTTCTATGATGATATCCGAATGGAATGATCTCGAGACTTTATCCACTTGCGAGATTCGAGATCGTGAATCCGATTCATGTTCATCTCTTGTTTTGTGTAGCCTTGAGGCTCATCCTTCTCTTTTGGACCGTACCTCTTTTGGCTAAACTCCATGTCCTGTTAATTGCATGGAGTTCCTACTTCTATTTTTAGCAATCGTAATCCATTATTTTCTAGTGGATTTTCGTAGGGTCTTCAAAATCTTTGGAAACAAAGCTTAATTTTATCACCGCTTATCGTCCTTAATCCGATGGACAAATAGAGCATGTGAATCAACTCTTGAAGATCTCCTTTGTGCATGTGTTCTTGATTTTGGTGGAAGTTGGGTAGATCATATTTCTCTTGTTGAGTTTTCTTCCAATAATAACTTCCAATCTAGTATTGGTATGGCACCTTTCGAGGCACTATACGGAAGGCCATGCCGATCTCCTTCGTGTTGGCTTGAAGCCGGTGAGAAGCTGGTTTTAGGTCTAGATTTTATTCGTATTCATTTGTGTTTCACCTATGATGGGTGTTGTGCATTTCAGTTGATCGGGAAAGTTAACACCTTGATATGTTGGCCCCTTTCCCATCACCAAGCATATTGGTTCTGTGGCTTATCGCTTTTATTACCGGCTCAATCTTTTGCTATTTATGATGTTTTCCACGTCTCTCTAATACGGAAATACCTTAGAGATTCCGATTTTTATTCTTGAGCCCGGTGTAATTGAAGAAATTGAAGTTTCACCAAATTTGACTTATGAGCAACATTCTATTCATATCACTACTTCGAAGGTTAAAACACCTTTGAAATAAAGGTATTCTTCTTGTGAAAGTTCAATGGTCCTCAAATCCTTAGGATTGCTCTTGGGAATCTTGAGAATTCATCGAGCAAACACATCCGGACTTACTCTTTCGTGCTCTTTATGGTGAACTTCTTATTTTAAATTTTCTTTTGTGTTGTTATGCTTTTATGGTTGTTACTTTTTATTTTTCCTCTTAATTATTGCGAGGATGCAATTTCTTTATGAATTTTACGATTTTATATTTAAATATTTTATTTAAATATAGCATCGTTAATCGGATTAAAGTCCAAAAAGCTACTTTTTGTAAACAGTCGAATTGGGACTTGAGACCACTTCCATTGAGTCCAAAATGGCGTTTACAACTTTTTTGAGTATAAGCATCAATAGGTTTGGAGTAAGTTGAATTTTGCTATTTTCTATTTGGGCTTTTGTGTTTGGGTTTCACCCAAATCATCCTATAACCTAACTCAGCCCCTCTCTTCATCCATTCATTCTAATTTCATTTCTTTTTCGCAAGCAAAACTGAAAATGGGGGAAGAGAATGGGAAATAGAAATTTCCAAGCCCTAGTTCCTCTTGCAAACTCAAATTCTTGCTCCAAATTCAAGCCTTCAAGGTGAAGATTTGGTAAGCATCTCCTCCTTCTTCTCCAACTCATTCTCTCTTTAATTTCAAAAATTTCCTAAACCTAACCTAGGAAATGTTCTTCTTTTGAGCTTAGATTCAAGCTTCTAGAGTTGAAGAGTAGTTGATCTTCCTTTGCTTTCAGGCTTCTCCTTCATCGTTTTTGGGTTTAAAGGTGAGTTTTTGAACTCACATCGTTGTCTATTTCTACCATTGATGTTAGGTATGAATTTCTAACACTTATTCATGTTCAATTGCTTTTGGTTTGAATTGATTTGGTGAACATTTCAAATTTTGGTGTTTTGAAGTCAAAACTTTGAGAATCTTTGCTTTGATTTGTGAACATGTTTTTGGTGGTGAATCGGAGAGCCTATAGGGCTGGGTTGTCGATTGGCAAAAGCCCCAAAGGTCCATTGCTCGATCGGTTGCAAATGGTGAGAGTTTGCTCTTCCATTTGATAGGATGGAAAATAGTTTTAGCTACGGCCAGTCGACTGGCCCCCTGTAGTCAGTCGACTGACTACAGGGTCTGAAAACTCTCGGGTTCTGGTTCAGTCGAATGACTGCAGAAGGCCAGTCGACTGACCTGCTTGATTTTGCCTATTTTTCATATTTAGCTTGAGGATCCAACTTTTATCGATTCGTGATTATCCGATTTATTGTTATCCTTTATTATTGCCTTTGATAACTTCTTTTTCGGGATTTTTTGAGAATATCCATTTTGATGGATACGGTATCGATTTCTTTGGATTTAATTCACATCTTCGAATGTGGATTTTTGGTGATTGATTGTTTCTACAATCATTTTGTGATTTGTCACTTCTAAATACAAAGGTTTCTATACTAGTAGTAAATATTCAAACGCTTTTACAAAGATGATTTCAACTCTATTTTAAATACAAAGCTCGTTTATAAAACCGTTTTCTAATCTATTAGTATATACAAACCTTTACCTCATTCGTATGAGAAATTTAATTAAACGGCTTAGCAAAACAAGTGGTATGAAACACTTGCGTTTATTTTGCCGGTTAATTCTTGGACTTGTTCGATTGAACTCTTGTAACAATTTTCGAGTGGAAATCTACAATATGTTCGTAAATATTTTAGTTAAGCTAGTGGTTATGGGACATGAAGCTAAACTCTTATATTTACTAGCTTAGTGTAATCGACACTTCTTGATGATCGATGATGATCATTTTATGATTTAGACTAGCATTGTGCGATGTCTCTTTGTCCACATGGGGGACTATACCCCGTTCCTTTGAGCTTCGTCTCATTTTTATGGGCTAGCAACCCATGGTCTTTGGACCGTTCGTGGAGCAATCAGCTCATTAAGTCGGTGCATGGGGTGTATCTTTTCAGGTGCATCGATGTTCGACCAGGCATGGGGTGTATCTTTTTAGGTGCATCGATGTTAGTTTATACATAGGGCATATCTTTCCAGGTGCGTCGATGTTCGACTGTGCATGGGGCGTATCTTTCTAGGTGCGTCGATGTTCAGTTTATGGTTAGCGACAATGGAATAGCATTCCGTTTGTGATACACGTGTTGGTAAGTTTTCATGCTCCCGTTTGTGATAGGCCTTCCCCCTTTGTGATTTCTGGATTTCTAGTTGATGATTTCTAGAATTTATGTTTCACCAACTTTTGCGATTGGCATTGATATGGTGTCAATATTTGTGTTTTGGTGAATAAAATAAAGAATGTGATTCTTTTTGGTGTTTTGAGATGATATGAGATATTGTATGATTTTGTTGTTAGTTGATGTATACTTAACTCAGTATGGTATTTCTTTGTTATCATACAATTTTGGTCATATCTCTTATCCTATCTCATTTTATCTAATATTTATAGCTAGACTGATCCGTTAATTATTTTCTTCTTAAATAATACTCGGGTCAGACCGAGATATTTCAAGTGCTCCCGCTTCACTTCTTATCAGGGTTCGTCACCTGACGTTTGGACTAACTACTTTAGCGTAGTAGTTTTTGTTATTATACAATTGAGATATAAACTCTTTGATGTATAATTATCCTTTTGTCTAGCACATGTATCTATTCTTTTGTGATGTAGTGGATCTTGTTTGACCACTACTTTGATGTACACTTTTATGTGTTATATTCATATCTGCTTCCGCCTTTGTGATATGAATATCTGTGACTGATTTGTGTTATACTTATTTCTATATTTGTTTCCGAAGTCCACTTAGCCGCGGTGTGATAGCTTTGAGTTTGTATCGGTGTGTCGGATTTCCTCTTGAAATGAAATGCATGTTATACTATCCGACATATCAGTGCTCGCACAAGGCAATTACACGGATGGTCGCTCCTCAACAGCCTTATTCTTCACGCTAGTCGACGACATTACTCAGTAGTGTTCTTGGCTAGCGTGAGTATAGAGGTGGGGCGTCACACTACAAGTCAATTTACAGAACCTCTTTACAAACCTCTAAATTCATTTATTAAACTTTTCCCCAGTTAAAAATCCATTGATAAATCATCTTTAGGAAAAATCCTTTACAAAATATATTTTACAACTCATCCTTTTAAATAAATTTAAATAAACCTTTTTACTTAGTAAAACCCATTTTGATATACAAGTTATTATTTATAAATACCTTTATAAAATACTAATATAACTTGAAAAATCATTTATAAAACTTAATCCTAAATTGATTAAAGAATTGAAATTAATTCAAAATCATACATTAAAATTTTAAAAGAGGCTAGCAATCCCAATGGTAGTAATTTAAGTTACCTTTACCATCAATTTCACTTTCAAGTCACTTAACCATTTGTTTACATAAGTCAACATATATGTAAATGCAATTTATATCCAAATCAAGGAATAACTGCCAATACAACTCAACTAGCATATCCATGTCCAAATAACATAATAGTAGGATGTTGATTTGTCCTGCTAAATAGATATCCAAACAATCAAACAATTAACTTATAGTAGAACGAGGAAATATTCTGCTAACATATATATATATATCCATAACAATAAAAAATTACATTATAGTAGAACGGAAATTTATTCTACTATCAAATGTCCAAACAATCAACTTATAGCAGAACGAGAATTTATTTTGCTTACACATATGTCCACAACAATAAACAATTACATTATAGCAGAACTGTGATTTATTCTACTATCAGATGTCCAAACAATCAAACAATCAACTTATAGTAGAACGGGATGCTAACACATATCCACACAATCAAACCATTTACATAACTCGTTCACAACTGCTTATTTACTTAATGGTATTGACATTTGAATCCTTTGTGTTCAAAACCATCTTTGGAAAAGAAGTACCTTTAAAACAATTTGATTCTTGAAACAAAGGATTTAAGACTTAAAATCCCTTTTAAAATGATTAATTACAAGTTAAACTCTTTATTAAATCATAATTAATATTTATTAAATTTGAACTTAATTTAATTATAAATTAATAAATAATTAAATGTTTAATAAATAATTTATTTATAAATTAAACCCTTAGTTAATCCTTTATTAAGTATTAAATAATAATTTAAAACCTTTATTAATAATTAACTATTAATTAGTCTCAATTAATTAATTAAATAATCTTTTAATTAAAACTTAAATAATAAATTAGACCTTTAATATATAATTATTTTAAATTAAATCCTTAGTTAAGTTATCATTAAAATAGTTAAACAATTGATTAATTAAATAAATAAATAATTGACCTTATATTTGATTAGTATTTAAATAAAAATAAATCTTATACTTAACTCATAATTAATTAAAAATTAATCTTACGTTTTGAAAGATAATTAATTAATAAGTAATCTTTAGTTAATTAGAATTAATAAACCTTTTTTAATAATTAATAATTATTAAATACCAAAAATAATTAATTAATAAATAATTATTAAATTCTTAATTAACTTTCCTTAAACATCGTTATTAAGTTTCTAGAACATTTTTAAAATACTTTTAATTGTAAAAAACCAAATTTTGCAAAAATCAGATTTTTAAGCAAAACTGCATCCATGACGGCTATCGCTATGGATGCCATGATTAGAAATGTTTTCTAAATTAACTTTGAAACTTATCACCTTATGAAACTCACTTACTTTTCCAAACATAAAGTAAGTATTTATAAAAATAAAACAAGGTTAAAAACTTGAAATTGATTTGAGTTTTAAAAACAATTTACATATCTTTCACAAAGGATTCTAGTCGCCACTACTACACAAATGTGCTATTTTTCTTAGCATTACTTCACAATGGAAATCATCAGTACATAACATCAAAACCTACCCCATCTAAGTTTTCACCTACAACCTCATATACAAGATCCATACACATAACTTAATATTTAAGGTCAAAGCTCGTAGATTTACAACAAATTTCTAGGCTAAACTTCATTTTCAAGTATAACTTCTAAACCAAACATATAAAACAACAGACTAAAATCCAACAATTTATCAAAACATATAAAAGTTAAAACTTTTAACTTTGAAACAAAGTTTATGCACCAAAATTTTGCAAAACTCTTTTGAAACTTGAAATAACTTTGCAAACTAGACTTAGGCCCCTTGCATCTTGAAATAGGCTTAGCCTAGGGCATGCATGGCTCATTCATGATAAGACAAAGGATGTGTGGGCTTGACTTGGAGCGGTGGAGGTACTTCGGATAAGGTTGAATTCACAAAATCGGATCCAAAAATTAGCCATATTCTCTTAGATTTTTAGTCACATTACTTTGAAATTTTGATAAGTTCCCAAAAGGGAAGTTTTTGGAAATTCTTTTCTTTACAACTTCATAAAAGAATCATTCAAATTGGATCTGTTTTGAGGGAGATATGGTTCAAAGAAGAAGAGGTGTTTTCGGACTAGAAAATTTGAGTCCAAAAATAGGTCTGTAAGAAACGAATTTTTAACATAGCTAAGATCAAAATTTGAAGAAGTGGTACAAATTGAAATTATAACCACCAGAATTTTACATGGTTTTAAAAAAATCTCTATTTAGATAGGAGATGAGGAAAATATGATAGGAGGAAGAGGTTGAAAAATGAAGGAATGGAAGGCTATATATAAACAAGAGAAAAAAAGAGAATTACCTATCCACCCTTGTACGTCTAAATTCCACATTGTTTTACCACCTCAACACCCTCCACCACACATGCCATTTCTGCCCACCACCTAATCCCCCCTCATCTTGTCAAAGGAAACGTGTTTAAACATGTTTGTACTTGAGTCGCCGAAGTGTCACATCATGTCTCTTAAGGCATCTTTTAGTGTATACATGTGTATACTTAAGTATTTATGCCTATGTATATACATATGTATACTAAATAATTTACATTCTTAACTATTTAAATGTTGTTTCAAATATAAACAAGGCTCATAATATTTCAAACAACTTTTATACGATGAAACGTCGAAAATTCAGAAAACGGTTTTCGGTCACATTTTCTGTTTTTCATCGATTTGTAAACTAAATTTGAAAACCATTTCATCATTATTTATTATTTAAAAGACTTTTATATTCATTATAATATCTATTATTTGAATATTTAAAATTAAATAAATATTTGCAAATCAAAGCAGTGAAATTCCGGGTCGTTATAGTTTATGTTATGTTTGTTCCAAACTTTTTATATGTTCACCCTCATATTTGCTGGAAAAAAATTCGAAAATTAACCCATTAAGTCGACGGCCATCATTGTTTTGGACCACCAAAGCCGTATCGGCAATCGAATTGAACTGCAAAGATGATCATGGGGAGGAGCTTGACTCATATAATGGTGGTATCTTCGTTTAATAAGGCGAGGTGGTGGCAATTTACAAATAATCAGAATTGGGTTATTGGGCTCGGCGGCAAGTTAGGAGCGGTGTTGGGAGGTGAGGTCAGTGTCGTTGGGTAGGGGGCGTCGAGATAATGCTCAAAGGTCATTGGTGGCTTGAGGTGGCTTTAATCCGAAGTTGAACGATGTATGATTTTCGAGCTCGTGCTCGAGCTATTAAGCGGTGAAAATGGTGGATCTGGGTTTAGTGAGTTTGTTGGAGGAAGGTGGAGCTCCAGCGGTGGAGCGGTGAGCTAGTGTTGCCTGAGGCGGTGGTAATGGGGAGTTGAACGGGGATTGGGAAGTTTCGGTCTAGGTATTTAATCGAATGCGAGAGTGAGGATTAGGGGAGGAAAGGTAGTTTAAGGTTTAAATTTAATTAATTAAAGTTTATTATAATTTAAATAATCTCAAACGTTGATTAATTCACATCTAATTCATACGAGGTCAAAATTAAATGCGATGAGTTGCCTTGCGATTGTATCAGCGAATACTATGATATACAGTTGGATTAGATACCATTGGAATTTGGGTTAAAATTGGACGTCATTCAATTTTAGTTCCAAACCAAAACATCACAGCAACAACTTGAATTTCGGTGAGTTAAACTGACCTTTTTGGTTAACCATTATGTTATATAATTGATACAAATTGTTGATTGGATGTTTTATTAGTTGGTTTGGTTTTATTCTTGCTCCTGGAGCGGACGACCTTTTATATATCCATTTAGTAGAGGATGACCCATATTATATGATTATATACTGTTTGTGATGTAGAGGAACAGGTTGGAGGGATCCAACGGCATCCCTTGCCATTGTTGAATTATTTTAAATAATATTCCTGTCATATGAATTATTGGATATTAAACCTGATTGTTGGCTCTATTGAGTATGACATTGTTATATGTTCAAAACTTAAGCCCTATAGTGATAAAAATAATAATATCGACATTGGATAAATGTTTGGTAGCTATTGGCCTTAAATTTGTATTTTAAAAATACAATAAATTGCCATTTGAGTTGGAGTGGACTTTTGTGGCAGGAGATGAATTTTGAATCTGAAATTGGGTTTTGAAAATATTTTGTTTAAAGGATTTAACTTCTATTTTACTCCAAACTTTTTATCTGTCTTTTCTAAGTTATTTATTTATATTTAATATTTTTTTAAGATTATTTGTGAAGACCCGAATTTCCGTACGCTTTGAGCCGACAATAAACCAAACATGTCCAACTCAAATTGCACGAATAAGCAAGTCTTTAAGGGGCGAAAAAGAAAATAAAGACAGAACATAATCTCACACGAATGGAATAATATATAATATTGAACAAATAACTTTATAGGGAAAAACATTTAAAATACATATATCATAGTCTAACCTAAATTCAGCCTAGATAGTTATAAACATCTGTCCTTACAATTGCTGACAAACATCAAACAAAACAGACTAACAACGGATAATATAATACGTCCATACGTAGATGAATATCTCCAGCTCTCCTCTGGAAACTCCAACTGTCTTCACTAAACCTAAAACTACTCGGATCTAACCCGAGTATTGAAAATACCCAGATTAGGCTTAATAAACCAGCGTGAGAAACTCAAATATAAATGACAGTGTCATATATCAACCTTGGAATAAAATCCTTTGAAAAGAAAGAGTATCTCATAAGACCACGCCCACACATAAACACAAATGAGTTTTTACCTTATGATAACTAAAAGACTTTTATATATCAAAATAGTTGATATTATTTCTAATGACATATCTTTGCAAACATTGCAAATAAACTTATTAATCTTAGCCCAAAATTGTTACCATTATTAAATTCTGGATACTAGGTTCTACAATGTAACGACCCACTATTTTGGACCATTCAAATCGACAATAAATCCACACATGCCGGACTTGAAAAATGCAAAACAATAGATTGTAAATAAAATTCGGCAAAACTCAGCATATACAGTAAATAAAATAATCACAGATCACAGACACAGAGTAATATAACAATGATGCAGCGGAAACAAAATAATAGTAGTTCATGAAGCTACTATATATATAACAAAGTTAAACAAGATACAACAGAAGTCAAGAATACATAGATGTCTCGATACAATAATCAAATACAAGATCTGAATACATCACTGGAATCAACTGAATAACTGATAGCAGAATCGATAGATAGTTGGATCTCCAAGCGAAGCTCCAACTCCAAAGGCGAGTCTCAAATACTGTATCACTAAGTCTGACCCGAGCGTAAAGTAAAACACAAAACACTCAAGTCAGGATTAACATTCTTTTATCAATAAATCCAACTCAAGTGAAATATCAACTGAAATACAAGTAACTCAAAGGATGTTTGGGATAACCATCCTCTAAGGATCCGTTAAACTATCTACTATGTAGTAATATACGCTATTATAATAATGTCTATACTAAAATAAACTTACTTTAAAATAGCATTAAGGAGTGACCCAATATTCCCCTTAACACGTAATAGTCCAAGTAGTCTATCCAGTATTAGCATACTCCCAGATCGGGGGCTACCCTCAATACTCCACAGGCTACGGGAGAAATCCAAACTCGTAGTAAAGCTTGATATGGTAGGTTACACGACACAACAAGGCAATGCCTGGGTAGATATACCAATTACGCATCCGGACTGGTGGAAACGCATAACAGCCACTACCGCCCACCTCGGAACACACTCCCAATCAAAATCGAAGGGTGGCCACCAAATCTATCACAAAGTAATAGAATGGTATCGAAGAAATGCGTCCGATAAGAGGTTCTACCTTATTGGCCCGTCGATCGCTCCTGTTTTAGCCACCTTATGCCAACTCACGGGAGTCGGGTCCACGTATATACCTTTAGGATCGTCGCCACCATCCTACTTCATTTTGGAATCTCCACCGTGTACACAGTTGTTAAAGTGGTTTCCGGTATCGACAGAGAGTATGCCCATATCCGATCCCGGTCTCTTTAACAACCAAACATTATTATATCACCGTGGTCATTTCAAAATAGTTCATACTTCAAAAAACCAAAATATCATTCAAAAACCAAATCAATACGATATCATTTCCATTTCAAATATATCCATTTCCAAAAACCATATCACTTTCCAAAGTTATAACGTTTTTGAAATCATAGTCTTTTAAAATCAAAACACTTTGGAAATCACAGCTTTGAAATCATAGTATTTTGGAAATCATAACACTTTGAAATTACAGCATTTTGGAAATCATAACACGTTGAACTTATAGCATTTTGGAAATCATAACACTTTCCTCTTAAACAGTTTAGATACTAAAATTTGTATATATAATAAAATAGTTTATAAATAAAATAGTTTATATAAATAGTTATAAGTTAAAATAGTTTATATTAAAATAATTTATAAAGTAAAATATCAATAGTTTTAAATAAAATTTAAAATTACTTTATAAAATAAAAATAGTTTCCATAAATTCATAAACCAATTCAAATCAACTCGAATTCCAAAATTCACATTAAACTCAATCTCAATTCATAAATTTCAACTCAATTCAATTTCTCAATAAATCATTTCAAATTATATCGATTTCAAATACAGATTTGAACCACAAAATAAACCATTTAATTTCAATATATTTCAAAGTTTAAATATTCCACATTTCCAAACTAAATTCGATATTACCAATATATCAAATTCACTTTACTATTATTTAGTTTGAAATATTTACTTAATCATTTCAATAACATCTAAATACAATTTCAATTTAAAAATTCAAGTAAACAAAATATCCCATTTATATTTATATAAATTTGAAATATTCACTTAAGTCACTTTAATCAAATTCAACTTATATAAACATATCTTTACAAATTCAAATTTAATAAATTTCAACCCAATCTTATTTAAGTATGATTCTTAAATAAATATAGATTTTCAAATCAATTACAAATTATCTTTTCAACCTGAATCATTTCAAACTCTATATTTGAAAATATAAATTTAAATAAATACTTAAACATATATATATATATCAACTTTATTAAATCAACTTTAATATATCTTTAAAATCACTTGTTTCCTGGAGATTTGACCAGGCAACTAGTGCTCGGCATCAGGTAGCACTCGGCATCAGAGAGTGACCGGCATCCAGGAGTGTTCGGCGAAGCACACGGCATCCAGTGGGACTCGGCGTCCATAGCGTTCGGCATCCGTAATGCTCGGCGACCAGGAGACTCGGCGTCAAGTAGTGTTCGGCGTCAACTGGCACTCGGCGACAACCAATGCTCAGCATCCCTAGCGTTCGGCATCATTAGAACTCGGTGATAGGAGAACTCGGCAACAAGAGCGCTCGGCATCCCTCGGTACTCGGCATAGTACTCGGCAACAAGAGCGCTCGGCATCCCTTGGTACTCGGCGTAGTACTCGGCAGCGAGAGTACTCGGCACTCCAAGGTACTCGGCGTAGTACTCGGCAGCGAGAGTACTCGGCACTCCAAGGTACTCGGCGTAGTACTCGGCAACGAGAGTACTCGGCATCCAGAAGACATTCAGTATGCACAACTACTCAAGGTGACAATGTCGTTCGGCCAGCGTGCACTTTTCGTTCAAGAGCTTTAAGTAGAGACACGTTCGGCCTCAACTGACAATCATCCTGCACTTCCCACACATCCAGCGTACCGTTCGGCATAGAAGGACTGTTCGGCATTAGAGCGTTCGGCATACTAGGTTCGACATGCAGCGACCACTGTACTGGGGCTAGAGTGTTCGGCCATCCAGCCCATTTGGGAAGTCCAGCCCATATTTGCCTATAAATAGAGGGGCAGGGTCACAGTGAAAGGGATCCTTTTTTGGGAGAGGACACTGGGGAGACTCTGCCATTTTCGAGACTCATCTTCTCTACTTAAACAACTTCATGCAAGCATTTGATTCACGAATTGTATTTGTAATCAACTATAAAGAAGATCAATAAAGTTTAACCTCAAAGTGGACGTAGGCAATTACGCTGAACCACTATAAATTTGGTGTTCTTACTTTCTGCAGTTATATTAGCATTGTCTTCTCTGTTTAATTTACTTTCATCACTTATATCTCTACACAATCTTTCTCTACGAGGTTAGTGACCAATTTTGGTGCTAACACTTTGGTACTTTCACCGAGAATCGAATTCTCAGACCTCAAGGATCTGCTTTGAAGCTACTGGATTGAACAAATCCCCCAAAGAAGATCCGACTCACTGATAGGACATCCGTTGATTCTACTCAGAGTTCATACCGATAACTCTACAATGGCAAGACCACGTACCAGGTCAGCTTCTCATAATGCGGATGCCCACGAAACTGCTAGTGTGCAACAAGCAGGACCTAGCAATCAACCAGCGATTCCGAGTGCAGGAATTGCCGCTCAAGAACAGACTCCAGTTGTCACCAGAATAGAGTTCAATGACTTGATGAGAGAACTCAGGGAAAGCAGGAGACAACTAGGAGAGCAGATGCAAGCTAACGCCAACCTGATGGCGCAACTCACTCAACAGCAGCAACAGAATGCTGGGGGCAATCCCTCTCCTTACTCTTCATCTGACAGCTCAACTTCCTCTGATGAACCTCCCAGGCACAGACGCCGCAAGACTGACGCTGCACGAGCAGAAGCTGCTGTTCAAAAAACTGGAGACCGTGACCAAGCAAGAGCTGGAAACTTCAGGACCGGGGTACAGACGGAGGATAGAGGCCCGGATCATCAAAATGCTAACGATGTCGAACCTCAAGACGCACGATTGGTAGACCACCAGGAGAGGAGGCATCAGCATGGACAGGCGCGCAGAACAGACACTAACCTTCCGCCTTCCATACAGACACCAGATCTGACTGCCATGATCAGGCAGTTGATGAAGGAAAATCAGGGGTTATCGAATGATGATTGGGGAGTGTCAAGAAGTCATACTCCGTTCACGGATGTTGTGTTGCAAGCAGCGTACCCCAGGAAGTTTAGTATGCCTACTATCCCGGCGTATGAAGGGAGGACTGACCCCAGACAGCATGTCATGAGGTACGAATGGATGATGGATTCAGCTAGAGCGAATGATGCCACCAAGTGTAGGTTCTTTCCGATTACTCTATCTGGGATCGCTACTATGTGGTTCACCCGACTTCCTCCGCGATCCGTATCAAATTTCGAGGAGTTGGCAAAGAAGTTTATTGAGCAGTTCAGGATACACACTACGCGCCCAAAGGACGTGATGTCTCTGTCAAGTGTAATCCAAAATCCCGGGGAGTCGTTGAAGGAATATTTGCAAAGATTCCACGTTGCAGCAACTGAAGTCAGTAATCCCAATGACCATGCAATTCTGATGGCTGTAATGAGAGGTATGGATCCAGACTCTGAGTTTGGAGACTGGCTGGCAGGAAAACCTCCGGCTACGCTAGAGCGTTTCTACTCTAAGGCACACCAGTTCATAAGAAGAGAGGAAGCTAGGTGGGTACGACGAGATAAGGCGCCAGGACCTGTCCAAGAGTCAATAAAGAGCAACATTACTGTGAAGCAGTCTGGAGACAGCTCGAGAAAGGTCCAACTCAATGTCCAGAATAAGCCTGGGCAGTCTAAGGAGTCCGGAGGAAGGAATCAAGGGAAGAAGAGAGAAGCGGGGAAATGGAAGTCGAGAATTCCAAGCTACAGCGAGTATACTCCGCTGAACGCGCCACTTGAGAACAACTACCTATCCACCTGCAATACTTTTCAATACAGAAAGCCACGTCCGAAAGAATCGACCGAGGAACAAAAACGGACCGGGAAATATTGTCACTTCAATGAGACTTATGGGCACAATACGGAGGAGTGTAGACACCAACACGACGCTATTGAGAAGTTGATCAGGCAGAAGAAATTGCAAGAATTTGTGAAGGATCCTCAGGAAGGAGGACATGGAACGTCCAACCCAGGTCGTGCACCAGCTCCGCGTCATCCCGAGGAGCCTGCCCGAACCGTAGGTAGACTAGTCATAAATACGATTATCGGCGGACCTCACCCCGCAGATAAGAATTAGCAAGAGATGGAGCGATATGCAAGTTCCCTGAAGCATGCAGATTTTGAGTACTGTTAGAACACGGAGGACGGGGCCCCTGCTAAGCAGCAGCGTGTAATGACAGACGATATTGTGTTCAGAAGTAGAGACGCTGATCAGATAGAGGCTCCGACCATCGATCCCATGGTCATATCTGCAACGATCGGACCAGCATATGTAAAAAGAATTCTGATTGATTGTGGGAGCTCAGTCAACATCATCTTCAAGAAGGCTTACGACCAAATGAAACTGGAAACAAAAGACCTGAAACCGTCCAAGGCTCGTATACACGGCTTTAACGGCACGACAACCGACGCCGTGGGGTACGTTGAGTTACCAGTTGAACTGGGACAAGGCGAGCGTCGGAGGGTGCGGATTCTACCCTTCGTAGTTTTGGATGTGGATTCTCCATATAACGTTTTCTTGGGCCGGCCGGCCCTGGCTGAGTTTAGGGCAGCGTTAGCCCCTTGGTGTTTAACTTTGAAGTTCCCGACTGACAAAGGAGTAGGTATTGTTCATGGCGATCAAGCAGCTGGTCGTTCCTGTTATGTGGCTGAGCTCCGAGAAGCCCATCGGAGGGAGAAGGGAAAGGTTGCGGACAATCCCGTCCGCATCCTTAATGCGGATAATTGACAAGTAGTGCCCGAGCACTGGCTCGGGCATAGTTCTCGGATCTTCGGAGATATAGATCCGAGAGACGACGATGAGAAACCCAGGGAAGAGAAGGTGGCACCGGCTGAATTAACAATTGACATCTCAGTTAGCCATGACGACCCTTCGCGAATTCTGAAAATCGGATCACAGCTTGGTCCCGCGATGACTGAAGACCTTAGCGACTTCCTCCGGGCGAATCTTGATGTTTTCGCCTGGACGCATTCTAATATGTGTGGGATTTCTCCCACCATCACGAGTCATATGTTGAACATAGACCCGAAATACGTCCCAGTTAAACAAAAAAGGAGAGGAATGGATCCGGAGAGATCCGCCGCTCTTGGAGAGGAGGTGGACAAACTCAAAGCAAATGGGTTCGTCCGCGACGCCCTTTACCCTGAATGGGTATCCAACCCCGTGCTCGTAAAAAAGGCGAATGGGAAATGGAGGACTTGCGTAGATTATTCCGACTTGAACAAAGCGTGCCCTAAGGATAGTTTCCCGTTGCCTAGGATCGATCAGTTGGTCGACTCCACCGCAGGACACGAGCTGCTGTCATTCATGGACGCGTACTCAGGGTACAACCAAATCCCGATGCATATTCCGGACCAAGAACACACCAGCTTCGTTACAAATGTCGGACTGTATTTCTATGTAGTGATGCCCTTTGGATTGAAGAATGCAGGAGCAACTTACCAGCGTTTAGTGAATCGAATGTTCAAGGACCAGCTGGGTAGAACGATGGAAGTCTATGTGGATGACATGCTCGTGAAGTCACGACGGTCAAACGACCACATTCGAGACTTGGCTGAAATGTTCGACATACTCAGGTTTTATGGGATGAAGATCAACCCTTTGAAGTGTTCCTTCGGCGTTGCATCAGGGAAGTTTTTGGGGTTCATCGTCAATGCTAGGGGAATCGAAGCCAACCCAAAAAAGATCCAAGCTATTCGAGATGTGCAAGCGCCCAGGACCATAAAGCAAGTACAGAGCTTGAACGGAAAAGTAGCTGCGCTAAGTCGATTTATATCCAGGGCAACTGACAAGTGCATCACATTCTTCGATATAATAAAGAAAGGGAAGAGAAATTTTGAATGGACGTCTAGTTGTGAGGAAGCATTCCGGAATCTGGTGAGGCATCTGGAGAGTCCACCAATGCTATCAAAACCAGTTGACCACGAAATGTTGTACGTATACTTGGCTGTATCCCCACATGCGATAAGTGCGGCTTTGGTTCGTGAGGAGGATCGAGTCCAGAAGCCGGTGTATTATGTTAGCAAGCGTTTAACAGGGGCAGAGAGGAATTACCCTAAAATCGAGAAATTGGCTTATTGCTTGGTGATTGCATCACGTAAGCTGCGCCCATACTTTCAAGCACATTCAATCGGTGTTTATACCGATCAACCCCTGAGGCAGGTACTCCAACGGCCGGAAACTTCTGGAAGATTGCTAAGATGGAACATCGAGTTGAGCCAGTTCGATGTCGCATACTTACCGCGGAGAGCCATCCGAGGGCAAGCATTAGCAGATTTCATCGCCGAGTTTACCATACCCATCAAACCAGATGACCACGACATCATTCCCCCCGTTCGATGGAAATTATACACTAACGGTGCATCAAACGACCGTTGCTCCGGCGCGGGCGTAGTTCTTATAACTCCGGAAAACCGATCAATCTGTTATGCCCTGAAGCTCGATTTCCCGGCTACAAATAACGAAGCCGAATATGAAGCACTGATCGCTGGCTTGAAGCTCATCAGGGAACTCAGGATCGAATCAGTCGAAATCTTTTGTGACTCACAGCTGGTAGTTTACCAAGTACGGGGAGACTACCAAGCAAAGGGACGAAAGCTCGCTCCGTACCTTGTTCAGGTCCAAGAGCTACTATCAAATCTTGAGCGTTATGACATTTCACATATCCCGCGCGAACAGAACAAAGAAGCCGACTTATTGGCTAAGTTTGCAAGTACCGGCGATGCGTAGCAAATGGGATTGTATCCCGTCGAAGTCTTGCATTCCCCGAGCATAGACGGGATGAACGTCGATCGCGTGTTGGAAACAGAAATCGAGAAGGAATCGTGGATAACCCCATTCAAACTGTACCTAACGACCGAGGCTTTACCAGAAAAAAGAAGCGAAAGACGGCAGGTCCTTCGAAAGGCCGCGCGATACGTAATGCAGGATGGGTCGATGTACCGAAAAGGATTCTCAGTCCCATTATTGCGATGCATCGCTCATGACGAGACAAAGCGGGTCTTAAGAGAGGTTCACGAAGGGGAATGTGGCGACCATACTGGGGGGCAAACGCTAGCAAAGAAGATCCTCCGCTATGGATATTACTGGCCCACCGTAAACCGGGACGCCGCGGACTACGCAAGAAAATGCGACAAGTGTCAAAGATATGCGAAAATCCCGAGGGCTCCATCAACGGAACTCACACAAATGATTAGTCCCTGGCCATTTGCGATCTGGGGAATCAACATAATCGGCTCTTTGCCTATATCCAAAGGTGGCGCGAAATATGCGATAGTTGCAGTCGACTATTTCACAAAATGGGCTGAGGCAGAACCTTTGGCCACAATCACCTCTAAGAAGGTCATTAACTTCGTTGTACGAAACATTATATGCCGCTTTGGCCTTCCATGCACCATCATTACGGACAACGGGATGCAATTTGAAAGCAGAGAGTTCAAAGAGTTCTGTTTAAAGTATGGCATCGAGAAGAAGTTCGCCGCCGTGGCACACCCGAAAGCTAACGGACAAGTCGAGGCCGTCAACAAAATAATCAAGTCCATACTGAAGAAGCGTCTGGAGAAGGTTGGAGGCAAGTGGGTAGATGAACTCCCGACAGCATTATGGGCGTATAGAACTACCCACAAGTCCGCGACCGGCCACACTCCATTCGCCTTGGCGTACGGCTCTGAAGCCGTTATACCCGTGGAACTTGAAGTTCCATCGCACCGAGTGACATAGTATGATCCCAAGATGAACCAAAACCTCTTGCTGGAATCATTGGACTGCATCCACGAAAAGCGTGAAGAAGCTGAATTAAGGGCGGCAGCGCACAGACATCGAGTCAAGCGTTACTACGACGGCAGAGTCTGCCCAAGAATCTTTGATGTGGGTGATCTCGTTCTGAAACGAGTCTTCCCAGTACCATCACGCATGAATCCCAACTGGGAAGGTCCGTACGCCATTGAACGGAAGCTTGGAGAAGGAACATTCAAGCTAGCGACCGTTGATGGCACGACACTCCCCCGAGCATGGAACAGTGAACATTTGCGGCACTATTACATTTAGCATGTTTTCCTTCTTGTTTTAGGCACTGTTATTTCCATTCAGTCATAACTCAGTTTCCTTTCAAAAGTTGTAATCGAACAGTTTGGTTGATTTTCATTAATAACGGCTTGAAGCCGTATTTTCCATGAATCACTAACGTTTCTATATCTCATAATTGGGTGACAAATTACATTATCCTGTACGACGCACAGACTCGTGCAAACGATTTCAAATCTCTGAATCTCCAGAGTGCGGAGCGGAGTACTCTAAGTCCCCAGAGTGCGGACTAGAGTATAAACGATTCCGAATCTCCGAATCCCCAAAGTGCGGAGCGGAGTACTCTAAGTCCCCAGAGCGTGGACTAGAGTATAAACGATTCCGAATCTCCGAATCCCCAAAGCGCGGAGCGGAGTACTCTAAGTCCCCGGAGCGCGGACTAGAGTATAAACGACTTCAAATCTCCGAATCCCCAGAGCGCGGAGCGGAGTACTCTAAGTCCCCGGAGCGCAGACTAGAGTATAAACGACTTCAAATCTCCGAATCCCCAGCGTGCGGAGCGGAGTACTCTAAGTCCCCGGAGCGCGGACTAGAGTATAAACGATTCCGAATCTCCGAATCCCCAGAGCGCGGAGTGGAGTAATCTAAGTCCCCAAAGCGCGGACTAGAGTATAAACGATTCCGAATCTCTGAATCCCCAGAGCGCGGAGCGGAGTACTCTAAGTCCCCGGAGCACGGACTAGAGTATAAACAACTTCAAATCTCCGAATCCCCAGAGTGCGGAGCGGAGTACTCTAAGTCCCCAGAGCGTGGACTAGAGTATAAACGATTCTGAATCTACGAATCCCCGGAGCGCGGAGTGGAGTAATCTAAGTCCCCAGAGTGCGGACTAGAGTATAAACGATTTCGAATCTCCGAATCACCAGAGCGCGGAGCGGAGTACTCTAAGTCCCCGGAGCACGGACTAGAGTATAAACAACTTCAAATCTCCGAATCCCCAGAGTGCGGAGCGGAGTACTCTAAGTCCCCAGAGCGCGGACTAGAGTATAAACGATTCCGAATCTACGAATCCCCGGAGCGCGGAGCGGAGTACTCTAAGTCCCCGGAGCGCGGACTAGAGTATAAACGACTTCAAATCTCCGAATCTCCAGAGTGCGGAGCGGAGTACTCTAAGTCCCCAGAGCGCGGACTAGAGTATAAACGATTTCAAATCTCCGAATCCCCGGAGTGCGGAGCGGAGTACTCTAAGTCCCCAGAGCGCGGACTAGAGTATAAACGATTTCAAATCTCCGAGTTCCCGGAGCACAGAGTCAGTGAAAAGTCCAAGTACTCGAGAGATGTGGTACGAGAAGCACGCCATGTCTAAAAATGTCTGAACGACACTAGAATGGACCGGGAGATAGTGCAACTCATAAGAACTTGAGTTATGGCTACAATTAGTCAGCAAACCAAAGAAAGACAAGAGAATCATTCAAACGAAAAAGAAACTAAAAACTTTATTCGATAAGTCCAAAATGGGGATACATGATCACTCTTACAAAATTCAGACCTCTCTATACAAACTACAAGTTGTGGAAGGTAAAAGCAATTACAAGACTTAAGCAAGAAACTCGTTGAACGAGTGTATCGATTATTTCTTCGACTTCTTCTTCTTGTCTTCCTTCGTTGTTTCCGACGACTCCTCTCCCTCACGCTTTTTCTTGGACTTTTTGCTTGCTAAAGAAATGGAGTCAGGAATAGGAGACAGAACATCCAGCGGTTTGAACTTGCCTGGGAGAATGATTTTCAAAGGTTGGTTCCGTGGGTCGGTTACTTCCAGTATTCAAGGTTCAGCTTTGACCTCAACCTTTTTCTTCTCCTCTTCGGCAAGGCGGTCCTTCATGCTTGTCTGTGAAGTATGCTCAGAGGCGCCGGTGATTTCAATTTCATCATCCCCTTCGGCAGGAGATGAAGTGTCGAGCTTATCATCATCCAGCGCCCCGATCACCTGAGCATCGGGACCAGGGAGTACTCCCACGTGGACAGCATCGCTTGTTTTCCCTGCTTCCTCCTTGGCGTCATCGCTCCTCGGAGTTTGCTCGGCGTCAGAACAACCTACATGAAAACATAAAGAATGAGCTTTAGAACGAGTAGCCACTGCTAAAAAAAAGACGGGATCTTTCGACTTCTAGAGAAAGAAGAATTTCCCACCAGGTTCCGGTTGGCTATCGGTGGCGCGTGGGGTTTCACCCTCCAGGATAGGTGATAGCACATGAGCACCGAGCCCAGGGTCTTCGGGGTCATAACCAACATGCTGCTCGAATGGATCAAGTGTCGGCCTACCGGCCGATTGGGCAGCAGATTGAGCAGCAGTATGAAGAGCAGTAATATTAACCCCAGATGGGCCAGCTTCACCATCTTTCTCTTTTGGAAGGGGAGAGCCTTTGCTGTAAAGTGCCAATGCTGCGGATAAATCCGATGGCTCATTCCCCCTAAGGAACTCCTTCACCAGGGCCTCCTCATCGACCTCTTCGGAGCCTGACTCGATCTTCCTAATCCTTGTCAAAGTTTCCCAGGCCTCGGCTAGGGACTCTAGGTAGCCGTCACCCAAGAATGTTAAGTCGCGATGCATGAGGACGCGGGCTTCGTATTCAGCAATCAACGGGTCAAACATGCTTTTGACCTCTTCCCTACCGGCTTCCGCGGCCGCCTCGAGGCAAGAGTCAATCTCCTCTGCAGCCTTTCTTTTACCCTCCTCACGGGCCTCATCCTTCATTTTCTCAACCCCAGCGAGTTCGTCATCGAGCTTTGTTTTCAGGAGTCGGGTAGCAACGATCTCATCACAGTATCGTTGTGATTCTTCTTGAGCAGCTACCTTATCCTCCTTCTCCTTGGAGAGTAATTCTTTCAGCTCTTTGACTTGGGTGGCGAGCGCGTCCTTTTCTTTTTAGACAGAGTCTTTTTCTAGGGCGAGGGCACTGCTGCGCTGGACTGCTTCGTCAAGCTCTTTTTTGTGAGCCGCCTCTAAACGAGTAACTGCCTCAGCAGTATCTTTTGCGTTTTGTTCAGCGGCTTCCAGCTTCGACTTATACGAAGCAAGCTCTTCATCTTGGAGTTTGATGATTTTCTTATCGCTGCCAGCCTCCAGATTCAGACGATCAATCTCGTGTTGACGCTCAACGGATACTTCCGAGATCTTCTCCACCAAGTGCACAAACGTGTCATGTTGAACATAGACGTCGTTATTGCAGGCAATGGCACTCTGCTTCACATGCCCGGGAATATGATGAATGGCCGGAAGGAACTTCAGACCATCGAAGCAAATTTTTGGAAACTTGGCCTTAAGATCGACCATCTTTTCCGCAACAGTTGGGTCCACCGCAGGAGTAGGAGGAGGAGGCTTTGAGAATTCCGCTCTTTTCCGTTGCTCTCGAACTTGCCTTGTACTCGATGAATTGGAATGTTGTTCACGAGGAGCATCAGATTGATAACCCTTCTGTAAAGACTTCTCCCTATCCGGCTCAGTTGGAGGAGGAAGATCACGGGACTGGGAAGATTGAGAATGTGCCTTCTTGCGGTGAGACGACTCGCGGGGACGATTGTCCCTATCTTCATAATCGCCTCTGTCCCTGCGTCTGCCTGAACCAGAATCCCGTCCAGAGTGATGAAATACAGAAGAGCCCTGAAGACGATCGAGTCCGTGAGAACGCCCCATATCACCTGCAAAGAATGGAGATAACAACGAGTTAAGAAAAGTCCGTGAGATGAGAAAAACTTGAAGTGTATAATGGAATGCATATGTGCGTGTGTGTCCTAGTGTTCCCCCCGACGGACCAGTTCGTTTATCTTTACTAATCGGGGTGTTGTCTCCTTGGACCGGGAGTTGAACTCCCGCATTTCCTCTAGCGGGCGAAGAAATTTTGAGAGCTTCAGGATCATCGAACCCGTAATTAAGTAAATCATCGGGAATGGACAGGTTTGACAGACCCCTCAGAGAACTTTCCAGATGCTGCGAGGAAGCCTCTTTCTCAGGCGGGATAGGCGTAACTTTTGAAGTGCCACCAACTTTCTCCTTTTGAACTGTATATTTTAACTTCTTCTTTCCCTTCGAAGGGGAGGATGACGTCTCGATATCCTGAACTTCGATTGCCGGATTCCAAGCGGGACCCACGTTCTCGCCCTGAGTCTCAGGAGCTTCGTCTTCTTTGCGCTCACCTTCTCCGTGCGTATCGGGAGTGCGGCGCGACGACGATCCGGCCTGTTTTTTCCCTTTACCAGACGGAGGTTTGGGAATGGTGACACCTTCTGGAAGGCTGATCCGATGACCAGGGGCTAGCAAGCCAAACCCCGATAGTGATTCATTTGAAATGATAGTCCGGATGTGTCGATCCTCAGTAGGAAGAGCTCTAATGGCTTCAACAGCCTCAGAATATCCTCGGCCTTCCGGACGCGGGTTGATACCTGAAAAGATGAAATGAAGAGTTAGGAAAAGCGTGACTCCGATCAAATACGAATAGTGACTCAGTAGAGAGACTTACTGCCTTCAACCCATCTCCTAGCGAAACCAGAAGGGCAGCGCACATAGAACCATTCCTGTTTGTACAGGGCGAATTTACTACATGCCCCTGTCAAGATCTGGCATTTGTGGTATGGCTCGAGGAACATGAAGGAAGGACTGTCTTTCCATCTCTTGAACATATAAATGTATCTGATATCACTGGCGGTTGGAGGTCTGGAGAAGACGGCCATGAAAAGTAAGTAAGTCCCATATAGAAATGCATGGCCGTTCGGGTGCAGCTGCGACGGAGCTATGTCTATGTACTGCAGTACATCCCGGAGAAATAAATTGAACGGAGGCACGCTGCCCATCCAACACATAAACTTGTTGCAGGTAGTGTACCCGACTGGGGGTAGATGAGGACGATCGTGTCTCGAAGGAACTAACACGTCGGCAAAAGGAATCCCATGAATGGAGCATATCCGTCGCAGAGCAGCTTCGTTGATCTTCGAGGCTTGTGAATCGATCGGATTGTCTAGTAGGATGGTTGCCTCCAGAGCATCAGGTGCCAAGTTATGAGAAGGAGAAGTCGACGGATTAGAAGTATCAGCGGCTCCTTGCCTTGATGACGGCCCAGGCCTGTCGGATATGGTGGCAGAGCTAGATTTTCTCGACATCCCCAATAATAACGAACCTGGCTAAGTGCTTGAGAAAACTATACTTAAAAAATGTTGAACGTTAGAATTAGCGACACGAGTCTTCCCCACACATGGTGTGTGAACCAGTGCAAGCAATTGTGTACAAGCGATAAGAATCTAAAGATTTTAAAGATATAAAAATTAGCTTCGAATTGTCGCCTTCGAAGACCGTCATCGCTGACCGTCTCAAAGAGCCCGCCTGGTGGTGATTACAGTTCCAGATTCAGAAAACATATGATTTATAAAGTAACCGGCCTAAGTGTAGTTTGACATTTATACTGTTCGGCATTTAAATGTTGTTCGGCAATTGTATTGTTCGGCATGCCACAGTGTTCGGCTATGGGCCTTGTTCGGCTAAAGGCCTCGTTCAGTTAAGTCATTGTCCAGTTAAAGGTTCTGTTCGGCATTCAAAATGTTCGGCCTAAGTACAATGTTCGGTTTTGTTTTGCTCGGTCTAAGTTCTGTTCGGCAATTGTATTATTCGGCATAAACATGGTTCGGCATGTCACGTGCTCAATATTTATGACGTTCGGCATTGATACAGTTCGGCGTCTAAGTGTGTTCGGCAACCAGAGTTCGATTCGGCTAAATAATTGTTCGGCATTTGTGTTTGGCTTTGGTTTGTTTGGCTAAGTTATCGTTCGACATTCAAATGAAATACTGTTCGGCAGCCTCCACCATTCGGCGCATGAAAACACACGCCGAACCAGAGCTGTGCCATCCAACACCCTTACCACCTCCAATGTTTTCCTTTTCCTTTTTCAACTATAGTTCGGCACGATGAAGCTAAATACGACGACCATATGTGCAAACACCCCGAATCCTTCCTCCTCGCCTCGCATTATCGTTCGGCAATATACTCGAAAGCTTTCTACGTGACACACTTCCATCTCGTTTGAAACCTATTCGAGTTATGCGAGGAATAGTACCTAGTTTGCAGAGTTGGAGATTATGAAGGAAATCTGGTCGTCTAGCGAAAATTGCTAATCTTTGAAGAGTGGCAGAAGTGAAAAGGTGAAAAAGAGAAGACGGGGAGGACCTGGTTATATAGGGGGAATGTAGAAGGTGAAAAGGCTATACCCGGTAGAACCGGTCAATACCGGAGTGTTTGGCATCATAGCAAAGTGACGTTCGGCACACGAGGATTGTTTGGCTTCGAACGTATCGTTCGGCATCCAGGCCACGCTCGCCACACACCTCCGTTGCAGGCATCCTCGAGAAGGCATCGTCAAGGAAAGTTGAACCAGATTCAAAGCGCATCACGTTCGGCCACGCGATACACTTTGGGGGGCAAGTGTTTCCTGGAGATTTGACCAGGCAACTAGTGCTCGGCATCAGGTAGCACTCGGCATCAGAGAGTGATCGACATCCAGGAGTGTTCGTCGAAGCACACGGCATCCAGTGGGACTCGGCATCCATAGCATTCGGCATCCGTAATGCTCGGCGACCAGGAGACTCGGCGTCAAGTAGTGTTCGGCGTCAACTGGCACTCGGCGACAACCAACGCTCGACATCCCTAGCGTTCGGCATCATTAGAACTCGGTGATAAGAGAACTCGGCAACAAGAGCGCTCGACATCCCTCGGTACTCGGCATAGTACTCGGCAACAAGAGCGCTCGGCATCCCTTGGTACTCGGCGTAGTACTCGGCAGCGAGAGTACTCGGCACTCCAAGGTACTCGGCGTAGTACTCGGCAACGAGAGTACTCGGCATCCAGAAGACATTCAGTATGCACAACTACTCAAGGTGACAATGTCGTTCGGCCAGCGTGCACTTTTCGTTCAAGAGCTTTAAGTAGAGACACGTTCGGCCTCAACTGACAATCATCCTGCACTTCCCACACATCCAGCGTACCGTTCGGCATAGAAGGACTGTTCGGCATACTAGGTTCGGCATGCAGCGACCACTGTACTAGGGCTAGAGTGTTCGGCCATCCAGCCCATTTGGGAAGTCCAGCCCATATTTGCCTATAAATAGAGGGGCATGGTCACAGTGAAAGGGATCCTTTTTTGGGAGAGGACACTGGGGAGACTCTGCCATTTTCGAGACTCATCTTCTCTACTTAAACAACTTCATGCAAGCATTTGATTCACGAATTGTATTTGTAATCAACTATAAAGAAGATCAATAAAGTTTAACCTCAAAGTGGACGTAGGCAATTACGCTGAACCACTATAAATTTGGTGTTCTTACTTTCTGCAGTTAGATTAGCATTGTCTTCTCTGTTTAATTTACTTTCATCACTTATATTTCTACACAATCTTTCTCTACGAGGTTAGTGACCAATTTTGGTGCTAACATCACTATTTACTAAAACTATACAATTCTTTTCAAAACCATAGAAATCAGTTTCAAAATATTTATATAGACCAACGGTGTCTGTATATAATTTTCTATCCTATGGTCAAGTGATACGAATATTTATCATTTCAATCCGCAATTTAAATATATACGGGCATATATCATTTCAACCCGTAATCACAAATTCAATTCAAATGAAAATCGCTTGGGTTTATCATTTCAACCCATAACGATTTTCTCTTATTCTACAGATCATTCGGGTATGTATCATTTCAACCCATAGTGAATTCTATACTAACAGGGAACTTGCAGAGTGATAACAGATATGATAATAATATAACAACAGTAATAGGCATATATCATCAATATAAATAACAGATAATGGTGTCAGATGTCACAGGTGAACAGATACAGATAATGGCATATATAAAGCAATTTAAATAACTAACAACAGTATATTTCAATTGACGTTTCAATTGAAATCAAATTTAATAAATAAAAGAACGTTAATTGTGAGTGATTGCTCACCTTTCGAGGCTAGAGAAATTTGAAAATGAACTGGGTTACGAATTCCAAAGCAAAACTAGATCGACACGAATTGGACGAACAAGGCTGATAATAGGAGTTTATGGAACAAATCATAACGGAATCGATGATGATAAGTGGTATAAGTGAAGCTACATATATAACTATATAGAACTCTTTACATAAAACCATATATGAATTTCAAACACATATTAAATTAAATATATAAGTAATCCAAACTCCTTGTTTTAAATAAAACTCATAAAACAACCATATTTTATATAGCTGAAGTAGACTTTCATACTTAATATACTTTATATATATATATATACTATATACACTTAAAACTAGCATATATACAAACAACAGATAATCCAAATTCAGAAATACAAATATACAATTAACATCTACCTATTCTGAACATTTATAAACAAATAAAAGCAACATATATATATATACTGTAATTCTTATAACTTATGTACACTTTACAAAATACACTGAAGAAAATATATAGCTTTGAACATATATACTTTAACAGTATAAATATATATAAACCGTAAAATATATGTATAAGACTATAATCTTAAATAAACAACCGAATATAAATAGCTACATGTATAGTATAACATTTAAAACAAACAATATATATGCTAGATTACACAAAACATATCTAAACACTGTAACAATGCATATAACTTTTTATACTTAATATACTGTGACAGTACAACTTACCATATATATAAGACATATGATAATATATAAACTTATATATACTTATAAAAATCTTATATATATGAATCATCAATCTAACAGGAACAGCCACTGGGAATAATAGATTTGAAGATACATCTACATAGCTTACTGTAAACCCATAACAACATAAATCATATAGGTAAATGCAATTACATATGCACTTATCATATACTGGAAACATATATACTATATGCCTTATCATACAAATAAATACTTTACTGTAGAGTTTTCAAAGTCAGCACAAACAAAAGCCTACAAGTAAAACAAAAGTTTGTAAAAGTTATATATATAACTTAACATATCATATAATATAGATATACTTGTATAGACTAGATAGATAACTTTTAAATATAACGTGTAAACAAGATATATATATACTTTCATACACCAGCTATATATATACGCAAGTTTTAAACATATACAAATAATTATATAACGTATTATATCAACACAACTTACTGTAAACTAATTAGAAATAATGCATATACTTAATCTCTACTGACATATATAAATATATACACATATACACGTTCACATTATAAAAATTACCCTATTATATCGACAGAGCAGCTTCGGCCAAAGGTGGTTTCGAGGTCAGAGACTGGTGGAAGGGGAGGGTCGGTTATCGAATGGGTGGTTGCTTTAGGGTGTTGCACGTGGGGAGGGGCTAGTTCGGTCAATGGAGGCGGCGCTTGTCAGGAAGATGGAACGTGAGGGGAGGTGCTGCCGACTTAGGGTTGTGTGCTCGGGAAATAGAAAAGAGCTTGGGTGGTTCACGTGAAGGAAGGTTGGGATGGAAATGGTCGGGTGCGAACATGGCTGAGAGAAGAAAAATGGAGTTGAGGTGGGATGCAGAGGAAGGGAGGCTTCGAAAATTGGAAGGGAAAGGTTGAGGAGGAAGAATGAAATAATTGAAGAGCCATAGGTTTATATTATTTTTCTTTTCAAAACATAAGAATGAACAGGGGTAGGCAAACAAATAGTGAACCGACTGAATTTATAGATCAAACCTTGATAATAGTGAAAGTCAAACTTAAATGTGAATTTATTAAAAGCAAGTGGCTACTGGAATATGGAAGGTACACGAAAGGACAGAGCAAACAAAAAGTTAAATACGTAACCGGTACCAAAGTCGTTACAAAGATTTCACTGTCATCCCGACTTCGAAATTGACAACTGAATATACCGTCGAGATCAGCACGATGAGACGATCAAAACGGTATACAGATATCAGTGACATGATCATCCAATCAAAAGGTCGATACAGATACTGATATACGTTGCTATCCCGTACGGAAAAATTCAAACGGAGCTAGAAACGTCCAAATTTCACGAAACAGATTACGCAGTCTTATTAAGAGTGTTTTAAAAAAATTCTCATGTTGACATATTTAGGTTTCGAAACACTTTTATTATCATCAATTTTTAACTGATATAAATTGGAATAAAAGTACACTAGAAAATAAACTTCTAAATTATCTAATGAAAATTTACCAGTTGCTATGTTTAACTAGACGCATTTCAAATATTGAATTTTTATTTCAAAATTTTATTCTTTAAAATTTCACAAAAAATCCAATTATTTAAATAAATAAACCACTAAAATTTTTACGGGTCATTACACTCTCCCCCACTCAAAAGTTTTCGTCCCCGAAAAGGAAGGAGGTAGGAGAATAGAAACAACTAGAAAGAAATTAGATTTGAAAAACAAAATAAAACAACTAATTTATAACCGTATAAATTTCAAATTAAACTAATTAATATTCAACATTTTGGTTTAATCCATTTGAGTTCACTTAAGTTAAATCAATCTATCTATTTCTAAATTCATTATCTTATTATCTAGTTATCCTCAATTAAAAATTTCTAGATCATCAATTTGTATAATCATTTATTGTACTCATATTTTATTCAACAAATTTAATTCTTTTATTCCAACTTATTATTAAGTTTATTCCACTTAATATATCTTATTACATATATTTAAACCATATAAATTAATTTAAACCATATGAATTTCAGTTTAAATCAATTTATATTCAATAATTGATTTTAAATTTAAGGTATTTCCATAAGTTAATCAAATTTCAATTTATTAATTCCTTCAAAACAAATTTATTTGTCTCATCTATTATTCAATTAACTTATTATTATGTTCATCTCTATTAACATCTTTATAATAAAATTTAAGTGTATAACATTTATTTTAACCACTCAAATTTTATTTATAAATTTCTTTATATTGTATATTATCCAATTACATTGTCAACTTCTGAATAATTTAGGTAAGTTATATTAGAATGAAATTGGGTATTATACAAGTAAAATTTTCCAATTTAACTATTCCAATTTAAATATTTATTAAAGAATTTAAGAGTTAAATTTCCGATTTCAATTCAAACCATTTAGAAATAATTATGTATATACTATATATATTAAATCAAATTAAATTTAAAATAATATACCCATATATATATATATATATATATATATAAATCAAGTCATACTTAAGAAATTCAAATCAAAATATTTTTCCAAAACAAAACCGTAGCAAAGCTACAGAATGGTCTCTCCACTTCGAAACTCGAAAATGAATGTCGATGATGCGGCCGCCATCACCGAAATTATTTTCCAGCGATAAAGAGAAGAGCACTGATTTCAACATTTTAAATTTCTTTGAAAATGGTTTCTATTCGAAAATACCATCAATAATATACATTTTAAAATTTTAAAAACCAAAGCTTGAAATCACTGGAAATTAAATTCTCAAATTCCTGATTTTTAAAATTTATATCAATTCCAAATCAATTTATAAACCATGTTTATAAATTCATTTAGAACAATAAATGATAATCAAATATTATCATTCAAACAACCAATTTAATTAACTTATTAAATTCCAGAAAATTTTACTTATATATATATATATAATATAATCATACAAATTAATTTCATTTACCAAATTTTAAATAATATTGTGTCAGTTTGCTCTGTTCAAGTGTTTTGGAAATCCTATCGATAGCGTTGATCTGACAAATCGATCGAAAACCCAAATCAACATCAACAACTCAAACAACACAATATATAAAACATTTTAATATTAATTACAAATACACTCCCTCACTCGATGATTCAAGAATGGATTTCAAAGCAAAGATGGGATTCAAATATAGAGGGTTTCTAACCAAAAGAATTCAACTAGAAGATAGGTTCGATAGGGAGATAAATAGATTTCAGAGAGAAAAAAAAGAATGGATAGACTTATATAATTCGCGGGCAACCTTAACTGGGTCAACCATGTCTTCAAAATAAGATCGAGGTAGAATTTTGGAGCAAATCGACATTCGATTGCCAGAGATAGAATTCGGGTATAGAAAAAGATAGCAGCATCGTAAACCGAGGGTTCATAAATCTTCGGTGAATCAATGCTGTTGTAAAGGAGTTTCACCCCTTTACCAATTATTCAAAGGTTGGCGAGACCGCCGATTTCTTATAGAGATCATTCTAAGTGGAGTTATGGAATACTCCAGAATCAAGAAGAATTCGAAAAGGGAGAGACAAGAATGGATTTTTGGAACCGCATGGAACGTTCCAAAATTCAAAAGAAATCGAGTCAAAAGGAAGAGATTTAAGCTCGAACGAAAGTGATTCTGTTAATAAATTTACCATATACGCTAAGCTTTGCCTAGAGCCAAAGCTCTGATACCACATGTAACGACCCACTATTTTGGACCATTCAAATCGACAATAAATCCATACATGCCGGACTTGAATAATCCAAAACAATAGATTGTAAATAAAATTTGGCAAAACTCAGCATATACAGTAAATAAAATAATCACAAATCACAGACACAGAGTAATATAACAATAATGCAGCGGAAACAAAAGAATAGTAGTTCATGAAGCTACTATATATATATAACAGAGTTAAACAAGATACATCAGAAGTCACGAATACATAGATGTCTCGATACAATAATCAAATACAAGATCTGAATACATCACTGGAATCAACTGAATAACTGATAGCAGAATCGATAGATAGCTGGATCTCCAAACGAAGCTCCAACTCCAAAGGTGAGTCTCAAATGCTGTATCACTCAGTCTAACCCGAGCGTAAAGCAAAACACAAAACACTCGAGCAGGATTAACATTCTTATATCAATAAATCCAACTCAAGTGAAATATCAACTGAAATACAAGTAACCAAAGGATGTTTGGGATAACCATCCTCTAAGGATCCGTTAAACTATCTACTATGTAGTAATATACGCTATTATAATAATGTCTATAATAAAATTAACTTACTTTAAAATAGCATTAAGGAGTGACCCATATTCCCCTTAACACGTAATAGTCCTAGTAGTCTATCCATTATTAGCATACTCCCAGATCGGGGGCTACCCTCAATACTCCACAGGCTACGGGGGAAATCCAAACTCGTAGTAAAGCTCGATATGGTAGGTGACACGGCACAACAAGGCAATGCCAGGGTAGATATACCAATTACGCATCCGGGCTGGCGGAAACGCATAGCAGCCACTACCGCCCACCTCGGAACACACTCCCAATCAAAATCGAAGGGTGGCCACCAAATCTATCACAAAGTAATAGAATGGTATCGAAGAAATGCGTCCGATCAGAGGTGCTACCTCATTGGCCCGTCGATCGCTCTTGTTTTAACCACCTTATGCCAACTCACGGGAGTCGGGTTCACGTATATACCTTTAGGATCGTTGCCACCATCCTACTTCATTCTGGAATCTCCACCCCGTACACAGTTGTTAAAGTGGTTTTCGATATCGAAAGAGAGTATGCCCATATCTGATCCTGGTCTCTTTAACAATCAAATGTTATTATAACACCGTGGTCATTTCAAAATAGTTCATACTTCAAAAAACCCAAAATATCATTTCAAAAACTAAATCAATACGATATCATTTCCATTTCAAATATATCCATTTCCAAAAATCATATCACTTTCCAAAGTTATAACGTTTTCGAAATCATAGTCTTTTAAAATCAAAACACTTTGGAAATCACAGCTTTGAAATCATAGTATTTTGGAAATCATGACACTTTGAAATTATAGCATTTTGGAAATCATAACACTTTGAAATTTTAGCATTTTGGAAATCATAACACTTTGAAATTATAGCATTTTGGAAATCATAACACTTTCCTCTTTAACAGTTTAGATATTAAAATTTGTATATATAATAAAATAGTTTATAAATAAAATAGTTTATATAAATAGTTATAAGTTAAAATAGTTTATATTAAAATAATTTATAAAGTAAAATATCAATAGTTTTAAATAAAATTTAAAATTACTTTATAAAATAAAAATAGTTTCCACAAATTCATAAATTAATTCAAATCAACTCGAATTCCAAAATTCACATTTAATTCAATCTCAATTCATAAATTTCAACTCAATTCAATTTCTTAATAAATCATTTTAAATTATCGATTTCAAATACAGATTTGAACCACAAAATAAACCATTTAATTTCAATATATTTCAAAGTTTAAATATTCCACATTTCCAAACTAAATTCGATAATTACCTATATATCAAATTCACTTTACTATTATTTAGTTTTGAAATATTTACTTAATCATTTCAATAACATCTAAATACAATTTCAATTTACAAATTCAAGTAAACAAAATATCCCATTTATATTTATATAAATTTGAAATATTCACTTAGTTCACTTTAATCAAATTCAAGTTATAAACATATCTTTACAAATTTCAAATTTAATAAATTTCAACCCAAACTTATTTAAGTATGATTCTTAAATAAATATAGATTTTCAAACCAATTTCAAATTATCTTTTCAACCTAAATCATTTCAAACTCTTTATTTGAAAATTTAAATTTAAATAAATACTTAAACATATATATATCAACTTTATTAAATCAACTTTATTAAATCTTTAAAATCACTATTTACTAAAACTATATAATTCTTTTCAAAACCATAGAAATCATTTTCAAAATATTTATATAGACCAACGGTGTCTGTATATATAATTTTCTATCCTATGGTCAAGTGATACAGATATTTATCATTTCAATCCGCAATTTAAATATATATGGGTATATATCATTTCAACCCGTAATCCCAAATTCAATTCAAATGAAAATCGCTTGGGTTTATCATTCCAACCCATAACGATTTTCTCTTATTCTACAGATGTTCGGGTATGTATCATTTCAACCCATAGTGAATTCTATACTAACAGGGAACTTGCAGAGTGATAACAGATATGACAATAATATAACAACAGTAATAGGCATATATCATCAGTATAAATAACAGATAATGGTGTCAGATGTCACAGGTGAATAGATACAAATAATGGTATATATAAAGCAATGTAAATAACTAACATCAGCATATTTCAATTGACGTTTCAATTGAAATCAAATTTAATAAATAAAAGAACGTTAATCATGAGTGATTGCTCACCTTTCGAGGCTAGAGAAATTTGAAAATGAACTGGGTTACGAATCCAAGCACGATTTCCAAAGCAAAACTTGACCGGCACGAATTGGACGAATAAGGCTGATAACAGGAGTTTATGGAACAAATCAGAACGGAATTGATGATGCTAAGTGGTATAAGTGAAGCTACATATATAACTATATATAACTCTTTACATAAAACCATATTTGAATTTCAAACACATATTAAATTAAATATATAAGTAATCCAAACTCCTTGTTTTAAATAAAACACATAAAAAAACCATATTTTATATAGCTAAAGTAGACTTTCATACTCAATATACTTTATATATATATACTATATACACTTAAAACTAGCATATATATCCACAGCAGATAATCCAAATTCAAAAATACAAATATACAATTAACGTCTACCTATTCTGAACATTTATAAATAAATAAAAGCAATATATATATACTGTAATTCTTATAACTTATGCACACTTTACAAAATACACTGAAGCAAATATATAGCTGTGAACATATATAATTTTACAGTATAAATATATATAAACCGTAAAATATATGTATAAGACTATAATTTAAAACTTAAATAAACAACCGAATATAAATAGCTACATGTATAGTATAACATTTAAAACAAACAATATATATGCTAGATTACACAAAACATATCTAAACACTGTAACAATGCATATAATTTTTTATACTTAATATACTGTGACAGTACAACTTACCATATATATAAGACATATGATAATATATAAACTTATATATACTTATAAAAATCTTATATATATGAATCATCAATCTAACAGGAACAGCCACTGGGAATAATAGATTTGAAGATACATCTACATAGCTTACTGTAAACCCATAACAACATAAATCATATAGGTAAATGCAATTGTTATCCCACTTTTTGGCAAAGCTGAGATACCCAAAAAATTAACTGAAATCAATATTAACCAACCATGAATATTAAATATGCATTGCCGGATGATCATGGATATCGATGAATTTTGTCCGAGCTCGGATTGGGCTGTAATTGACAAGACATGACTTGCCAAGCCGTGAGAGCCAGCGTTTCAGATTTCAGGTTAATCAGAGTTCGTATGAATGAGATATGATCGATTCAAGTTAGATACAAGGTGGTGTTCGGATCCATCAGGTGACAACATGTTCGAATCGATCAGATTCGTATCCATCAGAGAGGCATTGTCAAGTTCGAATCCATTGGAGCTTGGCAACTTCGAATCGATCATCTTCGAATCGATCAGGTACGGGTCAAACCGCGGTCATGGAGTTCGAATCCATCTGTTCGTATCCCTCACCGCACCTTGGGTCATACCCGTAGGCTTCGTATCGATCAGAATGGTCCAGGCCTTCGTATCCATGAACTTCGTATCGATTGACTGATGATTAGTTCGAATCGATAAACGAGGCATTCGTTCGAATCCATCAGGAAGCTTTAGCTCGTATCCATCACAAACAGTATCCATTGAATGGGTCTTCCTCGATACGAGCTAAGCTGCTAATCTCGATTCAAACTATACGTTGAAAGTTGATACAAAGCATGCGAAGTTGAATGATTCAAATTAGATAACAATGCCCAATACAAGCATGGCGAAATCCATGGATGCAAATCGGTCAATACGCCACTAAAACCGGATTGACCAGGAAAACCCGCTCCATATCACTCCACGTCATTGCACGCGCATGTGCTTTGATCGAGTCGAAGAAAGGGGATACGAAACATGGATTCGAACTCAGCAGACCACGGAAAACATAGCCTTGAATCGATCATAACTCCTAAACCACAGATCCAAATGCAACGAAATTTTCAGAGTAGCTTCCATGCAAGGTAAAGAGCTATCCTGCCAAGTTTCAGCTCGATTGGAGCATTTCCTGATCGATACGAAATTGATTCGAATCGATCACAGATTGAGTTGAAACTTGGTGGGACCGGTCGCGTGGGCCCCGTCACGTGCCAGAAGAAGTCTCCTGAAGTTTGGGCGAGATCTGGGCCTCCTACGCCTATAAATAGCCCCCTGAAGCCTACAGAAAAGGGATCTTTCAGCGATTCAACGTCCAGACTCTGCCGGATCCAACTCTACTCCTTTCCATTGCTGTTATATTCAGATTCATTCATTGTATTTGCTGTAATCATCTGTAATCAGTGAAGAACATCAATAAAAGATAAAAATCCTTGAAGTGGACGTAGGCCGGAGATAGCCGAACCACTATAAATTGCGTGTCACTGTTCATTATTTCTGGATTGTTGTTCGCTGCTTGCTTAGATCTGATATTTGTGTTTGAATATTGCTGATTTGTATTCATACACTGGTGCTTTCGCTACACTTGGGGTTTGTGACCATTTTTGGTGCAAACACTTTGGTGCTTTCACTGAGAGGGAACCAGCACCCGCTACACCAGATTCGAAGTTCAGATTTGAAGACTCGAAGATTTGAAGACAATGACTCGACAAACAAGTAGAAGACAAAGAGCTGAGAGAAGCCATCAAGGAGGAAGTCAAGAGGCATCCTCTGGTGCTGGAGAAGAGCCGGCTTCGATCTACATCACTAGAGACGAAATGGAGACCATGACCAATCTGATGCACGAAAGAATGATGAAAAGTCAACAAGAGATGCTGCAGAATTTCTTTGAACAGATGAGAGCTGCAGGGACGCAGAGCCTAGGACCAGCTACAGCGGCTATGAATGTGGAACAGGGAGCTAGGACTGCGGAACTTGATGAGGGACAGAATGCAGATCCAGTGGACAATCGACAAGGACTCGGGGGCAGACCCACGGGATCCGATACTGGAAGGCCGACAGACGGAGCTCAACAAGCTAGGGCCAATGCTGATGCTAACGGGCCACACGAAGAGTACATACCAGAATACCCTTCAAGACCAAGAGGGCAACCCCAGGATGGAGATGAAAAGATGGCTGGATTAGTGCGACGACTCATGAGAGGAGGATTGTCTATCGGAGGATTGGAGGAAGTCAGTCGGAGTCCGTTCACTCCAAATATCAGAAATGCAAGGAACCCTCCAAAGTTCAAACTGCCGACGCTGAACCCGTATGACGGAAAGTCAGACCCGACCATGCACGTTACCAGATACATCAGGCATATGGAAGTGCTGGGGGCATCCGAGGAAGTGATGGCACGATGCTTCCCTTTATTTCTATCAGATTTGGCTGCGCTTTGGTTCAGACAACTAGAGACTGGATCAATCAGGACATGGGGTGAGCTAGTGGAATGCTTCATGAGACAATTTAGGGTCCATGTGACGCGACCCAAGAGTGTGATGACTTTAGCCTCGATAAAGCAAAGGACCGGAGAGTCCATAAAAGATTTTCTATTGCGATTCAATGCAACGGTGGCTTCTGTAGATCGCCCGGATCCATCAATGATTTTGATGGCGGCAGTAGCAGGAATTGCAGAAGGCACCGAGTTCAAAGATTCTCTGACCAGAGACCCACCGCAAGATCTAGGAGAGTTCTATCATGAAGCTGAAAAATTCATTCGACTAGAGGAATCACGAGCCGAGAGGCAGGAAATAAACACTACGCGAAGCGAAGGAACCGCAGGAGGACAGTCTGGAGCAGACAAAGGAAAGAGAAAGCAGGATGACACACATGATGGTCCTGATAAACGGAAGAAATTCAGAGAACCTAGATTCAGGCAATTCACGGATTTGACGGCAAGCCTAGAAAGGATTTACACTGAAACTCGGGGGCAGCTCCCCTATCGAAAACCACCCAGAAGAGATCCCACGGAGCGGGAACGCAGGACTGGAAAATACTGTCTATTCCATGAGCTGGATGGACACACTACCGATGAATGCCGCCACCTAAGAGATGAGGTGGAAGAACATGCCAGGAGTGGTAAACTGCCACAATATGTCAGAGAACGGGCAGCAGCGGTAAGGCCTGAACAACCACCGCCTCCACCGAACAGAAACGATCCTGGATCGGGATCACGGCTCATCATCAACTGATTAAGATGGCAAGGGCCAAGTTCGAGATCTGGACTTCGGCCAAATAATTTCATTAGATTTGCTTTCAAAATAAAACGGCTATTCCACTCACTCATGTACGGGAACCAGAGAGACCCCTAGGCATGCTCTGAGATGGTATAGACCGTTCAGCCCGGAGAGGCGTTGTTTACTTTTTCCCTGATGTTTGAGATTGAACATCTAGGGTCTGAATTTAATAAATAAACTTGAATTTCCTGAACAAGCCTTTGACCGGAGAGTTAAAGGACGAATATTACGTACTAATACAAAATTATGATCGCTTTATGACCCTACCCGGAGAGACGGGGTCCGGAGTGCAAGAAGTGAGTTGCTTCGCCGGAGAGCGACAGGATCGACTCACTTAAGCGCTATTTCCCCTTCACCGAAGTGTGACAGGATGGGATCCAGCAAGAGCCCGGAGAGGCTATGATCGGCCGACGATTTAGGCCAAGATATCGCTTAATGTTCAGATACACTGAACCGGAGTGCAAGAAGTGGATCGCTTCGCCGGAGAGCGACAGGATCGACCCACTTAACGTTGTTTCCCCTTCACCGGAAAGTGACAGGATGGGATCCAGCAGGAGCCCGGAGAGGCTATGATCGGCCCGGAACGGCCAAGACATCGCTTCACTCCCTAACTGGGGCCAGAGTGCAAGGGATAGAAAGCAACGCCGGAGTGCAATAGGATCTTTCTATTCGACCGCTAAGTCTGGAATGGGCTTCGCAAGGGTCCGGAGCGATCGACAACAGTCCGGAGAGACTGTAGAATTTCATTCTTAACTTCCACTGGCAGAAATTGATAATGCTTCGGCTTCGAACAGCCATGAACTCGATTGAAAATATCATAAGAATCAAATGAAACCTGAGCTTACTACATTCGAATTGAGACTAATCAAAACACACCTTTTACCAAAAGGCATGTTTTGGGGGGCAAAGTGTTATCCCACTTTTTGGCAAAGCTGAGATACCCAAAAAATTAACTGAAATCAATATTAACCAACCATGAATATTAAATATGCATTGCCGGATGATCATGGATATCGATGAATTTTGTCCGAGCTCGGATTGGGCTGTAATTGACAAGACATGACTTGCCAAGCCGTGAGAGCCAGCGTTTCAGATTTCAGGTTAATCAGAGTTCGTATGAATGAGATATGATCGATTCAAGTTAGATACAAGGTGGTGTTCGGATCCATCAGGTGACAACATGTTCGAATCGATCAGATTCGTATCCATCAGAGAGGCATTGTCAAGTTCGAATCCATTGGAGCTTGGCAACTTCGAATCGATCATCTTCGAATCGATCAGGTACGGGTCAAACCGCGGTCATGGAGTTCGAATCCATCTGTTCGTATCCCTCACCGCACCTTGGGTCATACCCGTAGGCTTCGTATCGATCAGAATGGTCCAGGCCTTCGTATCCATGAACTTCGTATCGATTGACTGATGATTAGTTCGAATCGATAAACGAGGCATTCGTTCGAATCCATCAGGAAGCTTTAGCTCGTATCCATCACAAACAGTATCCATTGAATGGGTCTTCCTCGATACGAGCTAAGCTGCTAATCTCGATTCAAACTATACGTTGAAAGTTGATACAAAGCATGCGAAGTTGAATGATTCAAATTAGATAACAATGCCCAATACAAGCATGGCGAAATCCATGGATGCAAATCGGTCAATACGCCACTAAAACCGGATTGACCAGGAAAACCCGCTCCATATCACTCCACGTCATTGCACGCGCATGTGCTTTGATCGAGTCGAAGAAAGGGGATACGAAACATGGATTCGAACTCAGCAGACCACGGAAAACATAGCCTTGAATCGATCATAACTCCTAAACCACAGATCCAAATGCAACGAAATTTTCAGAGTAGCTTCCATGCAAGGTAAAGAGCTATCCTGCCAAGTTTCAGCTCGATTGGAGCATTTCCTGATCGATACGAAATTGATTCGAATCGATCACAGATTGAGTTGAAACTTGGTGGGACCGGTCGCGTGGGCCCCGTCACGTGCCAGAAGAAGTCTCCTGAAGTTTGGGCGAGATCTGGGCCTCCTACGCCTATAAATAGCCCCCTGAAGCCTACAGAAAAGGGATCTTTCAGCGATTCAACGTCCAGACTCTGCCGGATCCAACTCTACTCCTTTCCATTGCTGTTATATTCAGATTCATTCATTGTATTTGCTGTAATCATCTGTAATCAGTGAAGAACATCAATAAAAGATAAAAATCCTTGAAGTGGACGTAGGCCGGAGATAGCCGAACCACTATAAATTGCGTGTCACTGTTCATTATTTCTGGATTGTTGTTCGCTGCTTGCTTAGATCTGATATTTGTGTTTGAATATTGCTGATTTGTATTCATACACTGGTGCTTTCGCTACACTTGGGGTTTGTGACCATTTTTGGTGCAAACAGCAATTACATATACACTTATCATATACTGGAAACATATATACTATATGCCTTATCATACAAATAAATACTTTACTGTAGAGTTTTCAAAGTCAGTACAAACAAAAGCCTACAAGTAAAACAAAAGTTTGTAAAAGTTTTATATATATAACTTAACATATCATATAATATAGATATACTTGTATAAACTAGATAGATAACATTTAAATATAACATGTAAACAGGATATATATATACTTTTATACACCAGCTATATATATACGCAAGTTTTAAACATATACAAATAATTATATAACATATTATATCAACACAACTTACTGTAAACTAATTAGAAATAAGGCATATACTTAATCTCTACTGACATATATAAATATTAATTACATATATTATATATATAAATATATACACATATACACGTTCACCTTATAAAACTTACCCTATTATATCGACAGAGCAGCTTTGGCCAGAGGTGGTTTCGAGGTCGGAGACTGGTGGAAGGGGAGGGTCGGCTGCGAATGGGTGGTTGCTTGAGGGTGTTGCACGTGGGGAGAGGCTAGTTCGGTCAATGGAGGCGGCACTTGTCAAGGAGATGGAACGTGAGGGGAGGTGCTGCCACTTGGGGTTGTGTGCTCGGGAAATAGCAAAGAGCTTGGGTGGTTCACATGAAGGAAGGTTGGGATGGGAAAGGTCGGGTGCGAACATGGCTGAGGGAAGAAAAATGGAGTTGAGGTGGGATGCAAAGGAAGGGATGCTTCGAAAATTGGAAGGGAAAGGTTGAGGAGGAAGAATGAAATAATTGAAGAGCCACAGATTTATATTATTTTTCTTTTCAAAAAGTAAGAATGAACAGGGGTAGGCAAACAAACAGTGAACCGACTGAAACTATAGATCAAACCTTGATAATAGTGAAAGTCAGACTTAAATGTGAATTTATTAAAAGAAAGTGGCTGCTGGAATATGGCAGGTACGCGAAAGGACAGAGCAAACAAAAAGTTAAATACGTAACCGGTACCGAAGTTGTTCCAAAGATTTCACTGTCACTACGACTTCGAAATTGACAACTGAATATACCGTCGAGATCAGCACGACAAGATGATCAAAATGGTATACAGATATTAGTGACAGGATCATCCGATCAAAAGGTCGATACAGATACTGATATACATTGCTATCCCGTATGGAAAAATCCATACGGAGCTAGAAACGTCCAAATTTCACGAAACGGATTACGCAGTCTTATTCAGTGTGTTTTAATTTTTTTTTCTCATGTTGACATATTTAGGTTTCGGAACACTTTTCTTATCATCAATTTTTAACTGATATAAATTGGAATAAAATTACACTAGAAAATAAACTTCCAAATTATCTGATGAAAATTTACCAGTTGCTATGTTTAACTAGACGCATTTCAAATATTGAATTTTTATTTCAAAATTTTATTGTTTAAAATTTCACAAAAAATCTAATTAATTAAATAAATAAACCACTGAAATTTTTACGGGTCGTTACATACAATCAAGTCTGAAGGAACTTATTGGAGAATGGATTCCATACAAATGACAAGGTAAGGGACTACCTTCCGATAGTACACCTCTAGAGGGATGCACCTAGGGTCCAGATACTGGGTGCCTAAACCAACACAAGACCGGCCTAACCCTCACGCTGGATAGTACCGAATATGTCATCACCCTGGTCGTTATCGACCGTTAATGTGACGCCCCACTCCGAGACCCACATTAGCAAAGAGTATTACTAGGTAACACCGTCTGCTAATGCGGAGAATAGAGCTGGATAGGAGCGACCATCTATAACCTTGTCTTAATTATCTATTGAATACGCCAACAGTTGCCACTTCTTACTTAAATGGATTGACATATCCAATAAATACTTAATACAAAGCCATAGGTGGCTGAAGGATCTATCAGAATAAAATATAACAACTCAAATGTAATTCACATCATAGAACAGTAGATAATCACATACATTTACACATATATAGATACATTACAGAGTATACAAAATGATACATGTCAAGTGGTAAGCAAACCACAATATACAGACGAGTCAAAAGAATACATATCAGAGTTACAGCCAAAAAGGACTACACAAAAAGCTATAACAAAAAGGAGCTAGCGGAATAGTCCATGCGGAAGCAAAATAGGCTAAGTCCAAAGTACCTAACCTGAAACATCTCGTTCTGACCCGAGTATAAAATACACGGGTCAGTCTAGCTAAAGAAATCAGTTAGATAAACTAAATGATAATGAACATACAAAGCTATAAAATACCACAATGATCTCCAAAAGAGGTAACCAGATCATCTAACAGAAGATGAATCAAAACAAGCCTCATAACATCGGCAACTCAAATAAACCAAGGATATCATATCCCAAAACAAGCCAAAAGGCAATTAACAAATACCAACAAAGGTAACATAAGTTTCCACAAGGTAATCGCTATATATCGTGTGGTTCAAAGAACCTACCCCGAAAGGCGATACACTAGGGAAATATAATTGTCAAATAAACAAAAGATGCTCGAGCTCAGTACTGTATAACAAGGATCCATACGCCCGAAGGCAACGAACCGTAGTGGCGAAGGTCCGGAGACCCAGTACTGGACACCACTAACTGACACAATGTGTCGCAACTCTCAGAAAGGAACCCAAAAAATGTTAACGTGAGTCCCATACCACACGTTTGCACTAAACGGTTTACTAGCCATTAGTCAATTTCACACTCAAAGCAGTACAAAGTTCACCTCATCTCATCGGTAAACCAGACCCAAAGGTCAAAACGGTCAAATGAATAGATTAGGAACTAACTGAAAAGATAAACACACATGTTCATAGCACACATTTTATTTAATCATTTAATTCTCCTACCTCTTCGCTCGAAGTGCAAAATTGTGTGTGTGTTTTAAATAGAGATTAGAAGTTGGAGAAACAAGCTTTAATACAATTTAAAAGATCACTTTATAAAAATCCATGTACGAAATTAAAAAGGAATCATCAAAGTCAACTAAAGTGAAACTACTAATCGGAGAAAGAAGAATCGATCAAAAATTGCAATCCCACACAAAATAGGCAAATTGGGCTGAGACAAGCAGATTTAGACGTCTGAATTGTATATTTCAGACGTCTGAAACTGGAGCTCAAGTAATACTTTGCCTAGGCCAAAGATGGCCAAATCATATCGGAAGCAATCGGATGAGTGACGATGGCTAGGGGTTTACGCCAAGCGACTACCCAACCCTAAAGACTCACCAATACACTCCGACCAACATGCCCAAACATCTATAAGGATTTTTCATAGATTTTGACTTCAAACGCAAAAAAAATGGAATATTCATTAAACCAATTCAATTCAAAAGCAAATGGACAAGGAATATATGTTAGGAATTGCTACATAACACTATCAAAGATATAGACGTAGATGTGAGTTCAAAAACTCACCTTTTAACCCAAAAAACTCAAGAGAGAAGCTATAGAGCAAGGCAAGAACAATCACTCTTCAATTATAACCCAAGGAGCTCCAATCTAAGCTCAAGAACAAATATTTCCTAAGTTAGGGTTTAGGAAATTTCAGAAATCGAAGAGGAATTGAGATGGAGAAGGAGAAGAGGATGCTTACCTAAGCTTCTCTTGGATTTTGGACTTGAATTTGAGTTTGCAATTGAATCTAGGGCTTAGGAATTTACTTTTCCCATTCTTTCCCCTATTTTTGCTAAAGCTTGAGTGTTTAGGAAATGAAATGAGTGAATGGAGAGGAGAGGGGGCTGAGTTAGGGTATAGTATGAGTTGGGTGAAACCCAAACCCAAGCCTAAAGCCCTAGTGAAAATAGCAAAATTCACTCAACTCCAAACATATCGATGTTTATACTCAAAAAAGTCGCAAACACCATTTTGAACTCAATAGAAGTGGCCTTGAGTCCAAATTGTTGATTCTCAATTTCACTCTTCATTCAGACGTCTGAAATGAACGATTCAGACGTGTGAATCTGGAAAAATAGATGTTGTCTAGAGCAATATTCAGACGTCTGAATCGTCCATTTCAGACGTCTGAAAATGGAAATTTTAGCATATTTCCTTTCTGGTTTGGCTCGAACAATTTCAGACGTCTGAATTCTTCATTTCAGACGTCTGAATCCCTGTAAGACAGTTTTTACTTTTTTTTCAAATAGACACCTCCGTAACTCGATCGACAAAGTCTTTTCACTATTTCGACTGTTCCTTTACGAATAGTGACTTTTTTCGGACTAAAATCCGACTAACGATGCTATATTTAAATAAAACATTTAAATATACCATCGTAAAATATGCGAGTTGTTACAGTTAACGGGTACCCGAGTCATACATTCACCACATACTTAGACATGTATAAAGTAAATCTTGAAGGATGATGACATCTCCTAATTGGGAGCGACCCACTTAGCCTTGCTGCTTCAACCCTGTTTCTATCATTTTCCGGGTGATGAGGCCTGAGGTAAACGATTACCTTTCCACATAGCACATCTTCTTCACTTTGAATGCCATATTGCCATTCCACATTCACATGATTGATTTCTACAAACGTATAACTTCTGAGCTCATACGTCTCAGGAAAGGATGTTACGCTAAGAGAAGGTGTCTTCTCCACCACCAAACTGATATACTTTAATAGAGATCACTCATTGTGATTTGGAATGCAAGGTCAGAAAATCATCCATACAAGTTCGTTCTGGGACTGAATGAAACCGAAGGTACTTTCCTCGGCCATTACTATGCAAGAAGTCCTTGTGGTTCTGAGATTTTTTTCATAACAAAGAGACCACTACTACAATATAGTGAATCGGGAGTTTATCCCCAATTAATCAACAAGTAGCCCCACGTTATTAAAATCTCTGTCTTCAAACATCTTCTTTCTTCAAACATGTAAACTGGTTTGAAGTGGTATTTGGATAGGAGTGAACCAAATCCGACCCAGGTTCCTTCGAAATCCAATTGTCGATAAAAAGATGTTAAGTTCATAAGTGGATATCAATTATCAATCAATTACTTCATCTTTTATAAAATATCTTTCTTAGATATATTCTTTTCAATTTATTCCATTTTCTTTTCAAGTGTATATGCAATCATTAAGCCTCATTTATTAAATTACTTGATTTTTTTAAACCTCTTTAGTCTTGGAATAATTCCAATCATTTTCTCTTTTACTTAGGAAATCTTTTCCAAATCATTTATTAAATCTTAATCAAAGATTTCTTTTTGTCTTAGAGTAATTCTAAGTTAATTCATTCTTTTGCTTTGGATATATTTCAAATTTCCTCACTTAACACTCGATCCAAATTCCTTAACTTTTAGGCGGGTCAAAAACAATGTTACTTAAGACGTTGTTTACTGTAAAACCTAAAATTAATCTTAACAAACTCGTCCAAGTATAAGAAGATTATCTCTATGCAATCCAAGTTGTAGTTTATTCATTTTTGAGATTGCTTAAATTTTAGATAATACCAATCTTCTTTTATTTTGAAAAACTTAATATAATCTTTTTAGAGCATCCGGCCTTTCCTTTCGATCTGTTCCACCCCTCGCCTAAAACGAGAAAACATAGGCCAGGTAAGTTCAGGGCACTGGTTGCTCCATTTCTAACATTAGTTAAACACTTTGTTTTATCTTCCCAGATCTCACTGGCGGGACAAATGTACTAGTCGTTTCCGCATACTCAATTTGTTATTACATTCAATATTCTTTACTTTTTGTTTAAGCGGCATCAACAATTCCTCTTAACCATTTATTCAAACTATTAAAACTTCCAAATCATCTTTAAATTACTTAATTATTCTTTTAAAATCATTCACAAAAGATTTAGGAAAGAATTGTTAAGTTTTTAAAACTACATTTCAAAAGTTATTTAAAACTGTCGCGAAAAGTGTTGCAAATAGTGTTTTAAAAGTTATATTCTTCGAAAATGACTTTTATATCATTTAGAAATCCATATTTTCAACTTAAATATCTTTTAATACATTTTAAAGGATTTATAGGATTTATTTCATACTTTTAAAACATTTAAAATATCAATTTTAAACTTTGGTCACTTTGTTGCAAAAGCGCGATTTTTTTAGAAAATTATTTTTGACATATTTCAAAATATTCAAGATGAAATCTTGATTTTCTTTCTTTATTTCTTTAAACACATTTAAATGTTTATAAAACAATTCTAACTCATTTTAAAACTATTTCCAAAAAGTTTAAGCATTCTATATATAACATTTCATTTTCAAAAGGAAAGTGATTTACTTTGTGCTTATCGACGTGTATTAACGTGACTTGGTAAAAAAATTTAACAATCATATCAAATAATCAATACTTGATGATCAAAGCATATATAAGTATGCATAGCAATCATAACACATCATCAAACATGTATATATATAAATAGAGATGTTAAATAGAGTTTCTCACCATAAACCAAAGCGATAAACTTCCTACCAACATTCTAATCAACCAACACTTCACTAACTACTTCCTACTCCATTAAACACTAGAAAACAACATCCTCTCCCTTCCAATAGCTTGGCCAAGGCTTGAGATGGAGGTTGGCCGAAAGTATAGAGAAGAAGCGGTAGAGCTTTGACCTTGAATTCCCAAGATTTTGACCCGAAAAATAGGTCATCTTGTATCTGATTTTAGGCCCTCTAAATCTCAAAATTTAGACAAGTTGTTAACTAAAAAGTTGTTGAAATTATTTTCTATCGAATTTACAAAAACTAATCATTTGAATCCAAGTTTTTTTGAGGGAGATATGATAGAATGAAGAAGAGGTATTGTCGGATAGACAAAAATGAAGTCCGAAAATGCACTTCAAAGAATTGAGTTTCAAGTATAGAAAACATCAAAATTGGAAGAAGTGATCAACATAAAAGTTATAGCCCTGTAATTTCATATGGTTTGAAAAAAATTAATTTCTTAATTTGGATAAGTTATGATCAAAACAAAATGGGCTATTCTCTATCTTAAAAATTGGGCCAAAGAATGTACTGGAAAGAAGTGGATCTTTTACATGGTTATGTTAAGAAAGAGACAAAGTGCTCAACATGAAAGTTGTAGCAACTGGAAAAATACATGGTTTGAAAAAAATAATTTTGTATTTTGGTTCGGTATTAAAGAAGTTATGGCCGAGAGAAGAAGAGGTAAAATATGAAGAAAAGATGAGTTTGATTTGAAGAGAATGAACATTGATTTCTTTTGAATATTTTTTAAATATTTTGACATTATTTCTTTCTAATTTTTTTCCTATGGCTTATAAGCCATTAAAGAGGAGAGGAAGAAGATGAAGAAGCTTGAGAAAAAATAGAAGAAGAAGTGTGAATGAAAGTAAAGAAGAAGGTGGGTATTTATTGAAAAAGAAAGAAGTGGAAAATTTACCAAAATAACCTCTTACCAAATTACCAAACTAACCTTACTTCAACCTAAAGCAATCACTACTTTTTCAACACTTAACATCATTCTTTCACTTCTTACTTTATGTCTTAGTCACTTAAAGATTAAGTAAAGAAAAGTAATTATTTTGTTGGATTTTGATGTGATTTGGATTTGATGTTTACTTTTGACTTTTCTTAAACTTACTTACTTTTCTAAATGATGTCCTAGAAGTTTCCTAATCATAATTAGTAAAAGTAAACATGTTTATTTATTAAAATGTGTAATATATATGTTAAAACATGTTAACAAAGGTGCGACAACGTTGCGGCAACTTTTAATCGACAAAACGTTGATTTTCGAAAAAACGTTTTCCGGTCACATTTTGACGTTTTTGTTAAACTATTTATTCATGTAAAACAATTCAAAATAAATTTGTTATTATATTTAAATAATTAAAACAAGCATATTTGACTTATAAAATAATATAAAACAATATCCAAATCAATTTATAAAAATACGACACTGATTTATCGATATGCGATGAAATTTGTCATGTAACAACCCTGTATTTTGTGATTATTTTATTTGTATATTTTGATTATTTTTAATTGATTTCCTGATTTAAAAACTTTATTTTATTTATTAAAATGAATAATTTTTGTTATTTTAAATATAAATTTTGATTTTTATGTGAATTATAATTCCAAACATGAATAAATAAAGTATTTTCCAAAAATGTGAATTTTTGTCAATGTGGTCAAACTTTGACTTTTAATTTAAAAATTTAAAAGTTTGAATTTTTTAATTTTATCTTTTATTATGAAAGTAAATAAAATTTCAAGTATACTGCTTTCCGTTTCGTTGAAATCTGATTAATATAGTGAAAGTTATGCTTTTTACACTATTGTATGTAAATTGTTTTATTTAACAAAATTGTTTATTTTAATTTATATAAATAATATTTTGTCTGTCATGTCATGTTCTAATTATATCTTAATGTGTAACATGACATGTTATGGATATGAATTTTATTTTAAAACATTTTATAAGTGTAGTTGAAATTTTCCAATGTTAGTTGTATTTTGTTTACAAATTTTAATTCTAGTTTCAATTAAATAGAGTATTTTCTTTATTTATTTTCTATTTTTCCTAAAACTATTTACTTATTTTTCATAATATCTATCTCTACCTTATCTTTATATTTTATTTATTTAGACATTCATTTATTAATTGAAGGGTTATGGGTTTAGATCCCTTATTTATTTCTTGGAAAGAAATTTCAAATAGATATACGTTATTGACTTAAATGCATATCTTTTAAAATTTATTTATTAAACGTTCTTGTATTTATTTGTTTTGTGAAGGCTTCTTTTGTATACATCCTTCTTTAATTTATAGGAACGAATCAATAAAAAACGTTACTTGTTTTAATTATAGGCATACGTTTCATTTGATTTCTTGCCTCTTTATTGCCCACCTTTTGATTTCCTACCATAACTACTCCAATACATCCTAAAAACTAGCCGCCTCCAACACATTTTCACTTGAAAAACTTCACTTTTCCTCAGCAATTTACGGCCAAATATCTGTAAAAAATTGGTAATGGCTTCCTTCTCTTTTCTCCACTTTTCTTCTTTGTTTTGCCTTGTTTTTAACTTGATTTTGCTTGATCTTCACATATGGTTCTCGGCCTAACCCCTTCACCATCACCACCACCGACCACCACCACTTCTTCCCCACATAATCCATGGCCTAACCACCATACTCCTCTGACCTGAAAGTTCCATGGCCTCCCCTCGAAAAAAACTTCACAAAAACTATGAAAAACTCCACAAAACCATGCTAACCGAGCCCTATATGCAACACCACCTTCATTGCTTACCATGGCCACCTCCTTAGCCACCACCACCAGCAAGCACCACCTCTGAATACCATTACTAACCTCTGACCTGACCTGTAGTAGCCTCTGGCTGAGCCCAAATATGCCTTTGACTGAGCCCAAGTTGAACCAAAACCCTTTCTAGCCTTGCCTTTTGACCTTCCACACTTTGTAACTTCCAAACCCTTCCTATTCTTGACCAAGCCTTGTTATTTTAAGTCCAAACCTGATCCTTTACCACCTAAAACATGTCATGGCTAAACCAATTTAGCCTTAAGGCCGAACACATGTTGAGTCAAGAGCAAGCAAAACTTGTTTAAACTTGGTGATGTCTTTGCTTCTCTCTATTTCAATTTGTTTAAAAAAAATTGGTATTGTATATATATTTATATATGGTTTTGTTTATTGTTATATACAAGATATACATCTTGGCTCTCTCTCCACTTGAATCAAATCGTGCTATCGTGCTTTCCGGATTCTCTTTTGTGTGTGTTGTTTGCGAACTCCAACGCAAAGAGATGAGTATTCACACATGACATATATGCAAATATAACTGTGAAGTGACACCAAGTGAATGTGTAGAAAACTATTATATCATGTTATACCTGCCTGTGATGTAAATTATATGACACTAAACTCCGTTATAAACTTGTCACAACATCTGCTATGTTATATTTTATTATATTGTTTATTTATTTCTGTTAATAACACTGCAAGTTCCCTGTAGAATAGAATCACTATGGGTTGAAATGATACATACCCAAACGGATTTTTGAATAGGGAAAAATCATTATGGGCTGAAATGATAGGCTCGAGTGATTTTATTTATTGTTATTAACTTGGGATTGCGGGTTTGAAATGATAAAACCCGGATTTTTGTTTTGTAAATTACGGATTGAAATGATATATTATCCGTATCACTTGTCTTAGGTTAGAAATATAATATACAGACCCATGGTTATTGTAACGACCCTAAATTTCCGACCCAATTTAAAATTTTAAATTCATCGTTTCAATAAAAAATTTGAAATTTTAAACGATCTCAATTTACGTCCAAACTTTATTTGTGACATACGTCTAGTTAGATATGGACATAGAAAAAGTTTCGTTGAAAAATATTACAGTAAAGTCCGTTCGCGTTTTACTGTATATCAGTCCATATAAAGCTGCGTAAAATTTATCTTCCAAATCCAAATATTTTTACACAGTCCGCTTGTAAAAATTATTCTGATCAAGATTTTATGATTCGTTTCGTCTAAAACTGTCATTGCCTGCTCCGTCTATATTATTTTGCAAAACGCACAACTTAAGCGGCATAAATGCAAATTTTATAAAATCGTCGGATCACCAATATTTTTATACCGTTGTGATCGCGTCGTCGCGCTGACCAAAACGATATATTTATTCGGGTTAATCGCAATCAGTCGCAAAAACGTTGCGTTAAAATTTACCGTTCCGAACGGACCGGGTAACAAATTCCAGCTCACATTTTAGCCCGTATTCACTTAAAAAAAAAAGACTTTTGATTGGCTGGTGTAATTAATAGGGTAGTTGGAAGCTAAGGGGTTACTTTGGAAATTGATGTGAACGTTGGGAAATGAATAGCTTTTTGGGATACGAAGCAACAAAGAAGAAAAAATTTATATTGTCTATCACCGTTCTACTATTCTAACATTTCATATCCTCTCTGCTTTCTAACCATCAGGTAATGGCCGCCTCTTCCCTCCTCTTCATCTCCCATTCTTCTTTCTTTTATTTTATTTCCTCACTGTAATGAAAAAGAAAAAAAAAAGTTTGCAAAGGAAAATGTGAATCTGACGCAGCGGATAATTCAAAACAATGTAGATCGGTGAAAGTAGCAGTCGATGGATTGATGAATGCTGAATTGCCTGAATTCGTTGATCCGAAGATACCGAACTCTAGCTATCTCGAACTCGTTGATCGCGCACGATACCGGGTTCAAAGATCTTCAATTCTTCAAGCGTTGATCAAGCGCACTTGATTCCGCGAATCGGCTTCTACAATCGTTGAATCGAGCGCACTCGATTATCCGAAAGAGGAGATAGGAGATTACACTCAACTACCAATTTGAAATGAAAGCACAAAGCAATCAAAAGAGAATTTTATTCAATATTCAACAACCTTACAAAATGACACAACTTGCCTATTTATAGGCTACAACACATATTCAGAAAAAAATCCTAAGTCATGAGTCATCTTCGACTCATCACCTTCGACTCATCACCTTCGACTCATCACCTTCGACTCATCATCTTCGACTCATCACCTTCGACTCATCATAAGTCGTCTTCGACTCATCATTATAGGCTACAACACATATTCAAAAAAAATCCTAAGTCATGAGTCATCTTCGACTCATCACCTTCGACTCATCACCTTCGACTCATCATCTTCGACTCATCATCTTCGACTCATCATGAGTCATATACGACTCATGCCTTAGCCAAAATAAAGGTTGCGCTGCATCATCCGACTCATCATCCGACTCATCATGAGTCATATACGACTCATGCCTTAGCCAAAATAAAGGTTGCGCTGCATCATCCGACTCATCATCCGACTCATCATGAGTCATATACGACTCATGCCTTAAACAAAATAAGGGTTGCGCTGCATCATCCTCCCCAGGTTGAGAGAAATTCGACCTCGAATTTGCACACTCTTCATCCCCAACAAACTCATCCCCATGATATGGTACGAGATGCTTAACATTGAATACGTCAGATGTATACACATCATCTGGCAGCTTCAGTTTATAAGCATTTTCATTGATTCGTTTCACAACTTCCACCGGACCAATTTTCCTGGCTTTCAACTTGTTATAAGCGCCCACTGGAAAACGATCTTTTGTTAATACTGCATAAACCAAATCTCCTTCGTTAAACTCAACATTTCGTCGTTTCAAATCTGCAGCTCGTTTATATTTCTCATTTGCTTTCTCCAATCGTTCCTGAACGACCTTATGACATTCCGTCAACCCTTCAATAAAATCAGCAGCTTTCTTAACTGTCTTCTTTGATTGTGGCACTACCGTCAAATCCAACGGGCCCTTTGGTAAGCTCGAATAAACAATCTGGAATGGACTGAACCCAATACTTCGATTTACAACATGATTATGGGCAAACTCTGCTTGGCATAATTTCATGTCCCAACTTTTCAGATTATCTTGAACAAGACACCTCAACAAGTTTCCCAAAGATCTGTTAACCACCTCAGTCTGTCCATCCGTTTGTGGGTGATAAGCACTACTAAATTTCAGCTTCGTTCCCACCATTTTCCACAAACTCAACCAAAAGTGACTCAGAAATCGAGTATCTCTATCCGACACAATAGATTCTGGCAATCCATGAAGTCGATAGATCTCCTTGAAAAACAATTGAGCAACATGAACAGCGTCTGCCGTCTTCTTACAAGCAATAAAATGTGCCATTTTCGAAAATCTGTCCACCACCACATATATGGAATCATTACCACGCTGCGTTCTCGGTAACCCCAACACAAAGTCCATACTCACATCAACCCATGGTTTAGTGGGTACCGGTAACGGCATATATAAACCTGCATTAGTCGCAGTTCCTTTCGAAACTTGACAGATATGGCATCTCTCAACAAATCTTTCCACCTCTTTTCTCATTGATGGCCAAAAGTAGGACTGTGAAATCAACTGTAAGGTACGGTCTCTTCCAACATGTCCTTCTTCATGTAACTCCTTGATAATCTTCATTCTCAAACTACCCTCCGGTATGCACAATCTATTTCCCTTGAAAAGAAAACCATCAATCATCATAAACTCATCAGTCTTCCCTTCATTGTCCCTTTCAACAAATTTCTTAAAATAAGAATCTTCTGCAATCTGCTCCGGCAATAATTCAAAACCAGTCACCTCAATTTTCATTGTTGTCAACAAATGACTCCTTCTACTTAAAGCATCAGCCACTCGATTCGTCACCCCTGACTTGTGTTTAACAACAAAAGTAAACTGTTGCAGATATGCAATCCACGATGCATGTCTCGCTGAAATCTTATCTTGCCCTTGCAAATGCTTCAATGCTTCATGATCAGTATATAGAACAAATTCTTTCTGAAATAGATAATGTCTCCAGTGTTTAATAGACTGCACAACAGCATAAAACTCCACATCATATGTACTGTATCGCATCTTTGCTCCTGACAACTTCTCACTGAAATAGGCAATTGGACGTCCCTTCTGACTCAACACCCCTCCAATCCCCACCTTGGATGCATCAGTATGTAGTTCAAACACCAACTGAAAATCAGGTAGCACTAGAATTGGTGCAGAGGTCAAAAGATTTTTGATTCGTTCAAAAGCAACCTCGGCTTCCTCCGTCCATGCAAACTGTTTACCTTTCATGCAATCTGTAACAGGCGCCATCACACTACTAAAGTGTGGAATAAACCTTCGATAAAATGAAGCCAACCCATGAAAACTACGAACTTCCGTTATCGTCTTGGGCTGCGGCCAATTTCTGATCGCCTCAACTTTACTTTGGTCAACTTGTATTCCTTTCTCTGAAACAACATACCCCAAAAATAAAACACTGTGCGTCATGAACACGCACTTCTTTGTAGCAGCATAAAATTGTTCTTGTCTCAGTACCATCAACACTTCTCTAAGATGATTCAGATGTTCCTCTGAACTCCCACTGTAAATCAGAATATCATCGAAATACACCACCACAAATTTCCCAATGAACGGTCGAAAAATCTGATTCATCACCCTCATGAAAGTACTTGGTGCATTGGATAAACCAAATGGCATGACCAACCATTCGTACAGACCCTCCCTGGTTTTAAAGGCAGTCTTCCACTCATCTCCTGGTCTGATACGAATTTGATGATATCCGCTCTTCAAATCAATCTTTGAAAATATAGTAGCTCCACTTATTTGATCTAACAAGTCATCCAACCTCGGCATTGGAAATCTATATCTCACGGTAATCTTATTCAATGCTCGACTGTCAGTGCACATCCTCCACGTCCCATCCTTCTTGGGTACCAATAAAGCTGGTACAGCACAAGGACTAAGACTCTCCTGCACACGCCCCTGTTCAAGCAATTCCTCTACCTGCCTCCGCAATTCTTCATGTTCCTTCGGACTCATTCGATAATGTGGTCTGTGTGGCAATACAGCACCTGGAACAAGATCTATCTGATGTTGTATGTCCCTCAACGGCGGTAACTCCGTTGGTAACTCCTCTGGAAATACATCGTCAAATTCTTTCAAGATTGGTTTAACTTCTTCAGGAATTTCAACTTCTTCACTGCTCTCACGCCCAATCAACAAGAATACTTCCGGTTCTTCCTCAACCTCCTTAACAAACTCTTTCAAAGATAATAAAGTTTTCAGCTCTTCGATTTCTTCTGACTTACTTTCTTCTTGTGATCTCTTCTTTGGAACTAAAATAATCTTCGTGCCTTTAAACATAAAACTGTAGCTATTGGTCCGACCGTCATGTAGTACTGCTCGATCATATTGCCATGGTCTTCCCAATAATAAGTGGCATACATCCATCTCTACGACATCACACCATATTTCATCTTTGTATTTCTTCCCAATAGAGAATGGTACACGAACTCGTCTATCCACTTTCACTTCTCCTCCTTTTCTCAACCATGCTAACTTGTATGGACTCGGATGTTTCTCTGTCTTCAATTTCAACTTCGTCACAGCTTCGGTTGAAATAATATTATCACAGCTTCCTGCGTCGATCACAAACTTACACACCTTCCCCAGAATAGTACATGTTGACTGAAAGATATTACTCCTCAACCAACTAGTTTCCTCCTGCTTCGGTGTTAAACACGATCTCCTCAGCATTAGGTTACAACCTTCGTCTCCTGACGCAATATCCTGCTCATCCTCCTCAGCTGGATTAGAACAATCTTCATCAACATCCTCATCGTCAACTTCTGCAATCATGGTTCTCTTCTTTGGCTTTGGACACTCACTGCTTTTATGACCCAATTCTTGACAATTGTAACATTTAAACCCATTGTTAACTTTCGTCTTCTCAACCTCCTTCACCACTGGTCTACTGATAGGTTTAGAAACATTAGAACTTCCTCCAACACCCTTCGCTTGATTGTTAGAATTAGTAAACACACCACTTCCTCGTCTCCCTTGTTTTTCCCAAGCCAACGCTTTCTGATGTGCTTCTGCCACAGATCTTGGATCGAACATATTGACCATATCCTGAATCTGCATTCTCAATCCTCCAATGAACCTAGATGTCAGCTGCTCTTCTGTTTCCATAATATCATTCCTTGCAATGAGTTGATAAAATTCATCAGCATAGTCATTCACAGACTTCGTTCCTTGTCTCAAGTTCTGCAACCTCTGATACATAAGCGATTGATAATTATAAGGTAAGAATGTCGCTTTCATCAATTTCTTCATCTTTTCCCAAGATTCAATCTTTGACTTCCCCATACGTTCACGTGTAAGCTTGGTTTGCTGCCACCATGCCAAAGCTCTACCCCTCAGCCTCGTAGCAACCAACTTCACTCTACGATGTTCTGGTACTTCTTTGAAGTCAAAAATCTCCTCAACATTAGCCATCCAATCTAGAAACTCCTCTGCTTGCATACCACCCTTGAATTCAGGAATTTCTGTCTTCATCCCCGATTCCCACTTGTGATCATACTCAGAATAGTTTCTTCCTTGACCTCTTCCTTGAATACTACCACCATCATACTCCTCTTCAAAATCAGACGCATAACGATGTCGATTCTGACCACCAACATCTCTACTACCATTACGCCTTCCACCATCATCCCTTCTATCGACATTCCTCCGTTCACGATCATTCACGTTCCTCCCACGCCCTTGATCATTTTCAATACTTCGGTCTCGATTAGAATGTGGCGAGATTCTACTACCTCCATGATTCGATTCTGGTGAAACCCTTCTCCGATTTTGATTCATCTCCGTCATAAGCCTCTCTAACCGGCCAATTCCTTCGTTAAGCTTTTCACTAAAATTCTCATTGATTCTTTGCTCCATCTCATCAGCCTCTTCTCTTCGATACAAAGCTTCTACGTTTTGGTGGCGATTAGCTCTTCTTGGCGGCATACTTGAAAACTTCACAAATTCTTCAACACTTCAAATTCAAACACTTTCCGGATTTTGATCCAAAATGAAACGGATCGAAAACTTCCACTTTGTAGCAAATCGCGATGAACACGATGGACAAAGTTTCGGCCTCCAATGCAAATCCGAACTTCAATCTTCAAATCAATGCGAACAACTTCTTCCTCTCGGCCGTGTCTCAACACTTCCAACTCGGCTTCTCTTCAACTTCAAATTGACTAAGGCTCCAAGTCTCGATCTAGCTATGATTGGCTAGAACAAGCTCTGATACCAAAACTGACGCAGCGGATAATTCAAAACAATGTAGATCGGTGAAAGTAGCAGTCGATGGATTGATGAATGCTGAATTGCCTGAATTCGTTGATCCGAAGATACCGAACTCTAGCTATCTCGAACTCGTTGATCGCGCACGATACCGGGTTCAAAGATCTTCAATTCTTCAAGCGTTGATCAAGCGCACTTGATTCCGCGAATCGGCTTCTACAATCGTTGAATCGAGCGCACTCGATTATCCGAAAGAGGAGATAGGAGATTACACTCAACTACCAATTTGAAATGAAAGCACAAAGCAATCAAAAGAGAATTTTATTCAATATTCAACAACCTTACAAAATGACACAACTTGCCTATTTATAGGCTACAACACATATTCAGAAAAAAATCCTAAGTCATGAGTCATCTTCGACTCATCACCTTCGACTCATCACCTTCGACTCATCACCTTCGACTCATCATCTTCGACTCATCACCTTCGACTCATCATAAGTCGTCTTCGACTCATCATTATAGGCTACAACACATATTCAAAAAAAATCCTAAGTCATGAGTCATCTTCGACTCATCACCTTCGACTCATCACCTTCGACTCATCATCTTCGACTCATCATCTTCGACTCATCATGAGTCATATACGACTCATGCCTTAGCCAAAATAAAGGTTGCGCTGCATCATCCGACTCATCATCCGACTCATCATGAGTCATATACGACTCATGCCTTAGCCAAAATAAAGGTTGCGCTGCATCATCCGACTCATCATCCGACTCATCATGAGTCATATACGACTCATGCCTTAAACAAAATAAGGGTTGCGCTGCATCAGAATCCCTCCTTCATCCTACCACTCCATTCACCACGTGGCCATCAGCCCTCCAACGCCAAAGCACTGCCTCCCCTGACTTCGCTGCCATCTACCGCCACCCAGTCACACCGCCACCCAGTCACACCGCCACCCAGTCACACCGCCACTAGCACTCAACCCGCCATCTATTTCCTTCGGCGTATTTCCACCAACCGCAACCAGCCCCACCACCCACGCGTCGACCCAATCACCGACCTTCCCCTACTGCCGAACAACACTGCCCTTCCACCTCACGCTGCACTCCTTCAGCCGAGTCATCTGCTTCCCTCCCGTGTGTGCGTGTGTGTGTGGTGTGGTGTTGAGTTGTGAGGTGGCGTGCTACAAAGCGGTGCGTGCATGTAAATGGATGAGTGCATGGGTAACACACGCATGGGTTGTCGGCGAAGTACTATTTGCATGGAGGCTTGGGGCAGGTTTACACGGTGGGAATATGTAATGAAGGGAGAAGCACTGTTCATTGCATAGCTCTTTGCACTTAGGTCCCTATTAATATGTTCAATTGCAAGATGGGGGGGAGTGTAAAAAAACCTATACGTGCGTGAGTGAAGGGAGGAAATGAGCTGCAAATCTTGTCTCGGCTTATAAAAAAAAAAAAAATGAACTGAGATTGTTGAAATAGTTTTAAATATTGCAGTAAATTATTATCGCTAATTTCTATTGGTTGCCGAAATAGTAACCGACTTTTCTTTGCTTGTTGCAGCGACCGACTGAGCTTCTTTCGCAACAGCAAATTTTCAGCTTCGTTCTTTTCTCCTTCTTCGGTAAGCGCATTTATACAAATTTATAAATTATATACAATGTTCATTGTATTAATATCGTTTCTTTTGTCGATATTACAGTGTTCGTTGTTCGTGTTGTACCGACTCTGTTCTTATTTCTTCGTGCTTCGTCGTCAAATTTCTTATCCACGAAAGGTGAATTAATTTTCACGACTATATTCTTATGCAAGTTTGAATTGATAAATGATTGCGATGTGATGTTGAATTGGTTGTAAATTGTTATTGTTAAGTGACAAATTAATTGCAAGTTAAAAATTTGATATAGGATGATTAACGATTTAAATGAATTATATATGTCGAATTTGATTGTTAACTTGACCCCTTTGTGATGAATATTGATTAATTAAATTGACCCTTAAATTGTTAAGTTAGTTAACACGTAGAATTGACAAATTTCACTTTGGACTGTTGAACGTATATTGAATTAACTGTTGTAATTGAAATTGGACGATAAGTGAAACCGAAATGTTATAATCTTTAATCTACTTGAAATGATAGAGTAGATTCTAGAAATAGTTATATTAATTGGCGTAAATAACAAACGTGAATTAATACGATTATTTCGGGATTATTTGAAATTGTTGAATTGTTGTGAATGGATGCTATTGCTTGTTTATTTACTTTGACACCATCCCAGCTATCACACTGCAAGTTCCCTTTGTATGTTTGATTTTGAATTTAAATAGAATTGGATTGAAATGATAAATACCCAATTGAATGAATTGGCCTAGGATAGATAATAAAATAAGAAACCGAACGGTCAACAAAGAACGTTTTTGAAATTGAGACTTATTGGAATTATGGAATGAACTTAGGAAAATGGTATTGAAATTTGGTAACGTAAATATAAATAAATTTGTTGAAATAAATAAAATGATTTTATTGAATTGAATTGAATAAATAAATTTGTTGAAATAAATAAAATGAGTTTACTGAATTGAATCGAATAAATAAATTTGTTGAAATAAAAAAAATGATTTTATTGAATTTAATAAATGAATTTGTTTTGAAATAAATAAAATGGATTTTATCGAATTAAATAAGTTAGATTTGTTGGAATAAAGAAATGAATTTAATTGAAATAAGTGAGAATGAATTAATATAATGAATTGAAATGGGTTTGTAAATCATTTAGTTAAACAAAGTGTTTTGACAAAGTTAACCGAAATGAGATTTAAGAAGTAAATAGGTTAGACGATAAAGTGATAAATTTCAAGTTTTGATAGATGAATAAACGAAGTTTTGACAAAGTGAATGTAGTAAATGGAATTGATATAGTAATGAACCTAGGAATGTAAATACGGATTTAAAGAATAAAACTTGATTTAATTAGTTGAACTAAGATTGACTATTTGATTTAATAAGTGAAATGTTGATTTAACGTGAATACTTAAAATTTTGATAACTAAAGGGCTTGAACTAGAATTTCTTTTCGAAATATGAATTTTAGTAATTGAAACGAATCGAATTGTGAAATATCAAATTTGGAAGTCAAATTTGCAACTTGACCTTTGGATTTGATTTGTTTTAACTTTAATAAAAAAGTTGACTGTTGGGTAATTAATACGTAGTTATTAAAGAGTCCGGGATCGGATTATGGGCATACTCTCTGTCGATACCGAAAACCACTTTAATTACTAATATACGCGAAGTGTCGATCCAGAATGAAGTGGATGGTTTGGTGAACGCGTTGACTGAAGAAAGAGAACGATTTTGGATGACCCCTGACATGACTAAAACAGGAGCCGCGCCGGGCCATTGAGGATCGCCATCTCTAGCGGACACACTTCTTCGATACCTTATCTATTACTTATGTGATTCGATTTGGGTGCACCCCTTGATTTGGAAGTGTTGTTTCGCGGTGTTGGGGTGGTAGCTGCTATGCCCAACATCAGTCCGGATCAGGCAACTACTAGTATCCTAGTTGGTATCGCCTCATGTACCTTGTCATACTAATTATCCTATCGCGACAACTACGATTTTGATTTGTACCTTTAGTATATGGATTGCCCTCTGGTGACTTCCGGTTTTGGGGAAACTACGGTCTTGTATATGCTTTTGGGAATAAACAGGTTAAGAGGTGTATGGGCCCTGCTTAACCCTATTTTGATATCTTACTTTATGGATTAGACATTATCTATTTAGCGTATTCTGTAGATAGTTTATCGATCCCTTAATGATGTTTATATTCACCTTTGAGTTATGGACTTTATTATATGCATTTGATTATCCTGTATAAGATTTTGAGTCCTGACTCGAGTGTTTCTTTTGCATATGCTCGGGTCAGTCTGAAGCTACTCCGTTGCTGGTCAAGGTTGGTCGAAGATGCTGAAGGCTTAGCTTTTATCTATATCATTTTATTTTCAGTATTTGAAGTACTTATGTATTGGACATCTTGTATCTCTTTCAGTCGCTTTATGTTGAGACATTGTTGTATTCTCTGTAGTAGCTTCATGAACTACTATTATGACGATGTATTTTCCGCTGCATTATTCTGTGACTGTTCTGAGTCTGTGATGTTGTATTGATTCTCATTTACATTTATGTACTTATAATCCCATAATGTTCTGTGTTTTGTATTATTTAAGTTGACAAGTGTGGATTTTTGTCAATTTAAATGGTCCAAATATACGGGATGTTACAGTTGGTATCAGAGCTCTGGTTTTCCCAAAAACCTTAGTTCGGGATTATAAGAAACTCATTAGAGATAGAGTAGCAATACTCTAGAATGAGGAGAATCGATTCAATATCCAAATCCTTTCAAAAATTCAAGCTCCTTTGATTCGTTGATTAGTTTTCTTAGCATTCTATTATCTTATCTTTGGTTCTAAATCTCTTTTGGTATTTCAGGATGAGTACCAGAAGAAATGTTAGAGGTGGAAGAGGCAATGGTCCTGCCCAGGCTGCACCTGCCGCTCCAGCTCCTGTCAAATTCACTACTCTTAGCAAGGAGTATTCGCAACTGGGAGGTACTAAATTTTCTGGATCCGAGAACATCATAGAGGCTCAGTAATGGCTTAAGAGTTTGGAGAAGATATTTTCTGGATTGGAAATTACTGATGCTCAGAAGCGTCAGCTTGCTGCTTGGCAACTTCAAGATGCCGCACAAGATTGGTGGGAATCCGTTACTTCTCGTATCGAGGAGGACACCATCACTTGGGCCCAGTTTAGGTATGAATAGTTTGGATTCTTGTGGTTTAAATTCTTCCTTCTATCTTTGAAATGTTATTCATCTTGTCTATCTTTGATTAGGGATACCTTCTCGGCACAATGGATGCCAGCTGCTGGGAAAACCCAACTTTATAGAGCTTTCATGGATCTTAAGCAAGGCAGTATGACTATTTCTGAGTATGAGAGGAAATTTAATGAACTCTCCAAGTTTGGACCGGGTTTGATTGACACACCACTTTTGAAGAACGAGAAATTCATTTTGGGAGCTAGACTAGAATATTATGACTTGCTTACCGGACACATTCGCTCCACTTTCATAGAGCTTATTGATTTTGCTCTTAGATATGAGGCGAAGCCTAAGGGATCCACTGCCAAGGCTGCTCCTACTCAGCCCTCTTCTAGCCAGCCCGGGAAGAGGAAGATGAACTTTGATCAACAAAAGAAAGCTTGGCAGAAGACTACAGGATTGGGATATGCTCAGAAAAGCCCTATCGATCTTGCTAATATCACATGCTTCAAGTGCGATAAGAAGGGCCATTATGCTAATAGCTGTCCCTCTACCGGAGCTGGTATTCCACCACCTTCTACGACTAGGAAAGACTTATGCCATGTATGCCTACAGCCAGGTCATCTCAAGAAAGACTGCCCACTATACAAGCGTGGTACACCCTCTGGAGTATTTGCTGTCACCACACCTGCACCATCTGCACCACCCGCTCAGGATGACCAAGGTACTTTGCGTAGTATATTTCATTTACATGCTACACCTGTTAGAGTATTATTCAATACTGGTGCTTCTCATAGCTTTATATCTGTTGACATTTGTAACAAGCTCAAGATAGAGTCCACTCTTGCCACTACTTTTTTATGTGTCTCAAATCCCATCGGAGGACCTGCTAACCTCCGAAGTATTTGCAAAGATGTTACTTTGATGTATGATTTTTCTCGATTTACTTGGGATTTCTATGTGCTTGGATTTCAAGCATTTGACCTTCTTCTTGGAGCTGATTGGTTAAGCAAATTCGATGCTGTCATCTCTTGCAAATCCCGATCAGTTTCTTTAGTAAGCGACCAAGGCTTACCACTCGTCATTAAATGCAAATCACCTCAGAAATATGCCGGAAGCTTCATATTCTCTCTTGATGCTCCTCCCGATGATCTTGTCACCACACCTATAGTTCAGTCATTTCCCGATGTATTTGGCGAAGTCAGCTCTCTCCCGCCTAAACGGGAAATAGATTTCCGTATTGATCTAATTCCCGGAGCTACGCCCATAGTTCTCCCACACCGAAGGATGGCTCCTAAAGAAAAGGCCGAACTAAAAACTCAAATTGAGGATCTATTTGCTAAGGGCTTGATTAGAAGAAGTTGTTCCGAATGGGGCGCTGTAGTTGTATTTGTCACCAAATCAGATGGATCTCTTCGCATGTGTGTTGACTATAGAGAGCTCAACAAGCGCACTCTTAAAAATCGTTATCCGATGCCTCGCATCAACGATTTATTCGACCAGCTTCATGGTGCTAAAGTTTTCTCCCAACTCGATCTAGCCACTGGGTTTCACCAACTCAGAATAGCGGATGATAGTATCCATAAGACAGCTTTCCGGACCGAAAATGGGTTCTATGAATGGTTGGTTATGCCATTCGGTTTGACCAACGCACCTGCTTACTTCGTCGACTTGATGAATCGAGTCTTCCGTGATGTCCTTAACAAGTTCGTTCTTGTATTCATTGATGATATTCTTGTCTTCTCTAAGGACGAGGAAGAGCATAAGGCACACCTTCGTTATGTCCTTGAAACTCTCAGAAACCATCAGCTTAAAGCCAAGTTTTCTAAATGCCATTTCTGGCGAGATGAAGTGAGATTCCTTGGCCATATTGTTTCTGAGAATGGCATTTCAGTCGATCCAGCTAAGATTGCCATAATCAATGTAAGTTTTATCATATTCGAAATTCTATTCAAACAATCTTATCTCTCGCTAATTTATATCAATTAATCTACAGGATTGGGAGACCCCTAAAACTCCTACGGATATCCGTAGTTTCTTGGGCCTAGCCGGATATTATCGCAGATTTATTGAGCACTTTGCCCGGATTTCTGCTCCTCTTACTGCTTTGACTCGGAAGGACGTTAAGTTCATTTGGAGTGAGAAGTGTGAATCAGCTTTTAATGAGTTGAAGCACAAATTAACTTCAGCCCCAGTTCTTGCAGTCATCGATGGAAGTGAAGGATTGACTGTTTATACAGATGCTTGCCGAGAAGGTTTAGGCGCTGTTCTTATGCAAAATGGGAAGGTTATTGCTTATGCCGGTCGTCAGTTGAAGACCCATGAATTGAACTATGCCACTCATGATCTTGAGCTTCTTGCTGTTGTATTTGCGTTGAAACTTTGGAGGCATCATCTTTTGGGAACAAAGTTCGAACTATTCACTGATCATAAGTCCTTGAGGTATATCTTTTCTCAAAAGGATTTGAACCAGAGGCAAGTCCGATGGCTTGAATTCTTAGCTGCATACGACCTCGACATCACTTATACACCGGGGAAAGCAAATGTTGTAGCAGATGCTTTGAGTCGCAGCAAAGCATTGTCTTGTTGCAATCTTATCGAAGGCATGTTATTCCAGCTTAGTATCTCTCCATCTCTTATGGATCGCATCAAAGCTAAGCAATATGAAGACACTTTGCTCTATCGTATGAAGGAATTAGTTATGGGTAGAGTAAGTAATGCCGACAACAAAGTGGGTGCACAAGTTGATAGTGATGGAGTCTTGAGGATCGACAATCGTATTTGTGTTCCTAATGTCGATGGTCTTAGACAGGAAGTGCTGCGAGAAAATCATAAGTCTTCGCTTTCATTTCATCCCGGTGCTACCAAAATGTACCAGAATATGAAGAAACTATATTGGTGGAGTGGAATGAAGCGCGATATTTCTATCTATGTTAGCAGGTGCACCACTTGCCAACAAGTTAAAGCAGATCACAGAAAGACAGCAGGATTGCTCCAACCGCTAGAGATTCCAGGTTGGAAATGGGAGCAAATTTCTATGGACTTTATTGATGGGCTGCCAAGGACTAGAAAGGGTAATGAAAGCTTATGGGTAATTGTCGATAGACTGACGAAGTCCGCTCACTTTATTCCAGTCAAGACCACTCGTACAGCTTCGAGTTTGGCCGAAATATACATGAGGGAAGTTGTTAAACTTCACGGTGTACCATCTAGTATTGTATGCGATCGCGATCCTATTTTCACCAGTAAATTCTGGAAAGCATTCCAGGATACTTTGGGCACCAAACTGAATCTAAGTACAGCTTATCATCCTCAGACAGATGGCCAAACTGAGAGGGTAAATCAGATTTTGGAAGATCTTCTCCGAGCTTGTATTATTGACTTTGGTGGATCTTGGGAAGACCATCTTCACTTGGTTGAATTCACTTATAATAATAGTTACCAGGTAAAGAATTTGAATTTCAAATTTGAATAAGTATATTTGAATTTGAATTAATTATCCTTTAAAAAACCAGGCAAGCATTGGTATGGCACCGTTCGAAGCCTTATATGGACGGCCATGCAAATCGCCAGCTTGTTGGATTGAGTCGGGAGATCGATTAGTACTTGGACCAGAAATGATTATGGAAGCTTCTGAAAAAGTCGAAGAAATCAGAGAGAAAATAAAGACAGCACAGGATAGACAGAAAAGCTATGCTGACAAAAGGAGAAGAGATCTCGAATTCAGGGTTGGGGACAAAGTATTTCTGAAAGTGTCACCTTTGAAGAATATTGTTCGTTTTGGAAGGAAGGGGAAATTAGCTCCCAGATTTGTTGGTCCGTTTGAGATTACAGAAAGAGTTGGAACATTGGCATATAGAGTTGCATTACCAGAGAAGTTCGCTGGTGTTCACAACGTGTTCCACGTCTCACATCTTCGCAAAGTTGTACACGATCCATCTATGACCATCCCTACTGCTCAGTTAGAAGAGATAGTTATTGAGCCAGACTTGACTATTGAGCGAAAACCACTTCGGATAGTCGATCGTGAGACAAAGCAACTCAGAAGGAAGTCGGTAAATCTCGTCAAAGTACAGTGGAGCGCAGATGAGCGAGATTGCACATGGGAAACTGAGGATAGCATTCGGGATTCAAACCCCGAACTATTAATTTCAGGTATTATTCTAATTTCTCGAAATCTATCTTGACTTTTCTTTTCGAGGACGAAAAGTTTTGAGTGGGGGAGATTGTAACGACCCTAAATTTCCGACCCAATTTAAAATTTTAAATTCATCGTTTCAATAAAAATTTTGAAATTTTAAACGATCTCAATTTACGTCCAAACTTTATTTGTGACATACGTCTAGTTAGATATGGACATAGAAAAAGTTTCGTTGAAAAATATTACAGTAAAGTCCGTTCGCGTTTTACTGTATATCAGTCCATATAAAGCTGCGTAAAATTTATCTTCCAAATCCAAATATTTTTACACAGTCCGCTTGTAAAAATTATTCTGATCAAGATTTTATGATTCGTTTCGTCTAAAACTGTCATCGCCTGCTCCGTCTATATTATTTTGCAAAACGCACAACTTAAGCGGCATAAATGCAAATTTTATAAAATCGTCGGATCACCAATATTTTTATACCGTTGTGATCGCGTCGTCGCGCTGACCAAAACGATATATTTATTCGGGTTAATCGCAATCAGTCGCAAAAACGTTGCGTTAAAATTTACCGTTCCGAACGGACCAGGTAACAAATTCCAGCTCACATTTTAGCCCGTATTCACTTAAAAAAAAAGACTTTTAATTGGCTGGTGTAATTAATAGGGTAGTTGGAAGCTAAGGGGTTACTTTGGAAATTGATGTGAACGTTGGGAAATGAATAGCTTTTTGGGATACGAAGCAACAAAGAAGAAAAAATTTATATTGTCTATCACCGTTCTACTATTCTAACATTTCATATCCTCTCTGCTTTCTAACCATCAGGTAATGGCCGCCTCTTCCCTCCTCTTCATCTCCCATTCTTCTTTCTTTTATTTTATTTCCTCACTGTAATGAAAAAAGAAAAAAAAAAGTTTGCAAAGGAAAATGTGAATCCCTCCTTCATCCTACCACTCCATTCACCACGTGGCCATCAGCCCTCCAACGCCAAAGCACTGCCTCCCCTGACTTCGCTGCCATCTACCACCACCGCCACCTAGTCACACCACCACCCAGTCACACCGCCACCCAGTCACACCGCCACCCAGTCACACCGCCACCAGCACTCAACCCGCCATCCATTTCCTTCGGCGTATTTCCACCAACCGCAACCAGCCCCACCACCCACGCGTCGACCCAATCACCGACCTTCCCCTACTGCCGAACAACACTGCCCTTCCACCTCACGCTGCACTCCTTCAGCCGAGTCATCTGCTTCCCTCTCGTGTGTGCGTGTGTGTGTGGTGTGGTGTTGAGTTGTGAGGTGGCGTGCTACAAAGCGGTGCGTGCATGTAAATGGATGAGTGCATGGGTAACACACGCATGGGTTGTCGGCGAAGTACTATTTGCATGGAGGCTTGGGGCAGGTTTACACGGTGGGAATATGTAATGAAGGGAGAAGCACTGTTCATTGCATAGCTCTTTGCACTTAGGTCCCTATTAATATGTTCAATTGCAAGATGGGGGGGAGTGTAAAAAAACCTATACGTGCGTGAGTGAAGGGAGGAAATGAGCTGCAAATCTTGTCTCGGCTTATAAAAAAAAGAAATGAACTGAGATTGTTGAAATAGTTTTAAATATTGCAGTAAATTATTATCGCTAATTTCTATTGGTTGCCGAAATAGTAACCGACTTTTCTTTGCTTGTTGCAGCGACCGACTAAGCTTCTTTCGCAACAGCAAATTTTCAGCTTCGTTCTTTTCTCCTTCTTCGGTAAGCGCATTTATACAAATTTATAAATTATATACAATGTTCATTGTATTAATATCGTTTCTTTTGTCGATATTACAGTGTTCGTTGTTCGTGTTGTACCGACTCTGTTCTTATTTCTTCGTGCTTCGTCGTCAAATTTCTTATCCACGAAAGGTGAATTAATTTTCACGACTATATTCTTATGCAAGTTTGAATTGATAAATGATTGCGATGTGATGTTGAATTGGTTGTAAATTGTTATTGTTAAGTGACAAATTAATTGCAAGTTAAAAATTTGATATAGGATGATTAACGATTTAAATGAATTATATATGTCGAATTTGATTGTTAACTTGACCCCTTTGTGATGAATATTGATTAATTAAATTGACCCTTAAATTGTTAAGTTAGTTAACACGTAGAATTGACAAATTTCACTTTGGACTGTTGAATGTATATTGAATTAACTGTTGTAATTGAAATTGGACGATAAGTGAAACCGAAATGTTATAATCTTTAATCTACTTGAAATGATAGAGTAGATTCTAGAAATAGTTATATTAATTGGCGTAAATAACAAACGTGAATTAATACGATTATTTCGGGATTATTTGAAATTGTTGAATTGTTGTGAATGGATGCTATTGCTTGTTTATTTACTTTGACACCATCCCAGCTATCACACTGCAAGTTCCCTTTGTATGTTTGATTTTGAATTTAAATAGAATTGGATTGAAATGATAAATACCCAATTGAATGAATTGGCCTAGGATAGATAATAAAATAAGAAACCGAACGGTCAACAAAGAACGTTTTTGAAATTGAGACTTATTGGAATTATGGAATGAACTTAGGAAAATGGTATTGAAATTTGGTAACGTAAATATAAATAAATTTGTTGAAATAAATAAAATGATTTTATTGAATTGAATTGAATAAATAAATTTGTTGAAATAAATAAAATGAGTTTACTGAATTGAATCGAATAAATAAATTTATTGAAATAAAAAAAATGATTTTATTGAATTTAATAAATGAATTTGTTTTGAAATAAATAAAATGGATTTTATCGAATTAAATAAGTTAGATTTGTTGGAATAAAGAAATGAATTTAATTGAAATAAGTGAGAATGAATTAATATAATGAATTGAAATGGGTTTGTAAATCATTTAGTTAAACAAAGTGTTTTGACAAAGTTAACCGAAATGAGATTTAAGAAGTAAATAGGTTAGACGATAAAGTGATAAATTTCAAGTTTTGATAGATGAATAAACGAAGTTTTGACAAAGTGAATGTAGTAAATGGAATTGATATAGTAATGAACCTAGGAATGTAAATACGGATTTAAAGAATAAAACTTGATTTAATTAGTTGAACTAAGATTGACTATTTGATTTAATAAGTGAAATGTTGATTTAACGTGAATACTTAAAATTTTGATAACTAAAGGGCTTGAACTAGAATTTCTTTTCGAAATATGAATTTTAGTAATTGAAACGAATCGAATTGTGAAATATCAAATTTGGAAGTCAAATTTGCAACTTGACCTTTGGATTTGATTTGTTTTAACTTTAATAAAAAAGTTGACTGTTGGGTAATTAATACGTAGTTATTAAAGAGTCCGGGATCGGATTATGGGCATACTCTCTGTCGATACCGAAAACCACTTTAATTACTAATATACGCGAAGTGTCGATCCAGAATGAAGTGGATGGTTTGGTGAACGCGTTGACTGAAGAAAGAGAACGATTTTGGATGACCCCTGACATGACTAAAACAGGAGCCGCGCCGGGCCATTGAGGATCGCCATCTCTAGCGGACACACTTCTTCGATACCTTATCTATTACTTATGTGATTCGATTTGGGTGCACCCCTTGATTTGGAAGTGTTGTTTCGCGGTGTTGGGGTGGTAGCTGCTATGCCCAACATCAGTCCGGATCAGGCAACTACTAGTATCCTAGTTGGTATCGCCTCATGTACCTTGTCATACTAATTATCCTATCGCGACAACTACGATTTTGATTTGTACCTTTAGTATATGGATTGCCCTCTGGTGACTTCCGGTTTTGGGGAAACTACGGTCTTGTATATGCTTTTGGGAATAAACAGGTTAAGAGGTGTATGGGCCCTGCTTAACCCTATTTTGATATCTTACTTTATGGATTAGACATTATCTATTTAGCGTATTCTGTAGATAGTTTATCGATCCCTTAATGATGTTTATATTCACCTTTGAGTTATGGACTTTATTATATGCATTTGATTATCCTGTATAAGATTTTGAGTCCTGACTCGAGTGTTTCTTTTGCATATGCTCGGGTCAGTCTGAAGCTACTCCGTTGCTGGTCAAGGTTGGTCGAAGATGCTGAAGGCTTAGCTTTTATCTATATCATTTTATTTTCAGTATTTGAAGTACTTATGTATTGGACATCTTGTATCTCTTTCAGTCGCTTTATGTTGAGACATTGTTGTATTCTCTGTAGTAGCTTCATGAACTACTATTATGACGATGTATTTTCTGCTGCATTATTCTGTGACTGTTCTGAGTCTGTGATGTTGTATTGATTCTCATTTACATTTATGTACTTATAATCCCATAATGTTCTGTGTTTTGTATTATTTAAGTTGACAAGTGTGGATTTTTGTCAATTTAAATGGTCCAAATATACGGGATGTTACAGTTATTTTATATATTTTTCTGGATATTTTAAGTATTTTAAAATGTAAATTATGATATTTTGATTTAAATTTGGACTTAAAATGATTTGTTAAAGTGTTATTGATTTTCCTATGAATATAAAATGTTAAAAAAATGGATAGTTAAAATGGTAATTTGGAATTTTAACTTGACTTGGAATTGTGAAATTTGGTTTTAAAAATGGAAGTTTAGGTAAAAGAAAATAAAATGGAAATTAAGTTTTATTTGTGAAATGATAAATTAAATTAAAGTGTTAAGTGAATGTAAAGTATAGGAAAATTGTACACTTGAATTTAATAAGTGAAGTAAGGAAAAATTTGATATTTATTTGTGGAATTTACTTTATAAAAATCATCAGTTAAAGGGTATTTACATGACCATTTTAAAGTGGAAAAATTTGATTTTTATACAATTAAAATGGTTTAAATTGAAGTTTATTTGTAGCTGGAATTCTATTTAAAATCTGGAAATTCTTTTAGTAACACTTCAGAAATGCTATCGTTTCTGAAAATGAAATAAAAACTGAACTTATAGAATCTGCAGCACTTTGTAAGTGCTGTAGTTGCAGAAGTGAACTAAAGGCTAAAATCTAACTAAGGGCTATCACAGCACTTTGCAAGTGTTGTCTTTGCTGAATTGAAATAAAATCTTTAAATTGAACCCTGAACTATTACAGCAGTTTTGTAAATGCTGTCTTTTCTGAATTGAACTATTTTTCCACTAAAACTGAACTATTATAGAAGTTTATAAATGCTGTCTTTGCTGAATTGAATTGTTTTCAAATATAACTTACCACAGCACTTTCTAAATGCTGTGAAAGCTGGAATTTTAATGTTTTAATATATTTAAGTGAATAAATGAACTCAGGAAAGGCTAAAATTTTGGGAATTGAATATTTGATTTGAAGGAATATTGACTTCACTTTTAATGGTTTGAATGAATGATGTTAATTCGAAATTATAAACCATTTTGAAATCTATAACCACGGGTACAGTTCTCTGTATATTATGTTATTTTCTTGTGATTTATTTGGATGCACACCTTTAATTTGGGAGTGTGACTAGAGGTGAGCGATTACTGCAGCTCTGCGCTACCCTAGTCACATTAACACTGTTATTTGCATTGTTTACTTTAATATGGATATTTCTATGATAACATTTATTACTGCTCAGTTTATGGTTTGACTGATCCTTAAAGGATGGACGATCCCAAGCATCCTTTAAGTTATTGTGCATTGCTATTACAGTTCACTTGAGTTGGTTTACATTGTATAAGTATGTATGTCCTGACTCAAGAATTTGTGTTTTACTTTACGCTCGGGTCAGCCTGAGAATCACAGCTTTGGATTCACCTTCTGGAGCTAGAGATCTGTTTTTGCTTATTTGTCTATCAGTTCATCGACTTCTATTCCAGTTATTTCCTATTCAGTATTGTCTCTGTATTATTGACTTATGTATCCTGACTTCTATTGTATCTATTTCGACTATGAGATTTTGTATATGTTTTGAGAGTGGTATATAGTAGCTTCATGAACTACTATGGTATTTTATTTCCGCTGCGAGTTTTCTGATATTTCTGTGTATGTGATTCTGTGAATGATTTTATTTGCTCCAAATTTTATTACAATCTGTTATTTTGAATTATTCAAGTCTAACATGTGTGGATTATTGTCGATTTGAATGGTCCAAAATAGTGGGTCGTTACAGTTGTTATCAGAGCTTTGGTTTTAGGCAAACCTTAGCCTACGGAGCAAAAACTCATTAGAGATATGGTAGAAATACCCAAGAATGAGTGAAATCAATCTCAGAATCATTTCTTTGTGAGAGAACGTATTTTCGAAGTATAAAATGATTTTTAAATGATTTTAAAGAATTTTCAAAGATTATTTTGATATAAATTTTCTTGCTTTTGAAAGTAAATTTTTTCTAAACTTCATTCCTTTCGTATCCACCTTGTTATTAATTTCTTTGATTAGGATCCTCTTAAATTTTGAACTTCTTTCTTGATTGATCTAGATTCATTGTTGATAGGAATCTATTTTGGGTATGGAAAAATCAGTAGTATGTTAGGTTGCTTTAAGTGAACCCTATTGTATCTTTTGCTTAGCTGAAGTTGTCCAACTAAAGATATTTATGCTTTTGTTTTCGTAGGATATGAATTCGAGTCTTTTCCAAATTTTGAATGGGAATTCTTTTGTATTAATATAAGTTATATATCTCTAATCTTGGTTTCGATTTTTTTTAATTTGGATTCTTTTGAATTTTGGAATGCTCCCACTTGTTCTGAAATCCATTACTGTCTCCCCTATTTGTATCCTTTTGATTTTTGAGCATTGCATAACTCCACTTTGAATGACCTCTATAAAGATCAGTGATTCCGCCAATCTTTGAATGATTTGTAAAGGGGTGAAACACCCTTATAATTGGCATTGATTCACTGGAGATTTATGTATCCTCGATTTACGATGTTTTCTATCTTCTGTTATACCTGGATTCTATCTGTGGCGACCAAATGTCGATTTGCCTTAGATTTTCACATCGATTATATTCCTAAATTCACGGTTGACCCTGTTAAGGTCGCGCGCGACTTGTATGAGCTTATCCATCTTCTATTTGGTAATTTAATGATCTTATCTTCGTTTGAGCTTATCTTTGAATCAGAATTCAATTTAATTAGAGTCCCTCTAAATTTGAATCTCTGTTTCGTTTGAAATCCATCCTTGAATCATTTCTTGGAAAGTTTGTGGTTGATTGTCTTTTGAAAATTTTGTATTCATCGTAGTTGTTATTTTGATAAGGATGACCATATTTTTATATAAAAGTGAAATGTTTTCGATAAGGATTATACACCCGTTTAAAAGGAGAATTTGAAGTTTCAAAAGGATTTGAAATTTTGAAAATTAGATAAGGAATGGTTTCATATAAAATGATTTATAACTGAAGGTTTTGAAGTTGAATATGGGTGATTGAACTCCGGCATTTTTTTTGAAACTGGTTTTAAGATTTGAAAATAAAAATAATATGATTTGAAAGTATTTTACAAAACTATTTTACAAACTATTTTATATACAAAACTATTCTAAACTCAAAACCTTTTAGTAAGCAAAGATGTTCAATCCCATATAGCTCTTCGTATAGCAAAATTTATTTTTGAAAATTTTGATCCTTATATAAGATGGACTTTATGTAAATATAAGATGATTTTGGAAATGAATTGTTTGACTTAAATTATATTGATTTGGAAATTTGGATTTATTTTCTAAATTTATTATTTTGGAAACTTTGGAACTGAAGATATTTGATTTGGAAGAATAATTTGGTGAAAGCGTATATGATTTTGAAAATTGTATTGATATTGAAACAAATTGAAATTTTAGAACCTTGTGTTACTAAATACTTTGTTTGGGAGTTATCAAACTTATATAAAAATTGGTTTGTATAAGTATGATGTTGATTCGAAAACTATGGATTTGAAAAGGTACTCAATTTGAAAAGTGAAATCTTATATAATTGAAGTCTATATAAGTGTGATTTGATATACTTTTGATTTTGGAAAGGTATTTGATTTGAAAATAAAATCTTATATGTAATGGACTTTATATAAGTATGATATTTGAAAGTGATTTGAAAGGGTACTATATGATACATATTTTCGAAGTAAAGATATGGAAAGTGCCTTCTGCTTGATATCGGCTTTGTGGCCACATTGTGGATTCATTCTATCGATATTTCTCTGATTTTTGGTTTTCCGGATATGATACTCGAGTTTCCATCGAATTCTATGGCGTTATCCATGGTCTTACGAGCGCGGCTGCATAGCGTAATTTGCATGGGCTGCGAGAGCCTAGGGTACAGATGTTTCCTGGGAGATCCAGGCGTAACCATTGTGTATCTGCGATCTATTGGGTCGCTTGGTAGCGTAATCAGCAAGGGCTGCGAGTGCCTAAGGTACAGATGTTTCTTGGGGGATCCAGGTGTAACCATTGTGTATCTGCAGTACTACTAGTCTTTATGGCGTAATCGCAGGGCTAGGGGGCTACGGGTACAGATGTTTCCTGGGGGATCCAGGTGTAACCATTGTGTATCCACGATCCATGATCGACATGTTTTGTTTTTTTGTATGGATTGTACTTTCCATATCTATTTTAAAAAGTTTTCCTGTATTTTCACTGGGTGTTGAAACAGGTCTACTAAGTACCTGGAGAATTCTAGCTTTGCGCCTGATCAACGCACTGCCAGAGTCTGCAGGAACGAGGATAAACTTGTTAAGACATCGAGTTATAAAAGTATTTTGATAAACTATTATATAAAGGATATTTTGATCATTTATTTTACCTCTCTAAATATTATAAAATGTTTAAATTGTTTAAATAAATAAAAAAAAATTCAAATTGAAATCTATATAGTTTTAAAATAATGGTTCATCCTTGTCTTTCAACCTATTTTCCCTTCTAGCTATTCCTATTCTCCACCTTGTTAAACTTACCTATAACAATAGTTATCAGGTATAATTTTAATCTTCTTAACATCTTGTCTTAATCCTATTTCATTCTATCTTTTTCTGTGTTTTCGTACCTCATTCCTTTTCGAGGATGAAAAGATTTGAGTGGGGGAGAGTGTAACAACCCTGTATTTTGTGATTATTTTATTTGTATATTTTGATTATTTTTAATTGATTTCCTGATTTAAAAACTTTATTTTATTTATTAAAATAAATAATTTTTGTTATTTTAAATATAAATTTTGATTTTTATGTGAATTATGATTCCAAACATGAATAAATAGAGTATTTTCCAGAAATGTGAATTTTTGTCAATGTGGTCAAACTTTGACTTTTAATTTAAAAATTTAAAAGTTTGAATTTTTGAATATTATCTTTTATTATGAAAGTAAATAAAATTTCAAGTATACTGCTTTTCGTTTCATTGAAATCTGATTATTGTGAAAGTTATGCTTTTTACACTATTGTATGTAAATTGTTTTATTTAACAAAATTGTTTATTTTAATTTATATAAATAATATTTTGTCTGTCATGTCATGTTCTAATTTATGTCTTCATGTGTAACATGACATGTTATGGATATGTATTTTATTTTAAAACATTTTATAAGTGTAGTTGAAATTTTCCAATGTTAGTTGTATTTTGTTTACAAATTTTAATTCTAGTTTCAATTAAATAGAGTATTTTATTTATTTATTTACTATTTTTCCTAAAACTATTTACTTATTTTTCATAATATCTATCTCTACCTTATCTTTCTATTTTATTTATTTAGACATTCATTTATTAATTGAATGGTTAGGGGTTTAGATCCCTTATTTATTTCTTGGAAAGAAATTTCAAATAGATATACGTTATTGACTTAAATGCATATCTTTTAAAATTTATTTATTAAATGTTCTTGTATTTATTTGTTTGGTGAAGGCTTCTTTTGTAGACATCCTTCTTTAATTTATAGGAATGAATAAATAAAATATGTTACTTGTTTTAATTATAGGCATACGTTTCATTTGATTTCTTGCCTTTTTATTGCCCACCTTTTGATTTCCTACCATAACTACTCCAATACATCCTAAACCCTAGCCGCCTCCAACACATTTTTAGGTGAAAAACTTCTCTTTTCCTCAGCAATTCACGGCCAAACATCTGAAAAAAATTGGTAATGGCTTCCTTCTCTTTTCTCCACTTTTCTTCTTTGTTTTTCGCTTGATTTTGCTTGATCTTCACATATGGTTCTCGGCCTAACCCCTTCACCATCACCACCACCGACCACCACCACTTCTTCCCCACATAATCCATGGCCTAACCACCATACTCCTCTGACCTGAAAGTGCCATGGCCTCCCCATGAACAAAACTTCACAAAAACTATGAAAACCTCCACAAAACCATGCTTACCGAGCCCTATATGCAACACCACCTTCATTGCTTGCCACAGCCACCTCCTTAGCCACCACCACCAGCAAGCACCACCTCTGAACACCATTACTAACCTCTGACCTGACCTGTAGCAGCCTCTGGCCGAGCCTAAATATGCCTTTGACCGAGCCCAAGTTGAACCAAAACCTTTTCTAGCCTTGCCTTTTGACCTTCCACACTTTGTAACTTCCAAACCCTTCCTATTCTTGACCAAGCCTTGTTATTTTCAGTCCAAACTTGATCCTTTACCACCTGAAACATGTCATGGCTGAACCAATATAGCCTTAAGGCCGAGCACATGTTGAGTCAAGGGCAAGCAAAACTTATTTGAAACTTGGTGATGTCTTTGTTTATCTCTATTTAAATTTGTTTCAACAAATTTTTTGGTATTTTATATATATTTATATATGGGTTTTGTTTATTGTTATATACAAGATATACATCTTGGCTCTCTCTCCACTTGAATCAAATCATGTTATCGTGCTTTCCGGATTCTCTTTTGTGTGTGTTGTTGCGAACTCCAGCGTAAAGAGGTGAGTATTCACACATGACATATATGCCTATATAACTGTGAAGTGACACCAAGTGAATGTGTAGAAAACTATTATATCATGTTATACCTGCCTGTGATGTAAATTATATGATGTTAAACTCTGTTATAAACTTGTCACATCATCTGCTATGTTATATTTTATTATACTGTTTATTTATTTCTGTTAATCACACTGCAAGTTCCCTGTAGAATAGAATCACTATGAGTTGAAATGATACATACCCGAACGGATTTTAGAATAGGGAAAAATCATTATGGGTTGAAATGATAGGCTCGAGTGATTTTTATTTATTGTTATTAACTTGGGATTGCGGGTTTGAAATGATAAAACCCGGATTTTTGTTTTGTAAATTACGGATTGAAATGATATATTATCTGTATCACTTGTCTTAGGTTAGGAATATAATATATACAGACCCGTGGTTATTTTATATATTTTTCTAGATATTTTAATTATTTTAAAATGTAAATTGTGATATTTTGATTTAAATTTGAATTTAAAATGATTTGTTAAAGTGTTATTGATTTTTCTATGAACATAAAATGTTAAACAAATGGATGCTTAAAATGGTAATTTGGAATTTTAACTTGACTTGGAATTGTGAGATTTGGTTTTGAAAATGGAAGTTTAGGTAAAATAAAATAAAATGGAAATTAAGTTTTATTTGTGAAATGATAAATTAAATTAAAGTGTTAAGTGAATGTAAAGTATAGGAAAATGTACACTTGAATTTAATAGGTGAAGTAAGGAAAAATTTGATATTTATTTGTGGAATTTACTTTATAAAAATCATCAGTTAAAGGGTATTTAAATGACCATTTTAAAGTGGAAAAATATGATTTGTATACAATTAAAATGGTTTAAATTGAAGTTTATTTGTAGCTGGAATTCTATTTAAAATCTGGAAATTCTTTTAGACACTTCAGAAATGCTATCGTTTCTGAAAATGAATTAGAAACTGAACTTATAGAATCTACAGCACTTTGTAAGTGCTGTAGTTGCAGAAGTGAACTAAAGGCTAAAATTTAACTAAGGGCTATCACAGCACTTTGCAAGTGCTGTCTTTGCTGAATTGAACTAAAATCTTTAAATTGAACCCTGAACTATTACAGCAGTTTTGTAAATGCTGTCTTTTCTGAATTGAACTATTTTTCCATAAAAATGAACTATTACAGCAGTTTATAAATGCTGTCTTTGCTGAATTGAATTGTTTTCAAATATAACTTACCGCAGCACTTTCTAAATGCTGTGAAAGCTGAAATTTTAATGTTTTAATGTATTTAAGTGAATAAATGAACTCAGGAAAGGCTAAAATTTTAGGAATTGAATATTTGATTTGAAGGAATAATGACTTCACTTTTAATGGTTTAAATGAATGATGTTAATTCGAAATTATAAACCATTTTGAAATCTATAACCACGGGTACACTTCTCTGTATGTTATGTTATTTCCTTGTGATTTATTTGGATGCACACCTTTAATTTGAGAGTGTGACTAGAGGTGAGTGATTACTACAGCTCTGCGCTACCCTAGTCACATTAACACTGTTATTTGCATTGTTTACTTTAATATGGATATTTCTATGATAACATTTATTTCTGCTCAGTTTATGGTTGGATTGATCCTTAAAGGATGGGCGATCCAAAGCATCCTTTAAGTTATTGTGCATTGCTATTACAGTTCACTTGAGTTGGTTTACATTGTATAAGTATGTATGTCCTGACTCAAGTGTTTGTGTTTTACTTTACGCTCGGGTCAGCCTGAGAATCACAGCTTTGGATTCACCTTCTGGAGCTAGAGATCTGTTGGAGCTTATTTGTCTATCGGTTCATCGACTTCTATTCCAGTTAATTCCTATTCAGTATTGTCTCTGTATTATTGACTTATGTATCCTGACTTCTATTGTATCTATTTTGACTATGAGATTTTGTATATGTTTTGAGAGTGGTATATAGTAGCTTCATGAACTACTATGGTATTTTATTTCCGCTGCGAGTTATTCTGATATTTCTGTGTATGAGATTCTGTGAATGATTTTATTTGCTCCAAATTTTATTACAATATGTTATTTTTAATTATTCAAGTCTAACATGTGTGGATTATTGTCGATTTGAACGGTCCAAAATAGTCGGTCGTTACATGTCAACTTTTATAGAATGGGTTTTATATATTTATCAAACCATTATAAAGTAAATTACTATTATTATCAAATGAGTTTGATATCGATTATATAAATATTTAAAAGGAATTATTTATCCTTTAAAAAAATTTATCAAATATTTATCCTACTTTATCAGAATCCGACTTTTGTCAATTTTACAATGGAAATCCAAAATCTTTATTCAATATCAAAAATAAGTTTGCCATTCTTATTTATCATATAAATTTAATTGTTTAGGTTTGAAAATTCAACATTTGAATATTTAAAATAATTAAATATCCCATTTTCAAAGTGGTAAAATTACGGGTCCTTACATTCTCCCCTACTTAAAAAAATTTCGTCCCCGAAATTACCCTGAACCTAAACCTACAATTATTTTTACTAATCATTAGTTCACAATCTTAAACCCATAAGATGTACCCAAATCATCCATATAAAATATCTGATTTGATCTTCTATTTGAATCCACAACTTTATTTTCGAACTAGTATCAATCCCCCAATCCTCCAACGCGGACTCTGATCAAGCTTCAAGATCAGATACACTTGCTTTCCTTGCATAGCTCTCAACTATGATAGAAAACTCGAATAACTAACCACAAAAAATCATTAATGCTCTCCGTCAAGAAATCGAGTGACGAATTCTTTTCCGGATCGGTGTAAACACCTCAAATTTATATACTCGGATAAATCAAAATTGGTGTGACGAAATGATTTACATATAAATTACGTATTTATTCATATTGGGTTTTCTCAGTTATACCAAATTCTCTTTATTCACATCATTTATTTTTCACATACATTTTTTAGTATATTTTCTTTAATACTAATATTGTTTATGAATTATTTCGTAAAACTATTACTTACGTTTATTATATCTTATGTACGCAACTATGTAAATCCATCACTTTTAAAAACTTAAGTCCAAATCCTTAATAAATGGTAGAATTCATTAATAAAACATTTTCCAAGTTATAATTACATTTTAAAGAGTCATAATTTTACTTAAGTGTATAAATAGTTCATGACTTAAATCTATTTTGTATAATACCCTTTTACATCCTAATAGTATATATACACATCCCAAATTCCCGATCGGCTTTATATCCGGATGAACTACAGTTTGTTGTAGGTTTCTATCATTTCAAATTCATAATTACAAAATTTATTTCTGATTTAATGGTATTATAAATTTCTCCACTTTTAAATCCTTTTTATTAATAATCACATTTATAAATTATACTTATCCAACTTCATTTACTCAAAATATTTCACAATTGCTTATCTTTTACCAAAAGTTTTCATAAATTCCTTAGATCTGAGTTAGGTGTGATTCAAAAAAATTCGACTGTCCAAAATCGTTAAGAATCTCGCTATATCTTACCAATTAGCGATTCCAAATTTATCTTTGGTTTAAACACTTTTATGAATATTACTAATCCATTTATCAATTAATGATTCACATTATCTCTTTAACTTAAGAAAATTATATAGATCGACTAACTCCAAAACAATACCAAGGAACTAGGTACTACCAATAGTATCATATATCCTCTTAACAAGAAGAGTAATACTTAAGAGAAGTGTTTACCATCCGAACACATCTCCTGCCTATTTTTAGTTTATTTTCGAGCCATTCGAACTAGTTATCATAAAATATCTCTTTTATTTGAAATGATACTATTTTCAAAATCCTTTAGAGATTACATTTGTTTATAAAACCTATTTTATAAATTCTTTTTATTAATTTATCTTAAATTAATCTTCATTTAAATTACCACAATTCTTTTAAATTACTTGAATTTAAATTCTCATTCCTTTTACATTTACCTTTTACATAATCTTTTTCTATTTGTTAAATACATTTTTATCTTATATGTTCATTTCTTAAACCAATCTTATTATCAAACACCTTATACTCAAACTGTGAAATTCTAATCACAAGATGTTCATATTTAAATTTCAATTATCTTGATTTCTAACTATACAACTTTTCAAAATATATACTTTGTAATCAAAATATAATCTCAGGTAAAATTACTTCATTTACCAATTTTTCAAAACAAAACCTTTATGTATAACATTAACAAATACGTGCTCATATATAATACTCTCAACTCATTCTAGGGTGTTACTAACCCTATCTATAATGAGTTACTCATCCTAGGGTATTACTAACCCTATCTCTAATGAGTCTTTACCCCACAAAAGCCAAGGTTCTCGCTTAACCTTCAGCTCTGATACCAAATGTGAAGACCCGAATTTCCATACCCTTTGAGCCGACAATAAACCACACACGTCCAACTCAAATTGCATGAATAAGCGGATCTTTAAGGGGTGAAAAAAATAAATACAGAACAGAATATCAAACGAATGGAATAATATATAATATTGAACAAATATCTATACAGTGGAAAACTTTAAAAATACATATATCAGAGTGTAACCTAAATTTAGCTTGGACAGATATAAACATCTGTCCTTACAATTGCTAACAAACATCAAACAAAACAGACTAACAACGGATAATAGAATACGTCCATACGTAGATGAATATCTCCAGCTCTCCTCTGGAAACTCCAAACGTCTTCACTAAACCTGAAACTACTCGGATCTGACCTGAGTATTGAAAATACCCGGACCAGGCTTGATAAACCAGCATGAGAAAATCAAATATAAATGACAGTGTCGTATATCAGCCTTGCAATAAAATCCATTGAAAAGAAAGAGTATCTCATAAGACCACGCCCATAGATAAACACGAACGGGTTTTTACCTTATGATAACTAATACACTTTTATATATCAAAACATTTGATATTATTTCTAAAGACATATCTTTGAAAACATTGCAAATAAACTTATTAATCTTAGCCGAAATTGTTACCATTATTAAATTCCAGATACTAGGTTCTACAATCAAGTCCGAAGGCACTTATTGGAGAATCAATTCAATACAAATGACAAGGTAAGGGACTACCTTCCGACAGTACACCTCTAGAGGGATGCACCTAGGGTCCAAATACTGGGCGCCTAAACCAACAGAAGACTGGCCTACCCCTCACGCTGGATATACTGAATATTTCATCACCCTGGTAGTTACCGACCATTAACTTGTACCCAAGTCATACATTCACCACATACTTAGACATGTGTAGAGTAAATCTAGAAGGATGATGACATCTCCTAATTGGGAGCGACCCACTTAGCCTTGCTGCTTCTGCCTTGTTTCTATCATTTACGAGTGATGAGGCCTGAGGTAAACGATTACCTTTCCACATAGCACATCTTCTTCACTTTGAATGCCACATTGCCATTCCACATTCACATGACTGATTTCTACAAACGTATAACTCCTGAGCTCATACGTCTCAGGAAAGGTTGTTAAGCTAAGAGAAGGTGTCTTCTCCACCACCAAACTGATCTACTTTTATAGAGATCACTCATTGTGATTTGGAATGCAAGGACATAAATTCATCCATACAAGTTCATTCTGGGACTGAACGAAACCGAAGGTACTTTCCTCAGCCTTTACTAGGCGAGAAGTCCCTGTGGTTCTGTGATTTTTTTCATAACAAAGAGACCTGCTACAATATAGTGAATTGGGAGTTTATCCCCAATTAATCAACAAGTAGCCCCTCGTTATTATTCGTCTCAATATCTCCGTCTTCAAACATCTTCATTATTCGAACACGTAAACTGGTTCGAAGTGGTTTTCAGATAGGAGTCAACCAAATCCGACCTCGGTTCCTTCGAAATCCAATTGCCGATAAAAAGATGTTAAGTTCATAAGTGGATATCAATTATCAATCAATTACTTCATCTTTTATAAAATATCTTTCTTAGATATATTCTTTTCAATTTATTCCATTTTCTTTTCAAGTGTATATGCAATCATTAAGCCTCATTTATTAAATTATTTGATTTTTTAAACCTCTTTAGTCTTGGAATAATTCCAATCATTTTCTCTTTTACTTAGGAAATCTTTTCCAAATCATTTATTAAATCTTAATCAAAGATTTCTTTTTGTCTTAGAGTAATTCTAAGTTAATTCATTCTTTTTCTTTGGATAATTTCCTTACTTAACACTCGATCCAAATTCCTTAACTTTCAGGCGGGTCAAAAACAATGTTACTTAAGACATTGTTTACTGTAAACCCTAAAATCAATCTTAGCAAACTCGTCCAAGTATAAGAAGATTATCTCTATGCAATCCAAGTTGTAGTTTACTCATTTTGGAGATTGCTTAAATTTTGGATAATACCAATCTTGTTTTATTTTGAAAAACTTAATATAATCTTTTAGAGCATCCGGCCTTTCCTTTCGATCTGTTCCATCCCTCGCCTAAAAAGATAAAACATAGGCCAGGTAAGTTCAGAGCACTGGTTGCTCCATTTCTAACCTTAGTTAGACACCTTGTTTTATCTTCCCAGATCTCACAGGCAGGACAAATGTACCAGTCGTTTCCACATACTCAATTTGTTATTACATTCAATATTCTTTACTTTTTGTTTAAGTGGTATCAGCAATTCCTCTTAACCATTTATTCAAACTATTAAAACTTCCAAATCATCTTTAAATTACTTAATTATTCTTTTAAAATCATTCACAAAAGATTTAGGAAAGAATTGTTAAGTTTTTAAAACTACATTTCAAAAGTTATTTAAAACTTCCCCGAAAAGCATTGCAAAAAGTGTTGCAAATAGTGTTTTAAAAGTTACATTCTTCAAAAATGACTTTTATATCATTTTGAAACCCATATTTTCAACTTAAATATCTTTTAATACATTTTAAAGGATTTATAGGATTTATTTCACATTTTTAAAACATTTAAAATATCAATTTTAAACTTTGGTCACTTTGCTGCAAAAGCGCGATTTTTCTGGAAAATTGTTTTGGACATATTTCAAAATATACAAGATGATATATGACACTGTTTCGATATTTCAAAATGTACAAGATTAATAAGTTTATTTGCAATGTTTTCAAAGATATGTCTAGAAATAATATCAAATGTTTTGATATATAAAAGTGTTTTAGTTATCATAAGGTAAAAACCCGTTCGTGTTTATTTGTGGGCGTGGTCTTATGAGATACTCTTTCTTTTCAAGGAATTTTATTCCAAGGCTGATATATGACACTGTCATTTATATTTGAGTTTCTCACACTGGTTTATCAAGCCTGATCCGGGTATTTTCAATACTCGGGTCATATCCGAGTAGTTTCAGGTTTAGTGAAGACGGTTGGAGTTTCCAGAGGAGAGCTGGAGATATTCATCTACGTATGGACGTATTCTATTATCCGCCGTTAGTCTATTTTGTTTGATGTTTGTCTGCAATTGTAAGGACAGATGTTTACAACTGTCCAAGCTGAATTTAGGTTAGGCTCTGATATATGTATTTTTAAAGTTTTCCACTGTAAAGATATGTTTTCAATATTATATATTATTCCATTCGTATAAGATTCTGCTCTATCTTTGTTTTCTTTTTGACCCCTTAAAGATCCGCTTATTCGTGCAATATGAGTTGGACATGTGTGGTTTATTATCGGCTCAAAGGGTATGGAAATTCGGGTCTTCACCTTATTTATATTTAATAATATTGTAAAGATTATTTATTTATATTTAATGTTGTTTTAAAATTATTTATCAATATTTTAATATTTTGAAAAGTTAATTATTTTAAATAATTAATATTTTTTGAAATTAATAAAAAGGATTTATTAATAATGTTTTGGAAATAAATTATTGCTATTTATTATAATGGTAAACATTAATTATTATTGTTTATTTCCAATGTTTTGTAATTATTAAATATTATTTTTTTATTTTAATGTTATTGATTATTATTATATAATAGTGTTCTGAAGTAAATGATTTCTGTTTATTTATAATGTTTTCGAGGCTTATAAATAGAGTTATATAAACGAACTTCTGTTTTATAAGGGAAATCTTATGAAATGGTTTAAAGGCTTAAAGGAAGGTTATGTTCAAGGTAAAGGAGTTTTATAAATGGTTAGATATTTATAAACGGATTTTCAAAATGGGTTTATAGATTTGTAAAAGGAGTTTTATAATTAGTTTTATGGATTTATAAAGATTTATAAATGATTTGAGAAATGATTTAGAGATGTTTATAAATGGTTTCTAGAGATTTTTAAAATAGCTTATAAATGGGTTTAGAAATTTATAAAGGGCTTTATAAATGATTTTAGAATTATATAAAAAAGAAATCTTTCTCTGTTTTGTGAATTTACTTATACCGTTGAGATAACTATATGGATATTTTCCAATTATTGAAAATATAAGGGTTTGTGAATGAATCTTTGTAAAAGTATCTTGATACAAATATTACAAAGTGATTTTAATGAAACGATTTATTAAGGAGGCTAGTGGTTGCTTATATGCTTAACTAATGTTGGTTTTCTCTTTGTAATAAAATCCCTGATTTGAATGTGTATTGTTGATAGTTAAATAATCCACTACCAAATATGGACCCAAAACGCAAATTTGGAAATATCTAGGAGAAACACGTGAGTTATGTAGCATAGTCATCCCCGATGATGTTGTACTGTGCATATAAATCTAGTTTCGCTCTCCTAGGACAAATGATAAGGAAATCCATCCACTAACAGTTAGGAGGTGATCTCCGCTCTTATCTTTGACTGTTATTTCCTAAAGAACCGAGATTGAGTTTACCGATAGAATGTTGTTTCGAAGAGACCAAGATCAGATCTGTTATCCGAAAACCACTTCGATCCAACTCAAGTGTTTCGAAGTAAAGACATCTTAAAGATGATGGAATTGAAGACGGGGCTCTTTGAAGTGCAAGGGCTGCTTGCTACTAATCCTAAGGGTGATTCCAAAATGGATGTGGTAGAAATTGTGCCTTCGGTTTGTTCATGTCCTGAACAACTTGTATGGATGAATGTTGGCATTGCATTGTTTCTTGGAGGGCAGTGTTAGGATTCCAAGTGGGAAGTGATATATAAAAGATAAAACGTAGCATCAAGCTTCATCAATCGGGAATGACGAAAACATAGAAGATGCAGCATGGCTAAGTGGGTCGCTCCTAATTAGGGTATGATCTCCCTATCTAAAGTCGATATTATCTCTTATTTGTATATTTTGGAGTCCGTTAACCAAGTGGCGATCATATTCGGTACTACTAGTCAAGTGGTAGGCCGGTTCTATGTTAGCAGGCAATCCCGACGAGGTTATCTAGAGATGCATCATGATGGGCGGTACCCTAGTAGCCCAATCATTGTTTGTAATCCGGTTTCTAGTATGTGCCTTTACGGTTTTAGTTGTATACCTATTATGCTGGAATTTATTTAATGTAACAATTTCTGCTATGAATAATAAGTATTGTATCTAGACATAATTATAATATCGGAGAATTTCATATGAAATGTTTTGGTTATTGTAAGGTAAAAACCCGTCCGTTTTTATGTGTGGCATGGTCTTACGAGATACCTTAATTTTGAAAGGTTTTTTTTATATATTTTTGATAAATTAAAAATCAGTTGGGTGTGTTTTCTCACGCTGGTTTTCCAAACTGACTCGGGTGTTATTTTATTATAATGCTCAAGTCATACCGAGCATATATATAGATTTTCTTTGGATGCGTTGAAGCTCAAGAGGCAAGCTAGAGGTCCAAGGCGTATCAACGTATTTCTTTATGTTCTGATATATTGCCTGTTGTTTGTATTATCAACAATTGTAATAACGGGCTGTTATCACTGTTTGGCCTGAAATAGGTTAGTATACTCTGTTTGGTGTATGTATATTACATTTTTTCTTTGGGTAATTTTTTTTATATTATAGATTATTCGTTCCGATGTGAGATTCTATGTTTTAGTTTCTTCTTGTCTTCTTTCTTCTTTCTTTTCCCTAACTATCCGCCTTTCTGTTTAATTGGAGTGGTCATGTGTGGTTGATTGTCTGCAATAAACTATATGGAAAAGTGGGTCCTTGCATGGCTACTACCAGTAAACCTGTCAATCGAGTTGGGTTGGGTCAAAATGAGTAGGGTCGATTTTGACCCAACCCATTTATGATCCATTTATTTTGACCCATTTAATACATGGGCCAGTATGACTCAACCCTTATAATAAGCGGGTTACCCATTTAACCCATTTAAAGATTTAAATTTGATTTAATTAATAAAAATCAAACATATATAATATAATTTTAACTCTAATTTTTACGTTCTGAATTTTGATAAAAATCAAAATTTCAAAATTTAAAATTTTAATTCTAATTTTCATCAAAATTTAAATATAAGGATTGAGTCTGTTATTTGCTAAGTGCAACCGTTAGTCACCATGGAGAACTACGGTCTACGTTCACAAGATAAAGTACCCGAGTGTTCCATATTGTCCATAATTTTGGTGGAAGTTCATTAGTCGAAGTCTCGCCTGATTCCGAGTTAGTATGATGAAGTTATTGCAGTCTAAACAAAACAAATAACGGCTTCTACCTAGGCGGAGTTCAAATATGGAGATGTAGCATGTTATTTTCTAAGTACAACTGTTAGTCACCATGGAGAACTATGGTGTGCATTCATAAGACGAAGTATCTGAGTTTTCCATATTGTCTGTAATTTTGGTGAGAGTTCATCGGTCGAAGCTTTGCCTGATTCCGAGTTAGTACGAAGTAGTTATTGTTGTTCGAACAAAACGAATATCTTGCTAGGCAGAGTTATGGGGATGTAGCCGGTTATTTCTAAGTACAATTGTTAGTCGCCATAGAGAACTATAGTGTACATACACAAGATGAAGTATCTGAGTGTTCTATATTGTTCGTAATTAAGGTGGGAGTTCATCGGTCGAAGTCTCGCTTGATTCTGAGTTAGTATAAAGAAGTTACTACATTTAAACAAAAAATAGCTACTTTTACCTAGGTGGAGTTCAAATATGGGGAAGTAGCTTATTATTTTCTAAGTACAATTGTTAGTCACCATAGAGACTAAAGTGTGCTTTCAATGGACAAAGTATCCGAGTGTTCCATATTGTCCATAATTTAGGCGGGAGTTCATCGATCGAAGCTTTGCCAGATTCCGAGTTAGTACGAAGATGTTACTGCTATCCGAAAAAATAGTGGCTTCTCGTTAGGCGGAGTTTAAATATGGGGATGCGGTCTGTGACGACCGCCCATAACCCCTGCACTGAACCCTAAAGAAAGTGCGTTGTAAAGTGTGCCAGGCAGCCATGGACGATTGTCAAGGTAAATTAAAACAACAGAATCTATCGTATTACTCAGAGCGCATGGACAAAATACAATAGAACAAATATATAGTGAAGCTTCACAGAATAGAATTTCATCAATAAAACTTCATAATAGTTGGATACAAACATCTGAATAGTCAATACAACAAGCCTCACTACATATCACTCAGAGAATACAAAGCAGCGGAACATCCAGTACATATAATAAGAAGATAATACGCAACCCTCCAGCTCGTCTTCGATATCAACACCGTAGAAAGCAAGAACAGCACCTGTCACCTGCTACCTAGTCTTCCCGTCCCAAAAATGGACGAACAGCCCAAGGCAATAAGAGTCAAAAACATAAAGCCTTGAGTCAGACAACAGTCTTAGTGAGCAGTAAATTAACTAACAACATACCAAAAGAGAATAAAGGGAAAAGGAATAGGAATACAACCCTCCCACTCCAACCTCTTTCTACAGTGATAGCCCCCAAACACACACTAAGTAGAAGCAAACATAGCAGAGCATACAATGTAAAGTAAAGCAATTATCACTCGAGTCAAGGGGGATGTTTTCCAAGTACAAACCCCCAAGGCCTAAACCAAGATCAGATAAGCACCCAGAAAATACCGCTCTTGAGACCGAATGACGATACACCCAAACATCCATGACTCTGGCTATCACTGTTATCATTGCTTCGATATCACCGTTAATTGAATGACCGACACATTCTTTCAGCCGTCCGTCAAGGGCTAATGGAAACCCCGGTTCTAGACATAACTCCCGCACGTCATCGTGACCCATGCCTAGGACTATCGAATCTGCCCAGAGTACTTGACTATGATTCATTAGCCTTCAGGGACTATCGAATCTGCCCAACGTACTCTTGCTTTGAGCATGCTAGAACCTTCAACAACGATAAGATCTCAACCTTCTAGTCATCCTCCTCGATGACTATTTCCATACTAGCTCAAGCGCCTCTCAAGCAAACCATTATCCTCTAACTCGAACCATTTCACCGAGTTATCAACATGCTTGGAATGATCCCGTCTGGATTAGACCAAGACTATCTCATATCATACTTCGCTTCATCACATCCTCGCAAATCTTCATCTCAACATCATCATCATCGAATCTATGCATAAGAGCTTCACCATCCGCTACATATGCCACAAGCAGCTTTTCTAATTCAAGGGCCTTTCCCTTAACTTTTGAATCATCTTCGGTCTAAAGCAAATCATCAATCATCTAATTCATTGCAATCAATCAAATCAAACATTAATCCAAATAAACAAGCACTCAAATATGATCTAAATAGACAATTATAACAATAATGGCAATTTCGTAATTAAAGAGTTGAAAGTCTAATAAGCATGAAATCATGAACGATATCCCTATAAACTTGATGAATGAACTTGCATAGGTTAACATGTAGTAAAATGGATGTCAAATCACCATGAACAATGAATCTATACGGATCTACACATGTGATTAGGAAAATGCATGGAAATCGCTATTTTTAACACCAAATCAAACCAACGATCCGATATACTCCTTTGGATCCGTGTGAGAGATAATCACCACTCACCAAATCACCTAAACACCTCAAAAGAAACCCACTTCAGATCTGGACAGCGAAGGATCTAACTTGATCTATCACCAATCCGCTTCAAACGAAGAAATCTCACTTCAATGGATGTAGATCTTTAATCTAAGCTCTTGAATCTTCAATTTGATCTTCAACTTGGATGGATGGAATCACTAGATTAGAGTGGAGAAAAGAAGTGAAGAAGTGTAGAAGTCGAGCTCTCAAAATGGCAGCACTTCGTCGCTTCGAAATCCGGATCCCAAAAAGTGAGAAAAACCCTCCTATTTATAGGCTGATTTCCCCTTAGGTCGCTCGGAGTTAGGTCGTCCACGACTTACGACCTAAAACCCCCACGACCTAAAAAGCCCACGACTCAACAATACCAGCCTACGACCTAACACTTAAGTGCTTAGCGACCTAACGACTTAACACCCAAGCGCTTCTACGACCTACGACCTATCACTGCGCACGACCTAACAGATCCAACGACCTAACACCTGTGCGCTTATACGACCTAACGACTTAACAGCTTAACTCCTAAGTCGCTCGCGACTTAACAACTCCTAGGTCGCTCATGACCTAACACTTAAGCCTTCACGCGACCTAAACAATGTGTAACCTAACTATGTTACGACTTACGACTTAGTGAACCTGCGACTTATGACTTAGCAGCTAACCCCTAAGTCGGTCACGACTTAACACATATCAGATCAGTGCCTTCACACGACATACGACCTAACGAATGCACGACCTAACTCCTGCCTCGACTTAGCAACTCACACGACATACTAACTTAGCCGAGCTACGACCTAATCCCCTTAGGTCGTCTAAAGACCTAACTATATACACGATCTAACTGGGACACGACTTAACCTCTTACGACCTAACTCCTAAGTCTTCTACGACTTAACCTACTTAGGTCGTTTACTACTATCCCAGCCTCCTTAGGTCGTTAACCTCTTAAGTCGCCAACCTATAAGTCACCAACTATCCTTAAGTCGTTCCAAATCCTTAAGTCGCAAACTTCTTTAGGTCGCTCCACGACTTAATCTTCCACACGACCTAACTTCTACACGACTTATCCCAACCCTTAGGTCGCCTATGACATAACCTCCTTCTCGACCTAAGCTATCATACGACCTAACTCTTAAGTCACCACTAACTTAAGTCGCGTCATCTCTTAACTCGCTAAACCCCTTAAGTTGCAGACCTCCTTAAGTCGCTCACGACTTATCACTTGAGTCGTTAACGACCTATGATGACGCAACTGGTAAGTTGGAGCTGAAGCTCCCTAAGTCGCACACGACTTATTACATGTCTTAGGTCGTTTACGACCTAGGACTTACACGTATCTCTGCTCAAAATCTAAAACGACCTAATGACAATAGTTTTACGACGTTTCGTTCCGTAAAAATACGGGTCGTTACATTCTCTCCTCCTTAGGAATTTCGCCCCCGAAATTCCAAACAAACAAAGCAATCAAAGACTATTCTGCACGCCTATCATCCATAGCAATCAACAAACCATGCATCCAATTCTAGCTTAGCATGCAGAATTCTAAAACTAGAACAAGTTACAATATTGTGAGATGACACGACACCTTAGGGCCATACCTTGAAGAGTTCAGGATGAGCCGCCTTCATCCTCTCTTCCACCTCCCACGTACAGTCGTTATCATCATCACTCCATTGTATCTTGAGCAACTTAACTACCTTCCTCCTAAGCTGTTTCGTGTCGGTTTCCACAACACGAAGCGGCTTACGAGGTCTCTTATCGATTGGATCAACTTCGAAATCTTCATAGCTATCAGCAGAAACCACTGTATTCGAGTCGTGCACATACTTCCGTAGATACGATACATGAAAAACATTGTGCACACCCGACATCTTCTCCGGTAACTCCAATCTATAGGCGAGCTTTCCAATTCGCTCGATGATCGGGAATGGTCCAACAAATCTCGGAGTCAATTTTCCTTTCTTCCCGAATCGAATAACATTCTTCAGTGGAGAAATCTTCACAAAAACCATATCACCTACGTCGAATTCCAAATCCTTTCGACGCTTATCTGCATAACTTTTCTGACGGTCTTGGGCTGCCTTCATTCGTTGCCGAATGATCTCAATGAAATCCGAAGTCTGTCGAATCATCTCTGGCCCAAGCATCAGCTTTTCTCCTATTTCTAGCCAACATGTCGGAGAGTTACACGGTCTTCCATACAATGCCTCATACGGTGCCATACCAATGCTTGACTGGTAACTGTTGTTGTATGCAAATTCCACCAAATGAAGGTGATCTTCCCATGATCATCCGAAATCCAAAACACAAGCTCTGAGGAGATCTTCCAAAACTCGGTTGACTCTCTCGGTCTGACCATCTGTTTGAGGGTGATAAGCTGTACTCAAACACAACTCGGTCCCCAAAACTTCCTGGAAGCTCTTCCAAAATCCACTAGTGAACAACGGATCTCGATCGCTCACTATACTCTTCGGAATACCATGGAATCGAACTATCCACTTAACATACAACTCTGCCAACTTTGATGCAGTCCTAGTCGATCGAACAGGAATGAATCTTGCACTCTTAGTCAAACGATCTACAATTACCCAAATCCCTTCATTTCCCGTTTTTGTTCTAGGTAATCCATCAATAAAATCCATCGATATTTTCTCCCACTTCCATGTAGGAACTGTTGAGTCAAGATTTTTATAGAGTTTTGATTTCTGACAAAGGGATAAGCCGTGATCGACAAAAAGAAGTTATTCATTGTTTTAAAGAGACACAAAGAGCTCCATACATTAGAGGTTGATTATTTGGTATGTTAGTAGTGTTATTTATGTTAAAATCTATCCTCAAATAATCTCATACCTTCAATCTTTGAATATAAATGTATATATGTATGAGTGCACATTAACTGTGCAGTCTGGGCTAAACCGGTCGACCGGTTTAAAACAAGGCGGTCGACCGTTTCTACCCAGAATGCACAGATAACGTGCACAAGTGTACATAACGTATATATATTCAAATTCCTGTCTACTGGTCCATTTTGACCTGTCGACCGTTTTCAAACAGAAAGCAACCTTTCGTACAGACACTTCCTTTTCTTCAACGGTTGCTTCTCTTTCTCTTCACCAATGATCATGACCTTTGTTTGTATCTTTTCACAAAGGGTTACAACTGTTTATTTCTTATATAAACATCATGAAATCATTATTCCAAAACCAATTCTATTATTCTAATCTCTATTCTATTGATCTCTGTCTTGAGCTCTCAAACATTTCAATTGCTTATTGAATCATTGAAATTATTTCATATCTCTTGATTCAATAAGTAATATACTTCCTTCAATCTTCACAAACATCATTCACATACTTTGAGGATAAGATTATAGGAAGGGTGTACTACAAGTGACAAATCCGTGTTATCAAGAGCACAAGTTGTCAACGGCAATTGTATTTGTTTTTGTTGAAGTCCTCGGTGTTGTAAGAGGCACGAAATCCCGTTCGGCTGTTCGGGTGTTGTAAACCTGTTCCTCCGGGTGAAGCGAGGTAGTTGGTTGTGAAAATCCAGATAGGAGTCTGGGACTGGACGTAGGACGGGAGGTCCGAACCAGTATAAAAATCCCTGGTGTGATTTTTACAGTTTACTGCATTTACTATTCTATATCTGTGAATTGCTATATAGTTAGTTTATTGAATATTTACTTGTATAGCAATTGTAAATAACATTCCGCATATATTAGTCCATATTACACGATCCACAATTAGTGTGCACAAGCGTACACACTTTCATTTGGTATCAGAGCACGGTTATCATATAACCGTAACACCGTTATTTGATAGATTCTTGTAATATGGCAAATAACGCAAGCACTAGCTCTAGCACTTACACGGAAGGTCAATCAACACAAAGACCTCCATTCTTTAATGGTCTCAACTATAGCTATTGGGCTACACGTATGTCATTTTTCATGCAATCAAATAGTTATGATGCTTGGAATGCTACTCAAAAAGAAATAGTAAATCCAACAACTGAATATTCAGAATGGACAACGGCTGAGAAAACGGCAGCAGCCGTAAATGCAAAGGCAATAAATATGTTGTTTTGTGCATTAGACCAAAATGAATATAACCGTGTTAGTATCTGCACTACTGCATATCAAATTTGGCAAACGCTGAAAACCACTCATGAAGGCACTAACAAGGTTAAACAAGCCAAAATAGCCATGCTGAAGAGTCAGTTTCAAAATTTCAAAATGAAACCAAATGAGACAATCAATGATATGTATTCAAGGTTTCAAACTATTCATCATGCACTTATCGGATTAGGGCAAAAATATTCAGATTTTGATGTTGTTTCAACAGTCCTACATTCTCTGACTAGTGAATGGGAAGGAAAAGTATTAGCAATTGAAGAAGCTAATGACCTTTCCATCATGAAGCCAGATGAATTGATAGGAAATTTAATGTCCTATGAAGCAAATTTGCAGGCTAGAAAAGAACAGAAAGAAGAAAAGAAAAATGTAGCATTTCATGCTGAGAAAGATGAAAATGAATCAGATTCTGAAGATGAAGATTTGGCATTCATTGCAAAAGGATTCAAAAAATTCCTAAAATATCGAAAAGCCAGTCGTTACAACAAAAGGAAACCTGGATCAAACAAACCATCCTCATCAACTATAGAATGTTTCAACTGTCACAAAAAGGGGCACATGCAGAAGGATTGTCCAGAACAGAAGTCAGAAAATGATAAATTCAAACATAAGAAGGACAAGTCAAAGAAACGAGCCTTCTCAGTAACATGGGATGATTCAGACTCATCTTCATCAGAAAGTGAAAGTGATTCGGAGAATGAACAAGCTAATGTTTGTTTTATGGTAACAGAAGATGAGGTACAAATTCCTACATTTGATGAATTACTTGATATTAATTCTGAATTGATAGTGAAATATAAAGACATGAAACGTCAATTAAAAGTAGCGAAAGCAGATTTGAGTAGAGCAGAGTTTGAACGAGATATGTTAAAAGATGAGAAGAAAATATTAGAAGAAGAACTTGAAAAACTTCAAGAATCATCATCTAATGTTGACTCTCAACTATCTCTTTTAAGTCAAGAAATAGAAGCTCAAAAAGAGAAAAATGATGCTCTCACTACTGAAAATCATGAGCTTAAGGCAAAAGTTAAAAATCTGGACCTAGAAAAGGCGAGCTTACAAACTAAGTTAGATGACATTACTCAAAATGTTTCTAACTTTAACAAAGGTCGAGAAAATTTGACAAAGATCATTGAAAGTTCACCATCTGTTTCAAATAAACAAGGTTTGGGATATAAGAAACAAGAAACCAAGAAACATCTTGGTAATGAAAGAAAAAAGAAAGTACAAAAGACTGAAGCTAAGAAAAATCTTAGTTTATTATATCCCAAACCAAAGCCAGTTGTGAAATTTCAGAAGAAAAATGTCAAGACTATCAAAATATGGGTTCCTAAAACAAATAACAATTTGATTAGGAACAAATATATTCAGAATTTCATGAATACTGTGCATTATAATTCTAATTATGTATATAAAGGGGATACCGGACCCGTATGGGTTTGGATTCCTAAGATCTAACTCTTAGGACCCTATAAAAAGTGGGTACCATGGTCTTAATTATATTTTTTGCAGGTCCCACTTAAGAAAAGAGGAAAATGGATATTCTGGTGGATACATTCCTATATTATTCCATTATCTATTACTCCTTTTTGTCGATGACAAAGGGGGAGAAAGAGCTAACAATTATTTGCAGGAATATACATATATATATAAAGAATACAGACAAAATCTCAGGGAGATCACATATTCAGGGGGAGATTCAGAACTTCAGATATATGTTGTCATCAATCAAAAAGGGGGAGAATGTTGAGTCAAGATTTTTATAGAGTTTTGATTTCTGACAAAGGGATAAGCCGTGATCGACAAAAAGAAGTTATTCATTGTTTTAAAGAGACACAAAGAGCTCCATACATTAGAGGTTGATTATTTGGTATGTTAGTAGTGTTATTTATGTTAAAATCTATCCTCAAATAATCTCATACCTTCAATCTTTGAATATAAATGTATATATGTATGAGTGCACATTAACTGTGCAGTCTGGGCTAAACCGGTCGACCGGTTTAAAACAAGGCGGTCGACCGTTTCTACCCAGAATGCACAGATAACGTGCACAAGTGTACATAACGTATATATATTCAAATTCCTGTCTACTGGTCCATTTTGACCTGTCGACCGTTTTCAAACAGAAAGCAACCTTTCGTACAGACACTTCCTTTTCTTCAACGGTTGCTTCTCTTTCTCTTCACCAATGATCATGACCTTTGTTTGTATCTTTTCACAAAGGGTTACAACTGTTTATTTCTTATATAAACATCATGAAATCATTATTCCAAAACCAATTCTATTATTCTAATCTCTATTCTATTGATCTCTGTCTTGAGCTCTCAAACATTTCAATTGCTTATTGAATCATTGAAATTATTTCATATCTCTTGATTCAATAAGTAATATACTTCCTTCAATCTTCACAAACATCATTCACATACTTTGAGGATAAGATTATAGGAAGGGTGTACTACAAGTGACAAATCCGTGTTATCAAGAGCACAAGTTGTCAACGGCAATTGTATTTGTTTTTGTTGAAGTCCTCGGTGTTGTAAGAGGCACGAAATCCCGTTCGGCTGTTCGGGTGTTGTAAACCTGTTCCTCCGGGTGAAGCGAGGTAGTTGGTTGTGAAAATCCAGATAGGAGTCTGGGACTGGACGTAGGACGGGAGGTCCGAACCAGTATAAAAATCCCTGGTGTGATTTTTACAGTTTACTGCATTTACTATTCTATATCTGTGAATTGCTATATAGTTAGTTTATTGAATATTTACTTGTATAGCAATTGTAAATAACATTCCGCATATATTAGTCCATATTACACGATCCACAATTAGTGTGCACAAGCGTACACACTTTCAGGAACTTCTAATGGCTGAAGCAATCCACTTGGCTTCTTCTGTTCGGCTTTTACCAACTGGCAGTTCATGCATTTGGAAATAAAATTTCCAACATCCTTCTTCATACCTTCCCAGTAGTAGGTTCTCTTCATATCCCGATACATCTTATTTCCACCTGGATGAATTGTCAACTTCGAGTGATGACTTTCCCTCAGAACTTCATTCCTCAATTCATCGATATCGGGAACAACTAGTCGTCCTTGCTTCCGAAGCCAACCCTCTCGATCGACCTCGAATCCTTTATCCTTTTCTGGGTCCAATCCAGATTCCAAATCACGGATAATCTTGACAAGCTTATCGTCTCGCTTTTGGCTCTCGCCAATCCTTTCCACAAGAGTAGGTCTTATCGATAAGTTTGCCAACATCTCAGGTTCCAATTCACATCTAGACCTGAAGTCAAATCCAGCTAAATACTCGAGATTCTTCCATTCTGAAAACATGGCTCCCAATCTTGCATGTCTTCGACTTAACGCATCTGCAACTGCGTTATTTTTTCCTGGAGTATAAGCTATACCAAAATCATATGATGCTAAAAACTCTAGCCAACATTGCTGCCGAAGATTCAAATCCTTTTGGGAGAAAAGATACTTCAATGACTTATGGTCCGTAAGCAACTCGAATCGAACTCCCAATAGATAATGTCTCCACATCTTCAGAGCAAAAACAATTGCCGCTAACTCCAAATCATGAGTCGGGTAATTCCTTTCATGCGGCTTCAGTTGTCGACTAGCATACGCAACAACCTTATCCTTCTACATTAGCACTGCTCCAAGTCCAGTGCCACATGCGTCGGTGTAAACCACTATCTCATCATTCCCACTTGGAATAGTCAAAACAGGAGCACTCGTCAATCTTTCTTTCAGGATTCTGAAAGCTTGCTCACACTTATCTTCCCACTTGAACACTTGGTTCTTCTTCGTCAATCCTGTTAACGGTGCAGCCACCTTGGAGAAGTCTTTGATAAACCGTCGATAATATCCTGCTAATCCAAGAAAACTCCTCACATCCGATGCATTCTTAGGTCTAACCCAATCCTGGATTGCTGCCACCTTAGCGGGACCGACCGCTATTCCGTTTCCAGAAATCACATGGCCTAAGAACCTCACTTCACTCTTCCAGAAGTGACACTTTGAAAACTTAGCCTTCAGCTGATGTTTCCGCAAGATCTCCAAAACAATGCGCAAGTGCGTCTTGTGCTCTTCTTCAGTTCTGGAATAAATCAGAATATCATCCACGAACACAAGTACAAACTTGTTCAACTGATCTCTGAACACTCGACTCATAAGATCCACAAAATATGCTGGCGCGTTAGTCAATCCAAACGGCATTACCAGCCACTCAAAGAAACCGGATGGTGTTCGAAAAGCAGTCTTCGGCACACTATCCTTAGCCACTCTCAACTGGTGAAATCCCGTTGCCAAATCCATCTCAGAAAACACCTTAGCTTCGTGAAGCTGATCAAACAAGTCATCTATCCTCGGCAATGGATACTTGTTCTTCTTAGTAACTTTATTCAGCTCACGATAATCCACACACAATCTCAACGACCCATCTGCCTTGGTTGCAAACACAACTGGTGCACCCCACTCGGACACACTACGCCGAATGAATCCTTTCTGTAAAAGGTCATCAACCTGCACCCTCAACTCCTGCTGTTCCCTAGGCGCCATCCGCCTAAGAGGCATCACAACAGGTCTAGCTCCTTCAACTAGATCTATACGAAACTCGATCTCTCTATGCGGCGGTAACCCTTTGACCTCGTCAAAGACATCCTCGAATCCATTCGCGATTGGCACCGATGACAGTCCATCCCGTGGAACAACTAGCGAATACATGAAGCTCATGAAGACGCCTTCTTCATGCTTACATCGTATCACAATCTTTCGCCCCTCCACATTTTCAACTGTCACCTCCAACCTTTCGCAATCAACCTTTGCTGCATACCTCCTAAGCCAGTCCATACCCAAAATAATTCCGAACCCCGCAAAGTTCAGAACAAAACAATCACAAACAAAAGAGCAACCATGACTCGACACAATAAGACCACGACATATCATACACAAACAAGACGAACCCCTAACTGGATTAGTCACAACCAATGGCCTATCAACAATATCTGGTTCCAAACCTAACCGTCCTACAAGATCACTACAAACAAACGAATGCGACGCCCCAGTATCAAACAACACTCTAACTGGAACACCACATATGGAAAGAGTACCTTGAACAACCACACTCTTTCCTTTCTCTTCAGCGGTAGGAGCTTTCGAAGATGATGGAACAGCTCCCAAAGCATAAGCTTGCACAATCTGCTTGTCCCTCCTCGGTTCTGGATAATTCTTCCTGATATGCCCTTGCTTGTCACAGTTGTGACACTTCATCGGCACCTTCGGATTCTTACAATCCTTAGAGAAATGGCCCTTCTGCTGACAATTGTAGCAAGTCACTTCGCCCTTCGGCCTCTTCTGGCCATCCTTACCCTTCTGCTGCTGCTGCTGCTTCCTCTTCTTGTTTCCACCCTGCTGGGGTTTAGACTCTCCCCTGGTCACAGCAACAACAGATCCTTCCTTAGGAAACAGACTCTCATGCCTGAGAGCTTTCTCCACAAGCTTCTCAAATGAATCGTCCAGATGATCCACCAACTGCCTCCCAAGATAACTGTCCAAGCCTGTCACAAACTTCTCATTCTTCTGATATGTAGATTCGATATATGATCGGGCATACTTGGACAAAGCTTCAAACTCAGAAACATACTCAAGAACTGGTCTTCCATTTTGCTTGAGCTCCACAAATTTCTTGAACAGAACAGACTTCTGAGCTGTAGAAATGAACTTAGCTTCAAATCTGGCTTGGAATTGCTCCCAAGTAATCTCTTCCTCCGGAGTATTGATGGTAATAGAGTTCCACCAATCAGAAGCTCTCCCTTGAAGCTGCCTTGATGCCAACTTCCTCTTAGTTGCATCCTCAATTCCCAAATCTCCAAAAATCCTTCTACAAGCATCTATCCATCTCTGGACCTCAATAATTGATTCTGTCACCAAGAAAACCTTCCCTCCAAGAGCAGTATAGTCTTTACACAGCTTAGCAAAATCCACCGGTCTTGGAACCTGAACTCGAACTCCAACATCAACTGATGGCCCCGGAGCTGGCATCTTTCTCATGATCGAAGTCATCATAGCTTCGAACATGGCAGCATAATCAACAGCCCCTTCAGTAGCACGGCCTTCCCTAGCAGCTGGTCTCCCTCTTCGACTCATTCTCAATATCAAATCACCTAAACACCTCAAAAGAAACCCACTTCAGATCTGGACAGCGAAGGATCTGACTTGATCTATCACCAATCCGCTTCAAACGAAGAAATCTCACTTCAATGGATGTAGATCTTCAATCTAAGCTCTTGAATCTTCAATTTGATCTTCAACTTGGATGGGTGGAATCACTAGATTAGAGTGGAGAAAAGAAGTGAAGAAGTGTAGAAGTCGAGCTCTCAAAATGGCAGCACTTCGTCGCTTCGAAATCCGGATCCCAAAAAGTGAGAAAAACCCTCCTATTTATAGGATGATTTCCCCTTAGGTCGCTCGGAGTTAGGTCGTCCACGACTTACGACCTAAAACCCCCACGACCTAAAATGCCTACGACTCAACAATATCAGCCTACAACCTAACACTTAAGCGCTTAGCGACCTAACGACTTAACACCCAAGCGCTTCTACCACCTACGACCTATCACTACGCACGACCTAACAGATCCAACGACCTAACACCTGTGCGCTTATACGACCCAACGACTTAACAGCTTAACTCCTAAGTCGCTCGCGACTTAACAACTCCTAGGTCGCTCACGACCTAACACTTAAGCCTTCACGCGACCTAAACAATGTGTAACCTAACTATGTTACGACTTACGACTTAGTGAACCTGCGACTTATGACTTAGCAGCATACCCCTAAGTCGGTCACGACTTAACACATAGCAGATCAGTGCCTTCACACGACATACGACCTAACGAATGCACGACCTAACTCCTGCCTCGACTTAGCAACTCACACGACATACTAACTTAGCCGAGCTACGACCTAATCCCCTTAGGTCGTCTAACGACCTAACTATATACACAATCTAACTGGGACACAACTTAACCTCTTACGACCTAACTCCTAAGTCTTCTACGACTTAACCTACTTAGGTCGTTTACTACTATCCTAGCCTCCTTAGGTCGTTAACCTCTTAAGTCGCCAACCTATAAGTCGCCAACTATCCTTAAGTCGTTCCAATTCCTTGAGTCGCAAACTTCTTTAGGTCGCTCCACGACTTAATCTTCCACACGACCTAACTTCTACACGACTTATCCCAACCCTTAGGTCGCCTATGACATAACCTCCTTCTCGACCTAAGCTATCATACGACCTAACTCTTAAGTCGCCACTAACTTAAGTCGCATCATCCCTTAACTCGCTAAACCCCTTAAGTTGCAGACCTCCTTAAGTCGCTCACGACTTATCACTTGAGTCGTTAACGACCTATGATGACGCAACTGGTAAGTTGGAGCTGAAGCTCCCTAAGTCGCACACGACTTACTACATGTCTTAGGTCGTTTACGACCTAGGACTTACACGTATCTCTGCTTAAAATCTGAAACGACCTAATGACAATAGTTTTACGACGTTTCGATCCGTAAAAATATGGGTCGTTACACGGTCTATTTAAGTACAACCGTTAGTCACCATGAAGAACTATAGAGTGCATTCACAAGATGAAGTGTCCGAGTAAAAAATTTCAAAATTTCAAAATTCTTATTTTTAAAATTCATACTTTCATATTTATATTTTTGAATTTTAAGTTTTTAATAAATAAGTAAATGGGTTACCCATATATAACCCTTTTAAAAATGGGTCAACCCAATCCATGACCCATTTAATAAAGGTTCATAAATGGGTTGATCTAACTCATTTATAAGTAGGATAAATGGGTTGGATCATATTTTGACGGGTCTAACTACCAGAGCCATCATCCCTTGGCTCAGAAATATCATCAAAGGACATATCTGAAACACCTGTAAATAAACACATAAGCATTAGTGGCATGATAAATTAAACTCAAGATAGATTGGTCATGCACTTAATAAGTGTACTACATAATGGTAGGTACTTGAAAAAATAAATGTATTCACCAGTTCTATAATAGTTTAATACACTACTCAACATTTCAAACGACCTAACCCTTACAACCTCTAGTAATATTAAGTCACCGTGGTAAGAAAATCGTCTCTTTGTACTAACTCTTACCTAAACCATTATGAGGTTCCATCCACCCACTACCCATTAAATTTGTTTCAACTAGGAGCTTGTACAAGCTTTGTCATTGAAACTCATCTCAACTAGCTCGACCACAAAAGCATCGGAAATGTCATGATAAAATAAGAAAATTAAACTTGATATACCTACACACCTAAATAACAGATATTTTTGGCTTCTAATTCAATTCATACACAATTTCCATACTCAAATAATATATCGTTTTCATTGAACTACTAGAAGAATTGTGCATGGAAATAGGAAAATGAAATATGGGACTGTTTAAATTTACAAAACTATACCACGCAATAATAACCCAACATCGATAAACAAAAAAATCAAAACAATGCCTAAACGATACCTAAATTGTTCCATGCGATATATAGTTAGTAAATCAAAAGGAAATAACCTAACCTTAGTAAATAAAAATCATCCTAAATTGTTCAAAGTGATTGGTAATCAATCATCATTGATCAATAATCAATCAAACAAGGTTCGACAAAATGACAAAACAAATCGATACCTAAATCTTGAGATTTAACTGCGAGTGCATGAGATAGAGGGGCGGAACTAGGGGATAACATGATGGGGCGGGATTAGGGTATAGAGATAGAGTGATGGGATGGAACTAGAGAGAGGGTTAGGGTAGAACGAGAGTGTGGGTTAGGGCAGAGCAAGAGGGAGATGGTACGGTATGGATTTTGTTTTGAGAAATTAATTTGAGCGTATTATAGTTGGAAAAGGCTTATTGTATTTTGATGATAGCATGTAACGACCCGTAAATTTTCGATAATTAAAATTTGTTAATTTGATAAACTTTGCTATTGAACATTTGAAAAAATTGAAATTTGTGATTTATTAATGAAATAATAACTAGAATAAAATGGACAAGGTTAATTTAAGTTAATTATTAACTAGTTAATGAAATTCAAATTTGATTGAAATAATGTAAATGTTATATTTGGCTATAAAGTGAGTATAAGAAAATAAACGTAAACATTGAATTAATTATTGAATTAATATAATAAATGGTAATTGAATAAAATCAATGTTCTGTAAGTAATTTTAATATTTGTTTGAAAGTAATAAACTTATAATGTAATTAAAAGTTAATGGTAACAATTATTGTATATTACCTATTTATTTAGCCTGTTAATTTAAATTGGAAATAAATTTCAATAAAATGTAATTTAATATTATGTTAATGTAAATTAAGTTAATATGTGGAAGTAATGTTAATTTTATTCATAATATGACAATTGGTTGAATTAAAGGAATGGAAATCGAGATTTATTAATTTATTTGAATTTAAACTATAGTAATTGGATTTATTGCAAATAAATGAAATTAAATATTTAAATATTACGTTAATGGAAATGTAGATGAAAATTGATAATATTAATGTAATAAATCATGAACCAATGTTAATTTTATCTATTTGATAATAATGGATTGAATAATAGGATGAAGGGTCAATTAAATGGAATTATTGAAAATTTAATTTGTAATTTCTGAATTTAATGAAATTGAAATTAAACACTGGAATTGATGGATTAATCAACTTTAAATTGACAATCTAAATTTGTTTAAATTATTGTAAGTGGTTAAGAAATCAAAAATGATAGAAGTTGTAAATTTTTAAAATTTAAACTGAAAATGTGATTTAATTAATTTAATATTAATTAATTTAATTAATGTGAAAAATAGCCATTTTGGCAACTACCTCGGATTTCGACGAAACTAGTTTCATCGGATCTGTAACAGTAAATTATTATAGGATTTCAAGTGTCGTAATGATTGGACTTGTCGTTTGATCGTACGGGCTAAAAACGCCTCGAAATCAATTTAATTGAAATCAATTGAAATCAATTTGAAATAAGCTAATTTTGGCATAACTTCTTCATACGATTGAATTAGGACTTGAAACCTATTCCATTGAGTTTAAAATATTTGAAAGCATCTATTTTGATATATGGATTGACCCATTTTCGTTCTGGAGTCGAAACGGGCTTTTCGGGTCGTGTACCGTTCAATCAATCCGGTCCATTCTTTCTGTTTCAGCTTTGTCTATAAATAACCTGTTATAAACCCTTGCTATCCCTTGTTCTCATTTGTCTGTACGTACAATTCTTTCTGTTCTCCTCCTTCTAATGGCAGACAAACAAATTTCCAATTCAATGGCAAATCAAAACCAAATCAAAAATTTCAAACTCCTCAATATATATCGAATTATATATCTTTTTGAAGCTCTCGACGAGTGCATCTCAAATATGTAATTCGTTTTCCATTTTGAACCACTGTTTGTCCACAAAATGAAGAACAAATTTTGGTCGTTCATCGCGTCGTGATGAACTATGACCGATCGTCAAATCATCTGAGGGGTTTTGTATAGGGAACTGAGGGGACTTCATCTGTATGGTTCGTTCGTCGATTCGATGATCAGATTGGCCATGAAAATTCGAGTAGGGTTTGGTTTGGTGGCGGCGGCTGCTTCCGTTTTTGCATCAATGGTGGGCTCGACCTCGTGTCGCGAGCCTAGGGGAGATGGCGGTGCTTCCTGGGAGGCGGTGGTGGTGGCGACGTGCTGTGCGAGGCATCGCGATGGCCTCCAGTGGCGAGTTGATAGCGAGCTGTAGGGTTTGGTTCGTGCGATTCGTGTTAGCCTGGGAGAATGTTGAAGGTAGACGTGGCTTCATATGATTGGTTCATTTGTTTTATCATTTCATTTGTTTATTTAAGTTTGTATAATCTTCTCGATCGACCTCGAATCCTTTATCCTTTTCTGGGTCCAATCCAGATTCCAAATCACGGATAATCTTGACAAGCTTATCGTCTCGCTTTTGGCTCTCGCCAATCCTTTCCACAAGAGTAGGTCTTATTGATAAGTTTGCCAACATCTCAGGTTCCAATTCACATCTAGACCTGAAGTCAAATCCAGCTAAATACTCGAGATTCTTCCATTCTGAAAACATGGCTCCCAATCCTGCATGTCTTCGACTTAACGCATCTGCAACTGCGTTACCTTTTCCTGGAGTATAAGCTATACCAAAATCATATGATGCTAAAAACTCTAGCCAACGTTGCTGCCGAAGATTCAAATCCTTTTGGGAGAAAAGATACTTCAACGACTTATGGTCCGTAAGCAACTCGAATCGAACTCCCAATAGATAATGTCTCCACATCTTCAGAGCAAAAAAAATTGCCGCTAACTCCAAATCATGAGTTGGGTAATTCCTTTCATGCGGCTTCAGTTGTCGACTAGCATACGCAACAACCTTACCCTTCTACAATAGCACTGCTTCAAGTCCAGTGCCACATGCGTCGGTGTAAACCACCATCTCATCATTCCCACTTGGAATAGTCAAAACAGGAGCACTCGTCAATCTTTCTTTCAGGATTCTGAAAGCTTGCTCACACTTATCTTCCCACTTGAACACTTGGTTCTTCTTCGTCAATCCTGTTAATGGTGCAGCCACCTTGGAGAAGTCTTTGATAAACCGTCGATAATATCCTGCTAATCCAAGAAAACTCCTCACATCCGATGCATTCTTAGGTCTAACCCAATCCTGGATTGCTGCCACCTTAGCGGGATCGACCGCTATTCCGTTTCCAGAAATCACATGGCCTAAGAACCTCACTTCACTCTTCCAGAAGTGACACTTCGAAAACTTAGCCTTCAGCTGATGTTTCTGCAAGATCTCCAAAACAATGCGCAAGTGCGTCTTGTGCTCTTCTTCAGTTCTGGAATAAATTAGAATATCATCCATGAACACCAGTACAAACTTGTTCAACTGATCTCTAAACAATCGACTCATAAGATCCACAAAATATGCTAGCGCATTAGTCAATCCAAACGGCATTACCAGCCACTCAAAGAAACCGGATGGTGTTCGAAAAGCAGTCTTCGGCACACTATCCTTAGCCACTCTCAACTGGTGAAATCCCGTTGCCAAATCCATCTGAGAAAACACCTTAGCTTCGTGAAGCTGATCAAACAAGTCATCTATCCTCGGCAATGGATACTTGTTCTTCTTAGTCACTTTATTCAGCTCACGATAATCCACACACAATCTCAACGACCCATCTGCCTTGGTTGCAAACACAACTGGTGCACCCCACTCGGACACACTACGCCGAATGAATCCTTTCTGTAAAAGGTCATCAACCTGCACCCTCAACTCCTGCTGTTCCCTAGGCGCCATCCGCCTAAGAGGCATCACAACAGCTCTGGCTCCTTCAACTAGATCTATACGAAACTCGATCTCTCTATGCGGCGGTAACCCTTTGACCTCGTCAAAGACATCCTCGAATCCATTCGCGATTGGCACCGATGACAGTCCATCACGTGGAACAACTAGCGAATACATGAAGGTCATGAAGACGCCTTCTTCATGCTTACATCGTATCACAATCTTTCGCCCCTCCACATTTTCAACTGTCACCTCCAACCTTTCGCAATCAACCTTTGCCGCATACCTCCTAAGCCAGTCCATACCCAAAATAATTCCGAACCCCGCAAAGTTCAGAACAAAACAATCACAAACAAAAGAGCAACCATGACTCGACACAATAAGACCACGGCATATCATACACAAACAAGACGAACCCCCAACTGGATTAGTCACAACCAATGGCCTATCAACAATATCCGGTTCCAAACCTAACCGGCCTACAAGATCACTACAAACAAACGAATGCGACGCCCCAGTATCAAACAACACTCTAACTGGAACACCACATATGGAAAGAGTACCTTGAACAACCACACTCTTTCCTTTCTCTTCAGCGGTAGGAGCTTTCAAAGACGATGGAACAGCTCCCAAAGCATTAGCTTGCACAATCTGCTTGTCCCTCCTCGGTTCTGGATAATTCTTCCTGATATGCCCCGGCTTGTCACAGTTGTGACACTTCATCGGCACCTTCGGATTCTTACAATCCTTAGAGAAATGGCCCTTCTGCTGACAATTTTAGCAAGTCACTTCGCCCTTCGGCCTCTTCTGGCCATACTTACCCTTCTGCTGCTGCTGCTTCCTCTTCTAGTTTCCACCCTGCTGGGGTTTAGACTCTCCCCTGGTCACAGCAACAACAGATCCTTCCTTAGGAAACAAACTCTCATGCCTGAGAGCTTTCTCCACAAGCTTCTCAAATGTATCGTCCAGATGATCCACCAACTGCCTCCCAAGATAACTGTCCAAGCCTGTCACAAACTTCTCATTCTTCTGATATGCAGATTCGATATATGATCGGGCATACTTGGAAAAAGCTTCAAACTCAGAAACATACTCAAGAAATGGTCTTCCATTTTGCTTGAGCTCCACAAATTTCTTGAACAGAACAGACTTCTGAGCTGTAGAAATGAACTTAGCTTCAAATCTGGCTTGGAATTGCTCCCAAGTAATCTCTTCCTCCGGAGTATTGATGGTAATAGAGTTCCACCAATCAGAAGCTCTCCCTTGAATCTGCCTTGATGCCAACTTCCTCTTAGTTGCATCCTCAATTCCCAAATCTCCAAAAATCCTTCTACAAGCATCTATCCATCTCTGGACCTCAATAGTTGATTCTATCCCCAAGAAAATCTTCCCTCCAAGAGCAGTATAGTCTTTACATAGCTTAGCAAAATCCACCGGTCTTGGAACCTGAACTTGAACTCCAACATCAACTGATGGCCCCGGAGCTGGCATCTTTCTCATGATCGAAGTCATCATAGCTTCGAACATAGCAGCATAATCAACAGCCCCTTCAGTAGCACGGCCTTCCCTAGCAGCTGGTCTCCATCTTCGACTCATTCTCAATATCAAATCACTTAAACACCTCAAAAGAAACCCACTTCAGATCTGGACAGCGAAGGATCCAACTTGATCGATCACCAATCTGCTTCAAACGAAGAAATCTCACTTCAATGGATGTAGATCTTCAATCTAAGCTCTTGAATCTTCAATTTGATCTTCAACTTGGATGGATGGAATCACTAGATTAGAGTGGAGAAAAGAAGTGAAGAAGTGTAGAAGTCGAGCTCTCAAAATGGCAGCACTTCATCGCTTCGAAATCCGGATCCCAAAAAGTGAGAAAAACCCTCCTATTTATAGGCTGATTTCCCCTTAGGTCGCTCGGAGTTAGGTCGTCCACGACTTACGACCTAAAACCCCCACGACCTAAAAAGCCCACGACTCAACAATACCAGCCTACAACCTAACACTTAAGCGCTTAGCGACCTAACGACTTAACACCCAAGCGCTTCTACGACCTACGACCTATCACTGCGCACGACCTAACAGATCCAACGACCTAACACCTGTGCGCTTATACGACCTAACAACTTAACAGCTTAACTCCTAAGTCGCTCGCGACTTAACAACTCCTAGGTCGCTCACGACCTAACACTTAAGCCTTCACGCGACCTAAACAATGTGTAACCTAACTATGTTACGACTTACGACTTAGTGAACCTGCGACTTATGACTTAGCAGCTAACCCCTAAGTCGGTCACGACTTAACACATAGCAGATCAGTGCCTTCACACGACATACGACCTAACGAATGCACAACCTAACTCCTGCCTCGACTTAGCAACTCACACGACATACTTACTTAGCCGAGCTACGACCTAATCCCCTTAGGTCGTCTAACGACCTAACTATATACACAATCTAACTGGGACACGACTTAACCTCTTACGACCTAACTCCTAAGTCTTTTACGACTTAACCTACTTAGGTCATTTACTACTATCCCAGCCTCCTTAGGTCGTTAACCTCTTAAGTCGCCAACCTATAAGTCGCCAACTATCCTTAAGTCGTTCCAATTCCTTAAGTCGCAAACTTCTTTAGGTCGCTCCACGACTTAATCTTCCACACGACCTAACTTCTACACAACTTATCCCAACCCTTAGGTCGCCTATGACATAACCTCCTTCTCGACCTAAGCTATCATACGACCTAACTCTTAAGTCGCCACTAACTTAAGTCGCGTCATCCCTTAACTCGCTAAACCCCTTAAGTTGCAGACCTCCTTAAGTCGCTCATGACTTATCACTTGAGTCGTTAACGACCTATGATGACGCAACTGGTAAGTTGGAGCTGAAGCTCCCTAAGTCGCACACGACTTACTACATGTCTTAGGTCATTTACGACCTAGGACTTACACGTATCTCTACTCAAAATCTGAAACGACCTAATGACAATAGTTTTACGACGTTTCGATCCGTAAAAATACGGGTCGTTACACGGTCTATTTAAGTACAACCGTTAGTCACCATGAAGAACTATAGAGTGCATTCACAAGATGAAGTGTCCGAGTAAAAAATTTCAAAATTCTTATTTTTAAAATTCATACTTTCATATTTATATTTTTGAATTTTAAGTTTTTAATAAATAAGTAAATGGGTTACCCATATATAACCCTTTTAAAAATGGGTCAACCCAATCCATGACCCATTTAATAAAGGTTCGTAAATGGGTTGATCTAACTCATTTATAAGTTGGATAAATGGGTTGGATCATATTTTGACGGGTCTAACTACCAGAGCCATCATCCCTTGGCTCAGAAATATCATCAAAGGACATATCTGAAACACCTGTAAATAAACACATAAGCATTAGTGGCATGATAAATTAAACTCAAGATAGATTGGTCATGCACTTAATAAGTGTACTACATAACGGTAGGTACTTGAAAAAATAAATGTATTCACCAGTTCTATAATAGTTTAATACACTACTCAACATTTCAAACGACCTTACCCTTACAACCTCTAGTAATATTAAGTCACCGTGGTAAGAAAATCGTCTCTTTGTACTAACTCTTACCTAAACCATTATGAGGTTCCATCCACCCACTACCCATTAAATTTGTTTCAACTAGGAGCTTGTACAAGCTTTGTCATTGAAACTCATCTCAACTAGCTCGACCACAAAAGCATCGGAAATGTCATGATAAAATAAGAAAATTAAACTTGATATACCTACTCACCTAAATAACAGATATTTTTGGCTTCTAATTCAATTCATACACAATTTCCATACTCAAATAATATATCGTTTTCATTGAACTACTTGAAGAATTGCGCATGGAAATAGGAAAATGAAATATGGGACTGTTTAAATTTACAAAACTATACCACGCAATAATAACCCAACATCGATAAACAAAAAAATCAAAACAATGCCTAAACGATACCTAAATTGTTCCATGCGATATATAGTTAGTAAATCAAAAGGAAATAACCTAACCTTAGTAAATAAAAATCATCCTAAATTGTTCAAAGTGATTGGTAATCAATCATCATTGATCAATAATCAATCAAACAAGGTTCGACAAAATGACAAAACCAATCGATACCTAAATCCTGAGATTTAACTGCGAGTGCATGAGATAGAGGGGCGGAACTAGGGCATAACATGATGGGGCGGGATTAGGGTATAGAGATAGAGTGATGAGATGGAACTAGAGAGAGGGTTAGGGTAGAACAAGAGTGTGGGTTAGGGCAGAGCAAGAGGGAGATGGTACGGTATGGATTTTGTTTTGAGAAATTAATTTGAGCGTATTATAGTTGGAAAAGGCTTATTGTATTTTGATGATAGCATGTAACGACCCGTAAATTTTCGATAATTAAAATTTGTTAATTTGATAAACTTTGCTATTGAACATTTGAAGAAATTGAAATTTGTGATTTATTAATGAAATAATAACTAGAATAAAATGGACAAGGTTAATTTAAGTTAATTATTAACTAGTTAATGAAATTCAAATTTGATTGAAATAATGTAAATGTTATATTTGGCTATAAAGTGAGTATAAGAAAATAAACGTAAACATTGAATTAATTATTGAATTAATATAATAAATGGTAATTGAATAAAATCAATGTTCTGTAAGTAATTTTAATATTTGTTTGAAAGTAATAAACTTATAATGTAATTAAAAGTTAATGGTAACAATTATTGTATATTACCTATTTATTTAGCCTGTTAATTTAAATTGGAAATAAATTTCAATAAAATGTAATTTAATATTATGTTAATGTAAATTAAGTTAATATGTGGAAGTAATGTTAATTTTATTCATAATATGACAATTGGTTGAATTAAAGGAATGGAAATCGAGATTTATTAATTTATTTGAATTTAAACTATAGTAATTGGATTTATTGCAAATAAATGAAATTAAATATTTAAATATTACGTTAATGGAAATGTAGATGAAAATTGATAATATTAATGTAATAAATCATGAACCAATGTTAATTTTATCTATTTGATAATAATGGATTGAATAATAGGATGAAGGGTCAATTAAATGGAATTATTGAAAATTTAATTTGTAATTTCTGAATTTAATGAAATTGAAATTAAACACTGGAATTGATGGATTAATCAACTTTAAATTGACAATCTAAATTTGTTTAAATTATTGTAAGTGGTTAAGAAATCAAAAATGATAGAAGTTGTAAATTTTTAAAATTTAAACTGAAAATGTGATTTAATTAATTTAATATTAATTAATTTAATTAATGTGAAAAATAGCCATTTTGGCAACTACCTCGGATTTCGACGAAACTAGTTTCATCGGATCTGTAACGGTAAATTATTATAGGATTTCAAGTGTCGTAATGATTGGACTTGTCGTTTGATCGTACGGGCTAAAAACGCCTCGAAATCAATTTAATTGAAATCAACTGAAATCAATTTGAAATAAGCTGATTTTGGCATAACTTCTTCATACGATTGAATTAGGACTTGAAACCTATTCTATTGAGTTTAAAATATTTGAAAGCATCTATTTTGATATATGGATTGACCCATTTTCGTTCTGGAGTCGAAACGGGCTTTTCGGGTCGTGTACCGTTCAATCAATCCGGTCCATTCTTTCTATTTCAGCTTTGTCTATAAATAACCTGTTATAAACCCTTGCTATCCCTTGTTCTCATTTGTCTGTACGTACAATTCTTTCTGTTCTCCTCCTTCTAATGGCAGACGAACAAATTTCCAATTCAATGGCAAATCAAAACCAAATCAAAAATTTCAAACTCCTCAATATATATCGAATTATATATCTTTTTGAAGCTCTCGACGAGTGCATCTCAAATATGTAATTCATTTTCCATTTTGAACCACTGTTTGTCCACAAAATGAAGAGCAAATTTTGGTCGTTCATCGCGTCGTGATGAACTATGACCGATCGTCAAATCGTCTGAGGGGTTTTGTAGAGGGAACTGAGGGGACTTCATCTGTATGGTTCGTTCGTCGATTCGACGATCAGATTGGACATGAAAATTCGAGTAGGGTTTGGTTTGGTGGCGGCGGCTGCTTCCGTTTTTGCATCGATGGTGGGCTCGACCTCATGTCGCGATCCTAGGGGAGATGGCGGTGCTTCCTGGGAGGCGGTGGTGGTGGCGACGTGCTGTGGGAGGCATCGCGATGGCCTCCAGTGGCGAGTTGATAGCGAGCTGTAAGGTTTGGTTCGTGAGATTCGTGTTAGCCTGGGAGAATGTTGAAGGTAGACGTGGCTTCGTATGATTGGTTCATTTGTTTTATCATTTAATTTGTTTATTTAAGTTTGTATAATCTTCTAATTCGAATAACTTTCACGTACGAGGTCCAATTCACGCGCGGTTTTCTCCGCCGGGATCGTATTGAAATTTCAGACATTTTGATGCTAGTTTGGATAATTCTGAGACCGTTCAAATTTTGGGCTTATTTTGAATTTAAATTCAATTTAAATTCAAATGCGAGGGTTTTAACCCACTCACAACTTCTAAAATTTCTTATGTTTGTTAAATTTATGATGTGATTAGAAATTTATTTATGACTGTTTGGTATATTTTAAATCATCATCTCAGTTAATTTGAATTTATTTGAATTTAAATGTCATTTAATTTATTATTGAATATAAATTGCTAGTTGAATACCTGTTATTGGTTATCAGTTCTATATTGATATTTATTGATTATTTGGATGGTGATTGTGATGGATGTTGATTATTGATATTGGTTGAATGGATGTTTTATTTTACATCGTTATAAACTGCAAGTTCGTTATGGATTTTTATTTATTTAGGGATTGCGGTTTGAAATGATATACAACCGTAAAATGTTTTAATTGCGGATTGAATTGATAAATATACGTATCACTTGACCCTAGGGTAGAAAATTATATACGGACACCAGATTGGTTAAATTAAATGATTTTAAAATCCTTAAATTTTTGAATTTAATCAATTGATGTTTTGAAATAAAATTTGATTTATGTAAATTGGAGTATTATGGAAAAATCAAGTTTGTGTTGAAATGCGAATTGGTTTAAAAAGGGATTTCTTTAAGAAGTAAATCAGAAGTTTAAAGTTAAACTTTTATGTATAAATGAAATTCTATCGAAATTGAGTGATTGAATTTGTTTGAAAATAACTTTGAAATATGTTGAAGTTGGAGTAATCCATATTGATATTTTGAACATTGATTTAAACGATATGAAATTCGATAGTTTATTGAAATTTGGTTTATCGATTTGTAAATTTGAAATGGTTCAAATATGTTGAAATGAGATGAATAGTTTAAACTGATATAAAATTCCAAACTCATATTTTAATATAAACTGTTTAAATTATATTTTAAAATTTCTAATTATTAAGATTTTCAAATTTATTAAACTATTTGACTAATATTAACTATATAAATTATTTGACTATTTTAAACCAATTTAATTTATTTTAAACTAATTAAACCATTTTAATTTATTTTAAATATAATTAATCTATTTTAAATCTATTTAATCTATTTTAATTATATTTAATCTAAATTAAATCTATTTAACTATCTTAAATCAAATTAAAAGTAATTTACCGATAACTAAACTATTTTGGAGTATTTTTAAACATTTATAATTATTTAAACTATTCTAAATTTCCAGACTAAGTAAAGTGTAAGTGTTTATATTCATTTCAATTTGTTTAAAAAGAGAATAAGGTTAAATGATGTTATAACCTAAGATGAATTTTGAGTGTTATAATAAATTGAAACGATGATTTTGAAGCGAGGACTTAACCTGTTTTGGGAATATGATTTTATGAAGAAATTATGATTTTGAAACGATATGATTTAAAAGTGGTGTAGTTTTGAGAATACGATAATTTGGTATAAATTGTGAATTTGACTTTGAAAGGAAATATAATTATCGAATTATGATTTCAAATGTGATACGATTTCAAAAGTGTATCATTTCGAAAGTAAGTAATGATTTCGAAAGTGATATGGTTTGAATCGAATATGATATTTTGATACCAATTATGAAATGATTTTGGAAATGTAAAAGAACCATCCGGTGTGTAATAAGCGATGGGTTGTTAAAGAGACCGGGATCAGATATTTTCATACTCTTTGCCAATACTGAAAACCACTTTGACAACTGTGTACGCGGAGGAGATTCCAGAATGAAGTAGGATGGTGGCGACGATCCTATATGAGGTATATACATGGACTCGACTCCCATGAGTTGGCTTAAGGTGGCTAAAACAGGAGCGATTCTCGGGCCAAGGAGGTAGCTCCACTAATCTGACACATTCCATCGATACTATATTCTGACTTTTGATTTATTCAGTGGCCACCCTTCGATTTTTACTTGGGGGTGTGTTTCGAGTTGGGCGGTAGTTATGGTTATGCGTTACCAATAGTCCGGATGCGTAATTGGTATATCTACCCTGGCATTGCCTAGTTGTGCCGTGTCACCTACCCTAGCGCGTCTTCTACGAGTTTGTTTTATGTCATACCTATGTGGTATCCTCTGGCGGCTCCAGTTTACGAGGAGTTATGGTACTGTATAGACTATTGGCATACCTATAAAATGTGTTAAGGGGGATATGGGTAACGCCTTAACGCTATTTTAATAGTTTATATTACTGTAGACATATTATAATAGCATATTGTACTACATAGTAGATAGTTTAACGGATCCTTAGGAGATGTGAATCCCGAACATCTCTTAAGTTACTGCACTCACATTAGACACGGGATAGGAGATGTCAAACCCCGTAAACATCTCCGACGCCGTTTACACTCATATTTATTTACTGTTGATTTAACTCACATAAGATCTTTTAGTTCTGAATCGAGTGTTTTGTCTTTTCAATTCGCTCGGGTCAGCCTGAGCATTTCAGGATTTGAAGACCTTATTTCTGGAGGACGAAGACGAAGATTTGTACTACTATTATTTACTATATTTATTCCACCGCATCATACTGTTCCGCTGCATTATTATTTGTTTATCTATGATATATGTAACTCTGATTCTGTATCGTATAAGTATAATCAAATGTTTTTGTAAACAGCTTCAGGAACTGTTATTTGATTATTATATTTTGTCATTCCGCTGCGAGATTCTGTTTTGTTTTTATTTCTCTCCTTTTCTTATTCACCCTAAATAACAATTCTCCCTTCTATATGGTTTGAGTCGGCACATGTGTCTGCTTAAAGCCTACAAAAAGGCGGGATGTTACATAGCATATGCAAAGGGATCACAAAAATAAACAATATAACAGGGGATCTTTGCAACGGACATAAGTCGAGGCATAATTGCAACAGCCCCTTAGCCGTTTCCATAAACTTCGCAATGGCTCAGAACCATTGCAATTCGTAATGGCTTAAGTCCGTTACTATTTTTCCACAAAGGACGTTGCAAAACTGCCAATATGGTGTATTGCTTGTATGGTTTTGTAAATTATTCTTTGGGTGATATTAATTTTAACCTTGAGTATTACCCTTGAGTACACATCTTATAGAAATAATTTAACTCAAATTTACACCTTAATCATTCTTTGTCCAACAAAGTTCGATTACTCCCTATTAATAAATCATTATGTACTATAAAGAGGAGTGACCTTTTGAAACAAAATCTTTATCCATGTTAGTTACAATCAGAGTTACATCCAATATACTCATACATTCGATTAAATCAAATCATTTCTATCACATGTTATATTATTTACTTTTGTTTTATATTCTATGGGCTTATCGTAGACTTATACATGCGTATCAAATATACATGTCCATGTCTGTGATAACTCGTTGGTGAAAATGATGACATATGTGGAACCATTTTGGTATTAATAGACTTACAATTACATGCATCTATATGTATCAATCTGAAGAGTTCATCAGCTCTTATGATGCTCCATCTAAATAGGTGCATTGCCCTTTACCTGTTTGATATATTATTAACTAGTACTATATGATTTATAATCATATAATAAAAGTTATTTCTCAAAAATACGGCTTAGTCTATAATACGAAATAATTGCAAATAATTTTAGATACTTCAGTATTTTCCAATGCATCACTTTTGTTGTGAAAACAAATATTATATTATAATTTTGTTTCATAAGGAATATTCATATCCTTCACATTGAAATATAACTATGTCTATTTTTCAATAGATACTGAAAAATAGTCATTATTTCATAAATAATGTTCAATGTGTTTTACAAAAACAATTTTTGTAATCTGATGCAATCAATAATTGCTATATGGCATGCTCCCACTATTTCCATCATTACTATAATAGCGTACTAAATTTGAAGGTCCATCATTCACTTAATTTAGTTTATTTATTTCATATAGTGTAACTAGTTTACAGTGGAGAGTTCTTTAAACAAATATCTTAAACTCAAAGAAATAAATATTATTGAAAACTATTTTCTATACGAAAATACATTTTGGAATAGAAATCATATTTCTTATTCCAATGTTAAGTATCAATAATCATTATTACAATTCTCCTTTTCGATGTTTCTTTGTGAAGCAGAAGTGACCATTCACTCTCTTCCTCCCAACTATATCTTAAATCACATCTACTCTTATACATTTGTTATTCTTTTTAAATGGTCAAACCATTCAATACTCTTACTACAACATCATAACAAACTCTTAACAAAAGCACACTCGATCATCCTTAATATTTAAGGACATTAAATATGTTGCACCTTGCGTAAACTAATCAAACTGGCATTTCAGTGATTGAGTTCTTAGATCTATATTGTAGTTTTAGTCATGTATTACATTTAACAGAATATGATCTTTACTGTAATCAATCAAATTGAATACTTGATCTCACACTATGGTTTATTTTCTTAATTCGGATGTACTAATTTCATCGAGATATTGTACATTACAAACTGTGACCGTTCAACTATGTAAACTTACATATGATTGTATATGGATCAAATATTTATAATATTTTAGTTCTTTTGAGTTGGAAACTCATAGAATATAACACACTGGCTCGACCAAATAATCACGTAAACGACCAAATTACGAATGTATTTAGTAGTTGTAGAATCAGATGCTTGCATGGGTATTGAAATGTTAACATGCAATAAGCATTTATTAGTAAGTATATGTTATATTTCTATTTGTCAATCTTCAATTCAGTTTATTTGTATATCTTAATTGATAAACGTTTTATCAATCATTTTAAATGTACAAATGTAATGACCCGTATTTTTAACGCTTTAAAAATACTAAATTAAATAAAATTTTAAATTAAAAATCCGATAGAAATAAAATTTTATGATTTATTAAATGGAAATCTCTTTGTATATAAATTACAAATCCAAAACCAATTTCGATAAGACCGATAATTTAATACATATTAGAAACGTAATGTAATAATATGAAATAGTTATAACCAATAACATAAACCAAAATAATAATTTTAACGTAAGAAACATGCGTTTTGCATTAAATGAAATTTTCGTTAAATAAAAAGAAACAATAAAATTTCGCAACAAAAATTCGATATATAAAATGCGTCTATCTAAATATAGGAAATTGTAAAGTTTCGTTAGAAAATATGAAAGTAAATTTCAGTCACGTCATTTCGGTTTAAATCAGTTAAAATGTAATGAAAATAAAATGTTTCGAAATCTAAATATTTTTACATAGAAAAATTCTAAACCATCTTCTGAGCAAGATGTCATTTTTCGTTTTTCCAAATTCGGACTTCTTTAGCTCCATCGATCTTATTTTTCTGCGTTTTTGCTGCATTTTCCGCTTGTAGAAAATTCGAATTTTTATAATTAATCGTACCACTGATATCCGTATGCCGTTTTGATCGTCTCGTCGTGCTGATCTCCGTTGTATATTCTTTTGTGTATTTCAGCGTCCGGTGAACGACGAAATCTGTAAATCGTTGAACCATATCGGCACCTGTTTTAAAACCTCTTGGGTTTTATCTGTCCCTTTTATCTACCTACCTGTCCAGTACCATACAGCTGTTGCATTTAAATTTCTTAAATACGCGTGCCTGACTATTGATTTTCTACCTTGGTTCCAACATATATTGGTTCACTCTTTCCACTTTCTAATAGCCGTATGCATCTAATAGCCGTATGCATTTATTTGTTCACTCTTTCCACTTTCTCCTCTTCCTCTTTGTTTTCCAGAGAAAGGAAGATTATTTTTACAAGCATTGCACATTATTTCATCACCCTCTCCCACTTTACTTGATCTGCCACCCAAGCCACCACACAATCAACCTACACCCCTTCAAAACTCAACGTCTTAGCCACCCTTTGTCAACAGCGAACCCACCTCCACATGGACCCAGCCCCATACAACCACCGTGTCTTCCTCCACCGTTGGCTGCCGTTCAACCACCCAGACCCGGCCTCCTCCATCTCCACTTCCATACTAGCCTCGTCATCAACCACGGCCCAATCTCCATCATGGGCAGTACTCTCTTCGGCCTCCAAGCCATCCCCTTCCGCAACAACTACCGCCCTCTCCTCCTAGCATCTGATGCCGAGCTAGCAAAGGTCTGTTTGATGTGTATTTATTGTTTGATGATAATAAAATATATATCGATTTTTAGATGTGTTTGCAGATTGTACACATATAGAAATAAATATTGAATATTAATATTATTGCACAGAATTTGACAAATTCCATCAGTATTTTTATTCAATATAATATTTTATATAATATAATGTTTTCAGTTCACACACTAATTTCATACATCACATTGATCTCATACATATCACATTTATAGTTTGTCCTCACTACATTACTCATACACTCAATCTTCTGCATCTGCATTGTCTAGCTCCAGTATTTTTCCTGTCTCTTGTGTACACCTGTATAATTAACAACTACAGCAATAATCTGAAAAGAAATAAATTTTAATTTGCAAAAATATAAAATTTGTTTTTTAAAAGCTGTCTCAGATATATGGGTTATCGTCATCATCTTTGATTGTGTAATATCTGTGCATATCAGTATTCATATCAGGGACAGGTAATTAAGAGTGGCTGCAGTACACACGTATACACGTGTGCACTGCCTTGCCAACTCGAGTGCACAAGGTCAAATCAAAATCAGATTCAACACAAGTGCAAATGGTCTTGACCAAAATCAAACATGTCAACAAGCACTGATTCAAGGACCAGTGATACAAGTAGCATGTGCAGACACACAATGAAAACACATGACAATGGAATGCAACAAGTTCAAGATGCACAGCTACATATGCAATGACAATATGACATGCACAGGCAAAGCAAACCACAGCAACTCAAAGTATCAAGCTACACAACTGTATACATGACAGCAATACCAAAAAGGCAATACACATGTCCAGTTACAACAGTAATACAAGATGAAACAAACCCAAAACTGGAGGCTACAAAACAGTTTCAAGAATGTAGTGCACTACAGTAGCTCAAGGTCAAGGAAGCAAAACTCAAACCAGAATAACAAGTTCAAATGTCAACAAGCACTACAGTAGCTCATCATCACAGTGCACACATGCATCATGAGATCAGACCAACTAACAAATTCAAGTACAATGAAACAGTGCATGTACACAGGCAATATTGAAGTGAGACCAGATTCAAGTAAAATCAACAAACCAAGGAACTACAAGCTACACATGAATACATACAATGGAAACTACTTCAATGGCAGACAAATGCAACATATTCAAGTGAAACAGTGGAAACATGATGATCAAAAAAAGCAGTACACAAAGGTGAAGGCAACAAGTTCGAAATCAAACATGAACAAGTTCAAGATACAGTAAAGCATGTACAGAGGTGAGTGCAAACATCAACAGACAAGTGCAGCAATAAGAATCAAACCAGTTCAGGTATCAACAAAGATGGTTAGAGACTAGGCAGAAGTGATACAGTGAATGGTACAAGTGTAAATGCAAATGAAATACACTCAGGTCAAAGATCACAGACTAGAGTTCAAGTAACTTCAGAAATAAACAATGAAGCAGTGCAGTATAACAGAAAATCCCAGTCGAAATCGAAGATGACCAAAGTCACAGTGAAATAGTGAACAAAACCGTGATCAACAGTGAACGAATCAAAGTTGAGATCATCGACAGTGAACAAGTCAAGGTAGTGGTCAAAAGTCAGAGAAGTGATAATATCACATTTTCAAAATAAAGTTAAGAATATTTTCGAATCAAAGTTGGAACAGTCAAAGATTTAAAAGAGGAAAGTATTTACTGTATGAATCAAGCAAGATCGAACATCACATAATAGAAGCCGTGGATACAAAGTATTTTCCAAAAATATAAAAACATATTAAAGGAAAGTTTTAACAACGTGAGAATCACGTAAATCAAATCAGACTTGTATATAAACCCAAATATCATCATCGACTAAAAGGCATCGAATTCAAGTATTTATTCTAGAGAGAACAAAAGGCAGAAATCACATACCAAAGTCATAAATCGAATTCGATCAACAAACAAGGAGCAGTCAAAGCCAAGCTACAAAGAGTCGTCGGTCGACAAATCGAGAACCAAACTCGATCATCTCGAAGCAACACAATCGACTGTAACAAAAGCCCAAATTCCAGAATCAAGTAGAAGCCCTAAATCAGAGCAATAGAGGAACGAGATCAAGCCGAAGCTCCACTTCCAGATTCGCCAGCTTTAATCTCAAAAGAAAGCCGAAGCCCTAGTTTTTTTTATTCGCCATTATCTCAGAAAGGGATTGGGCCAGAGAAAAAGAAAGGGGGATCAAAAAGGAATTGAAGTGGGCTAAAGATAAAATTATAAAAGGGGGCCGGCCTGTTTAGTCAACTAGGGTTTTTAGTTTTATTTTTTTCTATCTATTTGGGCCGGGTTATTTTAGGGAGCAAAAGTGTTTTTAAATTTTCAATTTAATTTTTTGCTCCTTGTTTTTCTTTGGGTTTTAGTTTTAAGTTTGTATTTTTCAACTCAAAACAGGGTAAATCACCACCTAGGGTTTAGGTAGTGTCAGATTGTCTAGTTAGGGTTAGTTCAGTGAGCAGGGTGTGCGAGTTTACGAAACTCTATAGGCAGAGCAGGGTGTGCGAGTCTGTAGGAGTGTTTGTAAGCGGGATACTGTTTAATCCTAATAGAAATATGGGAATGCAGCAGTAGGCAGGGGTTGCCGAAGCTGGGTAAATTTAGTGTGTGATTTACTTTTCTGCATATTTATTTATCTGCAGTTTGATTTCACGTTTAATTCGAGAAAATTTGCGATAACCCTATTCACCCCCCCTCTAGGGTTAATCTAGATCCTACAAGTGGTATCAGAGCGAGGTAATTCTTTCTTTAACTCTAGAGTCATGAATCCACCAAATAATTCTTTTTCTGAAGGGCAATCTATTGCTAGGCCACCAATGTTTAATGGGAATGATTATGCTTACTGGAAGGTTAGGATGAGTATTTATCTTAGTTCTGTTGATTATGATGTTTGGGATATTATTGAAACTGGCTATACACCTCCCACTATAACTATTGGTGGTACTAAGATTCCTAAACCTAAGGAGAGGTGGGATGCTAACGATAAGAAATTAAAAACTGCAAATGCTAAAGCTATGAATGCTTTGATCTGTGCTCTTGATAAGACTGAATTCAATAGAATTTCTCATTGTAAAACAGCACAGGAAATTTGGCATACTTTGGAGGTGACACACGAAGGAACTTCTCAAGTCATGGAGTCTCATCTAGCCCTGTTCAGCAATGAATACGAAAACTTCGTGAGGAACAAAGGCGAGAGCATAAAGGATATGTTTGGATGCTTCTCAACCTTGGTGTACAATGTTAGAGCGCTTGGGAAAGTATTCACTGAGGTAGAACTGGTGAGGAAGATACTACGGGTCTTACCGATGAACTTTGAGGCAAAAGTCACAGTAATACAAGAATCAAAAGATTTGAGTAAACTGAGCATGGAGGATCTGATTGGAAATTTGATGACGTTTTAGCTTGAGTTAAAAGCAAAGGAGGAATGCATCAATTCCGAATCAAAGAAGAAGACGATTGCCTTAATGAGCAAAGAAGAGAGCGATGATGAAGCAGAAGATCCAATTGAAGAACTTGCAATGGCTGTCAATAATCTTAGAAAATTGTCGAGATTCAAGCCACGCAAGAAGAAAACGAATGGTTATAGGTCAAAAGATTTTGACAATTCAGAAAATGAATTAACTTGCTATAACTGCAACACGCCTGGCCACTTCAAACAAAATTGACCACTTCTCAAAAACAACAAGGGAAAGAAAAAGAAGAAAAAGGCCTTCGCAGCGACTTGGGATGATGAGGAAGAAGAGGAAGTTTCAACTGATAGCTCAGAGGAGGCTAACTTGTGTTTTACGGCAAGATCAGATTCAGAAGCAAGCTCAGAGGAATCAAGATCAGATTCAGAAGCAAGCTCAGAGGAATCTAGTGAGGTAAATAACTATACTTATAAAGAACTTGTCTTTATGTGCCTTGATCTCACTAAAACAGTCGATGCTCTTGATTCTAAAATTGAAAAACTGAAATCTGATAGAAGAAAACTTGCTCATGAAAATTTTAAGTTAGAATCTGAACTTGAAAAAATTCAAAACCTAGAATGTAAAAACTGTAAAATTTTAGATTCAGAATTATCAAAACTGAAGAATAATTTTGAGGATCTTAAGAAAGAAAACTTGAATCTAAATGAAACCATTGAGACTAGGAAAAAGGATTTTATAAATAGATGCACCTCACTTGTGACTGAAAACACAACACTGAAAACCAAAGTCCAAAATCTTGAGAAATCACTGAGTAACTTTTCAAGAGGAGAAAAATCATTCAATATGTTATTGGGAAATCAATTGTTTGCTAACAATAGAAAAGGACTAGGTTTTGGAAAAACACAAGTTGATGATAGTGCTAAAGGAAAGAGTGTCTTTTCTGGATGTGAAATAAATGGAAATCATAGTCATAGGAACAAGAACACAGAATTTATACAAGTTTGGGTTCCTAAAAATTCTACAAATAAATTTCATGTCTATTGGAACAAGAATGAAAGGACAAAACAAATTTGGGTTCCAAAGGGATTGTTTATTCACAATTATTCTGCCACTAACAACCATGGACCTATAAAAACAAATAGGTCACATAAATCTTTAACCATGTAGGTGTGGTGGCAGGCTAAGGAACAACATTATTATCTGGATTCTGGCTGTTCCAGATACACAACAGGCGACAAATCAACGTTCCTTAGCCTAGTATAAAGGTGACAGATTCACTATGGGAAAACAACGAAAGATGATCGTACAGGTAAAACAGGTAGTTGTATTTATTTTCAAACGATAGATAACTGGTAAGAATCCGCACCATAATCTGAATTAAATTAGCCAATTATGATTGATGGTGTTAATTCTGATTTTTTTGAACCAATCATCTTTTAATAGAATTACTCGAGTAATTGTGATGGTTGACAGAATCTAACTTGCTTGATTTATGATCTTATATGATTTGATTTTAATCTGTGCTTGAAAATTGATCAACCATTTTCTTCTTGAACTTAATCTATTTGGTCAAACTATGATTGATTACTGATTGCTCATGCTCTAAAAGGTATTTTTAGAAACTGTTGAAACTGTTGAAACCTTACTAGTGAAAACTTCAAATTGCTTTTGAGATAATCATGATATTTTAACTGTGATTCTACGGAAGGTATACACACTCGCTCTTCATTTGATAAAAGTTTGTGTGTGTTTCGTTGTCACAGTGGTTTATTTCTGAAATTGAATCTGATTCTGTTGAAATGATTCTTAATAATGAAAGTTGGCTCTTAACAATACAAAATTGAACTTAATCAATTTAAAAGAAGAAGTTTTTTGAACAACCCCCTGGTTTTGAAAATGGTTTTAAAAAGGGTAGTGCTGACACGACACTGTTTCTATTACATAAAGAAAGTGATTTGTTGATTGTTCAAATTTTATGGATGATGCAAACTCTTTCTGATTTCGGCTTAGTTTATAAACAAGTTCCATTAAAATGTGATAGTAAAAGTGAAATAGACTTGTCTAATAATCCTGTTCATCATTTAGGCACGAAACACATTGATGTGAGACACCACTTTCTTAGAGATCACATTGCTAGGGAAGACATTTGCATTGAATTCATTTCAACTGAGAATCAACTTGCTGATATTTTCACAAAACCCCTCCCCGAAGACAGATTTTCCAGATTACGTTTGGATTTGGGGATTATGGAAATTGACTAATCATTTTTCAATTTTTGGTTGAAATATTCTTGGATATTTATTTTCAACTTCAATTTCTAGGATTCAAACCTGTTTTGAATATCATTCAAAGATTGATTCGAATATGGTATTCAGCAGTGGAAATATATTTGTTCTATCTTAAGAAATTCATAATATGATTAATTTGGTAACTTATTCCACGACCATTTCTATTTCTACCATCTTTCTATCATTCATAATGGTTTTGAAAAATGAGAAGAGTGAATTATTTTTTAAATTAAAAAGAAAAATAAAGAATTTTTTTTTAAAAATATTTCTCATGCATCCATTCTCATTTAAAAGTCCTTATGGTTATGCATGGATGGATCATGTGAATTTTAGTTTATCATCACTCCATTCTCATTTAAAAGTCCTTATGGTTATGCATGGATGGAGCTTGATAGCTAATGAGTAACTGCTAATCCCATTTAAAAGTCCTTATGGTTATGCGTGGTTAGTAAGTGCTTATTTTTGTGCTTAAATGTTCAAACTATTTTTAAAGAAAAAAATAAAATAAAACATCTCTCTTCTCATTATATAAAAAAAACCAAATCATCAATCCATTCTCTAAAATGTGGAAATTGTTATCTTGTTATGATATATTATGGTTTTTCTTGGGTTTCATTTGTTTTTCCCCTATTGTTCCATTATTTTTTTGTCAGTCTTTTGATGATAACAAAAGGGGGAGAAGAAAGAGATTTTGATAAGAAAATAAGTATTTTTGGAATACTACACCAAATTTGTTAAATGCTGTTAGTTATTTTTCTATAATTCTTTTATTCTTCTGTAATTTCCAAAATCTTCTAAATAGGAGTGGTCTCAGTTGTAGGGGGAGCATACATATAGGGGGAGCTAAAAATTTCATGCTTAAACACATTTATTAGAATTTCAAAATCTTAAATATATATGTTTGTCATCATCAAAAGGGGGAGATTGTTTGATGTGTGTTTATTGTTTGATGATAACAAAATATATATCAATTTTTAGATGTGTTTGCAGATTGTACACATATAGAAATAAATATTGAATATTAATATTATTGCACAGAATTTGACAAATTCAATCAGTATTTTTATTCAATATAATATTTTATATAATACAATGTTTTCAGTTCACACACTAATTTCATACATCACATTGATCTCATACATATCACATTTACAGTTTGTCCTCACTACATCACTCATACACTCAGTCTTCTGCATCTGCATTGTCCAGCTCCAGTATTTGTCCTGTCTCCTGTGTACCTGTATAATTAACAACTACAGCAGTAATATGAAAAGAAACAAATTTTAATTTGCAAAAATATAAAATTTGTTTTTTAAAAGCTGTCTCAGATATATGGGTTATCGTCATCATCTTTGATTGTGTAATATCTGTGCATATCAGTATCCATATCAGGGACAGGTAATTAAGAGTGGCTGCAGTACACACGTATACACGTGTGCATTGCCTCGCCAACTCGAGTGCACAAGGTCAAATCAAAATCAGATTCAACACAAGTGCAAATGGTCTTGACCAAAATCAAACATGTCAACAAGCACTGATTCAAGGACCAGTGATACAAGTAGCATGTGCAGACACACAATGAAAACACATGACAATGGAATGCAACAAGTTCAAGATGCACAACTACATATGCAATGACAATATGACATGCACAGGCAAAGCAAACCACAGCAACTCAAAGTATCAAGCTACACAACTGTATACATGACAGCAATACCAAAAAGGCAATACACATGTCCAGTTACAACAGTAATACAAGATGAAACAAACCCAAAATTGGAGGCTACAAAACAGTTTCAAGAATGTAGTGCACTACAGTAGCTCAAGGTCAAGGAAGCAAAACTCAAACCAGAATAACAAGTTCAAATGTCAACAAGCACTACAGTAGCTCATCATCACAGTGCACACATGCATCATGAGATCAGACCAACTAACAAATTCAAGTACAATGAAACTGTGCATGTACACATGCAATATTGAAGTGACACCAGATTCAAGTAAAATCAACAAACCAAGGAACTACAAGCTACACATGAATACATACAATGGCAACTACTTCAATGACAGACAAATGCAACATATTCAAGTGAAACAGTGGAAACATGATGATCAAAAGATAGCAGTACACAAAGGTGAAGGCAACAAGTTCGAAATCAAACATGAACAAGTTCAAAATACAGTAAAGCATGTACAGAGGTGAGTGCAAACATCAACAGACAAGTGCAGCAGTAAGAATCAAACCAGTTCAGGTATCAACAAAGATGGTCAGAGACTAGGTAGAAGTGATACAGTGAATGGTACAAGTGTAAATGCAAATGAAATACACTCAGGTCAAAGATCACAGACTAGAGTTCAAGTAACTTCAGAAATAAACAATGAAGCAGTGCAGTATAACAGAAAATCCCAGTCGAAATCGAAGATGACCAAAGTCACAGTGAAATAGTGAACAAAACCGTGATCAACAGTGAACGAATCAAAGTTGAGATCATCGACAGTGAACAAGTCAAGGCAGTGGTCAAAAGTCAGAGAAGTGATAATATCACATTTTCAAAATAAAGTTAAGAATATTTTCGAATCAAAGTTGAAACAGTCAAAGATTTAAAAGAGGAAAGTATTTATTGTATGAATCAAGCAAGATCGAACGTCACATAATAGAAGTCGTGGATACAAAGTATTTTCCAAAAATATAAAAACATATCAAGGGAAAGTTTTAACAACGTGAGAATCACGTTGTAACGACCCGTAAATTTCAACTGTTTTAATAACGTAATTAGTTGAAATTTTGTGAAATTTTAAACGATAAAATTTTGAAATAAAAATTTAATATTTGGAATACGTCTAGTTAAACATAGCGACTGGTAAATTTTCGTCCGAAAATATGAAAGTTTATTTCGCGCGTAAATTCACTTCAATTCAATCAGTTAAAAAGCGTTGAAAATAAAATATTTTCAAAACCAAAATATTTTTACATAGAAAAATTCTAAACCATCTTCTGAGGAAGATGTCAGTTTGTCGTTTTTCCAAATTCGGACATCTTTGGCTCCATCGGTCTTATTTTCTTGCGTTTTTCTTGCATTTTCCGCCAGTAGAAAATTCGAATTTTTATAAATTCAATCAAACCACTGATATCTGTACACCATTTTGATCGTCTCATCGTACTGATCTCTGCGTTATATTCACTTCTGTGTTTCGGAATCCGGTACGTGGCAAAGTCTGTATAATATTTAGTCGTACCGGTTCTGCATTCAAGACTTTTTGGTTTCCTACATCTCTTAATTCCCACCGTGTAATACCATTAGCCACCAGTTATTAATGTTCCCAAAATTCAATATTGGACTTTCTCTATTCCCAAGTTTCAATTCATATTTGCTGCACGTACATCTTCTCTCCTCTTCACTTTGGGTTGTTCTGTTCTTGAGAAAAATTAACAAACTAAGTTATATATATTTCTCAAACCCTCTTCCTATCTTTGCAAAACCTGACCTTGCTTTACACGTTCTGCCTTGCTACCTCCTCATCGTTGCTTCACCCACCTCCTTGACAACTCCTCATGGCCGACCACCCTTATCTCCAACCATCCGATCCTCCTCTAGCCCATAGCGCCTCTCCTCTAACCAAGTGACCAACGCAACAGCCCAATCCACCCCACCACCTGACACGTGCCGCATACACCCACCCTTTCCACTTTCATGTGACATTCCTTCTTTTCCACTTCCACCAGACATATTTGCTTTTGGGTCACTGACGTTTGCCCATGCTCAGCTCCAAGTTTTCCAATTCAAACTTTAGTAAGTTTATGTAAAAGGATCTGTAAACTTTGTATTTTAGCTTGTTGTTGAAATGTGTACTAGTTGACAGAAAGTAAAATTTTATTTGTTTTTCAATCCAAGCTATATATATCTTTTTACGGCAGTTAGCATGTGCATATAGGTATAATGTTGCATAAATCTTTGATAGCCTATAATATATTATATGTGGGTTACATTATATTTGTCTGCATGTAATTTTTTTTTCTTTGTTAAGAAGCCATATTATATATTTCGTTACATGCCTGCATAAAATTGTTCACACGTATATTATGCACGTGTGTTAGAATAGCATACGAATGGATATTAACTTATATTACATACATAGCTGCATAGTATTAGTCTGCATATTTACATGTCAGTTGTATATGTATACACGTCCGCATATGTTAGCACGTGCATGTATATATTTAGTGTATATTATAGTGTCGACATAGATTAGCTTACATATATATATATATCGTCCATATAGATATATACATACAGTGGTCTGCATAAGTGTTTTTCAAGAAGCTCACACATCGCTTGTTTAATATGTATAGTCTGTGTATGTATATACAATATATGTTGGTTATGTAAGTTTGTAGTGGGATAGTTTGTATATAATGTGGAAGTTGTCGTTGTTATATATGTATATATATATATAGTTTTCTTTTCAATAGTTACTTTCGTTGTTTATTTATATATATATTTATACAATGTTAAAGTAGTTTCTTATATTTATACAGATTATTTTAGATGTTTAAATTTGATACTAATTTGAAGTGTTATATATAGAGAATTTATTTTAAATGTATATTTTATGTATTGGAATTAATATTGATTTGAAAACGAAAATAATATTTACATTTCGTTTTAAGTTATATTAAACTGATATTAATTGTTTTCGTCGATTCCTTATGTAACAACCCAGAGTTTTATAGCCGTTGAATCTGGTCAAATGACAATTTAATTCGATTAGCAATTGCAAATGAAGTTTTAAATTTGAGTGAAATTCTTTTATAAATTGTAACGAGGGATTGTGGGCTTTAAAAATTTAATTGGCCCAAATCTTTCTCTTGTTACCGTGATAAGGGTATAACCCGATCCCCTCTTCCATTTGGAATTGAAAACCCTAAATCAAACAAAATACGAACGAAAATAAATGGCGGTCGTTCCCTTCTTACTCAATTCGAAACCGTTCCCTTCACTTCCTTTTTTATTGATAACCCCAAAAACCAAAATGGAACGAGAGAATAATGGCAGCTAGGTTTCGAATTCGACCTCGCTCGATTTTGGTGGCCTCGGCTTCAATTTCGACGTTCGTCTCCAAATTTAGGGCTTCGGCATTCGATCAATTTCTTCGTCCAAGTTAGGGATTCGGCCTCGCGTTCGCTCCTGTGAAGATCGACCACGGCTTCGTCTTCGATTATCTCGCATTCATTCGCGACCGCTTCAAGTCAAGGTGAGTGAATCGTCCCTCACTCACATCTAATTGAAATTCCTGCTTTTGTTCTATTCGAATTTATTGGTTGTTGTGTTCGATCGAGAGGAATTCGACTTCGTCTCGGTCATTCAATTTTGTTTCGATGTTGATGTTGTTCGATTTATGCTTCAGTTATAATTTTATTGCTGTTCGTGATGAAGTATGGTATTCTTGTTGCTTTATGGTTTATAATTGCACTTGTTATTCTCGGTCAGTCGAGTATTTTTGATGATGATGATTTATCTTAGCCAATTGATTTTATTTTGTTCGAGCTTACTGAATGTCATTAGTTTGAAACTGTTATAGGACTGTGGCCAGTTGATAATTTGTAATATCTTTTGATATCTTGAAAGTTTGATTGAACCTACGCGTAAATATTTTTCTTTGCAGTTTTGTGACCAATTTGTACGTCTTCACCTGTATTTGCTTTTCTTATGCGCCATTGCCTTGATTCTTTTAGTCATCGATTTTCACCTGAGTTTTTATGTTATGTTCACTTGCTTATGTCGTGTAGCTGTCCACATTCAAGTTGTTGATGCATTTATGTGTGAGTTGCGCATCCTTGTGCTTCTGACCTTAATGTTGTGCATGTCTATTTTGCACCTATACACACTGTGCAGTTTGCATTTGGGTTGTACTGTTTTGAGCTTGAGTACATGGATCATTAGCTTGACCCTTGTGGCTTGTTGCATTGTTGGATTCATTGTTTTATATAAGTTTACTGATATTATTTGTAGCCGTGCCCTTGCATTGCTCCTGATCATATGTCACTGTATATCAGAGAACACTTTATACTGCATCTATATTCATTCACTACTATACTTTTGAGCAAACATCATCACGAAATTCCACTACTACTAGGTGTATCCACTGTTGCATTCCTGTATATGCTTTGAGTCATATTAGCAGCGAGTTGAACTGGTAGCCTTTGGTTAATAATTCTGATTCATTGGTGACCTTATTGTTGTTTGGATTGACTCGTTTACTTCGGCCAGCCTGATTAAAATACTAGTGATTTGTGTGAACTGAACCATACAGTTCCATGTTGATGAAGTCTGGTGCTTTTGTTTATTTTCAGCTTCATAAGAAAAAAAAATTTGGCATGTCTGCATCCATATATGCATTCATCCTTGAACTGACCAGTTTTACAGTTGCATGTATGTTGTAATTTTTGTGCACTTGGTTTGTGATTCAAGTCCATTGCTTTCACTACCCACTACTATTATATACATTTACTACACCTCTTCTTCATACAACACACTTGTAGTTGAAGTATCCTTCGAGTTTGATCATTCATTACGGCTGTCTTAACCATTGAGGCAGTTTGCATATATGTGTTCGTGTGTTCATGTTTGTGACCATTCAGGTTGCTTGTATCGAGTTTGATTCTCCTGTAGCATATTTTGATAGAACCATTGCATTGAAAATATTTTATACATAATCATCTTGCTGTCAAAAACAAAAAGGCATAACAACAGGTGCCATGTTTCCTCTGATGCATTTCCTTCTGGCTAGCAAATCGAGTCGGTTGACATTATTTAGTGTATATGTACAGTTTTACCTGTTTTAGCTAGTGCATTCGAATTGTTTAGCTTGCTTCACTTTGGTAATTACAGTTTCACTACTGTCTCTTTAATTTGAGTATGCACATGCATCGGTCACTGATGCATTCATTTGCACATCACTTGGTTGCCTCTTTTATTGCCTGTTCTTTGAGGCATGTTGTCATGAGCACTTGATTTAAAAGTTACAACATGAGTTTCATTTTTGTTGGCAGTTGCGTTGAGTCATGACAGCCGTGACTTGACCTCTGCAGTTTCGATTTGTTGTTAATAATCGTAGTCGTGATGACATCACATACTGTACTGGCGAGGCAGTGCACGCGTGCGTGTACTGCAGCCAATGAAATATTGATTTTAATTGATAATTCTTTTGCTTTTGATCCATTGATCTTTTGCGTATTTCATATGCCGTATTGGCGAGGCAGTACACGTTAGCGTGTACTGCAGCCAATTAGAATTGATGTTTTTAAGTGATATTTCAATTGTTTAAATTGAATTAGTTTCAATTGATCATTTTGTTGTTATCTAATTATCTATTGATAATTAGATTCTGAGTTCTAATTATTATTTAATAATTGGATTTTGTTGTTAATTGCCATTTAGGCAATTCTGATGTTTTCTAAATTATCTTCATTGATATTCTTTTCACTTATCTCTGTTGATGATCTGAATCTGCTGATTTATCGTTAAACACTGTTAAGTGTTATATTGACCGTTATCCGGTTTCTTTGTTTAAAGAATCGGATAGGCGGGAATTATTGTGACTGTCGTCTATTTAAATTATTACTGCCTATATGCCCTAATAAACTGGTTTGAATTAGACTGACCTGGGTATTATTTTCTTTTGAATGTAATACTCGGGTCAGACCCGAGTTATTTCAGGTTGTAGATTTTCTTCTTTGAGTTGCTGTTCGGGATTTGAAGACTTTTCGCATCTTCTGAAGTTGTCAGTGTCATTTTGTAGTAGTCGTGTCATTGTATAGAACGATATGTATTCATGTATATTAGTCGATAATGTACGTGTATATATAACTTCTAGAGTCGACAGTTGTAGTTGTATCATATGTATTGTGTCAACTATGTATTAACTGACATCAGTTATATTTATATGAGACTTTTGTTTTTATCTGTGTTCCGCAATTATATTATCTGTGTTATTGTTATATCTAATGTCCTAAACTATTATGAACTATCGTAGTTTGTTTTATACTGATAATTGGATATGTCGATGGGAGTAAATAAATAATAGATGAAAAATAAAAAGTATATACCACTCCTATCGAGATAATCAATAGTAGTGTAAGGCCAATTACGGATGGTCGCTCCTATCCAGCCTTATTCTTCGTAATAATAGACAGTATTTCTTTTAATACTCTTTGTTATTATGAGCATAGAGGTGGGCGTCACAGTTGGTATCAGAGCTTGGGGTTTATGGACATAATATAAAACATAACTTGGATGGAACATATGTTACAACTATTGGTCGATGTTTTATCTGTGATTTGAGTCAAAACTAAAGTTTTGAAATTTTGATGAAATTTTTAAATATCTTTATTTAAAAATAAAAGTGGAATTGTGTTTTGTTGTTTTGATGAAATTGTGTTCTGATGATTGGATTGATTTGTGTTCTATTTATCAGAGTGCGCAGCGGAAACAGTGAAACTGTCTTCGCTGGGTACAACTGATAATCTATTTGATTTAGAAATTGAAATAAATTTCATTTGTTGTTTACTTAGCTGTAATTATTTTGTTTCTTTGAGAACTTCGAATCCGAATTGAGGATTCGAAGAAATTACAGTTATGTGGTTTTTGTTGAAATTTCCGCTGGCTTTCTTTTGTACTAATCATCTATTGATTAGATTTTTGCTGTTTTAAATTATCTTCATTGAAGATACCTTCGATTGATTTCTTTGTTCATTTTGTAGTACGTGCACAATTTGAATTGCACGTTACTGCATTTATTTTACGTTGAACCGATGCTAGGTTAGGAAACGCATTTTGTTGCCGTTATTTTTGTAACGGGATTTTTACACCAATGCTAAATTCTTGAAGCACGGTGTTTTATGGCATTTTGATGAATGAAAATTCTCTGATATTACATTTTGATGTAAATTGTTTTGATGTGATTTTGACGTTTAAAATTACTGTCGCTTTGGCTTCAGTAACCGTCAAATTTTAAAAGTGGATTTTCAAGCGGTTATTCCGCAATGCTGTTTTGTGACCGTTTTTACGGTATTTTGAGAAGTACAATTTCCTTATCGAAATTGTTACTAATATTGCTGCTTTAATCACGTGATTGGAAAATTGTTTTAAAAATGAAAATTGTTTTATAAAATTGTAACAGTTTGCGTTTTCAAAAGAATGAGAAAGCAACTTAAACGATTCAGCAAAATCGAGGATTATGACCCCTTTCTTTTACTGATTCGCTTAATTCCGGACTTGTCCGTTTGAGAATGTAAAGTGTATTTTTATAAAATACACAATTTTGCACTTTCAAGGAAACGATGAAGAGATTTAAACGATTTAGCAAAAGTGCGGAGTATGGAACCACACTTTTACTTTTTCGGTTAATTCCAGACTCGTTAATTGAATATCTGTTGTTTTGATGATTTTGATGAATTTTACACTTTCAAGGAAACGATGAAGAGAATCAAACGATTTAGTAAAACACGTGGTATGGGACATGTGCGTTTGCTATTTCGGTTAATTCCGGACTCGTTAATTGAAATATTTGACGCTTTCGTGTGCTTTCGAGCCACTATGTTGGACCTTCGGGTCATATGTTGGACCTTCGGGTCAAATACCAGTACTAGACCTTCGGGTCATATGTTGGACCTTCGGGTCATTTGTTGGGCGCCAAAATTATGTTGAGTACTTGGTAGGCTTCGGCCATATGTTGTTGCACGTGCGGCGAATTAAAAACTCGCCATCTGATGGGATCGATCCAAGCTTTTATGTTGATTTTCTAGTCTTCTTAATTGATAATCGGATATTTGTTGTTTCTAATTATCGCTTGTGATAATTAGATATTTGTTGATATGAGTTCTGATTATCGTTTTTGATAATCGGATATTTGTTGTTTCTAATTATCGCTTGTGATAATTAGATATTTGTTGATATGAGTTCTGATTATCGTTTTCGGTAATCGGATATTTGTTGCTTTTAATTATCGCTTTTGATAATTAAATATTTATTGATTTGAGATTTAATTATCGCCTGAGATAATTAAATATTTGTTGATTTTAGATTTAATTATCGCTTGAGATAATTAAATATTTGTTGATTTGAGATTTACTTATCGCCTGAGATAATTAAATATTGGTTGAATTTGAAATTTGATTATCGCTTTTGATAATCGAATATTTGTTGATTTGAGAAATTTGATTATCGCTTTTGATAATCGAATATTTGTTGATTCGAGAAATTTGATCATCGTTTTTGATAATCGAATATTTGTTGAATTTGAAATTTGATTATCGCTTGAGATAATCAAATATTTGTTGAATTTAAAATTTGATTATCGTTTTCGATAATCGAATATTTGTTGAATTTGAAATTTGATTATCGCTTGAGATAATCAAATATTTGTTGAATTTAAAATTTGATTATCGTTTTTGATAATTGAATATTTGTTGATTTGAAATTTTAAATTACCGGTTGTAGTAATTAGATATGTGCTGATTTGTTTTCTGATTATCGGTTGAGATAATTAGATAAATTGATGTTTGCTGATTTTATTGATATGAGATTTTCTAGTCTCCAATTGATTCTAGAATATGCTGATTATGAAGTTCGTGTTTTCTATTTATCCGTTCGACAACTAGATATTTGCAGTTTTGTGAATGGTGATTTGTGCTTTCTATTCATCTCTGTTGTTAATTAGATTTCGTTGAGAATTCGTAAATTTCTTTTATGAAAGTAAAGGATTCCTTTGGTGTTTGTGTTCTCGATCTTTATTTTTCTAGCTTAACCAGTTTATGTTAGAAGAATAATCGTTATAGACGACTTTCATTATGAAAATTGCGGGGACGCAATTCTTATAAGGAGGGGAGTCTGCAACAACCCAGAGTTTATAGCCGTTGAATCTGGTCAAATGACAATTTAATTCGATTAGCAATTGCAAATGAAGTTTTAAATTTGAGTGAAATTCTTTTATAAATTGTAAAGAGGGATTGTGGGCTTTAAAAATTTAATTGGCCCAAATCTTTCTCTTGTTACCGTGATAAGGGTATAACCCGATCCCCTCTTCCATTTGGAATTGAAAACCCTAAATCAAACAAAATACGAACGAAAATAAATGGCGGTCGTTCCCTTCTTACTCAATTCGAAACCGTTCCCTTCACTTCCTTTTTTATTGATAACCCCAAAAACCAAAATGGAACGAGAGAATAATGGCAGCTAGGTTTCGAATTCGACCTCGCTCGATTTTGGTGGCCTCGGCTTCAATTTCGACGTTCGTCTCCAAATTTAGGGCTTCGGCATTCGATCAATTTCTTCGTCCAAGTTAGGGATTCGGCCTCGCGTTCGCTCCTGTGAAGATCGACCACGGCTTCGTCTTCGATTATCTCGCATTCATTCGCGACCGCTTCAAGTCAAGGTGAGTGAATCGTCCCTCACTCACATCTAATTGAAATTCCTGCTTTTGTTCTATTCGAATTTATTGGTTGTTGTGTTCGATCGAGAGGAATTCGACTTAGTCTCGGTCATTCAATTTTGTTTCGATGTTGATGTTGTTCGATTTATGCTTCAGTTATAATTTTATTGCTGTTCGTGATGAAGTATGGTATTCTTGTTGCTTTATGGTTTATAATTGCACTTGTTATTCTCGGTCAGTCGAGTATTTTTGATGATGATGATTTATCTTAGCCAATTGATTTTATTTTGTTCGAGCTTACTGAATGTCATTAGTTTGAAACTGTTATAGGACTGTGGCCAGTTGATAATTTGTAATATCTTTTGATATCTTGAAAGTTTGATTGAACCTACGCGTAAATATTTTTCTTTGCAGTTTTGTGACCAATTTGTACGTCTTCACCTGTATTTGCTTTTCTTATGCGCCATTGCCTTGATTCTTTTAGTCATCGATTTTCACCTGAGTTTTTATGTTATGTTCACTTGCTTATGTCGTGTAGCTGTCCACATTCAAGTTGTTGATGCATTTATGTGTGAGTTGCGCATCCTTGTGCTTCTGACCTTAATGTTGTGCATGTCTATTTTGCACCTATACACACTGTGCAGTTTGCATTTGGGTTGTACTGTTTTGAGCTTGAGTACATGGATCATTAGCTTGACCCTTGTGGCTTGTTGCATTGTTGGATTCATTGTTTTATATAAGTTTACTGATATGATTTGTAGCCGTGCCCTTGCATTGCTCCTGATCATATGTCACTGTATATCAGAGAACACTTTATACTGCATCTATATTCATTCACTACTATACTTTTGAGCAAACATCATCACGAAATTCCACTACTACTAGGTGTATCCACTGTTGCATTCCTGTATATGCTTTGAGTCATATTAGCAGCGAGTTGAACTGGTAGCCTTTGGTTAATAATTCTGATTCATTGGTGACCTTATTGTTGTTTGGATTGACTCGTTTACTTCGGCCAGCCTGATTAAAATACTAGTGATTTGTGTGAACTGAACCATACAGTTCCATGTTGATGAAGTCTGGTGCTTTTGTTTATTTTCAGCTTCATAAGAAAAAAAAATTTGGCATGTCTGCATCCATATATGCATTCATCCTTGAACTGACCAGTTTTACAGTTGCATGTATGTTGTAATTTTTGTGCACTTGGTTTGTGATTCAAGTCCATTGCTTTCACTACCCACTACTATTATATACATTTACTACACCTCTTCTTCATACAACACACTTGTAGTTGAAGTATCCTTCGAGTTTGATCATTCATTACGGCTGTCTTAACCATTGAGGCAGTTTGCATATATGTGTTCGTGTGTTCATGTTTGTGACCATTCAGGTTGCTTGTATCGAGTTTGATTCTCCTGTAGCATATTTTGATAGAACTATTGCATTGAAAATATTTTATACATAATCATCTTGCTGTCAAAAACAAAAAGGCATAACAACAGGTGCCATGTTTCCTCTGATGCATTTCCTTCTGGCTAGCAAATCGAGTCGGTTGACATTATTTAGTGTATATGTACTGTTTTACCTGTTTTAGCTAGTGCATTCGAATTGTTTAGCTTGCTTCACTTTGGTAATTACAGTTTCACTACTGTCTCTTTAATTTGAGTATGCATATGCATCGGTCACTGATGCATTCATTTGCACATCACTTGGTTGCCTCTTTTATTGCATGTTCTTCGAGGCATGTTGTCATGAGCACTTGATTTAAAAGTTACAACATGAGTTTCATTTTTGTTGGCAGTTGCGTTGAGTCATGACAGCCGTGACTTGACCTCTGCAGTTTTGATTTGTTGTTAATAATCGTAGTCGTGATGACATCACATACTGTACTGGCGAGGCAGTGCACGCGTGCGTGTACTACAGCCAATGAAATATTGATTTTAATTGATAATTCTTTTGCTTTTGATCCATTGATCTTTTGCGTATTTCATATGCCGTATTGGCGAGGCAGTACACGTTAGCGTGTACTGCAGCCAATTAGAATTGATGTTTTTAAGTGATATTTCAATTGTTTAAATTGATTTAGTTTCAATTGATCATTTTGTTGTTATCTAATTATCTATTGATAATTAGATTTTGAGTTCTAATTATTATTTAATAATTGGATTTTGTTGTTAATTGCCATTTAGGCAATTCTGATGTTTTCTAAATTATCTTCATTGATATTCTTTTCACTTATCTCTGTTGATGATCTGAATCTGCTAATTTATCGTTAAACACTGTTAAGTGTTATATTGACCGTTATCCGGTTTCTTTGTTTAAAGAATCGGATAGGCGGGAATTATTGTGACTGTCATCTATTTAAATTATTACTGCCTATATGCCCTAATAAACCGGTTTGAATTAGACTGACCTGGGTATTATTTTCTTTTGAATGTAATACTCGGGTCAGACCCGAGTTATTTCAGGTTGTAGATTTTCTTCTTTGAGTTGCTGTACGGGATTTGAAGACTTTTCGCATCTTCTGAAGTTGTCAATGTCATTTTGTAGTAGTCGTGTCATTGTATAGAACGATATGTATTCATGTATATTAGTCGATAATGTACGTGTATATATAACTTCTAGAGTCGACAGTTGTAGTTGTATCATATGTATTGTGTCAACTATGTATTAACTGACATCAGTTATATTTATATGAGACTTTTGTTTTTATCTGTGTTCCGCAATTATATTATCTATGTTATTGTTATATCTAATGTCCTAAACTATTATGAACTATCGTAGTTTGTTTTATACTGATAATTGGATATGTCGATGGGAGTAAATAAATAATAGATGTAAAATAAAAAGTATATACCACTCCTATCGAGATAACCAATAGTAGTGTAAGGCCAATTACGGATGGTCGCTCCTATCCAGCCTTATTCTTCGTAATAATAGACAGTATTTCTTTTAATACTCTTTGTTATTATGAGCATAGAGGTGGGGCGTCACACCTTATCTACCAGCTTGTCCGTCGAACTCGTGCCCATCTCACCTTGCTTTGGATTCGTATCTCTTCTCTTTCAGTTCATCTCTAACCTCGAAAGGTGAGCAATCACTCACGATTAATGTTCTTTTATTTATTAGATTTGATTTCAATTGAAACGACAATTGAAATATGCTGCTATTAGTTAATTACACTATTATATATGTTATTACCTGTATCAGTTCACCTGTGACATCTGACACCATTATCTGTTAATTATTTATGCGATGATAATACAATTTGGCTGATAATTGATTGATTGTTGATGTTTATATTGGACGTTAAATTGTTAATGTTAAAATGATAAACAGTATGAAATTGAACTTGATATAGGATAATTAAATGTTAAATTTGATTAACTGACATTTGTATAATATGACCCCTTTAACTGTTGAATTTATTGACACGTAGGATTTGTTTAATTACATTTTGAACCACTGAATGTATGTTGTTAAATTGATGATGTATGGAATTGTAAATAGATGACAAGTGAAGAACCGTACTAATCTTTAATCCACATGAAATGATAGTGTAGATTCTAGAAATAATTATATTAATTCGTACAAATAACAATGCGAATTAATACGGTTATTTCGGGATTATTTGAACTGATTATTGGATTGTTATTGTTTGTTGTTATTGCTTGTTTATTTACTTTGACACCATCCCAGTTATCACACTGCAAGTTCCCTTTGCTATGCTTTGATTTTGAATTGAATTGGAATCGGGTTGAAATGATAAATACCCAAAATTGAACTTTGACTTAGGATAGAGAATTAAATAAAACCCGATTGGTCAATGATTTGATTTAAAAATAAAATGAAGATTTTATTTGAATAAACAATATGGTTTTGAAATTAAGTTGAAATTTGAATTTTTAATGAAAGGAAAATGTTAATATTTAATAATCTGAAACAAAATATTAACAATGTAATTGATGAAAGAACGATGTTTAATTTGAGAAATGATTGAATTAAGTTTGAAATTATAATTAAGTTTGAAATTATTAAACTTTGAAATTATTTAATAATTAAGTTTTGAATTATTTAATAATTAATTTAGTTTTGAATTATTTAAAAATTAAATAAGATTGAATTATTTAATGATTAAATTAAATTGAATTTTGAATAAGTGAAATTTTACTTCGTAAATAATTGAAATTGAGTTTTCTTGATTAAGTAAGTTTTTGGGAAATTATTTAAGAAAGTAAATAAGTGAAATTGAATTTCTTTAACAAGAAATGAAAATGTGATATTCTTGGAATTAATGTAAGACTTGTAATTGAAGGAATTGATTTGACGAATTTAATTTAATTCAAAATTGTAAGTTTTGATTTAATGAAGTTGAACTTAAGAAATTGATTTAATGAATTGGAAATTTAATAGAAATTGTTTTGAATGAAAAAGTAACTTAACGAATATTAAATGAAATTGATAAATGGATTTAAATTGGTTTGAATGTTAAATTAATTTAAATGATTTCGGAATGAAACTTATATACGAACTTGAATCAATATTTGAATTGTTTTAAAAAGAAATTGAAATTGAATTATAAGATTTTGAAATTGTGAATTTGGAAGTTTTGAAACGTAAATATTGGAAATTGGTTTAGAAGGACAAATGAAATGTTGATTTACGAATTCTATTTGAAATTGAAATTAATTTGGTTTTGAAATAAATAAACGACCAATCGGTGAAATAATTTCGAAGGTTATTAAAGAGACCGGAATTCGGTTATGGATATACTCTCTATCTAAACCGAAAACCACTTTAATAACTATGCGCGGAGTGATGATCCAGAATGAAGTGGTTGGAACGATGTACGTGTTGACTGAAGAAAGTGAACGACAATGAATAGCCTTGACACTTGTGTCAAATTGGAAATGACTAAAACAGGAGCTGTGCCGGGCCAATGGAGGATTAGCTACCTCAAGTGGACACACTTCTTCTAACTACTTATACTTGTTGTCGATTGGTGCACCCTTGATTTTGGGAGTGTTGTTTCACGGTGTTGCGGGCGCTGCGGCGTTGCGTTCTCACCAGTCCGGATCAGGCGAACGGTAGTATCACTACCTTGGGTATTGCCTCATGTGCCTTGTCATACTTGTATTCCATTTATACGCGACCACTACGATTTTGATTTGTACCTTTAGTATATGGATTGCCCTCTGGTGACTTCAAGTTTTGGGGAAACTACGGTCTTGTATATGCTTTTGGGAATAAAAATGTGTTAAGGGTGGAATGGGCCATGACTTAACGCTATTTTGATATCTTATTATTACTGATAGACATTATCTACTTATCGTACATTACTACCTAGTAGATAGTTTAACGGATCCTTAAAGGATGGTTATTCCAAACATCCTTTGAGTTACTTGTATTTCAATTGCTATTTCACTTGAGTTGGATTTATTAATATAAGAATGTTAATCCTGACTCGAGTGTCTTGTGTTTTTGCTTTACGCTCGGGTCTGACTGAGTGGTTCAGCTTTTGAGACTCACCTTTGGAGTTGGAGCTTCGCTTGGAGAGCCAGCTATCTATCCAGCTTTCAGATATTCGATGATTCCAGTGATGCATTCTGATTTGTATCTGATGTATCGTATTACTCTTCTGTTGTAAACTCTAATGTATTTTATATATTCATATAGTAGCTTCATGAACTACTATCTCTTTTATTTCCGCTGCAATTATTACTCTGTGTCTGTGATCTGTGATTATTTATTTACTGTATATGTTCAGTTTTGCCAAATTTAAATTAACAACGCGGTATTTTGAGCAATTCAACTCCGGCATGAGTGTCTACCTATACACTTATAATGGATGCGAATGGTCCAAAATTCCGGGTCGTTATAGTTGGTATCAGAGCTTTGGTAGCTCTAGGCAAAACTTAACATATAGGGTAAATGTATTTACAGAATCACTCTCATTCGAGTTTCAATCTCTTCCTTTGAATCTTGGAACGTTCCCCTCGGTTCCGAAATTCATTCGTGTCCTTCACTCTTCGTCTTCTTTCAATTCTGGAGCACCCCATAACTCCATTTTGAATGATATCTATAATAGATCGGCGGTCTCGCCAATCTTCGAATGATTCGTAAAGGAGCAAAACTCCTTTATAATAGGCATCGATTTACCGGAGATTTATGTATCCTCGGTTTATGATGCTATCTATCTCCTGCTATACCTGAATTCTATTTCTTTAGATCGAGTGTAGATTTCCTCGAGATTCTGCATCGATCTTATTCTTAAAGTCAGGGTCGACCCGATTGAGGTTGCCCACGATTTATATAAACTTACCCAGCTCCAATTTTTGATTATTTAGTCATTTTATCTTCGTTTCGAATCTATCTTCGAATCAAAATTCTCTTTAATTTGAGTCCATCAAATTTGAATTTCTATCCTTGCTTTGAAATCTATTATTGTATCGTCGAGCGAGGAAGAGTATTTGTAAATTTATATTTAAAATGTTTTAAAATATATCATGTTGTTTGAGTTGTTGATGTTGATTTGGATTTTCGATCGATTCGTCTGATCAACGCTATCGATAGGATTTCCAAAACACTTTAACAGAGCAAACCGACACAATATCATTTTCAAATTTGGTAAATAAAATAAAAGTTTTGTGTGATTATATTATATATAAATATAAGTTTTCTGAAATTAAATTGTTAATGATTTTGTTGTCTAAAATAATAATATTTGATTTTTATTTATTGTTTTGTAAACCATTGACTATTGCATAATATAAATAAATGAATTTATAAACTTGGTTATAAATTGATTTGAATTTGAAATGAATTTAATTCAGAAATTGAGAATTTAGTTTCCGGTGATTTCGAACTTTGGTTTTAAAATTTTAAAGTGTATATTATTGAAAGTATTTTCGAATAGAAATCGTTTTCAATGAATTTTTAAAATGTTGAAATCAGTGCTCTTCTCTTTGTCGCTGGAAAATAATTTCGGTGATGGTGGCCGCATCATCGACGTTCATTTTCGAGTTTCGAAGTGGAGATACTATTCTGTAGCTTTGCTACGGTTTGTTTGAAAAATATTTTGATTTAAATTTCTTCAGTATAATTTGATTTATATATATATATAAGTATCTTATTTTAAAATTTAATTTGATTGATATAAATATATGATATATATCTTTAAATTGTTCAAAGTTAATCGGAAATCTAATTCTTAAATTTTGTAAAAGGATGATTTTAATTATAAATAAAACCAAAATTTGGATTAAATATTTAAACTTGAATAATTGAATTGGGAAATTTTTATTTGTATATTGTTCAACTGCATTCTAATACAACTTACCTAAATCATTCAGAAGTTGAATATGTAATTGGATAATATATAAGATAAATTGAATTTATAAATAAAATTTGAGTGTTTATAATAAATGTTATACACTAAATTTTGATTATTAAGATGTTAATAGAGTTAGATAGGATAATAAGTAAACTCAGTTAACAATGAATTAAATTTGTTTTGAAAGAATTAATAAATTGAAATTTGATCAACTTATGAAAATACCTTGAATTTAAAAGCAATTAGTAAATGTAAATTAATTTAAATCGAAACTATTATGGTTTAAATTAATTTATATGGGTTAAATATATGTGAGTATGTATATTAAGTAGTATAAATTTAACAGTAATTTGGAATAAAGAAGAATTTAAATTGTTGAAGAAAATATGATTATAATAAAAGACTATTCAAATTTATGGTTTTAGAAATTGTAAATTGCGTATAATTGGATGATAATGAATTTAGAAATAGTTGAGATTGATTTTAGTGAAATCAAATGGATTAAATCAATTATTGAATATCAATTAATTTAAATTTGAAATTATATGGTTTAAATTAATTGTTATTTGTATTTCAAATCTGTTTTTCTTTCTGGTTGTTTCTATTCTCCTACCTCGTTCCTTTTCGGGGACGAAAAGTTTTGAGTGGGAGAGAATGTAACGACCCGTAAATTTCAACTGTTTTAATAACGTAATTAGTTGAAATTTTGTGAAATTTTAAACGATAAAATTTTGAAATAAAAATTTAATATTTGGAATACGTCTAGTTAAACATAGCGACTGGTAAATTTTCGTCCGAAAATATGAAAGTTTATTTCGCGCGTAAATTCACTTCAATTCAATCAGTTAAAAAGCGTTGAAAATAAAATGTTTTCAAAACCAAAATATTTTTACATAGAAAAATTCTAAACCATCTTCTGAGCAAGATGTCAGTTTGTCGTTTTTCTAAATTCGGACATCTTTGGCTCCGTCGGTCTTATTTTCTTGCGTTTTTCTTGCATTTTTCTTGCATTTTCCGCCAGTAGAAAATTCGAATTTTTATAAATTCAATCAAACCACTGATATCTGTACACTATTTTGATCGTCTCGTCGTACTGATCTCTGCGTTATATTCACTTCTGTGTTTCGGAATCCGGTACGTGGCAAAGTCTGTATAATATTTAGTCGTACCGGTTCTGCATTCAAGACTTTTTGGTTTCCTACATCTCTTAATTCCCACCGTGTAATACCATTAGCTACCAGTTATTAATGTTCCCAAAATTCAATATTGGACTTTCTCTATTCCCAAGTTTCAATTCATATTTGATGTCACGTACATCTTCTCTCCTCTTCACTTTGGGTTGTTCTGTTCTTGAGAAAAATTAACAAACTAAGTTATATATATTTCTCAAACCCTCTTCCTATCTTTGCAAAACCTGACCTTGCTTTACACGTTCTGCCTTGCTACCTCCTCATCGTTGCTTCACCCACCTCCTTGACAACTCCTCATGGCCGACCACCCTTATCTCCAACCATCCGATCCTCCTCTAGCCCATAGCGCCTCTCCTCTAACCAAGTGACCAACGCAACAGCCCAATCCACCCCACCACCTGACACATGCCGCATACACCCACCCTTTCCACTTTCATGTGACATTCCTTCTTTTCCACTTCCACCAGACATATTTGCTTTTGGGTCACTGACGTTTGCCCATGCTCAGCTCCAAGTTTTCCAATTCAAACTTTAGTAAGTTTATGTAAAAGGATCTGTAAACTTTGTATTTTAGCTTGTTGTTGAAATGTGTACTAGTTGACAGAAAGTAAAATTTTATTTGTTTTTCAATCCAAGCTATATATATCTTTTTACGGCAGTTAGCATGTGCATATAGGTATAATGTTGCATAAATCTTTGATAGCCTATAATATATTATATGTGGGTTACATTATATTTGTCTGCATGTAATTTTTTTTTTCTTTGTTAAGAAGCCATATTATATATATTTCGTTACATGCGTGCATAAAATTGTTCACACGTATATTATGCACGTGTGTTAGAATAGCATACGAATGGATATTAACTTATATTACATACATAGCTGCATAGTATTAGTCTGCATATTTACATGTCAGTTGTATACGTATACACGTCCGCATATGTTAGCACGTGCATGTATATATTTAGTGTATATTATAGTGTCGACATAGATTAGCTTACATATATATATATCGTCCATATAGATATATACATACAGTGGTCTGCATAAGTGTTTTTCAAGAAGCTCACACATCGCTTGTTTAATATGTATAGTCTGTGTATGTATATACAATATATGTTGGTTATGTAAGTTTGTAGTGGGATAGTTTGTATATAATGTGGAAGTTGTCGTTGTTATATATGTATATATATATATATAGTTTTCTTTTCAATAGTTACTTTCGTTGTTTATTTATATATATATTTATACAATGTTAAAGTAGTTTCTTATATTTATACAGATTATTTTAGATGTTTAAATTTGATACTAATTTGAAGTGTTATATATAGAGAATTTATTTTAAATGTATATTTTATGTATTGGGAATTAATATTGATTTGAAAACGAAAATAATATTTACATTTCGTTTTAAGTTATATTAAACTGATATTAATTGTTTTCGTCGATTCCTTATCTACCAGCTTGTCCGTCGAACTCGTGCCCATCTCACCTTGTGTAACGACCCCGAATTTTTATATATTTAAATTGATAATTAAATTGATTTTTGAATAAGAATTTGTAAAATTAATTGATGAGGTGATGCGAGTTTCCCCGATATCCAAGTATATCTGAATAAATCGTTTAAAAATTTAAATTATTGTATATATGAGAATATATATCTGTATTTGAACATATCTGACTAAATTGTTTAATTAATTAGTAATTGATATTGATTTAGTTAAGTTATGGATTAAGTGTGAATTATTGGAAATAATGTATTCGAATTAAAAAAAAATTGAATTGGAGTTTATAAATAACAAAATAAGTTGCAAAACAAAAGAAGACAAGCAAGTAGCTGCAATAAACAAAGACACAAACAAAGTAAATATCTTTGTACAAATAAAATATAAGCTACCACCATCTCAAATATGTGAATAGCTGAAAGGAAGATAAAGCATAAGTATATAGATATGCAAATTTGTACAAGTAATAAATACCAATATCTTGGTACACAAGAACATATCATCTCAGCCGAAGACATAAGGGACAACTTCATAAATGCAGCCTCCACAAAGGAAAATATCACTGCCACAAATTTGTACAAACAAATATTATAACCCTGTACAACTCTTCCTCTATATCAACTACTCAATTCATTTTAGTCTCGTTTATCTTCAAAGCTAAGTGAAACCTGAAAGTAAAAATATCAGTTCAAAACTCAAACAAACAAACAACTTGAACCAATTCAAACTAAAGATCAAAAGGAAGAACTTCAGCTTGCATTTTCAAAGCCAGATTTATCAAAGAAGCTCTGTTTTCTTCTCCTGGAAAAACTGTGAGTAACATTAATTAATAGCGAGTTAAAACATATTATTCTGATGCATATATGTATGATGGTATTCTTTTGCATGAATGTTCAGTAGATGATAACATCAAAGTGCAAGCCTGTTTTCAAAAATAAAATAAAACACTCTGTTCTGGAAACTTAAGTGAATAACATAACAATTTTAAATAGTTTAAGTGTATAACTCTGTGGCATGCTTAACTAGTGTTTATGAGTATATGCATAAGTATATCTTTCTATATATATATACGAATATTTGGTTGTGTGCATTTGTTTTGGGTTTGAATGTTTTATCTGCTTTTAGTTCCCAGGTTCAAAGTTTAGTTTTGAATCAATCTCTTGATCAAATCTTTATTAGTTATCAAGTCTTAAAACAAATATGTTGACTATAGAATAGATTTTAGTTTCCAAATTTGCTAGAGTTAAAATAATGTGTTTGGCCTCTGGAAATAAATTTACAACATTATAAACTTTAAATAAGTGAAGAATTGAAACTTCTTGATTTATGGATTCAGATAGGCAACTTGAATTCATACACCTGAATATGATTTTTAAAACTTAAATCATAACTTTTAGTGTTAGGATTTAAGAGCAGTTCAACTTTGTATTATAAACGTTGTTTGGTCAAACTCCAGCGTGATGGTGAACTGGGGTAGTCGAGGTTGTTCGAAGTGGTAGACGAGCCTACGCGGTTGCTAGGAAAAATGAGCGGAGGTGATGGAAGCGACGGTGGCGAAGGCGGCAAGCATCTAAAGTCTGGAAACCTAATTTTGGACAAGGCTCAGTTTTCGAATCGTTCGTCGCCATCGTTCGACCGAGTGCAACCGGTCGTTGGTGGTTGGAAGTGGGGTGTCAGATGAGGTCGTGGCCGGAATTTCGTGGCCACTGGTGGTCGAGGCGGCGAGGACAAGTGGATTGACAGGTTTCAGTTGAAGTTGGGTTTGCGTTTCCAGGTTTCGAGTTTTAAACTCGAATTCGATTTCGAATCTCTGTTGGATTTCCGGTGGTCGTGATCGAGTCCGGTGATGGTCGGTGATGTGGGAAAGGCCTGGAGGGGGGCTGGAGTTGACCAGAGTCACGGTGCATGTGCACCGTGCACTTTTGATTTCTGGCAGTAGTAGTGGAGAGAACTCGAGTTTTCTCGAGTGTGTGTACCGGGTAAGACTCGAAGACGTGAGGTATTTGCTCGAAGCAAATTTTTGAGTGGCTCGAGTAAATGGTTGCCCCTGTTTTTGAAAATGTAGCCTGATCTGTTTGAAATTTTTAAGGTTTAATTACATTTTAAAGTAAGTTTGAACTGAGTATAACTTAAAGTCTAACTAAAGTAAGCTTGTAAATTTAAATTGTTTTTAATAACTAAGAGTGTTTAAGTTTATGTGTATTTAGAAAAAGTTTGAAATTTAGAAATGGAATTTGAATTTAAATTAGAATGTAATGTTCAAAATACACTTAATGTTAATGAAATCATTAATGAAGAAATAAATTATCTTAGAGATGATTAAGGTAATAAGAAAATGATTTAATTAATAAATAATTAAAGAATGATTTATCTAATTTATAAAGGAATAATTTAGATAAATTTGTAATTAGAAATGATTGAGAATGAATTAACCTAAGATAATTTCTTAAGAAAGTAATTAAGAAAATGTTATTAGTTAATGAAGACAATTAACTAGGGATTATTAAGTAATCAAATTGATGTGATTAATTTTGATAGTTAATTAGATTAATAAATTAGATAATCAATTATAAATTGATTTAAATGTAATTACTTAATGAAAATAATTAAGGATAAATTACTCATTGAAATTGATTTTGGATATTTTGATTTATTGGAGTTAATTAAATTAGTTTAATTAACTTAAGAAAATAATTGGATAAGTGAATTTACTTAGTGAAATTTATGGAGATGATTAATTAAAGGTTAATTAATAAATGATTAAAGAAAAATTAATCAAAATGGTTTATAATTTATTAATGTTAATTAACCAGGATTAGTAATCTATTCATAAGAAATTTATCTGATTTGAATTGATCAGACAATTAACTGACCTCACTTATGAATGTTTGGATTTTATTGGATGATTGAATTGTTTGATATCCCTGATATATGATGCTTTGTGATATATCCTGATTTATGTTGTGATCTGTAGTTTACTTATCTGCGACCTTTATATATCTATGATCTGTGAATGAACGATAAGCGTTGTTCTTATACCGCTTATCGAATTATATTTCTGTATTCTGATATGTGATGATTCATTGTGTTGCACTATTGTGTAAAACCCCTGGACTACACTTTTACACACACAAATATGGATTTCACGTGGAAATCGGTTAAGTCACAGATAATTTAAATTTGATGTTTTGAAATTGAAATTTTAATTTCAATTGATTTTGAAATTCGGGTTTAAAGTGAAAAGATTTTGAAATAGAATTTCAAAGATAAAAGTTATTTTGAATAACTTAATCGAGTTTTGAAAAATTTAAATAATTTGATTTAAATTTGAATTCAAGTTTGAAATTGAATCCTATGATTTGAAACTAGGGATTAAAGATGATATAAATGTGTTTGGACGAATCTAAACCATTTAAAAGTATAATTTTGAGAATTTGGATTTAACCCAAGGATTCCACTCGTATGAATGAATCAGATTTTCTGAAATGAAACTATTTGTTTTCAAAAGAATTAAAAGCTTTCAGATAAGAAATGAAATTCCGGTTTAATTAAAGGAATTTCAATATTGAAGTGAAAATGGTTTTCCAAGTTATGAATGAATTGTTTTGAAAGCTATGATTTGAATCTGTTTATTTTTAACAGATTTAAATTAATGATTGGTTTAAATCATTTGAAATGGGATTGTTTTGAAAGCTATAAGTTAAATCTTTGTTTTAAAGATTTAACGAGTTAATCAAATTGAAAGGGAAATTAATTTGGAAAATCTGTGAATGAATCTTTTGTTTAAAAGATTAAAATGTGGAAACTGTTAAACCGTAAAGATTGAATCTTTTTGTTTAAAGATTTGAAATGGTAATCGATTGAAACCATTTGAAAAGAAAGATTTTGGGTTTTAAGTTGTGACTTGATTGAAATCCCATATCCATATGATTTTCGAATATTTCGCTCACTATTCGGTTTAGCCGGGAGAGGACCTTTGGGTCGTATAACCCATTCCGAATATGTGATACGTCGTATATGGATAGCATTTGAAGACCGGTGTTGAAGACCGGATATTTTTGAAAACGGAAGGATTACCGTCGAGTTACTCTGCATCGGCTGATCCCCGATATAGAGGTTTTATCATCCTTAGTGACGGGAAGTCCGGACGTGATTGGAAATTATCCGGATTTGCAAGGGCTTCGTGAGAAGTGCCTTCGGTTCTGTTCGATCCCGGAACAGACTTGTATGGATTGTATGTCTGACATTACACTTTGAGATATAAAGCCGATTTCTTTCAAATACATTTCTGTTGGTGGCGGAGAATTTATTCTCTTAGCTTAACACCCTTCTCTGAGACGTACGAGCTCAGAGGTTATGTAGTTGAAGGTTATCAGCGATATATCCCAATTTGGTAATGTGGCATGCTGAGTGCTGCTGTGAAATGATCAGTGTTTGATCATTTGCGATATGATCATTTGTTTGATCATTTATCTTTGTGATCATAGGTTGATCATTTGTTTGACCCGAAGCGTGGCTTTTTGAAAAAGCGTAGCTTTGTGGACGAGACTTCGTCAGGACCTCACTACCCGGAAATGGTCGAAACAGGATCGTTGCGGCAAGGTTATGAGGGTCGCGCCCTTTAGGGTATGTCATTTCCTTCTGGAAAGGGGTGGTATTATGGTATGGAGCCCAGATACTTACTCATGTGGATACACTTTCTTTATGATGTGTGATGTTGGATACCGAGCTCGGATAAAGGTCCCAAAGGACCGGGAGGTGGCATATTCGTGAGTTACCTGTTACAGGGGTAACCCGGCCTTGTTTGGCAGAGAGCAGTTTGTCTCTCGGGACGTCCCGCCAGAGGCGTTCCCATGCGGCGGAAGGAAGTTCCTTAGCCTAACCATTTGTTGGAAATCCATTCTTCCAATACGAATTTTGTACGGTTTTAGTTGTAGAACCTACCATCTAATATGGTAGCTATAGTAGGCATAGTATAATGGTACCTATGCTGGCTAAGATTAATATTATACTTTCAAATTGTTTTTGCACTATGCACTAATAATAATATTCAATTGATTTTGCGTAGTAAGCATCTTTGACTATCATAAGAAGAAATCTCCTCCAATTCTGCGTTTGCATTGTGTGTGTGGCGGGAGGTCTTATGGTAGTTTCATTTTCTAAAAGCATTGCGGATTTCAATGTTTAAAACCTTTTGTGTTTGTTTAAAGATAAACTGTGTTTTTGTTGCTCACACCAGTCCCATGACTGATCCGGAGTTTATTGTTCCCTTCCTAAACTCTGGGTGCCCACTATTTTCCACACGGGCAGTCTAGAGTTGGGTTCTTTCAGATATTCAGGTTGAGTAGATTATCTGGAGCTAGCTATGGATTGGAACACTCTATTGGAGATATTCTATCCGCTGCTGTTGTTATCTATTTTTCTTTTCCGCTGCTATTTGTTGTATCATATCTCTGATGTATATTGATATTCATTGTATCACTCTGTTGTATCAGATATTGTATATCAATGTATTATTCTTTTCTTCCGCTGTGTTATTTACTTAATTGTGTTATAGCTCCGGCGAATCGGATTTGAACGGTCGAATCTGCGGCATTCTAGTACAATGTGAAGTACGGATGTTGATTTTCGAGCGGGCAAAACCCGAGTCGTTACACCTTGCTTTGGATTCATATCTCTTCTCTTTCAGTTCATCTCTAACCTCGAAAGGTGAGCAATCACTCACGATTAATTTTCTTTTATTTATTAGATTTGATTTCAATTGAAACGACAATTGAAATATGCTGCTATTAGTTAATTACACTATTATATATGCTATTACCTGTATCAGTTCACCTGTGACATCTGACACCATTATCTGTTAATTATTTATGCGATGATAATACAATTTGGCTGATAATTGATTGATTGTTGATGTTTATATTGGACGTTAAATTGTTAATGTTAAAATGATAAACAGTATGAAATTGAACTTGATATAGGATAATTAAATGTTAAATTTGATTAACTGACATTTGTATAATATGACCCCTTTAACTGTTGAATTTATTGACACGTAGGATTTGTTTAATTACATTTTGAACCACTGAATGTATGTTGTTAAATTGATGATGTATGGAATTGTAAATAGATGACAAGTGAAGAACCGTACTAATCTTTAATCCACATGAAATGATAGTGTAGATTCTAGAAATAATTATATTAATTCGTACAAATAACAATGCGAATTAATACGGTTATTTCGGGATTATTTGAATTGATTATTGGATTGTTATTGTTTGTTGTTATTGCTTGTTTATTTACTTTGACACCATCCCAGTTATCACACTGCAAGTTCCCTTTGCTATGCTTTGATTTTGAATTGAATTGGAATCGGGTTGAAATGATAAATACCCAAAATTGAACTTTGACTTAGGATAGAGAATTAAATAAAACCCGATTGGTCAATGATTTGATTTAAAAATAAAATGAAGATTTTATTTGAATAAACAATATGGTTTTGAAATTAAGTTGAAATTTGAATTTTTAATGAAAGGAAAATGTTAATATTTAATAATCTGAAACAAAATATTAACAATGTAATTGATGAAAGAACGATGTTTAATTTGAGAAATGATTGAATTAAGTTTGAAATTATTAAACTTTGAAATTATTTAATAATTAAGTTTTGAATTATTTAATAATTAATTTAGTTTTGAATTATTTAAAAATTAAATAAGATTGAATTATTTAATGATTAAATTAAATTGAATTTTGAATAAGTGAAATTTTACTTCGTAAATAATTGAAATTGAGTTTTCTTGATTAAGTAAGTTTTTGGGAAATTATTTAAGAAAGTAAATAAGTGAAATTGAATTTCTTTAACAAGAAATGAAAATGTGATATTCTTGGAATTAATGTAAGACTTGTAATTGAAGGAATTGATTTGACGAATTTAATTTAATTCAAAATTGTAAGTTTTGATTTAATGAAGTTGAACTTAAGACTTAATGAATTGGAAATTTAATAGAAATTGTTTTGAATGAAAAAGTAACTTAACGAATATTAAATGAAATTGATAAATGGATTTAAATTGGTTTGAATGTTAAATTAATTTAAATGATTTCGGAATGAAACTTATATACGAACTTGAATCAATATTTGAATTGTTTTAAAAAGAAATTGAAATTGAATTATAAGATTTTGAAATTGTGAATTTGGAAGTTTTGAAACGTAAATATTGGAAATTGGTTTAGAAGGACAAATGAAATGTTGATTTACGAATTCTATTTGAAATTGAAATTGATTTGGTTTTGAAATAAATAAACGACCAATCGGTGAAATAATTTCGAAGGTTATTAAAGAGACCGGAATTCGGTTATGGATATACTCTCTATCTAAACCGAAAACCACTTTAATAACTATGCGTGGAGTGATGATCCAGAATGAAGTGGTTGGAATGATGTACGTGTTGACTGAAGAAAGTGAACGACAATGAATAGCCTTGACACTTGTGTCAAATTGGAAATGACTAAAACAGGAGCTGTGCCGGGCCAATGGAGGATTAGCTACCTCAAGTGGACACACTTCTTCTAACTACTTATACTTGTTGTCGATTGGTGCACCCTTGATTTTGGGAGTGTTGTTTCACGGTGTTGCGGGCGCTGCGGCGTTGCGTTCTCACCAGTCCGGATCAGGCGAACGGTAGTATCACTACCTTGGGTATTGCCTCATGTGCCTTGTCATACTTGTATTCCATTTATACGCGACCACTACGATTTTGATTTGTACCTTTAGTATATGGATTGCCCTCTGGTGACTTCCAGTTTTGGGGAAACTACGGTCTTGTATATGCTTTTGGGAATAAAAATGTGTTAAGGGTGGAATGGGCCATGACTTAACGCTATTTTGATATCTTATTATTACTGATAGACATTATCTACTTATCGTACATTACTACCTAGTAGATAGTTTAACGGATCCTTAAAGGATGGTTATTCCAAACATCCTTTGAGTTACTTGTATTTCAATTGCTATTTCACTTGAGTTGGATTTATTAATATAAGAATGTTAATCCTGACTCGAGTGTCTTGTGTTTTTGCTTTACGCTCGGGTCTGACTGAGTGGTTCAGCTTTTGAGACTCACCTTTGGAGTTGGAGCTTCGCTTGGAGAGCCAGCTATCTATCCAGCTTTTAGATATTCGATGATTCCAGTGATGCATTCTGATTTGTATCTGATGTATCGTATTACTCTTCTGTTGTAAACTCTAATGTATTTTATATATTCATATAGTAGCTTCATGAACTGCTATCTCTTTTATTTCCGCTGCAATTATTACTCTGTGTCTGTGATCTGTGATTATTTATTTACTGTATATGTTCAGTTTTGCCAAATTTAAATTAACAACGCGGTATTTTGAGCAATTCAACTCCGGCATGAGTGTCTACCTATACACTTATAATGGATGCGAATGGTCCAAAATTCCGGGTCGTTACACACGTAAATCAAATTAGACTTGTATATAAACCCAAATATCATCATCGACTAAAAGGCATCGAATTCAAGTATCTATTCCAAAGAGAACAAAAGGCAGAAATCACATACCAAAGTCATAAATCGAATTCGATCAACAAACAAGGAGCAGTCGAAGCTAAGCTACAAAGAGTCGTCGATCGACAAATCGAGAACCAAACTCGATCATCTCGAAGCAACACAATCGACTGTAACAAAAGCCCAAATTCCAGAATCAAGTAGAAGCCCTAAATCAGAGCAATAGAGGAACGAGATCAAGCCGAAGCTCCACTTCCAGATTCGCCAGCTTTAATCTCAAAAGAAAGCCGAAGCCCTAGTTTTTTTATTCGCCATTATCTCAGAAAGGGATCGGGCCAGAGAAAAAGAAAGGGGGATCGAAAAGGAATTGAAGTGGGCTAAAGATAAAATTATAAAAGGGGGCCGGCCTGTTTAGTCAACTAGGGTTTTTAGTTTTATTTTTTTCTATCTATTTGGGCCGAGTTATTTTAGGGAGCAAAAGTGTTTTTAAATTTTCAATTTAATTTTTTGCTCCTTGTTTTTCTTTGGGTTTTAGTTTTAAGTTTGTATTTTTCAACTCAAAACAGGGTAAATCACCACCTAGGGTTTAGGTAGTGTCAGATTGTCTAGTTAGGGTTAGTTCAGTGAGCAGGATGTGCGAGTTTACGAAACTCTATAGGCGAAGTAGGGTGTGCGAGTCTGTAGGAGTGTTTGTAAGCGGGATACTGTTTAATCCTAATAGAAATCTGGGAATGCAGCAGTAGGCAGGGGTTGCCGAAGCTGGGTAAATTTTGTGTGTGATTTACTTTTCTGCATATTTATTTATCTGCAGTTAGATTTCACGTTTAATTCGAGAAAATTTGCGATAACCTTATTCACCCCCCTCTAGGGTTAATCTAGATCCTACAAGGTCACAGCCCAATGCCACCATCTCATGGCCGAGCTGCATCCCTTGTAACGCCCCACCTCTATGCTCATAATAACAAAGAGTATTGAAAGAAATACTGTCTATTATTACGAAGAATAAGGCTGGATAGGAGCGACCATCCGTAATTGGCCTTACACTAATATTGGTTATCTCGATAGGAGTGGTATATACTTTTTATTTTTCATCTATTATTTATTTACTCCCATCGACATATCCAATTATCAGTATAAAACAAACTACGATAGTTCATAATAGTTTAGGACATTAGATATAACAATAACACAGATAATATAAATGCGGAACACAGATTAACAAAAATCTCATATATATATAACCGATGTCAGTTAATACATAGTTGACACAATACATATGATACAACTACAACTGTCGACTCTAGAAGTTATATATACAAGTACATTATCGACTAATATACATGAATACATATCATTCTATACAATGACACGACTACTACAAAATGACCGACAACTTCAGAAGATGTGAAAAGTCTTCAATCCCGAACAGCAACTCAAAGAAAGAAATCTACAACCTGAAATACTCGGGTCTGACCCGAGTATTACATTCAAAAGAAAATAATACCCAGGTCAGTCTAATTCAAACCAGTTTATTAGTGCATATAGGCAGTAATAATTTAAATAGACGACAATTACAGAAATCTCGTATATCCGACTCCTCGATAAAAGAATCGGATAACAGCAGATATAACACTAAACAGTGTTAAACAACCAATCAGCAATCCAAAAAGATCAATCAAATCAAATTTCTGTGTGGCTGCAGTACACGCACGCGTGCACTGCCTCGCCACACAGTACGTGAAATCATCACGACGGTGAAAACTAACAACAATCAAAACTGTAGAAGTCAACATAAATAAACTTACAGGGTCAAACCCGAGTCTTTGAGACCGGATTCAACTCGCTGTAAAATCTCAAAAATCAATTTGAAACACTCACGAACCAACAAAGGCAAAATCAACTAACTCAAGCGAAAAGGAAGCGGTGAACAAGTTCACGCTTCAGATCAAAACTGTGATATCGAACAAGCCATGACAGCAGTCAATACCCAAATTTCTCAAATTCAACATGACAATCAAGAGCCCAAAGATAAGGTAATCCAACTGTAGTATGGTAACAAAAAGAAAACTGCATATACGACTAAGCAGTATACAGTATTAAAACTGAAATTTCCAAAGTGAAGCAAGAACTAATGTTCATGAACATGAGGGCAACATATATGATCAAGTGAAGTCTAACCATCACGTTCCAGTTTATCCAAGTTCAAAGTGCAGGTATGATAATTTGAACGCAATAGTGGGATAGACCAAAATGCAGACCAAAGTCAAGGCAAGAGTATCAGACTACCAAGAAGAGAACAGAGCAATGAAGATTACAAGGAAAACATCACTGCTTCTTATATAGGACAGGCCTGACCACACATGCAAATAGAAGCAAAGCCCAATTACATTAATGAACTTCGAATAGATTCTCATATTACCCGAGACAATATGCCAACATCTCAACCAAACAACAGAGGAAACAAAACAGATAGTGTAACAGGCTAATCATTTCACAAGTTAAAGACCTCAGCATCTCAACAGACATGAAGTCAGTCCACACTGAGCACAGGCAGGGTGGAAGTTAGCTTGAAGTTGCAAATTAACTTAAGTTAATGGTAGCATCACTACAGGCTCCAGGTCAAAGACAATAGAGACAGGCTCAACAGAACAAAGTGGAGATACCCATCACAACAAGACTCAGGTCAGTGAATATTTCAGATGTGCAGACCAGATTAGAGTCACAACAGATACAAGCTCAACCAAGTCAAGTGAAGATAGCCAGACAGCAAGACTCAAACCAGGCTCAGTGAATGACATATATGATAAATGTTCAGTGGACATGCATGGAAGCTTAAACAAGACTTAAGTGCTATATTAGGGAGTGCACAGACAACACATGAAGGCAATGCACCAGTTATTGTGACAGCAAGTAAAATCAACGGCACAAGTAATTTACATTTCAAAAATCAGAGTTAAGCCAGAAGCCCAACCCAGTCAAGTTGCAGTTATTGAAATCAATGCTACAGGAGATAAAAATCACTATGACCCAAATCAGCAAAGCATAAGCAATAGACAGTGATCATGTTAAAGTCGAAGTCAACCATAATAAGTTCGAACAATTCAAGTAACTAAAGCCGACAAGAATCGAAATCGTGGTGGTCACGAACGAACATAAAACTGTCAAACCCAAAACGAACAGCTCAAAGAAATCGAGCATAACAAATTAACTTCAATGGCCAAACATATCATAACAACATCGAATGACTCGGAATAAATCAGGTCAGAGCCACAATGATCAAAGAAAACGAACAGAGCCGTGTGTACAAAGAAATCACAAGATATTCGAATTGACAAAGTCGAAAATCGTCACAGGCATCTAACCAAAAACAAATGACCGAAGTAGCACAGGTCAATGTAAAGTATACCAAAGTCAAAAACAACGAAAGTTCAATATACAGAAGACTCAAGTCGAAAGCCCCAAGTAAAACAAACATATAATGGCCGAAGCCAACACACCAGCAGTAGCAAAGCCGATGTCAACATAGTGGTGTCGAAGACTATTTGTTTTTTTTTCTTTTTAAACCAAAGTAACTTTAAAACTGTCAGGGAAGCAATGAAGATCACCTAGGAATTGCAATCCCCAACTCAATGTCGTTTTAAATAAATGACAGTTTCGAACAAGTGATAAACAGATTCAATCAATAGCCGAGATAAACAATTACAAAAACATATGAATTCGAGCAAAATCTCAGTCAAGATGGACGAAACCAATAAAACACGAATTGAACCAAGACAGATAAAAATCATCAACAACGAAACACAATTAAACTATCGAAGCACTATACCAAGCCCGAATTAGATGTGAGTAAGTAATTTACTCACCTTTGCCTACGAATAGCACGAAATGGATTCGAAGCCGAGCACCCTTGCAATCGAGCGAAGCCAGTGCTTGAACTCGATTGAGCAGCCAAAGCCCTCCTCTTTCTCCCTTCAGATCGCTGAGGTGCGCGAACCCTAATTGCTCGAAGAGGACTGAACGAGACGAAGAGAATGCCGCCACCATTTTTATTATTTTTGTTTGTTTTCTTTTTTTTAGGGTTTTAGGGTCGGTTATCACACGAGATAGCACGGTACAAAAGGAAACCCCATGGGCCAATAAAATTCCTAAAGCCCGCAATACTTAACAATTTTTATCAAAAGAATTTCCACTCGATAGAAACTCCAATCACCATTTATATAAACGAATGTCAACTTGAATAAAATTCGAATTGTAGTTGTTTAACCTATTTAAATCGTCATTTATAAACTGACGCGAAAAGACCGGGTCGTTACCTCCTCTCCGATGCCTTGTCTGCCGCATCACTTCCCATACGAACCCTTTTGAACCACGATAGCTTGTCTCGGCCTCCTCATTCTTGTGTGGGTATGCACGTTCGTGTACTCTACTTCATTTCATTAAGGTATATTATATTATTTGGTGATTTGCATGCTTCTGTTGGGAAGCCACTGCACCCTACTTGCTTTTGAAACTTTATGTATATATTTTAACGGAGAAATCAGTTATAAAAACCTATATGTTTATATTGTAAGTTTTATATGTTGTATAAGGGCTGTTGGGTTTGTTGTCTGTGCATATAATAGTTTTATTTATATGCAAGGTTGGTTATATGAAAAGCCATACAAGTTTTGTTGTATATATGTTATATTAATTTGTGTTATATATATGTTATATTAATTTATATAAGTCTACCACTATTTTTATATATGTACATTTGTATATAGTCTCCTTATATATGTATTTTGATTTCTAAGTTACAGTCTGGTTTTCCATGTTTGTAGTTTTCAATGGTGCAGTTCATGCACAAGTTATAGATTTATAGGAGTTTTTTTCTATACGAATATATGTTTAAGTATGCTGATGCTAATAGGTATATATATATAAATATTTATTTCAAATTATGTAATGTATATATGTTGATTTATACATAACGTGTGGTCTATAGTTTGTTTCAAAACTATGTTTTCGAAAACGTAGGTATATATAATTTTAACGAGTTTCAAAATTAATATATATATATATATACACACTAGGATAATATATTTGTTTCGGTCTACATCAAGTTGTTTCTGATCCATTTTCACCAATCTCTATTTATCAGCTTTGTCTGTTCAATTTCATGCCAATCTAGCTTTGCCTTGGGAGTCGTGCTTGCAATTCGTAACTCAACTTCTTTGTCTATTCTCGATCTCTAGCCTCAAAAGGTGAGAAATCACTCACGATTAATGTTCTTTTATTTATTAAATTTGATTTCAATTGAAACGATAATTGAATGCTGCTGTTAGTTAATTACACTGTTATACATGCTATTACCTGTATCAGTTCACCGGTGACATCTGACATCATTATCTGTTATTTATGAAATGATAATCCAGTATTGGTTGATAAATGATTGATTGTTTTATTTTGACATTGGATGTTAAATTGTTAATGTAGAAACTGATAGTAATTTGAAATTGAAATTGACGTAGGATAGTGAGATTTGTTATAGGTTAAATTTGATTAGATGACATTTGCATAATATGACCCTTTAAATGTTGATTTTGAATTGATTTTGAACTGAATTGGAATCGGGTTGAAATGATAAATACCCAAATTAAACTTTGACTTAGGATAGAGAATTAAAATAAACCCGATTGGTCAATAATTTGATTTAAAATAAAATAAAGTTTTTATTTGAAAGGATAAGATTTTGAAATGAAGCTGAAATTTGAATTTTTAATGAAAGGAAATGTTAATATTTAAAATCTGAAACAAATATTGACATAGTACTTGTTGAAAGATCATTATTTTGAAATTAATTATTTGACAATTAAATTTGGAACTTTTCATTGAATTAAGTTTGAAATGATTTAATAATTAAGTTTGAAATTATAATTAAGTTTGAAATTATTAAGCTTTGAAATTATTTAATAATTAAATTTTGAAATATTTAATAACTAAAAAAGATTTGATTATTTGATAATAAAAAAAAATTTGAATTCTTTGATAAGAGAAATTGAACTTTTGAATAAGTGAATTTTTACTTCGTAAATAATTAAAATTGAGTTTCTTTATTAATTAAGTTTTGGAAAATTATTTAAGTAAGTAAATAAGTGAAATTGAATTTCTTTAACAAGAAATAAAATGTGATTTATCTATACTATACTATTATTAGTGAGTTGAATTTCAAGCTCACACAGGCCTCCTTGCAATTTGGCAACTGAACAGTCTCTAAATCTATATTTCCATTCGTTACTATTATATTATTAGTGAGTTTGGCTTCGGCAGCTTAGAGGAGCCCTCCAATTTTAGAAACCAACAGCGGCACTATGTTTCCCCATTCGTACGAGAGTTATTTTTTAAATCTTTTTCCGTTTCCCTTTCTTCGTTCTAATTTCTAAATCAGATTTTGCTCTAATTTCAGACATACCAGCTGAATCGAATCATATATACCCACGAATCCACATTGACCTTTCCTCCCACCAACATCACCTAGCCCCTTCGAATTTGAAACCCTAGCTTTATCCACTCGAATCGGTTGACGCCAAACTTCACCACACCGTTCCTTTCAATCTTCTTTATCCAATCGTCAATGAAGATTAGTCTCCTTTAATCTGATGCATTGTTGGCGAGGCAGCATGGAAAGGTTGCCCTGAAAGGCACCGGTTCTTCTCTCGGTTAGTAGCCCTAAGTTTTTCATGTAACTATAATATGTTGCGGTCTTCAACCTTCATAAACCATATTTTATAATATGTTTTTCTAATACAACCTAGGTATTTATTGTTAGTATTTCATTTGAGTTATAGATCTGTATTCGAAAATTTATTTATAGATCTTGGTTTTAATTGTTAGTATTTTATTTGAAATTGGGATTTATGTTCAAAAATTTATTTAAAAACTCAACTGATTTAACATATATGAGATTTCGTTCAATTTTTTAATGTAGTCAAATAGATAATATCAGAATCTTTATATTGGTTACCATATATGAGATATTTTACTGTAATCCGAAAAATGTTCAATTTAGTACAATAATTTTTCTATGACAGTAGGTTGTCGAAAAATTGTGACATAATTTATCCCCAAAAAATTGTTAATTTTTTCATAAAGTTTTTTTAATCAAAGACCAGCCAAAACTTTACCTTTCTCATATTTATTGTTTTGGGTGTTTTGGAAAGCTTTTACTAATATATGTAGGGAGTAATTTAGAAAAATATAATTTTAATTATTGCCTTATAATTTCCTGCAAGTCTGAAGCCATTATAATTGTGATTGCACGATTGGATTTCATCATTTCCTAACGGTTTCTGAGCAAAAGTCATATGCATAACTAATAGAAAACATACATGCAAATGTTGAATAGTGGAAAATTTTCTTCTACCTACATTCCCTTTTTTGTAAGCAATGTAGGACTTTTGTTCCCAAGGTGATTCCTTGTGACGCCCCACCTCTATACCCACACTAGCTAAGAACACTACGGTGTAATGCTGTCGACTAGCACGGAGAATAAGGCTGTTGATGAGCGACCATCCATGTAACTTCTTTGAGCGAGCACTAATATGTCAGATAGTTTAGAATGAACTTTATTTAAGGAGGAAGTCCGACATACCGATACAAACCCAAAGCTATCACACAGTGGCTATAAATAATCTTCGAAAACAAACATAGAAATAAACATAACATAAATCAGTCACAGACATTTATATCACAAAGGCGGAAGAAGATATGAATATGTATACAACACATGAAAGTGTACATCATAGTAGTGGTCAAAAAGATCCACGATAATACAAAAGAATAGCAACACGTGCTACACAAAAGAATAAGTACACAACATAAAGTCTATATGTAATGTGTCTACACCCAAAAACTACTAATATATGTAGTTAGCCAAAAATTAGAATAATCCTGGAGAGAAGTCAAGCAGAAGCACCTGTAACATCTCGGTCTGACCCGAGTATTATTTATAAGAAAATAATAAATGGATCAGTCTAGCTATACATATCAGATGATAAGGTATAGGATAAATAATATGGCATGAACATGTAACAACCATAACGGCATACTACTATAAGTATGTAAATGATAACCAACAAAAGATTAATCAATATCACAAGAATCTTCTCAAAGATAAAATAGGGTATCATACCCTAAATTTGTATTCATAACAAGTCAATAACACATAAATTCACCAATGCACAAAAACTGATATCATATCAATGAAAATCATGAAAATTGGTGAAGCATAAATTCCAGAAATCATCACCAGAAATCCAGAAAACACATAACTTAGGGGGGAAAGGCCTAACACATGAACGGGAGTATGTAAACTCACCAACGCGTGAAACACATAAACGAGAAGCTATCTCATGGAAGCTATCCATTAAATTTCCACACAGAAATGGTCCGAAGACCATGGGGTGCTACCCCTTATATGTGATGGCGAAACATCACAAAAGCGGGGTCTAGTCTCCCTCGCAGGCAAAGAGACATCGCTCAATCGCTAGTCTAAATCACAAAAATGATCGTCATGATCATAAGGAAGTGTCAATTACACTAAGCCAGTAAATATATGAGTTTAGCTTCATGTCCCATAACCACTAGCTTAACTTAAATATTTATGAACAAACTGTAGATCTCCAATAGGAAATTGTCACAAAAGCGTTCAATCGAACAAGTCCAAGAGCTAACCGACGATGTGAATGCAAGTGTTTCATACCACTCGTTTTACTAAGTCGTTTAAGTCGATTTCTCATCCGAGTGAAGTAAAGGCTTGTATATACTAGTAGATTGGAAATCGGTTTGAGAAAATGAACTTTTGATATTTAAAATAGTGTTGAAATAGCTTTGATGAAAGAGTTTTGATATTTACTACTAGTATTGAAACCTTCATATCTTTAAAGTGACAAGTCAAAAACGATTGTTGAAACAAATCGAATCACATAAATTCACATTCGAAGACGTGAGTAAAGCCCAAAGAAATCAATCCCAAAACCATCATAGTAGAAATTCTGTTGAATGTTTTTTAGATAAGATTCCCTACGGAGGGGGGGTCCAGGGGGTAGCAACCCCCTAGGTGGGGGTGCGGGGGACTAATGGATAGGTGGTCGAGCGACCTAAGGATTGAAAGGTAAGCGACCTAAGGAAAGCTCATGACCTAACATGCTTCGACCTAAGTCTTGGTCGAGCTAAGGAAAGGATCGAACGGCCTAGCGGTGGCGACCTAACTGGAATGGCAGAGCGACCTAACTGAGCAAGTGAGGCCAAGCGACCAAAGGTCCGCGACCTAAAGGCGAGTGAACTAAGAGGTCCAGCGACCAAATGGATACGCGACCTAACTGAAGGAATGGTCGAGCGACCTAAGAGACTATCGAACGACCTAATGGTCGAACGACCTAAAAGTAAATAGATCAGGCGACCTAACAAAGTTGAGGTCATACGACCTAAGACCTAACTGTCCAAACGACCTAAGAAGGTTGCACGACCTAACAGGTTCGCGACCTAAGGAGGGTGCAGTGGCGAGCGACCTAAGGAGTTATCGAAGCCGAGCGACCTACGACCTAACGTAGCCGCGACCTGGTAACTGAAGCAGGAACGAGCGACCTAGGACCTAGGCGACCCACGACCTACGACCTAACTCCTTCGAGCGACCTATGACCTAACTGTAGGCGAGTGATAATAGGTCGGAAACGACCTAAGGCCAGACGAGCTAACACTCCAGAGCGACCTAGTGCCAGAAAATCACCAAAACACTGAAAATTGGGGCTTTTCGCCCATCCAATCCAAATCCAATACAAACAAACATGCTAAAGTGATGGAGAATCATTCCCAACAGTCCAATGACGATTATAGGCAAGATGTGAGATCAAAAATCTCACCATTGCACGGAAATTAATGAAGATGAGGCTTGAGAGCAAAGCAAGAATCACAACAAGCTTGAATTTATGTTCTTCACTAGAATTTGGAGTAGATGTTGGATTAGCAATGAAGACTTGAGCTTGGAATTTTAATTTCCCATTCCCTCCACCATTTTTGATGAAGCTTGAAGGTTTTAGTGAAGAGATGAAGTTATGAAGAGAAGGGGGTTGGGCTGAGCTAATATGGGTGCAGTCCAAACCAAAGTCCAAAGCAAAAAGTGACGAAAATTTCAATATCTCCAAACATATCGATGTTTATACTTAAAAGATGGAAAATGACGTTTCGAACTCAATGGAAGTGGTCTCGAGTCCTAATTCGTTCATATGCAAAAAGTAGCTTTTTGGACCAAAATCTGATTAACGATAAGATATTTAAATAAAATATTTAAATATAAAATCGACAATTATGCGGGTTGTTACATTCCTCCTTCTCCATAACATATAAGACAGTGTATGGATGCTTTTATATTTCACTATAGTTCTTTTTTTTAACCACTTTGTTTTGGAGACAAATTTATGTGAACTTAAATATGTTCAAATCTTATTTCCAACCTTTTAATGTCTTGATGATATTGTTGTCCTTTTTACCCAAGCGGGTTTTACTGATTCTTTTTATTAATATATAGAGTGTTGCATTAGAAGCAAACATTGTCTAATAGACAGTTACAGTTGGATATTTTTTTATATACTTCTATAGATCTCTTCACTTAATTCCTCAAATAACCCTTATGAAAACGTCGCTCCCATCTGGTCAGCTTATACTTATTTTTAACTACCTAATAGAATCAGTTTGGTGTCGGCTTTTTTCTTTTCAAAATCCAAATATTCTATTTTTTTTATTTAATCACTTTTCTGCATGAAGTTTAATTATTTGATCTCCATTAAAATATGAGAATGTGGTTGATAAAAATTGAGAATACTGCTCTTTAGATTGTTAAGAAGGTTATTTGTCATTTTCTGCTAAAGGTATGGTTAACTGTCGTCTTTTGAGTTTGTTTTGTATTTTTGATAGAATATTGTACTTTATTTGGTTATGGTTTTAGTTTTTTGACCTTCTGAATATTTATTCAACTTTAACTTCTATGCATCTTATTTTAATTTTTATGCATTGCTGTGTTTTTTATATCTCCAGATTTTACAAAATAGTCAGGGACAAATTTTCATCATCAAATTGTTTTGTGTATTACTTAACAACACAGTGTAAAAAATATGCTTATCAATAATTTTTTTAAACATTAGTACATGTTTATAATGTTATGATAACATATTTTCAAGTTCTTCCCAATTAGTACATATGTAGAAATTTTAATAGATATATATTGCCAACAGATTGTACGAATACTCAATTGATTCTCCATCTGATTTTCTTATTTCAGTTTGTTTTAATATTTATATTCCAGTTTTCTGCATTTACATGTTAAGGAAAGAGTAAACCTAATAATTATCATTTTTTAGATGTACGAGTCAATTAAAAGCATAGTGTATACAAGTAAGGATTTATTTATGTTTTGAATTTATGAAATTAAAAAGTCTGGTTCGCAAATGATGAGTTTTAATTGAAATTTCCTGTTTCACAAATAAATTTTCATCATCTTTATTCTTTTAGTTACATGAATCATAGACTCAGTGCCTATTTATAACAGTCACAGTTGTTGTTGATGGTTTAATGGATCACCTTTTGGGTGAAAAGCAATAACACCTCTGTCAAATTATTCTTTCATTCCATTTTTTGGTCAGAGTCAGTAAGTTCACACAATTGTTATCTTATCAACTCATGTTGTATCACCAATAATTTTGTTGTGAGTTTGATAATGTTGTACACAACAACTTTGGTTATGCCTAGGTTGAAAGTGGCGACCTTATTGCATATGGTTTAATACCATAATTTGTTAGGAGGTTCCCGATACTCATCAATCTTTCTGCACTAACTGAGGATCAATTTGTGTAAATATTTAATTATTGTCAGTACTTGATCACTATACATCAAACACACATCTAGGTCACGTACTTGATTACTTAGTTTGAATAATGTTCGCTTTTTCTGATTTTCTTCCCTATGTTATTATCAGGTTTTAATGAAGCTAGAAATGCGCTTGGCAAATAGTATAAGAACTTGATTTCTCATGAATTATGCACATAACTGGGAAGGTTTATCCAATTTATGTGATTATTTGCATCCTTCCTTTGTTGACAATTGATGTCTTAGTTGATTATGCTAGGTCAAATTGCATTTCACCGAGAAGGCTCTATGGTTGATTGTGAAGGCGACTATTACTAAAAACAATGGAGCTTGAGGTCTGCGATCAATATTGGAGAATTTTTTTATAGAAGCAGTATATGAGGTAAAGTTTGATGAAAGTTTATGTTGTGGAAACTTTTCAAAACGGTTACTCCAAAAATAATGACCCTATATCACGTATTAAGATTCACGTTTGTGTCGGAATTACTTTAGTTCTTAATCATCAAATATTCTGCTATGTATTTCCCTTTTTTGAAAATTATATGATACTTTCGTGGTAGTATCATCAAACATATATCAAACAGAACTGACAATTTTCACCACTTTCTTCAATTGAAACTAATATAAATGATTTTAAGACACTTCTAAATCAAAGAAATAGTTCATTTGTTAGGTATATTGCCATCTGTTAATTCTCAATGAGATGTTTATTAAAACCGATCGTTTGATTTCTCCAAAGGATAAGTTTGGACGCAAAAAGCAATGTTTGTTTTGTCTCTCCAATAGCAAAAAAGGTTGCTATTGGTAGGAAACCAAAGCATAAAAATACACTATAAGACAGTTATCTCAAGCTGTATTGGGTTACTTGAAGATAACTAATAATTCTGAATATTATTTGTCTGTTTTGGACACTTATTATAATTATCAATTAAATCAGTGGAAACTTGTCCCTGATTCACACAGCAAAAACAATACTTTTATTAGATTCCATTCCCTTTCTCTTTTTTGCTTGAGTTTTCTTTAGGTGAAATAAATTTACCTATCATTTCAAATCCGACTATTAATTGCACCAAAACATAAGGAAAACATCGTCAATTTTTAAATCTATAGAATTATATTAGAGTATCAAAACAATTTTGATTTAGAGACATTTATGTTTAAATTGATTACAAAAATTTAAAATGACTACTATTTAAAATTTTGAAGCTGATTTAGAAACTTAAAAGTTTAGTTTAAACTGATTTTTAAAATCAGACGACCTGGTTCAAGGTTGAAACTTAAAAGTAATTTAGAATGTAAAACTACTTCTGTTTACGTACGAAATCATGTTTTCCTGGGATTGTGATGAGTTTATGTTGTTTTATTCTCAAAATTTCATGAAATTTAATATTTTATTATTCAAAATCCTATTTAATTTATTTGTAAAGTGCTGAAATATTTGCTAAAAAGGACATATTAGCGGTGCTCATGCGCATATGAAAGCACAAAGTGCCGTCGTTGTGCTTTTTCATAGAAATTACTGTGATTTTAGTTAAAATTACATGGATTTGCAGTGTTGTCAACACTTCACACATATAACCAAAAAAAATAGAGTAATAAAATAACTCTTTTAGTATAAATCAATTTATTTCTTCTTGGTCACACTTAATCACTTTGCACATCAAAATCTTATCTGTAATGAAATTTGAGTCCAACATTTTTGTGAGAATAGAAACTCCAAAACCCACAGTATTATAATTGAGTTTGCTAACACTACTACACATTAATTTTCTTCCTCGAATAGTTGTTTCATAGGCTATTGATAGTAGAAGTTCGATTCCACATCTAATCATAATGATTTTATTCTATGTTTTCTACATTTGCTAATATCAAATTACATTAACCAACGACCCACTTATTTATGTAATTTGATTTTTAATACGGTAATGTCAACTAAATGTATGGCTTTGATTGCAGCCTTTTTTTAATTATGTTTACCATGGAAGAGGTGTTGTTTTATAACCTCACATGGCTAGCACATAACAACTATATGCTGAAAAAGTGGACTGAAATTCCATGATAAGGATCATATGATTTGAATTTTAAATACATCTTCGCAAGTTTAACAAATGATTTTATTGCCAACCTCATGCATTAATTGGTTATATTTGTTTTGATGGTCAGTTAATTAATAGTTAACAATGTAGTTGGTGTAATTATAGCAACACAAAATGCGAAAAGTAGCGCCTATAAAGATGGACTGGTTTATGATTTTCAAAAACATGATATTTATTGAGTTATTTCACTATTTATTGATATGCTCATTTCTAGGCCATTATAATAGTATAATAAATGAGTAAAGATTGCAACATAAAGCCATTTAGAATTATAGTTGTAACATGATTATCAAATAAGTGTGCAACTAATATGTACTAAATTTATAATATCAAATTTATTGTTTCTTCTCAGGTTGAATGAAGAGTCTCCTTATTTTAGGTTGGCTCTCGGCTTCTTTTGTCCACGTGTAAGTTACAATCAATCAACCTAATCATGTATGCACATACACATACAAATGAATACACTCACACTCAACACACCTTGATGATCAGAAGTCATAAAAATTAAGAAAATTAACAAGACAGATTCAAAGACAGATGAAAACCGTCATTGAACTTGATTTTATTATCTATAATAATCAATCTGAAATGTGACACACGTTTGAAACCAGATTTCTTTGTTGTCCAACAGATGCATTTACTTTAAGCTGAAATTTGCTTTGAACAATTAATATGTTTAAAACAAGGTTTTTTTATGATTTGTATGCCGTAAAATTGACATCCACATAGTTATAGGAGTGGCTATTTTCTAGAATTATATTTTCTATTCTACTTTGGATCAGTTTTAATTTAACATTTGAGTCTTTTTTTCATTTTGACTTGATATTTTTAGATAGATACTTATAAATGTTTTGAGCTTCTTAGTCAATGTTAAAATAATAGATTTAAGGATTTGAAAAAGGCAATCATACATAGCCCTTTTCAATCATTTACCAAAATTTTATTTGTCATGGTATGGTTTTACTCTTGGCATAAGTATGATATTGACACAATAAGTTCTATCTATGCTACAAACAATTTTGGGGAAGCTGTTCTTAGCCAAACATGAGTTAAGAATGTGATTTTCCCTGTGCTTTCAATGGCTATTTTGAAGAAAGATGATGGAAAATGATATAAGTTTAACAATCTAAGATGATGACAAAGATGCCAATAATCTCCATCCATACAACGCATTCTCCATCATTTCTAACTAAATGTTAGCTTTCCACCAATTCTTTTATAAGAAATATTTGAGCAGTTTATTTATTTACTTAATTGTTAGATCGCTATCGCCATTATATAGTGGTGATCTCCTATAAATAATCAGTGTACATATTTGTCATGTATGCAACCTTTTTTTGATCGGAAGAAATTAGTTTTATGGGACGTGAATTGTGCGAGTTGACAGTTATGGATAATTTGCAGTTTAGTGGATGAAATTGTTGAGTATTTTATGTTTTGAACTCCAACTGATTAGTAGGGGAAGAACACTAAAAAAATTTGTGCCCCTTTTGGAGTAGATTTTCGAGTTTCAAACTCAATAAAATAGAAATATGAACTTCTTCTGATCTATCAACGTCATTCAGAGATGATTGTAAATAACTACCTAGCAATGAAAAAGCTATTCTTTTTGGAAAATAAAATTAAGTAATAGTCCATTGTTGAAGTATAAACAAAAGTTTGAATCATAAATACTTAATTCTTTTGCAGTTTGAGATAATTTGAGAAAGCTTTTCAGTTTATCAGTTTTTGAATAGTCTATTGACTTTAATATCTATACAATCATCTACTCATGTCTCATGTCCTTTAATTTTACTTTCAACAATTTAAGTGATAACTATGGTTTGTGTTATCACTGTAATAAACCATGAGGCTAAATTTCAAATCATAATAAACAACTTATTTTATTTCTCTGTGTAATACAAAATGAATTGAAGTGAATTTGGTCTTCTCACCTTTTTTCGATGAAAGAGTGGTCCTCTTAAGAGGAGAGCACTCATATTTTATTAATCTAAAATCAAAATCAATACAAAAGTTTGTTGGATATAAGCTATTAATAGAGTGGGATCATCACTATGGTGATCAAATAAAAGCGAGCAAAAATTTTATTACAATTATCTCACAAGAGTCTTTACATAAATAAAAAAGTGAGCAGTAGGGCCATGTAGCTGAAAAGAGGTTGTGGTCTGGGATAGGGAGTAATGACTGCAGCTGAGAGAAGTTGATGCATGTACTGTATAAAAGCATTAAGGGGCACAAAATACATGTTGGGTCAGGGAGCACACTGGAATGTTGTTGTGTGCATATTAGTCAAGTTACTGCTGGTAAAAGAATATGGCAGCAATGAATCTAGCAAGCCGGGGGTGCAATACTAAATAAATGTAATCCGGAATCCATTGCATATGCACTGAGTATGCGGGATGAAGAAAGCTGCAAAAACAGAATCTATTGCGTGCATACTGATGAGAGTTGTGTGCAAAAGTAGATAAATAATGAATGTGCTGATGCTGCAATGCAGACTAGGTTTGCCTGAGCAGAACATAGAACGTCTAGCAGTCAGATCCTGACGATGGCAAATGCAGAACCCGTTATATGACTGGGCAAGGCAGGGAATAGTAAGACAAGGCAGCAGTAGATGATGAATAGAGACATGAGTATGTTGGAGCAATGACTGAGCACAAATGATGCAAGAAGAGGTTGCTTACAAGTCGGACAATATAGAGTGCCTACTGAAGTGGTGTCCTGATCATACATCTTGGCTGTTTAAAGCTGCTTTCGGCATGGGTATGCCTAATTTCAAGTTTTGACTTCTGATTTGCTAAATCAATATGAAAAATGAATTAATTTTCATCACATATTATTCTTATTTCAAATTGGGACAGAAACCCAAAACTTTGCTTTCCTAAACGAACTAATTGGGTAACTTAATTTGCTCAATGAATTAATTCTCAATTAGGGCCGACTTAATTTACTGGTGAATTAATTCTCATTTGCAAGTTGTGAACTTGAATTCTCATTTGTTTTTACCTTAATTTTTTTAGTGAAATCCATGCTAGCTTCAATTTGTTGAAAGAATTCTAATTTGTCGAATGAGTTGCTTGGTTATTTAGTTATCATTATGGTTAATTTTGTTACCCTCCTTTTGTTTCTTTACCAACACACTAAAAAATCGATTATTTTAAAAGACAGTATCATTCTTTTCACTAAAGAAATACCTTTCCTTTAGAAGTGCTATCATGCTTCCATATTCAGTATATTTTAAAAGAACAAATTCAAGGTAATTTTAATATATTTTTACAAATATCAATCCAAATATTCCAATTTAATTTTAACATACACAATTATTTTCACTAATACATTTTTGAATCTTAATGAATATAAATAATTATAATTTTATATACCATTCGGAATCTAAAGCAAAAACAATTCTATCGATTTTCTTTTATTTAAAATGTTTTTACGATAAATTTAATTTTGGTTGACTATATAAGATACTAAGATCACAGTGAATAATGTTCAAAAATGTATGAGAAGGAAGATGTTATGAGATTATCAAGGAGAAGAATGTAAAATAAGTAGGGGAAAAAATGTAAAAGATGGGGGAATAGGGTAATACAAAAGATGTGAATTATCTTACCAAAAGAACAAAGGGTGTAAAATAATAATGAATTAATAAAATCTCCCTATAATTAATTAGATTTAATGAATTGATATATTGATTGTTATTTGTGGCTATTAATGATTTGTTATGAGTTTTATTATCTATTTGAATAGTAAAAAAATGGGGCCAATCTTCTCGAACATCCAGGATTTTTCAAATCGTGACCCACCAATCCTAATGGGTATGTTCCAAAACTAAAAGAAATTCAAAACAGTTTGACCTATAAATTGATTTGGTTTAACTTTGCTTCATTCAAATGAATCTTCAAGTATTAATTGATTTTTGGTTCTTGAAATAGACTATGTACATTTAATTTGATCCATAAAATTCAGTATAGCAGCTTCCATTCATGTTCACATACTGGTCATGTTGAGGTAAGTTATGGGTCTTTCAAAATTGCTATTTTTAAATCTCTATTCTTCTTAAAAGTGTACTTCAGCATTATATCTATAGAACCTAGTAGCATCGTTTTGGAAAGAGTGGCACGACCATAAATAATTGCTATTAAATATAAGGTGATATTCAAGAATTATTATTGTACATGTGCATGTCTTCGTAACCAGAACTATTAACTTGACCTTTCCCACATGTTGAATGATATAATTTTTGGATTTTTACTTTCTTAATAACAGTGAATATGGTACATGTCAAAGAATAGTTTAAGGCCTACTTAAATTCCAAATAAATCATAAGATATGCCTTCCTTTTTTCTTGATAGAAGCAAAGACAATATACTATTTTTTTGAATTGTTTGATTTTTTATTTTATTTTTTCACGTGATATAGTTGGGGTACATCTTTACAAGTTGTATTGTGCCATTTGAATATTAATTCGTATTCTATGTGTTCATTTAAAATGGATAATTTGTTGAGATAACTACTTATCATTAATTAGATTATTTCTTAAACCAAGTTCCTAATTTTCGTGACTTTGTTTTGTTGTCATTTATATGAAGAAATGGATCCCTGCTACCAAGGAACAATTTGACATCAATGATTAATATGGTAAGTACATGAAAGAGTTTTCTGTAGTTATGAAATGTCCAAGAGCACAAAGAAACCACAATTATTTCATGTGATAATTTAATTGTTCTGCATTGAATCTTTTATAACCAATTCAAATCTCTGTATTATGTTCATTTTCTTAACTTTCGTCTCAACTGTGTTATTTTTGATATTCAATTTTTCATGTGGCTTATGCAGGTGTTCATTATCTTTAGGAAAGCAGCTGAATCAATCGAAGAGTCTGCTAATTTGACAACTAGAAATACTTTCTTACTGTCTTGGTCAATGGGAATGTTTCTTAAATGGAAAGGCATCCGAATCCCTTTAAAATTTCTTGCATTTCCATCCTTCTATATGTGCCAAATTATAACAGTACTAGCTACATCTATTAGGTGATTTAAACTTGAAATTTTATGCTTTTTGTCCTTGAGAACCGAGTTGAAAATCTGCTCTATTACAGTACTTGAGCACTGAATTTTAAGTTGATCTTGAAATTGACACCATAATTTGTTTGAGTATTAATATGTATAGGAATTTGTATGAAAGTTTGGATTTTCACACTTTTTAGATGGTTTGTGACAGTAAATGTTATGAAATAGGTCAAATATGTTCGAAGATTGAATGACTCAGGATTGCAAAATAATCAAGTTCAGGTATGGATATTTACCTACATTTGAATTTTAGATCTTTATGTTTATATCTTGGACTTTGATACTATTTCGTAAGTCCATTTTTTATTTTTCTTCATGTGATTTAAATATACAGTACTACATAATGAGTTTAGAACATAAAATTTCATTTTTGTTTGTTTATAAGAAAATCTTCCCCATAGACCATAAAGCATTATACAGTTGTTAAATGTACCAATCATTTTTAAAGAATGAAATTATAGTCGTGTTTATACGATAATAGAAAATTTCAGTCTACAAATCAAGAAGAGTTGTATTGTTTACAATATTGTCCTCATTGTAATTTATTTCAGTATTTATGCTAGGCTAACGCACTAAAACACGCTGCCGACATTACTAATTCATTTTTTAGGTCACTCAAAGATCAAAGATTGAAAATTTGAAATTAACAATACATTTGTACTAAGAAACAAATGAAATGCCTGTCCTCAAGTCTTTTCATTACGAAAAGTAGCCTCATGCATATAATGACATAAAAAGAAATTATGACGCATCCACAATCAAAGTCAAAACAAGGCAAAGAGAAATGGTTTGATAGCCTTAATATAGCTAAGATATTCGGTAGCACAAAAATAATGTAACTGTGCTGAATATGTATGATGTGCTTATGGGATGAAAGTTGTTATAAATATATGCTTGGTTTGAACTTCTGAGATGTATATTGGGTATTTTCCATTGTAACAAAGTAATACATTTTATAATACATTATTCTATTTTGTTCTAATTTTGCAATTTTTATGTAAATAATAAACTCGAATAATGAAATGCATTTTCTGTGATGTGCAATTTATACATCTATAACTATTTAAGCAGTTTCTTTTTTAATGTAAGAATGGAGGTGAGCTTCTTCACTATTAAAGTTAGTGTTTTCTTCTAATTATTTATTTTAGCCATTAATTTAAATTTAACTTATATTGAAATGAGTGTATTCCGAATAATACAATGCATATTGTGGTGGACAACACGATTGTATTGAAAACACCCGTGTGCATATAATGCATGTTTATTTTGCCACACCCGTGTGCGAAGCACGGGTTCGCACTAGTTGAAATTAATGTACGACTTGAAATTTAAAGAATTTGAGTTGATGAATTTAATTTAATTCAATTTGTAAGTTTTGATATAATGAAGTTGAATTTAAATAATGGATTTAATGAATTGGAAATTTAGTAGAAATTGTTTTGAATGGCAAATTTACTTAATGAATATTGAATGAAATCGATAAATGAATTTAAATTGATTTAAATCTTAAATTAAATTAATTTTAATGATTTCGGAATGAAACTTACATACAAATTTAAATGAATATTGGAATTGTTTAAATAGAAATTGAAATGGAATTATAAGATTTTGGAATTATGAATGTGGAAGTTTTGAAACGTAAATTATGGAAATTGATTTAGAAAGAGAAATGAAATGTTGGTTTACCAATTCTATTTGAAATTAAATTTGATTTGGTTTTGAAATTTACTAAACGACCAATCGGTGTAATAATTACGGAAGTTATTAAAGAGACCGGAATCGGTTATGGACATACTCTTTGTCTAAACCAAAAACCACTTTAATAACTGTACGCGGAGTGTGATCCAGAATGAAGTGGTTAGAATGATGTACGTGATGACTGAAGAAAGAGAACGATAATGGATAGCCTTGACACTTGTCAAATTGGAAATGACTAAAACAGGAGCCGTGCCGGGCCAAATGGGGATTAGCTACCTCGAGCGAACACACTTCTTCGAAAACTACTCATTACTTGTTGTCGATTGGTGCACCCTTGATTTTGGAATGTTGTTTCGCGGCGTTGCGATCGCTGCGGCAATGCGTTCTCACTAGTCCGGATCAGGCAAACGGTAGTTTCACTACCTTGGGTATTGCCTCATGTGCCTTGTCATACTTGTATCCCTGTATATGCGACCACTACGATTTGTTTTGTGTTATACCTATGGAGTACTCCCTGATATCCCACTAGTTTACGGTGGAGTTTACAGTACTGTATAGACTATAACGCTTATATAAAATGTGTTAAGGGGGACAATGGTAACGCCTTAACACTATTTTGATATCTTATATTATTGATATGCATTATCTACTTATCGTACACTACTACATAGTAGATAGTTTAACGGATCCTTAAAAGATGGTTATTCCAAACATCCTTTGAGTTACTTGTATTTCAATTGCTATTTCACTTGAGTTGGATTTATTGATATAAGAATGTTAATCCTGACTCGAGTGTTTTGTGTTTTGCTTTACGCTCGGGTCAGACTGAGTGTACCAGTATTCGAGACTCACCTTTGGAGTTGGAGCTTCGCTTGGAGATCCAGCTATCTACCCAGCTTTTAGATATCCCGTTGATTCTTGTGATGTATTCTGATATTGTATTTGATTATGTATTCGAGACATCTGTTGTACCTTATTTAACTCTGATATGTATATAGTAGCTTAATCAACTACTATCTTTTGCTTCCGTTGCATTTATTACTCTGTGTCTATGATCTGTGATTATTTATTTACTGTATATGTTCAGTTTTGCCAAATTTAAATTAACAACGCGATATTTTGAATTATTCAAGTCCGACATGTGCGGATGCGAATGGTCCAAAATAGCAGGTCGTTACAGTTGGTATCAGAGCTTTGGTAGCTCTAGGAAAAACTTAGCATATAGGGTAAATGTTTACAGAATCACTTTCATTCGAGTTGAACCTCTCCCTTTTGACTCGATTCCTTTGAATTTCGGAACATTCCCTGCGGTTCCGAAATTCATTCTTGTCCCTCACTATTCGTATTCTTCGGAATTCTGGAGTATCACATAAATCCACTTCGAATGATCTTTATAATGAGTTGGTGGTCCTGCCAATCTCAAATTGATTTGTAAAGGGGTAAAACTCTTTTACGATAGCATCGATTCACCGGAGATTTATATATCCTCGGTTTAGATGCTGACATCTTTGGTTATGCCGAATTCTATCTCTTGAGATCAATGTCGATTTGCCTCGAAACTCTTCATTGATCTTATTTTTGAACTCACGGTTGACCGGTTAAGGTTGCCCGCGATTTATATAAATTTATCAATCTTCCTACTTTGTTATTAATCATCATATCTTTGTTTCGAACTTATCTTCGAATCAAATTTCTCTTTGATTTGAGTCCATCAAATTTGAAACCCTATCCTTATTTGAAAATTCATTCCTGTATCGTCGAGCAAAGAAAGGTATTTATAAACTAATATGTATAAATGTTTCAATATATGCTGTGTTGTTTGAGTTGTTGATGTTGATTTGGGTTTTCGATCGATTCGTCTGATCAACCCTATCGATAGGATTTCCAAAACACTTGAGCAGAGCAAACTGACACAATATTGTTTTCAAACGTGGTAAATGAAATAATTTTGTATGATTATATTATAAATATATAAGTAAATTTTTCTAGAAAAAAAAAGAAAAAGAAAAAAAGAACAGGTTAATTAATTCGTTGTTTGAAATGATAATATTTGATTTTCATCTATTGTTCGATAAATGAATTTATAAACTTGATTTATAAACTGATTTAGAATTTGAAATTAAATTAAATTAAGAATTTGAGAATTTAATTTCCAATGATTTCGAACTATGGTTTTAAAGGTTTAAAATGCACATTATTTAAAGGTATTTTGACTATAATTTGTTTCCAAAGAATTTTAATGTATTATTTAAAGTATTTCAAAATAGGAACTGTTTCTAAAGAATTTTAAAATGTTGAAATCAGTGTTCTTCTCTTTGTCGCTGGAAAATAATTTCAGTGATGACGGCCGCATCATCGACATTCATTTTCGAGTTTCGAAGTGGAGAGACTATTCTGTAGCTCTGCTACACTTTTGTAAAAAAAATTGATTTGAATTTCTTAACCTGACTTGATTTATAAAATATATTGAAGATTTTAAATATAATTTGATACATTATGAATATATATATTTATTTTATCTCCAAGTAGGTTGAAGTTAATCAGAAATTTACTCTTAAATTTGTTAAAGGATGATTTTCAATTATAAATGAAGCCAAAAATTTTATACTTAACTTGAAATAACTGAATTGAAAATTTTACTTGTATAATACTTAATTGCTTTCAATATAACTTACCTAAATTTTCAATAGTTAACTATGTAATTGAATATTATACAGCAGAAAATGATATCAAAAGAAATTTTAAACAAATTTGAGTAGTTATAATAAATGTAAATATACTTAATATATGTGATAGGATACATTAAGTAGAATAAATTTAATTATAATTTGGTATGAAGAAGAATTAAATTTGTCGAATAAAGTGTGATTATAATAAATGACTATTCAAATTTAGGACTTTTGAAATTGTTAATTTAAGAAAATTGGAGAATATACAATAAATTGTCTTTATAAATAAAATGTGAGTGCGCATAATAAATGTTATTCACTTAAATTTTAAACTATAAAATGTTTATGGAGATAAATAGAATAATTAGTTAAATAAAATAATAGGTATGATTAATAGAAGAAAATTTGTATTGAAAGTTAATAAATTGAATTAAATCAACTTAAGGGAGTATCTTGGATGAATTGAATTTAAATTGAATTTCATTTGGAAGAAACCTTTTGTACCTAACATTAATAAATGTGAAATCAAATCAATTTAATGAAAACCTTGAATAAAAAAAAACAATTGTTGAATATAAATTTATTTAAGTTGAAATTTATAGGTTAAATAAATTGTTTTATTTTGTTTTCAATCTATTTTCTTCTGGTTGTTTATATTCTCCTACCTCCTTCCTTTTCGAGGACGAAAAGTTTTGATTGGGGGCGATTGTAATGACCCGTATTTTTAACGCTTTAAAAATACTAAATTAAATAAAATTATAAATTAAAAATCCGATAGAAATAAAATTTTACGATTTATTAAATGGAAATCTCTTTGTATATAAATTACAAATCCAAAACCAATTTCGATAAGACCGATAATGTAATACATATTAGAAACGTAATGTAATAATATGAAATTGTTGTAACCAATAACAGAAACCAAAATAATAATTTTAACGTAAGAAACGTGCGTTTTGCGTTAAATGAAATTTTCGTTAAATAAAAAGAAACAATAAAATTTCGCAACAAAAATTCGATATTTAAAATGCGTCTATCTAAACATAGGAAATTGTAAAGTTTCGTCATAAAATATGAAAGTAAATTTCAGTCACGTCATTTCGGTTTAAATCAGTTAAAATGTAATGAAAATAAAATGTTTCGAAATCTAAATATTTTTACATAGAAAAATTCTAAACCATCTTCTGAGCAAGACGTCATTTTTCGTTTTTCCAAATTCGGACTTCTTTAGCTCCGTCGATCTTATTTTTCTGCGTTTTTGCTGCATTTTCCGCTTGTAGAAAATTCGAATTTTTATAATTAATCGTACCACTGATATCCGTATGCCGTTTTGATCGTCTCGTCGTGCTGATCTCCGCTGTATATTCTTTTGTGTATTTCAGTGTCCGGTGAACGACGAAATCTGTAAATCGTTGAACCATATCGGCACCTGTTTTAAAACCTCTTGGGTTTTATCTGTCCCTTTTATCTACCTACCTGTCCAGTACCATACAGCTATTGCATTTAAATTTCTTAAATACGCGTGCCTGACTATTGGTTTTCTACACTGGTTCCAACATATATTGGTTCACTCTTTCCACTTTCTAATAGCCGTATGCATCTAATAGTCGTATGCATTTATTTGTTCACTCTTTCCACTTTCTCCTCTTCCTCTTTGTTTTCCAGAGAAAGGAAAATTATTTTTACAAGCATTGCACATTATTTCATCACCCTCTCCCACTTTACTTGATCTGCCACCCAAGCCACCACACAATCAACCTACACCCCTTCAAAACTCAACGTCTTAGCCACCCTTTGTCAGCAGCGAACCCACCTCCACATGGACCCAGCCCCATACAACCACCGTGTCTTCCTCCACCGTTGGCTGCCGTTCAACCACCCAGACCCGGCCTCCTCCATCTCCGCTTCCATACTAGCCTCGTCATCAACCACGACCCTATCTCCACCGTGGGCAGTACTCTCTTCGGCCTCAAAGCCATCCCCTTCCGCAACAACTACCCCCCGCTCCTCCTAGCATCTGATGCCGAGCTAGCAAAGGTCTGTTTGATGTGTGTTTATTGTTTGATGATAACAAAATATATATCGATTTTTAAATGTGTTTGCAGATTGTACACATATAGAAATAAATATAGAATATTAATATTATTGCACAGATTTTGACAAATTCCATCAGTATTTTTATTCAATATAATATTTTATATAATACAATGTTTTCAGTTCACACACTAACTTCATACATCACATTGATCTCATACATATCACATTTACAGTTTGTCCTCACTACATCACTCATACACTCAGTCTTCTGCATCTTCATTGTCCAGATCCAGTATTTGTTCTGTCTCCTGTGTACCTGTATAATTAACAACTACAGCAGTAATCTGAAAAGAAATAAATTTTAATTTGCAAAAATATAAAATTTGTTTTTTAAAAGCTGTCTCAGATATATGGGTTATCGTCATCATCTTTGATTGTGTAATATTTGTGCATATCAGTATCCATATCAGGGACAGGTAATTAAGAGTGGCTGCAGTACACACGTATACACGTGTGCACTACCTCGCCAACTCGAGTGCACAAGGTCAAATCAAAATTAGATTCAACACAAGTGCAAATGGTCTTGACCAAAATCAAACATCTCAACAAGCACTGATTCAAGGACCAGTGATACAAGTAGCATGTGCAGACACACAATGAAAACACATGACAATGGAATGCAACAAGTTCAAGATGCACAGCTACATATGCAATGACAATATGACATGCACAGGCAAAGCAAACCACAACAACTCAAAGTATCAAGCTACACAACTGTATACATGACAGCAATACCAAAAAGGCAATACACATGTCCAGTTACAACAGTAATACAAGATGAAACAAACCCAAACCTGGAGGCTACAAAACAGTTTCAAGAATGTAGTGCACTACAGTAGCTCAAGGTCAAGGAAGCAAAACTCAAACCAGAATAACAAGTTCAAATGTCAACAAGCACTACAGTAGCTCATCATCACAGTGCACACATGCATCATGAGATCATACCAACTAACAAATTCAAGTACAATGAAACAGTGCATGTACACAGGCAATATTGAAGTGAGACCAGATTCAAGTAAAATCAACAAACCAAGGAACTACAAGCTACACATTAATACATACAATGGAAACTACTTCAATGACAGACAAATGCAACATATTCAAGTGAAACAGTGGAAACATGATGATAAAAAAAAAGCAGTACACAAAGGTGAAGGCAACAAGTTCGAAATCAAACATGAACAAGTTCAAGATACAGTAAAGCATGTACAGAGGTGAGTGCAAACATCAACAGACAAGTGCAGCAGTAAGAATCAAACCAGTTCAGGTATCAACAAAGATGGTCAGAAACTAGGCAGAAGTGATACAGTGAATGGTACAAGTGTAAATGCAAATGAAATACACTCAGGTCAAAGATCACAGACTAGAGTTCAAGTAACTTCAGAAATAAACAATGAAGCAGTGCAGTATAACAGAAAATCCCAGTCAAAATCGAAGATGACCAAAGTCACAGTGAAACAGTGAACAAAACCGTGATCAACAGTGAACGAATCAAAGTTGAGATCATCGACAGTGAACAAGTCAAGGCAGTGGTCAAAAGTCAGAGAAGTGAACGACGACGAAATCAAAGTTGAGATCATCCGTATGTCGTTTTGATCGTCTCGTCGTGCTGATCTCCGCTGTATATTCTTTTGTGTATTTCAGCGTCCGGTGAACGATGAAATCTGTAAATCGTTGAACCATATCGGCACCCGTTTTAAAACCTCTTGGGTTTTATCTGTCCCTTTTATCTACCTACCTGTCCAGTACCATACAACTATTGCATTTAAATTTCTTAAATACGTGTGCCTGACTATTGGTTTTCTACACTGGTTCCAACATATACTGGTTCACTCTTTCCACTTTCTAATAGCCGTATGCATCTAATAGCCGTATGCATTTATTTGTTCACTCTTTCCACTTTCTCCTCTTCCTCTTTGTTTTCCAGAGAAAGGAAGATTATTTTTACAAGCATCGCACATTATTTCATCACCCTCTCCCACTTTACTTGATCTTCCACCCAAGCCACCACACAATCAACCTACACCCCTTCAAAACTCAACGTCTTAGCCACCCTTTGTCAGCAGCGAACCCACCTCCACATGGACCCAGCCCCATACAACCACCGTGTCTTCCTCCACCATTGGCTGCCGTTCAACCACCCAGACCCGGCCTCCTCCATCTCCGCTGCCATACTAGCCTCGTCATCAACCACGACCCGATCTCCACCATGGGCAGTACTCTCTTCGGCCTCCAAGCCATCCCCTTCCGCAACAACTACCGCCCGCTCCTCCTAGCATCTAATACCGAGTTAGCAAAGGTCACAGCCCAGCGCCACCATCTCATGGCCGAGCTGCATCCCTCCTCTCCGATGCCTCGTCCGCCGCATCACTTCCCATACAAACCCTCTTGAACCACGATAGCTTGCCTCGGCCTCCACATTCTTGTATGGGTATGCACGTTCGTGTACTGTACTTCATTTCATTAAGGTATATTATATTATTTGGGGATTTGCATGCTTCTGTTGGGAAGCCACCACACCCTACTTGCTTTTGAAACTTTATGTATATATTTTAACGGAGAAATCAGTTATAAAAACCTATATGTTTATATTGTAAGTTTTATATGTTGTATAAGGGCTGTTGGGTTTGTTGTCTATGCTTATAATAGTTTTATTTATATGCAAGGTTGGTTATATGAAAAGCCATACAAGTTTTGTTATATATATATGTTATATTAATTTGTGTTATATATATGTTATATTAATTTATATAAGTCTACCACTATTTTTATATATGTACATTTGTATATAGTCTCCTTATATATGTGTTTTGATTTCTAAGTTACAGTCTGGTTTTCCATGTTTGTATTTTTCAATGGTGCAGTTCATGCACAAGTTATAGATTTATAGGAGTTTGTTTTCTATACGAGTATATGTTTAAGTATGCTGATGCTAATAGGTATATATATATATAAATATTTATTTCAAATTATGTAATGTATATATGTTGATTTATACATAACGTGTGGTCTATAGTTTGTTTCAAAACTATGTTTTCGAAAACGTAGGTATATATAATTGTAACGAGTTTCAAAATTAATATATATATATATACACACTAGGATAATATATTTGTTTCGGTCTACATCAAGTTGTTTCTGATCCATTTTGACCAATCTCTATTTATCAGCTTTGTCTGTCCAATTTCATGTCAATCTAGCTTTGCCTTGGGAGTTGTGCTTGCAATTCGTAACTCAACTTTGTTGTCATTTCTCTATCTCTAGCCTCAAAAGGTGAGCAATCACTCATGATTAATGTTCTTTTATTTATTAAATTTGATTTCAATTGGAACGACAATTGAATGCTGCTGTTAGTTAATTACACTGTTATACATGTTATTACCTGTATCAGTTCACCGGTGACATCTGACACCGTTATCTGTTATTTATGAAATGATAATCCAGTATTGGTTGATAAATGATTGATTGTTTGATTTTGACATTGGACGTTAAATTGTTAATGTAGAAACTGATAGTAATTTGAAATTGAAATTGACGTAGGATAGTGAGATTTGTTATAGGTTAAATTTGATTAGATGACATTTGCATAATATGACCCTTTAAATGTTGATTAAATTGACACGTAAAAATTTGGTAAAATACACCTTGAACCATTTAAATGTTTGTTGTTTAAATTGATGTAGTATGAAATTGAATAATAGATAGTGTAATAATCTTTAATCTACATGAAATGATAGTGTAGATTCTAGAAATAATTATATTAATTCGCACAAATAACTATGTGAATTAATATGATTATTTCGAGATTATTTGAATGGATTATTGGATTGATATTGATGGTTGTTATTGCTTGTTTATTTACTTTGACACCCTCCTAGTTATCACACTGCAAGTTCCCTTTGCTATGCTTTGATTTTGAATTGAATTGGAATCGGGTTGAAATGATAAATACCCAAATTAAACTTTGACTTAGGATAGAGAATTAAATAAAACCCGATTGGTCAATAATTTGATTTAAAATAAAATAAAGTTTTTATTTGAAAGGATAAGATTTTGAAATGAAGCTGAAATTTGAATTTTTAATGAAAGGAAATGTTAATATTTAAAATCTGAAACAAATATTGACATAGTAGTTGTTGAAAGATCGTTATTTTGAAATTAATTATTTGACAATTAAATTTGGAACTTTTCATTGAATTAAGTTTGAAATGATTTAATAATTAAGTTTGAAATTATAATTAAGTTTGAAATTATTAAGCTTTGAAATTATTTAATAATTAAATTTTGAAATATTTAATAACTAAATAAGATTTGATTATTTGATAATAAAAAAAATTTGAATTCTTTGATAAGAGAAATTGAACTTTTGAATAAGTGAATTTTTACTTCGTAAATAATTGAAATTGAGTTTCTTTATTAATTAAGTTTTGGAAAATTATTTAAGTAAGTAAATAAGTGAAATTGAATTTCTTTAACAAGAAATAAAATTTGATTTATTGAAATTAATGTACGACTTGAAATTTAAAGAATTTGAGTTGATGAATTTAATTTAATTCAATTTGTAAGTTTTGATATAATGAAGTTGAATTTAAATAATGGATTTAATGAATTGGAAATTTAGTATAAATTGTTTTGAATGGCAAATTTACTTAATGAATATTGAATGAAATCGATAAATGAATTTAAATTGATTTAAATATTAAATTAAATTAATTTTAATGATTTCGGAATGAAACTTATATACAAATTTAAATGAATATTGGAATTTTTTAAATAGAAATTGAAATGGATATAAGATTTTGGAATTATGAATGTGGAAGTTTTGAAACGTAAATTATGGAAATTGATTTAGAAAGAGAAATGAAATGTTGGTTTACCAATTCTATTTGAAATTAAATTTGATTTGGTTTTGAAATTTACTAAACGACCAATCGGTGTAATAATTACGGAAGTTATTAAAGAGACCGGAATCGGTTATGGACATACTCTCTGTCTAAACCGAAAACCACTTTAATAACTGTACGCGGAGTGTGATCCAGAATGAAGTGGTTGGAATGATGTACGTGATGACTGAAGAAAGAGAACGATAATGGATAGCCTTGACACTTGTGTCAAATTGGAAATGACTAAAACAGGAGCCGTGCCGGGCCAAATGGGGGTTAGCTACCTCGAGCGAACACACTTCTTCGAAAACTACTCATTACTTGTTGTCGATTGGTGCACCCTTGATTTGGGAGTGTTGTTTCGTGGTGTTGCGATCGCTGCGGCGATGCGTTCTCACCAGTCCGGATCAGGCAAACGGTAGTTTCACTACCTTGGGTATTGCCTTATGTGCATTGTCATACTTGTATCCCTGCATACGCGACCACTACGATTTGTTTTGTGTTATACCTATGGAGTACTCCCTGATATCCCACTAGTTTACGGTGGAGTTTACAGTGCTGTATAGACTATAATGCTTATATAAAATGTGTTAAGGGGGACAATGGTAACGCCTTAACACTATTTTGATATCTTATATTACTTATAGGCATTATCTACTTATCGTACACTACTACATAGTAGATAATTTAACGGATCCTTAAAAGATGGTTATTCCAAACATCCTTTGAGTTACTTGTATTTCAATTGCTATTTCACTTGAGTTGGATTTATTGATATAAGAATGTTAATCCTGACTCGAGTGTTTTGTGTTTTGCTTTACGCTCGGGTCAGACTGTGTGTACCAGTATTCGAGACTCACCTTTGGATTTGGAGTTTCGCTTGGAGATCTAGCTATATACCCAGCTTTCAGATATCCAGTTGATTCTTGTGATGTATTCTGATATTGTATTTGATTATGCATTCGAGACATCTGTTGTACCTTATTTAACTCTTATATGTATATAGTAGCTTAATGAACTACTATCTTTTATTTACTGTATATGTTCAGTTTTTCCAAATTTAAATTAACAACGCGGTATTTTGAATTATTCAAGTCCGACATGTGCGGATGCGAATGGTCCAAAATAGCGGGTCGTTACAACAAATTTATCGATCTCGATTATTATAACAATATTTAGCATATGTTCTTACAATATTAGAAAGGTTAAATGTTATCATTTCATTTTTCTAATAAGGCTCCCACTAGTTTTTATGTTTCACCAAACCCTAAGCGAAACATTAAAGCCTTTCGACTTCACTATTTAGTGTTAGGACTTGTCTGTCTTGGGATTCTTACCTTGAATTTTCTCAACAAATCGTAGCCCCACAAACGATGAATAACTCCTTATCTGTATCACATACAACTTCTACCCCATGGTTCCTTGTCCTATTCTCATTTTGATCTTGAGATTTCTCAACAAATCAAAAGAGATTATTCACTCGGATCTACCATATCACGACGGCCTAAGTATAGTATATGTACCTTGAGTTTGATCAACAAATACATATATTTATCTTACCTTTTCTATTCAATATATTAATAATACTACAAAAAATACCCTAGTTTGAGTTTGCTCAATAACTAAGGAGCGTCAATTTATATATATATATATATATATATATAAACACACACACACACACACATATATATATATATGGTAAAGGACAACATTATATTAAAGATTCATAATCTTTAATATAATGTATTGAGTGATACTGACTTCTGAAATAATGTATTTCTTATTAAATACCCTTATGATTCAATTGTCAAACACATAGGAAATCATGGTATACGTATATGTACATATTTGTTTATTCCTTAAGTCTATTTAGGTTTTTTTTAATGTTCCACCTTAATTTATACATTCATATTATATAAGTTTAATATTATATAACTTTTATATTTTATTTTACTTATACAATAGTCTTATGTATAATATTATATTAATTAAATCTTATTTAACTAGTTTTAATTAATTGTATATTAATATAACATTTATATTTAATATTCATTATATATTATAACCTTTATGGTGTAAACATAGATATATATGTGTGTGCGTGTACATTTTTTAAGTAATTAACCTTCTAATTTATTTATTTAATTAAACTGTTTTAATTAAATTATTTTAATTTCGTAAATCATTATATATACATACATGTATATTTATGATACCTAAAACATTTTAAAATATCATAACGTATATCACAGTATATATAATATATGCATATAATTTTTATTAATTAACATATTTTATGAACTAATTTATTTCATTAATCTTATTAATAAAATATAATTTTCAAAATTAATTTATATTATTTTTCAAACATTTTGAAAAATATTATTATATTGTAACTTTTATAATATATTTATATCTTATTATAAATCTAACTTTTAAATTTAAAATCTTATTTTTTAATTTTCAAACAATTTTGAAAATTAGTCCAAGGCCCAATTCAAATTGAGCCTCTTCTATTAGGAGCAACCTTTTGGGCTCACATATCTGTTCGGGTTAGGCCGATAGGCAGATGAGGCATAGTACTTGATTATCCAAACCCAATACTAGACACTACCTTTGTAGACACCATATTATCTGAGCTATGATTTAATTAGATAAAACTAACATGGCTAATTAGATAGCATAAGCTAGTGGGCTGATACCATTGTTAGAACAGTCCAACCCACAGCGGAATTTATGGGTGAATTTCAAATATTTTCCCTTATGGGATCTTTACTGGACATATGAAGTCTAATTCATTTGGAATATTTCTAAATACTATGTAAGTAAATCTTTTATTTTATTTAAATTTATGAATTATATAGTTATATAATAAATATATGTTTATGCATCATATACCCATATATGTGTGTGTGTGATGTGTGATAGTAACATATCAACTCGTGCAAGGTTAGCATGCTTGTGTATAAATGTTGGGATTTACATCGTAAAGGACACATTAGCTCATCCAATATGTAAGTATATGTTGTCCAAATATATTTATGTAAATAAACTATTATTTTATATAAATATTATAAATATATATTTATATATATACATGTTAAGTTAGTTTAAATAATTTTATATATATGTATAATTTATTTAAAATATATAAATAAATAATAGTACATATAACATCGTATAAATAAAATATTAATATTATGTATATACATATTATTATAATATGTTAATTTAAATATATTTTAGTTATTTTAAATACTAAAATATATATTTATATTTTATAAGTAGTGAATAATATTTGTATACATATATATAATAATAAAATAAATTTTTAAATATATATAAACACACAAATACATATATAATATATAAATATATGTATGTATATATTAACAAAATTATTTAAGATAAAAATATTTTTTACTTATTTCCAAGACCTATGCACAACTCAAATTTTTTGATATAATTTAAAATTCATTTTTAATTAAATATTCTTTCAAAAAGTAATATGATATTAATAAAAATTAAATACAAAACTTTTTTTCAAATTTTAAAATACCAAAAAATATTTACTGATATTTTGTGATTTGAATAAAATCACATTTTTTCTGCTTAAATTTATTTTATAATAGTTAATTTATTTTTAGCTGTTTTAAACAATTAATTTTTAAAATTAGGTAAAATAATTTTTAATTTTTAGTCTTTCAACCAAGACCTTACCTGGTCCTATTATAATTTTCATAAAACTTTCGAACTAACATAATTTATTAGTGAAGTAAATTGATTTAAATAATAATAAAATTTAATCGGTTATCGATGTCGTATATCGGTTGATATATTTATAACTATTATAAATACATTTTGTAATATTAGTTTCTCAAATCATAATCAAATTTTATAATTAATATTTCATAAATTTATAATAATTATAAATGAATTAAATCATTTGGTCAAAGGGGAATTCATCGTTTCGGTTGTGTGACCGGCCATGTGTAAATTTGGTTAGCGATTAATATCAAACTATTCGAATATTAACGTTCACCTATCCCTTAGCAGGTAGTATAACATTTTGGCCAAATTTATCACTTACTTTGTTTCAGTAAAATCCAATTTCACTTTGTTAAGTGTTACCTGGCAGTGACTATTATTTACACTAATTCTCTTCGTCAAAATTATATCATTTTGGACTTATGGAATTTGGTAATGGTCAAAATTCCAGTATTGTCCATATTCAATTTTATAGTCCAAACACAATGCCCTTGGTTCAATAATAACAATTATTATTAATCGAAATGCTCTAACCGAAGGCTTTGAGTTTGAGTTGACTTGAGTTGACTTGAGTTAACCATGATACTAACCCCATATAACTGAGGAGACGAATCCTCTTTTGAATGGTGTTCACTTCCAATGCTTCCACTCGACCCAACTATAGTCACTCGATGGAGGTCGTGCCATGATTTGACAATAATCAAAGTGGAACTTTCATATTAAAAATTAATAGTATTCTCAAGTCAAGAGAACTGTGTAAATTAGTCATATCTATATTTTCTATTTGACCTTAGTCATATTAACCAACAGAAAGCTATCGAGTGAGTATTTCCATAGTTATTAGATAACTATCAGTACGTAACCACTTTGTCACCCTAGTAGTCATGAGTAATACAGTACCTAACATTTAAAGAGCTTTACATACACTAGTCTCAACGAATACATCGATTTCCAGCCTTAATGTATATTGACTAGGAACATTTAAAATGGTATACTTTGTAATTGTGATAAATTGTTCATGGTTACAACACTTTGTAACTACTTCACAAAAATACCATTTATGGATTTTTAATATGCTTTTAATTAAATTGATTAATTAATATAATACATTATATCAAGTATATAATAGAAAGAAAAGGCCCTTTATTTTGAACAAGATTGGTAATTGAGTTAGATATATGTAACAAACTACATAATTGCCCTTAGAGCATAATTCCAACTTTATTATTTATATATATAATTTATATATAAGTAATAGTTTATATTCATTCATATATTTGGTTAACACATACTTACATTTGGATGAGCTAACGTGTCTGTTGCGATGTAAATCCCAACGTCTATACATGAGCATGTTATACCTTACACCGATTGATATGCTACAATTGCACACACATATGTATATGATACACACTCATGTGTGTGCGTGTGTCACTAAATAAATTAAATAAAACTATAGAATTTATAGATTAAAATAAAATATTTTATTTAAATAATATTAGAAATGTTCTAAATGAATTAACTTCGTAGGCCCAATACAGATCCAATAGGGTAATTTTTTTAAAATTCACCCATAACTTCTGCTCCAGGCTAGCCCAGTTCCAACGAAAACAACCAAATCATATCAAATCCGAATCCAAGTGGCTTTGAAAGTAACTAAAGAAAGTTTAACCCATTAAGATTAAGAACTTGATTAAATTTCTTCTCTTTTCCTTAAAATAAAAGCTTCTATTGTAATTTGACTTTTTCCTCTTCTACTCCTCGAAATGGTAGTCGATCTTGTTGTTTATAGGTTTAGCTTTTGTTTTGAGATGAAAGGGAATGTAAAAGAAGAAAGATTATAGCAAGTCTTTATATATTAATGATTTTTGCCTGGGCTAAAATCTCTCTTGCCTAATCTTAATAATTTATTTCCCTTAACACAAGATCATCTTCATTCAAAATTCAAATTTAACTATTCCTATCTTTGATAGCCGAGTTTAATTGCACAGTCACTCTTGATCCATTCAATTTATATTTAAATGTCCCACACCCAATTAATCAAACTCTCTTAAGTGATTTTATCAATTAAATTATCTTAATTATAACGAGTAAATTATTATTGCTAGTTTAAATTTTCATATTATAGCACTCCATAACATGGAGTGTTACACAAATGTTGAGAATCCCATGACATCGTTATATAATAAATTGTCGTGACGTAGATTGCAAAAGAACCTAGGGCTCACAAGAAGTCAAGAAATATTCTCTGTATGTTCCACATGATAAAGGAAGTTTATTAGCATCAGGGATGTTTTGATTAACAGAGTAAATCATTCCTGGTCACTAAGGGAAAAGCTCTATCAGTTCTGATAAAGCTAGTCGAAATAATGGGATTAAGATTCCATAATTGACTCTAAGTGCAAGTGGGAGATTAAGAGATTTAATGGCATACCATAAGGGAAATCATGTAATTTTTTACATATATCTAACTTTGTAATCAATTTTGTTTGTAACTACAGTGTTTGATTTCTCTTATATACTTTGTTATATAGTGATATAATTAATCAAGTAATTAATTTAAAATACACAAATAAGAAAATCCTAAAATAAAATGTCATGTGACTGTAATTACAAATAGTTGCAATCATGAGTAGTTAATCATAGTATATATAATAACACTTTATTTTAATATTCGTGGTTAAGATGCTTCGTAAAAGAATATCGATACATCGGTTGAGACCAATGTACATAACGCTCTCCAAATGTTGGGTGATGTTTTATTCATAGCTGCAAGAGGACTAAGGGGTTATGTACTTATGGTCATTGGATAACAATGAAATGGCTCGTTTGAGAGTTTCCTATTGGTTAATAACAACAAGGTCAAATGGAAAATCTCAAAGTGACAATGTCACATAATTCTCTCGACTTGAGAATATGGTGGAACTTCTACATGGATACTCAACTTTGATTATTGTTAAATCATGGCATGGCAACCATCAAGCGACTATAGTTGGGTTGAGTAGAAGCATAGGAAGTGGTGCACTATTCAATAGAGAATTCGTCTACTCAGTTGTATGAGGTTAGTATCATGGTCAACTGTTGTCAACTTAGTCAAAATCTATGGTTAGAGTAGAACCATTAATGATAAACGATATTATTGAACCGATGACTTTGATTATGGACTAATCGAGTTGAGTTTGGATAATACTAGAATTTTGACCAATAACAAATTCCATATATCCTAAAGTGATATAGTTTGGACGAAGAGAACGTGTGTAAATAATCGTTACTAAAAGGTACCGTTTAACAATTTATAAATTTTGATTTTACCAAAAAGATCTATTAGCAAAGTATTCAACCAAGCTGTCGCACCACTAGCCAAAGGTGATGTGTGAACATTATTATTTTGAATTATTCAAATGTGCATTGCTGAATTCACACCTTTGAGACACACAACTGCATCCGTAAATTCTTCGAAATACCACTCGATTTATTAGTTTATAAAGAATTATAAATTAATTAAATTAAAAAATATTAAAAAAATATTAATTATTTTTGTATTTGATATTTGGCGTATAATTAGTAATTGGATGGCTGCTAGAAATGTTCTTGCTGATATTAGTAATTAATTAGGCGCGTATATAAAAGTTATATATGTGTGTATCGATAACGATATCGTTGTACATTCAAATGGGATTTAATCACAAATAATTAATGATGAGATTTGACTATTATTTGGCCCATGTGGGACCATATATAGGTTGGCCAAAAGGAGGGAGGGAGAGCTAGATCTAGGATTTGATTTTTATGCGAGATATTTCCACTACTTCTCTCTATAAAAGCAAGACCAAGAAACCATTTTTGTATCTCTCTTTTGCCTCCTCTTGCTTTCATTTTGGTCAAACATACTATATCCTCATCCTACCATTTCCGGCCCCACTTCAATCGCATAAACATCAAACAACCAAAGATCTAAGTGGTACCCTCATTTGTAAAAAATTCGGGTGGTGAATCGAAAGGTTCGATGAGCTTTACAAATCAAGGTGTCACTATTAGACCGGATCTATAAGGTATAATTCTATTTTATGTATATTTAATCGTTATATTCTATTTGTCATCTTTTTTATATGTGTTATTACCTCATTATATTTATAATTAATTTAAATAATTAATTAAATGATCCAATACAGTTTAATTCATTGGTTTAAATTATAATATATGTACTTGATTTTGATTATATACTGATTAAACATATATATAATAATTTTTGAAATATATAACATAATTTTAAATAATTATTTATTATATTTATTCATTTTAAATCATATAATACATAAATATTATATTTAAAATTTAAATATATAAATATATATTTATCATTTCAATATCCCTTTTGGCCATAAAATAGAACTAAGACTAAATGATGTTTAATAAATTATATATATATATTATATTAATAATGTTTAATTCTATTTAATATTAATATACACACACATCTAATTATTAAAATGCTCTCAGTTATTTTATTTAAAAAATCATCATGTGTGTGTTTGTGTAATTTTATATTTTATTATGATCAATGCATTTTTATTTAAAATATTTAATTCAAAAATATATATGCATATATATTAGATTAAAATATTCTTCGGCCATGTCTATATTTTATATATATTTCATAAAATAACACTTTCGAAGTAAAGATATTTTCATATCTGAATCAATTGATTTAGATCTTAATTTAAATAAATTTTACTTAGTTAAAGTTAGATATTTTATAATTATAAATTTGAATTTGAAAAATATGACTTGGTCCAATTATGTATAATATTTTTCAAATTTAAATTTATTATTTATCAAATAATTTTTTTAAATTACATATATGTATTTATATATATTAAATAAATTATACAAGGCAGCTAATATATAATAAATGCTCAGCATATACATGGTAGATATAAATCCTAATATCTACATATGTATATATTAACCATACTATTATTTCTTGTATCATCGTGTTATACCCTATATACCATCACTACGTGTATGAATATAAATTAGATGTATTTGTACATGTAGATACTAAATATATTAAATTAACCATATTAATTAAATAAAACAAAATATTTAAATAAAATATAATTTTATTAAAACAACTAGTTTGGATCAGATGTTAATAAGTAGATCTCATAGGCCCATTAAGATCCAATTAGGGGAAAAAATTGGAATGTACCCATTTCACCCACTGCGAACCAGGTGGGTTCCACTATACATAACCGCTTGGTTCCACCAGCAACCATGAGTAATACACTTCCCAACATTTAGAGTGCATTATGTACTCTGTTCTCAATGGATGTATCGAACCCTTTCCCGAAACATCTTGAACAAGAATATTTAAAACAAAATGTTATTCTATATTGTAATTAATTACTCATGATCGCACCTATTTGCAAATACAATCACATAACATTTCACTTAAGGATTTTATTATTTATATACTTTAAATTAATTATTTAATTATTTATATCATGATATGACAAAGTATATAACATAAAAAACACCAAATAACTTTTATTATAAATAAGATTGATTAAGAGTTGGTTACATATAAATAATTACATAATTGCCCATGCGGCATACAACTAACTCTCTGATGATTTTGTAATTGCTTCTTTCTAATCATCTTCTCCCTTTAAGAGTAAATGTCTTATTTCAACATCCATGGCCAAATCTCATCTCTAACCAAAACATTAATTATTAATATTCTAAATCAACATACAATCATGATTTATTCATTTTAATCATGACCATTAACCTGACACTAGTGTGAACACATGCTACACAAATGAGATGTTGTAAGTTTCTAAATAATAATTCGAATTAATTTGGATGCATCTAATGATATTATTAGGACAAACTTATTCATGTATGGTTTTTTATCTTTTACACACATTCAATGCAAAAAGTACATGTACATGGAATCACACAAATAAATAGACCATTGAATTTTAATAAATGAGACCATATCAGATAAATCATTCCCTTTAATAAACCATAATAGTAAAAACTTCCTATCAATCAGAGAGCATAATAATCATTTTTGCATTGGTGTCCGCACATAGTGGCCAATTGGATATTACTCCCATATTATACCCACAAGATGAAATAAAAAAGAATTATTGTTCCTGATGAACGGGTGATCTTGTGGATGCAACTATGAAGAGATCAGATGCTCAAAACTAACAGATTGAATCATTTATTCTCTTTATCGATTTAGTTTGCCGTTAGTGGTGAGATTTTCATTGAATTGAAAGGCCAATATATATGAGAGTGCAACATGGTGAATAATCATATGATGGTATAACGTCTTGAAAACAGACATCAATGAGACATCATAATTCAATATACATGTGTTTGAGCAGTATATAACTGATGAAACATGTCATCCAGATGAACAATCAAACACATAGTAACAGTAATTTCCAAAACATATTCACTATAAAATACACATAAATGAGTAGGCACCACCAACTATTTACTATTCATACTATTTTTGTTCATAGTTAAGCTCACCGTCATTATTTTATCTATCCTTTGTTGTACGTCGATATGAATCTGTAGTGTCTTTATGGCTGAGTCGCGGACTAGGTCACTCTCTTTAAGACGTTTCACCGCTGTGCCTGAATTATACAAGGCAGCCTCTAATGCAGCGCCACCTCTAGGATAAAACAAACCTAAATATCAGTATTAACAGTCACTTGCACAAAGACCGCTGATTCAATAACACCCCAAAAAATATTGCTCGGATCTAAAGTTGTGTTTAAAAGTAGAAGAAGAGAACTTGGTTTTTAAAGCTGATAAAATTTTGTCAAATAACTTGGTTTATATAAGGGAAAATCTAAGTAGAAAATGGGGCTAGATCATTAGAAAATACGAAATCTGAGCTTACTGGGTCTTACTACCAAGTCCAAGTCGGTTTAAAAATATAGTGCCACAAATAAAGAGTTCTACATCACTTAGTCAAGCCAAACCAAGCCCGGCCTAGGTCGAGTTGGTCGGTCGGCATGCGTGTGTGATGGTTAGCATTTTCTCCCTCCTCAACATAAGAGAAAGCATTGGGTGCCCAAAGGACCCATCCTTTCTTTTCTGAATCCTATATATATATAGGAACACTTTATAGCTTCCCACAATGTGGAACTGTTCACTAAGAGGGGTATTCTATAATCTTCTCAATATTTTTAACTATTCACTTCTAAAATCAAAATTTTCAACAATCCCCCACTTGAATTTTTAAAAATATTTTTCTCGAGAAATTTCTAATCTTATAAGATTGCGCATAAACAAAGGTATCTTTCGATTTGAACCTTTGCTTAGTGAGTATGATCCAGATTAACTAGAGTGACTCGTGGTCTTGAACTCTATCTTTGACATCAAACCACACATAATCTTTCTAGAGTGTAGTCTATAACATGTGCTTTAAAGGCCATGCATGTATCTCCCATTTTAGTGAACCCTCTAGGAATTTTTTCCAAAATTTCATAGGAAACGGTCACATTTCCACATTCATATAGGTGAATCTATCAAGAGTACTCCTATAACTAGATACTCCACTCCACATAGTATAGATTTCATTAAGAGTTTAACTCATCCTCCTATCGCTTCAGAACTACATACTTCTATCTAATGAAACTAGCTATTCAATCAACGTCACTACATAACTTGTTATTACCCATTAAACCAAGTTCTTGGGATCTCCCATCATTAGGTTGGGTTACTATTATGGGTGACTACTCATTCTTTGAGTTCTCATTCTATGGGCAATAGTGCCATTCTTTTGGACGTAGAAAGGACTTTCTCTCTAGCCAATCCTTTCGTCAAAGGATGCGCCAGATTTTCATCAGTGCATACATGATCCACTCTTACATAACCTGAAGAGATGCACTCTCTTACAGTACAGTGCGTATAAGGAATTTGTCGTCTCTTACTGTTATTATAACAGTTCTCAACTTTTACAATAGCCGAGGTACTATCACAATGGATCAACATAGCTGATATCAGCTTTTCCCATAAGGGGATCTCAACTATCGGATTTCTTAAGTAATCGACTTCTTCACTAGCAGTAGCTAGTGCTATTATTTCTGACTCTATAGCGGATTGAGCCAAAATAGTCTGTTTTTAGATTTTCAAGAAACAGCTTCTCCTGCAATACTGAAAATATATCCATTAGTGGCTTTGGAATCTTCCGATAACGTATTCCAATCTGCATCTATATCCTTCAAGGACAATGGGAAACTTCAGATAGTGTAATCCAAGGTTCATAATTCTTTTAAGGCATCTTATGATCCTTTCAATAGCATGCCAATGCTTTATAGTAGATCTGCTAGTAAACCTGCATAATAATCCCACGACATAGGCAATATTAGATCTAGTACAATCGGTGGCATACCAAGACTGCCAATGATGCTCAAATATTTAGATTGTCTTACACCTTCATTGGTGTTCTTAAATAGTTTTACACTTGAATCACATAGTGTGCTAGCAGGTTTACATTCAAAGTAATTATATTTCTTTAACATCTTCTCAATATAATGAGATTGTTCCAAAGAAATTCCCATTTCATACTTAGTAATCTTACTACCAAGAATTACACTCGCTTCACCAAGATCTTTCGTTTCAAAATTGGCACATAGTATGGACTTAACATGATTTACAACATGAATATTTGAACCAAATATAAGTAAATCTTTCACAAATAAACATATGATAGTGCTAATGTTATTCTTGGATTTATAATAAATACACTTGTCACTTTCATTTACTTTAAAACCATGTGAAATAACTAGATTGTCAAATTTTTCATTCCATTGTTTAGGTGCTTGTTTAAGACCATATAGAGATCTATCTAATTTACAAACTTTATGCTCCTAACCAAGTATAATAAAACCTTCAGGTTGGTCCATAGAAATCTCTACTTCTAATTCACCATTCAAAAAAGCAGTTTTTACATCCATTTGGTGAATTAGTAGATCAGAAGTGAAGTAGGAGAAATTAATACTCAAATTGATGTTATTCTTGTAATAGGTGAAAAGGTATCAAAAAATTCAGTTCTTTCTCTTTATTTAAATCCTTTAGCTACAAGACGAGCCTTATATTTATCAGTTTTACCATTAGGTTTTAACTTCTTTTTAAGCACCTACTTACAACCTATAATTTTACAACCTGGAGGTAAGTCAATAAGATGTTAGGTTTTATTAGATTCAAGAGATTCTATTTCATCATTTATAGCTTTTTGTTAGAGGTCTGAATCTAAAGAAGACAGAGCTTCTTTTAGATAGCAGGGTCCTCTTCTAGTGCATAAGCATAATATTCTAAACCAAAATCTTTAGCTATCCTACATATTTTACTTCTTCTAAGTTCAGACTCAATTTCCACATTATGTTCATTATTTCTGATTATTAGTGGTAGATGTGCCCCCACTATTCCTAAGTTCAAATGGAAATATATTTTAAAAGAAATCAGCATCATTTGACTCAATAATAACTTGAGCATTCAAATCAAAAAACCTATATGCTTTGTTGTTAATGGAAACACATTCATATGCTTGACTTGCTAATTTAATCCTTTTATGGTCAGAATACAAACATATGCTAAGCAACCCCAACTTTTAAAATAAGACAAGTTGGGTTTATGATATTTTAAAATTTCAAAAGGTGAAATTTTACTCTTAGATTTAGGAATTCTATCTAAAATATATCAAACAGTTGACAAAATTTCCTTCCACCAGTGTGATGTTGCACCCGAATTTAATAAAATAGCTACAACTAATTCGATAAGAGTATTATTTTTTTAGTTTTACCATTCATTGGTGCAGTTGTCTCATATATTATTTCATGTTGACTATAAAATTCAATAAATAGGCTCGATTCATATTCTATTCCTCTACCACTTTGGAATCTCTTAAGTTTCTTATTAAATTGGTTTTCAATTTCACTGACAAATAATTTAAACATATCTAGCGCATCACTTTTATTTTTCATGAGGTAAACATAAGTGAAATCAGAGCAACCATCAATAAAAGTAATAAAGTAGAATTTGTCATCCCTAGTTAGAGTGCCATCAAGTTCATATAAATAAAAATGTATTAAATCTAAAGGTCATGACTCTCTAAACACAGATTTATGTAAAGTCTTTGTAATTTTAGCTTAGCTACAATATTCAAAATTTTCTGAATCACTTATGGATACTTGAGAGATTAAGCTTAAGTTACTCATGTTATGAATCAGTCACTTATTAATATGACAGTCTAGCATGCCAAATACTAAAATCACACAGCATATAAGTAGAATTATTAACTTTATTCAAATCAACATTTAACCTAAGGATCCTACCTACAACATATCATTTACCAATAAAAAGACCATTTTTAGTGATGCATGTCATATCCTATAATTTGTGTAAGACTAGATTTATTTAACAAGAAACCATATACTAAATTTTTCCTCATCTCTAGTGTATGCATCACATCTTTCAGCAATAAATTCTTTTCAGTGGTAAATTTTAACACTACAGCCCCAATTTTAGAAACATTAGTGGTGTGAGAATCTCTCAACGTCACAACATTATATGTTTAAACATTTCACGATCACAGAAGACATGGCGAGAAGCACCAGTGTCTTCCCACCACTCTTTTGATCCACCGACTAGGTTGATCTAAGTAAGCATAACCACAAGGGTTTCTTCAGTCGGGTTAGCCTATGGTGCAGGATTTGGCATGTTCTTAGACTTTCGTGTCATATGGCCCGATTTGATACAGTTTAGCATATGGACAAATGTCCAATACCATTCTTTAGGGGGGCATTTTGTTGTTCGTTCTGAGGCTGATTGTTGCAATTCTAATTTTGGAATTTTTTAGCATTTGGTTTCAGAGCTGCATTTGCGGATTTCTTAGTGTTGTTTCTAGATACAACAAACAACTCTTCTTTCTGGTCCTGTTTTCTGGCCTCCTCTTCAATATAAAGATGAGTAATCAAACTTTCTAAGGAAAATTCTTTGGTCTTATACTTGAGAATATTTTTAAAGTCTTTCCAACTAGGGGGTAATTTATCAATCAATACGGAAACCTAAAACTGTTCATCTAAAGCAATACTTTCAGAGATGATCTCATGTGTAATTTTTTTGAAGCTCGTGCGAATGCACCTCTACAGATTTGTCATCCGTCATCTGAAACTTCAAACAGTGATTGACTGCATACTTTTTTGCTCCAGCTTACTCGATATCATATTTCCTTTGTAGTGCATTCCAAATCTTCTTTGTTGACTTGCCTGAGTTATAGTAATCGTACCGATCATCGCCGAGTCCATTGATGATGAAATTCTTGCACAAATAATCTTGCTCCATCTAGATCTGCAGTTGTTTTGATTTTTCTATCCAGGCTCGTATCTGCTGTCTCAGCTAAATTGGGTTTGTATGGCAGCTGTGCTTTGTCAGTTGTAAGTACAGTGACCACCTTCCGCGTAGTAAAAAAGAAATCCATCTTTTGGCTCCATCGTTTGAATAGAGGTCCTCGAATCCGAATGGCATAGCAGACACAATCAGAACATGAAATATTGACGTTGGGGTAGTAGAGTCATCAGTGATTGAAGTCATAACGTCTTAAAATTGTTGTACATTGATTGGATCTTTAGTGTCATTGTGGCTAAGTCACGGACTAAGTCGCTCTCTTTAAAATGCTTCGTCGTTGTGCTTGAATTGTGCAAGGCAGCCTCTGATGCAGCGCTGCATTTAGGATAAAACTGTAACAACCCGCATATTTTACGATTCGTATATTTAAATGTTTAGTTTAAATATAGCATCGTTAGTCAGATTTTAGTCCGAAAAAGTCACTATTCGTAGAAGAACAGTCGAATTAGTGAAAAGTCTATGTGGATAGTGCTATTTGGAAGTTGTAACGCCCCACTCTGAGACCCACTGTAACAAAGAGTATTACGGGAGTAATACTGTCTGTTAAAGCGGAGAATAGAGTATAGTGGGAGCGACCATTTGTAATCAAGCTATAACTATCTACTGAATACGTCGAAAGGTGGAATCTATTTAAATTTTTCTCAATCAGGTGGTTCGACATATTCGGTAAATACTTATAACGAAATTACAAATGGCTAAAGATCTATCAGGACAAAGCATAATAACATAATGAAATAGCATCACAGAACAGAATCACATAACAGATATAAAATCCAAGAACAATACATCATCAATATAGATCCAAATACTATAAGTGGGTACAAAGCCACTGCTCACACATGTGAGTCAAAAATATATACATATCAAAGTTTGAATAATAACAGAGTAGCGGAATGGTGGACAAATAAAAGCGCTATCTATCAGCATAGCAGATAATGTCCAAGCGGAAGCAAAGAAGCTAAGTCCAGAGACCTAACCTGAAACAACTCGGTCTGACCCGAGCGAAAACACTCGGGTCAGGCTAGCTAAACAATCAGTAATAACTGAGATATATAATAATGCGGTACATAAATAAAACAGTACTTATCCAAAGAGAAGTATATTTTGAACCACATGAATATAATGACGATCCCCAATCATCAATAAACAATAAAAATCTCCAAAGAGAAATCAACACCAAAGTGTAGAATAAATAAAATCGCCTCATATCATCGGCGTAGCCAAAGCTATAAAAAGATGCCCATAGGCAATAATCCCAATAGTGACCAGAGTCTGTAATCAATGCCCAAGCAAAGATCGATGCTCCAAAGAGCAATGAGGATATACTGAAAAGTCAATGAAATCCAACACTGAAAAGCAGTGTCCAGAGACACTGTGAATCCACAAGGTAATCGCACTTACATCGTATGGTTCCATAGAACCAACACCGAATGGCGGTACTCGAATGGATATAAAAAATCATCAAATAATACCAATATTGCACGTGCACCGACCAGAGTCGTTGTTGCCAAGTACTGTAGAGTTGTGATCGATCACTCGCACAGATGCGGAACGCGCGAGACGGCGAGATCCTTCCCAGAAGGATAAAGGCCCAGAGGCGCACGCCGAAAAATAAACTGCTCCATAGAGCAGGTGTCCAGAGACGGCTGCCCAGAGGCGTGGTGACCCAGAGGTCCAGTACTGGCCGCCCAGAGGCTAATGTGTCACAAACTTCTTGGAGAGGAACCCGTAAAGTGTTAACAATGAGTCCCATACCCCACGTTCGCACTGAACGGTTTACTAACCAATAGCAAGCTCACACTCCAAACAATAAAAAGTCCACCTCGTATCATCGGTAAACTAGACCCAAAGGTCAAAACGATCAATCGAATAGGTCGGGGATTAACCGGAAAGAAAATACACACGGTTCAATAGGCCGGAGATTTCCTAACCGTTTAAGCACCTTTCCACTTCGCTCGACGTGCTAAAAAGTGAGTGAGAGAATTTTATTATAGAAAATAATGGTGTGAAACGGATTTATAATTGATTTTGAAATCACTTTAAAACGGCTTTTGAAAACTCTCCTATTATAAAGTAATTAATTTAATAATTAAATATAATATTATATAATAATTTCGAAAGCCATTTAGGAGTAAAAAATCCTTTGAAAATAATTCATAAAATCCGTGTACGAAATCTAGAGACAAATCTCAAAGAAATCAATAAAACCAGAAAATCACTGAAAATATTACAAGTGTTGGAAAATAGTCCAAAAATGACGCGAACCCAAGTTTGGAAAATTATTCGGACCAGCAACCTGAATCCGAATGGCATGAAAATTGTTTGGCATATAGTCCAACATCCCTGCTCCAAACTGCAAAAAGAATCGGGAAATTCCAACTTGAAACGAAGAAACGGCGTCGTCTCAAAGTCGGACAAAAATCATAAAACTTTACTGTGTCAAAACAGTGTAAAGGTCCCACTTCGACGACATGGTCGAAGGGTCACATGAACTCAGATCTTGATGAAAATTTGCAGGAGCATAGTAAAGTACTCCTACTTTGATATGCAACAAGAGTCGTTCGGTTTCAACTTGAAACGAAGAAACGACAATGTTTCAAAGTTGGTCCGACGATAACTGAAAATGATCACTATTGTAAAACAATTTCTGGGTGCTACTTCGGCAATAGAAACGAAGTATCTAATGCACCCAGATCTAAACCAAACTTTGCATGGTTAAAGATCTTGATCTCATCCTTTTAAAGAGACCAAAAACGATGAAATCCGACAAAGGAAGAGCCCGGGATGGCGTCGCAAAGTCGGGGTTCTACGCTGAAAACAACGGGAGAAAAGAGACTAAGGCCTATAGCTATGCACTAACTGGCCAGAGATGAAAAACCACAATTTTGGCATAGTAAACTTCAAATTCTGGCAAAATGAATAAAATGAAAGTTGTATCTTAGTTTCTAAGCTTTCCGGAATGACGAAGATCGTCAAATTCCGACCAAAGATGAAAATTCTATGACTAAAACAATTCTCAGATCTAAATTTTATATCATTGTCGTTGTGCTCTCAGGACAGTGGTAAGAATGCACAGTTTTGACCAAATTAACTTTGAAATTTCATGAAACTTAAAACATGAAAGTTTTATCGCTAAATCTATGCTTTCCAGAACATCCAAAATTATTAGATTTGGATAAGAAACGAGTAACTTATGGCCAAATCAATTTCAGGTTTTTATTTTATCAACCCTGTAGTTTGTTGTCAGGTCAGCAACAAACAAGCATGATTTCGACCATTCAAACCTTAAAATTTGGCAAAGCACAAAACAAAAAAGTTATAGGGTACAGACTAAGCTTTCCAGAACTTCAAGAAAATCTTAATTCTGATTTAAGATGAATGATATATGCCTAATTTACTAACAGCAATAAACTAATTATAATTTCAGCTAGCATATATTACAAGTACCTTATGTGCACACCTCAAAATGAAAGCAAAGATGATCAAAGAGCTATGATTCACATGTTACATAATAAAACATGCGTTACTAACTGATTACCGAAATCAAAAGATGATTAAACACATATTATAAGAGGTTTTTAGCAATATACCTCTCTAGAAAGCAACAAAGACTACTATAGCATCAACCCAAGTTAGCAAAAGATGATTAGGAGGCTATAAGATCAAAAAACACATAAAACATGTGTTACCAAATCAATTTCAGAAATAAGAAAGATATAAAAATGGATTTGAGGTGGGTATTTGCATTACCTTTGCATAGAATGACTTGCATAAGCTAAAACTAGAAGGAGATGAAGATAGAGGCCATTTTTGTTATGAAAGCTTTAGGAAATGATTAGGGTTTTGATTAGGGATGAATGAGGTTAGGAGAGTTTGAGATAATTTATAGAGGAGGTTTAGGGTGGGTTATTGGGCTAGGTTTAGTAACCCAATAAGAAGAGAGTTATTTATATGTTTCCAACAATTAGTCTAAGTGTTCATATATGTTTATAAAACTCATTTTTCTTATCCAAACCCGTTTTAAAATCTCTACTAAAATATTTAACTTTCCAAAAATAACATTTTATCCTCATTTTAAAATCCCATATTTCCCATTTAATTAAAATAGCCTTTTTCAAATAAATTTTATTATTCCAAATCCTTTTATGCTTCATTAAAATAAATAAAAATCCTAACTTTTATTTATTAATTGGTAATGCAAATCCCGGGTTGTTACAGACTCCCCCCTTAAGAAAATTGCATCCCCGCAATTCCTTAAGATAGATGTCGTCTATAACGTCAAATCCACAAAAGAAGTGATAGAGATAAAATAGAGAATTCTCACCCGCAGAAGAAGATGGGAGAAAGCCAGGATAAGAGCGTTCGATAGATTCTCTGGTTTCCCAAGTGCAGTCCTTAGGATTCGGTGACCATTGAATCTTCACGAGTGGAACCTCTTTGTTGCGAAGGCGTCTAACCTCCGAATCAAGCACTCGAAGAGATTGCTGCTCCAAAGTTAAATCAGGTAAGATCTCTAAATCAGGCACAGCATGTGGCTCAATGATAGAATCAGGATCGCGGACACACATGCGAAGCTGGAAAACATGGAACACGTCGTGTATTCCAGAGAAGTGAGCAGGTAGAGCCACACGATAAGCAACGGGGCCAATGCATTCCGTAATAGGAAATGGTCCGACATAGTGAGGAGCCAACTTCCCTGTAGAGCTGAAACGCACAACCCCCTTCATGGGAGAGACCCGAATAAACACAGAATCGCCAATGGAGAACTCAAAAGGCTTCCTACGGTTGTCCGCGTAGGATTTCTGGCGGTTCTGCGCCTCTTTCATTCTCTGACGAATAAGAATAATCTTCTTCGAAGATTCCCGAACTGAATCTGGACCAAGAAGAAGCTTCTCGCCAGATTCTAACCAACACGAAGGAGAACGACATGGCCTTCCATAAAGAGCCTCGAAAGGAGCCATGCCAATACTAGACTGATAGCTGTTGTTGTAGGAGAACTCTACAAGCGGTAAGTGATCCTCTCAACTACCTCCGAAATCCAGAATACAACAGCGCAAAAGATCCTCTAAAACACGATTCACCCTCTCCGTCTGACCGTCGGTCTGAGGATGATAAGCAGTCGAGAAATTCAGCTTTGAGCCCAAAGCTGACTATAGGCACTTCCAGAAGTGACTAGTAAAGATAGTGTCTCGATCACAGACGATAGATCTAGGAATGCCATGAAGTCGAACGACTTCCTTCACATATAGCTTGGCAAGATGAGGAGCAGTCCGAGTGGACTTAATAGGAACGAAATGAGCTGATTTGGTCAAGCGATCGACTATGACCCAAATAGAAGTATGGCCTGACCTCGATCGAGGCTGGCCGTCAATAAAATCCATGGATATCTGATCCCATTTCCACAATGGAATCTCTAGTGGCTGAAGAAGACCAGATGGACGCTGATGCTCAACTTTGATCTGTTGACAAGTCATGCAACGGCTTACATAACTTGCAACATCACTCTTCATGCCCTCCCAATAAAATAGGCAACACATATCGGCATACATCTTACTCGGCCCGGGATGTATAGTGTACTTAGTGCGATGACACTCATCTAGAATGTCATGCCTAAGTGATAAATCAGATGGTACCAAAATACGGTTCTTCCTGCGAAGACACCGATGTGAATCAATTGAATAATCCAGCAATGTCTCATCACTGGATCCCGACTCAAGGAGATGAATATATCGCAACAAGTCTGGATCCTGCCGCTGAGCATGGGCAATGGGATCCAATAGAATAGGTCGAGCTTCCAAGCTGAATAGCAATATCTGAGGATCAAAAGACGGAGCTCGATTTCGAATATCACACATAGAAAGAGTCTCAAGAATATTCCACTCGGCTATCATCAGAGAAACTACTGCCGAGTGTTTGCGACTGAGTGCATCAGCCACACGATTACCCTTGCCAGGGGTATACTGAATGTCTAAGTCATATGAGGCGAGAAACTCAAGCCATCGCTGCTGCCTCATATTGAGATCCTTCTGACTGAATAAATATTTCAACGACTTGTGATCGGTGTAAAGAGTGAAACGTTCGCCCAATAGATAATGACGCCACGTCTTCAAGGCAAAGACGATAGCAACTAACTCAAGATCATGAGTAGGATAGCGAACCGCATTCGGGCATAGCTGCCTAGAAGCGTAAGCAACTACCCGATCCTTCTGCATAAATACAGCACCGAGGCCGCTACCACAAGCGTCGGTGTAAACAACAAGATCCTGGTTACTCTCAAGAACCACAAGAATAGGCGCATGGGTGAGAAGTTCCTTCAATCGCTGAAAGGAAGCTTCACACTTATCAGACCAAATAAAACGAACCCCCTTATGAGTCAGAGTCGTGAGGGGAAGTGCAACTCGAGAGAAATCCTTGATAAACCGACGGTAATAACCCGCCAGCCCAAGGAAGCTGCGAATATCATGAACGTTCTCGGGCTGCTTCCAATTCTGAATAGCTTCGATCTTGGCATGATCGACGGAAATACCCTCAGATGATACAATATGGCCCAAGAACTTGACCTTGCTCTCCCAAAAATGGCACTTGGAGAGCTTGGCCTTAAGCTGATGCTGACGAAGAGTATCCAAGACGATCCGCAAATGATGAGCATGCTCTGCCTCGGATCTAGAATAAATAAGAATATCGTCGATGAAAACCAGAACGAATCTATCGATGTATTCCCGGAATACGCGATTCATAAGATCGACAAAGAAAGCCGAAGCGTTCGTCAAGCCGAACGGCATGACCAACCACTCAAAAGAACCATAACGAGTGCGAAATGCTGTAAGAGGAATGCTATCTTCGGCGACTCGTAGCTGATGGAATCCGTTGGCAAGGTCGAGCTGAGAGAAGACCTTTGCACCGCTCAATTGATCAAACATATCGTCTATCCGTGGAAATGGGTAACGATTTCTGATGGTCAACTCATTAAGCTTGCGATAGTCAATGCAAATCCTAAGAGAGCCATCGGGCTTCTTAACGAAGACCACATCAGCACCCCATGGCGAAGAACTGGACCGAATGAACTGCTTCGCCTCAAGCTCCACTAACTGCTTCCTGAGTTCCTCATTCTCTTTTGTAGACATCCTGGTGGGAGGACGCCCAACTGGGTGGGAGCCTGGAATGAGATTGATGCGGTACTCAATAGCTCGCTTCGGTGATAAACTAGATACTGGCTCGAAGATATCGGGGAAATCCCGAACAACTGGAATACGAGATATGTCTACCTCATCATCTCATGAATCAAGAGAGAATAAAGTAACATCAGAAAGCCCAACATCTTGAAGAACAATAGCTAACATAGAGGACGAGTCAGGGTGATGAATGAATAATATCCGCTCCGAACAAATAATTTTGGCGTCGTGCTGAACGAGCCAATCCATGCCAAGAATCATATCAAAGCCCAAATACTCCATAACGTGGAGATTTGCACGGAAAGAAAAGCCATAAAGATCAATATCTATATTCTCACAAAGCAAGCTAAGGGTCGTGGATCCACCAATGGAATTCACAATCCTTAGTGAGGAAACCATACAAGTAACATCCAAAGATAAAGTATCAACTAGTTCCTTTGATACGAATGAGTGAGAGGCACCCGTATCAAAAAGAACTCTAATAGGTCTACCATGAAATAAAATAGAGCCTTCGAGAATGGAAGGATGCGTACCTCAAGGCTGGGCTAAAGATTTAGGAGCCTTGGCAGCATTAAGCTTGCCAGATCTAGGAGGTGGAGTAGGACAAGTGGAGATTCAAAGATAGATAATTCATTAAGGAATATTACGGAATATAATAGATTCCTACACATATTCCTAACTTATCTATCAATAAACATAAGGAAGGGATTTGATTTAATTCGGATCTAATTAAAATGTATTGTACTAAGTGTATCTGTTTTGTGTTCATTATGCTTATTCCTGAAACCAGGCTCTGATACCAAGCTGTAACACCCCACTCTGAGACCCACTGTAACAAAGAGTATTACGGGAGTAATACTGTCTGTTAAAGCGGAGAATAGAGTATAGTGGGAGCGACCATTTGTAATCAAGCTATAACTATCTACTGAATACGTCGAAAGGTGGAATCTATTTAAATTTTTTTCAATCAGGTGGTTCGACATATTCGGTAAATACTTATAACGAAATTACAAATGGCTAAAGATCTATCAGGACAAAGCATAATAACATAATGAAATAGCATCATAGAACAGAATCACATAACAGATATAAAATCCCAGAACAATACATCATCAATACATATCCAAATACTATAAGTGGGTACAAAGCCACTGCTCATACATGTGAGTCAAAAATATATACATATCAAAGTCTGAATAATAACAGAGTAGTGGAATGGTGGACAAATAAAAGCGCTATCTATCAGCATAGCAGATAATGTCCAAGCGGAAGCACAGAAGCTAAGTCCAGAGACCTAACCTGAAACAACTCGGTCTGACCCGAGCGAAAACACTCGGGTCAGGCTAGCTAAACAATCAGTAATAACTGAGATATATAATAATGCGGTACATAAATAAAACAGTACTTATCCAAAGAGAAGTATATTTTGAACCACATGAATATAATGACGATCCCCAATCATCAATAAACAATAAAAATCTCCAAAGAGAAATCAACACCAAAGTGTAGAATAAATAAAATCGCCTCATATCATCGGCGTAGCCAAAGCTATAAAAAGATGCCCATAGGCAATAATCCCAAGAGTGACCAGAGTCTGTAATCAATGCCCAAGCAAAGATCGATGCTCCAAAGAGCAATGGGGATATATTGAAAAGTCAATGAAATCCAACACTGAAAAGCAGTGTCCAGAGACACTGTGAATCCACAAGGTAATCGCACTTACATCGTATGATTCCATAGAACCAACACCGAATGGCGGTACTCGAATGGATATAAAAAATCATCAAATAATACCAATATTGCACGTGCACCGACCAGAGTCGTTGTTGCCAAGTACTGTAGAGTTGTGATCGATCACTCGCACAGATGCGGAACGCGCGAGACGGCGAGATCCTTCCCAGAAGGATAAAGGCCCAGAGGCACACGCCGAAAAATAAACTGCTCCATAGAGCAGGTGTCCAGAGACGGCTTCCCAGAGGCGTGGTGACCCAGAGGTCCAGTACTGGCCGCCCAGAGGCTAATGTGTCACAAACTTCTTGGAGAGGAACCCGTAAAGTGTTAACAATGAGTCTCATACCCCACGTTCGCACTAAACGGTTTACTAACCAATAGCAAGCTCACACTCCAAACAATAAAAATTCCACCTCGTATCATCGGTAAACTAGACCCAAAGGTCAAAACGATCAATCGAATAGGTCGGGGATTAACCGGAAAGAAAATACACACGGTTCCATAGGCCGGAGATTTCCTAACCGTTTAAGCACCTTTCCACTTCGCTCGATGTGCTAAAAAGTGAGTGTGAGATTTTTATTATAGAAAATAATGGTGTGAAACGGATTTATAATTGATTTTGAAATCACTTTAAAACGGCTTTTGAAAACTCTCCTATTATGGAGTAATTAATTTAATAATTAAAAATAATATTATATAATAATTTCGAAAGCCATTTAGGAGTGAAAAATACTTTGAAAATAATTCATAAAACCCGTGTACGAAATCTAGAGACAAATCTCAAAGAAATCAATAAAACCAGAAAATCACTGAAAATATTCTAAGTGTTGGAAAATAGTCCAAAAATGACGTGAACCCAAGTTCGGAAAATTATTCGGACAAGCAAAATGAATCTGAATGGCATGAAAATTGTTTGGAATATAGTCCAACATCCCTGCTCCAAACTGCAAAAAGAATCGGGAAATTCTGACTTGAAACGAAGAAATGGCATCGTCTCAAAGTCGGACAAAAATCATAAAACTTTACTGTGTCAAAACAGTGTAAAGGTCCCACTTCGACGACATGGTGGAAGGGTCACATGAACTTAGATCTTGATGAAAATTTGCAGGAGCATAGTAAAGTACACCTACTTTGATATGCAACAAGAATCGTTCGGTGTTGACTTGAAACGAAGAAACGACAATGTTTCAAAGTTGGTCCGACGATAACTGAAAATGATCACTATTGTAAAACAGTTTTTGGGTGCTACTTCGGCAATAGAAACGAAGTATCTAATGCACCCAGATCTAAACCAAACTTTGAATGGTTAAAGATCTCGATCTCATCTTTTTAATGAGACCAAAAACGATGAAATCCGACAAAGGACAAGCCCGGGATGGCGTCGCAAAGTCGGGGTTCTACGCTGAAAACAACGGGAGAAAAGAGACCAAGGCCTATAGCTATGCACTAACTGGCCAGAGATGAAAAACCACAATTTTGGCATAGTAAACTTCAAATTCTGGCAAAACGAATAAAATGAAAGTTGTAGCTTAGTTTCTAAGCTTTCCGGAATGACCAAGATCGTCAAATTCAGAGCAGAGATGAAAATTCTATGACTAAAACAATTCTCAGATCTAAATTTTATATCACTGTCATTGTGCTCTCGGGACAGTGGTAAGAATGCACAGTTTTGACCAAATTAACTTCGAAATTTCATGAAACTCAAAACATGAAAGTTTTAGCTCTAAATCTATGTTTTCCAGAACATCCAAAATTATTAGATTTGTATAAGAAACGAGTAACTTATGGCCAAATCAATTTCAGGTTTTTATTTTATCAACCCTGTAGTTTATTGTCAGGTCAGCGATAAACAAGCATGATTTCGACCATTCAAACCTCAAAATTAGGCAAAGCACAAAACATAAAAGTTATAGGGTACAGAATAAGATTTCCAGAACTTCAAGAAAATCTTAATTCCAATTTAAGATGAATGATATATGCCTAATTTACTAACAGCAATAAACTAATTATAATTTCAGCTAGCATATATTACAAGTACCTTATGTGCACACCCCAAAATGAAAGCAAAGATGATCAAAGAGCTATGATTCACATGTTACATAATAAAACATGTGTTACTAACTGATTACCGAAATCAAAAGATGATTAAACACATATTAGAAGAGGTTTTTAGCAATATACCTCTCTAGAAAGCAACAAAGACTACTATAGCATCAACCCAAGTTAGCAAAAGATGATTAGGAGGCTATAAGATCAAAAAAACACATAAAACATGTGTTACCAAATCAATTTCAGAAATAAGAAAGATATAAAAATGGTTGAGGTGGGTATTTGCATTACCTTTGCATAGAATGACTTGCATAAGCTAAAACTAGAAGGAGATGAAGATAGAGGCCATTTTTGTTATGAAAGCTTTAGGAAATGATTAGGGTTTTGATTAGGGATGAATGAGGGAGGTTAGGAGAGTTTGAGATAATTTATAGAGGAGGTTTAGGGTGGGTTATTGGGCTAGGTTTAGTAACCCAATAAGAAGAGAGTTATTTACATGTTTCCAACAATTAGTCTAAGTGTTCATATATGTTTATAAAACTCATTTTTCTTATCCAAACCCGTTTTAAAATCTCTACTAAAATATTTAACTTTCCAAAAATAACATTTTATCCTCATTTTAAAATCCCATATTTCCCATTTAATTAAAATAGCCTTTTTCAAGTAAAATTTGTTATTCCAAATCCTTTTATGCTTCATTAAAATAAATAAAAATCCTAACTTTTATTTATTAATTGGTAATGCAAATCCCGGGTTGTTACAGAAGTGCCTATTTAAAAACACATTTAAACAGAAATTCAGACATCTGAAATAGATATTCAGACGTTTGAAATTGTTCGAGTCAATCCAGAAAGGAAATAGGCTAAAATTGCCATTTACAGACGTCTGAATTAAATGATTCAGAGGCCTGAATATTGTTCTAGACAACTTCTGTTTTTCCAGATTCAGACGTCTAAATCGTTCATTTCAGACGTCTGAATGAAGTTAGAAAACTCATATTTTTCCAGATTCAGACGTTTGGTTTGTAAATTTCAGACGTCTGAATGAAGATTGAAATTGAGATTCAACAATTTGGTCTCAAGACCACTTCCATTGAGTTCAAAATGGTGTTTGCGACTTTTTTGAGTATAAACATCGATATGTTTTGAGTTGGGAAATTTTTTGAGATTTCCACTTAGGGCTTTGGGTTTGGGTTTGGGTTTCAGCCCATTAACCCAACTCATCTTATATCCTAACTCCACCCCCTCTCCTCTTCATACACTATCATTTCTTAACACTTCAAGCTTTGCAAAAATGGGGGAAGAGAAAAGGAAATAGAAATTCCTAAGCCCTAGTTTCTTTTACAAATCCAAGTTTTAGCTCCAAAATCAAAGAGAAGATTAGGTAAGCATCCTCTTCATCTTCTCCAACTCATTCTCTCTTCAATTTCAGAAATTTCCTAAACCTAACTTAGGAAATGTTCTTCTTTTGAGCTTAGATTCAAGCTTCTTGGGTTGAAGTGAAGAGTGCTTGATCTTTCCTTTGTGATTAAATTATCATGATGTTACATTTTAATGTGAATTTTTATTATTTTTATTTTAAATTAAAATCTTTTATGATATAGTCACATCTCCTTTATATTACATTAAGTAAACAAATAATTACCCTTTTACTTCCTTAAGCATGAATATATTATTTGTATAAATAAGTGTACGTGTGTGCTAAGGTGTTCATTACATTTCAAACAACTTTTAGATGATGAAAACTTGGAAAAAGCTTTCCCGTCACATTTTCTAATTTTCTTTGAACTAATTATTTTTGTAAACAAAAATTTGAAATCAATTTCACCATCAAAAGTTATAAATAAAAAGGGGGTATATTTGGGTTATAAATTCCATTAATTAATTATTTAAATATATATTTAATATCCCTATTTAAAGTGATTAAATTTTTGAGTCGTTACATGGATAATCTTAGTGATCAGAGGTGTGAAAACCTGCTTTTTCGACCCTTAAAATTCGACATTAATATATCTGTAGTATTCAGATGTAGAGCATCTAAATGCTGGAAAGACAGATTGTTGGGTGAAAGAAAAGAAAAGATAGAGCAGAATCTCACATCGTGATGAGTAATTTATAATATCCAAATGATCAAAATCTCACATCGTGATGAGTAATTTATAATATCCAAATGATCAGAATCTCACATCGTGATGAGTAATTTATAATGTCCAAATGATCTTTACAAAATAAAACTTCACAACAATCAGAGTCTATATATAATCAGCTTGGATTGTTATAACAGCTTGTCCTTACAAATGCTGATAAATACAAAACAAGAAATATAATAGAAAATAAACTATGTCGGGTCTTGGAGGCATCTGGCTCGTCTTCTGAATTTCCAAGTATCAATTGCTAAATTTGGAAAAGTACTTAGGTCTGATCTGAGCATTATAAGAAAATAATACCTAGATCGGTCTGGTAAACCAGCGTAAGAAACTCAAATCATTTGGATTGCTTAATTTTTATAAAACCCTTTTAAAACTAAAGATATCTCATAAGTCCATGTCCACGGAAGAGTTTTTACCTTACGATATTCGAACCATTTCAAATAGAATTTAGTGATATTATAATAATGTCTAGGATTTAAAATAAATATATATAACATAGCTGAAATGTTTGCATCTCACGTTCTAGCATATTTGTTGTTGGCGTCAAAATTGGCCACCAACACCTAATTACAAGTGAAAAACCAATACCCAGTCACAGATCATAGATAGAGTTTATGTAAAGAATATAATATGAAGAATAATCAAAATTAAAATGAAAGCAATAAAAGAGAGACATGATTATAGTGGTTTGGCTAACTTCGGCCCATGTCCACTCCAGAAAAATCCTTTTTATTATCAGAAATTCGATTATAGTTACAATCGGGAATTCCTGAAATAAAAATGGCAGAGTAGCTTCTAGGCGGAAGATGAAGAGAAACAAAGTGAAGCTTCCATTTTTTGAATCCACACATGTTGTATTTATAGGTGAAACTCTGGCTACAGGGCCCCTCACCTGCATGGGCCCACCATGACGATCGCCGAGCCCAAATCGTCCATCCTATGCTGATCCAAAGTATTTCGTGTGCTGACCCGTAGCAAGTGACATGTCGACCCGAAGTAAGCCTCATGTTGACCTGAAGAAAACGTATGTCGACCCGAAGAACTCCCATATGCCGACCTGATGCAACCAAACCCTTGCCGACCCGAAGCCAAAACAATGCTGACCTGAAGCCAAACTAATGCCGACCTGAAGCACTTCCACATGCCAACCCTAAGTTACTCCTTCTTTGCCGACCCCTTGCAACTCTTTAGGCCGACCCAAAGCTATACCATTGCCGACCCAAAGTGAAACCATCTCTGCCGACCCGAAGCCATTTCCATATGCCGAACCGATAGTGTTTCCTTACTGACCCAAAGTATTTCCAACACCGACCCGAAGAAGATCCAATGCCGACCCCACCGAAGTACATCCTATTATGACCCAAAGTAAACCTTTTTTTGACCCGAAGCAATTCCTTTGGCCACTCGAAGTAGACCCTATGCCGACCCGAAGCAACTCATCTCTTGCCAAAATCCATATTCCATGTACCCTACGTCGTTTATCCATCGACCATGCTTAATCCCAGCTTCATATTCATATTTATTATCCGTAATTGACCATCCATCCATCCATATGAACCAAGTCTATGATATTCCAGCCTCGATAGTCGTGAAGTCTATTGGGTTAAATCCGCATATAAACTGCCTTGCCAAAAGGCGGGTTAACACTTTGCCCCCCAAAACATGCCATGCGATAGGAAGGCACGTTTTATATTGCCGTAAGCCCGATGTTTGAAATCTGTGGATGACCTGTGAAGAGATCAATGATCTTGCCTGATTGTTTATAACGATCGTTCGGGATCATGTGTCGTTCGAGGCGAGATGTGATCGTTCGAGATCATGTGTCATTCGAGGTGAGATGTGATCGTTCGAGATCCTGTGCCATTCGAGGCGAAATGTGATCGTTCGAGATCGTATGCCGTTCGAGGCAAAATGTGATCGTTCGAGATCGAGTGTCATTCGAGGCGAAATGTGATCATTCGAGATGAAGGGCCATTCAGGGCAAAATGTGATCGTTCAAGATCGAGCACCGTTCGGGCCAAAATGTGAACGTTCGAGATCGAGTGTCGTTCAAGGCAAAATGTGATCATTCGAGATCGAGTGTCGTTCAAGGCAAAATGTGATCGTTTGAGATCGAGTGCCGTTCAAGGCGATATGTGAGTGTCCAGACGGGACTCGGAATTATAAATGTCAGATTTCACATTCGAGTGAGTCTTATAATTGAAATACCCAACTAACAAAATCAAGTCCAAATACAAAGAAGAGAAATAAAAGCAAAACTAAAACATCAAAGTGCATGCATCTCCAGTTGTGACGGTTCATTTTCATCTCAGAGCATGCCCGAGGACCATTCGCAATCCCGTGCATGTGTTAGTGACTTAGTTGTTTTATTGCGTAGTTTATTACTTATTATTTTCCATTCTGATTAATTGATGACAAGTTGACGCCTCGATCTAGGGCCGTGTTCGTTTGATGCGGATGGTGGTCGCTCTTGTTCCACCGTCGTCGCTCGCCTTTTTACGTATTGTAACAACTCGCCGTTTCAGATATGTCCCTCGATCTCATCCTTCAAGTGCCTGCAATCGTTTTTACTATGGACGCCTTGCTCATGGAACAATCAGTATTTGTCTGATTTCCTTTCATTATTGGTGGGCTCCCTCTTAATTGGCCTTCGATAGGGAATCTGCCCCCTAGTGTCATGATATATCCGTTCTAAGGTTTCAGTCAATTCCGTATAAGAGGTGAATCTCGGTTCCTTTCATGGCCGCTTCGGTCCATCAAAGCTATTCTCTGCTCCTTGTTTTCCTTTATCCTTCTTTAAATCTTTCCCAGGCAGATCTCCGCCTTTGACCGCATAAACCTCAACTTCCTCTCCTTCCTCTCTATCAGCTTTTGCGTCTTCCTGTCGCAGAAACCTTTCTTCTTCATGTTAAACTCTCCTAAATCCATAGGTGGATCCCATGTTAGTGAATCCTTGAATTCCATGCCATCAGCAATGCCAGATGCAGCTGCCATCAAAACCATGGATGGATCTGGACGATCCACCGATGCAGCCGCAACATTAAATCGTGTTAGAAAAATACTAAGAGACTCTACGGTCCTTTACTTCAGTGTTGCCGAACTCGTCACATTCTTGGGTCTCAAGATGTGAACTCTAAACTGCCTCATAAACCTTTCGATCGATTATGTTCACGTTCCAATAGAGCCGCTTTCCAATTGTCTGAACCATAGTGCTGCTATATCCATCAAATACAAAGGAAACACCGTGCCATAACCTCCTCCGATACCCCAGTGCTTTCATATGCCTCATATACCTTGTCAGCTGAATAGCGGGATATGTCCTTCCATCATATGTCTCCAGCATTGGTAGTTTGAATTCCGATGGATTCCTAGCTTGCCTAATTGTAGGAACGAAGGGGCTCCTATTATAACGACCCGAATTTTCAACCATCTAATTTTGGGATAATTAACTAATTTTAATTTTAAAATATTAATTTTTATAAGTCGAATAGATAAATTTTCTGATGTTTAAAATATCTGAATATATAAATTGATTAAACTATGTTTAATTTTTATATATAAATTTCTGGATATGGTAAATTTATAGATATATGTATATAAACTCCACCATCTAAAATTTAAGATAGAATATCCATATATTTGTATATATAAATATATACAAGCTTTATGATGTTTAAATATATATATATATATAAATGTATATATATGTATATAAGTCCATATGAAGTAATGTATATGAAAATTTGTATAAATGTAAATATATATATGATGGAAAATATATGTAAGTAAATTTATATGTATATATGTTATGTAAAATAGTGAAAAAGTAAATATATATATATTTATAAAAATATTGTATGCGTAAATAAGTATATATATACATGAATGTACAAGCTTCATAATGGAAAATTTCAAACTATGAGTATAAGTGTATGTATACATGTATATAAAAGTGTTTATGGTTAAATAGTGTAAATGTATGCATACACACACACACACACATATACATATAAATATGAGAACATATAAAACATAAGGGAACATCATGACCGCAAACTTCAAATCTAGCCATACAAAATCAAATCACTTATATAAATCAAATCAAACCCATGAAATCAAATCATGCCTCAATAAATCAAAATCAAAGAAAAATATAAAATAAAATAAAAATAAAATATATGAAAAGAGGCCTCTACAGGTATATATCTTCTTTTCTTTGGCTTGCACTGTACACTTCCATCCTCTTCTATATATACACGGCCTCACTTGCTCTTGTTCATTGGTTTAACTAAAAAAAGGAAACAAAGTAGAAGAGTCTGGCATTAAACCATGTAGAAAACTAAGCACCTAAAGCTACAACAAAACAAAATGGGAGCAGTGCTTATTTTCATCAAAAACTGTGAGTAAACATTTTAGATTGTTTACTGGATATAACATATAAAGGTATATAAATTGTGATTTTGGGTTAAATCTTGGGTTTATGTCATGTATATATGCATTCTTTATAAAAGTTTAAGTATGAATATATGGAATCAACATGGACAGTATCACCTTAAAACTCAAGAACCATGTATATCTTCTCCAAACTCCTTTGTTATGTTTTATTTTTGTTTTAAAAAGTTAAACCTCTAGCTTCAAAAATCAATTGCTCATCTTCCAATCAGTTTTAACGTGTGATTCCAAAACCAAAGTTATTTGTTTTGAATATAGGTTATTTTAAAATTTGTTTCATGAAATTTCATCAAGTGTAGGAATAGAAAATTCCATTATATAGTATGTAGATCAACTAGGGTCGAAATTTAATTTTTGAATTTTGAACTATGGATCATATAGTCGTATTCATCGTTGAAAAACATGACTTTTAAGATAAGTTTGGAAAATTTTAAGAGTGTGTGGGGATAGAAATTTCGGAATGAACGGAATTGGGCTTTTGGTCAAATTCTGGTGATGTGATGGATTTTGGGGCAAGGCGTTTGGCGTGGAGGTGACTCAGGGGATGACGCATTAGAGAAAATTGGCATGGTGTTTTATCATGGTGTATGTTGGCCTGGTTAGGTGGTTTTAGGGTTTAGGCCATTTTTTTGTGGGTTTGGTTTTAGGAAAATAGCGGCGTCATTAGGTGAACGGAGGCGTGCGGTCCGGGGAAAAGGGTGGCGAAAGTTATGGCAAACCTGGTGGCACGGTTTGGTGGTGGATCGCCGTGTACAGTGGCGAGGCTAGGTGTTTTGTTTGGGGTTCGTTGTTTTCCAGGCTCGTGTGTTTGTTCGAACCTTCGAACTGAGGTACGGTCGTGGTTTCAGGTAGGCAGATAGGGTGCGGTGGTCGTGGGTGGTCGGTGAGAGTAGTCGGCAACAAGAAAAGGGGGGCCATGGTTGTGTTTATGTGCACACATGCGTGCACATTTTATCGTACACTGGAACCAAATGAAAGAGAAAAGAAAGATACAGAGAGAAGGAGAAGGAGGGAATAGAAGTTTGGGCCTTTTTTTGTTTGGGCTAGTTTTGGTTTCTTTGGATTTGGGCTGGATTAAATCAAAGCAAAAGAAACTAGTTATTTATTTAATAAATACTTAAACATTAATATTTTATTCCTTCTTCATTTTGAACCAAATCGACGAACAGGTTTTTATGTCGAGATCCCACCGTAGAGTATTGTCATTCGAAATAACATCGTTGAGTTTCTATCAATGTAAAATTTAATGACTATAATATTTAGAGTGAATAAATAAGTACTTTCTTATTTAAATTAATAATATGTTAATTAATTAATTAATTATTAAATGATCTGTTTAATTCTAAATTTACTTAAGAATAAATTATTTTATCGATTAACAAGTATTTTGGAGATTATATATATATATATAATTCGACTCAATTAATTGAAACTAATTCAATTCTGAATTTGTAAACTGATTTAATATCAATTATAAACCGTTGATTGAGTTAATGACCTATGTTAAATGAATTTGTTCTTAGATATTGCTTTCAATTATGTACTATTTGTGCTATTAACGTTTTATTGACAAGTAAATCGACTAGAACTTATCGCTATCCCGATTTTGGGAAAATGGAATGATTACAAGCGAAATATTTTCGATGGACTGGTCTTGACAAAGTGGACATATGGAATGAATTTCGACATGTAAATATTAACACCCTGATTGTGAAATTATTATTTAAAATGACTTGGAATTTTAATAAAAACTTATCGTTTAGATTGGAAGAGTCCGAGGTCGGATATCAGCATTATCCGGAATCACTTCGATCCAATAACCACTACGAACCCTTACAGTTCTGATTATAAAGCCTAATATGTTGGAATTTAGTTAATTTAACAAATTCGACTATTTTAATAAATATTTATACTTAGACAGTATTATAATACCACGGGATTTTCTATAAAAGTGTTTTTGGCCATCGTAAGATAAAAATCCGTCGTGTTTATATGTGACGCGGTCTTACAAGCTTCCTTGGTTTTTCCAAGGATTTTAATAACTTAAGTATTTCAAATTAAGTGTGTTTTACTCATGCTGGTTTCCAGCCTGACTCGGGTGTTGCTTTATTGTAATGCTCGGTTCAGACCGAGTATTATAGTTTCAGGTTAGGTTGCTTTGGAGCTCAAGAGACGAGCTGGATGGCAGAGACGAATTGCACGTTTTTGATTATATTCCACTGTGTAGTGTAGGTTGTATATTCAGTGTTTAAGGACAAGTTATTGTAACTGTCCAGATTTATATGTTGATGATTGTACTTTGATAATTTTTATATTAACTGATACAGCTTTTGTATAAAAATATGTTATTGTATATTATATTTTGTTCCGCTGCGATTATGAGATTCTTTGTTGTTGTTATTTCCATTTCTTCTTCTATCTCTTTTCTTCTTAAACCCTAACAATCTGGTATTTCCGGCACTCGAGTGCTCGGCACTCAATACAGTGAACGTATTAGTGTCGATTTTCGGGGTCGAAAATTGCTCGGTCCTTACATGTGGTATCTGAGCTGAAAGTTAAGCGAGAACCTTGGCTCTGGTGGGGATTACTCATTAGATATAGGGTCCGTAGTACCCTAGAATGAGTTGAGTGTATTATATATGAGGGCGTACTTGTTATTTTCTTATATAAGATTATATTTTGATATAAAAGAAATAATTTTTCTAAATTATTATAGTATATTGTGGATATTAGTTGTTATTATGGTAATCAAATAAGATTATAAAATTTAAGTGGTTATATATATATATAACCAAATAGGAATTTGGGTAAGAATGAACTATACAAGTGGGTTAAGCTAAAAATAGATTGTAACAAGAATTTAAATCCGGAAATTTCGGAAGAGTTTTTCAAAGTGTTTTGAAATGAAATGAGTTTACGCTGATTATATTTTATATATAGAAATAATTTTTTAGGAAATTATTATGGAAAATGTGGTGTGTTTGGTATCTAGGTATGATAATATTGATTATTATCATAAATTGATTGTTGTGCCTTAATTAAGGATGTTTATTACAAAATAAACAATGATAAGATATTGTGAAATGTTTTAAGGAAGTGGAATTATATAAGCATAATTTACAAATGCGACTTCTAAATTAAAATGAACTTAAATTGAGGAGTTTTGAATCTAAATCCTAAAAATTTTGTAATGTGTTTCAAAGTGTTTAAGGAAATAATAAGTAATATTATTTAGAATATTTTGATATGGGAATTTTTGTTTAAAAACTAGGGTTGTTTTGGAAATTTTGAAGAATTTGTTTTGGATAAAAATCAAAGTTGGTTAAAATTTAAATGTGTGATTTGGTATATAAATGGGATATATGTGTGTGTGTGTGTGTGTGTGTGTGTAATTTAAAAGTTGATTTGAAATAAATACCGGTGTTTGAATTTTGGGATTCCCATTAAAATGAGAAGTAAAACCAAAGGAAAAATAAGTTTTTGAACTTATAAGTGGAAAATGATGTTAATAAGAAAAGAAGTGTGGAAATTTAAATTGAGTAAGTTTAAAGGGGTTGAACGAATTGGGAATTAACTCGGGCCAAGTTAAATAAGTTTTGAACTTATTACCTGAAATTGGAAATTTCAAGGTGAAATCAAAATTTAACATATGGAAGTTAAATAAATTAAATTGTAAAAGAAAAGTTATAGATTTGATAAGAGTTGCAAAGGAAGTTATGTATGTAGGAATGATTTCAAAATGATTTTTGAAATAAAAGGGGTTTCGAATTCTAAAAATTTGTGATGGGTACCATTGATTGATGTTTTAGATGATTTGGATGTTTATTTATTTTGATATATCATGCTATCATCCTATATATTATTTATTGTATATAAAACTGTTAATCGAATTATTTTGAATAAATTAAGAAATAGGTTGAAATGATATATACATATAACATTTATTTTTGATTAAAATGGTATATATCCATCCCTGAAATTAAATCGAAATAATGGATTCACTTGAACATAGGATAGAAAATTATATACGGACACCGGATTGGTTAAATTAAATGATTTGAAAAAAAAGAAACTTTGATTTGAAATTATTTAAACGATTTTGATTTTAAGAAATAAAATCTTATGGAAATGGAATCATTTTTGAACTTTAGTTTGAAATGTTAAAATGAACTTGTTAACCGGAATTGTTTAAAGAATCAGTTTTGAAATTTTGAAGTTATAATTGAGAAATCACTTGAATTCCGTAAATTGATTTGTTTTAGAAAAAGATTTGAAATCTTACTTGAACCTTGAAATAAATCCAATTAAAAGTAATTTAAATGGATATTTCAACATTTGGGCTCGGAATTGAATTATTTTTAAAGATTTGGATTGTTAAATTGAATATTGAAGGTTAATTTGATTGAAGTGATTTAAATCGATATTTTGAAAATCGAACTAGAATTTATATAAATCGAAATGGTTTAAAATAGAGAATTGAATTGAAATTAATTCAAATTGGAATTGAATTGAATTAATTAAAATTGAAATCGAAATTTAATTAATTTGGAATTGAAATTGATTTGAATTAAAATTGGAATCAAAGTTAATTCGAATTGAAATCGGAATTGAATACATTTAAACACGAAATGGGAAATTGAAATTGAATTGAATTGGAAGAATGGGAATTGAATTAATTTGACTTTGAAACTATTTCCAAATAAATTATTTTAATATAAACAGTTTAAAATTTATCTTCCTAAATATTCAAATTATTTTGATTCTCCAAGCTATTTTACTATACAAACCATTTTAAAACTCAAACTATCTTATATTAACTATTTAACTATTTTAAAACTATTCAAGCTATTTTCTAAATTCAAACTAGTCAGAGTAGGAATGCTTTATATTTAAATCATGGATTTAAATACAAATTGGGTTAAATTGAAGTTAAAACCCAAATGGAAATTCGAAGCAATTTTGAATTGGAATCGAAATCGAGATATTAAGGCAAAAATGATTTTGAAGTGAAATAGCATATTTTGAGTAAATATGATGATTTTAAAATGAATATTTAGTAGTTACTATAACTAAATTTATTTTATAAGAAGTAAGAATGTTACCAATAACTTTGTAAATTAATATACTGGGAAAAATTTGATTTGGCATAAATAAGGTTATATATATTAGTTATATATTCAAAGTCCCCTTGTTCAATTTATAACCATAAAGAAATGATCTTTGAAAGATATTTGAAATACTAAATGGAGTTTATATAAATATGATGTGGATTGAAAAATTATTCGAGTTGAAAAGAATGATCTTATATGCATATGAAATTGGGATAGTTTTGGAACCTATTGATTTTTAAAGACTTTTGATTTTTGGCAAATAGTCGATTTGGGAAATTGGATTAACCGAATTTAAAAATTATCGATTTTGAGGATATCGATTTTATATAGATAGAATTTATATGTGATACACATGAAGTGTATGATTTGAAAGGTACTATATATATAGTATGATATGTTTTGAAACTAAAAGTATGGAAAAGCACCCCCACGAAAGTCGAAACTTGGAGTAGGAGATCCACCGGGTGGTTCTACCTAGGAATCCACAGGGTGGGTGCAATGAGAATTGGGATCCTAGAGGACGTCCGGACAAAACACATGAGTTCCTAGTGATCATTTGTTTGTATAACGTAAATCGAGAGGTGTCATACCTACAATTACGTTTGGTTTTGCTATGATAACAATGTAAAATTTGTGTAATTGCGATCTATCATGGATCCATAGCGTAATTCGGGAGGCAGCGATTGCCTATAGTCTACGTTTGATTTCGTTGGGATAGCGACGCAATATCGGTAGATTGCGATCTATGTGGTTGGTTCTATAGCGTAATTCGGGAGGCAGCGATTGCCTACAGTCTACATTTGGTTTCACTGTGATAGTGATGCAACCTTTGTGTAGCTGCGATCTATGTGGTTTAGTTTCGTTTGATAGCATAATTCGGGGGGCGGAGATTGCCTACAGACTATTTATGGTTTTTCTATGATAACAACGCAGCCTTTTTGTAGCTGCGGACTATTGTGTCCCATGGCGTAAGTCGAGGGGTGTTGATGCCTATAGTTTACTTATGATTTTGCCGGGATGGCGACGCAATCATCGTGTTAACTGCGATCCATGGTGGTAAGAAGGAAAAGGGGGTGATACTTTCCATATCATTTTTGAAAATGATTTTTTTGTATTTTCACTAGGTGTTGAAACGGGTCTACTAAGTACTTAGAGATTTTCAATCCTACGCCTGATCAACGTATGACTAAATTTCTGTAAGAACAAGGATGGACTTGTTAAGACATCGAGTTATGAAAAATGTTTTAATACCAAACTAGCTTGATAATACTATGTAATTTAAAGTGTATGTATTTTTAAATTGTATAGTAAAAGAGTAAGAGGTTTAAAATGTTTCAAAGATGATTGATTTAAGTAATATACTTAAAAATTCTAGTTCTTGCTTCGTTCCATTTCGAGACGAAAAGTTCAAAGGAGGGAGGATTGTAACGACCTGGATTTTCAGCCATCTGATTTTGGGATAATTAACTAATTTTAATTTTTAAATATTAAATTTTATAAGTCGAATAGATAAATTTTCTGATGTTTAAAATATATGTATAAATTGATTAAACTATGTTTAATTTTTATACATAAATTTCTAGATATGATAAATTTTATAGATATATGTATATAAACTCCACCATCTAAAATTTAAGATAGAATATCCATATATATGTATATATAAATATGTACAAGGTTTATGGTGTTTATATATATATAAGTATTTAAGTTTATGCACATATGTATATATGTCCTTATGAAGTAGTGTATATGAAAATTTGTATAAATGTAAATATATATATATATGATGACAAATATATGTAAGTAAATGCATATGTATATATGTTATGTAAAATAGTGAATAAGTAAATATATATATATATATATATATATAAATATTGTATATGTAAATAAGTATATATACATGAATGTACAAGCTTCATAATGGAAAATTTCAAACTATGAGAGTATATGTATACATGTATATAAAAAAATTATGGTTAAATAGTGTAAATGTATGCATATCTATATATATACACATATAAATATGAGAATATATAAAACATAAGGGAACATCATGATGGCAAACACGAAATCTAGCCATATAAAAACAAATCACTAATATAAATCAAATCAAACCCATGAAATCAAATCATGCCTCAATAAATCACAATCAAAGAAAAATATAAAATAAAATAAAAATAAAATATATGAAAAGAGGCTTGTACAGGTATATATCTTCTTTTCTTTGGCTTGCACTGTACACTTCCATCCTCTTCTATATATACACGACCACACTTGCTCTTGTTCATTGGTTTACCTAAAAAAAAGAAACAAAGTAGAAGAGTCTACCATTAAACCTTGTAGAAAACTAAGCACCTAAAGCTACAACAAAAGGGAGCAATGCTTATTTTCATCAAAAATTATGAGTAAACATTTTAGATTGTTTACTGGATATAACATATATAGGTATATATGTTTTGATTTATGGTTAAATCTTGGGTTTTTGTCATGTATATATGCATTCTTTATGAAAATTTAAGTATGAATATATGGAATCAACATGGAAAGTATCACCTTAAAACTCAAGAACCCTGTATATCTTCTCCAAACTCCTTTGTTATGTTTTATATTTGTTTTAAAAAGTTAAACCTCTAGCTTCAAAAATCAATTGCTCATCTTTCAATCGGTTTGAACGTGTGATTCCAAAACCAAAGTTATTTGTTTTTAAATATAGGCTATTTTAAAATTTGTTTCATGAAATTTCATCAAGTGTAGGAAGAGAAAATTCCATTCTATAATATGTAGATCAACTAGGGTCGAAATTTAATTTTTGAATTTCGAACCATGGATCATATAGTCGTGGTCATCGTTGAAAACATGACTTTTAAGATAATTTTGGAAAATTTTAAGAGTGTGTGGGGAAAGAAATTGCGGAACGAACGGAATTGGGCTTTTGGTCAAATTCTGGTGATGTGATGGATTACGGGGCAAGGCGTCTGGCGTTGAGGTGACTCAGGGGATGACGCATCAAAGAAAATTGGCGCGGTGATTTATCGTGGTGTGTGTTGGTCTGGTGAGGTGGTTTTATGGTTTAAGCCACTTTTTTTTTCGGTTTGGTTTTGGGCAAATGGCGGCGTCGTTAGGTGAACGGAGGCGTGCGGTCCAGGGAAAAAGGGTGGCGGAAGTTATGGCGAACCTAGTGACACAGTTTGGTGATGGATCGTCGAGTATAGTGGCGAGGCGTTTTGTTGGGGTTGGTTGTTTTCCAGGCTCGTGTGTTAAGTTCGAATCTTCGAACCGAGGTGCGGCTGTGGTTTCAGGTAGGCAGGCAGGGTGCGGTGGTCGTGGGTGGTCGGTCAGAATAGTCGGCTGCAAGAAAAGGGGGCCGTGGGTGTGTGTATGTGCGCACATGCATGTGCACAAATGCATGCACATGTTTTTGTGACTGGAACCAAATGAAAGAGGAGAGAAAGATACAGGGAGGAGGAGAAGGAGGGAATAGAAGTTTGGGCCGTTTTTTTGGTTTGGGATGGTTTTTGTTTCTTTGGTTTTGGGCTGGATTAAATCAAATCAAAAGAAACTAGTTATTTATTTAATAAATACTTAAACATTAAAATTATATTCCTTCTTCATTTAGAACCAAATCGATGAACACGTTTTTATGTCGAGATCCCACCGTAGAGTATTGTCATTCAAACTAACATCATTGAGTTTTTGTCAATGCAAAATTTAATGACTACAATATTTAGAGTTGATAAATAAGTACTTTCTTATTTAAATTAATTATATGATAATTAATTAATTAATTATTAAATGATCTGTTTAATTTTAATTTAATTAAGAATAAATTATTTTATTGATTAACAAGTATTTTGGATTATATATATATATAATTCGACTCAATTAATTGAAACTAATTCAATTCTGAATTTGTAAACTGATTTAATATCAATTATAAACCGTTGACTGAGTTAATGATCTATGTTAACTGAATTTGTTCTTAGATATTGCTTTCAATTGTGTACTGTCTGTGCTATTAAGTAGCCAAACAAATTAAAGTAAATAGAATAAATAAGTAAATCGACTGGAACTGATCGCTATTCCAATTTCGGAAAAATGGAATGATTACAAGCGGATTATTTTCGATGGACTGGTCTTGACAAAGTGGACATATGGAATGAATTTCCATATGTAACTATTAACACCCAGATTGTGAAATTGTTATTTAAAACGACTTGGAGTTTTAAAAAAAACTTATCGTTTAGAGTGGAAGAGTCCGAGGTCGGATATCAGCATTATCCGGAACCACTTCAATCCAATAACCACTACGAACCCTTACAATTCTGATTATAGAGCCTAATATGCTGGAATTTAGTTAATTTAACAAATTCGACTATTTTAATAAATATTTATACTTAGACACTATTATAATACAACAGGATTTTCTATAAAAGTGTTTTTGGTCATCGTAAGATAAAAACCCGTCGTGTTTATATGTGACGCGATCTTACGAGCTACCTTGGTTTTACGAAGTATTTTGATAACTTAATTATTTCAAATTAAGTGCGTTTTACTCACGCTGGTTTCCAGCTTGACTCGGGTGTTTCTTTATTGTAATGCTCGGGTCAGACCGATATTACAGATTCAGGTTAAGTTGCTTTGGAGCTCAAGAGACGAGCTGGATGGCAGAGACGTATTGCACGTATTTGATTATATTCCACTGTGTAGTGTAGGTTGTATATTCAGCATTTAAGGACAAGTTATTGTAACTGTCCAGATTTATATGTTGATGATTGTACTTTGATAATGTGTATATTAACTGATATAGCTTTTGTATAAAAATATGTTATTGTATATTATATTTTGTTCCCCTGCGATTGTGAGATTCTGTGTTCTTATTATTTTGTTTCTTCTTCTATCTCTTTTCTTCTTAAGCCCTAAGAATCTGGTACTTCCAGCACTCGACTAATTGGAACTCTATACAGTGAACGTATTAGTGTCGATTTTCGGGGTCGAAAATCCCCGGTCGTTACACCTATTCACATCCTCCAAATCTCTTTTCACTAATCCTCCTCTCATGGCCCGTCTAACTGTTTCCGCCAACCTGTCGTTATCACTAAGTGGTAGTCTTTGTTCGTTATCTCCATCCTGCCCCCCGAGTCCACGAGGGAATCCTAAAATTTGTTCTTCTAGACGAGCATTCATTTCCCTATCAACGCCAAACTACACAGCACCGCCAGGTATCCTTCCTGTAATTGAGCCAATATGATCCGGGGGGCATGCCCCCAAGTTCACGGCTGCTCCTGATGGCTCCACTCTATCCCATATCCTGGTTGCTTCGTTTCCTTGGTTCTGGTTCTGGACTTCCTCTGCTCCTGCCACTCCAACTTCGTGATCCACATTTCCAGTATTTCCTGCTACTCCATTCCCTTGGTTTTTCACTCCAGCTTGTCCAATCTGTCGGACTACCTATCATGGTATACGTTTGGAAAATGTACCGAGGACCTCGCAAGGATCCACAGCTAACACAAGATCAGCCTATCCCTGACTGGATAGTACCGAATATGTTATCACCCCGGTTGCTTTGCAACCCTTTTTATTGACATCTCATGCACAACCAATCCATAAGTATGTAGATGTATTTAGAAAGGCGATGACACACCCTAATAGGAGAGACCCACTTTGCCTTGCTCCATCTCCCCTGATTTTAGTCAATTCCGGTTGATGAGGATTGAGGATACTCTTACCTTTTGAATAGAAATCCCACTTGGAATGCTAACACTTCCTTCCAAGAAGTAATGCAGTGCCAGCATTCGTCCATATAAATTGTCTAGGATAAGGACAAACCGAAGGCACTACTTCTACTACATCCATTTTGAAATCACCCTTAGGACTAGTAGCAAGCAGACCTTGCACTTCAATGATCCATCTTCGATTCCATATTCTTCAAGATGTCTTCATTTCGAAACACTTGAGTTGGATCAACGTGGTTTTAGGATAATATATCCAATCCAGGTCCCTTCGAAACAACTTTTGATAGTTCCTGGTAAACTCCATCCTAGTTCTTTAGGAAATAAACAGACAAAGATAAGAGTGGAGTTCACCTCCTAAACGTTTATGGATGGATTTCGTTATTCATTTATCTTAGAAGAACAAAATAAGATTTATATGCACAGTACAACATCATTGGGGATGACTATGCCATATAACTCACGTGTTTCTTCTAGATATTTCCAAAGTTACGTTTTGGTCAAAATTTGATAGTCGGTTATTTGACTATCAAATAAAAAATCATTAAACGTTTATTCGATTCCATATGGGATCCACTAAGCCTTTATTAATTAACCTTTAGTTAATTAAAATCACATTATAAACATCCGATCAAAAGATCTTTCCAAAACTCTGTCCCCAAACCCCTTACATCCTTTTTATACTTGGAAAACATTTATACTTGTTTGTACCAAAATTGGGCACAACACTCTTCGGATGTGTTTGAAGAGATAAAATTAAGAAAATAGATGTAAAATGAAGCAGATCTAACAAACACACCAATAAACAGATAAGAAAATGCATAGAAACACATGGATTTAGAGTGGTTCGGCGAATTGCCTACGTCCACTATGAAATGATTGATGTTTATTGAATTTCACTCGCTGTTTACAAAAGATTACAACAGTATAACTGAAGTTTGATAATCATTTTGGCAGAATATCGGCGTAGAGAGGCCAAAAGTCCCCTTCTCTGTAGGCCCTAGGGCTCTATTTATAGGCGTAGGAGGCTGATATTTCGCTCAGATCTCGGGAGACTTTTTCTGGCACGTGAGTGGGCCCACGCGATCGATTCCTTGCTATTTTGTACTCGGTCCGTGATCGATACAAACGAATTTCGTATCGATCAAGATTTGGTCCGATCGAGTTGAAATTTGGCACGGACGTTCTTTAGGTTGTACCTAAGCTCCTATAAAAATTTGGTAGCATTTGGACTGGTGGAACTCGAGTTAGGATCGATACGAATTGACGTTCTTCGGTGGGCTGCTCTGTTCGAATCAATGAGTTCGAATCGATCTTATTCGAATCGATCAATGCACGTGCTCAGGTGATGACGTGGTGCGCACTCTTTGGTTCGATCGAACTTTTACGCCGAGTTGACCGAGTTGTTTCCAAAGATCTCTCCTCGTTTGTATCGAAGACCGTTGCTAATTCGCATCGATGGAAGTTATTTAGTTCGTACCAATGAGGGTGGTTCCATTCACATTGATTAAGGCGGCTCTTGTTCGAATCGATCAAGGTAGCTTCAACTCTATGGATACGAACAAGCGACATATTGATGGGCACGAACAGTGGTTGCTCGATGGGTACGAAGTAGTGATTGTTTAATGGATACAAACTAAGGAGCCTTGATTGATTCGAACAAGGCCTTCCAGGATGGATACGAACTAGACAACTGCCATATGAAGTGGCGCTTGTTCGATGGTGGAGTTGAGTAGATCGATACGAACAAGCATATTCTCTCGATCGATACGAAATGGCACATCCCGATCGATTCGAGCAAATGCTTATTGATGGATACAAACAAGGTCGATGCAAAGTATGCCTCTTTTGGATGGATACGAAGTAGACCCCTGTGTTGTAGTTGATGGATGCGAAGTAGTCAATAGTCGACCGATTCGAAGTGAGGCTATCTACTGATGGATACGAATGAATGGGTTTTCCTGACTTGCATCGATCATAACTTGAGCATACGAACTCGGATTGACTTGAAATTTGGAACGTTGGCTTTCATGGCTTTGCTAGTTGTGTCAAATTAATTTTAGCTCGATCCGGACTCGGACAAAATTCATCGATATCCATAGTAAGCCTACGTACAACCGATTTCCAAGATGAACTGCCCTTGGTTTTTAGTTAAGTTCTTGGTGTCATGGCCTTGCCAAAAGGCGGGATAACATTTACCCCCCAAAGTACGTCTTGTGTGAACATGACGTGCTTTGAAAAGCTGCCTCCTTCATTCTGAAGAAGTTCTATCTGATTTGCTGAGTAGTTGCTACCTTCTCGTCAAAAGATGTAACCTTTGATTGAAACGACAGTGATGTAGATGTCGAACTGTTGCTTGTCAATGATCATGCAGTGTTTTGTTGTAACTGAGTGTTGAGCGCTAGCGACTTGTTGGTCACTATTGTTGTAACCGTCATTTGGTCAGCATCCAACTCCTGTGAATTTTGAAAATTGATTGTTAGTTTGTCATACATGCATGTATGTTAGCCTGACTCCGTCAATGTTTGCACGTTCACGGGTCATTGTCAAGTCTATTTTTTTATCGAGTTTCGTAACGATCCTCTCCTGGATCGATGTGAAATTTAAGTTGTAACAACGTTCGATGGTTGTTTTAAGTTCTTCCTTTGTATCGATCCTTTCATGGATCGATCTGAGATGTTGGAATGTATGCTCGTATCGATGGAAACGTAATATTGGGTCTCGGATCGATGGATACAAAAGTAATGCTTTGTATCGATGGAGTCGAACGATCCAGATATAATCATGCAGTGATGCTTTATAGTGGATATGTCATTTCTCATTCCTTTATTCAAGAAGAATCCCTGATTATGGATAATATTTGATAAGAGTCATCCATGACTCCTTTTCTCGATCCATCTCTAAGATCTAGTTGATCTTCATATGTTAATGCTTGGAATAATAAGTATTTCAACTGGGACAAAGTCTCTTAGCCGTGCATCCTCGGAACTGGCTAGCTTGGCCAACGACTCGACTTTTTCATTTTGTTCTCCGAGGATGTGTGTAATGGTGTAATAGTCGAAGTCGGCTAATAGCCCTTGGACCCAGCTAGGATAAGGAGCAAGATGTTGCCCTCTAGTCGAATAATCTTCCCTAACTCAGTATACTACTAACCATTAATCACATAAAATATGCAAAGTTTCCACTCCTAGTTTTCTTGCAAGTTTGAGCGTCAAGGCTTCATACTTAGCTTCGTTATTTGTTGCAGGGAAATTGAGTTTGAGGGCATGGCAAATCGATCGTTCCTCAGTAGTCATTAACGCAACTTTGACGTTAGAAAGTCGTTTATTGGAAGTTCCATCTATGTACGTTCTCCATCGGTTAAACGGTTCTCCACTGTTCTTCGGATAATCATCTGATGTAGTGAATTCAGATATGAAGTATGCTAATGTTTGACCTTGGAGAACTCTTCGAGGAAGATAAGTGATATCAAATTGGCTTAGCTTGATACTCCATTTAAGTAACTTTTCAGAAATCTAAGGTTTCTATTGGACCTATCGTAACGGTTGGTCGATATGGACGTTAACGGGGTGAGCTTGTCAATAGCCAACCTTCATCATATACTGGTCTTTGGATTCGTTTCTCTTCACATAACATTGCGATGCTTATAGCGTGTGTTGACATGGCCCAATTGATGTATAAATCTTCGCGATCCAAAGGTTTGGGTAAAATGGGAGGTCTCTTTAAGCGAACTATCAGAGCTGCTTGGTGCATCAACGCAGTTGTTAGTTCATTCAAAAGTTCTCTTCCCTCTCTTGTTCAGGTTGAAGAAGAGAATTCACTTATAGATGGTCCTAGAGTCAAATCAACTTAGGACGGTAATCTTTCGACTTAGGCTCTGTACCTGCTTGGTTGTCCTCGGTACATGGGTGTCTCTAACTATCAGAATTTTCTAGAAATTAGTCTTAATTCCATGAGAATTGATGATGAAAACAAAGAATCTTTCTGATGTAATGGTGAAAGATCATTTCAAAGGATCGAGTTTCATCCTGCATTTTTTGGAGAGCGTTGAATACCTCTATCAAGTCATCGATATTGTCGTTTGATAGTCGTGATCTCACGAGCATATTAACCACATCTACTTTCATCGATCGATATATATGATTTTTGAATGATCTATTAATCGTCCTTTGGTAAGTAGCATAAGCGTTCTCAAGTCTGAATCCAGGGATTTCAGCATAGCACTATAGGCCCAGGTCAATAATGAAATAGTTGTATTCCGGGTCTAGGACATGCTTCAGTATTCGATTGTATCTAGAGTTTGCATCCACGGAAGTGAGTAATTCATGTCTGATGGTCAGGTCCATCAGTTGGTTGATCATTGGAAGTGGAAAGTTGTGCTTTGTCATACCCCATGTAAATCTAAGTAGTTGACGTATGTCCTTCACTCTCTGTTTGTTTTTCTTATAAGTAAAGGATTGGATACTCATTTTGGTTGGAGGGCATCATGGATAAACCCACCGGTTTTGAGCATATTTGCCTCCTCTTTAAGTGCAACTGATCTCTCCGGATCCATGTCGCATCGTTTTTGCTCACCGAGACATGCCTCGGTTCGACATTTAATGTAGGGTTCTTCATGGCTGGCGAGGTCCATATATATATATATATATATATATATATATATATATTTGAGATCGAGTCCAAGCGAACACATCAAGATTCACCTGAAGTAAAACAGTTGACTCTTTCTTCATCATTGCGTATAGTTATGATCTGATCTACAATACTCGTGATGGGTTGTAGGCGCTTCATGTGTTTATTTGCAATGGTAAATGATCAGGCTTATAAGGACGCTGAATCAAAGGATTAGTAGAACTTAGCCTTGTACTGTATGCTGCTACATAGCTGGCTCCAGCTTTGAGATTGAGTTTACTTGTGTTTCTGAATGATGCGCTTTTCATTCAATGCACTCGCGATCCATTGCTTATTGTAAGGGTTGGAATAATGATTAGCTGCCATAAGTCCGGGTACTGATCCGATGACTCTATCTCTATGCATCCTTTCGGTCGCAACCTAGAGTTGTTATGAATATCAGGCATGGTTCATAGGTTCAAGTTGTCATAGTCAACTCTCGGATAATCACTCTTTTGTCCCTAGTCTCGGGTTGGCGGATGCATTACGCGGACGGACTAGTCTCGTCCTAGCTGCGTTTATACAGTAGTTCAAGCTTTAAGAACCAGATTTGATTGATGAATGGTTGAATCATATTAATCTTATCTTCTTGCTTGTGCCCCCAAGTCTGGGGAATATCTCGATAAGTGGTAGGGTAGATAATGTCCGCTTCAATTTTGTATTATATCCCATTGAACCATGGGATCGAGTTAACCGATGGAAGGCTGAGTCATGCTTATCCTGCATTATGTTCTAGTTCTTTCCTCTTGGCGTAATACATTGTTACTTTGTCGACATTCGGAAATAAGCTAGATTCTGGACGGACAATGAAATTCACTTCGCTGCTTATGTCGCCATACCTTAGGCAAAAACTGAAGAGTGAATCATCAAGTCATAACCAATGCAGGATTGATGCTTTCCTTGTTGAATCTAGGGTAAGAATTGGTGCATGGACATTTAGGTTGCACCTGTTTTGAATTGCTCTTTTAGTCAGATCATGGTAAGAGTCAATGAATGAATGGTCGTGTTGCATTCATTTGGAGTTGGGTGATCAACCATGTCCATTTCGATTTACGTTCTCCCGTTAGATCTAGGGATAAAGTCAGCTCAAATGCAGTCATGTCATGGTCATCTGATCTCATGCTCTTCCTAACGGATCGAAGGAAGGCGATAGAGGACGAGTGCTCAAGTCGCACTCAGTTGTGGTTTATTCTTCTATCCATGCTCCATTGGTCAAAGGTGTTCGATGGACGTTCAGGTCACATTGATTTGTAGTCGAAGAGGATCTATATTGACCGTCGATTCAACGGCACGATGTAGAATGCTCGGACCTCATTTCCTATCGATCCAATGGTATGATATGAAAGGTGTAGATCGATATTGCCCGTCGATCCGGTGGTACGATATAATTGGTTGCCCAGAACTTTGGGCTTCATTCTGATTGGTTAGCATTAGGGTCTCCTTGTAGTCGTTGCCTTAAGTTGTAAAGGACGCTAAGCTGGAGATGTAGCGAGTCACCTTTCTCTTCTTTCGGTGATTTGTACTTCTGCCCCCAGTCTTAGGTTAGCAGAGTTAGTTCGTGGATGGTCTAATTGCACCTGTAGTGAGTTTGTACTCCTCATGTCAAGTTTAGGTCAGAGTTGGTGAATGAATGGTCGAATCACATTCATTTGTTTGTCTCTTCTTGTAGCCACACTTTGAGGATCAGAGTCAGTTGAAGGGCCATTCATCACACCTATTTGATGTTTATACCCCTGTCCACCCTCTGGGGACTAATAATTTTTTGTAGAAAAATGGTCGGACCGCATTTTCCTCGGTCAATTCCTCTACCCCTAGTCAAGGGCAAAAGTCGAAGTGTGGTTGGTCAAATTACAATAACTTTAGTTTGATGCTTCTCCCACTGAACTGTAGGAAGGAATTAATTGGCGGATGGTTAGGTCACATCCGTCCATGCTGCACGCACAATCGGTCGGATCACAGGCGAGAGTTAGGAGATGAACGACCATGCCACGTTCATTTGCAGTTGGATGGTAGTAACATCCATTTAGAATAGGACGTTTAGCTAGGTCCATTTTGCGAATCTGCGTCTCCCTGTCGAATCAAGGAAGAAATTTTGTCTTGTAGGGTTGGAGTGCATCCCTAAAAATTTACGTTATGGGTCCCGTGCCAGGGACAAGAGTTGATGCATGGATGGTTGTGTCACGCCCGCTTAGTGCTAGATGGTCGGATCACATCCAATTTTGTATGTTAAGTGTTCCCCCATGTCAGGGGAAGATTGGAAAGCAGACGTTCGAACCACATCCGCTTTTTGTACTATAGAACTTGATGATGAACCATAGCCGATAGATGGACAGTCGAATCACATCCCTTTTGGTGTTCATATTCCAAACCATGCTTTGAGGACTGGAGTTGGTTGATGGGTTGTTAGTCACACCCATTTGGTGTTTATACTCTAGCCTGCGCTCTCGGGACCGAAGTAAGTTGATGGGTGGTCATTCGCACCCAGTTGGTGTTTATACTCTAGTCCACACTCTGGGGACTTAGAGTTAGTTGATGTTTATACTCCAGTTCGCACTCTGGGAATCTGGAGTTAGTTGATGTCTATACTCCAGTTCGCACTCTGGGAATCTGGAGTTAGTTGATGTCTATACTCTAGTTCGCACTCTGGTAATTTGGAGTTAGTTGATGTTTATACTGCAGTTCGCACTCTGGGAATCTGGAGTTAGTTGATGTTTATACTCCAGGTCGCACTCTATGAATATGGAGTTAGTTGATGTTTATACTCCAGTTCGCACTCTAGGAATCTGGAGTTACTTAATGTTTATACTCCAGTTCGCACTCTGGGAATCTAGAGTTAACAAACAGACGGTCAGTCACATCTGCTGCATTTTTTTTGGATTTCGCTCGCACTCTGGGAACAAAGGGTGTATCAGGATCATGGATGGTCGGATCACATCCACCCTGAGTTAACAAGCGAGGTCGTTAGATGGACTGGTCCATCCTCCTCAAACTTGGTTCAGATACAGACGAAGTCATTAGGTGGACGGATCCACCCTCTTCGTATTTTTAAGTTTATACTCCAGTTCGCACTCTGGGAATCTAGAGTTAAGTGAAGGATTGTCGTGTATCAATCCTTTTTTGACTTTGGTGTGATGGCTTGTCCCTGAGCTCGGGGTTTCACTTAGCGAGTGATTGGTGGGATCCCGATTAACTTTCACTTATATGCCCCTCAACGAAGGATGAGATTTAGTTTATGGATGGTTGGATCACATCCATGTTCGTGTGGATTCAAATTTTGCAAAACTTAAGGAGTAAGATTAGTGTTCTGGCAAGCTTTGTGCTCGAGCATAGGAAAGGATGGTTGAACTACATCCACTTTGAGTTGTGTATTTTCCCTTAAGTCGGGTGCAAGAATTGGAGAGCAGACAGTCGAGTCACGTCCAATTTATACTTTGCATTCTTTTGATCGAGCTAAGGAAGAGAGTTGAAATGACAGCTCCTGATGGTTAGCGAGTAGGCAGTCAGTTGTTGATGACTTTAAATTGAAGGTTGGACCCTGATGAAGTTGGTTTAAGGCATGACTGTTTTGCCGAATTACAGAAGCAAACTAGAGAGTGAACGTTCAAATCATATCCACTTTAAACATTTGTTCTCTCAAATAATCCCAAGTGTCTAATGTAGGATTGGATGCATGGATGGTGACATCACGTCCACCCTTGGTGTGATTCCGATTTTATCGGGCATTAGAAGAAGCATAAGTATTTTGGCGAGCTTCAAACACGAGATGGAGAGTGCGTTGTTGGGACATATAACTCCAAGTCTTTCTTAAATCTCCTAATTAAATTGCATAGGCGGATGAGTGGATGGTCGGTTGCATCCACTTTGTACTAGAGTCCTGACCTTATCGGTCTCTTCCGCTTTGATGCCTTGCCCCCAGCCAGGGGCATATAGTAGCCGATGAGTGGTTGAATCATGCTCGTCATGATGATACCTCAACCATTTGATCATAGTCCGCGGAGGTTGTTTCGCACCCAATCTTAAGTACTCGGTTACCTGCATCATTTGCAAGTAGTTTAATTCAAGTTGGTCATATTTCGCAACGTAAATGAAATTTAATTAGAAATAATTCAAAAGAGATCGGATCAAATCTCATTGATAAGTGAGGTAGCGTCGTATGCTCGCTATTGCACTTCAGTCCAGGCCTTCTCAGTTGGAAGTCTAAAGTAAATGGTTCAATTTGATCAAAGTTCATGATCGATAGGGGTCGGATGTTCCTGGTCCTTCGTTTTGTGGGGCTTGCACATATTTTTAGAGCTATCCTTTTCGGAGCAGCCTTATGGCACTGGCGTCCACGGTAGCCATCTAAAGAAGAGGATTTTTTCAATCTAGATTACGGATTAGATTTCCTCCTTATCTCGCCATGTTGATCCTTCATCTAGTTCATCAACTCAATATTGGATGCGATATGTTGGTGTAGTTGTTGGCGGCTATCCACCAATTCTCTTATCAAAGTCAGGAAATAAGCTCTGGTGATGAATTCATTTATAGGTGTTGGCAGAAACTGGCTGTGGGTTTTGGATAAATTCATTGGTTGTTAGCTTCTTTATTCCCTTCAACAATATGAGAAGTAGAACCGGTATGTCTAACCATGATTGGCAGTGTTCTTTTAGGAATGAGGGAAGACATCTACGTTTGATGGCATTCATCACCCTTGGCGAAATCCACGCGCCATTCCCACTTCATAAGGTAGTGTCGAGGGTTGTATTTCCATAGTACACCGACATAGTTAACATGTTGAATTTTCACTGGAAGTTCTGCATGTAGAATGGTTTCAACGAATAGGTCTCGACTGGGAAAGATTCTCCAATCGACATTATGATCAGGTCCATTTTGTGGCTAAGGGGTTTTGTAATACTGGTGAATGATGTATGCATGAATGCCCAACGTTCGAGTGGTTGGTAATGCTGATTGGATGGTGAGTTGGTTAAGATGGGCTCATAGGTTGGTGATTATTTCTAATTTTCATCCACGTAGAAGGCCTATATAAGATAGTGAGGAAGTCCTCTTAAGGTTGTATGTCTTGCTTCTAGTCATATGGACACGGTATGATTAAGATGCGGGCATTTGAAGATGATTCGGCGGTGACCAGCTATGCTTTGAGTCGGTATAGTAGACAGTGTAGGGCAGTCGTCATATTAGCCATCGTACCATAATTATCAATTCAGGAGTTTAAAAGCTGGTCAATTGGAGGAAGTTCCAGTCCACCTTAGAAGCATGATATATTAACCAACTCTAGTTCTCGGCGTATTAGCTTGGTTCTCCAGCCTCTGGGAGCATCGATTTAGTAGTATTCCTTTACCCATTCCATGATTGCAATTCAGCATTTGCTGTTGTAATCCCTTATGTCCCGTTCAGTCATGGTACGATCAGGAGCGTGGATGGAATGTTCCTTCATTTAGTTGAGTTTTGAAACCACTATGCGGGTGCTTTGCGCTGCGGCTAGGGTTTTTTTTTGAAGTTTTGTATCGTTCTCAGCAATGTTTGAACGATACAAATGTGGGTGAAATTGAAGGATTCAAAAAATGGATACTGCGATCGATATGAAAAGCACACAGCTGGATCGATACGAAGTGCATCTGAGGATCAATACGAATTGGAGCAGTTGCGATAAATACGAACACAGCAGTTGCGATCGATACGAACAGAGCATAGGCGATCAATACGAAAAGTGATCGATACGAAATTCGATCGATACGAAAACTGATCGATACGAAATTCGATCGATACGAAAGCTGATCGATACGAAATTCGATCGATACGAAAAGTGATCGATACGAAATTTGATCGATACGAAAACTGATCGATACGAATAGTGATCGATACGAATAGTGATCGATACGAAATTCACCATATTTTCTAGATACGAAAACATGGATACGAAAATCACCATATTTTCATGGATACGAAAATATGGATACGAAAATCACCATATTTTCATGGATATGAAAATATGGATACAAAAATCTTGATGAATGCAGTTCCTCTTAGATCTGGAGCAATCTGAATAGAATAAAAGGAACCACTGGACGACGGATCTGGATCTTCCCCTTGGATGTTTGCAATCTGATATCGGCAGTAGATCCAATGAGCAGAAGGAAAAAACTAGGTTTTTTCTCAGTGAAAGCACCAAAGTGTTTGTACCAAAATTGGGCACAACACTCTTCGGATGTGTATGAAGTGATAAAATTAAGAAAATAGATGTAAAATGAAGCAGATCTAACAAACACACCAATAAACAGATAAGAAAATGCATAGAAACACACGGATTTAGAGTGGTTCGGCAAATTGCCTGCGTCCACTATGAAATGATTGATGTTTATTGAATTTCACTTGCTGTTTATAAAAGATTACAACAGTATAAACGAAGTTTAATAATCATTTCGGTAGAATATCGGCGTAGAGAGGCCAAAAGTCCCCTTCTCTGTAGGTCTTGGGGCTCTATTTATAGGCGTAGGAGGCTGATATTTCGCTCAGATCTTGGGAGACTTTTTCTGACACGTGAGTGGGCCTACGCGATCGGTTCCTTGCTATTTTGTACTCGGTCCGTGATCGATACAAACAAATTTCGTATCGATCAAGATTTGGTCCGATCGAGTCGAAATTTGGCATAGACGTTCTTTAGGTTGTACCTAAGCTCCTGCAAAAATTTGGTAGCATTTGGACTGGTAGATCTCGAGTTAAGATCAATGCGAATTGATGTTCTTCGGTGGGCTGCTCAGTTCGAATCGATCTTATTTGAATCGATCAATGCACGTGCTTAGGTGATGACGTGGTGCGCACTCTTCGGATCGATCCAACTTTTACGCTGAGTTAACCGAGTCGTGTCCAAAGATCTCTCCTCGTTCGTATCGAAGACCGTTGCCAATTCGCATCGATGGAAGTTATTTAGTTCGTACCGATGAGGGTGGTTCCGTTCACATTGATTAAGGTGGCTCTTGTTCGAATCGATCAAGGTAGCTTCAACTCGATGGATACGAACAAGCGACATAGTGATGGGCACGAACAGTGGTTGCTCGATGGATACAAAGTAGTGACTGTTTGATGGATACGAACTAAGGAGCCTTGATGGATTCGAACAAGGCCTTCAAGGATGGATACGAACTAGACAACTGCCATATGAAGTGGAGCTTGTTCGATGGTGGAGTTGAGTAGATCGATACGAACAAGCATATTCTCTTGATGGATATGAAATGGCACATCCTGATCGATTCGAGCAAATGCTTATTGATGGATACGAAAAAGGTCGATGCAAAGTATGCCGCTTTTGGATGGATACGAAGTAGACCCCCGTGCTGTAGTTGATGGATGCGAAGTAGTCAATAGTCGACCGATTCGAAGTGAGCCTATCTGCTGATGGATACGAACTCGGATTGACTTGAAATTTGGAACTTTGGCTTTCATGGCTTTGCTTGTCGTGTCATATCAATTTTAGCTCGATCCGGACTCGGAAAAAATTCGTCGATATCCATAGTGAGCCTGCGTACAACCGATTTCCAGGATGAACTACCCTTGGTTTTTAGTCAAGTTCTTGGTGTCACGGCCTTGCCAAAAGGCGGGATAACAATACTTATCCCATGGTAATAATTGTTTTGCACCAAAATTGGTCACAAACACCCGATAGCCGTTGAAAGCACCAGTACGCAATCACAATTCACAGATAACAAATATGTAGAGAAATAAAAATGAAGAACACTCAGAAAATTGGAAAGAATAGCAGTAAACAACACAGATTTTATAGTGGTTCGGCGATCTTGCCTACGTCCACTCTGTAGCTTATGATTTTATTGATTCACTTGATAACTTCAATCTGTTACAGCATATTACAATTGATGATAGCTCTGAAATTCGAATACAACAGTGATCATAAAATGTAGAATTGAATCCGGTAGAGTCTGGACGATGAATCGCCAAAAGATCTCTTTTCTGTAGGCTTCGGGGGGCTATTTATAGGCATAGGAGGCTGAGATCACGCTTAAAATTCGGGAGACTTCTTCTGGCACATGAGTGGGCCCACGCGACTGGTCCCACCAAGTTTCGACTCGATCTGTGATCGATACGAATTGATTTCGTATCCATCAAGAATTAGTCCAATCGAGCTGAAACTTGGCAGGAACATTCTTTACCTTGTGCGCAAGCTTCTGTGAAAATTTCGTAGCATTTAGACCAGTGGTTTGGGAGATATCGTCGATACGAAATGGGATCCTTCGGTATGCTGTCTGGTTCGAATCGACTAATTCAAGTTGATGCTTTCGAATCGATCACCTCACGTGCTCTCGCGGAGATGTGGCGCGCATACCTTGCATCAATCCATTCGTTACTCCGAGATGACCATGTCGACTCCATGAATTTCGCCTTGCTCGTATCCAAGAATAACACGTCACCCAGACTCGTTGACCTGATGGATACGAACAAGCCTATGCTCATGGGTTCGAACATGGTCCCATGATGGATACGAAGCAGCGAATCTCTGATGGATGCGAAGTTGTCGTTAGGTGATCGTTACGAAGTGGACTACTTATTGATGGATTCGAACAAGGAGCCATGCCGATGGATTCGAATAAGTCTCTCTGGCCGAAGGTTGATCGACACAAAGCTCATCAATACGAAGACATGGCCATTCCGATCGATACGAAGCAAATTCTATTGATGGATACGAAGTCCATCGATACGAAGTGCAACCTACTGATGGATACGAATGGATGGATTCGAATGAGATGCTACTTTGATCGATAAGAAATCGATGGATACGAAATGAGGCCCATTGATGGATACGAAAATGGAGTTATCTCCTTCAATTTGCATCGATCATAACTTGAGCACACGAACTCGGATTGACTTGAAATTTTGAGTGCTGGCTTTCATGACTTTGCTTGCCGTGTCCTATCAATCGTAGCCTGATCCGGGCTTGGACAAAATTCATCGATATCCATGGTGAAACAGTGTATAACGAACTTTTACGACGAACTGTCTTTAGTTTTCCAATCAACTTTTTGGTGTCACGGCCTTGCCAAAAGGCGGGATAATATTTTCCCCCCAAAACATGCCTTGCGATAGGAAGGTGTGTTTTGTAGTTCCATAAGCTGGATGTTCATATCCTATCATCGACCAATAAAGAACTTGATAGTCTTTCCTGACCACGAATGACGATCGTTCGTGACCGTATGTCATTTGAGGTAATATGGGATCGTTCGAGGTCGGATGCCATTCGCAGCAAATAACGAAATGGGACCTTTCATGGTCGGATACCATTCGCGGCAAATAAAGAAATGGGACCGTTCGCGGTCGGATGTCATTCTAGACGGGTTGTGACCGTTCGTGATCGGGTGTCGTTCTAGACGAATTATGATGGGTTGTGACCATTCATGGTCGTATGGTGCACGAGATAAAATGTGATCATTCGCGATGGGATGCCGCACGAGGCAGAATATGATCGTTCGCGATCGAATGCCATACTGGGTGAATTATGACCTTTCGTGGTCGGGTGCCGCACGAGGCATCGTGTGATCGTTCGCGATCAAATGTTATACTAGATGAAGTGTGACCGTTCGCGGCCGAGTGCCGTACGAGGCAGATTGTGACCGTTCGAGGTCGGGTGCCGTTCGAGGCTACTGGTGACCGTTCGAGGTCGGGTGCCGTTCGAGGCTACTGGTGACCGTTCGAGGTCGGGTGCCGTTCGAGGCTAATGGTGACCGTTCGAGGTCTGGTGCCGTTCGAGGCGAATGAGTGTGCCCGCGTGGGGGGGGGGACTTAGTATTATCAATACCAGGTTCACATTCGGGTGAATTTCTGAATCAGCGATCATGGCGGTTCGTCGCCATACAAGGTGTGCTTGTGGACCGTTCGCGATTCAAAGCATACGCGAGTAACTTCTTCTACAGAATTGCAAATATCAAATTAACGTTCACATGAATTCCATAACAGAAATGTCCAAACAAACAAAGTCTAAATGTCCAAATCAACATGAAACAAAAGCAAAGTAAGGATGTCAAAGTGTAAATTCTCACTACGAGACGACCAATAATCATTCAAAGCATGCCTGTGGATCGTTCTCGATCTCATACATGTGTAAATGGTGTGATGGTGTTAGTGAGAAGTTTACGACTTGTTCATCGTTATTTAAATCAATTGATAACCATACGATGCCCCGGCTCGGGGTCACCCCTAGCTGATGTAGACGGTGGTCGCTCTGGTTCCACCATTGGAGCTCGCCTTCTCACATACTAAAGTAGCCTACCGTTCCTGATATGCCCTTCCACCTCATCCTTCAGCTGTCTACAGTCATTTGTGCTATGACCGTTCAGCTCGTGGAATAAGCAATATTTGTCTGACTTTCTCTCGTCGGTAGTCGGATCCCATCGCATTGGTCTACGATAGGCAACTTGCTCTCGGGTGTCTTGGTAGATTCGCTCCAAACCCTCATTCAGTTCTGAATAGGTGGTAAATCGCGGCTCCCTCCGTTGCCGCTTTGACTTGTCATCATTTTCTTCAGCCTTTCGCTTCCCTTTACCAGTCTCTGCACCTTTTCCAGGTGAATTACCGCCTCTAACTGCGTAAACATCGATTTCTTCTTCTCTCTCCGTACGAGCATCCTCTAATCGCAAAAACTTTTCGGCTTCATGATAAAACTCTCCCAGGTCCGTAGGTGGATCCTTAGTTAGTGAATTCTTGAACTCCGTGCCATCAGATATTCCAGATACAGCTGCCATCATGACCATAGATGGATCTGGTCGATCCATTGATGCTGCTGCCGCATTAAATCGCATCAGAAAACTCCTCAAGGATTCCCCGGCCTTTTGTTTTAGAGTCGCCAAACTCATCACATTCTTGGGTCTCGAAATATGAACCCTGAATTGTCTCATAAACCTTTCTGTCAAATCTGTCCAAGTCCCAATGGAGTCACTCTCCAGTTGTCTAAACCATAGCGCTGCAATGTCCGTCAAATACAATGGAAAGCATCGGGCCATGACTTCCTGTGATGCCCCCAGCACTTCCATGTGCCTCATATACTTCGTTAGATGGACCGCTGGATCCGTTCGCCCATCGTACATTTCCACCGATGGTAGCTTGAAGTCTGGTGGATTCCTGGCCTGCCTGATCGCAGGAGTAAAGGGACTCCATGTACATCCTCCAGATCTCTATTGACTAGTCCGCCTCTCATGGCCCGTCTGACCATCTCTTCCAACCTGTCGTTGTCGTCAGGCTGTGATCTTTGAGTGTTACCTTGGTTCTACCCCCCCTGGCTGAGCGTTCATCCCTCTATTTCCACCAGGTTGCTCGGATGTCCCTGAATCTCTTTCCGGGATTGGATCAACATGATCTAAGTGTGTGCCCCCCAGCTCCGGCACTGTGCCAGATGGTCCTGCTCCGTTCTGGACTCTAGTTGCTCCTTGATTTTGCGCTCCAAGTTGTCCAATCTGTTGAAGAAAATTCTGGATCATTTCCTCCTGTCTCTTCATCATTGTCTCCATCTCATCCCAGGTGATGAAGACTGTAACAACCCTGTATTTTTAAATTGATTTTTCCAGATTCAAAAGCTTTATTTATGAAAAAGAATAAATTTTTTTATTTTAAGTATAAACTTTGATTTTGATGTGGATTTGAATTCCAAATATGACTAAATTTAATATTTCCAGAAAATGTGAATTTTGGTCAAATAGTCAAACTTTGACTTTTAAATTTAAATTTTAAATAGTTTGAAATTATAAATTTTATCTTTTATTATGAAAATAGATTTAATAACTTGAACACTACTTTTTGTTTCGTTGAAAATGGAGTTAAAATGTAAAAGTTATGTACATTTCAATTTTTTTAGTATAAATTGTTTATTTAACAATTTTGTCTATTTTAAATTGTATAAATTACTTTTTCTTTGTTATATTTTATTTTAATATGTGTCAATATGTTAATTTATGTATATTTTCATCTCTAAATATTTTCAAAAATAATAATAGAATTTTTCCAAAATTTACTATGATGATTTCCTATTTTTAAAGGCTGTTTTCCTATTTTCTGCTATTTTCTTCATTTAAAAATTATATGTAAATTTAATTTTAAATATTTACTTTGTGAATATATTTTTATTTTATGTTATTATTTATGTTTAAAAATATATTGCAAGCTCATATGAATTTTCTAAAATTTATTCTATTCAATTTCAAAATTTTCTAGTCTAGTTCACTGTTTTAACTATTTTCCTGAATTCTACTTTATATAATCAATAAATATTATATATATTTTTATATTTTATCAAATTTTCGATTTTTTAACTGGAATTAATGTTATTACCAGAAATATAAACTTATAAAAATGAATTAAAGAAATTTGAAAGGCCTTAAACTTTCTATCTTCCTAAGGCCCTTTTATTTTCTAACCCTTCTACTTTTTAACCTAACTTTTCATTCAATTGGCCACATCCCCTCATTTCTTCAGCCGCCACTTTTTTTTTCCTCTCATTCACGAATTTCCAAAGCTCCTAAACCCTAAAAAAAATAATGGCCTCCATCTTGCAAAAAAAAAATATAGGTAAATCCCTCTCTTCTTTCTACTTTTTCTCCTATTTTCTATGCAAATTTGCTTTGCTTTCTCCCCTGATTGGAGCGGCCCTCCCCCTATTCCACGGCCACCACCTCCTTCCATCTCTTCCCTACCATCACCACCATCTACCCCACAAGATCTGACCATAGCCGAACCCAAATGATGGTCAAACCCCTCAAACTACAACCTAGATGCCTAGATCTATACTTATTTCACCTCTACATGCTCATCCACTTCAACCACCACCCAAACCACCACCATAGCCGCCACCACTCCCCTGGCCTGACCTTGACACACCCCTCCCCACCTCTGTCCAAATCTGAAACATGAAGATCCGAGCCAAACAATGCATGTAGGCGAGCCTTGTGGTGCACCAAAACTCCACTGTCAAGCCTAGACCCCTTGTATTCTCATGCTTGTAACCTCCACCTTGCTCTTGCCCTGTAGCCATGCCTTTTTAGGTCCAAACCAGACCCAAACCATGTCCAAACCTGAACCAAAACATTCCCTAAGTCATGCTAGCAAGTGTAGAAAGCAAGGCAAAAACATTCATTCCTTTGTTGTCTCTTATCTTCATTTTTTCGACATTGTTTGTGTTAAATATTTATGTATATATTGTCTTGTTTTGGTTATTGTTTACAAGATAAATATCAAGGCTCTATATTCATTCAAATCAAAAGTCATGTTGTATCGTGTTTGTCGTGCTTTATGGAATCTATTCTGTGTGTTTTGATCGCTAACTCCAGCATAAAAAGGTGAGTTATTCTCACCAGACAATATGTACCTATATAACTAGTAAATTGACACCCTGTGAATCTGTAGAAATATATTATCATGTTATATATGCTTATATTATTATCATATGATGTTCACACCTGTTATTACACCTGTTATATCATATGTTACTGTTATTTAATGTTATTCTGTTATTTATATCTGTTATCACCATTGCAAGTTCCCTGTAGATTAGAATCACTATGGGTTGAAATGATACATACCCGAACGGACTTTAGAATAGGGAAAAATCGTTATGGGCTGAAATGATAGGCTTGAACGATTTTATTTAAATTATTTTAACTTGGGATTGTGGGTTTGAAATGATAGAACCCGGGTTTTTCTTTTTTTAACTACGGATTGAAATGATACATATCCGTATCACTTGACCTAAGTTAGAAAATTATATACAGGCCCGTGGTTATTTTATAAAGTGTTTTGGATATTTTTAAGTATTTTAAAAAATTATAAATTTATGAAATTTGATTTAAATAGATTTTGAAATGTTTTAAAATAAAGAAATTATGATTTTTTTTATGTGTTAAAAATGTAATTAATGAATGGTTTAACTGGATTTTTTGAAATATAACTTAAGTTGGAAATTTGGGAATTTTGGTTAAAAATGATATTTAAGTGATATAAATAAAATGGATATTAAATTTTATTTGGAAATGGTAAAATATGATAATTTGATTAAATTTGAATTTAAGTGATTTATTAAAGTATTATTGATTTTTCTATGAGTTTAAGTGGTTAAAAAAGTGAATGTTTAAAAGTGATCTTTTAAAATATAACTTGACTAGGAAATGTGAAATTTGGTTTTAATCAAAGGGTTAAGTTAATTAAATTAAATTGGAAATTTAGTTAAATTTGTGAAATGGTAATTTAAATTTGAAGTGTTAAGTTATTTGTTGAAATGTGAAGAATTGGAAACTTTTACACTTAAATTTATTAAGTAAATTGTTGAAAATTGGATTTAATTATAAGAAATTTATTGTGAAAAAGATACATGTTAAATGATATGTAAATGAGCATTTTAAATGTTAAAATATGATTTTTAAGATGTTTATTTGTTTTAAATTGAAGTTATTTAATTGCTGGAAATACACTATCACCTGAAATTAACTTTTAATAGCATTTAGAAATGCTATAGATTCTGTTTTGAACTAAATTTGTGTAAAAAGAGCTATTACAGCATTTCTGAAATGCTGTAGTTGCTGTAGTTGAACTTATAGGCTAATATTGAACTCAGGTCTATTATAGCATTCTCTGGAAATGCTATAATGGTCTGCAGTCTTTGCTGAAACCAAATTTAACCCTTGTTTTGAAATCTGAACTACCGCAGCACTTCTGAAATGCTGTCTTTTCTATTTTGAACTATAATTCAACTAAAACTGAGTTTTAACAGCAGTTTTAAGTGCTGTCTTTGCTGAATTAAAAATGTTTTCAAATATAACTTATAGCAGTTGTTTTTAAATGCTGTGAAATGCTGAAATTTTAATAATTAGGGTTTTTGACTTAGTAAACGAACTCAGAATGGTTTGAAACTTTGGAAATTGAATACTTGATTTGAAAATATAATAATTACACTTTTAAAAGGTTTAAATGAACTATTTTGATTGGAATATAAACTATTTAAAGGTGATTTGAAATGATAGTAAATAAACGATATCTTTGAATTTAAAAGGTATTTAAAGTTGAATATTTGGATTTGAACTGATAGGATATTTTATTTTATTAAAATGATTTGAAATGAAGTTTTGAAATGATATGATATTTTAAAAATATGGAAATGGTTTGGAATTGATTTAATCTTTATTTTGATAAAGATTTGGATTTGAAATGATATTCTATTTTGAAGTATAAACTGTTTTTAAACTTATAACCACGGGTTATAATAACGTTGGGTTGTTAAAGAGACCGGGATCGGATATGGACATACTCTCTGTCTTACCGAAAACCACTTTGGCAACTATGTACGCGGTGGAGATTCCAGAATGAAGTAGGATGGTGTCGACGTTCTTAAGGTATGTTACGTGGACCCAACTCCCGTGAGTTAGCATAAGGTGGCTAAAACAGGAGCGATCTCGGACCAATGAGGTAGCACCTCTTCTCGGACACATTTCTTCGATATAATACTCTTACTTGTGATTGATTAGATGGCCATCCTCCGATTTGGGAGTGTTATTCGAGGTGGAACGGTAGTGGCTGCTATGCGTATCCATCAGTCCGTGTGCATAATTGGTATATCTACCCTGGCATTGCCTAGTTGTGCCGTGTCACCTACCATATCGAGCTTTACTACGATTATGATTTTAAGATCTGACCGCATTAAGGTTCCCCATCCCCTTAACGCTATTTTCTATATGATTATACTTTACTTATTTAGACACTATTATAATAGCGAATATTACTACATAGTAGATATTTTAACGGATCCTTAGAGGATGGGCGGTCCCAAGCATCTTCTAAGTTACTTGTACCCTTATTACAGTTCGCTTGAGTTGGTTTACATTATATAAGTATATATTGTCCTGACTCGAGTGTTTTGTGTTTTGCTTTACGCTCGGGTCAGCCTGAGTTATTCACAGATTCGGATTCCACTTTCTGGAGATTTGAATCGCTGGAGATTATCTGCTTGTCGTGTCCTATCTATTTCAGTTCTGTTGTTATACTCAGCTTGTACTTGGTTATTGTATTTAGACTTCTGTTGTACTCTATCTCTTCTGTTGTATCTTATGTAACCTTGTTATATTTATATAGTACCTTCATGAACTACTATTTCTTTTACTTCCGCTGCATTATTTTACACTGTGTCTGTGATCTGTGATTATATTTATTTACTGTATATTCTGAGATTTTCCAAATTTTATTTACAACGCGGTATTTTGAGCAATTCAACTCCGGCATGAGTGTCTACCTATACACTTATAATGGATGCGAATGGTTGAAAATATCGGGTCGTTACAAAGACCGATGCTTGGTTTGCCCCCGAGGAAGCCTCTTGACTCCCTTCATGCTGACTTTGCACTGACCTTTGTCTTTTACTAGTTTGCCTTGTCATATCTTCTTAGATCTGAGCTCTTATGTCTTCAAATTCAACTTCTAAATGATAAAACACCTGAATTAGCCTTCTCAGTGAAAGCACCAAAATGTTTGCACCAAAATTGGTCACAAACACCCGATAGTCGTTGAAAGCACCAGTACGCAATCACAATTCACAGATAACAAATATGTAGAGAAATAAAAATGAAGAACACTCAGAAAATTGAAAAGAATAGCAGTAAACAACACAGATTTTATAGTGGTTCGGCGATCTTGCCTACGTCCACTCTGAAGCTTATGATTTTATTGATTCACTTGATAACTTCAATCTGTTACACCATATTACAATTGATGATAGCTCTGAAATTCGAATACAACAGTGATCATAAGATGTAGAATTGAATCCGGCAGAGTATGGACGTTGAATCGCCAAAAGATCTCTTTTCTATAGGCTTCAGGGGGCTATGTATAGGCATAGGAGACTGAGATCGCGCTCAAACTTCGGGAGACTTCTTCTAGCACGTGAGTGGGCCCACACGACCGGTCCCACCAAGTTTCGACTCGATCTGTGATCGATACAATTGATTTTGTATCCATCAAGAATTAGTCCAATTGAGCTGAAACATGGCAGGAATATTCTTTACCTTGTGCGCAAGCTTCTGTGAAAATTTCATAGCATTTGGACCAGTGGTTTGGGAGATATCGTCGATACGAAATGGTATCCTTCGGCATGCTATTTGTTTCGAATCGACTAATTCAAGTTGATGCTTTCGAATCGATCACCTCACGTGCTCTCGCGGTGATGTGGCGCGCATACCTCGCATCGATCCATTCTTTACTCCGAGATGACCGTGTCGACTCCATGAATTTCGCCTTGCTCGTATCGAAGAATAACACGTCACCCAGGCTCGTTGACCTAATGGATACGAACAAGCCTTTGCTCATGGGGTCGAACATGGTCCCATGATGGATACGAAGCAGCGAATCTCTGATGGATGCGAAGTTGTCGTTAGGTGATCGTTACGAAGTGGACTACTTACTGATGGATTCGAACAAGGAGCCATGCCGATGGATTCAAATAAGTCTCTCTGGCCGAAGGTAGATCGACACGAAGCTCATCGATACGAAGACCTGGCCATTCCGATCGATACGAAGCAAATTCTATTGATGGATACGAAGTCCATCGATACGAAGTGCGGCCTACTGATGGATACGAATGGATGGATTCGAATGAGATGCTGCTCTGATCGATAAGAAATCAATGGATACGAAATGAGGCCCATTGATGGATACAAAAATGGAGTTATCTCCTTCAATTTGCATCGATCATAACTTGAGCACAAGAACTCGGATTGACTTGAAATTTAGAGTGCTGGCTTTCATGACTTTGCTTGCCGTGTCCTATCAATCGTAGCCTGATCCGGGCGGACAAAATTCATCGATATCCATGGTGAAATAGTGTATAACGAACTTTTACGACGAACTGTCTTTAGTTTTCCAATCAACTTTTTGGTGTCACGGCCTTCCCAAAAGGCGGGATAACAATAATTATATTATCAAAATATTTAGGAAATTCTTCCTTTTAAATTACTTTTTGAAAACATTACTTACTATAAACCGATCCACTTATCCTTTATAAAAAGTTCCCTTTTAAAAGCTCACTTCACATTTAAATACCTTTATAAATTTCCAAAATCAATTTATAAAACACTTTTATAAGTCTACAAGTCAATTTACAAAACCTCTTTACAAACCATACCATAATCCAAATAATAACATCACAAATACAACCATATAACAACCATATATATAAATGTAAATTCTTTCCCAAAAAGTTAAGAAATTTACTCACTGAAGGCTATTCAAACATTTGCTGACTTGAGTACGACTTATGTAACGACCCGGGATTTTTGATATTTGAAATTTGAATATTTAATTGATTTTAAATATTCAGGTGTTAATTTTTAACTTGAATTTCAATATTACTACTTATTTGGTGATTTAATTATTGAATTAAATAAATTGAAATTGAGTAAAATATTGAATCTGGAGTTTCTGGCTCATTAAAAATAATTTGAAGGCTTGTAAAATCCATATTGATAATACTGAAGATAGTAAAGGTGCTAAAATTGAATTTGAAAGTGTTTTGTTAATTTTTGAAATTATATCGTTTAAATCGATATTTAAAAATAGCCTTCCGAGGCACAGTCTCGAAATTCGACGAAACCAGTTCCATTGGATCCGTAATATTGTATTATTATCGGATTTCAATTTTCGTAGTGATTGGAGTTGTTGTGTGAGCGTACGATATATAAACGCGCTGAAATTTATATCGAAAATTAAATATTATAACTAGGTTCAAAGTGCTATTTTCTTCATACGATCGAATTTGGACTCGAAACCTTTTCCATTGCGTTCAGAATATGGGTATAACATTATGAACACCTAGCGGCATGCCTCGATAGGAGCTCAAAATTCCGTGCTGCATTTATCGAGACAATTTGAATTTAAATTAATATATATTTATACCCTAAGTCAATACAGCAGTGATTCTCTTCCTTCAGCCTGTTTTCTTTCTCTATCAAAGCTTTTTGGTCTCCTCTGCAAAACACTAGAGTTGTCCTTGTTCATGCCAACATCGCATCGTGTTTCCCCTTATTTCCATTTTTAAAACCCACTTAGAAAGAGAAAAAAATAAATATATCTATCGTTCGAAATCAATGGCCGAACTCAGATAAAAAGAAAAATAAATAAAACATATCCTCATCTTCAAAATTTACAACGAATTCCAGATTTTGTTCCTCATCAAAAATTCACGAAGAATCGCAGTTCCTTCTTCTTTCTAATCGAAATAAAAAATGGTCGAAATCGAATTCGACTCGAATTCGACTTTTAAATTTTGGGGAGGGTCGCGTTCAGTTTGTCAAGGCAAGGGTGGATCTCGCGATTTGCTTAGGGTGGCCGCGTTCGACTCGATGTAGGGTTGGGCGGCGGCGATGTGAAGGGGCGGTCTCGCGAGACGGCGACGCTTGCTCGAAGGGGGGATGTGGGAAGGTCGCGATGGCTTGGAACAGCCGTGTGCTCGATGTCGTAGGGGGTTCGATAGTCACGAGTTTGAGGAGAGTTTGGCCGCGTTGTTGTACAAGACTTCGGAGCAGCGAAGTGTACTGTGTGGAGGCATGGCGATCGCTGGTGGGGTTCGTTACCTGTGAGGTATTCGAATTTAATCTTTCCGATTTAAAATTTGATTTAGTATATATACGGATTGAAAATATGTATATAGTTTAAAAACGGGAAATGTTTTTCCAGAAAAATGTATATATAGGAAGTAGGAAGAAATAATGTGTATATACACATCCACATATATATTTTAAATTAAAACATAAATAATATGCATACATGTTATTTTAAAATAGTAGATGTATATATGGAGATAAGTTTTAATGGAGGATTTGAAAATGAAGAGTTTATATAAAATTAGTTTTTTATCTGAATATATTTTATATGTATATGATTTCAGAAGAAAAAGAAAAAGAAAAGACCTTGGAAATATATAGGGATTTTAAATGTTTGAGGAATTTATAAAAGTAGATTTTTGAAAATCTATAATTTATTTTTGATAAGTGTATATGTAGTTCAAAGGGAAATTAATAGTTTAATTAAATCATTAATTAAAATTATTACGTGGAAAATTGATTATTAAATTAGTGCAAATATTAATAAATTGTATAATGTTTATACAAGGTTTAAAATCATGGAAACAAGCCATTAGGAATGGATTGCAAAACAAAAAGCAAAGGTGAGTTAATCTCACTCATCCGGTTGCTATTTAAATTTAAATAGATAAATTTAAATAATTTATTTAATGATTGAATTGGTTTGATGTGCTATATGATATATATTATATATATAGAAGTTTATATTGGAGTGATTGATTTCCCGCATTATATAGCAGATGAGACCCTATGCGCCGCATAATAGCGGATGATATTTTATAAAACCCATATACCGCGATATTCCACCTCGAAGTGGAATTGGTATTGTGCTAACATCTGTGGATGCAGGGAAACAGGTTGGAGGGATCCAACTGGATTCCTCAAAATTAGTTAGATTGTTTAATATTCTGTGATATGAATATTTGATATTCTGTGATGAATTATATTGATAATTGGGATATTGGATGCTATGGTTTGATTAAATATACCTTTCGGTATACTGAGTTATCAAATATATAGAATTGGATTTTTGGAAAAAAGAAGATAATAGGGAATTTAAATAAATCAAGGAATGAATTGAGAAAGAATAAAAGTGATTTTAAATTCTAATAAATAAAGTCCGAGTATGGAAAAGAAGATTTTGAATGAAAAGGGGAAAGAAAAATGAATTTTAAAACTTAAGTAATACTATTTTAAAGGGTAAAGAATTTATTTTAATTCAAGGTTTAAATTTAATTAAAAGGAAAAGAAAAGGAATTTGGAAATCTGAAATTGGTATTCCCAGTTTAATAGGATTTTTAAATCATAATAAAAATGAAATTTAAAGTTAATGGATTTTGAAATAAATGAAGTAAGTAAGGAAATTTATTTCAAAGTGAAGTAAATTGGAAATCAATTGGAAATTGATTTAGGTGCTTAAAATTAGAATTTTAAAGAGAAGTGAGATTTTGGAATTTATAAACTAGGTTTATAAAGTGAAATATAATATTGGTGAATATTTGGAAATATAAATTCAAGGTGGAAATTTATAAGAAATGTGAATGTGGTTAAAAATAAATAGTGATTTATTTTTAAAGATGTGAGAGAGAAGTATATTTCCCTGGATAGCCAACTACGTTTTCAAAGCAAATTCTTAAGTATAAGTTAAAGTTTCGAAGTTGTTTTTAAAGTATGTTTAGGAAATTTAGTATTCATAAATGTTTAAATTTTAAAGTAAGTATTTTTCAAATCTATTTTAATAGTAATTATTTAAAGATGGTTTGGTATTATGTTTTAAATGATAAAAGAATCTAGCTTTATATTTTATTAAGTAGCTTTATTTTAAATATTTTTAAAGTATATATCTTTGAATAAAGTATTAAAGTAGTTTTTTAATTTAAATGTTTTAAAGTATATTTTATAATAAAGTGTTTCTAAATTATTTAAAAAAATCTAATGTTTTTGGTACTTAGTGATTTCAGTGGAAATAGGAATATTTGGAAAATTTATTCCATGAGAGAAGGACGGTTTGAAATTGTTTTCAAAGGATTGAAAATGGAAATATATCTTGCGAAGATATTTTGAGGTTAATAAATAATTTGAAAAATTATTTATTGTTGATGGATGATTGTGAATGTTAATTGATAGTTAAAGAACCGACTATCAATATTGGCCAATGCGTTGATTGTTTCGAAGAGACCGAGATCGGTATTAATTTCTCGAAAACCACTTCGATTCGGTTTGTACGTTTTCGTGGAAAACGAGTTTGGAATCGAAGATGGAGCAGAGAAGTGCAAGGGCTAATCGCTACTAATCCTGAGGATGATTCCAAAATGGATGTAGTAGGAATAGTGCCTTCGGTTATGTTCAAACCCGGGACGGACCTTTATGGACGAATGCTTTCGGAACATCGTCAGGTGGACGATGGGCATTCTAAGGGATATGTTCTATAAAGGTGACGCTTAGCCTCAAGCCTCATCAACCGGGAATGACTGAAAATCAGGGGATATGCAGCAAGGCTTCGTGGGTAGCCCCCACTTGAGAGTAAGGTCATCCCTGTCTAGATGTCCCTTTTTATTTCGGCTTAGTGGTGCGGTTGCTGATCCCAACCGTGTGGTGATTTTACTCGGAATTATCCAGTAAGGGATGGTTTCAGCCTTGTGTTGCAGGGGAGCGGGCGTACTCCTCGGTACTGTGATCTAGGCCACGTACTGTGACAGGTGGTACCCCAATGCCTAGTCATTAGTTGGAAATCCATTCTCCCTACGTGCCTTTTACGGCTTTTGTTTGTATAACCCACTTTGTGGCTAGTATGTTGGAATTTAATAATGTAACAATTTCAGCTATTTGAATAAGTATTTGTATATAGACACTATTATAATATCAGACGGATTTGATAAAAAGTGTTTTGGCTATCGTAAGGTAAAAACCTGACATGTTTATGTGTGGTGTGGTCTTACAAGATGCTTTTGATTTCAAAGGGTTTGGAAAAATTTAACAATCCAATTGAGTGTGTTTTCTCACGATGGGTTTCCAGACTGACTCGGGTGTTATTTTATTATAATGCTCGGGTCAGACCGAGTATTATAGATTATAGGAAAGGATGCTCTGGAGCTCAGGGGACGAGCTGGATGGCGAAATGTATCATACGTATATGTTGTATATTCCGCTGTGTTGTGTATTGTGTATTCTGTATGGGACAAGTTGTTATAACTGTCCTGAATTGTGATGTTGATTGTATTATACTTTGATTCTGTACTTTGATGATGTAATATATAAACAGATGTATTTTCTTTTGTGTAAAGATCATTTATTAGCTATTATATTTTATTCCGCTGCGATGGTTAGATTCTGTTGTTGTTCAATTTTCTTCTTCTACCTCTTTTTCTTAAACCCTGATGGTTCGTATTTCCGTTTTTCTTGGATTGATTTGTTGGAGACTAATGCCAATTCAAGGGGTACGGATTTGCGGGTCGTTACAACTTAGCACTTTCATTCCTAAGCAAAAAGATGGAGTCTTGAATCCTAAATGTACTAGGTAGGCTAGGCCATGGATGAACCAGGAAGTGAGACATGTTTGGTAATGTAGAGCGACTTTGGATAAACATCGATTTCTCTATAATAAACCCGAAAATAGGTCATTTTGCAACTGATTTTTGAGCTCTACTCATGGAATTTCAAAAGGCACTCAAAGAGAAAGTTATTGGAATTTCTTTTCTCTATCATTTCAAAAAAAATCACCCATTTCTGATTAGGTTTGAAGAGGTTATGATCAAAAAAAGAACTGTAATTTTCGTACTTGAAATTGTTGGTAAAAATTGCTTTGCAAAGATTGTGTATTTTGACATAGCTATGACAGAAATTTGAAAAAGTGGTCAACTAAAATGTTGTAGCCACTAGATTTATATACAGTTTGAATAATATAAAATCATGATTTTGAGCCGAAAGTTGGAAGTTATGGCCGAAGGTTGTAGAATAAAAATGGAGAAGATTTTGAGTGGGCTTTGAACAAGTTGTCTAAGGATTTCTTTCTTTTTTTCCATTTTTCCTTTTCTTCTAAGGCTAAAAGAAGAAGCCATGAAAAAATTTAACAAGGAAGAAGGAGAAAAAAATAAAAGCAAGGAGAAAATAAAGTGAATGGGTGGGTACATATATAGGCAAAATATATTTAATAATATAACTTGTCATAATTATATCTAGTCATATCACAAATCTTTTATAATATATATTTATATATATATAATTATGTTTAATCACATCACTATTATATATATATAATTATTATGTTTAGTCACATCACTTTCTTTATATATATATAATTATTATGTATAGTCACATCACTTCCTTTATATATATAATTTTAACTATTAATGAACTAAGATGTGACAAGATATAATTATGGTTAATGATTACAAATCTAAGATATGACAATACTTAATATATATATATATATATATAAAATGTTTATTATTTTTAAAACTATGTCTTGTCACATCACTTACTAATCCAAACTAATATAAGATATTTTATTTCTAAGTGTATTATTGTTTAGTTAATGAACTTTTATATATATGTGTATATGGTGCAAAAAGATGAACAACGTTCCCGACAACTTTTCGGTGTCGAAAGGTAGAAATTTCAGAAAAAGTTCTTTGGTCACATCTTCTGTTTTTCTACGAACTATTTAATTTTGGTAAACAAATTTTAAAAACGATTTTACCATCATTATTAATTAATTAAAATGAGTTTGTTTTCATTATAAAACCTATATATTGAATATTTAAAATTAATTAAATATTCACTAATCAAAGCAGTGAAATTTAGGGTCATTACATAACCCACCACTTCAACACCCAACATGTTCTCCAACCTTCTTTTCTATGTCTCCTAAGCATACCGTTCTATCAAAACAGGAAAACAAAGTTTCGTTTTCATTTCAAAAAATTCAAAATGAATTATATACTCGTCTAAAAATTACAAAAACTGTAGCTTGGAATACTAGTGAGTAGAACTTCATTTTGGGTAGTGCGTGTGTGTATTAGAGGGTGCGGCGACATTTTTCAAAGTTCGACAGTTTGGGGTACAAACTAGGGTTGTGATTTCCAACAAATTGAAGGTGAATTAGACATGTAGAAGATTGGATTTGGGTTCGTGGAGGAGTTTGGCATCATCTATCGGAATTTTGTAGGGTGCGGACCTAGAAATTAGAATGCATCCATATGCATGGATGGGTTTTGGTGCCCAGGACGTGATCTAAGGGAGGGAAGTGAGCTCCATGAAGTTGGGTCGAACGGAAGGAGATCGCGAAGTGAAGTTTAATGGAATTGATGGTTCGGCAAACTGAGGTCTGGAGCTCTATATCGCAGTTGAGCGTGTACGACGTGTTTTGGATAAGGTGTGTATCCATGTGTAGGAGTGAAGATGGAGGAAGAGGGATTAGAGTAGTAGTGTGGTTATTAGTTTGTAATTAATTTTTAATTATATTATTAAATTCGTAAACTTTATAAACCCAATATCTTATTCATACAAGGTCCAAATCAAACGCGGTCAGTCGCATTACACTCGTAGGAACGAAATCTACATCATGGAATTAGATTGGTTAAGATGGAATCAGAACACTTCGGATAACTGGAATTTCGATAGGTTAAACTCACATTTTTGGTTAACCGGTATGATATATAGTAGATAAAAATGATTTATTGATTGCTTAGATGTTGTATTTGCTGGTTGTTTGGTTTGGATTAATTATAATTTTTAAGAATGAATAATATATAATGTGAAAAAATAAAACTGATTTAATATAATTACGTTGTTTAAATAATAACGTAGTTAATTTAGGCATACTTCCTTGATAATATCTACTTGACCAAGTAAACATTGTCTAATAATAAATGGAAGAGTTTATTTTGAATGACATTCATTTGAGAGAATAAATTTACATTCTGCAATTATTTAAATTTGGCCATTCGTTTAAGTGCGTTTGATTAATATTGAATAAGTGATATATTAAAAATTGATTGTTAATTATGGATTTAGTTTACATATATGCATGCTTCTGTAAATACCAGTAATTTAACTTAGAAAGTTAAATTGAATGAAATGGTAGCTTGTTTAAGTACCATTGGGGCCGCTAAGCCTCTTTATGGATTTGGATAGTTATGGATTTTAACTAACTTCAAATTTTATAATTTGATGTAAAATATTTTATTAAATTATTATATTAATAAAGCATTTGTTAAATTTCTATTTTGCAAAGTGTTTTATAAAACTATTTCTTTAGTAAAGTTAATCATTACATTTATAGTTTTAAATTAATTATTTTATTTATGTTGTTTAAAGATTATTAATTACTATCAGTGTTGTCTAAAGATAATAAATTATTTTATTATTGATTATTTAAAACTGGTTAATTATTTTATTAGTAATGTTGCTTGAAGGTTAGTTAATTATATTTTGAAAGTTGTTTAAAAGTATTTTATAATATTTATTAAAATGTTTTAAAAGTTAATTACTATATTATTAAAAATGTTTTAAAGCTTATTATTATATTATTTTAAAATGTATAATATTTATCTTTATGACGTTAAAGTTTTTATTTATTATAATTAAATAATAAATTGTTTATAAAAGAATTTCTTTTATAAAAAGGATTTATTTAAAGGAGTTTTTAATTTGGAAGTGGTTTGGAATTTGAAAAGAAGTTTGGTTTGAATGATTTTAGAAAAGTGGTTTATAAATGGTTTGTCGATTTGAAAGGGAAGTTTTATAAATGGGTTTTTTGAAGAATAATTTTATAAATAAAACTTTGATATATATAAAGAAGTTTTATAAATAGATTTTTGGAAATTTATAAAGGAGGCATTTATAAAATTAAAGAAATTTATGAAAAGAATTTGTGTTTTAGGTTCTTAATATCATCGTTTTAATGACATATGGACTGTAATGACCCGGATTTTTCGATGATTAATTTGGAATATTTAAATGGTTTTAAATATTGGATTGGGATTATAATTTAGTTAGTAAGACTTTAAAACTGAAATTTCAAGCGATTTCATAAATTTTGGGAATCGTCGATTAAATCGACGATTAAAAATAGCGATCCGGGGCACAATCTCGGATTTCGACGAAACTAGTTCCATTGGGTCCATAATAGTGTATTATTATCGGATTTCAAATTTTGTCACGTTTGGATTTACCGTTTGGTGGTGCGATCTTAAAACGCCTAGAAATAATTTAATCGAATTTAATTTAAATAGTCGATTTAAAAAGCTATCTTCTCCATACGATCGAATTAGGCCTCGAGACTTGTTCCATTGGGTTCAGAATAGCGGTATAACATTAGGAACGCCTGGCGACATGCCTCCATAGGGGTTCAAAAATTCAAGATATGTAATGTGAGATATTTGGAATAAAATAAAATATATACATAACCAAAATCAAGTCATAGCCGCCTAGTCACGTTCAATCATGTCCCTTCCCTTCTGAAATATGCTACCCTTTTATCTTCAAATCACATCCCCCTCCTTTTCATTCTTTCAGTTCGATTTCAATTCATAAAAAAAGGGGAAACGAGAACGAAATCTCGTTCTTATATAAAAAATCACAAAAGAAATCGAAAGCGCGACTTCAACTCGATTGCGCCTGAGAAGCGGCGGCTATGGGATGGATTTTGATTAGGCGAACGCGGAAGGGGACCATGACCATGGATTTCGTGCACATGTGTATCACCGAGGTGGCACGACTGCAATTTTGTGATTTGTTGGGTGTTGTGGCAAGGTGGAGTGGCCAGCAAGTTTGGGAAGGAAGACCACGCGCGTGGAGGAAGAAACACGATTTTGGCTCGCGACAGCTAGGCTTGGGAATCTGGAGTTGCGTGCGTATCAAGTTGGGTGTAACGACCCAGAATTTTGGTTATTTGAAATTGAAATATTTAATTGATTTTAAATATTTAAAAGGTAAATTTTAACTTGAATTTCAAATATAACTATTTATTTGATAATTTAATTATTGAATTTAATAATTAAATATTGGTTAAAATATTGAATTTTGAGTATTAGGCTTGATAAAATTACTTAATGGCTTATAAAATTTATATTAATAATAGTAAAGATAATAAAACTTTTTAAACTGAATTTAAAAGTAATTTGTTCAGTTTTAAAAATATATCGTTTAAATTTACATTTAAAAATATCCTTCTGAGGCATAGTCTCGGAATTCGACGAAACCAGTTCCATTGGATCCGTAATAGTGTATAATTATTGGATTTCAAATTTCGTAGCGTTTGGTCGTACGGGATATAAACGCACTGAATTTAATATTGAAAATTCAATATAATAATTAGGTCCAAAAAGCTATCTCTCCATACGATCGAATTAGGACTTGAAACCTTTTCCATTGAGTTTGGAATAGGGGTATAACATTATAAACACCTAGGGGCACGCCTCGATAGGGGTTCGGGATTTTGAGTGGCGTAAATCGAGACGATTGAAAATTTAAATAATATACATATATGTGTATTTGAGTAGACTAGGTTGTCACACTTCTTTCCATCAGCCGTTCTTTCTTCTTTCCACAGTGACCTTACCTATTCAAACATGCAAACAATCTCATCTTCCCTCTTTTTTTATTTAAACCCACGTGACCGAGCAGTTCAAAAGAAAAGAAAAAAATTAAATACGCAGACTATATCTCAAAATTTTCCTTCTCCCTCAAAATCAAATTCAAACTGAACAAAAAAAAGCGCAGCTGCTCGCAACAAATGGAGAAGTGGCGTCATGGGAGAATTGCGATGAGCTGTTGCTCATCTTCAATCAACATCAGGGGGAATACGCGAGAAATGGAACTAGGACGTGGAGGTGGCGCGGCTTCACTGTGCTCGTGAAGAAAGGGGAGGCGTCATGATTTCGGGTCGCGCAAATGCGCGCGTGGGTGGAGGGAAATCGATTAAATCAATTTTGGGTTATGAGTCACGGCTTCAGTGATCTCTGGGTAGAGCTCGGCTATGGAAGCGTCGTGTGGCATAGTGCAGGCCGAGGGGGGGTTTTCCATGTTGCATTTCGCCCGAGGGTCTCGGGCGTGAAGTTCTTGGCACTCGAGGTGTGGAGACTCTGGTAGGGAAGCTGCTGACGAAGTCGGCTCGAAGTCTCGTTCGGTGAAGGACGATGAATCATGGGGCAGAAGAGTTCGGCTATGGGTACCAGTGTGTGTGTTTTAGAAGAGGAAGGTGGATTAGTTTTTAAGTTGGGTTAGTTTATATTAACTAGGTAATTAGTGTGTTAATTTTTAAAATTAAAGATCAAAATATATATTAGCAATATCTTGCTCGTTTTAGGTCTAAATCCAACGCGCTCAGTCGTGTTGGATTCATATTAACAAGATTTTTGCTATGGATTCAAATTGGTGAATTTAAAGCTTGCTGAAATTTTTAGTCAAATTCGAACATGCTCGAATCTAATTGAAAGCAGAATGCAAAAGCGACAAATAAAATCAAGGTGAGTTAATCTCACTCAATTTTGGATTACTCCAAATAATTTTAAAAGTTAAAATTAATTATTGATCGATTGGTTGAATTAATGCATTTTTATCCGTTGAATGTGATGTTATATATAGTAGTATATATATATTGGAGTAATTGATATTCCCGCATATATATAGCGGATAAGACCCTATGCGCCCCGCATAATAGCGGATGACACTATATACCGCGATATCCCCTTTGAAGTGGGATTGGTATTTTTATATTGTATTAACATATGTGGATGCAGGGAAACAGGTTGGAGGGATCCAAATGGATTCCTCAAAAATGTTGAAATTAATTTCATATATTGATATATGATCTGTTTAAATAATTTGTGGTAGATTATAGTGCAATTTGAATTTATTGGATGGTATGGTAGTTTTGGCCTAGATTTTGGTATTTTTAAATACCGATAGTAAATGTTTGAAATTTGGAAAGATAATTAAAAGAAAAATTGGAAGTAAAAATATTTATAGTAAATTTGGATTTATTAAAAGAAATGAATTTTGGGTAAAATGAATAGTTTTATTTAAATTTGTACTTAATGATTTCGGAATATGGAAAAATAGAGATTTTGGAATAATTTAAATAAAAGGATTTTAAAAAATAAAACTTAAGCAATATTTGTTTAAGTGAAAAAGGAAAGATTTTAGAATCGAGATTTAAAATAGTTTGGGAAAATAAAAAGGAAATTTGAAATAAAATACGAAATTGTTATACTAGATTTAAATAAGATTTCAAATTATGAAAAGGAAGTGAAATCTTAATGTAGTTGGGTTTTGCAATATAGTTGGGTTATTTGGGAAATTAATTTAAAAATGGAATTCAATTTAGAAATCAATTTGTAATCGATTAAGTATCGTGAAACCGTTATAAACGGGGAATGAGACTATGGGGTTTATAAACAAGGTTTATAAATAAAGTAAAGTGATTATCAATGGATAAATTGAAGTTATAAATTCACGTGAGGATTTATAATGAGATGGTGAAATCGGCTTTAAAATAAATGATAAATTTATTTTTAGAAATGTAAAAAGGGGATTTGCGGAATTGAAATGTAAATCAAATTGGGAATAAATCGAGAGAGATTTATAAACGTTAGACTGGTTATATTGGAATTGGAAAATATGTTTTTTTATCGAGAAATTGAGTTGTTTTAAAAAGAATGATTTTTTATTATCATTTGGGTAATTTAAAAGAGTGTTTAAGAATATTTCATAAAATTAATTATTTAGTTGCTTAGAACTGTTTTAGGTATATTTAATTATTAATTAAGTTAGTTTATATTAAGTCAATTATTATTTAAGAATTAATTAGTGTTATTATTTTAAAAGGATAAACTATTCAATATTAAAATTTTATATAATAACTTTTATTAAAGAGTATGTGCCTAAAGTTTAACTTGGAAAATTATTATAGGAATTTTATATGTATTATTTTGAAAATTATTAAATAAAGTTTCAAAAGGTAATGGTATACCTTCATGGCGTAATCGGAGGCAGTGAGTGCCTGTAGTTGAGTTTTGGATTTCTCTGGAATAGAGACGTACCATTGAGCTGTGGATCCATGGTTGATACCGCAGTGGTACTTTCCTTATATTTAAAAGGGTTTTCAAATATTTTTGAGAGGGATAGTTTGAGAATATACTAAATTCGGCAAGATAAGTATATATTTTGGATAAAGAGATTTAATTTGTTAAAATTAAATTAAATAAGACTTAGCGTTTTCAGTGGAAAAGAAAATATTTGGTTGAATGATTGTTTATTTGATAGTTAAAAAACCGACTATCAAATCTGGACCCAAAATATAACTTTGGGAATATCTAAGAGAAATATGGAAATTATGTGGTATAATTACCGTTCGAGTTGCTATATTGTATGTATAATCTCGTTTCGTTCTTCTAGGACGTTTATAAGGAAACCTATCCACTAACGGTTGGGAGGTGATCTCCGATCTTATTTTCGTTTGTTTATTTCCTAAAGAACCGGGGTTGAGTTTACCGGAAAATATCGAACGTTGTTTTGAAGAGACCGGGATCAGATAAGTTATCTGAAAACCACTTCGATCCAACGAGTACGTTTTGGAAAGTCAAAACAAGAGCATGGGGTCGAAGATGGAGCAGTGAAGTGCAAGGTCTAATCGCTACTGATCCTGAGGATGATTCCAAAATGGATGTAGCAGGAATAGTGCCTTCGGATTCGTTCGGACCCAGAACAGACTTGTATGGATGAATGCTATCAGTACATTGTCAATGGAGGACAATGAGCATTCTAAGTTAAAATTTCCTTTAAAAGGTAATCCTAGCCTCTAGCCTCATCAATCAGGAATGACTGAAAAGCAGGGGAGATGCAGCAAGGCTAAGTGGGTCGCACCCAATTAGGGTATGTTTATCACCTTTCTATATACCCTCGGATATTATTACTACGATACATAGAAGGAGCTCGGAAAGGGTAGGAACACCCGGGATGATAGCATATTCGATCTATCCAGGTTAGGCTTAGCCTAGTCTTGTGTTATAGGGGATCTCGACGTGGTCCTCGATACATTTTTCTAGACGTGTAATGTGGCAGGTGGTACCCCAGTGCCTAGTCATTCGTATGGAATCCATTCTCCAATACGTGCCTTTACGGTTTTGGTTGTAGAACTTAGTATGCTAGAATTTAATTAATGTAACAATTTCAGCTATTTGAATAAGTATTTGTACTTAGACACTATTATAATATCAGAGGATTTGATATGAAATGTTTTGGTTATCGTAAGGTAAAAACCCATCGTGTTTATATGTGGCGTGGTCTTATGAGATACCTTCGATTTTCAAAATATTTTAATAACTTTAATAATTCAAAATTAAGTGTGTTTTTTGACGCTGGTTTTCCAGACTGACTCGGGTGTTATTTTATTATAATGCTCGGGTCAGACCGAGTATTACAGATTCAAGATAGGATGCTATGGAGCTCAGGAGGCAAGCTGGATGACGAAGACGTATCACACGTACTCGATTTGTATTCCGCTGTGTATTGTAGGCTATATATTCAACATTTTTTAGGACAAGTTGTTATAACTGTCCAGTATTGAGTTAGTGATGTGTTGTACTCTGATGATGTAGTGTATAAATAATAGTTATAGTTCTTTTTGTATAAAGAACAGTTGTTATCTACTGTATATTGTTCCGCTGCGATTGTGAGATTCTGTGTTGTTATTTCTATTTTCTTCTTCTACCTATTCTTCCTTTTCCGTAATGATCTAGTATTTCCGGCACTCGATTACTCAGCATGTGATACAGTGAACGTATTGATGTCAATTTCGACCGTCGAAAATCCGGGCCGTCACATAGGGGGTCACGAGATGGGGACTGGGGTGATGCGTGCGATGGGAATGATTAGGGTTTGGTCAAAGGCACATTTCTGGTTGGAGGAGACGATGTTTGAGTTTGTGAGGACGACGAGATTAAGGATAAAGTTATGGTAATTTCTTAAGTTAATTACTGTAATTAAATTTTGTTAATTTTATTAAAAAAATCGAATGCTTATAAAATCGTAATTCATTTATACGAGGTCAAAAAAATTATGGAATTAGTCGCGTTGGGTTCGTAATGTCATAGGCTACGCAATGGAACAAATTTGGGATTTTTCGGAGTCAGCTATGAATTTAGATAATTCAAAATTTGGATGTTCATCAAATTCGAAAATCAAGGTGGGAAATTCTCACTAATTTGGATTACTAGAATTAATTTTAAATAGTTAAAAGTAATTATTGGATGCTGGTTGAAATTATAAATTATTATCAGTTTGGATGTTAAATATATATAGTAGTATATATATTAGTAGTTGGATTTTTTTCCCGCCGATTGGAGCGGATGAGACCCTATGCGCCCCGCATAATAGCGGATGACCCTATATTACCGCGATATCCCCCTCGAAGTGGGGATTGGTATTTTTATGTTGTATTAACATTTATGGATGCAGGGAAACATGTTGGAGGGATCCAACTGGATTCCTTAAATTTATATTGATTGTTTTTCATATATAATAATATATGATGTGTTAGAATAATCTGTTATAGATTATTGTTGTGATTTGAATAATTGGATGCTATAGTAGCACTGGCCTGAATTTTGGTATTTTAATTACCATAAATGTTATTTTGAATTTGAAGGAATTAAAGGGATTTTAGATATAAAAATATTTATATTGGAATTTGGATTATTTTAAAGGAAATCGAGTTAGATAAAATAATAAATTGATTTTTGGGTTTGTACTTAACTATTTGGAAAATATTTTTAACAGAGATTTTAACATAAATTATATAGAATATGGAAAGAAGTTAAAAATCGATATTGAAAATGGATTTGAAAAATAAATGGAATTTATAAGGAAATAGATTTATAGAATGGGATTTTATAAATAAGATTTGATTTTTATAAACAAGTAAAACCAAGGGAGTTTGTAAATTTATAAACGATGTTTATAAATAGGGGAAAAGATATCAATGATAAATTGGAAATATAAATTTCACAGTGTGAATTTATAAAAGATATGAAAATAGTTTTTAGGAAGACTAGTAGAGTTTATTTTTGGAAAGTGAATTAGAAAGGAAATCGGAAAGGAAATCGATGTGTTGTGAATCGTGAGGAATTTATAAATTGAAATTGGTTATTGGAATTTTAAAAATATATTTTTATTTAGAAATTAAGTTTTGTTTTTAAAAAGAGAGAAATTTTATTTATTAAACTATGAAATTTTAAAACTAGTTAGTATTGGAGTATTTCAGAAAGTGGGTTATTCAAATATTTTATATTAGTGAAAGAAAATTTAAGTTTTATTAATAAGCTTCTAAACGAATTGGTTTTATTTAAAATGAATTGAAAATGAGTTATTAATACTTAATTAAAGGTGCTTGATAATTTTATAGTACTTAACCATGTTTTGAAATTTAATTATCTTTCTTTAAAATATTTATTATATATTTATAGATTTGGTTTGAAGGCAAAGGATTGAAGCGATTTATAATTACCTCGAGATTTGTAAGTTAAGTTGGTAGATGGAGAGTGGTTTGGAAAAGGAATGTTATAGTGAAATGATGTGATTAAATATAGAAATTCAAAATGAATTTTGAATTCATAAAGGGAGTTTGAAATGGGAATTGGGGGTTTTGGTGAGTGAAATTGACTTGGGAAATATAAAAATAAGTTAATTAACGAATTCCGGAACTTATAGAATTCGTTAAAAATGAGTCAGGGTTTACAAATGAAATTTGTAAAGGATTTGTGAATTGTGAAATACATGGAATATTTCCTAAGTATTGGAGATAAATTGATTTGTAGAAAATATACATATAATTATTTCTTAAGCATTGAACTGGAAGGATTTGAAATGTTTCTCCTGCGAGATTATTATAATTTTAGAAATATTTTCAAGTATTGAATTGTAAATGGAACCGAAGGAAAATATTTCTAAAATATTGAGATGGTTTGGGAAACTCCTGTTATGGGTATTATAATTTGAATTGGTTTTCAAATTTTGAAGTATTGGAAGAAATTTGAATATATATCTTATAAAGGTATTTTGAAAATAAATTTGGAAAATTATAAATAATGGCATAGTGACTGCCTATGGATGTTATTTGATAATTAAATAACCGATAATCAATATTGGCCAATTTCATTAATCGTTTTCAAGAGACTGGGATCGGATTTAATTATCCAAAAACTACTTCGATCCGGTTTGAACATTACGAATGGATATCGTGAGGATAGTGAAGATAGTGATTCGGTTTGTCCAGATCCAGGACAACATGTATGGACGAATGCTATTAGAACATCGTCATTGCAGGACGATGAGCATCTTAAGTGGAATTATTCTTGAAAGGTAACGTTAGCCTCATTAACCGAGAATGACTAAAATAGGGGAGATGCAGCAAGGCTAAGTGGGTCGCACCCAATTAGGGTATGTTATCACATTTCTAGATACCCTCGAAAATATATATAAATTATATATATATGGTTGTGCATGAAAAAGGGAGCGCTTGATTTATTAAGGGTGGGAACACCTGGGGTGATAACATATTCGGTTCTATCCAGGTTAGGGATAGGCCGGTCTTGTGTTGTTGGGGATCCCAGCGAGGTCCTCAGTAAATTTTTCTAGAAGTGTATTATGACGGGCGGTACCCCAGTAGCCCAGTCATTGTATGGAATCCATTCTCCAATATGAGCCTTTACGGTTTGTTTGTAGAGCCTAGTATGCTGGAATTTAATTAATGTAACAATTTCGGCTTTTGGATAAGTATTTGTACTTAAACACTATTATAATATCACGGGACTTTCTATAAAATGTTTTGGTTATCGTAAGGGAAAAACCCGTCGTGTTTATGTGTGACACGGTCTTACGAGATACCTTTGTTTTTCAAAGGATTTTGATAACTCTAATAATTCAAATTGAGTGTGTTTTCTCACGCTGGTTTTCCAGACTGACTCGGGAGTTATTTTATTATAATACTTGGGTCAGACCGGGTATTACGAATTTAGGTTAGAATGCTATGTTGCTCAGGAGACGAGCTAGAGGAGTTCAGATGTATAGCACGTATTTGGTTATTTCTGCTGTGTGAGTTATGTATATCAGGACAAGTTATTATAACTGTCCAGATTGATGTATTAATTATTGTGCTCTGATGATTGCAAGTATAAAACAGTTGCAGTTCTTGTTAGTCCATGAGTTCAGGCAAGTTCATCAAAATCTGGAATTTTAGCATTTTTAAGTCATTTCAGATTTTAGGCAGAATTTCGCTAAGTCTTAGGTCGTAAACGACCTAAGTGATAGGTCGTGACCGACTTAAGAAGATAGTGGGTTGGTCGTATGTTGGTTTAGGTCGTAGACGACCTGGGAAGGTGGAGCGACCTAAGAGTTAGGTTGTAGGTTAGCTTAGGTCGTGTTGAAAGTTATGTCGTGTGCGACCTAAGGATGAGGTGGTTAGGTCGTATGGCAGTTTAGGTCGGGTGAGCGACCTAGGAGGTAGTGCGACCTAAGTTTGGGAGTTAATTGTTAGGTCTAGATGACCTAAGGAAGTAAATTGGCTAAGTGTTAGGTCGGTAGGAGCGACCTATAGAATTAGGCGACCTATAGAAGAGCGACCTAAGGAGTATGCGACTTAAGAGATAAGGTATAGGAAGCAGGGTAGGTTAGCGACCTAAGAAGGATAGGTCGGCAACGACCTAAGGAAGGAGTAGTTAGGTCGCTAGGCTATGAGGTAGTTAGGTCGCGTATGTGTTAGGTCGCGTGAGTGTTAGGTCGCGTAAGTGCTTAGCTGTTAGGTCGCTGATGCGCTATGTTGTTAAGTCGCTAAGTTATAGGTCGTAACCTCGTTAGGTCGTAAGATGTAGAGTTTTGGTAGGTCGCTGGGTGCTTGGATGCGCAGAAGGGTTAGGTCGTTAGGCCATTAGCTAGTTAGGTCGTAGCCTACCTGTTAAGTCGTGGGTTGCGGAGTTTTGTTAAGTCGAAGTCTTTAGGTCGTTGAAGCGACTGGGTTGTTAGGTTGGTAAGTCTTTAGGTCGGTAGGTTTTAGGTCGTAGGTCATGAACGACCTAACTCCGAGCGACCTAGGGAAGATTTCTGCTATAAATAGAGGGGGGTTGTTCTCACTTTTTGGGATCCGAATTTCGAAGCGACGAAGTGCTGCCATTTTTAGAGCTCGACTTCTACACTTCTTCACTTCTTTTCTTCACTCTAATCTAGTGCTTCCTTTCATCCAAATCGAAGATCAAGATCGAAGATTCAAGAGCTTAGATTGAAGATCTTCATCCATTGAAGTTAGATTTCTTCGTTTGAAGCGGATTCGTGATAGATCAAGCTTGATCCTTCGCTGTCCAGATCTGAAGCGTGTTGATTTGGGTTTGTTTTGGTGATTTGGTGAGTGGTGATTTTCTCTCACACGGATCCAAAGGAGTATATCAGATTGTTGGCTTGATTTGGTGTTAAAATAGTGATTTCCATGCATTTTCTTCATCCTAAGTGTAGATCTATGTAGATCCATTATTCATGATGATTTGACAACCATTTTACTAAGTGTTAACCTATGAAAGTTCATTCATCAAGATTGTAGAGATAATTCTCATGATTTCATGCTTGTTAGACTTTCAACTCTTTAATTACGAAAATGCCATTATTGTTATAATTGTCTACTTAGATCATATTTGAATGCTTGATTGCTTAGATTAATGTTTGATTTGATTGATTATTATGAACTAGATGATTGATGATTTGATTTAGACCGAAGATGATTCAAAAGCTAAGGGAAAGGCTCTTGAATTGGGAAAGCTGCTCGTGGCATATGTAGCGGGATGATGAAGCTCTTATGCATAGGTTTGATGATGTGATATTGAGATGAGGCTTTGCGAGGATGTGATGAAGCGAGGAAATCATGTGATGAAGACTTGGTTTAATCCAGACGGGATCATTCCAAGCATGTTGATAACTCGGTGATATGATTCGAGTTCAGGATAATGAATGGATATGAGAATATTCGTCGAGGAGGATGACTAGGAGGCTTGGATAGCATCGTTGTTGAAGGTTCTAGCATGCTCTAAGCAAGAGTACGTTTGGGCAGATACGATAGTCCGAACGGCCAACTGTTGATGGTCGAGTACTTTGGGCAGATTCGATAGTCCTAGGCACGGGCTGCGACGACGTGCGGGAGTTATGTCTAGAACCGGGGTTTCCATTAGCTCTTGACGGACGGCTGAAAGAATGTGCCGGTCATTCAATTAACGGTGATATCGAAGCAATGATAACAGTGATAGCCAGAGTCATGGATGTTTGGTTGTATCGTCATTCAGACTCAAGAGCGGTATTTTCTGGGTGCTTATCTGATTTAGGCCTTGGTACTTGGAAAACATCGCCCTTGACTCGAGTGATAGTAGCTTTACTTTAAATTGTATGCTCTGCTATGTTTGCTTCTGCTTAGTGTGTGTCTGGGGGCTATCACTGTAGAATGAGGTTGGAGTGGGAGGGTTGTATTCCTATTCCTTCTCCTTTATGCTCTTTTGACTAGGTAGCAGGTGACAGGTGCTGTTCTCTTCTCACGATGCTGATATCGAAGACGAGCTGGAGGGTTGCATATTATCTTCTTATTATATGTACTGGATGTTCCGCTGTTTTGTATTTCTCTGAGTGTTATGTAGTGAGGCTTGATGTATTGGCTATTTGGATGCTTGTATTCAACTATTATGAAGTTTTATATGATGACATTTTATTATGTAAAGCTTCACTATATATATGTTCTATTGTATTTTGTCCATGCGCTGTGAGTAATACGATAGATTCTGTTGTTTTAATCTACCCTGACAATCGTCCATGGTCGCCTGGCACACTTTACAGCGCACTATCTCTAGATTCGGTGCAGGGGTCATGGGCGGTCGTCACATTTGGTATCAGAGCATTGGTTAATCGATTTTACCCAACGCTCACTGACGTAACTACGAATGAGAGACGTAATTGTATTTTGATGGATGAATACTATATATAATATAGTAGCTTAATAGAGTTGAGTCCTTTATGCAGTTGTTTCTCTAGATGTTCTAATCATTCCTTTTTATAGATATTGAGAATGAGTCGAAGAGGGAGACCAGCTGCTAGGGAAGGCCGTGCTACCGAGGGGGCTGCTGATTATGCAGCTATGTTCGAAGCTATGATGACTTCGATCATGAGAAGGATGCCAGCTCCAGGGCCGTCAGTGGATGTTGGAGTTCAAGTCCAAACTCCGAAACCAGTGGATTTTGCTAAGTTGTGCAAGGACTATACTGCTCTTGGAGGGAAGGTTTTCTTGGGAACGGAATCAACTATTGAAGTCCAGAGATGGATAGATGCTTGTAGAAGGATCTTTGGTGATTTGGGAATTGATGATGCAACTAAGAGGAAGTTGGCATCAAGGCAGCTTCAAGGGAGAGCTTCTGATTGGTGGAACTCTATTACCATCAATACTCCTGAGGAAGAGATTACTTGGGAGCAATTCCAAGTCAGGTTTGAAGCTAAGTTCATTTCTACAGCTCAGAAGTCTGTTCTGTTCAAGAAGTTTGTGGAGCTCAAGCAAGGTGGAAGACCAGTTCTTGAGTATGTTTCTGAGTTTGAAGCTTTGTCCAAGTATGCCCGGTCATATATTGAGTCTGCATATCAGAAGAATGAGAAGTTCGTGACAGGCTTGGACAATTATCTTGGGAGGCAGTTGGTGGATCATTTAGACGATTCGTTTGAGAAGCTTGTGGAGAAAGCTCTCAGGCATGAGAGTCTGTTTCCTAAGGAAGGATCTGTTGTTGCTGTGACCAGGGAAGAGTCTAAACCCCAGCAGGGTGGAAACAAGAAGAGGAAGCAGCAGCAGCAGCAGAAGGGTAAGGATGGCCAGAAGAAGCCGAAAGGCGAGGTGACTTGCTACAATTGTCAGCAGAAGGGCCATTTCTCGAAGGATTGTAAGAATCCGAAGGTGCCGATGAAGTGTCACAACTGTGACAAGCCAGGGCATTTCAGGAAGAATTGTCCAGAACCGAGAAGGGACAAGCAGATTGTGCAAGCTTATGCTTTGGGAGCTGTTCCGTCGTCTTCGAAAGCTCCTACCGCTGAAGAGAAGGGAAAGAGTGTGGTGGTTCAAGGTACTCTTTTCTTATGTGGTGTTCTAGTTAGAGTGTTGTTTGATACTAGGGCGTCGCATTCGTTTGTTTGTAGTGAACTTGTAGGCCGGTTAGGTTTGGAAATGGATATTGTTGATAGGCCATTGGTTGTGACTAATCCAGTTGGGGGCTCGTCTTGTTTGTGTATGTTATGCCGTGGTCTAGTTGTATCGAGTCATGGTTGCTCTTTTTTTTGTGATTGCTTTATTCTGAACTTTGCGGGGTTCGGAATTATTTTGGGTATGGACTGGCTTAGGAAGTATGCGGCAAAGGTTGATTGCTAGAGGTTGGAAGTGACAGTCGAGAATGTGGAGGGGCGAAAGGTTGTGATACGATGTAAGCATGGGGAAGGCGTCTTCATGAGCTTCATGTATTCGCTAGTTGTTCCACGGGATGGACTGTCATCGGTGCCAATCGCTAATGGATTCGAGGATGTCTTTGACGAAGTCAAAGGGTTGCCGCCACATAGAGAGATCGAGTTTCATATAGATCTAGTTGAAGGAGCCAGACCTGTTGTGATGCCTCTTAGGCGGATGGCGCCTAGGGAACAGCAGGAATTGAGGGTGCAAGTTGATGATCTTTTGCAGAAAGGATTCATTCGGCGTAGTGTGTCCGAGTGGGGTGCACCAGTTGTGTTTGCAACCAAGGCAGATGGGTCATTGAGATTGTGCGTCGATTATCGTGAGCTGAATAAGGTGACTAAGAAGAACAAGTATCCATTGCCGAGGATAGATGACTTGTTTGATCAGCTTCACGAAGCTAAGGTGTTTTCTCAGATGGATTTGGCAACGGGATTTCACCAGTTGAGAGTAGCTAAGGATAGTGTGCCGAAGACTGCTTTTCGGACACCATCTGGTTTCTTTGAGTGGCTGGTAATGCCGTTTGGATTGACTAACGCGCCAGCATATTTTGTGGATCTTATGAATAGAGTGTTCAGAGATCAGTTGAACAAGTTCGTACTTGTGTTCGTGGATGATATTCTGATTTATTCCAGAACGGAAGAAGAGCACAAGACGCACTTGCGTATTGTTTTGGAAATCTTGCGGAAACATCAGCTGAAGGCTAAGTTTTCAAAGTGTCACTTCTGAAAGAGTGAAGTGAGGTTCTTAGGCCATGTGATTTCTGGAAGTGGAATAGCGGTTGATCCCGCTAAGGTGGCAGCAATCCAGGATTGGGTCAGACCTAAGAATGCATCAGATGTGAGGAGTTTTCTTGGATTAGCAGGATATTATCGACGGTTTATCAAATACTTCTCCAAGATAGCTGCACCGTTAACAGGATTGACGAAGAAGAACCTAGTGTTCAGATGGGATGATAAGTGTGAGCAAGCTTTTGGAATCCTGAAAGAGCGTTTGACGAGTGCTCCTGTTCTGACTATTCCTAGTGGGAATGATGAGATGGTGGTTTACACCGACGCATGTGGTACTGGACTTGGAGCAGTGCTGATGTAGAAGGATAAAGTTATTGCGTATGCAAGTCGACAACTGAAACCGCATGAAAGGAATTATCTGACTCATGATTTGGAGTTAGCGGCGATTGCATTTGCTCTGAAGATATGAAGACATTATCTGTTGGGAGTTCGATTTGAGTTGTTTACGGATCATAAGTCGTTGAAGTATCTTTTCTCCTAAAAAGATTTGAATCTTCGGCAGCAACGTTGGCTAGAGTTTTTGGCATCATATGATTTTGGTATAGCTTATACTCCGGGAAAAGGTAACGTAGTGGCAGATGCATTAAGTCGAAGACATGCAGGATTGGGAGCCATGTTTTCAGAATGGAAGAGTCTCGAGTATTTAGCCGGATTTGACTTCAGGCCTAGATTTGAATTGGAACCTGAGGTGTTGGCAAACTTATCGATAAAACCTTCTCTTGTGGAAAGGATTGGCGAGAGCCAAAAGCGAGACGATAAGCTTGACAAGATTATCCGTGATTTGGAATCTGGATTAGAACCAGAAAAGGATAAAGGATTCGAGGTCGATCGAGAGGGTTGGCTTCGAAAGCAAGGACGACTAGTTATTCCCGATATAGATGAATTGAGGAGTGAAGTTCTGAAGGAAAGTCATCACTCGAAGCTGACAATTCATCCAGGTGGAAATAAGATGTATCGGGATATGAAGAGAACCTACTATTGGGAAGGTATGAAGAAGGATGTTGGAAATTTTATTTCTAAGTGTATGAACTGCCAGTTGCTAAAAGCCGAACAGAAGAAGCCAAGTGGATTACTTCAGCCATTAGAAGTTCCTACATGGAAGTGGGAGCAGATATCGATGGATTTTATTGATGGATTACCTAGAACCAGAATGGGAAATGAAGGGATTTGGGTCATTGTAGATCGTTTGACTAAGAGTGCACGATTCATTCCTGTTCGATCGACTAGGACTGCATCAAAGTTGGCTGAGTTGTATGTTAAGTGGATAGTTCGATTCCATGGTATTCCGAAGAGTATAGTGAGCGATCGAGACCCATTGTTCACTAGTAGATTTTGGAAGAGCTTCCAGGAAGTTTTGGGAACTGAGTTGTGTTTGAGTACAGCTTATCACCCTCAAACAGATGGTCAGACCGAGAGAGTCAACCGAGTTTTGGAAGATCTTCTTAGAGCATGTGTTTTGGACTTCGGAGGATCATGGGAAGATCACCTTCATTTGGTGGAGTTTTCATACAACAACAGTTACCAGTCAAGCATTGGTATGGCACCGTATGAGGCATTGTATGGGAAACCGTGTAACTCTCCGACATGTTGGTTAGAGACAGGAGAAAAGCTGATACTTGGGCCAGAGATGATTCGACAGACTTCGGATTGTATAGAGATCATTCGGCAACGAATGAAGGCAGCCCAAGACCATCAGAAGAGTTATGCCGATAAACGTCGTAAGGATTTGGAATTCGACGTTGGTGATATGGTTTTTGTGAAGATATCTCCACTGAAGAATGTTATTCGATTCGGGAAGAAAGGAAAATTGACTCTGAGATTTGTTGGACCATTCCCGATTATCGAGCGAATTGGAAAGCTCGCCTATAGACTGGAATTACCTGAGAAGATGTCGAGTGTGCACAATGTTTTTCACATATCATATCTACGGAAGTATGTGCACGACTCGAATACCGTGGTTTCTGCTGATTGCTGTGAAGACTTCGAAGTTGATCCAGTCGATAGAAGACCTCGTAAGCCGCTTCGTGTTGTGGAAACCGACACGAAACAGCTTAGGAGGAAGGTAGTTAAGTTGCTCAAGATACAATGGAGTGATGATGATAACGACTGCACGTGGGAGGTGGAAGAGAGGATGAAGGCAGCACATCCTGAACTCTTCAAGGTATGGCCCTAAGGTGTCGTGTCATCTCACGACATTGTAACTTGTTTTAAGTTTTAGAATTCTGCATGCTAAGCTAGAATTGGATGCATGGTTGGTTGATTGCTATGGATGGTAGGCATGCAGAATAGTCTTTGATTGCTTTGATTGTTTGGAATTTTGGGGGCGAAATTCCTAAGGGGGAGAGAATGTAACGACCCGTATTTTTACGGATCGGCAAGTTCGTCAAAATCTGGAATTTTAGCATTTTTAAGTCATTTCAGATTTTAGGCAGAATTTCGCTAAGTCTTAGGTCGTAAACGACCTAAGTGATAGGTCGTGACCGACTTAAGAAGATATTTTGTTGGTCGTATGTTGGTTTAGGTCGTAGACGACCTGGGAAGGTGGAGCGACCTAAGAGTTAGGTTGTAGGTTAGCTTAGGTCATGTTGAAAGTTATGTCGTGTGCGACCTAAGGATGAGGTGGTTAGGTCGTATGGCAGTTTAGGTCGGGTGAGCGACCTAGGACGTAGTGCGACCTAAGTTTGGGAGTTAATTGTTAGGTCTAGATGACCTAAGGAAGTAAATTGGCTAAGTGTTAGGTCGGTAGGAGCGACCTATAGAATTAAGCGACCTATAGAAGAGCGACCTAAGGAGCATGCGACTTAAGAGATAAGGTATAGGAAGCAAGGTAGGTTAGCGACCTAAGAAGGATAGGTCGGCAACGACCTAAGGAAGGAGTAGTTAGGTCGCTAGGCTATGAGGTAGTTAGGTCGCATATGTGTTAGGTCGCGTGAGTGTTAGGTCGCGTAAGTGCTTAGCTGTTAGGTCGCTGATGCGCTATGTTGTTAAGTCGCTAAGTTATAGGTCGTAACCTCGTTAGGTCGTAAGATGTAGAGTTTTGGTAGGTCGCTGGGTGCTTGGATGCGCAGAAGGGTTAGGTCGTTAGGCCATTAGCTAGTTAGGTCGTAGCCTACCTGTTAAGTCGTGGGTTGCAGAGTTTTGTTAAGTCGAAGTCTTTAGGTCGTTGAAGCGCCTGGGTTGTTAGGTTGGTAAGTCTTTAGGTCGGTAGGTTTTAGGTTGTAGGTCGTGAACGACCTAACTCCGAGCGACCTAGGGAAGATTTCTGCTATAAATATAGGGGGGTTGTTCTCACTTTTTGGGATCCGAATTTCGAAGCGACGAAGTGCTGCCATTTTTAGAGCTCGACTTCTACACTTCTTCACTTCTTTTCTTCACTCTAATCTAGTGCTTCTTTTCATCCAAATCGAAGATCAAGATCGAAGATTCAAGAGCTTAGATTGAAGATCTTCATCCATTGAAGTTAGATTTCTTCGTTTGAAGCGGATTCGTGATAGATCAAGCTTGATCCTTCGCTGTCCAGATCTGAAGCGTGTTGATTTGGGTTTGTTTTGGTGATTTGGTGAGTGGTGATTATCTCTCACATGGATCCAAAGGAGTATATCGGATTGTTGGCTTGATTTGGTGTTAAAATAGTGATTTCCATGCATTTTCTTCATCCTAAGTGTAGATCCATGTAGATCCATTATTCATGATGATTTGACAACCATTTTACTAAGTGTTAACCTATGAAAGTTCATTCATCAAGATTGTAGAGATAATTCTCATGATTTCATGCTTGTTAGACTTTCAACTCTTTAATTACGAAAATGCCATTATTGTTATAATTGTCTACTTAGATCATATTTGAATGCTTGATTGCTTGGATTAATGTTTGATTTGATTGATTATTATGAACTAGATGATTGATGATTTGATTTAGACTGAAGATGAATCAAAAGCTAAGGGAAAGGCTCTTGAATTGGGAAAGCTGCTCGTGGCATATGTAGCGGGATGATGAAGCTCTTATGCATAGGTTTGATGATGTGATATTGAGATGAGGCTTTGCGAGGATGTGATGAAGCGAGGCAATCATGTGATGAAGACTTGGTTTAATCTAGACGGGATCATTCCAAGCATGTTGATAACTCGGTGATATGATTCGAGTTCAGGATAATGAATGGATATGAGAATAGTCGTCGAGGAGGATGACTAGGAGGCTTGGATAGCATCGTTGTTGAAGGTTCTAGCATGCTCTAAGCAAGAGTACGTTTGGGCAGATACGATAGTCCCAACGGCCAACTGTTGATGGTCGAGTACTCTGGGCAGATTCGATAGTCCTAGGCACGGGCTGCGACGACGTGAGGGAGTTATGTCTAGAACCGGGGTTTCCATTAGCTCTTGACGGACGGCTGAAAGAATGTGCCGGTCATTCAATTAACGGTGATATCGAAGCAATGATAACAGTGATAGCCAGAGTCATGGATGTTTGGTTGTATCGTCATTCGGACTCAAGAGCGGTATTTTCTGGGTGCTTATCTGATTTAGGCCTTGGTACTTGGAAAACATCGCCCTTGACTCGAGTGATAGTAGCTTTACTTTAAATTGTATGCTCTGCTATGTTTGCTTCTGCTTAGTGTGTGTCTGGGGGCTATCACTGTAGAATGAGGTTGGAGTGGGAGGGTTGTATTCCTATTCCTTCTCCTTTATGCTCTTTTGACTAGGTAGCAGGTGATAGGTGTTGTTCTCTTCTCACGATGCTGATATCGAAGACGAGTTGGAGGGTTGCATATTATCTTCTTATTATATGTACTGGATGTTCCGCTGTTTTGTATTTCTCTGAGTGTTATGTAGTGAGGCTTGATGTATTGGCTATTTGGATGCTTGTATTCAACTATTATGAAGTTTTATATGATGGCATTTTATTCTGTAAAGCTTCACTATATATATGTTCTATTGTATTTTGTCCATGCGCTGTGAGTAATACGATAGATTCTGTTGTTTTAATCTACCCTGACAATCGTCCATGGTCGCCTGGCACACTTTACAGCGCACTATCTCTAGATTCGGTGCAGGGGTCATGGGCGGTCGTCACAGTTTTGATGACAACAACCTTAGAATAAGATTATAAAATATAAATACTAACATTATAGTTTAGATATATATGTATATGCAGGATTTAACCATGCAGGTACCAAGAATGAATGCTATACAGTATAGAGATTCAAGATATCAAGATTGAAGACTCATGAGTATCAAGAATATCAAGATTATCAAGAGTTCAAGATTTCAAGATAAGTATTAAGTCTAGAATTATGTTCAAACTTCACAATAGCACTGAAATCTTCATTCCGTATTTTCATTTGGGATGGAACCCATTTCTACCTTTTTAGTGGCTTACAAATCCATGACAAGTAGCTTACAAACCTACGACAAGTGGCTTACAAACCCACGAACATCCTGGTTTTGTACAAGTTCTCGAGTACTGATGTGATGAGATATTCTACAGGAAGAAGCTTGCAAAACTACTTCAAAATAATTTTCAAAACTGCTTTTCAAAATGTTTTAGCCTTAAAAATTATCATTTCAAATGATTTTCAGAAAGATGTTTTAGCCTTATAAAATATTCTTTGATTTTTTTCTTAAATAAATTCTTGTTTTAAACTTCGTTTGTTTTAAACTATCTTTTAATATATTTAACTTTTAATATTTACTTAGATTTAAATATAAAATTATAGTTAAATTATATATATATATATTATTCTCTATATTTATCTATGTATTTTATCTATAGTCAAGTATATTAATAAAGTTTAAAATAGTTTTAATATAAGATAAAGGTTATATTCAAAGAAAAATAAAACATCAAAATTTCCTTTGGGATGTCGACATGCCCTAGTACCCCATGTCGACATAGTGTCAGTTAGGACCAAAAATTTGAATTTCAAAAGAAGTGTCTATTCGCCATAACCTTTCATGAATAGACATGGCTGTTGTTCTTCTATAAATAGGGGTTGGCTTGAACGAATTTTTTATCAGATTTTCTGGTTTTTCACTTCTCTTCTTCTTCCACATTTTCTTATTCAAAATCCTATCATCACTCGTCGAAATCAACATTGAATCTAACTAGATCATCTCTAGTTTGATTCTCTATCACTATCTCAACAAGATCCCAGTGCTATTCAGAGTTATAGGCTTCTTTGTAATCTATCTAGCGAGAAAAGGTGTGATTGTAGCCTTGGAAATCAATCAAGCGAGAAAAGGTGTGATTGTAGCCTTGGAAATCAATTGGGTGAACTTGTTTCCCCGAAAATCAAGTATCTCTACCCAGAGGATTGTGATTCTGGAGGGTGTACCTCATAGCCTTGAAACCGAGGGTGTAATTGTACAATTGCTTTTGAAAGGAAATCCGTACTTAGTTGTGCGGGACTGGATGTAGGGTAACTCCGAACCAGTATAAAATCCGTTGTGTTCTTTCCTTTACTACATTTACTTTATTTCTGCATCTGTGTTTGATTCTGTGATTATATCTGTGTCTGAATCTTGCATACATTTGTGTACAAATCAACAATAACTCAAAAAGATTTATTAATTTCTTATAAACACTATTCATCCCCCCTCTAGTGTTCATTCTAGCCTTAAAATCCATATTCCTCATTCCTCACATTTGGTATCATAGCAAGGTTTTAAAAAGTTTCATAATCTGAATTTTGAAAAGTTTTCTAAATGGCTACCAGCACTGGTACTATTTCTAACACTAGTTCATTTGTAGAAGGTCAGTCTATTGTCAGACCACCACTTTTTAATGGCAGTAACTATGCATATTTGGGCATGTAGGATGAAAATATATTTACAATCTGTAGGATTAGACACTTGGAATATCACACAGAATGAATATTCTGAACCCACAACTGACTTTGCACAGTGGACCACTGAGCAAAAGGCTGTTGCACAAAATAATTCTAAAGCAATGAATATTCTGTTTTGTTCACTTGATAGGAATGAATTTAATAGAGTGTCAGATTGTAAGTCTGCATATGAAATCTGGAAAACTTTGCAAGTTTTTCATGAAGGAACAAGCAAAGTTAAACAGACCAAAATTTCCATGCTCACAAATCAGTTTCAGTTATTTAAAATGAATTCTAATGAGTCTATTTCAGATATGTATAGTCGATTTCAGAATATTGTACATTCTCTCATATCCTTGGGAAAAGTGTTTTCCGAAGAAGATCAAGTCATGAAACTTTTAAACTCTCTTACTCCAGAATGGGATCAAAAGACACTTGCAATCGAAGAGGCAAATGACATCAGTACTTTAAAGATAGAAGAATTAATTGGAAATCTAATGTCGTTTGAAGTCTAAATGATCGGGAGAAGAGAAAGCAAAGCATCTAAAAAGAATTCAGTGGCATTCAATGCATTGACCGATGAATCAGACTCAAATAGTGATAATGATGAAGAGATAGCTCTTATGACCAGAAATTTTTTGGAAATTATTGAAATACAGAAAGATGAATAATTTCAAGAGAAACAACTATAAGAATCCGGGAAATCAGAATGTAGTGACAAATAATGTCAAATGTTTCAACTGTGATGAACCAGGCCATATCAAAAGAGACTTTCCATATCCAGAAAGGCAGAATCCTCCTATAAAATATGAATCAGTAAAGAAATGGAAGCGTGCATTTACTGCTACTCTAGATGACTCAGACTCGTCCTCAAGCGATGATGATCAAAAGACAGATAACTCAAATTTGTGTTTCACGGCAGTTCACGACTTCAACAAATTCAAGGAAATAGACTCAGAAAAAGGTACACGTTTACAATACAATTGATTGAAATTGCATGCTTAGAATTAGATGATTGATTGCTTGATTGATTGTTTTTTGAATTGGTGTGTTGATTGAAACTAAATTTATTTTCAATTATTTTATTATAATTTTATAATTTTTATAATTTTTATTATTTTTCTTATTATTTTTTTATATATATTTTATGGAATATAATATAATCATAATATTATTCCTGATATATATATTTAGTCATAAATATATATATATATATATTAGAGTAGTTAGGAAAATTAAATCATAGAATATCTCAGGCACATGTCGACATGGTCCCTACCATGATGTCGACATGGGTACAAATTTTGAAATTCAAAATTTGAATTCAAATGCTTGAATTTCCCTCCACCTTTTCACTTCGTTCAATACTCTGAAAAGGCATCTTTTGACCAGAGAACATGTCTTTCAAAAATCTATTTATTCACTATCTTTTATCACAACTTTTCACTTTCATTTTCAAATTCAAACTCTCTCTTCAAAACTCCAAGCTCTCTACTCTCTACTTTAATGGCTTCTTCAAGCAACCCCTCCACCATGAGACTTTCTAGAAACTTGAAAGAGCAACTCCTCAATAATCCGGAGGCAATAAAAGCATACATCAATTATGCTAACTATGGAAAAGTCCATCCCGGAAAATTTGCTATTTTTCAAGATTTTGCTTCTTATGAAATTGATACTCTTTTTGCAAACAATCAAATTATTAGTCTTGTCGATTCTTCTCAAAATGATTTTGTCTGTTACCCAAATCTTGTTAAAATTTTCTATGCAAATCTCAATCGAGAATTTTATGAAGGAAATGATAATGAAATTTTGAGTAGTGTCAAAGGCACTAAAACTGTTTTGAATTGTGATCTTTTGGGTACCATTCTCAATTGCAAAAGCACGGGAATGGATCTTTCTAGTTTTCAAATCGATGAACATGATCGTGAGACATTTCATCATATTTTTGAAGGAGATGAAAACTTTGAATTTAAAAACCGAAACTTTCGTCCTAAAGCAAGAATTGTCAATCTTCTTTTAAAACATACTTTGACCCCAAGATTGGGAAATTTTAACAATCCTACTTCAAAAGTGTGCAAAGCACTTTTTGCTATTTTCGGAAATTATGATATCAATTGGGCGCAAGTTATTTTAAATGAACTTCGTCCTAAAAATTTTAAAATGGGAGAAAACATTTTATATCAAGGAATTTATCTTACTCGGATTTTCAACTATTTTGGAGTAAATTTCAAAGGAGAAGAATTTATTTCAAGAAAAATTTTTAATATCTCAAACATTTCTCTCATGAAAATCCCATATGTTTTTCAACCTTATGAGACTCTTGCCGAAAAGGAAGAGCGTTTGGCTCATGAAGAAATGGAAGAGGAGGAAGAGGAAGAAGAAGAAGAAGGGGATGAAATGGAAATAAAAGAAGAAGAAGGTGAAACATCCCTAGAAAGTATTGAATATCCCTCCAATCCTACCAACAAAAGCCTTCTCAAAAACCAAAAGATAACTGTTGTAACGACCCGTAAATTTTCGATAATTAAAATAGTTAATTTAATAAGATTTCATGATCTAATGATGGAAGAATTAAAAATTTGTAATTTATTTATGATAGTAATAACTAGAATGAATTGAAACAATATTTATCTAAGTTAATTATTAATGAATTGAATGAAATTCCAATCAATTGAAATGACTTAAATATTATAACTTGGTTATAAAGGGAATATAAGAAAACAAATGTAAATATTAGGTCAACTAATGAAATAATATATAGTCATCGGTAATGGAATCAAATTGGTATTGTATAGGTAATTGTGGCACCTGTTGTAAATAATAAACTTATAAGTGTGATTAAAAGTAAATGGTGATAATTATTATAAGTTACTTGTTTATTTAGTCGGTCGAATTGAATTTGGAAACCAATTGCAACTGAAATGAAATTTTATATATTAGCTGAGTTCATGATCAATAACTGAAGTTAAATAATAAATGTTGAATTCATTAGATGTAAATAAAGTAATTGATTGATAAATGAAAATCCATTTAAAACTCAATATTGAAATTTGTCGAATGCTGAACAATTAAATTGTTTAAATTTAATATTGGAAATTAACTGAATAATTGAATAACGGGAATTGAATAACTGTTTAATGGAAACGGTTGTTCAAATATTTGAATTTTTTTAAGAGGTTAAGTTATAAGTTCATTTTCAAATATTTCAAAAGATAGTGGATTTTTGAATAATCAAAATTGTTTAAATTTAAAAACTGCAAATATTTGAATAATGGAATTATGAATATAATATAATTGAAAATGAAACCGGAAATTTATGTAAAGTTTATTTAAACAACAATAAAATTTGCTAACATTTAAAATTGGATTTAGAAGTGAAAAATTGGAAATTGAAAATTTTATATTATAATCGACGAGTAAAAATAGCCTTCCGAGGCACAGTCTTGGAATTCGACAAAACCAGTTCCATTGGATCCGTAATAGTGTATGATTATCGGATTTCAAATTTCAGAGCGTTTGGAGTTATCGTTTGGTTGTACGGGTTAGAAACGCGTTGAAATAAATATCGAAAATTTAATATTTTAATTCGATTCGAAAAGCTGTCTTCCACATATGATCGAATTAGGCCCTGAAACCTATTCCATTGTGTTCGAAATAGGGGTAAAACATTATAAACGCCTAACGGCATGCTTTTTTTCGAGTTCGTTCAGAAAAAGTTGAATATATTAATAAAATAATATTATATACGCGTATATATACACATTTGCTTAGTGAAACCCTAGTTGTTTATCTCGGCCGCCACTTATTCATTCAATGGCCGAAATCATCCCGTATTTCCCCTCGAAATCCTCCTCATCCATCTCGTTTTAGCCTAAACCTCCAACACGAATATCGTAGAGCACGACGTAGGCTTCACATCCGTATGGTGGTTTGTTGCGAAACTCGACGAGATGGTCAGAAATCGGCCAGGAAGGTGGCCGTTTCGTTCGCGATTTCCCAGGCAAGGCCAAGGCCGAGCTCGACCGGTCTCTCGGTGATGATAGAGCTTGTGATGGGCTTTCACGTGGCAGCGCTGGATCGTCGTCAACTCGAGCGGGGAGGTCTCGAATTTGGAGAAATTGAGGCGTCTTTGGGTTCGGCTATCACCTGTACGCGTGAGGGAAGAAGAAGCATTGGACGGCCCTGATCTAGAGATTTGAAATGTGCGGCCACGATTTTTTTAGGTGAAAAAAAAAGAAATTTTGTCTTTAGATTATATAATATATATTCAAACTTTAACAATTCATATCTCATCCATGCGAGATCGGAATCGGATGAAACTAGCGACGCCGGAATCACAGAGACAAGATCTACGCTGCAGTGTAGATCCGGGAGTGTTTGGAGCTCGTTAAAATTTTAGGTTAAATCAAACGTCGTTCAATTTGATTTAAAATTGAAAACTCAAGGTGAGTGTTTTATGACGCTCACAACGTACTAGAATATTCTCATGCTAGTTAAATTTGATATTATGAAATGATGTGATTTTTATTAGTCATTGTTGATAAATTTAACTGTCATATAGATTGTCATTGCATTTAATGTTAGAAATTAAAATTGACAGTCAAATTGAAATTGGAATTTAATCGCAATTAAATTTTCGAACATTTATAGCTATGAAATTTTTTCGTGAATTATATTGTCTGTTTGGATGATTGGTTGCGATGGATGCTATTGATTGATATTTGAATGTTTGGATGTTTATTTGTTTGTATATATCCTGTCATCACCTTGTGTATTATTACGGCTGTAAATTGAATCATTTCGAATAAATTGAGAACTATGTTGAAATGATACATACCTATGACACTATGATTTGGATTGAATTGATATATATATATATATATATATATATATATATATATATCCCTGAAATTAGGTGAAATAACTGATCACTTGGCCATAAGATAGAAAATTATATACGAGCACCGGATTGGTTAAATTAATAACTTTTTAAAACCTTTGATTTGAAATTTATTTAAATAGTTTTAAAGGAAAGAAAAAAATTCAATTTATAGAAATCGAATTTTATCGTGAATTTGAGTTTGAGATGTTGAAATAAATTTTGGTTAAAAGACATTGTTAAATAATTAAAGTTGAGACATTAAAATTTTAAAATTGGGATATGATTGAATTTCGTAAATGGAGTTATTTTAAAAAGATTGAACTTTCATTCGAACTTTGAATATTACTAAGTAATAATGATATAAGAACGACATTTCGAAATTTCGCTCGGAATTTAATTTTATTGAAGATTGGTATTTTAAATTGAATATTAAAGGATAATTTGATTTAAATGTTTTGAATTGATATTTTGGAAATCGACCTCGAAAATCGTTATAAATTGAATTGAAATTGAATTAATTGGATTTGAAAATGGAATTGAATTTACCTGAAATCGAAGTCAAAATTGATTTGAATTGAAACTGAAATGGAATTGATTGAATGGAAATTGGAATTGATTAGGATTGGGAAGTTGGAATTGAAATAGTTTGACCTCAAGCTATTCATTTTGGTTTTCCTAAGTTATTCTTCTATATAAACCATTTTAAATACTGAATCTATTTTATGTTAAACTATTTTAACCTAATTAACTATATTAAATTATTTCAACCTATCTTAAATCATGTTGACTTACTTTAATCTATTTTAAATCTACTTAACCCAATTTAATTTATTTTAAACTAATTTACCTGTTTTAATTTATTTTAATTATATTTAATCTATGTTAAAGCTATTTAACCTATTTAATTATATTTAATCTATTTTAAATCTATTTAACTATATTAAATCAATTTAAAACTATTTTGAAATCTTTCTTTAATATTTTAGAGTATTTTAACTATTTTTAATTATTTAAGCTATTTTCCAAAAATTCAAGCTGGTCAATAAGGTGAAAAGTTTATATTTAAATTGTGGATTTAAATACGAATTTGGTAAAATTGAAGTTATAACCTAAATTGAGATTCGAAACGATTTTTGAAATTGAAATGAGATATTGAAGCGAAAATGATTTTTGAAATGGAATCGTATATTTTGAGTAGATACGATGATTTTGAAATGGATTTGATTTTGAAGCAAATATGATATTTTGATATCAATTATGAATTGATTTTGAAAATGTAAAATAACCATCCGGTGTGTAATAAGCGATTGGTTGTTAAAGAGACCGGGATCAGATATGGGCATACTCTCTGTCTATATCGAAAACCACTTTAACAACTGTGTATGTGGTGGAGATTCCAGAAATGAAGTAGGATGGTTTGACGAACGATTCTATACGGTATGACGTGACCCTGACTCCCGTGAGTCAGCTTAGATGTGACTAAAATCAGGAGCTATACAGGGCCAAGTGAGGTCATTCCTCTTATCGGGCATATTTCTTCGATACCATTCTATTGCTTTTGTGATTTGATTTAGTGGCCACCCCTCGATTGTTTGGGAGTGTGTCCGAGGTGGGAGGTAGTAGCTGCTATGCGTCACCACCAGTCCGGGAGTGCAATTGGTATATCTAACCTGGCATCTCCTCGTGTGCCGTGTTCACATGCCCTAGAGCGCCTTCGACGAGTTTGTTTTGTACCATACCTATGGAATGCCCTCTAATAGCCCTCCAGTTTACGGAGGAATTACGGTACAGTGTAGACTATGGGAATATATAAAAATGCGTTAAGGGAGATATAGGTAACTCCTTAATGCTATTTTAATAGTTTACTTTACTATAGACATATTATAATAGCGTATTGTACTACATAGTAGATAGTTTAACGGATCCTTAAGAGATGGAAAATCCCGTAACATCTCTTGAGTTATTGCACGCACGTCGACACTGGATAGGAGATGTCAAACCCCGTAAACATCTCTGACGCCGTTACACCCATATTTATTTACGATTGATTTTACTTACATAAGGATATTTTAGTCCTGACTCGAGTATTTTGTTCTTTCATTACGCTCGGGTCAGTCCTGAGTTTTACAGCTTATTGAAGATCTATTCTGGAGGACGAAGACGAAGATTTGGTATACTATTACTATTATTATCCTTGCATCATGTTGTCTGCTGCATTATTTTATTTGTTCTGTTGTAGATGTATAACTATGATAAATGATGTATAAATGATAATCAAAAGTATATTAAACAGCTTCATGAATTGTTTATTTGATTATTATATTTTATCTTTCCACTGCGAGATTTTGTGGTTGTTTCTTCTTCCTTTTCTCTTCTTTCTTATTTACCCCATTTACAATCTTCCCTTTTGAATGGTTTGAGTTTACATGTGTGTTTGATAGTCGATTTAAACTGTCCAAAAAGGTGGGTCATTACATTTGGTATCAGAACTTTGGTTTAGCGATAACTATAGCTTTGTGTGGTCCGACTCTTTATAAATAGGATAGTAATACCCTATGATGAGTCGTTGAGTGCATATGTATGAGAGAGCGTATTTGTTAGTGATATAAAATTGTTTTATACCGTGTTGGTTGGTTTGTTGAGTGGCTTATGAATTCTGGTCAATACGAGTAATTAACGTCATTGATAGGGATCTCTAAACACTTGAACAGAACAATTCGACATAAAATCCTTTTGAAATTGGGTAAATGAAATAATTTTGCCCTAATTATATTTTGTATATAAAGAAATAATTTTCAGAAATTATTATGATTCATCCAGTTTGTTTGGTTGTTAGGAATGATAATATGGATGGTTATCATAAATTGGATATTGTGTTTTAGTAAATAAGGGTTATTACAAAATAAACAATGATAAAACAACTTGTGGAATGTTTTAAGAAAGTAAAATTTTGTATGAATAATTGATAAATGCGACTTATAAATCATGATAGATTTAAATTGAGAAATATTGAATTTAAGACCCGGGGATTTGAAATGATTTCCAAAGCTTTGAAGAGAAATGTAGAGTGATATGGGTGAAAAATATCTATGGAAATATTTTGAAGGATTTTTTTAAAAGGAATGAATTTAGTACTCCCCTCTTCTGTCGTTGGGAAATAATTTCGGTGATGACTGCGCAGCATCATCGACATTCATTTTCGAGTCTCAAAGTGGGGAGACTTCTGAGAAGCTTTGCTTCGAAATTGTTTGGTAAATGGATTTTGGTTTAGACTCCAAAGGTATGATATATAAAAGTTATAAGTGCATATATTTATTTCAAGTGATTTGAAATGAACCGGGCATTTAAATTTTCTAAGTTCTGTTAGTTAATATTTTTCAAATTATTTGAAATGAAATATGTATAACCAGAACTTATAAAATATGAGGATTAAGAAACTCTAAGCTAATTGTTTTGAGAAAACTTTAGAGTTGAAGTGTAACTCTTAAAATTGAAAAGTAAAGAAAATTTAAACAAGTTAAAATTGTGGACATTTTAATTAAGTATGAATCCTATAAATTTGTATGGTATCAAATTGCATTCTAATATCATATAATAGGTCTTACCAATTGAAAAAAAAGTTAAAATGATGATTTGGATATGTAATGGGATATTATACAAGTAAACAAAACCTAAAAGTAATTGAAATATACAAGTAAGCAAAACTTAAACGTAATTAAAATGTATATAAATGGAAATTTGGTTGTGATAAAAATGGTATATACTTAAGTATATTATGGAATGATGAATGGCTAAATGGAATAAGTAAGTGGAACTTAAGAAAGAGAGCAAATGAATTAAACAATATCTTTGTAAACTGGTTATCGAATTTAATATAAATTTGCAAAGAAATTGTGAAATTGAATTTATGACTTTTGAGATAATTATAAACTTAGATAAATTCTAACTTCTTATATATGACTTTTATAGAATGATTATAAACTAAAGTGATGATTGATAAAATGATTCACAAATAAATTTGTTATTAACTGAAATTATGAAAATGAAGTGAATGTAAACAAAGGAATTTGGTATAGCTAAGAATCATTTGGAAAATGAAATTGAATTTAATTAAATTGTATAGAATGTTTAAAACTAACATAAGTAAGCCAATTTCTATAAGATGATGTTTAAGAAATGATAGTATTAAGGAATATGCTACGTAAAGAAATGGATATACTAAGTAAATAAGGGATATGAATGTTGCATTATGAATAATAAATTGTAAATGAAATGAAGGTAAGTAAAATAATTTAATATAGATGAATGGTATAGAAATCTATTGAAAGTTAATACGTAAGTTGTACATATATTATTTTATTCGCATCACGATTTGATTCAGATTCGAGCACAGAATTTCGAAATAATTCATATCGATCCGAGTTAGGATTTTTCACTCGATTCTCGACGGCGAACCCTGGATATGGACTTTTGATTTGATTCTGGAATTCTCTATCATAGTATATGGCTATGCAAGGAGAATAACAGTTTCCGATCGAGAAACTAAATATGAGTCCGCACTAGAGGGTCGTGTGAACGATACTAGTTTGGAAGTGAAATTGTGTGATCGAATGAGTGATCAGATTTGATACTGCGTATGGATGATATATGTACTTCGTACAGGTTTAAGTAAAGCAATATTGAAAATCGAAAATGCAAATTATAAATTGATTTTAAACTATATGATTGGATATCATTTATAAATAAGATGCAGGTATTTAAAATCAAGAAATTTGGATGGCCCGACAAAAGGTACGTGTTTATTTGTCATTTGGTTTGATGGTTTTATGATGGAGCCACTTGGCTTTTGTTTTCTTTAGTTGGTTTGGGGCCCGTAGAGGCGTTTTGTAGTTGTACCGATCGAGCCACGTAGAGGAGACTCTGCCAAAATTTTCCGTAAATCCGGGTGTTAGAAAATTTTCAAGTTTTAAAATTTTATAACTTGTTTGGATATCTAATTTGTAAATTTCGTAAGCCAATCGGAGTAGCGTAGTGGAAGCGTAGTAACGACTTTTTAAATGAAATTTTCATTGTTTTATAAGTTGATAACTTTGAATAAAATATATCAAATGTTGAATTCTTTACTTGGTTCCTTTTCCCTTCTTTTTTCCTTTTCGAGGACGAAAAGTTTTGAGTGGGGGAGAGTGTAACGACTCATAAATTTTCGATAATTAAAATAGTTAATTTAATAAAATTTCATGATCTAATGTTGGAAGAATTAAAATTTTGTAATTTATTTATGATAGTAATAACTAGAATGAATTGCAACAATATTTATCTAAGTTAATTATTAATGAATTGAATGAAATTCCAATCAATTGAAATGACTTAAATATTATAACTTGGTTATAAAGGGAATATAAGAAAACAAATGTAAATATTAGGTCAACTAATGAAATAATATATAGTCATCGGTAATGGAATCAAATTGGTATTGAATATGTAATTGTGACACTTGTTGTAAATAATAAACTTATAAGTGTGATTAAAAGTAAATGGTGATAATTATTATAAGTTACTTGTTTATTTAGTCAGTCGAATTGAATTTGGAAACCAATTGCAACTAAAATGAAATTTTATATATTAGCTGAGTTCATGATCAATAACTGAAGTTAAATAATAAATATTGAATTCATTAGATGTAAATAAAGTAATTGATTGATAATGAAAATCCATTTAAAACCCAATATTGAAATTTGTCGAATGCTGAGCAATTAAATTGTTTAAATTTAATATTGGAAATTAGCTGAATAATTGAATAACGGGAATTGAATAATTGTTTAATGGAAACGGTTGTTCAAAAATTTGAATTTGTTTTAAGAGGTTAAGTTATAATTTCATTTTCAAATATTTCAAAAGATAGTGGATTTTTGAATAATCAAAATTATTTAAATTTAAAAACTGCAAATATTTGAATAATGGAATTCTGAATATAATATGATTGAAAATGAAACCAGAAATTTATGTAAAGTTTAATTAAACAACAATGAAATTTGCTAACATTTAAAATTGGATTTAAAAGTGAAAAATTGGAAATTGAAAATTTTATATTATAATCGACGAGTAAAAATAGCCTTCCGAGGCACAGTCTTGGAATTCGACGAAACCAGTTCTATTGGATCCGTAATAGTGTATTATTATCAGATTTCAAATTTTAGAGTGTTTGGAGTTATCGTTTGGTTGTACGGGTTAGAAACGCGTTGAAATAAATATCGAAATTTTAATATTTTAATTCGATTCGAAAAGCTATCTTCCACATACGATCGAATTAGGCCCCGAAACCTGTTCCATTTTGTTCGGAATAGGGGTAAAACATTATAAATGCCTAGCGGCATGCTTTCTTTCGAGTTCGTTCAGAAAAAGTTGAATATATTAATAAAATAATATTCTATATGCATATATATACACATTTGCTCAGTGAAACCCTAGTTGTTTATCTCGGCCGCCACTTATTCATTCAATGGCCAAAATCATCCCGTATTTCCCCTCGAAATCCTCCTCATCCATCTTGTTTTAGCATAAACCTCCAACACGAATATCGTAGAGCACGACGTAGGCTTCACATCGTACGGTGGTTCGGCGGGAAACTCGATGAGATGGTCAGAAATCGGCAGGAAGGTAGCCGTTTCGTTCGCGATTTCCCAGGCAAGGCCAAGGCCGAGCTCGATCGGTCTCTCGGTGATGATAGAGCTTGTGATGGGCTTTCACGTGGCGGCGTTGGATCGTCGTCAACTCGAGCAGGAAGGTCTCGAATTTGGTGAAATTGAGGCGTCTTTGGGTTTGGCTATCACCTGTACGCGTGAGGGAAGAAGAAGCATTGGACGGCCCTGATATGGAGATTTGAAATGTGCGGCCACGATTTGTTTAGGTGAAAAAAAAAGAAATTTTGTCTTTAAATTATATAATATATATTCAAACTTTAACAATTCATATCTCATCCATGCGAGATCGGAATCAGACGAAACTGGCGATGCCGGAATCGTAGAGACGAGATCTACGCTGCAGTGTAGATCCGGGAATGTTTGGAGCTCGTTAAAAATTTAGGTTAAATCGAACGTCGTTCGATTTGATTTAAAATTGAAAACTCAAGGTGAGTGTTTTATGACGCTCACAACGTACTAGAATATTCTCATGCTAGTTAAATTTGATATTATGAAATGATGTGATTTTTATTAGTCGTTGTTGATAAATTTAACCGTCATATAGATTGTCATTGCATTTAATGTTAGAAATTAAAATTGACAGTCAAATTGAAATTGGAATTTAATCGCAATTAAATTTTCGAACATTTATAGCTATGAAATTTTTTCGTGAATTATATTGTCTGTTTGGATGATTGGTTGCGATGGATGTTATTGATTGATATTTGAATGTTTGGATGTTTTTTTGTTTGTATATATCCTGTCATCACCCTGTGTATTATTACAGTTGTAAATTGAATCATTTCGAATAAATTGAGAACTATGTTGAAATGATACATACCTATGACACTATGATTTGGATTGAATTGATATATATATCTATCCCTGTAATTAGTTGAAATAACTGATCACTTGGCCATAAGATAGAAAATTATATACGAGCACCGGATCGGTTAAATTAATAACTTTTTAAAACCTTTGATTTGAAATTTATTTAAATAGTTTTAAAGGAAAGAAAAAAAATTCAATTTATAGAAATCGAATTTTATCGCGAATTTGAGTTTGAGATGTTGAAACAAATTTTGGTTAAAAGACATTGTTAAATAATTAAAGTTGAGACTTTAAAATTTTAAAATCGGGATATGATTGAATTTCGTAAATGGAGTTGTTTTAAAAAGATTGAACTTTCATTCGAACTTTGAATATTACTAAGTAACAACGATATAAGAACGACATTTCGAAATTTCGCTCGGAATTGAATTTTATTGAAGATTGGTATTTTAAATTGAATATTAAAGGATAATTTGATTTAAATGTTTTGAATTGATATTTTGGAAATCGAGCTCGAAAATCGTTATAAATTGAATTGAAATTGAATTAATTGGATTTGAAAATGGAATTGAATTTACCTGAAATCGAAGTCGAAATTGATTTGAATTAAAACCGAAATGGAATTGACTGAATGGAAATTGGAATTGATTAGGATTGGGAAGTTGGAATTGAAATAGTTTGACTTCAAGCTATTTCATTTTGGTTTTCCTAAGTTATTCTGCTATATAAACCATTTTAAATACTGAATCTATTTTATGTTAAACTATATTAACCTAATTAACTATATTAAATTATTTCAACCTATCTTAAATCATGTTAACTTACTTTAATCTATTTTAAATCTAGTTAACCCAATTTAATTTATTTTAAACTAATTTACCTGTTTTAATTTATTTTAATTATATTTAATCTATTTTAAAGCTATTTAACCTATTTAATTATATTTAACCTATTTTAAAGCTATTTAACCTATTTAATTATATTTAATCTATTTTAAATCTATTTAACTATATTAAATCAATTTAAAACTATTTTGAAATCTATCTTTAATATTTTAGAGTATTTTACCTTTTTAATTATTTAAGCTATTTTCCAAAAATTCAAGCTGGTCAATAAGGTGAAATGTTTATATCTAAATTGTGGATTTAAATACGAATTTGGTAAAATTGAAGTTATAACCTAAATTGAGATTCGTAACGATTTTTGAAATTGAAATGAGATATTGAAGCGAAAATGAGTTTTGAAATGGAATCGTATATTTTGAGTAGATACGATGATTTTGAAATGGATTTAATTTTGAAGCAAATATGATATTTTGATATCAATTATGAATTGATTTTGAAAATGTAAAAGAACCATCCGGTGTGTAATAAGCGATTGGTTGTTAAAGAGACCGGGATCGGATATGGGCATACTCTTTGTCGATATCGAAAACCACTTTAACAACTGTGTACGTGGTGGAGATTCCAGAAATGAAGTAGGATGGTTTGACGTGACTCTGACTCCCATGAGTCAGCTTAGATGTGACTAAAATAAGGAGCTATACCGGGCCAAGTGAGGTCATTCCTCTTATCGGACATATTTCTTCGATACCATTCTATTGCTTTTGTGATTTGATTTGGTGGCCACCCCTCGATTGTTTGGGAGTGTGTCCGAGGTGGGCGGTAGTAGCTGCTACGCGTCACCACCAGTCCGAGAGTGCAATTGGTATATCTAACCTGGAATCTCCTCGTGTGCCGTGTTCACATGCCCTAGAGCGCCTTCTACGAGTTTGTTTTGTACCATACCTATGGAGTATCCTCTGATAGCCCTCCAGTTTACGGATGTGACGACCGCCCATGACCCCTGCACCGAATTTAGAGATAGTGCGCTGTAAAGTATGCCAGGCGACCATGGACGATTGTCAGGGTAGATTAAAACAACATAATCTATCGTATTACTCACAGCACATGGACAAAATACAATAGAACATATATATAGTGAAGCTTTACAGAATAAAATGCCATCATATAAAACTTCATAATAGTTGAATACAAGCATCCAAATAGCCAATAAATCAAGCCTCACTACATAACACTCAGAGAATACAAAACAGCGGAACATCCAGTACATATAATAAGAAGATAATATGCAACCCTCCAGCTCGTCTTCGATATCAGCATCGTGAGAAGAGAACAGCACCTGTCACCTGCTACCTAGTCTGCCCGTCCCAAAAATGGACGAACATCCCAAGGCAATAAGAATTAAAACATAAAGCCTTGAGTCAGACAACAGTCTTAGTGAGCAGTAAATTAACTAACAACATACCAAAAGAGCATAAAGGAAAAGGAATAGGAATACCACCCTCCCACTCCAACCTCATTCTACATTGATAGCCCCCAGACACACACTAAGCAGAAGCAAGCATAGCAAAGCATGCAATTTAAAGTAAAGCAATTATCACTCGAGTCAAGAGCGATGTTTTCCAAGTACAAATCCCAAGGTCTTAAACCAAGGTCAGATAAGCACCCAGGAAATACCGCTCTTGAGACCGAATGACGATACAACCAAACATCCATGAATCTGGCTATCACTGTTATCATCGCTTCGATATCACCGTTAGTTGAATGAACGGCTCCTTCTTTCATCCGTCAGTCAAGGGCTAATGGTAACCCCGGTTCTAGACATAACTCCCGCACGTCGTCGCAGCCCATGCCAAGGATTTTCGCAACTACCCAGAGTACTCGACCATCAACAGTTAGTCTTTTGGGCGTCCCCATGTACTCTTGCTTAGAGCATGCTAGAACCTTCAACAACGATGAGATCTCAGCCTTCTAGTCATCCTCCTCGACGACTATTTCCATACTAGCTCAAGCGCCTCTCGAGCATCCATTATCTCAAACTCGAATCATATCACCGAGTTACCAACGTGCTTGGAATGATCCCGTCTGGATTAGACCAAGTCTTCATCACATGATGCCTCGCTTCATTACATCCTCGCAAAGCCTCATCTCAACATCACATCATCAAATCTATGCATAAGAGCTTCATCATCCCGCTACATATGCCACGAGCAGCTTTCCCAATTCAAGAGCCTTTCCCTTAGCTTTTGAATCATCTTCGACCACCTTGTCTAAAACCAATCAACAATCATCTAATTCACAGCAATCAATCATGTCAAACATCAATCCAAGTAACCAAGCATTCAAATATAAGCAAAATGGACAATTATAACAATAATGGCAATTTCGTAATTTAGGAGTTGAAAGTCTAACAAGCATGAAAACATGAGAATTATCTCTACAACTTGATGAATTAACTTGCATTGGTTAATCATATACAAAAATGGTTGTCAAATCATCATGAACAATGGATCTACATGGATCTACACTTAGGTTTACAAAAATGCACAGAAATCACTATTTTAACGCCAAATCAAGCCAACAATCCGATCTACTCCTTTGGGTCCGTGTGAGAGATAATCACCACTCACCAAATCACCAAAACAAACCCAAATCAACACGCTTCAGATCTGGACAGCGAGGGATCAAGCTTGATCTATCACGAATCCGCTTTAAACGAAGAAATCTCTCTTGAAAAGATGAAGATCTTCAATCTATGCTCTTGAATCTTCAATTTGATCTTCAACTTGGATGGATGGAAGCACTAGATTAGAGTGGAGAAAAGAAGTGAAGAAGTGTAGAAGTCGAGCTCTCAAAATGGCAGCACTTCGTCGCTTCAAAATCCGGATCCCAAAAAGTGAGAACAACCCCCTCTATTTATAGCAGAAATCTTCCCTAGGTCGCTCGGAGTTAGGTCGTCCACGACCTACGACCTAAAACCAACCGACCTAAAGACTTGCCCAAACCTTACGACTTAACACATGGCCAAACCCAGCGACCTAACAATGCGCACGACCTAACAGACAACTGAAGCTTAGCGCACATACGACTCAACTTCTAGGTCGCTTTCAACCTAACACCCAGCGACTTATCGCACGCGCGACCTAACAACTTACGCGCTTAGCGACCTAACAGAGCTCTCCATCCTACGACCTTACGAGGTTACGACCTAACACTTAACAAAACCCAGCGACCTAACAACTCACGCGACCTACCAACCCAGGGACTTACCAGTGTTACGACCTAACACTTAGACCCACACGACCTAACACTTAAACTATCCTAGTGACCTAACAACTCACGCGACCTACCAACCCATGCGACCTAACAACTTATACGACCTAACTCCTTAGGTCGCCTAACGACCTAACTATGCTAACAAGCTATCCACTAGGTCGCAACATACTGGGTTGTTAACTCGCTAACCCTTAGGTCGCGTACTACTATAGGTCGCTCCCTGCTTATCCCCTAGCTTCCTTAGGTCGCTGCCCTTATAAGTCGTCTACGACTTGCCACTTAACTTCCCTAAGTCGTATATTCCTTAAGTCGCTAACCTATAGGTCATACCAAGATACTAGGTCGCAACACAACTATCTCCAAACTTCTTAGGTCGTTGCCGACCTAACAATGCTAACTCGGAACCACTAGGTCGCTCATCCCTAGGTCGTTAACTACTGGGTTTAACTTGCTACTCCCATAGGTCGCTCCAAACTGTCCACGACCTAAACCACCTCGCGACTTATCATCTGAACGACTTAACACTTAGGTGCGACTCAAGACAGTGCGACCAACCACTTAATCTGGCTACGACCTAACTCTTAACTCGCCTATCCCCTTAGGTAGCATGCCTTCTCTAAGTCGCTCACGACTTATCTCCTAAGTTGCCAACAACATTTAACTAACCTCTAGGTCGCGTACGACCTAGGACTTAGGCAAATTTTCAACCAAAATCTGAAACAACTAGAAAATGCTGAAAATCCCAGATTTTGACAAACTTTTCGATCCGTAAAATGCGGGTCGTTACATTCTCTCCCCCTTAGGAATTTCGCCCCCGAAATTCCACACAATCAAAGCAATCAAAGACTATTCTGTATGCCTGTCATCCATAACAATCAACAAACCATGCATCCAATTCTAGCTTAGCGTACAGAATTCTAAGACTTAGAACAAGTTACAATATCGTGAGATGAGACGACACCTTAGGGCCATACCTCGAAGAGTTCAGGATGAGCTGCTTTCATCCTCTCTTCCACCTCCCACGTGCAGTCGTTATCATCATCACTCCACTGTATCTTGAGAAACTTAACTACCTTCCTCCCAAGCTGTTTCGTGTTGGTTTCAACAACACGAAGCGGCTTACGAGGTCTTCTACCAACTGGATCAACTTCGAAGTCTTCACAGCTATCAGTAGAAACCACCGTACTCGAGTCGTGCACATACTTCCGTAGATATGATACGTGAAAAACATTGTGCACACCCGACATCTTCTCCGGTAACTCCAATCTATAGGCGAGTTTTCCAATTCGCTCGATAATCGGGAATGGTCCAACAAATCTCGGAGTCAATTTTCCTTTCTTCCCGAATCGAATAACATTCTTCAGTGGAGAAATCTTCACAAAAACCATATCGCCTACGTCGAATTCCAAATCCTTTCGACGCTTATCGGCATAACTTTTCTGACGGTCTTGGGCTGCCTTCATTCGTTGCCAAATGATTTCTATACAATCTGAAGTCTGTCGAATCATCTCTGGCCCAAGTAATGGCTTTTCTCCTGTCTCTAACCAACATGTCGGAGAGTTACACGGTCTTCCATACAATGCCTCATACGGTGCCATACCAATGCTTGACTGGTAACTGTCGTTGTACGCAAACTCCACCAAATGAAGGTGATCTTCCCATGATCCTCTGAAGTCCAAAACACATGATCTAAGAAGATCTTCCAAAACTCGGTTGACTCTCTCGGTCTGACCATCTGTTTGAGGGTGATAAGCTGTACTCAAACACAACTCGGTTCCCAAAACTTCCTGGAAGCTCTTCCAAAATCCACTAGTGAACAATGGGTCTCGATCGCTCACTATACTCTTCGGAATACCATGGAATCGAACTATCCATTTAACATACAACTCAGCCAACTTTGATGCAGTCCTAGTCGATCGAACAGGAATGAACCTCGCACACTTAGTCAGACGATCTACAATGACCCAAATCCCTTCATTTCCCGTTCTGGTTCTAGGCAATCCATCAATAAAATCCATCGATACCTGCTCCCACTTCCATGTAGGGACCTCTAATGGCTGTAGTAATCCACTTGGCTTCTTCTGTTCAGCTTTAACCAACTGGCAGTTCATACACTTGGAAATCAAATTTCCAACATCTTTCTTCATGCCTTCCCAGTAGTAGGTTCTCTTCATATCCCGATACATCTTATTTCCACCTGGATGAATTGTCAGCTTTGAGTGATGACTTTCCTTCAGGACTTCACTCCTCAATTCATCTATATCGGGAACAACTAGTCGTCCTTGCTTCCGAAGCCAACCCTCTCGATCGACCTCGAATCCTTTATCCTTCTCTGGATCCAATCCAGATTCTAAATCCCGGATAATCTTGACAAGCTTATCGTCTCGCTTTTGGCTCTCGCCAATCTTTTCCACAAGAGAAGGTCTTATCGATAAGTTTGCCAACATCTCAGGTTCCAATTCGCGTCTAGGCCTGAAGTCAAATCCAGCTAAATACTCGAGATTCTTCCACTCCGAAAACATAGCTCCCAATCCTGCATGTCTTCGACTTAACGCATCTGCCACTGCGTTACCTTTTCCCGGAGTATAAGCTATACCAAAATCATATGATGCTAAAAACTCTAGCCAACGTTGCTGCCGAAGATTCAAATCCTTTTGGGAGAAAAGATACTTCAACGACTTATGATCCGTAAACAACTCGAATCGAACTCCCAATAGATAATGTCTCCACATCTTCAGAGCAAATACAATCGCCGCTAACTCCAAATCATGAGTCGGGTAATTCCTTTCATGCGGCTTCAGTTGTCGACTTGCATATGCAACAACTTTATCCGTCTGCATCAGCACTGCTCCAAGTCCAGTACCACATGCATCGGTGTAAACCACCATCTCATCATTCCCACTCGGAAAAGTCAAAACAGGAGCGCTTGTCAATCTCTCTTTCAGGATTCCGAAAGCTTGCTCACACTTAGCATCCCAACTGAACACTTGGTTCTTTTTCGTCAATCCTATTAACGGTGCAGCTACCGTGGAGAAGTCTTTGATAAACCGTCGATAATATCCTGCTAATCCAAGAAAACTTCTCACATCAGATGCATTCTTAGGTCTAACCCAATCCTGGATTGCTGCCACCTTAGCGGGATCAACCGCTATTCCATTTCCAGAAATAACATGGCCTAAGAACCTCACTTCACTCTTCCAGAAGTGACACTTCGAAAACTTAGCCTTCAGCTGATGTTTCCGTAAGATTTCCAAAACAATACGCAAGTGCGTCTTGTGCTCTTCTTCCATTCTGGAATAAATCAGAATATCATCCACGAACACAAGTACGAACTTGTTCAACTGATCTCTGAACACTCTATTCATAAGATCCACAAAATATGCTGGCGCGTTAGTCAATCCAAACGGCATTACCAGCCACTCAAAGAAACCCGATGGTGTCCGAAAAGCAGTCTTCGGCACACTATCCTTAGCTACTCTCAACTGGTGAAATCTTGTTGCCAAATCCATCTGGGAAAACACCTTAGCTTCGTGAAGCTGATCGAACTAGTCATCTATTCTCGGCAATGGATACTTGTTCTTCTTAGTCGCCTTATTCAGCTCACGATAATCCACACACAATCTCAACGATCCATCTGCCTTGGTTGCAAACACAACTGGTGCACCCCACTCGGACACACTACGCCGAATGAATCCTTTCTGCAAAAGATCATCAACTTGCACCCTCAACTCCTGCTGTTCCCTAGGCGCCATCCGCCTAAGAGGCATCACAACAGGTCTGGCTCCTTCAACTAGATCTATACGAAACTCGATCTCTCTATGCGGCGGCAACCCTTTGACTTCGTCAAAGACATCCTCGAATCCATTAGCGATTGGCACCGATGACAGTCCATCCCGTGGAACAACCAGCGAATACATGAAGCTCATGAAGACGCCTTCTTCATGCTTACATCGTATCACAATCTTTCGCCCCTCCACATTCTCGACTGTCACTTCCAACCTTTCACAATCAACCTTAGCCGCATACTTCCTAAGCCAGTCCATACCCAAAATAATTTCGAACCCCGCAAAGTTCAGAACAAGGCAATCACAAACAAAAGAGCAACCATGACTCGACACAATCAGGCCACAGCATAACATACACAAACAAGACGAACCCCCAACTGGATTAGTCACAACCAATGGCCTATCAACAATATCCGGTTCCAAACCCAACCGGCTTACGAGTTCACTACAAACAACCGAATGCGACGCTCCAGTATCAAACAGAACTCTAACTGGAACACCACATAGGAAAAGAGTACCTTGAACCACCACACTCTTTCCTTTCTCTTCAGCGGTAGGAGCCTTCGAAGACGACGAAACAGCTTCCAAAGCATAAGCTTGCACAATATGCATGTCCTTCCGCGGTTCTGGACAATACTTCTTGATGTGCCCCGGCTTGTCACAGTTGTGACACTTCATCGGCACCCTTGGATTCTTGCAATCTTTGGAGAAATGGCCCTTCTGCTGGCAATTGTAGCAGGTCACTTCGCCCTTCTGCTTCTTATGGCCACCCTTCCCCTTTTTCTGCTGCTACTTCCTTTTCTTGTTTCCACCCTGCCGGGGTTTAGACTCTTCCCTGGCCACATCAACAACAGATCCTTCCTTAGGAAACAGATTCTCGGGTCTGAGAGCTTCCTCCACAAGCTTCTCAAATGAATCGTCCATATGACCCACCGGTCTTGGTGCCTGAACTTGATCTCCAACATCTACTAATGGCCCCGGGGCTGACATCCTTCTCATGATCGAAGTCATCATGGCTTCGAACATAGCAACATAATCAGTAGCCCCCTCAACAGCACGGCCTTCCCTAGCAGCTGGTCTCCCTCTTCGACTCATTCTCAATATCTATAAAAAGAAATGATTAGCACATCTAGAGAAACAACTGCATAAAGGACTCTATATAGTATTCATCCATCAAAAATACAATTACGTCTCTCATACGTAGTTACGTCAGCGAGCGTTGGGTAAAATCGATTAACCAATGCTCTGATACCAAATGTGACGACCGCCCATGACCCCTGCACCGAATTTAGAGATAGTGCGCTGTAAAGTATGCCAGGCGACCATGGACGATTGTCAGGGTAGATTAAAACAACAGAATCTATCGTATTACTCATAGCGCATGGACAAAATACAATAGAACATATATATAGTGAAGCTTTACAGAATAAAATGCCATCATATAAAACTTCATAATAGTTGAATACAAGCATCCAAATAGCCAATACATCAAGCCTCACTACATAACACTCAGAGAATACAAAACAGCGGAACATCCAGTACATATAATAAGAAGATAATATGCAACCCTCCAGCTCGTCTTCGATATCAGCATCGTGAGAAGAGAACAGCACCTGTCACCTGCTACCTAGTCTGCCCGTCCCAAAAATGGACGAACAGCCCAAGGCAATAAGAATTAAAAAATAAAGCCTTGAGTCAGACAACAGTCTTAGTGAGCAGTAAATTAACTAACAACATACCAAAAGAGCATAAAGGAAAAGGAATAGGAATAACACCCTCCCACTCCAACCTCATTCTACAGTGATAGCCCCCAGACACACACTAAGCAGAAGCAAGCATAGCAAAGCATGCAATTTAAAGTAAAGCAATTATCACTCGAGTCAAGAGCGATGTTTTCCAAGTACAAATCCCAAGGTCTTAAACCAAGGTCAGATAAGCACCCAGGAAATACCGCTCTTGAGACCGAATGACGATACAACCAAACATCCATGACTCTGGCTATCACTGTTATCATCGCTTCGATATCACCGTTAGTTGAATGAACGGCTCCTTCTTTCATCCGTCAGTCAAGGGCTAATGGTAACCCCGGTTCTAGACATAACTCCCGCACGTCGTCGCAGCCCGTGCCAAGGATTTTCGCAACTACCCAGAGTACTCGACCATCAACAGTTAGTCTTTTGGGCGTCCCCATGTACTCTTGCTTAGAGCATGCTAGAACCTTCAACAACGATGAGATCTCAGCCTTCTAGTCATCCTCCTCGACGACTATTTCCATACTAGCTCAAGCGCCTCTCGAGCATCCATTATCTCAAACTCGAATCATATCACCGAGTTACCAACGTGCTTGGAATGATCCCGTCTGGATTAGACCAAGTCTTCATCACATGATGCCTCGCTTCATTACATCCTCGCAAAGCCTCATCTCAACATCACATCATCAAATCTATGCATAAGAGCTTCATCATCCCGCTACATATGCCACGAGCAGCTTTCCCAATTCAAGAGCCTTTCCCTTAGCTTTTGAATCATCTTCGACCACCTTGTCTAAAACCAATCAACAATCATCTAATTCACAGCAATCAATCATGTCAAACATCAATCCAAGTAACCAAGCATTCAAATATAAGCAAAATGGACAATTATAACAATAATGGCAATTTCGTAATTTAAGAGTTGAAAGTCTAACAAGAATGAAAACATGAGAATTATCTCTACAACTTGATGAATGAACTTGCATGGGTTAATCATATACAAAAATGGTTGTCAAATCATCATGAACAATGGATCTACATGGATCTACACTTAGGTTTACAAAAATGCATAGAAATCACTATTTTAATGCCAAATCAGGCAACAATCCGATCTACTCCTTTGGATCCGTGTGAGAGATAATCACCACTCACCAAATCACCAAAACAAACCCAAATCAACACGCTTCAGATCTGGACAGCGAGGGATCAAGCTTGATCTATCACGAATCCGCTTTAAACGAAGAAATCTCTCTTGAAAAGATGAAGATCTTCAATCTATGCTCTTGAATCTTCAATTTGATCTTCAACTTGGATGGATGGAAGCACTAGATTAGAGTGGAGAAAAGAAGTGAAGAAGTGTAGAAGTCGAGCTCTCAAAATGGCAGCACTTCGTCGCTTCAAAATCCGGATCCCAAAAAGTGAGAACAACCTCCTCTATTTATAGCAGAAATCTTCCCTAGGTCGCTCGGAGTTAGGTCGTCCACGACCTACGACCTAAAACCAACCGACCTAAAGACTTGCCCAAACCTTACGACTTAACACATGGCCAAACCCAGCGACCTAACAATGCGCACGACCTAACAGACAACTGAAGCTTAGCGCACATACGACTCAACTTCTAGGTCGCTTTCAACCTAACACCCAGCGACTTATCGCACGCGCGACCTAACAACTTACGCGCTTAGCGACCTAACAGAGCTCTCCATCCTACGACCTTACGAGGTTACGACCTAACACTTAACAAAACCCAGCGACCTAACAACTCACGCGACCTACCAACCCAGGGACTTACCAGTGTTACGACCTAACACTTAGACCCACGCGACCTAACACTTAAACTATCCTAGCGACCTAACAACTCACGCGACCTACCAACCCATGCGACCTAACAACTTATACGACCTAACTCCTTAGGTCGCCTAACGACCTAACTATGCTAACAAGCTATCCACTAGGTCGTAACATACTGGGTTGTTAACTCGCTAACCTTTAGGTCGCGTACTACTATAGGTCGCTCCCTGCTTATCCCCTAGCTTCCTTAGGTCGTTGCCCTTATAAGTCGTCTACGACTTGCCACTTAACTTCCCTAAGTCGTATACTCCTTAAGTCGCTAACCTATAGGTCATACCAAGATACTAGGTCGCAACACAGCTATCTCCAAACTTCTTAGGTCGTTGCCGACCTAACAATGCTAACTCGGAACCACTAGGTCGCTCATCCCTAGGTCGTTAACTACTGGGTTTAACTTACTACTCCCATAGGTCGCTCCAAACTATCCACGACCTAAACCACCTCGCGACTTATCACCTGAACGACTTAACACTTAGGTGCGACTCAAGACAGTGCGACCTACCACTTAATCTGGCTACGACCTAACTCTTAACTCGCCTATCCCCTTAGGTCGCAGGCCTTCTCTAAGTCGCTCACGACTTATCTCCTAAGTCGCCAACAACATTTAACTAACCTCTAGGTCGCGTACGACCTAGGACTTAGGCAAATTTTCAACCAAAATCTGAAACAACTAGAAAATGCTGAAAATCCCAGATTTTGACAAACTTTTCGATCCGTAAAATACGGGTCGTTACATCGGAGGAATTACGGTACTATATAGACTATGGGAATATATAAAAATGTGTTAAGGGGGATATGGGTAACGCCTCAACGCTATTTTAACAGTTTACTTTACTATAGATATATTATAATAGCTTATTGTACTACATAGTAGATAGTTTAATGGATCCTTAAGAGATGGAAAATCCCGTAACATCTCTTGAGTTATTGCACGCACGTCGACATTGGATAGGAGATGTCAAACCTCGTAAACATCTCTGATGCTGTTACACCCATATTTATTTACGATTGATTTTACTTACATAAGGATATTTTAGTCCTGACTCGAGTGTTTTGTTCTTTCATTAAGCTCGGGTCAGTCCTGAGTTTTACAGCTTATTGAAGATCTATTCTGGAGGACGAAGACGAAGATTTGGTATACTATTACTATTATTGTCCTTGCATCAGCTGCATTATTTTATTTGTTTTGTTGTATATGTATAACTCTGGTAAATGATGTATAAATGATAATCAAAAGTATATTAAACTGCTTCATGAACTGTTTATTTGATTATTATATTTTATCTTTCCGCTGCGAGATTCTATGGTTGTTTCTTCTTCCTTTTCTCTTCTTTTCTTATTTACCCCATTAACAATCTTCCCTTTTGAATGGTTTGAGTTGACATGTGTGTTTGATTGTCGATTTAAACTGTCCAAAAAGGTGGGTCGTTACAATTGTTAAGAATCAACGGATTCTTAAACGATCCGTTAGTAAGAAGTTGGACAAAATGTCATCTAAGTAGACCAAGTGTTTCTCCAAAGTCAGCAAGAAACTTGGATTATCTTCATCTTCATCATCCTCTTACTAGTTGTATCTTTTCATTTCATGATGTATTACTCTAGTTTGATTTAGTTTGAATGTTTATGTAGTTCTTTATGGTTAATCATTGTATTATCCTATTATGCAATGAAATTGATTTCCTTTTCTGTTATCTAGCTTATCTTATCTCCTGAATAAATGTTAGTATATTATATAAATATATATATACATAATTATTCACAAAATCAAAAAAAAGTCATCAAAATTCACTGGACCATGTCGACATCCCCCCCTTGACCATGTCGACATGTACTGGTCAGAAATGACATTTCATTTCAAATTTGAAATTTGAATAACTACCCTATGTCTATTCATTTCAAACGAATTCCTACACCTATAAATACCTATTTCTTCCAAAATTCTTCACTCAATATTATTTTCTATCTTCTTTATCTCTCATTCTTCTCACAAATTCAAAAATGGCAAATCCTATTCACAATTTAACCGAGAATCTTGAAGAGACTCTTTATTCATTCAAGAATATTCTTTCGATCATTCTTCGTAACCAGCGACACTTAGAGTTGAGTCAAATGCAGATGATCAAGGAGCAAGAATGGCATTTCGATGCAATGCGATGGATGATTTCTTCACTGCACAAGGATGATAATGAAGCACATCCTCCTGTCTCTCTCACAAATGACAATGAAAATTGGGATGCCATCAAAGCAGACCTTATTTTCGAAGAAGAAGGATAGGTGGAAGTTCCTTGAAACATTTGATGTTGGTTTGTTTGCTTTGTTTGATTTGATTGCTTTGATTGAAATTGTGTGTTTTGATTGGTTTGATTGACACTTGGTGTGGGTTGATGAATGTATAAATATACATTGATATATTAATTGAATATCATGTCTATAAGTATAGTTATTTCTTAATCTATCTATTATATACACTATTATGTATTTTAAATGCAGGTACTTAAGTACAAGAATAAGGAGAGTTATATAGTTTGGAGTTAGTTTGTTTTTGTTGATGACAAAGGGGGAGAAATATAAAATAGGAGAGTTAGGCATAGATATAGGGGGAGTTATTAGGATAGAAGTAATATTTTATAAACAAAGGTTGTGATCATCAAAAAGGGGGAGATTGTTAGTCCATGAGTTGATGGTTTTGATGACAACAACCTTAGAATAAGATTATAAAATATAAATACTAACATTATAGTTTAGATATATATGTATATGCAGGATTTAACCATGCAGGTACCAAGAATGAAGACTGTACAGTATAGAGATTCAAGATTGAAGACTCATGAGTATCAAGAATATCAAGATTATCAAGAGTTCAAGATTTCAAGATAAGTATTGAGTCTAGAATTATGTTAAAACTTCACAATAGCACTGAAATCTTCATTCCATGTTTTCATTTGGGATGGAACCCATTTCTACCTTTTTAGTGGCTTACAAACCCACGACAAGTAGCTTACAAACCTATGACAAGTGGCTTACAAACCCACGAACATCCTGGTTTTGTACAAGTTCTCGAGTCCTGATGTGATGAGATATTCTGCAGGAAGAAGCTTGCAAACCTACTTCAAAATGATTTTCAAAACTGCTTTTCAAAATGTTTTAGCCTTAAAAATTATCTTTTCAATTGATTTTCAAAAAGATGTTTTAGCCTTATAAAATATTCTTTGATTTTGTTCTTAAGTAAATTCTTGTTTTAAACTTCGTTTGTTTTAAACTTCGTTTGTTTTAAACTATCTTTTAATATATTTAACTTTTAATATTTACTTAGATTTAAATATAAAATTATAGTAAAATTTTATATATATTATTCTCTATATTTATCTATGTATTTTATCTATAGTCAGGTATATTAATAAAGTTTAAAATAGTTTTAATATAAGATAAAGGTTATTTTCAAAGAAAAACAAAACATCAAAATTTCCTTTGGGATGTTGACATGCCCTAGTACCCCATGTCGACATAGTGGCAGTTAGGACCAAAAATTTAAATTTCAAAAGAAGTGTCTATTCGCCATAACCTTTCATGAATAGACATGGCTATTGTTCTTCTATAAATAGAGGTTGGCTTCAACGAATTTTTCATCAGATTTTCTGGTTTTTCACTTCTCTTCTTCTTCCACATTTTCTTATTCAAAATCCTATCATCACTCTGCCGAAATCAACATTGAATCTAACTAGATCATCTCTGGTTTGATTTTCTATCACTATCTCAACAAGATCCCAGTGCTATTCAGAGTTATAGGCTTCTTTGTAATCTATCTAGCGAGAAAAGGTGTGATTGTAGCCTTGGAAATCAATCAAGTAAGAAAAGGTGTGATTGTAGCCATGGAAATCAATTGGGTAAACTTGTTGTCCCGGAAATCAAGTATCTCTACCCAGAGGATTGTGATTCTGGAGGGTGTACCTCGTAGCATTAAAACCAAGGGTGTAATTGTACAATTGCTTTTGAAAGGAAATTTGTACTTAGTTGTGCGGGACTGGATGTAGGGTAACTCTGAACCAGTATAAAATCCGATGTGTTCTTTCCTTTACTACATTTACTTTATTTCTACATCTGTGTTTGATTCTGTGATTATATCTGTGTCTGAATCTTGCATACATTTGTGTACAAATCAACAATAACTCAAAAAGATTTAGTAATTTCTTATAAACACTATTCACCCCCCTCTAGTGTTCATTCTAGCCTTAAGATCCATATTCCGCATTCCTCACAGTTCTTTTGTACAAAACTCTATTGTTATATATAATATTTTTATTCTGTTGCGTTTGTGAGATTCTGTGTTGTTCTATTTTCTTTTACCTCTTTCTTCTTTACCTCTAGCAATCGGTATTTCCGGCACTTGAATATTCGGCATGTTATATAGTGAACGTAGTGACGTCGATTTTCGAGGGTCGAAAATCCCGGGTCGCTACTCATGGTATTAGAGATGAAGCTTAAGTGTGAACCTTGGCTTTGGTGGGGATTACTCTTTAGAGATAGGGTCAGTAGTACCCTAGAATGAGTTGAGAGTATTAATAGATATGAGCGCGTATTTGTTAGTGAATATAAAATAGTTTTATATTGTGTTAATTTATCTATTGAATGGCGTATAAATTCTTATCGAATAGTGGGACGCCACTAAATCGATAAGAGTTTCTAAACACTTAAACACGATTAATCGACATAATATGCTTTTGAAGCGGGTAAATGAAATAATTTTACCCAAATTATATTTTGATATAAAAGAAATAATTTTGTGAAATTATTATATTATTAATTGACGTGATTGGATGTTATAACCAAAAAAAAGATTATAAAATTGAAATGGTTATATATAACCAAATGGAAATTGTATAAGTATGGATTATACAATTGAGTTAAAACTAAAATTTAATTAAAACCAGAATTCGGAAAATTTAATCCTGGAGATTTTTGGAAATGTTTTCTAAAGTGTTTTGAAATGAATAATAGTGATATTATTTGGATTATTTCTGAATGGAAATTGTTTTCAATGGATTTTGGAAGTGATGAGGCACTGAACTCACTACAGTCGTTGGAAAATAACTCTGGTGATGACGGTCGCATCATTAGTGTTCATTTTTGAGTTTCTAAGTGACAGATTGCTACCAGGGTGGTTAGATATGGAGATTTTTGGGGAAAACAAGTGTTGTTTTAGAAATTCCGAAAGGAATTATTTTGGAAAAAAACCAGGTTATTTTGAAAATCCAAGGAAGTAGTTTGTTAAACCAAAGAGTGAGTGTGTGTGTGTGCATATATATATATATATATATTTGATTTCAAAGTGGTTTGAAATAAATATCGGGTATTTGAATTTTGAAATCCTTTTTTAAATGTTCTAGAAATATGAGAAAATAAGTTATGAACTTATAAATGGTGAATGATTTTAAAGAAAAATATGGAAATTGAATTTTGGAAATAAATTTTAACTTATGTAAGTTCAAATGAATAAAATTTAACTTGAGCTAAGTCAAATAAAATTGGATTGGAAATGGTATCGGTTGGGATTGAGATACAAAATTAAATGGAATTCAACTTAAGTTAACTTGAATGAACAAAAGTTTATAAATTTAATTGATGGTGATTTGAATGAATTTAATGGGATAAATTAATGAAATGGTGAGTTAACTCAAGAAAAGTAAAATGGAATAAATTGGTAAAATGAATTAATTAAATGAATTAAATTGAAAAGGAATAAGTGGATGGAACAAATAAGTATAAGAAAGGAAAGTGTGGAGCAAAAGTTTGGAATGGAAATTTAACTTAAGTTAAGTTAAATAAAAATTTAATTGGAATTAGAAATGATATCGGGTGGAATTGTATATATAACTTGGATTGTAAAGCGATTATATAACTATAAGTTATAAAATTCTGATGGAATAAAATTTAAAGTGGAAAATTATGGGATTGTGAAGGAAATAAGTTGTGTAACTTATAAAATTGAAAGGTGAAATAGAGAACCAAAATAAAAATGGTTTGATATTTTGGTGACGGAATAAAAATCTGAACTTGAATTATAAAAGGAATTTGAACTCAAGCAAATTGAATAAAGTGATTTTTGAAAGGAAAATCGGATTTTGAACTATAAAATGGAAGTGAACTGTAATGACCCGGAATTTTGGATATTTGAAATTGAAATATTTAATTGATTTTAAATATTTAAAAGTTAGTTTTTAACTTGAACATCAAATGTTACCCTTATTGGATAATTTAATTTTTGAATTAATAATTGAATATTGGGTAAATTAGAAAATTTGGAGTTTCAAGCTTGTTAAAAATAATTTAAAGGCTTATAAAATTTATATTGATAATACTGAAGGTAATAAAATTTTTAAAAGTGAATTTAAAAGTGATTTATTCAGTTTTATAAATATATCGTTTAATTGACATTTATAAATAGCTTTCCGGGGCATAGTCTCGGAATTCGACGTAACTAGTTCCATTCGATCCGTAATAGTGTATTATTACCGGATTTTAAATTTTGTAGCATTTGGAGTTGTCGTTTGGCCGTACGGTATATAAACGCGCTGAGATTTATGTCGAAAATTCAATATAATAACTGGGTCCAAAAAGCTATCTTCTCCATACGATCGAATTAGGACTCAGAACCTTTTCCATTTCGTTCGGAATAGGAGTATAACATTATAAACGCCTAGCGGCATACCTCGATAGGAGGTTAAGATTTTAAGTTGCCAAATCGAGACGGTTTAAAAATAAATTATATATATATATTGATTGACATTTATATTTCACTTCGGTACTTTTTCCCTTTCATTTTCGTCACTATAACAAGGCCTATTCTCCATGCAAGGCAGTTTAAACAAGCTTCTCCCTCCTCCTCTTTTTAAATACATCAAGCCGATAACTTAGAAGAGATAAAATTTTATTTTCCCTTTTCCTTTTCACATTCACTTCCTCTCCATATTTTCTCCTCGTCACTGTAATTCCTTCTTCTCTTTAGATCGAATTCAAAAAAAAATTGAACGAACGAAATCATTTTCGTTCAAATCGAAAAAAAGAGGAAGAACGCGACTTAGTCGCGACGGCCTATCGGCATGAATCGCGGAGGAAGGGAACATCGATGACGTGCGCAGCTGCATACGGGGAGCGTAAGGTATCGCGATAAGGAGTCGAGCGTGGTATGTTTTAAGGTTTCGAAGGGGGGAGAGTCGCGACTGGGTTGAAGGCCTTGATCGAATCACGATCGGTGGTAGTGGTTGAAGGCAGAAGAAGGCGTGGTGTACACGCAGGCAGTTGGAGTAGGTAGTGCGATTGATGGCACTGTCGATGTTAGAGATGACCAAGGCAGTGAGGTATTCGCAATTATATTTTTCAACTCAAATTTAACATATATTTGTGTGTATATAGATTAGAAAAATATAATATATATATACACATATTTTTAACTTACTGTTAGATTTTAAAAATATATCTTATGGTAATTAGGACATATTAATCATATTATAAATCGAATGTAACAACCCGCATATTTTAAAGTTTTGAATATTTAAATATTTTATTTAAATATAATTGTTAATCCAAAGTCCGAAAAGCTACTTTTTGCAAACAGTCAATTGAGACTCGAGACCACTTCCATTGAGTCCAAAATGGCTTTTGCGACTCTTTTGAGTATAAACATCGATATGTTTGGAGCTAGCTAAAATTTCGACCTTTTCACTTAGGGCTTTGGGTTGGGTTTCAGCCCATTAACTTAACATATCAACCCAACTCCACTCCACTCCTCTTCCTTACTTCATAATATTTCCTACAACTTAAGCTTTAGCAAAAATGGTAGTGGAGATGGGAAATTAAAATCCTAAACCCTAGCTTCTTTAGCAAATCCAAGTTTTAGCTCCAAATTCAAAGAGAAACTATTGGTAAGTATCTCCATCTTCTTCTCCAACTCAATCTCTCTTTAAATTCAGAAATTTCCTAAACCTAACTTTGGAAATGTTCTTCTTTTGAGCTTAGATTCAAGCTTCTAGAGTTGGGTTTGAAGAGTGGTTGATCCTCCTTTGTTTCCAAGCTTCTCCTTCATCATTTTTGGGTTTAAAAGTGAGTTCTTGAACTCACATCTATGTCTATAGCTTTGATTGTTGTTAGGTATGAATTCCTAACATCTATTTCTTATTCAATTGCTTTTGAATTGAATTGGTTTGGTGAATTTTCCTAATTTTGGTATTTTGAAGTCAAAATTTATGAAAACCCTAGTATGGGTGTTTAGACACGTTGTTTTGGGTGAATTGAAGAGCCTTTAGGACTGGGTTGTCGCTTGGCATAAATCCTTTGTCGCTGTTGCTCTTTCAATCGCTCCGAATCCGAGAAGTTGTGTAGGTTTTCCCATTTAAGGGCTATGGAAATTCTGTCCTGCTACAGGTGACAGACGTCTGTGGATTATCCACAGACGTCTGTGGCTTTAGGAAAAATATTTCCCAAAACAGGTGACAGACGTCTGTGGATTATCCACAGACATCTATGGCTGTTGATTTCTGGAAATTAATCTATTTTTATGTGGATTTTCAAATTTATCTTTTGATTATCCATATAGTTATTGTTAATTAATATCAACTTTGATGATTTCTTTTCTGGATTTTTGGTGTTTCTATTTGATCGATTTGATATCGATTTCCATGGCTTGATTTACGTTATCGAAATGTGAAATCTTGTGATAGATTGTTTCTACAATCATTTTGTGATTTGTCACTTTTAAATATAAAGGTTTCTATACTAGTAGTAAATATTAAAACTCTTTTACAAAGATGATTTCAACTTTATTTTTAATACAAAGCTCTTTTATAATCTAATTAAACGGCTTAGCAAAACAAGTGGTATGAAACGCTTGCGTTTACTTCGTCGGTTAATTCTTGGACTTGTTCGATTGAACTCTTGTGACAATTTTCGAGTGGGAATCTACAATTTGTTCGTAAATATTTAAATTAAGCTAGTGGTTATGGGACATGAAGCTAAACTCGTATATTTACTAGCTTAGTGTAATCGACACTTTTTATTGATCGATGATGATCATTTTGTGATTTAGACTAGCGATGTGCGATGTCTATTTGTGTGCGAGGGAGACTAAACCTCATTTTGTGGAACTTCGGTTCAATTTGGCGAGGTAGCGACCCGTGGTCTTCGGGCCGTTTGTAGAGCTTCGGCTCAAAATTTATGGATAGCGACCATGGAATAGCGTTCCATTTGTGATACACGTGTTGGTGAGTTTTCATGCTCCCGTTTGTGATAGGCCTCCCCCCTTTGTGATTTCTGGATTTCTAATTGATAATTTCTACAAGTTTTGTTTCACCAACCTTTGTTATTGGCATTAATATGTTTGTCAATATTTGTAGTTCGGTGAATAAAATAAAGAATATGATATTCTTTTTGGTGCTTTGAGATTCTTGATATATTGTATGATTTTGTTGTTGTTTTAATCACACTTGTCCTGGTATGACATTATCGTTATCATACGTTCTTATTATATCTCTGCTTATATCTCATTTCTTTAATGATAATTATAGCTTGACTGATCCGTTTATTATTTTCTTATTAAATAATACTCTGGTCAGACCGAGATGTTACAGGTGCTTCTGCTTGACTCCTTATCTGGGATCACCTTCTGACTTTTGTCTAACTACATTACATTTGTAGTTTTTGTTGTTATACATTTGAGATAGAGACTCCTTGATGTATACATATTCTTTTGTCTAGCACTTGTATCTATTCTTTTATGATATTGTGGATCTTGTTTGACCACTACTCTGATGTACACTTTTATGTGTTATATTCATATCTGTTTCCGCCTTTGAGATATGAACATCTATGACTGATTTATGTTATGTTTATTTCTATAATTGTTTCCGAGTTCCACTTAGCCACTGTGTAGTCGCTTTGAGTTTGTATCGGTATGTCGGATTTCCTCTTGAAATGAAATGCATGTTATACTATCTGACATATCGGTGCTCGCACAAGGCAATTACACGGATGGTCGCTCCTCAACAGCCTTGTTCTTCGTGCTAGTCGATAGCATTACCCAGTGGTGTCCTTGGCTAGCGTGAGCATAGAGGTGGGGCGTCACAGCTTGGTATCAGAGCCAAACTTCGGAACAATATAGAATAATCTAGCAAGGATCATTGTCCTAAGTCTTTCTTGGGAATCGTGCCATAGGATTTAATTCGAGTCTTCGTACCGTTCTATCCTATTTTCTTTTGTGATTCTTTGTTTTATCAATCAAGTTTGTTTGATATTCATTCTGAGATTAACCTTTTTCTCTTTTCTTTCTTTCTTAAAGAAAAGAAATGGTTAGACCTGGCTGCCCCAGCGCCGATCAATCTAGTGCTACTCCCCATGATGGAGTATTCATGTCTGCTCAGCAACTTCTTAATCTAGTGAGAAATGCTCAAGCTGTCGGACCTATTCCTGAGCCCACACATCCTAAGTCTGGGTTTGCACGCTTGTGCAGTGACTACACTAATTTGGGTGGAAAACCATTCAAAGGTTCCGAGAGTGTTATAGAAGTCCAGGCTTGGCTTCGAACATGCGATCGCATCTTTTCTCGCATGAATCTTATTGATCTTTATCGAGTCCAAGTGGCTTCTAGTATGCTCCAAGAAAGAGCATTAGACTAGTACGAGCTTCTTATCTCCGAAATTATTGAAGAGGACCTTACTTGGGAGCAATTCCGGGAAAGGTTCGAATTAAAATTTGTGCCGGAAGCTGAAAAAGTATCACTATCTCGACGCTTCATTGACCTTGTTCAAGGTGAATCTTCCATGACCGACTATGTCGCTTCTTTCGAATCTTTGTCTAAATATGGGGTCGAATATATTAATACCCCATTGAAGAAAAACCGGAGATTTGTTTATGGCTTGAACAAGAGCCTCAAAAAGCCATTACTTCTGAAATTGGAAGTTTCTTTTGACCAACTTGTTGATATTGCTCTTCGACTCGAAGAGGCTGATAAAGATAGTGATGCTGAGGTCAAACAAAATATCAACAAGAAGAGACCTTTTAAATTCAAACCTAATCCCAACAAGAAGGGAAAGCAAGCAACACCGGTAGCAAATACTCCTAACACTCGTCGTGGAGAATGTTACAATTGTGGTTCTAAGGACCATTATGCAAACAAGTGCCCGAAGCCTCTTTTCTGCCGCTATTGCAAGAGTTCGGGTCATACTTTATCTTTGTGTCCCAAACTTCAAGGCAAGAAGGAGGGCAAGCTAAATGTTGTACAAGCCCCTACCGACACTTCTCGTGGTCAAGGTATTTCTCATTCTATCCTTGATGGCGTTATTATATTTCGTGAATTTCCTATTCGAGTTCTTTTTGATACGGGTGCATCTCACTCTTTTATATCAAAAGAACTTGTTGATGCTTTGTCTTTGAATGTTATTGGCTTGATGACTTCTTTGAGAATTGCGAATCTGGTCGGTGGATCCGCAACACTTAGTTTACTTTGTAAAGATGTCGAAATTATTTTATGTGATTACTCTTTCCATGCTGATTTGCATGTTATGCGCTATTTAGGTTTCGGAATGATTTTGGGGATGGATTGGCTTAACCGTTATGAAGCCCATATTCTATGTCCAGAACAGACTATTTATCTTCGGCATCCTCAATCTGTTAAGCAGATTTCTCTCGTTCCGAAAGATTCAGATTCCAATTCAAAAGCATCCTTATATTCTCTCAATCCTTATGATGACGATAATGATGAAGAGGAAGATGTCATTTCTCTCATTCACATTGTTCGTGAATTTCCAGACATATTTGAGCCCATTCTAGGATTACCACCTAAGCGAGCAATTGAGTTTCGAATCAATCTAATCCCTGGAGCTCTATCTACTACTCGTCCTCCATATCGTATGTCCAATAAAGAAAATGAGGAGATGCGCAAACAATTATCCGAATTGGAAGCAAAGCAATTTATTCAATCTAGTTCCTCTCCATGGGGAGCTTCAGCTATTTTTGTGAAGAAATCTGATGGTACACTTAGGCTTTGCGTTGACTACCGCAAGCTTAACGATCTCACCATCAAGAATAAATATCCCTTACCGCGGATTGATGATTTATTCGATCAGCTTAGTGGTGCTAAAATGTAAGAGTCCAAAAACTCGGCCTTCGAAAATCGACACCCGTACTTCACTTGTACTCAAAATGCCATAGATTCAAACGCCGAATCTGGCTTCCCGGAGCTATAACACAATTAAGTAAATAACACAGCGGAAGAAAAGAATAATACATTGATATACAATATCTGATACGACAGAGTGATACAATGAATATCAATATACATCAGAGATATGATACAAGAAATAGCAGCGGAAAAGAAAATGATAACAACAGCAGCGGAACAATATCAATAGAAATGATAACTCCAAAATGATCTTCAGACAAGAATGAATCCACAACTCCAAGATAAGCAACTCCGATGAATGAACTAGCTCCAGATAATCTACTAAACCTGAATATCTGAAAAGAAACCCAACTCTAGACTGCTCGTGTGGAAAATTATGAGCACCCAGAGTTTAGGAAGGGAACAATAAACTCCGGATCAGTCATGGGACTGGTGTGAGCAACAAAAACAGTTTATCTTTAAACAAACATAAAGGGTTTTAAACATTGAAATCCGCAATGCTTTTAGAAAATGAAACTACCATAAGACCTCCCGCCACACACACAATGCAAACGCAGAATTGGAGGAGATTTCTTCTTATGATAGTCAAAGATGCTTACTACGTAAATCATTGGATATTATCATTAGTGCATAGTGCAGAAACATTTCGAAAGTATAATATTAATCTTAGCCAACATACGACCAGTATCGTATGCCTACTATAGCTACTATGTTCAATAGCAGGTTACCGCCACATTCCATAGCAGGTTATACAACTAAAACCGTACAAGGTTCGTATTGTTTCTTTGGATTTTCCAACAAATGGTCAGGCTAAGGAACTTCCTTCCGCCGCATGGGAACGCCTCTGGCGGGACGCCCCGAGAGACAAACTGCTCTCTGCCAAACAAGGCCGGGTTACCCCTGTAACAGGTAACTCACGAATATGCCACCTCCCGGTCCTTTGGGACCTTTATCCGAGCGCTCGTAACCATCATCACACATCATAAAGAAGGTGTATCCACATGAGTAAGTATCTGGGCTCCATACCATGATACCACCCTTTTCCAGAAGGAAATGACAAACCCTAAAGGGCGCGACCCTCATAACCTTGCCGCAACGATCCTGTTTCGACCATTTCCGGGTTGTGAGGCCCTGACGAAGTCTCGTCCACAAAGCTACTGTAATATCCCGGAAATTTTAACAATATAAATTTAATAATCTGTTGAATAATTAAATTGATATAGATAATCTTTGATAATAAGATTTGAATTTAATTTAATAATCTGATTAAATTAGTATTAATTGATGATTTTATCTTTTAAAATCTAATAAGATATTTCTATTTGAATATATATATTTATTTATATATATTGTAAATAGAAGCTTTGATAAATTGGGAATTTATATTTAATTTAATCTGGACTTTCAAAGGTATTTAAATAAGTAATTTTATAGTTTTAAAATACTTCAAGAAAATATTTAATTGGTTTAAGATATTTTTACTAAAGTTTAAATAAATAAGATTTACAAAAATGGTTTGTTTTATTTCTTTTTAAATATTTCTTGATAATATAATCTCTTGTTTAAATTATAAAATATGTTAATTTCAAATAATAAATATAATGTATTTTTTTTAATATGTATGAATTTTAATGCTAAAAGGAATTGTTATTTTTAAATTGATAAATAATTGTATATAAGGTGAGTAACATCATATTTTTAAAAGATTTAATTTATGAAAGATGGTTGCATGTGAATGTTATAGATAGTTCTGCTTATATATGTATTGATGTATGAATATACAAGTGAAATTTTTGTTGTATGTATATGTGGATGTTTTGTGTGCATGTATGACAATGTACTCTGTTATTGTTTTTGTTTGCCAGGCTCAAATTCTATTTGAAATTTCTTAACACTTAATCTAGCTGTTATTAGGACTAAATTTATAAACAAAAACTGTTTGTGTGATCATAAGTTTGAGATTAAAATTGTGATTAAGTTAAAATAAATACAAACTCCTTCTGGAAACCAAAAATGAACTGGAAACATGTGTTTTGTTTAAAACTTAAATTCTTTAATTTATTAAACTTAGATTGTGATCTGAAACCTTAACAGGAAATATGATTTTTAAATCAGAAAACACAATTTTTAGTATAGGATTTGGGAAGCAGTTCTGTGATGAACTAAAAAGAGGAATTTGGGAAATTGTGGTGATCTATTGATATTGAAGGGTCGGGATTTTTCTTGTGGGTAGAGGAGCAATCAGAGAAGTGTGGAAAAATGAGTGATGATGATGCAAATCACCTTGGTAGCTGCGGTGATGGTTTCTTATCTGTAGCCCTAGTTTTAACTAGGCAACTTGTCTGGGTCGGTACGGTCTGTGGAGAAGATCGAGTTCAACTTGGTTTTAGGTGTTGAAAGTTTGGTCGTAGGCGAGGCTGTGGCCGGTGGTGGAAGCTCTCTGGTGAACGGAGCGCCGTGGGGGAAGTGCTGACAGGTTTTGGGAAGTTTGGTCTTTCTGTTCCAGTTTTGGGTGATGCTACTCGATTTCAAATTCGAGTAGTGATCGAAGAATTGATGATCGTGATATGGTGTAGGGAGGATCGCTGTCTTGTGGGGATACTCGGCGATGGTCGGAGTTGACGCTGGTGGTCGTGCACGTGCACGCGATCGTGAATGTCTGGTGAAGTCTGGGATTTGAACAGAGAAGGATACTCGGGTGTTCTTCGTGACGATTGGATATTTGCTCGAAGTAATTAGAGCTGCGACTCGAAGTAAATTATAGTGTGTTCGAGTGCAATTATGTTGCCAGGTTTTAAAACCTGTTTTATTTTCAAAATTTAAATAAGTTTAAATGTTAGCTATATTTAAATGTTTTGAAATTTTTAAAAAGGAAGTAGATTTAAGTTCTTTTAAAAAAATTCTTTTAGAAGATATAGGTTTTCTTTAACAGGTAAAGGTTTTTAAATTTGTTCTAAACTTTGTTAAAGACAAAATTGATATTCATTTTAAATCCAGAATTTAAAATGAAATTTAAAAGTAAATTTGAAAATGGATGTTTCAAATGTTTTGTGAATAAGGAAATTTAATGGATAATTAATTTAATTGATTAATTAATCATTTGGATTAATTAAATAGGTAATTAATGGTTTAAACTAATTAATTAGTGATTAAGATTAATTAATTAGAATAATTAATTTGTAATTAAGGATTATAATTAGAATATTAATTAATGGTTAGGAATTAATTAATAAGTAATTAAATATTAATTAAGTTATGGTTAACACTTAATTAATTTAGTAATTAGAGATTAATAAATTGGTTATTAAGATTTATTAATTTAAGAATTAATAATTAGTATAAGTTAATTACTTAAGGAAAGTAAATAAATAGTAGTTAATGAAGTCATTAACTATGGATTATTAAATAATTAATTAATAGGATTAATTTAATAGTTAATTAGATTAATTAATTTAAAGATAATCAATTATAGAATTTGTTTAAATGTAATTACTTATTGGAAGTAATTAAGAATTAATTACTTATTGTAATTAATTGAAGTTAATTTGATTTAGTTAAATTAATTAATTAAGTTTAATTAATTTAGAATAATCAAGAGATGATTTAATAATAATTACTTTATGTAATTATTAAGGTGTGATTATTTAAGGAAGTTAATAATAAATAATTACTGGATGTAATTAGTTGAATAAATGATTTTATTAATAGAAGTAATTTGAGTTAATTACTTTGAATAATTAATCAAGGGATTAATTAAGAAATTAATTAAGGAGTAATTAATTTAGTTAATGAAAGTAATTAAGGGTAATTAATTACTGATTGAAGATTAATCAAGGGTGATTAATAAAGGTTGTTTAATTAAAGGTTAATTACTTAATGTAATTATTTTAATTAGGTAATTAATAATTAAGATGTAATTAAGGATCATTAATTAATATAATTAATGATGTAATTAAGATTGATTAATTAAGTAATAATTAATAAATGAAGTGATTAATCAATGTAATTAATTAAGGATTAATGTAATTAATTATAGTTGATTAACTTAATTAATTTTAGTTAATTAATTAATGATGTAATTAAAGGTTAATTACTATAAGTGGTTAAGGATAATTAATTTGAGAAATTAATTGAAATAAATTACTTGGATGTAATTTAAAGATAATTAATCAAGATGATTAATTAAAATGAATTATTAAAGGATAATTAATTAATTTGTAATGGTTAAGTAAGAAGGATTTATAAAATGAAGTAATTAATTTAATTCACTTTAAATTAATTAGAGATGATATAAATCATTACTTATGGATGGATGATAATACTGAATGCTTTGCATTGATTGATATCTCTGATGAGATATATGCTGTATGATATGGATGTTAGTTGAATTGTATGGATTATCTGATAATGTTGATTATCTGTTGGGAATTATCTTTCTTTGTGTATAAAGATAATGAATTGAATTGTTTTAACCTTTAAAACAACTTGGCCTTAAAAGATACGCTTTGGATTTCGATGAGACCGGGATCGGGTTTCCGTATACCGGATTTCCAGGTCTGGAGACCCGAATACCACATCGATCCAAATTTACGATAGGTCGTGAATCAAGTGAAGATGAAGATTCAGAGTGCAAGGGTTATTGTCGTTAACTCTGAGGGTGATTCCAAAACGAGTGTAACGAGATAATGCCTTTGGTTTCGTTCGAACCCGGAACGAACTTATATGGATTGAATGCTTTCAGCACATCGTCAGGTGGACGATGAGCATTCTAAGATAGATGTGTTCTATTTAAAGATAATCGTGACCTCAAGCCTCACAAACCGGGAATGGCTAAAACAGGGGAGGTGCAGCAAGGTTAGTGGGTAGCACCCAAGTAGGACAAGGTTACCTCTGTTTAGATGTCCCTTTCTATTTTCGACTTAGTGGTGCGGTTGCTGATCCCAACCGTGAGGTATCTTGTGCGGGAATTATCCAGTAAGGGATGTTCCGACCTTGTGTTGCAGGGGATTGGGAGTGATCCTCGGTACGGTGATCTAGGCCACGTACTGTGATGGGCGGTACCCCGGTAGCCCTGCCATTGTATGGAATCCAATTTCCAATAAGTGATAACGGACTTGATTGTATAACCCACTTTGTTGGCTAGTATGCTGGAATTTAATAATGTAACAATTTCAGCTATTTCATATTTATTTGAAAACCCTAGACCCTATTATAATACAATCGAATTTCCTATCAAATGTTTTGGTTAGCGTAAGGTAAAAACTTACCCATGTTTATTTGGGGGGAGTCTTACGTGATACTTTTTCTTTCAAAAGGTTTTGAAGTTAAACAAGTTTAACCTGTTACTCACACCAGACCCATGTCTGACCCAAGTTGTTTATTTCTGTTTTATAAACTCTTGGGTACTCAAATTTTTACGAGTAGCCAAGGGATTCAGGTTAGCCTTGACGAATTGTGGAGGAGCAATGAAGCAGGAGGCTTCAGCGTTGTAGACATAGATAGTAGTTTTCCGCTGTGTTGATCTTTGTATTAAGCTGTATTGTATTGAGTTGTAATAACTAGACAGATGTTATAACTGTCTAGTATGTGATGTGTAATCTGTGTAACTCTGAAAAGTGTTGTATATGATACTATGTAATATTTATGTGATATAATATATTTTGTTCGTTTCCGCTGTGAGATTCTGATATTGTTTAGTTCTTTCTTTCTCTTCTTTTCTCTTTCTATCCCTTTCTTTCTTATTAGCGATACGACTTTCTATGGAGAGAAAGTCGTGGTCGTTACAGCTACGCTTTTTCAAAAAGCCACGCTTTGGGTCAACAGATGATCAACCTATGATCACAAAGATAAATGATCAACAAATGATCATATCACAAAAGATCAAACACTGATCATCCCACAGCAACACTCAGCATGCCACATTACCAAATTGGGAATATATCGCTGATAAATTTCAACTACATAACCTCTGAGCTCGTACGTCTCAGAGAAGGGTGTTAAGCTAAGAGAATAAATTCTCCGCCACCAACAGAAATGTATTTGAAAGAAATCAGCTTTATATCTCAAAGTGTAATGTCAGACATACAATCCATACAAGTCTGTTCCGGGATCGAACAGAACCGAAGGCACTTCCGAAGAAGCCCTTGCAAATCCGGGTAATTCACAATCCCGATCGAACTTCCCATCACTTAGGTGATCTCTATACCAGGAGCTACCCAGTGCAGAGACAATCGATAGGTCATTCTATCGTTTTCGCAAACACCCGGTCTTCAACATCGGTCTTCAAATGCTATCCATATACGACGTATCACTTATTCGGAATGGGTTGTGTGACACAAAGGTCCTCTCCCGGCTAATCCGAATAATGAGCGCAATATTTTAAAAACATATGGATATTGGGATTTCAATTAAGTCACAACTTAAACCCAAATTTCCTTTCCAAATGATTTAACAAATTACCATTTTTAAATCTTTAAAAAGATTTATTTAACAACCTTCAATGGTTTAAACAATTTTCCACCTTTTAATCTTTTAAACAAAAGATTCATTCACAGATTTTCCAAATCAAGTTCCATTTCAATTTGATTAACTCGTTAAATCTTTAAATCAAGATTTAACTGATAGCTTTCAAAACAATTTCATTTCAAATGGTTTAAACAAATCATCACTTTAAATCTGTTAAAAATAAACAGATTCAATTCATAGCTTTCTAAAAGAATTCATTCATAGTTTGGAAAATCTATTTTTCAATTCAATCTTGAAATTCCTTTAATTAAACTGAAATTTCATTTCTTATCTGAAAGCTTTTAATTCTTTTAAAACGAACAGTTTTCATTTTGAAAATCTGATTCATTCATACGAGTTAAGGTTCTTCTTGGGTTAAAATCAAATTCTCAAAAATTTACATTTAAAATGGTTTAAATTCATATAAAGACATTAATAAGTTGAACAGCCTTTTTAAACCCTAGTTCCCAAATCATAAAATTCAATTTCAAATATTGAATTCAAATTTAAATCAAATTATTTAAATTTTCAAAACTCGATTAAGTTATTCAAAATAACTTTTATTTTTGAAATTCTATTTCGAAAGCTTTTCACTTTTAAACCCCAAATTTCTAATTTCAAAATCAATTGAAATTAAAATTTCAATTTCAAAAACATCAAATTTAAATTATCTGTGACTTAACCGATTTCCACGTGAAATCCATATTGGTGTGCGTATAAGTGTGGTCAAGGGTTTTACACACAATAGTGCAACATCAATCATCACAGATATATCGATAAGCGGTATAATCGATAACGCTTATCTTCATTCACAAATCACAGGTATAATAAACTTATCGGTCACAAAGATTCACAATTATAATTCGATGTGGGTTTTCGGATAACCAACTGGAATCCGACTCCCTGTCGCATCGAAATTCAAATGTCGTTCTATGGGTCAAGGGTTTCATATTCACATAGTAACATATCACAGAAACAGAAATCACAGATATATATATATCGCAGATAAGTAAATTACAAATCACAACATAAATCAGGATGTATCACAAAGCATCATATATCAGGGATATCAAACAATTCAACATTCAATGGAATCCAAACATTCATAAGTAAGATTAGTTAATCAGCTGATAAATTTTTTTTAACCAGATTAATTACTTATGAATAAATTACTAATCTTGGTTAATTAATCATTAATTAATTATAAACCATTTTAATTAATTAACCTTTATTCATTTATTAATTAACATTTGATAATAAATTAATTAACCTTTAGTTATTAATTAATCAACCTTAATTATTAAACCTTGATTTACAAATTTATCATTCCTTAATTAATTAATTTAACTCTTAATCAATTAATCCAAATCATAAATTAATTACGTCAATAAAATTATCCGTTTGAATTAACTTAATAATAAATGAATTACAAATCATCGTTATATCTTAATTAACTTAAGTTAAAACTCATTTTTAGTGATGGTTAAATTACCATTCACAATTTTTGATTGGAAACATTGAGTTTTGAATTTACTCTTAATTCCAATTTAAATCCCCAGATTCAAAATGAGTACCAATTTATCTCTAATAAAATTTAAACTGATTTCCAAACCCTTCAAAATTTACATGTTAAAATAATATTTTGTTATAAAGGAAATTTATAGAGTGAGAGTCAAATTTTCTTTAAGTTCACATATTTAAGTGTGCTTTAACTATTTAAACTTGTTCAAACATTTAAATTTTTTTAAAACTTTATTTATTCCTAACTAGGCTTCAAACTAAACCTGAATTTATTATTAAAGCTTTTGATTAAAATAATTAAAAGTTGAATAAAGTCTTAACCTAACTGTTAAACATTTCTAAGTTTGCAGTGTTTAAACAAATTTTCCTAAACATCTTTATAAAATGCTGCAGTTCGAATCATACCCGAGAATCTCCTCGTTCAACTTCGAGTAACACATCGCGTTAAACACCCTATTCCCCGAGACGTTTATTTGTAACATCCTCTTCTTCTTCCCTCTTTTGTTTTTATTTCCAGGGAGTTTAAGTTTTTAAACTAAGTTAACATTTTTAAAGCATCAGGTATACGCGCACAAAATCGAAAGAACTCGAAGCTAATCCCTCATCTCCTCGAGCACGACTCGAGACGGAAGACCACCACGACACTATCACCAACTACTTCCACGCCGTACACGTGCACGGTGGCACTACAGACCTCCGACGAACCCCCACATCACCAGTAAGTCGTAATTTACCCCGAAGTACGAAATTCATACTCCAAAAGCCTACAGGAATTTGAATCAAAAATTTAGCCAACAGCTCAAAACACTGCAACTCGACCAACCCACGAAGTCGTCTCGCCACCGCCCCATAAGCTACTGGAGGCGCTCGCACTTCGACCACACCTCACCAACCCCTTACCCTACTCTTCCCCAGAAATTCGTGCAACTCGGTCAACCAGAGGTGAAGGAATCACCTCGTTTCCAGACCCCAACAAACCCACGTCTTAAACCCTAAACTCGTTCGTTCTTCCAATCCTTGCAATAGAAAATTTATTTAACAATTTTCTTGTAATCATCGATTCCCAGACGTACTTCAGGCAAAGTTTCAACATTCAAAATTTGTTTGATTTCTGGAAATTGGTAAAAGAGCAAATTTTGTTCAATAGGAAACTGCACCCTAACCATAATACTAAAAATCCTCAATATAGTTTTAAAATTTAAGTTTTAGATCATGCAATCGGTTTATACCCTTGAATCCAAGATTCTGGATGATCAAATTCTTACTTATATAAGGATTGTTCTGTGTTTTTCTGAATTTCCAGAGACAATTACAGATTTTTATTTTATTATTTTTATAAAGTTTAAACTCTAACTTATGTTTACAACCATACTTTGTTTTAAATCTAAATCCTTAACATAGGTTAGTTCAAATGAAATGAATGAATCTGGAAATTTAAGAACAGAAAAACATGTTATAGCAACATGCACAACTTCATACAATCATATATATTCCAGTAATAAACTTGAAATATAGCATACAAACACAATTATTTCCAAAGTAAAATAAGCACTAGTTTCATACTTAATTTTTAAAAAAATGATGTTACTCACAGTTTTTTTTTTTTTTTGAAGGTTGAAGAACAGAGCTTTTGAAAATACAAGCTGGAATCATCCTTCTTTGATTCTCTGCCTTGATAAATTTGTGTTGTTTAAAGTTGAAGTTTGTTTTAATAGGAGATAATATATACCTCAGTTTTCCATAGCTTAGGGTGGAATGAATTGGAAATGAGAGTGATGTATATGTATGAAATGAGAAGTTTACAGGTGATAATATATTTGGTACAAATGATATACGGGTTTGTACAAAGTGAATCAGAGATTTTTCTCTAGGCTGATAGTTTTTTTTCTTTTTTTGTGGGCTGAGCATTTATTGACTTTGTACAATCTTCATACTTATCCATTTTTTTTTATACGGCATGTATTGCAAACATGTATATTTTTATTTGCTTGTACCATACTTAAATGTATTTAACTTTACTTTGGCCAAAGATATTTATAAACTGAAATGATTCTTAACATATTTCGGCTGAAATGATATTTCTCTGGTGCTTATGTCCCCTATATGTTTACATGCTATCCTATCCCTTGTTAACATGCAAATCTGTTTTGTATGTATTTCTTCTTTTTGTTTTGTTGACTAATATTTCACTTTTGTCTTGCTTTTACAATACTGCAGCTCATACCTATATTTAAATTTTGTTTTGTTCATATTTCATCTTTATTTCGGCTGTACATGTTACTTCTTTTGTTTACAACTTATACTGGTTGCCTTGTTTCCTTTAAATAGAAATGAAGTTCCATTTTATTATGTTGTTATAGTTTTTTTTTTTTTAATGTATTACTTTCTATTTTATATAACTATAAATTTGTTTAAAATATTTGTTCGAAACAAACATTTATTCGTTTCGGGGAAACTCGAATCTATTTACCGATGAATTTTACAATTTTTTATTCAAAAATACAATTAATTATCGATTTAAATTTAATTAAAATCCGGGGTCGTTACAGACTTCCCCCCTTAAAAGAATTTCGTCCTCGAAATTGCCAAGGAGATACAAAGATAGATGAAGAATATTTCATCCATTCAAATTGAACGTCTATTCTGCATTTGGCTTACCAAATCAGAATATCGATAACAGATACGAAAACGAATCTGTTGAATTCTTTCACACGATACTCGGGTTATCCAGATCTACGAAATATGCAGTGACATTGGTCAGTTCGAAAGGATAACTAACCATTCGTAGAACATATCGGGACCCAAAGAATAGATAGATACATGGATATGATTTCAAAACTTTTAGTTTAAAACTAAAGTATACCTACCAACCATAGCAATCAAAGCAACCAGTACATCCAAACAAACAATTTTGGTCTATCCGGAGTTTATGTCCCATTTTAATATATCGAATTTCTTTTTGAATCTACCAGAAACTATCGAAGAATTAAGAAAAGATGTTGAACGGAAGAGATTGATAGACAAAAAATCGTTTCCTCGTTGTTCAGAGTATCGACCAATTATAGTCATATTTCTCTGTCCCCTATCTCATCCTTTTCTTACACTCATACTCACTATCGCTGAATAGTAAGAGAATTTACTGAGACGTTCAGACGGATATCTTAGGGATACACTCATTCTAGAGTTTAATTCACTCTATCTCTAATGAGCTACTTAACGTGTTATACTCCTGAGCTAAAGTTCAACCTTAGCTCTGATACCAAATGTAAGAGTCCAAAAACTCGGCCTTCGAAAATCGGCACCCGTACTTCACTTGTACTCAAAATGCCGTAGATTCAAACGCCGAATCTGGCTTCCCAGAGCTATAACACAATTAAGTAAATAACACAGCGGAAGAAAAGAATAATACATTGATATACAATATCTGATACGACAGAGTGATACAATGAATATCAATATACATCAGAGATATGATACAAGAAATAGCAGCGGAAAAGAAAATGATAACAACAGCAGCGGAACAATATCAATAGAAATGATAACTCCAAAATGATCTTCAGACAAGAATGAATCCACAACTCCAAGATAAGCAACTCCGATGAATGAACTAGCTCCAGATAATCTACTAAACCTGAATATCTGAAAAGAAACCCAACTCTAGACTGCTCGTGTGGAAAATTATGAGCACCCAGAGTTTAGGAAGGGAACAATAAACTCCGGATCAGTCATGGGACTGGTGTGAGCAACAAAAACAGTTTATCTTTAAACAAACATAAAGGGTTTTAAACATTGAAATCCGCAATGCTTTTAGAAAATGAAACTACCATAAGACCTCCCGCCACACACACAATGCAAACGCAGAATTGGAGGAGATTTCTTCTTATGATAGTCAAAGATGCTTACTACGTAAATCATTGGATATTATCATTAGTGCATAGTGCGGAAACATTTCGAAAGTATAATATTAATCTTAGCCAACATACGACCAGTATCGTATGCCTACTATAGCTACTATGTTCAATAGCAGGTTACCGCCACATTCCATAGCAGGTTATACAACTAAAACCGTACAAGGTTCGTATTGTTTCTTTGGATTTTCCAACAAATGGTCAGGCTAAGGAACTTCCTTCCGCCGCATGGGAACGCCTCTGGCGGGACGCCCCGAGAGACAAACTGCTCTCTGCCAAACAAGGCCGGGTTACCCCTGTAACAGGTAACTCACGAATATGCCACCTCCCGGTCCTTTGGGACCTTTATCCGAGCGCTCGTAACCATCATCACACATCATAAAGAAGGTGTATCCACATGAGTAAGTATCTGGGCTCCATACCATGATACCACCCTTTTCCAGAAGGAAATGACAAACCCTAAAGGGCGCGACCCTCATAACCTTGCCGCAACGATCCTGTTTCGACCATTTCCGGGTTGTGAGGCCCTGACGAAGTCTCGTCCACAAAGCTACGCTTTTTCAAAAAGCCACGCTTTGGGTCAACAGATGATCAACCTATGATCACAAAGATAAATGATCAACAAATGATCATATCACAAAAGATCAAACACTGATCATCCCACAGCAACACTCAGCATGCCACATTACCAAATTGGGAATATATCGCTGATAAATTTCAACTACATAACCTCTGAGCTCGTACGTCTCAGAGAAGGGTGTTAAGCTAAGAGAATAAATTCTCCGCCACCAACAGAAATGTATTTGAAAGAAATCAGCTTTATATCTCAAAGTGTAATGTCAGACATACAATCCATACAAGTCTGTTCCGGGATCGAACAGAACCGAAGGCACTTCCGAAGAAGCCCTTGCAAATCCGGGTAATTCACAATCCCGATCGAACTTCCCATCACTTAGGTGATCTCTATACCAGGAGCTACCCAGTGCAGAGACAATCGATAGGTCATTCTATCGTTTTCGCAAACACCCGGTCTTCAACATCGGTCTTCAAATGTTATCCATATACGACGTATCACTTATTCGGAATGGGTTGTGTGACACAAAGGTCCTCTCCCGGCTAATCCGAATAATGAGCGCAATATTTTAAAAACATATGGATATTGGGATTTCAATTAAGTCACAACTTAAACCCAAATTTCCTTTCCAAATGATTTAACAAATTACCATTTTCAAATCTTTAAAAAGATTTATTTAACAACCTTCAATGGTTTAAACAATTTTCCACCTTTTAATCTTTTAAACAAAAGATTCATTCACAGATTTTCCAAATCAAGTTCCATTTCAATTTGATTAACTCGTTAAATCTTTAAATCAAGATTTAACTGATAGCTTTCAAAACAATTTCATTTCAAATGGTTTAAACAAATCATCACTTTAAATCTGTTAAAAATAAACAGATTCAATTCATAGCTTTCTAAAAGAATTCATTCATAGTTTGGAAAATCTATTTTTCAATTCAATCTTGAAATTCCTTTAATTAAACTGAAATTTCATTTCTTATCTGAAAGCTTTTAATTCTTTTAAAACGAACAGTTTTCATTTTGAAAATCTGATTCATTCATACGAGTTAAGGTTCTTCTTGGGTTAAAATCAAATTCTCAAAAATTTACATTTAAAATGGTTTAAATTCATATAAACACATTAATAAGTTGAACAGCCTTTTTAAACCCTAGTTCCCAAATCATAGAATTCAATTTCAAATATTGAATTCAAATTTAAATCAAATTATTTAAATTTTCAAAACTCGATTAAGTTATTCAAAATAACTTTTATTTTTGAAATTCTATTTCGAAAGCTTTTCACTTTTAAACCCCAAATTTCTAATTTCAAAATCAATTGAAATTAAAATTTCAATTTCAAAAACATCAAATTTAAATTATCTGTGACTTAACCGATTTCCACGTGAAATCCATATTGGTGTGTGTATAAGTATGGTCAAGGGTTTTACACACAATAGTGCAACATCAATCATCACAGATATATCGATAAGCGGTATAATCGATAACGCTTATCTTCATTCACAAATCACAGGTATAATAAACTTATCGGTCACAAAGATTCACAATTATAATTCGATGTGGGTTTTCGGATAACCAACTGGAATCCGACTCCCTGTCGCATCGAAATTCAAATGTCGTTCTATGGGTCAAGGGTTTCATATTCACATAGTAACATATCACAGAAACAGAAATCACAGATATATATATATCGCAGATAAGTAAATTACAAATCACAACATAAATCAGGATGTATCACAAAGCATCATATATCAGGGATATCAAACAATTCAACATTCAATGGAATCCAAACATTCATAAGTAAGATTAGTTAATCAGCTGATAAATTTTTTTAACCAGATTAATTACTTATGAATAAATTACTAATCTTGGTTAATTAATCATTAATTAATTATAAACCATTTTAATTAATTAACCTTTATTCATTTATTAATTAACATTTGATAATAAATTAATTAACCTTTAGTTATTAATTAATCAACCTTAATTATTAAACCTTGATTTACAAATTTATCATTCCTTAATTAATTAATTTAACTCTTAATCAATTAATCCAAATCATAAATTAATTACGTCAATAAAATTATCCGTTTGAATTAACTTAATAATAAATGAATTACAAATCATCGTTATATCTTAATTAACTTAAGTTAAAACTCATTCTTAGTGATGGTTAAATTACCATTCACAATTTTTGATTGGAAACATTGAGTTTTGAATTTACTCTTAATTCCAATTTAAATCCCCAGATTCAAAATGAGTACCAATTTATCTCTAATAAAATTTAAACTGATTTCCAAACCCTTCAAAATTTACATGTTAAAATAATATTTTGTTATAAAGGAAATTTAAAGAGTGAGAGTCAAATTTTCTTTAAGTTCACATATTTAAGTGTGCTTTAACTATTTAAACTTGTTCAAACATTTAAATTTTTTTAAAACTTTATTTATTCCTAACTAGGCTTCAAACTAAACCTGAATTTATTATTAAAGCTTTTGATTAAAATAATTAAAAGTTGAATAAAGTCTTAACCTAACTGTTAAACATTTCTAAGTTTGCAGTGTCTAAACAAATTTTCCTAAACATCTTTATAAAATGCTGCAGTTCGAATCATACCCGAGAATCTCCTCGTTCAACTTCGAGTAACACATCGCGTTAAACACCCTATTCCCCGAGACGTTTATTTGTAACATCCTCTTCTTCTTCCCTCTTTTGTTTTTATTTCCAGGGAGTTTAAGTTTTTAAACTAAGTTAACATTTTTAAAGCATCAGGTATACGCGCACAAAATCGAAAGAACTCGAAGCTAATCCCTCATCTCCTCGAGCACGACTCGAGACGGAAGACCACCACGACACTGTCACCAACTACTTCCACGCCGTACACGTGCACGGTGGCACTACAGACCTCCGACGAACCCCCACATCACCAGTAAGTCGTAATTTACACCGAAGTATGAAATTCATACTCCAAAAGCCTATAGGAATTTGAATCAAAAATTTAGCCAACAGCTCAAAACACTGCAACTCGACCAACCCACGAAGTCGTCTCGCCACCGCCCCATAAGCTACTGGAGGCGCTCGCACTTCGACCACACCTCACCAACCCCTTACCCTACTCTTCCCCAGAAATTCGTGCAACTCGGTCAACCAGAGGTGAAGGAATCACCTCGTTTCCAGACCCCAACAAACCCACGTCTTAAACCCTAAACTCGTTCGTTCTTCCAATCCTTGCAATAGAAAATTTATTTAACAATTTTCTTGTAATCATCGATTCCCAGACGTACTTCAGGCAAAGTTTCAACATTCAAAATTTGTTTGATTTCTGGAAATTGGTAAAAGAGCAAATTTTGTTCAATAGGAAACTGCACCCTAACCATAATACTAAAAATCCTCAATATAGTTTTAAAATTTAAGTTTTAGATCATGCAATCGGTTTATACCCTTGAATCCAAGATTCTGGATGATCAAATTCTTACTTATATAAGGATTGTTCTGTGTTTTTCTGAATTTCCAGAGACAATTACAGATTTTTATTTTATTATTTTTATAAAGTTTAAACTCTAACTTATGTTTACAACCATACTTTGTTTTAAATCTAAATCCTTAACATAGGTTAGTTCAAATGAAATGAATGAATCTGGAAATTTAAGAACAGAAAAACATGTTATAGCAACATGCACAACTTCATACAATCATATATATTCCAGTAATAAACTTGAAATATAGCATACAAACACAATTATTTCCAAAGTAAAATAAGCACTAGTTTCAGACTTAATTTTTAAAAAAATGATGTTACTCACAGTTTTTTTTTTTTTTTGAAGGTTGAAGAACAGAGCTTTTGAAAATACAAGCTGGAATCATCCTTCTTTGATTCTCTGCCTTGATAAATTTGTGTTGTTTAAAGTTGAAGTTTGTTTTAATAGGAGATAATATATACCTCAGTTTTCCATAGCTTAGGGTGGAATGAATTGGAAATGAGAGTGATGTATATGTATGAAATGAGAAGTTTACAGGTGATAATATATTTGGTACAAATGATATACGGGTTTGTACAAAGTGAATCAGAGATTTTTCTCTAGGCTGATAGTTTTTTTTTCTTTTTTTGTGGGCTGAGCATTTATTGACTTTGTACAATCTTTATACTTATCCTTTTTTTTTATACGGCATGTATTGCAAACATGTATATTTTTATTTGCTTGTACCATACTTAAATGTATTTAACTTTACTTTGGCCAAAGATATTTATAAACTGAAATGATTCTTAACATATTTCGGCTGAAATGATATTTCTCTGGTGCTTATGTCCCCTATATGTTTACATGCTATCCTATCCCTTGTTAACATGCAAATCTGTTTTGTATGTATTTCTTCTTTTTGTTTTGTTGACTAATATTTCACTTTTGTCTTGCTTTTACAATACTGCAGCTCATACCTATATTTAAATTTTGTTTTGTTCATATTTCATCTTTATTTCGGCTGTACATGTTACTTCTTTTGTTTACAACTTATACTGGTTGCCTTGTTTCCTTTAAATAGAAATGAAGTTCCATTTTATTATGTTGTTATAGTTTTTTTTTTTTTTTAATGTATTACTTTCTATTTTATATAACTATAAATTTGTTTAAAATATTTGTTCGAAACAAACATTTATTCGTTTCGGGGAAACTCGAATCTATTTACCGATGAATTTTACAATTTTTTATTCAAAAATACAATTAATTATCGATTTAAATTTAATTAAAATCCGGGGTCGTTACATAAAGTCTTTTCACAGTTGGACTTAGCTACCGGTTTTCATCAACTCCGTATTGCAGAGGATAGCATTCCTTTGACTTCGTTCCGTACACGTTATGGATCTTATGAATGGCTTGTTATGCCATTTGGTTTGACGAATGCTCCAGCTTATTTTGTTGACCTTATGAATCGAGTTTTCAAAGACTTCCTCGATCGATTTGTTCTCATCTTTATCGATGATATTCTTATTTATTCTAAAACCGAGGAAGAGCATGAAAATCATCTTCGCATTGTGTTGGAAACTCTTAGGAGCAACGAATTGAAAGCAAAATTTTCTAAATGCCACATTTGGCAATCTCGTGTGAAATTTTTGGGGCATATTATTTATGAATCTGGAATTTCCGTGGATCCTTCAAAGATTGAAGCAATTCAAAATTGGAAGAGACCAGAGAGTGTGACGGAAATTCGTAGCTTCCTTGGATTGGCGGGCTATTACCGTCGGTTCATAACAGACTTTTCTAAGATTTCCGTACCTCTTACTAATTTGACAAAGATGGGAATTAAATACATTTGGTCGGACAAATGTGAAGCTTCATTTCAAAAATTAAAAGAACTCCTTTCCGATGCTCCTATTCTTGTGATTCTCGATGGGAACCAAGATTTTATTGTTTATACCGATGCTAGTCGTGTTGGTTTGAGAGCCATTCTCAAGCAAAAGGAACGTGCTATTGCTTATGCTTCTAGGCAATTAAAGCCTGCCGAGACTAGATATGCCACTCATGATTTTGAGCTCGCGGCTATTGTTTTCGCCCTTAGAGTTTGGTGCCATTATCTTTTGGGAGAGAAATTTGTTCTCTACACAGATCACAAATCTTTGAAGTATTTATTTTCTCAAATGGAACTTAATTTGCGTCAACAACGTTAGCTCGAGTTCTTGGCATCTTATGATCTTGATATTCTTTATACTCCCAGAAAGGGAAATCGTGTTGCCGATGCCCTTAGCCAAAAGCAACAAGCGGTTCTTTCTATGATGATATCCGAATGGAAGGATCTCAAGACTTTGTCTACTTGTGATATTCGAGATCGTGTATCCGATTTATGTTCATCTCTTGTTTTATGTAGCCTTGAGGCTCATCCATCTCTTTTGGACCGCATTCTTGAAGTTCAAAAACTAGATCCCGAATTGGTTCTTCTTGGCCAAAATTTGAAGGATAAAATTGATATTGAAGGTATGAAAGACTTTGATATTGATTCTCGTGGCGGTATTCGAAAATTTGGTAGACTTGTCGTACCAAATATTAGTGATCTTCACAAAGACATATTAGAAGATTCTCATCGTTCTAAATTCACCATTCATCCCGGTAGTAGTAAAATGTACACGGATATGAAGCGACTTTATTATTGGGAGGGAATGAAATTTGATATCGCTAACTTCGTTAAGCGTTGCATGACTTTCCAACTCATTAAGGCCGAGCATCAAAGGCCCGGTGGGTTATTGCAACCTTTAGACATCCCAATGTGGAAGTGGGATCATATTTCCATGGATTTTATTGACGGCCTTCCCCGTTCTCGTTCGGGTCATGATAGCCTGTGGGTGATAGTTTATAGACTTACTAAATCCACCCATTTTATTCTCGTTCGGTCTAATCGAACCGTTCCTCTTTTGGCCAAACTCTTTATTAAAGAAATTGTTAAATTGCATGGAGTTCCTACTTCTATTGTTAGTGATCGTGATCCATTGTTTACTAGTGGATTTTGGAAGAGTCTTCAAAAAGCTTTGGGAACGAAGCTTAATTTTAGTACCGCTTATCATCTGCAGTCCGATGGACAAACCGAGCGTGTGGATCAAACCCTTGAAGATCTTCTTCGTGCTTGTGTTCTTGACTTTGGTGGAAGTTGGGAAGATCATATTTCTCTTGTTGAATTTTCCTATAATAATAGCTTCCAATCTAGTATTGGTATGGCACCTTTCGAGGCACTATACGGAAGGCCATGCTGATCTCCTTCGTGTTGGCTTGAAGCCAGTGAGAAGCTAGTTTTAGGACCAGATTTTATTCATGATGCCACAGAAAAGATTGACCTTATTCGTCATAGGATGAAAGAAGCTCAAAGTAGACAAAAATCTTATGCCGATAATCGAAGAAGGAAATTAGAATTTTCTGTGGGAGATTTTGTGTTCATTCGTGTTTCACCTATGAAGGGTGTTGTGAGTTTCAGTCGATCGGGAAAATTAGCACCTCGATATATTGGCCCATTTCCCATCACCGAACGCATTGGTTCCATGGCTTATCGCCTTTCGTTACCGGCTCAGTTTTCTGCTATTCATGACATGTTTCACATCTCTCAACTACAGAAATGCCTTCGAGATTCTGACACTATTCTTGAGCCCGGTGTTGTGGAAGAAATTGAAGTTTCGCCTAATTTAACATATGAGAAACATTCTATTCGTGTTATTGCTTCGGAGGTTAAACGTCTTCGAAATAAAGATGTCCCGCTTGTGAAAGTTCAATGGTCCTCAAATCCTAAGGATTGCTCTTTGGAATCTAGAGAATTCATTGAGCGAACACATCCAGACTTACTCTCTTGAGCTCTTTGAGGTGAACTTCTTATTTCAAAATTTCTTCTTTTTATGTTGATATGGTTTTGTTGTTTTTACTTCTTATTTATTTCTTAAAGATTGCGAGGACGCAAATTCTTTAAGGAGGGGAGTCTGTAACAACCCGCATATTTTAAAGTTTTGAATATTTAAATATTTTATTTAAATATAATTGTTAATCGGATTAAAGTCCGAAAAGCTACTTATTGCAAACAGTCGAACTGAGACTCGAGACCACTTCCATTGAGTCCAAAATGGCATTTGCGACTCTTTTGAGTATAAACATCGATATGTTTGGAGCTAGCTAAAATTTCGACCTTTTCACTTAGGGCTTTGGGTTGGGTTTCAGCCCATTAACTTAATATATCAACCCAACTCAATTCCACTCCTCTTCCTTACTTCGTAATATTTCCTACAACTTAAGCTTTAGCAAAAATAGTGGTGGAGATGGGAAATTAAAATCCTAAACCCTAGTTTCTTTAGCAAATCCAAGTTTTAGCTCCAAATTCAAAGAGAAACTATTGGTAAGTATCTCCATCTTCTTCTCCAGCTCAATCTCTCTTTAAATTCAGAAATTTCCTAAACCTAACTTTGGAAATGTTCTTCTTTTGAGCTTAGATTCAAGCTTCTAGAGTTGGGTTTGAAGAGTGGTTGATCCTCCTTTGTTTCCAAGCTTCTCCTTCATCATTTTTGGGTTTAAAAGTGAGTTCTTGAACTCACATCTATGTCTATAGCTTTGATTGTTGTTAGGTATGAATTCCTAACATCTATTTCTTATTCAATTGATTTTGAATTGAATTGGTTTGGTGAATTTTCCTAATTTTGGTATTTTGAAGTCAAAATTTATGAAAACCCTAGTATGGGTGTTTAGACATGTTGTTTTGGGTGAATTGAAAAGCCTTTAGGGCTGGGTTGTCGCTTGGCATAAATCCTTTGTCGTTGTTGCTCTTTCAATCGCTCCGAATCCGAGAAGTTGTGTAGGTTTGCCCATTTAAGGGCTATGAAAATTCTGTCCTGCTACAGGTGACAGACGTCTGTGGATTATCCACAGACGTTTGTGGCTTCAGGAAAAATATTTCCCGAAACAGGTGACAGACGTCTGTGGATTATCCACAAACGTCTGTGGTTGTTGATTTCTGGAAATTAACCTATTTTTATATGGATTTCCAAATTTATCGATTTTTGATTATCCATATAGTTATTGTCAATTAATATCAACTTTGATGATTTCTTTTCTGGATTTTTGGTGTTTCTATTTGATCGATTTGATATCGATTTCCATGGCTTGATTCACGTTATCGAAATGTGAATTCTTGTGATAGATTGTTTCTACAATCATTTTGTGATTTGTCACTTCTAAATATAAAGGTTTCTATACTAGTAGTAAATATTAAAACTCTTTTACAAAGATGATTTCAACTCTATTTTTAATACAAAGCCCTTTTATAAAACCGTTTTCTAATCTATTAGTATATACAAACCTTTACCTCACTCGTATGAGAAAATCTAATTAAACGGCTTAGCAAAACAAGTGGTATGAAACGCTTGCGTTTACTTCGTCGGTTAATTCTTGGACTTGTTCTATTGAACTCTTGTGACAATTTTCGAGTGGGAATCTACAATTTGTTCGTAAATATTTAAGTTAAGCTAGTGGTTATGGGACATGAAGCTAAACTCATATATTTACTAGCTTTGTGTAATCGACACTTTTTATTGATCGATGATGATCATTTTGTGATTTAGACTAGCGATGTGCGATGTCTATTTGTCTGTGAGGGAGACTAAACCCAGTTTCGTGGAACTTCGGTTCAATTTGGAGGGGTAGCGACCCGTGGTCTTCGGGCCGTTTGTAGAGCTTTGGCTCAAAATTTATGGTTAGCGACCATGGAATAGCGTTCCATTTGTGATACACGTGTTGGTGAGTTTTCATGCTCCCGTTTGTGATAGGCCTCCCCCCTTTGTGATTTCTGGATTTCTAATTGATGATTTCTAGAATTTGTGTTTCACCAACCTTTGCGATTGGCATTAATATGTTTGTCAATATTTGTAGTTCGGTGAATAAAATAAAGAATATGATATTCTTTTTGGTGCTTTGAGGTTCTTAAGATATTGTATGATTTTGTTGTTGGTTTGATCACACTTGTCCTGGTATGACATTATCGTTATCATACATTCTTATTATATCTCTGCTTATATCTCATTTCTTTAATGATAATTATAGCTTGACTAATCCGTTTATTATTTTCTTAATAAATAATACTCAGGTCAGACCGAGATGTTACAGGTGCTTCTGCTTGACTCCTTATCTGGGATCACCTTTTGACTTTTGTCTAACTACATTACATTTGTAGTTTTTGTTGTTATACATTTGAGATAGAGACTCCTTGATATATACATATTCTTTTGTCTAGCACTTGTATCTATTCTTTTGTGATATTGTGAATCTTGTTTGACTACTACTCTGATGTACACTTTTATGTGTTATATTCATACATGTTTCCGCCTTTGAGATATGAACATCTGTGACTGATTTATGTTATGTTTATTTCTATAATTGTTTTCGAGTTCCACTTAGCCACTGTGTAGTCGCTTTGAGTTTGTATCGGTATGTCGGATTTCCTCTTGAAATGAAATGCATGTTATACTATCTGACATATCGGTGCTCGCACAAGGCAATTGCACGGATGGTTGCTCCTCAACAGCCTTATTCTTCGCACTAGTCGACGGCATTACCCGGTGGTGTCCTTGGCTAGCGTGAGCATAGAGGTGGGGCATCACATCGAATATTTATGAATTCATAAATTGTTTAAGCGAGGTAAAAATTGCAAAATAGAGTCGAGTTTGAAGTGGAATGCAAACAAAGATAAAAGGTGAGTTAATCTCACTTAAAATTTGGAATTTCCGCAATTAATTTTAAGTGGTTAAAATTAATTTTTGGTTGATTGATTGAATTTGATAATTATTATCAGTTTGGATGTGATATTATATATACAATAGTGTGTGTATATATATGTATATATATATATATATGTGTGTATATTGGAGTGATTGATATTCCCGCATTATATAGCATGTGAGACCCTCTGCGTCCCGCATAATAGCGGATGACCATATATACCGCGATATCCCCTCGAAGTGGGATTGGTATTTTTATATTGTGCTAACATCTGTGGATACAGGAAAACAGGTTGGAGGGATCCAACTGGATTCCTCAAAAATGTTGGATTTATTTTTCATATTCTGTTATATGACTTATTTGAATAATTTGTGATAGATTATATTGGAGATCAAATTTATTTGGATGCTATGGTATTGTTGGATAGATTTTTGGTATTTCAAAATACCATAAATATAAATATTGAATTTTTAAAAGAAAATAAAAAGAAGAATTTAAAGTAAAAATATTTATAGTAAAGATGGATAAATTAAAAGTAATAAATTTGGGAAAAATACATAGTTGGTTTTAAAATCCTGTTAATAATTCCGGAGTATGGAAAAATAGGGATTTTGATTAAATGTGAATTAAAGGGTTTAAGAATAAAACTTAAGCGATTTTTTACGTATAAAAGTATTATTTTTAAATCCGAGATTTAAAATAGATTTGAGAAAAATAAAGAGGGAATTTGAAAAATATAAGATATTAAGTTAATGTTTCAGATTTAAATAAGGTTTTTAAATCATAAAAAGGAAGTGAGATCTGACTTAGTAGATTTTGGAATGTACTGAGAAATTTATCTAAAATGGAGTTTAAATTTTTAAAATAAATTTAAAAATCGACTAAGTGTGAAACAGTGATTCAAGGGAAAATGGACGATGGGAATTATAAACGAGGTTTATAAAATAAAATGAAGTAATTATCAGTGGATAATTGAAATTGTAAATGCACGGTAGAAATCTATAAGGAAATGGGTAAATTGTTTTAAAAATAAATGGTGGATTTATTTTTAAAAATGTGGAAAGGAATTTACGAAATTGGATGTAAATTAAGCGGGAAATAAATCGAGAGGGGATTTATAAATAAATGGACTGGCTATATTGGAGTTGAATTATGGTTTCTGGAAAAAGTTTAGTTTATTTTAAAAGGAAGATTTTAAGAATTTATTAGAAAATTAAAGGTGTTAAAGGAATGTTTTAGAAAAGATTATTAGTTATTGTTTAAATTTTTTTAAAGTAAATATTTATTAAGCTAGTTATACTAGTTAATTATTATTAAAGGTTTAATCAGCATTTCTATTTTAAAGGATAATTATTAAATATTTATACTTTATAAAATAGCTTTTATTTAAAAAGTATTTTTGTCTAAAGTTTTATAAGTGAATTTTTATTGAAATTTCGTAAGTATTATTTTGAAAGTTATAAAAAAAGGTTTTGGGAAAAGTATGGTTTACTCGCGTGGCATAATTAGAGGCAGCGAGTGCCTGCAGCTGAGTCTTGAATTTCTCTGTGATAGAGACGTAACCATTGAGCTGTAATCCATGGTTTGTTACTGCAGTGGTACTTTGCAAAATGATTTTAAGGGCTTTCCGAATATCTGAAAAATATAGCTTGGGTGAATTTACTTAACTCGATAAGATAAGTCTATATTTTGGATAAAGAGATTTAATTTATAAAAATTAAATTAAAACGAGATTTGGAGTTTTCAGTGGAAAATGAAGTGTTTGGTTGAATTGGTTGTTTATTTGATAGTTAAATAACTGACTATCAAATCTGGACCCAAATATAACTTTGGAAATATCTATAAGAAGTACGGGGATTGTATGGTACAGTTACCGTTCGAGGTGCTATACTGTACGTATAAATTTGTTTCGTTCTTCTGGGACATTGATAAGGAAATCCATCCACTAATGGTTAGAAAGTGATCTCCGATCTTATTTTCTTCTATTATTTCCTAAAGAACCGGGTTTGAGTATACCGGGAAATGGCGAACATTGTTTCAAAGAGACCGAGAATCAGATTTGTGAATCCGAAAACCACTTCGATCCAACGAGTACATTTTCATAATGAAGACAAGAGCTTGGAGTCGAAGATGGAGCAGTGAAGTGCAAGTGCTAATCGCTACTAATCTGGAGGGATTCCAAAATGGATGTAGTAGGAATAGTGCCTTCGGTTTTGTTCGGACTGGGAACGGACTTGTATGGAAGAATGCTATTAGTACATTGTCATTGGAGGACAATGAGCATTCAAAGTGAATATTTCTAAAAAGGTAATGCTTAGCCTCGAGCCTCATCAACCGGGACTGACTGAAAATCAGGGGAGATGCAGCAAGGCTAAGTGGGTCGCACCCAAATAGGGTACGGTTACCCCTATCTGGAGTCCCTTTTTCTTATTCGGTTGTGTGGCGGTTGTTGATCCCAACCGCGGGGTAATCTTATTCGGGCTATCCAGGTTAGGGGTAGTCCGGTCTTGTGTTGTAGGGGATCGGGAGTGGTCCTCGGTATGGTGTTTCTAGATAGGTACCATAACAAGTGGTACCCCAGTGCCTAGTCATTTGGTTGGAATCCATTCTCTAATACGTGCCTTTACGGTTTTGATTGTAGAGCCTAGTATTGCTGGAATTTAATTAATGTAACAATTTCAGCTTTGAATAAGTATTTGTACTTAGACATTATTATAATATCAGAGGATTTGATATGAAATGTTTTGGTTATCATAAGGTAAAAACCCGTCATGTTTATTTGTGGCGTGGTCTTACGAGATACGTTTGATTTCAAAGGATTTTGAAACTTTAATAATTCAAATTGAGTGTGTTTTCTCACGCTGGTTTTCCAGACTGACTCGGGTGTTATTTTATTATAATGCTCGGGTCAGACCGAGTATTACAGATATAGGATATGATGTTATGGAGCTCATGAGATGAGCTGGATGACGAAGATGTATATCACGTATCTGATTTATATTCCGCTGTGTATATAGTATGATGTATATTCAGTTTTTGTGAGGACAAGTTATTATAACTGTCCAGTATAGTGCTATTGATTGTGTTGTACTCTGATGGTATAATGTATAAACAGTTATAGTTCTTTTTTGTATAAAGATCTGTTGTTATCTATTATATATTGTTCCGCTGCGATTGTGAGATTCTATGTTGTTATTTCTATTTTCTTCTTCTACCTCTTTCTTCTTTCCCTAACGATCTGGTATTTCCGGCACTCGATTGTTCGGCATGTAATATAGTGGACGTATTAATGTTGATTTTCAGAGGTCGAAAATCCGGGTCATGACATGAACTAATTTGATAAATTAATTAGTTAATTGAATATGGGAATGGAACTTAACTTGGTTAAGTAAATGGAATTGCAAATGAAAATTTAAATTGAATGTGGGACTTGAGTTATAAATGAAATTCGACTTAAAGAGTAAGAGAATTAATTATATTTGAAATTTTGTCGAATAAAATCGAAATGAATTGAAATAGTGATGACTTAAGTTATAAATAAATTCAATTTAAGTGTAAATAAATTGAATATGACCTTAGATATCATTTAAATAAATTCGAGAATGAATTTGAGTATAGGATTAAAATTTGAAGTGGATTGAGTGAATGAACTAATTAAATAAACTTGGAAATGGAATGGAATTTGATTGAATAAGAATCAATCTAAAATTGAAATGGGATTTGATTGCAATAGAAATGAGCTTAAGTATATGATTGAATTAATTGGAAATAAAATGAATTAACTTAAGTTAATATGGAAGCTTGGCTTAAATAAATTTTCGAAATGGTTATTTAATAAATTAGCATGGAATGATTTCAAGCTAAATAAAATGGATTTTAATATAATGAATGTGGATATGAATGGAATGTAACTGAATTGATTGAGAAACAATTTGGAATGGATATGAATTTGTTTGGTATAAATATAGATTGAATGCAAATAATTGGGTTGTAAGAATTGAATGAAAAAGTATATGGATCGATTGAAAGTAATTAAATTAGTATTGAAAACTTATAATTGCTTATGATTATATGTTAGAATTAGGGCTGTCAATTTTACACGACCCGAAACCCGCACGGATATTAGCAGGTTAACCCGACCCGTTAATTTGGTGGGTCATTTTCGGTCAACCCGAATTTGACTCGTTTATAAACGGGTGGGTTTCGGGTTGACCCGCTTACCCGAAAATGACCCGTTAACAACCCGTTTATACTTATATAGGTTGACCCGACCCGTATACGACCCGACCCGACCTGACCCGTTTATGACCCGTTTGTATCTTATACGGGTTATACGGGTTGACCCGACCCGTTTACGACCCGTTCCGACCCGTTTACCACCCAATTGTACCTTATACGGGTTGACCTGACCCGTTTACGACCCATTTACACCTTATATGGGTTGACCCGACCCATTTACGACCCGACCCAATCCAACCCGTTTATAATCGGGTTAGACGGGTCGGGTCGGGTCAACCCATTTATAAACGGGTCGTGTTCGGGTTGAGATTTTCTGACCCGTTTAATAAACGGGTTGACCCGACCCATTTAAAACCAACCCGAACCCGACTTGACCCGACCCATTGACAGCCCTAGTTAGAATGCATTGTTTATGAAATTTACGTGTGTAACTAGCCAAATAATGAAGTGTTATTAAAATTTCATATTTTGGTACTTACGTGTTTAAAATTGAGTAATTACAAGTACATGGAGCTATTTTGCTTAAGTTTGATTGCGCAAATTGCATATAAAATAAGCCGCTCGCTTAAAAACGCTAAAATAAAGGTACGTTTTCGGATTAAATACAGCAAGAATATAAATGTTGATATATATTTTGTTTTTCGACCGTGTGGGTCGATGTATATATTTTTATCTCCTTTGTCATATTGAAAAAGGCTCTCCGTAGAAGGGAGACTCTAGCAAAAAAATTCGAAAATTTAAGGTGTTAGAAATTTTTTGAAACTTTTGGAAAAAAATTGTTAACTTGAAAAGGGCGATTTTTAAATGTAATGGAAATAAAGGATTTTGAATTATAAGATGGAAACTAATTGTTTGGTTGAGATTAAAAGATTTAGAAAGTTGGAATATCGAGTTTTACTAAGTGGATTTTGTTAAGTAATAGGTTTGGAGCATTTTCCTGCCTTAGCAATTTCGGGGTCGAAATTCTTTTAAAGGGGGGGGGGAATGTAACGACCGGGATTTTTTGATGATTAATTTGGAATATTTATATGGTTTTAAATATTGGATTTGGTATTATAATTTAGTTAGTAAGACTTTAAAACTGAATTTTCAAGCGATTTCGTAAATTCTGGGAATCGTCGCAGTCTCGGAATTCGACGAAACCAGTTCCATTGGGTCCGTAATAGTGTATTATTATCGGATTTCAAATTTCGTAGCGTTTGGATTTACCATTTTGCAGTGCAATCTTAAAACGCCTAGAAATAATTTAATCGAATTTAATTTAAATTGTCGATTTAAAAAGATATCTTCTCCATACGATCGAATTAGGCCTCGAGACTTGTTCCATTGGGTTTGGAATAGCGGTATAACATTAGGAACGCCTGGCGGCACGCCTCCATAGAGGTTCAAAAATTCGAGATATGTAATGTGAGATATTTAGAATAAAATAATATATATATATATATATATATAATCAAAATCAAGTCATAGTCACCTAGTCACGTTCAATCATGTCTTTTCCCTTCTGAAATACGCTACCCTTTTATCTTCAAATCACATCCCCCCTCCTTTTCATTCTTTCAGTTTGAATTCAATTCACAAAAAAAGGGGGAGGGAATGAGAATGAAATCTCATTCTTATATATAAAAAATCACAAATAAAATCGAGAGCGTGACTTCAACTCGATTGTGCCTGAGAAGCGGCGGCTATGGGATAGCATTTGATCAGGCGAACGCGGAAGGGGACCGTGACCATGGATTCCGTGCGCGTGTGTATCATCGAGGTGGCACAACTGCAATTTTGTGATTTGTTGGGTGCTATGGCAAGGTGGAGTGGCCAACGAGTTTGGGAAGGAAGAGCACGCGCGTAGAGGAAGAAGTACGATTTTGGCTCGCAGCTGCTAGGCTTGGGAATCTGGAGTCGTGTGCGTACCAGGTAGGGGGTCGCGAGATAGGGACTGGGGTGATGCGTGCGATGGGAATGATTAAGATTTGGTCGAAGGTGCGTTTCTGGTAGGAGGCGGCGATGTTTGGGTTTGTGAGGACGACGAGATTAAAGATAAAGTTATGGTAATTTCTTAAGTTAATTACTGTAATTAAATTTTGTTGATTTTATTAAAAAAATCGAATGCTTATAAAATCGTAATTCATTTATACGAGGTCAAAAAATTATGTAATTGGTCGCATTGGGTTCGTAATGTCATAAGCTACGCAATGGAACAAATTTGGAATTTTTATGAATCAGCTAGGAAGTTAGATAATTCAAAATATTGATGTTCATCAAATTCGAAAATCAAGGTGAGATATTCTCACTCATTTGGATTACTATAATTAATTTTAAATAGTTAACATTAATTATTGGATGCTGGTTGAAATTATAAATTATTATCGGTTTGGATGTTAAATGTATATAGTAGTATATATATTAGTAGGTGGATTTATTTCCCACCGATTGGAGCGGATGAGACCCTATGCGCCCCGCATACTAGTGAATGACCCTATATTACCGCGATATCCTACTCGAAGTGGGATTGGTATTTTTATGTTGTATTAACATTTGTGGATGCAGGGAAACAGGTTGGAGGGATCCAACTGAATTCCTCAAATTTATATTGATTGTTTTTCATATATAATATTATATGATGTGTTAGAATAATCCGTTATAGATTATTGTTGTGATTTGAATAATTGGATGCTATAGTAGCACTGGCCTGAATTTTGGTATTTTAACTACCATAAATGTTATTTTTGAATTTGAAGGAATTAAAGGGATTTTAGATATAAAAATATTTATAATGGAATTTGGATTATTAAAGGAAATCGAGTTGGATAAAATAATAATTTGATTTTTGGGTTTGTACTTAACTATTCGAGAAATATTTTTAATAGAGATTTTAAAATAAATTATATAAAGGGATTTTTAAGGCTGGATTTTTAAAATGATATTCGGGAAAGAATATGGAAAGAAGTTAAAAATTGATATTAAAAATAGATTTGAAAAATAAATGGAATTTATAAGGAAATTGATTTATAGAATGGGATTTTATAAATAAGATTTGATTTTTATAACAAGTAAAACCAAGGGAGTTTGTAAATTTATAAACGATGTTTATAAATAGGTATCAGTGATAAATTAGAAATATAAATTCCATAGTGTGAATTTATATCAAGATATGAAAATAGATTTTGGGAAGAATAGTAGAGTTTAATTTTGGAAAGTGAATTGGAAAGGGAACTGGAAAGGAAATCGATGTGTTGTGAATCGAGAGGAATTTATAAATTGAAATTGGTTTTTGGAATTTTAATAATATATTTTTATTTAGAAGTTAAGTTTCGATTTTAAAAAGAAAGGAAATTTTATTTATTAAACTATGAAATTTTAAAACTAGTCAGTATTGGAGTCTTTCAGAAAGTGGGTTATTCAAATATTTTATATTAGTGAAAGGAAATTTAAGGTTTACTAATAAGCTTGTAAACGAATTGGTTTTATTTAAAATGAATTGGAAATGAGTTATCAATACTTAATTAAAGGTGCTTGATATTTTAATAGTACTTAACCATGTTTTGAAATTTAATTATCTTTCTTTAAAATATTTATTATATATATATACATATTTGGTTTGAAGGCAAAGGATTGAAGCGATTTATAATTACCTCGAGATTTGTAAGTTAAGTTGGTAGATGGAGAGTGGTTTGAAAAAGAAATGTTATAGTGAAATGCTGAAATTTATGTTAATTTCTAAGGTGATTAAATATAGAAATTCAAAATGAATTTAGAATTCATAAAAGGAGTTTGAAATGGGAATTGGAGGTTTAGGCGAGTGAAATTAACTTGGGAAATTTAAAAGGAAGTTAATTAACGAATTCCGGAACTTATAGAATTCGTTAAAATTGAGTCAGGGGATTTACAATCAAATTTGTAAAGGATTTGTAAATTGTGAAATAAATGGAATATTTCCTAAGTATTAGAGATAAATTGATTTTTGGAAAATATACTTATAATTATTTCCTAAGTATTGAACTGGAAGGATTTGAAATATTTCTCCTACGAGATTATTATTATTATAGAACTATTTTCAAGTATTGAATTGTAAATGGAATCGAAGGAAAATATTTCTAAGATATTGAGATGGTTCAGGAAAATCCTGTTATGGGTATTAGCATTTGAATTGGTTTTCAAATTTTGAAGTATTGGAAGAAATTTGAATATATATCTTATAAAGATATTTCGAAAATAAATTTGGAAAATTATAAATAATGGCTTAGTGACTGCCTATGGATGTTATTTGATACTTAAATAAACGACTATCAATATTGGCCAATTTCTTTAATCGTTTCGAAGAGACCGGGATCGGATTTAATTATCTGAAAACCACTTCGATCTGGTTAGAACGTTACGAATGGATATCATGAAGATAGTGAAGACGGTGATTCAGTTTGTCCAAACCCAGGACAACTTGTATGAACGCATGCTATCAGAACATCGTCACTAGAGGACGATGAGCATTCTAAGTGGAATTGTTCTTGAAAGGTAAAGTTAGCCTCAAGCCTCATCAACCGAGAATGACTAAAACATGGTAGATGCAGCAAGGCTAAGTGGGTTGCACCCAATTAGGGTATGTTATCACGTTTCTAGATACCCTCGGAAATATATATAAATTATGGATATGGTTGAGCATGAAAAAGGAAGCGCTCGATTTTTTAAGGGTGAGAACACCCGAAGTGATAACATATTCGGTTCTATCCAGGTTAGGGATATGCCGGTCTTTTGTTGTAGAGGATCTCGGTGAGGTCCTCAGTACATTTTTCTAGAAGTGTACTGTGACGGGTAGTACCCCAGTAGCTAGTCATTATATGGAACCCATTCTCCAATACGAACCTTTACGGTTTTTTTTGTAGAGCCTAATATGCAGGAATTTAATTAATGTAACAATTTCGGCTATTTGGATAAGTATTTGTAATATCATGGGATTTTGTATAAAATGTTTTGGTTATCGTATAGGAAAAACCCGTTGTGTTTATGTGTGACGTGGTCTTACGAGATACCTTTGTTTTTCAAAGGATTTTGATAACTCTAATAATTCAAATTGAGTGTGTTTTCTCACGCTGGTTTTCCGGACTGACTCGGGTGTTATTTTATTATAATACTCGGGTCAGACCGAGTATTACAGGTTCAGGTTAGAATGCTACGGAGCTCAAGAGATGAGCTAGAGGAGTTCAGACGTATATCATGTACTTGGTTATTTCCGCTGTGTGAGTTATGTATATCAGGACAAGTTATTATAACTGTCCAAATTGATGTATTAATTATTGTACTCTGATGATTGTAAGTATAAAACACTTACAGCTTTTATAAAAAATCTATTATTATATATTATATTTTATTCCATTGCGTTTGTGAGATTATGTGTTGTTGTTCTATTTTCTTCTACCTCTTTCTTTTTTACCCCTAGTAATCGGTATTTTTGGCACTTGAACATTCGACATGTTATACAATGAACGTATTGATGTCGATTTTCTAGGATCGAAAATCCCGGATCGCTACATGGAGTTTTGATCATTTTAATATGATTTTGAAATAGAAAATCTCTCTAAGTGTTTGGTACTTATACCATTTTATAAGTATATGGAAAAGTTTTTCCAAGTTTTAAAAGGAATGATTTGTGAATATACTTATACCAGTGAGATTAGTATATAAATATTTTGATAAGTATTTTTGGAAAGAGATTTAATTGATGGAGGGTTAATTTTAAGAGACTTGGTGCTTTCCATAGGAAGTGTAATCTATGTTTTGGAAGGTGAGTTTATTTGATAGTTAAATAACCAACTATCAATTCTTAATCTAAATATATAATCCTTCTTAATTTTGATAATATGGAAATAATTGTTTTAAATGATAATAATTCATTTTAAATAGTTTTGAAGTGATAATATATCATTTGTAATAGTTTTATAAAAATATATATTTGATTTGAATATATAAGAAAATTCATACCACTTTTTCGATATAATAGCTATTTTTGTAAATATTTATTAATATTAATTTATATGGTTTTATAATGAAAATAAGATTATTTTGATTAATCAATAAGGATGAGAAATTTATTTTCAAATTTTGTTTACATTTATATGTAATTTAAAATATAAGTGGAAATGTGATCGGTAATCGGTTTTCCAATTTTCAACAATTTAACGAACGGAAGTTCTTCAAAGTAATCGAAACGTCGTTTATTTTCTTATGCACATACACGTACATGTATATACATGTCACATGCACACATGAACACTCATATATGTACACACATATACATATACATATAAGTACACATATAACACATATATATAAGATATTTCCATTTTCTTCTCACTTAAGCATATATAAGTCAACCAAAGGTCATGCACGTGGCTTTGTCCATGCATGATAAGACATAGGCCGTCCTAAGAGCGATAGTAGGACGTAAGGTGGTTGTGCTATGACAGATAAAGATGATGTGTATAACATATATATACATACAAGTTACATATAAGTATATATATATATGCAAATATATTAGATTTTTTGTAAAGACTTCATACTTAAGCTTCCTTAATCAAATGCACATGTAGGTGCTGGTCATTTCGGCCATGTGGTGATAGAGATGGAACACGTGGAGGTAATGAAGGGGGTGATGTAAGTGCTTAGATATTTTCCCTCTTCTTTTCGTATAAATACCCACACATTTCCCTCTTCTGCCTTCTACCATATCTCCTTTAAAACCGAATCAAATTGTGCAATTCCTTTTTCTAAGCCATTTAAAATTTTAGTGGCCATAATTTAATAGTTAACCACTTCTTCCCATTCAGCTATACTCAAAACTCCATTCTTTCAAGTACATTCTCAAGCCCAGTTTTAAAGGCCGAGAATAACTCTTTTTCATTCGAGCATAACTCCTCCATAAAAATGAAGTAATTCTTTTTTTCAAACCATGTATAATTTCATTGGCTACAACTTTCTTGTTTAGCACTTCTTCCAATTTTGAGCCTAACTACGCCAAATTTCCACTTCTTTACAGTGCATTTTTGGGCTTCATTTTTATGAATTCAAGAATACCCTCTCTTCTTTTGACTATATCTTCCTTATAACTAGTAGAAATAAGTGTTTCTTTTTTTCAAATTCAAGAGAAAAGAATTTCAACAACTTTCCAATAAGCAACTCCTTCAAATTTTGAGAGTAAGTGGGTCAAATACCCAGGAGAAAATGACATATTTTCGGGTCTAGATTTGGAGAACTCAAGGTCGTAGCTTCACCACTTATCTTCCTCCATCCCAAAGCTTAGTCGTGAGCACTTGAAGGTCTTGGAAGTGAGCAAGCAGTGAAGAGGAGCTAAGGCCGAGAGAAAATGTAACGACTCGCTTTTCCGTACCATTCAAGTTGACAATAAACCACACATGTCCAACTCAAATCGAACAGAAAGACGGATAGTTATGAGGAAGAAGAAGAAAGAAGAAGAAAAAAGAAACTAAAAACAACATAGAATCTCACAATCGCAAGGGTACAACATATAATATAATATCAAAGATTTTTATAAAAAAGAAACTGTTATAGACATACATCCATCAGAGCACAAGAACAATCACAATTATCAGCCTGAACAGTTATAACAGCCTGTCCTTACAATTGCTGATAATTTCAAAAACAAAGCAACATAAAATAAACATATACGAGAATACGATTTGAAGACCTCCAACTTGTCTCTAAGCTTCAATGCATCCAAAGCAATATGTAAATATGCTCGGTCTGACTCGAGCATTATAATAAAATAACACCCGAGTCAGTCTAGAAAACAGCGTGAGTAAAACACACCCAGCAGAATTTTAAAGTTATAAAGACCTTCACAAACAAAGGTATCTCGTAAGACCATGCCGCATATAAACACGGACGGGGTTTTAACTTACAATAACCAAAACATTTCATATGAAATCCAGTGATATTATAATAATGTCTAAGGGTTCAAAGTAAATATATAAAATAGCTGAAATGCTTGCATCTCACATTCCAACATAGTTGGACATAACCAAAATTGTAATGGTTCGTATTGAAGATTGGTTTCCATACAATGACTGGGCTATTGGGGTACCTCCCGTCATGGTGCATTTGTAGATAAAATACACCGAGAGCTTCACATGGACTCCCTGCAGGTCAGGAATAGCCCTACCCCTTACTGGATAGCGCCGAATATGTCATCACCTTGGTTGGTATCAACAACCTAAATGGGCCCCGAGCATACATGATCTATAATATCGATCTAGATTCGGTGATGACCATACCCTAATTGTAGCGACCCACATAGCCTTGAAGCATCTTCCCTGTATTAGTCATTCTCGGTTGTTGAGGCTTGAGGCTACGATTACCTTTTATATAGCACTTCCCACTTGCAATGCTAACACTGCCCTACAAGCAACAATTCAATGTCAGGATTCATCCATACAAGTTCATTCTGGGACTGAACGAAACACTTGAGAGGTCCATCTCCAAATTCCCATCATCCTCAAGATTTCTTCACTTCGCCATGCTTAAATAGGATCAAAGTGATTTTCGCACAACATATCTGATCCCGGTCTCTTCGAAACAACATTGGACAGTTTCCAGTAAACTCAACCCCGGTTCTTTTGGAAATAAACATACAAAGATAAGATCATAGATCATCTCCTAACCGTTTGTGGACGGATTTCCTTATCATTCATCCTTAAAGAATGAAACGAGATTTATATGCACAGTACAGCATCATCGGAGATGACTGTGCCATATAACCCACGTGTTTCCCCTAGATATTTCCAAAGTTACTTTTGGGTCCAAATTCAATAGTCAATTATTTCACTAGAATACAACATTCAATCATAGATTTCATTTCCCACGAAACCCATTGAGCCTCACATTCATTAATTTAAAAATCACTTTCAAATATTGGAAATCACTTCATATACTTATCTCAACAAAAAAAGTATATTCACAAATGAAGTATTTATTATACTTAGAAAATATAACCATGTACTTATCCTAGCGGTATAAGTATATTTTCAAATCATTTTTTTCGAAACTCGAAGAACCTTTCCCATATACTTACAAAATGGTATTAGTATCTTAACCAATCATTTATAGAGATTTACTTACTTCAAGATCATTTAAAGTGATTTAAACACAGGTATCCTTTAAACAAAGATATAAATATTCTAAAATACTCTTTCTTTCTTTAATTATCTTTTCTTTTTAATTTAAAATACCTCCTTTATCAATCTCGAAACTCTATTTATAGAGTTCCATATAAATCTCCAAGTTTTATTTACAAAGATACTCTTTTAAAATCTCCTAACCCATTTATAAAATTCCTCTTTTCAATAATCTTTCAAAATTTAACTTATTTTCAATTTTAATTTTCTTCCCAAGTTTATAAACCCCTTTACATAAATCCTTTTTATAAAAGAATTCCTTTTATAACAATTTATTTATTTATTTTAAAATAAATAAACTAAAACATCATAAACTTAGCTTTAAATACGACTAAAAACATTTTAATAATAAAATAAATAAACTCTTAAACTTTTAAACATCTTTGATAGATAAATAAAATATAATTTTAAACAACCTTTTAAAATAAAATTAATTATCTTCAATAATATTTTTAATGAAATAATCATGTAGTTTAAATAACTAATAACAAACTAATTATTATCTACGAAAACATTAAAACAAATATCTTATTTAAAAACATAACAGATAATATCGTAATTAACTTACAAAAATCATTTTTACAAACATTTGTAATTAATCCCGAGGGTGATTCCAAAATGGATGTAGTAGGAATAATGCCTATGGTTTTGTTCAGACCCAGAACAGACTTGTATGGATGAATGGTATCAGCACATTGTCATTGGAGGCGATGAGCATTCTAAGTGTAAGTGTTCGTAAAATGTAAACGTAGCCTCAAGCCTCATCAATCGGGAATGTCTAAAACAGGGGAGATTCTTCAAGGTTATGTGGTTCGCTACCATTAAGGTATGGTCTCACCCAATATAGATCGATATTATTGATCATGTATGTTTGGGGCCCATTTAGGTTGTTGATACCAACCAAGGTGATGACATACTAGGCGCTATCAAGCAAGGTGTAGGACCGATCTTGACTCGCAAGGAGTCCATGTGAGGCTCTCGGTGTATTTTATCTAGAGATGCACCATGACGGGTGGTACCCCAGTAGCCCAGTCATTAGTTGGAATCCATTCTCCAATACGAGCTTTACAGTTTTAGTTGTATACCTAATATGTTGGAATGTGAGATGCAAGCATTTCAGCAATATTCATACTTTACTTTGACTCCTAGACATTATTATAATATAAATGGATTTTCTATAAAAATGTTCTGGTTATCGTAAGGTAAAAACCAGTCCTTGTTTATGTGCGGTGTGATCTTACGAGATACCTTTAATTTCAAAGATTTTTATATAAATTTAAAATCCAGATGAGTGTGTTTATCTCATGCTGGTTTTCCAGACTGACTCTGGTGTTTTTTTATTATAATGCTCGGGTCATACCGAGCATGTTAAAAATTAGTTTGGATGCTTAGAGCTTCAGAAGACGAGTTGGAGGCCCAGAGATGTATTCATGTAGATGGTTATTTTCCACTGTATTCATTGTTGTGTTTATCAGCAATTGTGAGGATAAGCTGTTATAACTGTCCAGGCTGAAATAGGTTAGTATACTCTGATTGATGTTTGTATATACACATATTACAGTTTTGCTATTGTGTAAAGATTTGTGGTATTTTATAGATTATTCGTTACGCTATGAGATTCAGTGTTGTTTAGTTTTCTTCTTATCTTCTTCCTTCATTGTTTTTCCCCTAACAATTGGGTTTTGTGGCATTCGATTTCTCGGCATGAAATACAGTGGACATATTATTGTCGATTTTCGATGGTCGAAATCCGGTTCGTTACAAGGGAACCCGTACTATCTGTGTGAATTTAATAGGTGATTTCACCGTTATTCGATGGATAGTAAAGGTTGAATATGGAAATTGATGTTGAGTTGAATTAGTATAATTTCTATCGACCCTTTTTAACTCAATAATTTTTTCCAATATGACTTATGAAAATGATTTGAAATTGATTTAATTCCTATACTTGAAATTAATTGGTTTGGGTTTATAGTAAATGATGTATTAAATAACATTGTTTTTGATCCGATTTGAATATCTTTGTTAAGAGTTAAATGAAATGATTTGGAAATATTTTCCTAAGTAAAAAATGAAAGGAATTAGAATTATTCCAAGATTTAAAAAAGGTTTTAAGTAACTAAAGGATTTGATAAGAGAGGTTTAATGATTTCGTATGTACTAAAAAGAACATTTTAAAGATATATATCTCCAGAATATAATTTGATTAAAAAAATTAATCGATCGAAGAATAATTCCCTGTTCACTCAACACCTTTTTATCGATGATTGGTTCGATGTAACCGGGGTCGAATTTGAGTGATTCTTATCCGAGAACCACTTCGAACCAATTTTCGTATTCGAAGTGAAGACATTGAAATGATTTGGAAGATGAAATGTAGGACTGCTTGTCACTGACCCTCGGGGGAAATTTCCCATATCATATTATGTGGGAGTAGTTCTTCGCTTGAGATCTTCGATGCAAGGACTTCTCTCTATTAATCCTAGGGGTAATTCTCGATAGGATATGGTGGGAGAGTGCCTTCGGTTTGTCCTGTTCCTAGACAACTTGTATGGACGAATGTATGACATTCCATTTCTAATTTCATTGATTGATCTTTATGAACAATCATCTGTTTGGTGGCGGGGAAGGCAACTTCTCTTAGCTTAACACCCTTTCCTGAGACATACAAGCTCGGGAGCTATACATTTGTAGAAATCAGTTGTGTGATTATGAATTGGCAATATGACATTCAAAGTGGAATGTGTTATGTGAAAGCTAATCGTTACCCCAGACCTCATCACCCGGTAATGACTTAAACAGAGTGCGCTGTAAGGTTATGTGGTTCGCAAGCATTAGTGTATGGTCATCACCTTTCTAGATAACCCTCTATATTTCAAGTATGTTGTGTATGCTAAGAGAACTCTCAGATAGGTCGGTAACGACCGGGGCAATGTCATATTCGGTTTCTATCCAGGCCTTGTATGGGTGCCAAATAAGGATAGATCGATCTAGCTAGATGCGGAGTATTGTTTGTGTATCCTCAGTACATTCCTCTAGAGATGTACAACACGGAAGTGATAGTCCCTTAGTTACCATTGTATGGAAATCCAGTCCAATAAGTGCCTCGGACTTAGTTGTAAACCTATTATGTCATCAAATTTAACTAATGTAACAATTTCCACTATTTTAATATGTTTATTTGAAAAAAAAAATCAAAGAATGTCATTAAAAATAATTTTTTTCGGATTTTGCGCGGCAAATTATTTGGTTATCATAAGGTAAAAAATCATTCCATGTTTATGTGCGACGTGGCCTTATGAGATACCTTTGTTTTCAAAACGTGCATTTTGAGTTTCTCACACTAATCCAATGACTGACCCGGAGTTTATTTCCTTTTCCCCTGAACTCTGGGTGCCCCAATTTTCCCGGGCAGCCTAGTAGTCAGGTTTAGTTAGGAGAAATCTGGATGGAGCTTAAAGCATGAAGTTAGAAGATTCTTTTGAAGATTGTTATATGTTTCCACCACACTTGTGTATCATTATATTTCGCATTTGTAAGGACAGATATTTATAACTGTCCATGTTTAACTTTTATATGTGTACTTAAAATTTCCGTTGTAAATATTATATGTTGAAATAATATATGTTATTCCATTCATGTGAGATTCTATTCTATCTTTGTTTTCTTACCCTTGAGAATCCGCCTCTCCGGTGTGTGGATTTGCGCCACATGAATACCGAGGATGTATTAGTGTCGATTTTCGAGGGTCGAAGTAATGGGTCCTCAGATTTGGTATTAAGTGCAAGTTTAAATGAGAAACATGGCTTTGGCGGGATAAAGTCTCATTAGAAATAGGGTTAGTAATGCCCTAGGATGAGTAACTCAATCAAGATAGGGTTAGTAACACCCTAAAATGAGTTTGAGAGTATTATATATGAGCGTGTATTTTTTAATGATGTATACAAATGATTTTGGTTTTGAGAGTTTGTAAATGAAATAATTTTACATAGGATTATATTTTGAAGATAAAGAATATTTCAAATAGTATAGGTATTGATTAAGGAAATGATAATACTCGGTTATTATCATTAATTGATTGGTTGTTTAATTCAAAAGTTTAATTATGAACACCTCATGAATTTAGTTTCATAATTTGACTATGGTGTATTCAATAAATAATAATGCCTATTAAAGGAATTTATTTAAGATAAATAAATTTTATGAATATGTTTTATATAAGTGATTTTATAAAACATGCTTTATAAAGGAATTTTTGAGAATTTAAATTCTGGTGTTTTTTAAAGGAGTTTCAAATGATTTTTGGAAAAGGAATAATAAAAGTATTATTTCTAAAATGGATTTAGAAAATAAAAAATAATCTTATGATTAACTAATTCGAAAGGATCGAAAGTGACTAAAACGGGCATGAAATGTGTTCATATGGTAAATGCTTCTCTTAAATATTCCCCTTCTTATTAGGGAAATATGTGATACTAATGGTGATACCCAGTTCTTTGGTATCATTTTTGAGTTACTCGATCTATATAATTTTATAAAGTTAAAAAGGATAATGTGAATCATTAATCGATAAATTAATTGATGGTTTTCAGTTTTTATCAAAGTGTATTATCTTAATTGATAAGCATGGGTATGGTTTGATCTTTTAAAAAAAGGGTTGAAGTTATTAATAAATGGTTTTAGGTTTGTAGTAAACGATGTTTTAGCAACATTTGTTTTTAAACCCTTGAATGACACTTTGGAAGAAATCTTATGGGTATATTTAGATCTTTAACAATGGGACTTTAAAGATAATAACAAATATTGGAATCTTTTATAAAAAGATAGAAAATGTTATAAATAAAGGAGTTAATTATAGAATGTTTTGGTAATAATTGTTCAGTCTCTATGATTATATTTTAAAGTATGTAAAACTTAAGTAAATTGTGAATGTACTTAAAACATTTGAATAAGTATATGAATACCTTTAAGTATTGAAACTGGTATAAGTGGTTAATTAATAAAAGGAGTTTTAATTAATAAAATAAGTCTTGATTAACAAAAGAAGTTTTAATAAATACAAAGATGTTTGCATTTAATACTGGTTAAAAGGAGCAAATTATAATATAAGAGGTATATTATAATAATTTCAATAATTTCTTAGAAATGTTAGCCAATAGTTAAATATAAATAAGCATCTTAATAAAAATGTTTGAATAAAGAATGAAAGTTTTATGAAATTTTTTCATAATTTTTTTTGAAAGATTATTAAATTCATATGAAGTATGTGGATTATTTCGTCGCATAATTTGATCTAAGATTTGAGTATAGAGTTTTGAGGTGTTTACATCGATCTGAAAAAGGATTTATCACTTGATTCTTGACGACAAACATTGATGAGGGTTTGTGGTTGGATGCTTGAATTTTCTATAATAGTTGAGAGCTATGCAAGAAAAATTAAAAAATTATGATCGGAAAGCTTGATCGAAGTCCGCACTAGAGGATCGAGGGATCAATATTGGTTTGGAAGTAAAATTATGAATTCGAATAGAAGATCGAATCAGATATTATGTATGGATGATCAATGTACATCGTACGGGTGTAGGTTTAAAAATAAATATTTTAGGCAAAACCTTTGGGTTTTTATTTTGGGTAATTCGGGGATGAAATTCTTTTAAAGGTTAAGTATGCAACGACCCAAAATTTGATCACTTTAATTGGGTATATTTAATTTATTTTAAATATTCAAATATGGATTATTTTCAACAAATAATCAAGTTTTGGGAAATGAATGATAATAATGAACCTATTTTGGAGAAATATTCGCAAAAATATTTACTTTGGAAAAATATCGATAAAATGGCCAAAAACTGTTTTATCGATAAACAGCTCTATACTCGTAGAACGTCGCGCATGGAACTGGATACATACACTTATTTTTATAATTGAACAAGAATATGAAATAAAATTAATTATTTTATTTTTGGGAAAACAAAATATTTATGAGATCATTAGTGATGCCCTTATATTTAAATATTGATTTATTAAATTTAAATTGAGATTTAATGATTTAAAAATTATTTTAATTATTCAAATAATTCTTTTAAATGATAATAAATTTTTTAAATAGTTATAAAATGATAATAAATCATTTTTAATAGTTATATATATATATTTGATATGAAAATATAAGAAAATTCGTATCACTTTATCGATATAATAGCGATTTTTGTAAATATTTGTAAATATTAATTTATATAGTTTTATAAATAAAATAATTTCATTTTAATTAATTAATGATGATGAGAAATTTATTATCAAATTGTTTTTACATTTATATATAATTTAAAATATAAATGAAATTAAGTAATCGGTTTCCCGATTTTCAACGGTTTAACAAACGGAAGTTGTTCGAAGTCATCGAAATGGCCTTTATTCTCTTATGCACATACATATACATGTATATACATGTCACTTGCATACATGAATACTCATATATGTACATATATATACATACATATATATATATATATACACACACACACATATACATTTAAGTACACTTATAACTCATATATATAAGATATTTCCATTTTCTTCTCACTTAAGCATATATAACTCAACCAAAGGACATGCACATGGCCTTGTCCATGAATGATAAGACTTGGGCCATCCTAGGAGGAGTAGTAGGGAGGTAGGGTGGTTGTGTTATGATGGATAAAGATGATGTATATAACATATATACACATACAAGTTACATATAAATATATATAAGCAAAAATCTTAGATTTTTTGCAAAGACTTCATACTTAAGCTTCCTTAAGGAAAATGCACATGTAGGGGGTGGCCATTTCGACCATGTGGTGATGTAGATGGAACATGTGGAGGTGATGAAGGGGGTGATGTAGTGCCTAGATATTTTCCCTCTTCTTTCCGTAAAAATACCCACACATTTCCCTCTTCTTCCTTCCACCATATCTCCTTCAAAACTGAACCAAATTGTGGAACTCATTTTTTTAAACCATCTAAATTTTAATTGCTACAACTTTCTAGTTGACCACTTATTCCCATTCTAAGCTTAGCTATACTCAAAACTCCATCCTTTCAACTACATTCTCAAGACCAGTTTTAAAGGTTGAGAATAGCTCTTTTTCACTTGAGCATAATTCCTCTATAACTCATCCAAATTAAGTAATTAATTTTTTAAACCATGTATAATTTCAATGGCTATAACTTTCATGTTTAGCAATTAGCACTTTTTCCAATTTTGAGCCTAATTATATCAAAATTCCACTTATTTACAACGCATTATTGAGCTTCATTTTTGTGAATCCGAGAACACCCTATTTTCTTTGGTCATATCTTCCTCATAACTAGTCAAAATCAAGTGTTTCTTTTTTCCAAATTCAAGAAAAAAGAATTGCAACAACTTTCCAATAAACAACTCCTTTAAATTTTGAAAGTAAGTGGGTCAAAAACCCGGGAGAAAATGACCTATATTCGGGTCTAGATTTAGAGAACTCAAGGTCTTAGCTTCACCACTATCTTCCTCCTTCCTAAAGCTTGGTCATAAGCACTTGAAGGTTGTAACAACCCGCATATTTTACGATTGTATATTTAAATATAGCATCGTTAGTCGGATTTAAGTCCGAAAAGCTACTTTTTGCAAACAGTTGAATTAGGAGTCGAGACCACTTCCATTGAGTCCAAAATGGTGTTTGCGACTTTTTTAAGTATAAACATCAATATGTTTGGAGTTGAGTGAAATTTTGATATTTTCACTTAGGGCTTTGGGCTTGGGTTTGGGTTTCAGTCCACTAATCCAACTCATCTTATACCTAACTCCACCCCCTCTCCTCTTCATTCATTCTATTATTTTCCTAACACTTCAAACTTTAGAAAAATGGGGGAGAGAAGAGGAATTAGAAATTCCTAAGCTCTAGATTCATTTGCAAACTCAAGTTCTAGCTCCAACATCTAAGAGAAGCTTGGGTAAGCATCCCCTTCATCTTCTCCATTTCATTTCCTCTTCAATTTCAGAAATTTCCTAAACCCTAACTTAGGAAATGTTTTTCTTTTGAGCTTAGATTGAAGCTTCTTGGGTTAAAATTGAAGAGTGATTGTTCTTGCCTTTTTCTATAGCTTCTCTCTTGTGTTTTTGGGTTTAAAGGTGAGTTTTTGAACTCACATCATTGTCTATTTCTATCATTGTTGTTAGGTATGTATTCCTAACGTCTATTCATGTTCATTTTCTTTTGATTTGAATTGATTTGGTGAACATTTCAATTTTTGGTGTTTTGAAGTCAAAAACTTTAAAAATCCTAGCTTTGATGTATGAACATGCTTTTGGTGGTGTATAGAAGAGCCTATAGGGCTGGATTGTCGATTGGCCTAAACCCCTAATGCCCATTGCTCGTCCGATCGCAAATTGTTGAGATTTTGCCCCTCATTGGGCTAGGCTGGAAATACTGGAAAACAGGGTCCAGTCGACTGAACTCAAAGTCCAATCGACTGACCTGGAACCCGATAGTTTTCCAGGCTCTGTCCAATCGACTGGCTCTCTGAGTGCAGTCGACTGACCTGGAACCCGAGAGTTTCCAGGCATTGGTCCAGTCGAATGAACTCAGTGCCAAGTCGACTGAATCTGCTGTCTCAGCCAGATTTGCATATTTGCCTACTTCTTTTTGGTGAATTACCATTATTTATCGATTTTTGTTGATCCTTTTAGTTGTTATCACATTTGTCGACTTTGATGACTTCTTTTTCGGGATTTTTTTGAGAATATCCATTTTGATGGATTCAATATCGATTTCTTTGGATTTGATTCACGTCTTCGTATGTGAATTTTTGGTGATTGATTGTTTCTACAATCATTTCTGTGACTTGTCACTTTAAATTACAAAGGTTTCTATACTAGTAGTAAATATTCAAACTCTTTTACAAAGATTATTTCAACTTTATTTTTAATACAAAGCTCGTTTATAAAACCGTTTTCTAATCTATTAGCATATACAAACCTTTACCTCATTCGTATGAGAAAATCTAATTAAACGGCTTAGCAAAATAAGTGGTATGAAACACTTGCGTTTACTTCGTCAGTTAATTCTTGGACTTGTCCAATTGAACTCTTGAGACAATTTTCGAGTGGAAATCTACAATTTGTTCGTAAATATTTAAGTTAAGCCAGTGGTTATGGGACATGAAGCTAAACTCGTTTATTTACTAGCTTAGTGTAATCGACACTTCGTGATGATCGATGATGATCATTTTATGATTCAGACTAGCGATGTGCGATGTCTCTTTGTCCGCTTAGGGGACTGTACCCCGTTCTGTTGAGTTTCGTCTCATTTTTATAGGCTAGCAACCTATGGCTTATTGGAGTTTGGTATATCGGGCGTTCGATGTACTATGTCGTTATTCCGTATTATTTGTGTTCAGGTTCATCGGGCGTAACGCTGTATTACTTGTTATGCCTGATTATTTGAGTTTGGTTCATCGGGCGTAACGATGTACTACAGCGATGTTCTAGATTAATTGAGTTTCTGGTTCCTCGGGCGTTCGCTGTACTACGTCGTGGCACCGGCTCTATGGTTAGCGACCATGGGCTAGCAACCCGTTTGTGATGGACGTGTTGGTGAGTTTTCATGCTCCCGTTTATGATAGGCCTCCCCCCTTTGTGATTTCTGGATTTTAATTGATGATTTCTAGAATTTGTGTTTCACCAACTTTTGCGATTGGCATTGATATGTTTGTCAATATTTGCGCTTTGGTGAATAAAATAAAGAATATGACATTCTTTTTGATGTTATGATATTTTTGAGATATTGTATGATTTTTGTTGTTGTTTAATGTATACTTGTCATAGTATGGCATTTTTGTTATCGTGCGTTTTTGGTCATATCTCTGATCCTATCTCATTTTATCTGATATTTATAGCTAGACTGATCCGTTTATTATTTTCTTATTAAATAATACTCGGGTCAGACCGGGGTATTTCAGGTGCTCCTGCTTGACTTCTTATCAGGGTCCTTCGCCTGACTTTTGACTAACTACTTTAGCACAATAGTTTTTGTTAGTATACATTTGAGATATAGACTCCTTGTTGTATACTTATTCTTTTGTCTAGCACTTGTATCTATTCTTTTGTGATATAGTGGATCTTGTTTGACTACTACTTTGATGTACACTTTTATGTGTTATATTCATATTTGTTTCCGCCTTTGTGATATGAATATCTGTGACTGATTTGTGTTATGTTTATTTCTATATTTGTTTCAGAAGGCCACTTAGCCACTGTGATAGCTTTGAGTTTGTATTTGATATGTCGGATTTCCTCTTGAAATGAAATGTAAGTTATATTATCTGACATATCGGTACTCGCACAAAGCAATTACATAGATGGTCGCTCCTCTACAACCTTATTCTTCGTGCTAGTCGATGGCATTACCCAATAGTGTTGTAACAGCCCAAAATTTTTAACGAAATTTTTAAAAAAATAAACATCTTGAAATATTGATTTGAATTAAAAGTGTAATAACTAGTGTAAAACGGGAATTTAAACTTTACATTTTTACGTATAATTTCATCTGTTCTTAACTTTATATTAAAATCAAATTTTATTAATTATGATAATAGCTATTTAAATTTTGGTTTAAATAATACGTTATTTTATTTAAAGAAACGTTATCATTTTTAAATTTATTTGATAAAAGAAACAAGTAACGGTTGTACGTTACTTTGGGCGTTACACTTTACGTTCGTTGTTCCTTTGTCCATTTGAATTTATATGCGTTAGCTTTAAAAAAATTTCAGCTGTATATTTTCAGTTTGAAAATTTCATAAAAATCTTGCATTGAACCGTTCACATGAGAATTAGTCCATTTCCCTCTTTGCATTCCTTACGTTTAGTTCTAGCCTTGAATATAATTTAATTGCTTTAACTTCCTACCGTTCAAAACCTTACCCTTTTGCCTTCTCTCATAAAGTAATAAGCAGCTGTCATCTTCCACTTTCACGTTCATAAAATTTCAATTTCACAAAATTGTTTTCTCTTTAGCCTCCATCATAATTTCGTGAGCATATCTCTGGAAGGTAAGGGATAGCGTCTTCTTTCTTTTCCCATTTTTGAATTTCAATTGTTTTGTGGTTCCCTGTTTTGTTTGCTAAACCATGTTTTGCCACCTCCAAACCATTTCATTCTTCACCAAGTCACCACAACCCACTGCCGAAACCCACGCCAGCCCCTACTCCATGCTACCACCATTGAACCCAGACCTCCACCGCCTCCAACTTCACACCGAGACCAGCCCATGCCCACCACCACGTACGCCCTACCCCAGCTCCTCCACCCAGGCCGTGACCTGCCCACCACCACGGGAACCCACCACCGCCTCCGTGACAGCCCACCACCCAAACCCTTCGCCAAATCTACCACAACCCAGACCGTCACCCATTCGCCACCAGTCCACCACCAGACCGAGCCCTAACCCACGCCACCACCCACCTTCCTCCACCAGACCGAGCTCTACCTCAGCCACCTCCACGACCGTGCCAGTCCACCAACACGCCAATCCCCACACCCAACCCCTTCGCCTGACCCACCCACCACCGCCTCCAACCCAACTCCAGGCCGAGACCAGACCAACCACACCTCCTCCAGGCCGAGACCAGCCACCTCCAATCCCATGCCGATACCCACTACCCACTCATCCAGACCAAGCCTTGCAAGAAAATTGAACAACTCGTGTTGGTCACTTTGGCATTTGGTATTTGAGTTTATATCCCACTGAGCCCTGTTTGAAAAAAAAAATGAAAAGTGCCTGTCACCTTGTACTTTGTAGTATAGTTTCTACTCAGCTTGGTTTATAAAAATAAAAGGGTATGAGAAAGTTGCTTTTGTCACGTGACTGACCTTTGTTTTGAAAAAAATTGCTTTTGTCATTTTTGTGTTTGAATTCACGATTTGTATGCCACCCAGCTTTTGGTTGAAGTCACGGCCAAAATTGTCCTTCGAGCCTTACTTTTGTTTCAATTTGATTTCCAGTTGATTTACTCAAAATGTTGAGGTAGTTGACGTACGTTAGCTTATTCAAATTTTGCTTTATTCTTTTGATTTTAGATTTGAATCCAGTTGGCGAATCCGCCAACAACTGATCGTGCTTTCCGCATGCTTTCGTTAGACATCGTATTTCTTTTTCCGAATCTCCAGCTCCGTAGAGGTGAGTAAATCTCACACGAATATTCATACTTATATGATTGTGAAACAACCGCAACTGAATGTGTAGGAAATAAATAAAAATTAAATGATTTTATAATTACCTGTGATCTATTTATAGTTGCTGTTAGAATTGTTAAACTGCATATCGTATCATCTGTTATATTTTGTTCTTATTTTACTGTTATTCTATTCTGTTAAATCACACTGCAAGTTCCCTGTAGAATAGAATCACTATGGGTTGAAATGATACATACCCGAACGGACTTTAGAATAAGGGAAGATTGTTATGGGCTGAAATGATAGGCCTGAACGATTTTAAATTAAATTTTATTTACTTGGGATTGCGGGTTTGAAATGATAAAACCCGAATTTTTCTTTGTAAACTACGGATTAAAATGATATAGTATCCGTATCACTTGACTTAGGCTAGAAAATATTATACAGACCCGTGGTTATTTTTCTGTATTATTCTGGATACCTTTAAATAATTTAAATATTGTAATAATATTAAATTGATTTAAACCGAATTTTTAAATGATTTATTTAGAATAGAAATGATTTTTCTATGTGATAAATATAAATAAATGAAAAAAAAATAGTGATTTTAAAATGGAACTTAAATTTGAAATTTTGACTAAAAGAAAAGATGGAAACTTAAGTTAATTAAATTGAAATGAAAATTTAGTTTAAAATTAGTGGAAAATGGATTTTAAGTTTAAAATGTTGAAATGAATTGTTTAAATGAAAGTGGGATTTACACACTTGAATTTAATAAGCGAACTTGTAAGTTTTTGGTTTTGATTTGTAAAATTTCTCTTTAAAATAAATTAGTTAAAGGATTTAAATGAACATTTTTAATGTATGATTTTATAAGTTCTGAACTAGGTAGAATCTATAGCACTTGTTAAGTGCTGTGGTTATATGAGTGAACCAAAAGACTGAAATGAACTAAGGCTATGATAGTACTTGGTAAGTGCTGTTGTAGCAGAAACTAAAATTGAACCTGAACTAATAAAAAGGCTACTGTAGCACTTGTTAAGGACTACAGTAGGCTGAAATATGAATTTTTGTTTAAAACTGAACTGTTATAGCAGTTTATAAATGTTGTTTTGCTGAATAAAATTTGTTTCCAAATATAACTTACTGCCACACTTTTAAATGCCGTGAAAGCTGAAAATTTTAACGCTATTGTTTTAAGTGAATAAATGAACTCTGAAAAGGCTAAACTTTGGGAATTCAATATTTGATTTAAAAGAATAATGACTTTGTTTTAAATGGTTTAATTCGAAGTATATTGGATAAATTGTTTTAAATCTATAACCACGGGTTATAATAACGATTGGTTGGCAAAGAGACCGGGATCGGATATGGACATACTCTCTGTCGATACCGAAAACCACTTTGACAACTGTGTACGCGGTGGAGATTCCAGAATGAAGTAGGATGGTGGCGACGTTCTTAAGGTATGTTACGTGGACCCAACTCCCGTGAGTTGGCATAAGGTGGCTAAAACAGGAGCGATCTCGGACCAGTGAGGTAGCACCTCTTCTCGGACACATTTCTTCGATATTATACTCTTACTTGTGATTTGACTAGATGGCCATCCTCCGATTTGGGAATGTTGTTCGAGGTGGAACGGTAGTGGCTGCTATGTGTATCCATCAGTCCGTGTGCGTAATTGGTATATCTACCCTGGCATTGCCTAGTTGTGACGTGTCACCTACCATATCGAGCTTTACTACGATTATGATTTTAAGATCCGACCGCGTTAAGGTTCTCCATCCCCTTAACGCTATTTTTCGATATGATTATACTTTACTTATTTAGACACTATTATAATATCGAATATTACTACATAGTAGATATTTTAACGGATCCTTAGAGGATGGGCGGTCCCAAGCATCTTCTAAGTTACTTGTACCTTTACTACAGTTCACTTGAGTTGGTTTACATTGTATAAGTATGTATATCCTGACTCGAGTGTTTTGTGTTTTGCTTCACGCTCGGGTCAGCCTGAGTTATTCACAGATTTGGATTCCACTTTCTGGAGATTTGAATCGCTGGAGATTATCTGCTTGTCTTGTCCTATCTATTTCAGTTCTGTTGTTCTACTCAGCTTGTACTTGGTCATTGTATTTAGACTTATGTTGTACTCTATTTTTTTCTGTTGTATCTTATGTAACTTTGTTATATTTATATAGTAGCTTTATGAACTACTATTTCTTTTACTTCCGCTGCATTATTTCACTCTGTGTCTATGATCTGTGATTATATTTATTTACTGTATACTCTGAGATTTTCCAAATTTTATTTACAACGCGGTATTTTGAGCAATTCAACTCCGGCATGAGTGTCTACCTATACACTTATAATGGATGCGAATGGTTGAAAATATCGGGTCGTTACAAGTGTCCTTGGCTAGCTTGAGTATAGAGGTGGGGCGTCACAGCTTGGTATCAGAGCCAAACTTCGGAACAATGTAGAATAATCTAGCAAGGATCATTGTCCTAAGTCTTTCTTAGGAATCGTGCCATAGGATTTAATTCGAGTCTTCATACCGTTCTATCCTATTTTCTTTTGTAATGCCTTGTTTTATCAATCAAGTTTGTTTGATATTCATTCTGAGAATAACCTTTTTCCTTTTCTTTCTTTCTTTCTTAGAGAAGAAAAATGGTTAGACCAGGCCGCCCTAACGCCGGTCAATCTAGTGCTACTCCTTAGATGGAGTATTTATGTCAGCTCAACAACTTTTAGACCTTGTGAACAATGCCCAAGCTGCCGGACCCATTCCAACGCCTACTCACCCTAAATCCGGGTTTGCACGCTTGTGCAGAGATTATACCGCTTTGGGTGGAAGGCCATTCAAGGGATCCGAAAACGTTATAGAAATCCAAGATTGGCTTAGATCATGCAATCGCATCTTTTCCTGCATGGATCTTATTGATTCACTTCGAGTCCAAGTGGCTTCTAGCATGCTCCAAGAAAGAGCATTAGATTGGTATGAGCTTTTGATTTCTGAAATTATCGAAGCGGATCTTACTTGGGAGCAATTCCGGGAAAGGTTCGAATTGAAGTTTGTGCCGGAAACTGAAAAAGTAACTTTAGCACGGTGTTTTATTGACCTTGTTCAAGTTGAATCTTCCGTGGCAGACTATGTCGCGTCTTTTGAATCTCTCTCTAAATATGGGGTCGAGTATATTAATACCCCATTGAAGAAAAATAAAAGGTTGGTCTATGGTTTGAATAAGAACCTCAAAAAGCCTTTACTTCTGAAACTTGAGGTTTCTTTCGATCAGCTTGTAGATATCGCTCTTCGACTTGAAGAGACCGATAAAGAAAGTGATGTTGAAGTTGTGCGTGCCAAACAGAACTTCAACAATAACATGAAGTGGCCTATTAATTTCAGAGGCCCCAATCCCAACAAGAAAGGGAAGCAAGAAACTTCGGTAACAAAGAATCCTACCACTAGTCGTGGACGATGCTACAATTGTGGTTCTACGGACCACTATGCGAAAGAGTGCCCAAAACCATTTTTTGTCATTATTGCAAAAGTTCGGGCCATCTTATATCTACATGTCCCATACTCCAAATTAGGAGAGAGGAAGAGTTGAATGTCGTGCAGGCTCCTAATGACACTTCTCTTGGTTAAGGTATTTTGTATCCTTGATGGCACTATTTTTTTTCATGATCTTCCTATTTGATTTCTTTTGATACGGGTGCATCCCACTCTTTTATATTAAAAGAACTTGTTGATTCATTTTCTTTTACTAATATGGGTTTGATGACTTCATAGAGAATTGCGAATCCGGTTGGTGGATCCACAACACTCGGTTTACTTTATAAAAATGTCAAGATTATTTTATGTGATTATTCTTTTCGAGTCGTTTGCATGTTATGCGTTACTTAGGCTTCGAAATTGATTTTTGGAAAAGGATTGGCTTGATCATTATGAAGCCCACATCCTATGTCCTGAGCGGACTATCTATCTTCGACATCCTCAATCTGTTAAGTAGATTTCTTTTGTTCTTAATGATTTTGATTTCCAAAATTTGGTGGTATCATTTTATTCTTTAAACCTACATGATGAGGAGAATTTTATTTCTCTCATTCAAGTAGTTTGTGAATTTCTCGGTATTTTTGAGTTTGTCTTAGGATTACCACCTAAGCAATCTATTGAGTAGTGCTAAGGTCTTTTCACCTCGACCTTGCCACACGTTTTCATCAGCTACGAGTTGTGGAGGGTAGCATCAACTTACCGCATTCCGCACTCGTTATGATTCTTATGAGTGGTTCGTTATGTCATTCGGTTTGACGAACCTTCTACCTTATTTCATCCATCTTATGAATCAAGTATTCTACGAATATCTCGATGAGTTTATCCTTGTATTTATTGATTATGGATGAAAACAACAATTTAAAATTTGCAAATTTTTTTAATAAGATATTTATTAGTATGATTGGATTTTGTTCTTAAACGAGCAAAGAATATTTGTAAAAATTTTAAGAGACATGTTTATCATATAGAAGATGATCTTGTGTTGTTTTTCCCATTGAGTGCTTTAAGAATTCTGGTCGATGCGCTTGATCAACGTTATTGATAGGAATCTCCTAAACGCTATGATGAGACAGTCAGACACAGTAAATTGACTTGTAAAAAGTAATTTTTTTCTAAAAAGACGATTACACAAAGTTAATTATAATTTTGAAGGTCTTAGCTTTTCAGGAAAGAGAATCAATTAAAAGAACTCTTTTCCGATGCTTTTATTCTTGCGATTCCCGAAGGGAACCAAGACTTTATTGGTTGTACCGATGCTAGTCGTATTGGTTTGGGTGTCATTCTCTTACAAAGGGAATGTGTTATCACATATGCTTCTTGACAATTAAAGCTTGTCGAGACAAGATATGCCATTCATGATCTAGTGCTCGCGGCCACTGTTTTCATTCTTAGAATTTGGCGACATTATCTTTTGGGAGAGAAATTTGTTCTCTACACCGATCATAAATCTTTGAAGTATTTATTTTCTCAAAAGGGACTTAATTTGCGTCAACAACGTTGGCTCGAGTTCCTTGCATCTTATGATCTTGATATTCTTTATACTCCCGGAAGGGGAAATCGTGTTCCGACACCCTTAGTCTTAAGCAACAAGCGGTTGTTTCCATGATGATATCCGAATGGAGTGATCTCGAGACTTTGTCCACTTGTGAGATTCGAGATCGTGAATCTAATTTATGTTCATCTCTTGTTTTGTGTAGCCTTGAGGTTCGTCCTTCTCTTTTGGACCGTACCTCTTTTGGCTAAACTCTATGTCAAAGAAATTGTTAAATTGCATAGAGTTCCTACTTCTATTGTTAACAATCGTGATCCATTATTGTACTAGTGGATTTTGTTAAGGTCTTCAAAAAGCTTTGGGAACAAAGCTTAATTTTAGCACCGCTTATCATCCTTAGTCCGATGGACAAACTGAGCGTGTGAATCAAACTCTTGAAGATCTTCTTCGTACATGTGTTCTTGATTTTGGTGGAAGTTGGGAAAAATCATATTTCTCTTATTGAGTTTTCCTATAATAATAGCTTCCAATCTAGTATTGGTATGGCATCTTTCGAGGCACTCTACGGAAGGCCGTGCCGATCTCCTTCGTGTTAGCTTAAAGCCGGTGAGAAGCTGGTTTTAGGTCCAGATTTTATTGGTGTTCTTTTGTGTTTCACCTATGAGGGGTGTTGTACGTTTCAGTCAATCGGAAAAGTTAGCACCTCGATATGTTGGTCCATTTCCCATCACCGAACGTATTGGTTCTGGGGCTTACCGCCTTTTATTACCAGCTCAATTTTCTGTTATTCATGATGTATTCCACGTCTTCTAACTACGGAAATGCCTTAGGGATTCCGATTCTATTCTTGAGCCCGATGTATTTGAAGAAATTGAAGTTTCACCAAATTTGAATTATGAGCAATATTCTATTTGTATCATTGCTTCGGAGGTTAAACGCCTTCGAAATAAAGATGTTTTTCTTGTGAAAGTTCAATGGTCCTCAAATCCTAAGAATTGCTCTTGGGAATCTTGAGAATTCATCGAGCAAACACATCCGGACTTACTCTTTCGTGCTCTTTATGGTGAACTTCTCATTTCAAAAATGTCTTCTTTTGTGCTGATATGCTTTTATGGTTGTTACCCTTTATTTTCCTCTTCATTATTGCGAGGACGCAATTTCTTTAAGGAGGGGAGTCTGTAACAACCCGCATATTTTACAATTTTATATTTAAATGATTTATTTAATATAGCATTGTTAGTCGGATTTAAGTCCAAAAAGCTACTTTTTGCAAACAGTCGAATTTGGACTCGAGACCACTTCCATTGAGTCCAAAATGGTGTTTGCAACTTTTTTATGTACAAACTTCAATATGTTTGGAGTTGAGTAAAATTTTGATATTTTCACTTAGGGCTTTGGGCTTGGGTTTGGGTTTCAGCCCACTAACCCAACTCATCTTATATCCAAACTCCACCCCCTCTCCTCTTCATTCATTCTATTATTTTCCTAACACTTCAAGCTTTAGAAAAATGGAGGAGAGAAGAGGAATTAGAAATTCCTAAGCCCTAGATTCATTTGCAAACTCAAGTTCTAGCTCCAACATCTAAGAGAAGCTTAGGTAAGCATCCCCTTCATCTTCTCCATCTCATTTCCTCTTCAATTTCAGAAATTTCCGAAACCCTAACTTAGCAAATGTTTTTCTTTTGAGCTTAGATTGAAGCTTCTTGGGCTAAAATTGAAGAGTGATTGTTCTTGCCTTGCTCTATAGCTTCTTTCTTGTGTTTTTGGGTTTAAAGGTGAGTTTTTGAACTCACATCTTTGTCTATTTCTATCATTGTTGTTAGGTATGAATTCCTAATGTCTATTCATGTTCATTTGCTTTTGATTTGAATTGATTTGGTGAACATTTCAATTTTTGGTGTTTTGAAGTCAAAAACTTTAAAAATCCTAGCTTTGATGTATGAACATGCTTTTGGTGGTGTATCGAAGAGCCTATAGGGCTGGGTTGTCGATTGGCATAAACCCCTAACGCCCATTGCTCATCCGATCGCAAATTGTTGAGATTTTGCCCCTCATTGGGATAGGCTGGAAATACTGGAAAACAGGGTCCAGTCGACTGAACTCAGAGTCCAGTCGACTGACCTGGAACCCGAAAGTTTTTCAGGCTCTGTCCAGTCGACTGGCTCTCTGAGTGCAGTCGACTGATCTGGAACCCGAGAGTTTCCAAGCATTGGTCCAGTCGATTGAACTCAGTGCCCAGTCGACTGAATCTGCTGTCTCAGCCAGATTTGCATATTTGCCTACTTCTTTTTGTTGAATTACCATTGTTTATCGATTTTTGTTGATCCTTTTAGTTGTTATCACCTTTGTCTAATTTGATGGCTTCTTTTTCGGGATTTTTTTTGAGAATATCCATTTTGATGGATTCAGTATCGATTTCTTTGGATTTGATTCACGTCTTCGTATGTGAATTTTTGGTGATTGATTGTTTCTACAATCATTTCTATGACTTGTCACTTTAAATTACAAAGGTTTCTATACTAGTTGTAAATATTCAAACTCTTTTACAAAGATGATTTCAACTTTATTTTTAATACAAAGCTCATTTATAAAACCGTTTTCTAATCTATTAGTATATACAAACCTTTACCTCATTCGTATGAGAAAATCTAATTAAACGGCTTAGCAAAACAAGTGGTATGAAACGCTTGCGTTTACTTCGTCGGTTAATTCTTGGACTTGTCCGATTGAACTCTTGTGACAATTTTCGAGTGGAAATCTACAATTTGTTCGTAAATATTTAAGTTAAGCCAGTGGTTATGGGACATGAAGCTAAACTTATTTATTTACTAGCTTAGTGTAATCGACACTTCTTGATGATCGATGATGATCATTTTATGATTCAGACTAGCGATGTGCGATGTCTCTTTGTCCGCTTAGGGGATTGTACCCCATTCTATTCAGTTTCCTCTCATTTTTATAGGCTAGCGACCTTTGGCTTATTGGAGTTTGGTTCATCGGGCGTTCGTTGTACTACGTCGTTGTTTCGTATTATTTGTGTTCAGGTTCATCGGGCGTAACGTTGTATTACGTCGTTGTGTGTAACGACCCGTAATTTTCGATAACTTAAATAATAAAATTTGATAAGATTTTCGAATTTAATATAGTGGAAATCAAAAATTTATGATTGACAAATGGGAATTGTTTGATTATGACTTAATAATATGGTTTGAATGTTAGTAACCACTATATTATTGTAACGTTAATAAATTGAACAAATATGAAGTTAATTTGGTTATAATCGGAAATAAGGAATAAATCAAAATATTGGAGTTAATGTTGGAAGTTTCTATTGTAAATGAAATTGGTTGTATTTAGAATGTGCAATCTGTTGTGGCAAGTAATTTAAGATTTTGGTTGTAAATATATAGGAAATTGATTTACTAAGTTAGTCTAAATTTTATTTGGAATAGAATAAAGTTTATGAACTTTTAATATTGAATTAAAAGAGGATATATAAAAATTGAATATTTAATATTTTAATTAACTTGTAAAAATTGAAATTTTGCAAACTGTTTCGGATTTCGACGAAACTAGTTTCATAGGATCCGGAATGGTATATTATTATATGGTTTCAAATTTCGTATCAAACGGATTTACCGTCTGATCGTACAACGTTAAAACACGTAGAAATTGTGTTAATAATTTAAATCGATATAAATTGATTTGCAAATGATAACTTCTTTATACGATGGAATTATGGCCTGTAACCTATTCTATTCTGTTCAGAAATATTGAAAACCTCTGTTTCGATATATAGAATGTTCTATATTGCTTCAGAAATAAAAATGGGCTCTGTTTGTGTATTTGTAGCTTTAGATATTATTTAACTAATTAAATTCTGAATTTAATATGATAGAAAATGATGTCGTAAGCTGATTTAAGTTTTATATAAATAAAAAAATTAAGATGGTTAACATTTAAGATTGAATTTAAATGTGGAAAATTTGAAATTGAAAATTTATATTGTAATTAACGAGAAAAAGAGCCATTTTGGCAACGGTCTCGAATTTCAACGAAACTAGTTTCATCGGATCCGTAATAGTTAATTATTGTGGGATTTCAATTTTCGTAGCAATCGGACTTGTCGTTTGACTGTGCGAGCTTGAAACGCGTAGAAATTTAATTTCGAATTTAATTAAAATAATCGACTTTAAAAAAAAGCTATCTTCCACATATGATCGAATTAGACCTCGAAACTTGTTTTATTGCGTTCGGAATGGGGGTAAAACATTATAAACGCTTGTCGGCACGTCTCGATTGGAGTTAGGACGATTTTGGACCTACCTATATAAATACGCACGCAAACCGAGACAGTTTTATTATTATTTTATTTCAGAAACCCTAATTTCAAACCATGCCCGCCATCTATTCCATGGCCAGAAATTGCCGATCTTCTTTCCTTGATATTTCTCAATCCGTTTAACGAAATCGAAAAATTCCAAAAGCAAAAGTGTAGATCTCGACGAGCTCTTCAAATCCATAAGGTTGATTGCCGCTAATACATCATAGATTTTCCGAGATCTGAGATTGAAGGATGCACGTATTTTCTTGGATTGCGTGCAAACGGCGGCGAATGACGCGATGAAACTTGGCGCGTAGGTGGCTCTCAAGGTGGCGCACATAGTGGTGGTCGCTGATCAATCTCTGGTGGCTGATCTTTGCGTGCGTGTGGAGGTTGAAAGGATAAGGGTGGGTTCGGCTACGATCTGTGATTGGGAAGAAGAAAGTAACATTATTATTATTATTATTTAATTATTTCATAACAATATATATCGTATAACTTCTAATTAGCATATCTTTTGCATACGAGCTCGGATCGACGTGCGGTTTTCTCCGTTGCGTTCGTATCAAAATTCCGGAAAACATGGAGCTAGTTTGGCTGCATTCCGATACTGTTCAAATTTGGGCCTTTATTTGGATTTTTATATCGTCGATAAATCAAAGGTGAGTGTTTATACGCTCACGCTTGACTAAATATGTTATGTTAGTTAATTTGAATTCATTAGTTAATATGAATGTTTCTGGTTGCTAGTTAGTAGTTTAAAATTGATGTTTAGTTGAAATTTAATCGAATTGGATTAAATTGTTATTTAAATTAATGTTGAAATTTAATTGTTAGTTAAATACCCATCTATGATAACCAGTTATTTGTTATGACCTGTTGATTGAATGATGAATTATGATGTTTGTTTGATGGTTGATGTTTGGTACGTTAAAATTGTTATTCAATTAAATATGACATTCATTGCAGTTAATATCCATTCGATTTAATATTAAATTCCAATTTGCAAGTTTATACATGTTAATGATAACAAATAGTCTATTGATGTTTGAAATGGTTGAATTATTATTTCAGTTAAGTATGACCTTATTTCATTTAATCGTCATTTAATTAGCATGAACTTATAAATTACCAGTTAATAACCGTTATTGATAATCAATTAAATTATGTTATTTATTGTCTGATTTGGATGATGATGTGATGGATGTTTAACTATTGATATTTGGACATTTGAATGTTGTGTTTATTTTATGTTGTCCTAATACTGCAAGTTCCCATAGTGTTTATTTTATTTTATATTTATATTTAATTAAAATGGGATCGGGTTGAAATGATAAATATCCAATTAAACAACCTGGCCTAGGATAGACAATTACAATAAGAAACCCGATTGGTCAACAAATTATTTCGAAATTAATTAACAACCTTAATGGATTTAGTTTGGAACTTATAAATAATTTTACTCGAGTTTAAATGAAACAAATTAATGGATTTGATTTGAATAAACTAATAAATTTATTTGAATTGTAATAGAATAAATAAACGAATTGATTTGAGTTTATATCGAATTGGATTAAGTAAAATTTAAAGTTAAGTAAAAATTTAAGATCTATAGACTTGGTTTTGATTAAACGGATTTGAGACTTGATAATGAAATTTAATTTAAGATTAAATGGAATTTGACATAAGTGGAATTTAAACTAAGTAAAGTTTGCGAATTTGATTAAGTGTTAATTTAAATATAAAATGATTTTAAATTGAGTGAATTAGTTTAATTATTATTTTGTAACTTGGTTACGAAGTTAAATTGTTTTGAAACTTGTTGAGAAAAGTAAAATTATGTTAATTAATCAATGAACTAAATAAAGTGAAATAAGATTCTTTAATAGAAATTGAATTTGATTTTGTAAACGGATTAACTAAAACTATTTTGATTTAAAGGGGATTTAGTTAATGAAATTAATTTAACCGAATTTATAATTATATTTAATGAAGTAATGAATGTAAACATAAATGTGAATGAATCGAATTTTGTTTAAATGATTTTGAATTAAATTAAGAATCAAATTAAATCCATTGAATATGAAATAAATTTAATAAGTGAAATTGGAATCTTATTAAACTGAAATTGAATACTTGAATTGATTTGTTAAATAAATGTTGAACTAAATTTATTTGGAAATATGATTTAACTATTGAAACGAATTGAATTGTGAAATAATCAAAATTGAAAGTAAATTTGAAGTTGACTTTTGATTTGATTTAGTTTGAACTTTAAATATTAAATGACCATCGGTGTAATAATACGTAGTTATTAAAGAGACCAGGATCGGATATGGACATACTCTCTGTCGATATCGAAAACCACTTTAATAACTAATATACGTGGAGTGTTGATCCAGAACGAAGTGGATGGTTTTGGTGAACGCGTTGATTGAAGAAAGAGAACGATTTTGGATGACCCTTGATATGACTAAACAGGAGCCCTGCCGGGCCATTGAGGTTCGCCACCTCTAGCGGACACACTTCTTCGTTACCATATCTATTACTTTTGTGATTCGATTTGGGTGCACCCCTCGATTATGGGAGTGTTGTTTCGCGGTGTTGGGGTTGTACCTGCTATGCCCAACATCAGTCCGGATGACGCAACTACTAGTATCCTAGTTGGTATCGCCTCGTGTACCTTGTCATACTGATTATCCTATTCGCGACTACTACGATTTTGATTTGTGTTATACCTATGGGGTACCCTCTGATAACCACTAGTTTACGGTGGGGCTTACGGTGCTGTATAGACTATGACATTTATAAACTGTGTTAAGGGTGGAATGGGCCATGGCTTAACGCTAGGAATGATATTTTACTTTATGATAGACATTATTGTATATAGCGTATTCTATTATATAGTAGATAGTTTAACGGATCCTTAGGAGATGGAAATCCCGAACATCTCTTAAGTTAATGCACGCACGTTAAACACTAGATAGGAGGTGTCTAAAACCCGTAAACATCTCTGATGCCGTCACAATCATATTTACTTATTCGATTTAACTTACATGAGATATTTTAGTCATAACTCGAGTGTTTTGTCTTTTCATTACGCTCTGGTCAGCCTGAGCATTTCAGATAAGGTTGAAGATCTATTCTGGAGGACGAAGACGGAGTTTGGTATTACATCATTTGTATTCTACTATTGTATTATTTTTCCGCTGCATTGTTGTATTATCTCTGATATGTATGTAACTCTGATTTATGATGTATAATAATAATCAAATTTATTTATTTAACAGCTTCATGAACTGTTATTTTATTATTATGTCTTGTTCCTTCCGCTGCGAGATTCTGAGTTTGTTTCCGTTCTTTCTTTTCTTTTCTTATTTAACCCCAATAACTATTTGTATTTTGGATTGGTTGAGTCAACATGTGTATATGTTTTGTCGACTTGAACGGTCTAAATGTGGGTCGTTATAGTTGGTATCAGAGCTTTGGTTTAGATTACCTTGTCTCTAGTGGGGAATAACTCATTGAAATAGGGTTAAACCTTATGAATGAGTTTGAGTGTATATGAGAGAGCGTATTTTTAATTTTGATATAAAAATGATTTTATATTGTGTTAATTTGTTCTGTTGAGTATTTATGAATTATGGTTGGTACTTGGGATGCCAAGGCATCGATAGGAATTTCTAAACACTCGAATAGGACAGATTGACATAATATTGTTTTGGATTATATTTTATATATAAAAGAATTATCTTGAAAATTTATAAATTTTGATTGTATTGGTTGTTAGGAGATGATAATTGTTTGCGCCAAAATTGGTCACAAATCCCAAATGTTGTGAAAGCACCAGTGTATGAATACAGATCAACAAATATTCACACACAAATCTCAGATCTAAGCAAGCAACAAACAGCAATCTAGAAATAATGAACAGTGACACACGATTTATAGTGGTTCGGCTATCTCCGGCCTACGTCCACTTCAAGGTTTTTATGATTTTATTGCTCGATGTTTGAAGATTACAATTTCTTATTGCGCAGTACAACAGACTTTATGATTATAATCTGAATCTAAGGCAGCGATGGTGATCTGGAGTAAATCTGGCAGAGTTTGGGCGCTCTTTAGCTCTCAAAATTGTCCGGCCTCTTTTCTGAATGACCAGGGGCTCTATTTATAGGTGTAGGAGGCTGATATTTCGCCTAAGATTCAGGGAGACCAGTTCTGGTACGTAAGGGGGCCCACATACCCGCTTTCAGGAAATCCGGGCCCACTTCGGGATCGATTCGAACTCAACTTCGAATCGATCAAGATTTGCTCCGATTGAGATGAAATTGGCATGAACATTCCTTAGGATGCCAGTAAGCTACTGTGAAAATTTCATAGCATTTGGACTTGTAGATCTCGAGTTATGATCGATTCAAGATTGTGTTTTCCGTCATATGGATTCGTTCGAATCGATATGGTTCGAATCGATAGGTTCGAATCCATATGCCTGCGTGCGAGAATGATGAGGTGGTGCGTGTTCCTCGGGTTGATCCATCTTTTTCTCCGAACTTACTAGGTCGAATCCTTGTTTTTAGCTGTTGTGACTTGGTGGATTTGAAGAAGTGGATTCGAAGGTATGCTCCTTCGAATCGATAGAACGTACGTTCCCTTCGTATCGATCAGGGCATTCCATAGTCGATCGATATGAAGACTTTACTGCTGAATGGATTCGAAGATGGGAATGATCTAATGGATTCGAGGTAATGGATTCGAAGACGATTATAGGATGGAATCGAAGCTCCTTCCACTTCATGGATTCGAAGGGCACTGGTCTGTAGCTTTATGGTTTCGAAGCAACTCATCTGGATCGATTTGAGTGAATGTTTGTCTGGTGGATACGAACCATGTGGAGTCGAATCGATGGATTCGAACAGAGTGCTCTCCGGTGGATACGAAGTAAATGGAGTCGAACGTGATGGAACCGAACCTGATGGAGTTGAACCTGATGGATTCGATCTTAGTGGATGCGAACCCGAGGCTATGTCCTCCACTTGCGTCGATGGTATCTTGAGCGTACGACCTCGTATTGACTTGAAAATTGGAACATTGGCTTCCCTGGCTTTGCTTGTCGTGTCTTATCAATTGCAGCCCGATCTGGACTCGGATGAAATTCATCGATATCCATGGTGAACCTGCGATGCACAATCGATATTCATGACTAGTAATCATTGATTTTCAGTTAATTTTTGGGTATCTCGGCTTTGCCAAAAGGTGGGATAACACTTTGCCCCCCAAAACATGCCTTTTGGTAAAAAGGTGTGTTTTGATAAGTCTCAAATTGAATGCAGTGAGTTCATGTTTTACTCAGAGCTTATAACATTTTCAATCAAGTCCATGGCTGTTCGAAGCCGAATCGTTATCAATTTCTTTCAGTGGAAGTTAAGAATGAAATTCTACAGTCTCTCCGTACTATTGATGGTCACTCCGGACCCTTGTCAAGCCCATTCCAGACTTAGCGATCGAATAGAAAGATCCTATTGCACTCCGGCGTTGCTTTCTATTCCTTGCACTCTGGCCCCAGTTTGGGCGTAAAGAGATGTCTTAGTCGTTCTGGACCGATCGTAGCCTCTCCGGGCTCCTGCTGGATCCCATCCTATCACTTTCCGGTGAAGGGAAAACAGCGTTAAGTGAGTCAATCCTGTCGCTCTCCGGCAAAGCGACTCACTTCTTCCACTCCGGTTCAGGGTATCTGAACATTAAGCGATGTCATGGCCCAAATCGTGGGCTGATCATAGCCTCTCCGGGCTCTTATCGAATCCTGATCCAATCACTCTCCGGTGAATAGGAAACGATGCTTAAGTGAGTCGATCCTGTCGCTCTCCGGCGAAGCAACTCACTTCTTGCACTCCGGACCCTACCTCTCCGGGTAGGATCATAAAGCGATCATGTTTATATTGATATTTAATGTTCATCCTTTAACTCTCCGGTTAAAAGGTTTATTTTAATAAATGTTTCTTTATTAAATTCAAATCCTTGATGTTCAATCTCAAACACCAAGAAAAACAAGACAATGCCTCTCTAGGCGGAGCGGTATATTACCATCTTAGAGCATGCCTAGGGATCTCTCCGGTTCCCGTACATGAGTAAGTGGGATAGCCATTTTATTTTGGAAATCAAATCTAATGAAATTATTTGATCAAAGTCCAAATCCTAAACTTGGCCCTTTCCATCTTAATCAGTGGATGACGAGTCGTGATCCCGATCCAGGATCGTTTCTGTTAGGTGGAGGCGGTAGTTGTTCAGGCCTTACTATCGCTGCCCGTTCTTTGACATATTGTGGCAATCTACCACTCCTGGCATGTTCTTCCACCTCATCCTTTAGGTGGCGGCATTCGTCGGTTGTGTGCCCATCCAGCTCATGGAATAGGCAATATTTCCCGGTTCTACGCTCCCGCTCTGTGGGATCTCTCCTAGGTGGTTTTCGATAGGGGAGTTGCCCCCGAGTTTCGGTGTAAATTCATTCCAGTCCTGCCGCCAAGTCTGTGTATTGCCTGAATCTGGGCTCTCAGAATTTCTTCCGTTTATAAGGACCATCATGTGCGTCATCCTGCTTTCTCTTTCCTTTGTCCGCCGTGGGTTGTTCCCTGGCGGTTCCTTCGCCTTGTACAACGTTTATTACCTGCCTCTCGACTCGTGATTCTTCTAATCGAATGAATCGTTCAGCTTCATGGTAAAACTCTCCAAGATCTTGTGGTGGGTCTCTCGTTAAAGAGTCTTTGAATTCGGTGCCTTCTCCAACTCCTGCCACTGCCGCCATCAAAATCATCGATGGATCCGGGCGATCTATAGAAGCCACCGTTGCATTAAATCGTAACAGAAAATCTTTTATGGACTCTCTGGTCCTTTGTTTTATTGATGCCAAAGTCATCACGCTCTTGGGTCGCATTACGTGAACCCTAAACTGTCTCATGAAGCAATCCACAAGCTCGCCCCATGTCTTGATCGATCCAGTCTCTAGCTGTCTAAACCAAAGCGCAGCCAAATCTGATAAGAATAAAGGGAAACATTATGCCATTACTTCCTCGGATGCTCCCAGCACTTCCATGTGTCTGATATATCTGGTGATATGCATGGTCGGGTCTGACTTTCTGTCATAAGGATCCAGCATTGGTAGTTTGAACTTTGGAGGGTTCCTTGCATTCCTGATATTCGGAGCGAACGGACTTCGACTAACCTCTTCCAATCCTCCACCTGACAATCCCCCTCTCATGATCCATCGCACTAGGCCAATCATTCTTTCATCTCCATCCAGGGGTTGCCCCCTTGTAATGTCTCTGTCTTGCCCTCCGAGTCTTGTAGGGAATTCTGGTACGTACTCTTCGGGTGGCTCGTTAGCATTTGTGTTGGCCCTAGCCTGTTGAGCTCCGTCCATTGGCCTTCTAGTATCGGATCCTGAGGGTCTGCCCCCAAGTCCTTGTTGACTGCCTTCTGGTTCTGCAGCCTGTCCTCCATTGGGTTCCACAACCCTAGCTCCTTGTTCCACATTCACAGTCGCTGTAGCTGGTCCTAGATTTTGTATTCCTGCAGCTATCATCTGTTCAAAGAAATTCTGCAGCATCTCTTGTTGGCTTTTCATCATTCTTTCATGCATTAGGTTATTCATAGCCTCCATCTCATCTCTAGTAATGTAGATTGAAGCTTGTCTTTCTCCAGCGCTAGAGGATGCCTCTTGACTTCCTCCCTGTTGGCTCCTCTCAGCTCTTTGTCTTGTTTGTCGAGTCATTGTAGAGTCAATCTGAATCCTTCAAACTTTCAAACATAAAATTTGAATTTGTTGTAGCGGGTGCTAGTTCTTCTCGGTGAAAGCACCAAAGTGTTTGCACCAAAATTGGTCACAAACCCCAAGTGTTGTGAAAGCACCAGTGTATGAATACAGATCAACAAATATTCACACACAAATCTCAGATCTAAGCAAGCAACAAACAGCAATCCAGAAATAATGAACAGTGACACACGATTTTCAGTGGTTCGGCTATCTCCGGCCTACGTCCACTTCAAGGTTTTTATGATTTTATTGCTCGATGTTTGAAGATTACAATTTCTTATTGCGCAGTACAACAGACTTTATGATTATAATCTGAATCTAAGGCAGCAATGGTGATCTGGAGTAAATCTGGCAGAGTCTGGGCGCTCTTTAGCTCTCAAAATTGTCCGGCCTCTTTTCTGAATGAACATGGGCTCTATTTATAGGTGTAGGAGGCTGATATTTCGCCTAAAATTCGGGGAGACCAGTTCTGGTACGTGAGGGAGCCCACATACCCACTTTCAGGAAATATGGGCCCACTTCGGGATCGATTCAAACTCAACTTCGAATCGATCAAGATTTTCTCTGATTGAGATGAAATTTGGCATGAACATTCCTTAGGATGCCAGTAAGCTACTGTGAAAATTTCATAGCTTTTGGACTTGTAGATCTCGAGTTATGATCGATTCAAGATTGTGTTTTTCGTTATATGGATTCGTTCGAATCGATATGGTTCGAATCGATAGATTCGAATCCATATGCCTACGTGCGAGAATGATGACGTGGTGCGTGTTCCTCGGGTTGATCCATCTTTTTCTCTGAACTTACTAGGTCGAATCCTTGTTTTTAGCTATTGTGACTTGGTGGATTCGAAGTAGTGGATTCGAAGGTATGCTCCTTCGAATCGATAGAACGTACGTTCCCTTCGTATCGATTAGGGCATTCCATAGTCGATCGATATGAAGACTTTACTGCTGAATGGATTCGAAGATGGGAATGCTCCAATGGATTCGAGGTAATGGATTCGAAGACGATTATAGGATGGAATCGAAGCTCCTTCCACTTCATGGATTCGAAGGGCACCGGTCTGTAGCTTTATGGTTTCGAAGCAACTCATCTGGATCGATTTGAGTGAATGTTTGTCTGGTGGATACGAACCATGTGGAGTCGAATCGATGGATTCGAACAGAGTGCTCTCCGGTGGATACGAAGTAAATGGAGTCGAACGTGATGGAACCGAACCTGATGGAGTTGAACCTGATGGATTCGATCTTAGTGGATGCGAACCCGAGGCTATGTCCTCCACTTGCGTCGATGGTATCTTGAGCGTACGACCTCATATTGACTTGAAACTTGGAACGTTGGCTTCCCTGGCTTTGCTTGTCGGGTCTTATCAATTGCAGCCCGATCCGGACTCGGACGAAATTCATCGATATCCATGGTGAACCTGCGATGCACAATCGATATTCATGACTAGTAATCATTGATTTTCAGTTAATTTTTGGGTATCTCGGCTTTGCCAAAAGGTGGGATAACAATAATATTAGATTATCATCGGTTATTGTTGATTAGTCAATATTTCTAACTATTGACTATTGGATGATTTTAAGAAATGAAACTTGTAAATATGATTGACAATGAATATAAATGGTAAATAAAATAAAATAAAAATGAATTTAAATTAAGATGGAGAATTTAAATTCCGGTGTTTTGAAAATTTATTAACAAAAATTTGAAATGTATAATATAAGTATTATATGATAGTATATTCGATTAGAAATTGTTTTCAAAAGGATTTTCAAATGAAGTAAGTGTTATACTCCCCTCTTGACACTAGAGAATGATTTCGGTGATGAGTGCACGCATCATCGACGTTTATTTTCGAGAGTCCAAGTGAGGGAGATCACTTAATAGCTTTTTTCTAAACCATGTTTTGATTAAAATTGAATTTTATTTTGTATTCTCTATAGTATGACTTGATATATATTAATATAAGTATATATTATTTCAAACTTGATTTGAAATGAAATCGGAGTTGAAATTCTTAAGTTCTTTAATATTTAATGACTTTAAACTATTGAAATAAACAAATACTTGAATCATTAAGGAACTTCTGAATTGAAAAATAAGGGATGGACCTAAGTGTTAAGTATATTGAAGTAGGAAACCCTTAGAATAAAGGAGTATAAATTTGAAATAAACTAGAAACTGTAAACTTGATTAGCGTTCAATTTGATTCAATAGCATATATATATAACTTACCAAAATATTTAAAAAGTTCAAAATGTCTACATGAATAAGTGATTGGATAATATACAAGTATAGGTACGAAAAATGAAATATGAATTTAATTAGTGGTTTACAAATATGAATAAAACTTAAACTGTGAAAATAAATGATATATAGTTATGTTATGTTATGAAATTGAATTCCAATAAGTTAAGTGAATACATTGGACCAATAGAATAAACTGGCAAATGGATTATTAGATTTATATAACTTATGGAAGTTAATGAAATGAACGAACAACATTTTATTGAATGAATAAAATAATAAAATGAATCAAATGAGATAGGATGAAAATTTTCGAACACTTTTGTTAATTAAATAAATAAGGGAATTTTGTGTAAGTTAGAATGTGAATAAATGAATATAAGTTAGAATGGAATATTTGTGTAAATAAAAACGAATTAAAACAAATGAGATTAAAATTTATGTGCATAAATCATTTATTCACCTAACAGTGTTGATTTAGATTTAAGTACATAGTTTGAAACGATTTATATCGATCTGTATAAGTATTCTTCACTCGATTAATCGACGGCGAACAGTTGAAACAGATTGTTAATGAGATTTTGTAGTTTTCTATCATAGTTATAACTATGCAGGGAAAATGAAAATTTCTAATTAAGAATTTGAATCATAGTTCGCTCTAGAATAGTTGGGTCAATAATACTAGTATAGAAATGAACTGAGTATTTAAGCAAGTGATCAATATTGATAGTGTGTACGAATACATTATACCAAATTAAATAAAATTTTGAATTCTTTGTTGTTGTTGTGGTTATTGTTGGTTTATGGAATGTTTGGGAAAGTAAATAAATTCAATATGAATTGAAAATGAATCAATTAGATGTAAATAGGTGTTACAAATTATTTGCAATTGAATTGAATGAAAATGCATGTAGAGATTAATGAATATATTATTAATCGAATGAACGTAGAAGAGTTTAATGTAAACCAATTGAACTTAAAGAAAATCATGTGAATTAAGGGAAACTATCCAATTGAATATCAATATACTGAATTTGAATAAATCAAACGTTAATGAAATGAATATTAGCAATTGAATAGAAATTTTGAAATACTCAAAGAGAGCTGAAATGAAAATAGCCATAACTTTTAAATGGTTGAACGGAATTCGAAGATCTTGGACTTTACGGAAAGCCTAGAAACCGTGCTACATCTTTTGTTTAGAATGTTTAGATAAATACCTTCATCCACTAGGCTTAAAACACCAAAATTAGTCGCTGGCCTGTGCGAAGTAGAAATCTGAAGCACCTTAGTATTCTCGCCATAACTTTTTACTGGTGTATCGGATTTTGACGATCTTGTACTTTCTGGAAAGCTTAGAGCCTAAGCTCCAACTTTTGTTTTATAAGCCTTTCCTATTTCTATTATTTAGGAGGCGAAAATCTGAAATTACATTTCAGGCCTGCGCTACTTGCCCGGGGCTGAAGCGTATCATTTTAGTAAAACGTCCGTAACTTTTAAACGGATGGTCCGAATTCAATGATTTTGGACATTCCCGAAAGCCTAAAACAAATGCAGCAACTTTTATTTAGATTCCCTTACAAAATTTCATCGTTTAGGGGACTAAAAACTTGGATTTGTTCGCTGTCTTTGAATTTAGAATCTCAGTTTTGAAGTTAAAATATGTTATATAAATGTTGTATATGCTAAGTATATCAATCTACCTTATATGCTTGGTTATCATTGTTTGTTGAGTATTTTAGTAGGTGACAAAGGGTTGCGCTTCGCTTGTGGAGCTCGCTTCTGCGCTTAATGCAAAATGTATGTTAAACGGCTAATAAACGCTAAAAAAAGTACGTATATCGAATTATATATTGTATTTTGGTATTATATATTGTTTCCCCATGGTTTGGGATGCCTCTCATTGAGATGAGATGTATATTGTGATTATATGTATTGTTATTTCCGAACCTAGCCGCGCAAAGGAGACTCTGTCGAAATTTTCCATGAATTTAGAACTTAGAAAATTTTGGTTGGAATTGGAATAATCCATAGTAATATATTAAACCGTTGGTATAAGTTAATGTTTCTAAGTTGAGTAGAAGTTATATTATTAAATATACCATATGATAAATCCCTTACTACGCCTTTTCGCGGACGAAAAGTTTTGAGTAGGGGAGAATGTAACGACCCGTAATTTTCGATAACTTAAATAATAAAATTTGATAAGATTTTCGAATTTAATATAGTGGAAATCAAAAAATTATGATTGACAAATGGGAATTGTTTGAGTATGACTTAATAATATGGTTTGAATGTCAGTAACCACTATATTATTGTAAGGTTAATAAATTGAATAAATATGAAGTTAATTTGGTTATAATCGGAAATAAGGAATAAATCAAAATATTGGAGTTAATGTTGGAAGTATCTATTGTAAATGAAATTTGTTGTATTTGGAATGTGCAAACTGTTGTGGCAAGTAATTTAAGATTTTGGTTGTAACTATACAGGAAATTGATTTACTAAGTTAGTCTAAATTTTATTTGGATTAGAATAAAGTTTATGAACTTTTAATATTGAATTAAAAGAGGATATATAAAAATTGAATATTTAATATTTTAATTAACTTGTCAAAATTGAAATTTTGCAAACTGTTTCGGATTTCGACGAAACTAGTTTCATCGGATCCGGAATGTTATATTATTATATGGTTGCAAATTTCATATCAAACGGATTTACCGTTTAATCGTACAACTTTAAAACACGTAGAAATTGTGTTAATAATTTAAATCGATATAAATTGATTTTCAAATGATAACTTCTTTATACGATGGAATTATGGCCTGTAACATATTCCATTGTGTTCAGAAATATCGAAAACCTCTGTTTCGATATATAGAATGTTCTATATCGCTTCAGAAATAAAAATGGGCTCTGTTTGTGTATTTGTAGCTTTAGAAATTATTTAACTAATTAAATTCTGAATTTAATATGATAGAAAATGATGTTGTAAGCTGATTTAAGTTTTATATAAATAAAAAAATTAAGATGGTTAACATTTAAGATTGAATTTAAATGTGGAAAATTTGAAATTGAAATTTTATATTATAATTAACGAGAAAAATAGCCATTTTGGTAACGGTCTCGGATTTCGACGAAACTAGTTTCATCGGATCCGTAATATTGAATTATTGTGGGATTTCAATTTTCATAGCAATCGGACTTGTCGTTTGACCGTGCGAGCTTGAAACGCGTAGAAATTTAATTTTGAATTTAATTAAAATAATCGACTTTATAAAAAAATGCTATCTTCCACATATGATCGAATTAGACCTCGAAACTTGTTCCATTGCGTTCGGAATGAGGGTAAAACATTATAAACGCCTGGCGGCACGTCTGGATTGGAGTTCGGACGATTTGGACCTACCTATATAAATACGCACGCAAACCGAGACAGTCTTATTATTATTTTATTTCAGAAACCCTAATTTCAAACCATGGCCGCCACCTATTCCATGGCCAGAAATTGCCATTCTTCTTTCCTTAATATCTCTCAATCCGTTCAACGAAATCGAAAAATTCCAAAAGCAAAAGTGTAGATCTCGACGAGCTCTTCGAATCCATATGGTTGATTGCCGCTAATACATCACAGATTTTCCGAGATCTGAGATTGAAGGATGCACGTAGTTTCTTGGATTGCGTGCAAACGACGGCGAATGACGCGATGAAACTTGGCGCGTAGGTGGTTCTCAAGGTGGCGCACATAGTGGTGGTCGCTGATCAATCTCTAGAGGCTGATCTTTGCGTGCGTGTGGAGGTTGAAAGGATAAGAGTAGGTTCGGCTACGATCTACAATTGGGAAGAAGAAAGTAACGTAATTTTTTTTTATTTAATTATTTCATAACAATATATATCGTATAACTTCTAATTAGCATATCTTTTGCATACGAGCTCGGATCGACGCACGGATTTCTCCGTTGTATTCGTATCAAAATTCCGGACAACATGGAGCTAGTTTGGCTGCATTCTGAGATTGTTCAAATTATGGCCTTTATTTGGATTTTTAAATCGTCGATAAATCAAAGGTGATTGTTTATACGCTCACGCTTGACTAAATATGTTATGTTAGTTAATTTGAATTCATTAGTTAATATGAATATTTCTGGTTGCTAGTTAGTAGTTTAAAATTGATGTTTAGTAGAAATTTAATCGAATTGGATTAAATTGTTATTTAAATTAATGTTGAAATTTAATTGTTAGTTAAATACCCATCTATGATAACCAGTTATTTGTTATGACCTATTGATTGAATGATGAATTATGATGTTTGTTTGATGGTTGATGTTTGGTACGTTAAAATTGTTATTCCAATGAAATATGACATTCATTGTAGTTAATAAATATGACATTCATTGCAATTAATACCATTCGATTTAATATTAAATTCCAATTTGCAAGTTTATACCTATTAATGATAATAAATAGTCTATTGATGTTTATTGATTGATGTTTGAAATGTTTGAATTATTATTTCAGTTAAGTATGACCTTATTTCATTTAATTGTCATTTAATTAGCATGAACTTATAAATTGCCAATTAATAACCGTTATTGATAATCAATTAAATTATGTTATCTATTGTCTAATTTGGATGATGATGTGATGGATGTTTAACTATTGATATTTGGACATTTGAATGTTGTGTTTATTTTATGTTGTCCTAATACTGCAAGTTCCCATAGTGTTTATTTTATTTTATATTTGTATTTAATTAAAATGGGATCGGGTTGAAATGATAAATACCCAATTAAACAACCTGACCTAGGATAGACAATTAAAATAAGAAAACTGATTGGTCAACAAATTATTTCGAAATTAATTAACAACCTTAATGGATTTAATTTGGAACTTATAAATGATTTTACTCGAGTTTAAATGAAATAAATTAATGGATTTGATTTGAATAAACTAATAAATTTATTTGAATTGTAATAGAATAAATAAATGAATTGATTTGAGTTTATATGGAATTGGATTAAGTAAAATTTAAAGTTAAGTAAATATTTAAGATCTATAGACTTGGTTTTGATTAAACGGATTTGAGACTTGATAATGAAATTTAATTTAAGATTAAATGGAATTTGACATAAGTGGAATTTAAACTAAGTAAAGTTTGCGAATTTGATTAAGTGTTAATTTAAATATAAAATGATTTTAAATTGAGTGAATTAGTTTAATTATGATTTTGTAACTTGGTTACGAAGTTAAATTGTTTTGAAACTTGTTGAGAAAAATAAAATTGTGTTAATTATTCAATGAACTAAATAAAGTGAAATAAGATTCTTTAATAGAAATTGAATTTGATTTTGTAAACGGGTTAACTAAAACTATTTTGATTTAAAGGGGATTTAGTTAATGAAATTGATTTAACTGAATTTATAATTATATTTAATGAAGTAATGAATGTAAACATAAATGTGAATGAATCGAATTTTGTTTAAATGATTTTGAATTAAATTAAGAATCAAATTAAATCCATTGAATATGAAATAAATTTAATAAGTGAAATTGGAATCTTATTAAACTGAAATTGAATACTTGAATTGATTTGCTAAATAAATGTTGAACTAAATTTATTTGGAAATATGATTTAACTATTGAAACGAATTGAATTGTGAAATAATCAAAATTGAAAGTAAATTTGAAGTTGACTTTTGATTTGATTTGGTTTGAACTTTAAATATTAAATGACCATTTGTGTAATAATACGTAGTTATTAAAGAGACCGGGATCGGATATTGACATACTCTCTGTCGACACCGAAAACCACTTTAATAACTAATATACGCGAAGTGTTGATCCAGAACGAAGTGGATGGTTTTGGTTAACACGTTGATTGAAGAAAGAGAACGATTTTGGATGACCCTTGATATGACTAAAACAGGAGCCCTACCGGGCCATTGAGGTTCGCCACCTCTAGCGGACACACTTCTTCGTTACCATATCTATTACTTTTGTGATTCGATTTGAGTGCACCCCTCGATTATGGGAGTGTTGTTTCGCGGTGTTGGGGTAGTAGCTGCTATACCCAACATCAGTCCAGATGACGCAACTACTAGTATCCTAGTTGGTATCGCCTCATGTACCATGTCATACTGATTATCCTATTCGCGACCACTACGATTTTGATTTATGTTATACCTATGAGGTACCCTCTGATAACCACTAGTTTACGGTGGGGCTTTCGGTGCTGTATAGACTATGTCATTTATAAACTGTGTTAAGGGTGGAATGTGCCATGGCTTAACGCTAGGAATGATATTTCACTTTATGATAGACATTATTGTATATAGCATATTATATTATATAGTAGATAGTTTAACGGATCCTTAGGAGATGAAAATCATGAACATCTCTTAAGTTAATGCACGCACGTTAAACACTGGATAGGAGGTGTCTAAAACTCGTAAACATCTCCGACGCCGTCACACTCATATTTACTTATTCGATTTAACTTACATGAGATATTTTAGTCCTAACTCGAGTGTTTTGTCTTTAAATTACGCTCGGGTCAGCCTGAGCATTTCAGATAAGGTTGAAGATCTATTTTGGAGGACGAAGACGGAGTTTGGTATTACATCATTTGTATTCTACTACTGTATTATTTTTCCACTGCATTGTTGTATTATCTCTGATATGTATGTAACTCTGATTTATGATGTATAATAATAATCAAATTTATTTATTTAACAGCTTCATGAACTGTTATTTTATTATTATATCTTGTTCCTTCCGCTGCGAGATTCTGAGTTTGTTTCTGTTCTTTCTTTTCTTTTCTTATTTAAACCCAATAACTATCTGTATTTTGGATTGGTTGAGTCGACATGTGTGTATGTTTTGTCGACTTGAACGGTCAAAATATGGGTCGTTGCATTGTGCATGATTATTTGAGTTTGGTTCATCGGGCGTAACGATGTACTACGTCAATGTTCTAGATTAATTGAGTTTTTGGTTCCTCGGGCGTTCGCTATACTACGTTGTGGCACCAGCTCTATGGTTAGCGACCATGGGCTAGCAACCCATTTGTGATGCACGTGTTGGTGAGTTTTCATGCTCCCGTTTGTGATAGGCAACCCCCTTTGTGATTTCTAGATTTCTAATTGATGATTTCTAGAATATGTGTTTCACCAACTTTTGCGATTGGCATTAATATGTTTGTCAATATTTCTGCTTTGGTGAATAAAATAAAGAATATGACATTCTTTTTGATGTTATGAGATTTTTGAGATATTGTATGATTTTTATTGTTGTTTAATGTATACTTGTCACAGTATGGAATTTTTGTTATCATACGTTTTTGGTCATATCTCTTATCATATCTCATTTTATTTGATATTTATAGCTAGACTGATCTGTTTATTATTTTCTTATTACATAATACTCGGGTAAAACCGAGGTATTTCAGGTGCTCCTACTTGACTTCTTATCAGGGTCCTTCGCCTGACTTTTGGCTAACTACTTTAGCACAGTAGTTTTTGTTAGTATACATTTGAGATAGAGACTCCTTGTTGTATACTTATTCTTTTGTCCAGCACTTGTATCTATTCTTTTGTGATATAGTGGATCTTGTTTGACCACTACTTTAATGTACACTTTTATGTGTTATATTCATATCTGTTTCCGCCTTTGTGATATGAATATCTGTGACTGATTTTTGTTATGTTTATTTCTATATTTGTTTCCGAAGGCCACTTAGCCACTGTGTGATAGCTTTAAGTTTGTATTTGATATGTCGGATTTCCTCTTGAAATGAAATGTAAGTTATATTATGTGACATATCGGTACTCGTACAAAGCAATTACACAAATGGTCACTCCTCAACAGCCTTATTCTTCGTGCTAGTCGACGGCATTACCCAGTAGTGTCCTTGGCTAGCGTGAGTATAGAGGTGGGGCGTCACAAAGGTCTTGGAAGTGAGCAAGCATGGAAAAAAGGATCTAAGGCTGAGAGCAAAAACATAGAGGAGGGGTTGGCCAACCACTTGGATAAGGAGATGAAGTTGTTTAGGTGTTGGTAGAAATGTATAAGTGAAGTGTTGTGGCGATAAGAATGATCGTAGGAAGATTGGTATTAATTATGGTGGGAACTCTAACTTTAAACCATTATAAGTAGTTATAAATGTTTAAAATAACTTATTGGATGCTAATGATGTTTGGATGTTTGGTTGATGAATGTTTGAAAAAGTAATTAGCAACATATAACTAAAGGTGAGAAACTCCTAAGCTATAGTTATACATACATACATATATATATATATATATATTATTAGATGATATATATGTTTGGATATGATTGTTAATGATGGTTTTTATTGTGTTTGAATATGATAATATGGATGTTTAATATGTTGAATATATATACAAGTCACGTTGATACATGTCGATAAGCACAAATGAAATCACTTTCCTCTATTGAATGAAATGGTGTATATGGAATTTCTAAACCTCTTAAAAATGATTTGATATGGTTTAGAAATGTTTTATATACATTTAAAAGTGTTCTGACAAATTTTAAATGAATATTGAAAATTGAGTCAAAAATAGGCGTGTCGTGTAACGGTAGTTCGCGATTTCACGCCATAAAAGTCAAACGAATATATATAATGGAATATAGCTCGAAATTCTTCGAGATAAGAATTTTCCGAACTATTATATCCATAGCTATCAAACAAAGGAAGAAAATCAGGATTTCGATAAGTTGATTTTGAAATATGAATAAAACAAGTTTTCAAAATAATCGTGGTGTTGCAATTCGAAATCCATAAAAGGGTTTTTTTTAAAATGATATTTTAAAATTATTTAAAAATATGAAATAATTTCAAAAAATCTTTTAAAATGTTTTAAAAGTGAATTGATTTATAAAAATGAATTTCCAAATGATAGAAAAGTCGTTTTGATCAATACAGCTTCAAAAGCACCATTCGCGGCACTTTTCGCAACACTTTTCTAAAACTCTTGAAATATAGTTCTAAACGCAACAATTCTTTTTCAAATCTTTTGCAAACATTTCTAAATGAATAATAAAGTACTCTATTGGTGATTAATTCAAAGTGGTTAAATAAATAATTAAAAGTTAATTAAATATGTTAAAAGATTTAGAGTCGATCAAATAACTTGACCGTCTTAAGAATGACAGAGAGATAGTGTCCAGGCTTGAATTTGGAAAACCAGTTTCCTACTCTTCCTAGCTATCGGGACTGGGCTGATGGAGGAGACAGTAAATTTGATTTACTCGGATCAAATTTCCTCAAGTATAAAAGATATAATTTTCCAAATTCATACAGCTTGGTATTAAATTCTGAGGAGGGAACCCGTACTATCCATGTGAATTTAAAAGGTGAATTCATCATTATTCGACAGATATTAAAGGTTGAATACGGAAACCGATGTTGAGTAGAATTAGTATAATTTCTATCGACTCTTTTTAACTCAATAATGTTTTCTACGACTTATGAAAATGATTTGGAATTGATTTAATTCCTATACTTAAAATTATTTGGTTTGGGTTTATAGTTAACGATGTCTTAAATAACATTGTTTTTGACCCAATTTTAAAGTTATAATTTGAAAATCTTTGTTAATATTTAAATGAAATGATTTGGAAGTATTTTCCTAAGTGAAAAATGAAAGGATTTAGAATTATTCCAAGATTTAAAAAAGGTTTTAAGTAATCAAAGGATTTGATAAGAGAGGTTTAATGATTCCTTATGTACCGAAAAGAATGTTTTAAAGAGATATATCTCTAGAAGATAATTTGATAAAAAGGAATTAATCGATAGAAGAATAATTCCCTATTCACTTAACGCCTTTTTATAGATGATTGGTTCGAAGTAACCGGGGTCGAATTTAAGTAATTCTTATCCGGGAACCACTTCAAACCAATTTACATATTCGAATTGAAGACATGGAAATGATTTGGAAGATGTAATGTAGGGATGCTTGTCACTGACGCTCGAGGGAAATTTCCCATATCATATTTATGTGGCACTAGTTCTTCGTTTGAGAACTTCGATGTAAGGACTTCTCGCTACTAATCCTAGGGGTTATTCCCGATAGGATGTGGTAGGAGAGTGCCTTCGGTTTATCCTGTTCCTAGACAACTTGTATGGATGAATGTCTGACATTGCATTTCTAATTATATTGATTGATCTCTATGAACGTATCATCTATTTGGTGGGGAAGAAGGTAACTTCTCTTAGCTTAACAACTTTTCCTGAGGCGTACAAGCTCAGGAGTTATACATTTGTAGAAATCAGTTGTGTTATTATGAATTGGCAATGTGGCATTTGTTTAACGACAATTTTTCTATCAGATTAGAAAATTGTCGATAAATTTCAAATTAAATTTAACCGTAAGCGCACTGTGTACAAAAGTAAGTACGTGGCGAGTATGGGTCGATCCGCAAGGAATTTTTAAGATTTTAAAATTTTCTACTCGATCAAATTAGACCAAAATGAGAGAAGATTGTTAACTACAAACAAAATGAACCTAAACTTAGAATAAAAGTGAGATTAAAAACTATGAGATTAGAGAATAATTTAGAGGCAAATCCACACTCATATTTTTGTAAATCTACAAACAAACAATATATGATCTCTATTTTAGTATTAAGTGAAATAATTGTTGTATTTATCAAAAGTATGGTTTATTTATGTTATTAATTAACGTAACTTAAACCATCAAAATATAATACAACAAATAAACCACTTATCAATTCTCATGAAAATGAATCCAAAGCAAAAGCTATTTTAAGTATGATCTATTTACTACTGTAATTAGTAATATAGATCATCAAATTTTGTTTTTACTTTCATTTCAAAATCAAAAAACAATTAGCAAATATTGGTGTAATTTGTGTTTATGTTGAATAAGAATAGCTCATTTGCATATGCAACATAAGCTATTAAACCCACTTGTATAAACTTACATCAAAATTCACTTTCATGAAGCACAAATAAAAGAGAACATAAATCATAAAAATGTTGAAATTACATAAAGTTAGAGAGCTTCATTACCCCTAAAATGAAGGGGTTTAGCTACTCATTTATGTTATCAAATCAACACTTGTAAATTTCAACATTAAAAAGTATAGAAATAGAAACCAAGCAAAGGTTGAAAAAGAGATTAACTACTAACTATTTGCAATAAAATTAAAGCAACACTACTTGCATGAATGTAAACCTCAGCTATAAACATGAAATGAAAGAAAGCATAGAAATAAACATTAACATAGAAGCAAATAAAAGCATGTAGAAAAGAAAAGAGAAAGAGGCTTGGAAGCCATTTTTATTTCATGGAACATTGTGTTTACAACTTGCTTGCTAATTTTCCTAAGGAAAATAAGAGAGTAGAAGATATTTACATGTACATAAGAGGGCTATTTATACATGCATAAAACCCTAATTCAATTTTTAGGCTGCTTGCCAAAATGCCCTTTAGGATGTGTGGCCACCAAGTAACCATTATCCACTAATTAATCCATCATTAAATGTGCATGAAGCTTTAACCTCCATTTAGTTTTCCATTAGCTTTCTAATTGTAGATTTATGTAAGTGGGTGGGGTCCTACATGATCATGAGGTTGAATTATTTTCCTCTTCATTCCTTTGTATTCATTTGTGCATGCATATATCTTCACAAAAGCCTCTTCTATATGCATCCAAATTCCTATAAAAATTATGAAAAATGTCCAAGTAAAAAGTCCCAAATTAACACATGCACAAAAATGACTATTTTTCCCCTGTATGTACATGAATATATGATGATTTGAAAATAATTGAATTTTGGTTTTAAACATGTTAAAATACCCAAATATGACATTTATTTAAATAAAAATAGATAAAATATGGACATAAATATATGCATATTAACGTGCACATCAAATACCCTGACAGTTATTTTTTATTCGTCCTCGAATAAAGGAAAACTAAGATAAATCCATTTTCGTAGGGAGCACGATTGCATTGAGCGTATGCAATAAACCGTTAAACCTCTGGGTGTCCCTAGTAGGACAAGAGTTGTCTCATGAGGGTTTTCAGCGGATACTACCCACAAAATCTGAATGCAAAGTGAAAATATTTACACAATGAAGGATTTAATTACAAAGAGATGAATGCATGTTTTTGAAATATTTACAATGAAGGATTTACTTTTAAATTGACACAAATAAGTTAAATATAGGTTTTGGTCATTATCTTGAAATTTAAGTCGTTTACTCGTCAAACTTTCCAATAAAAACGAAGTTATTGTAACAAATGGGCTATAGTTTAACTCGTTGTTTCGGTCGATAATATAGTGTAACTATGAAATAGATCCTTAGTTGATTATCAAAGTTTATCAAAGTGGTATTTTCATTTCTTTCCAATAACAATTCAAATCAAATAAGTTAAAATGGATTTCAATTTCTTACTCTCTCTTATTTAAAATTTTTATTGATATTAACAATATTTACATATGCCAAACTCAGGTAAACTGAGGCCAGATATATTACCCATGCACTGCCTTGCGGACAGATGTGAGGGGAATATAGAGCATGGCGAGTTAACACACAAGTGTGAACACTTATCGACTTTAGGAGTTATTAAAAATAATTTTTATATACATACACCTAACTCAGATAAATTAAGGCTAGATATATCGATCGTGCATTGCCTTTCGGGCTTACATGAGAAGGGTACAGGGGATGGCGAGTGAACACATGACTTTAGGTGTTAAAAATATATACATATATACATTTTTTTTTCGAAAAGAGAGAGTTTTGCAAAATCATCTTAGTACCATTTAACTTAGAAAATAGAAATGTTGTATCCTTTACTTTAAATTTACCAGTTTTTTTTAAACAAAGATTTTAATTTAGAATATATTTCATAATTAACACATATGAACCTTCCTATATACTAGTTAAACCATTGTTATTTGTAATCAAACTTCATTTTTATTTTTTTAAGACAAATAAATTTTCAAAAATTTCAATTTATTAACCAAAACTTATACTTATCCTATAGTGTTTCTTCAAAAATAAATCAAAATGCTAAAAAAAAATGTTTTTGAGATTTAGAAATTTTGAGACTTTTTTTAGTTAAAAGAAAATGAAAATTGAAAAATGCCATGAAACTTAAAAAAATGAAAATGAGACTCCCCCACACTTAATTTTTACCGTGTCCCCATAGTAAGTGCATGATATAATGAGTGTAACGAGGAAAAATATGTGCATATTTACAAAAGAGGGTTAACATTCTTACTAGACGTAGCTTGGCTCATGGAGAATCATGAGCTCCTCCTCTTGGTTACTTGGTACTTCTAAGAAAGGTTTCAAACGATGACCATTGACTTTTAAAATCGATCCATCCCTAGGGTTTTGTATTTCTATGGCACCGTGTGGAAAAACAGTTCGTACCACAAATGGTCCGATCGATCTCGATTTAAGTTTCCCAGGGAATAAATGAAGTCTTGAGTCATATAAAAGAACTTTCTGGTTAGGCGAAAATGTTTTCCTTAGGATTGACTTGTCATGAAAAACTTTTGTTCTTTCTTTGTAAATTTTCTCGTTTTCATACGCGTCGTTCCTAAGTTCTTCTAGTTCGTTGAGTTGTAGTTTTTGATTTTTGCTAGCTTTCTCAAGATCAAAGTTTAAGTTCTTTATTGCACACAACGCTTTGTGTTCGATTTAAACGGGTAAATGGCAAGCTTTACCATAAACTAAACAAAATGGGGACATCCCAAGGTTAGTTTTAAAAGCATAACGGTAAGCCCAAAGCATGTCGGTCAATTTCTGGGACCAATCTTTTCGATTTTTGTTAACAGATTTCTCCAAGATTTGTTTTATTTGTCGATTTGAAACTTCAACTTGGCCACAAGTCTGAGGATAATACGGAGTGGATAACTTGTGGGTTATCAAATATTTTTTCATTAAAGTTTCAAAAGAACGGTTGCAAAAATGAGTTCCATTATCACTGATTATTGTGTGAGGTGTGCCGAACCTCGAAAAGATGATTCTTTGAGAAATTTCACAACAATTCTATGGTCGTTGGTTTTGCAAGGAACGGCTTCGACCCATTTAGAGACGTAGTCGACAGCGAGAAGGATATCCAAGTTTCCAAATGAATTGGGAAAAGGTCCCATAAAGTCGATACCCCAAACATCAAAGATTTCAATAGTAAGAATGGGGTTTAGAGGTATCATATTTTGTCGAGAAATTCATCCTAGCATTTGACATCGATCACAAGTTTTACAAAATTCAAACGAGTCTGCGAAAAGGGAAGGCCAATAGAAACCTCACTGAAGCACCTTTTCCGTTGTTTTTCGAGGACCGAAATGTCCACCGCACGCTTGATCATGGCAAAACGAAAGAACACTCCTGATCTCATTATCCGGAATGCAACACCGGATGATTTGGTTAGGACAATATTTGAACAAGTATGGATCGTCCTAATGGAAATACTTCACTTGGGACATGAATTTGCATTTGTCCTGTTTGGACCAAGATGAGGGAGTTTCTTTAGTGACTAAGTAGTTCAGTATATCAGCGTACCATGGATCGATAGAAATTGAAAGAAGTTGTTCATCAAGGAAGTTTTCATTGATTGGCAAAGAAGATAGTGCATTCGGAAGACGAGACAAGTGATCGGCTATGATGTTATCAGATCCTTTTTTGTTCTTGATTTTAAGATCAAACTCTTGTAATAAAAGGATCCAACGAATTAAGCGAGATTTAGGGTCCTTTTTAGCGAAGAGATATCGAAGTGCAGAATGGTCTGTGTACACAGTAATGTGTGACCCGATCAAGAAAGGTCGAAACTTTTTGAGTGCAAAAACGACAGCTAGAAGCTCTTTTTCGGTTGTTGTGTAGTTGAGTTGAGCATCGTTCAAAGTCATACTTGCGTAGTAAATGACATGAAGGATTTTGTTGATGCATTGTCCTAAGACAGCACCAACTGCAAAGTTAGAAGCGTCACACATTATTTCAAATGGGAGATCCCAATTGGATGCTCAAATGATTAGAGCTGAAATGAGTTCTTTATGGGACATTCGAAAGAAGAGATACAATCAGCGTTAAAATAGAAAGGAACGTCTTTTCCAAGAAGAGTCGTCAAAGGATGAGCGATTTTGCTAAAGTCTTTCACAAAGCCTCGGTAAAAGCCAGCGTGTCCTAGAAATGATCAAATGTCCTTAACAGATTTGGGAATGGGTAGGTTTGCAATTACGTCAACTTTCACTATATCTACCTCAATGCCTTTATTTGAGATGATATGTCCAAGGACTATGCCTTGTTTGACCATAAAGTGGAATTTTTCCTAATTCAAAGTCAAATGTTTTTCTTTAAATCGATTTAGAACCAACTCGAGATGATGTAAACATTAGGAAAAAGAATCACCAAAGATAGAGAAATCGTCCATAAAAACTTCTAGAATGCGTTCAATCATGTCGGAAAAAATGCCAACCATGCATCGTTGGAAAGTAGCAGGAGCGTTACAAAGTCCGAATGGCATACGTCAATAAGAAAAGGTACCGAATGGACACGTGAATGTTGTTTTCTCTTGATCTTCGAGAGCGATTGGAATTTTGTTATAACCAGAATAACCATCGAGGAAGCATTAGAACTCGTGGCCGGCTAACCGTTTGAGCATTTGGTCAATGAAAGGAAGAGGGAAGTGATCTTTACATGTTGTGGCATTTAGTTTTCGATAGTCAATGCAAACACGCCAACTAGTTTGAGTCCGAGTAGGAATGAGTTCGTTAGCGTCGTTTGTTATAACGGTAAGTCCGGACTTTTTAGGCACGACATGAATTGGGCTAACCCATGGGTTATCGGAGATGGGGTATATGATACCATTATCGAGGAGCTTAAGAATTTCATCATGAACCGCATCTTTCATTTTTGGGTTAATCCTCCGTTGTGCATCGCAAGTGGGTATGGCTTCGTCAATTAAGTGAATGCGATGTTGGACAATAGCAGGGCTAATCCCCCTAATATCGGTAATGGACCACCCAATTGTTTCTATGTTTTTCGAAAGAATAGAAAGTAAGGAGGTTTGTTGATCAAGAGAGAGAGTTGCAGAAATTATGATGGGCAACGTTTCGTTATCACCTAAGTATGCGTACTTAAGGTAATCGGGAAGTGGTTTGAGATCCAACTTCGGGAGTTTTTCGATCAAAGAAATGGGTTGAGATTTGGACTCAACTGGAAGCAATTCAAAAGGAAGAGTGTATTCAATCTCATTGGATATTTCATGAAATAATTTTTCGTACTCAGCTTCGCGTTCATCTTTAAGGTCAAGTGTCTTGTTTTTTGAAGTTTTCGTGAATGGCACTAACTTCCAACGTTTGGTCGCGAGGTTCATTTGATTGGCTTTCAAGATTGAAAATGTTGAGATCCAAAGTCATGTTTCCAAAAGAGATTTTCATCGAACCATTACGACAATTGATTAAGGCATTTGAGGTGGCTAAGAATGGCCGACCTAAAATCAATGGAATTTGACTCGCAGGATTTGCCACGGGATGTGTTTCGAGAACGATAAAATCAACGGGGAATATGAATTGCCCTACTCGAATGAGCACGTCCTCTATTTCTCCCACGGGCTTCTTAATGGAACGATCGGCAAATTGAAGCGTGACTTTTGTGGGTTTGAGCTCACCTAAGCCTAATTGTTCGTACACAGAATATGGAATCAAATTGACACTCGCACCTATGTCTATCAAGCATTTGTTAATCATCTTATCTTCAATTGTACACGAAATCATAGGGCAGCCAGGATCTTTGTATTTTACGGGCATGGATTAGGACAAGACTTCACTGAAACTGGCCGCTAAGAAGAATTTTTTGGGCACTTGAGTGTGTCGCTTTTGGGTACACAAGTCCTTAAGAAATTTCGCATACGTTGGGACATACTGAACGATATCAAGAAGCGGAATGTTAACTTTGACTTGTTTAAAAATTTCCAACATCTTTTTCATTTGGTCCGAGTGTTTCTTTGGTCGAAGATGATGTGGAAATGGAACACGATACTCGGTAGGCGGGTCTACTCGAGTAGAAGAAGAATTCCGACCGGCATTTAGTTCAACGTTTGGCTCCATGTTATGTTCTGATTCATTTGAAGCGTCGAGACAGGTTTCCGGTAAATCGTTTGGGTTAGTGACTTGATTATCGATTTGTTTACTGAAACGTAAAGTTGTGATAGCATTCAATTGGGTGACGTTGCTATCTTGAACAACATGGGCTTGATTTGAATTTGTGTTTTGATTTTTGGGATTTGGAATTGGCTGGCTTGGGAATGTGCCTCATTCACATTCGCTCACAGACGTGGCTAATTGACTCATTTGCGTTTCAAGTTTTGCAATCGATTGGTTTGTGTTTTGCATATATGAGGTCAATAAATATTGCAAATTGCTGTTTGAATGAAGACTTTGAGTAGTTGCTTTAGCCAACGTTTCAAGAGTTTTCTCAAGTGAACTTAAACGTTTATCGTCTTGGGGAGGATGAGCAGAATTTGGTTGAAAATTTGATTGTTGCGGTTGATTATGAGACGGACCCGCAAAGTTTGTTTGAAAATGGTTAGGCTGAAAGGAGATTTCGAAGCATTATTTAGGAATGCTTCAAAATTGGGACGAACCGTATTCGTGTTGGGATTGTTTTGGTTCCAAGCAAAATTTGGATGATTTCTCCAACCAGGATTGTACGTTGGAGAAAAAGGGTTATTTTTGGCTTTATTGAAAGCATTGATTTGTTCGACAGAATAAGGGCACTGATTGGCTATATGATTAGGATCGTTGCATTTATAACACATCGGTTGGGAAGCTTGGTTCATTTGGTTTGATGAGAAAACGTTGTCAAATTTGTTAATCATTGCGTCGATTTTAGCTTCCAAAGCCAAAGAAGATCATATCGAGTGTGCGATCGATCGTGAGTAAATTGATTTTTCGTTCGAACGTTCCCATTGGGATGACTTTTCGGCACGATTTTCAAGAAATTGCCAAGCATCATGTTGGGGAAGAAAGTTTCCTTGCCACATTGATTCGAGCATGGTTCGTGAGCTATTTTCGAGTCCATCGTATAAGATTTGGCAAATCGTCCATTTTTCAAAGTTATGGTGTGGACATTTTATCAAAAGCTCTTTGAATCTTTAAAAATATTTTCCAAATGGTTCTCCCCTAAATTGATCAAAATTTAAAATTTCGTTTTAGATACTACTCATTTTTTCTAAGCGGTAGAAATTTTTTAAGAAAGCTTTTGCGAATTCTTCCCAAGTTTTAATCGAGTTCGATGGTAAGCTGTACAACCATTTTTCAGCATAATCCGTAAGAGCGAATGGGATTAATCGAAGTTTGATTCCGTCATTGGAAAGTTGTTAGAGTTTAATGGTTGCACAAACTTGTTCGAATTTAGTCAAGAAAATGTATGGGTCATCGTGCTCGAAATTGCCAAATTTTGGAAGCGTGGTAATATGGTTCGAGTGAATTTCGAAATAGTTACCCATAGGGGCGGGTAATGTGATGCAAGATGGAATAGAAACTTTATCGGGAAAGATTCTATCCATGAGAGTTCGAGGGGCGTTCTCGTTCGCCATTTCGGGAGGATCATCTGTTCGAGTTAAACGATTAGTTGTTGAGTCGCCAGTCTAACGATTTGTTGTTGTGTCATGAGTCCAAGTACTCATGCACAAGTGAAAGTTGAGAAGAGAAAGAGGTTAGAAACGTGTTTAGAGAATGAAACAAGATTTAGAAAATGAAGTGAAAAATTATTATTTTTTTAAAAGAAATGAAGTGAAACTTAATTTTCAAAAGAAAAGTTTGATTTTTGTTTTTTTAGCTTTTCAAATATTTATATGTTTTTATTTGTAAATTTTGTTTTTTGTTTTTTTTTAAATTTTTAGATTTTCAAATATTTACCAAAAGGAAATTTTTTTTTGTCTTTACAAAATGGGAATTTGGTTTTATTTATTTTTATGAATTTTAAGTTTTTTTTTCTTTTTGAAAAGTTTTATAATTTTTTTTGGATTTTTGTTTTTGATTGAAAATTTTCAAAGGAAGGGAAAAAGAAATTTTTTTGGGATTAAAAACTAAGTTAAGTAAAATTTACAAATTTTTTTGGATTTCGGATTTTTGATTTTTTTTTTAAATATGCATGAACTAATGCAACTAAATGAATGCAAAGGACTTAATTACAATTTTCTGTCCTTAGTAGCTCCTAACCCAAAATTGTATAATCACACTTTGTCTTAAATCAACAAAAATATTTCTCAGCCAGGTAACGGGCAGAGGTTATCGGTGTACCACGAATCACCGTAGCAATGCAACCGAAGGTTTAAGTACCTTCAAAGGAACAACCACTATAATATTTACGAATCACCGTAATATTTATAAATGGTTATTACTCTGCCGCAGCTTAGACACCAAGAAATAAACTCATTCAAAGAAGACAATTGTAAAGATACAATTAAGCCCTAGGTGAGCTCGCGACACCCTTAAGTCGAATGTCTAACCTTTATTATTAGTCAAATTCTACGATGAAATGCTATTTGTGGGCTAAGGAAAGGGTGATGAAATCCCTCACCTTATGTGAATTGGGTATTGCCCTTAGAAATTAAAACAAGATGAGATGAATGCTAAACAAAAATTAAACGTGAATTTACAATGCAACTAAAATGAAGTTTGATTTTTTTTTTGGATTTTGAATTTTTTTTATAAATGCAAATGCAAGCGGCCAACAATGTAGTTAAAATAAAACTAGAGAAAAGGACACAATACCAGAGCGTGCAAATTATTAGCAATTTATTTTTTAGCGGCAATTTTTTTAAAGCAAGCAAAGCAATTCTTTTCCTTGCGATTTTCTACTTTGGCAACCTGAAACAAGATATATACAATTTTTTTCTTTTTTTTAAACAAATTGAACAAAACAAATTTTAAATTCAAATTTTATTTTATTTTATATTTTAAACAAAGTAAATAAAAGAAACTAAAACGAAGCAATTTAAAAGAAAATGTTTATTTTATTTTATTTTAAGAAGAGGAAGAGATAACAAAACGAAAAAAAAAACTAAATAAAAAGAAGATAGAAAATAAAAAATAAAAAAAACCAAATCACACAATCAGAAAATCAACCCGGTCCAACATAGAATGAATAGAACACCGCCACATCCCACTTAATCTCACGAGATAATACACAGAGCAAATTAAAAGATTTCTCCCAAAATTCTCAAATTTCAAAAATTTCAAATCGAATTTGTTTAGCAAATCAATAGTCTCTCTTTTTTTTCTTTATGGAGTTGGTTAGTGGTTTGCGGCGAAGGTTGAAGCGGTTCTCGATTGGAGGCAGCTCGTTTGGTTGAAGCTGTTTGAGGGTGCAGGTGATTTTTGGGTAGTTCGATTGTGATGGTTTCGCGATGGTCGGCAAGGGGTTGAAGTGGTACAGCGTGGAGGTCGCGATTGAATTGGGGACGAGGCGAGTTTGTTTCTTGTTTTGGATTTGCTGTTGATCGACAGTGAAGTGTGGGCAATGTTCGAATTGGCAGTTTATTCGTCAGAGGAGAAAGGGATGTTCGTGAGTTGTCTGGAGTTAGATGATGGCAGTTTGTTGATGTTCGAGTTTGCAGTGAGTATTTGGGAAGCATTGGAGTTTGCAGTTGTATTCTCTGGTGGTTGGTGTGGCAGAACAATCGTTCGACTGGGTGGAATTGCACAGACTTGTTTGTCTGACTGGGTGGAATTGCAAAGGGGAAATCGGTGGTGACTGTTTGAAGTCTGTAGGTGAGATGTTTATGAATGTAGATGATATGTGAGATTTATGTATACGGTTATGTAAACTTGTGACAAATTGTAGATGATCAGGGGGATGCAGTGTAGTTTAGATCAGTGGAGAAGTTGGTTGCAACAGTGATGTTCAGAAATGCGATAGGCAATTGAAAAGGGTTGTAATGACTATGATAGGGCAGACTTAATCGCACAGTGACAGTTGAAAAGGAGTAGTTGATGTGTTTTGGTGGTCGAGGAGGACGTGTAGTTCGGCTTCCTGTTGGGTAAAGGATTGCCGTGGTTGGAAGGATTGCCGTAGCTGGACGGTTTTGTTGCCGTGACTTCGGAGTTGTCAGTGCAGCAGTAGCTTCAGTGGTATAGCAGGCGGTGTGATGTGGTTTTGATTAGCGGGGGATGTGAAGGCAGTGATGTGGTCTGGAACTTCAGTGATGAGGTCTATTTATGACTGGTTAGTTTTTTTTCGTATATGGAGTAGTGGTGTGGTGACCGTTGTGCAGTCTAGTGAATATGTAGATGATGATATGGTCTATAGAAGTATAGGTTGATGGACAGTGGGCAATTTATATTGTAATGGCTCTGGTGGGAGTTGTGGAATGATAGGGTAGAGGGTGTGGTTGCAATGTGATGGTGGAAAGAAGGCTGTCAAGTGGTTGTGTTGCACTATGATATGTTTTGTGGGTATTGTGGAATACTGTGATCTAGGTTAATGAGGGTGGTTACATAGGAGGAGCGAGTATGCATATGTGAGTATGTGCAACCGGGAATGAGAATGTTTAAAGAAGATGGTGAAGTAAGAAGTGTGACTGTCAGGTAGGTGGTAAAGGATGATATAGAAATGTTTGCGATTGTAGAAGATGTTGTAGGCAGTGATTTTTGTAGGCTGGCAGTGGGTTTTGGTTTGGAGTATGTAGTTTAGTGAGGTGAACAAGAGGATGGAGCTTGCAGTGTTTTGAACTGGTGATGGCAGTGCAAGATGTTATGATGGATGGTTTTGGAGATGCAGTAATGGTGGATTTTGTCGCAGAGATGAACACGGGCGGTGATGTGAAGTTGTTTTTATTGGAGAGCAGGCCGTGGCAGGTCGGGTGGGTGGGTAGCAGTCAGGGAGGAAGTGTGGCGGGGAGTAAATCTGTAGAGGGGTGGTCTAAGTGCTGCTGCAACAGAGATGAACAGAAAATGCAAAGGAACAGTTAAAAGAAAGTGAACAGTGTAATTTTTTTATTTTTTTAAGTTGTAAAATAAGAAAATTGTAAATGATATGGAAAATGGAATGGAATAAAAAAATTGAAAGGAAATTGTGTATAATTTTTTTTTAAATGCAAATGCATATGCAACTAGAAAACAACAACAATCACACAATCAAATGCAAACAAAAAAAATCACACAAACTCACAACAATTATTTTTAAATATGCAAATTAACACACAAAACAAACACCCAAAAATCAAACGAAAAATAATTCGAAGAATAGAAATAAAAATCAAAGCAATTTTCCAGCAACGGTGCCAAAAACTTGTTTAACGACAATTTTTCTATCAGATTAGAAAATCGCCGAAAAATTTCAAATTAAATTTAACCGCAAGCGCAAGTCGTACAAAAGTTAGTACGTGGCGAGTACGGATCGATCCGTAGGGAATTTTTAAGATTTTAAAATTTTCTACTCAATCAAATTAGACAAAAATGAGAGAAGATTGTTAAGTACAAACAAAATGAAGCTAAAACTTAGAATGAAAGTGAGATTAAAAACTATGAGATTAGAGAACAATTTAGAGGCAAATCCACTCTCATATTTTTGTAAATCAACAAACAAACAATCTATGGTCTCTATTTTAGTATTAAGTGAAATAATTATTGTATTTATCATAAGTATGGTTTATTTATGTTATTAATTAACATAACTTAAACCATTAAACTATAATACAACAAATAAACCACTTACCAATTTTCATGAAAATGAAGCCAAACTATTTCAAGTATGATCTATTTACTATTGTAATTAGTAATATAGATCATCAAATTTTGTTTTACTTTCATTTCAAAATCAAAAACCAACTAGCAAATATTGATGTAATTTGTGTTTATGGTGAATAAGAATAGCTCATTTGCATAAGCTATCAAACCCACTTGTATAAACTTACATCAAAATTCACTTTCATGAAGCAAAAATAAAAGAGATCATAAATCATAAAAACATTAAAATTACATAAAGTTAGAGAGCTTCATTACCTCTAAATTGAAGGGGTTTAGCTACTCATTTGTGTTATCAAATCAACACTTGTAAATTTCAACATTAAAAAGTATAGAAATGGAAACCAAGCAATGGATGAAAAAGGGATTAAATACTAACTATTTGCAACAAAATTAAAGCTACACTACTTGCATGAATGTAAATCTAAGCTATAAACATGAAATGAAAGAAAACATAGAAATAAACATTAACATAGAAGCAATAAAAGCATGTAGAAAATAAAATAGAAAGAGGCTTGGAAGCCATTTTTATTTTATGAAACATTGTGTATACAACTTGCTTGCTAATTTTCCTAAGTAAAATAAGAGAGTAGAAGACATTTACATGTACATAAGAGGGCTATTTATACATGCATAAAACTCTAATTCAATTTTAGGCTGCTTCCCAAAATGCCCTGTAGGAAGTGTGGCCACCAAGTAACCATTAGCCACTAACTAATCCATCATTAAATGTGCATGAAGCTTTAACCTCCACTTAGTTGTCCATCAGCTTTCTAATTATAGATTTAGGTAAGTGGGTGGGGTCCTCCATGATCATGAGCTTGAATTATTTCTCTCTTTATTCTTTTGTATTCATTTGTGCATGCATGTATCTTCATAAAAGCCTCTTCCGTATGCATCCAAATTCCTATAAAAATTATGAAAAATGTCCAAGTAAAAAGTCCCAAATTAACACATGCACAAAAATGACTATTTTTCCCATGTATGTAGAGGAATATATGATGATTTGAAAATAATTGAATTTTTTTTAAACATGTTAAAATACCCAAATATGACATTTATTTAAATAAAAATAGATAAAATATGGATGTAAATATATGCACATTTACGTGCACATCAACATTCAAAGTGGAATATGCTATGTGAAAACTGAAAAGTAATCGTTACCTCGGGCATCATCACCCGGTAATAGCTTAAACAGGGTACTCCGTAAGGCTATGTGATTCGCAACCATTAGTGTATGGTCATGATCTTTCTAGATAACTCTCTATATTTCGGTATGTTGTGTATGCTAATAGTGGTCTCGGATAGGTTGGTAACGACCGAGGTGATGTCATATTCAATTTTTATCCAGGCCATGTCTGAGTGCCAAATAAGGGTAGATCGGTCTTGCCAGATGCAGAGGATTGTTTGTGTATCCTCGGTACATTCCTCTAGAGATGTACTATACGGAAGGTATTCCCTTATCTGCCATTGTATGGAAATCCTTCTCCAATAAGTGCCTTCGGACTTAGTTATAAACCTATTATGCCGTCAAATTTAACCAATGTAACAATTTTGGCTATTAATATATGTTTATTTGTAAAATGTTTTTCAAAGAATGTCATTAAAAATAATATTCCTAAATTTTATGTTGCAAATGTTTTGGTTATCATAAGGTAAAAAACCGTTCAGTGTTTATGTGTGGCATAGTCTTATGAGATACCTTTGTTTCCAAAATGTGTATTTTGAGTTTCTCACACCAGTCCCATGAATGACCTGGAGTTTATATTCCTTTTCCCTTAAATTTCGGGTGCCCTAATTTTCCTACACAGCCTAGTTGTCAAGTATAGTTTGAAGAAATCTGGATAATGCTCGAAGCATGGAGTTAGAAGATTCTTCTGAAGGTTGTTATCTGTTTCCACCACACTTGTGTATCATTGTATTCCGCATTTATAAGGATAGATATTTATAACTGTCCATGTTTAACTCTGATAAATGTACTTAAAATTCTGTTGTAAATATTATATGTTGAAATAATATAAGTTATTCCATTCATGTGAGATTCTATTCTTTCTTTGTTCTCTTTCTTACCCTTGAGAATCGGCCTCTTTGCCGCTTGGATTTGCTGCACGTGAATACCGAGGATGTATTAGTATCGATTTTGGAGGGTCGAAGAAATGGGTCCTTACAAAAAAATCCATCTAATCCAATTCTATATCGTTGTATTCACTAATATGGTCGCAACGTAATTTGTCACGTTTGATTTTTATCTAGTATGAATTAGATATGAATTAATGAACATTTGAGATTATTTAAATTATAATTAACTTTAATTAATTAATTTTAAATTTTAATTACCTTTCGCCGCTACTCTCATATACAACCGGGCATGCAAAACCCACTCGGCCGCATCTTTGGTCATGACGCAGCTGGCTTATCGCTCGATCGGACGCCACCGCCTTCACGTCGTTGCCTTGGCTAGCCCAGCCGCGCCTCACGTCACTGGTGCCGCCTAGCCTAATTCCTCCATTCGTGAAAATGAACCCATAATTGCTGCACGCTCAACTTGAATTTCCTATCGCCATCGTTGTCATCAACCATTAGCCACGAAACTTCGCCAATAGATAGCCACAACCCTCCTCTACGACTTCCCTTTAGACGACATCACCCAAAAATCAACACAATCGCCGGAATCGACCAAAACTCGAACCACGTTCATCTTGAAACTGCGGTCACCATGCAATGATTGACAATGATCCAACCATTGAAGATCTTCGCCTTGGTATTGTGCAAGTTTCGTTAGTTGATGACTTTGCCTGATTTTTCTCGTAGTGGGGCCGATGACCTCAGGCCATTGGATGAGGAAGGATTGATTTTGATAATTGGCAAACTTGCTTCTCTGTTGGAAGTCAAGATTTTATAAGGCAGAACGGTATGGGTTGGAGAATGTGGGCAAGGTATGTGCTAGTATGGTCTATGGTGATGGTTAGGTATGGGCTAACATTATTTTACTTAAAATATTCGGTAATATACATCCTAAAATCTCGAACTCCAATCGAGGCGTGCTGCCTCATGTTCCGCCTAGTGTTTTATCAGTAATAACCCTATTCCGAACACATGAACTAGTATCGAGAGCGGATCCCATCATATACAGAAGAAAACTTTTCAAACCCAATCATATTGTATAAATTCTTGAAATTAATTTATTTTCTTTTACAAACTCGTATGACCACACGATACATATAATTGCCACAAAATCCGATGGCATATAATAATCCACTATTATGGATCCAATGAAACCGATCTCGTCAAAATTCGAGGCAGTGCCTTGGAAGGCTATTTTCACACGTTAATTAAAAAAAGTTTTTATTAAAACCAAATAAATCGCTTTTAAACCTAAATTTTAAAAGTTTACTATTCCATTCATATTTATACTAAATTTAAATAAGATTTTGAAATCATTTTCAAAAACATTAAATCCCAGATTCAATTATTTAAATATTCCAATTATTTAAATTCACTATTTAATATTTTTAATCAATTGCCATTCATATATTCAAATAAACCCCTTTTATTTGAAATTTAAGCTATTTGGCTTATGAAATTGATATCCCAATATTTAATATTAATTAAATATTTCAAAATCAAATGACTAAAATTCTAGATCGTTACACTAAATATAACAAAATATATTGGATAACTAATCCTTAGAATTTGCAATTCATCATAATAAAAAAAACTTTATTGTATAAAATATTCATAATGAAAATAACAAAAAATTCTGAAATTTCATTAATTTCAAGTTTGTCAATATAAAAATACAGAAAATAATTGTTAGTAAACAATTGTCAATAGTAGTGTCAATATAAAAAAATCAAAAATTTAGAAGTTCAAGTATATCATATCAGAAATGACAATAACAGTGTTACTAAACAGTTGTCAATATAAAATACAGAAAATACAGTTAATTTCTAGTTTGTATGAAAATATTAGAATGTAAAAAAATTTACTTACTTCGGTATTATTTCCAGTAGCTAATTATGATTATGGGCTTGATTGACTGTGATGAGTACAATATGAACTATTCATTTCTCTCATTTTTACACATTATGTAAAACCCCGATATTTTGTGGGAAATATAATTAAGAAGAAATTAAAAGTGCATTTGGTATAGCGGTAAAGGCGCATGTTGACTTCCTTAGTGACCAGGGATCAAGTCCTGTAGTCGCCCAAAATCTGGAGCAATGTTTTTTTAGCTGGTTCGTTTCCAGCGATTTTCCTATGTATTTCATCATTGTTTCTGACATGTGGTGGCTTTCCATTTGCTCCAGTGAAGTAATAGGATGAGATGGCTAAATTTTATTGGTTGAGTGATATGTATGGGCTAGAATGGATAACCATTAAGTGTATGAAAGAACCATATTTAATCTAAAATAATCTAATGGGTTATATTCACGCAAACAATCTATAAATAAATCATCTAACCTAAACCTAATTTCTTATTCAGCCGTCGCCATAATTCTACAGTAAAATTAGTGTGTATTATTCTACCTCATTTTCTCTACTAAATAAACAAATCTCTACCAAATTAAATTATCTATATATATTCAAGCAATTTGGGGAATTTAGAAGAATCAAAGGGAGAAAGATTAAAGCAAAGCTTTTCCAAATTTATACAAGCTCAAGTGCCATGTGAGTGGGAATTAATATGTGTGACGACCGCCCATGACCCCCGCACTGAACCTAGAGATAGTGCGCTGTAAAGTGTGCCAGGCGACCATGGACGATTGCCAGGGTAAATTAAAACAACAGAATCTATCGTATTACTCACAGCGCATGGACAAAATACAATAGAACATATATATAGTGAAGCTTCACAGAATAGAATCTCATCAATACAACTTCATAATAGTTGAATACAGACATCTGAATAGTCAATACATCAAGCCTCACTACATAATACTCAGAGAATATACAAACAGCGGAACACCCAGTACATATAGTAAAAAGATAATATGCAATCCTCCAGCTCGTCTTCGACATCAACACCGTGGAAAGAAAGAACAACACCTGTCACCTGCTACCTAGTCTGCCCGTCCCAAAATGGACGAACAGCCCAAGGCAATAAGAGTTAAAACATAAAGCCTTGAGTCAGACACAGTCTTAGTGAGCGGTAAATTAACTAACAACATACCAAAAGAGCATAAAGGAAAAGGAATAGGAATACAACCCTCCCACTCCACCTCTTTCTACAGTGATAGCCCCCAGACACACACTAAGAAGAAGCAAACATAGCAGAGCATACGATTAAAGTAAAGTAAGTATCACTCGAGTCAAGGGCGATGTTTTCCAAGTACAAACCCCCAAGGCCTAAACCAAGATCAGATAAGCACCCAGAAAACACTGCTCTTGAGACCGAATGACGATACGACCAAACATCCATGACTCTGGCTATCACTGTTATCATTGCTTCGATATCATCGTTAATTGAATGACCGGCTCATTCTTTCATCCGTCCGTTAAGGGCTAATGGAAACCCCGGTTCTAGACATAACTCCGCACGTCATCGTGACCCGTGCCTAGGACTATCGAATCTGCCCAGAGTACTTGACTACCAATCAGTAGCCTTCAGGGACTATCGAATCTGCCCAACGTACTCTTGCTTTGAGCATGCTAGAACCTTCAACAACGATGAGATCTCAGCCTTCTAGACATCCTCCTCGACGACTATTTCCATACTAGCTCAAGCGCATCTCGAGCAAACCATTATCCTCAAACTCGAACCATTTCACCGAGTTATCAATCTGCTTGGAATGATCCCGTCTGGATTAGACCAAGGCTATCTCATATCATGCTTCGCTTCATCACATCCTCGCAAAGCTTCACCTCAACATCATCATCAAATCTATCCATATGAGCTCCATCATCCGCTACATATGCCACGAGCAGCTTTCCCAATTCAAGAGCCTTTCTCTTCACTTTTGAATCATCTTCGGTTTAAATCAAATCATCAATCATCTAATTCATAGCAATCAATCAAGTCAAACATTAATCCAAGTAAACAAGCATTCAAATATGATCTAAATAGACAATTATAACAATAATGGCAATTTCGTAATTAAAGAGTCGAAAGTCTAACAAGCATGAAAACATGAGCAATATCTCTATAATCTTGATGAATGAACTTGCATAGGTTAACATGTAGTAAAATGGATGCCAAATCATCATGAACAATGAATCTATATGGATCTATACTTAAGGTTAGGAAAATGCATGGAAATCACTTCTTTAACACCAAATCAAGCCAACGATCCGATATACTCTTTTGGATCCGTGTGAGAGATAACCACCACTCACCAAATCACCTAAACACCTTAAAAGAAACCCACTTCAGATCTGGACAGCGAAGGATCTAACTCGATCTATCACAAATCCGCTTCAAACGATGAAATCTATCTTCGATGGATGAAGATCTTCAATCTAAGCTCTTGGATCTTCGATTTGATCTTCAATATGGATGGAAGGAATCACTAGATTAGAGTGGAGAAAAGAAGTGAAGAAGTGTAGAAGTCGAGCTCTCAAAATGGCAGCACTTCGTCGCTTCGAAATCCGAATCCCAAAAATGGAGAAAAACCTTCCTATTTATAGGCTGAAAAACCCCTTAGGTCGTTCGCTTTTAGGTCGTCCACGACCTATAGAGACCCTGCGACCTACGACCTATCGAAACCCCACATCCTACGACCTAACGACCTAAGCTTATGCACACCCACGACCTACCAGTCTACGACTTACGACTTAACTTATATGCGCGACTTAACGGGGTCTTCGACTTAACGCAGGCGCGACCTAACTCATGCGCGACTTAACACACATTCGACTCAACACGGAATATCTCTATAACTCCTAGTTCGCTCACGACTCAGCGACCTAACCCCTTAAACCTTTACGCGACCTAAAACAATGCGCATCCACGACCTAACTATACCCAGTACTATCATAGGTCGTCTACGACCTACTACTCATGCTACAGCGACTCAACGACTCAACTGTCTCCAACTTAAGGCTTAATAGATCTTACGACCTAACCCTGACACGCTCCTAAGTCGCTCACGACTTATCACGCTCCTAAGTCGCTCACGACTTAACTTTCTTAGGTCGCTAACTCGCTTACCCTCTTAGGTCGCTAACTCGCTTACCCTCTTAGGTCGCTAACTCGCTTACCCTCTTAGGTCGCTAACTCTTAGGTCGGAAATCCTTAGGTCGTCTAATTCTATAGGTCGCTCCTATCTCTTAGGTCGTCTACGACCTAACTTATTCTACGACTTAAGCTATCACACGACCCAACTCCTATACGACCTATCCCCAAAATCCTTAGGTCGCCAGTTTCTATGAGTCGCCTATTTCCTTAAGTCGTCTACGACCTAAGCCTCACATACGACTTATCTTATCATACGACCTAACTGCTTAGGTCGTTCCAACCTCTTAAGTCGCTCCACTTCTTAGGTCGTCTACTACGACCTAACCACCATACGACCTAAGACTTAAACTCTGGACAACTTATCAACAATGCGACCAAATGTCAACTGTTTTACGATGTTTCGATCCGTAAAAATACGGGTCGTTACATTCTCTCCCCCTTAGGAATTTCACCCCTGAAATTCCAAACAAACAAGAGCAAACAAAGGCTATTCTGCATGCCTTCCATCCACAGCAATCAACAAACCATGCATCCAATTCTAGCTTAGCATGAAGAATTCTAGAACTTAGAACAAGTTACAATGTCGTTAGATGACACGACATCTTAGGGCCATACCTTGAAGAGTTCGGGATGAGCTGCTTTCATCCTCTCTTCCACCTCCCATGTACAGTCGTTATCATCGTCACTCCATTGTATCTTGAGCAACTTAATTATCTTCCTCCTAAGCTGTTTCGTGTCGGTTTCCACAACACGAAGCGGCTTACGAGGTCTCCTATCGACTGGATCAACCTCTAAATCTTCTCAGCTATCAGTAGGAACCACTATATTCGAGTCGTGCACATACTTCCGTAGATACGATAGTGAAAAACATTGTGCACACCCGACATCTTCTCTGGTAACTCCAATCTATAAGCGAGCTTTCCAATTCGCTCAATAATCAGGAATGGTCCAACAAATCTCGGAGTCAATTTCCCTTTCTTCCCGAATCGGATAACATTCTTCAGTGGAGAAACCTTTACAAAAACCATATCTCCTACGTCGAATTCCAACTCCTTTCGACGTTTATCGGCATAACTTTTCTGACGGTCTTGGGCTGCTTTCATTCATTGCCGAATGATCTCTATGCAATCCGAAGTCTGTCGAATCATCTCTGGCCCAAGTATCAGCTTTTCTCCTATTTCTAGCCAACATGTCGGAGAGTTACACGGTCTTCCATACAATGCCTCATACGGTGCCATACCAATGCTTGACTGGTAACTTTTGTTGTATGAAAATTCCACCAAATGGAGGTGGTCATCCCATGATCCCCCGAAATCCAAAACACAAGCTCTGAGAAGATCTTCCAAAACTCGATTGACTCTCTCGGTCTGACCATCGGTTTGAGGGTGATAAGCTGTACTCAAACACAACTCGGTTCCCAAAACTTCCTGGAAGCTCTTCCAAAATCCACTAGTGAACAATGGATCTCGATCGCTCACTATACTCTTCGGAATACCATGGAATCGAACTATCCACTTAACATACAACTCCGCCAACTTTGATGCAGTCCTAGTCGATCGAACAGGAATGAATCTGGCACTCTTAGTCAAACGATCTACGATGACCCAAATCCCTTCATTTCCCGTTCTTGTTCTAGGTAGTCCATCAATAAAATCCATCGATATTTGCTCCCACTTCCATGTAGGAACTTCTAATGGCTGAAGCAATCCACTTGGCTTCTTCTGTTCGGCTTTTACCAACTGGCAGTTCATGCATTTGGAAATAAAATTTCCAACATCCTTCTTCATGCCTTCCCAATAATAGGTTCTCTTCATATCCCGATACATCTTATTTCCACCTGGATGAATTGTCAGCTTCGAGTGATGACTTTCCTTTAAAACTTCACTTCTCAATTCATCTATATCGGGAACAACTAGTCGTCCTTGCTTCCGAAGCCAACCTTCTCGATCGACCTCGAATTCTTTATCCTTTTCTGGTTCCAATCCAGATTCCAAATCACGGATAATCTTGACAAGCTTATCATCTCGCTTTTGACTCTCGCCAATTCTCTCAACAAGAGTCGGTCTTATTGATAAGTTTGCCAACATTTCAGGTTCCAATTCACATCTGGGCCTGAAGTCAAATCCAGCTAAATACTCGAGACTCTTCCATTCTGAAAACATGGTTCCCAATCCTGCATGTCTTCGACTTAACACATCTGCCACTGCGTTACCTTTTCCCGGAGTATAAGCTATACCAAAATCATATGATGCTAAAAACTCTAGCCAACGTTGCTGCCGAAGATTCAAATCCTTTTGGGAGAAAAGATACTTCAACGACTTATGATCTATAAACAACTCGAATCGAACTCCCAATAGATAATGTCTCCACATCTTCAGAGCAAAAACAATCGCCGCTAACTCCAAATCATGAGTCAGGTAATTCCTTTCATGCGGCTTCAGTTGTCGACTTGCATACGCAACAACTTTATCCTTCTGCATCAGCACTGCTCCAAGTCCAGTACCACATGCGTCGGTGTAAACCACCATCTCATCATTCCCACTTGGAATAGTCAAAACAGGAGCACTCGTCAATCGCTCTTTCAGGATTCCGAAAGCTTGCTCACACTTAGCATCCCATCTGAACACTTGGTTCTTCTTCGTCAATCCTGTCAATGGTGTAGCTATCTTGGAGAAGTCCTTGATAAACTGACGATAATATCTTGCTAATCCAAGAAAACTCCTCACATCCGATGCATTCTTAGGTCTAACCCAATCCTGGATTGCTGCCACCTTAGCAGGATCAACTGCTATTCCATTTCCAGAAATAACATGGCCTAAGAACCTCACTTCACTCTTCCAGAAGTGACACTTCGAAAACTTAGCCTTCAGCTGATGTTTCCACAAGATCTCCAAAATAATACGCAAGTGCGTCTTGTGCTCTTCTTCAGTTCTGGAATAAATCAGAATATCATCCACGAACACTAGCACGAACTTGCTCAACTGATCTCTGAACACTCTATTCATAAGATCCACAAAATATGCTAGCGCGTTAGTCAATTCAAACGGCATTACCAGCCACTCAAAGAAACCAGATGGTGTTCGAAAAGCAGTCTTCGGCACACTATCCTTAGCTACTCTCAACTGGTGAAATCCCGTTGCCAAATCCATCTGAGAAAACACCTTAGCTTTGTGAAGCTGATCAAACAAGTCATCTATTCTCGACAATGGATATTTGTTCTTCTTAGTCACTTTATTCAGCTCACGATAATCCACACACAATCTCAATGACCCATCTGCCTTGGTTGCAAACACAACGGGTGCACCCCATTCGGACACACTACGCCGAATGAATCCTTTCTGTAAAAGGTCATCAACCTGCACCCTCAACTCCTGCTGTTCCCTAGGCGCCATCCGCCTAAGAGGCATCACAACAGGTCTGGCTCCTTCAACTAGATCTATACGAAACTCGATCTCCCTATGCGGCGGTAACCCTTTGACCTCATCAAAGACATCCTCGAATCCATTCGCGATTGGCACCAATGACAGTCCATCCCGTGGAACAACCAGCGAGTACATGAAGCTCATGAAGACGCCTTCTTCATGCTTACATCGTATCACAATCTTTCGCCCCTCCACATTCTTGACTGTCACCTCCAACCTTTCACAATCAACCTTTGCCGCATACTTCCTAAGCCAGTCTATACCCAAAATAATTCCAAACCCCGCAAAGTTCAAAACAAAACAATCACAAACAAAAGAGCAACCATGACTCGACACAATCAGACCACGGCATAACATACACAAACAAGACGAACCCCCAACTGGATTTGTCACAACCAATGGCCTATCAACAATGTCTGGTTCTAAACCCAACCGGCCTACAATTTCACTACAAACAAACGAATGCGATGCCCCAGTATCAAACAACACTCTAACTGGAACACCACATATGGAAAGAGTACCTTGAACCACTACACTCTTTCCTTTCTCTTCAGCGGTAGGAGCTTTCAAAGACGATGGAACAGCCCCCAAAGCATAAGCTTGCACAATCTGCTTGTCCCTCCTCGATTCTGGACAATTCCTCTTAACATGCCCCGGCTTGTCACAGTTGTGACACTTCACTGGCACCTTCGGATTCTTACAATCCCTGGAGAAATGGCCCTTCTGCTGACAATTGTAGCAGGTCACTTCGCCCTTCGGCTTCTTCTGGCCATCCTTACCCTTCTGCTGCTGCTGCTTTCTCTTCCTGTTTCCACCCTGCTGTGGTCTAGACTCTTCCTTGGTCACAGCAACAACAGATCCCTCTTTGGGAAACAGACTCTCATGCCTGAGAGCCTTCTCCACAAGCTTCTCAAATGAATCGTCCAAATGATCCACCAACTGTCTCCCAAGATAACTGTCCAAACCTGTCACAAACTTCTCGTTTTTCTGATAGGAAGATTCAATATACGACCGGGCATACTTGGACAAAGCTTCAAACTCAGAAACACACTCAAGAACTGGTCTTCCGTTTTGCTTGAGCTCCACAAACTTCTTGAACAGAACAGACTTCTGAGCTGTAGAAATGAACTTAGCTTCAAATCTAGTTTGGAATTGCTCCCAAGTAATCTCTTCCTCCGGAGTATTGATGGTAATAGAGTTCCACCAATCAGAGGCTCTCCCTTGAAGCTGTCTTGATGCTAACTTTCTCTTAGTCGCATCCTCAATTCCCAAATCACCAAAAATCCTTCTACAAGCATCTATCCACCTCTGGACCTCAATGGTTGATTCTGTTCCCAAGATAACCTTCCCTCCAAGAGCAGTATAGTCCTTACACAACTTAGAAAAATCCACCGGTCTTGGAGTTTGAACTTGAATTCCAACATCAACTGCTGTCCCCGGGACTGGTATCCTCCTCATGATCGAAGTCATCATAGCTTCGAACATAGCTGCATAATCAGCAGTCCCCTCAGTAGCACGGCCTTCCCTTGCAGCTGGTCTCCCTCTTCGACTCATCCTTAATATCTATAAAAAGGAATGGTCAGCACACCTTAAGAAACAACTGCATAAAGGACTCAAACTCTACTAAGCTACTATATTATATATAGTAATCATCCATCAAAATACAATTACATCTCTCATACGTAGTTGCGTCAACGAGCGTTGGGTAAAATCGATTAACCAATGCTCTGATACCAAATGTGACGACCGCCCATGACCCCCGCAATGAACCTAGAGATAGTGCGCTGTAAAGTGTGCCAGGCGACCATGGACGATTGCCAGGGTAAATTAAAACAACAGAATCTATCGTATTACTCACAGCGCATGGACAAAATACAATAGAACATATATATATTGAAGCTTCACAGAATAGAATCTCATCAATACAACTTCATAATAGTTGAATACAGACATCTGAATAGTCAATACATCAAGCCTCACTACATAATACTCAGAGAATATACAAACAGCGGAACACCCAGTACATATAGTAAAAATATAATATGCAATCCTCCAGCTCGTCTTCGACATCAACACCGTGGAAAGAAAGAACAGCACCTGTCACCTGCTACCTAGTCTGCCCGTCCTAAAATGGACGAACAACCCAAGGCAATAAGAGTTAAAACATAAAGCCTTGAGTCAGACACAGTCTTAGTGAGCGGTAAATTAACTAACAACATACCAAAAGAGCATAAAGGAAAAGGAATAGGAATACAACCCTCCCACTCCACCTCTTTCTACAGTGATAGCCCCCAGACACACACTAAGCAGAAGCAAATATAGCAGAGCATACGATTAAAGTAAAGTAAGTATCACTCGAGTCAAGGGCGATGTTTTCCAAGTACAAACCCCCAAGGCCTAAACCAAGATCAGATAAGCACCCAGAAAGCACTGCTCTTGAGACCGAATGACGATACAACCAAACATCCATGACTCTGGCTATCACTGTTATCATTGCTTCGATATCATCGTTAATTGAATGACCGGCTCATTCTTTCATCCGTCCGTCAAGGGCTAATGGAAACCCCGGTTCTAGACATAACTCTGCACGTCATCGTGACCCGTGCCTAGGACTATCAAATCTGCCCAGAGTACTTGACTACCAATCAGTAGCCTTCAGGGACTATCGAATCTGCCCAACGTACTCTTGCTTTGAGCATGCTAGAACCTTCAACAACGATGAGATCTCAGCCTTCTAGTCATCCTCCTCGACGACTATTTCCATACTAGCTCAAGCGCATCTCGAGCAAACCATTATCCTCAAACTCGAACCATTTCACCGAGTTATCAATCTGCTTGGAATGATCCCGTCTGGATTAGACCAAGGCTATCTCATATCATGCTTCGCTTCATCACATCCTCGCAAAGCTTCACCTCAACATCATCATCAAATCTATCCATATGAGCTCCATCATCCGCTACATATGCCACGAGCAGCTTTCCCAATTCAAGAGCCTTTCACTTCGCTTTTGAATCATCTTCAGTTTAAATCAAATCATCAATCATCTAATTCATAGCAATCAATCAAGTCAAACATTAATCCAAGTAAACAAGCATTCAAATATGATCTAAATAGACAATTATAACAATAATGACAATTTCGTAATTAAAGAGTCGAAAGTCTAACAAGCATGAAAACATGAGCAATATCTCTATAATCTTGATGAATGAACTTGCATAGGTTAACATGTAGTAAAATGGATGCCAAATCATCATGAACAATGAATCTATATGGATCTATACTTAAGGTTAGGAAAATGCATGGAAATTACTTCTTTAACACCAAATCAAGCCAACGATCCGATATACTCTTTTGGATCCGTGTGAGAGATAACCACCACTCACCAAATCACCTAAACACCTTAAAAGAAACCCACTTCAGATCTGGACAGCGAAGGATCTAACTCGATCTATCACAAATCCGCTTCAAACGATGAAATCTCTCTTCGATGGATGAAGATCTTCAATCTAAGCTCTTGGATCTTCGATTTGATCTTCAATATGGATGGAAGGAATCACTAGATTAGAGTGGAGAAAAGAAATGAAGAAGTGTAGAAGTCGAGCTCTCAAAATGGCAGCACTTCGTCGCTTCGAAATCCGGAACCCAAAAATGGAGAAAAACCTTCCTATTTATAGGCTGAAAAACCCCTTAGGTCGTTCGCTTTTAGGTCGTCCACGACCTATAGAGACCCTGCGACCTACGACCTATCGAAACCCCACATCCTACGACCTAACGACCTAAGCTTATGCGCACCCACGACCTACCAGTCTACGACTTACGACTTAACTTATATGCGCGACTTAACGGGGTCTCCGACCTAACGCAGGCACGACCTAACTCATGCGCGACTTAACACACATTCGACTCAACACGGAATATCTCTATAACTCCTAGGTCGCTCACGACTCAGCGACCTAACCCCTTAAACCTTCACGCGACCTAAAACAATGCGCATCCACGACCTAACTATACCCAGTACTATCATAGGTCGTCTACGACCTACTACTCATGCTACAGCGACTCAACGACTCAACTGTCTCCGACTTAAGGCTTAATAGATCTTACGACCTAACCCTGACACGCTCCTAAGTCGCTCACGACTTATCACGCTCCTAAGTCTCTCACGACTTAACTTCCTTAGGTCGCTATCTCACTTACCCTCTTAGGTCGCTAACTCGCTTACCCTCTTAGGTCGCTAACTCGCTTACCCTCTTAGGTCGCTAACTCTTAGGTCGGATATCCTTAGGTCGTCTAATTCTATAGGTCGCTCCTATCTCTTAGGTCGTCTACGACCTAACTTATTCTACGACCTAAGCTATCACACGACCTAACTCCTATACGACCTATCCCCAAAATCCTTAGGTCGCCAGTTTCTATGAGTCGCATATTTCCTTAAGTCGTCTACGACCTAAGCCTCACATACGACTTATCTTATCATACGACCTAACTGCTTAGGTCGTTCCAACCTCTTAAGTCGCTCCACTTCTTAGGTCGTCTACTACGACCTAACCACCATACGACCTAAGACTTAAACTCTGGACAACTTATCAACAATGCGACCAAATGTCAACTGTTTTACGATGTTTCGATCCATAAAAATACGGGTCGTTACAATATGAAATAGAAAAATAAAGTAGTTCGATTTCAGTTCTTTTCTGGCACGTTAATATGAATTAATTTATGTTATTAATTGAGAATAGATGTAAATTATTGCAACTTCTTCTTCTTTCACTTCTCAAATCTAATTAATGTTTGGTTTAAAATATGGGACATATAAATTGTCTATTCACGTTTTATGGCATAAATAAGATTGAAATTAATGTAAATTAGTATATCTTCTCCTTCTACCACTTCTCAATTATTTCATGTTTGGGTTGAAATTTGGAACAAACAAATTGTTATTCACGTTTTATGGTGTAAATAAGATAGGTTTAATTAAATTGAATTAGAATTTCTAATGGTAGAACATGTTAGTTGAATAAATTCAGAATATGTTACTTGAATAAAATTGTGGTTTTGATTGATATAATTACATAATTTTGAATATGGATTTAGAATAAAATTGGGAAGTCTAATTGGCATAATTGTTTGTTTCATATGTGGCCTAAAAATGTAAAAGCGGAATTTTGTGTAATTAAATGGTTTGTGGCTATTAGATAAAAAATTTGTACATATTAAATCTCTAAAAGGAGAACGTAAATTAGGGTGGAAGAAAATATAAATTAAATGGACCCTAAAGGCTAGTGTAAATTTGTAACAAAATGGTATAAAAATAACACACAAACCATACGTTAAATGGTATAAAATAACACACAAAATGGTATAAAATTTTGTTGAATCGTTTGAGACGAAGTAATATATGAAATGTAAATGTTTACTGTGTTTGTAATGGGAAGTAGGATGCCTGACCATGGGAAAAAAAATTTATACAATTTTTTATATCGATACGTTAAAAAATAAAATGTGCCCTATTTGAAAATATTTTTCCGGTTGGTTTTCAAATTACGTTTATGAGCCGAGAAATCTGAATCTGTTTTTTTTTTGCAATTGATGTAACTAAGTTGAATTCTTGATGTATTATGAAATTGATGTGACTATGAAACTAAATCTGTACGTTTACCATTGTTTGCATGTTTTATGTCATTTCCATTTGTCATTTATTTAGCAATTTTTATTAAAAATGCAATGTAATCTGCTTATCGTCGTAACATGAGACCCATTATGAATCAGGTATAACACACTTCCATTTCTATTTCCATTTCAATCATTAATTTAGCAATTTATACCGTTGATGTCATTTACGTATGAAATATATTTCATTATCATGTTATTATTCTCTTTTGAAATGATGTGTATATACGTCACATGTTTATTGTAATGTCTTCTAGAGGTAGGAGCTCTTCCCGATCTACAGGAGGCAATGGCAGTGGTCTATCGCAAGCATCACAACGTCCTGTAGTTTCTTTAGTACCTAGAGCAGATGAGTAAAAATTAAATTTTATTCAGCATCTTTTTTTTTTTTATATACGTACGTACTTATCTGTATCATATTTAAAAACAGGGGGTTCGACCTACTGCCCTCGAAGGTTGTGTTGGATGTTTCTAGAGCTTCTTACCGGAGTAGGATGAGTGTTTGCTGGCCGAAGTGGGATAACATCCCACCTCACATCATAGAGTGCATATGGCAGGATGTCTTAGTATGTATATTTTTCTGTTTTCCATTTTTAATCCGTTTTTGTCGTTTTTCTACTATTTATCTTTTACAGTGTAATCTTTTTTTTTTTACTTTTTATCGTGAAACACAGGCTGAGATAGACATCCAGACAGATGGTATGCTGCTGGCACGAGGATACTGGCTGAAGAAGATGCGAAAGAAATATAGGGACACGATATCCGAAATTAAGAAATCCGGTAAGAAACCACGGTGGATGGGGGAGAGTGTATGGCAAGCATGGTTGGGATACTGGAAAACGGACGAGGCGAAGGCAAGTATACTAAATTATTTTGAATTATTAATTTGACGTGATTGAAAAATAATGTATCAAATTTTGAATGTACAGGCAGAGTCGGATAGAAACTCCACAAACAGAAATAAAAATCCCGTCACTCATCGCGGAGGGTCGAAGTCATTTCAGCAGTATCGGCAGGAGTTGGTAAATTTACTGAATGATAATTGTAAATAGTTTATGCTATATAATTTTAAATGTATAAAAATTGTATGTAAAAATCAACTTCAGGAAGCTGAGGCGCAGGGTCCCGTGGGCTATATGGACGTGTTCACTCATACGCATGCTATCGAGCATGTAAATCCGAACGGAACTGTTTCGTATACATGGCAGGACGATAAATCCAGCAAGAACCATGTAAGCATATTTCATTTTATGCAGTATTAGTAATTGTACTGCTTGTTAAACTATAATGAAATAAGATATGATGTTATTTATTTGTTAATGTAGGAAAAGTTTATGGAGCAGCGTCAGAAACTCCTTGCTGATACGGGTCGAGAACAGCTGACGACTGATGAGGAGGATGCTATTTTTGAGCACGTTATGGATCCAACAGAACATGGCAGACGATACGGATTTGGCAATCAAGTGGTAAATAATTTATTTTACTGCTAATTTGATATTTAAGTCAAAATTCTATGTTGGAATATATAATTTAATCTTGAATACCTAAAATATGCTATTTGGACCTTTTCAAAACAATAAACTTGAATTTTATTCATTTACAGAGATATGCACATACATTTATAGAGATCACACGGCTAAATTTAATATTTATTGCAGCTAGCAGTCAGAGACGGGGTCGGCGGAATAAAGGTCAGAGCGATCTAGCCGATATAGAAGAATTGCGGACTAGGGTGTCCCAGCTGGAGGAACAGAACCGCCAACAGGCCATGCAGATCACACAGTTGTTAGAGTACATGCAACAGTTTGGTGGCCGCTTCCCTTCCTCGGCTGGCTCTGGATCTGGAGGAGATTGATTCATTGCTTTCTTCCATTTTCAGGTATTATTTTTTTAGTTTTGTATGATTATTTTTGATACACTTGGTTATGTGGTTGTGTAATGATTTGGATGTTGATGATTTTGTGTATGTATAACATGTTATAACACTTATTGTTGGGGTTGTTGGAATGGTTATGTACATTATGTATTTTATTTTGATGTTATTTGATAAATTTGTGTGTTTGATTAATTTTGTGTACTTTGGGTTTTGATATGTGGTTGATATATTGTGTATTGGATTGTGTAGTATTGGTTTAATAGTTTTTGGAAAAGAAATGTGGATGGAAAGATATATTTGCAGCGGTATAAAAAAAACAGCATATTTTCGACGGCTTCCGACAGTTTACAGGTAGCAAATTTCCGACGGATAACGACGGCCTGTAGGACATTTTTTCCGACGGGTACCGACACGTGTCGAAAGCCGTCGGAATCCGTAGGGAACCGTCGGAAGCCGTCGGGAATATGTACGACGATTTCCGCCGGAAGCCGTCGAAAGTACTGCTCCCCGACACCATCAGTTCCGACGGCTTTTTCCGACGGCCGCCGATGATTTCCGACGGCCGCCGACGTTTTCATCCGTCGCAAATCACTGTTCCCCTTGTAGTGATAATGATACAAGTTACTAATATATATATATATATATATGGACTTTCACAAGTTGAGAGATGATACGGTATAACCAATCTAGTATACTCTCTTAAAAATAATATAACCCGTGGAGTTGTAAAATATATACAAATTTCTAACCCATCTTATTCAAGTTCCTAATTTCCTAATATTCTATATTTTTACTAGTATTTATTGATACACAGACCTTAGCTCGTTTAGTTACACATTAGTCGGAGTTGGAAGTACAACGTAAAGATGACTAGTAAAGGTTGTCTATTTGTGGAGTAGACAAGATTTGGCCTTAACTGAAATAAGTAATGCTGGACTTTCAAGCTACAAGAGAACAAGTTAGAATGAATAACTAAAAATCAACGAGGTGCAAGTTGATGTGTTTGTCCTATCTTCCCATTTTTCTTCTTAGAATTATATGCTTATTGACATCACTGTACTGTATAAAATTAAACCAGTATGAAGTATAAAAGATAAAATTAAAAGTATAAAAAATGAAAGATAAACTTATAATATTAAACAAACAAAATTTAAACTTCAAAATTGAAAACACATACAAAATATGGAAGATAAATTAGACAGCATTCAATTAAAATAAAAGTAAACCTAACAAACATTCAACCACTTAGATTTGTGGTTCAAAACAACATACAAGTATAAGCTATCAATTACATGGTAAAATTTGAAGAATTGTATAAACAGATCTATAATGAGTTGCAAGTATAATTTATCAGCACAATTGCATAGCATGCAAGTAGAAGTAAAAGTAATCCCAATAAACATTCAGCCACTTAGATTTGTGGTTCAAAACAGCGTGCAAGTATAAGCTATCGATTACACAGCAAATTTTCAAGAATTGCACACACAGTTAAGTAGAGTTATAACGGCTTACAAGTATAAGCTGTCAAAATAACATGCAAGCATAAGCTATCAGTTACACAGTCAACCAAACAAGTTAAACCATACATTTTTTTGTAATGTAGCAACTTGCAACATTGAGTTAAAAGGATTTACAAGAATTCTAAGATTTTAAGCACAGTTAACAATTTTATGCATACATATTTACACACGCATACAAAGGTTCTTCATTCGAAACCAAGAATATACATAAAGTAACTAATTAAGGTTAACTAGTAATTTGCTAACCTAATAAGAGAAACGTGAGTAGCAGTTTTGCTTAATGCAAAACCAGTTGATGACATCATTATCTCATTTGCACCACCACCTAACATAAAGTTTGACTATAAAATGTGGTTTCTTCAGTGCAACTATCAGAAATATCAAATATTTTTCTAACAAAATCGGATGATAGGTAGTCTTTACTTTTGCACTTCTAGTTTAAAACACTCTACTTCATGGTTTACATGTCATTCTTAAATTTATAAATTTAAATATTATTATATATTTCTTCTCATGTAGTATCTGAAGAAAACATAATAAGGCAAACGAGCTTGTATCCTAGTGTTTGCATTCGTTCACCTTCAACCGTCATATCATACGAGATCAAAAGGCTACAAACCACTGAAGCATTGTGACATGGATCACCAGTGCTACTGGGCTAGGCCCAGTTGTTATTACTTATGTATAAATACATATAACTTCTTATATTTCGATTGTACATTCTGATTAATATCAATACAAACTATTTCTTCATTACAATTACAAATCATATCAGATTCATAATATGGTATCAGAGCTAATCGCCTAAAGGCATTTTTTCCCTTTGCTGATCATCACTGAGACGAAGCATTGCTCCGTTTCCCTCAGAATATACCCTCATCACTGGGGAGTTAACCTCTCTGATCAAGCATAGCATCTGTACCCTAACCGTGCCACGCCAAGAAGCGATCAGAACTCTGTCTTCATCTCCGCTTCTGGCTGCAACAGTTAAGTATTTTTCCAAGATTCATTGGTGCCATATCAAGAAAGCCCCAGTCAACTTTCTGACCGCATCAAGATTTCTCTGGTGATCCGTATACTGACCACAGTATCTTGCTTCGCCAGAATCTCCTTTCTTCTATTCAAGAAACAAGGCAATAATCAGTTCTTATCAAATTTCTGCAATGGATCATGATGAAGATGACATAACATCAGCAACATCAAGAAATGAGGAAAAGGAAACTGCACCATCCCTTGTCAAACTCAAGTGCAATGTTATAACCATCCCTCTCGATGAAGATAACTACATCTTGTGGAAGTACCAAATTGACACGGCCTTAAAAGGACATGACCTTCAAGATTATATCAAGGGCACAATATCCATCCCACCTGTCTTGAAGAAAGACAAAGAGGGAAATGTTGTTAGCAACCCAGATTATGCCAATTATCAAAAACAAGATAGTCTATTATCTTCATAGCTACTATCTTCTATAAGTGCTAGCCTACTGTCACAAGTTGTTGGATGTAATTCCTCTCATGAAATATGGTCATGTATTGAACAGATTTTTAATTCACAATCGGCAGCAAGGATAATGCATTACAAGAGATAGTTACAAAGTGCAAGAAAGGAAGATATGAACATGAGAGACTATCTTGCTAGAATCAAGAACTTGTGTGATAAACTAAGTGCTGTAGGTCACAAGATATCAAACAGTGAACAAATCCTCACTATAACTAATGGTCTAGATGAAGAATATGAGTCAGTGGCTACCTTTATTGCATCACAAAAGACATTTCTAGACTTACAATACGTGGAGTCTGCCCTTATTGCTCATTAAGGAAGAATAGAGCGAAGAAAGACAATACAATCAGAAATGTCAGTTAACTATGCATCTGGTTTCAATCCAAGAAACAAGAATCAGCAAAAACACACACAAGGCCAAAACCCAAAATCTGACAGTTAACAACAAAGAAGTAATCAACCACAAAGAGGAAGAGGCAGAGGCAGAAACAACTATAATAACAGAGTGAAGTGTCAAATATGTGAGAAGTTTGGCCATGTAGCCAACAAGTGTTATTTCAGATTCAATTCTGAATTTAACATAGGACAGTCAAGTCAAAAGGGGCCTAATGTCAACATGGCTCAAATAAATCAACAGCCAAAGACCAATAGTGATGGTTTCAAGAAACAAGGCAGCAATGGTGATGACTTAGTCAAATCAGAGGATCTAAACATCGAAGACTGGTACCCAGACTCAGGAGCAACAAATCACGTCACCAACAACCTTCAGAACTTTAATCTTGGGAACAAAGGCTACTCAGGTATGGAAGCTATACGTATGGGTAATGGTGAAGCTATAAGTATATCACATGTTGGAATTGGCAGTATTATAGGTAAGAGGGAATTATTTTTAAACAATCTATTAAGAGTACCCAAAATCAAGAAAAACTTGATGAGTGTTTCTCAATTTGCCAACGACAATAATGTATACTTCGAGTTTCACCCTAATTTTTGCTTAGTTAGGGATTTACTAAACAAAAACATATTGTTACAGGGTAGTTTGGACAAAGGCTTATACAAATTCACTTCCATCAAATCAAATAAAGACCATATAGGGGGAAACTGGTGTAATCATGTCAATACTAGCATATTAAGTAAAGGAAATGTTGTTGAATGTTGGCACAAGAAACTGGGACATCCCAGTAATGACATTGTAAAAAGGATTCTGAAAGATAATAAAATAAAATTTGATGATGTACCTATTTCTGAAATTTGCACACACTGCCATATTGGCAAAATACACAAATTACCATTTGCTAGGTCTAAAACAGTGCACAGTTAGCCAATGAATCTGATTGTAGCAGATCTATGGGGTCCAGCACCACATGACTCATCTCTTGGCCACAGGTATTATCTTTCTTTGGTTGATGCTTATTCCAGGTATACATGGATATTCTTCCTTAAATCAAAATCTGAAACTTCTAGCATAGTAAAATAGTTTATTACACTCGTGGAAAAACAAATTAATAATAGTGTAAAAAATTTCCAAAGTGATGGAGGAATGGATTTTTTACCTCTTAAAATTTTTTTCCAAGAAAAAGGCATTTTTCATAGAGTTACATGTCCTCATACATCAGAACAAAATGGGTTAGTTGAAAGAAAGCACAGACATATAGTAGATACTGGTCTAACACTAATGTCACAAGCTTCTATGCCCATGAAATACTGGAGTGATGCATTTCACACCTCAGTTTATCTTATAAACAGAATGCCCACTAAAATTTTAAAGGACATGTGCCCCTATGAGAAGCTTTATGGTATAAAACCCAATTATGATTTTTTGAAAACTTTTGGGTGTCTTTGTTTCCCATATCTTAGGCCTTACAACAGACATAAGTTAAGGTTAAGGTCAAGTCCTTGTACTTTCTTGGGTTATACTAACAATCAAAAAGGCTACAAATGTTTAGACAACAAGGGGAGAATTTATATCTCAAGACATGTTGTATTCAATGAACACATGTTCCCTTTTGCATAAAAAGGTGTTACTGCAAGAGGAAAATCAGATACAACAAACATTACAGTTCAATCCATTCCAGTCTTGCGTAAACATTTCACCACAAACAAGAATGAAAAGGATCAAACCTCAACAGAGAAATGTGCCTCAGATACAAGGTCAGAATGCAGTTCAAACAATTCATATTCAGACATACTACCACAACCATATGAAGACACACAACAAACTGTTAGCAATGGGAACAACACATCCAATGAGAATGAAATGTCAGAAAACACATCAAGTGAAAGTGATCAGGAACAACAACAAAATGTTACAGCCACTGGTCATCATATGACAACAAGGTCAAATAGTGGAATTTTTAAACCAAAAATATACTCAGTTTCTATCAGCAACACAGAACCATAAAATTATGAACAAGCCATCAAACATGATGAGTGGAAAAAAGCCATGGATGAGGAATATCATGCACTCATAAAGAACCAAACATGGAGCTTAGTTGATCAACCAAAACACAAAAACATTGTGGGATGCAAGTGGACCTACAAGATTAAGAAAAATGTTGATGGCAGTATAGCCAAGCACAAAGCCAGACTGGTTACAAAAGGCTACTCATAGCAGTTTGGGTTTGATTTCAACGAAACTTTTTCTCCTGTTGTAAAACCCACCACCATTCGACTTATGCTAACCCTAGCCTTATGCAAAAATTGGAAAATTAGACAACTAGATGTGTGCAATGCCTTTTTAAATGGAGACCTTCATGAAGAAGTTTTTATGCAGCAACCAGAAGGGTACATCACAGAAGATAATAAAGTATGCAGACTACACAAAGCCATTTATGGCTTAAAACAGGCATCAAGATCATGGCATGAAAAACTCAAAGAAACTCTTTTGAAATTTGGATTCACTCCCACCAAATCAGACAATTCACTATATATGAAGAACAATGGCAACATCATTTATCTACTTGTCTACGTAGATGACATCATTATTACTGGTAATAATGATAGTGAAATCATAAACACAATACAGCTACTTGATAAAACATTTGCCATCAAGGATCTAGGGGATATAAACTATTTTCTCGGTATACAAGTCACAAGGAAATCCAAGTCAGAAATATTCCTATCCCAAAAGAAATACATTGGTGAAATTCTCAAAAGAGCCAACATGAATGAAGCCAAATCTTTACCTACTCCTATGATCACTAACTTGCATTTATCAAAGCATAGAGGTGAAGCTATCGAGAACACTAAACAATACAGAAGTATAGTGGTGCCCTACAATATGTCACTATAACTAGACTTGACATCTGCTATAGTGTAAATAAAGTTTGTCAACACATGCAAAATCCTCTCGACGAACACTGGAAGGCAGTTAAACGCATCCTTAGATACTTAAAAGGGACTCAAAATCATGGCTTATCTCTAAAAGCTTGCAACGACATAAATATAAATGCTTACAGTGATGCAGATTGGGCAAGCGACGTGGATGACCGCAGATCTACCTCTGGATATTGTGTATTTCTCGGACCAAATCCAATTTCATGGTGCACGAAAAAGCAAGCCACCACATCACGTTCTAGCACGGAGGCAGAATACAGGTCACTCGCAAGCGTCATTGCCGAAATAACTTGGATAGAAACCTTAATGTCAGAATTAGGGTTCAACAATTGAAGAAAGCCAATAGTATGGTGCGACAATCTGAGCACTATTTCTCTCTCTGCCAACCCCATTCAGCACTCACGTACAAAACACATTGAGATTGATTTGCATTTTGTACGCGAGCGAACAGAAGCGGGAAAATTGGACGTAAGGCACGTTCACACATACTATCAACGTGCCGACATCTTAACCAAGGCTCTCTCAGCCAAAAATTTCGTCAGATTGAAAGAGGAACTGAAAGTTTTACAAGACGAAGATGAGAAAGGGGAAAATAAGAAAACCCTAGATAAAATTGAAGGCGGCTATCTGAAGAAAACATAATAAGGCAAACGAGCTTGTATCCTAGCGTTTGCATTCGTTCACCTTCAACCGTCAAATAACACGAGATCAAAAGGCTACAAACCACTGAAGCATTGTGACATGGATCACCAGTGCTACTGGGCTAGGCCCAGTTGTTATTACTTATGTATAAATACATGTAACCTCATGTATTTTGATTGTACATTCTGATTAATATCAATACAAACTATTTCTTCATTACAAATACAAATCATATCAGATTCATAATATATAGCTTACAATATGTGATTTTAAATCAAATAGCTTTTAAGTATAAATATAATATTCTTAAAAAAAACATGTGATTATAGATATTATTACATATTTCTTCTTATGTAGCTTGCAACTTGTAAATAGCTTTGAACATTCCAATATTCTTAAAAAATAACAACCAAGGGCTTGTTAAAGTTGAATATGATTTATTTGTTGAAACATGATAGCCATGAATTATTATATACTTATCATTTGATATATTTTGATTGCATATTACCATAATTATGCATCGTAACTTTATATATCTGCACAAACAATGTAGAGATTTAAACTTCTTCTAAATTAGAAGTTCATATCAAAACTTAACATACATTATAATATAATATCCATGTTCTTATAAATTTTCCAATATTTGTAAAAAGTCCACCTTAATATAAAGTTCCTTCTTGTCGTATTTGATAGAAAAAGAACTAAAAGTGAAGTAGCAAATCGGAATTTAAAATAAAAACCATCCTATTTTTAAATCGTGCACTGGATTTGAAAATTAGTTCGTGCCTCGTAATTCTAAAATAAAAGAATCATCACGAATTAAAGGGACAAACGTAAGTCAAATCAAAAGGAACTAGATTTAAAATAACAGTACAAAATTTCTTTAAGGAAAGATTTGGTAATGAAATTTTAAAAAAAATTCCAAAATATATAATAAAAGTACATGAATAACAACAGACCTATTGAAACAAAAATTGGCACAATGCCCCAATTCAAAGAAAAATGATAGATCTAGCAAATTAATAAGAAAATAGTGAATAACACAAAGATTTTTATAGTGGTTCGACAAATTTTATGGCCTATGTCCACTTTAATCTTATTATAGATTGATTATCATGAGTACAAGTGCTTTGCAGCTTGATTTTCGGTCTAGAACAACTAAAATAAGCTCTAAAATGATAGTGATGTGCAGAGAGTAGAAGATGAAGAAAATGGAGGCCAAAAGTCCCTTCATTGTTGCTCTAGGCTTGCTATTTATAGAAGAATTTTCCATCAAAATCATCAGATCATGAAAGATTAGGTAATCATCCTGATCCTTGAAAATAGGGAGGAAGACAATGTCATCCCTAGCACAAATCATGTCGGTAGCGACATGAATCATGTCGGTACCAAGATGATTGTCTTATGAAATATGTGGCCCTTTCTCTATTCTAGCTAGCACCTTAAAGTATCCATGCTTCTAGTATAACTTGTTCATCAACTCCTCTCAGCATTAGATGAACTAGCTCATATAGTACTTGTCCTTTTCTACATAGCTTTGGGAATTGCTAACTTACTCCTTTGGAGGTGGACCTCGAGATGATCGCTTCAACACTCCTATCTTCGATCATAGCATGAATGCCCAACATCCCAAAGTCGAAACAACTTAGTACCAAAATCAATCATGTCAGTACCAACATCTTTTTATTTATATACTTAGGCCTCAAACTCCTATAGGTCCTTCCCATTATCATTGCAAGCTCACCTCTAAGTTCTTGAACTAGTTTGTCTTCATCTCGACATCCAGATTCACTTGAAAGTTGCTTGGTTCAAATACTGAATAACACTTGTGTAACACCCCCACCTCTATACCTATATTATCCAAGAATATTACAAAGTTACACTGTCAAGTAATACAGAGAATGAGGCAATATGGGGTATTCACGTTAATATTTCCTTGTGCTAACACCGATATGTATTAAAACATTAGGTATAACTCACCACAAAATGTACTCAGTATCGGCACATGGCAATAAACATGTGTGCCTCCAGGATAGAACAATACACAATATACAGTAAACATCAGGGATCACGGAGTCAATCGCAGCGATAATATAATAGTCAAATGTGTCCAATACATATCACAATAATATATACACAAGAGACTATACAATACAGAATCTCTAGTCTCCTCTATACCTAGAAAATACAAGTCAGTCTCATAGTCTCTGTACCTGAAATGTTTTAGACTGGCCCGTGTATTATAAAAATAATAAACGGGTCAGACTATATCTAAATCCAAAGTCAATAGACATATAGAACCTTGAATATACTGTGTATAAGTAAATATAATGATAATGTTATCACCAATAATCCCAAATATCTTATATGTGAAATACCACAAAGCCGTATAAAAATATCATGATTACCCATATAAATTAAACCGGTAGAAAATCATAAAATCGTATCCAATAGGTGAATCATCCATATCCATAAATCATCGTCTAGTCACAACCAATAAATGGAGACTATCTCCAAAATACCAAATCGAAAAAGCATGGATATACGAGGACTGACCACACTTTAGACTTACCCAATCTCTAGTATAACCAACTCATTATGGGAATGGGACATATAAGCTAATCCACTACACACATACCTTGAACCAGATGGGAGACCAATGATCGCCTATCGTAGGCCTGCTCCAGGAACTCAAGTCTACTCACCAATCGCAGAGTAACTGTCTATTCCTACAGTCTTCAGTTACCTTATTGGGCATCGTGACCCCATCCACCAATGACTCGTCTATACGTAGCCTCGGTCACGACCCGGCTTTGCCCCTAATGGTAACAAACAGTTGGCCTATGCGACACAAGGGACTACCAACTATCAATCCTTTGATGTTCATCAAATATAATAACCAAAAAAGGTGTCGCGGATCTGGAGAGAGACCCCACGATCAGGCCGCAACGGTGGATACTGGCCAATCTGGTTCACTCCTGAAAAATAAAAAAGCCAAAGACAATGTAGATGGCCATATAATATTCATACCCTATAGCTTCACATATCTCCATGAGCAGGTTAACACACAACTCATGTTATTCAACACATAACTATACGATACTCCTCGCCGTGTGTGTGTGTGTGTATGTGTGTGTGTTTGAGTGAGTCCAACACATAACTCACATGAGCCGACACCTGACTATATGATACTCTATACCGAGTATTATATATACACATACGTGTAATTATCGTTTAAGTGACATTTACTTACAATGAATAATCGAACAAATAACATAACGGCGTCCCATATCATCGCATGTTACTCAGATAATTATTCAAGGCTCATAAACTACAATCGATCGACACGAAATATCTATATTACAAGTTGGATGATAACTAAATAAATTTTACCGAAGTCCTATGGCAGATGGTATCACTAAACCGTTTATTCAAATTTCATATCACATAGAAATGAAATCCCACAGATCAAATAGAAGGATGTCATCACCGTATGAAATCACATAAAAAGCCAAATTAACTGTAACGACCCGTATTTTTAACTATTCTAAATTATTAAATTTAGTATAATTATTGAACAAAATGGGTAGAAATAAAAATTTAATGATTTATAAATGTAATTTATTGGATATGAACTTAGATAAAAAAAATTAAATAACAAAATTCAATAAGATAAAAGATGATAACTTATATTAGAAAGTAAATTAAATGATATTGAACTGTAAGTAATTGATAACAGAAATTGAAATGATCATGTTAAGTTAATGAAGAATCGATGAACGTTTATTAGAAGTAAAAACATAAGTCTAATTATATGAAATTGTATTTTTGATAAGTATAAATTTCAGAAATAAGAAAACTTTTATTTGGTAAGAAATGAATAACTTTTGCTCTATATAGTAATTTTAAAGATGTTGAATTACTGTAAAATGGAAGTAGTTATTTTATTATTTGAATTCGTTTTAAACGTTAAACTTTATAAGTTAAAAAACTTGGATTTCAAATATAGGGAATTATTGATAATTAAATTGTTATATTTAATATTGGAATTATTTAAATAATTGAATCTTGAATTTAATGTGAATAAAAATGATTTCAACAGCTGATTTAAACAAGAATGGAGTTTGTTAATTTTAAAATTATATTTAAAGTGAATAAATTTATTTTGGAAAATAGCTTGTTTTAATTAACGTATAAAAATAGTCTTTTTGGTCATTATCTCAGATTTTGACAAAACCAGTTTCATCGGATCCATAATAGTGAATTATTATAGGATTTCAAGTTTTGTAACGATTGGACTTAACGTTTGGTCATGTGAGCTTGAAACGTGTAGAATTTATTTTCAGAAATTTAATTAATATAATTTGATTTTAAAAAGCTCTCTTCTGAATATGATGGAATTGACTCTCGATAAATATTTCATTGTGTTTGGAATAGGGGTTTAACATATAGAACACCAAGCGGCATGCTTCGTTTAGAGTTAGAAAATTTCATGGATGAATAGTGCCACGGAAATTTTCTATAAATAAACTCAACCTTTCTTCCATTTGCAAACTTAACCCTAAAATGAAATTTCAGCCGCCAATAAAACTCCACTATCTAACGGCTAACATAGATTGGAGCCTCTGGAGGCCGAATTAGCCTTCGACTTCAACTAGAGATATGTAGAGAGCTTCCATACCAAGCTAATAAATGGTTGGATCGACGAATCGTTGACCGAGGTGACCAGAATTCGCTCGCGTTCATTGCTGCAATTTGGGTTCGACCGAGGTTATCTTGCGCGAGACGTGCACGTGAGGCACGGTGGAGGGCGGCGACTCGTTAGGGATGGCATGGCGGCGGTTCGCGGTGGCTAGATGAGGTTATGGCGAACGATTCATGTTCGTGAAAAAAAAACTATCGCGCGCGTGAGCCTGGGAACGTGCAGAGAGAGGGAATGAGGAATAGGGTAAAGTTTAATGTTTAATTTTATTTAAATTAAATAAGTTAATTATGTTTTAATTATATCGAATATTATTTAATCTGTAGCTTTTCCATATGAGGTCGGATTCAAACGAAACAAGTTGCGTTGGGTTCATATCGACATCGTCTACGACATGAAGCTAGATTGGAATTTATTTGACTTTGGATATTTTCGGTTTCAAATAAAGGTGAGTGGTTAAACCCATTCATGAAGTACTAAATTCCTACTGTTAGTTAAACCAATTACGAATTGATAAATTTATGTTGTTGCTATCTGAAAATTTAGTTGACTACAAATTTAATTTATTGAATTTGAATTGACTGAATTTAGATCGATATTTAAATTTGATCATTAATAATTTAATTTGTTAGTTAAAATAGGAATTGATAGTAAATCTGATAGTTAAATTTGTGACATTAGATGTGACATTTAATTTGATAGTTTAATTGACATTTAACTTATATTTAATTCGACGTTGATAATTGAAATTTCATATCACTTTTAATTTCCCAACATTGATAGTGATTGACTATTGTGGTATGGATGAATTGGTTGTTGTGGATGTTGGTTGATATTGTGAAGGATCATAAGTTTAATTTGTTGTTATGTGTTTAGTGATTTCGACATACCATATTATCAACCTGTTATTATCACTACTAATATTATTGATCATATGTACATTGAATTTGGATATGGACCTTTGGACATCCGATTTGATATGTGAACTATTGGATGTACTGTTGACTACTTTGGCAGAAATGTGATTGTTGTAATTTTATCGCCGTTTGGCGAAATTGAAGATTATGTTAAACTAATTTTTTTTAACTCTAATAATTTTTGAAACTTAACCTTTGGAAATTTATATATTATAAAGAAGTACTTTTGAAAATTGGGTTAAGTCGAATTTTTGAAAATAAATTTGAAATCCATTTATAAATTTTAAATTTCCAAATTTTATAATATATATATGTCTAAAAAGGGGTAAAGGGATTGTAATATTTTCTATAACTTTATATAGTAAAAGAGTTCAGAAATATGGACTTGAAAATTTAACAAATTGATGATTTTGGTATTTTATACTGAAAATGGAATTTTTGACACTTTGGAAATTTGTAAAGTAAAGTTAAACCTTCTAAAACTGAAATCGGCTATTTAAGTAATGATTGATAGAAAAACATTGTATCTGTTTCAACGATATGAATAAAATCTAATTTAAACATTGAAGTTGTTTAAACTGTGAAGTTTATTAAATTGATTTGAAGTTGGTAAATTACTGAAACCCTTGAATAGAAGTTTTGAAACTGTGAAACTTTTCATGTTAAATTTCGAAGTAAAAGAATGAAATTATTTACAACTATATTTCACCTGATTTTGATATGACTTACATGAGGATTTTTAGTCCTGACTCGAGTGTTTTGTCTTTTTATTACGCTCGGGTCAGACCGAATTTTTCAGTTATCGAAGATAATTATTCTGGAGGACGACGGCGAAGATTTGGTATATCATATCTACTAGTATTTATTCCGCTGCACTATTTCATTATGTCTACTAAAATTGTATAACTTGATAATATTGTATAACTCTGATTTATATTGTAAATTGAATTGAGTACATACTATCAAACACCTTCATGAGCTATTTATGTGATTATTGTTTTATCGTTCCGCTGCGAGATTCTGTTGTGGTTTTTCTTCTTTTCTTTTTATTTTTTTAAAATAAACTCATTGATAATAGATCTTTTAAACGGTTTGAGTTGGACATCGTGGTTTATTGTCGACTTGAACTGTCCAAAAAGGTGGGTTGTCACAGTTGGTATCAAAGCTTTGGTTTAGCGTATACCTAAACTTGTACGATAAGCTCATTGAGTGTATATACATATATGAGAGAGCGTATTTGTTAGTAATATAAAAATATTTTGAAATTAATAAATGAAATGATTTTAACCTGGATTATATTTAGAATATAAAAGAATTAATTCTATAGACTGATAAAATCATTCGTGATTGTTTGATGATCATTCGATGTTATCTCTTTGTTGGTTGATTGATCGATTGATATGGTTGCGTATATTATCATTTATTGATTAGTTAGTTGCGCTCGGTCAGTTAATGAGCATTTGATTTTTGTTATTGACTTTTGAATAGTGCATAACCAGTTGTAAGTAATTTACCTTTTCATGCATGGGAAGGGTAGATTGTAATCTTATGGGAATGTTGAAAGGAATACCTTGTAAATTAAGTTTCACAATTTGACTATAAGCCGTTCGGCGACAATGTTGGGTTAAAATTGATTGTTTAGATTAAAGTTATTTATTTTAATCCAAATAAAGAATTATGATTTTTGAAATGAATATTATAAGTTAATGACTTATACAAATATAGTTTATGACTAAAAAGAAGTTCAAAACAGGAAATTTGAGAGTTTGACTTCCAGGAGTTTTTGAAATTGGTTTTTAAGATTCTGGAAATATATAATAGCACTAATTTGAAAGTATTTTCTGAATAGAAATGTTTATAAATGATTTCAAAATGATTTCAAAGGGGATTTTCAAAGGATTTAAAAGAAATAAAAGTCTGGAACTCACATCTGTCGCTTGAAAATAAATTTTGGTGATGACTACAGCAGCATCGGCGTTCATTTTCGAGTTTCAAAGCGGGAGAGGCCACTTTAGTAACTTTGCTACTCGATTGTCTAATGAAACTGATTTGATTCAAATCCCTGAAGTATGATTTGATATTTGAAAGAGATATGTTATATTTATTTCAATTGATTTGAAATAAAACCCGGTATTCAATTCTCGAGTTTTCTATTGAATATTATTAATTAACATATGTATCTTATGTATTAGGATTGATTGATTGTGCATCTTGTTGAGATGATTGATTGCTGATTTTTAATTTTTAATTGGAATTTGATTTTTCCGACTATTCTGAGTAGTCGAACGCTTCCAAATTGAGAATTAATTTTCAAAGCTAAGTATTTTGGAAAGTATACAAAGTTTAGTTTTGAAAATTTTAAAATAACGACTAGTAGAAGTTGAACAAATTTTAAAATGTTAAATACTCTGATAAGTAAATCGTATAAGTTTATTTTGAATTATACAAATATGAAATTTAGTTTTGAGATGTTTTAAATGTAAAGAGTTTTAAGAAATGTCTTGAACATAGTAAATATTTATAAAAATTTATTATTGAAAAGTTGAATTTTTTTATGCAGTTCTAACTTTGTATAAATATGAAAATTAGTTTTGAATGGTCTATTATGGAATTTGTTTTAAGAAACATTTTGAACCTAGTAAATGTTTTATAAATAAAGACTTTGAAAAGTATTTGATTTGGAAACAATTTTTTTATCTGAATTTATAAAAATATAAAACTGAAGTTGTGAAAAACCATTGATTTGAAATTTGAAATTTTATTGAATTTTTAATGATATGTGATTTCAAAAAAATGATTGTTGAAATCCTATTTGAATTTGAAATGAACTGGCATTTAAAATTAATTGATTTCGAGAACCTTTGGCTCTATAAAAATATTTGATTTTAAAGTTTTCGACTCTTATATGAAAATGATTTGTATAAGTTTGAGGTTATTTCTGAAAACTATTGATTTTGGAAGGTACTTGATTTGAAAAGCTCTAATCTTATATATAATGGAATTTATATAAGAATGATATGATATATTCGATACTATTGATTTTGGAAAGTACTTGATTTGAAAATGAAATCTTATATATAATGGAATTTATATAAGTGCGATATTTGAAGTTATGATTTGGGAAGGGTACCATATATAGTATGATATATTTCGAAGTAAAAGATATGGAGAAGTACCCTTCGTGAAGAAGTATAGTATGATATTCTTCGAACCCTAATGGACTTGGGTGAATCCAGGAGTAGATTCGACCAATAACCGTAATGGACTTGGGTGAATCTAGAAATGGATTCGAACCGATATAGGTTTTCCGGACTTAAAATCATGAGTTCCTCAATTTTTTTAAGGGTAGATGGTACTTTAGTTCACCCAATGGATCATGGGATCTGTAGTTTATGGATCTTCCAGGAAGAAAGTGCAACTATTGTGTAAATCATAGAATCAACAGCATACCACTGCAGCATGGGTCGATGGTCCCTTGTTTATGAAATGGCTACGATATTTTTCTAGAATCCAGAAGGAAGATGGATCTTCTGGAAGGATTTGTGTCCATTGCGTAAATAATGGAATCAGCAGTGGGCCACCGCTAACCAGTTATCATCATTTGACATTGGATTATTGAGTGGTACTTTCCATATCTATTTTTAAGGTTTTCCAAATATTTTCACCAGATGTTGAAATAGATCTACTAGTACTTAGAGATTTTAGTCTTGCGCCTAATCAATGTGTGGCTAAAATCTGTAAGAATGAGGATAAATATGTAAAGACATCAAGTTATAAAAGGTATTTAGATATAAAAATTATTATATTTTCTAATTCATTTGTTCCAAAATTGTTTGGGATTGTCTTAAAAGGGATGTTTATATATAATTTAATGTTTTATGCTCAATTTTAATGTTTATAAATATTATTTTAGCAAAATGTTTACATAGTAATTATTATTAACAATTCTACGTTATCTTATTTATATCCAAAATATTGCTTAAAGTTAATAATTATTATAATGTTTTGAAATAAATTATTATCATTTATTTAAAAAAATTAGAAGTAAATTACTATATTATAATAATGTTTAAAGACTGGTTATTAACGTTTATAAATAATGCTTGAAAAGTATTTCGATATTAAAACTAGAAATTTGTAAGAAATGGATTTAAGAATTTAAATAGCTTCTTTCTAAATATAAGTAATGATGTTGATGATTATTTTCAAATAGTTTACACATTTTATAAGGATGTCTATTTTGAATTTTTAAATGAAGTTACTTTATACAAAGTGACAAATTTTACAAATTGAATTTTTGTAAAGTATTGATATATTGAAGTTAGTGATTTTCAAATGGATTTCTAAATGAAATCTTTTTAAAGTGAGATTTATATAAATTTATTTGAAAATTTTCAATTTAGAGATATTATATAAATAGACTGTATATACAAAATTTTCTGTTTTAAAATTTTACGGAACAAATGATTTAGAAAGTTCTATTTATAATATAATATGTTTGAAAAAAAACAAAAACAACCTAGTTGAATATTTATTTAGAAAGGAATCTTGATTTGAAAATCAATATGAAATTTAGGAGTTCTACACTATTCAGATTTTATATAAACCTAAGCACATGTTTTCGTGATTTGCATAATTATTTTTAAGTAGGTATCTTATAAATTGATTATGAAGGTATGAAATTTTATACTTTGACTTGAAGTAGAAATTAAACGTAAATGGAAGTATATTATTAATTTTAGTTTAATAATCTTTAAGTTAATATTTATTCTAAATAATGCAAGTAATAATAAAACTATTGAATTTAAGAAACCCTATTTTGAAGTTTGTTTAAATGATTTGATATGAATTTACAATCGTATTTCAAGCTTTTGGAAAATCTTTCCATAATACTATATGAATATTTAAATATATCTTATACTTTACTACACAAATAAGTTTAAAATGTTTTAGTTGAATTTTAGGATATATTAAAAAAAATTCTTTCTACTTCAAAGACGAACGCTGAAGCTTAAAATTCTATTTTAAATTGACATAGTTATGAAATAATTAGATGAACATTATTTGTTGAATGGTTTCCTTTGTGGTAAATCATTGATATAACTATTTTTGGTTACATATGATTGTTATATTGTGTATTCGTGCTTATGCTTATGGTTTGGATTAAGAATTCATGTTATATGGTCATATTAAACTCATTCATGCTTTATATATCTTTCTATAAGCAACTAATATTCAAAATTGAGTTAGGATAGGTACATATGAACACCGTTTGAACGTATGTGCGATTAGACATGCTTATGCTTGCTTAATATGAGCGATATTGCTCATATTAATAATACTAAGGTACATATCTCGGATTACATACCGTACTTTTATATTTTTTCCATATGGGATGCCTCATAATTAAGATGAGATGTATATTTATTATATATTTGCATTGTAAATTTTTACAAACGAGCCGTATAAAGGAGACGCTGCCGAAATTTTCCGTAAATTTGGACGTTAGAAAATTTTTGAGACTTTAAAATTTTATAACTTGTTTTACAAATAAGCCAGTATCAAAGTGGCGTAGCAGAAGTATAGTAAAGGTTTTACAAAATAGATTTTAATGTTTGTATGTTGATTATTTTGAGTAAATATATCTAATGTTAGATTCCTTACTTAATTCCTTTTCGAGGACGAAAAGATTTGAGTGGGGGAGATTGTAATGACCCGTATTTTTAACTATTTTAAATTATTAAATTTAATATAATTATTGAATAAAAATGGTTAGAAATAAAAATTTATTAATTTAATAATGTAATTTATTGGATATGAACTTAGATAAAAAAAATTAAATAACAAAATTCAATAAAATAAAAGATGATAACTTATATTAAAAAGTAAATTAAATGATACTGAATTGTAAGTAATTGATAACAGAAATTGAAATGATCAATGTTAAGTTAATGAAGAATCGAATGAACCTTTGTTAAAAGTAAAACCATAAGTGTAATTATATGAAATTGTATTTTTGATAAGCATAAATTTCAGAAATAAGAAAACTTTTATTTGGTATGAAATGAATACCATTTGCTATATTCAATAATTGCAAGAATGTTGAATTACTATAAAATGGAAGTAGTTGTTTTATTATTTGAATTCGTTTTAAAAGTTAAATTTTATAAGTTAAATAACTTGGATTTCAAATATAGTGATTTATTGATAATTGAATTGTTATATTTAATATTGGAATTATTTAAATAATTGAATCTTGAATTTAATGTGAATGATAATGATTCCAAAAGTTGATTTAAATTTTATTTAAACAAGAATGAAGATTGTTAACTTTTAAAATTGTATTTAAAGTGAATAAATTTATTTTTGTAAATAGCCTGTTTTAATTAACGTATAAAAATAGTCTTTTTGGTCACTGTCTCGGATTTCGACGAAACCAGTTTTATCGGATCTATAATAGTGAATTATTATAGGATTTCAAGTTTCTTAGCGATTAGAATTATCGTTTGGTCGTGCGAGCTTGAAACACGAAGAATTTATTTTCAGAACTTTAATTATTATAATTTGATTTTGAAAAGCATCTTCTGAATATGATAGAATTGGCTCTCGATACATATTCCATTGTGTTCGGAATAGCGGTATAACATATAGAACGCTAGGCTGCATGCTTCGTTTGGAGTTCGAAAATTTCACAGATGAATTGTGCCATAGAAATTTTCTTTAAATAGCCTCAACCCTTCTTCTATTTGCAAACCTAACCCTAAAATGAAATTTCAGCCGCCAGTAAAACTCCACCATCTAATGGCTAAGTTTGATAGGAGCATCAAGAGGCCGAATTAGCCTTCAACTTCAACTAGAGAAATGTAGAGAACATCCATACGAAGGTACCGTTGGATCGACGAATTGTCGACTGAGGCGACCAGAATTCGCTCACGTTCGGGGCTGCAGTTTGGGTTCGACCGTGGTTATCTTGCGCGAAATGCGAACGCGAGGCGTGGTGGAGGGCCATGGCATGCTGGGGGTGGCGTGCGATGGCGCGACGGCGGTTCGCGGTGGCTAGGCGAGGTTCTGGCGAACGATTCGCGTTCATGAAAAAAAAAACTGTCATTCCGCTGTGAGATTCTGTTGTGATTTTTCTTCTTGTCTTTTTATTTCTTTAAAATAACCCATTGATAAACTATCTTTAAAATGGTTTGAGTTGTACATGTGTGGTTTATTGTCGACTTGAACTGTTCAAAAAGGCGGGTCTCACATTAATCAAATAAATATCTGATGGTGAATCATTCATAACTACAAATCATCGTGGCAGAAGAAATAAGAAATCACAAAAATGATGTAAAATAATAATTAAACAAATGGGTAAAATAAGTAACTTATACTCTAAATTATTATAAAATACCATAAATTCATTTATACGATCCCAAATAGGATTTAAATTTAAAATTTTACTTTTAACCTTTACTTGTATATTTCAAAACATTTAAGATACTTTATTACCAACTATTTGTTATAGAAATCTTTCTTTTCTTTTCCATAATTAGTCATTACTTAAATTAAATATATAAACTTAAAAATAAATTTTTTAATTTTAAAATCGATTACTATTTAAAACTTCTTTTTATATATAATTTATTGATAAATAATATTATAATAACTTAATAACGTTTTAAAAAAACAATTTATTACCTTTCATAATAACCAAAATATATTTAAATAAATTAATAATCTGCAAAATAGATTTTATCCATTACAAACTATAGAATATTATACATAATCTCTTTTTTACATCCAGAATTATCGATAATACTCTTTAGAATTAATTATATATCCTTTAGAAACTATTTCATATTTTTAAGATAATATGTATATTATTTTTAAGTAATGTTTTGTAAACCACTTTTAGATTTAAAATACATAAATATAATAGTGATTTATAAGGGGTATTATGATCTAAAGTAAACTATATTTATAATTAAAATAGATCTCTAAAATAATATGAATAAATTAAACCGAGTAAATCTTTAGTAAATATTTTTTTTAAAATAATTTTAAAATGATTTTAAATCTTTAAAATAATTTTCCAACACTTTTCAAAATCATTTAAATAGGAAAAATGAATAAGACGTCTATAAGAAGAACGCATATCGATATTCAAATATATATAAAGTTTAATTTGTAAACGGACAGAGTTCCGTTCGTAAAATAACACATCTAATCGACACAATCATCTAATTTCCAAACAAAATTCATTCTCAAACCAATATACCAATCAAATGATTCAATCTATAATCACAATCAATTCGGCTAAGCTATGTAATCAATGATCGGAATAAATAATATAAATTGCAAAAATTGTAGATATAGTTGTGAGCATAAATACTCATAAAAAAAGGCATGTACTATCCAATTAACGACCGTCATTGAGAGACGAGCTTCATCCCTCAACCGCACATGACTACCAATCTTTGTCGTCGTCATTAAACTAACAGGTACAATCTACCATAGCCTGTAAGTACTACCTCAAATCGTCGCTTTAGCTCGGATACTAACCCTTGGCCATAACCGAACATGCCATAACTTCAAATTTACGGCTATCCCTCACCATCACCTTCACTCTCGAATGTCGTCAACCTCCGCGCAAACCACCACAATAGCGCGCAACGCCTGCAACCATAATGACTTGCGACACTTCAAGCCATTTCTTGCTTCCTAGGTCGAATCGGCCACCCATGGCTCACAGGCACTCCTACACATGCTGCCTCCAATCACTGTACCTCTCATTTGATTGGCCTTCTCGCGCGACTTCATTTTAATTTTTTTTCCTTTGTGTAATCATTTTTTAGGGTTTAGATGGATTTTGGTAAATAGGCTTTGATTAGAAAAGGAAATATGGGTTTCGAACATAAGTGTGGAGGAAGGGGCAAATTTCCAAAAGCATAGGAAGTGGTCTTGGGCCTGATTTCTTTGGGTTTGAATAAATTTTCTTTTCTTTTTAAATAATTCATGTACTATATTTATAAATGAAATTCCAATATAATACAAATTAATTTACACATCATTCTACAAGTATAGTTTGTTAACTACACAATTTCTTTATATCAATAAGTATTTATTTCTATTTAATTATCCATTAGAACATTTTATTCAAATTTAATATATTACCTAAAAATAATTTAGTGAATCAATTCGATTTAATAATACAAAATCTTATATTGAATAGTGTTCAATCAAATAAATATTTATTTCTAAAATAAAAATAATTATCAAATATCAAATTCGAACAATTTTTATTTTAATTAAATTTACTTATTTTACGATGTAGAAAGGACAATTGTTATAGGCTCTCCCCTCACGAAAATTGCATCCTCGCAATTTCTTACAGGGAGATATCAAACAACTCATGCCTTGAATTTCTTCGTATCTATAATGTTTTGTCATGCTAAATTATTCAATCCTCTATGTAGCACTTCCTCTAATTCACTTAATGTATACTACGATATAAATACATTCGATTCACAACTTTCTTTTTTCGCATACGATAAAAATATTTCAAAAATGTTTAAGTGTTGGAGTTTTATAAAATTTCAGCAGAGTCTCCTTTTTTGAAGAGTGTAAGAGCCTGAAATTTTCATCTATTCGCATCTGCACATGTCGGGCTTGAATTGCTCAAATTCTCATATTGTTAATATATATTTGGCAAATCTCAGCATATACGGTAAATAAATAATCACAAAATCACAGACACGGAGTAATATAACAAAAATGCAGCGGAAACAAAAGAATAGTAGTTTATGAAGCTACTATATATATAACAGAGTTAAACAAGATACAACAGAAGTCATGAATACATAGTTGTCTCAATACAATAGTCAAATATAAGATCAGAATACATCACTAAAGTCAACTGAATAACTGGAAGGTGGATAGATATAGCTGGATCTCCAAGCGAAGCTCCAACTCCAAAGGTGAGTCTCGAATGCGGTATCACTCAGTCCGACCCGAGCGTAAAGCAAAACACAAAACACTCGAGTCGGGATTAACATTCTTATATCAATAAATCCAACTCAAGTGAAATATCAACTGAAATACAAGTAACTAAAAGGATGTTTGGGATAACCATCCTCTAAGGATCCGTTAAACTGTCTACTATGTAGTAATATACGCTACTATAATAATGTCTAAAGTAAAGTAAACTATCAAAATAGCGTTAAGGCGTTACCCATATCCCCCTTAACACATTTTATATATTCCCATAGTCTATACAGTACCGTAGTCTCCCACATACTGGACGTCGTTAGAGGGCACTCCATAGGTATGATACAAACAAACTCGTAAATGGCGCGCTAGGGTAGGTGACACGACACAACTAGGCAATGCCAGGGTAGATATACCAATTACACTTCCGGGCCGATGGTAACGCATAGCAGCCACTACCGCCCACCTCGAGCCACACTCCCGAAAATCCGAAGGTGCACACCAAATCAATCACAAAGTAATAGAAGGGCATACGATTGAGTGTGTCCGATCAGAGGAGCTACCTCATTAGCCCATCAATTGCCCCTGTTTTAGCCACCTTATGCTAACTCACGGGAGTTAGGTCCACGTATATACCTCATATAGAATCTTCGCCACCATCCTACTTCATTCTGGAATCTCCACCTCGTACACAGTTGTTAAAGTGATTTTCGGTATCGACAGAGAGTATGCTCATATCCGATCCCGGTCTCTTTAACAACCAATCGTTATTATAACACCACGGTCATTTCAAAATAGTTTATACTTCAAAACCAAAATATCATTTCCATTTCAAAAACATATCAATACGATATCATTTCCATTTCAAGAATATTCACTTCCAAAATCATAGTACTTTCAAAGATATAATACTTTCAAAACCAAAACAATTTGAAATAATAATACTTTGGAAATCATAGTACTTTGAAATTCATAATTTTGGAAATCATAACACTTTGAAATCATAACACTTTCCTTCAAACGGTTTAGATATTAATAATAGTATATAAAATAAAATAGTTTATAAAATAAAATAATTTATATAAAATAGTTATAAGTTAAAACAATTTATATTAAAATAATTAGTATATTTAAAATAGTTTATATTAAAAATAGTTATATTAAAAATAGTTTATAAAATAATATAAAATAGTTTTAAATATAATTTAAGTTACTTTATATAATAAAATAGTTTCCTCAAATTTCACAAATTGATTCAACTCAACTCGGATTCCAAAATTCAAATTTAATCCAATCTCAAATCCTTAAATTTCAATTCAATTCAGTTTCTCAATAAACCATTTCAAACCATCGATTTCAAATACATATGTGAACCATAAAATAAACCTTTTAATTCAGTATATTTCAAAGCTTTAAATATTCAACATTTCAAAACTAAATTCGAGAATTTCATATATATATATATATATATATATCAAATTCACTTTACTATTATTTAGTTTTGAAATATTTACTTAATCATTTTAATAACATCTAAATACAACTTCAATTTACAAATTTAAATAAAAAAAATATTCCATTTAAATTTGTATAAGTTTGAAATATTCATTTAAGTCACTTTTAATCAAATTCAAGTTATAAAACATATCTTTAAAATTTCAGATTTAATAAATTTCAAATCAAACTTATTTAAGTAAAATTCTTAAATAAATATAATTTCAAATCAATTTCAAATTTATCTTTCCAACCTGAATCATTATAAACTCTATATTTAACAATATATGCATTAAATAAATACTTAAACATATTATATATCAACTTTATTAAATCAACTTTAATAAATCTTTAAAATCAATATTTATCGAAACCATATATTTCTTTTCAAAACCATAGAAATCATTTTCAAAATATGTTTATATATAGAGCAACGGTGTTTGTATATAATTTTCTACCCTATGGTCAAGTGATACAGATATTTATCATTTCAATCCGCAATTCAAATATATACAGGTATATATCTTTTCAACCCGTAATCCCAAATTCAGTTCAATGAAAATCGCTTGGGTTTATCATTTCAACCCATAACGATTTTCTCCTATTCTACAGATCGTTCTGGTATGTATCATTTCAACCCATAGTGAATTCTATACTAACAGGGAACTTGCAGAGTGATAACAGATATGATAATAATATAACAATAAGTAACATGCATATATCATCAGTGATAAATAACATATAATGGTGTCAGATGTCATAGGTGAACAGATACAGAAATGGCATATATATAGATATGTAAATAACTAACAACAGCATATTTCAATTGTCGTTTCAATTGAAATCAAATTTAATAAATATAAGAACATTAATCGTGAGTGATTGCTCACCTTTCGAGGTTAGAGATGATTTGATGATGAAATGAGCTTTGAATCCAAAACAAAGCTAGATTGGCACGAATTCGACGGATAGACTGATAAATAGAAATTGACAAAATTAAGTCAGGACTGGATCGATGAAGATCAATTATATGAGTGAATTGATATAGATATACATGTAAAATTATACATATCTAAAATCATATTCTAATTTCAAATATTTATTAAATTAAATATATATATATACACCTATTTTAAAACTACCAAATCTCCCATACTATATATATATGTGTTAATATGACTTTTACATTATCCAACTTACATACATACTTAAGACAATGTATATATCATAAAAGTCGAAATTTATATAACCAGAAACATATTATATTCACCTACATACTTTCATACATAATATATAATAAATCAATACTTATTATAAACCCTACAACTTGCTTTATTGTAATAACTATATAACCCAGCAACTTATATATAGACTTATAAAACACATGTATTCTTATCAGCATCTTCAAAGGGAATAATTAAACCATGTAAATACTCCACTGGAACACTATATATGCATACTTACATGAGTTAACTAAGTAACTAACCTATTATAAAGATCGTATAAATTAACATATATCTGAAATTCGTAAACTAACTTATAGGTATAAAATGTATATATATACTTAAATATAACAGACTGTTATATATATACTTGCAATTCAAAGTTGTCAATTAACATGAACAACAAATATTACACAACCGGTTATATCTATACATAACCTTTATATCTATAAAACAAACATATCTTTAAAACTTATGTATACTATACATCCAAAAGACACACACACACACACACACACATATATATATATATATGTAGATAATTCCTGACTTTATAAAAAGCATATATATGTATTTAAACAGCTAACTATGTATAGTCCTTTATAGGTACCAGGCTAACTATATATTATATATAGATATATACATTTAACACGATAAAGTAAATGCATTAGTGTAACAGACGAGTACAACAGATAATATTTATATATACACTAGCTTAAAATATAACTAATATTATATAAACTAATATAAACTTATATAGTCGAAATAGATATATATTTTATATATATGGCAAAGACACAATATAACCACATTTACCTAGAGTTTATACGTATATACATGAGTATATATACATGCATGAACCAGAGAAGCTGCATGCCTGAGCTAGGAAATAGCAAGGCGGGGAGGAACGAGACCGAGGCAGGCTGCTATGTGAAGCTCGGCTATAAGTGGGTTTGCATGGATCTGGAGGTTGGCGAATGAGTCTGATCACATAGCGGAGGGAATAAGGCGGAGGGTTGGTAGGCGGGTCTCGACGAGGTGGATGCATGTGGAGAGGCGATGGGTGGAGTAGGCAGAGGCGGGAGAGCGATGGGCCGGCTGTGCGGAGGAAGAAGAGTAATTCCATATTTTGTGCGGAGGAGGAAGATATAACATTGGTTTATATTTTTGAATGCTCTGACATAAGGAGATGTAGCCGAATGAATACGAATAGTTTACATCAAAAGGAAGGAAGTGGTTTCAGCGAAAGGTGGAACGTTAGTATTTTGAAGATTGGGAATAGCGATAGCCTGCTATTGAATTTAGAATTAATAAAAACAAATGTCTATTGGAATTTGTACATTAGATAATAGAAAGACAAGGGAACCAAAAGGTCATAAACCAGTACCGGTACAGTTGACCGTTTCACGGTTTCCGCTGTGTACCTGACTTCAAAACGCAGAATTGGATATATCGTAGAGATCATCATGACGAGACGATCAAAACGGTATACATATATCAACGATATGACTGTCCTATTAAAAGTCGATAATCGGTACCAAAATGCTGCTAATTTGCCGAAAATAAGATAAATGGAGCAATAACAGTCCAAATTTGAGGAAACGAAATATGACGTCTCACTCAGAAGATGATTTACAAATTTTATGTATAAAAATATTCAGGTTTGGAAAATATTTTATTACCATCAATTTTAACCGATTTAAATCGCAATAAAATTACACAAGAAAATAAACTTCTATATTAAAAATTGAAAATTTATCAGCTGCTATGTTTAATTAGACGTATTCCAAATATTAAATTTTTGTTTCAAAATATTATTATTTAAAATTTCACAAAATTTCAATTAATTAAATTTATTAAAAATCGTTAAAATATCCGGGTTGTTACAAAAGGCATTCCGAAAAATCAAAACATAATATAATCATAAAATATGTACATCCCAATCAATAGGGCATCCCGAAACTTGGGAAAACAATATAATACCACATTATATTCCGATATAGCGTAAAAACATACCTTTTTAATAGCATTTCAAGCAATTTGCATTATTCTTATGCGAGCAAAAGCGAGAAAATGTTTCCAAATAGTCTAATTGTGCTTCATAAATACCTATACTCAAATTTAAAAAATAGCAACATATAGAGTTATAAAAATTATGCATTCATTGGAAGTAAAAGCAACATCACTACCTTATATAACCCACTTTCTATCCAAATTTTAATGGTCAAAACGGCTAAATTAAATAATGGTTTCAAAGAATAAATTATTGCATGGTGTTTTTACATTCCAAAACAACATTTGGATTGCAAAAATATAGATTACAACATAAGTTAGTGGAGATTTACTAGAAGTATGAAAATCTAGTTTCTTATAAATATGTGCAAGTCCTCCTTATAAAACAATATTTTTAGCATAGAGAAATTCAAAATTTTGCAAAATGCTTTAAAAAGTGTTGTTTTTTGGTTTTTAGCTTTCAAGAAATTGCAAAATAATTGAATTTTGATGAACCGTTTAAAAGTTATGACTAAAACACCAAGGCATCGTAATTCTATAAATAGACACTTAGGCTTGATTTGTTAATTCAAATTTAAGCCAACTATAACACCAATAGATCTCAAAATTGTAAAAAGTGACAAACATGAAAGTTGTTCTATATTAAAATATATTTCACATGAAAGAAGATTCATCAAAATAGGACTTCATCATCTAAAGTTATGACCATGTTTATACAACACTTATAAAGGGATGGTAGTGTTAACAACATATGCTTCAAGTTCACACACACTTTTTCCTTTTTTCTTTGCATTGGTCCAGAACACCTTTTTTCCTGTTTTCAAGGTTTTATTGACTCATGATAAATTTTCCCTTAAAATTAACAAGCACTAACAGTTTCCATAACCATTTTGATTACTAGTTACCCGTGTACATACAAACTAATTGAAACTAAACCAAAAGTCAAAATAAATGGTTCGGAACTTTAGATGTATAATTGCAAATTTGTAACCAACATCTACAAACAGCAAGAGGCGTATTTAACAAGTTCCGCTCAAAATTTCACGATAGCTCAAGGTATAATAGAAGATTGATAATGTTTTGTGACATATTTAAGGTATCAAGACCAAAGAAGTAAATAAGTCCAAAAATGTATTTTTCGTTAAATGCGCTGTTGCATGTTACAAGAGCATCCTACTTTTGCTACATGTTGCAGCAGCAGCATACTTTCGCTGCTAGCAGCACCGGCTTTTGCCTTTTTTTTAGAATTTTCTTGGTGCATTTGCAACATTTCTCAAACTATTCTTTAAATGTTACTATATCAACTGTTTGCAGGGCATGTTAATTTAAAGAAGGTAATATAAATTTTAATGTTGCACAATATTTTTACAAGAATAAACCAAGGAAGGAAAATATAAAGGTGTTATATGACTATTTTTTGGATGCAAAGGAGCATCATATTTGCTGAAAAGAGTGTAGCTTGATATCAATGAAAGATGAAGGTAGCAGAATAAGGCAATAAGATTTAGCATCAATGCTTGTTTTGACCAAAAATTTCCATAATAACTACAAACTTTACTCCAACCCACATTGCGGTCCACTCGTGTGCTAGGTATAGTACTTCCATTATTGTTGAACCTTATGTAACTATTATATATTTATTTGACCATTTTAAGCACATCTTTCTATTGCAGAAAACAGGTAATTGATGCAACAAGTCATTGAATCCAAAAAAGTTAATCATATTGCTATTAAATCTAAATGATTTAAATCCATTTCAAATTTAAACGCAAGAAGATATCAATTGATTCCCGCTATTAATCAAATATGGGAAACAAATAGGAAAGATAATCAATTAATATCAGAAGATATATTAATTAATTTGAGGAATCAATCAAATAAGGATATATGTATAAATAAACACTTAATATCAGAAGATATATTAATAATTTGAGGAATCAATCAAATAAGGATATACATATAAAAAACAAGAATATGCTAAATTTATGTTGAAACCAAACCAAGTAAATCTGGAAAGATTTCATCCTTATCTTCATGCAATCTTCATCCTTGCATCTATTTAATTGAAGACATTTGTTCATCTTTTCATTACAAAACCAATAAGACTATTCTCCACCAAAATATCCTCAATAGGATCCCTATTTCTATACCCTTTTTCGGCTGAGTGAAATTTATTGAGTAATTCATACTCTCTCTCTCTCTCTCAGTAAAGAAATAATAAAGGGTGGTTGGGTCTTCATGGACGTAGGATACAAATCCAAATCACGTTGAATCTTCTTTATCTCTCTTTTATATATTATTTAGTTTGTGCGATATTATATATTATTTTAAGTTGCATCGATATTCAAATAAGCAAAAACTAGATCCTAATTAAATCGCTTCTGCTCATCAATTTTTCACTACAGTTTGGTATCAGCGATAATGTTCTAGTTTGGTTTGCATATTAATGGCCACTTCTTGAAAATCTATTAGTAGATTCTGTGTCAACAATTCTATTACATGCTTTGATGGAAAGGAAAATTTTGGTCCCTGGAAGATGAAGACGGAGGCAGTGTTGAAGAAGGAGAAGACTTTTAAGTTATTTTCCCACTTGCTAATTTAAAGGTCATTGAAGTGGATTTTTTGGAACGGATGGAAGATGAAGCTCTTACAATAATCCAGTTGAGTCTTTCAGATGAAGTTCTTAGAGAATTCTCTCAAAAGAAGATGACGAAGGAATTATGGGATGCATTATCTAATGCATATCAAAACAAGTCTCTCATGAATCGGATTATTCTTCAGCAACAACTCTATTCATTTAAGATAAAGCCAGGAGCCAGATTATTTGTAGCACAATGTTGCAAGCTCGAAGGAAAAAGAAAAGACCCAAAGCAAGATTCAGTATCTACTGCAGAGAAATCAAATACAGAGAGTGATACCGATGTGTTTACAACTTCTAGCTCTTCTGGGAAGCGAAACATATGGCTTATTGATTGTGGTGCATCCTATCATATGACACCTAATAGAAACTGTTTCTCTACATACCGAGAGATTTACGAAGGAGAAGTTTTAATGGGCAATGATGCTTCTTGTCGTATGGTTGGTGTTAATAGTGTAAAGGTTAGAATGTTTGACGGTGTTATTCGTACTATTACCGATGTTAGACATTGTAACACCCTTAATTTTTAATAACATTATTCAGGAGATTTAATTAGATAAATTAAATAGAATAATGTAAATATTAGAGTGACAAGGGGATTGAGATTTGAAAATTTATTTAGAGACCGAGCTTAATTAAATAAATTGGCTTATGAATGGTTTTATATGTTAATTAATTAATACAAGAGCATATTAGGAATTGCCACACCATAACCCTTTAAAACCCTTATACCCACGGTTCTATTTTCTCAACACGTTCATTTTACAAAAACCTAAAAATAAACGTAAGTCAAAGAGAGAAGCCGACCATTACCTAGGTAAGAAAAGGGGAAATTCATCTAAAGCTAAGGAATCAAGCTAGGGGAATTAACCAAATCAAATCTCAATTTCCTTATCCTAATCAAGGTGAATAATAATCAAAACCATCTCTATTTTTGTTTTTAATGATCATTTGATTTCGGTTTAAGTTTAAATCCATTATGATGATTTTTGATGATGATATAATTGGATTTCATGATGTGTTATATTCAAATAAGTTTGTTTGCTAATTGTTTTGTACAGTTTTAAGGCTAAAAGCGTTCACATTCGGCTTCAAATGCTATGAGGAATTCATATTTTATGTAAAACATTATTTCGGAGATGGGTTTTAATTTTTATAATTTTCCAAGCTATGGAAAATTTAGTATGAATTTTCAAAGGAAAATATGAATAATTGGGTTTAGAAATTATTTTCGGCTATATTATGAAGAATTTGGTTCTGAAATTTATGTATTTTAGATAACATATTAAAAGTGAATTTCTACGATTTTTGGGGATTTTTCCTATGTAATTTACTATGGAAATAAAATTATTTTAGATGAAGGACTTAAATGATTTAATTGTTTTGCTTAATGGAACGGATTATTTGTTAAATTAATTTTTGTTTAGGTCTGAAATTAATGTGGCGGTTTTTTTGGAAAGAATTTGAAAAGTTTGTGGCAATCAATTAAATGTTTACAAATAAGAAAGTTAGTTAAAAAGCAATTACTTAAAAAGGCATTAAAACAGTCTTTACTTAGAAATTATGCTTCGCCTCTTTCAGTACTACCTTTCGACCCTAGACTTCCACCTCAACCAAGTCGACACCCACTAATTCGAAAGCAGTACACAAGGTATCAATACGTTGGTAAGTAGTGGATTGGAAAAAGGCGGCAGATAAGGTGTCGAAACCATGCTTCCGAAGGGGTCAAAACCAGTTAGCTTTCGAAGGTCTTTGTTTTACTATCCAAAGAAATGCGCTTGCCTAGTTTTTAGTGAATGCTTTTGAAGGAGTCAAAGCCAATGCTTTTAGAAGGGTCTTTTAAATAGCTTTCGAAGGGGTTGCCACCTTTTGTTTAAAGTGTAGCTTTCGAATGAGTTACTTTGTTTTATCAATGCTTTCGAAAGGGTAAATTGAACCCAGTCGAAACCCTGCTACCAACCCTATGCCTTTCGAATTGATTGAAGTCATCAACTAGTTCGAAAGGTAGCTTTTATTTATTAAATATATTAAACCGCTTCCTAAAGCTTTAGAAAGGGTTAATGGTTTCGAAGGCAATGACTTCGAAAGGGGTTTCAAAGCAAACCTTCAATTTTTTTTACTTAAATGATAAATGCTTTCGAAAGGATGGTTCCGAAGCCATCGGTTTTGCCCAATCATTTGATTAATGGTTAATGGTATTGAAAGGGGTACTTTCATTTATATTCACTTTGACCCAAAAGATATTTTTAAAGATAAACCCAATGGTTTCGAAAGGGGTACCTTCAAACGGTTTAGAAAGGGGAACTTTCAATGGTTTCGAAGCTAAGCTTCTAATAGTTAATGAGTAATGCTTTAATACTTTCGAAAGGTATGTTTTGATGGTTTTGAAAGAGATGATTTAAAGTGCTTCGAAAGGCATATGCTTCATGTTTTGGAAAGAAGATTTGAATGCTTTCGAGGGATTTTATCAAATGGTTTTGAAAGTAAAAGTTTAAGGTTTTGAAAGCCTTAGTTTTCAAAACAAAGAACGCAATCTCATTTTTAAAGGAAAAACCCACGGCTAGAATAAGGGTGTTTTGAAATGGTTTAAAGTATGAAGTGTTTGAAGAAGCTTTCCTTGATAAAATAATAGGTTAAAGGGATTAACCAAGTTTCATATGAAAATTATATCAAGGACATTAAACCACAGTTGTTAGTGTTATTATGTTATTATGTTTGCTTCTTCTAATATACATGTTCACTATAAAATGGACCCTTAACTGTATTTTGGGGAGAAATGGCAGAATAACCAACTAGGTTGACCCAGAAGAGAATACAACTGAGTGAACTCCTGTATGAGTAGAATTGCATCTAGGAGGTCAAGTAGACCAGAATATAGGATTCCTAAATATTGATTAAAGAAGTTGTCAAATAGAGAGGTTCATAGTAAACCCATGAAAACTATGTTTAGGAAGAGTTATTGGAAGTAGCCAATAGGTTCGTAGTAAACCCATGAAAACTATGATTAGAAAGAGTGATTGGAAGAGGCCAATAGGTTTGTAGTGAACCCATGAAAACTATATTCGGATTAAGTTATTAACAGAAGTCAATAGGTTCCTAGTCAACCCATAAAAACTAGGATAAGAGGGATGTTATTAGAGATACTACTAGGTTCAAGGAGAACCCATGAAAACATGAAGTTATTGTTATGGCCAATAGGTTCCTAGTGATACCATGAAAACTATGAAACCAGACATGGAGTCCATAAGCCTTAAACAGGTTATTACTCACTCCATGAAAACTAATAGGTTAATAGTGACCCTAGAATCTATAACTGAGACTGATAGGCAAAATGAAAGAGGGTGAGAAATCTAGAAGTTAAATCCAGAATTGATTTAATTGTTTGCATATCATCATTATATTTTGAATTTCTAAGTTTTTAACCATTATGGATGCATGAGCATAGTATATAGTTATTATAAAGGTTTTGGATAATATACAAGTGAGGGGAAATCTCTTTCCGCTAAGCGGTGTGGTCTCACTAGATATCTAAATAGTTTGAGATGGTAGATTATTATTCAAACCAGGCTTTATGTCTAACTCAAAGTTTATGTTTTTCCTTAAACTCTCGGATGCTCAATTGATTTTGAGAGAGTTGAGGTTTTCAGGTACCTCTTTAGAAGAATAAGCTTTCGGAGACGTGCATGAGGCAAGCTTGATAATAAGAGTTCTTTTCTATTTCGGTTCTGCTATGTTTTGTTATAAAGGCAAAGTTGTTTAGATGCATAGTTACACATACTCTGATTATCCAAGGGGGCAACTTCATACGTCGCTCTTGGCATATGCTGATAATTATATTTTTCTCTAAACGTGGTTCTCGTTGTGGTATTGTGTAATAAATTTGAAATGGTTTGAAATGGAATGTGAAAGTTATTTGATGATTTTAAAAATTTTCCATATCCATGTGTTTCCGTTATACCAACATATCTAACATTATCGTATTTGGTCATCGACGATTAATAACTATGGATGACTGCAGCTATTTGTGCGAGAGGAAAGCCGGTTGAAATTCAGGGTTCCCAGGGGAAGAAGAGGAAATTTTTTAAGAAGAACGGAGCCCAGAAGGGAGAGGCTGCCCAGAAGGCAAAAGCCGATTTAGTCTATTTCAAGTGTGACAAGAAAGGTCATTATGCTCATGAGTGTCGGTCGGGCAAGGGAAGACGGCTACAGAAAAGAAAGGTGTGAAATTCTTCAACTGTGACCAAGTTGGGCATTATAAGAATCAGTGTCCAAAACCAGTCAGGTCGGACAGGGGAAAGGTCTTTGCTATTGAACCATCATCTACTAGGCCAACTGCAGCTGAAAAAGGGAAGACTGTGATGGAAGGTATGCTTTTGATTCAGAGTATACCAGTTAGGTTACTATTTGATACCGGTGCATCACATTCATTTATATCTCGGTGTTTGGTTGATAGATTATGCTTAGTCACCACATACCTTATTACTAAAAGTCTACGAGGTGGATCGTGTAATGTATATGCATGTATATGTGACAAAATATATGATGCAACTAAAATAATATTAATCTAAGTAAAAATAGAATAAGCACACTAGGATTTTATACTGGTTCGGACTTCCCGTCCTACGTCCAGTCCCGAAGCTCCCCTTCGGAATTCGACTATCAAAATTCCTCGCTTCGCCCGAAGGAATAGGCTTGGTTACAGTGAGTTATTCTTATCAAATATGTGTTCTCTTATAACACGAATGTTGACTAATTTGTACAATTTCTTCCAATATATATCTCTAAAGAATATTGTCTATGAAGAACTGAGTATATGAAAGAGTGAATACAAGTAAAGATTTCTAGAGTGCAGAGATCAAGAATATAGTATAGAATTAGAAAGCGTAAGTATGTAAGGTAAGTACTTTCTCTTGATTCTTGATGCTATATATAGTTGTAGATAGGTATCTTGAGTAGTTACATCCATTAACGAATGTTCTTTAGTTGCTTCTGTTGATGATGAAGAGTTGCGACGAAGGGAAGTGGAGATGTCCATTCGATTGTGGCAGTTGAAGTCCATTTCTGAAATTCGAGTTTGAAATCAGACGTTTGGGATATGTTTCAGACGTCTGATACTATATATATTTTTAAATATAGTAGAATATCAGACGTCTGAGTTCTATTACCAGACGTTTGGTTTTGCCTGACTGTTGTTCCAGAGAACTGATTCAGACGTCTGGCTTGTGCACCCAGACGTCTGATATTGTGCATATTAGTTTTTGTGCACTTTTTCATTTGCTTCTTTGTACCTATCGACTTGTAGTCTCTTGTAGTGTCCTTTGAGCCTCGTTCTTGTCTTTATAGTGATGTTGTTCTAGCAAGTACCTGTATATATAAATATATATGTATATTCGATTTCCATTGTATAGTTGTTATCACCGAAACCGTAGATTGAATTTCCTAACATTCTCCCCCTTTTTGATGATGACAACTATTCAATGTACTTAAATATATTTTTATAAATCTCCCGCTGAATATGTGCTTTCCATTATTTCTCCCCCTTTAGCATTATCAAAAAGTGTTAATATCTTTTTAACTTGGAGAACATGTTCGTAATATGAAATATGTACCAACTATAGGAAGGTTATATCAATATAAACAGAAATAACAAACCAAAAAGCACTTTTCATTAAACAAATTGATTGATTACATGTATAGATATTTTTATTATTATAATGCAAAAGATGGAATCCTAAAAACTAAGGATCTTTTGGGGAAGCTTTAACTTGATCATCTCCTTCATCTTCATTCTTGGAAGAGCTAGCTTGTTTTTTTGGAGATGTCGGAGTTTGTTGGTGAGGTTCTTTTTCCTCTTCAAAAAGTTTTGAGTGTTTTGAAGGAGGAGGAGAAGGTGTTGGAGTTGGCCAATCTTCCGAAGGTGGTGTAGGACCACGAACTCTTTGAAGAACCTTTATTTGAACTGATAGTGTAGTTGAAAGCGATGCTTCAACTGTGGCTAGGTGTGAAGCAAACGTTGTTTCAAATCTATCGATACGCTTAGCCAAAAAAAAATGATTCCTTGACAGAATGAGTCGATTTTGGAGAGTCAAGTGGCGAATACTCTCATTTGGATTTGTCTCAGTGTGGGTCTCCAAAATGTCATCTTGGCACGAATAATGAAAAGGTGCAGGAGGAGGAGGAGGAGTATGCTCATGATGTTTCTCTTCCTCTTGTGATTGTTCAGGTTGTTGTTGGGGTGGAGGGATAGCTTGGCTATCCTGTTGACGACGTTGCGTCCATTCTTCAAACGACATAAAATCCGGAGGATTTTCTGGTAAGTGCATAAGAGACAACTTTGTGGACGCGTACTTAGGAGAAATTTCTTCAAAAGTTAATAAATATGAAAGGATGTTGTGAGCTCGCAGAAGTCGCATGATGTAGGTAGGGTAGATGATAGATGGGCATGAGCGAGTCCAATAATGTATGAGCTCGTCAAATATGAATTTTTCCCAATTAACCCTCGTACCACTGAAGATAGCATATAGAACCTTGTGATCTAACTCTGTGATCTGCTCATGGCTACCAAAGCGAGGAATGACAGTGTTGATAATCATTCTAGTGAGAAGTCTCGCCTTAGGTCTTAAGTATTTTGATGCAAATCTAGGCATTTCATCTTCCCATATTTGACGTGTGATATTATCTCTCGGTTTGAGACGCATATCTGGAATGTCATACAAGTCTTCTCTAGAGTCGGAACAACCCAGAGTTCGGCCTATGATCCACGGAGTTAGTCTAATAGTGTTGCCGTAAACACTTGACCATAGCCAGTTATCGTCGTTATCGGTATTCCAAACGGCTGTGCTATCTAAATTAGCATAGAATAGGAATATCGCAAGTTGTTCTATTTGGATATTATTCGAGTTGAAGGAGATCAACTGATTTAACCCCGCATTTTCACATATTTCATCCAAGTCGTACATAGGAAATTTGAGCAAATTGTAGAAAGGACCTGTATGAAGCTTCTTCTTTTGAATGTCTTCATATCTTTTGATTGAATGTGGTACGCGATTCATCCATCTCTCAATTTGATCATCAGAACATACTTGCGGGTAGGATGAAGTAGCTTGGTCTTGCTTTCTTTTAGAGATTTTAGGGTTTTTCGTTTTTGGTGCCATGAGAATCGAGTGTGTTTGAAGGCGAAAGCGATTTGAAGAATCTAGGTATTGGATTTGCAGTAGAAATGAAATGAAATGAATTGGAAAAAAGTGGGAAAAATAGACGTTATAAGGTTACTTAATAGTGTCGATTGAATTTCAGACGTCTGGAAAGTAAATCAGACGTCTGATTTAACCTAATATGAAGACAGTAAATATGTTCAGACGTCTGGTTATCGATGGTAGACGTCTGAAATAGATAGAGTTGTAAAATTTCAAAGACAGAGAGTTTTGTCAGACGTTTGGATGTAGAATCAAACATCTGAAATTTGCCTTGTTGGTATTTTTAGAGGGTCCAAACTTTGGTCAGACGTATGGGAATAATTTTTAGACGTCTGAAATAAACTGTTGTGTATTTTTATGAGGCAGACACTATTTTCAAACGTCTGGAGAGTTATATCAGACGTCTGATATATGCACAGAGTTGAAAAATTGTGTGATACAAGGGTGTCAGACGTCTGATGGCATTGTTGAGACGTCTGAAATATTCAGTTTACCTTAAAATAGCCTTATTTTGAAGGGTGTTGCTTAATTATCGAGAGATTGATTTTCGTGAAACATAATATTATTTATTTGGAAAAAGAATACAAATATAAAATATAATGAGAATAAGCAAATTTATTTAGATGGAGATGGAGCATTGCGATCCTCAAATTTGCTATCTTCCATGGCTTGAGTGGAGACCAAATATTTCCACATTCGTTGGTTCTTGGGGAACCAGAGGATTGCCTAGGTGGAGGATCCCAAGGTGTTCGATAAGAGGTAGAAGGATCCATAGGATTGCAAGGAATCAGAAGTGGTTCATGTACATCCTTCTTTCGTGAATTGCAAAATTTGATCGCTACTTGCTCTATAAAACTTAGTCGTCTTGCAGTGACTTTTTATTCGAAGTATAGTTCTCGTTGTAACTCCATTTGTTGCTTTTGATAATGATGTACATCATCGATTTTTTCTTTGGTGTTAGGAGATCCAAATAGTGATCGTTTGGATCGTTTTTTGTCGGGAGTGAATCCCATGTGGTAGGAGGACCACTTATAGGTTGGTTCTTGACCTGGTGTAGGAGTAGGAAGTCGATGAGGGGTATCCGCTGAACTATCCGAGGTTGGTGTTGAAAAGGAGAGGTGAGAGTTGTCGAAAGACATGTTTTTGTTTTTCTTTTGTTTATTTTAAAAGGAACCAATAAAATTTGTATTCTATTGTAAAAGTAGGAGCTATTTATTCATGTTGTAAAAAGTTATAAATAGTTAAAACAAACATTCTAAAAAATTGTTGGTTAGTGTTAGAAGATTGTGTTTGTGGATTAAAACTTTTTAACCAAAAATAAACAAATGAAACTCAGAATTAGCTGATAATATCATTAAGAGAACATATTCCTAAATCGCATCGTAGTTTAACAAACGTTTGTTCATTTAGTGGTTTTGTGAAAATATCTGCTATTTGATTCTCAGTATTGACGTATTCTAATGTGATAGTTCCTTCTTCTACATTGTCGCGTAAAAAGTGATGTATATCTATTTGTTTAGTACGTGAGTGATTTACAGGGTTTTTCGATAAATTTATTGCATTTGTATTATCATAATATATTGGTGATTTATCGATAACTTTTCAGAAATCCTTAAGCGTTTGTTGCATGTATATCACTTGTGCACATGCTAAGGCCGCTGAAATATATTCGGCTTCACAAGTGGATAAAGAGACACAGTTTTGCTTTTTGCTAAACCATGAAACCAACGATTGTCCAATAAAATGACACGTTCCGCTAGTACTCTTACGATCTGTTTTACATCCACCGAAATCCGCGTCGATATATGAAACAAGTTCAAATGATGATCCTTTAGGGTAAAACAAACCATAATCTCTAGTACTAGATAGATATCGTAAGATGCATTTAACAGCTCTTTGGTGAGATTCTTTTGGTTTTGCTTGAAATCGGGCACAAAGACATACGCTCATCATAATGTCTGGTCGACTAGCCGTTAAATATAGTAAGGAGCCAATCATACTACGATATAATTTTTCATCAAAATCTTTTCCATTATCATCTTTTTCCAAGTGAACACTAGTACTCATTGGTGTTGGTTTGCTTGAAGTGTTAACAATTCCAAAGCGACGTAATAAATCGTTACAATATTTTTCTTAATGTATAAAAATACCATTTTCAAGTTGTTTTATTTGTAATCCTAAAATGAAATTTAATTCACCCATGTGAGACATTTCAAACTCAATTTTTATAATATTTGAAAATTGAGAACAAAGATTTTCGTTAGTTGAACCAAAAATAATATCATCTACGTAAATTGTATGACTAAGATGTCATTATTTTCTCGTTTAATAAATAAAGTCGTATCTATTTTACCTATTTTAAACCCAGAAGCAATTAAAAGATTCTTAAGACGTTCATACTAGGCACGGGAGGCTTGCTTTAAACCATATAGAGCTTTGTGTAATTTAAAAACATGATCAGGATATTTTTCGTGAACAAATAATGGGAGTTATTCAACATATACGTTTTCTTTAATAAAACCATTTAAAAAAGCACTTTTGACGTCCATTTGAAATAATTTAAAATTGTGATGACTTGCAATAGCAAGTAATGTATGTATGGCTTCGAGTCTTGCTACTAGAGCAAAAGTTTCATCATAGTCGATACCTTCTTCTTGATTATAACCCTGAGCGACTAAACGAGCTTTATTCCTAACTATATTTCCGTTTTCATCTGCTTTGATTTTAAATGCCCATTTTGTTCCAATAAATGATTGATTTTTTGGTCTTGGTACTAATTCCCAAACATTATTACGTTCAAATTGATTTAATTCTTCTTGCATGGCTATTATCCAAAAATCATCGTTTGAAGCTTCTTTATAATTCTTTGGTTCAAAATTTGACACAAATGCAATATGACTTATTTGGTTAAGTTGATTTCTAGTTACTCTGGAATAAAGATCCCCAATAATATTATCTTTGGGATGGTCTTTTAGAATTCTAGGAGGTGATACTAGAGTATTATTTTGTGCATTTGTCTCATTATTAGACGAGTTTGTTGTATTTGTTATAGGAATAATTTCTTCATTGTCATTAGTATGAATGTTAAGGAAATTTTCATCAAATGAAACATGTAAACTTTCTTCAATTATGTTAGTACGTTTATTAAAAATTCTATGTGCCTTGCTACAATCCGAATATCCAACAAAGATTCCTTCATCGGCCTTCAGGTCGAATTTTCCTAAATTATCTTTTGTATTTAATATAAAACATTTTGATCCGAAAGTTTTAAAGTATGATACTTTAGGTTTTCTTTCGAAAAACATTTCAAAACAAGTATGTTTTGTCATAGGTCGTATGGTCACTCGATTCAAAACATAACAAGCCGTAGCAATAGCTTCAGCCCAAAAATGTTTTGGTAAACCACTACTATTTAATAGTGTTCATGCACATTCTTGTAACGTACGATTTTTTCCTTCTACTACATCATTTTGTTGTGGTGTGCGAGGGAAAGAAAAATTATGACTTATGCCCTTTTTATTACAAAAATTAGTTAAAAGATTATTTTCGAATTTTCCGCCGTGATCACTTCGAATATTCTTAATTTTTAAATCCATTTGAGTTTTAATTTTTTTAGCAAAAATTTTAAACATACCAAAAGTCTCACTTTTATGTTTTAAAAATAAGGTCCATGTATATCTTGAAAACTCATCAACTATTACGAAAACATATTTGTTGTAATTTATAGATTGAACTTGAGTTGGACAAAATAAATCTAAATGTAATAATTCAAACGGTTGTTTTATAGAGATATTATTTTCAGATTTAAAGGAGCTTTTCTTTAATTTACCGATTTGACAAGCGTCGCATAGATTTTCTACTTTATAATTTATTTTAGGTAAACCTCTAACTAGCTCATATTTTGCTAACTTATTAATATATTTAAAATTAATATAACATAATCGTTTATACCATAACCATGGATCGTCATGTTTGGCGGTTAAACATAAGTTTGAAATTCGATTTATATTCATATTTAAGATATAAATATTTTTGTTTCTAAAACCCTCAAAGATAAGTTGTTTGTTATTATCGAAAATATTACATCTATTTTTTTTCGAAATTGATTTGAAAACCTTTATCGCATAATTGACTGATACTAAGTAGGTTGTGTTTTAAATTTTCTACTAACAAAACATTTGTAATAATAGGAGAGTTAGAAATACCAGAGTTGATGACTTCTCCGATGCCAACGACATATCCTTTTGAGCTATCTCCAAAAGTTACTGTTCCACCATCGATATATGTTATATTTGATAACATTTTTTCATTTCCGGTCATATGCTTGGAGCATTCACTATCAAGTATCCATTTCTCGTTATTTTTTATTTTGGGTACATCATCAGTTTATGCCATAAAACATACATTAGCTTGTTCTCCGTCACTATCGCTGTCACTATCTGATGGTGATGAAGAATCTGAGTCATCCCATGTTACTTTGAAAGCTTTCTTTTTTTTGAATTTTTTTAAATTTGTTCTTCTTTTTATCATTGTTGAGATTGGGACAATCTTTCTTCATATGTCCAAATTGATCACATTCATAGCATTTGATTGACTTTTGGTTTGTTGAGCTTGATTTTCCTCCTTTTTGAAATTTGATCATTTTCCTAAACTTCTTGAATTTGTTGTAATTTTTGGCAATAAATACGATTTCCTCTTCGTCTAAGTCGGAGTCTTCATTTGTTGCTGGGAATGCTATGTTTTTCTTCTCCGAATTTTGTCCTTTTCTTACCTGCAAATTAGTTTCATAAGACATTAAATTTTCTATCAATTCTTCAACTAAGAGTGTTGAGAGGTCATTAGCTTCTTCGATAGATAATACTTTTCTTTCCCACTCTGGAGTTAAAGAATTGAGTATTCTAGATACTAAGTCAAAATTTGTGAATTTAACTCCTAGTGCCATTAAATCGTGTTGAATAGTTTGGAATCTAGAGTACATGTCCACTATAGATCATTTTGTTTCAATTTAAATGAAGAGAATTGATTTTGAAAAATTGAGATCTTAGTTTGTTTAGCTTTATTCGTGCCTTCGTATGTAACTTGTAAGGTACGCCAAATATCATATGAAGTGTTACATAACATGACACGTGAAAATTCATTCTTATCTAATGAACAAAATAAAACATTCATATCTTTGGCATTATTAGAAGCTACGGTTTTTTGTGTATCATTCCATGTATTCATAGCAGTAGTAGGTGCTTCATATTTATTTTGAGTGGCTGACCAAATTTCTAATCCATTAGCTTCCATAAAAATTCTCATACGTGTTGACCAATATGCATAATTAGAATAATTAAACAGTGGGGGACGTGCTATGGATTGTACTTCTTGAAATATACTTGCCATATTAAAGTGAGTCAAATACGTGTTACTATACTTTGATCAAACCTTGCTCTGGTACCAATTGAAAGTCTACGAGGTGGATCATGTAATGTATATGCAAGTATATGTGACAAAATATATGATGCAACTAAAATAATATTAATCTAAGTAAAAATAGAATAAGCACACCAGGATTTTATACTGGTTCAGACCTTCCATCCTACGTCCAGTCCCGAAGCTCCCCTTCGGAATTCGACTATCAAAATCCCTCGCTTCATCCGGAGGAATAGGCTTGGTTACTGTGAGTTGTTCTTATCAAATATGTGTTCTCTTATAACACGGATGTTGACTAATTTGTACAATTTCTTCCAATATATATCTCTAAAGTATATTGTCTATGAAGAACTGAGTATATGAAAGAGTGAATACAAGTAAAGATTGCTAGAGTGCAGAGATCAAGAATATAGTATAGAATTAGAAAGCATAAGTATGTAAGGTAAGTACTTTCTCTTGATTCTTGATGTTATATATAGTTGTAGATAGGTATCTTGAGTAGGTACGTCCATCAACGAATGTTCTTTAGTTTCTTCTATTGATGACGAAGAGTTGCGGCGAAGGGAAGTGGAGATGTCCATTCGAATATGGCAGTTGAAGTCCATTTCTGAAATTCGAGTTTGAAATCAGACGTTTGGGATATGTTACAGACGTCTGATACTATATATATTTTTGAATAGAGTAGAAGATCAGACGTCTGAGTGATATTACCGGACGCTTGGTATTGCCTGACTGTTGTTCCAGAGAACTGATTCAGACGTCTGGCTTGTGCACCCAAACGTCTGATATTATGCATATCATTTTTTGTGCACTTATTGTTTTGCTACTTTGTACCTATCGACTTGTAGTCTCTTATAGTGTCCTTTGAGCCTCGTTCTTGTCTTTATAGTGATGTTGTTCTAGCAAGTACCTATATATATAAATATATATGTATATTCGATTTCCATTGTATAGTTGTTATCATCGAAACCGTATATTGAATTTCCTAACAGTTACTTCCTTAAAGGTTGTGAATCCAGTTGGAGGATATGCAACTCTAGAGATGAGATGTGTCCGGTTAGAAATTGAATTATTAGGTCATAAGTTTGCATGTTTTTGATTTCGTAGATTTAGGGATCATTTTGGGTATGGATTGGTTGGGTAAGTATGAGGCTTGGATATTTTGCCAGGATAGGGAAATATCACTAAGACACCCTGATAGTGATAATTGAATCGTATTCTTAGTGGAGAATTCTGACCGAAGTTTATGTGCTTTGTTAAGTGTTATGGAAGTGGGGAAAGAGTTAAGTCAGGTCCGCGTAGCCAGAGAATTTACCGATGTCTTTAAGCCAGTTACAGGACTACCACCATTGAGTTTCAGATAAATCTTGTACCATGAGCTGAACCTATGAGTAGACCATCTAGCAGGATGTTACCGAACAAGATGAAGGAATTGAAGGTGCAGCTAGTGGATCTAGAAGGAAGGAATTTTATTAGACCAAGAAGTTCGCCTTGGGGAGTGGCCGTGGTGTTCATGAAGAAACCAGATTGGTCGTTAACGATGTGTATTGACTATCGTAAGTTGAACGAGAGGCCGATTAAGAATAAGTATCCTTTGTTGAAAATTGACGATCTATTTGATTAGTTGTATGGAGCCAGATTGTTTTCACAGTTGGATTTGGCGATAAGTTTCCATCAGTTAAGGGTGGTGGAGGACAATATTCCATTGACAGCATTTCGGACTAGGTATGGTTCGTATGTGTGGTTAGTAATGCCATTCAGGTTGACGAATGCACCTGCTTTCATCATGGACTTGATGAACCGAGTTTTTTGAGAGTACTTGGATAGGTTTGTGTTGGTATTTATAGATGACATTTTAGTATACTCCAAGGATGGAAGAGAGCATGAAGATCATCTTAGAGTGGCGCTTGAGACGCTGAGGCAGCATCAGCTGAAGGCAAAGTTTTTCAAGAGTCATTTTTGGAAGAAAGAGGTTAAGTTTCTTAGTCACATGGTTTCAGAGAAGGGCTTATCAGTCGATCCAGATTAGATCGAAGCTGTTAATAACTGGAAGAGACTAGAGACGGTTACTAAGATTAGAAGTTTTCTTGGACTTGTTGGCTATTACCGGAGATTCACTAAGGACTTCTGACGGATGGCATCACCTTTGACTAAGTTAACCAAGAAGGAGGTAAAGTTTGTCCGGTCCGACAAATGTGCAGAAGCATTCCATAAGTTAAAGCATTTGTTGACTGAGACACCTGTGTTAGTAGTTCCAGATGAAAACCAAGGGTTGGTGGTGTATACTGATGCATGTGGAACTAGATTGGGAGCTGTGTTGGTGCAAAAAGGTAAAGTTATAGCCTACGCTTCACGACAGCTTAGACCACATGAAGTAAGATATCCTACTCATGATTTGGAGTTAGCTGCGGTGATTTTCACATTGAAGATTTGGAGACATTACCTCTTAGGGAGAGATTTGAGCTATACACAAAACATAAGTCCTTAAGGTAAGTATTCTCTCAGAAGGAGTTGAATATGATACAGTAGAAGTGGTTGGAGTTTTTAGAAGCTTATGATTTTGGTATAGTGTATACACTTGGGAAAGGAAATAAAGTAGCAGATGCTCTTAGTAGAATACATTAGAATGTGGTGTTAGTTATGTAGGTAGAGTGGAAAGACTTAGAAGCTTTGACTACTCGTAGTGTGCAGTTAAGATCGACTGCTAGTTCTAGTCAAAGCACCGCCATGATGTCTTATTTTAGAAGCTCGACCATTGTTGATCGAAAGGATTTCCTCTAAGCAGAAAAAGGATCCAGTATAGCCGAGAGGATTAGAGGGATTGAGGTTGGAACTGAGATCAATGATCTAAAGGATTCTAGTCTTGACCAGAGAGGATGGTTGAGAAAGAAGGGATGGTTATGTGTTTTGAATGTTAAGGACTTAAGGAAAGAAGTTCTTGGAGAATGTCATCGGTTCAAATTTACGATTCATCCTAGAGGGACCAAGATGTATCAAGATATGAAGAGGAGTTTATGTTGGGAAGGTATGAAGAGGGATGTTGACTTGTGGGTTAGGTAGTGTGCAAACTTTCAACAAGTGAAGGCCGAACATCAGAAGCTGAGTGGGTTGCTTCAAGCTTTGGTGATACCAGTTTGGAAATGAGATTCGATATCCATGGATTTTATAGATGGGTTTTCAAGATCAAATAGAGAAAATGAAAGTATATGGGTCATAGTGGACAGTTTGACCAAGAGTGCCCATTTCATTACAGTTAAATCTACCAAGACGACACCTGTTTTAGCTAAGTTGTTCATGAAGAACATAGTTAGACTGCATGGAATTCCTAGTGGTATAGTCAATGACAGAAATGCCTTGTTCACTAGTGAATTCTGGAAGAGTCTACAGGATGTATTAGGCACCAAGCTTAATTTGAGTACTACGTATCACCCATAGATGGATATGCAGACAGAGAGAGTCAATAATGTACTCGAGGATTTACTAAGAGCTTGCGTATTAGACTTTGGTGGATCTTAGAAAGATCACCTACATTCAGTGGAGTTTTCCTATAATAACAGTTATCATACTAGTATAGAAATGTCATCTTTTGAAGCTTTGTATGAAAGGCCATGCAAATCACCGTCATGTTGGTTGGAGATTGGAGACAGATTAGTCTTAGGTCCAGATCTGGTTAGAGAGGCGATAGAGAAGATTGAGTTGATCCGAGAATGGATGAGGGAAGCTCGGTCCAAACTGAAGAGTTACGCAGATAAGAGGCGTAAAGACCTAGAATTATCAGTTGGAGATAAGGTTTTTATTAAGGTATCACTGATGATGGGTGTGGTGCCATTTGAAAAGTCTAGGAAACTGGCACCGAGATATGTTGGTCCTTTCCAAATTATAGAGAGGATCGGGAAGCTCGTGTACAGAGTAGTTTTTTCGAGCAGTATGGCAGGTATCCATAATGTGTTTCATGTGTCTCATCTTTGCAAGTATGTGCATGATCCAGAGACTACTATTCCTCCGATATGGTTGGAAGATTTGATAGTACGGCCTAATTTTACTTTTGTTAGACAACCAGTTGGGGTTGTAGCGAGAGATAAGAAAAGGTTGAGGAACAAGACAGTCGAGTTGGTGAAAGTTCAGTGGAGCGACAACGAGAATGACTGTACTTGGGAGACAAAAGACAAGATTAGAGATCTTTTTTATGATCTGCATTGAGGGTATGTCTATATTAGATTATATAGATAGTTGATAGTCAGGTAGGCTAGTATGGTTGTTAGGAGTTATTACAGTGGATTGTTGTTACCCAGGTTTTTAACCCATCTGGATCCAAGAGAGGACAGAATGACTTAATGAACTCAGAATGGCTTGGAACCCAACCAAAAGGGTTAAACAACAAGTTAAAGAGAGCTAAGTCATATTACTAAAGCATCGATTGAGTTTGACTAAACCAAAGGACCAGCGTCCGTTAAGTCCAATCAGTAGCTAAATACAACCAGCTAGTAAATTGTCATAAAAAAAGAGCAACGTGCGATGAGACTACACGAATGACCTTGATGCAAAGCAACAAAAGCATGCAGACATCAAAGTCCAAAAAAAGCCTAAGTGCATGGATCGCCAGCGATCCATACACTATGGACCGACATCGATCCATACTTCATCTTTGGGTCGCTAGGGTATATGAGGAGCGAAAAAAGAAAAAATATGCTAAGTATATGGATCGACAGCGATCCATACTTGCTCATGGTCTCTTGGCGAGCCAGCTAAACGAAGAAGGGGAGAAGGGAACTAAGCAATTGGATCCCTCATGATCTAACTCTATGGATCACTAGCGATCCATAGACCATGGATCGCTAGCAATCCATGGTTTTGGCTCGGGTCATGAGCCAAGGGTTGTTGCCTCTTCCTATGTCCATCTGCAAGTAGTTAGTAAACAGGCTTGGCCCAGAAGCTCTCCGATCTCTATAAATACCATAATACCTGCAACATAAATGGGATCTTCTCCGGACTAGTCGCTGAAGCTCTGCTAGAAACTTTCTTCACTCTCTACCTCCCTCACAATAATCTCCAAAGGGGTTCACTGTGAGTCTCCAGTGGATTCTAACCTTGGAGATCCAATCTAGCTAAGAATAGTCAAGAATCTTGTAATCAAACACTTCTTGTAATGGCGATCAGTCTATAATAAAACTATAAAGTGGACGTAGGCTTCATTAACAACCGAACCACTATAAAAATCTTTTGTCTCCTTTCTTTTTCGATCTTTTTCTACATTTACTGTTTATATTATTGCTCTGTGAGAATATGGTTGGTGCTTTCATACTCAAACCAGGGTGTTGATCCATTTTTTGGGTTAACATTTTGGTGCTTTCACTGAGAACTACAACTCAGGGTTCAGATCTAGCTATCTACGTTGGATCCTATAGGTCCAGAAGTTAGATCCTCAATCTTTGCTTGAAAAATCCACTACTCGGAATCAATGGCTCCTTGAAGAAGAAGAACTGCCTTTGGAAGATCCATGGGGGAAATAATACCTGGAGAAGATGTTAATTCCCAACAAACTGAAGTAAATGGTGCTAACTTAGGAAATCGGGCACCATCATCCTCCAGTCAGCATGAAGTTGTCACCGGGGATGAGTTGAATAAGATGGTTGATGAGATCAACAAAAAAATGGAAACTATCCAAAAGGCCCTAATGGATAAGCTTAACGCTCTTCTAACTTTACAGTCAAACCTTGCTTCAAGGACTATACCTAACCCGCGGCTGCTATAGAACAAGAGAATTCCTTCGTTTCTGGTCTACATAGAAGTAATGGAAAATAGCCACAAAAAAGGGTGACAACATGACTTAATGTGGACGGAAATGCAAGTACTCCATTCGCCACAAGGCAAGCAATTCTAAACTTGAATCAAAGGGCGAAGACCCAGTTGGAAGATATAGCTCTGGACCTTTCCGACTCAGAGGATGGAGAGCAAGATGACAAGTTGGAAGAATATGTCAATGCATTCGACAATGCTAAGAATGCTTAAACTACTCTAGTTAGGCCAACTGCAAGCCAACGGAACCCTGTTGGCTCTCCCAAAGATAGGAGAGCCTAGGTTTCAGCCCACTCACCATGACTGTTTGCAAAGCCAAACTCTTGGGGTAGTGACTGATTGCCGTCCCCAGGATTATCGGACCTCAGAGGCATACATAGCGAATATGGTCAAATGATTAATGGAGGAGAATAAAAATAGAAGAGATGATGAATGGGGATCTACACCAAGTCGGACTCCCTTTACCGATAAAATCTTGAATTAGAAATATCCAAAAAAATTCAAAATGCCAATTTTTCCGTCCTATGACAAACAAAAGACCCAAAACCCCACTTGTACAAATACAGTTGGTATATGGATGGAGCTAATGCCTCCAAAGCTGTTCAATGCAGGTGCTTTCCCATCTTTTTCTCGAAGGAGTTGCACAATGTTGTTCACTAGGCTTCCGCCGAATCTATCTCAACTTTTGACCAATTAGCAACAAGATTCCTTGATTAATTCAGGCTCCATACCGCGCGACCAAAAGATGTCATGTCCATATCCAGACTGTTCCAAGGATGCAAAGAATCACTAAAATCTTTCATGAACATGTTTAACACCGCAGTGACAAAAGTAAGCAACCCCAATGAAGACATGGTTTTTATGGCATTTGTCCATGCCATTCACACGGAGACTGAATTCAGAAAATGGATCAAGATGAAGCAACCAACCACAAGGAAGGACTTTAACCATAAAGCAAGTCGGTACTTAAGGTTGGAGGAAGCACAGGAACTGGAAAGGAAGTCTACTAGTGTGCAACCGATGAACATCGGGCAGAGTGATGTAGCAACGAATCAAAACGCGCATGCTTCTAGGACAACTGAAGGAATAATTTGGAAATACGGAAATTCAAAAAGGAAAGGTCAAAACTCCAATAAGAGGAATGGTAATGGCAATAATGAATGGCTTAAAGAGTTTAGGCCCAAAGGCTACACTCCTCTAAACGACACACCGGAAAATATTTTTCTCGCGAGACAAGGCATTGAGGAATACAAAAAACCCCTAGGAAGGAAGCAACTGAGTAGCAAAAGTGCTCAGGGAAATTCTGCCGCTTCCGCGAGACACACGGCCACAATACAAACGAATGCCACCACCTAAAGAATCTCATTAAAGAGTTGATCCGAGACAATAAACTCCAGCAGTACATGAGAAAGCCATAAAACCTCGATCAACTTGGGGCTCCTCAGTATCCTAGAGAATGAAGAAACCAAGCTGTAACTAGTGAAAAAGGGTCAAAAAGAACGACCAAAGGCTTATTATTGGAACAATATCTGGGGGACCACACCCCGCGCAAAGAATTTGGGGAGAGATGGAGTGGTATTCAAGTTCATTGAAACATGCTCCGAAAGACTCATGTATTACAATAAATGATGAAACTTTGGCCAAGCTACAAAAGGATTTGAATGACGATATAGTGTTCCGAAATCAGGACACCGAAGGGATCGAAGCTCTAACTCTCGATCCGATGGTGGTGACGGTAGGAATCGGACCTACTGTGGTTCGACGAGTGTTGGTCGATAGTGGCAGTTTTGTTAATATACTTTTCAAACGTACTTTCGATCAGATGAAGATTGGTATGAAAAGCATATCTGCATGCCAAATAAAGATTTAGGGGTTTATCGGCGAACCCAAACAACCGGTGTGAACAGTTGACCTACCTGTGGAACTTGGAGAGGGTGAGCAAACTGTCACCCTCGTTAAGACTTATATGATCGTGGATGAATGTCTGCATATAACGCCTTCTTGGGATGGCCCGCATTAGTAGACTTCAAAATATCTTTGGCCCAATAGTGCCTTACAATGAAGTTTCCTATAAAGAACAGAGTTAGGATTGTGAAAGGAGACCAGTGTGCCACCCTTGAATGCTATATCGCAGAATTACATGAGTCGAGAAGAAAGGAAAAAGGAATGGATGTGGGGAGAACTCTCCACATTCATGAGCCCACAGAATAGAAATTACAGAGCCGCCCCCGGCTTGGGACCATAGACGATTCCACAAGGCATTGGACCCTAGAAAGAAGAGTTCAGGGGAGGATCAGGCAGCACCGATAGAATTGACGGTGTCTATCCCAGTCAGTATGGACGACCCAACTCAGGTTTTAAAAATTGGATCGCACCTTGGAAACAAGATGCAGTCAGAACTAACTAAGTTCCTTCACGCCAACTTGGATGTATTTGCTTGGACACACTCTGATATGTGTGGGGTATCACCTGAAATTGCCTGCCACGTGCTCAATATTGACCCTAAATTCACACCAGTAAAGCAAAAAAGGCACAGCTTGGGCCCCGAATGGTCCAAGGCATGGAGAAAGGAGTAGATAAACTAACGGCCAAAGGTTTCATCCAGGATCCAACTTACCCTGAATGGGTATCAAACCCAGTTTTAGTCCAAAAGTCCAATGGAAAATGACAAACTTGTATTGACTTATTGGACCTAAACAAAGCTTGCCCGAAAGATAGCTTCCCCTTGCCCATAATCAATCAGCTTGTGGATGGGACAGTGGGACATGAATTGCTGTCATTTATGGACGCATACTCGGGCTACAACCAGATCCTGATGCATGAGCTTGATTAAGAGAACACCAGCTTCATCACCGATTTGGGACTGTACTGCTATAGTGTAATGTCATTCGGTTTAAAGAACGCCAGGGCAACTTACCAAAGGTTGGTGAATACCATGCTCAAATGCCAGATCGGAAAGACGATGGAAGTTACGTGGATGACATGTTGGTCAAACCTAGAGTAGCTGCCAACCATCTAGAAAATCTTGCTGAAACATTCGAAATACTCCGAAAGTATGGAATGAAACACAACCCACTCAAATGTCACGTCAGAGTAGCCTCTAGGAAATTCCTAGGGTTCATAGTAAGTGCAAGGGGCATCGAAGCAATCTAGAACAGATAACAGCGCTACGAGAGGTCCAAGCCCCAAAGAATAAGAAGGAACTTCAAAGCCTGAATGGAAAAGTTGCAGCACTGAGCTGATTTATCAAGAAAGATACAGAGAAGTGCATACCATTCTTTGATGCATTGAAGAAGGGAAATAAAAACTTTGAATGGAATAAGGCTTGTCAAACAACATTCGAAGAATTGCTACGACACATGGAAGTTCCGCCAATCCTATTTAAACCGGTGGATGGAGATGGCCTATTCATTTACTTAGCAATCTCACCACATGCATTGAGCGCCGCTCTCATGCGGGAAGAAGGAGAATACAACGACCTGTGTATTACATTAACAAGCAATTCACCAGAGCCGAGAAAAACTATCCAAAACTGGAAAAACTAGCGTACTGCCTCTTGAACGCATCTAGGAAGTTATGACCATACTTTCAGGCTCATCCAATCAAAGTGTTGACTGATCAGCCCCTGAAGCAAGTGTTGCATCAACCTAAAACTTTCAAATGGCTTCTCAAGTGGAACATAGAACCAAGTCAATACGATATCACATACCATCCTAGGAAGGCCATTAATGGGCAAGCGTTAGCAGACTTCATCGTCGTGTTTACTCGAACACCCCAGATTTTTGGTAACATTATTTAGGATATTTAATTAGATAAATAAAATAAAATAATGTGTTGACTAGGGGATTGAGATTTTATTTTATTAGAGGGGTAGCCGTGCCATTTAAAATGAATGACTTAAAGAAGGATTAAAATGAATTAGAGGAGGGGTAATATAGGATAGAGGTCATTCTTATATTTACTTCCCTTAGTCGTGTATTGTAACGAACATTCGTTTCATTTCATTTTCATAATTTTCAAAAAGCAAGGTCGGCCACCATTGACAAGAAAAAGGAGAGAAAGGTAGAAGATAAGCTAGGAAGAAGAAGCTTAAGCAAATCAAATCTACTCATATCTCAATCTCTTTAATCACAAAGCTTAAGGTGAATAATGTTTACATCTCTAATTTGGCATTTCTTGTTTTTATGATGATTCCGAATTATTTTGCAATATATTGCCATGTTTTTGGATGATGGAATGTTTATATATGCTTATTGATGATTTATACATGTTCATATTAGATTTTATGATATGTTTTAAGGTAAAACCCTATTAAATGGCATATTTATGCCTTGCGAATTTTTGTATAGATCATAAATAATATTTTGGAGATGGTTTTTAATTTTCAGAATTTTTGAAATTAATGTGGATTTTATATGAATTTTTTGGTAAAGAAAATTATATTTTGGGTTATAAATTGTTTACGGGTGAATAATTAATTATTTGGGTTTGAAATTTTTATATGTTAGAAAACATATATATTTTGATTTTTTTGGAATTTTTCTAGATTTTTCCTAAGAGTTTTGATAGGTATATCAAATTATTTAAGGTATGAGACTTAAATGTTTTATATATTTTAAAATGGAGAAGAGGCTTTTTGTAAATAAATTGAATTTGTTATTTCTGGAAAATGGCAGCACTTTTTAAAAAGTACTAAAACAACCAATCAGATTTGGACAAAAGGCAGGTTAGGTACAAAAGCAATAGTTTAAAAGTACAAAGAAATAGGTTTTTCACTGTTTCGTATCCTTCGGTACTAGGTTCCGCCTCTATCCCTCCCCTTTCGACACAGTCGAATCCAATGCACATGGCATCATGTAACTGGTATGTAATGAATAGGGAAAGGGCGAAAGGTATAGGGTCGAAGCCATGGGGTTCCGAAAGAGGTGAAGCATGCTTTGGTTTTAAAGAAAAACACGCCTGCTTGCTTTCGACTAAGATGCTTTCGACTTGGTTGGGCTTCGACTAAGTCAAATGGTTTAAAAGGAAATGGTTTCGATTGGGTTGCATCTTTGTTTTTTAAGTGAATGCTTTTGAATTAGTCGAAACACAAAGCTGCCGCCTTTTTACCATTCGACCCAGTTGGTTTCGAAGGGGTTACATGTTTTCTAAAATTTGCCCACTTCTCAATATTTTCGGAGGGATGGTTTCGACATCATCACTTCATTACTTAGGAAATGGTTTTGAAACAGATGCTTTCGAATTAAATGGTTTTAAAGGCCCTTTTTCTTGTTAATGAAGTATAACCCAAATTTGTTTTCAAAAGAGATGATTTGAATGGTTTCAAAAGGAAGTGCTTTCGACTTTAATGGGTTTATGTCCTTTTGCTCTACTTGAAGGCATAATCCAATGGCTTTAACTGAAACGTTTTTAAAGGGTTTCGAAGTAGTCAACTTCGAATGGTTTCGAAAGGTTTCCACATATTTTTAAATTGAACCCAAATGTTTTCGAAAGGTTTTTGAAAGTGGTTACGAAGGGGTGACTCCCTAGAGGTTTCGAAGGAGTCGAAAGTGGTTTCAAATGGTTTTAAAAAGAAAGGTTTTCCAATGGTTTTGAAAGGTAATGGTTAAAAGAAAGATGTCTAAGGTTTTAAAGCTTTCGAAAGGAAGATTTCCAGGGGTTCAAAAGGGTTTTGAGAATGGTTTCGAAAGGTAGATTTTGGCCTTTCGACCAAGATAAAAGAAAGGGTTTTGCATGGTTTCGAAAGGGGTACTTTCAATGGTTTCGAAAGAGGTACTTTCAAAGGTTTTGGAAGGGGGACTTTCAAATGTTAAGTGTTTTCATCAACTATGATTTGAGTAAAGTATATATACATATATATAACATGGCAAGGTGATTTTGAGTAAAGCATAAGAGATTATATAATTTTCCTTGTTTGAGTTTGATGTCTTAAATCATTTTGAAAAGGTTTTCAAGGAAAATTTTGTGAAGATATCCCTAAGTAAAATGACTCGAATATTAGATACCAGGTGAGACTGGTATAGGGTCGTGCCCTATATATTAGCTATTAGCCCCAGCTAATTTAGTCCAAAATTCCAGTGTGTAGGGCTTTGTCACAGGCAAGACTAAAATTATAGATATACACAGAAAGGAATATATTTTTGTATGCAGATAGGTTATTGGTGAGCCCGCAAAACCATTAGGATCAGGTGACCCTGGAAGATGATAAGTTAAGGATAGACCATCTAGAAGAGAAGTATTTAACAGATATTTAAGGACAGATAGTCCAGATGAAGAAGAGTGTCTAACAAATGTTAGATAAATTTTGATGTTGTTTGGTAGGCCCGAGTCAGCCAAAGGTTAAAAGTTAGCTAAACAAAACTTTTTTGTATGAACAGATAGTTCATTTTATTACCTGATATATCTATGTATGTTTACATAATGATGCTTTACAGATATTTTAACCAGTTTTGGTTGCAGGAAAAGAATTGCAAAAGGATATGTTTTAATGAAATGTTAGTGAGGGGAAACCCGTTCCGCTATGCGGGGCGGTCTCACTTAACATAAATTAATAGAGATGAAAAGTATTATTCACACCAGGCTTTATGTCTGACTCGAATTTTTTGTTTCCCCTTAAGCTCTCGGGTGCTCAAAATTGATTTGAGTAGGCTAATGGTTGAGGTTTTTAGGTTTTGAGATTTTGGCGAATAAGCTTTCGGAGACGAGCAGGTGGCTGACGGATAGATATTTTAGGACTTCAGTTCATTTTTTTTTATTCTGTTTCCGCTGTGTATTAATTCAGATATGACTATATTGCTTTGGTCATCCAAGGGGGCATCGTCATATGTCGCTCTTGTCGTATTATTGTAAATTATAATTGATCAATGCTTGGGATACGTTTTGGGGATTTTTGTAACATGGATATGAATTTGTGATTTTTAAATGTAATCAAATGTATGTTGTTTTGAAATCTATGATTTCTTCATATTCATGTGCTTCTAATATTATTGGTACCATTAGCATTACCATATTTTATCACCAGAAGTTAGTACTATGGATGACTGCATCTTCTGTAGCGCTTATCTTTTGTCCTCTAGACACGGGATGTTACAACTTGGTATCAGAGCATAGATTTATGAAAAAATTTAACAAAAAAATGGTTTTGAAAACAAAAATCCTAAGGAATTAAAGAAAGATTGGGTTTTGGGATATCGCTATAGTAACGTACTTGTATTTGATATATATAAGTATGCGCTCTATCTTTAGTCTCCTATCTTTGATTAGGTTATCTTTTTGTATCTCATAAGGTTTGAATACAAATATGGATGGTAAAAGAGGAAGAGTTAACTCAAGAAGGGGAAGCACCAAAGAGAATGCCGAACCTAATGCCAGGGGAAACCAAGGTCAGTCACAGGCAGAAAATGTAGGTGCTGGGTTCCCACAGGTTGGAATGGAAGCTATCAGTTCTTCATGATATGATGTAGGCGGGAGTTGCAGCCGGAGTGTTGGGAGGAAATGCTGCAAGAGCAGGAGTTTTGGAAGTTCCAATTGTCCAGGACTATGCTAGGCTAAGTGGAGATTATGTTAAGCTCAGAGGAAAGTCATGTATTGGAACCGAGGATGCTATTGAGGTAAAAAATGGTTGTTGCACTGCAAAAGGATTTTTGCAGATTTGAGGCTCAATGATGAGCAGAAGAGGAGGTTGGCTTCTAGGCAGCTTCGGGGAGCTGCTTTGTTTTGGTGGAACAGTGACAGTGGTAGTGGATGAGGAGATAATGACATGGGTGGAGTTCAAAAGGAGGTTCCAGGAGAGGTTCATGTCAGTTATCTCACAGTCAGCTCTGATCAGAAAGTTTGCTAAGTTAGAGCAAGGAGAGATGTCAGTGGTGGAGTACGCCAGAAGGTTTGAGGAGTTGGCTTGGTATGGTTATACTGCTTTTGATACTGTGATGAAGACGAACGAGAAGTTCATCAGGGGATTGAAGCCTAAGTTAGTTAGGGCTGTTTTACTACATATCAGAGATCCTTGTAGTATGGTTGTGGAGATGGCCATGAGGCATGAGGAGATTCTTGAGTCTCTAGGGAAGAGCAAGGCTAAGGAGGTCCAGGTTGTGCAAGGCCCGAAGCGGAAGTTTTTCCACAAGAAGGGTGCTTAGAAGGGTGTAGCAGCCAAGAGGGGAAAATCTTAGATTATCTGCTTTAAGTGCGACAAGAAGGGGCATTTTTCCAATGAGTGACGTTCTGGGAAGGCTAAGGAAGTGGTCGGGATGAAGAATGTCAGGTGCTTCAAATGTAACTATATACAAGAACCAGTGCAAGGAGCTCGTTAGAGATGGTAAGGGAAAGGTGTATGCATTGGAGCCTGCTGCTTCTAAGCCGACAGCTCAAGAGAAAGGAAAGGCAGTTTTGGGAGGTACGCTTCAAATTTATGATATGTCTGTTAGCGTTTTATTTGATACTGGTGCCTCGCATTCTTTTATATCTAGATGTTTGATAGATAAGCTTAACCTTGAACCAACATATTTAATTACTTCCTTACGGGTTGCGAATACAATATAAGGGTATGCTACTCTAGGGTTGAGGTGTGACCAGTTTGAGTTTGACCTGTTAGGTCATACTTTCGTTTGTAGTTTGCATGTGTTTTTTTTGTGAGGTTCAGGATTATCCTTGGTACAGATTGGTTAAGTGAGTACGATGCTAGGATACTTTGCCAGGATAGGAAGATATCTCTTAGACACCCTGATTGTAGCGACATGATTGTATTTACCGTGGAAGGTTCTAGCGGTGTAGTGTTTGCTTTGTTGGGTGCTTTGAATTCAGATGATGAGTTGAGTCGAGTTTTCATGGTTAGAGAATTCGTAGATGTTTTTGAGCCTGTAGTTGGATTGCCGCCGAAACAAGCCATTGAGTTTCAAATAGATTTAGTTCAGGGAGCAGAACCAGTGAGTAGACTGCCAAGCAGGATGACCCCCATAGAGATAAGGGAGTTGAAGGTGCAGTTGGTAGATTTCAAAGGCCAGAGTTTTATCAAGCCGAGTAGTTCGCCTTTGGGTGCAGCAGCAGTGTTTGCCAAGGAGCCGGACGGATCGTTGAGGCTATGTATCGATTATCGTAAGTTGAATGATAGGACGATAAAGAATCGATATCCATTGCCCAGGATTGACGATTTGTTCGACTAGTTGAGTGGAGCAAAGGTCTTTTTCCAGTTTGATTTGGCAATAGGTTTCCACCAGCTCAGGGTAGTAGAGGATAATATACCTTTGGTGGCGTTCAGGACCAAATATGGTCGTACGAATGGTTAGTTATGCCGTTCGAACTGACGAATGTGCCAGCTTTCTTTGTGGATTTGATGAACCGGATTTTTTAAGAGCACTTGGATAGGTTCATGTTGGTTTACATTCATGATATCTTGATTTACTCTAAGAGAGCATGAAATTCATCTTAGAGTGGTGCTTGAGACGCCGAGGCAGCATCAGCTAAAAGAGAAGTTTTCGAAGTGTCACTTCTGGAAGAAGGAGGTGAAGTTTCTTGGTCATGTATTCTCAGAGGAAGGGTTGTCAGTGGATCCGACTAAGATCGAGGCAGCGAATAGTTGGAAGAGATCCGAGACAGTAACCGAGATAAAGAGTTTTCTTGGGTTGGCTGGTTATTATCGGAGATTCATTAAGGATTTCTCATGGATAGCAGCACCGATGACCAAGCTAACGAGAAAGGATGTGAAGTTTGTGTGGATCGATAAGTGTGAGGAAGCATTCATAGTTTGAAACACTTATTGACCCATGCACCTGTGTTGGTTGTTCCAAAGGGGAATCAGGATTTGGTGGTTTATACCAATGCGCGTAGAACATGATTAGGAGTTTTGTTGATGTAGATAGGTAAAGTGATTGCCTATAATTCTAGACAGCTTAGACCGCATGAGGTCAGATACCCGACACATGACTTGGAGTTGGCTGCAGTGATTTTTGCTTTGAAGATGTGGAGACATTACCTTTTGGGAGAAAGGATTGGGCTATACACAAATCATAAGTCATTGAAGTATTTGTTCTCTCAGAAGGAGATGAATATGAGACAACAAAGAGGTTAGAGTTCATAGTTGCTTATGATTTTGGGATTGAGTACACACCAAGGAAAGGCAACAAGGTTGCAGATGCATTTAGCAGGAAACATCAGAATGCAGTGTTGGCGATGATTGATGAGTGGAAAGGTTTGGAAGCACTTGAAGATTGTAGAGTGCAGTGGAGATCCAAAGCTAGGTCTTATGTGGATACAGTTGTATTATCTTGTTTGGAAGTTCAACCACTATTGATCGAGCAGATTGCTTCTAAGCAGATGGAGGATCCAGTGTTAGCTAAACGGATCAGGAAGCTAAGGAAGGAACCGAGAGCGATGACTTAAAAGATTTCAGTCTTGACCAGAATGGGTGGTTGAGAAAAAAAGGAAGATTATGTATTTCGAGTAGAAACATAAGGAAAGAAGTCTTAGAGGAATGCCATCGTTCGAAGTTCACCATGCATCCAGAAGGTACTATGATGTATCAGGATATGAACAGGAGTTTCTTCTGGGAAGGTATGAAGCGGGATATCGGCTTGTGTGTAAAGCAATGCTCGAATTGCCAGCAAGCAAAGGTCGAACACCAGAAGCCAAGTGGTTTGCTTCAGCCGTTGGATATTCCAGTATGAAAGTGGGATTCTATATCAATGGACTTCGTAGACGAGTTGCAAAGGTCGAACAAGGGAAATGAAATTATATGGATTATAGTGGACAAATTGACCAAGAGTGCTCGTTTCATTCCAGTTAGGTCAACCAGGACGACACCTGTCGTAGCGAGATTTTTGTTAAGGAATGTGGTTAGACTTCAAGGAATTCCGAGTAGCATAGTTAGTGACAGAGATTCCTTGTTCACAAGCGAGTTTTGGAAGAGTTTGCAGGAAGTGTTGGGAACCAAGCTTAAGATGAGTATCGCTTACTATCCGCAGACAGATGGGCAAACAGAAAGAGTTCACAAGATCTTGGAAGGTTTGTTAAGAGCTTGTGTTCTAGATTTCGGAGGATCATGGGAAGACCATCTGCATCTAGTCATGTTTTCATATAACAACAGTTATCAGACTAGAATTGGGATGGCACCGTTTGAAGCTTTCTATTGAAGGCCATGCAAATCTCCCGTATGTTAGTTGGAGACCGGGGATAGGTTGATTCTTGGTCCAGATCAGGTTAGAGAGGCTGCAGAAAAGATTGAGGTCATTCAGGCTAGAATGAAGGAGGCTCGGTCTAGGCAGAAAAGTTATGCAGATAAAAGATGGAAATATTTAAGAGTTCTCGGTTGGAGACTAGGTTTTCATCAAGGTGTCACCGATGAAGGGTGTAATCAGATTTGGAAAATCGGGGAAGTTATCACTGAGATTCATTGGGCCATTTCCTATTGTTGAGAGGATCGGTAAACTCGCATATAGAGTTGAGTTACCGAGCAGTTTGGCAGGTGTCCACAGTGTTTTTCATGTTTCTCATCTCAGAAAGTGTGTTAGAGACCCGGAGACTGCTATTGCATCGACAGTGCTAGATGATTTAGTGGCAGAACCAGGCTTGACCATAGTTAGAAAACCAGTTTGTATAGTTGCCAGAGATGAGAAGAGGCTTAGAACAAAGACGGTCAGATTAGTCGAAGTCCCGTGGAGTGACGATGACAGGGACTATACTCGGGAGGTTAAGATTAGGATTAGAAATGCTTATCCTAATTTGTTTGATGGTATGTTTTACCTTCTTGTTTGATTTTTTATGTCCCTTATCGTAATTTCGAGGACGAAATTCTTTATGGAGGGGAGTCTGTAACACCCCAGATTTTTGGTAACATTTTTAGGATATTTAATTAGATAAATAAAATAAAATAATGTGTTGATTAAGTGATTGAGATTTGATTTTATTAGAGGGGTAGCTGTGCCATTTAAAATGAATCACTTAAAGAAGGGTTTAAAATGAATTAGAGGAGGGGTAATATAGGAAAGAGTCCATTCCTATATTTACTTCCCCTAGCCGTGTATTGTAACACACATTCGTTTCATTTCATTTTCATTTACAAAATTTTCATAAAGTAAGGCCGGCCACCATTAACAAGAAAAAGGGGAAAATATAGAAGATAAGCTAGGAAGAAGAAGCTTAAGCAAATCAAATCTGTTCATATCTCAATCTCTTTAATCACAAAGCTTAAGGTGAATAATGTTTACTTCTCTAATTTGGATTGTTTTCGGTTTTATAATGATTTTGAATTATTTTTCAATATATTGCCATGTTTTTGGATGATGCAATGTTTATATATACTTGTTGATGATTTATACATGTTCATATTGGATTTTATGATATGTTTTAAGGTAAAACCCTAATAAATGACATCTTTATGCCTTGCGAATTTTTGTGTAGATCAGAAATAATATTTTAGAGATGGATTTCAATTTTCAAAATTTTTGCAATCAATGTGGATTTTATTTGAATTATCTAGTAAAGAAAATGACATTTTGGGTTATAAATTATCCACGGGTGAATAATTTATTATTTGGGTTCGAAATTTTTATCTGTTTGAAAACATATATATTTTGATTTTCTGAAATTTTTCCAGATTTTTCCTAAGAGTTTTGATAGGTATATAAAATTATTTGAGGTATTTGACTTAAATGTTTTATATATTTTAAAATGGAGAAGGGGCTTTTTGTAAATAAATTGAATTTGTTATTTTTGGAAAATTGGCAGCACTTTTGAAAAAGTACTAAAGCAGCCAATCAGATTTAGACATACAAGGCAGGTAAGGTACAAAAGCAATAGTTTAAAAGTACAAAGAAATATGTTTTTCACCGTTTCGTCTCCTTCGGTACTAGGTTTCGCCCCTATCCCTCCCCTTCCGACATAGTCGAAACCAATGCACTTGGTATCAGGTAACTGGTAAATAGTGAATTGGGAAAGGGCGAAAGGTATAGGCTTAAAACCATGGGGTTCCGAAAGAGATGAAGCATTGCTTTGGTTTTAAAGAAAAATACGCCTACTTGCTTTCAACTAAGATGCTTTCGACTTGGTTGGGCTTCAACTAAGTCAAATTGTTTAAAAGGAAATGGTTTCGATTGGGTTGCATCTTTGTTTCTAAGTGAATGCTTTCGACTAAGTCGAAACACATAGCTGCCGCCATTTTACCTTTCGACCCAGTTGATTTCGAAGGGGTTGCTTATTTTCTAAAATTTTCCCACTTCTCAAATTTTTTTGGAGGGATGGTTTCGACACCATCACTTCATTACTTAGGAAATGGTTTCAAAATAGAGGCTTTCGACTTAAATGGTTTTAAAGGCCCTTTTCTTTTGAATGAAGTATAACCCAAATTTGGTTTCGAAAGAGATGATTTGAATGGTTTCAAAGGGAAGTGATTTTGACTTTAATGAGTTTATGTCCTTTTGCTCTACTTAAAGGCATAATCCAATGGTTTTGACCAAAACATTTTTAAAGGGTTTCGAAGTAGCCAACTTCGAATGGTTTCGAAAGGATTCCACATGTTTTTAAATTGAACCAAAATGTTTTCGAACGGTTTAGATTTAATGCTTTCGAAAGGTTTTTAAATGAGGTTTCGAAGGGGTGGCTCCCCAGAGGTTTCGAAGGAGTTGAAAGTGGTTTCAAATGGCTTCAAAAGGAAAGGTTTTCCAATGGTTTCGAAAGGCAATGGTTAAAAGAAAGATGTCTATGGTTTTAAAGCTTTCAAAAGGAATATTTCCAGGGGTTTCGAAAGGGTTTTGAGAATGGTTTCGAAAGGTAGATTTTGGCCTATCGGCCAAGATAAAAGAAAGGGTTTTGCATGGTTTCGAAAGGGGTACTTTCAATGGTTTCGAAAGGTGTACTTTTAAAGGTTTTGGAAGGGGGGCTTTCAAAAGTTAAGTGTTTTCATCAACTATGATTTGAGTAAAGTATATATATAACTTGGCAAGGCGGTTTGAGTAAAGCATAAGAGATTATATAATTTTCCTTGTTTGAGTTTGATGTCCTAAATTATTTTAAAAAGGTTTTCAAGGAAAATTTTGGGAAGATATCCCTAAGTAAAATGACTAAGATATTAGATACCAGATGGGACTGGTATAAGGTCGCGCCCTATCTATGCAGTTAAAGCGCTCGGTAGATTCAATGCGGCGGAGGTGCAAAAAGTCATAGTGGGGATACATCGAGGATATAGCGGGATATGGCGGATGACTCTAAATAGCATATAAAACTCGTACTTAATGTTTTTACAAATATATAAATGGTAATTAAATGAAAAATTAATATTCCATTGAATTAAAATTAATACATAAATAATTTTAAATAAAAACATGTGCAAATATACTGTAAATAAACGTAAAACTATTATACAACATAAGTGAATTTAGTAGAATATTAGAGTATTTTCATTTCTGAAAATATATTAAAAATTCAATTAAATAAATTAATTTCATAATTTTTATAATTTATAATAGCGGGATATAGCGGAAATAGCGGGGCTTAAAGCGGAAAGGCTATATGTGGGGCTACATGGAAAAATCGTAGTGGTAGAAATCCGCTATGAGATATAGCAAGGTTATAGTGGGGTAATAACGGGGCATTAACTGCATAGCGCCCTATACATTAGCTATTAGTCCTAGCTAATTTAGTCTAAAATTCCAGTGTGTAAAGCTTATTCACAGGTAAGACTAAAATTATGGATACACACAAAAAGGAATATATTTTTGTATACAGATGGGTTATTGGTGAGCCCGCAAAATCATTAGGATCAAGTGACCCTGGAAGATGATAAGTTAAGGATAGATCGTCTAGAAGAGAAGTATTTAACAGTTAGTTAAGGACAGATAGTCCAGATGAAGAAGAGTGTCTAACAGATGTTAGATAAATTTTGATGTTGTCTGGTAGGCCCGAGCCAGCCAAAGGTTAAAAGTTAGCCAAACAAAACTTTTGTGTATGAACAGATAGTTCATTTTATTACCTGATATATCTACGTATGTTCACATAATGATGCTTTACAGATATTTTGACCTGTTTTGGTTGTTGGAGAAGAGTTGCAAAAAGATATGTTTTAAAGAAATGTTAGTGAGGGGAAACCCATTCCGCTAAGCGGCATTGTCTCACTTAACAGAAATTAACAGAGATGAATAGTATTATTCACACCAGGCTTTATGTCTGAGGGTTGAGGCTTTCAGGTTTTTAGATTTTGGCAAATAAGCTTCCGGAGACGAGCAGGTGGCTGACGGATAGCTAATTTAGGACTTCAGTTCACTTTGTTTTATTTTGTTTCCACTGTGTATTAAGTCGGATATGACTATATTGCTTTAGTCATCCAAGGGGGCATCATCATATGTCGCTCTTGGCGTATTATTGTAAATTATAATTGATCAATGTCTGGATACGTTCTGGAGATTTTTGTAACATGGATATGAATTTGTGATTTTGAAATGTAATCAAATGTATGTTGTTTTGAAATCTGTGAATTGTTCATATTCATGTGCTTATGATATTATGGATACCATTAGCATTACCGTATTTTGTCACCAGAAGTTAATACTATGGATGACTGCAGCATCTGTAGGTCTTAGCTTTTGGCCACTAGATATGGGATGTTACATTTACTATACGGGATGATGAAGAAAAAGCACCGTTGGAAGTAGAGATGCAATGGAGACTCTTTGTTGATGGAGCGTCCAACAATCTTAGTTCAGGGACAAGGGTAGTGCTCGAAACCCCCGAAGGGAGAGCCATTTTCTATGCCTTGCACTTGGAATTCCCTGTGATGAATAATGAAGTGGAATACAAAGCTCTTATAGTAGGACTAAAAATGGTGAAAGAACTTAAAATAAAATCCATTCACATCTACAGCGACTCTCAGCTAGTCGTCTCTCAAGTAAAGGGGGAATACCAGGCTCAAAGGGAGAATCTTGTCGAGTACCTTTTTAAAGTACAGGAGCTGCTAAGCAACATCGAACATTATACCATAACCCACATTCCACGGGAGCAAAACACCAAGGCAGACTATTTGGCTAAACTAGCAAGCTCTGGAGAAGCTCAGTCACCGGGGTTAGTTCCAGTCGAAACTCAAACCACCCCGAGCATAGGTGAAATGGATGTTCACTGGATCCTCGAGATCACCATCGAGACGGAGATGTTGATGACACCGATAAAGGAATATTTACTTACAGGGACCCTTCCGACCGACTGGAATCAAAGAAAAAACTCCTCCGCAAAGCACCGTGATTCATGATACAAGATGGAATACTCTATCGAAGGGGGTTCTCGACCCCATCCTTAGGTGTGTGTCCGATGATGAAGCCCAACGAATCCCAAAGGAAGACATGAAGGCGAATGCGGAGACCATACTAGGAGGCAGACCCTTCCAAAGAAAGTTCTCCAGTACAGATACATCTGGCCAAAATAAATCGCGATGCTGCAGACCACACCAAAAGTGCGATCGCTGCCAAAGATTTAGAAAAATTAAAAGAACTCCTTCATTAGAGCTAACACAGATGGTCAGCCCATGGCCATTTGCAATATGGGGAATCGACTTGATTGGCGTCCTGCTAATAGAAAAAGGAGGGGCTAAATATGCTATAGTTGCCATTTATTATTTCACAAAATGGGCCGAAGCGGAACCGCCGGCCACCATAACCACAAAGAAATCATTAATTTTGTTACTAAAAACATTATTTGCAGGTTTCGTGTGCCATAGAAAATTATCACTAACAATGGACCCAATTCGAAGCACCGAGTTCAAAAACTTTTGCAAACGCTTCCGAATTGAGAAGAGCTTCTCCGCAGTAGCTTATCCGCAAGCAAAGGGGAAAGTGGAAGCAATAAACAAGATCATTAAGTCCACTATCAAAAAGTGACTGACAAAAGCAAAAGGAAACAGGGTTGATGAACTTCCACTCGCACTATAGGCTTACATATCTACCCAAAAAGCGGCAACCGGCCACACTCCATTCGCCTTGGCGTATGCTTCAGAAGCAATGATTCTTGTTGAATTAGAAGTCCCTCGCCCCAAAGGCAAAATTTTAATCAAAAGCCAAATGTGCAGCTCTTACTCGAATCACTGGGTATGGTCGGCGAAAGAAGAGAAGAAGCGGAGTTTAGAACCGCCATCCACCAAACAAGGGTCACACGGAACTTCAATTCCAAAGTTCACAACCAAACCTTCGAAGTGGGAGATCCTGTGCTCAAGCGAGTTTACCCCATTTCGGGGGCCTTCGGACCGAAATGGGAAGGACCATATGTCATCTATCAAAAGCTAAGGGACAGGACTTTCAAGCTAACACCGTCGACGGAACTCAAGTTCCCAGGGCATGGAATAGCGAATCGCTCCGCCGTTACTTAGTCTAAAAACTACCTAATGTACTTTCTATTTTTTAGCAAATAAGCCATCCCAGGATGGTGGGGGCATTGTAAATAGGCAAAAATATTCTTTGCTTTCCTTAATAAAATTCTATTCGCTTCTTGAACCAACAAAACCATGTTCATAATAACTACCTGCCGGGTCGACGGAAGCAAATCAACTCAAACTGTTAGATCAGCAGGACTCGATCTTGGCCTTCTAAAAACCGGTGTTGCTCCGGCAACATTAGGAAGGCTAAAACTTACACTCCTCACTTTGCCTGAAGATAGGCAATACCGAGGAGTACCAAAAGCCGCGCATTTCATAGGCTAAAACTTGCAAAACATACGCTCCTCACGTTGCCCGAAGATAGGCGACACCAAGGAGCACAAAAAGCCACGCATTTCATAAGCTGAGCGCTAACTCTTAAAAAAGTTACACTCCTCACATTGCCCGAAGATATGCAACACCGAGGAGCACAAAAGCCGCGCACTTCATAAGCCGCGCACTAATTTTTAAGATACCAACTCCTCACGTTGCCTGAAAATAGGAAACATGAGGAAAACTAAAAGCCGCACATCCAATAAGTCGTGCATTAACTTTGAAAACACAAACCCCTCACGTTGTCCGTAGATAGGCAACACTGAGAAATATCAAAAGTCGCGCACCCGTAAGCCGCACACCAACTCCTTAACGTTGCTCGAAGATAGGCAACACTGAGAAACATCGCCGTAAAATCACGCTCCTAAAGCGTGAACTCCTCGTGTTGCCTAAAGATAGACAACACCGAGGAGCATCAGAACTGTTCCAGATCGACGGGTCATATCGACCTTGAAAACCATGCACGTTTTCAAGTTCCGAAGTTACCCCGGCAATATCGGGAAACTTATCCACAAGGAAATAACTGGAGTCAACCCACTCCCATTATTGGAAGCAAGGGGCAGGACTCTAACAAAATGGGAGTACTACAAACCAGTGGAAAATTTCAAAGGCTGACACTCAACGACTAATGATAAAATTTAACATCGACAATGTGTACTACTTTCAATTAGCCCATACAGCATGCACATCTCAAACACGCTTATATTGCATACTTACCGGAACATCACAAGGAACTTGGATTACATGCTAAAGTTGCAAAAATTCTAAAAGAAGGAAAGTCATGCTGTGACTTAGCCAAATTTCAAGATTAATATGAAAATTATCTAAAATATAAGTTACCGGTCATTTAAAGTAAACAGCACTGCGAACTGGGGGCATACACTGGTACTTAAATAAACATACATAGAAACGATAATTTCACAAGTTCTGTTACTTCAAAAAGAAATCTGGTAGTAATCACAGAACTGCATAAGTGTAAATAAAACAAGAAAGCACAAGTGCACAGAACATATATGAATAGACAAGTAAGAGTACAGTCAAAATATTGACAGTGTATTGCTTATTATTTTCTTTTATACAGGGTGAAAAACGTGTAGGGGCTATACCCACACAATACCGGCTAACAAATGGAAAATACAGACTCCACAACAAAAACACTAAGTGCAGACTCTGCACTTGAACAAAATGACTCAAAAAGAACCAAAGTCAGATCGGTCACCACCCAAAACTCCTCAAAGCTTCTTTCCACTGCTCCATTTCCCATCGTGCATTCAGAGTTTCTACTTTACCTCGGGAGTGGTGTCACTACCAGTAATGTCAACTATATCTTTAGTGCTGACATCCTCCTCCTTCTCCATGACCTTCTTAGATGACCTGCCTTTTGCTTTATGCTTTCAGGACTTTCGAGAGCTCTTTGAGGCCTTGATCGCTTCGACCTTCTCTTTTTTGACAGCGATCAATTCTTGTTGAGTCTTACGAGGCTGCTCAATTTGTACAACCTGCTCCCGAACGTTAGCCGTCGTTATGTCATCTTCCAATGATACTGAAGGATCATCCAAGCCGTGAAGTGCGACAATCTTCTTGGACTCCGGCTCCGGCTGCGAGCCAGACACGGATACGGCGAGCGGAGCAGGTACGAAATAAAGCACGGAAGCAGTGGAAATAGCAGTAGGACCGGGCATAGAGGAAGATGGTAGATCGACAAATAAAGTAGATGGACCTATAAGATCAAAAATTAAAGCATTAAATTCTTCCTACTCTTGTGGCATAAGTTGGAAGCTCCTGAACTCGGAGGAAACAAGAACATTACCTTCACCGGAGGAATGGTCAAGAATGTCGACTTCATACTCATCGCCTTCGCCTTCTTTCGACGGTTCCACTACCTAAGGAAAAGTCTCAAGCCTTGAACTTGTTGGCAGGTCGTGGGGCTGCTCTGATGGTTCGGCAGCGCCAAAAATAAGAGGCTTAATGAGTGCTTCGGCGACAGCTGTTCACGGCAGCATCGGCGGCTTCTTTCTCTCTCTCGACTCGTAAAATTCCAAGCCCTCGAGCAAAGCCTTCTTTGATTCTTCATTGAGGTAGGTGTCCTCTAACTCTAACTCGGTGTACACATAACCGCTATCAGAAAAGCAGGACAAGATTTCTTCCAAGACCAAAGCGAAAGAGCATGGGAATTTTGGGCCCAAGTAGCTGAGACTCCCCTAGTGCAACAGGGAGTTAACATAGAAATTCAGGATGGTCTCGCCTTGCTTTTCCATCTTCCTTTCAAAAGCATTTTGAAGCTCCAGGTAATTTGCTCTAACAATGGCCTTCTAAACTTTGACGGCTGACTTATCAGCGCTGAGCTCCACGACTTGATCCTATAGCCTAGCAATTATCTCAGCCTGGTCGAAAATAGTCTTATTGTGCCACTCAATGATAAGGTCGTGATCAGCAATGGTGTAACACCCCACGTATTATTGACAGTTAAATTAAAGTAAATTTAATTAATAACTATGAAAACAGTGAAAATGAGTTTTTGCAAATGTTAGAATTTGACCATGAAACTTATACCATTGTGTTTGTGACAATTTTCTGATCAACTTCCATATACAACGTGTTCTGAATGGACTTCAAACGGAGAAGTTATAGACGTTTGAAGTTTTAGCGTCAAAAACAATTACATATGCAAACATGGAAATTTTATCAATTATAAACATTTGCAATAAATGGATTAGAATTCCTTCCACGATGGTCTTCAGCTCCTTTTGAAAATTAATGGCGATGTCCACTTCTTTTCCTTCTTTGCCTTTTTTTTCTTTGGATTCTGCTTCTTTTCCTCCTCTTTCTTCCTCCTCGTCCGTATCTTCATCTGTTGCTCCATCGATTTTGTTTTCTTCTTCCTCTACTCTATCTGCTTCCACATCTCTTCCTATATCTTCTGTTTCTTGTCAACCTGGTCCTGAAACTTTTTGTACCAAGAATGTCTCGTCGAATGGTAATTGGTCCTCTCTTTTTAAATCTCTTCCTCGTAATGCTGGGTCGTATAAGCCGATTCATTTTGATATTCCAAGGGATCAATCTCCTATAGATTTACCAGATCTTGTCAAAGAGGAAGGAGTCAAATACTGGAATAATCACTTAGTTGGTTTCTTTTTGGATGGTACGCTTTCTTTCTTAACTGTGGTTAATTTCTTGAAAAGGTATTGGAAGATTAAGGGCGATGTTGATTTTAAATCAGATGGATACAATTTTTACTTTAATTTCTCTAATCAAGAGGACAAAGAACAGGTTCTCAATGCTGATCCAATTTTTATAAAAGGTAGAATGTTCATAATTACTAAATGGGAACCATCTATTGGTATCTCACAAGCACAAATCAAGAAAGTTCCAGTGTGGATTCATTTTCTTAGAATTCCTCTAATTCTTTGGACGCTTGTAGGGATTAATTGGTTAGCTTGTCATGTTGGTAGGCTTATTTGTTATGATAATAGTACTGAGAAGCTACAAAGATTTAAATATGCCAAGGCATTAGTGGACATATCACCTGATTTTGAACTACCGGAGTCTATTTCCATACCTGGGTTAGGTGAAAATTGTCCGGAGGTAAAATTGTCCTATGATTGGAAGCCAAAAATTTGTACAAATTGCAAGATATTTGGTCATGATACTGATAGATGTGAACTAGTTAATAATATAAAGGAGTATGATTCACAGAAGAGAATCAATCAAGTTGAGAATAGTGATAAGAATCAAGATGATTTTGGATCTTTTAATAATAACAGCACAAACCAGACATGGAAGAACATAGACAGGAGACATAAAGGAGTTTAGAAGAAAAAGGAGATTATTTCTAAAGGAAAAGTGCAATTGAGTGTTGATCCTAAGATAAGTAAGGAATTTGGAAAGGGTAGTGAAGGAACTACTTCTGTTACCTTAAATCCTTTTTTTGTTTTATCTGATCCTTCTCCTGATTTAAACTCAGCAACTACAATCTCTTCCTCATCGTTTTCTTTTGACTCATTACCTTCTGAACCAGCAGTTAAAGTTGCTTCCACTTCTTCTGCTATTTCTGTTTCTTCATCATGCAGTTCTCAATTTAGCTTTCAGTCACCTTCTTTGTTGACATCAAACTCTTCATCACCCTATCTGCATTTATCTCCACCTGATCATATTATTCTTCCTCCTGCCTCTAAATCAGTTGATCCTAATATTCCTAATGATTTGAATAATGGAAAGGATTTTAAGCCTCAGGAAGTACTTCCTATAACATCCACAAAAAATAAATCTCATCCAAGACATACAAGGAAAAATCCATCCACTTTGCTTTCCCCTCTTCCATTGAAATGAATAATATTGCTTTTTGGAATATAAGGGGTGCTAACTTTCCCTCTAAACAAGTTGAGATTAGAAATTTGATCAAAGTTAATGATATTCACCTGATGTGTGTTTCTGAAACAAAGTTAGATATACAGTCTACTCTTAAGGCTGTTAAATTGATATCCCCTTCTTGGATATTTGATCATAATTTTGATGAATCAAATTATGGAAGACTGTTAACTTTATGGAATCCATCTATCTTCAAACTTTCCAGGATCATTGATACAGATCAACTCATTCACTATCACTGTGTTCATTTACCTTCTAATTTGAATTTCCATTTCACGTCAGTTTATGCTCAAAACTTCTTATCATTAAGACAATCTTTTTTGGATCAACTTCCTACTCTAAATCTTTCCTCTGCTCCTTGGTTGATAGGTGGTGATTTCAACTGTATGCTTGCTAGTAATCAAAAGTATGGTGGTTGTCCGCTGTCTCTAAAAGATATTGCACCTCTAAATAGTGCTTTAAACCAATCTAACCTGATCCCAGTCAATTCTTTTGGCTCAGTCTTTACCTGGTCCAATAGTAGTAGGAATGGAAATTTAACGCTTTGTAAATTGGATTATATTTTTGTTAACATACCTTTCCTTCAAATCCGGCCCAAACCATTTTATGATACAATTCAACCTTCTTTATCCGATCACTGTCCCTTAATTTTCCATTGGAGGATGCAATTTGGCAGGAACCCTTTGGCTAATGTTATATTCAAGATGAAGGCTCTAAAATTTCAATTAAGGATCTGGTCTGTAGCTAATTTTGGTAAAGATTCAAAGCTCTCTTATAACATTAGGAATGAGCTTATTAAAATTCAGGAAGAATTGAGTGCTAAACCAAATGATGCAATATTACAACATACTGAATTAGAACTAAGGAACAATCTAGAACATGTTATTGATAGGGAATTGTTATCCATTAAACAGAAAGTTCACTTGAAATTTGAGAAGGAGGCTGATAGAAATACAAAGTATTTTCATAACTTTCTAAGAGCAAAGAGAGCAAGAGAATGTATATCTCAGATTAAAGATATGAATGGTAATGTGATCAAATCCTCTGATGGTATAAATGTTGCTTTTGTACAGTACTTCTCTTGCATACTAGCTCCTCCCATTTCTTTTATTCCCAATATAAAGCCTCTCTTTGACATAAATCTTCCAGTTTTATCTTTCTCTCAATCTGCTTCTTTGATTTATCCCATTACTGATGAGGAGATTAGATCTGCAGTGTTTAGTTTAGATCCTAATAGCTATGGAGGTCCAGATGGGTTCAATGCTCATTTTTTGCAACATAGTTGGCACATAATTGGTGATGATATTGTTAAAGCTACACAATTCTTTTTTCTCAACAATAAACTACCTACTAGTCTCTCTGCCACTTCCATTTCCTTAATTCCTAAGATTGGCATCCCTACCTCAGTTGCTGATTTTAGACCAATATCTTGTTGTAATATCGTCTATAAAATTATTTCAAAATTGGCTAATAGGCTGTAGTCTGTCTTACCATTCATTATCTCTAATAATCAGGCTGCTTATATTAGGGGTAGATCCATTAGTGATAACATCCTACTGACTTAGGAACTATTGTTTGGGTATGAAAGGAAAAATATATCTCCTAAGAGCATGATAAAATTGGATATAAAGAAAGCCTTTGACTCTACTGCATGGTGTTCTATTATTTTAGCTATAATGTCTAGGATGAACTTTCCAAAACCTTTCTTAGCTTGGATTTTCACATGTATTTCATCACCAATGTATTCAATTTCGAGAGAGGGTGGTCTCCATGGATTTTTTAGAGGTGCACAAGGTGTTAGGCAAGGTGATCCTATTTCAGCCTACTTGTTCATTATTGTCATGGAATTACTCAATTCTATTTTGATGGATCTAGTTTCAAAGAAAGCACTTGATTTACATCCTAAATGTAAACATCCCTTAATTACTCATCTTCTTTTTGCTGATGATCTCATTATTTTTACAAAGCCTACTCGTAGAAATATCCAGAATATTTTGTCATCCCTGCAGTTTTTTTATTCCATCACTGGACTTCAAATTAACCTTTCAAAATCTAATATCCTTGTTGGTGGTTTGGCTCCTCCTAAGAAGATTGATATTATTAATTGCTCCGGACTTCAGGAATTGCCTACAAATTCATTCTATTTGGGTTTACCTCTTATAAGTTCTAGATTAACAAGTCATAATTGTTTACCTCTCTTTGAAAAAATTATTGAAAAGTTGAGGATATGGCCATGCAATAAATTATCACAGGCTGGTAGGCTCACTATTATTCAGTCTATTGCTATGGCTATGACTACATATTGGACCAGACACTACATTCTTCCAATTAAACTCATCAATATGGTAACAAGTGCTCTAAATAAATTTCTCTGGCATGGTGATCCTTTCTCGAGGAAGCTTATACCTATTTCTTTCTATAAACTGTTTGAGCCTAAAAAGTATGGTGGACTTGGTATTACAAATATTTTTCTCTGGAATAAGGCAGCTATCTCTGTATACTTCAATAAGATTTTCACACCTGATAAAAATTTATGGTCACAGTGGGTTAATCAGAATCTCATTGGTAAGAAGTAATTCTGGAATATGGGAATACCTCAAAATAGTAGTTGGAGTTGGAGATGTATACTTAAACTCAGTCAAACATTTTTACCTTATATACAATGTAATTATGCAGTGGTTAGTGGATTATCATTTTGGTATTCTCCATGGGCTAAGCTAGGTTTGATTTTAAGTTCTATTGTGGACTACAATTTAAGAAGGAGTTCTGGAATTTCTGAGGATGCAATGGTTGAAGAATTTATACATGATGGTGCTATTGTATTACCATACTCCAGCTCATTTCAATTAAGAAGTCTGTGGAATACTATTACCAATTATCAACTTACTAACAGTGACAGTGCCTTAATTTGGTCCAGTAACTAGAAGTTTCACTCTATTAAGCTTGTATATCAACTATTTTGTAAGAGTGATACTGTCTTTCCATGGCATACAAGAATTTGGAATAATGTTTATTCAGCGAAGCACAACTTGTTGTTGTGGAAGGTAATGGCTAATGCTTTGAATACTAAGGATAAGCTTTGTAGAATGGGTATTATCTCAGAGGATTTATGTGTACTCTGTAATTCAGAATCAGAATCTAATACTCATCTATTCTTTGAATGTCCTTTTGTCTATCAAATATGGTATAGGCTTTTATCTAATGGTGGTTTTTACAAGCCTTCAACTATCAGTTCAATTGAATGGTTTAATGTATTCAAAGCAACTAGATGGAAGACTCGTACAACTAGGCTTGTGCTTAAGCTACTTAAAAAAATGATTCATGCTGTATGGACTGAGAGGAATAATAGGGTTTTTGGTATTGGAGTAAATAATGCAACTCAGCTCTACTCTATGATTCATGGCAGTATCTTGAGAGACTTAAGGTCTGACAATGTTTGATGTTTGTAGATTATTCAGAAATGTCTCCATATTTCACTGTATGATCAGATAGCACTGAATATTGTCATCTTGCAGCATGGATTGAATGCTTCTTTGCTGTCTACATGAGTATGGCAGTTTCTTCTGATTCATGCTGTGTTTATATTTGTAATATCTCTGTTTTGTATTGGTTATATTATACTCTCTTGAGTAGTAATTGCTGGTAATTGACTGTAATGAGTTGATTTTGTTTGTCATGTATTGGTGCTGTGTGAGTTGTAATTCTTTGTAATGGAACATTAGTGAATAAAATGGGCTGTTGCTCTTACTTTTTCAAAAACATTTGCAATAAATTAATAGGATATTTATAAAAGTAGTAACAAATTTATTATGTTTGTAATGAATGCAAACATGGAAAATTATATAACGTGTGTGTGTGTGCGTGTGTGTGTGTGTATTAGATCCCTTAATTTAAAGAGGTTTACATGTAAATGTAACAAATAAATGTTCGAATTCAAATCTGGATTAAAAAAATATGCATATTAAATATATATGTTAATTGAATGGTGGAATTAATTAACATGCCAATTAATGAAACATTACAATGCGTAAAATATTAGTTAAGGAAATTAACTAATAGTGGTGACATGTTAACCTATTAATGGGGCTATTAATTAGGATTGTAATGTAATCAGTAGAAAATGTCAATTAATCAGGAAAAGAAACAACAGTTGACCTAGATTTGAATGTATACATATAGGCAGTATATTGCTGCACATAAAAATTAATTGAAGAATCAATTAAGATGAGGATTAATTAGATAATTGGTGGGCTGCATCTATATAAGAGAGCACGTAACCTAATTCGTTCCATCAGCCGTCACTTTCTTCATCCCTCTCTTACATTAAACAATGGCTTCTTTCTTCATTCTTTTCTCCCATTTCTCACAAATCTTCACCAAATAAATCCAAATAAAATATATGTGTATAAAATAGAGAAATTGCAACAAATTAAAGGAGAGAAGTTATAGAATGGCGTAGTAATTTTAGAAGATAGAGATTTAAAGCTTAGGCCGCCGGGTGATTGGTTAAATTATATAATTTATATATGATTTTGTTATTGTTGAAAATAATATTTATATGGAATTGTCAGATTTGTTTATATGTTGATTTTGATGTAATTGGATTGGCAGTATAATCTCATGCTATTATTTTATTTTAAATAGAGTTAATGAAATATGCTGTAAATTGGAAATGTTTATGTAAGATTTTCAGATATGTTTAATGTGTTGATTTTTGATTTTCATTGGATTGGAAATGATATTTTTATTTAATTTGCATCAAATTTGGCTTATATTCTCTATCTCCTTTCAGATCTGTATTGAATCTAGGTATGATTCACATTTTTATAGTATAAAAATTTGAATTAAGACCTATTTTTTGTATTTTCCTTCAGGTCCATACAGTTTTTATGTTCATATTGAGTTGTTGTTACATATCTGAATTATAAACAGAGAATATAGAATTTATCTGATTTGGAATTAAATAAATCTTCATATATGAATATATTGTTGTTTATTTTATTATTGCCTATAAAAAGAAATAAATGTGAGGGTATGTCACATTTAGAGGATTACGCCATAAATGAATTAATTAACCTTTTTGAAATTTAAAATGTGATTTTTGGACTAAAAATAAAGGGACATATTTTGTTTCATTTTTGGAAGGTTTATATATTTAGTTTGTTGGAATGAGTATTGGAACAAGTAAATTTCCATATATTATCAAATAAAAATCCTCTGAAATGGAGTTGTATAGAATTGCAAGGAATACTTATATATTTTCCTCATATGAAAGGAAAGTACAAAGTAAGGTTAATGCCCGTATTTTGTACTTTTCGATTTCCACAACAAAAAGAGAATTCCTTGTAATTATAACATCGCATAAATCACCTCTTTGGGATAAGATGTGGAAATAGACAAAGGGACAATTGGGTGTAAAAGCCAAATTCCAATGTACTAAAGTATAATAAGTTCTAGAAGTGAGGTTTCAAATAAGGAATGAAATTAAAACGGTTAATAAAAACAGGAAATTATTGTCAAGGACAAAAATTTTCAGCGTTTTTGCCTCAAGGACAGACCTTCAATATTTTATCCTAAAGGACAACTTTCTTTAGGTATCAGTTTTTAGTCATTGATAGTATCAGTTTGTAATTATCGGTAGCAGTTTTTAGGTATCAGTTTTTAGCTTGGTAGCAGTTTTGTTGTCCTTATGAATAATTTTGAAAAATATTTGTCCTTATGAATAATTTTTAGAAGAATGTTTGTCCTTATGGTAAAAATATTGAGGTTGTGTCCTTGAGGCAAAAAATATACAAATCTTTGTCCTTTAAATTAATTCAAGGGAATAGGCGTAATAGTGTATTTGATGGGAAATATATGCAAAGATGAGAAAATGTGGGATAAATGGAAAACAACAATTTGATTAACCAAATGAATTTAAATGAGAGTTGGTTAAAATAATAACACATACATAAATATACATAAGGACAGAATATGTATGAATAAGCTACGTATATGCGTTGATGACTTGTTTGATTTGAGATCCGCCAGTAGTCTGGCTTTTCAGCAATTTGTGTAGTAATTGGTAAGGTTTAGTATACTATGACTGTGGACATAGTAGCAGTCTGTGACAGTAATTGAGATTTAGGCTCGCGTTGGTCACTGGGATGTTGTGTCCCAGGTTTCATGAGATTATCCCCTGGTTTTATATAGGTCTGATTCCAAATTTAGTAAGAGAGGGGATAGTGCCTTGATTGCAATTGTGCAATCTAAAATGTCGATGCATGGTCTGGGGTCATGTAATCAGTGGAGTACTTGTGCGTAAAAAGTGGTAGTGGGTTGCACGATTTCAGGGGCCAGCACGGCCAGCGGTTACGGGGAAGGACAGGGTTAACTCCTCTGTTGGACGGTAATCTACCGCATCGTCTTACATGGTTAATGCATTGCCAAATTAGTTGTTATATTGGTTGCGTTAGGGGCTGGCTAGTTAACCTAAGGAGAATACCTTCCAAACGACACTATTTGTTGGGATGGCTAGCAGGGCCGAGTCCACATAGGAAGCATACAGTTTGGTTTCTAGGGGCCTTATTGGCAGCCCAGTGTAGTAGAGTATTCCTAACAAAATAGGAAGACCCTTGCTTAGGGTCATGTACGTTCTCGAACCCGAAAAAGGGGTTACATGTCCATGTGGCTTTGGATGGATTGCCATGGTGAGGATGTAAGAAAGGTAGGGTTATGTTCGATGATCCCTCGGGTATTGCTTTCTTCACCTACTTTTCTTACGAACTCGGTACGGACGAGCCTAAGTCGACATGGTGTGGTTACGTGCTCGCATTACACGATAAGGTATTGTGGGGTGTGGCGAGGCGATCGATATTAGCGTGACGCTAACGAAAGATCTTAGGAAAGATATCTTGTAATGGGAGATATATATATCTATACTATGTATAATCTACAGGGGGTGTAGATGGGTACAGATGGTATAACGTAATGGAGTCCAAGCGACTAAAAATGAATTTATAACAAAATGGTAAAATTTAAGAAGTCAGCATATGATGATATTATATATAAAGTATATAGTTTGCCATTCACCAGAACGACTGTTCTGACCCTCTCCTCATTACAACCTACGGGATTTATAGAAGGAAGATACTGGTGATTGGACAGGATAGGTGCAGACATGGACACTTATTACAATTGTTGATTATTGTCGGTATTTATTTACTATTATATTTTAATTATTCCGCTATGAGATATCATTATAATTAGAGCTCTGATATGCACCTTTTTCTTTATTTACAGGATACCAAACCAACAATTTGTATTCTGTTGGACTTGGGTTTTTGGGTTTTTGTGAAAATTCGGGCCCACCGGAGTGCGGGTTGTTATAAATGGTTTTCCTTTGGGCCTCAATGGTCGTGTTGCAAGCTGCCACCTTCTCTTTTAATATGGTCTCTTCTGCGTAAGTCTCTTGATTTCGTACCTGTAGACGATCTCGATTCCCGCTTGCGCCTCTATCACTTCCTTCAGCAGGCTGGTATTCTTTTTACTTTCTCAAATGCCGCTTCAATCTCCCCCTCCAATTGTTTGATCTGGGCATCAAAATCTACTAATCCCCTCTCAAAATCAACCTTCTCTGACTTGAAAGAAAGGATTTCTTGATAATTGTTACGATTGGTATCTGCCAGTTGTTTACATAATTTTTTCCATCCTTCAGCTTGCTCTAAATCATTCTGAATAGCATGAAGGTATGGCGTATACGAATTTTTACGAACCGGGTGCAAATCGCGATCAAACTTAAATCACCTCAAGAACCATCTAGGGAGTGCCGCCTCAAGCTTAGGAGAGCCCGAAGAAATAATATAAGTAGGTCTCCGGTGGGGACGTGAAGCACCGGGGGTAGGAATAATAGAAGATGGTGGGATGTAAGTTGAAGGCAGAACAGGGACTGTAATAACGGAGATTTCTTGACTCATCGAAGAGTGTATCGAGGCAAAGGCTTGCTGCTCTGAAGAATGGGGACGGTGATCAAATTTTGACCTCTTCGATGGCACCTCCCTCTCATCAAACGTCCTCCTCTTCTCGTACCCGCCTTTGTATGACCGGCTCCAACCTCTTTTGTCTTAGAGAATGGGCTTCGGCCTCTAGTTCCTTCCTTCATATATACTCCTCCTCTGTTTCTCAGGGTTGGTGACAACTGGAGGGACGCTTTGACTAGCGCCGGGAGTGTGTAAACTCCTCGAAGTCATCATAGAGGTCACATCCTCTCATCATACCTGGCACGAAGCATAAATAAAAGGTTTTAGAAACAGAAATAAGACATGAAAAGTGTAAGAAAGTGAGTGTAATCCTAATGATATGTGTAATGTATTTTGGGGGAAGGCCTAAAGCGTCATTACGAACCGGATCGGGCGGCCGTCCTAGGCAGAATCGGCCTAAATCCAGGTGCAGTACTGCCCGAATGGGACACATCTCAATTTAAAATCTTCCCTCATAAGCGCGTCGAAATCGACGTAAACGTCAATCAAATCTACAAACTTCGCACCAACATCATTATCGAAGAATCCTGATGCCCTCTAATTTCTGGGGCATTGTCTTTATCACACATATCTAGTAGAGGGAAGGACGGGACTCATGCCCGGAGTCTTATTGCACGATTCTGAATCCCCATCATCGGATTCTGCGTAGAAGTCATTGCAAGAAGTGGACTCATCACTACTACTCTCGAGTTCCCCCTCCTCTTTTTCTATGTCCATTGCGGTCTTGCCTTCCCTTTATTTGAACTCCTCTTCTACTTCTTCCGGGATCAGAGGCATTCGTACCGAGCCAATAATTCTAGTCGTGGTAACATCTCTTCCTTCACGGTCCTCTTTGGCTGATTCTTCGGATAAACCCTCTCTCCTTTGAGAAGCGCCTTCTTCGGAACTGCGAGAAGAAGTAGATCAAGTACGGACCTTGGATCGAGCAGGGGAAGGGACCTCAACTTGAAGAGCGGATCTCCCCGGATGCAGTAATCCGTATCGGAGCAAGTTTTCATCGGCCAGCAAGAGTTTGGCGGATCTTGCTTCAACATCAATAGCCTTTAGGGTTCGAAAAACTTCATCGAGAGACATGTTCCAATTTAGTCTTGGGATAACTGCAAGAAGTATACGGCTTGTTAGAAACTCCATAGCAATGCGTTAGAACTCGATAAGTAGGGAAAGGAACTTACCCCCTATCGTCCAAAGACGATTAAACCCCTCACGGCATCTAACGAAGAAATATTGCATCTTGAACTAGGACAAGTTGCTCTGTAGAAGCTAAACGATTTTTCGATTCCTTTGAGCTTCAATTACGATCGAGGATGGACAGTTATCTCTCCTCTTGAACGACAGAAAGTACCGCAACCCGTCAAAGGTTGGAGCGCGGTTTGAACGTTCGCATGAAAAGAATGTGCAAGCAAGTCAATATGGCATAACCGTTGGGATGAATCTGTAACGAGGCAATGCCTAAGTTTGGAAGAGTCTCGTGCACAAAGTCGTTAAAGGGAGGCACGGCTCCATTCAGACACATGTACCCATGGCAAGCGGTATATCCTGGAGAGGGCATGTTAGCAAACTCGTTCTTCTCCGGTAGACGTACGTCCTCCTCTGTTATACCATGTTGCATGCAGATATTGTGCAGAACTTTAGCGGAAACCACTTAAGAAGCTCTATCTGGCTGGTTGAGTAGGACTTTAAAATTGAGGGGTGTACGGTCCAAAACCAGACCAACTGGGACCAACTGGCCATATGCAACTTGCGAAGTGGAAGGAGAAAGGGCGACAGACGATGACTCGGCCTCTGAAAGCACCGAGCTTCCCCCGCTTGACTTATGGCGCGAAGATGGATGCTTTATTATAAACAAGGGAACTCGCATCCAAAATAGTCAGGTAATTCTATCTTTAACTAATAGTTCCCATTTCCACACTTAGATTCCGGAGAAACACTGATTCATGCTGACGCATCGGACTTCAAGTGTGTACTGGGGCAAGTGCAGTATGCTGTCTATAGGAGGTGAGCTCAGTGCCCGAACCACTCCAAACGCTCTATCCCGTGTAGATAGTTCACTCACAGTGGACAAGGAAATGAACTTCCTGTATCGTTTTCTTTTTGTTTTTCTTCTTCGACATTTACCCGTTATCGATCAATGATCGATAACGGATCAGTTATCCAATGCGACGTGGAAATCCTTCTCAGAATAGGAACACCAAGCATGCAAAAGAAAGCAAGAATAATCCAAGTCCTCCGAAGGGACTAGGGCCAACCTATGATGCATCGCACTACATCAACAATGTAACTCTACGCAAGTAGACATTGATCCTTGGGATGAAGACAACAAAGTGTGCCGAGCGCTAGGACAAAACCCGAACGTCATTCCTTAAAGAACTCAAGACCCAGTTTACTATCTTCCTTCCAAGAATCGCAATGGACTCGAACTTATCGCGACAAACACCATGAATGCAACCTTGCCGTCAAATCGTTCAACGAACACTATGATTAGTAAACCCACCTCGGATTAAACTCTAAAACATGGGAATGATCGAAGACTTAGAATCAGCAAGCTATGATTGGATCAGTTGCGACCTAAGGATGGATCGGTGGTGACCTAAGACAATAGCAAGCTTGGGTATTGGTCGAAGATGGCATGAGAAAGCAGTGGCAAAGCTCAAATGGTGGCAATGCAGGTGGAATCACAGTGGAAAGCTTGAACAAGGTTGGATCTTAGGAAACATTAGATTAGATCGAGCAAGCTAGGTTAAATCGTTGAAAAAGGGGATCGAATCGCTCAATGGGAGAAGGATCGGGTCGCATAAAAGTGAAGAGAAGGCTCGGTTCGATTGGCTATATAAGCGAATGGAAATAAAAAACACAAAAAATCTCCAAGTACCCAGGTCGCTAGCGATCCATCGGCAATGGATCGCCAGCGATCCATCGGCTATAGGTCGCCAGCGATCCATAGAACTGCTCACCCCCGACTTCAAATTCACATCGCGACATTCATCTATTATTTCAGAGTATACTGAGAAGCTATAAGGAGAAATTTGATCCGTTATAACAAGCGATAGCGGTCGAGACCAAAACTAAGTGATCAGTAGCATAACCTGCTACGTATCCGTAGAACTCTAATACGATTACTTGGAATTCGGAAAACCGATATTAAAAGCAATAACTTCTAGAGCACACCTTGTTTCCAACGAAGACGTTCTGGTGGGCAAATGTTGTTCGGGTTTTTAACCCATCAGGATCCAAGAGAAGACAGAACGAATTGATGAAGTCAGAATGGCTCGGAACCCAACAAAAACGGTTAAAGCAACAAGTTAAAGAGATCCAAGTCATATTACTAAAGCAGAAGTTTGACTAAACCAAGGGACCAGCGTGCGTTAAGTCCAATCAACAGCTAAATACAAGTAGCTAGTAAATAGTCATCAAAACAGAGCAACGTGCAACGAGACAACATGAATGACCTCGACGCAAAGCAACAAAAGCATGCCAGACATCAAAGCCCGGAAAAAGCCTAAGCTCATGGATCGCCAGCGATCCATACTTCATCTCTGGGTCGCTAAGGTGTATGAGGAGCGAAAGTAGCAAAAATATGGTAAATATATGGATCGCTACACCAGCGATCCATACTTGCTAATGGTCTCTTGGCGAGCTAGCTAAACAAAGAAGAGAAGGGAACGAAGCAATTGGCTCGCTCGCGAACTAACTCTATGGATCGTTAGCGATCCATGGTTTTGGCTTGGGTCGCAAGCCAAGGGTTGTTACCTTTTCCAATGTCCATTTTCAAGGAGTTAGTAAACAGGCCTGGCCTAGAGGCTCTACGATCTCTATAAATACCATCATACCTGCAACACAAATGGGATCTTCTTCGGACTAGTCGCTGAAGCTCTGTTGGAAACTTTCTTCACTCTCTGCCTCCCTCACAACAATCTCCAAAGGGGTTTACTGTGATTCACCAGTGGATTCAAACCTTGGGGATCCAATCTAGTTGAGTATAATCAAGAATCTTGTAATCAAACACTTTTTGTAATAGTGATCAGTCTATAATAAAACTATAAAGTGGACGTAGGCTTCAATAATAGCCGAACCACTATAAAAATCTCTTGTCTCCTTTCTTTTTCGATCTTTTTCTATGTTTACTATTTATATTATTGCTCTATGAAAATAGGGCTGGTGCTTTCATACTCAAACCGAGGTATTGATCCATTTTTTGGGTTAATAATTGCTATGTTTAGTATTAAGTCCTTATTGAATTTTGAGGATGAAATTCTTTAAGGAGGAGAGCTTGTAACACCACTAATTTTTAATAACATCATTCAGGAGATTTAATTAGATAAATTAAATAGAACAATGTAAATATTAGAGTGATAAGGGGATTGAGATTTGAAAATTTATTTAGAGACCGAGCTTAATTAAATTAATGGGCTTATGAATGGTTTTATATGTTAATTAATTAACGCATGGGCATATTAGGAATTGCGACACAATAACCCTTTAAAACCCTTATACCCACGGTTCTATTTTCTCCACACGTTCATTTTGCAAAAAATGTAACTCAAAGAGAGAAGTCGGCCATTACCTAGGGAAGAAAATGGGGAAATTCATCTAAAGCTAAGGAATCATGCTAGGGGAATTAATCTAAATCAATTCTCAAGTTCCTAATCCTAGTCAAGGTGAATAATAATCAAAACCATCTCTATTTTTGTTTTTAATGATCATTCGATTTTGGGTTTAAGTTTAAATCCATTATGATGATTTTTGATGATGATATGCTTAGATTTCAAGATATTTATATTCAAACAAGTTTGTTTGCTAATTGTTTTATAAAGTTTTAAGGCTAAAATCGTTCACACTGTGTTTCGAATGCCATGAGGAATTTATATGTTATGTAAAACATTATTTTGTAGAATGGTTTTAACTTTTATAATTTTCCAAGCTATGGAAATTTTATTATGAATTTTCAATGAAAAATATGAATAATTGGATTTAGAAATTATTTTCGGCTATATTATGAAGAATTTGGGTCTGAAATTTATATATGTTAGATAACATATTAAAAATGAATTTCTGTGATTTTTGGAGATTTTTCCTAAATAATTTACTATGGGAATTAAATTATTTTAGATGGAAGACTTAAATGATTTAATTGTTTGGCTTAATAGAAGGGCTTATTTGTTAAATTAATTTTTGTTTAGATATAAAATTAATGCAGTAGTTTTTTGGAAAGAATGGGTAAAGTTTATGGCAACCAATTAAATGTTTACAAATAGGCAGGTTAGTTAAAAAGCAATTACTTAAAAAGGCATTAAAACAGTATTTACCCAGAAATTATGCTTCGCCTCTTTCAGTAGTACCATTCGACCCTATACTTCCGCCTCAACCAAGTCGAAACCAATACACAAGGTATCAATACGTTGGTACGTAGTGGATTGGGAAAAGGCAGTAGGTATGGTGTCGAAACCATGCTTCCGAAGGGGTCGAAACCAGTTAGCTTTCAAAGGTCTTTGTTTTACTATCCAAAGAAATGTGCTTGCCTAGTTTTTAATGAATGCTTTCGAAGGAGTTGAAACCAATGTTTTCAGAAGGGTCTTTTAATAGCTTTCGAAGGGGTTGCCGCCTTTTTGTTTAAAGTGTAGCTTTCGGTGACTTACTTTGTTTTTGTTTAAAGCCGCTTCCTAAAGCTTTCGAAAGGGTTAATGGTTTCGAAGGCAATGGCTTCAAAAGAGGTTTCAAACATAATCTTCAAATGTTTTACTTAAATGATAAATGCTTTTGAAGGATGGTTCCAAAGCCATCAAATTTTCCCCAATCATTTTATTTAAAGGTTAGTGGTATCGAAAGGGGTACTTTCGTTTATATTCACTTTGACCCAAAAGATGTTTTTAAAGAAAAACCCAATGGTTTCGAAAGAGGTACTTTCAAATGGTTTTGAAAGGGGTACTTTCAATGGTTTCAAAGCTAAGCTTCTAAGAGTTAATGAGTAATGCTTTTATACTTTCAAAAGGTATGTTTTGATGGTTTCGAAATAGATGATTTAAAGTGTTTCGAAAGGCATATACTTAGTGTTTGAAAACAAGACTGGAATGCTTTAGAAGGAGGTTATCCAATGGTTTCGAAAGTAAAAGTTTAGGATTTCGGAAGCCTTAGTTTTTAAAACAAAGAACCCAATCTTGTTTTTAAAGGAAAACCCATAGCTAAAATAAAGGAGTTTTGAAATGGTTTTAAGTATGAAGTTTTTGAAGAAGTTTTCCATGATTAAATAATAGGTTAAAAGGGTTAACCATGTTTCATATGAAAATGATTTCAAGGATATTAAACCACAAGTGTTGGTGTTATTATGTTATTTTGTTTGCTTCTTCTAATATACAAGTTCACTATAAAATGGACCCTTTACTGTATTTTGGGGAGAAAGGGCAAAATATCCAGCTAGGTTGACCTAGAAATCAATACAAATTGAGTTAACTCCTGTATGAGTAGAATTGCATCCAGGAGGTCAGGTAGACCAGAATATAGGATGCCTAAATACTAATTAAAGAAGTTGTCAAATGGAAAAGTTCATAGTAAACCCATGAAAACTATGTTTAGGAAGAGTTATTGGCAGAAGCTAATAGGTTCATAGTAAACCCATGAAAACTATGTTTAGGAAGAGTTATTGGCAGAGGCCAATAGGTTTGTAGTGAACCCATGAAAACTATATCTGGATTAAGTTATTGGCAGAAGTCTATAGGTTCCTAGTCAACCCATGAAATCTAGGATAAGAGGGAAGTTATTGGAGATACTACCAGATTAAGGGAGAACCCATGAAACCATGAAGTTATTGGCAGGAGCCAATAGGTTCTTAGTGATCCCATGAAAACTATGAAACCAGACATGCAGTTCATAAGCCTTAAATAGGTTATTAGTCAGCCCAAGAAAACTAATAGGGTAATAGTGACCCTAGAATCTATAACTAAGACAGATAGTCAAAATGAAAGGTGATGGGAAATCCAAAAGTTAGATCCAAAATTGATTTAATTGTTTGTATATCATCATAATTTTTTTTAATTGCTATGTATTTAACCATTGTGGATGTAGGAGCACAGTATATGGTTATTATAAAGGTTTTGGATAAGATACTAGTGAGGGGAAAACCCGTTCCGCTAAGCGGCGTGGTCTCACTATATATCTAAATGGTTTGAGATGGTAGATTATTATTCATATTTGACTTTATGTCTGACTCAAAGTTTATGTTTTCCCTTAAACTCTCGGGTGCTCAATTGATTTTGAGTAGTATGAGAGTTGAGGTTTTCAAGTACCTCTTTAGACCAATAAGGTTATGGAGACGTGCAGGAGGCAAGCTAGATAATAAGAGTTCTTTCCTATTTTGATTCCACTGTGTTTTGTTGTAAAAGCAAAGGTGATTTGCTTTCCTAGTTATGTATACTCTGATCATCCAAGAGGGCATCTTCATATGTCGCTCTTGGCGTATGTTGTAATAATTGTATTTTCTCTGAACGTGGTTGTCATTGTGGGATTATGTAATGAATTTGAAATGGTTTGAAATGGACTGTGAAAGTTGTTTAATGATTTTAAAAAATTTCCATATCCATGTATTTATGTTATATCAACGTATCTGACATTACCGTGTTTGATCACCGAGGATTAATAACTATGAATGACTGCAGGATTCGTAGCCGTTAGTTTTAGGCCTCTAAGTGGGGATTGTTACAAACATGTACCTTATTTGAGAAGGATCTTGATTTCCATTAGGGCTTTGAGTAGGATTGGGTTGAAGATTGTAGTTGAAGTAGAAAAGACGGAGATATCGAAGGGTTCCATGGTTGTTATGAAAGTCGTGTGGGCAGGAAATCTTTTTGAAGGGCACTATTGTAGTTGATGAATCAACTTCTACTACTTCTGCTGTTTCAGATCTTCCAAATTATGGCACTTGAAGATGAGGCATATTGGTGAACATGGTTTGGATGAGTTGAGAAAGCGAGTTTGATTGATAGTGTTTAGCATTCAAAGCTTGGCTTTTGTGAGGTATATGTTCTTGATAAGCAGGCAAAGATTTCTTTTTGCACTTGTGATCATAAAGCAAAACCTGTCCTAGAGTATGTTCATATAGATGTCCGGGGGTCCTTCCCTTGCCCAGGGTGGAGCCAGGTACTTTGTTTCATTTATAGATTATTTCTCTTATAAAATATGGGTATACTTCCTATAGTCTAAGAGTGAAATCTTTGTCATGTTTCGAAAGCAGAAATCTATGGTTGAAAAACAGTCATGGAAGAAGTTGAAAATTCTTCGTTTGGATAATGGTAGTGAATATGTATCACAGGGATTCATCGGGTTTTATGAGTCCGCAGGCATTAAGAGGTAGTACACCACACCTGGAGACCCTCAGTCTAATGGAGTTACAGAAAGAATGAATTGAACATTGTTTGAGAGAACTCGTTGTCTCAAATTGACTGCTAAATTGAAAAAAGGATTTTGGATAGAAGCATTATCTGTGGCGTCTTTTCTTATCAACCGCACACCTTCTACTTCCATAGATATGAAGATTCTGAGGAAGTATGGATAGGAGAGCATGTTAACTATTTATTTCTCAGAGTGTTTGAATGTCCATCATACGTACATTTGAGTAGAGGAAAGCTAGAGCCTAGAGCTTACAAGTGTGCCTTTTTAGGTTATAGAAGATGAGTGAATGGATATAGGTTGTGGTATCCTATTAGCAAGAAGTTCATTATCAATAGGCATGTGACTTTTGATGAAAGGCTAGGTTGAAGGTGGAGCTTTCCTCATCCGATGACAATGTGAGGACATATACAAAATACCAAACACAAGGTAAGTCATCTTCAGATTTTTTCCATGGAGGTTTAGATGGTGTTTTCGATGGCACTATGGTTGATAAGGATAATAAAAATGTTGGTACAAAGGATCGAACTCAAGGTAGGGATCATTCAGAGACTAGGCCTATTAGACAGAGAAGGAACCCTAAGTGGCATGAGGATTTTGTTGGATTGTGCATTGAAGACATTGACTTCGATGACATGGCAACATGTGCATTGAATGTTGTCCATAATGAGCCCAATGATTATAGAAAAGCTATTACATCGATTGATAGTTCCAGTTCGTTGGTTGCTATGGAGGAGGAGATTGAACCTTTGTAGAAAAATCATACTTGGGATTTGGTGCCTCTTCCTACCGACAAGAGAGCAATTGGATGTAAGTGGACCTATAGAGTGAAGGACGGTGGCAATAGTGATCTCATACAAAAATCAAGGTTAGTAGCAAAGGGGTATGTTCAGAAGGAAGGGGTAGAATATCATGATATCTTTTCTCTCGTTGTAAGGCATACATCCATTAATATTCTTTTGGCATTAGTCGCTCATTATGATATAGAACTAGACCAACTAGATGTCAAAACTGCATTCTTGCATGGTGATCAGGATAAGGAGATTTATTTGCGCCAGCCGGAGGGGTTCATTGATTGTAGCAGGTCAGATTATGTTTGTAGACTTAAAAATCTCTATATGGACTAAAATAGTCTCCTAAACTATGTTATAAGAAGTTTGATAAGTTTATGCTTTCACAGGGTTACTCTAGAAGCTTCTAAGCCCAATGTGTTTATTTTAGAAGGTGTGATGGAGATATGATATATCTTTTGTTATATGTTGATGACATGTTGATTACATCTTAGAATATAGTCAAAATTACAGAACTGAAAGTAGATCTCAGTAAGAAGTTTGATATGAAGGATTTCCAAAAGGCAAAAAGGGTTTTAGGAATGGAGATATTCAGAGATAGGAAGTGGAGAGAGTTGAGAGACTCACCCAGGCATAGTACATTGAGAAGGTCCATGCTAGATGTGGTATGAAGAAAGCTAAATGGTTGGTACTCCGTAGGTCTCATTTTAAGTTGTCGAAAGACTTATCTCCTTCATTGGATGAAGACAAGAGGTATATGGCTGATATACTTTATTCTAGTGATGTTAGTGGTCACAAGTATGCTATGGTCTGCACGAGACCAAATTTGGCACATACAGTGGGTATTGTGAGTCGATATATGTCAACCCCAGGAAAAGGGCATTGGCAAGCAGTGAAATGGATACTCGGATATCTTCGTGGCACTTCTTCAGTTGGCTTGTTATATGGTGGAGTAGGTGGCGACATCTATAATAATCCATAAATTTAGAACTTTGAAAAATAATATTTTGTTTTAAATATTCAAATATAAGATTTTATAACACAAATTATAATGTTTTAAACAATAATTAATAATGGTAAACATGTTTTAAAATTATATTTACAAATATAGATATTTGGGATTTCCGTCGGGAAAGCGACGAAAATCATTTTTCGATAAATTGAGATTTTCTCAATATTAAAGGATACGAAACTGGATGCACAAACTTATTGCTCTGTTTAAACAAGAATATGTAATAAAATTATTAATTTTATTTTTGGAAATAAAATGCCTTTATGACATCATCAATGATGTCATCATTTTTAAATAATTGATTTTTAAATTTAAATTGAGTTTAAATGATTTAATAATTATTTTAAATGATGAAAAATCCAATTTAATTATTATATAATGATAATAATTTATTTATAATAGTTATATAAATGTATAAACTTGTTTTATAAAGATATGCAAAAAAATTCGTACTTTGCAAGTTTAATGACAAGATTTTGCAACACTTGTCTCAATATTGATTTATATGGTTTGATAATTCAAATGAGCACATTTTAACTATTTTAAGATGATAAAAAATATAATTTCAAGATTTTTTTACAAATATATATAGTTTAACAGAGAAGTAAAAGTATGACTGGAATTCGAATCCCTGATTCACCATGGTTTAACGAATAAAAGTTGTCTCAAAACATTGCAACTTGATTTGCCAAAAGTAAACATATAAGCACCTATACACATGCACATGCATTTACATATATATTTACCATTAACATTCACTAACTTACTTAAGGTAAATATATGAAAATCTAGATATTTTCTAAGCAAAACAAAACAAAACTTGTCATCACTTACGAGCCCATGGGGTGGCACAAGGGGGGAGGATGGTTCAGCCGTGTAAGGGGCGTATGGGTGTAGCACATGGGTGATGGGAATGATGGTGATGATGTTGTAGATATTTTGCTAAAATGGTTATAATTACATGTCCATATGCTCTCATTTCCTTACACCAAAAACTCTTCTTCTTCCTTCTTCTTGAGCTCCTTAATGCCCTTTAATGGCTTCCAATTATTTATAAATTATTCCATAGTCATAGCGAAGTTTTGTGGAAAATACACTTCCAAATATTGAAGATATCGCCTTAGTTTGAAATGAAGGTGAGCGATCACCTTCTCTTCCTTATTCCTGCTTGGACGAACTCATCTAGGCATCTCCACTCTCTCCAGTACAAGGCCGAGCGTACCCAAGAGTCCCAGAGAAGGATTCATAAGCTTCGGTACGGTGATAGCAATGCTACAGTCAATTTTAGTACATCCTAAGACAAATGAATGTGAGAATTACTCCACTAGTTTATTTAATTAATCTATATGATGGTATGATATGTTTTTCCATGCTTGTTTCATATGGTTGATCATCATGTTTTGGATGTGATAATATATTTGTTTGGTTATGGAAATAATTCACGATAAATACACATCGAATTTGCACAAAGAAAGCACTTTCTCTTATGAATTATAAAAGTGCTACGACATAGTTAAACCTCTTTAAACATGAATAAAAATGGTTTAGAATGGTTTATAACCGTTTTATAAATATTAAAACTCATTTCGACAAAGTTTTGAAAAGATATGAAATTTGAGTCAAAATAAGCCATCGTGTTTCGGTAGTTCGTGATTCAACGACCTGAAAAGTTGTGTAGAGTGGATTATAAGTCAGAATTTTTTGAAATATGAATTTTCTAGACCCTTGTAGTTATAGTTTTCAAATAAAAAGGAAAAATCGAAATTTCATTTAGTAAAGTGTGAGATATGTCCAAATCAAGTTTAAAAAACATCGCGTTTTGGCAGTTCACGATTTTCGACCCGAAAGTTAAATGAATGTGTAGGGTGGATTATAAAAATACATTAAAGTAAGAATTTTTGGACACATGAAGTTATAGTTTTCAAACAAAAAGGAAAAATCTAGATTTACTTTAGTAAAGTTTGAGATATGTCCAAATCAAGTTTCCAAAAACATCGCGTTTTGGTAGTTCGTGATTTCGCGATCCGAAAAGTTAAATGAATGTGCAGGGTGGATTATAAGTCGAAATTCTTTAAAATAACAACCCTTGGAGTTCTAATTTTCAAATGAAAAAGAAAAACAAGATTTCATTTAATAAAGTTTGAGATATGACCAAATCAATTTTTCAAAAATGCCACTTTTCGGCAGTTTGGGATTTCACGACCCGAAAAGTTAAACGAATGTGTATGATGGATTATAAATTTGAATTCTTTGAAATAAGAATTTTTCAGTCACTTGGAGTTATAATTTTCAAATGAAAATTAAAAATCGAGATTTCATTAAGTAAAGTTTGAGATATATCCAATTCGAGTTTTGAAAATGTCGCATTTCCGCAGTTCGAAAACCAAAGTTTCAAATTCATTTTAAATTGATATTTTTTTTAAAACTACGGAATAAATAAATTGACCGCCTTATGGGTGACGGAGAGGTAGTCTCTAGGCTTGGGTTTAGAAAACTAGTTTCCTACTCTCCCTAGCTATCCGGACTGGCCCGACAGAAGTGATAGCTAATTTGATTTAGTTGGACCAATTTTTCTTAAGATAAAAGAAAATAGATTTAGATTTTTTCTAAAGAATAAACAAGATTTAAAATAGAATTTTGAAGGCAAAGAGAACATTCTAGTTAAACTTTATATTAAATTCCGAGGAGGAAATCCATACCATCTGTGTGAATTTATAAGGTGATTTCACCGTTATTCGACGAATAGTACGGGTTGAATATGAGATTAGTATTGAGTATAATTAATTTAAAATATATGAATAATTTTTACTCAGTAGTAATATAACATCCCCCACTTGGGGGCCTAAAACTAATGGCTACGGATGCTATAGTCATCCATAGTTATTAATTCTCGACGACTAAATACGGTAATGAGATACATTGATATAATAGAAACACATGGCACGGAAAAAAATTAAAATATTTAAACAACTTTCACATTCCATTCAAATCATTTCAAATTCATTACAAAATCCAAATACAAGAACAACGTTCAGAGAAAATATAACTACTACAACATACACTAAGAGCGACATATGATCAGAGTATATATATATATGCAATTAAACCACTTTGCCTTTACAACAACAACACAGCAGAATCAAAATAGAAAAGAACTCTAAATAGTTATCATGCCCCCTCCACATCTCTGGAAGCTTATTCGTCTAAAGAGGTACCTGAAAACCTCTACTATCAAACTACTCAAAATCAATTGACCACCCGAGAGTATAAGGGGAAAACATAAACTTTGAGTCAGACATAAAGCCTGGTATGAATAATAATCTATCATCTCAAACCATTTAGATATCTAGTGAGACCACGCCGCTTAGCAGGACGGGTTTCCCCTCACTAGTATCTTATCCAAAATCTTATAAAACCATATACTATGCTAATACATCCACAATGGTTAAAACATAGCAATTATAAATATTATGATGATATGCAAACAAGTAAGTCAATTTTGGATTTCCCCCCCCCCCCCTTTATTTTGACTATCTATCTCGGTTACAGTTTCTAGGGTCACTATTAACCTATTAGTTTTCAAGGCTTGACTAATAACCTATTTAAAGCTTATGGACTCTCTGTCCAATTACCCAGTTTTCATGGGATCACTAAGAACCTATTGGCCCCTACCAATAACTTCATTGTTTCATGGGTTCTCTCTGGACCTATTGGTAACTCCAATAACTTCTCCCTTATAATAGTTTTCGTTGGTTGAAAAGGAACCTATTTTCTGTCAATAACTTAATCCGGATATAGCTTTAATGGGTTCGTTACAAAACTATTGGCCCCTGCCAATAACTCTTTCTAGTAATAGTTTTCATGGGTTTACTATGAACCTATTGGCACCAACCAATAAATTTTTCTACTCATAGTTTTCATGGGTTTACTACGAACCTGTCTATCTTACAACTTCTTTAATCAGTGTTTAAGCATCCACATTCTGGTCTATCTGACCTCCTGGATGCAGTTCTACTCATTCAGGAGTTAATTCAATTTATATTCACTACTGGATCAATCTAGCTAGTTATTTTGCCCTTTCTCCCCAAAATATACAGTTATGGGTCCATTTTAAAGTGAATATGCATATTAGCAGAAGAAAACATAATAACATACCAACATATGTGGTTTAATGTCCCTGAAATCATTTACATATAAATCATGGTTAATCCCTTTAACCTATTATTTTGTCAAGGAAAGCCTCTTCAAAAACTTTATAATCAAATGCCATTTTCGAACTCCTTTATTACGCCATAGGTTTCCTTTAAAAATGAGATTGGCTTCTTTTCTTTGAAAACTAAGGCTTTCGAAACCTTAAAACTTTACTTTCGAAACCATTGGATAATCTTCTTTGAAAACATTTAAATCTTTTTTCCAAAATACTAAGCATGTGCCTTTCGAAATATTAAAATATCTCTTTGGAAACCACCAAAACATACCTTTCGAAAGTATTAAAGCATTACTTATTAACTCTTACAAGCATAGCTTCGAAACCATTGAAAGTACCCCTTTCAAAACTATTGGGTTTATCTTTAAAAATATCTTTTGGGTCATAGCGAATATAAACGAAAGTACCTCTTTCGAAACCATTAATCTTCATATAAAATTGTTGGAGAAAAATTTGATGGCTTCGGAACCATCCTTTCGAAAGCTTATATCATTTAGGTAAAACATTGGAAAGATAGCTTCGAAACCCCTTTCGAAGCCATTGCCTTTAAAATCTTAAAACCCTTTTGAAATCTTTAAGAAGTGGCTTAGTACATTTATAAACAAAAGTTACCCTTTGAAAGCATTGATGACTTTAATCCCATCGAAAGGCATAGGGATGGCAGAAGGGTTTCAACTTGGTTGAAACTACCCTTTTTGAAAACATTGATTGTAAAACTAGCTAACTCATTCGGAAGCTGAAATTTAAATGAAAGGTGGAAACCCCTTCGAAAGCAATTTAAAAGACCCCTTTGAAGGCACTGGTTTCGACTCCTCCTAAAGCATTCATTAAAACAAGGCAAGCGCATACCTTTTAAAAGTAAAATAAAGGTTTCGACCCCATTGAAAACTATGTTTCGACAACATGCCTTCTGCCCTTCTCTAATCTACTACGTACCAACATTGTGATACCTTGTGTATTGGTTCGGCTTGATTGGTTTCGACTTAGTTGGTTTTGACTTGATTGAGGCGAAAGCATAGGGTCGAAAGGTGGCTTTTGAAAGAGGCGGAACCTAATTTCTGGGTAAAGACTAATTTAGTGTCATTTAAAGTAATTACTTTATAGCTAACCTACCTATTTGTAAACATTTAATTGGTTGCCAAAAACTTCAAATTCTTTCTCAAAATAATTACCGCACAATTTTAGATCTAAACAAAGATAATTTAACAAATAAACCCTTCCATTAAACAAAACAATTAAGTCATTTAAGTCCTCCTTCTAAAATAATTAATTCCCATACTAAATCATGTAGGAAAAATCCCTAAATTTACAGAAATTTCACTTTCAATATGTTATCTAACATATAAAAATTTCAGACCCAAATTCTTTATAAAATAACCAAAATTAATTTCTAAACCCAATTGTTCAAATTTCCTCTGAAAATTCAGTATAAATTTTCCATAGCTTGGAAAATTATAAAAATTAAAACCCATCTCCAAAATTATGTTTTATATAACATATAATTTCGTCATGGCATTCGAAATTCAATATAATCGATTTTACCCTTAGAACTGTATAAAACAACATTCAAACAATTTTGTTTAAATCAAACGTGTTATAAAATCCAAGCATATCATCATCAAAAATCATCATAATGGAGATAAACTGAAACCCGAAAATCAAATGGCCACAAAAAACGTAGAGATGGTTTAGATTATTATTCACCTTGATTAGGATAAGGAATTTGAGATTTGATCCTTCATTATTTTCCCATAGCTTGATTCCTTAGCTTTAGATTGATTTTCCCCTCTTTTCTCCTAAGTAATGGTCGGCTTCTCTTTCTTTTGTTTAGAGTTTTGTGTTTTTAGAAAAATGAACGTGAATGGGAGGTATAACCGTGAGTATAAGAGGTTTGGAAATTTCTAATATGCCCTTGCGTTAATTAAGTAACATATAAAACTCTTCATAAGCCCATTTATATAATTAATTAAGCTCGACCACTATTTTGAATTTTCAAATCTCAATCCCCTTATCACTCTAATATTTAAATTATTCTAATTAATTTATCTAATTAAATCTCATGAATAATGTTATAAAAAATTAGGGGTATTATAGGCTCCCTTTCTTAAAGAATTTCGTTCTCGAAATTCAGTAAGGACTAAATACTAAACATAGCAATCTTCTGTAACCACTCCTAACAACCATGCTAACCTAACTGACTAGCAACAATCTATGTAAATCTAATATAGATATACCCTCAAAGCAGATCAGGATAAGCATCTCTAATCATGTCTTCTGTCTCCCAAGTACAGTCCTTCTCGTTGTCGCTCCACTAAACTTTCACCAACCTGATTTTCTTGTTCCTCAAACTTTTCTCATCTCTCACTACACCCCGAACTAGTTGTCTAAGAAAAGTCAATTAGGTTCTACTATCAACTCTTCCAACCCTGTCGGAGGAATAGTAGTCCCTAGATCATGCACATACTTGCAAAGATGAGACACATGAAACACATTATGGACACCTGCCATACTGCTCGACAAATCTACTCTGTAATGCGAGCTTTCCGATCTCTATAATCTAGAACGGAATAACATATCTCGATGCCAGTTTCCCTAAATTTCTAAATCACACCACACCCTTCATCAGTGATACCTTAATGAAAACCTTATCTCCAACTGAGAATTCTTGGTCTTTATGCCTCTTATATGCGTAAGTCTTCTATTTAGACTGAGCTTCCTTCATCCTTTCTCGGATCAACTCAATCTTCTCTATCGCCTCTCTAATCAAGTCTGGATCTAAGACTAATCTGTCTCCAGCCTACAACCAACATGCTAGTAATTTCCATTGCCTTCCATACAAAGCTGCAAAATGCGCCATTCCTATACTAGTCTGATAACTATTATTATAGGAAAACTCAACAAAATGTTGGTGATCTTCCCAAGATCCTCTAAAGTCCAATATACAAGCTCTTAGTTAATCCTCAAGTACCATATTGACTCTCTCTGTCTGCCCATCTGCCCGAGGGTGATACAAAGTACTCATATTGAGCTTAATGCCTAATACATCATGTAGACTCTTCTAGAATTCACTAGTAAATAAAGCATCTCTGTCGCTGACTATACTACTAGGAATTCCATGCAGTCTAACTAAGTTCTTCTAGAAACAACATAGCTAAAATTGGTGCCATCCTGGTAGACTTAACTGGAATGAAATGGGCACTCTTGGTATGACCCATATACTTTCATTTCCTCTATTTGACCTTGGCAGCCTGTCTGTGAAATCCATGGATATCGAATCCCATTTCCAAATTGGAATCTCTAAAGGCTTAAGCCACCCACTTGGCTTCTGATGTTCGGCCTTCACTTCTTGACAATTTGCACACTGCCTAACTCACAAGCTGACATCCTTCTTCATACCTTCCTAATAGAAGCTCCTCTTCATATCTTGATACATCTTGGTCCCTCCAGGATAAATCATAAACTTGGACCGATGACATTCTCCAAGAACTTCTTTCCTTATGTCCTCAACATTCGGAACACATAGCCTCCCTTCTTTCTCAACCATCCTCTCTGGTCAAGACTAAAATCCTTTAGATCATTGATCTCAATTCCAACCTCAAGCCTTCTAATCCTCTCAACTAACAATAGATATTCTTTCTGCTCAGAAGCAATCCTTTCGATCAATACTGGTCGAACTTCTAAACAGGCAATCATGGCGGTGCTCTGACTAGAACTAGCAGTCCATCTTAACTGCACACTAGAAGTAGTCAAAGCTTATAAATCTTTTCATTCTGCCTACATAGCTAACACCACATTTTGATGCCTTCTACTAAGAGCATCTGCTACCTTATACCTTTCCCAGAAGTATACTCTATACCAAAATCATAACCAACCAAAAACTCTAGCCACCTCTACTGTCTCATACTCAACTCCTTTTGAGAGAATGAGTACCTTAAAGACATATGATATGTGTATAGCTCAAATCTCTCCCCTAAGAGATTCAAAATCTTCAATGCAAAGATCACCGCAGCCAACTCCAAATCATGAGTTGGATATCTCACTTCATGTGGTCTAAGCTGTAGTGAAGCGTAGGCAATAGCTTTACCCTTCTGCATCAACACAGCTTCCCATCCAGTTCCACATGCATCTTTATACACTACCAACCCTTGTTTTCCGTCTGGAACTACTAACATAGGTGTGTTGGTCAACAAATGCTTTAACTTAAGGAATACTTCCTCACATTTGTCGGACCAAACAAACTTCACTTCCTTTCTAGTTAACTTAGTCAAAGGTGCTGCTATCCACGAGAAATCCTTAATGAATCTCTGGTAGTAGCAAGCAAGTCTTAGAAAACTTATAATCTCATTCGTCGTCTCTGGTCTCTTCCATTTATTAATGGCTTCGAACTTATCTGGATCGACTGACAAGCCTTTCTCTGAAACCACGTGACCGAGAAACTTAACCTCATTCTTCCAAAAATGACACTAGGTAAACTTCGCTTTCAGCTGATGCTGCCTCAGCGTCTCAAGCGTCAATCTAAGATGATCTTCATGCTCTCTTTCATCCTTAGAGTATACTAAAATGTCATTTATGAACACTAACACGACCCTATCCAAGTACTCTCGAAAAACTCGGTTCATCAAATCCACGAAGAAAGCAAGTTCATTCGTTAACCCAAATGGCATCACTAACCACTCGTACGAACCAAACCTAGTCCAAAATATTGTCAACGGAATACTATCCTCTGCCACTCTTAACTGATGGAAACCTATCGCAAAATCCAACTGGGAGAACACCCTAGCTCCACACAACTGATCAAATAGATCATCAATTCTCGGCAAAGGATACTTATTCTTAATCGTCTTCTCTTCAACTTACGGTAATCGATACACATCCTTAATGACCCATCTGGTTCCTTCACGAACACCATGGCCGGTCCCTAAGGCGAATTGCTTGGTTTAATGAAATTTCTTCCTTCTAGAACCACTAGCTGCACCTTCAATTCCTTCATCTTGGTTGGTGTCATCCTGCTAGGTGGTCTACTTACAGGTTCAACTCTTGACAGAAGATCTATCTGAAACTCATCAGCTCGTTTTGGTGGTAATCCTATAACCGGCTCAAAGACATCTACAAACTATCTTACTACACGAACCTGACTTAACTCGTCTCTCACTTCCATAGCACTTAACAAGGCACAAACACTCTGGTCAGAGTTCTTCACTGAGAATATGATTCGGTTATGACTATTAGGGTGTCATAGTCATACCTCCCTATCCAGGAAAAATATCCTAGCCTCATACTTACCCAAAGAATCTTTACCAAAGATCATTCCAAAATCTACGAAATCAAAAACATACAGACTGCATGCAAACTTAGGACCTAACAAGTCAAGTTCTAACTGGTCACATCTCATCCCTAGAGTTGCATACCCTCCTATTGGATTCGCAACCCATAATGAAGTAACAAGGTATGTGGGTTCTAAGCATAACCTATCAACCAAACACTGAGATATAAATGAATGTGATGCACCGGTATTAAAAATTACCCTAATTGGTATACTCTGAATCAAAAGCGTAACTTCCATCATAGTCTTCCCTTTTTCAGCTGCAGTTGGCCTAGCAGATGATGGCCCAATAGCAAAGACCTTCCCCATGTTTGCCCTGAATGGTTTTGGACACTGATTCTTCTAATGCCCAACCAGGTCATAGTTGAAGCATTTCACACCTTTCCTTTCTACAACCTTCTTTCCCTTGCCTGGTCAACACTCAAGAGCATAATGACCTTTCTTGTCGCACTTGAAATAAACTAATTCAGCCTTTGCCTTCTTGGCAGGCTCTCCCATCTGGGCTCCCTTCTTCTTAAAGAACTTCCTCTTCTTTCCTTGAGAGCCCTGGGATTCAACCGGCTTTTCTCTCGTACAAATAGTAAGCATCTTCTCATGGCGGATTGCCATCTCCATGACTACATTACAAAGATTACGAAGATGTGGCTGGGTTGCCCTAGCAATCTCGGGTTTCAGTCCCCGAATGAACTTCTCATTCCTCCTTATGACGGCATCTATAGTAGCATATCCATATCGGAATAACTCATCAAACTTAGTAGCATACTCAATTACCAACATCTCCCCCACACCAAATCCATAAACTTTCTTAGCAACACTGAATTATCGACTTCAAACAAAAACCTTTGTTCAAATCACCTTCTAAACTCTACCCATGAACCACCCTTCCTCCGAAACTCCGGCAGTAACACTATTCTACCAATGGAACGATGCCCCTTGTAATTGCCTAAAGGCTAGCCTCCTCTTCTACTCATCATCCAAACAAAAATAAGAGAAGATTCTCTCACAATGCAATAGCCAATTCTCAACTTTGATGGCATCCTCCGTTCCCGTAAACGGTTTCCTACCAAGACTGGAGTAATCTCTGCTCAACTTAGCCTAATTATTCCCAACTGGAGCCATAGGATTAGCTCCTCCAACATTCCCCGAAACACCAGCAAATGCTCCTGCTTGCATCAGATTGAAGAAGAACTAATAATTCATCCCCATATATACTAGCGGATTTCAACACCCATATTGGCATCTGCATTTTGGTTAGCATTAGCCTATCGACCCGGGTTCCTCCTGGTGGATCAAGCATTTCCGTTGGTTATGGTGCTTCCTCCACCGATATTTCCTCTTCTCTTTCCTGCCTCCATATCTTCTTTCTCATAAATCTGCATATGAGCCTTAGTAAGATACAGAAGAACGGTCTAAGAGAGAGGGGAATACGTACTTTATATATACCTATATATAAAATACAAGTATTTTACTGTAGCGTTATCCCAAGCCCCGATCTTATTTTCTTATTCATTGGATTATGTTTAAAAAAAATTTAGGTTTAAATTTCTTTTAAGTTTTCATAAACCTATGCTCTAATACCAACTTATAACATCCCCCACTTGGAGGCCTAAAACTAATGGCTACGGATGCTGCAGTCATCCATAGTTATTAATCATCGACGACCAAATACGGTAATGTTAGATACATTAATATAACAGAAACACATGGATATGGAAAAAATTTAAAATCTTTAAACAACTTTCACATTCCATTCAAATCATTTCAAATTCAATACATAATCCTAATGTGAGAACCACGTTCAGAGAAAATATAATTATTACAACAAATGCCAAGGGCGACATATGAAGATGCCCTTTTGGATGATCAGAGTATATATATAGGCAATTAAACCACTTTGCCTTTACAACAACAACATCATAGCGGAATCAAAATAGAAAATAATTCTAAATAGCTATCATGCCTCATGCACGTCTCCAGAAGCTTATTCGTCTAAAGGGGTACCTGAAAACCTCAACTCTCAAACTACTCAAAATCAATTGAGCACCCGAGAGTTTAAGGGAAAACGTAAACTTCGAGTTAGACATAAAGCCTGGTATTAATAATAATCTACCATCTTAAACCATTTAGATATCTAGTGAGACCATGCCGCTTAGCGGAATAAGTTTCCCCTCACTAGTATAATATCCAAAACTTTATAAAACCATAAACCATGCTCCTGTGTCCACAATGATTAAAACATAGAAATTCAAAATATTATGATGATATGCAAACAAGTAAGTCAATTCTGGATTTCGCCTCCCTTTTTTTTGACTATCTGTCTCAGTTATAGTTTCTAGGGTCATTATTAACCTATTAGTTTTCATGGGCCGACTAATAACCTGTTTAAAGCTTATGGACTCCCTATCCGGTTACATAGTATTCATGGGATTACTAAGAACCTATTGGCCCCTACCAATAACTTCATTGTTTCATGGGTTCTCCCTAAAACAATTGGTAATTCCAATAACTTCCCTCTTATCCTAGTTTTTATGGGTTGACTAGGAACCTATTGACTTCTATCAATAACCTAATCCGGATATAGTTTTCATGGGCTCACTACAAACCTATTGGCCCCTGCCAATAACTCTTTCTAATCATAGTTTTCATGGTTTACTATGAACCTATTGGCACCTTCCAATAAATTTTCCTAATCATAGTTTTCTTGGGTTTACTATGAACCTGTCTATCTGACAACTTCTTTAATCAGTGTTTAGGAATCCTACATTCTGGTCTACCTGACCTCCTGGATGCAATTCTACTCATTTAGGAGTTAACTCAATTTATGTTCACTACTAGGTCAACCTAGCTAGTTATTCTGCCCTTTCTCCCCAAAGTACAGTTATGGGTCCTTTTAAAGTGAATATGCATATTAGAAGAAGCAAACATAATAACATACCAACATCTGTGGTTTGATATCCATGAAATCATTTACCTATAAATCATGGTTAATCCCTTTAACCTATTGTTTTGTCAAGGAAAGCCTCTTCAAAAACTTCATGATCAAAAGCCTATTTTAAACTTCTTTATTATGCCATGGATTTCCTTTAAAAATGAGATTGGGTTCTTTGCTTTGAAAACTAAGGCTTTCGAAACCTTAAAACATTACTTTCAAAACCATTGGATAACCTCCTTCAAAAGCATTTGAATCTTCTTTTCAAAACACTAAGAATATGCTTTCGAAACACTTTAAAACATCTCTTTCGAAACCACCAAAACATACCTTCCGAAAGTATTAAAGCATTACTTGTTAACTCTTATAAGCATAGCTTTGAAACCATTAAAAGTACCACTTTCGAAACTATTGGTTTTATCTTTAAAAATATCTTTTGGGTTAAAGTGAATATAAATGAAAGTACCCCTTTCGAAACCATTAATCTTCATATAAAAATTATTGGTGAAAAATTTGATGGCTTAGGAACCATCCATTCGAGAGCTTAAATCATTCAGGTAAAACATTGGAAGGATAGCTTCGAAACCCCTTTCGAAGCCATTAACTTCGAAACCTTAAAACCCTTTCGAAAGCTTTAGGAAGTGCCTTAGTAAATTCATAAACCAAAGCTACCCTTTGAAAGCATTGATGACTTCAATCCCTTCGAAAGGCATAGGGACGGTAGAAGGGTTTCGACTTGGTCGAAACTACCCTTTTTGAATGCATTGATTGTAAAACTAAGTAACTCATTCGGAAGCTTCAATTAAACGAAAGGCGACAGCCCCTTCGAAAGCAATTTAAAAGGCCCCTTTAAAGGCATTGGTTTTGACTCCTCCGAAAGCATTCGTTAAAATAAGGCAAGCGCATACCTTTTGAAAGTAAGAAAAAGGTTTCGACCCCATCGAAAGCTATGTTTCGACACCATGCCTTCCGCCCTTCTCCAATCCACTACATGACAACATTGTGATACCTTGTGTATTGGTTTCGGCTTGATTGGTTTCGACTTAGTTGGGTTCGACTTGATTGAGGCAGAAGCATAGGGTCGATAGGTGGCTTCTGAAAGAGGAGAAATCTACTTTATGGGTAAAGACTAGTTTAATGCCATTTAAAGTAATTACTTTATAACTAACCTGTCTATTTGTAAACATTTAATTGGTTGCCATAAAATTTTCAAATTCTTTCTCAAAATAACTACCACATAATTTCATATCAAAACAAAGATTAATTTTAACAAATAAGCCCATCCATTAAGCAAAATAATTAAATCATTTAATTCCTCCTTCTAAAATAATTTAATTTCCATAGTAAATCACATAGGAAAAGTCCCCAAAATTTACAGAAATTCAATTTCAATATGTTATCTGACATATAAAAATTTCAGACCCAAATTCTTCATAAAATAATCAAAATTAATTTCTAACCCTAATTTTTCATATTTTCCTTTGAAAATTCATATAAATTTTCCATTGCTTGGAAGATTATAAAAATTAAAACCCGTCTCCAAAATCATGTTTTACATAATATATAATTTTCTTATGGCATTCGAAGTTCAATATAATCGGTTTTACCCATAAAACCGTATAAAACAACATTCAAACAATTTTGTTTGAATCAAACATGTTATCATTATCAAAAATCATCATAATGGAGTTAAACTTAAACCCGAAAATTAAATTATCATAGAAAAAAATAGAGATGGTTTAGATTATTATTCACTTTAATTAGGATAAAGAATCTTATATTTGATCCTTGATTAATTTCCCGTAGCTTAATTCCTTAGATTTAGATTGATTTTCCCTTCTTTTCTCCTAAGTAATGGCCGGCTTTTCTTTCTTTCGTTTGTGTTTTGTGTTTTTAGAAAAATGAACGTGAATGGGAGGTTTAACCAGGAGTATAAGAGGTGTGGCAATTCATAATATGCCCTTGCGTTAATTAAGTATCATATAAAACTCTTTATAAGCCCATTTATATAATTAATTAAGCTCGGCCTCTATTTTTAATTTTCAAATCTCAATCCCCTTATCACTCCAATATTCGTATTATTCTATTTAATTTATCTAATTAAATCTACTGAATAATGTTATCAAAAATTAGGGGTGTTACAACTAACTTGTTTGGGTTTACAGAAAAAATGTCTTAAATAACATTGTTTTTGACTTACTAAAGATATGTTATAGAAATGAGAAATTTTCATTAAGATTGGAATTATACTAATAAACGAATATGGAAAAAAATTTCCTAAGTAAAAGATGAAATGCTTTGGTAATTCCAAAAATAAAAGGGATTTTAGTTAACCAAAGGATTTGATTAAAGAGGTCTAATAATCACGTATATGTTAGGAAATCAAATCCTTGGTTTTAGTAACAACAACTATACAATGAAAATCAAATGTACATATATATTTATATATACATGAACTTGCTAGAACAACATCACTAGAAAGACAAGAACGAGGCTCAAAGGACACTACAAGAGACTACAATTCGATAGGTACAAAGAAGCAAAAGAAAAGATGCACAAAACAGACATGCACAAGTATCAGACGTCTGGGTGCATAAGCCGGACGTTTGGAAAAGTCCTCTGGAATAACAAACAGGCTAACCCAGACGTTTGGTAATAGCACTCAGACGTCTGAAAACCTACTTTGCTCAAAAAATATATAGTATCAGACGTCTGATACAAATATCAAATGTCTGATTTCAAACTCGGATTTCAAATAAAGACTTCAACTGTCACATTCGAATGGACATCTCCGCTTCTCTTCGCTGCAACTCTTCATCATCAATAGAAGCAACTATAGAGCACTCATTAATGGATGCAACTACTCAACATACCTATCTACAACTATATATAGCATCAGAAATCAAGAGAAAGATCTAACCTGACTACCTTACTTACTTACGCTCTCTAATTATATACTCTATCATATACTCTTGAGCTCTAGCAATCTATACTTGTATTTTATTCATCCAAATATTCAGTTCTTCATAGACAATACTCTCTAGATATATATTGGAAGCATTTGTACTAATTAGTCAATATCTGTGTTATAGAACACACATTTGACAAGAACAATTTATTGTAACCAAGCCTATTCCTCCAGGCGAAGCGAGGGTGTTTGATAGTCGAATTCTGAAGGGGAGCTTCGGGACTGGACGTAGGACGGGAGGTCTGAACCAGTATAAAATCCTGGTGTGCTTATTCTATATTTACTTAGATTAATATTGTTTTAGTTACATTATATACTTGGTCACATATACTTGCATATACACTACACGATCCACCCTGTAGATTTTCAGTATATGTTGAAAAAGAAAATGGTTTAAAGAAATATATCTTTAAGAAGATATTTTACTTGGATAAAAGATATTGATTAATTGAACAATAATCACCCACATACTTGACATCTTTTATTGATAATTGATTCGGAGAAACCGGGATTGGATTTGGGCGATCCCTATCCAAAAACCACTTCTAACCAATATACCATTCAAAAGTGAAGACATGTTAAAGACAATAATTTTGAAGACAGAGATCTTCATAATGTAGGGCTGCCTGCCACTTACCTCTGAGGAAATTTCCATATCATCATAGACATAGTGGCAGTGGTATCTTCATTTTGAAATCTTCGATGCAAGGGCTGCTCACTACTAATCCTAGGAGTGATTCCCAAACATGATGTAGTAGGAGGAGTGCCTTTGGTTTGTCCTATTCCTAGTCAACTTGTATGGACGAGTGTCTAACACTGCATTTCTAAGACCACGTACATTGATTTTTACAAACGTATATCTGTTCGGTGGCATAGGAGGTAACCCTCTTACAATTAACACCCTTCTCGGAGGCGTATAAACTCGAGGGTTGTGCTTTTATGGAAATCAATAATGTGTTATAAGAAATGGAAATGTGTCATTCAAAGTGGGATTTGTTTTGTAAAAGGTAATACGTTACCTCAGACCTCACACACGAAAATGGCTGAAAAAGGGTATGCCATAAAGCTATGTAGTTCGCAACCATTCGGGTATGGTCATCAACTTTCTAAATTACCCTCAATATATTGAGTTTGTTGTGTATGTTATGCGATGTCTTGGATAGGTCAAGAACGATGAGGGTGATGTCATATTCGGTACTATCCAGGACCATTGTGGTCGTCATCAGACATGGGCAGGCTGGTCTAGCCAGATGTAGAGGGTTGTCTGTGGGTCCTTAGTACATTCCTCTAGAGATGTACTGTATGGAAGGTAATCCCTTTACTGTCATTATATCAAATCCATTCTCCAATAAGTGCCTTCGGACCTAGAGTTATACCTATTATGCTGGAATTTAGTCAATGTAACAACTTCGGCTAAAATTAATATATTTTTGTAACCTAGACGTTATTGTAATATCATTGGATTTTACTTAGTAATGTTTTGGTTATCATAAGGTAAACACTCGTAGGTGTTTATGTGCGGCGTGGTCTTATGAGATACCTTTTTTCATAAATATATGTATTTTGGATTTTCTCACATCAATCCAATAACTGACCCGAAGTTTATTTTCCTTACTCTGATTGCCCTATTTTTCTAGGCAGCCAAGTAGTTCAGGTCTAACTTAGAGCATTTTAGAGGAGCTTGGAGTAGGAGCTGAAGTTTCCTTTATAGATGGTTATCCATATCCATTTTCACTACATTTGTTTACTGATTGTATTCAGCATTAGTTGGGACAGAGATTTATAACTTTCCAGGCTGAGGTTCGGATAGACTCTGATGTATGTATTTAAAATTTCCGCTTTAAAGATTATATATTAAAATAATATATGTTATTTCATTCGTGCGAGATTATGTTATGTATTTATTTTTCTTTTTACCCTTGATCAATCCGTTTTTCTGGCACTTGGATATTCGGCACTTGAATACCGTAGATGTATTAGTGTCGATTTTGAAGGTCCAAAAGGGCAAGTCGTCACACTTGGTATCTGAGCTTAGTTTGAGCAAACACCTAAGCCTGATAAGGGTAAAGTCTCATCAAAGATAGGGTTAGTAACACCCTAGGATGAGTAACTCATTAGAGATAGGGTAGGTGACACCTCAGAATGAGTTTGAGCGTATTATATATTAGCGTGTATTTGTTAATGTTATATAAAAATGATTTTTGTTTTTTTAGAAAATTGGTAAATGAAATGTTTTTACCTAGGATTATATTTTTAATATGAAGGAATATCTTTCAAATTATATAGTTATTCATGTAGTGTTTGGTTGTTAAGGAAATGATAATATTCCATTATTGATTGATTGGTTGTTTGAAAGTTTAAATACGAACACTTCTTGAATTTAGTTTCAAAATTTGACTATGTGATGTTCGATAAATAATATTGGTTTAAGGTTAAAGAAATTTATTTATGATAAATGATTTTATGAACATTTTATAAAGATAAATGATTTTATAAATTGGATAATTATTTAAAATCGGGTTAGTTAAATCTTAGTATGAACATCTTTTGATTAGAAATTTACAGTTTGACTATAAGATGTTTAATAATAATACTGAGAAGATTAAGAATACTAACTAATGAGGAATATGAATAAACCTGATAAGTTGGATAATGTTTATAAATATTTTTAAAGGGATTATATATAAAAGTGATTTGCATAAAATGGTTTATAAAAGTGTTTTATAAATGAAAAGAATTTCGAGGACTAAAAACCCAGTGTTTAAAATGATTTCAAAGGTTTATAAAATAAGGATTTTTAGAATATTAATCTAAAAGGTTTTTGAAAAAGAGTTTTTAAAAGATTTTGAAAGGTGATAATAATAATATTTAGGAAATATTTTGGCAAAGATTTCAAAAGGATTTTTTGAAGAAATGAAACATTTGGACGTAGATATCATGGGAAGATATCTAAGTTAGAAAAACTATCTTTAATAATTGGTTGAACAAGGATCTTGATTTGTCTTATGATATTATCAATAATCTTCTAAGTATTGATAAAATATTGTTTTAGGGAAACAATATCAAGTGCTTAGTAAATTGTTCTCTTTATCATTGTACAGTCAAAACAAATTTATGTTAGGATAAACCTAAATTAATAATTGGTACACAACTGGTTAAAATGTTAATAATCTGATATTAGATTGGGTTAGGAAAATTAAAATACTTAGTATTTATCTCTAAGTGTTGGTTGTTCATATTTTTAGAAGCCTTCTAGTTACGAAGGAAGTTATTCCAAGGGGGAATTCTCAAGGGCCAATTAGGGCGAAAAAAATGATCTGATAATTTTTTCTAATGACGAAGAGGAACCTGAAAGATGGTTGCCTAGCACGGTCGGCCATATATAGAGGAAAAGCTTGATCGGTATACTCGTCTAGATGTGGATGGTTATACTGTGGCTGAGATACTTATACAGCCAGAGACTTCAGAGCTTATTATAGTATCCAATGATGAAGAAATTGCTCAGGCATCAAGCGACGTAGAGATAGTCATGGAGTTGCACCAGGAACTATCAGATGGAATGTGGATAATAGATCCAAAAAGTTCAGAACCAAAATAAGACGAGGAGGTAATTCATGAAGAAGAAGTAGCTATAAAGGAAGAACCCGAACTAGAGGAAGATCCAAATACCACAATAAATAGTCTAGACTCTGTTGTATATGATGCATGGATGGAATATCGAATGAAGCGGATAGTAGTAGTAATGATAAAAACATCATTTAGGAGATTGGCAAGAATGATAATGTTATTTGGGAAGAATTATCTCTAGTTTCAGGCATCGCTTGGGATGATATGGAAGAGTTTGAGGAAGAGTTTGAGAATCCTTGGGAGGAGGAAGGTCAAGTCTAGAGGAGTTGACTGAGGAAGATGTTTTGCCAAGAGTTCCGGCTGGATTGGGTCATGTTCCATGGGTCCCTCAAAGATAGCATTGGTAACCAATAGGATGAAATTTAGTTCATTAGAATAAGAATAGGAACGAAGCAGACGACGAGCTGGAAAGTGAAGGTAAAGACGATATGGGGGAAATTATGGTATATGAGTTTAGGAATTTAGATGGACCATCAGCATCAGAATCGGAAGGATAGTGGGGTATATGATGAGATTTGAAGATTAGTTGATAGCTTTTAATATAGTATTTTAAGTAGCAGTGTATGGTGGCTTAAGTATATTTGTAATATGATTGTGCATTTCCGGTATGTGTAATACCTAAGTATGGTTTGAATGACTTGTGCAAGATAAGGATGACTTATGTAAGATATTAAGGCTTGTACAATATAAATATGGTCTTTTATTATGACTTCTCTCATTTGTAGTAACATAAATCACTTAAGGAAATTTATAAGAATTCTTGATAAAGAAAATAAATTTTAAAATGAGTGTTTTCTTGATAAGATAAAACTGTATTTTTGATGCAGCAGCGGATAATAGAAAAGTATGAAACGGTGAAAGTAGCAATCGGTGGATTGAAAGATACCAAAGGCCCAAATCCGTTGATCCAAAGATACCAGATTCTAGCTATCTCAAACACGTTGATCGCGCACGATACCGTGTTTAAAGATCTACGATTCTTCGATGTTGATCAAGCGCACTTGATTCCATGAATCGGCTTCAACAATCGTTGATTCGAGCGCACTCGAATACCAAAGATGGAGATAGGAGATCACACTCAACTACCAATTTGAGAAATGGCACAAAGCACACAAACAAAGTTTTTATTCAAAATCAACTTACGCAAATGTTACAACTCACCCGCTATTTATAGAGATTACAACACAGTTACACGACTTAAGATAGGTTGTTAACGACCTAACACAAACGGCCTAACACAAACGACCTAACAGAGTACACGACCTAACATTGGCCGCGACCTACGACTTATATACAAAGCGACATAAGAAAACACTTTACAACACATTACAACGCCATCACGACTTAAGAAAATACAAATACAAACGACATACGACCTAAACATCATACGACTTAAGAACACACGGCAGCAGCGACTTAAAATACACGGCAGCAGCGACCTAAGAACAAGACTTCTGGAAATCTTCACGCAACCTAATACTTAAGCGACCTAAGATAGGTCGTTCGCGACCTAAAGAAAGCGGCATAGGAAAGCGACCTAAGTAAGATCGCGGCACTGGATCATCCCTTCGTACATAGCTCACCGTTAGGTCGCTCGGCGACTTATCATAGGTCGCTGGAACATCTCTTCGTACATAACTCACAGTTAGGTCGCTGGCGACTTATCATAGGTCGTTGGATCTTCTTCACGCGACCTAACTAGGTCGTAGGTCACTGGCAATGACCGTAATGGTTTGGCTTGCTTAGTTTGCTCGTTAGGTCGCTCGCGACCTAAAACTTGCGACCTAGTGTTGTACCGCGCTGCATCATCCTCCCCTGGTTGACAAGAATTCGTCCTCGAATTTGCATCTTCCTCTCCTTCATCAAGCTCATCCCCATGATACGGAATCAAGTATTTGACATTGAAAACATCAGAAGTATGAACATTTTCCGGTAATCTCAACTGATACGCATTCTCATTGATCTTCTTCAAGATTTTCACTGGACCAATTTTTCGAGCTTTCAACTTGTTGTAAGTTCCAATAGGAAAACGATCTTTTGTCAACATGGCATAAACCAAGTCACCTTCTCTGAAATTCACACTCCTTCGCTTTTTATCTGCTAGTTGTTTATACTTCTCATTTGATGCAAGTAATCATTCATAAACAGTTCTGTGGCACTCCTGCAACTCAGTCACAAAATCACAAGCTCGCTTAACAACTCACTTCTGATATGGTACGGTCGTCAAATCTAACGGTCCCTTCGGAATTGCTGAATATACAACTTGAAATGGACTGAAACCAGTACTTCGATTAACAACGTGATTATGTGCAAATTCCGCCTGACATAATTTCATATCCCAGCTTTTCAAATTATCTTTCACAAGACATCTCAACAAATTTCCCAATGATCTATTCACCACTTCCGTTTGCCCATCTGTTTGCGGATGATAGGCGCTACTAAAATTCAGCTTCGTTCCAACCATCTTCCACAAATTTAACCAAAAATGGCTTAGAAATCTAGTATCCCGATCAGAAACAATAGAGTCAGGTAGCCCATGTAATCGATACACCTCTTTAAAGAATAATTGAGCAACACGGACGGCGTCAGTTGTCTTCTTACAAGCTATGAAATGCGCCATCTTGGAAAATCTATCTACCACCACATATATGGAATCATTCCCACGCTGAGTTCTTGGTAACCCCAAAAAAAATTCCATGCTAATATCAACCCATGGTCTAGTGGGCACAGATAATGGCATATATAATCCTGCATTTGTAGCGGTTCCCTTCGAAACTTGACAGATATGGCATCTCTCCACAAATCTCTCAACTTCTTTTCTTATTGACGGCCAAAAATATGATTTGGAAATCAACTGCAAAGTACGATCTCTACCCACATGACCTTCCTCATGCAACTCCTTCACAATCTTCATTCGTAAGCTGCACTCTGGTATACACAATCGATTCCCCTTAAAAAGAAAACCATCCACCAACAAGTACTCATCCGTCTTTCCCTTCTCGACTTCATCAACAAACTTCGCAAAGTAAGGATCATCAACAAACAATTCTGGCAACACATCAAACCCCGTCACTTCAACCTTCATTGTAGTCAACAAATGATTCCTTCGACTCAATGCATCTGCCACATGGTTTGTAATTCCTGACTTATGCTTCACCATAAATGTAAACTGTTGCAGGTATGCGATCCACGAAGCATGACTGGCTGCAATTTTGTCATGCCCTGCAAATGTTTCAGTGCTTCATGATCAGTATATAGAACAAATTCTTTATGGAACAAATAGTGTCTCCAATGTTTTATAGCCTGAACAATAGCATAGAATTCCACATCATAAGTATTATATCTCATTTTGGCTCCCGATAGCTTCTCACTGAAATATGCAATAGGACGTCCCCTCTGACTTAACACCCCTCCAATTCCAACCTTAGATGCATCAGTATGTAACTCAAACAACAACTGAAAGTTCGGCAATACTAGAATTGGTGCTGTCGTCAAAAGTCCCTTGATTCGCTCAAAAGCAAATCCTGCTTCCTCTGACCATGAAAACTGCTTCCCCTTCATACAGTCAGTAACTGGTGCCATCACGCTACTGAAGTGTGGAATAAATCTTCGGTAGAATGATGCTAAACCATGAAAACTTCTAACTTCTATTATCGTCCTGGGTTGTGGCCAATTTCTGATTGTTTCAACTTTATTCTGATCCACCTGTATACCTCCTTCTGAAATAACATATCCCAAAAATAAAACATTATGCGTCATGAACACGCATTTCTTTGTTGTAGCATAAAATTGTTCCTGTCGTAGTATCATCAAAACTTCTCTCAGATGTTGCAAGTGTTCTTCTGCGCTTCTACTATATATCAGTATATCATCAAAATACACCACCATGAACTTCCCAATAAAAGGTCTAAAGATCTGATTCATCACCCGCATAAATGTACTAGGTGCATTCGAAAGACCAAATGGCATAACCAGCCATTCATATAATCCTTCTCTCATCTTGAATGTTGTCTTCCATTCATCCCCTGGTCTTATACGAATTTGATGATAACCACTCTTCAAATCGATCTTCGAAAAGATAGCAGCTCCACTAAGTTGATCCAACAAGTCATCCAATCTAGGCATAGGAAATCTGTATCTCACTGTAATCTTGTTTAGTGCTCGACTATCAGTACACATCCTCCACGTTCCATCCTTCTTCCGCACTAACAAAGCTGGAACTGCACAAGGACTTAAACTTTCCTGTACACGCCCTTGTTTAAGCAACTCTTCCACTTGCCTTCTCAACTCCTCGTGTTCCTTTGGACTCATTCTGTAATGTGGTCTATGTGGTAACACAGCTCCTGGAACAAGATCTATTTGGTGTTGTATGTCCCTCAATGGCGGTAACTTTGTTGGCAGCTCTTCAGGAAATACATCTTCAAATTCTTCCAGCACTGGCTTTACTTCTTCAGGAATTTCAACCACTTCGTTACTCTCACGTCCAATCAACAAAAATACTTCAGGCTCCTCTTCTACTTCCTTAACAAACTCCTTCAAAGATAACAAAGTTTTAAGTTCTTCAATCTCCTCCAACTTGCTTTCTTCTTGTTGTCGCTTCTTAGGAATTAAAGTGATTTTAGTACCTTCAAACATGAAACTGTAACAGTTAGTACAACCATCATGTTGCATAGCTCTATCATACTGCCATGGTCTCCCCAACAACAGATGGCATACATCCATATCCACAACATCACACCAAATTTCATCTTTGTATTTCTTCCCAATCGAAAAATTTACACAAGCTCTTCGTCCAACCTTCACCTCCCCACCTTTTCTCAACCAAGATAACTTGTAAGGTTTCGGATGTTTCTCAGTCTTTAATGCTAACTTCTTCACAGCCTCTATAGAAATAATCTTATCGCAACTTCCCGCATCAATGACAAACTTGCAAACCTTTCCCAAGGTAGTACATGTTGACTGAAAGATGTTACTCCTCAACCAGCTAGTCTCTTCCTCCTGCTTTGGTGTTAAACAAGACCTCTTCATCATTAATGAATACCCTTCATCTCCCGCACTTCTTCTTCCCCCTCAACATGTGGTGAATTAGAACATTCAGCTTCTACATCCTCATCCTCAACCTCAGCTACCATCACTCGCTTCTTTGGATTTGGACATTCATTCCTTTTGTGACCAATCTCCTAACAATTGAAACATTTGATACCACTATTGATCTTGGTCTTAGCAACTTCACTAACCACCAGTTTTGCAACAGCCTTGGAAACATTCGCATTGCTACTAGCCCCATTCATTTGATTGTTTGAATTTATAAACACACCACCACCTCTCCCACCTTGCTTCTCCCAAGCTAGAGCCTTTTGATGTGCTTCAGCAACAGATCTCGGATCAAACATATTTACCATATCTTGAATCTGCATTCTCAACCCTCCAACAAACCTAGCGGTCAATTGCCCCTCGGTCTCCATGATATCATTCCTTGCAATCAATTGATAAAATTCATCCGCATAATCATTCACTGACTTTGTTCCCTGTCTCAGATTCTGCAATCGTTGATACATAAGAGATTGATAATTATACGACAAGAATGTAGCCTTTATTAGTTTCTTCATCTTCTCCCATGACTCGATCTTTGACTTTCCCATTCTCTCCCGTGTTAGTTTAGTTTGCTGCCACCACGCCATAGCTCTCCCTTTCAAACATGTAGCAACCAACTTTACTCTTTGATGCTCAGGAACCTCTTTAAAGTCAAAAATTTCTTCCACATTAGACAACCAATCCAAAAATTCCTCCGCTACCATTCCACCCTTGAATTCTGTAATTTCAGTTTTCATCCCCGATTCCCATCGACAATCATCTTCAACATCCCGATATGCATTTCATACTTGGTCACGATCTCGAGAATGAACACTACATCTACCACCATCTTCATCAAAAACAGATGTACTTCGATAACGATCTCGACCATCCACATTTCTATGATCCCACATATCCCTTCTACTTTGTCTTTCATCATCACGGTATGGTTCATGTTCAAACTCACGTGGAGTTCTTCTCTCTTCATCTCTATACTCATGATGTTCTCTTCTCAATGAAACTGAAGATTCTCTTCTTTCTCGGTAAGATTGTGGTGACATCCTCCTCGCTTCCGTAACTGATGGCGAAACTCTATTTCCTCCATGGTTCGAGACTGGCGATCTCCTCCTTTGACTTTGACTCATGTCATTCATCAGTTTCTCTAACTTCCCAATACCTTCATCAAACTTTTCATTGATGCGTTGTTCCATTTGCTCGGCTTCTTCTCTTCTATACAACGCTTCAACATTCTGATGGCGATTAGCTCTTCTCGGCGGCATTGTCAAACTTCACAACTTCAACTTTAAACTTTCGGCCTTGAATTACAAAATGATGCACGGCTTCTTCACTAAGCTCGGATCTACACCTCAACTCTCGGTCTTGACTTCAACTCTTCAATAAGAATTGGCTCCAAGACTCGGCTAAGCTATGATTGGCTAAGTCTAGCTCTGATACCAAATGATGCAGCAGCGGATAATAGAAAAGTATGAAACGGTGAAAGTAGCAATCGGTGGATTGAAAGATACCAAAGGCCCAAATCCGTTGATCCAAAGATACCGGATTCTAGCTATCTCAAACACGTTGATTGTGCACGATACCGTGTTTAAAGATCTACGATTCTTCGACGTTGATCAAGCGCACTTGATTCCATGAATCGGCTTCAACAATCATTGATTCGAGCGCACTCGAATACCGAAGGTGGAGATAGAAGATCACACTCAACTACCAATTTGAGAAGTGGCACAAAGCACACAAACAAAGTTCTTATTCAAAATCAACTTACGCAAATGTTATAACTCACCCGCTATTTTTAGAGATTACAACACAGTTACACGACTTAAGATAGGTCGTTAAAGACCTAACACAAACGGCCTAACACAAACGACCTAACAGAGTACACGACCTAACATTGGCCACGACCTACGACTTATATACAAAGCGACATAAGAAAACACTTTACAACACATTACAAGGCCATCACGACTTAAGAAAATATAAATACAAATGACATACGACCTAAACATCATACGACTTAAGAACACACGGCAACAGCAACTTAAAATACACGACAACAGCGACCTAAGAACAAGGCTTCTGGAAATCTTCACGCGACCTAATACTTGAGCGACCTAAGATAGGTCGTTCGCGACCTAAAGAAAGCGGCATAGGAAAGCGACCTAAGTAAGATCGCGGCACTGGATCATCCCTTCGTACATAGCTCATTGTTAGGTCGCTCGTCGACTTATCATAGGTCGCTGGAACATCTCTTCGTACATAACTCACAGTTAGGTCGCTCGGCGACTTATCATAGGTCGCTGGATCTTCTTCATGCGACCTAACTAAGTCGTAGGTCGCTGGCAATGACCGTAATGGTTTGGCTTGCTTGGTTTGCTCGTTAGGTCGCTCGCGACCTAAAATTTGCGACCTAGTGTTGTACCACGCTGCATCAATCTTTATGAAATAGTTAAGAATTTAGACCAAAATTTTGCAAAATATTTTCATAGATTTTTGGAAAGGATAAAGAGCATGTGCTTCATACATGCATTAATTCGTCACACGATTTGGCCTAAGATTCGGATTTTGGACTTAGATGTCCAAAAAGAATTTATCATCGGTGCTCGATGGCGAATATTTATGAGGTTTTGTAGTCGGGTACTTATGTTCTCTATCATAGTTGAGAACTATGCAAAGAAAATAAAAGTTTCTGAGCCTGATTAGAGTTCGCACTAGAGAATCAGAGGATCAATATTAGTTCAGAAGCAAAGTGGTATATTCAAATTTAAGATCAAATCGGATATACCATACAGATAAACTATGTGCATAGCACGGGTTTGGGTAAGGATTACCGGGTTTTGGATTTGGTAAATTTCGGGAACAAAATACTTTTAAGGAGAGAGAATGTAACGACCGGTAAATTTATCACCTTGAAAAATAATATTTGTTTTTGAATATTCAAATATAAGATTTTATAACACAAATTATAATGTTTTGAATAATAATTAATGATGGTAAACATGTTTTAAAACTATATTTACAAAGATAGATATTTGAAATTTCCATCAGAAAAGCGACGAAAATCATTTTTTGGTAAAATTGAGATTTTCTTCATATTAAAGGATACGAAACTGGATACGTACACTTATTTCTCCATATAGCAAGAATATGTAATAAAATTATCTTTTTTATTTTTGGAAATAAAATGTCTTTATGACGTCATCAATGATGTCATTATTTTTAAATAATTGATTTTTAAATTTAAATTGAGTTTAAATGATTTAATAATTATTTTAAATGATGAATAATCCAATTTAATTATTATATAATGATAATAATTGATTTATAAAGTTTTATAAATGTCTAAACTTGTTTTATAAAGATAAGCAAATTTCGTTGCACGTTGGTAGTTTAATGACAGGATTTTGCAACACTTGTCTGAATATTGATTTATTTGGTTTGATAATTCAAACGAGCATGTTTTAATTATTCTAAGATGATAAAAAAAATATTTTCAAGATTTGTTTACAAAAATATATGGTTTAACGGAGAAATAAAAATATGATCGAAATTCGAATCTCGGATTCACCATGGATTAACGAATAAAAGTTGTATCGAAACATTATAACTTGATTTCTCAAAAATAAACATATAAGCACCCATATGCCTACACATGCACACACATACATATACATTTACCATTAACATTTACTAACTTACTTAAGGTAAATATATAAAAATATAGAAATTTTCTAAGCAAAAAAAACAAAATTTAGCATCACTTACAAGCATATGGAGTGGCACAAGGTGGAAGGATAGTTCAGCCGTGTAGGGGGGTGTGGGTGTAGCACATGGGTGATGGGAATGATGATTATGATGTTATAGATATTTTGCTAAAAAGGCATTAAATACATGTCCTTATCCTCTCATATACTTAGACCAAAAAATATTCTTCTTCTTCCTTCTTCTTAAGCTTCTTAATGCTCATTGATGGCTTCCAAGTCTTCATAAATTATTCTATAGTCATAGCGAAGCTCTGTGGAAAATATGCTTTCAAATATAGAAATATATCACCTTAGTTTGAAATTAAAGTGAGCAATAACCTTCTCTTCTTTCTTCTTGCTTGGCCAATTTCAACTAGGCATCACCACTCTCTCCAGGGCCGAGCACACCAGAGAGTCCCATGGCAGGATTCATATGCTTCAGTGTCGTGATAACGGAGCTACAGTAATTTTTAGTACATCTTGAGACAAATGAATGTGAGAATTACTCCACTAGTTTATTTTAATAAACTATATGATGATACGATATGTTTTACCATGCTTGTTTCATATGCTTGGTCATCGTGTTTTGAATGCGATAATATGTTTGCTTGGTTGTGGAAATAACTTGTGATAAATACACGTCGAATTTACACAAAGAAAATACTTTCTCTTATGAATTATAAAAGTATTACGGCATAGTTAAAGCTCTTTAAATATGAATAAAAATGGTTTAGAATGGTTTATAAATGTTTTATAAACATTAAAACTCATTTCGTAAAGTTTTGAAAAGATAAGAAATTTGTTTCAAAATAAGCCATCGCGTTTCCACAGTTCACGATTTTGCAACTCGAAAAGTTAAATGAACGTGTAGGATGGATTATAAGTCGGAATTCTTTGAAATAGGAATTTTCCTGACCCCTGGTGTTATATTTTTCTAATGAAAAGGATAAATCGAGATTTCATTTTGTAAAGTTTGAGATATGACCAAATCAAGTATTCAAAAACGTCACGTTTCGGCAGTTCGCGATTTCACGACCCAAAAAGTTAAAAGAATGTATAGGGTAGATTAAAGTCAGAATTCTTTGAGATAAGAATTTCCCTGACCTTTGGAGTTATAGTTTTCAAAAGAAATAGAAAATTTGAGACTTCATATAGCAAAGTTTGATAAATCAAGTTTTCAAAAACGTCGTGTTTTAGCAGTTTGCGATTTCACGACTCCGAAAGTTAGACGAATGTGTAGGGTGAATTATAAGTCATAATTCTTTGAAATAAAATATTTTTGGACCCTCAGTGTTATAGTTTCAAAAAAAATGAAAAATCATAATTCCATTTAGTAAAATTTGAGATATGTCCAAATCAAGTTTTGAAAACATCGCGTTTAGGCAGTTCACGATTTCCCAATCCGAAAAGTTAAACAAATATGTAGGGTGGATTATATGTTGGAATTCTTTGAAATAAGAACTTTCTAGACCCTTGGAGTTATAGTTTTCAAATGAAAAAGAAAAATCGAGATTTCATTTAGTAAAGTTTGAGATAGGTCCAAATCAAGTTTTCAAAAATCTCGCGTTTTGGCAGTTCGAAAACCAAAGTTTCAAATTCTTTTTAAATGGATATTTTTAATCTTTAAAATATCCGAATGAATTCTAAAAATATGATAAAATATTTTAAAAAGTTTTAAATAGAAAAATTGGACATATAAAAGGTTTTAAATAGAATTTGTGATACGAAGCTCTTAAAAGCACTATTCATCGGCAATTTAGCAAAGGAATGTGGAAATTTCGAAGATAAGATTTAAAATTTTGGTTTTCTTCACGAAGCCTTTATAAAGTATTTTCAAATAAGAAATCAAGTATTTTCAAAGGTTTTAAAGTCGAACAAATAAATTGACCGTCTTATTGGTGATAGAGAGGTAGTCTCTAGGCTTGGTTATAGAAAATCGGTTTCATGTTCTCCCTAGCAATCCAAACTGGTCCGACGGAGGGGATAGCTAATTTGATTTACTCGGATCGCATTTTCTTAAGATAAAAGAAAAGAGATTTGGAGTTTTAGAAAAAAGTTTAAACAAGATTTAAAATAGAATTTTGATGGTAAAGAGAATATTCTAGTTAAACTCTATATTAAATTCCGATGAAGGAACCCATACTATCCATGTGAGTTAAAAAGAAGATTTCACCATTATTCGATGAATAGTACTGGTTGAATATGGAGATTAGTATTGAGTATAATTAATCTAAAATCTATGAATCCTTTTTACTTAATACTAACTAGTTTGGGTTTACAGTAAACGATGTCTTAAATAACATTGTTTTTGACCCACTAAAGATATGTTTTGGAAATGAGAAATCTTCACTAAGATTGGAATTATACTAAAAACCAAATAAGGAAATATTTGTCCTAAGTAAAAGATGAAATGTTTTGGTATTTCCAAAGATAAAAAGGGTTGTTGTTAACCAGAGGATTTGATAAAAGTGATTTAATAATCCCGTATATGCTGAAAAAGAAGAAGATTTGAATACATATCAGTGTTTTAAATCTCGGATTTTGGCCAATATCTCGGGAAAATATCTCGGCTATCTCGGGCGATATTTAAAACACTTATAACTAAATAGGCTGCCAAATCTCGGATTTTGGCTGATATCTCGGATTTTTCATCTCAGCCATCTCGGGGAGATTTAAAAGCCTGATACATATAGCTTTAAGAAGATATTTTACTTAGATAAAATATATTGATTAATTGAATAATAATCACACACATACTTGACATCTTTTATCGATAATTGGTTCGGAGAGACAGGGATCGGATTTAGGTGATTCCGATCTGAAAACCACTTTGAACCAATATACGCATTCAAAAGTGAAGGCATGATAAAGACAATGATTTTGGAGACGGAGATCATTATAATGTAGGGCTGCTTGCCACTAACCTCTGCGGAAATTTCATATCATATATATAATGGCAGTGGTATCTTCATTTTAAAATCATCAATGCAAATACTGATCGCTGCTAATCCTAGAGGTGATTCCCAAACATGATGTAGCAGGAGAAGTGCCTTCGGTTTGTCCTATTCCTGGACAACTTGTATGAACGAGCGTCTACACATTGTATTTCTAAGACCGCGTACATTGATTTTTATAAACGTACATCTGCTTGGTGGTGTAGGAGGTAACCCCTCTTACACTTAAACTCCCTTCTCTAAGGCGTATGAACTCGGGGTAATATGATACCTCAGGCCTCATAGCCGAAATGGCTGAAACAGGGTATGTCGTAAGGCTATGCGGATCACACCCATTAGGATATAGCCATCGCCTTTCTAGATTACCCTCTGTATATCAGATTTGTTGTGTATACTATGAGACATCTCAGATAGGTCAGGAACGACTGGGGTGAGGTCATATTTGGTACTATCCAGGGCCATTTTGTTAGTCACCAGAAACGTGTAGGCAAATCTTGTCAGAAGCAGAGGACTGCCTATGGTTCTCGGTATATTCCTCTATAGATGTACTATATGGAAGGTAGTTCCTTACCTGTTGTTGTATGGAATATATTCACCAATAAGTGCCTTCGAACTTAGTTGTATATCTATTATGTTGGAATTAATCAATGTAACAATTTCATCTAAGATTAATATATATTTGTAATCTAGACACTATTATAATATCATTTGATTTAACATAGCATTATTTTGGTTATCATATGGTAAAAACACATTCGTGTTTATGTACGGCATGGTCTTATGAAATACCCTTTGTTTCCATAAATATTCATGTTTTGATTTTTCTCACACCAGTCCCATGGTTAACCCGGAGTTTATTTTCCTTTAAACTCTATGTGCCCTATTTTTTTAGGTAGCCAAGTAGTTCGGGTCTAGTTTTGTAACGACCTAGCATTTCGAACCATTCAGATCGGCAGTCATCCACACATGTCAGACTTGAATTGGTGAAAACAACAGATTGTTAATTTATATTTGGCAAAACTTAGCATATACAGTAAATAAATCAATCATAGAATCACGGACACAGAGTAATATAACAATAAGCAGTAGAATAGATAAATAGTAGTTCATGAAGCTACTATATAAACATCAGAGTCTGAAACAAATACAATAGAAATCTTAACTACATAGTAGTCTCAAATACAAAAGTAACTAAAAAGACTGAACAGAAACAACTGGAAATAACTGAAAGCTGATCAGATAAGAGACAGATCTTCAAGCAAAGCTCCAAACTCCAAAGGTGAGTCTCAAATGCTATGACACTCAGTCTGAACCGAGCATAAAGAAAAACACAAAACACTCGAGTCGGAATTAACATTCTTATACAAGTAAATCAACTTAAGTGAAATGTCAACTGAAATACAAAATAACTTAAAGGATGTTTGGGATTCCATCCTCTAAGGATCCGTTAAACTATCTACATACATAGTACAATACGCTACATAGATAATGTCTATAGTAAAGTAAACTATTCAAATAGCGTTAAGGCGTTACCCATATCCCCCTTAACACATTTTATATATTCCCATAGTTTATACAGATGTTGTAAGCTCCACCAAACTGGTGGGATACTCAAGGAGCACTCCATAGGTATGGTACAAAACAAACTCTTAGAGCGCGCGATAAGGCATGTGACAAGGCACGCGAGGCAATGCCCAGGGTAGGATACTACCATTTTTCGGATCTGCACTGGTGGTAACGCATAGCAGCTACTATCGCCCACCTCGAGACACACACCCAAATCAAAGGTGCACCCAATCAAATCACAAAGTAATAGAATGGTATCGAAGAAATGTGCCCGATAGGGGAAGCGACCCCGCTTGGCCTGGCGTGGCTCCTGTTTTAGTCACATCAAGCTGACTCGTGGGAGTCAGGGATGCGTTCATACCTCATATAGACGTCGCCAAACCATCCTACTTCGTTCTGGAATCTCCACCACATGGACGGTTGTTAATGTGGTTTGCAGTATTGGTAGAGAGTATGACAATATCTGATCCCGGTCTCTTTAACAACCAAACGCTTATTTCACACCGTGTTCATTTTATGTTTCAATTGTTCATAATTCATATCAAAATATCATATTCTTTTCAAAATCATATCACTTTCGAAAACATATCACTACTGAAATCATATTCACTTTCGAAATCATATCACTTTCGAAATCATAATCTTAAAATAGTTTAGACCATCATATCAAAATATTCGCATTTAAATCCATTAAATCTAAATCATAACAGTTCCAACTTAAACGGTTTAAATATTGAAAATAATTTATATATATAAAAATAGTTATAAAATAAAAATAGTTTATATATTTAAAAATAGGATATAAATTAAAATAGTTTATATATTAAAAAGAGTTTATATATATTAAAATATTTTATATATTAAAATATTTTATATATTAAAAAGAGTTTATACTGAAAATAGTTTCAAATTAGAATTGTTTCTTCCAATATCACAAATTAATTCAAATCAACTTTAGTTCCAAAATTCAATTTAAATCAAATCTCAGTCCCACAACTCCAATTAAAAGGTTAAAGGTCTAATTCAAATTCTCAATAAAACAATTCTAATTTATATCGATTTCAAATCCAAGTTTGAGCTACAAATTTAAATCACTTCCAATTCAATAGGTTTCAAAGTTTAAATATTCAAACAATTTACAATAACTTAATTTGATAAATTTCATTTATATTTCAAAATTCAACTTTAATTTTATTTAAATTTGAAAATGTTCACTTAATCATTTCTAATAACATTTAAATAAAATATCATATTACAATTTAAATAAAATCAATAGTTAAATTTCGTCAATTATATTTAATTCTAAAATGTTCGCCTAATCACTTTTAATAATATTTAAATAAAATCTCCAATTATACATTCAAATCAAAACTAAATATTCAATTTCAATTTATTTAAAATTTAAAATATTCATTTAATCACCTTTAATCAAAATCAAGTTATAAAATCGTATCTTTAAAATCTCAAATCCAATAAGTTTCAAATCAATTTTATTTAAATACAATTGTTAAACAAATACAAATTTCAAATCAATTTCAATTTATCTTACCAACCTTTTTATTAAAGTTATTACAAAATCTATTTTTAAAAATATAATTTTAAATAAATACTTAAACATATTATATATATACTACTTAAATTAAATTTTATTAAATTAAATCTTATTATTAAGTTTATTTTATATTAAATCTAGTTTATATATTTAAAAATAATAAATTATAAGTAAACTCTTAAAAAAATTAAAACTAACTTATAAATTTAAAATTTCCAAATATACATTTTTAAAATCTAAATTTCCATATATATAAAATAAATTTATATATTATATTTTAAAAATTAATATTATTAAAACCCATATATTTCCATTCAGAACCTTGGAAATCATTTTTCAAAAGAGAAAAACGGTGTCCGCATATAATTTTCTATCATATGGTGAAGTGATACAGGTATTCATCATTTCCCTCTGCGATTATTTAAATTTACGGGTATATATCATTTCAACCTGCAATCCCAAAATTCAAATCAATAAAATCGCTTGGGTTTATCATTTCAACCCATAACGATTTTCCCTAATCTATAAGATCATTCGGGTATATACCATTTCAACCTATAGGGATTTCCTAAAATAACAGGGAACTTGTAGAGTGAGAACAATAGAATAATAGCATGAAAGAGCATAACATATCAATTACAGCATATACATAATTAAAAATTTAAATATATTTACAACATGTTATGTTGTCAAATATCAATCATAGGTGAACAAATAATAACATATCATATTCAACAATTAAATAACTAAGAATTCAAATCTAACGACATATTTCAATCGTCATTTCATGTGAAATCAATTTACTAAACATAAAGAATGTTAATTGTGAGTGATTGCTCACCTTTCGAGGCTAGAGAAGTTAGACATACAACAAGCTATGAATCCAAGCACAAATTCCAAAGCGTAGCATGATGAACACGAATTTGACGAACAAAGCAAAGCACGATGGACTTGAATCGATGAAACAAAATATATGGATTTTAAAATCTAAATTTTACTCACATATTTAAAATAAACCTTTATATATTATATTTTAAAATCAATATTCAAAATAAAATCTTTATAATATATTTTTCTTTTAAAATCAATATTCATATTTGAAACACATATCAAAACAAATTCTATATATATATATTTTTAAAATCAATATTTAATTCAAAACACATATAAAAATAAAATCTTTATTTATTATATTGCAAAATCATTATTTAATTTAAAACACCTATATTTCCTTTCCAAAAAATTTCAAATAATTATTTAAACAATATATACATATATATATATATATTATGCTATTTCAATATATCATTTAAAATGTTAAAATAAAATAAAACATATTATATATACTTTTTTTATATATATAAAAGAGAGAAAGCTACTATACACCAACTGTATATATAGATATATATCAAAATAGTTGAGATGATGCTGTTGATGTTGTCGGAAGAGACCGCGAGAGGGGAAAAAGGTCGGTAGTAGTGCATGCTATGGCCAGGGGAGCAGCTGCCGAGGAGAAGCAGATATGTGCTTAGGTCTGCTCACTTAAGGAGGGTACTCGGCTGCACTGGAGGGCGGGTTTTCAAGTGGCGGGGCTATGTTGGCTAATGGGTTGATCGGAAATGAGGAAAGGCTTCAGGTTGTTGTTGCGTGGGTGGGACTTGCAAGGGGGTCAAGGCTACTGCAGTTAGGAGGGAATGGAGGTGAGTTGAAGGTTAGAGGTGGAGGGAGTTAGGGGGTTGTGATGGTGAAATGGGTGGCTGACGTGGAGGACAAGGGTGGTTCAGCTATCATGGGCGATGGGGTGTCTCGGTTAAAGGTGCTTTGGGTCTGCCATTCTCGGCGTTGGAGTGGTACGAAGTGAGGTACTGGGTGCATTGTCATCAAGTGGCTGAAGGTTTCGGCCAATAAAAGGGCGAGCAGGTGGTGAGATGCGGCCACGAGCAGATGGTGAGATGCGGTCTCGATGGAGAAAGGAAGGTTTTCAGGCAACTGATATAAGCAAGCTTCTCAGTTTTTTTTAATTTTGAAGAAGAAGAGTAGATGGAAGGGAGACGGTTGCAATAGGAAGAGGGCAGCTGGGTTACAATATAAGCTTATATATGAACATAACAAAAGAAAAGAAGAGCGGAAGAAAAAATGGACAGGCTTATATAATTTGAAACGATAAGAATAATATAACAACCCTGAGATTGCAATTACCGAATGATGGAGTAAAATTATGATTTTAAGTTAAAAAGGGGCTAAACAAATTTTTGGAGAAGTTAAATTTACAATTGTTTGCAAATTAAAATATTTTGGGTTGAAATGAGGAATTTTTAAATAAAAAGTGATTGTAGGCTAATGGGCTAAATAAGACAATTATAAGGTTTTAATTAAAAATAGAATGCTTCTTAGGATTTTGGTTCACATGATAACATTAGAAAATAAAACTAAGTCCTAATGGGTTTCTAAAACCCCTTACCATTACCCATTAGCCTAACCCACTCCTTTATAATATCTCAAACCCATCCAAACTCTAACCCTCCTCTTCATAACTTCAAAACCTAGATCTAAACAAAATTAATGGCCTCCATTTAGAAGCTCCATCTCCTTCTCTTCATAAATTAGTTTAATCCTAGAAAAAAAAGAAAGGTAATGCAATCTCTCCTATTATCTAATCCTCCTTCTTAACCCATATTTATCTCAACCTTCATGTTGTAATTATTGTTTTATTTTTTAGTTGATTTTGGGTCCTTGAAGTCTCTTGATCTTTGCTTGGAGGTTAAGGCTTTTGGCTTGCTTGATTGTGCACAAATACTATTTGTTCTTTTGCCTCATTAATGTAATTACTATTGATTAGTAATTAATGCTAGTTGTAATTTTGGTAATTACTAATTATTAATGATTATTGCTAGTTAATTTTGGTGATAATTTTGATGCCCAAAATTGAAAAAAAACACACCTAAATGCCAAAAAACACAAAAAAATGTTGGCTGATATGTGCAGGCTGAAAAACAGACCCTGGTTGCACCCAGGTTCTGCCCAGATGAGGCTAGCCCAGTAGGGCTAGCCCAGAGCAGGCCAGCCCCCTAAGGGGCTGGCCACATGCATTGAACCCCAGCCCAGGCGGGCTGGGGCATTACTGCACCCAGCCCGCGTGGGCTGGGCAGATCAGCACCCAGCCCGCGTGGGCTGGGTGCCTCCCAGCCCGCGTGGGCTGGGTGGTGTAACACCCAGCCCGCGTGGGCTGGGTGCCTCCCAGCCCGCGTGGGTTGGGCAGAAAACACCCAGCCCGTGTGGGCTGGGTGCTCTCCAGCCCAGGCGGGCTGGGGCAGGCTGACGCGGGCCGGGCCCGCGTAAGTAAAAAAAAATCACCTCTGTATTTTTTCCAGCTTTTGAACTCCACTTCGGGATGCCACCACGATCGCATCCGAAGTCAGAATTTGACGTTTTTGGTCTCGTTGGAAAGGTGGAGTTTCGAAATTCATCTCTGTAAAATTTGGGCAACATCGGTGTTCGTTTGGTACTTCGAATTTCGTGTCGAAGTTGAACTCTGGTCGCTGTTTGTAAACAGTGTAAATCTTGTTCTGGGTCCAACTTTGAGACGTCGCTGCTACTTCGTCTCAACTCGGAATCCAGAAATTCTTTTTGCATCTTAAAGTAGGGATGTTGGACTACATGCCTGCAAATTTTCATGACATTTGGACACAGTTTGCTGGTCCAAATAAATTGTCGAACTTGGATTCACAGCTGTTTTTGAATGGTTACAAACACTTAGAATATTTTCAGTGATTTTCTGGTTTTGTGGATTTCTTTGAGATTTGTCTCTAGATTTCATACACGGGTTTTATGAATCATTTTCAAAATATTTTTCACTCCTAAATGACTTTTGAAATTATTATATAATATTAATTTTAATTATTAAATTAATTACTCCATAATAGGAGAGTTTTCAAAAGCCGTTTTAAAGTGATTTCAAAATCAATTATAAATCCGTTTCGCACCATTATTTTCTATAATAAAAAAATCTCACACTCACTTTTAGCACGTCGAGCGAAGTGGAAAGGTGCTTAAACGGTTAGGAAATCTCCGGCTTATGGAACCGTGTGTATTTTCTTTCCGGTTAATCCCCGACCTATTCGATTGATCATTTTGACCTTTGGGTCTAGTTTACCGATGATACGAGGTGGACTTTTTATTGTTTGGAGTGTGAGCTTGCTATTGGTTAGGAAACCGTTTAGTGCGAACGTGGGGTATGGGACTCATTGTTAACACTTTACGGGTTCCTCTCCAAGAAGTTAGTGACACATTTGCCTCTGGGCGGCCAGTACTGGACCTCTGGGTCACCATGCCTCTGGACAACCGTCTCTGGACACCTGCTCTATGGAGCAGTTTACTTTTCGGCGTGTGCCTCTGGGCGTTTATCCTTCTGGGAAGGATTTCGCCGTTTCGCGCGTTCCACATCTGTGCGAGTGATCGATCACAACTTTACAGTACTTGGCAACAACGACTCTGGTCGGTGCACGTGCAACATTTGTATTATCTGATGATTTTTATATCCACTTGAGTACCGCCATTCGGTGTTGGTTCTATGGAACCATACGATGTAAGTGCGATTACCTTGTGGATTCACAGTGTCTCTGGACACTACTTTTCAGTGTTGGATTTCATTGAATTTTCAGTATATCCCCATTGCTCTTTGGAGCATCGATCTTTGCTTGGGCATTGATTACAGACTCTGGTCACTCTTGGGGTTATTGCCTATGGGCATCTTTTTATAGCTTTGGCTACGCCGATGATATGAGGCGATTTTATTTATTCTACACTTTGGTGTTGATTTCTCTTTGGAGATTTTCATTGTTTATTTATGATTAGGGATCGTCATTATATTCATGTGGTTCATAATATACTTCTCTATGGATAAGTAATGTTTTATTTATGTACCACATTATTATATATCTCAGTTATTACTGATTGTTTAGCTAGCCTGACCCGAGTGTTTTCGCTCGGGTCAGACCGAGTTGTTTCAGGTTAGGTCTCTGGACTTAGCTGCTCTGTGCTTCCGCTTTGGACTTATCTGCTATGCTTTTGAGATAGCTTATCTTAGTGTCCGCTTATGTTATTATTCAGACTCTGATATGTACATATTTTTGACTCACATGTGTGAGCAGTGGCTTTGTACCCACTTATGATATTTGGATCTGTATTGATGATGTATTGTTCTGGGATTTTATATCTGTTATGTGATTCTGTTCTGTGATGTTTTTATCATTTATTACTATGCTTGTTTCTGATAGGTCTTTAGCCATTGTAATTTCGTTATAAATATTTATTGGATATGTCGAACCACTTGAAAAATTTAAATAGATTCCACTTTTCGACGTATTCGATAGAAAGTTATAGCTTGATTACAAACCACTATACTCTATTCTCCGCTTTAACAGACAGTATTACTCCCGTAATACTCTTTGTTACAGTGGGTCTCAGAGTGGGGCGTTATAATTTGAAAAAATGGACAGGCTTATATAATTTGAAACGATAAGAATAACAACAGCCACGACTATTGATTTCTGGAAATATTAATGTCTAACGGCTCTTGGGTTTACACTATGAATAATAGAAAGGCACAAGGAAATCAAAAGGCTCAAACACGGAACCGATACGGCTGACCGTTTTACTGATTTCGCCGTGTACCGGACACTAAAATACAGAAATGAATATACTGCAGAGATTGGCACGACGAGACAAACAGAATGGTACACAAATATGAGAGATGCAACCATCCTATCTAAACTTGAATTTTGCTGCCAAAACTACTGCTAAAACGCCGAAAATAAGATAAACGGAGCTAGAGCAGTCCAAATTTGGCGAAACGAAATATGACATCTCACTCAGAAAACCGTTTACATTTTTATTATACAAAAATTTTTAGGTTTCAAAAATATTTTATTTTCATCAAATTAACTAATTTAAATTTGAAATTGAAAATTACACAACAGAACTAACTTCCATATTTTCAAGTGAAAATCCGCCGTTTGCTATGGAAAATAGATGCATACCAATATCAAATTTTCATTGCAACATTTTTTTATGTTTATTTTCATGAAAAATTTAATTAATTACGTTATAAAATCGTTAAAATTTCCGGGTCGTTACACTCTCCCCCACTCAAAACTTTTCGTCCCCGAAAAGAAACGAGGTAGGAGAATGGAAGCAACTGAAAGGAAAGATAGATTCGAAATACATAGTACCAGATACAACAGTTAATTTAAAACCATATAAATTTCATTTATTTTATTTCATTCAAATAGTGTATTTCCTTTAATGTCAATATCACTTAATTAACCCTTTAACAAATTATTCAAGTTGAATATTAACGTTCCATATTTTTCCCTATAACTTAAATTTCCTTTTTTTTCAAAGCAAATTTTATTTTATTAACTTATTTATTTCATCCATTTGACTTTACTTAAGTTAGTTCTACTGATAATTCAATTTCAACTATTCCTAAGTTCATATTTATTTACTTAAATAGCATTCTTTATTTATTATTCAATTTATTTTACTTACCATATCTTAACATAGATTAAGTGTATAAACATTTATTATAACAACCCAACTTTTTATTTATAAATTCCCTTATCAAAAATTTCATTTTTAGACATCTTATTACTTATATTTTATATTCAATTACAAATTTACTTTTTTTTATTTACAATATTTCCATTAAGTAAAATTTTGTTTTAAACATTTTCATTACTTAAGTTTTTCTTGTATAACCTTCAATTACATATTCACATTAACATTTAACTTATGAATATTTCAGGTAAGCTATATATGTTTTAGAATGCAATTGAATATTATACAATAAATTTTATCCTAGTTCAACTGTTTCAAGTTATTTCAACTCCATTTCTCATTCTAGACACTCCAATTATTCAAAATTTGCTTCATTTCAATAATTGAAAACCATTACTTAACATAGAACTTAAGAGTTAAATTTCTGGTTTTACTTCAAACCATTTTGAAATAAATATATACATATATATTTTGTACATCAAATCATACTCAAGTAATTCAAATCAAATCCATTTTCCAAAACAAAAGTGTAGCAAAGCTACTAAGTGGGCTCTCCACTTTGAGACTCGAAAATGAATGTCGATGATGATGCAGTCATCATCAAAATTATTTTCCAACGACAAAAGAGGAGACTACAGACTTACTTCCTTTAAAATTCTTTTGAAACAATTTCCATTCGAAAATACTTTCAAATAATATATATTTTTCAAAAATTTGAAAACAAATTTTGAAAAGCACCAAAAATTAAATTCTCAAATTCTTAATTTAAATTTATTTCATTTGCAATTCAGATTTGTAAACCAAATTTTAAAATTTTCTACTCCTTATAACATACAACAATAGTCAATGGTTTAGGAATGTTGCCAAAACAATAAATGATAATCTTGTATTATCATTTCTAACAACCAATTCATTAACTATCTAATTTCAGAAAGTTATACTTTATATATAAAATAATTATTTCATTTACCAATTTCAAAAAACAATATTGTGTCAGTTTGCTCTGTTCAAGTGTTTTGGAATTCCTATCGATAGCATTGGCCAAACGAATCGATTGAAACCCAAAATTCAAACATAACAACTCAAACAACACAATATAATAAAAAATTATATCAATTACAAATACACTCCCTCACAGAATGATTCAAGCATGGATTTTAAAATAAGGATAGAGATTAAAATTTAGAGGTATAAACGAAGATAGCTCGAAAGGAGGATAAGATAATTAAATTATAAAGAGAAAAGGTGGATGGACTCATTTTAATCGCGGGTGACCTTAACCGAGTCAACCGTGACTTAGAAAGACGAGAATATCATCAACGAAACCAGGTCAAACCTGTTGAGAACATCGCAGAAAACGCGATTCATGAGATCAACGAAGAAGGCAAGAGCAATAGTTAACCAAAAGGGATGATTAACCATTCATGGAAACCATTCGTCCGGGAGGAAGGACAACAGGTCGAGCTCCAGGAATAGGATTGATGCGGAATTCAATTTCCCGCTTAGGAGGAGAAGTGACTTTGCCAAAACATCAGGATAATAACTGACTATCGGGTGGAGTCGAGATCACATGGCTGAGAATCAAGAGAAGAGATAAAACTGCCTGCAAAAATCCTATGGCAATCGATATTTGATCACAAAAGAATTACCCTAGTCGTCTACTAGAGAAAACGATTTGGGCTTTGCAAGGAATAACAACATCAAAACCGGGAACATAAAAATCTCCAGTGATTTGACGCCTGTTGAAAGGAGTTTCACCCCTTTACAAATCATACTAAGGTTGGCGGAACCACCGATGAGATTAGTCACACACAAGGATGAAGTTGCTAATTTAGGTTGAATTTTTTCGATAGAAACAGAGCTATGGGACGCTCAAGTATCAAGAGGAACACAAATAGAAAAAGACACGAATGGATTTCAGAAAAAGGGAAAAGTTCCAAAATTCAAAAGGAATCCTAATCCAGGAGGACCCTAACGAAGAATTTCAAGCTCGAACGAATATGATCCTGTAATTAATTCTACTCATTCTAGGGTATTACTACCCTATCTCTAATGAGTTTTTACTCCATATGCTAAGTTTTGCCAAAACCAGAGCTCTGATACCAACTGCAACGACCTGGCATTTTGAACCATTCAAATCGACAGTCATCCACACATGTCGGACTTGAATTGCTCAAAACAACAGATTGTTAATTTATATTTGGCAAAATTTAGCATATACAGTAAATAATTCAATCACAAAAACACGGGCACAGAGTAATATAACAATAAGCAGCGGAATAGATAAATAGTAGTTCATGAAGCTACTATATAAACATCAGAGTCTGAAATAAATACAATAGAAATCACAACTACATAGTAGTCTCAAATACAAAAGTAACTAACAAGACTAAACAGAAACAACTGGAAATAACTGAAAGCTGATCAGGTAAGAGACAGATCTTCAAGCAAAGCTCCAAACTCCAAAGGTGAGTCTCAAATGTTGTGACACTCAGTTTGACCGAGCATAAAGCAGAACACAAAACAGTCGAGTTAGGATTAACATTCTTATACAAGTAAATCAACTCAAGTAAAATGTAAATTGAAATAAAAAATAACTTAAAGGATGTTTGGGATTCCATCCTCTAAGGATCCGTTAAACTATCTACATATATAGTACAATATGCTACATAGATAATGTCTACAGTAAAGTAAACTATTAAAATAGCGTTAAGGCGTTACCTATATCCCCCTTAACACATTTTATATATTCCCATAGTGTATACAGATACTGTAAGCCCCACCAAACCGATGGGATAATCAGGGAGCACTCCATAGGTACGGTACAAAACAAACTCTTAGAGGGCGCGATAAGGCATGTGACAAGGCACTCGAGGCAATGCCCAGGGTAGGATACTACCGTTTTGCGGATTCGGACTGGTGGTAACGCATAGCAGCAACTACCGCCCACCTCGAGACACACTCCCAAATCAAATGTGCATCCAATCAAATCACAAAGTAATAGAATGGTATCGAAGAAATGTGCCTGATAGGGGAAGCGACCCCGCTTGGCCTGGCGTGGCTCCTATTTTAGTCACATCAAGCTGACTCGCGGGAGTCAGGGCTGCGTTCATACCTCATATAGACGTCGCCAAACCATCCTACTTCGTTCTGGAATCTCCACCACATGCACGGTTGTTAATGTGGTTTGCAGTATTGGCAGAGAGTATGACAATATCCGATCCCGGTCTCTTTAACAACCAAACGCTTATTGCACACCGTGTTCATTTTATATTTCAATTGTTCATAATTCATATCAAAATATCATATTCTTTTCAAAATCATATCACTTTCGAAAACATATCACTACTGAAATCATATTCACTTTCGAAATCATATCACTTTCGAAATCATATCACTTTCGAAATCATAATCACAAAATAGTGTAGACCATCATATCAAAATATTCACATTTAAATCCATTAAATCTAAATCATAACACTTCCAACTTAAACGGTTTAAATATTGAAAATAATTTATTTATATTGAAATAGTTATAAAATAAAAATATTTTATATATTTAAAAATAGGATATAAATTAAAATAGTTTATATATTAAAAAGAGTTTATATATATTAAAATAGTTTATATATTAAAAAGAGTTTATACCGAAAGTAGTTTCAAATTAGAATTGTTCTTCTAATTTCATAAATCAATTCAAAACAACTATAGATCCAAAATTCAATTTAAATCAAATCTTAGTTCCACAACTCCAATTAAAAGGTTAGAGGTCCAATTCAAATTCTCAATAAAACCATTTTAATTTATATCGATTTCCGATCCAGGTTTGAGCTACAAATTTAAACCACTTCCAATTCAATAGGTTTCAAAGTTTAAATATTCAAACAATTTACAATAACTTAATTTGATAAATTTCATTTATATTTCAAAATTCAACTTTAATTTTATTTAAATTTGAGAATATTCACTTAATCATTTATAATAACATTTAAATCAAATCTCATATTACAATTTAAATAAAATCAATAGTTGAATATCTAACTTCAATTATATTTAATTCTAAAATATTCACCAAATCACTTTTAATAATATTTAAATAAAATCCCCAATTACACATTCAAATCAAAACTAAATATTCAATTTCAATTTATTTAAATTTGAAAATATTCATTTAATCATAATCAAAATCAAGTTATAAAATCATATCTTTAAAATCTCAAATCCAATAAGTTTCAAATCAATTTTATTTAAATACAATTCTTAAACAAATACAAATTTCAAATCAATTTCAATTTATCTTCCCAACCTTAATTTATTAAAGTTATTACAAAATCTAGTTTTAAAAATATAATTTTAAATAAATACTTAAACATATTATATATATACTAATTAAATTAAATTTTATTAAATTAAATCTTATTATTAAATTTATTTTATATTAAATCTTAGTTTATATATTTAAAAATAATAAATTATAAGTAAAATCTTAAAATTTATATTTTTTTAAAAACTAACTTATAAATTTAAAATTTCCAAATATTTTTTTTAAATCTAAATTTTCATCATATATAAAGTAAATTAATATATTATATTTTTAAAATCAATATTTATTAAAACCCATATATTTCCTTTCAAAACCTTGGAAATAATTTTTCAAAAATTGACCAACGGTGTCCATATATAATTATCTATCCTATGGTCAAGTGATATGGATATTTATCATTTCAATCCGCTATTATTCAAATTTACGGGTACATATCATTTCGACCCGTAATCCCAAAATTCAAATCAATAAAATCGCTTGGTTTTATCATTTCAACCCACAACGATTTTTCCTAATCTATAAAATCGTTCGGGTATGTATCATTTCAACCCATAGGGATTTTCGAAACTAATAGGAAACTTGTAGAGTGAGAACAATAGAATAATAGCATGAAATAGCATAACATATCAATTACAGCATATATCATAATTAACAATTTAAATATATTTACAACATGTTATTGTAACAATCCAAAAACTCGGCCTTCGAAAATCGGCACCCGTACTTCACTTGTACCCAAAATGCCGTAGATTCAAACGCCGAATCTGGCTTGCCGGAGCTTATAACACCATTAAGTATAACAACACAACGGAAGAAAGAAAACAATGATATCATATACAACTCCAATGAATACAATATCCAGTATGATATCAATATGATACAACAATATCAGAGATAAATAATGATACAGCGAAAATAACAGAGGTGATGACTCCAAATAATCTGCAAAAGAGAAGGAGACCAACAACTCCAACATCAAGCTCGAACCACAAAGATAAGCAACGTCGGTCATCCATGAACTCCGAACACTGATCTAGCTCCAGATAATCTACTAAACCTGAATATCTGAGAAACCCAACTCTAGACTGCCCGTGTGGAAAATTGTGGGCACCTAGAGTTTAGGAAGAGAACAATAAACTCCAGGTCAGTCATGGGACTGGTGTGAGTAACAAAAGCAGTTTATCTTTAAAATAACCACAAAAGAATTTTAAACATTGAAATCCGCAATGCTTTTGGAAAATGAAACTACCATAAGACCTCCCGCCACACACACAATGCAAACGCAGAATTGGAGGAGATTTCTTCTTATGATAGTCAAACATGCTTACTACGCAAAACAAACTATTTTGATATTATTACTAGTGCATAGTGTAGAAAGCCATTTCGAAAATATAATATAAATTTTAGCCAACATACAACCATTATTGTATGCCTACTATAGCTACCATCTAAACAGTGGTGACCACAATAAGTAAATAGCAGGTTCTACAACTAAAACCGTACTGGGTTCGTATTGTTTCTTTTGATTTCCAACAAATGGTCAGGCAAAGGAACTTCCTTACACCGAAATGGAAACGCCTCAGGAAAGACGCCCCGAGAACCTAACCGGATCTCTGCAAACACAAGGCCGACGCTACCTCACGCTGTACAGCTGTAACTATGTAGCTAACACACAAGCTATGCCATCCCCCGGTCGTTACCGACCTTTATCCGAGAGCTCTCGATTACACAGCAACAACCACATAGTATAATAAATTTGCAGCATCAACATAGGTAGAATATTTGGGCTCCATACCATGATATCACCTTTTATCCAGAAGGAAATGACATACCCTAGGGGCGCGACCCCTAACAACCTTGCCGCAACATTCCTGTTTCGACCATTACTGGGTTGTGAGGCTCGACGAAGTCTCGTCCACAAAGCCACGCTTTTTCACAAAGCCACGCTTTTTCACAAAGCCACGCTTTTTCACAAAGCCACGCTTTTTCACAAAGCCACGCTTTTTCACAAAGCCACGCTTTTTCACAAAGCCACGCTTTGATCAAAGCCACGCTTTGATCAACAATTGATCAACAACACTTCGTATGCCACATTACCAAATTGGGAATGTATCACTAGTAACCATCAACTACATAACCTCTGAGCTCGTACGTCTTAGAGAAGGGTGTTAAGCTAAGAGAATAAATTCTCCGCCACCAACAGAAATGTATTTGATAGAAACCAGCTTTACATCTCAAAGTGTAACGTCAGACACACATCCATACAAGTCCGTTCCGGGATCGAACGGAACCGAAGGCACTTCCAAAGAAACCCTTGCAATCCGAATATTCACTAATCACGTTCGGACTTCCCATCACAAAGGGTGCCAAAATCTCTATACCGGGGATCAGCCGATGCAGAGACCATCAATGGTAATCCTTTCGTTTTCGAAAGTATCCGGTCTTCAAATGCTATCCATATACGACGTATCATTTTTCGAAATGGGTTATATGACACAGAGGTCCTCTCCCGGCTAAATCAAAAAACGAGCGCAATTAAAAATCATATGGATACTGGGGTCTCAGTTAAATAACAGCTTAAAGCCCAAAACTTTCCATTCGAATGGTTAAAACAATTACCATTTCCAATCTTTTAAACAAAAAGATTCCTTTCAAAAACCTTCAATGGTTTAAACAATTTCCACACTTTTAATCTTTTAAACAAAAAGATTCAATTCACAAAGTTCACCCCGTTCACAAAGATTCATTCATCGATTTCAAAACAATTTCCATTTCAATTGAATTAACTCGTTAAATCTTTAAGTCAAGATTTAACTTATAGCTTTCAAAACTCGTTTCCAAAGATTCATTCATAGTCTTTCAAAACAATTCCATTTCAAGTTGGATTAACTCGTCCGGTCTTTGAATTAAAGACTCACTTCATAGTTTTCAAAACATTTCAATTCCATTTCAAACTTGAAATTCTTTCAACACAAATTGGAAGTTCATTACTTATGTGAAAGCTTTTACTATTTGAAAACAAATAGTTTCATTTCAGAAAAATCCAGTTATATTTACACAAGTTAAAACCCTTGAATTAAATTCAAATTCCCAAATCAATACCTTTAAAATGGTTTAACCCATATATAACTTGTACAGCATCTTTAATCCCTAGTTTCAAATCATAGGATTCAATTTCAAACTTAAATTCAAATTTAAATCAAATTATTTAAATTTCAAAACTTAATCAAGTTATTCGAACATAAGTTTTATCTTTGAAATTCCATTTCAAAAGCTTTTCACTTTAAACCCAATCCATTTCCAAAATCAATTGAAATTAAAATTTCAATTTCAAAAAAATATTAAATTTAAATTATCTGTGACTTAACTGATTTCCTCGTGAAATCCATATTTGTGTGTGTATGGTGTGGTCCAGGGGTTTCACACACAATAGTGCAACAACATTCAATCATCACAGATCAAATACAGAAATATAATTGATAAGCGGTATTTACTATAACGCTTATCGTTCATTCACAGATCATAGATATATATATATCACAGATAATCAATTACATTCATCCCAAATAAATAAATTACAAATCACAACACAAATCAGGATGTATCACAAAGAATCATATATTAGGGATATCAAACAATCAAATCATCCAATATAATCCAAATATTCATAAGTAAGATCAGTTAATTGTCTGATTAATTCAAATAAGATTAATTACTTATGAATTTCTAATCCTGGTTAATTAATCATTAATAAATTACAAATCATTTTGATTAATTATTCTTTAATCATTTATTAATTAACCTTCATTGCTTAACTAATTAACCTTCATTTATTAATTAATTACTTTTAATCAAATAATTATCTTTAAGTAATTAATTACACTTTTTATTTTCAATTAAGAGATTAATCATTCTTTAAATACTCAAGATCTTAATAAATCAAGATAAATCATTTCTCTTAATTGATCACTTAATTCCAACTTCTAACATTCACAAAAACTTTGGTTTTAGCAAAATTGTTTCAAAAAATTTTGATTCGCTTTAAAGTTAAAAACTGCTTTTGTTTCTTTTTAAAACTTGAACTTGATTCACTTTTAAAATTTTTGAAACCAGCTACTAAAACAAAACTAACCCGAGCCCTTAAACAAAATTTCCCGAGCGAAACTCTCAAACCCCCGAGACACTCGCAAAATGCTGCAACTTCGAGAAAACCCAAACAATCCTTGAGTCATACCCGAGCACAATCTTCCTCCCCAAACTCAATCAACCCAGACACATGAACGAGAACACGTGCACGTGCACACATCATCGGCTGCTGCTTCGATCATCGTCACCTCGCCGGCGAGTCATCGGCCTTCCCCATAGTCGCCACGAACACCTAGAATCGATCGATTACGCCAGAATCGAAAACGAGCTACAGGATCACCACCTGAAACTAAATCAGTCACCAAAAACCATCTCGTCTCGCCACCCAAGATCGCCAAAGGCCACGCGAACCACATCAGAGCTTCGTCGAACCCCTATGCTCCATTCCCACTTAGTCTGATCGACCATAATCCATCGATGATGACGAATTTATCTTGCAAACCCAATCAAACAAACCTATCCCTAAAACCCTACTTCCAACCATATCGTCAACAACGATGATTAAAAAAAATACGATTCCATTTTTCCATTGATTTACAACACTCGAGCCTCCTTCCACTATAATCACGATGCATATGAATTTGCCGATTGATGGATTTTGGAAATAATATGGTTTCCGTTCAACTCGAGAGTTCTCCGTGAATACTCGCTTAAAAATTCTAAAATGTTTATCAAAAATCATGAATTTGAAGTACGAATTCGTTTCTATGATTAAAAATCAAAACCCAGACATTCGATTATTAGGGTTAAAATCTGATTATTCTTGTCATGTCTATTTTTAGAAATAACTACATCATAAATATTCATGAAATTATTTTTAAAATTAGCATTACATAGTTATAATTACTTTTCATTTAGAAATCGAACCCTGAAATCGTTTAGATAGGATGATTTTTGGATTTTCTACCAGGTTTTAAAAAAATAACCTATAACTAGAACAGAGGTGTTTCTTCCTGTTCCCAGACATTCCCAACACTTACATATATATATATATATATACAACATGCAAGAAAATTTAACAGCTAGGCAACATTTTCATAACATGTTCAAACATCAATCATAAACATTAAAACATAGAGGCAGATATAAGTGAGTTTGCTCATAGGATATTGAAACAAAGAAGCCTGTTAACATGCAAACCTATATATAAACAGATTAAGTTTAAAAATGGAAGTTTGCTCACCTTTTGAAAATGCAGAGAGTTTTGAGATTGGATGAAAACTGAGACTTTGAAAATTTGCATACGTTTTGATTCCAGAAACTTTGTCTTGCTTGAAACTTAAAAACTGAAAAAGCTTTGAAACTGGAATGCTTTAAGACTGGAACATGGTGATGATTCAAACTTGATTCCAGGTTGCAGTTTTGAAAAAAATGCTATAGGCTTTGATAAAAGAGGTTAACAGACTTATAGTTTGAGGAGGTTATAGGCTTTTGATTCATTTCTGGTTTGCATTTGCTATATGAACGAAAAGAAAAGAAGATTGATATATAAAAACAAGTGCAGGCTAGTACAAGATTTTTTATTTGTCTGGTCAGTGATCTTTCTTTATATGTTGGCTGAAATGATACATTTTGTACAAGTGATATTAATGTGTTTTGTACATCACAAGATTTTTCTTGGCTGATGAGATTGTGTTGGGTAGTATACTAGAGACATATACATTAATTATCATGTACAACATTATCTTCATTTCGGCTGAAGATATATGGCATTAATTGCCTTTGTACAACTTACCTTATTTTATTTGTTTGTTATCTTGGCTAAAGATGTTTCTCTTTTCTACTTTGGTGGCTGTAGTGATTTACATTGTACAAGTAAATATCTTTTGTTTGTTTGGTTTCATTTGCAAGTGTACATGTATTTTATTTTTCATATGTATTTGTTTGGTTTTCTTAATTTTTTTCAAGTGTTTATCTCACATTTTATATAACTATAAATCTATTTGAAATATTTGTTTAACATCAACACTTATTTGAATTCTAAAAATATATTTTTATAAACTCAAATTATTATTATTAAACCATTTATTTTAGATTTAAACTCAAATCAAAATATATATATATATATATATTATTTCAAATTTACTCATATATGCTCAAATACATATATATATATACATATATATACATATATATATATATATATAATATTATAACTTTAAATGATTTATACGAAATTTATTTGAGTTCGGGGAAACTCGCATCCATTTATCCATTAATTTAACAATTTTAATTCAAAGATTAATTTTAATTATCATTTTAAATTTATATAAAATCCGGGGTCGTTACAGTTATGGTGTCATATATCAATCATAGGTGAAAATATAATAACATATCATATTCAACAATTAAATAACTAATAATTCAAATCTAATGACATATTTCAATCGTCATTTTATGTGAAATCAATTTACTAAATATAAGAATGTTAATCATGAGTGATTGCTCACCTTTCGAGGCTAGAGAAGTTAGACATACAACAAGCTACGAATCCAAGCACAAATTCCAAAGCACAGCACGATGAACATGAATTTGACAAACAAAGCAAAGCACGACGGACTTGAATCGATGAAACAAAATATATGGATTTTAAAATCTAAAATTTACTCAGATATTTAAAATAAACCTTTATATATTATATTTTAAAATCAATATTCAAAATAAAATCTTTATAACATATTTTTCTTTTAAAATCAATATTCAAATTTGAAACACATATCAAAACAAATTCTATATATATATATATATTAAATCAATATTTAATTCGAAACACATATAAAAATAAAATCTTTATATATTATATTGCAAAATCATTATTTAATTCAAAACACCTATATTTCCTTTTCAAAAAAATTCAAATAATTATTTAAACAATATATATATATATATATTATGCTATTTCAAAATCTCATTTAAAATGTTAACATAAAATAAAATATATTATATATATACTTTTTCTATATATAAAGGAGAGAAAGCTACTGTACACCAACTGTATATATAGATATATATCAAAACAGTTGAGAAGCTGCTCTTGATGTTACCAGGAGAGACTGCGAGAGGGGAGGAAGATCGGTGGCAGTGCAGGCTGCAGCCAGGGGAGCGGCTGCCGAGGAGAAATGGATTTGTGCTTGGGTTTGCTCGCTTAAAGAGGTTACATGGCTGCATTGGAGGGCGGGTTTTCAAGTGGTGGGGCTATGTTAGCTATTGGGTTGATCGGAAATGAGGGGAGGCTTTGGGTTGATGCTACGTTGGTGGGGCTTGCTAGGGGGTCAAGGCTGCTGCAGCTAGGAGGGAACGGAGGTGAGTTGAAGGTCAGAGGCGGAGGGAGTTAAGGGGTTGTGATGGTGAAGACGGTGGCTGACGTGGAGGACAAGGGTTGTTCAGTTGTCATGGGCGAAGGAGTGTCTCAGTTGAAGGTGCTTTGGGTCTGCCATTCTCGACGTTAGAGTGGTACGGAGTGAGGTATTGGGTGCATCATCGTCTAGTAGCTGAAGGTTTCGGTCAATAAAATGGCGAGCAGGTTGTGAGATGCGGCCACGAGCAGATGATGAGATGCAGTCTCGATGGAGAAAGGAAGGTTTTCAGACAGCCGATATAAGCAAGCTTCTCGGTTTTTTTTAAAGAAGAAGAGTAGATGAAAGGGAGATGGTTGCAATAGGAAGAGGACGGCTGGGTTATAATATAAGCTTATATATGAACAGAACAAAAGAAAAGAAGAGCGGAAGAAAAAATGGACAGACCTATATAATTTGAAACGATAAGAATAACAACAGTCACGGCTATTTATTTTTTGGAAATACTAATGTCTAACTGCTCTTAGGTTTACACGGTGAATAATAGAAAGGCACAAGGAAATCAAAAGGCTCAAACACGGAACCGATACTGTTGATCGTTTTATTGATTTCGCCGTGTACCGGACACCAAAATACTAGAGTGAATATACTGCGGAGATCAACATGACATGACGAACAGAATAGTACACAGATATGAGAGACACAACCATCCTATCAAAACTCGAATTTCGCTGCCAAAACTACTACTAAAACGCCGAAAATAAGATAAACGGAGCTAAAGCATTCAAAATTTGGCAAAACAAAATATGACGTCTCACTCAAAAAATCATTTACATTTTTATTATATAAACATATTTAGGTTTCAAAAATATTTTATTTTCATCAAATTAACTAATTTAAATTTAAAATTGAAACTTACACAACAGAACTAACTTCCATATTTTCAAGTGAAGATCTGCCATTTGCTATGTTTAAATAGACGCATACCAAATATCAAATTTTCGTTGCAACATTTTTTTATGTTTATTTTCACGAAAAGTTTAATTAATTACGTTATAAAAATTGTTAAAATTCCAAGTCGTTACAAGTTTGGACCATTTTGGAGGAGCTTGGAGCAAGAGCTGGAGTTTTCTCTAAAGATGGTTATCCATATCCATTTCCACTGCATTTATTTACTATTAGTATTCAGCATTAGTAGGGACAGAGATTTATAACTATCCAGGCTGAGGTTAGGATAGACTCTGATGTATGTATTTAAAATTTCCGTTGTAAACATTATATATTGAAATAATATATGCTATTCGATTCGTGTAAGATTCAATTCTGTCTTTATTTTTCCTTTTACCCTTGATCAATCTGTCTTTCCAGCACTTGGATATTCGGCACGTGAACAACGTGGATGTATTAGTGTCAATTTCTGAAGGTCGAAAAGGGTGGGTCATCACAACATCTCTCTTTAAGGTTACTGTGGTTTACATTATGTTGCGGATAGAGATGCATGTAAGTCGGTGTCCGACTATGTTTTTATACTTGGCATAGGCTCGATTTCGTGGAGATCAAAGTTGTAGTCTATAGTAGCATTTTTGACTACCGAGGCCAATTTGATATCGATTGTGGAAGCGACTAAGGAGGGATTATATTTATTTCAGCTACCGGATGTTCTTTCTGTGGTGCAGTGGAGAGTAGAGCTATTTTCAAGTCGAAGCGTGATTCGTATTATAGAGAATCAAGTTTATAATTCTTGTACGAAGCACATTAATGTGAGAGGTTTTTTATTATGCTTGTGGAAGAACGAAGCAAGATCAAGTTGGTGAAGGTGAGCACTATGGATAATCCTTCAACTATGATGACAAAGTCACTTTCTATGGACAAGTTTGAGCACTACTCAAACCTGATTGGTTTGATTTCAGTTGCTTGAGCGCCATCAGGCGCTAACCCAACAACCAGTTTTGTTGATTGATCGAGGTGGTGTGCTAAATTTGGATGATTTAAATTTATTCAAAATTTAAAAGGGAGAAGTTATTAATTGATTGCCACAACCAATCAAATATAGGAAGCAAATAGGAAAGATAATCAATTAATATCAGAAGATATAGTAATTAATTTGAAGAATCAATCAAATAAGAATATATGTGGAAACACACACCAATATGCTAAATTTATGTCGAAATCAAATCAAGTAAATCTGGAAAGATTTCATCCTTATCTTCATGCAGTCTTCATTCTTGCACCTATATAAATGAAGATATTTGTTCAACTTTTCATCACAGAACCAACAAGAGTGTTCTCCACCAAAATATCTTCAATAAGATCCTTATTTCTGTATCATTTTAGGGTAAGTGAAATATATTAAGCGATTCATACTCTTCTCATATTGTACTCTCTCTCGAAATGAAGGAATAATAAAGGATTGTTGGGTCTCTGTGGACTTAGGATACAAATCTGAACCATGTTAAATCTTCTTTGTCTCTCTCCTATCTATTGTTTATTTTGTGAGATATCATATTTGATTTTGAGTTGCATTGGTATTCGAATAGGCAAAAACTAGATCCAGACTAAATCGCTTTCGCTCATCAATTTTTCACTACGATTGTCAAAGCACTTGCCAATATACTTTTGGTACTATCTGTATATTTATAGCGGCTTCAAGTTCTTAATTTTTTTCCTTTTTTCAAAAATAGTAATTTTTAATATTTTTGAACATTATATTATTTTTAAAATATTTATTTCACACAGTTTAAAACATTTCCCCTCTAAAAATATTGTTTATAATATTTCATAGAATGTTATTCTCTTACCAAAATATTGTATTCTTCTCAAACCATTTTCTTCTTTTCAACACATTGGGTTCTATTTCAAAATATTGCATTTCTTGTAAAATATTATTTTCTTTTCAAAAGGTTGTGTCGAGATGTCTCGTCCTAGTGTTTAGGAATCTCTATCGATAATGTTAGCCAGAAATGTCGATCAGAATTCTTAAAGCACTCAACGGACAAATTAACACCAAAATAAACTATTGAAATATTTTTTCAAATCTCTTGGAAAAATCAAACTCATATTTTATTAAATTATATACTTGCTTGTATGAAAATATTTATTTATTTATACATACACATACATATATATATATATTATCATATATACATATTAAATTTATCAACCATATACAACATTGCAATTCATCCATAATACCAAATAAGAATTCTATTAATTAATTTATTTATTTAATTTCACATTTTAGTTATACATATATTAATAATAATAAGTCCTTAAACAAGTTATTATTACGCCTAGCAGTTTTGATTTAGACAAACCGCTGGCTTCTACTAATACTTAGCTCCGTCCAGATTCAAGTGGGTGAATAAATATTTGAGCGATAACTCCTACTCAATTCCCACATTCTGACTAACCTCAAATAAATAAACAAATAAAACAACTATTTATACATTAATAAGCACATCAAGCAAACAAACAAATGCCTTCAGCAAAAAAATTTCTATCAGCTTTCGATGCACGACTCTAATCATAACTAGATCATTCTACTCTACTTTCCACACAGAGATGTTTATTCACCTTCACCAATGTCTACTGGTTTTGCTAATAACTCTTTATTTCACTGTCTCCATCAATAATTTCAACCTCACACAAAAACAAATGCATACAAAAGAGGTAGAGATAATGAATATATATACATATAGTAGAAAAATAACAAATACGTCCCTAGATGATTACCCCAATAATCATCATATACTCCTACTATCACTTAAGTATAAATAATAATCTACCACACTCCCACGGGGACAGGGACTCTAAGCCTCATCTAAGATCAAAACTCCTATCCCTTATATATGATGCATTGCTCTAAACCTGCTTTGGTACCAATTGTAATATCCCTACCTTTATACCTATATTACCCAAGAAAACTAAAAAGTAATACTATTGAGCAATACAGAGAATGAGGTGATGTAGGGTACACAAGTGAATATTCCCTTGTGCTAACACTGTTACATATTGAAACTTCAAATATAACTCACCATAAAACATACTCTATATCGGCATATGGCAATAAACATGTGTGCCTCCAGGATTGAACAATACACAATATACTATAAACATCAGAGATCACAGAGTCAATCGCAACAATAATATACAATATATAATATACAATATGCAAATATGTTCAATACATATCACAATGATATATACACAAGAGACTATAAAATACAAAAAGATAATCTATAATACTGAATCTTTAGTCTCCTGTATACCTAGAAAATACAAGCTAATCTCATAGTCCATGTACCTTAAATGTCTCGGACTGACCCGAGTATTATATAAATAATAAGCAGGCCAGACTATATCTAAATCCAAGGTCACTAAACATATAGAACTCTGAATATACTAGGTATAAGTAAATATAGTAATAATGTTATCACCAATAATCCAAATTATATTACACACAAAATACCACAAACCCAGTATAAAAAAATATCATTAATGCTTATATAAATCAAACCGGTAGAAAACCAGAAAATCGTATTTAATTGGTGAATCATCCATATCATGATATCATCATCCAAATCACAATCAATAAATGGAAACTGTCTCCAAAGTACCAAAACAGAAAAGCATGGATATACGGGGATTGACCACACTTTAGACTTCCACAGTCTTTAGTATAGTCAACTCTTCATAGGAATGAGACATATAAGTCAGTCCGCTACACATAAATTCCCTGAATAAGACGGAAAACTGATAGCCGCCTACCACAAGCATTCTCTATGAACCCAGGTCTACTTGACAACTACGGAGTTACCTACTCCCATAGTCTTTAATTATATCGATGGACATCGTGACCCTATCCACCAATGATTTGTCTACGCATAATCTCGGTCATGGCCCTGCTTTGCTTCTAATGGTAACAAATAATTGGCATATGTGACACAAGGGACTATCAACTATTAATCCTGTGATGCGCATCAAATATAATAACCAACAACGGTGTCATGAATCTAGGGCACGATCCCACGATCAAGCCGCCAAGGTGGATACTGGCCAATCTGGTTCACTCTCAAAAATAAAGGAAGCTGGACACAATATGGATGGCCATATAGTACTCATACCCTTTAGCTTCACATATCTTTAATGGTGGGCGGACACATAACTCACATTTGCCAACCACTATCTATATGATACTCCTCACCAGTTAACATTAATACATACACACAAGCACACACATATATATAAGTAAGGCCGACACACAACTCACGTGAGCCAATACTTGATTATATGGTACTCCACACCGAGTATCACATATACGCATGAGTGTAATCCCTGTTTGAGTGACATTTACTTAAAATGAATAATTAAAAAAATAACATAACGGTGTCCCATACCGCTGCATCTTATTTGGATAATTATTCAAGGCTCATAAACTACACTCGATTCACACTAAATATCTCTATATGACAAATTCGACGAATAACCGGAAAAGTATTACCAAAGGTCCCATTCAAACGGTATCACTAAACTATTTATTCAAATTTCTTGTCACACGGAAATGAATTCCCATAAAACAAATAGAAGGATGTCATTACCAATCACATCAAAAAGCCAAATTAGTCAAATCAATGTTTAATGGTGCATCATTCATAATGACAAATTAATGTGGTAGAAGAAATAAGAAATCATAAAAATGAAGTAAAATAAATATTTTATACTCTTAATTATTATAAAATACCATAAATTCGCTTATATAATCACAAATAGGATACCTTTATTTATATATTTCAAACCATTGAAGATCATTATATTACCAACTATCTATTATAGAGATCTTTCCTATCTTTTCCAAAATTAGTCATTACTTAAATTAAACATATAAACTTCAAAATAAATTTTCTATTTTAAAATATAGATTACTATTTAAAATCTCTCTATAAACTCATCCATTGATAACCAATATTGTAATCACTTAATAATATTTTAAAAAAAATCATTTCATAACTTTTCATAAAAACAAAAATATCTTTGAATTAATTAATAATTTGCAAAATAGATTTTATTCTTTCAAACTATAGAATATTATCCAAAATCTCCTTTTTACATCCAATATTATTGATAATTCTCTTCAAAATTAATTAAATATACTTTACAAATCATTTTTATATTTTCAAGCTAATATATATAATTTCTAAATAATGATTTGAAAACCACTTTTTGATTGAAAATATATAAATATAATAGTGATTTATAAGGGGTATTATGATCTAAAGTAAACTTATTTATAATTAAAAATAGATCTCTAAAATAATAAAAATAAGTTAAATTGAGTAAATCTTTAGTAAATGAATTTTTAGAATACTTTTAAAACGATTTTTATACCCTAAAATAATTTTTCAAAACTTTTAAAAATCATTTAAATAGGAAAAATGAATAAGACACTAATAAGAGGCATGCATATCAATATTCAAATATATACAAAGTTTAGTTTGCAAATGGATAGAATTCCATTTGTAAAATAACATCCAATCAACATAATCATCTAACATCGAAACAACAATCATTCTCAAACCAATATACCAATCAAAGGATTTAACCAATAACCACAATAAATTCGGCTAAGCTATGTAATCAATTATCGAAATAAAGAATATAACTTGCAAAAATTGTAGATATAGTTGTGAGCATAAATACCCACTGAAATGAAGCCGGTACTCGAAAGTTCCCATAACCCGCAAGTTCCGTCGTCGTCAAACTCACACATGCAATCTCCCATACCTCGCAAGTTCTTCCCTAGATCGCCGGTTCAGCTCATTTACTAACTTCTGGCCACAATCGAATGATGCCATCACATTTAATTTGCAGTTATCCCTCACCATCACCTTCACCCTTGGATGTCGTCAACCTCCGAGCTAACTGCCACCACGATAACTTGCAACGCCTACCACCAAAACGGCTCACGACACTTCAAGTAGTCGCTTGCTTCCTAGGATGTATCGGCCATGCATGACGCATGCACTCTAACAGGTGCCGCCTCCAATCACCGTACATCCCCGTTGGTCAGCCTTATTTTCCCGTCACGAGCGCGACTTTGTTTTAATTCTTTTTCTTTGTGTGATTGATTTTTTAGGGTTCGGATGGATTTTGGGAAACAAGCTTCGATTAGAAAAGGAAACATGGGTTTTCAACGTAAATGTAGAGGAAAGGAGAAAGTTCTAGAAGCATGGGAAGTGGGTTTGGGCCTGATTATTTTGGGCTTGATTAAATTTATTTTCTTTTAAATAATACATGTATTATATTTATAAATCAAATTCCAATCTAACATAAATTAATTTACACATTGTTCTACGAATATAATTTGTTAACTACACAATTTTCATCGTATCAATATATATTTATTTCTATTTAATTATTCATTAAAACATTTTATTCAAATTTAATATATTACTTGGAAAGAATTTAGTAATTTAATTCGATTTATTTAAACTTAATCTTATATTAAATAGCAAATAATCAAATAAATATTTATTTCTAAAATAGTAATAATTTACAAATAGTGAATTCAAAGAATTACTATTTTAATCAAATTTACTTATTTTGCGATGTAGAAAGTAGGGGTGTTCCAACTTGGCTCCCTAAAGTATGCTTTCGATGAAAATAATGCATGATTTGGATTAAGATAAGCATTATATAGTCATCTATGCAAATCCCTTATGCATCCAAGAACCATTTCGAAGAGTCGTCTCTATTCGAAGACCGTCCATTCAATCACTTCATATAGTTGATGGACCACTCTCTCTACTGAGGTGTAATATCCCATATTTTGAAGCCTGAAACTAAGTGCTACGGATGTTGCAGTCATACATATTACTAATTTTCGGTGACAAATGCGGTTATGTTAACCATATCAATAATCAAAAGCACATGAAAAATACTAAACATGTAACGTCCTGAAATTTTCAACCATTCGCATCCATACATGTCGAATTTGAATTGCTCCAAATATCATATTGTTAATTTAAATTTGGCAAAACTCAGCAGATACAGTAAATAAATAATCACAGAATCACAGACACAGAGTAATATAAAATAATGCAGCGGAAACAAAAGAATAGTAGTTCATGAAGCTACTATATATATATAATAGAGTTAAACAAGATACAACAGAAGTCTCGAATACATAGATGTCTCAAGACAATAGTCAAATACAAGATCAAAATACATCTCTGGAATCAACCGAATAACTGCAAGCTGAATAGATATAGCTGGATCTCCAAGCGAAGTTCCAACTCCAAAGGTGAGTCTCGAACACTGAGCCACTCAGTCTGACCCGAGCGTAAAGAAAAACACAAAACACTCGAGCCAGGATTAACATTCTTATATCAATAAATCCAACTCAAGTGAAATATCAACTGAAATACAAGTAACTCAAAGGATGTTTGGGATAACCATCCTTTAAGGATCCGTTAAACTATCTACTATGTAGTAATATATGCTATTATAATAATGTCTAAAGTAAAATAAACTATTTAAAAATAGCGTTAAGGCGTTACCCATATCCCCCTTAACACATTTTATAGTGCCAATAGACTATACAGTACTGTAATACCCCATAAACTGGAGCTACCAGAGGATACTCCATAGGTACGACACAAACCAAACTCGTAGTGCTCTCGATATGGTAGGTGACACAACACAACTAGGCAATGTCAGGGTAGATGTAACGACCCGGTATTTTCAACCATTCGCATCCACACATGTCGGACTTGAATTGCTCAAAATACCGCGTTGTAAATAAAAATTTGGCAAACTCATCATTTACAGTAAATAAATAATCACAGATCACAAACATAGAGTAATATAATGCAGTGGAAGTAAAAGAGATAGTAGTCCATGAAGCTACTATATAAATACATCAGAGTTAATTAAGATACAATAGGAATACCAAGATACAATAGGAGTAACAGTATGAAAATCGGGTACAACTGGAATCAACTGGATAACAAAATGAATAGATATCTGGATCTTTAAAGCAAAACTCCAGCTCCGAAGGTGAGTCTCTAATGCTGTATCACTCAGTCTGACCCGAGCGTAAAGCAAAACACAAAACACTCAAGTCAGGACATACATACTTATATAATGTAAACCAACTCAAGTGAACTGTAATAAAGGTACAAGTAACTTAAAGAATGCTTGGGATTGCCCATTCTTTAAGGATCCGTTAAACTATTTACTATGTAGTAATATTCGCTATTACAATAGTGTCTAAATAAGTAAAGTATAATCATATAGAAAATAGCGTTAAGGGGATGGAGAACCTTAACGTGGTCGGATCTTAAAATCATAATCGTAGTAAAGCTCGATATAGTAGGTGACACGGCACAACTAGGCAATGCCAGGGTAGATGTACCAATTACGCACACGGACTGATGGATACGCATAGCAGCCACTACCGTTCCACCTCGAACAACACTCCAAAATCGGAGGATGGCCATCTAATCAATCACAAGTAAGAGTATAATATCGAAGAAATGTGTCCGAGAAGAGGTGCTACCTCACTGGTCCGAGATCGCTCCTGTTTTAGCCACCTTATGCCAACTTACGGGAGTTGGGTCCACGTAACATACCTTAAGAACGTCGCCACCATCCTACTTCATTCTGGAATCTCCACTGCGTACACGGTTGTCAAAGTTGTTTTCGGTATCGACAGAGAGTATGTCCATATCTGATCCCGGTCTCTTTGCCAACCAATCGTTATTATAACCCGTGGTTATAAATTTCAAAATAGTTTATGTTTCAAATCAAAATACATCCTTTAAACCATTTCAAAATCATATCATTTATTTCAAACTAATACATACTTTCAAACCCAAAACATATCTATTCAAAACCAATTCAAAAATATATCATTTCCATTTCAAAACCAATTCAATAATATATCATTTCAATAAAACCCAAATTTCAAAATCACTGAATATTTCCTTTAATTTATTAAACTTGAAATCTTCCTTTAAATTATCATAGCATTTTGGTAATGTAACCTTAAGGAATCATAGCATTTTTGGAATGTAATACTTTCCAATTTAATATTTTATATAATCAAAGTATTTATATACTTACAAATTTTTAACATGGTCATTTTATCATAGCCTTATAGTTAAATAAACTTTGTTACTGTAATATCCAATTTAATGCTGAAATTCTTATGTTAAGTTAAGAGTACCTTATTAACTTACATTATCATTACAATAAAGAAACTTTATTATTTTAGTCATTAAAATATGTCATTTACATTAATTAAAACTTACATATTAAATGTACTTTTTAACTTACATTTCTATTACAGTAAAGAGCATTTATCGTTTAATCAATATTACACTAATTAAACTTACATTATCAAATGTACGTTTTATTACAAAAAGGGCATTTATTATTTTAAATCAATATTACACAAATTAAGACTTACATGTTTCTTTCATTAATTAAGACTTTACATGTTTCTTTCAGTAAGTAAAACTTTACATATTTCTTTCATTAATTAGAACTTTACACGTCTCTTTCATAAATTAAAACTTTACATATTTCTTTCATTAATTAGAACTTTACACGTCTCTTTCATAAATTAAAACTTTACATATTTCTTTTCATTAATTAGAACTTTACACGTTTCTTTCATAAATTAAAACTTTACATATTCTTTCATTAATTAGAACTTTACACGTTTCTTTCATAATTAAAACTTTACATATTTCTTTCATTAATTAGAACTTTACACGTTTCTTTCATAAATTAAAACTTTACATATTCTTTCATTAATTAGAACTTTACACGTTTCTTTCATAAATTAAAACTTTACACGTTTCTTTCATAATTAAAACTTTACATATTCTTTCATTAATTAGAACTTTACACGTTTCTTTCATAATTAAAACTTTACATATTTCTCTCATTAATTAGAACTTTACACGTTTCTTTCATAAATTAAAACTTTACATATTTCTAAATTAGTTTATATTTCCAATCACAAATTTCCATTTATTTATTTAACATTTTTAATACATATGAAATCATTTTTCACTTTATTAAATCATTTTAAAAACCAAATTTAAATTAAAATATCAAAATTTACATTTTCAAAATACTTAAAACTTCCAGAAAAATTTATAAAATAACCACGGGTCTGTATAATATTTTCTAACCTAGGTCAAGTGATACGGATAATATATCATTTCAATCCGTAATTTACAAAGAAAAATCCGGGTTCTATTATTTCAAACCCGCAATCCCAAGTTAAATAAAATAAATAAAAATCGCTTAGGCTTGTCATTTCAGCCCATAACGATCTTTCCCTATTCTAAAGTCCATTCGGGTATGTATCATTTCAACCCATAGTGATTCTATTCTACAGGGAACTTGAAGTGTGAGAACAGAATATAAATAAACAGTAAAATAAAATAAAATATAACAGATGATGTAACAGGCACATAAACAGTATTTAATATCATATAAATATATCACAGGCATGTATAACATAATATAATTATTTCTACACTTTCACTTGCTATCAATTCACAATAATATAAGTATGAATGTCAGGTGTGATTACTCACCTTTTTACGCTGAAGTTTGCAAAGCAAACACGCAAACAAAAATCCGGAAAGCACGAAAGCACGACTAGACACAATTCTGATTTGAATGGATGGAGAGCCAAGATATTGATCTTGTATATAACAAATACACAAATCATAAGAATAAGATTCAACACAACAAAAGATGAATTAAACTATGCAATTACGAATCAAAGAACATAACCTTGCTTTCAACCACCAAGTGGGCTTTGCCATGGTCTAATAGTGAGGAGGAGGTTATGTTGTGGTGGTGGAGGCTGAGTTATGCAAGGAGATAACAAAAGGAAAAAAAAGAGGAAATAAAATAAAAGTGGAAAAAAAAGAGAGAAGGAAGCCATGGAAATAACCTAGAGCTTGTTGTATTTTCTTCACGCAAATGAAAATGAGAGGATGAGAACTTGTACGTGAATAAGAAATAAAAAGAAGGCGGCTAGGGTTTCAAGAGATTTGAATGGCTAAGATGTAGGGTTTAGAAAATGAAAGGCTAGCAAATAAAAAGGCTAGTGAATGAGTGGGATTTATTTCCTATTTAATAAAAGAAACTTACTGTAAAATATTTCAATCAGAAGAGGCAAATGAGGAACAGAGATATTGAGAAGATTTTTATGTGATTTGATGAAGTAAATGCTAGGAAAACAAAGAGACAAGAAATAAAGAGAAAAAAAACTTATACATATATTATTCCTAAATGCAAGTGAAATATGTGAATCATAATGGGAAATAAATTTTGTACGTGTATGGAAAAAGGAAATACACGGCTATAGAAGAAAAAAAAGAGCTAAGGAGTTATGAATGCTAAGGAAACGGAAAGGCATAAGTTAAGGAGAAAAAACGTACAATATATTTTATTTTTAAATGCAAATGAAAAATGAGAGATGAGAAATAAATTTTGTACGTGAATTATGAAGTGGAGTGGATGGCAAGAAAAGATTTGAACGGCTAAAGAGGAGTAAATGATAGAAAAACAAAAAGGCTAGGAAATAAAAGGTAAGAAATAAGGAGAAAGAAACACACATACATACATATATATATATATATATATATATATATATATATATATGTATGTATATATATATATATGATTCTTAAATGCAATTGAAAAGAGGATATTTTGAGATGTTTGTACATGATTAATAAGAGCAATTCACGGCTATGAACGGTGAATGGCTAGGGTAAGTAATAAAGAGGGTAGGTAAATAAAAAGGCAAGCATTAAAGAAATGTAACGCATGTCTCCTTGATTTCTTCCAAGCCTTTTATGAAAAGATATACACACAAGTGAAATCCAATAAATAAAGTTTAGATAAACAAAATAGAAAAATAAAATAAAATAACATAGAAAATAAAAATATAGAAACGCACATAGAAAACTAGAAATTGAAATACAGTAAATAACTGCGTGTAAAATGCTGTAATTTATCTGATTTAAAAAGTATAACTCGGAATTTAACGAAACGAAAAGCAGAACAAATATCATAAATATATTCCGCTTCAAAGAAAAAAGATTAAAATTTAAAATTCATTTTTTTTATATTTAAACTGAAAATTCAGATTTTGACCAAAATATAAAATTTTCAAAAATCGTTTATTTATTGCATTTGGAAAATAAATTACAAACAAATTCCAAACATACATTGGAATAATTCTAAAAATTCACTTTTAAATGATTTAAAAAATCAAAATTTCAAATAAAAATTTAATTAAAAATATTCACAAAATTATGGGTTGTTACAGTAGATATACCAATTACACTTCTGGGCCAGTGGTAACCCAGAGCCGCAGTAATCCCCCACCTCGAGCCACACTCCCGAAAATCCGAAGGTGCACCCAAATCAATCACAAAGTAATCTAATGGTATATGATGGAGTGTGTCCGATAAGAAGTGCTACCTCATTAGCCCGTCAATTGCTCCTATTGTAGCTACCTTATTCCAACTCACGGGAGTCGGGTCCATGTATATACCTCATATAGGATCGTCGCCACCATCCTACTTCATTCTGGAATCTCCACCGTGAACACAGTTGTTAAAGTGGTTTTCGGGTATCGACAGAGAGTATGCCCATATCTGTTCCCGGTATCTTTAACAACCAATCGTTATTATAACACCGCAGTCATTTCAAAATAGTTTATACTTCAAAACCAAAATATCATTTCCATTTCAAAAACATATCAATACGATATCATTTCCATTTCAAGAATATTCACTTCCAAAATCATAGTACTTTTAAAGATATAATACTTTCGAAACCAAAACAATTTGAAATAATGATATTTTGGAAATCATAATACTTTGAAATTCATAACTTTGGAAATCATAACACTTCGAAATCATAACACTTTCCTTCAAACAATTTAGATATTAATAATAGTATATAAATAAAATAGTTTATAAAATAAAATAATTTATATAAAATAGTTATAAGTTAAAACAATTTATATTAAAATAATTAGTATATTTAAAATAGTTTATATTAAAAATAGTTATATTAAAAATAGTTTATATTAAAAATAGTTATATTAAAAATTGTTTATATTAAAAATAGTTTAAATATAATTTAAAATACTTTATATAATAAAATAGTTTCCTCAAATTTCACAAATCGATTCAAAATCAACTCGGATTCCAAAATTTAAACTTAATCCAATCTCAAATCCTCAAATTTCAATTCAATTCAGTTTTTCAATAAACCATTTCAAATCATCGATTCAAATACATATTTGAACCATAAAATAAGCCATTTAAATTTCAATATAATTAAATCTTTAAATATTCAATAACATCTAAATACAACTTCAATTTACAAATTTAAATAAACAAGATATCCCATTTCAATTTATGTAAATTTGAAATATTCATTTAAGTCACTTTTAAATCAAACCCAAGTTATAAAATCATATCTTTAAAATTCCAATTTTTATAAATTTAAAATCAAACTTATTTAAGTATAATTCTTAAATAAATATAATTTCAAATCAATTTCAAATTTATCTTTCCAACCTGAATCATTATAAACTCTATATTTGAAAATATATACATTAAATAAATACTTAAACATATTATATATCAACTTTATTAAATCAACTTTAATAAATCTTTAAAATCAATATTTATTAAAACCATATATTTCTTTTCAGAACCATAGAAATCATTTTAAAAATATTTATGTATAGACCAACGGTGTCTGTATATAATTTTCTATCCTATGGTCAAGTGATACGGATATTTATCATTTCAATCCACAATTTAAATATATATACAGGTATATATCATTTCAACCCACAATCCCAAATTCAATTCATATGAAAATCGCTTGGGTTTATCATTTCAACCCTTAAAGATTTTCTCATATTCTATAGATCGTTCGGGTATGTATCATTTCAACCCATAGGGAATTCTATACTAACAGGGAACTTGCAGAGTGATAACAGATATGATAATAATATAACAATCAGTAATAGGCATATATCATCAATATAAATAACAGATAAGGGTGTTAGATTTCATAGGTGAACAGATACAAATAATAGTATATATATAGCAATGTAAATAACTAACAGCAGCATATTTCAATTGACGTTTCAATTGAAATGAAATTTAATAAATATAAGAACGTTAAACGTGAGTGATTGCTCACCTTTCGAGGCTAGAGAAATAAACGATGAGATTGAGTTACGAAATCCAGGCACGAACCCCAAAACAAGGCAAGATAGAACTCGAATCGACGAACGAAGCTAATAATAAGGAATTGACGAAAATAAATCAGAACCAACTTGATATAGATTTTTTTTTAAAGTCTAATGTGTACCCTTATCAAAATAAATTACTTTATACAAAACCCAATGATAATTTAATATATATATATATATATAAATTCTCAAAGATCAATTTAACATATAGTTAAAATAAAATATATATATTAACTTCAAATCAATATTTATCATAAAATCAATATAAACACTTTATTATAATATATATATATAAACTTAAACAGTACTAAAATATTTAAAATAATCCAACAAAATATATTATACATACCAATATGTATACGACATTGTTTACATTATTATCAAAACTATTTCTGCATACAACATATGCATAAAACTCAATAGAATAATATAACTTTATATATATATATATATACAACTCATACAGTAAACATGCGTAAATTACAACTCTACAGCATATATATATTTTTATTCAGAGATAAAATACTTATATATGAAACAAAACATAACAGTTTACAAACATAATATACCTTAAATATAAAACTAACAAGCGCATATATATATATATATTGTAATGACCCTGAAATCAGCCTTCGAAAATCGGCACCCGTACTTCACTTGTACTCGAAATGTCGTAGATTCAAACGCCGAATCTGGTTCACCGGAGCTTATAACACCATTAAGTATAACAACACAGCGGAATAAAGAAATATATGATATCATATACAACTCCAATGAATACAATATCCAGAATGATATACAACAATGATATCAATATGATACAACAATATCAGAGATAAATAATGATACAAGAAATAGCAGCAGAAAGAAAATAGATAACACCAGCAGCAGATAGAATGTCTCCAAGATAAGCAACGTCAGTCCATGAACTCCAAGAACTGAACTAGCTCTAGATAATCTACTAAACCTGAATATCTGAAAACCCCAACTCTAGACTGCCCGTGTGGAAAATTATGGGCACCCAGAGTTTAGGAAGGGAACAATAAACTCCGGATCAGTCATGGGACTGGTATGAGCAAACAAAACAGTTTATCTTTAAACAAACAACAAAAGAAGTTTAACATTGAAAGCCACAATGCTTTTGGAAAATGAAACTACCATAAGACCTCCCGCCACACACACAATGCAATCGCAGAATTGGAGGAGATTTCTTCTTATGATAGTCAAACATGCTTACTACGCAAAAACACCTTTGATATTATTACTAGTGCATAGTGTGAAAATATTTCGAAAGTATAATATCAATCTTAGCCAGCATACAACATTTCATCGTATGCCTACTATAGCTACCATGTTCAATAACAGGTTACCGCCACATTCCATAGCAGGTTATACAACTAAAAACCGTACAGGGTTCGTATTGCTTCTTTGGATTTCCAACAAATGATCAGGCTAAGGAACTTCCTTACCGAAATGGAAACGCCTCTGGAAAGACGCCCCGAGAACCTAACCAGATCTCTGCAAACACAAGGCCGACGCTACCTCACGCTTTAACCAAGTTGTAACTAGGTAACTAACACACGAGTCATGTCATCCCCCGGTCGTCACCGACCTTTATCCGAGACGTCTCGATCATAAAGCAACAACCACAAAGTATAATAACAGTGCAGCATCAACATAGGTAAAATATCTGGGCTCCATACCATGATATCACCTTTTATCCAGAAGGAAATGACATACCCTAGGGGCGCTACCCCTACAAACCTTTTGTCGCAACATTCCTGTTTCGACCATAACCGGGTTGTGAGGCTCGACGAAGTCTCGTCCACAAAGCAACGCTTTTTCACAAAGCAACTCTTTTTCACAAAGCCACGCTTTTTCACAAAGCCACGCTTTGATCAACAATGATCAATAGCACTTCGTATGCCACATTACCAAATTGGGAATGTATCACTAGTAACCATCAACTACATAACCTCTGAGCTCGTACGTCTCAGAGAAGGGTGTTAAGCTAAGAGAATAATTTCTCCGCCACCAACAGAAATGTATTTGATAGAAACCAGCATTACATCTCAAAGTGTAACGTCAGACACACATCCATACAAGTCTGTTCCGGGTTCGAACAGAACCGAAGGCACTTCTGAAGAAGCCCTTGCAAATCCGAGTATTCACAATCCCGATCGGACTTCCCATCACTTAGGAATATCTATACCGTAGCTACTCAGTGTAGAGACAATCGATAGGTCATTGTAACGACCCGTAAATTTCAACTGTTTTAATAACGTAATTAGTTGAAATTTTGTGAAATTTTAAACGATAAAAATATATATTAGTTTCAGTGAAATGAGAATTGTATACATTAGTTTCAACGGTTATATAAAAATATATTTATATTTATATTTATATTTAGTTTGAGATGATTTTATGTAAGTATTGCTCGACTATAGGTTATATATGTTATAAGAGGAAAGCTTGGATATTTTGGCATTCCCATATTTTAGCATAGTTACTTTGTCTGCCTATTTATATAAAACTGTTTCATATATGTATTTTAGTTGCACACATATTTTCTTTGGCTCAGTTTTCATGTATGCATGTATATATTATTTATCAATGCAAGTTGTAATAAAGTATATGTAAAGTGTATACGAATAGTATTATCTATTATGTATTATATGTTTTAATAAAGGTTGATATCTTGCACTGTATAAACATATGTTAGTTTTACAAAGTTATTTTTTTTTTATAAAATATTTTCTGCTATATGAACGTTATATATATTTATAACCTGTGAGTTTACATGATCTGTTTGCCTTTACATAAGTTTATAATTTGCGTAATATATATATAGACAAATTTTTGTATTAGTTTAAAATCAGTATAGTTGAAGCATATGCAAGCCTATATATATCGTGTAGTTCATATCATTCTGTTGTCTGCATACATTTGTGGTTTTCCTATTTTGTACTGTTGAAATTGAAGTTATACATTTACCTGAGTTTAAAGTATTTATGTATATATATAAATAGGTTCTAGGTTCTGTAGTTTAACAGTAAAGCATATATTTTGATTCTAAGTTAAAAGTAATTTGTAGATATAGTCTGTAATATATGTATTAGTGTTTGAGATAGATATGTTTGTTCTACTATGTGGGTTTTATTTAAACAATGATTTTATATATTTAAATATAAAACATGTTTGAATTTAGAATATGATTTTTATATATATAGTTATATATATAAATTCGCTTATACCACTTGTCATCATCGATCGGTTCTAATTTGATTTCGTAAATCCTTTATCTTTCAGCTCTGTCCGTCGTGCTTGTTTCTTCATCGAATCGTATCCATCGAGCGTTGCTTGGAATTCGTAGCTCATTTCGTTGTCAAATTTCTCTAGCCTCGAAAGGTGAGCAATCACTCACGATTAACGTTCTTATATTTATTAAATTTGATTTCAATTGAAACGACAATTGCAATATGCTGTTGTTAGTTATTTATATTGCTATATCTATGCCATCATCCATATCTATTCACCTGTGACACCTGACATCATTATCTGTTATTTATATTGATATATATATGCCATCATCGGTATCTGTTCACCTGTGACATCTGACACCCTTATCTGTTATTTATACTGCTGATATATGCATGTTACCGTTGTTATATTATTATCATATCTGTTATCACTCTGCAAGTTCCCTGTTAGTGAAGAATCACTATGGGTTGAAATGATACATACCCGAATGGACTTTAGAATAGGAGAAAATCGTTATGGGTTGAAATGATAAACCCAAGCGATTTTCAAATTAAATTGAATTTGGGATTTCGGGTTGAAAAGATATATACCCGAATATATTTTAAATTGCGGATTGAAATGATAAATATCTGTATCACTTGATCATAGGATAGAAAATTATATACAGACACCGTTGGTCTCTATATAAATGTTTTTGAAAACATTTCTACGGTTTTGAAAGAAATATATGGTTTTAATAAATAATGATTTTAAAGATTCATTAAAGTTGATTTAATAAAGTTGGTTTGAATCAATATGAAATATGTTTAAGTATTTATGTAAAATTTATATTTTTAAATATAGAATTTAAAATGTTTCAGGTTGAAAGATAAATTTGAATTGATTTGGAATTCTTAATTATTTAAGAATTATACTTAAATAAGTTGATTTGAAATCTATTAAATTTGAAATTTTAAGATATGTTTTATAACTTGAATTAATTAAGAAGTGGCTTAAATGAATATTTCAAACTTATATAAATTTTAAATGGGATATTTTATCCATAAAAATTTGTAAATTGAAGTTGTATTTTGATGTATTGAAATGATTAAAGAAATATTTCAGAAACTAAATGTAATGAAATTAAATTGGGACATAAATTGAATTATCGAATTTAGTTTTGAAATGTCGAATATTTAAACTTGAAATATATTTAAATTGAAATGGTTTATTTATGGTTAAAATAGGCATTTGAAATCGATAATTTGAAAGGGTTTATTGAGAAACTAAATTGAATTGAAATTGATGATTTGAGATTTAATTAAATTTTAATTTTGGAATTCGAGTTTATGTGAATTGATTTGTGAAATTTGAGGAAGCTATTTTTATATAAAGTATTTTAAACCATATCTAAAACTATTTATATTTTACTTAATATAAACTACTTTAATAAATCATTTTCAATATAAATTATTTTAAGCTATTTTAACTTATAACTATTTTACATAAAATATTTTATCTTATAAACTATTTTACTATATATACTAATTTTAATATCTAAACTGTTAAAGAGGAAAGTGTTATGGATTCCGAAATGTTATGATTTCAAGCTATGATTTCAAAGTGTTATGAATTTCAAGGTTTTGATTTCCAAAGTGTTTTGATTTAAAAGACTTACGATTTCGAAAGCGATGTAACTTTGGTAAGTGATATGATTTTGGAAATGGATGTATTTGAAGGAAAAGTGATATCGTATTTATATGGTTTTGAAATGGAAATGATATGTCGGTTTTGAAATATAACTATTTGAAAATTTATTAAATGACCATCGGTGTAATAATACGTAGTTATTAAAGAGACCGGGATCGGATATGGACATACTCTCTGTCGATACCGAAACCACTTTAATAACTAATATACGCGGAGTTTTGATCCAGAACGAAGTGGATGGTTTTGGTGAACGCGTTGACTGAAGAAAGAGAACGATATTGGATGACCCCTGACATGACTAAAACAGGAGCCGCGCCGGGCCATTGAGGATCTCCATCTCTAGCGGATACACTTCTTCGATACCATATCTATTACTTTTGTGATTCGATTTGGGTGCACCCCTCGATTATGGGAGTGTTGTTTCGCGGTGTTGGGGTAGTAGCTGCTATGCCCAACATCAGTCCGGATCATGCAACTACTAGTATCCTAGTTGGTGTTGCCTCATGTACCTTGTCATACTGATTATCCTATTCGCGACCACTACGATTTTGGTTTGTACCTTTAGTATATGGATTGCCCTCTGGTGACTTCCGGTTTTGGGGAAACTACGGTCTTGTATATGCTCTTGGGAATAAAAATGTGTTAAGGGTGGAATGGGCCATGACTTAACGCTATTTGGATATCGTACTTTACTGATTAGACATTATCTACTTAGCGTATTCTACTGTATATATAGATAGTTTAATGGATCCTTAGAGGATGGTTATCCCAAACATCCTTTGAGTCACTTGTATTTCAGTCGTTATTTCACTTGAGTTGGATTTATTGATATAAGAATGTTAATCCTGACTCGAGTGTTTTGTGTTTTTCTTTATGCTCGGGTCAGACTGAGTGTACCAGTATTCGAGACTCACCTTTAGAGTTGGAGCTTCGCTTGGAGATCCAGCTATCTATCCAGCTTTCAGATATTCAGTTGATTCCAGTGATGTATTCTGATATTGTAATTGACTATCGTATTCGAGACTTCTGTCGTATCTTGTTTAACTCTGTTATATATATAGTAGCTTCATGAACTACTATTCTTTTGTTTCCGCTGCATTATTGTTATATTACTCTGTGTCTGTGTCTGTGATCTGTGATTATTTTATTTACTGTATATGTTGAGTTTTGCCAATTTAAATTAACAATCTATTGTTTTGAATTATTCAAGTCTGACATGTGTGGATTTATTGTCGACTTGAATGGTCCAAAATAGTGGGTCGTTACAGTCATCCTATCGCTCTCGCAAATACCCAGTCTTCACCACCGGTCTTCAAATGCAATCCATATACGACGTATCATTATTCGGAATGGGTTATATGACACAAAGGTCTTTTCCCGGCTAACCCGAATAACGAGCACAATTAAAAATCATATGGATACTGGGGTCTCAGTTAAATCACAGCTTAAAGCCCAAAACTTTTCATTCGAATGGTTAAACCAAATTACCATTTCCAATCTTTTAAACAAAAAGATTCATTTCAAAAACCTTCAATGGTTTAAACAATTTCCACGCTTTTAATCTTTTAAACAAAAAGATTCAATTCACAAAGTTTACCCCGTTCACAAAGATTCATTCATAGATTTTCAAATCGATTTCCATTTCAATTTGATTAACTCGTTAAATCTTTAATCAAGATTTAACTTATAGCTTTCAAAACTGGTTTCCAAAGATTCATTCATAGCCTTTCAAAACAATTCCATTTTAAGTTGGATTAACTCATCTGGTCTTTGAATCAAAGACTCATTTCATAGTTTTCAAAACATTTCAATTCTATTTCAAACTTGAAACCGTTCAACACAATTTGGAAATCCTTTCTTAAAATGAAAGCCATTATTATTTGAAAACAAGTAGTTTCGTTTTCAGAAAAATCCAGTTATATTTACACGAGTTAAAACCCTTGAATTAAATTCAAAATTCCCAAATCAATACCTTTAAAATGGTTTAACCATATATAACTTGTACAGCATCTTTAATCCCTAGTTTCAAATCATAGGATTCAATTTCAAACTTGAATTCAAATTTAAATCAAATTATCTAAATTTCAAAACTCGATTAAGTTATTCAAAATAACTTTTATCTTTGAAATTCCATTTTAAAAGCTTTTCACTCTAAACCCAAATTTCCAATTTCAAAAATCAATTGAAATTGACATTTCAATTTCAAAAACAATAAATTTACATCATCTGTGACTTAACCGATTTCCACGTGAAATCCATATTTGTGTGTGTAAAAGTGTGGTCCAGGGGTTTTACACAATAGTGCACAACATCAATCATCACAGATATATCGATAAGTGGTATAATCGATAACGCTTATCTTCATTCACAGATTCATAGATAAAATAAATTTATCAGTCACCAAGATTCACTATTACTATTCGATGTGGGTTTCGGATAACCAACTGGAATCCGACTCCCTGTCGCATCGAAATTCAAGTGTCGTTTTACGGGCCAAAGGTTTTCATATTCACGTAGCAGTATATATCACAAAAACAGAAATCACAGCTCAGCACAAAGTAATTTTATCACAAAGCATCACAATCACAAACAGGGATATCAAACGATTCAATCATCCAATTGAATCCAAAACCCATAGGTAAGATCATTCATTGTCTGGTTAATTCAAATCAGATTAATTACTTGTGAATTACTAATCCTGGTTAATTAACATTCATAAATTACAAATTATTTTGATTAAATTTTCCTTTAATCATTTATTAATTAACCATTAATAATAAATTAATTAACCCTTAATCAATTACCATTTAATTAATTATTCTAAATTAATTACTCTAAGTGGTTTTCCCTAATCACTTTTATTTATTGATTTCTTTTGATTAATTATTCCCAAATCAATTTTCTTAATTAATCAATCACATTAGTTAATTATCATTTAAATAATTCTTAAATCACTTGATCAATCAACTTTAATCATTTTAATTACATAAATGAATTATCCTTAAATTAACCTTTAAACACTTGATTAATCAATCTTTAAATCATTAATTAATTTACCTGATTTACTTTCCTTAGTAAATTTTAAGTAATTAATTTCCTTTAACCAATAAATTAACTTAGACTTCAAAAGTTAATTAACAATTAAAATAGTCTTTATATCAATTAACTTCTTCAATATTATTAAGTTTATCTAAAATAAACTTTAATAAAACTGAATTTAAATCTACTTCGGGTCATACCCGAATGCTACTCGGGTTTGAACCCGAGTTTCCCTACTACCCATTTCTTTTCAAAACTTAAGTTTAATTTTACAGTTTTAAAAAAAACTGAAGCTTAGCACTATCAAAATACTCGAGTACAAACCCGAGTTAAACACCCAAAAACCCCGACCCTCGCTTCGAGTCGACCCCCACGACAAACCCACTGACACACGAGCCATCTCGTGCACATGTACCATCGCCGCGCCGGCGATCTGGCGAACCTCGCCACCCCTAACAAGTCACGAATCGTCACGATATCTGATCTCAAAACTCAAATTGGCACGATCAAATCCCTGGTGAAATCGAGCTTCCAGATCAAAAAACTCGAACTCCCCTCATCATCTAATCCGCCTCGACCAAGCGAACCATACCTCCAGAAAATCCCTAACTCCGGCCTTACCTCGTCCATCCCCTACGCTACCCCTTCCCTGTATTTCATGCAGCTCGATGTACTAGGGGAGGCGCGGTGAGCACAAGTTCGAACGCCAAGAAATTAGGTTTACTAGAGGAAAAACAACACCGCCGCCACCTCCAATATCGTGGCCGCCTCCAACTAGTTTTCCAATCACCCCAGCAAGCTCGTCCACCTCTTCGCCCAACCCTGACCATCGACAACCCTCCGACCATCTGAAATTGGTCGAAACTCGTCTTGCGTTCAACTAGGAACTGCTCTAAAAATACTCAGAGAAAAATCACAACTCTTGTATGAAAATTTTTGTTTTTGAATGCTAATCCATGTTATATACTTGAATCCAAGATTCTTCATATTCGAATTATCATGAAATTTTAAAAATTTGTTCTGTGCAACTAAATTTCAGAGGCAATCTAACTTTATTTAGTTTTAAACAAATTTTCAGATTTTAATCTATGCCAAAACACTCTTATCGGTTTTAAATTCTTAGATAAAAGAGTTTGAATTTGTTTATGATCTGCTACCCTGTAACCCAGAAAGGCAGAGAAGAAGGAATGCACCAATACAGACATATTTGTATACATATATATAAAGTTAAAACTGGAAAGAAAGTTCTCAACAATCACAATATTATTCACAACTTCATACACCAGAGTTAATTTTACTTAAGTTTAGAAAAATATGTTCACTCACCTTAGATTCCAGAAAAGAAATAGAGCCTTCCACTTTGAACAGGCTTGAGAAAATTTTACAAAACTGAAACTTGATTTGAAAATTTGTATGCTTTTGTTGTTTTGATTCCAGAAACCTTGTCTTGCTTGAGAAGGTAGAATTTTTAAAACTGGAATGTTTTTCAGGTTTGATGATTTTCTAGTTTGCATTTGTTTATGAACGAAAAGAAAAGGAGATTGATATATAGAAACAAGTTTACAGGAGATGGTATGTTTTTGTACAGGGTAATGTATAATTTTTCTTTCCAGTACAATGTTTAGCAGGGATTTCTTTATTCAAATGGTGGCTGATGATGTTCCATGCATTAATTGGTTGTACTAATATACTTATCTTATTATTTTCTTTCATTTCATTTGTGTACATATGTTTCCTTTTACAAGTTAAAGTCCGTGTGTGCTAACATTTATTTCTTTGCTTTATATTGTTTGTCTCGGCTGATAACTTTCTTTGCCATGCTAGAGATGCAACATTAAATGCATATGTACCTTATGTCCTCTTTGCTTATCTTATTATGTTTGTATTTCTTTTGTTTCATACTTATCTTCATTTTGTTCCCTTGTTTCATATTCAAGTATATGTATATTCTTTCTTCCTTTGCTTTGTCTTATTACTCTATAAACTAAATGAATTTAATATGTTGGTAAAATTTATCTAATGTGTTTACTTTATATTTTACAATATAGCTTATGTATAATTATTTTTCTAGCTTAAATTTTTATTATAATTTTATCTTATTTATTGATTTCTATTTTTTTTTATAAAAACCATCAATCCTGGATTTAAATTATTTATTTACTTTTATACTTGTGGCAACGTATATACTTTTATATTTATTTTCAAACCATTTATATTTAAGATTTTAAATTCAAATAATTTAACACATTTTTATTTGAACTCGGGGAAACTCGCCTCAATTTATCGATTAACATTACAATTTAATTCAAAAAATTAAATTAATTATCAAATTAAATATAATTAAAATTCAGGGTCGTTACAGACTTCCCCCCTTAAAAGAATTTCGTCCTCGAAATTTGCCAAGGAGACACAAAGATAGATGAAGCATATTTCATCAAATCAAACTGAATATCTATTCTTCATTTGGCTTACCAAATTAGAATATCAATAATAGATACAAGAACGAATCTATTTTAACACTTCACAAAATACTCGGGTTATCCAGATCTACGAAATATGCAGGGGCATCGGTTAGTCCGAAGAGATACTAACCATTCGTAGAATATATTGAGACCTAAAGGATAGATAGATATATGGATACAATTTCAAAACTTTTAGTTTAGAACTAAAGTATACCTATCAACCATAGCAACCAAAGCAAACAATTCATCCATACAAACAATTCTGGTCTATCCAGAGTTTATGACCCATATTAATATATCGAATCTTCTTTCTGGATCTGCTAGAAACCATCGAAGAATTAAGAAGAGAAACTGAACAAAAGAGATTGATAGAGAAAGTTATTTCCACCGTTGTAGGGTATTGACCATTTATAGTCGTATTCCCCTGTCCCCTATCTCATCCTCTTCTTGCACTCATACTCACTATCAGTAGATAGTAAGAGAATTTACTGAGGCGTACGGACGGATATCTTAGAGATTACTCATTCTAGGGTATACTTCACCCTATCTCTAATGAGCTAATTAATGTGTTATACTCCTGAGCTAAAGTTCAACCTTCAGCTCTGATACCAAATGTAACGACCCTGAAATCGGCCTTCGAAAATCAGCACCCGTACTTCACTTGTACTCGAAATGCCGTAGATTCAAACGCCGAATCTGGTTCACCGAAGCTTATAACACCATTAAGTATAACAACACAGCGGAATAAAGAAATATATGATATCATATACAACTCCAATGAATACAATATCCAGAATGATATATAACAATGATATCAATATGATACAACAAAATCAGAGATAAATAATGATACAAGAAATAGCAGCGGAAAGAAAATAGATAACACCAGCAGCGGATAGAATGTCTCCAAGATAAGCAACGTCAGTCCATGAACTCCAAGAACTGAACTAGCTCTAGATAATCTACTAAACCTGAATATCTGAAAACCACAACTCTAGACTGCCCGTGTGGAAAATTATGGGCACCCAGAGTTTAGGAAGGGAACAATAAACTTCGGATCAGTCATGGGACTGGTATGAGCAAATAAAACAGTTTATATTTAAACAAACAACAAAAGAAGTTTAACATTGAAAGCCGCAATGCTTTTGGAAAATGAAACTACCATAAGACCTCCCGCCACACACACAATGCAATCGCAGAATTGGAGGAGATTTCTTCTTATGATAGTCAAACGTGCTTACTACGCAAAAACACCTTTGATATTATTACTAGTGCATAGTGTGAAAATATTTCGAAAGTATAATATCAATCTTAGCCAGTATACAACATTTCATCGTATGCCTACTATAGCTACCATGTTCAATAACAGGTTATCGCCACATTCCATGGCAGGTTATACAACTAAAAACCGTACAGGGTTCGTATTGCTTCTTTGGATTTCCAACAAATGATCAGGCTAAGGAACTTCCTTACCGAAATGGAAACGCCTTTGGAAAGACGCCCCGAGAACCTAACCGGATCTCTGCAAACACAATGCCGACGCTACCTCACGCTTTAACCAAGCTGTAACTAGGTAACTAACACACGAGTCATGTCATCCCCCGGTCATCACCGACCTTTATCCGAGACGTCTCGATCATAAAGCAACAACCACAAAGTATAATAACTGTGCAGCATCAACATAGGTAAAATATCTGGGCTCCATACCATGATATCACCTTTTATCCAGAAGGAAATGACATACCCTAGGGGCGCTACCCCTGGTCCCCTACAAATCTTTTGTCACAACATTCCTGTTTCGACCATTACTGGGTTGTGAGGCTCGACGAAGTCTCGTCCACAAAGCAACGCTTTTTCACAAAAGCAACGCTTTTTCACAAAGCCACGCTCTTTCACAAAGCCATGCTTTGATCAACAGCACTTCGTATGCCACATTACCAAATTGGGAATGTATCACTAGTAACCATCAACTACATAACCTCTGAGCTCGTACGTCTCAGACAAAGGTGTTAAGCTAAGAGAATAAATTCTCCGCCACCAATAGAAATGTATTTGATAGAAACCAGCTTTACATCTCAAAGTGTAACGTCAGACACACATCCATACAAGTCTGTTTCGGGTTCGAACAGAACCGAAGGCACTTCCAAAGAAGCCCTTGCAAATCCGGGTATTCACAATCCCGATCGGACTTCCCATTACTTAGGGAATCTCTATACCGTAGCTACTCAGTGCAGAGACAATCGATAGGTCATCCTATCGCTCTCGCAAATACCCGGTCTTCACCACCGGTCTTCACCACCGGTCTTCAAATGCAATCCATATACGACGTATCATTATTCGGAATGGGTTATATGACACAAAGGTATTTTCCCGGCTAACCCGAATAACAAGCGCAATTAAAAATCATATGGATACTGGGGTCTCGGTTAAATCACAGCTTAAAGACCAAAACTTTTCATTCGAATGGTTAAACCAAATTACCATTTCCAATCTTTTAAACAAAAAGATTCATTTCAAAAACCTTCAATGGTTTAAACAATTTCCACGCTTTTAATCTTTTAAACAAAAAGATTCAATTCACGAAGTTTACCCGTTCACAAAGATTCATTCATAGATTTTCAAATCGATTTCCATTTCAATTTGATTAACTAGTTAAATCTTTAATCAAGATTTAACTTATAGCTTTCAAAACTGGTTTCCAAAGATTCATTCATAGCCTTCCAAAACAATTCCATTTTAAGTTGGATTAACTCATCCGGTCTTTGAATCAAAGACTCATTTCATAGTTTTCAAAACATTTCAATTCTATTTCAAACTTGAAACCGTTTAACACAATTTGGAAATCCTTTCTTAAAATGAAAGCCGTTATTATTTGAAAACAAGTAGTTTCGTTTTCAGAAAAATCCAGTTATATTTACACGAGTTAAAACCCTTGAATTAAATTCAAAATTCCCAAATCAATACCTTTAAAATGGTTTAACCATATATAACTTGTACAGCATCTTTAATCCCTAGTTTCAAATCATAGGATTCAATTTCAAACTTGAATTCAAATTTAAATCAAATTATTTAAATTTCAAAGCTCGATTAAGTTATTCAAAATAACTTTTATCTTTGAAATTCCATTTCAAAAGCTTTTCACTCTAAACCCAAATTTCCAATTTCAAAAATCAATTGAAATTAAAATGTCAATTTCAAAAACATTAAATTTACATCATCTGTGACTTAACCGATTTCCACGTGAAATCCATATTTGTGTGTGTAAAAGTGTGGTCCAGGGGTTTTACACAATAGTGCACAACATCAATCATCACAGATATATCGATAAGCGGTAAATCGATAACGCTTATCTTCATTCATAGATTCATAGATAAAATAAATTTATCAGTCACAAAGATTCACTATTACTATTCGATGTGGGTTTCGGATAACCAACTGGAATCCGACTCCCTGTCGCATCGAAATTCAAGTGTCGTTTTATGGGCCAAAGGTTTTCATATTCACATAGCAGTATATATCACAAAAACAGAAATCACAGCTCAGCACAAAGTAATTTTATCACAAAGCATCACAATCACAAACAGGGATATCAAACGATTCAATCATCCAATTGAATCCAAAAACCCATAGGTAAGATCATTCATTGTCTGGTTAATTCAAATCAGATTAATTACTTGTGAATTACTAATCCTGGTTAATTAACATTCATAACTTACAAATTATTTTGATTAAATTTTCCTTTAATCATTTATTAATTAACCATTAATAATAAATTAATTAACCCTTAATCAATTACCATTTAATTAATTATTCTAAATTAATTACTCTAAGTGATTCTCCCTAATCACTTTTATTTATTGATTTCTTTTGATTAATTATTCCCAAATCAATTTTCTTAATTAATCAATCACATTAGTTAATTATCATTTAAATAATTCTTAAATCACTTGATCAATCAACTTTAATCATTTTAATTTCATAAATGAATTATCCTTAAATTAACCTTTAAACACTTGATTAATCAATCTTTAAATCATTAATTAATTTACCTGAATTACTTTCCTTAGTAAATTTTAAGTAATTAATTTCCTTTAACCAATAAATTAACTTAGACTTCAAAAGTTAATTAACAATTAAAACAGTCTTTATATCAATTAACTTCTTTAATATTATTAAGTTTATCTAAAATAAACTTTTATAAAACTGAATTTAAATCTACTTCGGGTCATACCCGAATGCTACTCGGGTTTGAACCCGAGTTTCCCTACTACCCATTTCTTTTCAAAACTTAAGTTTAATTTTACAGTTTTAAAAAAAAACTGAAGCTTAGCACTATCAAAATACTCGAGTACAAACTCGAGTTAAACACCCAAAAACCCCGACCCTCGCTTCGAGTCAACCCCCACGACAAACCCACTGACACACGAGCCATCTCGTGCACATGCACCATCGCCGCGCCGGCGATCTGGCGAACCTCGCCACCCCTAACTAGTCATGAATCGTCATGATATCCGATCTCAAAACTCAAATTGGCGCGATCAAATCCCTGGTGAAATCGAGCTTCCAGATCGAAAAACTCGAACTCCCCTCATCATCTAATCCGCCTCAAACAAGCGAACCATACCTCCAGAAAATCCCTAACTCCGGCCTTACCTCGTCCATCCCCTACGCTACCCCTTCCCTGAATTTCATGCAGCTCGATGTACTAGGGGAGGCGCGGTGAGCACAAGTTCGAACGCCAAGAAATTAGGTTTACCAAAGGAAAAACAACACCGCCGCCACCTCCAATATCATGGCCACCACCAACTATTTTTCCAGTCACCCCAGCAAGCTCGTCCACCTCTTCGCCCAACCCCGACCACCGACAACCCTCCGATCATCTGAAATAGGTCGAAACTCGCCTTGCGTTCAACTAGGAACTGCTCTAAAAATACTCAGAGAAAAATCACAACTCTTGTATGAAAATTTTTGTTTTTGAATGCTAATCCATGTTATATACTTGAATCCAAGATTCTTCATATTCGAATTATCATGAAATTTTAAATTTTGTTCTGTGCAACTAAATTTCAGAGGCAATCTAACTTTATTTAGTTTTAAACAAATTTTCAGATTTTAATCTATGCAAAAACACTCTTATCTGTTTTAAATTCTTAGATAAAAGAGTTTGAATTTGTTTATGATCTGCTACCCTGTAACCCAGAAAGGTAGAGAAGAAGGAATGCACTAGTACAGACATATTTGTATACATATATATAAAGTTAAAACTGGAAAGAAAGTTCTCAACAATCACAATATTATTCACAACTTCATACACCAGAGTTAATTTTACTTAAGTTTAGATAAATATGTTAACTCACCTTAGATTCCAGAAAAGAAATAGAGCCTTCCACTTTGAACAGGCTTGAGAAAATTTTGCAAAACTGAAACTTGATTTGAAAATTTGTATGCTTTTGTTGTTTTGATTCCAGAAACCTTGTCTTGCTTGAGAAGGTAGAATTTTTAAAACTGGAATGTTTTTCAGGTTTGATGATTTTCTAGTTTGCATTTGTTTATGAACGAAAAGAAAAGGAGATTGATATATAGAAACAAGTTTACAGGAGATGGTATGTTTTTGTACAGGGTAATGTATAATTTTTCTTTCCAGTACAATGTTTAGCAGGGATTTCTTTATTCAAATGGTGGCTGATGATGTTCCATGCATTAATTGGTTGTACTAATATACTTATCTTATTATTTTCTTTCATTTCATTTGTGTACATATGTTTCCTTTTACAAGTTAAAGTCCTTGTGTGCTAACATTTATTTCTTTGCTTTATATTGTTTGTCTCGGCTGATAACTTTCTTTGCCATGCTAGAGATGCAACATTAAATGCATATGTACCTTATGTCTTCTTTGCTTATCTTATTATATTTGTATTTCTTTTGTTTCATACTTATCTTCATTTTGTTCCCTTGTTTCATATTCAAGTATATGTATATTTCTTTCTTCCTTTGCTTTGTCTTATTACTCTATAAACTAAATGAATTTAATATGTTGGTAAAATTTATCTAATGTGTTTACTTTATATTTTACAATATAGCTTATGTATAATTATTTTTCTAGCTTAAATTTTTATTATAATTTTATCTTATATATATTGATTTCTATTTTTATTATAAAAACCATCAATCCTGGATTTAAATTATTTATTTACTTTTATACTTGTGGCAACGTATATACTTTTATATTTATTTTCAAACCATTTATATTTAAGATTTTAAATTCAAATAATTTAACACATTTTTATTTGAACTCGGGGAAACTCGCCTCAATTTATCGATTAACATTACAATTTAATTCAAAAAATTAAATTAATTATCAAATTAAATATAATTAAAATTCAGGGTCGTTACATATATCTTAGTATAAATATGCAGGCTGTCATTTGTATACAAGATAAACATCAACAAAATAAAATTTACATACATAAACTGTCGTGCTATAAATATATATAAATATATACATTATAAGAATCAAAAGATTAACATACAAGTAAAACTAGTGAAATATATATACTGTAACTATATATTCATTAATAAACATACTGTAAACATAACTGCAGAAAAGTATAAGCCTATATATGTGTGAACCGACCCATCATGACTTATATAATTAAAATATTATAACAAGCTAAAATCAAAATTATTGTATACATATGTACCCAAATCTAGATATGCAGACCTATGCACTACTTATATAACTTATATTATATAACCGAACATATACATATATATATATATATATCATATAAACACTATATATATTAAAACTGTAAATAATTTTTCAAATATATTTATATATATATATATACCTTATAATAATATATTTTATAGATAAAATGTGCAACTGCTTCAAAAAAAAGTATGTGCACCCTATATGTAAACAAATATATTTAGATCTATATACACAGAGACTTGCTTATAAAAGTACTATTACATATCTATAAAATCAACATATCAAAATGTATAAACTAATCTATATAAAACTAACCGTATTAAAATTCGAAAATCAACATATACAAATTAACAGATATATATTACCCAATCAATAAAGTGGAGGCTGCACTGGGTTGATGGGTTTCAGGGATCTCGGCTAGTCGTTGTGGAGAACGGCAGGCGAGTGTGGCGGTGATGGAAGAAAAGGAAAACGTGAGAGTGGTGCCGAAGCAAGGTGCTGGACGTGGAAGATTGGGTAAAGTTTGGGAAGAGATGGTTGAAAGAGGAAACGGGAATTGGAGTTTGAGCAAGCAGGCTAACGAATGGAAAGCTTCCAGTGCAAAAGGTTTTATAATTTCTAATTTCCTTCAAACCATATAAATGAACGGTAGCCAAAGGAAAAGAGAAACCTGTGAGATGAGGTAATATATTGACAGTGAGAATAGTAAAGGTCTGAAGAAATGAACAGCCTATATTAATAATAGCTGGTGACCATTGGGTTTAAACGGTGAAAATTGAATACTCATCGAAAACCAAAAGGGCGCAGAATAGTTACCGATACGAAATCATTTTCCGATTTCTCGACGCGTATCGTTCACCAAAACAAAAATATGAATATACTACGGAGATCAGCATGACGAAACGATCAAAACGGTACACAGATATCAGTGATACGATTATCTGATCAAAGTCGATATCGGTACCGAAAATGCAACAAATCTATCGAAAATAAGATAAACGGAGCAATAGCAGTTCAAATTTGACGAAACGAAAGTTGATGTCACTCAGAAGATGATTTACAAATTTATTGTGTAAAAATATTTAAGTTTGGAAAACATTTTATTATCATCAATTTTAACTGATTTAAATTTAAATAAAATTACACAAGAAAATAAACTTTCATATTATCTGATGAAAATTTACCATTTGCTATGTTTTAGTAGACGTATTCCAAATATCAAATTCAAAATTCAAAATTTTATTATTTAAAATTTCACAAAATTTCAATTAATTAAATAAATAAAACCACTAAAATTTACAGTTCGTTACAAAACATAATTTTTCTTAACAAATTTTCACAATTCATATCACAAATGTTATTTCATATTCATTACATAATCTCATTCGCAAATCCACATTCAGAGAAATTATAATTATTACAAAATACTCCAAGGGCGACATTGAAGATGCCCCTTTGGTTGATAAGAGACTAACACTTGACAATTATATAACTTGTCACTTCATCCATACAGACAAAGTTAAGCAACACAGTGGTTTAAATAGGTATTCCTAAATAGCTAGATTGCCTCTTGCACGTCTCCAAAAGATTATTCGTCTAATTAGAAACCTGAAAACCCTTACTCCAAGGGGAAATGCAAAATCTTCGGGTCAGACAAAAAGCCTGGTATGAATAATAACCTACCATCCCGAACAAATAGATATCCGATGAGACCACGCCACTGAGAGAAATGGGTTTTTACCTCACTAGTACCTTACCAAAACATATTAATCATATACTATGCTCTTGCATCCACAATGGTTAGATCATTAAAGGTTATCTGTAGTTATGCAACATATACCGGATTATCGATCCCAATTTATTAGACTACCCATCTATATTTTTATTGGCTATCCATCTTATACATATGTGGACTATCCATTTCACATATGATTACATGGATAACCCATTCCCACCATATGGACTACCCAGCACATATGGTTTCATTGTCAAAGTTATGTGGACTATTTACCTCACATATAAACAATTTTATGGATTATATGTCCCTTCCATATGGACTACCCATCGCACATGGTTTCATCTATTTAAAATGATATGGACCATCGATCACACATCCCATAGTTTTTCTAGGATAACTATGAACTATTTAATAATAATATGGAGACTATCCATCTTCGGCATGATCTGGACTATCCATCTCACATTCCATAGTTTTCCTAGTATAATTATGAATCCATCATTTAACAAATTAATTCATGTTACCTAGATGTTTAACTTATGTCTATTAGTGTACCCAGTTAAGTTATCTCCCCTTAAAGTTATCTCAAAGTGATATACATCGGTATCCCCAAATGATCTATGTCAAATTTATTAAAAAATACATTAGTATCCCCAAGGTTTAAAGTCAAAATCATAAAACATATTGCTCGCCGCCATTAAATAGTTTAATATAGATCAATGTTGACGTCAATAACAATGTTGAAAAGGAGACTTAAGGCTCAAATCCTTCAATAAGATAGCATACAACACACACGGCGTAAGATATTATCGACCTCTATCCAAGGTCGAAGATAAAACTTAAACTCTTTTAAGAATAAAAATTTCACGTCGAAAATGATGTTGTCGACATACGTATCCTATTGGTTATCCACCTACTTAAAACAAACTTCATTTAACCCAAAATCAATGCGACAAAGCCTACAAGCCTTTATTGGCGCCATTGAATAAATACGGCGTTGATGCTGTGCAGCATCACTGCCAAAGCAATGTCAAAGGAAGCTTGCCAATTTTGATGAATAGAAGCGTCAAGATTAGCAGCGCCACTCTAAAACTTTATACTTAGTTTACTTCGGCTATTGTGCCACCAAGTTATAGGGTCGACACCAAAACAAGTGGCATCACTGCATTTTTACATAGTTGTTATAGAAAATGACGATATAGTGGGATGCAACATTGCATAAAACTGTGGTGATAACACATGCGGTATTGAAACGTGGCAAAGACATGCGACAGTGATATGCATCACTATGACAAGTGGACGTCATTAATGCTTGGCGACACTATTGGCATGCGGCATTGTTGCCGCATGCATGGCCCAACGCATCATATACATATAATACTAAGTATCCCATCCATTGTTCCATTTCGTTGCCGCACTTCATTGTCGACGCCGAACTTCATGGGGTTGCCGCACATCAGTGGCATCATAGTATATTTCATAAAAACTATAATATTGCTACTAAAGGAAAATACTTTTCACCATATCCAATCTCTTGTCCAATTTCTATTGGATAACAAAATACATAACACAATTCTTTTAGAAAAACCACCGCACAACAGTTTTACCTTTCCAAAACATTTTTTAGTTTAATTGGTTAATAGCCTTAATTAATTAATAGTTTAAATGCTTTTCTATCATATTAAATTCATAATAATTTGAAATCACTCGGGAAAAATCCCTAAAAATCATAGAAACTCCAAAACATATTCTTCATCCTATAAAATTTTTAGGGCCAATAACTATATTTAATTATTTTTAATAATTAAAACCCAAAATTAAACTAATTTCCACCTTACGAAATTCATAAAATATTTATTTTAACTTAGAAAATTACGAAGTTAAAATCCCCTCTACAAAATAGTGTATACTCAACATACCATAAAATCAAAACGATTGGAGATTAAAATATTGGTTTTACCCTTAAAACTCACTTAAATAATTTCATAAAAATTCCATATATCATTATTCTATCCAAACAGTGATTATACAACCATATCTTGGTAAAACCAATAACAATAATTTGGGTACTATCCATAACCGAATATAAACATAAGCAAAAGATATGGTTCATGTATTATTCACCTTAGATTTAATATTGGAGATGAGATTTGTTATTGCTTTCGTTTCCCTAAGATCCTCGTCTTTGAATTCCCTTGATTTCAATCTCTTATAGCTTGTTAATGGTCGGCCTTGTTGTGTTTTCTTTTTAATTGTTTTTGATGTTATGAAAATATAAGAATGATAATGAGGGAAAGAAGGTTTAAGGATTAAGATGAATCTACCTATTTTGTCCCTCTCATATACTCTCGTATATGTTAAATCTTTAAATAATCTTACTTAGTTCATTACTAATGGCTCAAACTTATAAATTTTCAAATCTCATTCTCCTTAACCATTTAAAGTATTCTGATTATCTACTCAATTAAATATCATGAATAACGTTAAACCAAAATTAGAGGTGCTACATAAGGTCTATATATACAATAGCCACCATTAATGCCTCCTTGAAAAATTCCATCATCACATCAATTAACTTAGCCTTGACCTAATTCGCTCCCTAATTTCAACTTCAAGATCTTGATTAAAGCAAGGTAGGTCATGGGCATGCAGCCATGGTTGCCGTGGGTGATGTTGTTAGCGTTCATCTATGCCAGCGGCATTTAGCTATGACTAGAGCATGGCCGTGACTTTGATTCGTGATTGGCCATCTGCAACATCTTGCCTCACTTTATTCTTGCAATACCTAGGCCGTCTGGAGTATAACACAGGTCTGACTCGGAGTTAACACAACAAACCCCCTAAGTTATCACTGATTCCTCCTTTATTTAGTGCTAGCTTTGTGTTACCACCACCTTGGCTTTAGGTTTTTCATCATATGCCTTAACTTTGCAATAGGCCTAAGCTTTAACACACCAAAGTGTTTGGGTTAGACCTATCAAGGTTCGGTCAATCATGACCTGTTGCCTAAACTTCGATGAGATGGTTCAGTGGAATGGTCGCATCAAATGCACTTCGACGGCCGAATAGTTTTACCAATCAACACTTTAAGTTAAAACACGATCTTATGCTCCTAAAAAGAAGGTTTTGGGTCGCTCTGGACAGCGGTTCGGTCATCGTTCACTCAGCGATAATTGGTAAGAACCGACACATAGTTCCATCATGTGACAGAGCTTGTTTGTCAACATAAGCGGGTTATCTACATAGAATAATCTTTACACCATGCTATGGACACATGACACACACTGCATATGATACTTTATATTGCTTTGGTCTACATTCAAAATCTGAAAGGTCAACACATGTCAATATCCATTAGTTATGCACGTCGGTCACATTGGTTTAAATTAAATAAAAATTATAAAGTAAAACATACCTGACTGCGTTTGTTATCATGCTTTTAGTTCAGAATGACTCACCAATCACCTCGTTTCAAAGTTGGCTTGAACCCTCAACTCCTCATAAAGTCTACTCCAACTGAAGCGAGACGTTCAATCACATACCACTTCCAAGACAATTAGTTCCAACGACATCCTCCGAATCCAGCCTCCTCCCTTGAACGAAGAACCTAGACTAAGAATTCTAAATGACCCTCCAGATCAGACACCATTGATATTAACTATTGAATCACTTAAGACAATTTTCCTTCATAACGGAATCCCGCAGGGTGACATTTTATTGTCAAGACTTGATCAGTGGGCACACAACCCTCCTCAAGGATGCACTGCTTGCAACAAGTACATGTGCATGGGTGAGTCATTCCACCTTTAAATGGCTTCCATTAATTCTTTCTATAAGAGATCGAATAAGCTCCAACTCGAGTGCATCCCAATGGATACTCCATTCTCAACTCTTTGCATGTTCTGTACAGTGGCTACCAACCGTCGTGGAGTTGACACATCTTCCGAGTTTCAAGAAGAGAGTTGACTTGCGCACTTTATTAATCATAAAAGCTTGGTGTCACTACAAAGTTATCTATACACTTCACAACATGCATTCTTACTACAAAAATGAATATTTTTTCATCTTTTGCCTCTTCGGCTTTAACCGGCTCTAGGATTCTAGACGTAAACCTTCTTCCTTAATCTCTTTTTCACAGTTGGATTCTCTTCCTCTAAGTATCTAACTTCATTTCCATTCTCCTCACATATTTTACTAAATGAAAAGTCAGCGATGTGCACTCCAACACCTTGGAAACTTTGGAAAGCATTAAAGCCCAGCATCGCCCCACCCTCTATCTACTTATAAATGAGAGGCTTCGTTAATATAGTCTTCTTCATTCTGCCAGATATGCGGTCCTTCTTTTTCTTCCTTCTAAGAAATCTCAGGCTATTCTTGGGTCCTCTACCTCTACTCATGACTTCGATGATGATAATAAAGGGCATGATGAAGACTAAGGTGGTGAGATGAACCTTAGCAAATGAGAAGAAAGAGTGGTGGAAGAAAATATGGTTAATGTAGTAGATGGGGGAAGAGGAGTGGAAAAAGGGGAAAGAGATGAAGGAAGAGAAGGAGACGAAGGAGAAGAAGGAGACGAAAATGAAGTGGAAGGAGACGAAGAAGACGAGGAAGGTGAGGGGGACGACTACGTAGATGAAGATTTTTAAAACAGAGACAATGAATCATACGAGGAAACGTCTCTTGAGACTGATATCACCCTTATGTTGCGTCACCCGAAGCGGTTGATAATCAAATCTTCACAGCAAGCGCCTGATCCTAATTTGGCACTAGTCATAGAAGCGACCCCCTCACAAGCTCCATAGAGAATACTTTTGGCTCGTTCGGTGATATAGACATCCCAATCAAGAGCATCTTCAATAAGAGTCTTAGGGAGTTCAGTTTTCCATTTATAGATCTCTTGGCTAGGTGAGACGAAACTACATCTTCATAAATCACCAAGCATGGTCCTTAGAACACTAAGGGAAACATTACCACTTCACACACCTTTAGGATCACAAACATTAACATTTTTCACTGGTCTTCAATTTAGTGTGTTAGTTTTGACATACTTTCTCTTCCTTTTGAGGCACAATGTTGTGAGATTGTGTGGACTATCTCCACTCGGGTAATAGTCAGCGTCGCTAGTCCATCCTGATTCCTCACTCACTATGCCTAGGCACATTTCAGAAGACGGCAGAGGAAAGGAGAATAAGAAAGGAGAGAGAATACTAGGAGGATGAGGAAAGAAGGATAAGACACCTAATGGAGGAGTGAGAGCACCTTGAACTTGGAAAGAAATCGCACGATTCTCATGACCTCCTAGGGCCTATTTCCGGCTCATCTCGGCCATGCACAAAACCCAAAAAATTTCTACATCGGCTTTGGGCATCTCAGCCTCTAACTACCACCATATCAACTCCCAGCATATCCAAAGAAATTTTAGGCAATACTGCTCTGCTACCATCACTACCATGTCAACCCACTACTATCAGCATTAGAATGTTGGCCTCTTTACCTAGCTATTGCTTAACGGTGGTGATGTTCGATTACAATGTCAAAGATATCTCATGTAAGGATGCCAATTGCAGGGTCGAAAGGGATGAATGAAATGGTTAAATAGTACTACGAATGGAAAAAGCTCGTCAAAGCCCTTTCCGACATCAGTAGAATTAGTCAAGCAAAAATCCAGTTGGTCGAGAGCGAGAGGAGATCTTATGATAATATTATGGCGGGTTTTAAGTCCGAGCTAGAATTAATTACAAAACAAAGGGATGATGCTCTCCAATCAATCCATCATGCCAAGGAGCTAACTATAGAGCTAGAAGCCATACATATTCAAGCTCTCAATGTGATTAATGTCTAACTCAAGAAAGCTCATCAAAGAGAGCGACGTCCCTACCACATAAATTAATACCAAGGAAGAGACACTTTAGGCCAAGGAAAAAGGAGCTTCAAATACTTCAGGCAGAAGTTGACAGGCTTAAAACTGATCTGAAAGTCAAAACAAACTCCAAAACAAAATCTTAGATCGATCTTGTTATGGCCGAAGTCAAAATCAAAGAGCTTAAAGAGCAGGCTAGAAGGACAACGAGGATATGAATGGAAACTTTCTACAACTCTTCGCAACTGACATAGAGGAAAAAAACCTAAAATGTCTAGGGATAACTACCCCGTTACACATGTTGATGTCTAGGAGAAAATTCTCCAATGATCAAATGAGGCCAGAGAGGCTTGACTAAACACTGACTGAAAGCAAAGTTCCTAGGTGAGGAAGATATACTAGCTCTTGAGAAAGGAAAGGCAATCCTAGCTGAGGAGAGCATGGCTGCAGGAAAGACCATCATTGAGTCTTCTGTTGATCTTAACACATTGGCTACAATAGAATCATCTACTCCAAAATCTACAAAGCTTGTAGTGGATGTTACACTTCTTGTGGTGGGCACTTCTGAGGCTTCCCATGTTGAAATTCCCATCTCCGCTGCCATGGCTGTCGAAGAACCTTACATCCCTCGTCTTGTCTCTCAACCCATTAAGTCATCCATCGAAGAAAGTGAAAATTGCCAACTCTCCAATCCAAGGAGCTTCATTCAACAAATGTATTTCTCCCCTCTCCCTTATATTCGAGAAACTTCAATTCTCGCCCAAGGTTGTCACTAATCTTTATTTCACTATCTATGAACTTACAAGTCATCTTTCACTTTCTTATCCTCTGCCACCAATCACTCGGGGTTTGGGTCCTAGTTCTATCTCTATCACGTCGACCGCCATCACCATAGAGCCATCCCAACACCTCATTCCACTACAAGAAAACGCTATATTGATAGCAAGTAAAGATTTAATGGGAGGTTGCTTGCTATAGTTAACTAGTTAATGGTTATATAGGGGAGTCTTTAACGCCATCAATAATAAGTTAATGCCGTTGATAATAACGATTGAGAAATTTTCACGATCCAAAATTTTATTTCCCTCCATCATTTTTCTATGCCGCCCAAATCCCCTTTTCCTTTTTCACTTTCACTTCTTCTTCAGATTCTCCTCGTCACTACAATTCTTCGTTAACCTTAAGGCTCCGCAACCTTTTCCTCAAGGCTCCTCATCACTGCAATTCTTCGATTCCTCAAGGCTTCGCAGCCCTCAAAGCTCTGCAACCCTCAAGTCTCCGCAACCCTCAAAGCTCGATTCCTCAACTTATTCACTAGAATCCTTCTAGGAAGCTGAAGCTCGTCTTCTAGGCTCGATTCCTCAAGTGATTCCTCAAGCGGTTCTTCAAGGCAGTTGAAGAACTATTTCAACTTCGCGATCGTCAAGCGGTTCTCGGTATTTCAACTTTGCGAACTGGGTGCTGGTATGTTTTTTTTAAAACTTAAGCATTTTATGCTTTTTTTTATATATTATGTTGATATATTTATGATATATAATGATTATTTGATTATTAAACTAATCCGTAAATGCTGAAACTATACTAATTTTTTAAAATTATTTTGATTATTAAAATTCAAGGCATACTGAAGGTTATAATCTGTAAATACTGAAACTAAAAAGAGATTTATCATGTCAGAAATTATATAGAGGTGCTTAGAAGAATGAGATGAACCTTGGTTTTTGTTCAAGAAGCAATGATGTTGTGGAACCCATGGTGAAACCTCAGTGGTTTGTAAACTGCTCCAGCATGGAAAAGGAAGCTCTTGATGCTGTCGTGGGAAGTGAGAGGAAAATCGAGATAATTCCAGAACAGTATGAATCTGAGTGGAAGAGGTATTGATTGATTTTCACTTTTTTCCAGTAACATGTTGTTCATTTCATTCCCTTTTCCATTGTTTTGAGAAACTCAGTGATTTTGTGTGTGTGTGTATATATAATACACTGAAATAATGGGTGCTAGTATATACACACACTAAAACGTTCCCTAGCACCTCTTAAAGAGATATTTGAAATTAAATAAAAAAAACTCACTTCAAACACACTCTGCAATCAGGCATACAAAACATTTGAATGTCTATTAATTTTAGAGAGAAACTCACTTCAAATTTCTAAGTCGGCTTGAACTGTTGGTTCTCTACCCTTCGTCCTTGCCATAGCTTCAATTTTTGGCACTTAAAACAAGCTTTCAAATGAAATCTTCAACTATAAAGGTTCAAAAATTATCAAATTAAGCATAATTTACTATCTGGACTTCAGATTAATACATATTTGTGGAAAATTGGAGTTAACGAAATTTGAGTTTTGCTGCTGTCTATGGCTCAGGAAAATTATTTTAGCTTCATGTTTGTAAAAGATGAGATATGTTGCATTACATCGCATGTTACAGATGTTTATAAGTAGAGCAAAGCACGTTATATTAGCACAAATATAAATTGATTAACTAAATTTGTGCCTTTTCGTTTATTATTTGAAAATATACAGAAAGCAACTAACCAATAATTAAGAATATTATATGCTTTGTCTATGCATATGTTCCGTGTTAGCTTGAAACATTACTAGATATTCATGATTGATGTGTCCATATGACCGGATTTTGCTTTTATCCTTATATCCTGCTTTTATGTTTGTTGTGTAAACTGGCAATTCATCATTTGATGTGTGTTATAATTAATTTCAGGTTGCTGCTGCTATAGTCAATTATTAAAGGATTCACACTGTTGTGTAGAAAGAGCAATGCATCATAATTGCCCTATTTGCTTTGAAGTAAGTTTAGTTGTAAGCTTTACTAATCATTTATAACTGGTTAAATTAGGATGCTTGAACATAAAATAGCATTGATAACACTGGTTAAATTAGAATGCTCTGTTAGGCTTATCACTAATGTAATAAATAATATCATGGCTTTCTTGGCATCTACCAAATATATGTGGCCCTTTTCATTTGTATACTTGAACTTAACAACATGCTTGTTGCATAATTTGTGCGTAAAATAATTATTTCATATTGAAGGATGGTTCACATGTAAAGTGTTTTCTTTGTTACTTGTCCAGGTTAATGGCAGTGAACTTGCAATACTATCACTATTGGAGTGTGAAAATGTCTTTGGGTATTTTTTTTCTTTCTGACTCTATTACTAGTTCAGATCCAAGCTTTCTCAGCATTTTAATCAAGATTGTTACTTTCTCTATAAATAAGGGGCTAGAATCTTGTTCTATGCCTTCATGATATAGTAGTTGTTGTTGTTGCTGACGCCACCATTAGTTGTTCTATTAAAAAGAAATATCAGATTTCATATTTCGTCATATCAGAAAATTATTGGCACTTAATAAGAGTTAAGTTTGGAATAAAATACTTGTATAAACGTACGAAATAATCTAATATTTTCTTTTTTATGTATGCATGATTTACATAAAGTTTAATAGAGAGTTGATGTATGCAAATATTTGGTTACATTCATTCTTATCACTATAATCGGTCTTCATGAACGCTTTTCTTTTCGATATTAATTTTCACTTGAAGATTTTCATCTAACAATTTGAATTGGTTATTCCAGGTTCAGCATGGAAGATTTGTATTTGGTATTCTAGAAGGAGACAAGCAGCGGAGGGAGCTCAAGTTCTCAACTAGAGTTATCTAAGTCCCTGTCTAGAAGGAGACTATCACGTGCTCGATGAGTCGACTATGAACATCAGCAATCAAAGGCCCACTGCCCGACAGTTGTGGAAGCAACCTATTGGCATACTCGAGGCATGTTTCTACTTGTAATAATAATAATAATAATAAACATAATAACTAAGTTTATAAGTTTTACTAAAATTAAATAAGCTTTATAAAATATAACTAAGTTTATAATAATAATAATAAACTATAGTTTGACAAAAATTAAATAAGTTTATAATAATAATAATAATAATAAAATAACAAAGTCAACTAAGTTTTATAATTTGTAATAACAATAATAATAACAACTAATTATAAAAATTAACTAAGTTAACTATGTTTATAAAAATTAAACTAGTTTATAATAATATTATTATTAAATTAAGTTTACAATAATAATAATAATAAATTAACTAAGTTTATGGAAAATTTATAAGTTTGAGATAATTTATAACAATTAACTAAGTTAATAAAGTTTAAGTTTGAAATAATTTATAAATTTAAGTTAATAAAAATATAAGTTACGACATTTTAAGTTTTAGCAATTGAAATAATTTACAAGTTTTAGTTAATATAAATAAAGTTATAAATACGTTAATCGAGTTTTATAAAAATTTAACTAATTTTTATAAAAGTTAACCAAGTTTTTAAAAATTAACCGAGTTTTATATAACTTAACTAATTTTCTAGTGTAGTGAAAATATGATCTCAATTGTTGCTTCTTCAGTATATTTCTTGTTTGGTCATATACTAAGTATATACTAACTAAAATGTACCTGGTTGTATAGATGTAATTAACAAGTGCTAATTCTTAACAGAGTAATATGTCTAATTGCCGTCTACTTCTACTGTTACTGTTTCTACTGTAAGGTCATTTGGTGAGGCACTATTTTGTTAAATTCTTATGTACAAGGAACTGTAACAGCCATCATGTAGGATAAAGGTATTTTACGGTGTTCTCTCTCTTTCAATAATAAATTAGTGTTAACTAGTCTTGTTTTAAAAAAAATTGACAGTTCTTTCTTATTTAAATTTTAAAGGTCAATAACCCATTTGAAGAAAATCAGGTGGTTGGAATTACCAAATATATTGATTTTAATTTTGAACTGCATTATTATAGGCACAGCTCGTGCATATACACTAATACATGCCAAGATTTGTAAGCTTATTGTTCATCTTATTTCTATTTTCTTTTCTTGTACTCAGGTACTTAATGGATATGAACAAGAATTCCATCATTTTTTTGGTACCAAACAACAGAGTATTGAAATGCATTGATCTTACCATCATTTCATACCTTTCTGACATTTTATTTTGTAAAAATTATTTGTCAATTAGCTGAAAAACTAGTTTTTTTTTTGAGTCTGTTGTTATAAATTTTGGAATATTGTAATCGATGTTATATAATTATAAGATGTACTAATTTTCAGCTGATACTTTATCTGTTAGGTAGCAGTTTTTATTTCTGCAAATTGGAAAGACTAGAATGAATGCATGTTTGCATAAAACATGCATTGATCTTACTGTCATTTCATACCTTCCTAGCAGTTGATTCTTCTTTTCAAATAGTTGCAGCATGGCAAGCCAACAAGAACTTTCTGTTAACGGTGAGGTTTAGAGTTCTATTTTATATGGATTATTATAGTCGAGCTTATTTCTGTCAATTTATATTTTTCTCTTATTTGCAGGGGAAATTGGTCCATGCAGCTCTTCAATAGCTGTAGCATTTAAATCTTGGTGGATGCATGCTTTTACATTTAGCATTACAGGTATGCATGTTCATTAGCTTGCATATCAGAACTAATATGAAACAAGGTGTAGCTTATTATAGTGCTTACAGCCATGCCTGTATGTAATTCTCAGTTAATGGGGATGTTATACATTGCAGCATGCCAAGGGGTCAGAAATGTTTCTTTTGATTTGATTGCAGCATGTGAAGGGGTCAGGAAATGTTTCTTGCCATATCGAATATTAAAGGATGGGGATACTCTAATTCTGATATTTGTGCATACATTGCAGCTCTTGAGATCATGCAGGCAATTAACTTCCTCATAATTTGATTTTCTTGTAAACACGTCTACAATTATATCCATTCTTCTATCAACAAGATACATCATATTGTCAATAATTAACTAATTTATAAACTAAGTCTTATAAATATTCAACTAAATTATTAAGTGAGTTTAATAAAAATTAATTAAAGGGTATAAAAATTAACCAAGTTATATAAAAATTAACTAAGTTAATTGAATTTTATAAAAATCAACAAAAATTAAATTTTTTTAATTAAATTAACTCGGTTTTATAAAAATTAACTAAATTTAGAAGAATAATATAATAATAACAGTAGTAAAATAATATAATAATATTAATATAACAACAACAAAAAATTAACTAAGTTTAAAATCAATTAAGTTAATTAAGTTTTATAATAATTAAATAAGCCAACTGTTTTTTTTAAATTAATAACTTCATAAAATTTAATTAAGTTTTATAAAAATTAATAAATTTATAACAATATACATGCAATTGTTGAATAAAGTATTTTAAACAAATTTTACATCCATTTTAGGAAATTCCATACGTTATTGATATCGTTTCCATATAATTATATAAATTAACTAAATTTTATAAAATTAACTAAAGTTTATAATAACAAACTGTTAGTTCAGTATATATTAACTTGCACTGGTTTTCTACTTTAATGTATATATAACTTGTTATTTCAGTTTTCTTTGAATAAACTGTTTTATGTTTCAAGTAATATATATCTCTGATTTTTCTTCAGGTAAAGGAAGTTGATAGTCAGTGTAAATGATGGTGGGAGGCACATATTTGGTATGAAATGTTATAAAAACTATGAAATACTTCAACATAAAATGCTTACGTAGATGTTAATAGTGATTAGTTCATTAACGTAGGCAAAGAGATGCTGGAATTATGAAGTCAGCATGAGTGGCATATCTTACCAGTGAGGAAAACACATGTCCCTGAATTTAAAGGTACACTTGATGTTAACCAATTGTGCAACTCATAGCCTTATATCTTTGCTAAATTTGGACATATACAATCGCCAAGTTATTCAACTCTACCCCAAATTTTGATACAGTCTGCCATAGTCTGACACTAATTATTTTAGCTCCAGCTTTAGAAACCAATGTCAACTAAGCAACAGTCTGCCACTACTTATTTAGAACTTTTCCAAACATAATACTCTAATTATGCTTTTTGACAGGTGTTGTATGATGCTTAGTATTTTTTTTCTGTTAGTTGAGTACGTATTACTGCATGGACAAACATACAGCAGCATAATAGAAATGTTCAGTTTTGCATATGATTATGGATAATACTTGGAAATATTTGAACATAATCCAATCCCATGCAATGGTATCACAATATGTTTGAATATAAGAATGGAAAGTGAAAAAACAGCAGGTGGGTCATTTGGCTGTAAGTATAACCAAATAGTTAGTACAATGGTTGTTTCATAGCACTGGAATTAACATGAATGCATGCTTCAAATATAAAACAAAATATAAAGCTGATAACATGAGTAGACAGAGACAATTTTTTCCTGAAAACTGAAGGAAAACAGCATGTGGTTGATGGTTACACGTGGATGGTTGCAGTAGACGGAAGCGCTGTAGTTTGAACTTCGCAGGCCTTTTTCTTGCATTGATTGTATTTAGTCTTTATGGTGGATAAGTCAGAGGTAACTGCAACTTATTCAACATCCTACAGTATGCACCGGAATGCAAAGTGGTTTACTAATTCCATTACATAATATTTTTATTATAATTTACAAATAATTATTATACAAATTCAATCAACTACAGAGGATTATTCATAGTTCTCTTTTCTTGATAGGTTCATAACCCTCTATTTTTGCAACTGCATGATAATCAACTGGCATCTTTCCATCCTACACTGCAGTAAACTGGACAGCTTATCGTGGGGCCTTAATCATTTGTGACTAACATACACACGTATGTGCTTCTTTTTGACAGGTATTGTATGATGCTTTTGAGGTTGTTACATGATGTCGCACTCTCTCCTTCAAGTCGGTCATTTTGTGTATTTATCTTTTTGGTTAGCTACATGATGTCGCACTCTTGTTTTTAATATGTATCATTTTGATTAGCTACAGTTGTATGTATTGTTACTTTTTGTCATAAATATTTATATGTTTAATACTCCGTGTATGAAATATTATGGTTATATATATTTTGTGGTTTGGATTATGTCTCTGTTTGATTACATACATTACAATGTGATAAGTGCGGTTTTTTGAATTATTATAATATATTAGTTGAAATAAGCTTCGTATCTAAAAATTGTAAGCCTGAATTTATGTGGCAATAAAAAAATGCCATGGAATTTTTTTTATAGCGTTTTAGTCAAGCTATGAAAAGAATTTTTTTTAACACTTTTAAAAATTTTATGGCGTTTCAAGTAGGCTATGAAAACTTTTTACAACGTTTTTACTGGGCTATGAAAATAATTTTTTTTAAAAGCTTTTATACTATTTATAGCGTTTAACTAGGCCGTGAAAAGAAATTTTTTATAATTTTTTACAGCGTTTCAAATGCATCATAAAAGATTTTCTACAGCAAGCTTCAAACGCTGTAGAAAAATAGTTGTACCAATACGACCTGCCTAAGATGGCAACAGAAACGCTGTTAAAAGTACATTTTCCATGGCAATTTTGAAACGCAATTGTATCTCTCAGACTTATTACAACATGTTGATATATGCGTTTATAGAAACGCTGTAGAAAGTTTTAATAGCGGTTTTTAAACGCTATAAAAAGGCCTATTTGTTGTAGTGTTCATGCTATGACCATAGTCTCAATTCGGGCATTGAAAGTGTTGGAGGCTGTAAGCCAATCTATAAAGGAAGATATTATAATTACCAGTATAAAAGACCTAGATGACCACACCATGATGGTGGAGAATTTAAAGGCAGACTATGAGAAAATCAAAATTAAACGAGCCAGGAATCGAAAAACCTGCCATCGGCTCATATAAACCAAGCCAAAATCCCAAGCTTCCTCCCATGAAAATTAAGCCTCCAAAAGACCACGACACTGGTGGTACCTAACTATCTTTCGATCCTACCTTTGACAAGCCCAAAAACTTACCCAAGATGATGAATAAAGGAGAAATTTTACCTTCTGATATGAGTAATTCAGAAAATGTGAAGACTATGGATGAGAAGGATTCGAAGAAATGTCATATGAAGGATGATCGCAAGGGAAGCAACAAGCAAGGAAAGAAGAAATAAGCTTCCGGTTTAAGTATTGTAAAAGCAACTTCACTGCCTTATGATGTATTTTACTTTTCTTTTCATGTAGGCTAAAATTGTGCAGGAGTACCCCTATAATCCTTGTGTATAATAAATAAAATACTTTTTCTATACAATCTTTGTCATATTTACATATCATCACTTTTATTTCATTTGCCTATTTACTATTGCCTACTATATAATAATTATCTGTGATGCATGATCATTTATATTATACATGTCCGTGTCTGTGCAATTCTATTACTTATTATAGCTCTATACATACAAGTAAATTTCTATGATTGCTCAGTTATACTCAATTGCATAATACTGGTTGTCATTGCCAAAGTATTTCGGTTTCAGCTAAACGGAATTAGTTATTCATTTGGCCATCTCTATAGCCAACATTGTGTATTCTTGACTGAGTTCTACCTAGCCGTAAACAAAGTTATAGCCAAAGAAGCATTCAGCTTCTTATCATTTCCTGTCTCTGGGAAACAATACTTTGAGTGCCTACCCCTGGACATCATACTTTGATCTTGCATATCTCTAGGATTTGATCGAGTTTTTTCATTGATCTTGTTCACTTATTATTGGTTAGGCATGTATCGTCAGCCGTGTAGTGATAGATAGTCCGATCACTCATCGATCTCTATCTTTGGGAACCGATAGTTCAAATGTTTATCACTAAGCATTGATGTTCAGCCTCGCCAATCTCTAAGCATTTATCAAAGCAGACCCTTGAACATCGTCGTTTTTCCTTTGCTGGGCATATCTTGCTGAGTTGTAAAGGTAGTCTCGAAAGCCTTGATTATATAGTGATTACTGCTTCTGGAAATTTATGTTTTGGGTACCTATCCTAGTTATTCACACTCAATCTCACATGTCTTTGGGAGTTAACCGAGAGTATTCATTGATAAACGTTGCTTATCCTAGGCCAAGCATGTCCTATCGGGATGTAAGCATGGTCATGAAAGCTTTGATTGCACATCGGTTTCTATCCCGAGATTTGATGCTTTAGTTGCTTAACTTTGGGCATCCTTCATTAACTTTGGCTATCACTATGCATTAGTCACTATAGGAGGGATACGGGTGAATCATCTGATCGACTCTTGTGTGATTATACTCCCTTGACCTAATTATGGATCAAAGGATTTGGTTGGTACCAATCTCCAGGTATCTAGATACGTTGCTAATCTTGCAGGTTTAGCTTACAAAAACATGGTTCCATTGGTTCTAGAAGCAAGCTTTATTTATGAACAAAGGAAACGACAAGTCATGCCTTATTACATTACCCCTAGTTTACTAGGTTGACTTATTTGTAGAAAATAAAGTAAATAAATCTAAGTAAAATAGCATTGTAAGTGTTCGTATTCCACGCCTGTGGAATTGGGATCCCACAGTTACCAGCTTGAAAGTTCCATCTCCAAGCTTTTGTTCAATCGCATAGGGCCTTCCCAATTCAAACTAAGTGCCCATGTTCCAAGGAGAACTTATTTCAAAATGAGATCTTCTACTTCAATGGTATGGTTTCTAACCTTGGCGGTAAAGTGTCATGCTACTCTTTTCTGGTGAGTAGCTACGCTTGATTCAGCTTCTTCTCGTTTCTCATCGACCAAGTTGACGGAGTTAAGAAAGACTTCCTCATTCATCTTGGGATCATTATGTTTTCTTCAGTGGGAAGGAATTTCTAATTCTATCGGAATCATGGCCTCATCTCCGTAGGCCAGAGCAAATGGAATATGCCCATTCATAGACTTATGGGTCATTTGGTAAGCCCAAACGCTAGGGGTAATTTATATACCCAATTGCCAATGGCTTTTCCCAATCATTTCTTCAAGATGAATTTTATGATTTTATTCACCACCTCCACATGTCCACTCGCTTATAAGTACACTACTGCCTAGAAGCTCTTCACAGTTTCATATCGGCTACAGAAGTCCTTAAACTCAGTACTCTTGAACTGAATTCCAATGTCAGATCTAATTTTCTATGGAACTCCAAATCTACAAATGATGTTATTCACCATAAAGTTGATCACTTTCTTCATAGTGATCATGGCTAGCAGTTTGCTTCATCACCTTTGTGAAATAGTTCGCAGGTACAATAGCATACTTTGCACCGCCTTTCGACATCGGTAGCACACCAATTATATTAATTCCCCAAACCGCAAATGGTCATAGGATAACCATTTGCATAAGCTCGGTGGATGGAGCATTCAAAATCTTCGCTAACCTCTAGTATCGGTCGCACATTCTGGTGTAATCAACCGTATCTTGGTTAATCATTGCCAAAACTATCCATAGCAAATAACTTTCTTTGCTAACGTTTGCCCTCTGATGTGGCTACCGCAACTTCCTTCATGTACTTTCATGAAGATTTTCTTAGCTTTCTTCTCGGTGACACAGTACAATAAAGGGTTAGAGAAGTCTCTCATATATAACACTTATTCTTGCATTAGAAATTATGGCGCTTTACGAAAGAGCTATCGTCGTTCATTTCGTTCATGCGGAAGTGTTCCCTTTAACTAATAGCCTTTGATTGGGGTCATCATGACTCCTATTCTTCTTCAATCTCCAAGACCAGTTGACATCCATCTGGTCAATGCTTGGAGCCGATAAAAATTTGACTGGAACCATCCCATTAATTGTGCATCCTCAGTGCTAGCAAGCTTAACTAATGAATTTTCTTCGTATTTCCTCTTTGGGAATGTGAGCTGTAATGTAGTGTTCAATGTCATTCAATAGTCCCAGTGTCTTCATTAGATAAAAGACAATTCTTGCTCCATTAGCCTGAAATTCCTTTTTTACTTAGCAAACCAATAGCCGAGAGTCGATATATACATGCAATGTACTAACTCCCAGTTCCTTCGTTATCTTAAGTCCGGATATCAATGCTTTATATTAAGCCTTTTTTGGTCAGAAACTCTAGCTTCATTGCGTATCATATCGTTCATCCTTCTAGGGTTATGAGAACTACTCCTTCCTTGGAATGATGTTCGTTGGAAGCTCCGTCTATGTATAACTTACGTTGAATGGGTTAGACCATATTATCTTCCTCTTCTCCACCCCAAATAGTAAACTCAACGATGAAATCTACCAATGCCTGTCCACTTATTGCCTTTCTAGGATCGTAAGTTATGTCATAATGGATTAGCTCGATATTCCACTTCAATAACCTTCCTGAGCTCTCGAGTTGATGCAGTACTTGCTTTAAGGGTTAATCTATTGGCATCTTTATCAGATAAGCTTGGAAATATGGTCATAATTTCCTTAAAGTAATCACTAAGTAATATGCCAGCTTATCCAATCTTGGATAGTTCTTTTCTACTCTGGTAGACCACTTATTTACATAGTAGATGAGCATTGGATCTTCGTCTCCTCACGTACAAAGGTTGCACTCAATGCATGAGCAGACACTACAAAGTATATAAACAAGTCTTCATCTTCCAAAATATTTGATAGAATTAGTGGTTTCTCCATATGCTTTAGCAAATCCTGGAAGGAATCATGGCATTCCTTTTTCTAGAAAAAATTTCCCTTTTCCTTTTTGAGGGCATCGAAGAACGGTTTACATTTATTAGTTGACGTCGAGACAAACTAGCTATGTGCAGAGAACATCATGTTTAAGCTCTGCATTTCCCTCCTTTTTTAGGGGTAGTGTAACAATCTACCTTTTCGATCCTCGAATGACGACACTAAATACATCCACGATATTCGTATGTCGAGCACCCAAGTGTCAGAAAGACAGATAATTAGGGTAAAATTAAAAGAAAATGCAAATGAACAAGGAAGAAGAGAACACAAAATCAGAATCTTACAGCAGAATGATAACATATAATATCAAAAGAAAATAAAAACTGTCACTCTAAGATACATAGCATTTCAGAGTTGCAATTCTAATTGCTATCATCAGCCTAGACAGGTATAATAGCCTATCCTCACAAATGCTGATGATATATACAATAATAGTAATGCAGTGGAAATAAGAATACTATAGTAGGTGAAAGCATCCAACTCGTCTCATCGAGCTCTAAGGAATATCAATGAAAACCTGCCTTTCTCGGACTACTCAAAAGAACACCTATGGAAATAAGGGAAATATAAAACCACGAGTTAAACATAAGTCTGGTGTGAGAAACTTAAGAAATTTGCAATCAATATATAATAGTACTTTTGAGATAGTTTGGAAACGGTTATCCCCTCAAAAGAATCACCATCTAATTAAGTACATAAAGCGACAAAATTGATAATGTCTAGGGGTAGAATATAAATCAGAAAATAGATGGAACAGTTACATTGGTTGCATTCAACAACATATTAGAGGGTACAATCAAACCCGATAAAGAATATTCGTATAATGGATTTTCCATGGAGATCTCTCCAGTGGATCTGGATCCAATCCCTTGCACAAGGATCAGAAAGTGCCTTCCAAGCACCATATATCTCTTGATAAAATATACCATTGAGGTAAACACAATTAGCCCATCAGCATAGCACTTTCGTGAGCCAGGTGGAACCAAGTATCACCAGATCCTGCGTGCAATATATCTATAAGCGTACTCTAGATATGGAGTTGATATACCCTCATGAGTAAGCCAAACCCAAGATTGTAAGGCATACATTGTTTTTATCCATTTCCAATGTCGAGGTTACGTTCGGCATCTTTCACATGAGTCTTCATCACTCGAACAGAACACGAATCCCCAATTAGATTCCCACTTTTCGAACAGATCTTGAAACCACATATAGATTCCAGCATCTTAAACATATTAGAGGGTACAAACAAAACTGCTAAAGTACGTTCACATATGGATTTTCCACGAAGATGCCTCCAGTAAAATGAAGCGGATCTTCGTGACAAGGATCAATAACTACCTTTTGAGCATCGTATATTTCTAGAAAGAATATACCATAAGGTAAACACGGCTGGCTCATCGCCTAAACATAATATGAACGATGTGGAACCAAGTATCAACAACTCCCGACGTCCAACAATCGCAAGCATCTCTAGATTTGGAGTTGATATACCCTCATGGATTAGCTAAACCCAAGATTGTGCATCCTAATTTGTCTTTATTCATTTATCAATGGTGAATTCACGTTTAGCATCCCAACACAAGAGCCAACATCACTCAAACAGATCGCGAATCCCCAAATGGATTCTAGCATCTTCAACAGATCTATTTCCAAGAGATAGGACATGTATCTCAGGCTTGAAGTGGTTATCGATAAGTAGAACACTTATCGATCCCAGTCTCTTTAAGACTAAATCGATGAATTTTCGGTTAACTTAACTCTGGTTCTTTTAGAAATAAACAGACATTGATAATAGTGGAGATCATTTCCTATCCGAATGAATTTCCTTATTATTTGTCCTAGAAGAGCAAGACGAGTTTATACATACGGTATAACATCTCCGAGGATAACTATACCATATAGCCCTTGTGTTTTTTCTAGATATTTCCTAAGTTATTTTGGTCAATTTTGATAGTCGACTAATCAACTATCAAGTACAACATAGACGATCGTAAATAGAAACAAATTCTCATATACTTATCACGTTTCTGGTCTTTTCAACTCACAATATCCCTCGGTCAAGAGTGAAGTCGATAGGTTAGAGCACTATTGCTTCTACACCCTACTCGAACATCATCCTTAACTCTCACAAATAGACAAGCCTACTTCATCAGCTTTTAGTGCTTAGTATGCGACTAAATACTTTGCATAAACAAGCAAACAAATAAAGCATGATTAAGTCATAAAGGTATGATTAATTCATACAATTATGATTAAGTTACTTAAGCAACTCATAATCCCTTCTATTTAATTAATCCTTTTATTAATTAAAAAATCCTTTGACAATATTTGTACATATATTTGAAATACCTTTGCAGAAGACATATACACGTATTCTACTATTTACTACTCATTTCTACTCTTTTTAACACACGGAAATGTATTCATATTCTTATCTCAAATAGTATAAGAATATTCATATATCTTAAAAAATATTTCGCATTTGCACAAGTATGCTTTGATGGGTTAAAAACAAATGTCATCAAGACATCGTTAATATAGACCCAAAACCATTCCATTTATAATTATCTTTAAAACATTCTTTTTAAAGATCTAGTTAATCTACTAAGTATAATAAAAAAGGGTTTAAGATCAATGTTATTAACACATTGTCACAACAAACCAAAACCTAATTTTATACCTATTATTATCATTAAAAAAATCATTTAAAGATCTAAGTTAATATTTGGTCAAGTTCAGTATTTGACTAGTCAACTATCTAGTTCTAAAGGCAATCGCTTATGGGAATTAAGGTTCATATGCTTAACACGATTTCGAACTTCTCAACTTATACTATCACTTGGTCAAGAGTGAAGCCAGGTAAGTTAGAGAACTAGTTGCATATCAAAGTCTTGCCTAGACACTTCATTCTTGACTCTCACGGCTAGACAAGTCTATTTAGTCAGCTATTAGTGTTAAGTACAAGACTATACATTTTCCAACAACGAGTAAGAAAACAACATGATTAACACGTTTCTGACATTCCTAACCTAACTATTCCTCAATCAAGAGTGAAGCGGGTAGGTCGGCGCACTATTGCTTCTAAACCCTATTCGAACAACAATCTTAACTCTCACAAATATATAAGTCTACTTCATTGGCTTTTAGTGTTAAGCATGGTTAGTTAATTTTCCTAATAAGTAATTAAACTAATCTTGATTTAGCCACAAAGAAATTCCTAACCCCTTTTTAAATCATTTGTTTATAATTTTAAAACCCTTTTAAAAAATTATATATATATATATATGCATACTAATTTAATTATAAATAAAATATTTAATAAAGCAATTTAAAAGATATTATATACATAAAATATTAGTACTTTGTAACGACCCACCTTTTTGGACGGTTTAAATCGACAATAAACCACACATGTCAACTCAAACCATTCAAAAGGGAGGATTGTTAATGGGGTGAATAAGAAAATAAGAGAAAAGAAAGAAAAATATATAGAATCTCACAGCGGAATGACAAAATATAATAATCAAATAAACAGTTCATGAAGCTGTTTTACAAATAATATTTGATTACACTTTTACAATACAGATCAGAGTTATACATATAGAAGGAATAAACAAATAATACAGTGGAACAGCATGATGCAGTGAAATAAATATAATAAATAGTAGACTAATCTCCATCTTCATCCTCTGAATAAAATGGTATAAAATACACTGAAAAGCTCAGACTGACCCAAGCGTAATGAAAAGACAAAACACTCCAGTCAGAACTAAAAGATCTTATGTAAGTTAAATCAAAATAAGCAAATATGAGTGTAACGGTTTCATAGATGTTTACGGGATTTTACATCTCATATCCAGTGTCTAACATGCGTGCAATAACTTAAGAGATGTTCGGGATTCCATCTCCTACGGATCCGTTAAACTATCTACATACATAGTACAATACACTATTATAATATGTCTACACTAAAGTAAAGAATTAAAATAGCGTTAAGGCGTTACCCATATCGTTACCCATATCCCCCTTAACACATTTTATATAAATGTCATAGTCTATACAGTACTGTAAACTCAACCGTAAACTGATGGGCTATCAGGGAGCACTCCATAGGTACGAAACACCAAACTCGTAGTGGGTGCGACAAGGCATATGAGGCAATGCCAGGGTAGGATTCTACCGTTCGCACCCCCGGACTGGTGGTAACGCATAGCAGCTACTACCGCCCAACTCGGAACACGCTCCCATAATCAAAATGAGGGGTTGCCACCAAATCAATCACAAAGTAATAAATATGGTATCGAAGAAATGTGCCCGGTCGGAATAGCAACCTCACTTGGCCCGGTACAGCTCCTGTTTTAGCATATCAAGCTGACCCGAGGGGGTTAGGGCTGCGTTCGTACCTCATACAGTAACGTTCGCCAAACCATCCTACTTCATTCTGGATTCTCCACTACGTGCACAGTTGTTAAAGTGGTTTTCGGTATTGGCAGAGAGTATGACAATATCCGATCCAGGTCTCTTTAACAACCAAACGCTTATTTCACACCGGATGGTTCTTTTACGTTTCTAAACCGATTCATAATTGATATCAAAATATCATATTTACTTCAAAATCACACCACTTCCAAAATCATATTTACTTTCGAAATCATATCACTTTCGAAATCGTATCCACAAAATAGGTTAAACCCTCATTTCAAAATCATCATATTTACTCAAAATATGGCGTTTCACTAGAAAATATCATTTCAAATTCCAGAGTAGGTTATAACATCATTTAGCCATATTCGCTTTTAAATCAAGGATTTAAATATAAACAATTCAACCTTGCACCGTTTGAATTTCATAAAATAGTTTGGATAGTCATAAATAGTTTAAATAGTTTTAAAATAGTTTAAAATAGTTTAAAATAGTTTTAAAATAGTTCTAATAGTTAAATTAGTTTTAAAATAGTTTAAAATAGTTTAAAATACTTTTAAAATAGTTTAATTTAGTTTTAGTAGTTTAAATAGTTTAAGGATTTTGAAACAGTTAAAATAGTTTAATATAAAATGGTTTGATTATTGGAAATGGTTTATATAGTAAATAGTTTGAAATTATAAATAATCCAAATTTTAAAATAATAGATTTTTTAACAGTTTATATTAAATAATTTATTTTGAAAATAGTATCAAATCAAACTATTTCTTTCAGTTCAACAAATCTGGACCATATCCAGATTTCAAATCAACAAAACTCAATTTTAAACTTTCAATTCAAATCCTCATTAAAACCATTTCAATTTATATCGATTTCAAATCCATGTTTGAACTACAATTTTAACCACTTCAAATTCAATAGGTTTCAAAGTTTAAATATTCAAATGTTACAATAACTCAATTTTGATAAATTTCATTTATAGTTCAAAAATCAACTTTTAAGATTTCAATTTAGATTCTTTAAACAATTCATTTAAACCAATTCCAATTTCAACATTTTGAAACTTGGATTTTGAAAATGATTCGGTTCATATAAATCTAATTTTATTTCATCATATCATTTAACTGGATTCAAAATTAATGATTAAAATCATTTAGTTTAACCAATCTAGTGTTCGTATATAATTTTCTACCTAATGGTCAAGTGATACAGATATATATCATTTCAATCCGCAATAAATTTAAATTTACGGTTATATATCATTTCAACCCGCAATCCCGAGTTAAAATTCAAAATCCATAAATTGCTATAGTCTATCATTTCAGCCCATAATGATTTTTCCCGAATCTATAAGACCATTCAGGTATGTATCATTTCAACCCATAGTGATTTTCCTAACAATAATTAAGGGAACTTGCAACGTGATAATAATATATAAAATAAACATAACATCCAGTCATCCAATATCAACAATTAAACATCCATCACAATCGTCATTCAATTCACCCAATAAATCACAACAAATAAACTGGTTATCATTATCAGGTATTTAACTGGCAACTAATTTTAAATATTAACTTAAATGGCAATTAGATTCGATATAAATTCAAATTGAACTCGAATGACAATTTGAATATACCAAACAATAATCAATCAACTTCTAATCACATCATAAATTTAATTTAACTGAAATAGGATTATTTAGTATTTGTGAGTGGGTTAAAACACTCACCTTTGATTTGTCGTCGATTTAAAATCCAAAATTAGCCCAAAAATTTAACCGTCTCAGAATGTAGCCAAACTAGTTCCATAATGTCTAGAATTCGATACGATCGCAATGGAGAAAACCATGCATGAATTTGAGCTCGTATGCAAAAGTTATTAACATTAGAAGATTGAAAAATTTCAACTTCGAGTCTTACTTCGGTCTGTAGCCTCAATTTCCCGGTGCTCACTTTGAGTTTTTACCAAACCGACCCGAGACCTAAGCCAATTAGTTCCTGACCCGAAGTCACTGCAGGGTTTTCGTCTCTTGAACTCGAAGTGTGACCAGAAGTCGTCCTAGATCGGTTTTTTTTTTTTTGAAATTGAGATTAGGGTTTTCAGCCATTGGTAAGAAAGAGGAGACGAGGAGGAAATATACGTACAGACAATATAAAATGAAAAGGCTGCTAGGGTTTATAACAGCCTATATATAGGCAAAGGTAGGTAAGAACAAATGGACAGATCGAATTGGGTCAAAACGATAACGACGACCGAAAAGCCCGTTTCGTTTCCGAAACGAAAATGTGTCATCCAATATATCGAAATATAGGTTTTTAATATTTTTAAACTCAATGGAACTAGTTTCAAATCTAATTCCATTGTATACATAAGTTAGCTTTTAAAACCGAATTATATTCATTTAATTTCGATTAGTCGATTTCTACGCATTTCAAACTCGCACGATCAAACGATAAGTTTGATCGCTATGAAACTTGAAATCCTACAATAATTTGTTGTTATGAATCCGATGAAACTAGTTTCGTCGAAATCCAAAACAGTGGCCAAAATGGCTAATTTTCACGTTAATTAAATAAATTATTATTAAATTGGTCTAATCACTTTTCAATTCAAATTTTAATGTTAACAAATTTATCATTCTTGATTACATATAAATTTATAATCCATTAAAATAAATTTCCATGTCAAATTCAAGAGTTAACATTACACTAATGTCGGCATTTAATTACAACTGTAATAAATTCCAGTTGATTATAATTTAATTCGAATAAATTTTATTTTGATTTCCACTCTTATTATTATATCAACTATCACCTTATGGATATAATTAACATTGGTTTACATTTTATTACATCGATATTGTACAGTTATCATCTTAATTCATATTAACTGCAATATTTGATTTACATTAAATTTTTATTGATTTCCAAATTATTTCAACATATTAAAATGGGATGATAAATAAACAATACTTTTAAGTACTTTAATCATATTTACAACCAAATGTATAGCTACTTACACATCACTGATTTCATATTCAATTTCAATTAATTATATCTCACCATTTAATACAACATTTAATTTATTTTCTTATTTACAATTATCACCAAATTAACTTTACAATTATTTCACTTGATTGAAATTACATTAAAATAGTTATCAATTACATTAAGTCAACATTATTAAATTATATTCTAAATGTTTTCACATTAGTAAATCATAAATTTTTAATTTCACATAATATTAAATTCTAAAATATTATTTAATTAATATTTTTAATTATCGAAAAATATGGGTCGTTACACTCTCCCCGACTCAAAACTTTTAATCCTCGAAAAGGAACAAGAAGGAATTAAGAAACTAATATATCTGTAACAACCCGTATATTTGGACCATTTAAATTGACAATAATCCACACATGTCAACTTAAATAATACAAAACACGAATCATTATGGGATTATAAATACATAAATGTAAATGAGAATCAATACAACATCACAGACACAGAATAGTCACAGAATAATGCATTGGAAAATACATCGTCATAATAGCAGTTCATGAAGCTACTATTTAAAATACAACAATGTCTTAACATAAAGTGACTAAAAGAAAATACATAAATGTCCAACAGACTAGGACATCAATACAGGAATAGAAATAGACTGATAAAGATAAATGCTAAGCCTTCAGCATCTTCAACCAACCTTGATCAGCAACCGGGTAGCTACAGACTGACCCGAGCATATACAAAAAGAAACACTCGAGTCAGGACTCAAAATCTTATACAAGAAAATCAAGTGCGAGGAAAAAATTCCATAACTAAAAGATGAATAAAATAAGCATCTCTAAGGATCCGATAAACTATCTATATACAATAGAATACGATAGATAGATAATGTCTAATCAGTAAAGTACGATATTAAAATAGTGTTAAGGCGTTACCATAATCCCCTTAACACATTTTATTCCAAAGAGCATATACAAGACCGTAGTTTCCCCAAAACCGGAAGTCACCAGAGGGCAATCCATATACTAAAGGTACAAACCAAAACGTAGTGGTCGCGAATAGGATAATCAATATGACAAGGTACATGAGGCGATACAACTAGGATACTAGTAGTTGCGTGATCCGGACTGATGTTCAGCATAGCAGCTACTACCTCAACACCGCAAAACAACACTCCCAAATCAAGGGGGTGCACCCAAATCGAATCACAAAAGTAATAGATATGGTATCGAAGAAGTGTGTCCGCTAGAGGTGGCGAACCTCAATGGCCCGGTGCGGCTCCTGTTTTAGTCATGTCAGGCGTCATCCAATATCATTCTCTTTCTTCAGTCAACGCGTTCACCAAACCATCCACTTCGTTCTGGATCAACACTCCGCGTATAATAGTTATTAAAGTGGTTTTCGGTATCGACAGAGAGTATGTCCATATCCGATCCCGGTCTCTTTAATAACTACGTATTTATTACCCGATGGTCATTTTAGTTAAAGTTTAAACAAATCAAAGTCCAAAAGTCAAGCTGCAAATTTGACTTTCACAATTTGTCATTTTCACGATTCAATTTATTTCAGATATTTAAAATCATATTTCCCGATGAACTTTATGGTTTAAACATTTGAGTTAACAATATAATTAAGTATTCAAGTTCAATTTAATAAATCTCACTTATTAAATTTAGTTAATACTCCAATTAATTCGATTTAATGGTAAATTTTAGTTCACATCATTTAAACCAAATTCTATTCATTTCAATTCGTATTTACATTCATCATTACATTAACCATAATCATAAATTTGATTAAATCAATTTTATTAAATTTAAAATCATTTTAAATTTAAATCATCACTAAATTAAATCCATAAAACTTTAGTTAGTTTCGTATTCCACTTAAGCCAAATTTTCTAAATCTCAATCTTAATTTACGACAAGTTTCAAATCTATTTAATTAAAACCGATTTCAAGTCTAAATCTAACAAATCTAATAAAACTTCAGATTATTAAATTCTAAAACTTCCTTGTTTTTAAATCTCATAAATAAATTTGCCAATTCATTTTATTTAATTAAATAGGTTTATTAATCCGTTTCAATTAAACTCCATTAATTTATTCCTATTAATTTATTTCGATTTAAACCATTAATTAAATCCATTAAGTTCGTTACCTAATTTCCAAACAAATTGTTTAGTTCATTCCTTAATTTCAAATAGATTTCAATTTCAAAAATAATTTTTGTTGACCAACCGGGTTTCTTATTTTTAATTATCTATCCTAGGCCAAATTGTTTAATTGGGTATTTATCATTTCAACCCGATATCATTAAATATAAAACAAAGCATAACAAAGGGAACTTGCAGTGTGATAACTGGGATGGTGTCAAAGTAAATAAACAAGCAATAGCAAACATACATAACAATTTAACAATGTATTCAAATAATCCCGAAACAATCATATTAACTTACATTTGTTATTTATGCAAATTAATATAATTATTCCTAGAATCCACACCATCGTCTCATGCGGATTAAAGATTATTACATTATGGTTTCACTTGGTGTCTGTTATCAAATTTCTACATCAATCATACATTCAATGGTTCAAAGTGTAGTTACCGCTATTTCTACGCGACGATTTATTTAACGTCCAAAGGGGTCAAGTTCAACATATATAATCCATTTAAAATTTTTGGCTATCCTATACCAATTTCAATTTCATATTTATATTAACAACCACATTCAACATCACATAACAATTTTAGTGTCACAACTATTTGTCGTAAACTAACAATATTCAAATTTAACTTGCATGGCGATTTACAATTTTTATTTCAACAAATTTAACAATCAACCATTTAATATCCAAATTAATATTCATAATAATTATCACTTGATTATCATAGCATAAAAGATTGAATCGTGAATAAAATATTCACCTGGCGTGGTTAGAGATTGGATGACGAAGCACGAAGATGGATGGATAGGAGACGCTAACAAGCACGACGCAAAACGAACACAACTGCAATCAAATAAGAGGATTATTCAGCAATGGTTTTATACAAGGTATATATATCGATTGTATATATATGTAAACCATACCGAAAATAACAAAGCTAGATAGATTCAAACAAGCTGGGTGAAGGCTAGGACCCTGAAGCGGCTGCTGGAAACACACACAGTAACACTGTGAGTACTAGGTATATAATATATATACCGTAACCCATATATATTATATAAATAAAATAGTTTATATATATACAAAGCAAGCAACAGTTTATAAAATAATGACGATGCTTGTTGGAGCCTTCAACTACACAAGTGGGGTGGGTTGATGTGTACGTGGAGGTGGCTGCAGGGGGTTTGCAGTGGAGGGGAGACGGTTGCAGGGGAAGTGGGCACGGAGCTGGTAGTGGAGTGGTTGCACGGGGTGGCCGAGTGGAACTGGGGAAGCAGGGGGTAGGGACGGAGCGGGGCTGGCAGGGGAAGCGGCTGGGCGGAGGGGCTGGGCGAGGATGGGGCAGAACTGGGCTGGGGTTGGGGAACTGGGCTGGGGTTGGGGAACTGGGCTGGGGACGGGGCAGCTGGGCTGGGGATGGTGTAACGACCCGCTATTTTGGACCATTCAAATCGACAATAATCCACACATGTCTGACTTGAATAGTTCAAAATATCAGATTGTTAATTTAAAATTTAGCAAAACTCAGCATATGCAGTAAATAAATCAATCACAGAATCACAGACACAGAGTAATACAATAATACGCAGCGGAATAGATAAAATAGTAGTTCATGAAGCTACTATATAAACATCAGAGTTAAAATAAAATACAACAGAATATCTCAAATACAGTGAAGTCTTCAGTACAAATAGATGGACTCTCTGAACAAATCAACTGGAAAAGCTGAAAGCTAAATCGATAGTTGGATCTCCAAATGAAGCTCCAAACTCCAAGGGTGAGCCTCAAATGCTGTATCACTCGGTCTGACCCGAGCGTAAAGCAAAATACAAAACACTCGAGTCAGGATTAACATTCTTATATAAATAAATCCAACTCAAGTGAAATTTCAACTGAAATACAAGTAACTTAAAGGATGTTTGGGATAACCATCCTCTAAGGATTTTCAGAACTATCTACAAGGTGGAAATATACATTATAACACCGTGGTCATTTCAATTAAATTTATACTTCAAAACCCAAATATCATTTCATTTCAAATATATCTATTTTCCAAAATAGTATATATATATATATATTAAATGATTTAAAAAGTGAAGTATTTAAAATTTCCTCAAGTCTGGCAAATCGATTCAAATCAACTTCAATTCCAGATTCAAATTTATTCAAAGCTCAATTCATCAATTTAATTCAGTTCTAAATATACCATTTATTTTTCAATATATTTCAAAGCTTTAATATTCAACATTTTTCAAAGTTAGATTTAACAGTTTTATATAGCTCTTGATTTAACTTCATTATTATTTAATCAGGGAATATTCACTTAATAAATTCAATATCATCTAACTAGCCTTACATTTCATTTTTACTAAATATTTCCTTAAATTTATTTAAGCAAGAATTATTCATTAAATTATTTAAATAAAACCCAAGTTATAAATCATATCTTAAATCTCAATTTCATTAAGTTTCAAATTGGTTTAATTAAATAAATTATCTTTCCAACCTTAACTTATTCAAATTATTACCAAAATCTATTTTGAAATATAATTTTTATACTTAAACATATCATATGTATTAAATCCATCCTAATTTAAATTAAATAATTTAAGGCTCAACATTTATTTAAAACCATATATTTCTTTCCAAAACCATAGAATTCATTTTTCAAAATATTTATATATATGGACCAACGGTGTCTGTATATATACATCATATGGTTAAGTGATACGGATATTTATCATTTCAATCCGAAATTTAAATGTATACGGGTAGATATCATTTCGACCCGTAATCCCAATTTCAATTCAAATGAAAATCGCTTGGGTTTATCATTTCAACCCATAACGATTTTCTCCTATTCTAAAGTCCGTTCGGGTATGTATCATTTCAACCCATAGTGAATTCTATACTAACAGGGAACTTGCAGAGTGATAACAGATAATATAAAAATATAACAACAGGCATATATCACCAATATAAATAACAGATACCGGTGTCAGATGTAATAGGTGAACATATACAGATAATAGTAATAACAGGCATATAAATACTAGATACTGGTGTCAGATGTCACAGGTGAACATATACAGATAATAGCATATATAACAATTTAAATAACTACAGCATCATATTTCAATTGTCGTTTCAATTGAAATCAAATTTAATAAATACAAGAACGTTAATCGTGAGTGATTACTCACCTTTCGAGGCTAGGGAGATAGACAAAGAAGTGAGTTACGAAATCCAGGTCCGAATTCCAAAACAAAGCTAGATGGACACGATTCGATGATCAAAGCTGATAATAGGAATAGACGAATTCAAATCAGGATTGGATCGATGTATAAAGAAAATATATATTATATTTGTATATTTTTTTTTTTATATTTTGTAAAAATCAATATTTAAGTTTAAAACAAATATATTAAAACAATATTTTTTTTTTTCAAAATCAGTAGTTATTAACACAAACGAAAATATCTACATATAAACCCAAAACTTATCCTTAAAAATCAAAATATCTAATTATATATATTATACTATAAAATCAATATATATATATTGTATAGCAAAATCATTATCCAAACTACACAATGTCAAGTATAAACAAAATATGTGTTTCGCAAACATGACTCACTTAGATCACAAGCATAGCAGAGAGAAATATCTAGATCCACGTGGGTAGGCCAAAGACAAGTTTCAGTAAAACTAAAATATACAGGTAGGTTTTCGATCTCAATACAATGCATACGTAATATAAATAAAAATCAATATTCACTAAAAAAAAAAATGCAACCTAGCAGTTCATATAAAATCTTATAAAAACCCGTATATACACGTACAAAACAAGCTCTGCCATTTTACAACTCAAATAAAATAAAGGACTTTCAACTTTAAAAATCTACACAGGCTAAAAATTTGAAATCTATATATTTAAATATATATTTTCTTCTTTTTTTTTTTTTCAAACCAAACACCCCATAGCTAATGTAACCCTTATAAATAAACAGAACTCTATAAGAACTCAGATATATATGTGTTTAAAATCTAAAAATCAATGTACATAAATTTACAATTTAAAACCAGTTCATAAAAATCAATACCTCAAACACACACATAACCGCATATTTTAAATCTGTCATCAATATCTTAAAATATCACTATTTACAAATTTCGAAACCAACGGACAAACTTCTATATAACTAACGTGTATATATATCACTATATAATATTTGTTACCAGAAACATAGCTTAGCACAAAGTATGGTTTATAAGACTTATTATATATATAACAGTAAAACAAAGGAATCTATATGAGCTAAACAAATAACATATATATACTAATATAAATGGCAAAACACACACACATATAGATATATAAATACACATACTTACGTGCGAATGGAGGTAGTGAGGTTGGCGGGCCGAACAGAGAGGAGAAGAGGCGAACAAGGAAGAGAGCTTGAACGGGGAAGATTCGGTAGGTGGCCAAACGGAGGCGAGCGGTTCGGCCAGGGGTATGCTAGTGGTTGAGTGGGAGAACTCGATGGTCTGGATGAAGCGTTCGGCTAGAGGAGGAGCACGAGGTGGCTGTTGGAATTGGGTTTGGCATATGCTAGCCTAGAGGAGATAGTCGGTTGCGGAGTCGCTGGCGATGGGTTCAAGGCCGGGTTGCGTGAGTGGGTGATGGTCGTGAGGCTGAGGTGTGGCAGCGGGCTTGTTGGATTAGGCGTGGTGGAGGAATCAGTGGACGAGAAAGCCAAGTGGTGGTGAGAAAAATTTAAAGGGGAAGGAAAGAGAGTGGGAGGCAGAGAAACAGAAAAAAATGAACTTGTAATAATATTCTCTGCTGAGATATTTGCAAGCGAACCGAAACGTGGGGCGAAAAATAACGTGTGATTAATTCAAACGTCAGAGAGTTTTGAACGAACTAAAATGAATGAAATATTAACGGTCACCCCATGATAGCTGGAATCCAAAGCAATTAATTGATGTTTGTACAGCACGTCATCAGATTGAAAAAGGCAAGGATACAAAAAGTCACAAATTTTGGTACCGGTACAACATACAGTTTTATTGTTTCCGTCGCGTACCGGTATTCAAAATACAAAATTGAATATACCACAGAGATCAGCATGACGAGACGATCAAAACGGTATACGGACATCAGTGGTACGATTATCCGGTCAAAAGTCGATAATCGGTACCAGAAATGCTGCTATTTTGCCAGAATTAAGATAAACGGGGCAGTAGAAGTCCAAATTTGGAAAAACGAATTCCGCAGTCTGATTCAAAATGATCAGAATAAATTTTCTCCTGTTGACATAATTTGGTTTCGGAAAACTTTTAAATTCACTTTTATTAACCGGTTTGATTTGAAATGAAATTTCACAGGAAAACAAACTTTAATATTATCAAATGAAAATTTACCAGTTGCTATATAAAAATAGACGTATTCCAAATAATAAATTTTTAATTTCAAATTTTATTGTTTAAAATTTCACAAAATTTCAATTAATCACGTCAAAAAAAATTATTAAAATTTACGGGTCGTTACACTCTCCCCCACTCAAAACTTTTCGTCCCCGAAAAGGAAAGGAGGTAGAAGAATAGAAACAACCAGAAAGAAAATAGATTTAAGGTCAAGATTAAACAATTAATTTAAAACTATATAAATTTTACTTGAAATATTCACTTGAAAACTTCATTTGCAATCAATTATCTTTAATACCTTAATACCTTTCAAAAATCCATTTGTAAACTCTTGCCTCATTTATCAATACCTTTTATATGTTTAAATAATATCTTTATAAATATATAAAACTATTTGAAAACAGTTATTTACATTATTACTTATATTTGAAAACATTAAATCCATAATACATAAATTTACAATAAAAAAAAAATGAGGACTTGGAAAAAGAATATTAAAAAGGATATAGTCAACAAGGAAAAAAAATTTGAGGACTTGGAAAAACAGAATAGGTGAATAAATAAAGCTGAGCAGATAAGATAGATTCAAAAGATTAGCATCGGGCACGAATAATCAATTCAAACCATTAGGATTTTAATTTCAAATATTAATTCAAAATTTCTTGGTTGGAAATACCTTTATAATATAATACCTTTATAGTCGAAACAAATTTCCTTTCGAAAATACTTTTATAACTCGATGTTTCAACAAGTTTATCCTTGTTCCTGTAGACTCTGGTAGTGCGTTGATCAGGCGCAAAACTAGAATTCTCCAGGTACTTAGTAGACTTGTTTCAACACCCAGTGAAAATACTGGAATTTTTTTTTTTTAAAACAGATATGGAAAGTACAATCCAATCAAAACACAAACAAAACCTTCGTCTAACCATGGTTCGCAGATACACAATGGTTACGCCTGGGTCCCCCAGGAAACAATCCATATCCGTAAGCTTTCTCAGCCCTGCGAGTTACGCCATGATGACTAGTAGAATGCAGGATACACAATGGTTACGCCTGGATCCCCCAGGAAACAATCCGTACCCCCAGGCAAGACTCAGCCAAGCATTTGCGCTACTATTCGCGACCTACACAGATTGCAGGATACACAATGGTTACGCCTGGATCCCCCAGGAAACAATCCGTACCCCTAGGCAAGACTCAGCCAGGCAGTTGCGCTATGCAGTCACGAGAGAACAATAAGACCATGGGTAACGCCATGGAATTCGAAGGACACTCGAGTATCATATCCGGAAAACCAAAATCAGAGAGAATAATATCGATAGAATGAATCCAAGATGTGGCCACAAATCGGATATCAAGCAGAAGGCACTTTCCATATCTTTACTTCGAAAATATGTATCATATAGTACCTTTTCAAATTCACTTTCAAATATCGTACTTATATAAAATCCATTATATATAAGATTAAATTTTCAAATCAAATACTTTCCAAAATCAAAAGTATATCAAATCACACTTATATAGACTTTAATTATATAAGATTTCACTTTTCAATTTTGAGTACCCTTTTCAAATCCATAGTTTTCGAATCAATTTCATACTCATACAAATCAATTTTATATAAGTTCGACAACTCCCAAATCAAGTGTTTAGTAACATAAAGTTCTCAAATTTCAATTTGTTTCAATTATCAGTTCAATTTCAAAATCATATACAATCTCACCAAATTATTTCTTCTCAAATTTAAATATCTTTAGTTCCAAAGTTTCCAAAATAATAAATTTAGGAAATAAATCCAAATTTCCAAATCAATATAATTAAGTCAACAATTCATTTCCAAAATCAATGGTTTTCAAAATCATCTTATATTTACATAAGGTCCATCTTATATCAGGATCAAAATTTTACAAAATAAATTTCGCTGTATGAAGAGCCATATGGGATTGAATATCAGCTTCAATTTCAGCGTCAAAATATATCAATGATATTAGAATATAAGATGTACATACGTCATCATTTCGCAGAATCACATTTGATCGCTCGCTCGATCACACAAGTTCGCTTTCGAGCTAGTATTGTCCATTCGACTTCCCTAATGTGGATTTTCGATATGGTTTCTCGACTAGAAGCCATCAGTCTCCTTGCATAGCCATATACTATGATAGAGAATTCTAGAATCAAGCCCAAAATCCATATCAAATATTCGCCATCAAGAATCGAATGAACAATCCTAACGCGAAATGGTGTAATTCACCTCGAACTTGTGTACTCAAACTTGGATCAAAGTAATTATGCGAATAAAACAGCATACATACAACTTATATATTTATTCCAACTTGTTAAATATAGTTTCATAAAGATGTTACTAAGTTAAAACATTTAAACTAAACTTTATTCAAAATATTTTGAAGACCAAATTCTTTTCGAAACATTTCAAAAATCTAAATTTCATATTAGAAAAAATTAAAATTTCCTTATTTGTTTATTAACAAAACAGTTTCAGCTTATTTAAATCATATTATTACATATTTTAAACATACATATTAAACTTATATGTTTTACTTCAAAATTCTTAGCTTTTGAAAAGTTAACCTTGATTTGGAAGTGCTCGAACCTTCAAAATAGTCGAAGAAATCATATCTCAATCCAAGAGTTGGAAATCACAATTAAATCAGTAAATCAATCCAAAATAGGGTTATCTCAAATCAAATCTAAAACTCGAGGACTAAACACCGGTTCATACATTTACATATATCTTTCGAATATCAAATCATACTTCAAAATTTTTGAAATCAAAATTGGTTTCGCAAAATCACTTGCGTAGCAATGCTACTAAAGTGGCCTCTTCCTCACTATGAAACTCGAAAATCAATGTCGATGATGCGTGCACTCATCACCGAAATTATTTTCCAGCGACATAAGTGAGTTCTGGACTTCTATTTTCTCAAACTTCTTTTGAAATTTCTTCGAAATCATTAAAATCATTTGAAACATTTCTTATTCGGAAAATATTTTTAAATCATACTATTATTATATATTTCAAAATCTTAAAACCAATTTCAAAATACCGGAGTTCAATTCTCGAATTTCAAATTTAAAATCCTTCAGTTAAAAATCATTTTTATATAAATCAATTTCTTATATAACTTCAAGATTTCAAATCCTTTCAAAAAAATTCAAATTCTTATTTTTAAAAGATATATATAATCCTTATCGAAAACATTTTCACTTTTATATATAGAATATAATAATTTCGATATATAAAACAATTTTTAAAATATAAACAAGCTTGATTTTTCAAAGGATGGTTCAAGAATGGATTTCAAAACAAAGATAGAAATTCAAATTTGAGGGACTCTAATCAAATAGGATTCTGATTCGAAATTAGTTCGGATGAAAATGAGATAATTAATTACAAAACAGTGGATGGATATACTTATACAAGTCACGGGCGACCTTAACAGGGTCAACCATGACTTCAGGGATATGATCGATGCAGAATTCCAAGAAAAATCAACATTCGATCGCAAGAGATAGCGACATCTAAACCAAAGATATAAAAATCTCCGGTGAATCAATGCCAATTGTGAAGGAGTTTCACCCTTTCACCCTCATTCAAAGATTGGTGGAACCCTATTCTTATAGAGATCATTCGAAGTGGAGTTATGGGATACTTCAGAATCAAAAGAATACAAATAGGGAGAGACAAGAATGAGTTTTGGAACCGTAGGGAACGTTCCAAAGTTCAGAGGAATCCTAATCGAAGCAAATCCCCACCAAGATTAGAGATACATAACCTATATTGATACAAAAGAATTTCCCTTCAAAAATTTGGAAAGACTCAAATTCATAACATACGAAAACAGAAGCATAAATATCTCCAGTTTGACAACTTCAGTTAAGCAAAAGATACCATAGAGTCCGCTTAAAGCAACCTAACATACAACAGATAACAAAAGGTCCACAGGTTTACCACTCCTACATAAACAAAGCATCAGTATTAATTCTTCCAGGTGGTACATCAACGGGTCCAGAACACTCCCCCTCAATGTGCCCCCAACATCTGCATTTCTGGCATAGGTGCACTACACTCCCATCTTCCTTAATGAACTGCGGGTACGCAACCTTCTTTCCATACTTTCGCACAGAACAATTCTTGGCTATATGCCCAGGCCTCTTACAGTGATAGCAAATGGTTGATAGGTCAACTGATGTAGTGGGTGCAGATTTCACTTTCTTCACCTTCTGGCAGCGACTGGGAAAGTGCCCCTCACTACGGCACCTAAAACAGAAGATCTTGGATCGAAAACGCTTGCCCTCTTTTTTCTTTCCTACATTCCTTTTCCCGCACATGACTGCATAGTGTCCCTTTTCCTGACACCGATAACAAATGACATGGTCATAAGGACCCGGTTCTGCTCTTTCTCTCCACAGCCTCTCTTGTTCCTCGATTGCTTCCTCCCGTTCCTTACGGGCCAGTGCTCTTCGTGCCCGACGGGCTGCTTTCTGCTCTTCTGATTTTGCCATTACAAGATAGTTTCCTATCATTCAAATATTCAATGAGTCAAAAATCAACAAGATAGAAGTTCAAAATTTAAGGGGAAATTAAATCAAAGGGAGTTTCAAAACAAAAGGGAAAGGACTCGAACGAAGATGAGATAATTAAAATTCAAAAAGAGAAGATGGATATACTCAAATAAGAATATAATTAGGGAGAGGCCAGAACGAAAGTGATTCCGCAAATCAGTTTACCATATATGCTAAGTTTTGCCTAGAACCTGGCTCTGATACCAACTGTAACGACCCGCTATTTTGGACCATTCAAATCGACAATAATCCACACATGTCTGGCTTGAATAGTTCAAAATATCAGATTGTTAATTTAAAATTTAGCAAAACTCAGCATATGCAGTAAATAAATCAATCACAGAATCACAGACACAGAGTAATACAATAATACGCAGCGGAATAGATAAAATAGTAGTTCATGAAGCTACTATATAAACATCAGAGTTAAAATAAAATACAACAGAATATCTCAAATACAGTGAAGTCTTCAGTACAAATAGATGGACTCTCTGAACAAATCAACTGGAAAAGCTGAAAGCTAAATCGATAGTTGGATCTCCAAATGAAGCTCCAAACTCCAAGGGTGAGCCTCAAATGCTGTATCACTCGGTCTGACCCGAGCGTAAAGCAAAATACAAAACACTCGAGTCAGGATTAACATTCTTATATAAATAAATCCAACTCAAGTGAAATTTCAACTGAAATACAAGTAACTTAAAGGATGTTTGGGATAACCATCCTCTAAGGATTTTCAGAACTATCTACAAGGTGGAAATATACATTATAACACCGTGGTCATTTCAATTAAATTTATACTTCAAAACCCAAATATCATTTCATTTCAAATATATCTATTTTCCAAAATAGTATATATATATATATATTAAATGATTTAAAAAGTGAAGTATTTAAAATTTCCTCAAGTCTGGCAAATCGATTCAAATCAACTTCAATTCCAGATTCAAATTTATTCAAAGCTCAATTCATCAATTTAATTCAGTTCTAAATATACCATTTATTTTTCAATATATTTCAAAGCTTTAATATTCAACATTTTTCAAAGTTAGATTTAACAGTTTTATATAGCTCTTGATTTAACTTCATTATTATTTAATCAGGGAATATTCACTTAATAAATTCAATATCATCTAACTAGCCTTACATTTCATTTTTACTAAATATTTCCTTAAATTTATTTAAGCAAGAATTATTCATTAAATTATTTAAATAAAACCCAAGTTATAAATCATATCTTAAATCTCAATTTCATTAAGTTTCAAATTGGTTTAATTAAATAAATTATCTTTCCAACCTTAACTTATTCAAATTATTACCAAAATCTATTTTGAAATATAATTTTTATACTTAAACATATCATATGTATTAAATCCATCCTAATTTAAATTAAATAATTTAAGGCTCAACATTTATTTAAAACCATATATTTCTTTCCAAAACCATAGAATTCATTTTTCAAAATATTTATATATATGGACCAACGGTGTCTGTATATATACATCATATGGTTAAGTGATACGGATATTTATCATTTCAATCCGAAATTTAAATGTATACGGGTAGATATCATTTCGACCCGTAATCCCAATTTCAATTCAAATGAAAATCGCTTGGGTTTATCATTTCAACCCATAACGATTTTCTCCTATTCTAAAGTCCGTTCGGGTATGTATCATTTCAACCCATAGTGAATTCTATACTAACAGGGAACTTGCAGAGTGATAACAGATAATATAAAAATATAACAACAGGCATATATCACCAATATAAATAACAGATACCGGTGTCAGATGTAATAGGTGAACATATACAGATAATAGTAATAACAGGCATATAAATACTAGATACTGGTGTCAGATGTCACAGGTGAACATATACAGATAATAGCATATATAACAATTTAAATAACTACAGCATCATATTTCAATTGTCGTTTCAATTGAAATCAAATTTAATAAATACAAGAACGTTAATCGTGAGTGATTACTCACCTTTCGAGGCTAGGGAGATAGACAAAGAAGTGAGTTACGAAATCCAGGTCCGAATTCCAAAACAAAGCTAGATGGACACGATTCGATGATCAAAGCTGATAATAGGAATAGACGAATTCAAATCAGGATTGGATCGATGTATAAAGAAAATATATATTATATTTGTATATTTTTTTTTTTTTATTTTGTAAAAATCAATATTTAAGTTTAAAACAAATATATTAAAACAATATTTTTTTTTTTCAAAATCAGTAGTTATTAACACAAACGAAAATATCTACATATAAACCCAAAACTTATCCTTAAAAATCAAAATATCTAATTATATATATTATACTATAAAATCAATATATATATATTGTATAGCAAAATCATTATCCAAACTACACAATGTCAAGTATAAACAAAATATGTGTTTCGCAAACATGACTCACTTAGATCACAAGCATAGCAGAGAGAAATATCTAGATCCACGTGGGTAGGCCAAAGACAAGTTTCAGTAAAACTAAAATATACAGGTAGGTTTTCGATCTCAATACAATGCATACGTAATATAAATAAAAATCAATATTCACTAAAAAAAAAAATGCAACCTAGCAGTTCATATAAAATCTTATAAAAACCCGTATATACACGTACAAAACAAGCTCTGCCATTTTACAACTCAAATAAAATAAAGGACTTTCAACTTTAAAAATCTACACAGGCTAAAAATTTGAAATCTATATATTTAAATATATATTTTCTTCTTTTTTTTTTTTTCAAACCAAACACCCCATAGCTAATGTAACCCTTATAAATAAACAGAACTCTATAAGAACTCAGATATATATGTGTTTAAAATCTAAAAATCAATGTACATAAATTTACAATTTAAAACCAGTTCATAAAAATCAATACCTCAAACACACACATAACCGCATATTTTAAATCTGTCATCAATATCTTAAAATATCACTATTTACAAATTTCGAAACCAACGGACAAACTTCTATATAACTAACGTGTATATATATCACTATATAATATTTGTTACCAGAAACATAGCTTAGCACAAAGTATGGTTTATAAGACTTATTATATATATAACAGTAAAACAAAGGAATCTATATGAGCTAAACAAATAACATATATATACTAATATAAATGGCAAAACACACACACATATAGATATATAAATACACATACTTACGTGCGAATGGAGGTAGTGAGGTTGGCGGGCCGAACAGAGAGGAGAAGAGGCGAACAAGGAAGAGAGCTTGAACGGGGAAGATTCGGTAGGTGGCCAAACGGAGGCGAGCGGTTCGGCCAGGGGTATGCTAGTGGTTGAGTGGGAGAACTCGATGGTCTGGATGAAGCGTTCGGCTAGAGGAGGAGCACGAGGTGGCTGTTGGAATTGGGTTTGGCATATGCTAGCCTAGAGGAGATAGTCGGTTGCGGAGTCGCTGGCGATGGGTTCAAGGCCGGGTTGCGTGAGTGGGTGATGGCCGTGAGGCTGAGGTGTGGCAGCGGGCTTGTTGGATTAGGCGTGGTGGAGGAATCAGTGGACGAGAAAGCCAAGTGGTGGTGAGAAAAATTTAAAGGGGAAGGAAAGAGAGTGGGAGGCAGAGAAACAGAAAAAAATGAACTTGTAATAATATTCTCTGCTGAGATATTTGCAAGCGAACCGAAACGTGGGGCGAAAAATAACGTGTGATTAATTCAAACGTCAGAGAGTTTTGAACGAACTAAAATGAATGAAATATTAACGGTCACCCCATGATAGCTGGAATCCAAAGCAATTAATTGATGTTTGTACAGCACGTCATCAGATTGAAAAAGGCAAGGATACAAAAAGTCACAAATTTTGGTACCGGTACAACATACAGTTTTATTGTTTCCGTCGCGTACCGGTATTCAAAATACAAAATTGAATATACCACAGAGATCAGCATGACGAGACGATCAAAACGGTATACGGACATCAGTGGTACGATTATCCGGTCAAAAGTCGATAATCGGTACCAGAAATGCTGCTATTTTGCCAGAATTAAGATAAACGGGGCAGTAGAAGTCCAAATTTGGAAAAACGAATTCCGCAGTCTGATTCAAAATGATCAGAATAAATTTTCTCCTGTTGACATAATTTGGTTTCGGAAAACTTTTAAATTCACTTTTATTAACCGGTTTGATTTGAAATGAAATTTCACAGGAAAACAAACTTTAATATTATCAAATGAAAATTTACCAGTTGCTATATAAAAATAGACGTATTCCAAATAATAAATTTTTAATTTCAAATTTTATTGTTTAAAATTTCACAAAATTTCAATTAATCACGTCAAAAAAAATTATTAAAATTTACGGGTCGTTACAGATGGGGCAGTTGGGGATGGGGCAAAACTGGGCTGGGGACGGGCAGTGGGCGCTCGGGCTGGTGAGGAGAGGGTGGTGGCGTGTGGGACATGGAGGCGGAGGCGAAGGCCGGTGGACGTGGACACGGCGGAGTGGGGATGTGCACGTGGGGAAGGGCAGTGCGGCGCAGGTGGTGGCGCGCGGCGATGGTGACGTGGGTGGCAGGGGCTGGTGGTGACTGGTGGAAGCGAAGGCGGAGAGGGCGATGCGGTGGTGGTGTGGTGTGGTGGTGCGGGCTGTGGAGGAATTTGTGCAGTGGAGGGGAGAGGGTGGCAGCATGGAGTAGTTTGTGCAGTGGAGGGGGAGAGTTTCATTTCTTCTTTGGAGAAAAGACAAACAAAAGAATAAGAGAAAGATGAGGGGAGAGAAAATGAGCACGTACCAGTAGCAGGAGCAGGAAATGAAAAGCAACTGATGCAGAGGAATTTATTAGGACAGAGGTAGCAGATATATACAGAAAGGTTTACAGTCCCCATGCCAATGCAATGATGATTTTGCACAGTGGTGGCTATTGGGTTTCTGAAGGGACAAGGGCCCTATGAATTCTGAGCGGGAAACAGTTTGGGTACCAGTTTGTAATCCGTTGACCAATTATAATTTGCAACACCGAACTCCGATTGACACAAATAAATATACCGTTTTGATCAGCGCAACGAGGCGAACGCAACGGTATGAAGATATTGATGGTTTGACATTGTTTGCGAAGTGGTAAATCTTATTGAACCATTTGCTCGAGCGACAATTTAACTAGCAATTAAAAGCGGAATTTGACGAAACGAAGTGCGCCGACATGATCAGAATATTTTTCTTATGCAACATTGTGAAAAAAAATTTTAAGTTCGGACGATAGAAAATTACACTAAGAATTTAAACTAATAGGTAAATGCAACGAACGAAATTGACTTCAATATTATTCGACGAAATTTGGCGTACGCCTATGTCTATTTAGACGCATTCCAAATGTGAAGTTTGAATAGCAACGGAAGTTGTTTGTGAAAATTCAGAATTTTCTATTACGGAGAATGCAGCAAAACACCGAAGAATAAGATCGACGGAGCTAAAGATGTCCGAATTTTGAAAAACAAAAAATGACGTCTTTGTCAGAAGATGATTTAGAATTTTTCTATGTAAAAATATTTAGGTTCGGAAGATAAAAATTTCGCGTTTTAAATGAACTGATGTGCAATAAAATGCGAACGAAATTTACTGCGGTATTTTCCGACGAAACTTTACCCATATCTATAACCATCTAGGCGCAATTTAGAAACAAAGTTTGGACGTTAATTGAAATCGTATGTAAGTTTCACATTTTATATTAAAATAACGGTTCAAAAAAATTTTAAAATTGGGTCGGAATTTCAGGGTCGTTACATTCTCCCCCACTCAAAACTTTTCGTCCCCGAAAAGGAACAAGGTAAAGAGTGGAAGAACAGATAACAGAGATACGATGGATTCAGAATAGATTATTGAATATAGTAAAGAATATAGAATGGAATTTACCTTCAACAAACAATTCTGGATTAGAATCTCGGATACTCTCCTCGGTTTCCCAAGTACAATCACGATCATCGGGACTCCATTGGACTTTGACTAGGCTAACCGACTTCCTTCTAAGTTGCTTCGTATCTCTATCAACAATACGAAGTGGTCTCCTCTCTATAGTCAAATCCGGTTCAATATCAACCTCATCTAACTGAGCAATAGGAATGGTCATGGATGGATCATGTACAACCTTCCGAAGATGTGAAACGTGGAATACGTTGTGCACGCCCTCAAATTTCTCCGGCAATGCAACTATGTAGGCTAGTGTACCAATTCTCTCAGTGATAGTGAATGGTCCAACAAATCTAGGAGCGAGCTTCCCTCTACGACCAAATCGAATAACATTCTTCAAAGGTGATACCTTAAGGAATACCTCATCCCCAACCTGGAATTCTAAATCCCTTCTACGCCTATCGGCATAGCTCTTCTGCCTATCCTGCGTGGTCTTCATCTTTCTTCTGATCTCATTAACCTTCTCGGATGCTTCCATAATCATATCTGGGCCAAGAATTAATCGATCACCGGGCTCAATCCAACAAGCTGGCAATTTGCATGGCCGTCCATATAAAGCTTCGAACGGTGCCATATCGATACTTGCCTGATTAAAAAGATAGTTAAATTTCAATTCAATTTTTACTTATTCAAATTGAAATTTCTGATTTACCTGATAACTGTTATTATAAGTGAATTCAACCAAATGGAGATGGTCTTCCCAAGATCCACCGAAATCAATAATGCAGGCTCGGAGCAGATCTTCCAAAATCTGATTTACCCTCTCAGTTTGGCCATCTGTCTGAGGATGATAAGCTGTACTCAGATTCAGTTTAGTGCCCAAGACGTCCTGAAATGCCTTCCAGAATTTACTATTGAATAAAGGATCTCTATCGCACACAATACTAGATGGAAATCCATGAAGTCTAACAATCTCTCTCATATAAGTCTCGGCCAAACTCGAAGCAGTACGAGTGGTCTTAACAGGCATAAAGTGAGCAGATTTGGTCAACCTATCAACAATCACCCAAATACTCTCGTTACCTTTTCTGGTCCTCGGTAATCCGTCAATGAAGTCCATAGAAATCTGATCCCATTTCCAACACGGAATCTCTAGGGGTTGAAGTAATCCTGCCGTCTTTCGGTGATCGGCCTTGACTTGCTGGAAAGTGGTGCATCTACTGACATATACAGAAATATCTCTCTTCATTCCACTCCACCAATATAAACGCTTCATATTTTGGTACATCTTAGTGACACCAGGATGAAATGAAAGTGATGACTGATGGTTTTCTCTAAGCACTTCTTATCTCAATCCATCGACATTAGGAACACAAATACGGTTGTCAATCCTCAGAACTCCATTACTATCTATCTGTGCTCCCACTTTACTGTCGGCATTTCCAACTCTACCAAGAACTAACTCCTTCATGCGATAGAGCAAGGTGTCCTCATATTGCTTAGCTTTGATGCGATCCACAAGAGATGGGGAGATAACAAGCTGAAATAGCATGCCTTCTACAAGATTACAACATGACACTGCTCTGCTACGGCTCAAAGCATCAGCTACAGCATTTGCTTTCCCAGGAGTATAATTGATGTCGAGATCATATGCAGCTAAGAATTCGAGCCATCGGACTTGTCTCTGGTTCAAATCCTTCTGAGAAAAGATATATCTCAAGGACTTATGATCAGTGAATAATTCAAATTTAGTTCCCAAAAGATGATGCCTCCACAGTTTAAAAGCAAATACAACTGCAAGAAGCTCTAGATCATGAGTTGCATAGTTTACTTCATGGATCTTCAACTGGCGGCCATCATAAGCAATAACCTTTCCGTTTTGCATAAGAACAGCGCCTAAACCTTCTCGGCAAGCATCTGTATAGACAGTTAATCATTCACTTCCATCGATTACCGCAAGAACTGGAGCTGAAGTTAACTTACACTTCAACTTATTAAAAGTTGATTCGCACTTCTCACTCCAAATAAACTTGACATCCTTTCGAGTTAAAGCAGTAAGTGGGGTAGAAATCCGGGCAAAGTTCTCAATAAATCTACGATAATAACCGGCCAAGCCCAAGAAGCTACGGATATCAGTAGGAGTTTTGGGAGTCTCCCAATCATTGATTACGGCGATCTTAGCTGGATCGACCGAAATCCCATTTTCAAAAACTATGTGGCCCAGGAATCTCACTTTGTCTCGCCAGAAGTGGCATTTAGAGAATTTGGCCTTAAGTTGATGATTTCGGAGAGTTTCCAAAACATAAGCAAGATGTGTCTCATGCTCCTTCTCGTCTTTGGAGAAAAAGAGAATATCATCAATGAAAACAAGAACAAACTTGTTAAGGACATCGCGGAAGACTCGATTCATTAAGTGGATGAAATAAGCAGGTGCATTGGTCAAACCGAATGGCATAACCAACCATTCATAGAATCCATTCTCGGTACGGAAAGCTGTCTTATGAATACTATCTTCTGCTACTCTGAGTTGGTGGAACCCAGTGGCAAGAACAAGTTGGGAGAAGACTTTAGCTCCATGGAGCTGATTGAATAAATCATTGATGCGAGGCATCGGATAGAGGTTCTTGAGAGTGCGTTTGTTCAGTTCCCTGTAATCAACACACATGCGAAGAGACCCATCTGATTTGGTGACAAATAATACTGCGGCGCCCCATTCAGAACAACTTCTCCTAATCAAACTCCTAGCAAATAGATCATCAATTTGAGTTTTAAGTTACGCTTTCTCTTTAGGAGCCATTCTTCTGTGAGGGAGAACTACGGGAGTAGCTCCAAGGATAAGGTCAATGCGGAAATCGATCTCCCTTTTAGGCGGTAGAGAGTTGACCTCTCCAAATACATCGAGAAATTTCTGAACAATAGGAGTAGTACTAAGATCATCCAGGTGAGCATCAAGAGAGAATATGAAGCTTCCGGCATATTTCTGCGGTGATTTGCATTCAATGACAAGCGGTAGACCCTTGTCATTGACTAGAGAAACAGAACGAGCCTTGCAAGAAATAACAGCATCGAATTTCCTTAACCAATCAGCACCTAACAAGATGTCAAATGCTACGAAGCCAAGCACAAAAAAATCCCAAGTGAATCGATATCTTCCATACAAGAGCACAACCTCCTTACAAATTCTACTGAGGTTGGCAAGTCCTCCAATAGGGTTGGAGACGCATAAGGAAGTAGTAGCAAGAGTAGGTTCTAATTTGAGCCTATTACAAATATCAATAGATATGAAGCTATGAGAAGCACCAGTATCGAATAATACCCTAATAGATGAATCATGTAATGAAAAAGTACTTCGTAAGGTACCTTGGTCATCTTGAGCAGGTGGTGGAGGTGGTGTAGGAGTGGTGATAGCAAATACTCCAGATGGTGTGCCACGCTTATGCATTGGGCAGTCTTTCTTGAAATGACCCGGCTGGAGGCAGACATAGCATAAATCTCTCCTAGTCGTAGAAAGTGGTGGAACAGCAGCTTCGGTAGATGGACAACTATTAGCATAATGGCCCTTCTTATCGCATTTGAAGCAAGTGATCTTAGCAAGGTCGATTGGGCTTTTCTGGGCGTATCCCAATCCATTAGTCTTCTGCCAAGCTTTCTTTTGTTGATCAAAGTTCATCTTCCTCTTCCCGGGCTGGCTAGAGGAGGGCTGAGTGGGAGTGGCCTTGGCAGTAGGTCCCCTAGGCTTCGCCTCATATCTAAGAGCATAGTCAACAAGCTCTGTGAAGGTGCAGTGGGTGTGGCCAGTAAGCAAGTCATAATACTCTGGTCTTGCTCCCAAAATGAACTTCTCATTCTTTAGAAGGGGTGTATCAATCAATCCCAGGCCGAACTTGGAGAGTTCGTTGAATTTCCTCTCATACTCTGAAAAGGTTATACTGCCTTGCTTAAGATCCATGAAAGCTCTATAAAGCTGGGTTTTCCCAGCAGCTGGCATCCATTGTGCCGAGAAAGTATCCCTAATCAAAAGATAGACAAGATGAATAACATTCCAAAGATTAAAAGAAGAATTTAGACTACGAAATCCAAATAATTTTATACCTAAACTTGGCCCAAGTGATGGTGTTCTCCTCGATACGAGAAGTAACTGATTCCCACCAATCTTGCGCGGCATCCTGGAGTTGCCAGGCAGCAAGCTGACGCTTTTGAGCATCAGTGATCTCCAGACCAGAAAATATCTTCACTAAGCCTTTAAGCCATTGCTGAGCCTCGATAATGTTCTCGGATCCAGAAAACTTAATACCTCCTAGCTGTGTATACTCCTTACTAAGAATGGTGAATTTGACAGGAGCAGGAGCGGCAGGTGCAGCCTGAGCAGGACCATGGCCCCTTCCTCCCCTATTGTTTCCTCTGGTACCCATCCTGAAATACCAAAAGAGATTTTTAAAACCAAGGATAGAAAATCATAGAATTTTAAGGAAACTCCAATCAACGAATCAAAGAAGTTTGAAATGAAAGGATTTGGATATTGAGTTTATATATAATCCCAAACTAAGGTTTTTAGGGAAACCGAAGCTCTGATACCAACTGTAACAACCCATATATTTGGACCATTTAAATTGACAATAATCCACACATGTCAACTTAAATAATACAAAACACGAATCATTATGGGATTATAAATACATAAATGTAAATGAGAATTAATACAACATCACAGACACAGAATAGTCACAGAATAATGCAGCGGAAAATACATCGTCATAATAGCAGTTCATGAAGCTACTATTTAAAATACAATAATGTCTTAACATAAAGTGACTAAAAGAAAATACATAAATGTCCAATAAACTAGGACATCAATACAGGAATAGAAATAGACTGATAAAGATAAATGCTAAGCCTTCAGCATCTTCAACCAACCTTGATCAGCAACCGGGTAGCTTCAGACTGACCCGAGCATATACAAAAAGAAACACTCGAGTCAGGACTCAAAATCTTATACAAGAAAATCAAGTGCGAGGAAAAAAGTCCATAACTTAAAGATGAATAAAATAAGCATCTCTAAGAATCCGATAAACTATCTATATACAATAGAATATGATAGATAGATAATGTCTAATCAGTAAACTATGATATTAAAATAGTGTTAAGGCGTTACTATAATCCCCTTAACACATTTTCTTCCCAAGAGCATATACAAGACCGTAGTTTACCCAAAACCGGAAGTCACCAGAGGGCAATCCATATACTAAAGGTACAAACCAAAACGTAGTGGTCACGAATAGGATAATTAGTATGACAAGGTACATGAGGCGATACCAACTAGGATACTAGTAGTTGCGTGATCCGGACTGATGTTGAGCATAGCAGCTACTACCTCAACACCGTGAAACAACACTCCCAAATCAAGGGGGTGCACCCAAATCGAATCACAAAAGTAATAGATATGGTATCGAAGAAGTGTGTCCGCTAGAGGTGGCGAACCTCAATGGCCCGCCGCGGCTCCTGTTTTAGTCATGTCAGGGGTCATCCAATATCGTTCTCTTTCTTCAGTCAACGCGTTCACCAAACCATCCACTTCGTTCTGGATCAACACTCTGCGTATAATAGTTATTAAAGTGGTTTTCGGTATCGACAGAGAGTATGTCCATATCTGATCCCGGTCTCTTTAATAACTACGTATTTATTACCCGATGGTCATTTAAGTTAAAGTTTAAACAAATCAAAGTCCAAAAGTCAAGCTGCAAATTTGACTTTCACAATTTGTCATTTTCACGATTCAATTTATTTCAGATATTTAAAATCATATTTCCCGATGAACTTTGTGGTTTAAACATTTGAGTTAACAATATAATTAAGTATTCAAGTTCAATTTAATAAATCTCACTTATTAAATTTAGTTAATACTCCAATTAATTCGATTTAATGGTAAATTTTAGTTCACATCATTTAAACCAAATTCTATTCATTTCAATTCGTATTTACATTCATCGTTACATTAACCATAATCATAAATTTAATTAAATCAATTTTATTAAATTTAAAATCATTTTAAATTTAAATCATCACTAAATTAAATCCATAAAACTTTAGTTAGTTTCGTATTCCACTTAAGCCAAATTTTCTAAATCTCAATCTTAATTTACGACAAGTTTCAAATCTATTTAATTAAAACCGATTTCAAGTCTAAATCTAACAAATCTAATAAAACTTCAAATTATTAAATTCTAAAACTTCCTTGTTTTTAAATCTCATAAATAAATTTGCCAATTCATTTTATTTAATTAAATAGGTTTATTAATCTGTTTCAATTAAACTCCATTAATTTATTCCTATTAATTTATTTCGATTTAAACCATTAATTAAATCCATTAAGTTCGTTACCTAATTTCCAAACAAATTGTTAAGTTCATTCCTTAATTTCAAATAGATTTCAATTTCAAAAATAATTTTTGTTGACCAACCGGGTTTCTTATTTTTAATTATCTATCCTAGGCAAATTGTTTAATTGGGTATTTATCATTTCAACCCGATATCATTAAATATAAAACAAAGCATAGCAAAGGGAACTTGCAGTGTGATAACTGGGATGGTGTCAAAGTAAATAAACAAGCAATAGCAAACATACATAACAATTTAACAATTTATTCAAATAATCCCGAAACAATCATATTAACTTACATTTGTTATTTATGCAAATTAATATAATTATTCCTAGAATCCACACCATCGTCTCATGCGGATTAAAGATTATTACATTATGGTTTCACTTGGTGTCTATTATCAAATTTCTACATCAATCATACGTTCAATGGTTCAATGGTTCAAAGTGTAGTTACCGCTATTTCTACGCGACGATTTATTTAACGTCCAAAGGGGTCAAGTTCAACATATATAATCCATTTTAAATTGTTGGCTATCCTATACCAATTTCAATTTCATATTTATATTAACAACCACATTCAACATCACATAACAATTTTAGTGTCACAACTATTTGTCGTAAACTAACAATATTCAAATTTAACTTGCATGGCGATTTACAATTTTTATTTCAACAAATTTAACAATCAACCATTTAATATCCAAATTAATATTCATAACAATTATAACTTGATTATCATAGCATAATAGATTGAGTCGTGAATAAAATATTCACCTGGCGTGGTTAGAGATTGGACGAGGAAGCACGAAGATGGATGGATAGGAGACGCTAACAAGCACGACGCAAAACGAACACAACTGCAATCAAATAAGAGGATTATTCAGCAATGGTTTTATACAAGGTATATATATCGATTGTATATATATGTAAACCATACCGAAAATAACAAAGCTAGATAGATTCAAACAAGCTGGGTGAAGGCTAGGACCCTGAAGCGGTTGCTGGAAACCCACACAGTAACACTGTGAGTACTAGGTATATAATATATATACCGTAACCCATATATATTATATAAATAAAATAGTTTATATATATACAAAGCAAGCAACAGTTTATAAAATAATGACGATGCTTGTTGGAGCCTTAAACTACACGAGTGGGGTGGGCTGATGTGTACGTGGAGGTGGCTGCAGGGGGTTTGCAGTGGAGGGGAGGCGGTTGCAGGGGAAGTGGGCAAGGAGCTGGTAGTGGAGTGGTTGCACGAGGTGGCCGAGTGGAACTGGGGAAGCAGGGGGTAGGGACGGAGCGGGGCTGGCAGGGGAAGCGGCTGGGCGGAGGGGCTGGGCGAGGATGGGGCAGAACTGGGCTGGGGTTGGGAAACTGGGCTGGGGTTGGGGAACTGGGCTGGGGACGGGGCATCTGGGCTGGGGATGGGGCAGCTGGGGACGGGGCAGAACTGGGCTGGGGACGGGCAGTGGGCGCTCGGGCTGGTGAGGAGAGGGTGGTGGCGTGTGGGACATGGAGGCGGAGGCGAAGGTCGATCGACGTGGACACGGCGGAGTGGGGATGTGCGCGTGGGGAAGGGCAGTGCAGCGCAGGTGGTGGCGCGCGGTGATGGTGACGTGGGTGGCAGGGGCTGGTGGTGGCTGGTGGAAGCGAAGGCGGAGAAGGCGATGCGGTGGTGGTGTGGTGTGGTGGTGCGGGCTGTGGAGGAATTTGTGCAGTGGAGGGGAGAGGGTGGCAGCATGGAGTAGTTTGTGCAGTGGAGGGGGAGAGTTTCATTTCTTCTCTGGAGGAAAGACAAACAAAAGAATAAGAGAAAGATGAGGGGAGAGAAAATGAGCACGTACCAGTAGCAGGAGCAGGAAATGAAAAGCAACTGATGCAAGGGAATTTATTAGGACAGAGGTAGCAGATATATACAGAAAGGTTTACAGTCCCCATGCCAATGCAATGATGATTTTGCACAGTGGTGGCTATTGGGTTTCTGAAGGGACAAGGGCCTTATGAATTCTGAGTGGGAAACAGTTTGGGTACCAGTTTGTAATCCGTTGACCAATTATAATTTGCAACGCCGAACTCCGATTGACACAAATAAATATACCGTTTTGATCAGCGCGACGAGGCGAACGCAACGGTATGAAGATATTGATGGTTTGACATTGTTTGTGAAGTGGTAAATCTTATTGAACCATTTGCTCGAGCGACAATTTAACTAGCAATTAAAAGCAGAATTTGACGAAACGAAGTGCGCCGTCATGATCAGAATATTTTTCTTATGCAACATTGTGAAAAAAAAATTTAAGTTCGGACAATAGAAAATTACACTAAGAATTTAAACTAATAGGTAAATGAGACGAACGAAATTGACTTCAATATTATTCGATGAAATTTGGCATACGCCTATGTCTATCTAGACGCATTCCAAATGTGAAGTTTGAATAGCAACGGAAGTTGTTTGTGAAAATTCGCAATTTTCTATTACGGAGAATGCAGCAAAACACCGAAGAATAAGATCGACGGAGCTAAAGATGTCCGAATTTTGAAAAAAGAAAAATGACGTCTTTGTCAGAAGATGATTTAGAATTTTTCTATGTAAAAATATTTAGGTTCGGAAGATAAAAATTTTGCATTTTAAATGAACTGATGTGCAATAAAATGCGAACGAAATTTACTGCGGTATTTTCCGACGAAACTTTACCCATATCTATAACCATCTAGGCGCAATTTAGAAACAAAGTTTGGACGTTAATTGAAATCGTATGTAAGTTTCACATTTTATTTTAAAATAACGGTTCAAAAATTTTTAAAAATTGGGTCGGAATTTCAAGGTCGTTACAATATCTTTATTCAAAATGATCAATTTTCAAACACTTTAAACTTACATAATTAAGTATTTTAACTAAAATATACCAATTTAATAAATAATTAAATCTTCATACTCAAGTTTAATAAAAGTTTGGAAATACTTTCACTTCCACAAAAAATTTCTAAGTCTTAAGTTCACAGAAAATTTCGGCAGAGTCTCCTTTGTACGGTTAGGTCTGGAAAAAATAATAATATTAATAATATCATATATATATATCATATTTTAAAAATAAAACTTCCCAAACCATGGGACAACGATATATAATATCGTTCCAAAACCATAATCCAAAAACGTACCTATTTGTCGGGCAAACAACTTTATTTATGAAACCAAAAGCAGTAGCTATTGCTTCCATGAACATGTATTTCTCTTATATAATCCAAAGAAGTTAATTATTATGTAAAAAGAGTAATATATAAGTTGTTTCAATTAATAGTACCAGAAACACAACATCACAACAGCGATTTGCAAACAAACAGTACAACCATTTTATGAAATCAAAGAATCCATCACACATCTGTAACAACCAAAACAAATGGTTTGTTCAGGTTTAAAAACTTTTCATCGTACAAGGATGATAAATAAATTATCAAGTATATCCTACGCTCAACAGCCTTAGATAATTTCTTAATAGATTATTCATACAACCTCAAACAATTAGAAGTACCCTTTCCCAAACTTTCCATAAACCAAACAACAAAGAATTTAACACACTATCATTTATGTTCATGCTATTGGTTTTTTTTCATCATTTACTTTTCATTTTATTTCCATTCATTCGTACAATGTCTTTTTTTTCTTCATTCATTGACTTACATATGTTATTTACATAATATAATTCCCATTCACTGCTTGAAATCATCATTGAATACATTGTTTAAGTATTGCATACATTTCATTTATTTCAATTTATTCATACAAGGTTATCTCTTATTAATTTGCATTTATTTATTCACATTTATTATTTACTTATATAACTTGATTTCCATTTAATATTATTCATTAGTGAATAAATTCATACTTAAGTTTTCTACCTTTTAATTCACATTCATTGTTTATATAGCTTGATTTCAATTTAATATTAATATTCATTAATGAATCAATTCATACTTAAGTTTAACTTCTTAATTTACATTCATCCCTTCTTATATAGTATCATTGAATATTAAACCCATTCCTTTATAGGGTCAATTAAAAATAAACTTATTTATGAATCATTTCAGTCATTTCTTAAGTTGATAAACATTTTCTTAGATAATATTCACTTTTTACTATTCAATCTAATTATTAGCATTTCACAACATTAATTTATGTTTATAACATTAATTATACATCTAAATTCTTATTTATAGAAATAATTCCATTTGAACACTTTCATTACTTAAGTTTTACTTGTATAATATTTTATTACATATTCCTATTTAACATTACAACTTTTTAAACATTTCTGGCAAGTTATATATATGTTTTAAGAATGTAATTAAATGTTACACAAGTTTTTCTTATTCATTTTAGTTAACAAAAATGTTCAATAATTACATCTTCTAAATTCTCATATCTTTTGATTTACAAGTTACAACTTTCCAACTTCTTATATATTTCATTAATCACTTAGCATCTAATTTCTTATTTTCATTTTAGAACTTTCCACTATTAAAATTGTAACGGCCCGAAGATTTTCGACCCCGAAAATCGACACTAATACATTCACTGTATAGAGTGCCGAACAATCGAGTGCCGGAAATCCCAGACTGTTACGGTTAAGAAGAAAAAGAGGTAGAATAAGAACATAAAACAACAGCATAGAATCTCACAATCGCAGCGGAACAAAATATAATATACAATAACAGCATTTTATACAAAGAAAAGCTGTAACTATCAATATACATACAAGATATCAGAGTACAACAATCTGGACAGTTATAATAACTTGTCCCTAAACACTGACCATACGGTCCATGATACACAGCGGAATATAATCAATACGTCTCTGCCATCTAGCTCGTCTCCTGAGCTCCACAGCGTCCTAACCTGAAAATTTGTAATACTCAGTCTGACCCGAGCATTACAATGAAGTAACACTCGAGTCAGGTTGGAAACCAGCGTGAGTAAACCCATTTAACTAGAAATACTTAAGTTATAAAGCTTCTTTGAAAACCCAGGTAACTCGTATATCTGACGAGTTTTTATCAGGTTAAACCAACACCTTTACAGAAAATTCATCGGTATTATGATACTGTCTGGATACAGCTACTTATTCATAATAATCTTGTTTACTTATTTTATTCAATTCCAACCTATTTGATTCTATGATCAAACCCGTAAAGATTTATAGTGATTATTAAATTGAAGTGGTTCCGGATATCGCTAATATCCGATCCCAGTCTCTTCGAATCCAAGTAATGGATTTAAAAAGGTTAATTGTTTAAAAATAAACAAATTATCATTCAGGGTGACAATATTCAAGTATGGGAATTTATTATAGATTCTTATTTCAAATAAACGTATCTATGTTTTAATCTCATTATTTTAATTTTGAAAATCAATATCCCACAGAATTAAGCAAAGATATAGATTCGTTAACCCATTTAACGATCTATAACCCATATCCAAACGATTTACTCTTGATTTTAATTCACTTTGATTAACCGTACTAATTTATATTTAAAACCAAATTAAACACTTTATTAAATAATAAATATTATAAAATGCCATTATAAATAATAATAATAATAATAATAATAATAATAATAATTTCCATTAACTTGTAAAATATCACCGAACTTTAACTGACGGATTTAAAATGAAAATTAGATTTTTAGTTAAAGGAAATATAAGCTATCATATAAATATATATATATATATATATGAATATAAATTCATTATCTTTCTTCTTTTCTTTATTATTTTTCCTTTCTTCCATTTCCCTTTATTTTTCTCTTCTTCTTCTTTTTTCTTTTTTTCATTTTATTTCTTATTTTCTTTTCCTTATCTTTTTTTTCTCTCTTTTTCTTTTACTTTTTCCTTTTCTTTTACTTCCTTTTATTTTCCTATTTCCTTTTAATTTCCTGGCCAAATCCTTCCTCTCCACTTTCTTCTTTCTATTGTTTCCAGTTCCTTTCCTCTTACACTTGCACTTCAGGAGGCAACGTGCACGCACTGTGCCTGTGCACCTGTACACATCGCCGGTGACCCGTAGCTCGACGCCGACCAGCCTTGCAAACCTATCACGACCACCTGAACCCTCCTCCACTCCTGGAATCCACGATTACACCCACGTTCAGTTTTTGACATCGCACCCAAATCTGGAATCGAAACTGACATCGCCAATTCCCCTCGCCACGCCACTATACCCTACCATCAATCATCAGACTTCGGTCAGAGCTCCGCCACTCCCTCGCCTTCCAAATCCCCCACTAGCGCATGCCTGGAGCTCCGCCGTGACACTGCCCCCTGCCTCGAAAACGAGACCACCAGACTTTCACCTTAAACCCTAAATCAATCATGACCAGCCAAATCACACAACGGAAAAATGTCAAACCATTTTTCCCAACTCCGTTATCACTCCAACAACCTTCATACCAAGCGACATGCCCCCACGACCAAATGGTAACCAGAATTTGACCAAAGTCTTGCCTTCGGTCATCTCTCCCTACCTCGACAAAAAATCAAGAAAAAACTACCAAAATTTACTATTTTAAATACTGATTCCATTCGTGTAGGTGAAAACACAAATCAATATGGTCGAATTTCCTTGAAAATTTTGATTATTTACTACAGTTCCTATTTACGGTGTTATTACTTGATGGTATTATATGAAATCATTTTTAAAATTAAGTGCACTCACATGTAAACAGAAACCCTTCAGACATTATGGCCTAAAACTAACTATAGGACGAGATATCGATTTTTGAAGAGTTTGAACATACCAGGGAAAGCAGAACAGAGGCAACAAATGTGTACAGGTTTTTACATACTTCCATATATAGGCATATATACCTTTATTTTTATGCAACAACACATTTCAAACTGTTATTTCTATTTTTATCTTTAAACACAATCATTGATTTATAAAAAGATTTGATTTTCATGGATAAAGTTTACTCATAGACTAATCTTTTGAACCAGAGAACAATATGCTTTCGAAAACTGCTAGCTTGCTTTTGATGATCTTCTCTGTTGAGTTGAATTGTTTTGATTTGTTTTAAGTTGTAGTGGAAGCTTGTTTATATTTTATTTTTCTCTGGTTTTCTTTTTGAATGTAGTAAAATGGGAACAAGGCAGTGATGGGTATATATATAAAGAGAATGGGAGTGTACAGGATAAGCTATAAGCTGAAACTTTGTACAGGCTTTCCATTTCACACAATTTTTTTTTTATTTTTTCTTTTGAAAATATGTGACTTGATTTGATTATATAAGCTGATTTGCTATTTCATATGCTTGACTTTGATTTTTCTTTGACATTGATTTATTGTATGCTTGAGATGATGTGTATTTATTCCTATGTTTCCTTATGTGCCTACATGTACATTCATATCAATTGATATATATATATATATATATATATATATATATATCCTTATGTGTATATGTTTGCCTTTTACATTTTCTAATAATGTATAAATACATGTATGCCTCATATATGTATTCACTTATATATATGTGTCTTTCATCATTTATGTGTATATATATACAATATACATTTTTACTTTGTCATGTTTCCCTTTTTATTTTATATATTTAGATATATACATGCTTATGTATGTATGTATGTATGTATGTATGTATGTATGTATGTATGTATGTATGTATGTATGTATGTATGTATGTATGTATGTATGTATAAATATTTATCTTTTTCCACAAGCATTGTTGTTATAACATGTATACATACTTTTATGTTTACACATATCTTTCATATATATTTCTTATGTACATTTTGTCCTTATATATATTCTCATTTATACAAATTTCCATGTATATTATTTCATATTAGCCTATATTCATATACACGTATATTTATATACTTATATATATATATATGTTTTCAATCATCATATACATATTTATGTACCCCTATGTATAAATATATATATATTTATTTATTTATTTATTTATTTATATTTAACCTCAAACTTGTATATGTTATATATATATTTATGGATGTTTTTATCTTAATTTAAATGGTGGGGTTTATTATTTATTTTCTATGAGATTTACCATATCCAGAGATTTTATAATCCAATATTTATTATAGATTTTAACCCAATTTATATATATATATCCAGATATTTTAAATTATTAGAAATTATTTGTTCGACTTATAAAATTAATAATTCAATAATTTAAAATCAATTAATTACCCAATTTTAGACGTCAGAAAACCTGGGTCGTCACATTCCTCCCCCCTTTAGAACTTTTCGTCCTCGAAAAGGAACGAAACAAAAAAATTAATTTTGATGTGTATTATTTATTTAAATCATTCTTTAAACATTTTAACTCTTTACTCTTTTATTATATAAATTTTTATACACTTTTAAAACTTCATAATATTACCAACTAGCTTTATATTAAAATACTTTTTATAACTCGATGTTTTAACAAGTCCATCCTTGTTCTCACAAAAATTCAATCATATGTTGATCAGGCGCGGGACTGAAAATCTATAAGCACTTAGTAGACCCATTTTCAACACACAGTGAAAATACTTGAAAAACATTTTGTAAGAATGTTATGGACATCATCGCCCCCTCCATGGATCGCAGTTAGCACGATGATTACGTCGCCATCCCGGCGAAAACCATAAGAAAACTGTAGGCATCCGCACCTCTCGATTTTCGCCATGGAAACTGCACAGATTGCAGCTACATCCAGGGTTGCATTGCTATCACAGCAAAACCTGTGTAACTGTAGGCATCAGAACTCCTCGAATTACGCTGCCAAACGAAACTTTACCACACAGATCGCAGACTACACAAAGTGATGTCACTGTTCTAGTAGAACCAGTGTAGACTGTAGACACTCGCTGCCACACGAATTTCGCTATGGAACCAAACCACATAGATCGCAATCTACCGATGTTACGTCGCTATCCCAGCGAAATGAAACGTAGATTGTAGGAAATCACTGCCACTCGACTTACGCTATGGAACGGCGATAGATCGCAGTTACAACAAAGGTTACGTTGCCATCGCGGCAAAACCCAATGTAACTGTAGGCAAGAGTGTCCCACGAATTACGCTACCCCAATCACAATCCTCAGGAACTAAAGTTTTGTCCGGACGTCCTCTGGGATCCAATCAAGTTCGATTTTCTTTTCAATGTCATTTGTCACTTTACTTATTTCTTATAAAGTAAGTTTCGGTTATAGTGCTATCCAACTTTTTATTTTTATCATCATATATGTAACAACCCTGGTATTGGTTATTACCTATGATATTAAATTATAACCTTAGTTATAATTTAATATTGAAAATAAAATGGAGAAAATAAATTTGATTTAAATTGTTTATTTCAAATAAACAAAGTGATTTGAGTATAAATATTGAGTTTTTATTTACTTTGAGTTATTAAATGGAAAATAACGGAATTTAGGTAAATTTGAGTTAGTAAATTAATCAAGTGATGTATTTCAGCATTTAATTGTTGAAATAAATATAAATTGATGAAATTCAGTTTTAAAAACTTTATTTTGAGAATTTAGAGTGAAAATAATCATTTATTGGATTTTAATTGGGTCGATGTAATAATATTGGTAATTATTGCCAATATTAGTCTTTTATTGAATATAAAAGGATAAATATGTAGAAAATATGTATTTTATTAGAATAAAAGATGGAATATTGTTCGAAAATAATATTTTCTTATTTTAAAAGAGTTATAATGTTTTGTTATAACTTATTTGACAAATAAATAATTTTTGAACAAGTCATGCTTTAAATTTTGTGTTTTTACACTAAAATTGTGAAAATCGTAAAATATTACCAAAAATATGGTTTTATTTATGAAAATAATGTTAAATTTTATTTTTTGTAAATAACAATTTTTGTTCATAACAATTGGTTGCATGCATTTTTGTTTGAGTTTATATTGAGAAATATGTGAATTTAATGTAAAATAGGCTAATACATGTACATAACCTTGCATTATTCACTAAGTATTTTTCTACTAGGCTTTTTAGGTAAGAAATGAGACCCATTTACCTAATCTAGAGACTTCTGGTGGGAGAGAAAGAGATGTACGTACTCTTCATCTCTTTCTTTCTCAAAACAGACAGTAAAGAACAAAGAAAAAAAACAATGGTTGTCTTCTTCTAAAAATCAATTTCCACTCCAATTTGCTGCAAATTAAAGAAGAAATCCACCTAAATAAGATCATACAAGGTAATCTCCATCCAATACCAAAATTTTTCATCAAAAATCATTGAATTAAATTATGAATTGTATGTAATCTTCTACTTTGTTCTTGCATGTCTTTGAAAACTCTATTTCTATGTTGTTGAAGCATCTTTCAAACAAAAGCTCACCTCTTTTCACCAATTTGATCTTGAAGCTCTGGAATTTTGAAAGGTGGGTATCAATCTCACAAAAGCTAGCTCATGCAATGTCAAAAATCACAAGTTGAAATCAAAAATTTGCTAAAAAAATTCCTTTTTGAACAATTTTGATTTTGTGTAAACTGTCTTGAGCTACAGCTTTGCGCAGTCATATCTCTCTATTCCGGAAATGGAATGCTGCTAGATTTTTTTTTGTAGACCATTTTTGTAGATTAAGCATGCCAAATTTCAGGTCATTTCGACCTATATAGCTTATAGAAACATGCTGTCGAACATTGACTCGCAGCATGTTTTTGCCCAGATTTTTACAGTGAAAACACTGCCTGGGTCCAACTTTGAGACATCGTATCTTTTTCATACTTTGTCTATATTGCATGATTCTTGGTGCAGTTTAAATTCCTGTTGTTGAGCTTTATGTATGTTAAATTTCAGGTCGTTTCGACCTATAGATCTTATAGAAATATGCTGCCAAACTTGTACTCAGAGCATGTTTTTACCCAGAGTTTTACAGTGAAAACACTGTCTGGGTCCAACTTTGAGACATCATAACGTTCTCATATTTTATACAAATTGCATAATTCTTCTTTCGTTTAAAAGATAAAGCTTTATACTACATGCCTATCAATTTTGAGCTTAATCCGATGCCATTTGATCCTCTGTTTCATGCCTGGAATTTGAACCCAATATGGTTTCAGGCCTGTACATTTTTGGTTCTTGAACTGTTGCAAACATGGCATGAGTCCATGTTTGAGATAGCATAACTCATTCGTTTCAAATTGGATTTGAGTGATTCTTTATGCAGATTGAAGTAGGAGTGTTGGATTACATTCTGGTAAAATTTCATGACAATCTGTGTTAGTTTGCTATTTTGAAACTGCTGTCGAACTTGTACTCTCAGCTTGCGGTAATTCAGTGTTTCAAACCTTGTTTTGGTCCAACTTTGAAACGACGCAGATTCTTCGTTTCATATCGGATTTGAATGATTTTTTCTGCAAATTGAAGTAGGAATGTTGAACTACATTCATGCAAAATTTCAAGTCATTTTGACACTATTACTTGTTCAAACCTGTTGTCGAATATTGAGTCGCAGCTTGTTTTAAACGGATAATACTTGGTGTAATTTCCGTTATTTCGATGTTTTCTTGATATTTCTTTATGGATTTCATACACAGGTATTATAATGTATTTTTAAAATGTTTTTCAAATAAATGGGCTTTTGAAATTATTATTATATATTATTTTTTAGTATAAAAAAAATTATATACTCTATAACAAGAGAATTTCAAAGCAATTTCTAAAGCGATTTCGAAACATTCCTAAAACCGTTTTCTTCAACTTAATTTCTATATAAAACACAGAATTTTGCACTTCGAGTGAAAAAGGAGGAGAATTAAATGATTAGATAAAACACGTGCTATGAACACGTGCGTTTATCTTTTCAGTTAATTCCTAATCTATTCGTTTGATCGTTTTGACCTTCGAGTCTAGTTTACCGATGAGATGAGGTAAACTTTGTACTGCTTTGAGTGTGGAATTGACTAACAGTTAGTAAACCGTTTAGTGCGAACGTGTGGTATGGGATACACGTTAACACTTTGCAGGTTCCTATCCGAGGGGTTTGTGACATATATTGCCCGTTAGTGGTGTCCAGTACTGAGCCTCCAGACCTTCGCCACTACAGTTTGTTGCCTTCGGGTTTGTTGCCCTATAGTATCACTTTTGGAGTTGGTCCTTTGTCACCGCTCGAGAGATACTTAGGTTTGTCGCCTTCGGGCTTATGGATCCTTGTTTATACAGTACTGAGCACGTGCATCCTTTGTTTCTTTGATATTTATATATTTCCCTAGAGTATCGCCTTTCGGGGTAGTTCCTTTGAACCATACGATATATAGCGATTACCTTGTGGAAACTTGTGTTACCTTCATTGGTATTTGTTATTTGGCTTTTTGGCTTGATTTAGGATATTCATATCCTTTGTTTATGCGAGTTGCCAATGATATGAGGCTTGTTATGATTCATCTTTTGTTAGATGATCGAGTTATCTCTTTTAGAGATATTTGTGGTACTTTATGATCTTGCATGTTCATTATCATTTAGCTTATCTAACTGATTTGTTTAGCTAGACTGACCCGTGTATTTTATACTTGGGTCAGACCAAGGTGTTTCAGGTTAGGTACATTTGGACCTAGCATATTCTGCTTCCGCATGGACTATTCTGCTAGCTCCATTTGTTATAGCTTTTTGTGTAGTCCTTTTTGGTTGTAACTTTGATATGTATATTCTTTTGACTCGCCTGTATATTGTGGTTCCTATACCATTTGACATGTATCATTTTGTATACTCTGTGATGTATCTGTATATGTGTATAAGTATGTGATGATCTGCTGTTCTGTGATGTATTTTGCATTGAGTTATTGTATTTTGTTCTGATAGATCCTATAGCCACCTATGGCTTTGTATTAAGTATTTATTGGATATGTCGATCCACTTGAGATAGGAAAAAAAATATGGCAATTGTCGATGTATTCAATAGATATTTAAGACAATGCTATAGATGGTCGCTCCTATCCAGCCTCATTCTCTACATTAGCTGACAGTATTACCCAGTAATACTCTTTGTTAATGTGGGTCTCGGGGTGGGGCGTTACAGCTTGGTGTCAGAGCTGAGTTCAGAACAAAATATTATAAACACAAAACAGAAGCACATATTACGGTACATCAAAGTGTAATACAAATGTTGCGAATCCCTAGATTATCATGCTTTCGTTCTTTTCGTGTCCTTTGAGCTAGATAAAATTTTGGGAATACGTCTAGGAATGGATTTTAATTCCGTAGTATTCCATATTTGAATTAATGATATCTACCATGCGAATTATTTTTTTTATCTTATCTTAATTTTTAGTTAATGGCTGGAAGAGGTAGAGGACGACGTTCGGATGCGGGGAAGTCCAGTGGCTCCCATTCGGATGGAGTATATATGTCTGCCGATCAGTTCATGGAATTATTTAGGAGCACCCAGCCTCCAGCTCCTACTCTAGCTTCTCCTTCGTGCAAGTCTCCTTCCACACACATGTGCAGTGACTTTGCACATCTCGGTGGCAAGCCATTCAAAGCCTCCGAGTCTGTTTTAGAGGTTCAGGCTTGGATTCGTTCTTGCGAGCGGATATTTTCTCGCATGGATCTTTCGGATTATCACAGGGTTCTTGTAGCATCCAGCATGTTACAAGAGCGTGCTCTTGATTGGTACGAGCTATTCACTGCCGAGCTCGACGAGTCTACTCTTACATGGACTCAGTTTCGGGAACGATTCGAGCTTAAGTTCGTTCCTGAGTCTGAGAAAGCATCTCTTGACCGTCGCTTCCTCGAGCTAAAGCAAGGGAAATCTTCTGTTTCTAATTATGTGTCTTCTTTCGAGGCTCTGTCTAAGTATGTCCTTGAGTATATTAGCACTCCATACAAGAAGAACCTCAAGTTCGTTTTTGGTCTTAGGAAGTATTTGAAGAAACCTTTGATGTTGCAGCTTAAGCTTTCTTTGGAGGAGCTAGTTGACTCGGCACTTCACCTTGAAGCCGTCGAGAAGGAGATCGATAGTGGTGATGATGTTGAGGTTCACAAGAACCCCAACAAGAAGCAGTTTCCATTTCAGAAGTCTAAGTCTTTTCCTTCCAAGAAGAAGAAGACTGGTGGTTCTAACTCTCAGACTCAGTCTACTGGAACACCTTCCATTCGGAAGTGTTTCAATTGTGGTTCTCTTGATCATATGATTCGAGCATGTCCTAAGCCTCTCTTCTGCCGCTATTGCAAGAAGGAAGGTCATCATGTTTCAACCTGCCCAACTATTCCTGGTAGTGCCAAGTCTAGCAAGCTTTATGCTGCTAAGGCTTCTGGAGGTTCTTCTCAGCCCAGAGGTATATCTCCATTTATTTTGGATGGTTCTATTTTATTTCATGATCGTAGTATTCGAGTTCTTTTCGATACGGGTGCTTAGCATTCATTCGTATTGAAGAAGCTCGTCGATGATTTGTCTTTGGATGTTTCTTGTATGGTTACTTCATTGAGGATTGAGAATCCTATTGGGGGATCCGCAACCCTTAGCATGCTTTGTGATGATGTTGAGATTACTTTATGTGGTTTTTCTTCTTATGCGAATCTGCACGTTATTTCTTATTTGGGATTTGATATGATTTTGGGTATGGACTGGCTAGTACGATATGATGCCAGGATTATTTGTTCTGAGAGAATTTTATATCTTTGACATCCAGATTCATCTACTCAGCTATCACTTGTTCTTCGGAATGTGGATAATTCTAAAGTGGCTTTATATTCTCTAGACTCACGAGATGATGATGATATATCTCGTATTCCTATTGTCTGTGACTTCTCTGATGTATTTGAGCCTGTTTCGGGTTTTCCACCCAAGCGGGCGATCGAGTTCCACATTGATCTCATTCCAGGCGCACAGCCAGTTAGTCGTCCTCCCACGAGGATGTCTACAAAAGAAAATGAGGAACTCAAGAAGCAGCTTTTAGAGCTTGATTCCAAGAAGTTGATTCAGTCTAGTTCATCACCGTGGGGTGTCGCGGTTGTATTTGTGAGGAAGTCCGATGGTACTCTTAGGCTTTGCATTGACAATCGCAAGCTTAATGAGTTAACCATCAAGAATAGGTATCCATTACCTAGGATCGACGATATGATCGATCAATTGAGTGGTGCTAAGGTCTTTTCTCAGCTCGACCTTGCCACTGGTTTTCATCAGTTACGAGTTGCGGAGGATAGTGTTCCTCTTACAGCTTTCCGCACTCGTTATGGTTCTTTTGAGTGGCTCGTTATGCAGTTCGGTTTGACGAACGCTCTTGCATTCTTTGTCGATCTTATGAATCGAGTATTCCGGGAATATCTCGATAAGTTCGTCCTTGTGTTTATTGACGACATCCTTATTTATTATAAGTCTGAGATAGAGCATACCCATCATTTGAGGATTGTCTTGGATACACTTCGTCAGCATCAGCTCAGAGCCAAATTCTCCAAGTGCCACTTTTGGGAGAATAAGGTTGAGTTCTTAGGCCATGTTGTATCTTCCGAGGGCATTTCAATCGATCCATCGAAGATCGAAGCTATCCAGAATTGGAAGAGGCCTGGGAATGTTCATGAGATTCGTAGTTTCCTTGGATTGGCGGGTTATTACCGTCAGTTCATTAAGGATTTTTCCCGTGTTGTGCTTCCTCTTACTAGCCTTACTCGAAAAGGTGTTCGTTATATTTGGTCCGACAAGTGTGAAGCTTCCTTTCAGACATTGAAGGAACTTCTCACTAATGCTCTTATTCTTTTGGTACCCGAGGGGAATCAAGATCTTGTTGTCTGCACCGATGCTTGTGGAAGTGGTTTCGGTGTTGTTCTTATGCAGAAGAATCGGGTAGTTGCTTATGCTTCTAGGCAACTGCATCCGAATGAAGTTCGCTATGCCACTCATGATCTTGAGTTAGCCGCTATTGTCTTCGCTTTGAAGATTTGGCGCCATTACCTCTTAGGAGAGCGCTTCATTCTCTATACCGATCATAAATCCTTGAAGTATTTGTTCACTCAGAAGGAGCTCAACATAAGGCAACAATGTTGGCTCGAGTTCCTTGCCGCCTATGACTTCGATATCCAGTATACCCCTGGTAAGGGTAATCGTGTTGCTAAAGCGCTTAGTCGCAAACATTCAGCTGTCGTTTCTATGATGCTTGCCGAATGGAATATTCTTGAGACTAAATCCTTTTATGATATTCGTGATCGAGCTCCATCTTCTGATTCTCCAATATTATTATTCAGTTTGGAAGCTCGACCTTCTCTATTTGATCGTATTGCCATGGCTCAATGACAAGATCCAGAGTTGTTGCATCTTATTCAGCTTTGTGAGTCTGAATCCCGTGATGAGGCGTCGTGGGATTTCAGCATTGATTTTCATAGGTGTCTTCGCAAGAAGAACCATATTATTGTGCCATTTGATTCTTCACTTAGGCATGACATTCTCGACGACTGTCACCATTCTAAGTATACCATTCATCCTGGCAGTAGTAAGATGTATGCCGATATGCATCGCCTTTATTATTGGGAAGGCATAAAGCGCGATGTGGCGAGCTAAGTGAGTAATTGCATGACTTGTCAACGTATCAAAGCCGAACATCAGCGCCCTTCTGGTCTCCTTCAGCCTCTAGAGCTTCCATTATGGAAATGGGATCAGATTTCGATGGATTTCATTGACGGCCTACCTCGTTCGAGATCGGGTCATTCTAGCGTTTGGGTTATTGTTGATCGCCTCACCAAATCAGCTCATTTCATTCCTATTAAGTCTAATAGGAGTGCTTCTCATTTGGCAAATCTATATGTCAAGGAAATCGTGAGACTTCACAGTGTTCCTAGTTTGATTTTTTATGACCGTGACCCGTTATTCACGAGTCATTTCTGGCAGAGTCTTCAACAAGCTTTGGGAACAAAGCTTAATTTCAGCACAGCTTATCATCTGCAGTCTGATAGATAGACTGAACGAGTGAATCGTATCTTAGAAGATCTCCTCTGTATTTGTATTCTTAATTTCAGTGGTAGTTGGGAGGATCACCTACCTCTTGTAGAATTCTCCTACAATAATAGTTTTCAGTCCAGTATCGGTATGGCTCCTTTCGAAACCTTATATGGAAGGCCATGTCGATCACCTTCTTGTTGGTTGGAATCTGATGAGAAGCTTATTCTTGGCCCAGATTCTATTCGTGATTCTTCTGAGAAGATTGATCTTATTCGTCAGAGAATGAAAGGGCACAGAGCCGCCAGAAATCCTACGCGGACAGCCGTAGGAACCCTCTCGAGTTCTCAGTTGGTGATCTCGTCTTTATTCGTGTTTCTCCTCTAAAAGGGGTTATGCGCTTCAGTACGACTAGGAAACTGGCTCCTCGCTTTATAGGACCATTTCCTATTACTGAACGTATTGGCCCTGTGGCTTATAGAGTTTCACTTCCAGCTCATCTATCTGGCATTCATGACGTGTTTCACGTCTCTCAGCTTCGGAAGTGTCTTCGAGAGTCGGATTCTGTCATCGATTCTCCCGGTTTACAAGAGCTTGAGATCTCACCAGACATATCTGTTGTGCAACAGCCTATTGGAGTTCTTGCTTCAGAGACTAGACGTCTTTGAAACAAGAGTGTTCCGCTCGTGAAGATTCAATAGTCCGATAATCCCAATGACTGCACTTGGGAAACCAGAGAATTCATCGAGCGATCGTATCTTGATTTCTTATCTACCCACTCTAAAGGTAAGAATTTTCCACTTCAGTTATCTAATTTTCTTTGTTTGATGAAATAAATTGTGTTGAATATAGGTTTCCTCTAGAAATTGCGAGGACGCAATTTTTGTAAGTGGGGGAGTTTGTAACAACCCCGGTATTAGTGATTACCTATGATATTAAATTATAACCTTAGTTATAATTTAATATTGAAAATAAAATGGAGAAAATAAATTTGATTTTAATTGTTTATTTCAAATAAACAAAGTGATTTGAGTATAAATATTGGGTTTTTATTTACTTTGAGTTATTAAATGGAAAATAATGGAATTTAGGTAAATTTGAGTCAGTAAATTAATCAACTAATGTATTTCAGCATTTAATTGTTGAAATAAATGTAAATTGATGGAATTAAAGTTTTAAAAACTTTATTGTGAGAATTTGGAGTGAAAATAATCATTTATTGGATTTTAATTGGGTCAATGTAATAATATTGGTAATTATTTCCAATATTAGCCTTTTATTGAATATAAAAGAAGAAATATGTAGAAAATATGTATTTTATTAGAATAAAAGATGGAATATTGTTCGAAAATAATATTTTGTTATTTAAAAGAGTTATAATGTTTTGTTATAATTTATTTGACAAATAAATGATTTTTGAACAAGTTATGCTTTAAAATTTGTGTTTTTACACTAAAATTGTGAAAATCGTAAAATATTGTCAAAAATATGATTTTATTTATGAAAATAACGTTTTATTGTTGAAATAAATTTTATTTTGTGTAAATAACAATTTTTGTTTCATAACAATTGGTTGCATACATTTTTGTTTGAGTGTATATTGAGAAATATGTGAATTTAATGTAAAATAGGCTAATACATGTACATAACCTTGCATTTTTCACTAAGCATTTTTCTATTGGGCTTTATAGGTAAGAAATGAGATCCATTTACCTAATCTAGAGACTTCTGGTTGGAGAGAAAGAGCTGTACGTACTCTTCATCTCTTTCTTTCTCAAAATAGACAGTAAAGAACAAAGAAAAAAAACAATGGTTGCCTTCTTCTAAAAATCAATTTTCACTCCAATTTGCTACAAATTAAAGAAGAAATCCACCTAAATAAGATCATAAAAGGTAATCTCCATCCAATACCAAAAGTTTTCATCAAAAATCATTGAATTAAATTATGAATTGTATGTAACCTTCTACTTTGTTCTTGCATGTCTTTGAAAACTCTATTTCTAGGTTGTTGAAGAATCTTGCAAACAAAAGCTCACCATTTTTCACCAATTTGATCTTGAAACTCAGGTATTTTGAAAGGTGAGTATCAATCTCACAAAAGCTAGCTCATGCAATGTCAAAAATCACAAGTTGAAATCAAAAATTTGCTAAAAACATTCGTTTTTGAACAATTTTGATTGTGTAAACTGTCTTGAGTTGCAGCTTTGTGCGGTCATATCTCTCTATTCCAACAACGGAATGCTACTAGATTTTTTTGTAGACCATATTTTGTAGATTAATCATACCAAATTTTAGGTTATTTCAACCTATATAGCTTATAGAAACATGCTGCCGAACATTGACTCGGAGCATGTTTTTGCCCAGATTTTTACAGTGAAAGCACTGCTTGGGTCCAAATTTGAGACATCGTATCTTTTTCATACATTGTCTAAATTGCATGATTCTTAGTGCATTTAAAATTCTTTTTGTTGAGAGTTATGTGTGTTAATTTTCAGGTCGTTTAGACCTATAGATCTTATAGAAATATGCTGTCGAACTTGTACTCAGAGCATGTTTTTACCCAGAATTTTACAGTGAAAACACTGTTTGGGTCCAACTTTGAGACATCATAACTTTCTCATATGTTATTCAAATTTCATCAATCTTTTTTTTTGAAAGATAAAGTTTTCTATTGCATGCATACCAATTATGAGCTCAATCCATTTCCATTTGATCCTCTGTTTCATGCCTAGAAGTTGAAACCAATATAGTTTCAGGCCTGTATATTTTTGGTTCTTGAACTGTTGCAAACATGGCCTGAGTCCATGTTTGAGAAAGCATAACTCATTTGTTTCAAATCGGATTTGAGTAATTCTTTTTGCAGATTGAAGTAGGCGAGCTAATTTACATTCCTATAAAATTTCATGACAATATGGGTTTGTTTGCTATTCCGAAACTGCTGTCGAACTTGTACTCGTAGCTTGCTGTAATTCAGTGTTTAAAACCTTGTTTTGGTCCAAATTTGAAACGACGCAGATTCTTCGTTTTAAATCGGATTTGAATGATTCTTTTTCTAGCTTGAAATAGGAATGTTGAACTACATTCCTACAAAATTTCATGTTATTTTGACACTTTTACTTGTTCAAACCTGCTGTCGAATATTGAGTCGCAGCTTGTTTTAAACGGATAATACTTTGTGTAATTTCCGTTATTTCGATATTTTCTTGATATTTCTTTCTGGATTTCATACACAGGTATTATAATGTGTTTTAAAAATGTTTTTCAAATAAATGGGCTTTTGAAATTATTATTATATATTATTTTTTAGCATAAAAAAATTATATACTTAGAATAAGAGAATTTCAAAGGCAATTTCTAAAGCGATTTCGAAACGTTCCTAAAACTCGTTTTCTTCAACTTAATTTCTATATAAAACACACAATTTTACACTTCGAGCGAAGAGGGAGGAGAATTAAATGATTAGATAAAACACGTGCTATGAACACGTGCGTTTATCTTTTCAGTTAATTCCTAATCTATTCATTTGATCGTTTTGACCTTCGGGTCTGGTTTACCGATGAGATGAGGTAAACTTTGTACTGCTTTGAGTGTGGAATTGACTAACGGTTAGTAAACCGTTTAGTGCGAACGTGTGGTATGGGACACACGATAACACTTTGCGGGTTCCTATCCGACGGGTTTGTGACACATATTGTCAGTTAGTGGTGTCTAGTACTGGGCCTCCGGACCTTCGCCACTACGGTTTGTTGCCTTCGGGTTTGTGCCTTCAGGTTTATTGCCTTCGGGTTTGTGCATTCGGGTTGTTGCCTTCGGTTTTGTTGCCCTATAGTATCGCTTTTGGAGCTGGTCCTTCGTCACCACTCGAGAGATACTTGGGTTTGTCGCCTTCGGGCTTGTGGATCCTTATTTATACAGTATTGAGCACGTGTATCCTTTGTATCTTTGATATTTATATATTTCCCTAGAGTATCGCCTTTCGAGGTAGGTCCTTTGAACCATGCGATATATAGCGATTACCTTGTGGAAACTTGTGTTACCTTCATTGGTATTTGTTATTTGCCTTTTTGGCTTGATTTGGGATATTCATATCCTTTGTTTATGCGAGTTGTCGATGATATGAGGCTTGTTATGATTCATCTTTTGTTAGATGATCGAGTTATCTCTTTTAGAGATATTTGTGGTACTTTATGGTCTTGCATGTTCATTATCATTTAGCTTATCTAACTGATTTGTTTAGCTAGACTGGCCCATGTATTTTATACTCGGGTCAAACCGAGGTGTTTCAGGTTAGGTACATTTGGACTTAGCCTATTTTGCTTCCGCATGGACTATTCTGCAAGCTCCTTTTGTTATAGCTTTTTGTGTAGTCCTTTTTGGTTGTAACTCTGATATGTATATTCTTTTGACTCGCCTGTATATTGTGGTTGCTATACCATTTGACATGTATCATTGTGTATACTCTGTGATGTATCTGTATATGTGTATAAGTATGTGATGATCTGCTGTTCTGTGATGTATTTTGCATTGATTTATTGTATTTTGTTCTGATAGATCATATAGCCACCTATGGCTTTGTATTAAGTATTTATTGGATATGTCGATCCACTTGAGATAGGAAAAAAAAAGATGGCAATTGTCGTTGTATTCAATAGATATTTAAGACAAGGCTATAGATGGTCGCTCCTATCCAGCCATATTCTCTACATTAGCAGACAGTATTACCCAGTAATACTCTTTGTTAATGTGGGTCTCGGAGTGGGGCGTTATAGTATATTTCTCAAAATATATCTTTCACCTCAAATTCACCTTTGCCTTGATATCTCGATTTCGGTTACAACTTAGAATTGCTTAAAATTTTCATTTGGGTTAATCCTCCAACTTATCCCAATTAATATTTAAGTCCATGATTTTAAATATAAACAATTTCCACTTTGACCAGTTTGAATTTAGAAAATAGCTTGAATAGTTTTAAAATAGTTAAATAGTTAATATAAGATAGTTTGAGTTTTTAAAAAAAGAAGGTTTGTATAGTAAATAGCTGGGAAAATCAAATAGTTTGAATATTTAAGAAAATAGATTTAAGATAGTTTATTTTAAAGTAATTTATTTGAAAATTGTTTCAAGGTCAAACTGATTCAATTCCCAAACTACACTTCAACCAATTTCAATTTCCATTCCCTTTTAAATTGGTTCAATCTAGATTCCAATTCGAATTAACTTCAATTCTCATTTTAATTCAAATCAATTCCCATTTGATTTCAAATTAATTCAACTCCGATTACAATTCCAATTAATTCCACTCAATTTCAACATTAATAATTAAGCAATTATAAATTTCCGCTCAATTTAATATAAAAGTGATTTTATATTGGATCATATTTCAACAAAATATTTTACACATCGATAGACCACTACACTTGTGAGTTTTAAACACTACATCCATCTATCCATATAAAAGACTTACAAAAGGTCATAAATCTAGATGCCTTAATAACTATCTAGGTTTTAAGAAAAGAACAGAGTCCTAGCATCCTTCATAAAAACTTCCTTGAGGACTTCCCTCCAACTAGCCAAAGCTCATTCAGGAAATCCGCAACAGAGTGTCCCCACTTAAAACATTTTCCACAAAAGATCTCTACACTCCCATCTTCATGGGTGAACTTCACATCTTCCACGGGGCGTTCGACAACATCCATTTTCTTCCGTCTCTTGGGGCAATCCTTAGCGATGTGTCCCGTCATTTTGCAATGGTAGCAAATGGTTGATCCATCGACTTGTACTATGGGTTTACGCTTCACCTTCCTCACGTTAGGGCAATGGTTTAGAAAATGTCCTTTCTTTTGACACTTAAAGCACACAATCTCAGACCGGAACAGTTTGACTTCTTTATTCTTTTCTTTCCTTGGTTTACTGCACTTAGCTGCGTAATGCACTTTACTGTGACATCTGTAGCATGTGACATTATCATAAGGCCCTGGTCCAGCTCTTTCCTTAACCCGTTTCTCATATTCCAGCATTGCTTCTTCTCGTGCCTTACGTTCCGCTGCTCTCCGCTCCCTATGCCTTGCCTTCCATTCTTCTCCTTTTGCCCTCTCTTGAGCTAAATTCTAATGGGACTTCATAACCTATAATTAAACCTTGATTAGTTGAATTTCCAACTTTATTCTTATTTCAAATATTCCCGGACACATTTTTTTTAATTTAATCCACTCATTTTATAATCAGGTTCATTCTAATTCCCAGAATTCAAAACCCGTTTTATATTTCAAAAGCTGTTTGAAATTATCCGTACATAGCCTTTTATCAAATCCATACTTCCCTAAGTTAAATTTTTCAATTTCACATTGAAATTTTCCTATTCAGGATGTTCAAAACTTATTTAACTTTCCCTAAGTTAAATTTCTCATTCGTTCAATCCATTTAATCTTACTCAATTTAAATTTTTAACTCCAAATTTAAATTTCTATCAATATCCTTCCCACTTATAAGTTCAAAAACTTATTCTTCTTAGGGTTATACTCCATATTCTCAGGGGGATTCCACAATTCAACACTTAGCATTTATTTCAAATCAACTTTGAATCACATATATCCACATATATATACGTATTTACCCTTTCACATATCAAACCACACTTTACATTTTAGACCATTCTTTGTTTTTAATTCAAAACAAATTCCTTCAGAATTTCAAAACAACTCTTGTTTTTAAACAAAGATCTCCATATCAAGGTATATTCTAATAATATCATTCACCGTTTCCTTCAACATTTGAAACAAATTTCAAAATTCTTCTGACTCGGATTTAAAACTTCACAATTTAAATCCATTTCAATTTATAAGTCACATTATAAATTCAACTTAGATAATTTCACTTCCTTAAACATTTCATAATGTTTTATCATTGTTTATTCTGTGATAAACATCCTTTACAATAACCAATTTTACGATAAAAATCAATATTATCATATTTAGGGGCCAAACACACCATATATTCCATAATAACTTCTTGATAAATGAAATCGGGGTAAATTTATTTCATTTCAAACACTTTGAAAAATACTTCCGGAATTTCAATTTCTGATTTCATCCTATTTTCAGCTTAACCTACTTGTATAGTTTATTCTTACCCAAATTTCTATCTAGTTATATGAGTTTTACCACTTAAACCTTATGATCATATTTATTTTCAATAACAACAATTAATTACCTTACTTTACTATAATAATTCAGAAAAAAATTATTTCTTTATATATCAAAATTATTTAAAAATCATTTTTAAAATCATTATATATGAAAATAACAAGTACGCCCTCATATATATATATATATATATATATATTCTCGACTCATTCTAGGGTACTACTAACCCTATCTCTATTGAGTAATCCCCACCAGAGCCAAGGTTCTCGCTTAACCTTCTGCTCTGATATCGACTGTAACGGCCCGATGATTTTCAACCCCGAAAATCGACACTAATACGTTCACTGTAAAGAGTGCCAAACAATCGAGTGCCAGAAATCCCAGACTGTTAGGGTTAAGAAGAAAATGAGGTAGAAAAAGAATAGAAAACAACGGCATAGAATCTCACAATCGCAGTGGAACAAAATATAATATACAATAACAGCATTTTATAAAAAGAAAAGCTATAACTATCAATATACATACAAGATAACAGAGTACAACAATCTGGATAGTTATAATAACTTGTCCATAAACACTGACCATACGGTCCATAATACACAGTGGAATACAATCAATACGTCTCTGCCATCCAGCTCGTCTCTTGAGCTCCAAAGCGTCCAAACCTGAAAATCTGTAATACTCGGTCTGACCCGAGCATTACAATAAAGTAACACCCGAGTCAGGCTAGAAACCAGCGTGAGTAAACCCATTTAACTAGAAATACTTAAGTTATAAAGCTTCTTTGAAAACCCAGGTAACTCGTATATCCGACAAGTTTTAATCAGGTTAAACCAACACCTTTACAGAAAATTCATCGGTATTGTGATACTGTCTGGATACAGCTACTTATTCATAATAATCCTGTTTACTTATTTTATTCAATTCCAACCTATTTGATTCTATGATCAAAACTGTAAAGATTTATAGTGATTATTAAATCGAAGTGGTTTCGGATATCGCTAATATTTGATCCCAGTCTCTTCGAATCCAAGTAATGGATTTAAAAAGGTTAATTGTTTAAAAATAAACAAATGATCATTCAGGGTGACAATATTCAAGTATGGGAATTTATTATAGATTCTTATTTCAAATAAACGTATCATTGTATTAATCTCATTATTTTAATTTTGAAAACCAATATCCCATAGAATTAAGCAAAGATATAGATTCGTTAACCCATTTAACGATCTATAACCCATATATATCCAAACGATTTACTCTTGATTTTAATTCACTTTGATTAACCGTACTCATTTATATTTAAAACCAAATTAATTTCAAATTAAACACTTTATTAAATAATAAATATTATAAAATGCCATTATAAATAATAATAATAATAATAATAATAATTTCCATTAATTTGTAAAATATCACCGAACTTTAACTTACGGATTTAAAATGAAATTAGATTTTTAGTTAAAGGAAATATAAGCTATCCTATAAATATATATATATATATATATATTATATATATGAATATAAATTCATTATCTTTCTTATTTTCTTTATTATTTTTCCTTTCTTCCATTTCCCCTTATTTTTCTCTTCTTCTTTTTTTTTCTTATTTTCATTTTCTTTCTTATTTTCTTTTCCTTATCTTTTTTTTCTCTCTTTTTCTTTTACTTTTTCCTTTTCTTTTACTTCCATTTATTTTCCTATTTACTTTTAATTTCCTTGCCCAATCCTTCGGCCCAATCCTTCCTCTCCCCTTTCTTCTTTCTATTGTTTCCAGTTCCTTTCTTCTTACACTTGCACTCTATGTGGCAACGTGCACGCATTGTGCCTGTGCACCTGTACACATCGTCGGTGACCCGTAGCTCGACGACGACCGGCCTTGCAAACAGATCACGACCACCTGAACCCTCCTCCACTCCTGGAATCCACGATTACACCCATGTTCAAGTTTTGACATCGTGCCCAAATCTGTATTCGAAACTGACATCGCCAATTCCCCTCGCCACGCCACTATACCCAACCATCAGACTTCGGTCAGAGCTCCGCCACTCCCTCACCTTCCAAATCCCCCACTAGCGCATGCCTGGAGCTCTGCCATGACACTGCCCCCTGCATCGAAAACGAGACCACCAAACTTTCACCTTAAACCCTAAATCGATCACGACCAGCCAAATCACACAACGGAAAAATGTCAAACCATTTTTCCCAACTTCGTCATTACTCGAGCAACCTTCAGGCCAAGCGACATGCCCCCACGACCACATGGTAACCGGATTTTGACCAAAGTCTTGCCTTCGGTCATCTCTCCCTACCTCGACAATTCCAACACTAAAAATCAAGAAAAAGCTACCAAAATTCACTATTTTAAATACCAATTCCATTCGTGTAGGTGAAAACACAAATCAACATGGTCGAATTTCCTTGAAAATTTTGATTATTTACTGCAATTCCTATTTACAGTGTTATTACTTGATGGTATTCTATGAAATCATTTTTAAAATTAAGTACACTCACATGTAAATATAAACCCTTCAGACATTATGGCCTAAAACTAACTAGAGGACGAGATATCGATTTTTGAAGAGTTTGAACATACCAGGGAAAACAGAACAGAGGCAACAAATGTGTACAGGTTTTTACATACTTCCATATACAGGCATATATACCTTTATTTCTATGCAACAACACATTCCAAACTGTTATTTCTAGTTTTATCATTAAACACAATCGTGGATTTATAAAAAGATTTGATTTTTAAGGATGAAGTTTAATCATAGACTAATCTTTTGAACCAAAGAACAATATGCTTTTGAAAACTGCTAGCTTGCTTTTGATGATCTTCTCTGTTGAGTTGAATTGTTTTGATTTGTTTTAAGTTGTAGTGGAAGCTTGTTTATATTTTATTTTTCTCTGGTTTTCTTTTTGAATGTAGTAAAATGGGAACAAGGCAGTGATGGGTATATATATATATAAAGAGAATGGGAGTGCACAGGATAAGCTATAGGCTGAAACTTTGTACATGCTTTCCATTTCACATAATTTTTTTTTATTTTTTCTTTTGAAAATATGTGACTTGATTTGATTATATAAGCTGATTTGCTATTTCATATGCTTGACTTTGATTTTTCTTTGACATTGATTTATTGTATGCTTAAGATGATGTGTATTTATTCCTATGTTTCCTTATGTGCCTACATGTACATCATATCAATTGATATATATATATATATATGTCTTTCATCATTTATGTGTATATATATACAATATACATTTTTACTTTGTCATGTTTCCCTTTTTATTTTATATATTTAGATATACACATGCTTATATATATATATATATGTATGTATAAATATTTATCTTTTTCCACAAGCATTGTTGTTATAACATGTATACATACTTTTATGTTTACACATATCTTTCATATACATTTCTTATGTACATTTTGTCATTATATATATTCTCATTTATACAAATTTCCATGTATATTATTTCATATGAGCCTACATTCATATACACGTATATTTATATACTTATATATATATGTGTGTGTGTGTGTTTTCAATTATTATATACATATTTATGTACCCCTATGTATAAATATATATATTTATATTTATATTTAACCTCAAACTTGTATATGTTATATATATATATATGGATATTTTTATCTTAATTTAAATGGTGGGGTTTATTATTTATTTTCTGTGAGATTTACCATAACCAGAGATTTTATAATCCAATATTTAATATAGCTTTTAACCTAGTTTATATATATATATATATCCAGATATTTTAAATTTTAGAAATTATTTGTTCGACTTATAAAATTAATAATTCAATAATTTAAAATCAATTAATTACCCAATTTCAGACGTCAGAAAACCCGGTTCGTCACAAAAATAGTCAAGATTTCATTTCATTACAATAATTGAAATTTCTAATTTACAGAAACTTAAGAACTAAATGTCGGGTCCCCTTTCAAATCATTAAAAATAATATATATATATATATATATACATACTCATAGCTTTTATATATCATATCATATTTAGAAATTTTGAAATTAAGATTTGTTTATCAAAACAAATGTGTAGTAAAACTACTACAGTGGCCTTCCCACTTTGAAACTCAAAAATGAATGTCGATGATGCGGCCGTCGTCACCGAAATTATTTTCCAATGACAAAAGAGGGGAGTACAGAACTTATTTCCTTTTAAAACTCCTTTTATAACATTTCATTCAAATCACATGATTATATTTATATCTGAAAATACTTCCAAATAATACTAATATTATATTCCAAAATCTTTTGAAAATAAATTTCAAACCCCAGAACTTATGTCCTTAAATTTCCAATTTATATTCATTTTATTTGTAAATCCTATTTTGCAACTAATATTTATAAAATTTCACTTGCTAACAAACAAACATATCATATACAACTATATCCATTTATAAAATTTTCTTTTGTATACAAAATATAATACTAGGTAAAATTATTTCATTTACCTATATTTCAAAACCAATATTATGTCAGTGTGCCCTATTAAGTGTTTAGAAATCTCTATCGATACCATAGCGTCCTATGTACCGACCTAAATTTATAAATACTAAACCGAACAAATTAACACAATATAAAAACATTTTATAACACTAACAAGTACGCTCTCGCATATATATATACATATATATATATATGCTCAAAACAACTCATTCTAGGGTATTACTACCCTATCTCTAATGAGTCAAACCCCACAAAGCTAAGGTTATCACCAAACCAAAGCTCTAATACCACTTGTAACAACCTACCTTTTTGGACGGTTTAAATCGACAATAAACCACATATGTCAACTCAAACCATTCAAAAGGGAGGATTGTTAATGGGGTGAATAAGAAAATAAGAGAAAAGAAAGAAAAACAAAACACAGAATCTTACAGCGGAATGACAAAATATAATAATCAAATAAATAGTTCATGAAGTTGTTTTACAAATAATATTTGATTACACTTTTACAATACATATCAGAGTTATACATAAAGCAGGAATAAACAAATAATGCAGCGGAACAACATGATGTAGTGAAATAAATATAATAAATAGTAGAATAATCCCCGTCTTCATCCTCCGAATAAAATGGTCTTTGATACACTGAAAAGCTAAGACTGACCCGAGCGTAATGAAAAGACAAAACACTCGAGTTAGAACTAAAAGATCTTATGTAAGTTAAATTAAAATAAGTAAATATGAGTGTAACGGCTTCAGAGATGTTTACAGGATTTTACATCTCCTATCCAGTGTCTAATGTGCGTGCAATAACTTAAGAGATGTTCGGGATTCCATCTCCTACGGATCCGTTAAACTATCTACATACATAGTACAATACGCGGTTATAATATGTCTACAGTAAAGTATTAAAATAGCATTAAGGCGTTACCCATATCCCCCTTAACCCATTTTATATAAATGTCGTAGTCTATACAGTACTATAACACCACCATAAACTAGTGGGCTATCAGGGAGCACTCCATAGGTACGACACAAACCAAACTTGTAGTGGGCGCGACAAGGCATATACAAGGCACGCAAGCAATGCCAGGGTAGGATTCTACCGTTTGCACTCCCGGACTGGTGGTAACGCATAGCAGCTACTACCGCCCACATCGGAACGCGCTACTATAATCAAACTGAGGGGTGGCCACCAAATCAATCACAAAGTAATAAATATGGTATCAAAGAAATGTGCCCGATCGGAGGAGCAACCTTACTTGGTCCGGTATAGCTCCTGTTTTAGTCATATCAAGCTGACCCGAGGGGGTCAGGGCTGCTTTCATACCTCATATATAGTAACGTTCACCAAACCATCCTACTTCATTCTGGATTCTCCACTATGTGCACAGTTGTTAAAGTGGTTTTCGGTATTGGCAGAGAGTAGGACAATATCTGATCTCGGTCTCTTTAACAACCAAATGCTTATTTCACACCGGATGGTTCTTTTACATTTCCAAACCGATTCATAATTGATATCAAAATATCATATTTACTTCAAAATCATATCACTTTCGAAATCATATTCATTTTCGAAATCACATCACTTTCGAAATCATATCCACAAAATAGGTTAAACCCTTATTTCAAAATCATCATATTTACTCAAAATATGTCATTTCACTAGAAAATGTCATATCGAATTCCAGCGTAGGTTATAACATGATTTAATCATATTCGCTTTTAAATCAAGGATTTAAATATAAACAATTCAACCTTGCATCGTTTGAATTTTAGAAAATAGTTTAGATAGTCGTAAATAGTTTAAATAGTTTAAATAGTTTTAAATAGTTTTAAAATAGTTTTAATAGTTAAATTAGTTTTAAAATAGTTTAAAATAGTTTTAAAATAGTTTAAATAGTTTAAGTTAGTTTTAGTAGTTTAAATAGTTTAAGGATTTTAAAACAGTTAAAATAGATTAATATAAAATGGTTTGATTATTGGAAATGGTTTATATAGTAAATAGTTTTGAAATTCTAAATAATCCTAATTTTAAAATAATAGATTTTTAAACATTTTATATTAAATAATTTATTTTGAAAATAGTATCAAATCAAACCGTTTCTTTCATTTCAACAAATCTGGACCATATCCAGATTTCAAATCAACAAAACACAATTTTAAACTTTCAATTCAATTCCTTATTAAAACCATTTCAATTTATATCGATTTCAAATCCATGTTTAAACAACAATTTAAACCACTTCAAATTCAATAGGTTTCAAAGTTTAAATATTCAAACGTTACAATAACCCAATTTTGATAAATTTCATTAATATTTCAAAGCTCAACTGTTAAGATTTTAGTTTAGATTCTTTAAACAATTCATTTAAACCAATTCCAATTTCAACATTTTGAAACTTGGATTTTGAAAATGATTCAGTTCATATAAATCTAATTTTATTTCATTATATCATTTAACTGGATTCAAAATTAAGGATTAAAATCATTTAATTTAACCAATCCAGTGTCCGTATATAATATTCTACCCTATGGTCAAGTGATACGGATATATATCATTTCAATCCACAATAAATTCAAATTTACGGGTATATATCATTTCAACCCGCAATCCCAAGTTAAAATTCAAAATCCATAAAATCGCTCAAGTCTATCATTTCAACCCATAACGATTTTTCCCTAATCTATAAGACCATTTAGGTATGTACCATTTCAACCCATAGTGATTTTCCTAACAATAATTAAGGGAACTTGCAGTGTGATAACAATATATAAAATAAACATAACATCCAGTCATCCAATATCAACAATTAAACATCCATCACAATCGTCATTCAATTCCACCAATAAATCACAACAAATAAACTAGTTATCATTATCAGGTATTTAACTGGCAACTAAATTTAAATATTAATTTAAATGGATATTAGATTCAATATAAATTCAAATTGAACTCGAATGATAATTTAAATATACCAAACAGCAATCAATCAACTTCTAATCACATCATAAATTTAATTTAACTAACATAGGATGATTTAGTATTTGTGAGTGGGTTAAAACACTCACCTTTGGTTTGTCATCGATTTAAAATCCAAAATTAGCCCAAAAATTTAACAGTCTCAGAATGTAGCTAAACTGTTCCATAACATTCGGAATTTTGATACGATTACAACGGAGAAAACCGCACTTGAATCCTAGTTCGTATGCAAAAGCTACTAACGTTAGAAGATTGGAAAATTTCGACTTTGATTCTTACTTCGGTCCCTCCCCTCATTTACCTGATGGTCACTCTGAGTTTTTGACAAAATGACCCGAGACCCGAGTCATTTGGTTCCTGCCTCGAAGTCGCTGCAGAGTTTTCGTTTCTTGAACCCGAAGCGCGACCCAAAGTCGCCCTAGATCCGATTTTTTTTTTTTGAAATTGAGATTTGGGTTTTCAGCCATTGGGAAGAAAGAGGAGATGAGAAGGAAATGTACGTACATATAATATAAAATGAAAAGGCTGCTAGGGTTTATAATAGCCTATATATAGGTAAAGGTAGGTAAGAACAAATGGACAGTTCGAATTGGGTCAAAATGATAACGACGACTCGAAAAGCCCGTTTCGTTTCCAAAACGAAAATGGGTCATCCAATATATCAAAATATAGGCTTTCAATATTTTTAAACTCAATGGAACTAGTTTCAAACCCTAATTCCATTCTATACAGAAGTTAGCTTTTAAAATCGAATTATATTCATTTAATTTCGATTAATCGATTTCTACCTGTTTCGAGCTCGCACGATCAAACGGTAAGTACGATCGCTACGAAACTTGAAATCCTACAATAATTCACTGTTACAGATCCGATGAAACTGGTTTCATCAAAATCCGAGACAGTGGTCAAAATGGTGAATTTTCACGTTAATTAAATAAATTATTATTAAATTGGTTTAATTACTTTTCAATTCAAATTTAAAAGTTAACAAATTTATCATTCTTGATTACATATAAATTTATAATCCATTAAAACAAAATTTCCATGTCAAATTCAAGAGTTAACATTACATTAATGTCCGCATCCAATTACAACTGTAATAAATTCCAGTTAATTATAATTTAATTCGAATAAATTCTTTTATTTTGATTTCCACTCTTATTATTATATCAACTATCACCTTATGGATATAATTAACATTGGTTTACATTTTATTACATCAATATTGTACAGTTATCATTTTAATTCATATTAACTACAATATTTGACTTACATTAAATTTTTATTGATTTCCAAATTATTTCAACGTATTAAAATGGGATGGTAAATAAACAATTGTTACTTTTAAGTACTTTAATCATATTTACAACCAAATGTATAACTACTTACACATCACTGATTTCATATTCAATATTAATTACATACAATCTCACCATTTAACACAACATTTAATTTATTTCCTTATTTACAATTATCACCAAATTAACTTTACAATTATTTCACTTGATTGAAATTACATTAAAATAGTTATCAATCACATTAAATCAACATTATTAGATTACATTCTAATTGTTTTCTCATTAATAAATCATAAATTTTTAATTTCACACAATATTAAATTCTAAAATCTTATTTAATTAATATTTTTAATTACCGAAAAATACGGGTCGTTACATACTTTAATAAAACAATTATTTAATTTTCCAAATATCATAATATACACTTAAAAATGCTTTTAAAATACTTTAATATACTTATAATAGGTTTAAAGACAATCATTGAAAATATTACTTAAAAATAACAAGTTCGTAATTTACTTAAAAAGTTGGAAAAACCATGTTTCACTTATATTTATAAATAAACGTTCTACTTTAAAAATTTAGCTAATTCATAAAAATCCCAAACGTCAAATACTCTAAAATGAGTGATCAAACACTTGTAAAAAGAAAGAGATTAAGTAATCAAATTTAAAGTCATTTCTAAACCGAAGTCTAAAATGGGGTAGTTTTGCAAAATTGAAAGTCTGACCACTATTCGATATGTTAATTAAGTTTTTATCATCCAATCCTATTATAACATCAAGCATACACAATATAAATCACAAATATGATGAGAAACCCCTAAGTATTTCTCTACAAGTTCCTTAGAAATTTTTGAACACAAGGCAATTCCTAAGTATATCTATAGCAACTATCGCTATGAGTGCACTTTCAAATCCAAGTCCAATCTAAACCAAAGTTCAACTACAACCTATGTGCTTTGTTTGAATGCATGCTACAAGTCATTCAAGTCCATACATATGGATTACATATTCTATTTTCTTCTCAAAGCAAGAATACAAACCAATAACACAACATATAACAATATAACTGCAAGCAACATATACTATGATATAAGCAAGCATTATATACACTTCATGCATAACAAATGGTGAATTTGCTCGCCAAATCCAAGTCGAACATCAAGCTCATGCACACAAGAACCTATGAACAACTTCCTACCATCACCAAACATCCAAAGCTCCCACCATTAGTCCATTTTAGTGCTCGGCCCTCTTCCTCATTTCTTTATTGCTCATAGCCTACAACAAGTGCCCCACTTTTTCGTATTTTCTTGAACTTTGAGATGTTAAACTATGTTGCCATATTGTTTTAGAGCCATTGCCAAAGTTTGGTAGAGATTTGAGTTGATTTACTATGATTTTGGGAAGTGAGAAGAGGCTTGAGTACTTTAGTTTTTTCACAAAACCTTGGGAATAAAATTGTGAAATGAAAGAGATAGTTCTATGGACTTAAACAAGACAAAAGACGCCCCCTACCCCTCCTATTTTTGGTCAAAACATCCCCCCATGTTCTTAGCCCATGTACACATCACTTATCCTTTCCACCTTTACACTTCTTACTTAACACTTAAGACTTTTCCTAAGTGCTCATTTTCAAAATATCTTCTTTATCTTGTCTCCCCCTTCCACCTCATTTTATTTAACATAAAATAGCAAAATATTATTAGTAGTTATTAATGATCTCCTAAATTATTTAGTGTATGTAGAAAATGTTTGAACAACTTCTGTTGAATAAAAAGCTATCTATCGATAGAACAGTTTTCGATCACATTATCGATATTACTTCAAATTATTTATTTTTGTAAAAAAATTTCTAAAACAAGTTTACCATCATTTGTTATTATTTAAAAGAGGGTGAAAAAGGTTATTAAATCAATTTAATCATACTAAATCTATGATTCAAATATTTAAATAATTCAAATATTTAAATAATTCAAGTATTTAAATAATTCAGATGTTTAAATACGAAGTGCCCGACATTCCAGGTCGGTACAGATAGTTACTTGATTCAAGGCATTAATCTGCTTCAAATTAGCCTTAATCCCACTAGAATTCACAACAATACCCAAGAATTTTCCCGATGAGACTCTAAAGGAACATTTCGATAGGTTCAACTTCATTCTGTACCACTACAACATATTAAACATCTCGGAAAGACCCTCTATGTGGTTCATCCAAAGTTGTGACTTCACAAGCATATCATCTACATACACTTCCATAGTGAACTCAATTTGATTTTCAAACGTTCTATTTACAAATCGCTAGTAGGTAACTCCAGTGTTTTTCAAACCGAATGAAAATACTCTATACCAGTACAGGTCTAAATTAGTGATAAAATTCGTAAGATCTTGATCAGGAACGTGCATTGCTATTTGATTATAGACAAAATAAGCATCCATAAAGGATAAAGTTTGTCTTCAGACATTGAGTCTACAAGCTAGTCTATCTTTGGCAGTGGAAATATATCTTTTAGGCATGCTATATTCAAGTCTGAATAGTCAATGCATGTTTGTCATTTTCCATTTGTCTTGTTAACCAACATGGGATTCGATACCCATTCAGGGTATAAGGCATCATGGATAAAGTCATTTTCATTCTGCTTATCTGCTTCTTCCTTCAATGAAGCGGGTCGCTCTGGACCCAGAATGCTTCCTTTTTGCTTCATAGGAGGGCATTTTGGGTTCCTATTCAATGGGTGGCACGCTATCTCTGGCGATATTCCACACTTGCATAAATATGTCCTGGCAAACACATCTCAATTTTCTTGAATAAAACCAACCAACTCCTTTCTCAATTTTCATTAAGTTGAATCCTATCTTAAGGACCCGAGTAGGATCATCCATATTGACTAGGATATTAAGCGTTAGCTCTGCTTGCGTTGTCTGTGCATCCCCTAGCTCTTTTCGAGGATCCATAAACATGAATAATTTGCTATGGCTCCCAAGCTAGGGCTTGGGTATTGATCTCTATGCATCCATAGTCTTGATGTATAAAGCTTTCTCGGCACCTTTATACCTTCCCTTGTTTCTTTGAACTTGGCAACATAGCATTCACGACCTGCACTTTGGTCTCCTTGAATAGCACACACTCCATTCTCCATTAGAAACTTCATCATCAAGCACTAAGGAGCTAGTGCAATTCTAAAACTGGCAAGTGCTGGTTGTCCATAAAGGCATTGTATTCCAAACAATAACAAATATTTGGATCCACAAAATCTTGCGGTCTCCTTTACTTAAATCCATCGATAAGTCAATAGTCCCAACGAATTCCTTTGCCTCTCCAGTAAATCCTAAATTTATTTAGCTTGATATCCTTCGGATTAATTTTTAATCTGATCAAGAATCTTCATGAACAAAATGTTAATCGAACTTTCATTATCAATCAACACTCGATTTATAGTAGCTAGCTCAACAATGGTCGTAATTACCATAGGATTAAGCGTTGTTGCTTAGATCACGTCAGACTCTCTATCACGAAACACAATATCATCCTTCATGTCCTTAACTTTTTTCTGGAGCTCCATCATCGATGGTAAAAAAACTCTCCTGTTGTACATGCTTCAACGAAGTTCCATGCTATTCCATTTCATTCTAGGTCTTCTCCATTCAAAGAGGTCCTTCAGTTATATTATTAATCATGATCCTACCATCTTATCACTTGGGTCCCTCTCCGTTGTACCCAGGTCGATCCCTCTAGGCGTTCTATCCCTAAGATCAATTATCCTTTCCACCATCTTATGGATTTATCACACGGTACTGCAACTTATTCTTTTGTATTAGTTCTTTAGTCATGTCTCCCAGGTAATGACACTCATTGGCATTATGTCCATGAGTGTACCATACTTCCCAGAATGTCATTCAACTTTTGTTGCCTCCCTGCAAGACGGATTCTTGTACCTTTCCATTCCTTGCGTAGAAAGGTGTATATTCTCCATAGTGTCATTCAGAGTAGTGTACTCCTCTAGTTTCAGATGTCTAAGATTCTTCTTGGAATCATTTCTTCTACCACATATGCTCTGATGTCTTTCCTTCTGATTATTATTATTATTTCCCACATTTATCACTACGTTACAAGTGCTCTCACCAGTTTGCTTAAAAGCCACATTACTTTGCATGAATTCCCTTGATGGTCCACCTCCAGCCTTTTTGGGAACCATATCTGCCTCTTCAAAGCATAGATAATGGTTGTCCTTCCAACAGAACTCGTCCATGGTAGATGGTTTTTTCCATCTTTAACCGTTTACCAAAGTTTGTATCCGGATGTATTCCCGGACCAATTCCATTAGCACAATATTCTCTTTTGGGTTATTCACTTCTGTTACTACAATATTGAATCTATTTAAAAATCCTTTTGAGTCTCTTGGGGATGCTAGTTGATATTTGACAATGACATTACATCTTTCAGTCGGGTATGGAGCATAAACCACTCCATAAACTTCTTCACTAGCTTGTCAAACATTGACACGAATCTTGCCACGATCCGGGTGAACTACATCGAAGCCACTCCATCCAAAAAGATGGGAAAACACCTCATCTTATTCATCGATCACTCTAGCACCATCCATGTGCTATTCATATTTTAAAAGATGTTGCTTAGGATCCGTCGTTCCATTATACGATGGCATCGTAGGCATCATGAACTTCTTGTATATTCTTCCTAAAGAATATTCTCTATGAATGGAGTTCTACTAGGTTCAAAACCCAACTCTTCATTCTTTCTCTGTCGGTTTTATTCCATCAACTATTTCACCATATCAGTAATATATTCCTCACTAGCCTGGTGATCCAAAAAATGATGGGTAAGAGCAGTCTCGAGTGTTTGACTCCGTAAATGGTCTTGTTTCACTCGATGAGTCTAGGCTCTCCCATCTCTGGGAGAGCCACTTCTCCAGATTTTCTATAAAGCCTAGCGAGGTCTGTGGTGGTCATTAGGGAATGTACGTTTTGTACTCTAACATACCATCCAACGTCATTATTATTGTCTTGCAATTCATCCTCATTGTCCAACAAGTTGACGATATCAGGTAATACAACCCTAGGACACACGCTGTTGGAACTGGACCAACCCACAGCAGAAGATATAGGTGAATTTCAAAATAAATTCCCGTACTGAATCTATATTTGGCCTATGAAGTCTAATTTATTTAGAATATTTATAAATTAATTTAAATAATATCTCTTATTTCATTTAAATTTATAAATTATAGATATATTGCCAAACATTTGGAGAGCATTACGTACTCAAATCTTAACAGATACATCGATATCCAATCTCGATGCATCTGGACTAGGAACATTTAAAATGGTATATTTGTTTCCATTGTGATAAATTACTCAAGATTGCAACACTTTGTAACTAATACCACAAAACATACCATTTATGGATTTTCTATTAAATATGCTTTTATTAAATTAATTAGTATAACACGTTATATCAAGTATATAATAAAAAGAAAATACCTTTTAATTCGAATAAGATTCGTTATCGAGATAGATATATGTAACAAATTACATAATTGCCCCTAGGGCATACCTCTAACTTATCAGTCTCCCACTTGCACTTAGGGTCAATTATGGAATCTTATTCCGATCGATTTCCTCAAAACCAATTAGGCCAATCCCTCGGTGAATGGGTATGCTATTGTGTTTAAATTATGTACTCCATCAATCAACTCTCTCTGATACTGATAAACTACCTTCATCAACATGTGGAACGGATCAAAGTATGTCTCTCAACTTCCAATCAGCTCAAAGTTCTATTACAAACTATATCATGACATTGTTATCATATAACAATTTTATGGGATTCTCAACATTTGGATTTACCCTCGGCTCAATTATAAATTTGTGCATTTATTATATTGCTTTTATTGTGACATTATTCAAGTTAATATACTTAGCATTTTCGTTGAATTGGCCACAATCTAGTTTACTTGGAACATTTCCAACTTAAAGATTCTTAACTTGAATTTTATTATTGACATATTATATTCAATATCATTTATGAAGTTTGAGTCTGAACACTCCTTCATAAGGAGTTCATTGTTTCTGTAAACAGTTCTCTAATATTTCGTAAATACATAAGAACACTCCAAACTACCATTCAGTAATATCAATTTGGACATGATATCTGCTCCATTATTAAATACATAAACAAATCTTGATGTCGTAGATAACATAACATGTATGATAATTCCAATTGCCAATGTATAAAGAATCCATTTTACATGTTCCATGTTAATAGGTTGTCATTGCATATCGTTTTGGGACTTTCCCAATATCTTTTTTACCTACTGTAAAAGACACATTTACAAATCCAACACTGAGTATTAAAAATAACTAAAACTAATTTTATCATAGGTACATCGTTAAAAATTAGTGGTGTGTTATTTATTTATGGTTTAGAAATATCTATGTACCTTTTAAATTTCTTTCTTATGAGCACACGCTTCCTTTGCATTTTGATTGACAATCAAACTATTTGATATTTCTATCAAAACACTTATTTAATTTTGATGCATGTTGAACGATACATTCGTATCTATTCTTGGATCAAATCCGAAAATTCATAAACCCAAATATCGCTCTCATTGACTTCGAGACACTTTAGTTGTTATATGCAAACAGTCTATTCTAAATCATTATTTAGAATTTTCCATTTTAGCACATATTTATCAAACACAAAGTCATACTAAGGAATAATTTTATGAGTAAAATCTGAACCTACTTGAGCACATCAAATGGTGAATTTGTTTCGTTAATTTCAACAATTGAAATTTACAGTATTATTCTTATCAATGTGGCTCACTCTATTCCAACTGCATTTGTCCTTCTCTTAAAGACACATTTGAGGCCAAAAGGATCATATCCTTTTGGATACAACTATCAAACATTTGCGGCCAAAAGGATCATATCCTTTTGGATACAACTATCAGAATCATATTTTGATAATGTACTTAGAATCTATTTCGGATTTGTACATCATACCATATCATAGAGTCAATACTCTTAATGGTTTAATTAAACAACTGCTTGACATTGATAAGAAACTCGTAATTTCTCTTTTATGCACAAGAATACTCATTAGATGTTCTAATATATTTGCGTTCATTTAGGTTTAGTCAATTTCATTTCATTCCTTGTAATCAGCTTTATCATTGGATCGCATCCAAATCCATTTTATACCAATAATTTCCTAAAGAAATTCATTCGCTACGAAGATGGTATTTCTTAAAATAACAGTTGTTTCTCACTGCAATGGAACGGGCATTCATAAATGTTATATGAATTGCCTCATATAAAACTGATTTTGCATTAGTTCATAATATATTTATGTTTCGAAACATAAATTAGTCATCTAATGACCATCGTTCCTAAAATTATCTTGGGACGATTCATATAAGATCTCTTATGTACAATTATTACATGCAATCTTTCAACTCGCACAACCTGCCAACTTCTTGGCCTAGGTTATGTTGGGGTTTATTACAAATCCTTATCTTGTATGATTTTTTAAACTATCATATAGATGGAATATATTAAGCTTATATACTACTCTTAAATACATGACCTTGTAGAAAGAATTTAACTCAACTACACTCACAATTAATCGTACTTTGTTCAATAAGGTTCGATTACCATTATTGATACATCATTATGTAGCACAAGGAGGAGTTACTTTTGAGATTGAATCTTTATTCTTTTTTAGGTACATTCGGAACTCTTTCCAATATACTCACTTGTTTGACCAGATCGAATCCTTTCTATTGCATGTTACATTATTTGCTTTCGTTATATGTTCTATGGGCTTACCATAGACTTACACATGCATATTAAATACAACTGTCCATGTCTGAGATAACTCATTGGTAAATATAATGAAGTACGTGGAATCATTTTGATATTAACAGACTTACGATTGCATACATTTATATGTATCAATCTGAAGAGTTCATCAATTTTTATGATGCTCCCGCTATGTGGGTGCATAGAACTTAATTGTTTGAGATATAATTAAACAATATCATATGATTTATAACCATATAATAAAATTATTTCTCAAAACTATAGCTTAGTCTATAATTTCAAAATAATTATAAACAATCTTTTATACTTCTGTATTTTCTAATAGGTCATTTTTGTTATGAAAACAAATATCATATGGTAGTTGTATTTCATTATGAATATTCATAATATTCACATTGAAATATAACTATTTCTATTTTTCAGTCGGCACCGAAAAATAATCCTTATTTCATAAGTAATGTTCAATATGTATTATGGAAAAAAATTTGTAACTTGATACAATCAATAACTGTTATATGACATGCTCCCACTATTTCTGCCATTACTATAATAATGTACTTAATTCGAAGGTCCATTATTCACTTCACGTAAACTATTTATTTCATATACTGTAAATAGTTTACAGTGGAGAGTTCTTTGATCGAATATCTTGAACTCATAGAAATAAATCTCATTGAAAACAATTTTCTATATGAAATCACATTTCGAAATTGAAATCGTATTTCTTATTCCAATGTTAAGTGTCATATCATTATTATTACAATTCTCATTTCCGATGTTTCTTTATGAAGAAGAAGTGACCAATCAATCTCCTTATCCCAATTGTACCTTACTCTTATACATTCATTTTCCTTTCTAAATGGTCAAGCCATTCAAAAGAAAACCCTTACTACAATATCATAACAAATTCTTTACAAAATAAAAAATTCAACTATCTGAACATTTAAGGACATCAAATATGTTGCATTTTACATAAACTGATCAAATTGACAGTTCATTGATCGAAATCTTAGATCTTTCTTGTAGTTTTGGTCTAGTGTTACATTTAACACAATACGATCCTTTTGTAATCAATCAAATCGAATACTCGATCTTACATTACTGTTTATTAGCTTATTTCGAATGAACTAACTTCATCGAAGTATCGTACATTATGAATGGTGACCATTCACCATCTAACATTTATTGGTAATTGGAAATGAATCAAATATTCATAGTCTTATATTTCTTTTGAGTTCGGACTAATGCAATACACGGTCATGACCAAATAAACACATAAGCGACCAAATTACGAATGTATTTAGTAGTTGTAAAATCAGGACCTTGCATAGGTATTGAAACATTAACATGCAAGAAGCATTTATTAGTAAGTATATGTTATAGTTCTATTTTCAATTTTCAATTTAGTTCATCTGTATATCTTAATTGATAAACATTTTATCAATCATATTAATGCATAAATTTATCAACGTAGATTATTATAACATTATATAACATATGTTTTTACAATATTAGAAAGGTTAAATTTTATCATTTCATTTTTCTAATAAGGCTCCCACTAGTCTTTTATGTTTCACCAAAACCTAGGAAAAACATAGAAGTCTTTCAACTTCACTAGTAGGTGTTAGGACTCATCCGTCTTCAAATTCTGACCTTGAGTCCGCTCAATAAGTCATAGCTCCACAGACGGTGGATAACTCCTTATCGGTTTTGTCATATATAACTCCTAACCCTTTGGTACCTTCTCCTAATTCTGCTTCGACCTTGAGTCTGCTCAACAAATCGAAATGAAATTATTCACTTGTACCTACCTTATTGCGACAGCCTAAGTACAATACATGTACCTTGAGTCTGCTCAACAAACACATATAGTTATCTTGCCTAGTTTATTCAATGTATTAATAAAAATGCACCTATTATCCCAAGCTTGTGTCTGCTCAACAACTAAGGAGCACACAAGTAATTTATTAATATATATGGTAGAGGACATATATTGAAGATTTATATTCTTTAGTATTTAATATTGATTGATATGACTTGTGGAATAATCTAATTCTTTATGAACTACTACCATGATTCAAGTGTCGAACACTTCTGAAATCAAGGTATGCGTACATTTATGTATGTATTTATTTCTTAAGTCTATTAAAGGTTTCTTAGATGTTCCACCTTTATTTATACGTTCATATTATATAAGTCTTATTATTATATAACTTTTTATTTTTCATACTACCTATATAATAGTCTTATGTATAACATTATATTAAATAAATCTTAATGAATTAATTTTAATTAATTAACATTTTATTAATTTTATATTATTTTAATATAACGTTTATTTTAAATATTTATTATATATTATAACCTTTGTAGTATAACACATATATCATATGTATGTGTATATTATTTAATCAATTAACATTTCAATTAATTTATTTAATTAGTTAACATTTAATTAATTTATTTAAGTAAACAATTTTAATTAAATTATATTAATTTCAAAATCATATTATATACATACATGTATATTTACAATATCTTAAACATTTTAAAATATCATAATATATATCAAAATATACAATATAAAGTATATATTTTTTATTAATTAACTTATTTAATTAATTCATATATTTTATTAATCTTATTAACAAATTAAATATTTTGAAATTAATTTATTCTATTTTCAAACATTTTGAAAAAATTATTATATTATAACTTTTATAATATACGTATATCCTATTTTAAATTTAACTTTTAAACTTAAAATCTTTTATTTTAATTTTCAAACAATTTTGAAAATTAACCTAAGTCCCAATTCAAATTGGGCCTCTTTTATTAGGGGAATCTTTTGGGCTCACATATTTGTTCGGGCCAGGTCAGTAGCTAGGTAGGGTAGAGTACTTGATTACCCAAACCCAATCCTTTCACATTACCTTTCTTAGACACCCTACTAACTAGGTAGTGAGCTTAATTGGTTATCCCTAACATGAGTAATTAGACCGCAGAGGCTATTGGAGTCTAATACCATTGTTGGAACTGGGTCAGCCTATAGTGTATATACGGGTGAATTTCAAAAGTATTTCCCTTACTGGATTTATATTGGACCTATGAAGTCTAATTTATTTAGAACATTTCTGAAATTTAAATAGTATCTCTTAATTAATTTTAAGTTCATAAATTATAGATAAAATTTTATTTAACTTATATTCAATTATATATAATAGTACATATATGTATCATATACATATACGTATGTGTGTGCATGTGTAACACAATAATCCGTGCAAGTTATAACATTCCCGTATATAAATGTTGGGATTTACATCGCAATGGACATGTTAGCTCATTTATATGTATTAAATGTTGTCCAAATATATGTATGTATGTAAACTTGTTATTTATAATAATATTGAAAACTATGTAATATATATATATTAGGTATATTGTAATGACCGGGAATTTTGGACACTTTGTATTTAAATGTCTAAATTATTAAAATATTTGAATCCTAGATTAAATGTTGTTAAAATGATTTAATAAACTTATTTACCCCCTTTTAAATCATAATTAATGATGATAGACTTGTTTTGGAAAGATGTTTACAAAAATATATTCTTCGAAGAAAAATCAATAATGTGACCAAAAATCGGTTTATCGGTAAATACCTTTTCAATCGATATAAGTTGTTCAAACCCTTATGCACTTATCTAATGATCAAATGAGTGCATTAGCAACTAATTAACACACAATCACACTCCTCTTAGTTAAGCTTGCTAGGTTCTAGAATATTCTAATGGATAAGAGATATTATCATGATGAGGGTATAATGATAGTTAACCTGAAGGAGAAGTAACATAAAGAAGAAATGATGGGAGGTGAAGCTTCCATGCTATGGTGGGGGGTGAATGCAAGCTTAAGCAACACCATTCATTGCCTATACAAGGAGAGGCATACCATAGAGTATAATCACAAAATAACGAATGAATACCAAGCTCATTTAATGGCTTCTTCATCTTCTTTCTCTCTTATGTTCTCAAATGAAACAGTTGCAAATCAACCCCAAATCACTTCAAGCTTTGCCACAAGACTTATTATAATATTAAGAAAAATTTTACCATGTTAAAACTTGAAGAAGTGAAGCCAAACTCCCAAAGGAAGCTTAGGCAGTGATCGCATTATATGGGAAGTGGAGCCAAATGAGCAATTGCAAGGCAAGGAGGTGGTTGTAGGGATGGGGTTTGGCTTGGATTCTTGGGACTTGGTTTTTTATGTGGTTAAAGGTGAGTTAACACCTTACTTTGAATGAAAATATAACACATATATGTTTATGTTTAATTGTGTTTATGTTGATTGAACTGTTGTTAACTTATGTTAAAACATTGGTTGGATTCTTACTTCAAAAGTAAGTGACATATGTGATCCATGTATATGGACTTGAACGAACTTGGAATGGACTTGTGTGACTTATGACTAGGCCTTGAACAAAGCACATAGGTTATATATGCACTTTGGTTTAGATCAGAATCAGATTTGAAAGTGCACTTATAGCGATAGTCGATATAGATGCAGTTGTGAATTGCCTTGTTTTTTTTTTGCGATTTCCATAGAACTTTGTAGAGAGATCCTTAGGGGTTTCTCACCATATTTTTATTGTTTTATATGTATGTTTATTGCAATAAAAATCTTGGAGCAAAAATTTAAGTAACATCTCGAAAAGTGGTCAAAACATCACTAGTGCAAAACTGCCCCATTTAGACTTGACTTTTGGAATTAAAAGGTTTGAAAAGATATTTTGATTTAAGTATTTTGTTTTATACTTTTTATAATGGTAAATAACTCTTATTAAATTATCTTAGAAGTAGTTTGAGATCTTTATTAATTTTTAAGAATTAGTTGTGGATCTTTATAGAGATATTTTGTTAAAATATATTAAAAAAACATGCCATTTTCAAGTTTTTAAGGATTTTATGAACTTGTTATTTTCAAGTAATATTTTGAGTAAATATTTTAAACCTATTATAAGTATTATAAAGGTTTTAAAAACATTTTTAAGTATACATAGTTGTTAGAAAATATGTTGACTATTTTATATCTTATGGAATAAAATATCTATTAAAATGGTTTATTTAATATCAAGTTTTGGCAAACAAGTTACTATACATACATATACATACATATACATACATACATATATATATATATGTGTATGTATGTATGTATGTATGTATGTATGTATGTATGTATGTATGTATGTATGTATATGCACGTATGTATGTATATATAATTTTTAAAGGGTTTTAAAAGTATCAACAAAAGGTTTGGAAAGGGTTTAGAATTGCTTAATGGTCAAATGGTTAATTGTTTAATTACTTGTTTGAAAAGTAATTAACTATGCTTAGCACTAAACACTGATGGAGTAAGGCTTATCTATTTATGAGAGTTAAGATTGACATCGAGTAAGGAAAGAGCACTGGAGCTCAAACTACCGGGCTTCCCTCTTAACCGAGGAATAGTAAGTTGGAAAATGCCGAAAATGTGTTAATTGTGTTGATTTCTTATTTTTTATGGAAACCATTAATATTATACTTAACACTAAAAGTAAAAGAGGTAGACATATCTATTTGTGAGGTTCAAGAATGAAGTGTTTAGGCAAGGCTTTGATGCAGCCAGTGCTCTAACTTACCTCGCTTAACTCTTGAACGAGGAATAGTTAAGTTGGAATGTCGAAAACGAGTTAAGCATATGAATTATGATTTATATAAATAATAGTTTTTATAACGTGATAGTTAACTAGTCAAATATAGAACTTGTCCAAAGATAGAAACAAATATAAGAATGGTTTTGGTTTTGTTGTGGCAAGTGTTAATAGCAACCATCTTTAACCATTTTTTATTATACTTATGAATGTAAATATATCTTTAAAAGAATGATTTAGAGATAAGCATGAGTAAAATCATCTTGAGTTTGTAGTGACAATGTTTAAGTAACATTAGTCTAAAACCTTTTGAATGGATTTACGAAAGTACTTAAATCCTTAAAATGGATATTTTGAAGGAAATTGTAGGTATGGAATCTTTTGGAAAAAAGATAGAAATTTACTAATAAAGGAGTTTTTAATTGATTAATTAAATAGAAGGGATTAAGTTGCTTAACAAAACTTTGAATGGCTTGATCGTGCTTTGTATGACTTGATAGTTTTTTATATGTTCATTTGTTTATGGAAAGTGTACTGTACTTGGTTTCCATTTACAAACATTTATCTTGTACTAGATAATCGATTAGTTGACTATCGAAATTGTTTCCAAATATAACTTTGGGAATATCTAGAAGAAAACGTAAATTATATGGTACAGTCATCTTCGGTGGTACTAAACTGTACGTATAAACTCGTTGTGTTCTTCTATGACAAATGATATGGAAATCCGTCCGCTTAAACAGTTAGAAGGTGACCTCCGCTCTTATACATTGTCTGTTTATTTCCAAAACAACCGAAGTTGAGTTTACCAAAAGTTCATTGATTGGTTTTGGAGGGTCCAGTAAGTGGGAAGAGTGTAATTATATGTTATGACTCGAACCCAAAACCACTTCAATACCATATACACGATCTATGTTCTAGAAGCGGTTGTGAAGTGGAATGTTATAGAGTTAAACTATTTACCCTAAGGTTAAGTTGAAGGAAAAGGTCAATGTTAACATTTTGAATGATACTATAGCGTGGAACTATCTATCTTAAGAAGTATTCCAAGAGATTGGACAAGATTAGCATTTGTTAGGAGTCTTATGTCGGGAACCTATGTGGTGGTTCGAGATTTGTTCAAGATGCTCGAATCCATGTAGTAATTTGTGATCTGTTCGAGATGAAGGAATCCAATTAGGGATTCATGTGCTGTTCGAATAATGAAGATTCGAGTGGGAGATGCCGAACGTAGGCTCGACCTCGAAAATGACTAAAACCAGATAAAGAAGCATAATCTCTGGTTTAGCTTACCTATAAGGTTATATCAACTCCATGTCTAAAGGATGCATATCAATATATGCGTGCAGGAGTTGTTAATACTTGGTACCATGCAGTTCGTCGTTGGGCCAGTTGTATTTACCTTAGAGTGTATCCAATCTAGAGATATACGATGCTTGGAAGGAAGATCCTGATCCTTGTCATGGAGACCTACTTCGGTTTACTAAAGGTGTCTCTATGGAAAACAATCCATATACGCACATGCCTTATGGTATTGACTGTATACCTATTACTGTTGTGGCATTCACACAACAACTATTTGATATGATTTATGTGCTACACCCTATACATTATCTATCATATCATTGTATGTTAAAATTAATGAATGATTGGTTTCTTTAAGGGAAAACCATTATAGGGTTTCGTACGGTCTCAATGGTTACTGTTATGTCACTCATATCTCTTGAGTCTCTCATGCTAGTTTACTAAACTGATCCAGGTTTTATTTTCTTATAATGCTCAGGTCAGTCCCATGTATATTTCCAGATTTAGCTGTGGATGCTTTGGAGCTTCTGGAGATGAGCTAGATAATTTCCTACAGTAGTATTTATTTTCACTACATTACTATTGTATCATCGGCATTTGTGAGGACAGGTTGTTATAACTATCCAGGCTGATTACTGTAACTCTGATCAACTTTGTATCTTAGAATGACAATTTATACTGTCTTTGATATTATATATGATTGTTCCATTGTGAGATTATGATATTGTGTACCTTCTTCCTTGTTCTATTTTTTTATTTTCACCTTAACAATTCATCTCTCTAGCACTTAAGTGTTCGGCACACGAATATCATGGATGTAATATTCAGGTCGACATTTGGGGATTGAAAAGTCAAGTCGTTGCACTTGGTATCAGAGCTGAAGGTTAAGCAAGAACCTTAGCTTTGGTTGGGTATGACTCCTAAGAGTTGGGGTAATGGAATACCTTAGAATGAATTGAGTGTATTATAAATATAAGAGCGTATTTGTTAGTGCTATAAAAATGTTTTATATTATGTTAGTTGTCTGTTGAGTGGTTTTTGAATTCTGATCGATGTGCCTGATCAACGTTATCGATAGGGCTTTCTAAACACTTGAACAAGGAAAACCGACACAATATTGTTTTGAAAAATTGGTAACTGAAATAATTTTACCTAGGATTATATTTTATATATAACAGGAAAAATTTCAAAGGAAAATTGATATAGTTATTTATGGTGTGTTTGTTTGTTAGGAAATGATAATATTCAATTATTATCATTTATTGTTTGATTAGTTATGCTCGGTCAGTTTATGAGCATTTACTATAGTTTGCTGATTTATAAGAAATTTTCCTTTTTACAATAAGGGTTGGGGTAGATAGTAATTTATGGGAACATTAGATATGAGCACCTTGTGAATTAAGTTCATAGTTTGACTATAAGGCGTTCGACGATAATGTTGAGTTAAAATTGAATTTTAATAAGAGTTGTTCATTATAATGTAAACAAAGATATACATTTTGAAATGATTTAGATATGGAAGCGACTTTATATAAACATGGTTTATAAATGAAAAGGATTTAAATAGAGAATTTAAGGACTTAAATCCTAGCATTTTTGAAAATATTTTTCAAAATTTTGGAGAAAATAATAGTAATATTATTTTAAAGTAAGTATTTGGGAAATTGGTTCAAGAAATTGAGATCATGATACTTAGTAACATTTATGAAGTATTTGATACCATTTTGAAAAGTTTTTGGTTAAGTCCGAAAGGCATGAAGGATGTACCAAACTCACTCCTGTTGCTTGAAAATAATTCTAGTGATGACTTCAACATCATCGGCGTTCATTTTTGGGTTTCTAAGTAGGGAATGCTATAGGGTTGTTTTAGTAAAACAGATTTCTATTTGATTCCGAAAGCATGATTTGTTATACAAAAGATATATGTATGTATAATAATTTCAAAGCGATTTGAAATAAAGCATGGTGTTTATTTCTAAAGTTTTTCTTTAGAAAGAATTTGATATGAACTATTTAAAAATGTTTTATATGTATACCATGTAGGGAACCCAAGTGGTAGTGGCATAGCCCGAAATAAATTTTGAAAATTTTCAAGTTTTCCCTTTTTGGTAAAGTGTGTTTAATAAACTATCGAAATATGTTAAGTTATTTTATGGATCATATAGCCTATGCATTAGGATTGTATGGTATATGCATCTTGTTATGGTATGTTGTTTGGTAGAATTCATTTGTTAAAATGAAATAGGATTTTCGATGATTTTAGATAGATGAAAACTTCTGAATCATATAAAATTTGAAACTAAGTGTTTTGTGAAAGTATAAAAGTTGAGTTTATACAACACTTGAATTGAGAAGGTGGTAAGTAAAAACAAGTTTTGAATTTGTTATCTATCCTTATTTAGTAAAAAGAATTTGATATTTTACTATACTCGTAGGATGTCATGGAGTATTATACGAGTAGAAACTTAAGTTATAACTATTTATAAACTTGAAGTTATGTTTTATAAAGTGGTTCATAAATGATTTTAGTATTTAAGGAAACATAGTATTCAGATAAACAAAAGTGAAAAAAAACGATATTGGTATAGTTAAGAAACCAATAGGATAAGTACGTAAGTTTTACGTAGATCGTCTTATTCGCAAGGCTGTTCTTGATCCAGTATTCGAGTACATGATTTTGAGGTGGTTTACATCGGTCCAAACAAGGATTTTTCACTAAATTATTGACGGTGAACACTTGGTAAGGATTCTTGGTATGATCCTAATGTTTTCTATCATAATATATGGCTATGTAAGGAGAACGAAGGTTTCTAATCAAGAAACCTAATCGGAGTCTGCACTAGAGAAGTCAAGTGATCTATACTAGTTGGGAAGTGAAATTTATGTGATCGAGCAAGTAATTAGATCAGGTATTGCATATGGATGGTCAATGTGCATCGTACAGGCTTTAGTATATATGCATTCTATGTTTTGTTGACTTATGGAGGGTTTAGGTGACGACTCTTCGATTTGTTATGAGGTAGCATGAATAATCGTCTAAGAAATAACCTGAAGTTGTTAAGCGTAATGTATGCTTAGTATGTTGTTTATCATCCTCGTGCGATGAGAGGGTTTTTGAACCTAAGAAAACTATGAGCTTTGTTTACTAATGATTGTGGTACTATTAAGTATCCATGTGTGATTGTCTCTTTGATTGCTCGTGTTTGAATTTTGAGGATGAAATATTATAAGTAGGGTAGAATGTGACGACCCGAAATTTCAAACACTTCGTATTTAAAAATTAGAATTATTTAAGTATTTAAATCTTGGATTAAATGTTATTAAAATAATTCAATAAGATTATTTATCCCCTTTTAAATCATAACTAATTATAATAAACTTGTTTTATAAAGATGTTTACAAAAATATATTATTCGAAGAAAAATTAATAATGTGACCGAAAATCGGTTTATCGATAAATAGCTTTTCGATCGATATAAGTTGTTCGAACTTCTGTGCTCTTGTCTAAAGACCAAATGAACACATTAAAAACTAATTAACACACACAACCCCTCTTTATTTAGCTTGGAAGGTTCTTGAATGTTTTAATGGATAAGAGATATTATCATAGTGAGGGTATAATGGTAATTAGCCTAAAGGAGAAGTAACATAAAGAAGAAGTGATGGGAGGTGAAGATTCCATGTCATGGTGGGGGGTGAGTGCAAGCTCAGGAAACTCCATTCATTGTTTATATAAGGAGAGGCGTACCTTAGAGTATAATCACAAACTCACAAATGAAAACTAAGATCCTTTAATGGCTTCTTTATCTTCGTTCTCTCTTATGTTCTCAAATGAAACAGTTGAAAATCAACTCCAAATCACTTCAAACCTTGTAACAAGGCTTAGTTTAATATTATAATACCTTATAACATGTTAAAATTTGAATAAGTGAAGCCAAACTCCCAAAGCAATCTTAAGCCGTGAGCATTATATGGGAAGTGGAGGCAAGTGAGCAAGTTTAAGGCAAGGAGGAGAAAGGAGGTGGTTGCAAGGATGGAGTTTTGCTTGGGTTCTTGGATATTGGTTGTTTGTGTGGTTAAAGGTGAGTTAATACCTCACTTTGAATGAAAATACACATATATGTTGGTGTTTGATTGACTTGTTGTTAACTTATGTTAAAATTGGTTGGATTCTTACTTTAAAAGTAAGCGACATATGTGATTCATGTATATGAACTTGAAAAAACTTGGAATGGACGTGAATGGACTTGTATGACTTATTACTAGGCCTTGAACAAAGCACATAGGTTATAGATGGACATTGGTTTAGATTGGACTCGGATTTGAAAGCACACTTATAGCAATAGTCGCCATAGATGTAGTTGTGAATTGCCTTTTTTACGATTGCTATGGAACCTTATATAGAGATCATTAGGGGTTTCTCTCCATATCCATAATGTTTTATGTGTAAGTTTATTGCTATTAAAATCTTGAATTAAGTAACATCTCGAAAAGTGGCCAAAACACCACTAGTGCAAAACTGCCCCGTTTAGACTTGGTTTTTGGAATTAAGAGGTTTGAAAAGATAATTAGATTTAAGTATTTTGTTTGATTATTTTTACAAGGGTTTATTAACTATTATTAGAGTATTTTAAAATTTAGTTTGAGATCTTTATTAACTTTTAAGAATTATTTGTGAATTTTTAAAGAAGAGATATTTTGTTAAAATATATAGAAAACATGTCGTTTTCAAGTTTTTAAGGATTTTATAAACTTTTTATATATTTTGAGTAAATGTTTTAAAACCTATTATAAGTATTATAAATGGCTTTAAAAGCATTTTTAAGTATATATAGTTTTTAGAAAATATGTTGACTATTTTATATCTTATGGAATAATATATCTTTTGAAATGGTTTATTTAATACCAAGTTTTGGTAAATGAGTTACTATACATATCCATATATAGATATATAAATTTTAAAAGGATTTTGAAAGTATAAACAAAAGGTTTGGAAAGGGGTTAGAATTACTTAATGACCAAATGGTTAATTGTTTAATTACTTGTTTAAGTAATAAACTATACTTAACACTAAAAGCCAATGAAGTAAGGCTTATCTATTTATAAGAGTTAAGATTGATGTCCAGTAGGGACAGGCTCTAACCTATCGAGATTTCCTCTTGACCGAGGAATAGTAAGTTGGAAATGTCGGAAATGGATTAATCGTATTGATTTCTTATTGTTTATGGAAATCATTAATACTATACTTAACACTATTGAGATAATAAAAGTGTCTAGGCAAGGCTTTGATGCAACCAATGCACTAACTTACCTGGCTTCACTCTTGAATGAGAAATAGTTAAGTTGGAATGTTGGAAATGATTTAAGTGTACGAATCGTGATTTCTATAAGCAATCGTTTTTTAGAACTTGATTATTAACTAGCCAAATACTGAACTTATCCGAATATGTACTTAGATCTTAAAAAAAGGTTTTCAAAGATAGAAACAAGTATAAGAACAGTTTTGGATTTGTTGTGACAATGTGTTAATAGCATTCATCTTTAACTCTTTTTTATTATACTTATAAATGTAAATAGATCTTTAAAAGAATGAATTAAAGATAAGCATAAGCAAAATGGTCTAGGGTTTGTAGTGATAATGTTTAAGTAATATTAGTCTTAACCTTTTGAATGGATATTTTGAAGGAAATTATAAGTATAGAACCATTTGGAAAAAAGATAGAAGTTTATTAGATAAAAGAAGTTTGCTAATAAAGGAGTTTTTAATTAATAAAAGGATTAATTAAATAGAAGGGATTAAGTAGCCTAACCAAACTTTGTGTGGCTTGATCGTGCTTTGTATGACTTGATAGTATTTTGTGTGTTCATTTATGGAAGGTATACTGGATTTGGTTTCCATTTATAAACATCTATCTTGTACCAGATAGTCGATTAGTCGACTAACAAAATTATCCAAATATAACTTTGGGAAAATCTAGAAGAAAAACGAGAATTATATGGTACGGTTATCTTCGGCGGTGATATACTATAAGTATAAGCTTGTTGTGTTCTTCTAGGATAAACGATAAGGAAATCCGTCCGCTTAAACGGTTAGGAGGTGATTTCCTCTTTTATATATTGTATGTTTATTTTCAAAAAAACTGGAGTAGAGTTTACTAAAAATTCATCGATTAGTTTTGGAGCGTCCGGTAAGTGGGAAGAGGATACTTATATGAGATGACTCGAACCAGAAACCACTTCAAAACCATATATGCAATCTATGTTCTGGAAGCGGTTGTGAAGTGGAATGTTATAGAATTGAGCTATTTATTCTAAGGTTAAGTCCAAGGAAAAGGTCAGCATTAACATTTCTAGCGATGCTATCATGTAGGACTATCTTAAGGAGTATTCCAAGAGAAAGGATGGTGTTAGAATTCGTTAGAAGACTTATGCGGGGAACCTATGTGGAGGTTCGAGATCTGTTTGAGATGCTCGAATCCATATAGTGATTTGTGATCTATTCGAGATGAAGGAATCCAATTGGGGATTTGTGTGCTATTCAAGTGATGAAGACTCGAGTGAGAGATGTCTAATGTAGCCTCGACATTGGTAATAACTTAAACCAGAGATGGATGCATAATCTTGGGTTTAGCCTACCCATGAGGGTATATTAACTCCATATATAGAGGATGCTTATTGATATATTGCGTGCAGGAGTTGTTGCTACTTGGTACCATGCAGTTCATCGTTGGGCCAGTTGTGTTTACCTTAGAGTATATCCTATCTAGAGATATACGATGCCCGGAAGGAAGTTTCTGATCCCTGTAGTGGAGATCATTTCTGTTTACTGGAGGCGTCTCCATAGAAAACAATCCATATACAGATGTGCCTTTGCGGTATTGATTGTATACCTATTATTGTTGTGGCACTCATACAAAACTATTTGATATGATTTATGTGCTACACCGTAGACATTATCTATCATATCACTATATGTTAAAGTTAATGAACGATTAGGTTTCTTTGAGGGAAAACCCGTTAAGGGATTTTATACGATCTCAAAGGTTACTGTTATGTCACTCATATTTCTTGAGTTTCTTATGCTAGTTTACTAGACTGATCCGGGTGTTATTTTCTTATAATGCTTGGGTTAGCCCCGTGTATATTTCTATATTTAGCCGTGGAAGCTTTGGAGCTTCTGGAGATGAGCTGGATGATTTCCTACCGTAGTATTTATTTCCGCTACATTACTATTGTATCATCAGCATTTGTGAGGATAGGTTGTTATAATTTTCCAGGCTAACTACTATAACTCTGATCAACTTTGTATCTTAGAATGACAGTTTATACCGTCTTTGATACTATATATGATCGTTTCATTGTGAGATTCTGATATTGTGTTCTTTCTTCCTTGTTCTGTTTTGTTTTCTTTTATTTTCACCCTAATAATTCGTCTTTCCGGCACTTAAGTGTTTGGCATACGAATACCGTGGATATATTAGTGTCGATATTTGGGGGTCGGAAAGTCGAATCGTTACATATATATAGAATACTAATGATTTATATATATATATATATATTATGGTTTTAAAATTTTAAATATACACACACACATAATATATAAAGACTTTTCTATATTATTTTACATATTTATATATACACATATATGCATTACAGTAACAAAATTATTATTATTATTTTTAAGTATATATATATACACAAATATAGTTATATTAATAATATCAAATAAGTATTTGTATTAATACACACACACACATATATATATATATATATATATATTAATTTGTCAAAATACAATAGAATAATAATAATAAATATTTTCGTGTTATATTATTTAAATTTTAAATTTCTAGAAAATCAAGCATGATATTTGGAATTTAGAAATAAATTTTCACAGTGAAAATGTTCTTTTTAATTAATTAAATATTTTCAAGCAAATAATAAAATGATTTTTTAAAATATAAAAATTGATTTTAAAATTCTGATTTTTTGGCCAAGAGTTTATATAAGGATAAAATAATTTTATAAAATTTAAAATTCAATTTCCCAAACATATATTTTTTATATGAATTATTTAATTTGTATATTGATTTAAAAATAATAAATAACAGTAAATAATTGTTAAAAAATAATTTTCAGTCATCAAAAATTATAATTGTTGTAAGTATACTTTTATAAAATATAGATCAAGTATTTACATGATATGATGAAGTAAATACATTCAAGTCATATAATTAAAATTAAACAACATATTAATATATGCATATATTAATTGGTAAATCTAGTGTGTGACAACATTGATGCATATAAGAATCGTCACCTAATTATCAATATATGTGTGTGTTTGTGCGCGTGCGCGTGCGCGTGGATGCTGTTAATCAAAAATTATAGATCGTATATTATAGTAAATACATAGCTATACTAATTCCTTTAAGCACATCTTGTAATGATGAATTCTCCCTTCTTTGAAATCTTCTCAATTCGGCAGATTACTAATCCTTGAATCATATACCTTTAATTATCCAATAGTTATCGCCTTTCGAATATAATTGAGTTGAATTTTGTAGGAGCTCCTTATTGATGGTGCCAACCAGCAGTGATGGGGAAATGACATCCAAAAGTCCTTTTTGCATTAGGATTAGGGGTCATTTTATAGTAGAAGAAATAGAGAGAAATATAGATCATATCTTATACCATTTCTCATCAACTTCCAACCATCCTTCTCCAAAACCCTCTAGCCTTTTTAGCCACCTCCTATAAGCCCTATTGCTATCGAAATAACATCTTAACATCATAGGCTAGCAGCCCATTTAAGCCCAAATTAATATTATTAATTAAATCTAGTTTAATTGCTTGTCAATATCGATCGATATACTTCTAACTATTATAAATAAATACAATAATATTTATCCCTTAAATCATATTCAAAATTTTATAATTAATATTATATATATTCATTAACTTAATTATTTTATAACAATTATAAACTGATTAAATCGTTTAGTCTAAAGAGAATTTCATCATTCCGGTTATGTGAATTGTCAAGTGTAAATCGATCGGCGATTAAGATCGAAGTATTCAAATGTTAATGTTCACACATCACTTAGCAGGTGGTGTGACATTCTGGCCAAATTTATCGCTTACTTAGTTTCGTTAAAATCCAATTTTACATTATTAAGCGTTATCCAGTTGTGACATTTATTTACACCAATTCTCTTTGTCAAAACTATATCACTTTGTACTTGTGGAATTTGATCATAGTCGAAATTCCAATATCGTCCATATTCACTCTACAGCCCAAACACAAAGTCCTTGGTTAAATAATAACAATTAGTATTAACCGAAATACTCTAGCCAGAGACTTTGTCTTTAAGTTGACTTGAGTTGGCCATGATACTAATTTCATATAACTGAGGAGACATCTCTCTTGAATAGTGCTTCACTTCCAATAATTCCACTCGAGCCAACTATACTCACTTGATGGACGCCATGCCATGATTTGACTACAATCAAAGTGGAGCTTTAATATTGAAGATAGACAGTACTCTGAAGTCGAGAGAACTATGTAAATTGTTCACATCATTATTTTCTATTTGACCTTAGTTATATTAATAATAAAAAACTATTGAGTGAATTGTTCCATAGTTATCCACTAATTATCAGTATGTAACCCCTAGGTGCCCCCCAACAGTCATGAGTGATACACTGCCTAACATTTGGAGAGCGTTACATACTGTCTCAACGTATAAATCAATATCCCGTCTCGATGCATCTTGACTAGTAATATTTAAAATAGTATATTTGCTTTCATTGTGATAAATTACTCACAGTTACAACACTTTGTAACTAATATCACAAAACATATCATTTATGGATTTTCTATTAAACATACTTTTAATTAAATTAATTAATATAACACATTATATCAAGTATATAATAGAAAGAAAACAATTTTAATTCGAACAAGATTCGTTATCAAGTTACGTTTATGTAACAAATTATACAATTGCCTCTAGTAAATACCTCTAACTCTATCGCCCGCATTTATTTCGGTGCTGACTTATTGGTACTGAGTTCTCCAACATCAGCCAATACTTGACCACTCTCCAGTGGTCTTCCTTAATGCTCCAGCAGTCTTTTCCTTCATTTTTTGCTTCTTTTCCCTTCTGTTCTGGTCAGATGCAGATGAACTCTTCTCCATAGCTAGAAGGTGACGCATGTCTTTTGCTTTTCTTAGGCCTTTAGGACTGCTGGGTCAACAAGGCAAGACTTGCATCCATCTTATCACGAAGCACTTTTTGGCTATCCACCATCCTCTGGTTAAACTCTACCATCATCCTATCAAACTCCACTTCTGTCACCATCCCTTATAAGGTAGATGGCCTTGCAAAGAAGCCATCGGTTGGTTAGTCTCTTTATTATGGTGAGAAACTTCATCTTCTCCACCAGTTACAGCTCTAAATCTTCCAGATCTCCTTAGGGCCGGTACTTCAGATTTGCAACAACAAAGTTCAGGATCTAACTTTTTGAATTGCTCTAATCCACAATATTAAGCTAGATCTACTCCTGAGAAGCTTTATTTCTCAATGTAAGCACTAAAAATGTTGAACTAAAATTTGGCACAACAACCCAATTCAAAAAAAAAGATAGATCTAGCAAATTAGCAAGAAAACGATAATCGGCATAGAGATTTTCTATAGTGGTTCAGCAAATTATATGACCTATATCTACTTTAATTTTATTATATATTGATTGTCATGAGTACAAGATCTGATTTCCTTATGAAAATCACCTTGGTACCGAAATGAATCATGTCGGTAACGAGATGACTGCCTTGTACAATCCGTGACCTTTTCTCCATTCTAGATAACATCTTCAAGTCTCCATGCTCCTAGTATAACTTGTTCATCAACTCCTCTTGGCACCTAGATAAACTAGCTCATTAGTACTTGTCTTTTTCTGCACAACTTTGGGAATTGCTAACCAACTCCTTCAGGGATGGACCTTGAGATAATCGCTTGAGCACTCCTTTCTTTGCCATAGCATGAATTCCCAACATCTTAAAGTCGAAACAACTCAGTACGGATATCAATCATGTTGGTACTAACATCTTTTGCTTTAGACTTGGCCCTCAAACTCCTAGATGTCCTTCCCATTATCATTGTAGACTTGCCTCCAAGTTCTTGAACTATTTTGTCTTCATCTCGACATCCAAATTCACATGAAAGCCGCTCAGTTCAACTATTGGATAATAAGATCTAAATTAATAATATAGGTAGAAAATTTTTCCAGCAGGGTAAAGGAACATCTAGATTGAGAAATGTTTCCAATGACCCAATCAAACTGGAGGAAGTGGACATAGCGAAGATGCAAAATCGACGACAATGGGCTCATATTAGAGGAATTGTCGTACTTTAAATTAATTTTTTATTCCTAGGATGGGATAAATGATGAAGCCTATGGGAAACAATTTTTTTTTAATTAAAGAATATTTCCAACCTTATTAAATTATATTAGTATACATGTAATAAGGAGAAACCTCATATTTGAGTGGGATGAAATGAAGAGTACGAAGGACTCATGTTTAATGGTATAGTATTTAAGAAGGATTGAGAGAAGAGTTTTTAAATTCTGTTGGTGCACATGTAATTAGGAAAAGCCTCGTATTTGGGAGGACGAAGAGGAGATTATGGGAGACTCATGTTTAATAGTATACACACACATAAATATATGTTGTAGGAATGAAGCAGAAAAATATATGATATTATATAAAAAGTTAACAGATCCTCATTCACAAATTAACCAAGTTAGCTGAGAAATCCTTTTTATCTTCCTCTATTCGGATTAGCCCTAGCCTCCAAACTCCATGAATTGCCTAGAATTTGGTATAAATGAATATCCCTCTTCTTCCTGATCCATTTAGAATTTTTTTTAATTTGGTGGAGAATTGATGTTTTAAATTTAGGTCTAGGAATCTATATCTTGAATATCTATTGAGGAGAGGAAGGAGTTGAAGAAAGAAACAAACTTATGTTTCTTTCTTTATTGAGTAGGGATATTAGTAATGTTAGTACCCTAATGTGTACTAATAATCTATTAGACCTAAGTAGCTAGTTTTAAATAAATTTATTCTTTTGGTTGTAATTCTATACCCATGTGTCCGTTTTTAATGTTTTTAATGAAACTTAACTATCAAATTATGCTCTACGATATAGTGCAAGTTCCAGTGCTTAATTCGTTCATTTACGAAAATTTATATTTTATCCACTTTAGTAAATTTAACATTTTGCCGTTTAATAATTATTTATTTTACTACGTGTACGATGCGAAGAACGAGTTATGTCCCAACGGTTCAACTTCGAGTGCCAATTTTCAACTTACATAAACCCCACTCTCTTCTTCTCCCTCCACCAAGTTTAAATCCTCCAAATCTGAACTTCCTAGACAATTTTCATTACTTAACATGCTCAAATCAAGCTAATTTCTTTTACAGTTATGTTTATTTTGTTAAATTTTGATGATACAAAATCACAAACAGAGGGAAATAAATATGCAAAAGAAATAAAGAGAAGATTTTGTTTCCCCTAATTAATAGGTATATTTGAATATGTTTATTTCTTTCTCTAATTGTCTAATCAAATTATTTTTTGCCATCTAATGTTAACTTGGGCATTAAGTAATTGATTATATAAATAGAGACAAGAAGAGAGTGTAAAAGTGTGGTGGAAAATCTATTTGCTAATTCTCGCTTCTCCATCTTTATTCTTTTTCTCCAACAATTTTAGCCAAATAGATATTTGCTCACTTTCTCAATTTGGTTATTGATTCAATGGTATTTTGTTTATTTTAGTTTTATTCTATTAATTATAAACAAAACTTTGGTGAATCAATAAAGTGGATGGTTGGGTGGAATATCTTGTGTTATTGTGTTTTGATTTCAATTCCGTCTTGTTTTCAATCCAAGTTATCTCTTTGTGATTTAGGTGATAAAGATCCGTTAATAAAAGCTTCCGCAAAGCGCTACTATTTCCATAACAGTTTGGTATCGGAGCACAGATCATCGCAAAGCTTAGAGTAATTTTGGTTTGAAAAAGTTATTGATGTCGGATATGATTTCATTTTCGAAGATGGCTATTTGGTTGGGAAAAATTGGGGTATTTGAAAGCCTAGGATGGAGAATATTCTGTACCTCAATGATCTTCATGATCCGATTGATGGAGATGGAAAGAAGCTCTCTGATGTAGGTGAGGGAAAATGGAAGAAGATGGATAAGAAGGCGATTGCTTTGATTCGCCAGTATCTTGATGATTCAGTTTTCCATCATGTGGCTAGTTGTGAATCCACGAAGGATTTGTGGGACAAGTTGGTATCTTTGTATGAGTTAAAGAGTGCTACTAGTAAGGCTTTTCTGGTTCGAAAGTTGGTGCAACTGAGATTAGATGAAGAGAAGTCTGTTGTAGAGCATTTGAATGAATTTCAAGATGTAATAAATCAATTGGCAAATATGAAGGTCAATTTTGATGATGAGTTACAGGCTCTTTTATTGATGAGTTCACTTTCAAAAAGTTAGGAAACTTTGCTTGTTTCATTGAGTAATTCCAATGCTAATGGAACTATCTCTTTGGAAACTGTTCAAAGCAGTCTTTTGAATGAGGAGCTTAGAAGAAAAGGGTCGGGTATGAAATCAATTCAAAATGAGGCTATGGTGGCAAGGGACTCAAAGAAAGATACAATTTGGAAGAAGAATGATGCTAATGGTAAAGGTGTTATCACTTGTCATTATTGTAATAAGAAAGGTCACATACGCAGCAAGTATTATGCTTATAAAAGAGATCAGAAAAAGGATGCGCATGGTGATACTAGTAGTGATGCATATGTAGGTTTTGCTGAAGGTACCGATAGTGATGCTTCTTGTGATGTCCTCTTTAGTGAAAATAAGCCTCGGAAGATGGATTCGGAAGCTAGTTTTCACATTTGTAGAGATGTGAATTGTTTTTCTTCTTATGAGAAGAGTGGCGTCATGATTAGGACAACCAATGGAGAAGAGCTAACGATTTGTAGTATTGGATCTATTCAGTTTCGTATGCATGACGGTGTGGTTAGAGAAATCTCTGGGGTGAGACATGTACCCACTTGTTCGCATAATCTTATTTCTCTCGATCAGTTGGATCGCCGTGGTTGCACTTATGAGACTCAAGGTGGAGCTTTGAGAGTGAAGAAAGGTGGTCGTGTAAGGATGAGAGGAGTATTGGAAGAAGGAAACCTTTATAGCTTGATTGGTTCTGTAGTCGACAATGAAAAGCGAGTGACGGTTGAAGGACCTAGTCCACAACAAGGTGGAGAGGTTAATGTGGTCACTGTTTATGATTCTAGCATTGAGGATCATATTTTAGACAAAGGTCTTTATGTTGATGATGCTCGAGGGATCGATAGAAATCAGGTAATGAGCTCGGATCGAGTGATAGACGGGTGTCGAATTGCAAAATCCACAAAGACAAGACACCTCATGTGGTATTACAAACATTTTTGAGACCGGATTTGTGTGGTGCACCTCATGTGGGAGATGTATCACTTGCAGGCGTGGTTGAGGTTTGTAATTTAGTGTGGTTGAGATATGAGGATTTGTGATAGATCTAGATATGGCATGTTTGATATGTTGGAGATATGTGATTTTGCATCAAGGCGAAGTGTTAAATTTTAGTGATACAAAATCACAAATAGAGGGAAATAAATATACAAAAGAAAGAAAGGGAAGATTTTGTTTTCCCTAATTAATAGGTAATTTGAGTATGTTTATTTCTCTCTCTAATTGACTAATCAAATTATTTTTTGTCATCTAATGTTAACTTGGGCATTAAGTAATTGATTATATAAATAGAGACAAGAAGAGAGTGTAAAAGTGTGATGGAAAATCTATTTGCTAATTCTCTCTTCTCCATCTTTATTCTTCTTCTCCAACAATTTTAGTCATATAGATATTTGCTTCCTTTTTCAATTTGGTTATTGATTCAATGATATTATGTTTATTTTAGCTTTGTTCTATTAATTGTAAACAAAACTTTGATGAATCAGTAAAGTGGGTGGTTGGGTGGAATATCTTGTGTTATTGTGTTTTGATTTCAATTCCGTCTTGTTTTCAGTCCAAGTTATCTCTTTATGATTTGGATGACAAAGATCCGTTGGTAAAAGCTTCCGCAAAACGCTACTATTTCAATAACATATTTCACATTTATACATTACATATATATTTAATTATTTTTCATGATATTTTTTCGAATTTTAGAATGTCGATTGCCTTCGCTGGATTTTCTGTTAGAAACATCTTTGATTGGAATGTTGGAGAACTTTGATTTTCATAAATATATGCTCACCGCTAATAGATATTTGTCCCAATCGAGTTAGCAAGTGGTACCATAATGTTGCATTTGAAACCGTAATGTTGCATTTGAATTCAACCAACGCTTAGACACTAATTTCACAAGCAACTATATGAAGAACAAATGGGTCGTGGAACACTCTCAAGTCCAACCGCTTCAAAGACCATCCCCCTACCCTCCATTCCCCCAACCCCACCGCCAAAGTTCAAACAGCTGGACCAAACGTATGACTATGTAATAAAAAAAAATATGTTTACAACGTTCACCGTTTATCTTCAGGCCACTTCGACACCAATCTTTACTTCTAATATTTTTAATGGAATAGCAAATGACATGTTTTATAGTCCCATCGGCGCTACTACTCTTTGTAAATTCGATGTCAGTTAATTTTCTCAAGCAAGGTAAGTGGGATCCTTGATTTTGAAAGATGAAGATCTAAATTTTTATGTTTTAAAAAAAAAAATGAATATTATATCAAAATTTAGTAGAGCCACTCGACAGTTACAAGTTTTAAGCCGACGCTTTCTAAATTGTACAATGAGACTAAATTAAAAGTAAATTAAACTAGAAGGTCCGATTCAAAAGCAAAACTTAATATATTATTAAATGCATCTTTATTTATTTACGTAGTGTATTATTAAATGTATCTTTATTTATTTACGTAGCGTATACCTTCTTTTTGAATTTTAACACTAATTTAAAAATCAATATTAAAATTTATTCAAAAACATTTAAAACTGTCAAAAACAAATAAATATACAAATTTATATATACAATCCTTCTCCTTTTGTCATTCCCTTGACACTATAAAAAAGTCTTTCGTCTAACTTTATCCTTTTGTTACCATGTTCGGCTTGTTTAATAAAGAATGCACACTGAATCTACTGGCTTAAATAGTTACTGAACGAAGAAGAGTGATACATCAGATACCATCCATTAAATTTAAACAAACGTCCGTGATACATCACAGACACCATCCATTAAATTTACATCAAGGAACATGAATGATACATCAAGACACCGTCCATTTCTATAATTTTGAAAACAGACATAAAGCACATGATACTGAACCTACCACGCCAAACTAGTAGCAAGCTAAATCTAAATATCAGTGCCAGAACCAATAAGATCCATTAAATTGGCGACAACCTTCTTAGACTCCTTAAGCAATTCAATGCTCTTCTTCAACCTCTCCCTCTTCCCTACAGTCACAGGGGACTCCTCCATCATCCGTTCAATCCCCTTCACCTTTGCACCAACTACTTCATTCACAAGCTCCGCCTCCAACTCCTCCTCCACCACCATCTTCAAACTATGCAATATATGCAATGCAAACTCATCCACCATCCTCAGCATCACGATCTTCCAGTAAGCCGTTAGCCTCATTCTCATATCATAAGCTTGTTCTGCCAGCGTTGAATACTTGCGCAAATGTCCTATTTCAACCATACCAAAATTACTCAACTCTATTTTCGCTTCCTTACTTGGATCATGTATTATATCCATGAAACTTTCCTGCTGCTCCATTAGTCCATGCCATGTGCTCATATAGTCTGGATTTGAAGTGTAATCTGATACCATCTCCTTCTCAATTGTTTCCTTTACAACCTGCAAAAAGAAAACGTAAAAAAAAAAGTCCAGGTCATTATATACACGAGCGTAGACTAAAAGAATCAGATGATCATACCATAGTTGATTTTGTCTTCCTTTTTTCAATCACGCTGATAACAGCTTTTCTAGTAGAAGACTTGAGCTGGGGATAATTCTCACAATATTTCAGCAACACGGTTAAGACAACGCCTTCGATATACGACCAAACATCGGCAACAAATTCATACGGCTTGTACGAAACAAGCTTAATCTTTCTCTGCAACAGTGAGTGAAAAGCATTCCTTGACAAAAAGTTGGGAAGCCCAATTCCTTTACATTCTTCCAGAACCATGATTTCATCCATTAAAAATTCATCTTCCTTGACAGGGCAATTTAAAGGCATATCTTTAGAGAATTTAGTGAGCATATCAGCCAATCGAGCCCTTGCATGCATTGCTTCATTAGATTCTTCATATTCACCCCTTAATATTATATTCCTCAACATCTCCTTGCTAGAACTTATCATTTGCATGAAGGCCCTGATAGCATCGCTAACAGAAGCCAAATTTTGAGGCATTGCATCAAGATCAGACACATTCGCGCGCAGCTTTTCATTGACCTTCCTAACAATTTCAGGCAAACATTTGGAGATGCTAGCAGCCTGAATTTGCATAAGCCTTCGGGCAAGAACAGGAATCCCAACAATAGATTCATCAATCTTAGAAAGATGTGGATTGTTCCTAAACAGCTGTGCCTCCTCTTCCCGAGCTTCCTCGTAAGTTTCATCCCCAACCCGGTTACGTACGCAAACATAACCTAGTCCAATATTTACTGCATCAACAGTTACTTTCTCAAGCAAGCCTTCAGGCGATCTATCAGCTTTAGTAACAACGGCCAGAGTCCGTTCTCCATTTTTATCAACTTGCTGCGACATTCTAATCGACTCGCAAGTCGGAAAATCAACCGAAGCAGATAGGACGTTAAGGATGATACTTTCTTCAGGGGAGATATATTCCATGATTATTTTTGATATTTGCTCGTATATATTTTCAGGCTGTCCATGAACAGGAACACGAGTGATACCCGGTAAATCGACCATCGTTAAGTCGGGCACTCCTCGTTTTTTAACGACGAGTGTAAGGGGAGTGCTGCAGATTCCCTTTCCATTGCCTGCGATTTCTGCAGTGGCTTCCTTGATGGCCTCCGTAATGGTTTGCTCCGTTGCAGCGACTTTTTCATTGAGATATTCTAGACGGAGTTCGGGAACAGAAAGCGAAGGGTGATCCTGTAGACGCATTATAAGAGGAACGCGGGTACAAATACCTTGGCCACGCGGAAGACTAATGCCTGCCAGTGACTCCAGGACGCTGGATTTGCCGCTGGATTGATCGCCAACGACGACGATGGTCGGAAGCTGGATGCCTTCGTCCATCACTTTTAAATGTCGAAGGCGGTCAATGGCGTCCAGAAGTGGCCGTATTTGATCGTTGTAGGAGGTGGTCAGAGCATTTGTGGCATTCTTTGACACCGTTATCACCATTGTATAATATTGATGATTATTCGGCTGAAAGTCTGAATCAAAACAAGTTGAAGGTGTAGGAATTTAAAAGGGTTTTTGTCACATCCCGAAAATTTTCGACTTTCGAAAATTCAACATCGATACTCACTTTATCGACTGCCGAGAAATCGAACGCCGGAAACTCCAAGAGTGAGGGTTTTAAGAAAAAGAAAAAAATAGAAGAAGAAGAAGATAGAAGAAAAAGAAAGAAAGAAGAAGAACAACAATAGAACAACATCAGAACAGAAAACAATATCAGAATCTCACATATCGCAGCGGAACAATATATAATAGATAAACACTAGTCTTTTAAAACAAAGAACTATATCAGTTTATACATACATCAATCATCAGAGTCAATATACAACAATGGACAGTTATATAAACTCGTCCTCATACAGAATACACAGCGGAATAAAATAATATCAGATACAAATACTACGTCTCGAACTCCAGCTTATCTCCAAGCTCCAGAATATCCAGAATATCCTGATAATATAACTCTAGGCTGCCCGTGTGGAAATTGGTGGGCATCCAGAGTTTAGAAGGGAAACAATAAACTCCGAGTCAGTCATGGTGACTGGTGTGAGATCGTAAAACAGTTATTCTTTAAAATAAACAACAGGATAATTTTAAAGTCAATTCGAAATGCTTTTGGAAAATGAAACTACCATAAGACCTCCCACCACACACACAATGCAAACGCAGAATTGGAGGAGATTTCTTCTTATGATAGTCAAAGATGCTTACTACGCAAAATCAAATTCTTTTTGATATTATTATTAGTGCATAGTGTAGAAAACATTTCGAAAGTATAATATTAATCTTAGCCAGCATAGGCATTCCGCACTTATGCCTACTATAGCTACCATCCAAACAGTGGTGACCACCATAAGTGAATGATAGGTTCTACAACTAAAACCGTACAAGTCACGTATTGTTTCTTTGGATTTCCAACAAATGGTCAGGCAAAGGAACTTCCTATCCACGATGGGTACGTCCCTGGAATAGACGACCCGAGAACCTAACCGGATCTCTGCCAACACAAGGCCGGGTTACCTCTGCAAAAATAGGTAACTACTGACACGCGTATGCCATCCCCCGATCGTCACCGATCTTCCCGAGGATCCCCGATTTCCAACAAACCACAAAGTAATAATAACTGTGCAGCAACCACAGAGGTTAAGTATCTGGGCTCCATACCATGATACCACCTTTATCCAGAAGGAATGACATACACTAAGGGGCGCTACTCCCTAGAACCTTGCCGCATTCTTCCTGTTTCGACCATTTCCGGGGTGTGAGGCTCGACGAAGTCTCGTCCACAAAGCTACGCTTTCTCAAAAAGCCCTGCTTCGGGTCAAACAAAATGATCAACCTATGATCACAAAGATATAAGATCAAACAAATGATCATATCACAAATGATCAAACACCGATCATTTCACAGCAACACTCAGTATGCCACGTTACCAAATTGGGATATATCGCTGATAAATTTCAACTACATAACCTCTGAGCTCGTACGTCTCAGAGAAGGGTGTTAAGCTAAGAGAATAAATTCTCCGCCACCAACAGAAATGTATTTGAAAGAAATCAGCTTTACATCTCAAATTGTAACGTCAGACACACAATCCATACAAGTCTGTTCCGGGATCGAACAGAACCGAAGGCACTTCTCACGAAGCCCTTGCATTTCCGGATAATTTTCAATCACGTCAGGACTTCCCGTCACTAAGGGTGATAAAACCTCTAAATCGAAGATCAGTCGATGTAGAGTAACTCGACGGTAATCCTTCCGTTTTCAAAAATATCCGGTCTTCAACACCGGTCTTCAAATGCGATTCATAACGACGTATCACATATTCGGAATGGGTTATACGACCCCATGGTCCTTTCCCGGTTAACCCGAATAGTGAGCGATTATTCAAAAGTAAGTGTGGCATTCAAATTCATTCAATTCACAACAAATACCATTCAAGGTAATTATTGATAGTCGGTTATTTAACTATCAATAAAGATGCGCAACATCATCAGATTCCAAATAATTTTCCAAATTATTTCATCTTCAAAAATATCTTTACTAGATATATAATTTCCACACTTAACCGTTTGAAAACAAATTCAAATCAATTTCCACCTTTCATTTTATCTTTGAAGATAAAATCTCAAAACAGTTTATTTCATATTGGAAAAGCATTTCCATACTTATTTAATAATAAGTATTTCACAAATCATTTATTTTCAACATTTGAAAATATTCGATATACTTAAATCAAAATTAAGTATACATTTCATTCTTTAAGGAAATCATTTTCTTTAAACACATTTATTTGAGTCAAAACGAATGTTACGTAAAACATCGTTACGACGACTCAAAATCACTAGTATAGGGATTCGAAATTTAGATAGATATATGAATCCCAATACCATACAAAAATATTTCCTTTCGGAAACCATTTACTATAACAACAGTGTTATAGTCCATCATTTCCTTATTCTCTCGGAAACGTCTATTTCAACAATAAATGTTGAAATCTATGATTTCGATAGTTCACACGTTTTAAAACATCTTTTAAAACAATTAACTTCATTTCATAATATCGCTTTTCCAAAACTATCCATTTTACTTAACAATATATTCACTGTCCAAAATCGTGAATATACTTCAATAATTACATTTCAATCTTTTCTACACGTTTTATTCCAAGAATTATCCACTATCCAGAATCGTGGATAAAATTCCCCTAATAACTTCTATATTACATTCATCAAATTTGATTGATTTCGAATTCATAAAATAACGTTTATAAATTCACCTTTATATTTTCTAACAACTTCGATTTATAAAATTCTCCCTTTTATTAACTTCTAAAATTACTTATCAAAATAAGTGATTCCAGTTTTATAAACAACGTTTATAAATCACATTTATACTTCATAACAATTTCAACTTATGAAATCTTTTCATTTAGCAATTTCTATTTATATCCCAATTAAGTGCAAAAATCTAATTTATAGGTAAATTACTTATAAATCGTTTATTCTACAACATTTATTCCCTTTATAACTTCACGATATAAATCTATTAATTTCATTCACTTATGAAATCCATTTATACTTCTTTTTAACACTTATAAAAATTCGTTTTATAAGCCCAATATTTTGATTTACAAAAATATCAATTTTATAAATCTTTTTATACAAATCGTTTATAGTTATTCAAAATACCAGCTTAAACCATTTTATAAATAAATCGACTTTTATTTCAAAAATCACCTTACGGTCATAATTCACAAAAATCTTAACTTTTATAACTTCAAAATTCTAGACGTTTATTTTTCTGAAATAACTTAATTCAAAAATTCGATAAACGTCTACTTTTCAAAAATCACTTAAAAATCCTTTTTAAAATAAAAGTCGTTATTTTTATATTTCAAAACTGAATCCGATGATGCAACAACACCAATCAGTCCATCACAATAGTCAAATATCATATATCAATATGATAACAGAATATATCAAAGTATCTGTAAAAATCAATACGGTGAGGAATCCAGTCGGATCCCTCCAACCTGTTTCCCTGCATCCACAGATGTTAGCACAATACCAATTCCGCTCCAGTACGGAATTATCGCGGTATATGGGGTTTTATAAATCCGCTTACTAACGGCGCAATAGGGTCTCATCCGCTATACGAGGCGGGAAATCATCAATCCAATATATACATATGCCAATATGTATATACTGCTATATATATAGATATATCCTATCATATCTAATAGCACATCCAAACAGTCAATCATCAATCAATAACTGTAAATAATTCCACATTCAATTGAGTGAGAAGATCTCACCGTGATTTTAATTCTGATTCCAGCGTTTATTTCGAATAAAATTAAACGGGCGTTTAATTTTACCCGAAATTTTCACTAGCTCCAAACGATTCCAAATCAGTTGCATCGCGAAGAGCTCGATAAAACGAAGCCAACGCTTTTCGTTTCGTCAATTTCTGATATCGTATGAAAGAGTTATAACACTTTGAAGTTAATACAAATTTAAACATCACTAAATTAACATTTTAATTAAAATTTTAAACCCTAATCAATCACGTACGTTGATTCCCCTTTGAGAAATCTGGGCCACGAACTCCTCCTTCTCCCATGCGACATTTCTCAGTAGCAACCGAACCCAACGCCGCCACTCAACCCTAATACACGCGATCCCTACGACTACTTCCATGATGATCAGAAGCTTCCATTCGACTCGCCTAACCCAACTCCATCAACGGCCACAACAGCTCGCAGCTCGGTCGCCTCCTTTGCACGAGAATCGTGCTCGAACTTCGCACGTATGCGGCCATCTTTTCGCCTCCACGATGCTCTGATGATCATCATCACCGTATGGATCTGAAGGTCTTCCCACTCTCTACAACTTTCATTAAGGAATCGAATGCTAGAAGTGTTTGGATCGAGAGAGATTGAGAAGAGAAGAATCGTGCGTTTCTGACCTTAGAATTGAAGACGGCGGCTAAGTATTGTGAAACCCTAGGGTTGAATTTCTTTGCAAATGAAAAAGTGGAGGGGTTTATATAGAAAAATTCACAAATCACTATTCATCCGGAATTTTTGAACTCCGATTCGAGCGTGCCGGCTGACGTTCGTAAGGTTTACCCCGCGTTCCGAACGCAATGGAATAGGTTTCGGAAGCTGATTCGATCGTATGTGTGAGATATGACAATAAACGATCAATTTAAATTAAACCGATTTAAATCGATTTCGAGGCGTTTTAATTCGTACCGGACAAACGATACATCCAAAAATTATGAAATTTGAAATCATGCAATAGTATCACATTACGGATCCGATGAAACTGGTTTCGTCGAAATCCGAGACTTTGTGAAAAATGAGTATTTTAACTCGACGATTTAAAATTAAAATGATATCGGTGCGTTTCGAGTTGCCACGGTCAAACGATAACTCCGTTTGCTACGAAAATTGAAATCCAATAATAACTAACTATTACGGATCCAATGGAACTGGTCTCGTTCAATTCTGAGACTGTCCGAAAATTGGCTATTTTTACAGTCGATAATTAAATATTAAAATATTCAATTTTCACAGATTAACTCCAAATTCAATTTTAAGAGTTCTAAAATATTTCTATAACTCCAGTATGATTAAATAAAACTTTACAAATCATTTTCAATCATATTTAATCCAGATTTAAATTATTTTTGGAATTTCACTATTAAATCATTGATTTAACTATCCAATTAAACTCAATATTCGAATTTTAAATTATCCGACTTATTAATTCCACTTATAAATATTTAAAATCAATTAAATATTCGAATTTTAATTATCAAAAATTCTGGGTCGTTACAAACTTCCCCCCTTAAAAGAATTTCGTCCTCGAAATTACAAGTTAGGAAAAATGGTCCTTAACTCGTCTACTATTTTCTCAAATTCAAATAGTTTTATCAAATTTTCAAAACAAATCTTTCTAATAAAGATTCGTTATCATTCAACTCGTTTTCCAATTTCAATTATAAGTTCCAACAGCATTGTTTTTCTTCACAATTCAAATTTAAGTTTAAATTCAAATTTTAAACTTTCAAAATTTCTCAAAAATTTCTAACGCCCTAGATTTCCGAAAAATTTCGCCAGCGTCTCCTTTGCGCGGTTAATACGGCACGACTACAAAACGTCCCTACGGACTCTCAGATTCCAAAAAGAAAAAGAAAAAGCCAAGCGGCTAGAGAAATAAGTCATCAAATCTCATATTCGAATTCAAATACTTACCTTTTGTCGAGCCATTCAAATTTATCTTCGAAATTAAATTCCAATTCCTTTATACCTGTATATCCTACTAGCCATAATATCTAGTTGCATATATTCAAACCATTTCGTACATTCAATTACAAAATTTTCAATATAACTGCTTATATCATTTTTAAATTAGTTTTAATTACTAATTTATTTCAATTTCTAATCTACTAACAAATTCAGATTTGCTTCCAACATTCAATTTCAATTCCAGTTTCATTCACTTTTGTTCATTTCCAAAATTTGATTTCAATTTACCCTTTGGTTAAATCTACTGTCATTTAAACTGGATTTCCAATTCGAATTCATTTTACTTTTCTTCAAATTTTATCAATTCAACTTCATTAACACTTAATGAATTTATATACAATCAACTAACAATCATCAAACAATCAATGCATATTCAACATAACCATTATTATTTGATTTCCATTCAATTTAGTTCAACACCTTTAATTTCAATTGACTTACATTCAATTTATTCAGTTTCTTCAATGAATTAACATTTACACTCAATTGATTCATTAGTTCAATAGCTAATCCATTTCACATTTCATGTTGAAGTTTATTTATATAACTCAAGTTCATATTCATTTAATTCATTTTGATTATTTACTTCGACACCAAAATCAATTCCAATCAACACTTAAGTTATATCCCATTAAACATCGTTTGTTTAACTTAACTTACATTTCCACTTATAAATCCAAAATTCAAATTTCAATCCTATTTAACTTTTACCAAGGTCAAATTTCTTCACTTATTCAAAATTCATATTAAATCCAGATTTCATATTCCACAATCTCAACTTAGATTTAATTGATTCACTTATACTTACTTAAATTTAACTTCATCCTTTAAGTCAAAATTTATTCTATCAACATTCAATTTGTATAAGTTATCAACTTAATAATATTTCATAAATATGGTATTCCAGAGTCTTACCAACATTTCAAAAATCTCTTTTGAAAACAATTCAAATTATCCTTTGAATTTTCTAAAACCAAACCCAAATTTTCCAAACACTTTCCATTTAAAACAATTGGCAGCAATTTCTCTTTTGGAAACCCGAAAATGAACACCGATGATGTCGCGATCATCATCGGAATTATTTTCCAGCGACCGAAAAGAGTTTAGAGCTTTTATCTTTCCAAAATACTTTTCAAAACCTTTGAAATCCATTTTCAAATCAAAAATGATTTAAACTTTTCAAATCTCCAAAATTTACAAATTCTTTTCAAAACAATTCCAAAAACTTCTCTGGAATCTCATTTTAAATTACAAATTACATTTATAATTTACATTCTCAAATTTCATTTGCATGTGAATTTTATTTCTTTAACTTTGGAGTTACGCTTTCAATTTCTTATTCAGTTTCATATAATAATGATAACATTTCAATATTATCACTTTCCTAACAACCATGCAACCATATACTATGATAATTCATAGAAAAACATTTCTTTTCTATACAAAAATAGTTTTGGGCAAAATTATCTCATTTACCCTATTTAAAACAATACTGTGCCGAATTGTTCTATATAAGTGTTTAGAGATCCCTATCGATAGAGTTGTACGGACAATACCGACCAGAATCCATATACCACTCAACAAACCAATCATCACAATATAAAACAATTTTTATATTCACTAACAAATACGCGCTCGTACCTATTATTACACTCAACTCATTCTAGAGCACTACTGACTCTATCTCTAATGAGTAACACCCAACAGAGCAGGGTTGTCGCTTAACCATATGCTCTGATACCACTTTGTCACATCCCGAAAATTTTGGGAAGCGGTCACAACCGGTAGGCTTTTCAACCATCCCAGCCCCACCGTGGCTTACAATGATATCCCAAACTTGCTTTTACGGCCAGCCTCTCGACTGTCACGGCCTCTGCCTAACCAACCCATCCCTCTCAGGGACATGTAGGGGTAAGAGTCTCCCGTTCGCCACCTAACCGCGAAGCGAGAACCCCCTATCATGCTGTAATATAGCAAGACTGGTGTGAGATCGTAAAACAGTTATTCTTTAAAATAAACAACAGGATAATTTTAAAGTCAATTCGAAATGCTTTTGGAAAATGAAACTACCATAAGACCTCCCACCACACACACAATGCAAACGCAGAATTGGAGGAGATTTCTTCTTATGATAGTCAAAGATGCTTACTACGCAAAATCAAATTCTTTTTGATATTATTATTAGTGCATAGTGTAGAAAACATTTCGAAAGTATAATATTAATCTTAGCCAGCATAGGCATTCTGCACTTATGCCTACTATAGCTACCATCCAAACAGTGGTGACCACCATAAGTGAATGATAGGTTCTACAACTAAAACCGTACAAGTCACGTATTGTTTCTTTGGATTTCCAACAAATGGTCAGGCAAAGGAACTTCCTATCCACGATGGGTACGTCCCTGGAATAGACGACCCGAGAACCTAACCGGATCTCTGCCAACACAAGGCCGGGTTACCTCTGCAAAAATAGGTAACTACTGACACGCGTATGCCATCCCCCGATCGTCACCGATCTTCCCGAGGATCCCCGATTTCCAACAAACCACAAAGTAATAATAACTGTGCAGCAACCACAGAGGTTAAGTATCTGGGCTCCATACCATGATACCACCTTTATCCAGAAGGAATGACATACACTAAGGGGCGCTACTCCCTAGAACCTTGCCGCATTCTTCCTGTTTCGACCATTTCCGGGGTGTGAGGCTCGACGAAGTCTCGTCCACAAAGCTACGCTTTCTCAAAAAGCCCTGCTTCGGGTCAAACAAAATGATCAACCTATGATCACAAAGATATAAGATCAAACAAATGATCATATCACAAATGATCAAACACCGATCATTTCACAGCAACACTCAGTATGCCACGTTACCAAATTGGGATATATCGCTGATAAATTTCAACTACATAACCTCTGAGCTCGTACGTCTCAGAGAAGGGTGTTAAGCTAAGAGAATAAATTCTCCGCCACCAACAGAAATGTATTTGAAAGAAATCAGCTTTACATCTCAAATTGTAACGTCAGACACACAATCCATACAAGTCTGTTCCGGGATCGAACAGAACCGAAGGCACTTCTCACGAAGCCCTTGCATTTCCGGATAATTTTCAATCACGTCAGGACTTCCCGTCACTAAGGGTGATAAAACCTCTAAATCGAAGATCAGTCGATGTAGAGTAACTCGACGGTAATCCTTCCGTTTTCAAAAATATCCGGTCTTCAACACCGGTCTTCAAATGCGATTCATAACGACGTATCACATATTCGGAATGGGTTATACGACCCCATGGTCCTTTCCCGGTTAACCCGAATAGTGAGCGATTATTCAAAAGTAAGTGTGGCATTCAAATTCATTCAATTCACAACAAATACCATTCAAGGTAATTATTGATAGTCGGTTATTTAACTATCAATAAAGATGCGCAACATCATCAGATTCCAAATAATTTTCCAAATTATTTCATCTTCAAAAATATCTTTACTAGATATATAATTTCCACACTTAACCGTTTGAAAACAAATTCAAATCAATTTCCACCTTTCATTTTATCTTTGAAGATAAAATCTCAAAACAGTTTATTTCATATTGGAAAAGCATTTCCATACTTATTTAATAATAAGTATTTCACAAATCATTTATTTTCAACATTTGAAAATATTCGATATACTTAAATCAAAATTAAGTATACATTTCATTCTTTAAGGAAATCATTTTCTTTAAACACATTTATTTGAGTCAAAACGAATGTTACGTAAAACATCGTTACGACGACTCAAAATCACTAGTATAGGGATTCGAAATTTAGATAGATATATGAATCCCAATACCATACAAAAATATTTCCTTTCGGAAACCATTTACTATAACAACAGTGTTATAGTCCATCATTTCCTTATTCTCTCGGAAACGTCTATTTCAACAATAAATGTTGAAATCTATGATTTCGATAGTTCACACGTTTTAAAACATCTTTTAAAACAATTAACTTCATTTCATAATATCGCTTTTCCAAAACTATCCATTTTACTTAACAATATATTCACTGTCCAAAATCGTGAATATACTTCAATAATTACATTTCAATCTTTTCTACACGTTTTATTCCAAGAATTATCCACTATCCAGAATCGTGGATAAAATTCCCCTAATAACTTCTATATTACATTCATCAAATTTGATTGATTTCGAATTCATAAAATAACGTTTATAAATTCACCTTTATATTTTCTAACAACTTCGATTTATAAAATTCTCCCTTTTATTAACTTCTAAAATTACTTATCAAAATAAGTGATTCCAGTTTTATAAACAACGTTTATAAATCACATTTATACTTCATAACAATTTCAACTTATGAAATCTTTTCATTTAGCAATTTCTATTTATATCCCAATTAAGTGCAAAAATCTAATTTATAGATAAATTACTTATAAATCGTTTATTCTACAACATTTATTCCCTTTATAACTTCACGATATAAATCTATTAATTTCATTCACTTATGAAATCCATTTATACTTCTTTTTAACACTTATAAAAATTCGTTTTATAAGCCCAATATTTTGATTTACAAAAATATCAATTTTATAAATCTTTTTATACAAATCGTTTATAGTTATTCAAAATACCAGCTTAAACCATTTTATAAATAAATCGACTTTTATTTCAAAAATCACCTTACGGTCATAATTCACAAAAATCTTAACTTTTATAACTTCAAAATTCTAGACGTTTATTTTTCTGAAATAACTTAATTCAAAAATTCGATAAACGTCTACTTTTCAAAAATCACTTAAAAATCCTTTTTAAAATAAAAGTCGTTATTTTTATATTTCAAAACTGAATCCGATGATGCAACAACACCAATCAGTCCATCACAATAGTCAAATATCATATATCAATATGATAACAGAATATATCAAAGTATCTGTAAAAATCAATACGGTGAGGAATCCAGTCGGATCCCTCCAACCTGTTTCCCTGCATCCACAGATGTTAGCACAATACCAATTCCGCTCCAGTACGGAATTATCGCGGTATATGGGGTTTTATAAATCCGCTTACTAACGGCGCAATAGGGTCTCATCCGCTATACGAGGCGGGAAATCATCAATCCAATATATACATATGCCAATATGTATATACTGCTATATATATAGATATATCCTATCATATCTAATAGCACATCCAAACAGTCAATCATCAATCAATAACTGTAAATAATTCCACATTCAATTGAGTGAGAAGATCTCACCGTGATTTTAATTCTGATTCCAGCGTTTATTTCGAATAAAATTAAACAGGCGTTTAATTTTACCCGAAATTTTCACTAGCTCCAAACGATTCCAAATCAGTTGCATCGCGAAGAGCTCGATAAAACGAAGCCAACGCTTTTCGTTTCGTCAATTTCTGATATCGTATGAAAGAGTTATAACACTTTGAAGTTAATACAAATTTAAACATCACTAAATTAACATTTTAATTAAAATTTTAAACCCTAATCAATCACGTACGTTGATTCCCCTTTGAGAAATCTGGGCCACGAACTCCTCCTTCTCCCATGCGACATTTCTCAGTAGCAACCGAACCCAACGCCGCCACTCAACCCTAATACACGCGATCCCTACGACTACTTCCATGATGATCAGAAGCTTCCATTCGACTCGCCTAACCCAACTCCATCAACGGCCACAACAGCTCGCAGCTCGGTCGCCTCCTTTGCACGAGAATCGTGCTCGAACTTCGCACGTATGCGGCCATCTTTTCGCCTCCACGATGCTCTGATGATCATCATCACCGTATGGATCTGAAGGTCTTCCCACTCTCTACAACTTTCATTAAGGAATCGAATGCTAGAAGTGTTTGGATCGAGAGAGATTGAGAAGAGAAGAATCGTGCGTTTCTGACCTTAGAATTGAAGACGGCGGCTAAGTATTGTGAAACCCTAGGGTTGAATTTCTTTGCAAATGAAAAAGTGGAGGGGTTTATATAGAAAAATTCACAAATCACTATTCATCCGGAATTTTCGAACTCCGATTCGAGCGTGCCGGCTGACGTTCATAAGGTTTACCCCGCGTTCCGAACGCAATGGAATAGGTTTCGGAAGCTGATTCGATCGTATGTGTGAGATATGACAATAAACGATCAATTTAAATTAAACCGATTTAAATCGATTTCGAGGCGTTTTAATTCGTACCGGACAAACGATACATCCAAAAATTATGAAATTTGAAATCATGCAATAGTATCACATTACGGATCCGATGAAACTGGTTTCGTCGAAATCCGAGACTTTGTGAAAAATGAGTATTTTAACTCGACGATTTAAAATTAAAATGATATCGGTGCGTTTCGAGTTGCCACGGTCAAACGATAACTCCGTTTGCTACGAAAATTGAAATCCAATAATAACTAACTATTACGGATCCAATGGAACTGGTCTCGTTCAATTCTGAGACTGTCCGAAAATTGGCTATTTTTACAGTCGATAATTAAATATTAAAATATTCAATTTTCACAGATTAACTCCAAATTCAATTTTAAGAGTTCTAAAATATTTCTATAACTCCAGTATGATTAAATAAAACTTTACAAATCATTTTCAATCATATTTAATCCAGATTTAAATTATTTTTGGAATTTCACTATTAAATCATTGATTTAACTATCCAATTAAACTCAATATTCGAATTTTAAATTATCCGACTTATTAATTCCACTTATAAATATTTAAAATCAATTAAATATTCGAATTTTAATTATCAAAAATTCTGGGTCGTTACAGTTTTGAAACAGGAATCGAGATGAATTATGGGACGTTTGTCCTATGGACAAGCAATTATTTCACTGTAGAAGACGTCTCTTTTCTTATCACAAGGACATATAAAATCTTTTAAATCTTAATTGGTATTCTACTTCATCTGGTCTGTTCACCAGCTAACTGAAAAGACGTACACTTTATTTTTTTCGTCTTTTGCCGTACTTTTTTTTTGCACGGCTGACATATGCGCGCGCGCAAACTGTTCAGTACTGAACCGCTTTATTTTATGGCAGTGAGCCAAAAAGATTTTTTTGTTTGTTTAGTAATTTAAAACCAATTTTACTTAAATACATATAATTAAATATAAACATTTTTATAAAATTACAAGGCCAAAACACAGAGATAAGGGTTAGGGCATCTCCAGTGATAGATTTACATTCTGAATTTGCCAAAAAAACATTTTCAGTCGTTCAATTCAAGCTGAATATTCAGTTGAAAGTTCAGGAACCTGAACTGAGGTTGGGCGCCCAAGCCCCCCAATTGTGAGGGTGTCACTGGGTGCCCACCCCACATTTAGAGGCTGAATATTCAGCTCTGAATTCACTGAAGTTGCCCTTAGGGCATGTGAGAAAAACTAAAACATAAGTTTATCTCTTAAATTTTGCTTGTTCATCAAACGTTGATACAAGAATCTCCTATCAAAATCCGTATTACGCTCGCTTGAGTTTGTAAAGCTCACAACAACACATCGGGAAGGGAGGCTTTATGTTTGGGAATGGTGGATAACAAGGTCGGCTATGGTAGAAAAGAGAGTAAGAGGCTTAAGTGAACAAATGAAGTAGAGGCTTGATTCAAATAGAAGAGTAGAAGAATGGGGTCTTTGAACTAAAATATCTCTTCCTTTTACTAATTTTTATAATTCAAACTCACTCCACCTCATACAAAGTCAATGACGATCCCCCACCTTTAGATTTAAAATTTACGGCTACAAACAATTATTTATATTAGTTGAATCACTATTTAAATAATGTTTTAATATTAAATCCTATTTAATTTTAGTGCGTACATACAATAATAATAATATATACACCTAAATATTGCTCGCGGACCAGGCTAGGTGCACTAGGGGGATTTTACGACTCCGGTCGGTTTCCCCCCTGAACAAATTCAAAAAAAAAATATACACCTAAATATTTATAAAAGCACTCCAAAATTTTCAAAAGACTGCGGAAGATACTGGCACTAAAAGCACGCAATAATTAATATAACAATTATATCTATTCATTTAATGAATTTATAATACTTTATAAATCAACTAAATCACGTGATATTTCAAAGACAACACATATTCGGTTGTGCGACTCACATGTGCGAATGAGGTGCTGATTAATAGAGAACATTTTGAATATTAACGTTCGTACGTCACCTAAGCTGATGAAGTTACAGTTTGGCCAAACTTATCGCTTACATATTTCCAAGTTAAAATCGTATTTTAAATCTTTTAAGCAATACCCTTAAAATATGATATATTATATACACGTTCTCTTCATCGTCACTATATCACTTAGCTATCTAGAGCTCGGTCTTGGTCAAAGCTTTAATCGTATTTGTAACAATCCATTGTTGAGAAGCGATTAATTGAGAGTTTAGTATGAATAACTATTAACTAATAAGGATTTAAATAATAAAGTATTAGAAATATAAGGTAATTTGGAGATTTAATTGCAAACTATTTTTATAAAGTGGGAAAATATGCTATTTGGGTAACTTTTGATTTTTATAAATAGTTTAACTATTTTATAAAGCTCAAATGATTTTTAAAAAGAACAAAAATGATTAAATAAATGTTTATAAAGATTAAATATTAAAATAGAATGAGTTTGGAAATAAATTTTCAAATGAAAAGAATTTTATTTCATTTACATGGAGAGTTTATAAATTTATCTTTATAAATGGGCTTATAACGGTAATTAATAAAATAATTATTTAAGAACTTGAATCATGGAAAATAATAAATATAAAATATAAAATGATAATTAAATAGTCGTGTAAGTTAATATGATTTTTATTTGGAAATTGGAATCATTTTGATAAAGTAAAGGAATTATTTACAAAAGAAATAAAAGTAATAAGATGAATAAATAAGTGTTTATGACCCATTTAGCCCAAAAAATACACTAGATATTTTCTTGGCCCTAATTCTCTTGAGTTATCCAGAACTTTCCTCTTCACTTACAAATATTACCTCATGTATCCGATTTTTCAATTTCTCTAGCTCACTTTTCAACTTTGGGGAAAACATTAAAACCCTAAACTCTTCATTTACAAATAAAAATAAAACAAAATAAAATCCAAAAATTACCAAATCAAGATAGATGCTTCTCAATATGGATATACACCACTAGTCAAGGCAAAGTTGGAGTTTTGATCAAGAATTGGTTTGGATTGGAAATTTACAATAAGTGAAGAAAGGGAAGAAGAAGAGCTGAAGGATTTTCAAGCTAGTAATTTACTGCTACTTCAGATGAGTGATATTTCACTCATATATCTATGTTCAAATACAATGTTTGATGTGTGAATGCATCTTGTTGATATTTGGTTGTGCTTGAAATAACTCTTATTATGATTTGTGTTTTCTTTGATAAGTTACAATATATATAAATACATTGCTGTTAACCTCCAGACCCCTCATATAAATTCAATAAACCTTGATTATTGGCATGGTTTTGGATGTTGAATTGATGTTTTGGTATGAGCACGAATATGGGTTCGAACAATAGAAGAAGCGGCATGGAATAACGTCAAATAGGGGAGGAATATAGCAGCTTCAAACGAAGCTACTACATTATTCATGCACTGGTGGTACCACCGATGCACCTAAGCATACCTGACCGATCCCCAAGGCAGGAGCATAAGCTCCAAGGAGTGCAACGTGAGTTATTTAAACAAAATATAAAAAAAAGCAAAATTATAACTGGAGAGTGGAACTTATAGGTTTTCTTAACATTTAGTTGTTTTGTGAATAGGAGTTCATTTTCATTAAAAATAAAATAGGGAAATAATTACCCATTTAATTACATAGAAATTGATTTTTAGGTTTGAAAATACATTTAAAAATCCAAATAAATTCAAGAAAATTATAGAATGGTTTTTAATAGTTAGTACATGATTTTAAAAGTATTTTCCAAGGTTTGCTGAATAAGAAAGATCTTTGGAAAACTATTTCTTTAACCCTAACCTGGGATTAAATAAATAAGGGAAAACCAAAATTTCACTTGGAAATTTAAAGAAGCTTTTTACAAAAATAAATAGATTTTTCCTCCAATAAAATATATATTACATTTATATTTGGATGACGTGTGATTACACTTTCTGTGTAACTAGGAACTAAAATAAATGGAGTTATCTCTCTCAAAAATAAATGGAGTTATAATACCATCAAGCATGAGACTTTTGGTAACATTACTCCGATTATTCTTTGGACTTGTTATATAGAATATTATAACGAGATGCAAATGTAGTTTACAAGCATAAGTAAAGGGGTGAATATCACTAGACGGTAGAGGATGCCTAAGCTGATATTTATTCGGTAACTTTTTGTAAGTAGACATCACTCGTACGTGGTTGAGTTATATAGGGAATTCACTTATATGGTGTTGTGAACTGAGAGTGAGCAGGCTGAGAACAATAAGTGTGTCTATTTATTATGTGTACTCCTATTATTTTATGAGGAGTAAACCAGATTAGGCTAGATCCATCCTAGCGACCTGATTGCGGGGTCGCTCCTCGAATCCATGATATAACTTATGTTGTAAGGCCAAGATTCGCTGCCTCTATGTCACATAGGCTAGCGGTCTTTTACCATTTGGGGGCAATTGTAGGGTCACGACCATTGCTTAGCGTTGTTTTGCATCTGATGGTTATTGGGTCATGATGATCATCGAGATAACTAAAGACTGTAGAAGTAGCATTGAGAGCATGTGAGAAAGGCTTTTGGAGCAGGCTGAGAACTGTCAATGTCCTATCTGGTCATTGGATGAGCAAAATAGACAAAACTTATACACATTTGTGAGATCTTTTAGGATATGACAATGGGCCAAAGGGATTATTTCTTTGATTGGGAGTTTGTGAGATAATGTACCCTGTATATGAGTCGATTATAGGATCACTAGTAAGAAGATCTGATCCAAGACACTGTTAAGAGCAGGTCATCTGGTGTACGTTGACCCTGTGTATATCCATTTTTATGAGTTTGGCTGAGAACTAAACATGGGATCGCTGAGTGCATGCCATATCCATTTATAATTGATTTTATATGATGGTTGATTGTTGGATGATTGATTGATTCACCCCTAAGTTAATGTTTATTGATATTTTGTTATTGTCAATGGATGATGATGTTTCGCATGGTTTGAGATATAATATCATACTTAAGAATGATTATATGTCACTTTACGAAGTAACATTTGTGCATTAGTCTAATTCTGAGCTTGGCTAAATCTCTAGTCAACATTTGGCCCTAGAAGAAAGGCCTCCCCTAAAGATCCCACCTTTCCACACATTTGTACTTTGCAAAGACCCGATCTGGCTTGTTACCTTGGACAATCTCCCAACATTCAAAGGTAATTACTCCAATATGCATCGGGCCTTCATCGATAAGGAATGTTCGGTCAACGTCATGTTCAAGAACATCTTTAAAGCTCTCAGGTTCCTTGCCTCCAGCCTCAAACATGTACCTTGTCCATTTATAGTTTGGGGATGTGAGCATTGGTCCAATGGGCATGACCTCGCTTGTAAGAATTTTCGACCAAGATCCCCTTGTAGAAAATATCTAGGTAAATTTTATAGTAATTGATTGCCCATATGCTTATAACTTGTTAATAGGATGATCGATGCTTGTTGAGATGGATGCCATCATCTCCTACAATTGCCTTATCATGAAGTTTCGATCAAGGCGGGGTAGGAGAAATTAAGGGCAATCCGCAGAAGGCAAGGGAATGTAATGGAACATGTAATGAGACTACCCTTATGCAAGAAAAAAAGGCGTTCTCATGCTGCAACAAGAACATTCAACAGTCGACGATGATTTTCTCAACAGATCCAATGGGCGGGCCAGGACACTAGTTCTGGCCAAGCCCCCTAACCCTGAAGCATTGGTGGCTGCTCCTACTCCCTCATAGTCGGCCGCCTCGTTTGGGAGTCGAGGGCATCGTTACCTCAATTAGGACCCATCATTACAAATAAGTTCTCGGTAGTAAAACAAAAAAGAAGAGAATAATGTGTATATATGTGAACTTTTCCATCTGTAAGTTTTTTGTGAGCGGCATGTGTATAGCCTGCCTACCAACATGCAATTCACTTGTACAAGAGTGTCTGAGCTAACCAATGTTTTTCGGTTCGATTTGGGATCAAGGGTCACTTCATGATTGGTGACATGTCACCCAAGAGAATCTCAAAGCCCATGCACTCGGGTTTGAGCTTGGGATTTTCCTCCACTTAATGTTCGACCACTTGAACCCCAAGAGGACCTACAAGTAAACTTGCTTTTCAGCTCATGCCAGTGTAAACCCCCCCTCTATGTCCAATAGGTCCCTTGTTTACATTAACGACTGTACCTAGACCGCCTTTTTTTCAAACTGATGTTTAAATATATCCTAAAAAGATAGCCATTTTTTGAAAAATGAATACAGGAACTACCGGGTATTCAAAGTGCTCCTCTCAAAAAGTCATACGTAGATAAATGAGCAAAGACAACAATAAAATTCTCGGTCAAAGTTTGCAACAAAAGATCAGTTTTATTCAGTTCAAAGAATGCAGAGGCAAAAAGCCCGCCCTACTAGGCTTACATAGATATTCTTATCACTAATTAGTTGAAAATAAGAAAAAAGAGAGAAGAAGAAAGTCAATGGAACATCTTGGAAGATCCAGTTACAAATGCGAAGATGAGCTCCCCCGGCCCTTCAAACAATCAAGAACTTGTTGAAGCACGTGCTCTCATCTTCAAAGCCTTCCACATTTCTCGCAAGAGATCCTGATAAGCTTACACTCGATATTGCCAAGAGGACGGCCGAGACTTTAGCTGTGACATCAAAGAAAAAAGCTACAACCACTACTCTTTTCATCAAGGCATTGAAGCATCCAAATCGACTTGAGGTCGGGAAGTTGAAACATCAAAGCAATGAAGCCCTCTAGCTTTACATGGGTCATTAGTCTGAAATCGACGTTTGTTCACCATCAAAACTTTGCCCAAAGGGCGCATGCCCAAGCCAAGTGGCAGACCAAGGTCCACCTCGAGAAGAAGGTTTCAGGTGATGGTTTGAATTGCAATCAACATGTGGCAGTTCGGCACCATGAAAGCTTTCTCCTTTCTCAACATGCCAAACAAGTTTGGAAAAAAGATGTAAGTGCAAAGACGACTGGAAAGGAAATAGATGATGAAGTAAGCTGCTTTTTTTAGTAAAGAATTGCCAAAGATTCATAGGCTATGGAGAACTTTCTTGGGGAAAGATTTTATGATTTCAGGGAAGAAGGGAAAGGGGTATTAATATACCTACGCCTTTATTCGTTTGCATTAATTTCAAAAGTAAAGAGAATCTTGATCATTCAGAAGAGATCAGAACAAATTCAACTCATGGATGTAGGAAACATGACATGTCTCTACCTCATCTGGGAAAATGAATCATCACGAACAATAACACGAAGCAATGTGAAAAGAGGGTCGTAAATCAGTAGGCTTTTTGTGATTTAACAAGCTCACACCCACTCGTTGATATAGACTTGATGGGCAAAATGTGGCTTAATTTTCTTGTCAGTAATTAGCAGACTGATTTAAGGCAGTCTGGTCCAGTCAAAGCCAGCCCAACTACTTTACAACCAGCATGCATAGGCTAACCCAAGCCGAAGATGGACTTGAACCATCCCTTCCATCTAGCAAGGCACTAAGATGAGGCTTGGTTGCCTCATCCCTAGGCACCTGTCACCTTTAAGCAAGGTCTAGGCCCGACCCCTCCTGGTCCAGCCCAGCCCATCATAATGATGATCGTCTTTCCTACGATAATCTACTTCTAGCACAACTCTAAGTCGGCATGTTCGCCCGGCATCACTCCAATTGATGGCCGACACTTATCCAAGCCCGCCTTAATAGGCGACACATCGAGAAAGATAGGCCTATGCTAGCCCATCATTGGCCCGGCTTCAGTGCAGCCACTGCTGATCGGTCCTTGGCAACCCACGTAGTCGCCTCACAATCAGCCATGCACCATCTTCCTAGAATGTTCCTTAGTAAGATTCCTAGTTTCTTTTATATCGCTGAAAGCCGATCGACCAATTCAGCAAGAATTGTGACATGAGCACTCAAGTAAACAATAAGTTATCCATCCATCTATCCAAAGCACTATGGCTGAGCGGCTGAACTGATGTGGATGCACATTAAATGTGCATTTAATGTGAAGTCGACGCATTAAATGCAAGACCCACGCTTGGTGCGGAGGTGCAATGAGTATATTTTAATCCACCGCACATCTTTTGGCACCTATTACAACTGTCATCTATCTCCCTTGTAGCTAGGTCAAGGTTAGGCATTTTTTCCTAGTTCTACATCTCAATCTCTATCGTCCATCATCCACTTTAGCTACTATAAGAACCCCATGCATAGCCACTTTAAAAGGATTGGTTGTTGACACTCAATTAGGTTGAACATATAAGGATTCTAAATACTATACACAATTCAAGGCTCTTGATACCGAAGTCCTTAAGATTACGTAGCTTTGTTAGTTTTAAGTGCTTCCTGCTTTCTTATTATTCTCTTGCAATTCCTTACAGTTGTAAGAGAAATATATAATAAGAGAACTTCACATTGGACGTAGGCAGCTTTGTTGAACCACTATATATATCTCGTGTTATTTACCTTTCAGCTGCGGGTTTAACTCTTCATTTTTAAACTTTAATCCTAGTGTTAGCAAGTAACCTTTGCATATTAGTCTAATTCCGAGTTGGCTAAATCTCTAGTAAACACCTTTCTTAAATGCTCGCTTTCTTTTCTTCAAACTTTTCGAAGAAGATTCTTTCCCTTTCATAGCAAGCACTGTACCATGATCCTTTAGTGAACTTTTAGTTGACCACAGCATATTGAGAAGCTCAACAAGACTCACTTCCACATGGTTCATACTGAAATTCAATTTGAAAAGCCCAAACTATAGAGATAGTAAGCCTAGAATCAAGTTTATTTGCATCTCTTCTCTGATCTTAGCATTGAGCTCGTAAATTCTATCAATAGAGCCTGTCATTATTCTGACATAGTCCTTAACACTACCGCCCCTCCTTATCTTTGTGTTGAAAATTTCTAAGCTTTCTTGTACCTTGCAGAATGATACCACTCCCCAAACAAAGATTTGAGGCTATTGAAGAGTTTGTGGAAATTCATGTTTCTATGTCGTCTTTGCAAAGGTTTGTTTAAAGTATAGAACACGTAGGCTTGGGCTATGTCACAATCGGTAGCCTAAGTGTTATAAGATTTTACCTTTTTGGGATCTGAACCTTCAATGGGTTTTGGTTTTTAAAGGTTCGGTTATGATAAACCATAATTTTTCATATGTCAGTTCTATCTTTGTTGATGTTAGCCAATTGGTGTAATTAGGTACGGTAAGCTTGTTAGTTTTAGAAAATTATCTTAGGTTGGTCATTTTTCTGCAAATTTGTTTTCAAGTAGATTTTTATAGTATATAACATAAGTTCTTACAATATTAGAATGATTAAATGTTATCATTTCATTTTTCTAATAAGGCTCCCACTGGATTTTTATATTTCCCAAAACCCTAAGAGAAATTTAGAAACATTTCGATTTCTCTAGTGAGTGTTAGGACCCGCTTACCTTGGGATTCTACCTTGAGTTTGCTCAATAAATCATAGCCCTACAAGTGATGGATAACTCTTTATTGTTATATCACATATAACTCCTAACCATGGTCTTTTCCCTTATCTCTCCCAATAAATCAAAACAAATCACTCTTACTTATTATTTTTCGATGGCCTAAGTATATATGCTTATACGTTGAGTTTGCTCAACAAATATATGCATTTATCTTACCTCATCTAGCAATGTATTGATAGTACTACACATAACAGCCCTAGCTTGAGTTTGCTCAACAACCAGTGCATATGTAAGTAATTTATCAATATATAAATGATAAAGGGAAATTATATTGAATATCCATAATCTTTAATATATTTTTACGGTGATATCGGCAAAGGAATAATGTATTCTTATGAAATAGGCTCGTGACACAAGTGTTGGACACAATTTATATCATGAAATACATACCATACATACATATTTATTTCAAATATCAATTTTGGATTTATTTTAGTTCCACTAATAGTTAGTTTGTACATATAGTTATATAAGTTCAATTTATTTATAACTATTATAATTTAATTAACTTATGTAATATTTATATGTATCTTATTAATTACAACAGTTTTAATTAATTTTAGTTCATAATTTAGTTATTAAATTAATTTAATATAATTCAGAATTTCATAACTTTTATTTTATTCCTCTTAAACTATTTAAGGAGAGTATTAACTATAACCTTTATGGTTTCATATATATATATAGGTATGTATGTATGTGTGTGTATATATATATTAACTATTTAGTTAATATTAATTATTATTTTAGTAAACATTTTAAATTCAATAATTAATAAATTTTAAAAAAAATTATGTAATTTATCATAAACAATTTGAGGAAATATTCAATTATAACCTTTATAGTTTTATACATATATCAACATATATATACATATATCTGTGTGCGTGTGTGTGCGTGCACGCGCATGTTGAACCAAAGATTGGTACAACATCCCAAATATACTAGAAACGAGGTAGATCTAAATAAAACAACAAAAAATAGTAAAAACACAAAGGATTTTATAGCGGTTCAGCAAATTTTATAGCATACGTTCACTTTAATCTTATTAGAGATTGATTGTCACGAGTACAAGAGCTTTGCAATTACTTTTCAGGTATAGAACAACAAAAGTAAGCTCTAAAATAAGAAGGTTAGATAGTAGAGAATATAAGATGAAGAAGATGGAGGTCAAAAGTCCTTTTCCAGTAGCCATAGTGCTCCTATTTATAGCAGAATTGCCCAGTAGAGTCGCTAGATCATGAAATACTAGGTCCAACATTAGATCCATGAAGTCAGGGAGGAAAATGAAGTCTTTTAGTATGAAGAATCATATTGGTGCTGATCATAAATATAATTGATATCGATTATGTTGGCCTGATGCCAAGTCTCTACTTATCATATACAACTTCTCCACTATCTTCTAGCAAGCCTACACTTCAAAAATCATCTCGGTACCCACATGATTGGTCTCATATAGGACTTGCCTTCTTCTGCATAGTTTTGGGGTTATTCAAGTATTCTTTGATAAGCAGACCCCACATTGTAAATCAACTTAACGCCAATAAAGAATTACTCTATTATTCCACCCTTTGTCACATTGCATGTTACCACTGAAACACGAAACTTGGCGAAACAGATCATATTGATACCAGTCAATTTTTTATTATTTATATCTTCATATACACAAGGCTCCACTCTTACGGTGTTCCAAGCATTACCCCAAGTTCTTGAGTCGCTTCATCTTTCTCCCAACGTCCAAATTCACTTAGAAGTTGCCCGACTTTAATACTAGATAACACTTGCCCTGTAAAGTATGTTTCTATTGAAAACAAAGCATGCTTTAGATCAAGACAAGTGGTATAGAATCATTTGCATTGACTCTGCTAAATGCCCAACAATTACTTTGAAGCGTCACTTCTATTTTATGAGCATCCGCTCAATCACTTCAAATAGTTGCTTTACCACTCTTCACGCCAAGGTCAAATCCACATCATTATAAAGATTTTCCCATGACTTGGCCAAGTGGGTACTCTTCTTTCCTCTCTCTATCCTTTTGTTCAAATAATGTCGATACCGATCACTTTTATGATCGATACCGATCATTTTTCACTGTTCCTATTTAGTATTATATGGATCCTGGACTTAAAAGGAATTTCATTCACCTTTATTTACTCAACCTCAAACTTTTTTCAACTTGCGATCTCAATCTTCCCGCTTCCTCTGTTTTCTCAATCTAAAAGCCAAATTGCCAGCATCTACATCCCTTCGACGACCACCACTATCTCAAACGATCACCCTTGCAATCCAATCAATTCTGCCCTAATTCCTTTATGCTTCAATCTCTTGATTTTTGTATGCTCTTGAATTCAAGGTGGGTTTTAGAATTGTGCCGCTTCCATGGAGGTTGCGATGGAATGTCGAGGCTATCATCATCATGCCATGGTCGACGTTCAAGTCGCCGTTCATCCTCTACTACCCATTGCTCCTACTTGATCGTCTTAGGATTAGGCGCTTTCCTATGAGAGACCCGGGCTGCTCATGGAAGGGATGCCAAGCAACATTAAGTTCACATCTTAACTTCAGATTTAGCGATGCTTGGTGATTGATTCATGACTCTATGCTTCCTGCCCAATTCTTTCCTTTGTTAATCTCGATTTGACAAAGTATTTACTTCTACCGAACTTTGGTCGAGTGGGGATTGACGATTGACTTCGATTAGATGGTTTTAAGGAATAGTCACATCAAATGCACTATGGCATCTGGATGGATTACACAAGTCTATATCACAATACAGTCTGTGTGTCCCTGCAAAGAAGGCTTTGTGTCGCTCTGGACAATGGTTTTATTCTAGTTCACTATGCAATACAGGTAAGATCTGACACACGGTTCCATTGTGTGATGGAGTTCGCTTACTAGCACGCGTGGGCTATCTACATAGAGCTTTCTGTACACCGTGCTCTAGATAGAGGACACATACTACATAGCTTGACACTTCACTTTGCCTCGGTCTATGTTTAGAACCAATTTGGTCAACACATGTCGACATCCTTTGGACTTTGCACATAAGTCACAAGGGCTCTAATTATAACTAACACATAGAGTAAAACATACCTGACTATGTTCATTATCAAGCTTTCATTTTAGAATGACTAGGCAATTTCCTAACTTCAAAGTTAGTTCTTATCCTCCTACCACTCCTGAGCCGGTTCTTCTACCACTCAAACCTCCATTCTACTCCATCTGGTGTGAGATGTTCTATTATGGCTAAACCCAAGGTCAAGTCATTCAACCGACATCCATTCAAAATCAACCTCCTTCGTTGAGCGAGCAACGTGCTTCCAGAGTCTTAGACAATCCTCTAGACCAAATGCCATTTATACTAACTGCGAAACCTCTTTGTGCTATCTACCTTATGCATGGGACCCCGGAGGATGATGCTTATTACCAGAGATTCATTAATGAGCCTATAATCTACCCCTAGGTTATATCGCATGCAACAAGTACTTATGATAGGTGGATTTGCCCCACCTTTCAATGACTTCATTAAATTCATTCTATAATAGATTGGGTTGGCTCCAACGTAGGTGCATCCTAATGACTACACCCTACTAAACTCCTTGTACATTCTATTCATGATGCGGTTGAATCGTCCTCCCAAGTTTGGAGAGTTAGCACACTTTTTAAGCTTTAAGAAAAGAGCGCACTCGCCTTCTCTACTAATAGTTGAGGCATACAATTGTTGTAAGGTCATAAAAGCACTTCATGATAAGCGGAGTTATTCCATGAGAGAATGTTTTTGCGTTTACTGTCTGTTTGGCTTCAACTGCCTCTAGCTCTCCAGATGTAAGTTTTCTAATCATTGTCCCTTTTATACTTGGATGTCCTTCATCCAAGTGCCTAACATCTTTCCCATATTCTTCATAGATCTTCCCGAAGGATATTCCAATGACACACATACCAGCACTCTAGAGACTTTAAAGAGTGTAGGGTCTGAGTTTTACACCACCACCTTCCTTCTTACTAACGAGAGGCTCCACCAGTATGGCCTCCTCCATCATGACATATATGTCGTTCCCCTTCTCCTTCATTCTAAGAAGTCTCCGGCTACTAATGGGTCATCTTCCCCCACTTGCGACTTTAGTGATGATAATCAAGGGGATGATAAAGGCTAGGGGTGGCAAAATGAATATTGACGAAGGAGAGAAGAGAGCGGTGGAAGAAAATATGGTCAATGTAGCATAAGAGGAAAAAGGAGAGAAAAGAGGAGAAGGAGATGAAGGAACAGAAGGAGAAATGAGAAGAGAAAAGAGAGGAAGAAGTAGAAGAGGGGGACGAAGGCAATGAGGATGCTAAAAAGATGAAGATTTCATTTTTGGAGACAACGAATCATACGGGGAAACATCTCCCTAAGGCGATACAGCCCATACACCTCATCGTCCAAAGCGACTAGTAATCAAGTCTTCACAGCAAGCGCCTAATCCGAGTTTAGCATCAGTCGTAGAGGCAACACCTCCCACGGGCTCCTCAGAGAATATTTTTGGCTCCTTGAGCGATCTGGACATCACAAGCGAGAGCATTTTCAATGAGAATCTTGTGGAGCTCAACTTTCCATCTGTGATCTATTAGCCGAGGAAGATTAAACTGCGTCTTTAAAATCAGTAAGCATGGTCTGTAGGGTACTTAGGGAAATATAAGCACTTTATACACCCTTAGGATCATGAACACCATCATTTGAATTCGTCCATAAACCAGTGCATTAGTTTTGATATCCCTTCTTCTTCCTTTTTAGGTAATGACAAGGGACCATATGGACTATCTCCGTTCTTGCATTAGTTAACGCTATTCGTTTACCTTGAGTCCCTACTCACAGTGTCTAAGCACATACTGGGAGACATAGGAGGAAAGAAGAACAAGGAAGGATAAGGGATATCAAGAGGAGGAGGAAAGAAGGAGATGCTGCACAATGGAGAAATAATATTATGACTTGGGAAGAGGCCATACGATTCACGCGATTGTCCTAGAACCGTCTCTAGATCTTCTTAGCCATATACTCAGCTCCATATCCTTCCATTTCGTCTCTTAGCGACTCAACCTCTGGTAACTACCATGTTGGCCTCCCATAAATCCAAAGAAGTCTCAACCTACACTACCCCGCCACCACTCCCTCTAGGTCAATCTACCGCTATCGACACAAAAATGCAGGTTGCTTTACCTAGTTATTGCTTAACGAGGGTGATGTTCAATCACAATGTCAAAGATATCTCCTATTAGGACACCAATCATATGATCAAAGGGATGAATGAAATGGTCGATCGGTATTTCGAATGGAAAACGTGTATCAAAACCCTCTCTGACATCAATATATTTAACCAAATGAAAATCCAGTAATTTGAAAGTGTGAGAAGAGACCACGACAGGACAGTCGCTGGTTACAAAACTGAACTAGCCAGCATTACCAATGAGAGGGATGATGCACTAAAATCTGCCGAGCTCACAAAAAAGCTAAATGAGGAGGTATTTAAAGTTCATACTAAAGCCACCACTATGATGAATGATCAAATTAGATTAATGCACCAAGAGAATGCTTAGCTCATGGCATAAGTCAAGGCCAAAGATGATAGGTTGCAGGCCAAGGAGTTAGAGGTGAAGGTGCTTTAGATCAAAGTCGATACTTCAGACCAAAGTCGACAGGCTCGAGGCCGATTTAAAGACTGAAATAGATTCGAAGACTCAGGCTTTGGTCGACCTTGCTATGGCTGAAGTCGAAATTAGAGAACTTAAAGTTCAGGCCAAGAAGAGAAATGAAAAGATGAAAGCCAACCTTCAACAATTCTTTGCAAATGTCATCGAGGACAAAAATATAAAATGGCTTGGGGATAGCTATCCCATTACACTTGCTAATGCATGGGATGAGATTCTTTGTCGATCAATTGAGGCTGGCTAAGGGTTGACTAAAGACAAGCTGAAAGCAAAGTTCTTAGACGAAGAAGATATACCAGCTCTAGAGAAAGGAAAAGCCATCTTAGTTGAAGAGAGCACGACCGTGGAAAAGGAAGTCATCAAGGCTCATGCCGATCCAAGGGCATTAGGTCGAGCAGAATCATCAACTCCAAAATCAACAGAGCATGCGATGGATATTACACCTCCTATGGCAACCACCTCTGAGGCCGCCCACACTGAAATCGTAGTTTCTGCCACAATGGCTACTATTGAGCTTTATATTCCTCCCTTCTTCACTCAGTCCATTTAGCCATCCATTGAAGAGGGTGAGATTGCAAAGTCTCCGATCGAAGGAGCTTCACTCAGCGAAGGTATTTTCCTTGTTTCCTCAATATTTGAGAAGCTTTGGTTCTCTCCTGAGGTCGTTATTAACTTTACTTCACTGTTTGTGAACTTACAAGTCATCCGTCACTTCCTCCTCCTCCACTAGTCAGTTAGGGTTTGGGTCCTAATGCTATCTCTACCACGTCAACCTCCGTTGCAACATGGCCAATTATCCCAACTCCTTCTTCTAACCCTGGTCATGATTCACAGATAATAGCAACGTTGGAAGGGGTAGAGGATATCAGCCAATCTTTCAAAGAAGATGTTATAATTACCAATGCAAAGGACCTAGACAATTATATCACTATGGTAGAGAGGCTGAAGGCCGACTATGAGAAAATTAAAACCAAGCTTCAGCCAAGAAAGGAGAAGCCCACCACCGACTCTGATAAACCAAGCTTAATTCCAAAGCTTCCTCCCTTGATAATCAAGCCTACAAAAGTTCGCAGCTCTGGTGGGTCTTAGTTATCTTTCGACCCTACCGTAAACAATCATGACGACCCCATCAAATTGACACTTGAAGGAGATACTACACCTTCTGAAGGAGTATCTAGAAAAAGGGAAGGCTAAGAACGGGAAGGATTCAAATAAACACTAGGTGAAGGATGATTGCAAGGGAAGTAGCAAGCATGGGAAGAAGAAATAGGCCTGGGTTTTTGTAAAAGCAAATTTATTGCTTTTTGATGCATTTTACTATTCTTTTCATGTAGGCTGGCATTGTGCAAGAGCGGCCCCCGCAATCCTTGTATATAAAGAGTGATTGTTAAGAAAAGATTGTTTTTTCTATACAATCTTTGTCATAATTACATAAGTACACTTTTATTTCATCCGTTTCTATTCCATTGCCTGCATATATAATATAATTATATGTGATGCCCGATCATTTATGTTATACTTTCATGTGTTTGTGCAATGCCATTACTTACTGTAGCTCTGTATATATAAGTAAATTTCTATGATTGCTCAGTAATACTTCATTACATGGCTCTATTTATCATTACCAAAATATTTTTATCTTTGGCAAAACAAAAATTGTTACTTAAGTGGCCAACTCCGTAGCCAACCTTGATTATTCTTGGCCAAGTTCCATCCGACCTTAAATAAACCTATAGTCAAAGAAACGTTCAACTTCTTATCGTTTATCGTCTTTAGGGAACAACATCTTGAGTGTTTATCTCTAGATGCCATATTCTAATCTCGCATATCTCCAGGCTTTGACCAAATTCGCTCATTAACCTTCATCACTTATCATTGGTTGGTGTGTCTCATCGGGCCGTAAGTGTGGCCATAGTGATGAATAGTTCAATCATCCATCAATCCCTATCTTCAAGGATCGATGGTTCATATACTTATCTCTGAGCATTGATGTCCGACCTTTCCTATCTCTGGGTGTTGATCGAAATTATTCCCTGACCCTCATCATTTATCCTCGGTTAAGCATGTATTGCTGAGCTACAAACGTAGTCATGAAAGCCTTGATCATACATCGACTTCTACCTCCGAGAATCTTCATTTTAGGTGTCTGTCTCTAGACTCTCACTGTTGATCTCACCTCTCTAGGTATTGGTCAAGAATATTCACTAACCATCATCGCTTATCCTCGGCCAAGTGAGTTTAGCAGGGCTGCAAGGGTAGTCGGGAAAGCTTCGATTGTGCAACAGTTCCTATCTTCGGGAACCAGTGCTTTTGTTACCTGACCCTAGGAATCTCTCATTGACTTTGTCTACCTTCGGGCATTAGTCATGATCGGAGGGATAAGGGTGAATCATATTATTAACCCTTGTGTGATTATACTCCCTCGACCTGATCATGGGTCAAAGGAGTTAGTTGGTACCTATCTTCGAGTGCCTGATTGCACTACTAACCCCACAACTCAAGATTTAGCTTACAAGACAATAGTTCCATTAGTTCTAGATGTTAGCTTTATTTATAGAAGAAAGAAATAACATGTCTTTCCTTATTAGATTGCCCCTAGTTCAAGAGGGTGGCTTATTTGTGGAAAATAAAATGGTAAAGTCTAAGTGAAATACACCGTAAGTGTTAACTATTCCACGCCCATAGAATTGGGATCCCATAAAAGGTTGCTAGCTTGAAGGTTCCATCTCCAAGCTTCTATTCAATCGCATAGGGACCTTTCCGATTTGAACCAAGTGTCATTATATGGGGAGAACTCGTTCAAAATGAGGTTCCATATTTCAAAGGTACGGCTTCTAACCTTGATGTTAAAGTGTCGTGCTTCTCTTTTCTGGTGAGCAGCTACCCTCGGTTCAGCTTCTTCTTGTTTCTCGTCGACTAAGTCAAGGGACTCAAGTAGGAGTTCCTCATTCATCTTGGGATTACAGTGTTTTTTGGTAGAAAGGAATCTCCAGTTCTATCATAATCATAGTGTCAACTCCATATACCAAAGAAAATGGAGTGTATCCGATCGTGGACTTATAGGTCATTCGATAAGCCCACATTGCTAGAGGTAATTCATCGACCCAGTTACCATTGGCTTTTGTCAATCATTTCTTCAAGATGGATTTGATGATTTTATTCACCGCCTCCACCTGTCCATTCACTAGCATGTGTGCTACTTCCAAGAAACTCTTCTCAATTCTGTACCGGTTACATAAGTCCTTGAACACGAAACTCTCGAATTGGGTTCCATTGTCATTTATAATTTTCTATGGAACTCTAAATCTGAATATGATGTTCTTCACCATAAAGTTGATCATTTTTTTGTTATGATTGTGGATGATGCTTCCATTTCAGCCCACTTTATAAAGTAGTCCATAGCCATAATAGCATACTTCTCTTTGCCTTTCGACATCAATAGCATACCGATTATAATTGAAATCAATGGTATACACTTATCGGTCGCTTTCGAGATAAATCAACTTAGAACAACATCTTTCTTGTTTAAGCTCTGCATGTCCCTCCTTGTCTTAAAGACATTCATATGTTTCAAGGCATTAATCTGCTCTGGGTTAGCCTTCATGCCCCTTGAATTCACAATAAAACCCATGAATTTTCCCAATGTGATTCCGAAGGAACATTTTAATGGATTCGGCTTCGTTCTATAACTCTGCAGCACATTGAACATTTCAGAAAGATCATCTATGTGGTTCATCAATAGCCAGGACTTCATGAGCATATTTTCCACGTACACTTCCATAGTTTGCCCGATTTGATTTTCAAACATCCTATTTACCAATCGCTGTAGGTCACTCCAGTGTTCTTCAAACCAAACAACATAACTTGATAGCCGTACAGGCCCAAATCAGTGATAAAACTTGTATGATCTTGATTTGAACGTGCACTACTATTTGCTTGTAGTCAAAATATGCATTCATAAAGGATAATAGTTTGTATTCGGCCATTGAGTCCACAAGATGGTAGATCTTCGATGGCAGGAAGTTGTCCTTTAGGCATGCTTTGTTCAAGTTTGAATAATCAATGCATGTCCATCATTTTCCATTTGGCTTCTTGACCAATACAGGATTCCTTACCCATTTAGGGTACAAGGCATCATGGATAAAGCCATTCGCCTTCAGCTTATTCACTTCTTCTTTAAATGCAGCAGATCATTACGGGCTCGAAATGGGAATTTTTTGCTTCATAAGATGGCACCTTGGGTTCACATTCAATGCATGGCACGCTATCTCCGATGATACTCCATATATATCTGAATGTGTCTAGGCAAATACATCTAGATGTTCCTAGACAGAACCAACCAACTTCTTTCTTAACTTAGCGCTAAGTTGAGATCTGATCTTAAAGACCCGATTAGGATCATTCATATCGACCAGGATGTTGATTGTTAGCTCTACTGGCACTGTCCGCACATCCTCTGGCTCTTTCCGGGGATGCATAAATGTGTAAATTTTATTATGGCACCCAAGCCAGGAATTGAATAGTAATTACTATGCTTCCACAGCCTTAATGCAGAGAGCTTTCTCTGAACTCTTTCCTTTATCTTGTCACTTCGCCTCTCTGAGCTCATCGACATAGCATTCACGACTTGCACTTTAGTTGCCTTGAATAGCGCTAGCTCCATTCTTTGTTGGAAACTTCATCATCAAGCACCAAGAAGCTAGTGCTATTCTAAAACTGACAAGGACTGATCGGCCTAGAAAGGCATTGTAAGCTAAGAACTTATCAACAATAACAAATTTTTGCATCCACACAATCTTGCGGTCTCCTTCACCTAATTCCATTGACAGGTCAATAATTCCGACGGGCTCCTTTGCCTCTTTGGTAAATCCTTGAATCTTATATTTACTTGGTTTGATGTCCTTCGGACTAATTTTCATCTGATCAAAAGTCTTTTTAAACAAAATGTTAACCGAGCTCCATTATCAATTAACACTCAGCATACAGTATCCGGCCCAGCAACAAATGTAATTACCATGGGATCAAGCATCAGCACTTCGATCTCGTCAGAATCTCTATCATGAAACACAATATCATCCTTCATTGTCCTTAATTATTTTGCCAGAGCATCATTTTCAACAGTAAAAAAGCCCTCCTACAGCATATTCTTCAATGAAGTTCTATACGGTTCCATCTCAATACACCTCTTCTTCACTAGATGAGGTCCTCCAGTTATCGTATTAATTACGATCCTACCATCCGATCACTTGGGGGCTTCTCCGCTGGACCCAGATCGATCCCTCTGGACATGTGGCCCTTGAGATTTAGCAACCTTTTTGCCATCTTATGGATCTCTCACATATTGCTACAACTTTTTCATTCGTATCAATTCTTCAATCACATCTCTCAGGCGACGACAGTCGTTGGTATTGTGTCCACGAATGTCATGAAAGAAACAATACTTCCTAGAGTGTCATTCAGCTTCTATTACCTCCCTTCCCGGTGGCTTCTTATACCTTTTCGGCCCTTGTGTAGCATGGTGGATATTCTCCATAATATCATTCAGAGAAGTTTACTCCTCTAGTGTCAAATGTCTCGGATGCTTTTTGGCATCGTTTTTTCTACCACCTATGCCATGATTTCTCTTCTTTTGACCATTATTATTTCACACATTTATTGCAAAATAATGATGCTCTCATCGATTTGCTTGATAGCCATATTACTTTGCACGACTTCTTTCGATGGTTTATTACTAGCCTTTTCGGCGACCATATCTGCCTCTTCCAAGTACAGATATTAGCTGGCCTTTTGATAGATCTCCTCCATGGTGGATTCTTGTTCCATCTTCAACCGTTTACCAAATTCCGTGTCCAGATGTATCCACCAGACCAACACCACTAGCACAATATCCTCTTTTAGGTTATTCACTTCCAATATAGTAGTATGGAATCTACTTAAAAATCCCTTTTAAGTCTCTCCATGACCTTGATTGGTATTCGACAAGGACATTACATCCTTCGATCGGGCGGTGTGGGGTCTGAATTGCTCCATAAACTTCTTCAGTAGCTCATCAAACACTGATATGGATTTCGAAGCGAGTGGGTAAAACCACATCGAAGGCACTTCATCCAAAATGATGGGAAAACATCTACATCTTACTTCATTAGTCGCTCTGGCCTCATCCATGTGCCAATCATACTTTAACAGATGTTTTCTATGTTCTACTATTCTATTATACGATGACATTGTAGGCATTACAACTTCCTGGGATATTTCTCCCATAAAATATTCTCTGTGAATGGAGTTCTATTAGGTGCAGAACCCCACTCTTCATTCTTCCTCCATGTTTTTCATCCACCAATTGCCTCACCATATCGGTAATATATTCCTCACTAGCCTTGTGCTCCCAAAAAAAACTTTCAGATGCAGCCTCGAGTGTTTGACTCCACAAACGGTCTTGATTCGCTCGATGACGTCTAGGCTCTTCTGTCCTTGGGAGAGCCACTACTATGGATCTTCTATGATGCTTGGCTAGTTCTATGGTGGTCATTTGGTCACAGTGTTTTGCATTCCAACATTCTATCCAGCATCATTGCCAATGTCCTGCAAATCATCTTCACTTCCTGATAAATTAACGGCATCAAGTAACTGAACTCTGAGATCACCATCATTTTGATCGGTACCAGTCTGATTTTGATTGGTACCGATCACTCTAGTTGTGGCCAAAACTTAGTCGCTTCCTCTTGTTGTCTTCCTTGAGGCTCTAGTAGTCTTTTCCTTCATTTTTTGCTTCACATCCCTTTTGTTTTGATCAACTATAGATGAATTATCTTCTCCATTACTAGAAGATAATGCATCTCTCGAGCTTTTCCTAGGCCTTTGGGATTGATGGTTCAACAAGAAATACTTGCATCCATCTTATCAAGAAGTGTTTTCTAGCTCTCAACCATCCTCTGGTTCAGTTCAGCCATCATCCAATCAAACTCAACCTTTTCACCATCTCTTGTGGAGTAGGTGGTCCTCGAAAATTAGCCATCGGTTGGTTAATCTCTTTATTGTGGTGAGAAGCTTCATCTTCTCCATCAACTACAGCTTCGGTTTTCCAGATCTCGTAGGGGCTAACACTTCAGATCTGGAATAAACATGTTCTGGATCTAAATTTTGGACGCTTTAATCCATAGTACTAAGCTAAATCTATTCTTGAGAAGCTCTGTTCTTAGTGAAAGCACCAAAAATATTAAGCCACAATTGGCACAACACCCTAAATCTACTAGAAACAAGATAGATCTAATTCAACCAATAGAAAACAATTAAAACACAAAGAATTTTATAGTGGTTCGACAAACTAATGGCCTACGTCCACTTTAATCTTACTAGAGATTGATTGTCATGAGTACAAGAAATTTACAATTTATTTTTAGGTTTAGAACAGTAAAAGTAAGCTCTAAAATGACAAGGTTGGATAGAGAATAGAAGATGAAGAATATGGAGGCCAAAAGTCCTTTTCCAAAATCAATAGTGCTCCTATTTATAGCAAAATTGCACAGCATAGTCATTTGATCATGAAATATCAGGTTCAACGTCAGATCCATGAAGATTGGAAGGAAGACGAAGTCTTCTTGTATGAAAAACTATATCGGTACCGATTATAAATATGATCGGTGCCGATCATGTTGGTCTTGTGCCAAATATCAACTTATCGTATACAACTTCTCCATTATCTTCTAGCATGCCCACACTTCAAAAATCTTCTCGGCACCCACATAATTGGTCTTATACATGACTTTCCTTCTTCTTCATAGCTTTGGAGTTATTCAATTATTCTTTAAGAAGCAGACCCCACATTAGAAATCAAATTAATGCCAATATGATTACTTCATTACTCCACTCTTTGATCATGTTGCATATTACTACTGAAACATGAAACTTGAGGAAACAGATCATATCAGTACCGATCAAACATTGATCGTTACCGATTAAACTTCTTTTTGCATTACCTCTTCATACTCATAAGGCTCCATGTCTACATTGTTCCAACCATGTCCCCAATCTTGGGGTCGCTTCATCTTTGTTTCGACATCCAAATTCACTTAGAAGCTACCTGTGTAACAACCCGAAATTTAACCCATAATAATTAATTCATTAGGTAATTAAATAATAAAATAACTTTGTGAAATTATCAAGGTTGAGCCATGGGAGTTGCATCATTGTGTCCGTGGTAATTTTCTGGTCAATTTCCATATATAGAACGTCAGAAACCGAGCTAATATGAACGAGAAACAAATTAAACAAAAATTGAGAAGGAAAATAAAAAAATAAAAATAAAGGGCAGGTCGACCTGGGCACCAAGGCGGTCGACCGCCCGATCGACCCACCTCTGCTAATTACGAACGAATGAATGTTCGTTCGTTCGAACGTTCCATAGGTTATTGATGATGTGTTTTGCATTATTCTGACCAATCCGGTCCATCTATTTTTGCATTCGATGGTTCCTATTCAGCCTATGATGTGGTTGCATCCTATTCGATCCCCAAATCCAACGGTCCGAGATCCACTTCTGTCCCTATAAATTGACTCCTAGACCTAACACATTTTCTCATTCTAGGTTTTCTCCAATTGGATTCACCTTTCTAGGAAAGACCCTAAATGGAATAATTTTTCCAAGGAGAAAATCATTATAAATTAAATTATTTTACAACTCCAAGTGGATTTGGGAAGACCAAAGGAAGAGCTTAGGACCGGAGGTGAGTGGTAGTAATTATTTTAAGATTTCTTTAAGTAATTTAAAATAATAGGGTTTCCAATAGTTGTATTTTTACTACGATTTTGGAGTAGCCTTTTTATCGGTTTTAGATCTATTTCTCAGTCTATTTCCTTTAGCTATTCTTTTTCAGTTAATTATAATTTATTACCATTAAGCATAGCTTTTTTATTTATTAACATTTTATTTACAATATTTAAGTTTATTTACTGTTATTTATTTCTTATTTACATCTTTTTCTACGTTTTGGATTTTATGCAAGCGTCTATTCTCTTCTTCCTCCTTTTCTTCGCGTATGGATAGAATAAATTAAACACGAATATGGATTATATAAGTAAGAATATTGAATGAAGAAAATAAGATGTAAATTATAAAGACTATAATAAATAATGGAATTAGACTGTAATATAAATGGAATTGGACTGAAATTATGCCTAATTAATTGGCTTAGTTGTAACGTAGAATTATAACTAAAAAAGAGTAAAAGATGAAAGAAGCTTATTTTCACACTTAGACCTTGGGTTAATAAGCATGATTATAATGTAGGTTATAATAAGACAAAGAATAGAATGAGGCTTATTTTAAGATTTAGGATAAATTAATAAGCGTAGAAAGTAAAGATGATAATAAAGGTTTATTTAAATAATTTATCTAAGTTAATAAGCAAAAATGAAAGTAGAACCTGTACCATATAGCATTCCCTATTAGACAAAATGGTGTCTCGCATTAGCCTGAAGTGAGATGAGGGCACACTTATGCTAAGAATGGTAGTAATAGGTCGAATAGAAGTCCAAATCATGGGGGATTTGGATAAGGGGTGCAACTAGATATTGTTTGGATGATGGGCCAATACCAACAGCATTTCCCCTATAGTTTCTATGGACACACGGTGATCTCACATTAGCCTGAAGTGAGATGAGGAGTACGCTTATGCTGGAGTTTGAGGTAATAAGAAGACCCAATAGGTGGAGCAAAAGGTAGCATGGGCATGGTGGCAGTTACGCGTGCGACTTCCATTCTGGTGCTCAGTAATCGCTATGAGTTCCAAGCGCTTAGTATGGGTGTCTTTCGTAGACACCATTGCCTTTTGTGTAGGGAGCTATATATGTCGTCCGGATCCACAGTGGGTACTTTGTGCATCTTTCGTAGATACTATTGGCTGCTGTGTAGGGAGTTATATAGCATTTGGTCCGCAGTAAGGTCTATGGAGTAGCATGCCGATCAAAAAAGGTAGAATTAGGGTTACATCTTAATTATAGGATTAGGAATTCAGCCTAATCAAATCAGAAATCAAGGACAAGTGCAAGCAATCAAAATTAACCTATCTTATAAATTGAGCAGTATTTAATCGTATTTATTTTCAGTTTATCTCTTTCCTATTTCCCATTGTTTCCCTAATTTATGCTAGAATTGTTATAGAGATTATTACTTTTATCTTGCTTAAAGACTCTAGTAATTACTATCATTCACTAGACTTTTTGTCTGACCCACTCCTCTATTTTTCCCCTTTTTCCCCCATAGGCAATCAAGGGAGAGGATAGTAGACTGCAGTTGCTTGGTGGTTTCTTGGAGGAGTTCTCTACTATGTATTTCTTTTATTCAGCTTTAGTTCTTTTTGTGTATTGGCTTATTTTGAGGGATATTATGTGCTCTGATTTTGAGACTATGAGTTTTTATTCCATAAGACATGATGGGTTTTGAGATTTGGATGTTGAATTTGGTATTTGGCTTATTTATGAAGCAATTATGAAGTTTTATTTTAAATAAGCTATTATTTTAGTTTCCGTTGTTTTTACCTATTTTGTCTTGTGAATCTTAGTCTCTATTAGCTTTAGTTATACCTACAATGCACCACGCCTTTTAATGTGTCCTTTTGGGTATATTAAGGGGTGTGGGGTGTTTCACTTGGTATCAGAACCAGGTTGCAGGATTCCTAAAAATTTATTTTAAAAGTGAAAGTATTTTCCAAAATAACTTCTTTTAAAAAGTATTTTTCATAAAAGAACTCTTAGAAATAGTTTTTAAGTATAAAAGAGTTTTTAGAAAAATCCCCTCTAAGTCCAGTGCAATCTTCTTTCGATTAGTTTGAGCCTAAATTCTCTTTTCTTTGCATAGATTGGCTGACTGGTTCCGTAGAGCTATGGTACCAGAGGTGCAAGGGCAAGTTCGCAATACAACACCAGTAGGTGGAAATCCCTTTAATCTACCCACATCAGCCCCTTTTCTGAGCTATGCAAGGACTTCGCTAGTATAGGAGGCAGAACATTTTCTAGCATGAAGGATTCCGAGGAGACGCTGGTTAGTTTTGAGAATATGGAGTAAAGGTTTAGACTGTTAGGTTTGGAGGACCGATAGAGTGTTCAACCTATATCTTGGCAGCTGGAAGAAGAGCGTAAGGAGGTTCCTATAGGTTCTAAGAAGTAGTAGTGAAGGACAAGAAAGATAAGGACAAGAGGAAAGGAGGAGGCCCTCAAAAGCGAATCAAGAAAAGTGGGAAATGTAAAAGTTGTAGGATGGCTGGTCATTTAGCCAATTACTACAAGAGAGGGAAGATGAAGGGAAAGTGCTATAATTGTGGACAACCCAGTCACATTAGTAAGTATTATCCCCATAAAACGGGGCAGGGAGCGGGTGCACCAACGGCACAAATTTAGGCTTTAGAGGCAGCACCCTCCAGCAGTAGACCAAATCGAGGTAGGAAAATTTGATTTCTATTTTTGATTTTCCCATTGTGACTCTTTTCGATTCTAGAGTACCACACTCTTTTTTTTATCTCTAGCCCTCATGTGGACTGTTTGCATTTAGACATTTCTTTAGTAGTAGACCCCATCTTTGTTTCAAACCCCATAGTAGGATCGGCACTCCATTCTATGGTTTGTAGGGGTTTGAAATTTTTTATCCTAGGTGTAGAATTTGACTGCGATGCCTATGTTTTGGGATTCTCGGGGTATGGGATGATTTTAGGAATGGATTGGCTATCCACATATTAGGTTGCGAGAGGAGAGTCGTTAGACTAGAGACATGCATTAGTAGGACTCTCGAGATTTCTTGCGACCCGCAAGGGTCAGTTATGTTGAGCTTCCTTTATTCCCTCGATTCATCATCATTAGAGTTGGATTCGATTCCTGTCGTCAGAGATTTTCCAGACATCTTTGAGGAGTTTAGGGGACTACCCCCCTAAGAGAGATATTGACTTCGGGATTTATTTTGCTAGTCAGTAGCATTACCCGTAGGGCATATAACACCTAGGGAGAGGAAGGAATTGAGCAAGCAAGTTCGTGAGCTTTTGGAGAAAGGTTTCACAAGAAGGAGCATATCGGAGTGGGGAGTGCCAGTCGTCTTCGCTACTAAGGCGGATGGTTCCCTTCGACTTTGCGTAGACTATAGAGAAATAAATAAGCTCACGAAGAAGAACCGTTATCCACTTCCTAGGATAGATGATCTTTTTAACCAGTTGGTTGGTTCTTCGATATTCTCTCAGCTTGATTTAGCCACTGGATTTCATCAGCTTAGGGTCGTTGATGATAGCATTGATAAGACCACATTTAGGACACCCGACGGATTCTTTGAGTGGTTAGTTATGCCTTTTGGGCTAACCAACGCTCCAGCCTATTTTATAGACTAGATGAGCCGTGTTTTTAGAGATGTCCTAAATAAGTTCGTGGTGGTGTTCGTGGACGGCATTTTGGTGTTTTCCAAGAGTATGGAAGAGCATGTTATTCATCTAAAGGAGATTCTTCATACGCTTCGTGTTCATCAGCTGAAGACAGAGTTCTTGAAGTATCACTTTTGAAGTGCGTTTATTGGGGCATAGAGAATGTCTACACATGGTAGGGATTTAAGAAACAGTTCTGTACAATTAGGATCAAACTGTGGAAATCCAAAGAGAAGTAGGCAAAGATTGGGGGATGTACAATAGGTTCAGTTGATAAGAAAAGATGAAAACCCATGTGTAGATGAAAGACTTTAGTAAGGAAATGGGATTTCCAAGGTTTGAGAAAAGTACTCCTAGATTAGTAAGGACAAAATCCACTTTATGCCAAGCCTAATAAAATGTACTAGTTAGAATTGAAAATTTTCATTGTTAATATTTTCTTTTAGAAAATAAATATGGGGTTTTTGAAGAATGATATGAAATTTAAGTTGGTTTTTATATAATGAAAAATTGGAACTCTTTTTGAAGAATTATGGAGTATATATATATATAACTCACTAGTTTTATTGTAAATAAACAAAGATTTTAAACATAAAGACCTAGAGTGTATCAAGTATTGAGAACATAGATTACAACTTTTATTGTTGTAATAAATTTTTCGTGAAACATAAATGGAGCATAGGCTATAACACTACTGTTATAGTAAGTGACTCCCAAGAGAAATATTTTTACATAGGTATATGAGATTTATTGGTATTTATTTGATTGAATCCATACACTAGTTTTTTTTGGGTTGTAGTAACGGTGTTTTATGCAACATCTGTTTTAACCCAAATAAAAATGTATTTAAAAGGTAATTTCTAAGTATAGAAACAAAATGGGTTGTAAAGTACACTTATTTTTAATATGTATAAGGAAGTGTTTTTACAGTTATGGAAATATTAAAACAGTTTTGAAGATGAGTTTTTCTGAAAGAAAAATGTGTAAGTTAGATATTAGAAAATATTTATCGTGGAAGAATATAAATTAAACATACTTTAATCTATTGGAACGAAAAGAATAATGGTATGATCTTCTATGAAACCAATAAAAATGTTTTGTGCAAGTTATAAGAAATACATGAAAGAGATACATATAAGGTATGAAAAGCACCATATTTTTATAGCCTATTTCGAAAAATATAAAATAAGTTCCTTGTAATTTCACATAAACATGAAATTCTCTTTTAAAAGGTTCATAGAAGATTTTAGCGTTAAAAATTTCTTATTTGAGGAAGTAGTTCCAATATATTAAGGTATGAGACCGTAAGGTGTAATAAGAAGATGTTTTGAAACACATAAAAACAGTTTAAAGATATTTTAAAAGAAAATGGTTTGGAAAAAAAAGTAAATAAGTTTTTGGAAATGAAAAACTTAATAAAAGTAGAATTTGAAAATTCAAATTTTTATAGAAAACTGAAAAGGTCTTTAAAAGGAAACAAGGAATAAGTTTTGGACTTAGAATTTGAAAGTTTTTCCCTTTAGGTTGGGAAATAATGTTAAGTAACCAAGTATTTTTGAATTTGATAGAAACTCAAAAATAACACTTTAAAAAAAATTAGGATTTGACGTTTTGAATATTTAGAAACCTTAGTTTTTAGAATAAAGTGATTAATACCAAACCAAGCTCTTAAGTGAGAAGTGGATAGGAGTCATTTCCTAGGTGTAACGGAAAAAGTGCAAGACCATGTAGGAGATAGCAGTGATTACTTTTGGAAGTAATGATAGAAGTTCCCGTGGAATGTATAAGACACTAGTACGAACCTAGGAATGTTGATTCATGTGTGCGGACTAAAGAAGATAGTAAAGTGAAATGAGTAAGGTAGTAAGACACGCATGGTTGAGAATGGATATTCTTGATTTTGGAGGAACTTGGGAAAAGCATCTTTCTTTAGTGTAATTCCCTTATGATAGTAGTTTTCAAGCTAGCATTGGAATGGCACCTCCCGAAGCTCTTTATGAAAGACCGCGCGAGTCGCCTTCATGTTGGATAGGGTCTACAGAGGGATTGCCTTGGTACCGACATAGTTAAGAAGACTTCAGAGAGGATTGGTTTGATTGGGAGAAAATTCGTACTTCGTATCCACATTGCTTTAATGATAAGGTTTTGAATTTTCTTTTTTCCATCTCTAGTTTTGAAAAGGTTCTTTCCTTTATTATCCTTTGGGAGGGTAGAACTTAGGATTTAATTTATGGATGGTAGGAATTGATGTAAACATGTTATTAGAACATGTTATGAATGATGTATGCTAGTGATTGCAAGTGTTTGCTAGTGGATGCTAATGGACGCATATAGGTACACTAGGCACTATTATTCCTTAGGGATTGGCCTAATTAGGACACTAGAGCATATGCATATGGATGCGTGCGCATTTTTTCTTTATTTCCATGGTTGACATAAATGGATGTTTATCACATGATTGTTGCATTTGGATGATGGTTGTAGCATGCATATAGAACTATCAGTTATCATCAGGAATTTTTTCATTCATTTGGATACATAGCACAGACATTATTGCATAAAAGGAGGTCAACTGAATCAGTGGACCGTCTAATCTTTTGCATTAGATCAGGGACATTAACACTACACTAATTACATAAGTGTCATGAATCGCATTAGAAAACTTAAGGACTCGATGATTGAGTAGTTGGTTGTAGAACTTGGATGAAAATATTTAGTACATTCTTTTAGCCTTAGAGATTTCAGGGATGAAATCCCTTAAGGAGGGGAGAATGTAACAATCCAAAATTTAACTCATAATAATTAATTCATTAGGTAATTAAATAATAAAACAACTTTGCGAAATTATCAGGATTGAGCCATGGGAGTTGCACCATTATATCCGTGGTAGTTTTCTGGTCAATTTCCATATATAGAATGTCAGAAACCAAGCTAGTATGAACGAGAAACAAATTAAACAAAAATCTAGAAGGAAAAGAAAAATAAAATAAAATAAAATAAAATAAAGGGCAGGTCGACCGGCCGGTCGACCGAGGCACCAAGGCGGTCGACCCACCTCTGCTAATTACGAACGAATGAACGTTCGTTCGAACGTTCCAAAGGTTATTGATGATGTGTTTTGCATTCTTCTGACCAATCCGGTCCATCTATATTTGCATTCGATGGCTTCTATTCAGCCTAATCAAAGCAGAAATCAAGGGCAAGTGCAAGCAATCAAAATTAACCTATCTTATAAATTGAGCAATATTTAATCGTATTTATTTTCAGTTTATCTCTTTCCTATTTCCTATTGTTTCCCTTAATTATGTTAGAACTGTTGTAGAGATTATTGCTTTTATCTTGCTTAAAGACTCTAGTAATTACTATCATTCACAAGACTTTTTGTCTGACCCACTCCTCTATTTTTCCCCCTTTTTCCCCCATGGGCAATCAAGAGAGAGGGCAGTAGATTGCAGTTTCTTGAAGGAGTTCTCTACTATGTATTTCTTTTATTCCAGCTTTAGTTCTTTTTGTGTACTAGCTTATTTTGAGGGATATATGTGCTCTGATTTTGAGACTATGAGTTTTTATTCCATAAGATGTGATGGGTTTTGAGATTTGGATGTTGTATTTGATATTTGACTTATTTATGAAGCAATGATGAAGTTTTATTTTAAATAAGTTATTATTTTAGTTTCCGCTGTTTTTACCTATTTTGTCTTGTGAATCTTAGTCTCTGTTAGCTTTAGTTATACCTACAATGTACCATGCCCTTTTAATGTGTCCTTTTGGGTATATTCAGGGGTGTAGGGTGTTTCAGCCTGGCTCTAATACTGGATAACAATATACATATATATATTTATTTATTTATTTATGTGGGTATATGTATATGTATATGTACATATTAAATTTTAATTTTAATTTATTTAATTAATCATAATAATTAAATATTTATAATAAATTTTTAAAAATTAATTAAATAATTTTGAAAAGTTGAAATTTTATTTTATAATGATAATAAAATCCTTTTATACTTTAGGCTTGACTTTTGAATTTAAAATATATTTTAGAAATTCAAATCTTAAACTTGAAATTAGCCTAAGGCCTAAAATAAATCCGGGTATTACATTTGGACTAAGCTTTTGACCTTACCCCCATTTGGCCACTCTAGGAACCAGGGGGGAGGAACTTTTTATTCAACCCATGCATAGACACTTCTATTCTAGACACCTATTAGATAGATAAGTGCAACGACTCGGATTTTTCGGTTGTTTGATTTTGACTATTGAAATGGTTTTAAATGTTGGATTTGGAATAAAAACTGATTGTTAATATGAAGACTTTGGTTGGGATTGTAGAATGAATTTAAATTTCAAATATAGCGATTATCATAATATGAATAGTGCAAATAATTGGAATTTGAGCTGATTATGAATCAGAATGAATTTTTAAGTGGATATAAGTTCTATTTGAATTAGGAATTAGATAATAAGTTTTTAAAACTGGAATTTCAAGTAATTTCGTCGATTTTGAAAATCGTCGTTTTGTCGATGCGTTAAAATAGCGATCCAGGGCACAGTCTCGGAATTCGACGAAACTAGTTCCATTGGATCTGTAATAGTGTATTATTATCGGATTTCAAATTTCATAGCGTTTGGAGTTACCGTTTGGTCGTGCGAAGCTAAAATGCCTAGAAATTTATTTAAGTAAATTTAATTAAAATAATTCGATTCAAAAACCTATCTTCAAAATACGATGGAATTGGCTCCTGATATATATTCCATTATGTTCGGAATAAGGGTAAAACATTATAAACGCCAAGCGGCACGCTTCGTTTGGAGTTCAAAAATATTTCGCGTGAATAGTAATTTTAAAATTTGCCTATAAATAGAAGCTACCCTCACCATTTTCTTTAACCCTGACCCTAATAGGTTACAACCGCCATTAAAATTCGATGGCCGGAGTTACTCCAAACTCCCCCCTCGATTATCTCACAATACGTTCATCTTCACATCTTGACATCTAAAGCAATATTGAAGAGCTCATCGAGTTCTACGATTCCAATAGTCATGATTGAAAATGGTGAAGTGGATCAACAGCAAACTGGCCGCGTTCGTTCGAGTTAGGGCTCGTCGTGGGGGGCTATTGCAACGACCGAAGTGGATGTGGTTTCAGGCGGAGGTGCGTGGCGTGGAGAGCTTCGATGCGGCGTTGTCGGATCGACGTATAGATGATTGAAGGTGGGTGCCGCATGAGGAAATCGAACGTGAGCGTCTATGGTTGGGAGGGGTTTCACTGAGGAAGAAAACAAAGGAGGTTTAAAAGTTAATTAATATTTACTAAGTTAATTATTTTTAATTATCAAATGTTTAAAAATTCGTAACTTTTCCATACTAGGTCCAAATCGCACGAAACGAATTGTGTTGGGTTCGTATTGACGAGCACTTCATTTTAGAGTTGGTTTGGATGGATTTGGAGCTTCTAGGAATTTTGAGTAAAATTAAACGCTCGTTTAATGTTATTCCAAATAAAACGCTGCAACGTCTATTGGAATCAATGTGAGTAATCTCACTCATTTGGATTACTCATTTTAATATAAATGTTAAAAATTATTTATTGGTTGATTGGATGGATTGATAATAATTTATTAGTTGGATGTCATATTATTATATATATAGTTGTATATGTTAGTAGTTGGGTATATTTCACGCCGATTGGAGCGGATGAGACACTACGCGTCCCGCATAATAGCGGATGACCCATTTTATTGTGATATCCCGCCTCGAAGCGGTGATTATATTTGGTGATTATATAACATCTATGGTTGTAGGGAAAAATGTTGGAGGGATCCAATTGGATTCTTCAAAACTGTTGATTTTAGATTCATATATAGTGATATATGATGTGGTTGAATAATCTGTGATAGACTATGGTATGATTTGATTGATCAGATGCTATAGTAGCACTGGCCTAAAATTTTTGTATTTTAAATACCACAAATATCATTTTTGAATTTGGAAAGAAATTAAAAGGCGATTTTGGAAGTGAAATATTATATTGAGTTTTGGAATATTTAAAGAGGAATTGATTTGGATAAAATAAATGATTTGATTTTTAATTTGTACTTAACTATTACGTGAAATAATTTTATAGAGATTTTGAAATAATGTATATAAAAGATTTTTAAACAATCAATTTTAAAGTGATATTTGTTTAAATGTAAAAGGGTTTTTAAATATCGATATTTCAATAGATTGGGAGAATAAGAGGAATTTATAAAGGACTATATTTATAAATGGAGTTGTTTAATATGAATATGTTATTAACAGAGAATAACCAGAAATGAGTTTATAAATTTATAAACAATGTTTATAAATAAAGTGAAATGATTATCATTTGATAAGTTGGAAATATAAATTCGCTGTGTGAATTTAAAGTGAGATACGGAAATCGGTTTAGGGAAAGATAGTGGATTCTATTTTGGAATTTGGAAATAGTTGTGAAATTAGAAATGAAAATCAATTTAGGATAGATCGAGAGAGATTTATAAATATAAGAATGGATATGTTGAATTTTAAAAAGAAATTTATCGAGAAGTTAAGTTTTGTTTTAAAAAGAGGTTTCATTTATTAAACTATGTGGTTAAATTGTTTTAGTATTGAAATATTTCGGAAAGTGGATTATTCAAATATTTAATATTTATTGAAATGAATTATAATTTTTATAATAAGCTTGGTAAATCGATTAGTATTATTTATAAAGGAATTGGATATTGGCATCGTTGTTTATTTAAAAGTGTTTTGGATATTTTAAATGATTACTTAAAGGTGTTTTGAAAATAAACCATTATTCTTTCAAAATACTTATTATTTTATATATGGAATTTAAAGGCAAGTGATTGGGATGTGTTTATAAATACTCTCGAGATGGAGGTGGTTTTGTAAGAGAAATTTTATAATGGAATTCTAGAAACTTAAGAAACTTCCAAAATGTTTTAGATACGGAGACTTTGGAAATGAATCTGAATTCATAAAAGAAGTTATAAAGTGTTAGTTGTGATTATAAATAAGTATAATTGGTTTTTTTGGAAATTGTGAAAAGGAATTTATTGACAATTTTGGAGATTTATGAGATAAGTTAAGAAATATTTCCTAAGTAGGATATTAAAATGATTTTGGAGAATATGTTTATAAATATTTTTCTATGTATTGAAAAGAGGGTTTTGGAAATATTTTAAGTGTGAAATGAATGGTATAGAAATATTTTTCTAAGTGTTATAATTTGAATTCGGAAATATTTCTAAGTGTTGAAATGGTTTAAATATATCCTATTATGGATAAGTATTTGAAATTTGTTTTCAAATGTTGGAATGCTGGAAGAGAGTTGAATATATATCTTTGTAAAGATATTTTGAAATGAATGTTTGAAAGATTTATCAAATTGGGCCTAGTGACTGCTTATGTGTGTAATTTGATAGTTAAATAACCGACTATCAAAACTGGCCAATTTCGTTAATCGTTTGGAAGAGACAGGGATCAGATTTAATTATCCGAAAACCACTTCGATCCAATTTGTGCGTTACGAATTATGATATCTCGAAGATAATGGAGATGGTGATCTTGAAGGAGATTCGGTTTGTTCAGACCCAGAACAACTTGTATGGATGAATGCTACCATTGCATCATTGCCTGGAAGGCAGTGTTAGCATTCCAAGAATGGATGTTATTCTTAAGATAATACGTAGCCTTAAGCCTCATCAACCGGGAATGACTAAAACAGGGGAGATGCAGTAAGGCTATGTAGGTCGCTCCCATTAGAATATGATCATCACTCATCTAGAGTGGACATCTATCATCACTTTCATTTGTATGTGTTTCAGGGCCCATTAGTCGTGATCATATTCGGTACTATCCAGTAAGGGGTAGGCCGGTCTTGTGTTGGCAAGGACCGATAGGTTTGATCTCGATACATTTTTCTAGAGGTGTACTGTGGCGGGCGGTACCCCAGTAGCCCTGTCATTGTATGGAATCCAATGTCCAGTACGAGCCTGTACGGTTTTAGTTGTATACCAAATATGCTGAAACGTGGGATGCAAGCATTTCAGTTATTTTATAGTTTATTTTCTATTGACACTATTATAATATCAGATGATTCTGATATAAAATGTTTTGGTTATCGTAAGGTAAAAATCCGTCGTATTTATGTGTGGCATGGTCTTACGAGATACCATTGTTTTCAAAGGATTTTGATAATAGTAATAATTCAAATTGAGTGTGTTTTCTCATGTTAGTTTTTCAGACAAACTCGGGTGTTATTTAATTATAATGCTTGGGTCAGACCGAGTATTGTAGATCCAGGTTAGGATGCTATGGAGCTCAGGAGATGAGCCGGAGGATTTCAGGTGTATTACACGTACTTGGTTATTTCTGCTGTGTGTGTTATGTTGTATTCAATACATATGAGGACAAGTTATTATAACTGTCCAGATTGATTGTTGACTATTGTACTCTGATGATTGTATGTATATTACAGTTATAGTTTCTTTGTATAAAGATATGTTATTATATATTATATTTATTCTACTACGATTTGTGAGATTCTATGTTTTTGTTTCTGTTTTCTTCTATCCCTTTTTCTTCTTCACCTCTAATGATCTAGTATTTCTGGCACTCGATTGCTCGGCATGCTATACAATGAACGTATTGATATTGATTTTCGAGGGTCGAAAATCTCCAGTTTGTTACAATAAGTTTATTAGTTAGCCCTAAAAGTTGACTAATTAATTTGCATAGACCCATTGGGCTCTGGTACCATTGTTGGATCTGTCCCATTTGGCAATCGGTGAAATGGGTAAATTTCAAAACAAAATCCCTATTTTGATCTTAGTGAGTTCATTTAAACCATTAGTTAGCATTAGATCAAAACTATATTTTAAAATAATATCTCATTTATTTTTAAAATGTTTATACATAAGATGTATAATTGCATAACATGTATATACATTCTTATATAATATAATAACATGATGACTATATGCATGCGTGTATGTGTATATAGATATGGAGATTTATATATATTGTACTACATATATGTTTTACTTGCTTATACACAAACACATTAAGGTAATGTATATGTCTAAGTATACACATATGTTTAAACATATTAAGATATATGTATATGGGCTGCATACATGTATTTTTAGTACCACGTATATATAGTTTAAACATATATATCTGTGTGTGTAGATAATATATTTTCATATAAATATAAATTATGTTAATATATATATATATTATATAACACACACAGAGAGAGATGTACACACATACACACACTTATTTACAAATTTAAAATTATATTCATTTAAGCGTTTTTGTAAAACATTCAAAATATCTTAATTTTAAATCAAATTAGATTTGGTCAAAATATCTATTATTTGAAAAGGTTTGAATATTTCAAATATTATATATGTATATTAAAATTCAAAATATTAAACATAAATATTTATAAATTACGACTAAGTCAAAATATATTAATTTGAAATCTATTATCATAGTTTTGGCCTTAATATTTTAAATGAAGTAATTATATTTTTTAAACTATATGTGTGTTTTATAAAATAAACTTAAACAAATGTACGTATACATATATATTATTAATTCTCGATCGATTTTTTTATAATAAGGCCAAGGGCATTAATTTTTTTAACACACACACACACACACACACACACATATATATATATATATATATATATATCTGTGTGTGTTTATATGTATGTATGTATGTTATATACACTAATTTTTAATACCACCTTTTACTTAGAATCCCATACCAATTCAAACTAGAATCGCCCTTTCTCCTCCCTTTATGGTCGGCCTCACCATAATCAGATCATGGGCCAAAATGCATTCAACCCATTTAGCAATTGTTTATATTTAAAGCTATTTTTAACATATGTCAATATCTTATATCAATACGTCCATATATAACATTTTTATATACATCCAAAGAATTACTAATAACACCCAAAAAATTTCTAGGAGCTGCACCGTGTATTAAAATCACCCTAAACTTCAAATACAATAATAATTACCATTTCTATGACATCCCATCCCGAGACCCACACTAACAAAGGGTTTACTGAGTAATACTATCTGTTATTGCAGAGAATAAGGCTGGTTAGGAGCGACCATCCGTGAATTTTATTTTAAGCGAACACTGATGCGCCGATTTGGGTGTTGTATTTTTTTTCTTTTTAAGTGGAACCAACGTATGCAATCCAGGCTTAAAACAAAACTACAGTAGCTATAATAATAATCTAGAACAATAAATGATAAATACAAATCACAGAATTACATATCACATAATATACACAGTGGAATACAAATAGATACAAGCTGATCAAATTGAATAGGCATACAAAGCGACTATGAAATTATAGTCACTATGAACTACGGAATATATTAGTACTACATCCCATAAATACAAATATGAACATTTAAATCAATATGTACTCGATATAAGATAAAACACTATATGAATATGTACATATAGTGATAACAAGAGCAAATATCTAGCTAACTGATATGCAGTTCACCTTAAAAGCATCAAGTTGAAGGACCTGAAATAGCTCATCTGACCCGAGTATTATAAAATCATAAACGGGCCAGTCTAGTCTAAAATAGATGAGTTAGCAAGATAAATGATAGGTAAAATAAACTAGATCTCAAATATAGTCACCAAGCATATCATCGACAAATATTAAGAATACTTCAATAAACTTCAAGAATGTAATCACAAAATATCAAAACCTAAGATAGCTTATAAAAGAAAAACCCTCGAAAATATTTGGTGATAAAACATATAACATAGAATCTATAAATCATAAATAGAAATCCAGAAATCGCACATAAAGGGGGAAGGCGCCAAACTTCAAGATTGGTGAATAAATTCACCTACATGCGTGTAACTCCAAGATAGCTATAAGTGTTATAAAACTCCAAGATGGGTATAATTCCCATAATAACTTTAAGATAGGCGACAACCTATAGAACTTCAAGATAGGTGCAAGACCTATAAACTCCAAGATAGGAACAACTCCTATAAAACTTCGTGATAGGTACAAGACCTATAAAAACTCCAAAATAGGTGCAAGACTTATAGAACTCCATGGGCGAGTTATAAATTCGTCGATACAAGTGTAATGTACTCCCAAATAACAACCGAATAAGTAAGAATCATGTGTCCCATACCACATGGGTTCACCTAAACGTTTACAATAGGCTAATAACCTCCACTCGTGTGTATAAATAGCTCAATCGAACAAGTCCGGGAATTAACCGGTAAAATAAGCACGTGTGTTCCATACGACTCATTTTATTAAATCGTTTAAATTACCTTCTCATTCAATTGATAACGTGTAATTTCATAGAAATATTTTACTTTAGAAACATTCTTGTAAAGTATAGTTTTATAAGCTAGGATATGTGTGTGTGTGTATTAGAAAGCCTTTGTAAATCTATACATTGATGTCTATAAATAAAATTTTAAAACATTGTTCCAAACCAACTTAAAACCATTGATATTATAATTAAATATATTATATATATATATATTCCAAATATCCTTTATAGAAAGTAAATTTATACCTGAAAAATTTGAGAAAACAGTTTGAATTAGAAATCATTCTTTTGAAAATACTAGTTGGAATTTTGCAATAAAACTTGTGTATAGTATCACGGATCCAAAGAATAATTCTATGGCATAATGAATCCACAATAGACACAAAGGTTTATAAGTTCCAAAATGAATCCATAATTCCTAAATCAAATCCCGAAAATATGCATGGATTATCCACCAAAATATAACACTAAGATCATGCCCAAAGGAGTGCAGTTCAATCTGGGCAATCATATTAATATGTATCCATAGATTTGAATTCCATTTCATCTCCAAATTTATTTTTATAAAATAGTAAATGAGTTGAAATGAATGCAAAATGAGCCATAATAGATTACGCCAAACATAGGGAATATGGGACAACGAACAGGGCGACAAACAAGCGAAGAATAGGTGGATCGAAGGGCTCCACCCGAAGCTGAAATAGCTTCAGGTGGTCGCCACCAGCACATCGGTGGTGCCCCACCGGTTTATCAGTAGTGGCAATTCGTGGAGCTATTTTAGCTCTGGGAAGCCCTCCGGCTGACCTCCGGTGATGGTGGTTCGATCCTATGTTGTGTACAGTTGTTCTAAGGTGATCTAGGGTGTGTATACATCCATATAAACAATTATATTTTGCAATTAAATGAGATCCATAGTCTATGGTTTCAGCAAATAGAAGGTTGAACAACATGAGGTGAGATTATCATAAGAAATTAAATTCAGTTCATCTACAAATTCATCTAATTCAATAAATAACAACATGCATTCGATTATAGACTAGAAGTGTGAGATAAACTCACCAATTTGAGCTTGAATTGATGCTAGAAACCAAGAATTTCCTAGGCTAATACCTTTCAACTTTTACCTAGATTAATGCTTAGAAATTACAAACAAGAAGGTGATCAATACAAGAAAAATCCAAAACAAAAGGCTCAGTAGACACAATAGGGGTTGGAGGAGATTACCTTGCTTTTTTCTTGAATTATTATCCAATTACCCTCCAATTTGTTTTAGATTTAGGGTAGATTTCAATTCTAGGGTTTAGGAGATGAAGGAGATGTATTTTTTGGTTTTTAGAACTTGACTGAAAATGAGAAGGTGGTAGTTAAATAAAAGTATCTGTTTATTTTCTCTCTTCCAAGACTTTCAACATGGGCCAAGTGCGTTCCTATGGACTCAATAAGGCTATACTATTAATTTCCTTTGGTTTTCTCTTTATAAATCACTAATTAATACTCAAACCATGTTTATGGAAGCATTGATTAATTTTCCTCAAATATTACCAAAGCTCCAACATATCGAAATTCTCATATCTATTAATATTGAGATATTTTGTAAAATTAAATATAACTTTTGAAACTAAAAGCTATTCTAATTATTTTCAGTAAAATGAACTATTAATTATAAAAATCTCATTTCAAACAATAAATCTAAATATTAACATTTAATTAAATTTACATGTTTGTTGTGATAATTTGAAATGGAAAATATTTATAATAAACGTTCCATTTAAGATAAATAAGTGAATAAACCTCGGAAAAGCTCACATTTTAAACTGCAAAATTATTTTCATATATTTTGTAAACTCTTATTTTCCCCAAGATTATTCTAATATTATCAAATATAAGAAGTTAAATTACATAATTTTTTAATATTAAATAAAATTTCCCAAATTTAATTATTGTCATCTGAAAAGCCATTTTAATTTGGAAATTATAACCAATAAAATTTCTCAAATTTATCTTAATATTAAACAAGATAATAATAAATCATATTTTAGATTTAATTCTAGGTGATGTCGAGCAAGGTTGTTACAAACTCCCTCCTTACAACAATTGTATCCTTGCAATTTCCTTAAGGGAAAAGTCTACAACAAATTACAAAGAATGTATTTTCCCAAAGGAAACTGAGTTATGAACGAGGGATAACTCAAAACAGGAGACTTATCACAAATGAACTCAGGCAAATACACAGGATGTGTTCGCTCGATAAACTCTCTAGCTCCACAAGAATAGTCCTTAGGATCATTTGGTCATTGGACTTAGATGAACAAAACATCTTTATTTCAAAGGTGTTTAACCTTCTAGGCTATATACGAATAGAGTCGGAAATATCTTTCCCCTAATTAAGCCAACAAGAGAGTGATTGATATGGTCTCCCAAATAAAGTCTTGAAAGGAGCCATACCGATATCAGATTAGAAACTATCAGCAATGGGAAAATTCAATTAAGGTAGACATGGTCCTTATATCGCTACCAAGTCAAGAATACAATCATGAGGTAGATTTCTAAGGTTTATCTATATTCAAACCATTAGAAGCTCCCTATTTAATTTACCATAAGATGCATTCTTATTGTATTAATTTGAGATAAACTCAATTGATTGGTTTGAACTCTCAAAATTTATGTAATACATTACTTCCAGACGTTTCTTAGTTATCTCATTCTTGGATTTCACTATAGATTACTCTTATGACTTGTTTAGAGGATTAATAATTTTACAAATTTCAACCTCATCCAATCAAACAAAGGTTATAACCCAAAAGAGGTCCTTAGTAGTAAATTTCGGGACAAGTTTTGAACTTAATTTTCACAATTTACTAAAAGTATTTTCTCTATTCAAAATACCTAGCATTCTTAATGTTTTAAGATGCTTGTTTAATTAATCATATTCAAGAGTTGTGGTTCTAGGATTTCTCCTTGATATGACTACTATATATATTCATAATATAAATTTATCTTACCACAAAATCATTTCCAGTGGGTTTCGGACTTTTTCCAAAATTCACACAAACTCCAATTACAATTTATATTCTTTCAAACTTTCCTCTTACTCATTTCTATATCAAATAAAACTCTTAATTGATTGTTAATTTTGAAAGGATAAAATTATATAACCCATTCTAAAGTATTCATGTTATTTAATTAAGTTTCCTTTTTGAAGTCGTTTCCTAGAAGAGGAAGTTATAGTTTATAAATCCACATTTCTAAAGTTGTCTCTTATGTTACTGTAACGAGCTTAAATTTGACTAACATTATTTAGGACATTTAATTAGATACATTAAATGAAATAATGTAAATGATTAAGGAATTGAGATTTGTATAATTACAAGGTAGCCATGCCTTAAGTAATGAATGAATAAATAGTAACCTAAAATGAAGTAAGAAAAGGTAATAAGATAAGGGCAAAATAGGAATAGGTTATATTCTTATACCCTAAACCCTTATCCTATTCTCATTTCCAACATTCATAAACAAAATTAAATATAGAGCTTGGCCGACCACCATTATAAGAAAACAAGAGGAAGATAAGCAAGAATTCAAAAAGGGAGTTTAATCAAATCAATTTAAGGGCAAATCTTAAACTTCTTAACAATAAGCTAAGATGAATAATAAGTTACATCTCATTTTTATTGTTTTTGGTTTTTAGATAAGATCTAAAATTATTTTGCAAGTAAAAAGCCATGTTTGGTTGTCTAAATGGATATATATGCTTGTTGATGATTTATGTTATCTTATATAGATTTTATGATAAGATTTGACTTGGAAAACATATTAAATGACAGCCAAATGGCTTGCGTTTTTTATATAAGGTCATAAACATTATTTTAGAGATGGATTTCAAGTTTCATAATTTTCTAAGTTGTTGTGGATTTATTATGAATTTTCTAGTAAAGAAAATGTTTAAATTGGGTTTAAAGTTAATTTAGGCTATTATATGTTAGCTTTGGGTCAAGAATTTAAATATGTTGGAAAACATATTAAAAGTGATTTATGGAAATTTTTGGAAAATTTTCTAAGTGTTTTATTAAGGATATAAAATTATTTAAGGTATGAGAATTAAATGTTTTATATGTTTATAAAAGGAGAAGGAGCAATTTGTTAAAATGTTTTAAATTGTTAATTACTGAATTCGGCAGCACTTTTAGAAAAAAAGTGTAAAATAATGGGCAACTAATCATATGTTGAAAAATAAGGCAAGTTAGTTGGAAGATATTACTTTAAAAAGTTAAAAATCAGTTTTGTAAAAGATTACTGCTTCGCCACTTATAGCAGTAACCTTTCGACACCATACATCCACCTCCTACCAAGTCGAAACCAATACACATGGTATCAATGCCTTGGTACGTAATGGATTGGAGATATGCGGAAGGTATAGAGTCGAAACAGGCTTTCGAAGGGGTAGAAGTAGCTCTTTTAAACTTGGAACTATTTTGGCCATAAACAAGGTTTTCAAAGGGGTTGGAGCTTTCAACTTAACCTACTTACTTCTGTTTATATAAAGAAAGGGCTTTCGAATGGGTTGTCACCTTTTGTTTTTAAAAAAACAAGCTTTCGAAAGGGTCGAGACCCCTGCTGCCGCATTCAACCTTTCGAACCAAAACTTTCGAAAGGGTTCTTTTGCCTTAAATGTAACATCCCGAAAATTTTCGACTTTCGAAAATTCAACATCGATACTCACTTTATCGACTGCTGAGCCATCGAATGCCGGAAACCCGAAAAGTTATGGTTTTAAGAAAAAGAAAAAGTAGAAGAAGAAGATAGAGAACAACAACAGAACAAGAGCAGAAACAGAAACAGAAAACAATATCAGAATCTCACATATCGCAGCGAAACAATATATAATAGATCAATGAATAATCTTTAAACAAAAGAATTTTATCAGTTTATACATACATCAATCAGAGTCATATACGACAATGGACAGTTATATAAACTTGTCCTCATACAGAAATACACAGCGGAATAAATACTATCAGATACAAATACTACGTCTCGTCATCCAGCTTATCTCCAAAGCTCCAGAATATCCTGAATATCCTGATAATCTAACTCTAGGCTGCCCGTGTGGAAATTGGTGGGCACCCAGAGTTTAGAAGGGAACAATAAACTCCGAGTCAGTCATGGTGACTGGTGTGAGATCGTAAAACAGTTATTCTTTATAACCACAAAAAAAAATTTTAAGTCAATTCGAAATGCTTTTGGAAAATGAAACTACCATAAGACCTCCCACCACACACACAATGCAAACGCAGAATTGGAGGAGATTTCTTCTTATGATAGTCAAAGATGCTTACTACGCAAAATCAAATCATTTTTGATATTATTATTAGTGCATAGTGTAGAAACATTTCGAAAGTATAATATAAATCTTAGCCAGCATAGACATTTCGAACTATGCCTACTATAGCTACCATCCAAACAGTGGGGCGCCACCATAAGTGAATGATAGGTTCTACAACTAAAACCGTACAAGGCTCGTATTGTTTCTTTGGATTTCCAACAAATGGTCAGGCTAAGGAACTTCCTATCCACGATGGGTACGTCCCTGGAATAGACGACCCGAGAACCTAACCGGATCTCTGCCAACACAAGGCCGGGTTACCTCTGCAAAAATAGGTAACTACTGACACGCGTATGCCATCCCCCGATCGTCACCGATCTTCCCAAGGATCCCCGATTTCCAACAAACCACAAAGTAATAATAACTGTGCAGCAACCACAGAGGTTAAGTATCTGGGCTCCATACCATGATACCACCTTTATCCAGAAGGAATGACATACACTAAGGGGCGCTACTCCCTAGAACCTTGCCGCATCCTTCCTGTTTCGACCATTTCCGGGGTGTGAGGCTCGACGAAGTCTCGTCCACAAAGCTACGCTTTCTCAAAAAGCCCTGCTTCGGGTCAAACAAAATGATCAACCTATGATCACAAAGATATAAGATCAAACAAATGATCATATCGCAAATGATCAAACACTGAGCATTTCACAGCAACACTCAGTATGCCACGTTACCAAATTGGGATATATCGCTGATAAATTTCAACTACATAACCTCTGAGCTCGTACGTCTCAGAGAAGGGTGTTAAGCTAAGAGAATAAATTCTCCGCCACCAACAGAAATGTATTTGAAAGAAATCAGCTTTATATCTCAAATTGTAACGTCAAACACACAATCCATACAAGTCTGTTCCGGGATCGAACAGAACCGAAGGCACCTCTCACGAAGCCCTTGCAATTCCGGATAATTTTCAATCACGTCAGGACTTCCCGTCACTAAGGGTGATAAAACCTCTAAATCGAAGATCAGTCGATGTAGAGTAACTCGACGGTAATCCTTCCGTTTTCAAAAATATCCGGTCTTCAACATCAGTCTTCAAATGCAATCCATAACGACGTATCACATATTCGGAATGGGTTATACGACCCCATGGTCCTTTCCCGGCTAACCCGAATAGTGAGCGATTATTCAAAAATAAGTGTGGCATTCAAATTCATCCAATTCACAACAAATACCTATCTAAAGGTAATTATTGATAGTCGGTTATTTAACTATCAATAAAGATGCGCAACATCATCAGATTCCAAATAATTTTCCCAAATTATTTTATCTTCCAAAATATCTTTTACTAGATATAAAATTTCCACACTTAATCATTTGAAAACAATTTTCAAATATTCACTTTTCAATTTATCTTAAAAAAATAAAGTTTCAAACCCTTCGTTTCATATTGGAAAAGCAATTCCATACTTATTTAAAAATAAGTATTTCACAAATCATTTATTTTCAACATTTGAAAATATTCGATATACTTAAATCAATATTAAGTATATATTCATTCTTTAAGGAAATCATTTTCTTTAAACACATTTATTTGAGTCAAAACGAATGTTACGTAAAACATCGTTACGACGACTCAAAATCACTAGTATAGGGATTCGGAATTTAGATAGATATATAAATCCCAATACTACATAAAAACCATTTCCTTTCGGAAATCATTTACTATAACAACAGTGTTATAGTCCACCATTTCCTTATTTTTCTCGAAAACGTCTATTTCAACAATAAATGTTGAAATCTATGATTTCGATATTTCACACGTTTTAAAACATCTTTTAAAACAATTACTTCATTTCATATATCACTTTTCCAAAACCATATCCATTTTACTTAATAATATATTCACTGTCCAAAAACGTGAATAAACTTCACTAATTACATTTCACTATTTTCTACACGTTTTATTTCAATAATAATTCGCTATCCAAAATCGCGAATATATCTCCTTTAATAATCTTATATATTTAATTTATCAAATCTCATTGATTTCGAATTTATAAACAATGTCTATAATTTCTTTCCCTATTTATAAACTTCGATTTATAAAAATTCCCTGAATTAACATATTTAATTCATAACTCAAATCTTATACCAACAATCCATATTATAAGTCAAATACTTATAATTCCTTTATTTTACAAAATCATCTCCATTTATAAGTTCACAATTTATAAATTCCATTTATTTATAAATTCTTAAAAATTCATTTTGCTGCTTATAAAAACTCGTTTTATAATACCAACCTTTTAATTTATAAAGTGTCAACTTTTAGAAATCTTTCTATACAATCGTTTATAGTTATTCAAAAATCCCAACTTAAACCATTTTATAAATAAATCGACTTTTATTTCAAAAACGACACTTCGGTTATGTTTCACTAAGAATTATAACTTTTGTAACTTTAAAATTTTACGTTTATAAATCGATTCAAAAATTTCATAAAACGTATATTTTCAAAAATCACTTTAAAAACCTTTTTAAAGTAAAAGTCGTTATTTTTACATTTCAAAACTGAATCCGATGATGCCACAACACCAATCAGTCCATCACAACAGTCAATATCATATATCATCATATGATAACAGAATATATCACAATATCTGTAAATAAATAACTACTGGTGAGGAATCCAGTTGGATCCCTCCAACCTGTTTCCCTGCATCCAAAGACGTTAGCACAATACCAATTCCGCTCCAGTACGGAATTATCGCGGTATATGGGTTTTATAAAAATCCGCTTACTAACGGCGCAATAGGGTCTCATCCGCTATACGAGGCGGGAATCAATCAATCCAATATATACATATGCCAATATGTATATATTGCTATATATAGATATATATCCTACTATATCTAATATCACAACCAATATAGCAATCATCAAATCAATAACTGTAAAAATTCCACATTCAATTTGAGTGAGAAGATCTCACCGTGATTTTCTGATAGCAATTTATAGCGTTTATTTCGAATGAAACTAAACGGACGTTTAATTTCACTCAAAATTTTCACTGACCCCGATCGCTTCCAATCCAGTCCCATCGCGAAGTATTCGACAAAACGAAGCCAACGCTTTTCGTTTCGTAATTTTCCGACCTTGTATGGAAAAGATATACAATTTTAAAGTTTATACAAATTTTAATAAAATTAATAATTACAATTTCTTTTTTAAACTTAAACCTAAACAGATCGTGGCCGTTAGATCTCCTTGATGAAAATCTGGGCCGTTGCCCCTTCTCCTCTTCGCGCTCACGTACGCGCCCAGCTAAATGAAACCCATCACCGCCCTCTAGGGTTTCGAAATCGCCCCTTCTACGTCGTCGTCGAACACGATCAGATACCTCCCCTTCGAAGCTCTTCGCCACAAGACCCTCCGCCAGCAGCCGCGTTGAACTCGGTGGCCCCCTCCACTGTGAAAACGTGCTCGAGTATACCAGGAACGGGGCCGATTCCCACCTCCAATCGGCGACGATTCGCCAGATCGACCGTTAGATACCTAGATCTTCCCAAACCCTACAACTTCCATTTAGAACGTTTTTGAAAACGTAGTGTAGATCGAGAGATTTTCGTGGGGAAACGAAACAAATCCTCGGCCATTGAACGAAACATAGCGGCGGCTGAGGAAAATAAGGCTAGGGTTTCGAAAAGAATACATATATAATAGTTTAATATTATTTAATTAATAAAATATCTCAATTTAACTGTTAATGCAAACGACCTCCAATTCTCACGTTCCGACAGGCTATCCTGGGGTTTTTCCGCGTTCCAATCACAATGGAACAGGTTTCGTAAGCTAATTCGATCGTATGCGCGAGATACGGAATTAAACGGTCAATTTAAAATTAAATCGGTTAAATCGATTTCGATGCGTTTCGAGCTACCACGGTCAAACGACAACTCCGATTGCCACGAAAATTGAAATCCGATAATAACTAACTATTACGGATCCAATGGAACTGGTTTCGTTCAATTCTGAGACAGTTCGAAAATTGGCTATTTTTACAGTCGATAATTAAATATTAAAATATTCAATTTTCACAGATTAACTCCAAATTCAATTTAAAAGTTCTATAACCTTTCTATAACTCCAGTATGATTAAATAAAATTTTCCAAATCGTTTTCAATCATATTTAATCCAGATTTCAATTATTTCTGGAATTACAACTATTAAATTATCGATTTGATTACCCAGGTAAATCCAATATTCGATAAATAAATTATCCGACTTCTAAATTCCATTTATTGATATTAAAAATCAATTAAATATTCGAATTTACATTATCAAAAATTCTGGGTCGTTACAGACTTCCCCCCTTAAAAGAATTTCGTCCTCGAAATTACAAGTTAGGAAGAAAGGTCCTTAACTCGTCTACTATTTTTCACAATCAATAGTTTATCAATCTATCAAAACAAATCTTTCTATTAAAGATTCGTTATCATTCAATCTCATTTCCAACTTCAATTATAAGTTTCAGACAACATTGTTTACTTCTCAATTCAAATTCGAGTTTAAATTCAAATTTTAAACTTCAAAATTTTCTCAAAATTTTTTCTAACACTCGAAATTTTCGAAAAATTTCGCCAGCGTCTCCTTTGCGCGGCTAATACGGTACGACTACAAAACGTCCCTACGGACTCTCAAATCTCAAAAAGAAAAGAAAGAGCCAAGCGGCTAGACAAGAAATCATCAAATCTCATATTGAAATTCAAATACTTACCTTTTGTCGAGCAATTCAAACTTATCTTTGAAATCAAATCCAATTCCTTTATAACACCTGTATATCCTACTAGCCATAATATCTAGTTGCATATATTCAAACCATTTTGCAAATTCTATTACAAAATTTCAATACTTACTTCTTATATCATTTTTACTTCACTATTGATGTTATATATCTATTTCATTCAATTTTACATTTCACATTCATTTGAATTTAATTCACAATTCCAATCTAATTTGGATTCCGTTCGACTTCTGAATATTGAATTTTTATCAATTAACTTTAGTTCACTTCAAACCAATCTCAAACTTCATTTTATTTCACACAATTCAAATTCGTTTTCAATATTCAGTTTCAATTCCAGTTTTATTCACTTTTGTTTGCTCCAAAAATTTATTTACAATTCACTATTTTGGTTTATAACCACTTATATTAAACTGGGTTTCCAATAACATATGAATTTTTAATCCATCTTTCAATTTACATTATTCAATTCAATTCATTTCTTACAAATTCGAAATGAATTTCAACTTTCAATTTCACTTTCATTTAGTTGATTCACCTATACTTGCTTTAATTTTTAACTTCATTCTTTAAGTTAATTTTATTCTATCAAAATTCAAACTGTATAAGTTATCAACTTATTTCATATTTCATAAGTATTTTTATATAGTATTCCAGAGTTTACCAACATTTCAAAGACATTTTGAAAACAATTCAAATTATCCTTTGAATTTCAAAACAAAATCCAGATTTTTCAAATAACTTCTATTTAAAACCATTTGGCAGCAATTCCCTCTTTTGGAAACCCGAAAATGAACACCGGTGATGTCGCGATCATCATCGAAGTTATTTTCCAGCGACCGAAAAGAGTTTAGAGCTTTTCATCCCTTTAGAACATTTTTCAAAACCGTCGAAATTCATTTTCAAATCAAAAGAAATTAAACTTTCCAAATCTCCAAAATTCTCAAATTCTTTTCAAAACATTTCCAAAACTTCTCTGGAATTCCGTTTTAAATTACAAATCACATTTATAACTTATATTCTCAAATTCTACTTGTATATGGATTCATTTCTTAATTTTGGAGCTATAATTTCCATTTCGTATTCAATTTCATATAATAATGATAACGTTTCAATATTATCACTTTCTAACAACCATGCAACCATATACTGTAATCATTTACAGAAAATCATTTCTTTTATATACAAAAATAGTTTTGGGCAAAGTTATTTCATTTACCCTATTTAAAAACAATACTATGTCGTCTTGCCTCGTTTAAGTGTTTAGAAATCCCTATCGATAATATGGCGTCCCACATACCGACCAAAATTCACAAACATCTCAACGGATAAGCAAACACAATATAAAACATTTTTATATTCACTAACAAATACGTGCTCATATATATTATTACACTCAACTCATTCTAGAGTACTGCTGACTCTATCTCTAATGAGTAACACCCAACAGAGCAGGGTTGTCGCTTAACCATAAGCTCTGATACCACTTGTAACATCCCGAAAATTTTCGACTTTCGAAAATTCAACATCGATACTCACTTTATCGACTGCTGAGCCATCGAATGCCGGAAACCCGAAAAGTTATGGTTTTAAGAAAAAGAAAAAGTAGAAGAAGAAGATAGAGAACAACAACAGAACAAGAGCAGAAACAGAAACAGAAAACAATATCAGAATCTCACATATCGCAGCGAAACAATATATAATAGATCAATGAATAATCTTTAAACAAAAGAATTTTATCAGTTTATACATACATCAATCAGAGTCATATACAACAATGGACAGTTATATAAACTTGTCCTCATACAGAAATACACAGCGGAATAAATACTATCAGATACAAATACTACGTTTCGTCATCCAGCTTATCTCCAAAGCTCCAGAATATCCTGAATATCCTGATAATCTAACTCTAGGCTGCCCGTGTGGAAATTGGTGGGCACCCAGAGTTTAGAAGGGAACAATAAACTCCGAGTCAGTCATGGTGACTGGTGTGAGATCGTAAAACAGTTATTCTTTATAACCACAAAAAATTTTTTTAAGTCAATTCGAAATGCTTTTGGAAAATGAAACTACCATAAGACCTCCCACCACACACACAATGCAAACGCAGAATTGGAGGAGATTTCTTCTTATGATAGTCAAAGATGCTTACTACGCAAAATCAAATCATTTTTGATATTATTATTAGTGCATAGTGTAGAAACATTTCGAAAGTATAATATAAATCTTAGCCAGCATAGACATTTCGAACTATGCCTACTATAGCTACCATCCAAACAGTGGGGCGCCACCATAAGTGAATGATAGGTTCTACAACTAAAACCGTACAAGGCTCGTATTGTTTCTTTGGATTTCCAACAAATGGTCAGGCTAAGGAACTTCCTATCCACGATGGGTACGTCCCTGGAATAGACGACCCGAGAACCTAACCGGATCTCTGCCAACACAAGGCCGGGTTACCTCTGCAAAAATAGGTAACTACTGACACGCGTATGCCATCCCCCGATCGTCACCGATCTTCCCGAGGATCCCCGATTTCCAACAAACCACAAAGTAATAATAACTGTGCAGCAACCACAGAGGTTAAGTATCTGGGCTCCATACCATGATACCACCTTTATCCAGAAGGAATGACATACACTAAGGGGCGCTACTCCCTAGAACCTTGCCGCATCCTTCCTGTTTCGACCATTTCCGGGGTGTGAGGCTCGACGAAGTCTCGTCCACAAAGCTACGCTTTCTCAAAAAGCCCTGCTTCGGGTCAAACAAAATGATCAACCTATGATCACAAAGATATAAGATCAAACAAATGATCATATCGCAAATGATCAAACACTGATCATTTCACAGCAACACTCAGTATGCCACGTTACCAAATTGGGATATATCGCTGATAAATTTCAACTACATAACCTCTGAGCTCGTACGTCTCAGAGAAGGGTGTTAAGCTAAGAGAATAAATTCTCCGCCACCAACAGAAATGTATTTGAAAGAAATCAGCTTTATATCTCAAATTGTAACGTCAGACACACAATCCATACAAGTCTGTTCCGGGATCGAACAGAACCGAAGGCACCTCTCACGAAGCCCTTGCAATTCCGGATAATTTTCAATCACGTCAGGACTTCCCGTCACTAAGGGTGATAAAACCTCTAAATCGAAGATCAGTCGATGTAGAGTAACTCGACGGTAATCCTTCCGTTTTCAAAAATATCCGGTCTTCAACACCGGTCTTCAAATGCAATCCATAACGACGTATCACATATTCGGAATGGGTTATACGACCCCATGGTCCTTTCCCGGCTAACCCGAATAGTGAGCGATTATTCAAAAATAAGTGTGGCATTCAAATTCATCCAATTCACAACAAATACCTATCTAAAGGTAATTATTGATAGTCGGTTATTTAACTATCAATAAAGATGCGCAACATCATCAGATTCCAAATAATTTTCCCAAATTATTTTATCTTCCAAAATATCTTTTACTAGATATAAAATTTCCACACTTAATCATTTGAAAACAATTTTCAAATATTCACTTTTCAATTTATCTTAAAAAAATAAAGTTTCAAACCCTTCGTTTCATATTGGAAAAGCAATTCCATACTTATTTAAAAATAAGTATTTCACAAATCATTTATTTTCAACATTTGAAAATATTCGATATACTTAAATCAATATTAAGTATATATTCATTCTTTAAGGAAATCATTTTCTTTAAACACATTTATTTGAGTCAAAACGAATGTTACGTAAAACATCGTTACGACGACTCAAAATCACTAGTATAGGGATTCGGAATTTAGATAGATATATAAATCCCAATACTACATAAAAACCATTTCCTTTCGGAAATCATTTACTATAACAACAGTGTTATAGTCCACCATTTCCTTATTTTTCTCGAAAACGTCTATTTCAACAATAAATGTTGAAATCTATGATTTCGATATTTCACACGTTTTAAAACATCTTTTAAAACAATTACTTCATTTCATATATCACTTTTCCAAAACCATATCCATTTTACTTAATAATATATTCACTGTCCAAAAACGTGAATAAACTTCACTAATTACATTTCACTATTTTCTACACGTTTTATTTCAATAATAATTCGCTATCCAAAATCGCGAATATATCTCCTTTAATAATCTTCTATATTTAATTTATCAAATCTCATTGATTTCGAATTTATAAACTATGTCTATAATTTCTTTCCCTATTTATAAACTTCGATTTATAAAAATTCCCTGAATTAACATATTTAATTCATAACTCAAATCTTATACCAACAATCCATATTATAAGTCAAATACTTATAATTCCTTTATTTTACAAAATCATCTCCATTTATAAGTTCACAATTTATAAATTCCATTTATTTATAAATTCTTAAAAATTCATTTTGCTGCTTATAAAAACTCGTTTTATAATACCAACCTTTTAATTTATAAAGTGTCAACTTTTAGAAATCTTTCTATACAATCGTTTATAGTTATTCAAAAATCCCAACTTAAACCATTTTATAAATAAATCGACTTTTATTTCAAAAACGACACTTCAGTTATGTTTCACTAAGAATTATAACTTTTGTAACTTTAAAATTTTACGTTTATAAATCGATTCAAAAATTTCATAAAACGTATATTTTCAAAAATCACTTTAAAAACCTTTTTAAAGTAAAAGTCGTTATTTTTACATTTTAAAACTGAATCCGATGATGCCACAACACCAATCAGTCCATCACAACAGTCAATATCATATATCATCATATGATAACAGAATATATCACAATATCTGTAAATAAATAACTACTGGTGAGGAATCCAGTTGGATCCCTCCAACCTGTTTCCCTGCATCCAAAGACGTTAGCACAATACCAATTCCGCTCCAGTACGGAATTATCGCGGTATATGGGTTTTATAAAAATCCGCTTACTAACGGCGCAATAGGGTCTCATCCGCTATACGAGGCGGGAATCAATCAATCCAATATATACATATGCCAATATGTATATATTGCTATATATAGATATATATCCTACTATATCTAATATCACAACCAATATAGAAATCATCAAATCAATAACTGTAAAAATTCCACATTCAATTTGAGTGAGAAGATCTCACCGTGATTTTCTGATAGCAATTTATAGCGTTTATTTCGAATGAAACTAAACGGACGTTTAATTTCACTCAAAATTTTCACTGACCCCGATCGCTTCCAATCCAGTCCCATCGCGAAGTATTCGACAAAACGAAGCCAACGCTTTTCGTTTCGTAATTTTCCGACCTTGTATGGAAAAGATATACAATTTTAAAGTTTATACAAATTTTAATAAAATTAATAATTACAATTTCTTTTTTAAACTTAAACCTAAACAGATCGTGGCCGTTAGATCTCCTTGATGAAAATCTGGGCCGTTGCCCCTTCTCCTCTTCGCGCTCACGTACGCGCCCAGCTAAATGAAACCCATCACCGCCCTCTAGGGTTTCGAAATCGCCCCTTCTACGTCGTCGTCGAACACGATCAGATACCTCCCCTTCGAAGCTCTTCGCCACAAGACCCTCCGCCAGCAGCCGCGTTGAACTCGGTGGCCCCCTCCACTGTGAAAACGTGCTCGAGTATACCAGGAACGGGGCCGATTCCCACCTCCAATCGGCGACGATTCGCCAGATCGACCGTTAGATACCTAGATCTTCCCAAACCCTACAACTTCCATTTAGAACGTTTTTGAAAACGTAGTGTAGATCGAGAGATTTTCGTGGGGAAACGAAACAAATCCTCGGCCATTGAACGAAACATAGCGGCGGCTGAGGAAAATAAGGCTAGGGTTTCGAAAAGAATACATATATAATAGTTTAATATTATTTAATTAATAAAATATCTCAATTTAACTGTTAATGCAAACGACCTCCAATTCTCACGTTCCGACAGGCTATCCTGGGGTTTTTCCGCGTTCCAATCACAATGGAACAGGTTTCGTAAGCTAATTCGATCGTATGCGCGAGATACGGAATTAAACGGTCAATTTAAAATTAAATCGATTAAATCGATTTCGATGCGTTTCGAGCTACCACGGTCAAACGACAACTCCGATTGCCACGAAAATTGAAATCCGATAATAACTAACTATTACGGATCCAATGGAACTGGTTTCGTTCAATTCTGAGACAGTTCGAAAATTGGCTATTTTTACAGTCGATAATTAAATATTAAAATATTCAATTTTCACAGATTAACTCCAAATTCAATTTAAAAGTTCTATAACCTTTCTATAACTCCAGTATGATTAAATAAAATTTTTCAAATCGTTTTCAATCATATTTAATCCAGATTTCAATTATTTCTGGAATTACAACTATTAAATTATCGATTTGATTACCCAGGTAAATCCAATATTCGATAAATAAATTATCCGACTTCTAAATTCCATTTATTGATATTAAAAATCAATTAAATATTCGAATTTACATTATCAAAAATTCTGGGTCGTTACATTAAACTTTGAAGCCGCCTCTCCATGCTTTCGAAACGGTTGGTTTCGAAACCATTCACTTTCTTTTACTTTGGAATAATGCTTTCGAAAGAGTTGCTTTCGCCCTAGTTGTTTTAAGACACTTACGTATATTGAAAGTTAAACCCAAAGGTTTCGAAAGGAATAGTTTTAAATAGCTTTGAAACCATGTTCCACAAACTTTTACTTGAACCCAATATTCGAGGTTTGTTTTATGCAAAGAACTTTAATGGTTTTAAATGGTTTCGAAATGGAAGATTTCCAATGCTTTCGAAAGACAAGTTTGAAGTGTTTTGAAAAGAAGATGTCTAAGGTTTTATAAAGCTTTCGAATGGACACTTCCAATGACTTCGAAAGGTCTATTTCTAAAGGTTTCGAAAGGTATGTTTTGGTCTTTCGGCCTAGTGTTTCGAGGTAAAGTAGTTGACTTATTTAGAAAGGGGTACTTTTAATGGATTAGAAAGGGACTATTTAAAGTTTTAAAACAAGTGTTTCGAAAATTCTCATCAACATTGTTTTGAGTAAAGCATATATCATGGCAAAGATATTTGAGTAAAGCAAAAGGTATATTTTCCTTGTTTAAGTGTGATTTAAAGGGTTAATTCAACTTGAAAGAAATGTTTTCAAGAAAAATTTGATGGGGCAGTTAACCCTAAATGAATGACTCAGATATTACAATACTAGATGAGACTGGTATAGAATCGTGCCCTATCACTACAAGAAAACCTGTCATTGATGGCAGTAAACAGTAGCGTTTAATGTTAAGTGCAACTAGTGCTGTAAAAATAAAATAAAATTAAAACAATCAACGCTGCTAGAAAAATCCCACCATCATTTTGGAAGGCGGTGAATTTTTTCCCATGCCCGCTCTTTTTTTTTCACTGTTTTTATTCATTCGATGTCTTCCGTGGAAATTATCTCCCTGCCGTTCTTCTTTCTTGTTGATAACTTAATCACCATGCTCAACAGAAGAACCCAAGTCCAATTCCAGCTCCCCTAAAAACATCTGCTCCATTCACTCTCTTTCTTTCCCCGTTGATGTTACAAATCCAACACCTCCAAAACCCGACAACCCATTCGCCAAATTCGCCCATCTCCTCCACCAAAAACACTACGAATCTGCCAAATCCCATCTCCAATCCTACATCTCCACCAACCCAGCTCTCCCGTTCAACATGCTCTTTAGAGTCTACTTGGATGCCAACTTAGTTGATAACGCCGTCAAAATCTTCAATTTCATGCTCGAAACCTTAATCGAGTCAATCTCTGTTCCTGCACCGTTTATCCTCAAGCCATTCGCAGAAACAATTGGCCCCACCAAGCTCACGACTTTTTCGATAATATGGTCTAGCATAACAATGGTTCCTTTGTCAGCATATATAGAAATAACCATCGTGATGAATGGTTTGTTCAAATGTGGCATTGTTGATATTGCAAGTAAGTTTCTCGATGAAATGTGCGAGAGAGGTCTGGTTCCTAACCTGGTCTTTTTCCAATACTGTTGGTACCAGATTTACACTCATTCCTCTTCATTAGTTTTTTACTTCATTAGTTGTTAAATGTGCGAGAAGCAGTTGCATTCATACATGGACAACATCAAAATTTCATTACTTTTATTTATTTATTTTCGTATATTTTATAATAGGACGTCAACCTCTTTTGTTTAACAAAACTAAAAATATGCATGATATTGTTGTGTAAACTATTAACATATTGAATACACCTTTTTCACTCAGGTATATGAACTAATAAACCTATATTAGATAGTATTGCAATACGATGTTATGAGATTTCATGTAGAAGTTAGCTATCGAATAATATAAAATAATGGTATATAATGTTATGGTTAAACAAAAAAGGGAAATTGCAGTAGTAAAAAGGGAGTTTGTACACTTGCTTGCCAACTATGTACGCATGCTTCTAGATTAGATTAAATGCTTGTGTAAGATGCCTATGCGTGCTTTTGTAATTATGGTAATTAGTTTCATTCCTTTTTAGTTTGCATCCAGGTCAAGCATATGCTAGTTTCTTTATGTGGTGGTGGGATTTCTATGAGCATGGGTCTGCATTACCAATAATTACAGCCAGACCTTTTGTCATCACAGCTTTAAATGTTTATTTTGATTTTGTGGAATTGTTGCAACATATTTTTGTGGAAAATTGTAGTCAACTAACTTTGGCTTGCTTGACACATTGATCACATATATCTGTTTTAGGTCATTATTCTATATTTTCTTTTTTCTAAAGGTATCCAGAGATTTCAAGATTTCGTAATCAGCATGTCAAGATTGATAATCAATTTGAAAAATCCGACTTGTTCATTTGCAATCTGAACGGTCCAGAAAAGCGTTAGCCATACATTTCTATGTATCTATGTATCTATGTATCTCATAATTTACAACCCCAACCTGTCAAAGAGGACCTGCAAATTGAATTACAATGATTGGGCATCTCTTTTTAAGGTGTTGCTCCTGCTGGTGCAGGTACCATATGAGTATCTTCTATATTGTTTTTCTATCCTATTATTTTCCATACATAAAATATTTCTCATACACTACTTGGTATCTTACCATTGCAGCTCTTGTTCATAGCCAGGTACATGACTTTTTCTTCTTGAAAAAATTGTAATTTTTTGCTTTTGTTATGGTAAAATATGTTTTTCTTTTTAATTGCGTGTATAGGTTGAAGATGTGACTCCCTCTGGTCTAACTAAATTGGTGCTATACTTCATTGGTGTCACTGATATTCTTTATACTTTTGGTGGTCATGCAGTCACAGTGTATGTATTATTGTACTGATGATACTATATTGCATTATTCTTGTCCTAACAATTACCTCTAAGGTTAAACAGTTACTGGGTATGTCATCCTTAACAATGTTGCTACTTACTGCATATTAAACCTAATTTGTTATCACTTGCTTTTAGTATTTTCAACGGTAAATGTAAGATTGTCCATATTTCCTTACATATGCTGCCCATATTTCACATGTATATACATATGCTTAATTTTTGAAGTTCATCCCCAAATTGTTGGTTTTTGATAAAAAAAAACATGTTTGCTATTTTTAGCTTATTTAACAGGTTTTTCTTTGGAATGCTTGGTAGGATTTAACTCTTATCATACTTATGGTTACTGCTGTTTTATCTTTGATTTTGGGCATTAAGACCAAGGTAATATTTTAAGTTAATGTGGATATCTCGTTTTTTACCCGGGTAAAGTATTATCTATTCTTTTGTATATAGGCATTAGTTGTTACTGGGGAAAAACATGGTAGAAAACTATCAATTCTACATCCATTCAAAGCAGAAATCACTAGTAATAAAGAGCTTCTCACTGATATCAACCTCCTTCGCAACTCTGTTTTTATTTATAGTAAGAAGGCATAATTTTGTACTACTATATGTAGGCTAAATGCATTAACTGATCCGAACTATTAGATATTCTGGTTTAAAAGTATAATTCATTCAATGAATAGAGTAGATGATGTAAAACATATAACCATACATAATCTACATTAGATTGAATTTACATACCTGGTTCTCCCATTGAATGATACTACCATGTTCATGTCTTTATTTATCGAATTCTTTCACAGTGCCAGTGTTCGGGACAGTTTCGTCATGACCTATTTATCATCAACACAAGTTATAAACTAAGATTGTACAGGCAAAGCAAGCTATAATTTAACCAGAATAAAAATACAAAACTTACGAAAATTTCACAAGTTTTGCATATTTATTCTTATTATATCTCACTTTTCAGGATAATTTATATAACACGAAATGCATAACGCTGATACCTGGGGGTTTTACAGGATGCTTATGCTCATTCCCTTTCTGTACCGCAAAGGCTGCAGCTGATGCAGCTGCAACAAAGAGAATTCTAACAAGCATGAAGAGATGTGGCGAAAAGCTCTAGTCTAATTTTAAACGCTTTATTCATTCCTTCTCGTCTAACAATTCTACCAAAGTCTAATTTCACGGTTCTGAAAGGTGATTATCGGGCTGAATGGATTTGGATGAGCGAGACTAGCAGTTTTCGCTTTTCATGTTTATAAGGGAAACCATTTTTTTCTAAAAGAATTTACACTTTGTTTATCATTCTCTAGACCGTTTCCTTGCAGATTGATGAGTGGCTTGATTATGCTTTGCTTTTCTCATCTGGTTCTCAATTTGATTTAATGATTTAGATGTTACTTAAAATTATTGATTCCACCTCCATGAGAAATACAAAGGTGCATTTCTCAGTTGAATTGATTTGCTACGGTTGTATTTGATTGGAATTCCTGGTAATTTTTTTGTGAATAGTAGGTATTGGTATTAAACCTGAGAACTATAAGGCATGAGACTTTTTTTGGGACAAATCCACTCTTGTCTAAATTCTATTGTATTAAGTAGTTGAGGTGCAACAATAACAGAATTATTTCACTTTTTGTGGTAATATATTTACTGAAATAACGATTTCTGGCTATGTTTTCTATCATGCTTAATCGTAAATTGCCAGTTGCTATGCAAGCAATGAAGATTGATCCACCAGATATGCAATTAAAAGGTAAATTTTTAGTCCAAAAGTATAATCGTTCCATACGGTACTGCAGATGTGGATATCACACCTGGCATGGTAATAAAATTGATTAATGTTAATATCTATAACTTAGCTCTGTATTTAACCTTTTATTTCTTAATAGTTCTCAAAAGATAATGGAAGATATATTGAAGAAAAGAAGTTAAGGGTTCTTCTTGTTAGCTCACCTCAATCTCCAGTATTACAACAAGTTAAACGAACATTGAATGAAGAATCAACAAACGAATCTGCTTATGCGAAAGAAGCATCCTTTCTAAAAGAACAAGCATGAGTAAGTGGAATTGAGAATTTCCCTCCATCACATGTAAGTAATTAATTTAATGTATAAAATACATCATCATTATATGCATTATAGAAAACATTACTAGTTACATAATCATCATTGTCTTTACACTGCTAGTATTTTACTCATGCCCACTGTACACATGTAAAAACATTTAATAAGATGAAGATATTTGAAATTCACTGTGTACTTTGTCCAGGTGAATGTTGAAGACCTTAATTCGAAGATCAGCGATTATGAATCAAAACTAAAAGAGGTTGACCATTTTACTGCTTATTATCCATATCTTGCAAAAACTAATTTCTAAGGATTATGTTTATGATATTTTGTTTTTACCTGATTACCTTCTCCTACCATGAGATAATCATCAAGATTTGTTACTATTATAACCTGTATTTTTTCTGCAGTCTGAAAAAACTATAGCAAAACTGAAGGAAGAAAAGGACATTGCCATTCAAATTATTTAGTCACATGTATGAAAACGTAAATATTAATAATAAAGCCTAATCAAATTTCCTAACTATTAATGAATAATTTTTACTTTTCCTGTAAAAATGAAGATGATTACTCTGTGAAACTTCCGCATTTGAGATCGCATTTCTTGTAGACAAAATTCTAGATTCAAGATCTTTTTCTATAGTTCTTGTTCAGCCCTACAATGTTACTCTAGCTGTATTTATTGACATATTATCCTTGGTCGGGATATCGTTGTAGACTTCTTATGTGAGAATAAAGGACATGAAATGTAACATTAAACCAAGCTGCTTAATAGCAAAGCAACTCAACTTTGAGTTGCTTCAGCAAAGCAACCCATGGCTATTGAAACAACTTAGAGTTAAATGGTCAAGAAATTATTTGGCTCAGGTAGGTGTTACACTGTCCAGTGAAATTGTTAGTAGTTGATGCTCGTGTAGTCTTGATAACCATCAGATTTTGACAACTGCTTTCATTTATTCCTTACTAGTTATTCTTTTTACATCAATTTTGGCTCATTAAACCTATTGGTGTGTAAGTGAGAAATAATAATAATAATAATAATAAATTAACCAAGCTAATAAGAATTAACTCGGTTTTGTTAAAATTAAATAACTTTTATAAAATTAACTAAGTTTAAGTTAACTAAAATGTATAAATAACAATAATATAACTAATTTAACATAGTTTTATAAATGATGAATTAACTAAGTTTATAAAAATTAACTAAATTTATTGGAATAATAATAATAATATAACTAAGTTTATGTTAACTGAATTTTATAAATAATAATACTATAAGTAATTTAACAAAGTTTTATAAATAATAATGATGACAACGATGATGAATTAACTAGGTTTATAAAATTAACCAAGTTTATATTAATAATAATACTAATAATAATAATACAATTAAATTAACCTTGTTTTTAATAATAATAATAATAATAAATCAACTAAGTTAACCAAATTAATAAAAATTAACTAAGTTTTGTTAAAATTAAACAAGTTTTATAAAATTAGTTAAGTTTAAGCTAACTAAATTTTATAAATAATAATATAACTAGTTTAACAAAGTTTTATAAATAATACCACTGATTATGATGATGGTGAATTAACTATGTTTATAAAAATTAACTAAGTTTATAATAATAATATAATTAAATTAAATGAGTTTTAGTAGTAATAATAATAATAAATTAACTAAGTTTTGTCAAAATTAACTAAGTTTAAGTTAAATAAATTTTATAAATAATAATAATATAACTAATTTAACAAAGATTTATAAATAACAATGATGATGATAAATTAACTTAGTTTATAAAATTTAACTAAGTTTATAATAATAATAATAATATAATTAAGTTAACTGAGTTTGAATAATAATAATAATAAATTAAGTTAACCAAGTTAATAAAAATTAACTAGGCTTTGTTAAAACTAAACAAGTATTATAAAAATAACTAAGTGTAAGTTAACTAAATTTTATAAATAATATATAATTAATTTAACATTTTATATATCACTGTAAGATTGGACTTTATTTATTTCATTTTGTTTATAACTTTGATTATTTATGACATTATTTATAATATGATATACTCGTACAATGTTGTAGATGTTTGATATTAGATTTGAAGTCCTACGAATTAACATAATTGTTTGACTTTATGTTGCGATTTCACTTGTGCAGGCATTGGATTTTCGAAGAGAGCAAGGTTGGACTTTTATGGTGCTAGCTTTCACTTGTGCATGCAACAAAGAATTATAGATAATCAAGCGTTTTGTTAGCACCGATTTGGTATAACATTTAATTAGTACTAGGTGTGTATATTGGTATACGAATGGTTATTGTATGTGAGTTTAGTCATTTTATCAAAAAACTATTGTATTAGAATAATTATGGATATCTTATTTGATTATATAATTAATATGTTTTTTTAATTGTTTGTATATTATGATTATGTGAGTGATTGTTAATTGATATGGTAGAAACAAAATAGACCATCAACAGAAAATAATAGCATAAAATAATGGTGCAAAATGATCCACAACTTTTAGTAGCGTTTCAAAAACGCTACACTAATACATATAATGGCATCGAGTAAACGCAACCGTAAACTAGGGGTAAAGTTGGAAACTATTGCTAGCGCCAGAAAACCTTTTGGTGGCTTTTTAAAAGCTACAAAAAGATTTATAATGGCATTTGAGAAACGATGCAATAAAAGGATTTATAGTGACGTTGAAATAAATACAACTAAAACTCGTGGATTTTTAGTTGCGGCCTTTATCATTGCGTTTATCAAAATGCTACCATAAGTTTTAGGAGCGTCTTTTTTGTACCACCAAAAATAAAATTTCTTGTAGTTTATACTTTAGCTTATAAGCCCTTAGCTAATATAAGTCCCAAATTCCAGTGTGTAGGACTTTGTCACAGGTAAGACTAAAATGATGTTACACACGGAAATGAATATACAGAGAGAAGATAGGCTATTGGTGAGCTCGAAAAACCATTAGGTTCAGTTGACCCTAGAAGAAGATAGTTAAGGGCAGATAGCCCAGTAGTGTGTCTAACAGATGTTAGATAATTGATTATGCCTGGTAGGCCCGAGTCAGCCAATGGTTAATAGTTAGCTAAACAAAATTATTTTTTTGGGGACAGATAGTCTATTGATTACCTGATTTATGTGCATATACGATATTGCTACTATTACTTTAATCAGTTTGATTATAAGTTTTGATTTGTAAAAGATATTCTTTCGAAAGGATATTAGTGAGGGGAAACCCGTTTCGCTAAGCGGTGTGGTCTCACTTAATATCAAACAATCGAGATGTAATAGTATTATTCACACCGGGCGCTATGTCCGACTCAAAGTATATGTTTTTCCATTAAAATTTCTGTGCTCAAAATATGATTTAAATAGATTGAGAGTTGAGGTTTTTTAGGTTTAGCAGGTTGGACGAATAAGCTTCCGAAGACGTGCAAGAGACAGTGCTAGTTGTATAGGATCTATTTAGTTTTATTTCCGCTTTGATGTATTAAGACTAATTTGTCTATTTAGTACTCTGATCATCCAAGGGGGCATCTTCATATGTCGCCCTTGGTGTAATTTGTAATAATTATATTTGATCAAAACCTAGGAACCGTTTGGGATTATGTATTTGAATATGAAATATTGATTTGAAATGTAATCAGAAAAATTGTTTTAAATCTGTATTGATTTTATTTCATATTCATATGTTTATGATATTATGTATACCATTAACGTTACCGTATTTTGCCACCAGAAGTTAATACTATAGATGTGACGCCCTACCTCTATGCTCACAATAACAAAGGTTATTATAAGGAATAACGTCTGCTATTGCGAAGAATAAGGCTTGTTAGAAATGACCATCCGTAAGTTATGCCTTAGACGAGTATTGATTACATCGATAGGAGTTGTATAAATTACTCCCAAAGATATACATTCAATCCAAATCTAAAACGAAACTACGATGGCTTAAGAAAAATTCAGAACAACTCATAATAACAACAACACTGATAGTATAATCATATCAGAACAGAAATATCAGATATATAGCGGAAGACTAGTCTGGAATACATGCTACAACAATTGATAGTTCACAAGAACCGATACATATACATATCTATCAATACATACATAAGATGAGAGTCAAATAACCAAAAGAACTCCTCGAAGGCTAGACAAAAGATGATGCGAAATCCCAAAAGCTGAAGCTGCTACTGAATCAGAGATAGAGATTACCCTGAAATGACTCGGTCTGACCTGAGTATTATTTAAAAGAAAATAATAAACGGATCGGTCTAATTTATTCTCAGAAATAAGTGAATGATAAACAACACTTAAACAAATAATTATAGTCTCGAACGAGACTATACCGCATAAATAATCAACATAGTTTAAATGAAGAAATCTCAATTTAAACTCCATCAAATCAGTTTTCAAATTCACAATTGAATTTAAAACAGAAATACGCAAATTTATAATCTAATCTCAGATGAGATTATACTCAAACTCAACTTCCAAATTCATAATTGAATTCAAAGCAACAATTCACAAAATCTAGAGATCAAAATAGATAACTAGAAAATCAACAGTCGCAAAATCTAGAAATAAAAAATAAGATAACTAGAAAAATCGGCATAAAAGATGGATCGATCTCAGCAGATGGCGAGTTTTAGCTACGCCGCACGTGCATCTCAGATGGCCGTAACCTACCAAGTACTATAGTTTTTGGCGCCCATCAGATGTCCCGAAGGTCTGCAGAGTGATCCGAAGGTCTAGTACTGGTAATTGACCCGAAGGTCCATAAGATGATCCGAAGGTCCAACAAAGTGGCTCGAAAGCCCAACAAAATCATCAGAATCATCAAACAGCAGATGTTTCAATTAACGAGTCCGGAATTAACCGAAATAGTAAAAGTATGGTTCCATACCCCGTACTTTTGCTAAATCGTTTAAATCTCTTCATCGTTTCCTTGAAAGTGCAAATTGTGTATTTAATAAAATTACATTTTACGTTCTCAAACGGACAAGTCCGAAATTAAGCGAATCAGTAAAAGTAAGGATTCATAGTCCTCAATTTTGCTGAAGCGTTTAAATCGCTTCCTCCTTCTTTTGAAAGCGCAAACTGTAAAATTTTTGAAAACAATTTTTTTTAAAAACGATTTTTAAAACACGTGATTAAAACAGCAACATCTGTAGCAATTTCAACGAGGAAATTGCGCTTCATAAAACACCGTAAAAACGGTTATCAAAACAAAACGCTTTAAAAATATAGCACTGGAGTAAAAATCCGTTATAAAAATAACGGCAACAAAATACGTTTTAAAACCAAACATCGGTTCAAAACAAATTTAATAACGGACCCCATTAAAATTTTCAAATATGAAATATGATGTCGGGAAATACTCAAAGCCGGTTGCCCCAGGCAAAAAATAGAAACACCATGCTAGGATTTGAACCTAGGTCACCAAGAGAAATAAGGATACCTTACCACCAAACCACAAAGCCAAACTGGTAAACCCACCACCACCACCAACCGTTGCCCCTGCCGGACCGGCTGCCCTAGACGAATGTCTTGCTCGCCTTGCTCTAGGACCGGCCCTGGAAATACTTTACTCCCCCTCTACACGTAACACATTAAGATGCTTGATCAAAGTAAAATGCACATACGAACAATAATTAAAAATAATTGGTGGCCAAGCAATATCTCTCTACACACTACAAACCAACAGCTAAATGCATGAGCGTGTCTGGTAGCACACGTAAAAACGAAAGGCTAAATGCCTGTGCATGCGTGTCCACTTTGCCAAGGACAGAGGCAATAAAATTATAAAAGTCATGCATCACTACTTTCCCTTGGCAACACAAATTTTTTTTCACGCACACAAAGAAAACGTTCAGGCTTCTCACACAAAAACTCTTCTACCCAGTATGCATGCATAAACAAAGTTATAAAATAAAACTACTAGAAACTTGGTAAAAAAAACAAAGGAAATGTATTAACACTCCTGTACACGCACAAATGAATAATGTTAGCAAATGGAAACTTGCCTGGTCTAAAAACTTTGGCATGAAATTTAAATAATGATGCACGTAACTTTTTTTTCTTTTTTTTTCCATTGCAGTTTTGCACGCATCAATAGTAGGCTCTAGAACTTGCTGGCCCCCTCAACACAAAGCTTTACAACTTCCTTTCGCATAAAGCAATGAGGAGAAAATAAAAAGTAACGTGAGCATATGCGCATAATAAAATAAAAGTGCCAAAGTGTACATCATATAACTGCAGTAAGGACATAGTTGGAAGCTTCTACTTAAGCATGCAAATATAAATATAATAGCACACAAGTGCTGCCTCAAAATCACTGTGTGAAGTTGTAGTGCAAAGGCTCAGGAAGTAAAGATGTGAAAATCACAACCAAAGAGAATTCGAAAATCATAAGAAAACAGTAATTCAAAACACTGTGAAAGGCTAGATGTGTATAAATTAGAGGTGTGAGTATCACTCACATTAATTTATTTCAAATCCAGCTAGCTCCAAAGTTGCAAGCAAGCAAGCAAGAATGTAAAAGGTAGCCATTAATGATCTATAGAGCAACTTGAAGATTGAAAAAGAAATAAAAGAATTAAAGCTGTTCTTTTTTTTTCCTAACTGGTACAAGTCAACCGAGTGGAGATGTGCTTGGCTAGCTATTTTGTACACTTTGCATTTAATGCAAACGTGCACTAGAGGAGAGAAAGGACATGCTAGCACAAAAAAGATGGCAGTTAAAACATTCACAAGCTTTAAAAAAAAAGTGACAGCAAGACAGATTTGGGTTCACACTTTGATTTACACTAGCCTATATTCTAACGCATGCGAAGGTAATTGAAATATCGCATGTTACTTGAATACACGTATAATTTTTTTTTCAAGTAGCAAAATGTTAAAAGAGCAAGGACGTCCAAATTCAAGGCATTAGGCTAATTGCAAAACCAAGGTAACAAAGCCATGCTTGCGTGTCCAGTTTCAAGGTGAAGGATATACAAAAGTAAAGGAACAAAAGATGTTACTTCACAAAGAGAAGATTTTGCACTTGAGTCCAAATAAATGTGTTCAATTGCACATAGGAAAGGGTAGTTGCTACATTGGTTGAGAGCGTTCAATTTATCTAAGGCAATTATGTAATGCATGAATGATTTCCGAACATCATAGTAAGGACGTACGAAATTAGAGAAAAAGGCATGGCATGCATGACTTATTTTCAAAAAAAATATAAATTTAAAATTTTTCTATTTAAAATATTCATTCCGACGGTAATTCAAAAATAACGGTCGTTACTGATTTTTAAATTATTAATTACGACATGGTCGTTACAATAGATGATTGCAGCATCTGTAGCGCTTAGCTTCAGGCCTCAAGGTAGGGGATATTACAGTTACAAGATAAATATACAAAACATACTGGTTTTCTTAACGAAACAGAGAGAGTGTTATGATTTGAAGACTAAAAATTTCCCAAAGGAGGTTTCCTTATTTAAAGCACTTAAAGTTCAATCACTGCCTCTTTATTATACCATATATGAACCAAAAGAATTCACTAATATAATTTATCTTTTAGATACATTATATTTTATCATTTTCAAGAATTTTAGAAGGGTCTCATTTTATTTCAACAAAGCTTATATTGGGTAAAAACCCAAAAATATATTCTAGTCTCATTTCTCATCTTTTATTTTCTATTTACCATTTATCGTCTTTTGAAATTCCTAAAAATATTTTTGAATCCGTGATTATTTGTATTTTGAAATAAATCATTTTCTTACTGAAAGTTTGAAACCTTAGTGTTATCTAGCATTTTGACCCAGCTATATTTGAACTGACTGGACAAGTTAGACTCGACTGTCACAAGGCCAGTAGCCCAGAGCGATGATTGTAGGGTCCAAAAATCAAGCATAGATGATAATATGAAGCAGAAGCATGAAAGCTCACTACTTCCCGAAGATGGATTAGGTACGATCCGTATTCAACACTATGGATCGTATCGTTTCGATTCCACAAATCAATTTTGCAGCGATAATCAGTCAATAACGCAAAATCTACATATGTTACCAACATGAAACTTGGAGTACAAGCTTACTACAACATGTGGAACACCCTCTGAGGATATCATTCCAATTGGAGGAAGTAGGAGGGATCCGTATAACTCCCTTTGGAGGGATCGACAGAAATTAGAATTCATGCAACACAAATTCACGGAAAATGTGATATCTCACAAACTGTACATTGGAATTTGGGAAGCAAGTAGCTAACTTCATGGAGGCACCCCTCGAAGGGATCTCAACCCATTTGGACACACTAATATGGTGTGGGCCTCGATATGCCTGGAAATTTTTAGGTGGCCTCGTCTTGGTCTCTTGAATCTTCTACCGAAATTTTAGTCTGATCCGTGCACGTCTTCCCCTATAAATACAACATGCATAGTATTAGAAAAGGGATCCTTCTTTCTACTGAAAAGGCTCTTCCATTTGTATTCTTCATTCTTGTACTAATGGATCCTAACTGATATAAACATTCTTATAATCATGATCAAGTGCAATATTAATAAAGATATGAAGTGGACGTAGGTCAAGATTGCCGAACCACTATAAAAATCTTAGTGTTTATTTTTGATATTTGCTCTGTTTTAATTTCATTCTTCATATAATCTCTACTAGATTCTATGAATGTTGGTGCCTATTTTTGGTGTCAACATTTTGGTGCTTTCACTGAGAATCGAATTCTCAACTTGATTGGATCTTATCTACTTATAGATTCCCATATTCGTGAGATAGATCTATTTATTAACTGACAAATTTCCTATTCTACTCAGATTTGAAGGAAATCTAAAGAAAGCCGAGAGCCATGGTTACAGGAACTAAGTCTACTTCCCGTGTTTTTGGAGGATTTGATTATGCTAGTTTTCTTGTTTGGAGTTGTTCATGTGTTCAGGTCCATTTGGAAGGGATCAGATTCACTCATGTATGCAAGTTCTTAGGATCAAATACCGATGTTTGCACTCAAGTTAGCCAAAATAGCTGATCCCTCTCTCAAGGCCAAAATTGCTGATCCCTCTCTCAAAGCCTAGATGGCCAATCCCTCCAATCCCAACTGCAATCGATCCCTTAGCCTAAATGATCAAACCCTCACTAAGGCAATTTAGCCGAATCCTAAATACATATACATGCTCAATACTGATCCCTTCGAAGACGTCTTAAAAGGAATATATACCGATCCCTCTATAAGGTATATATACCGACCCCTCTTTAAGGTATATATATATTGATCCCTCTATAAAGCATATATAGGTATATAAACCGATCCCTCTATAAGTCCCTCTGCAAGGTATATATACTATCCCTCTGTAAGGTGTATATACTGATACCTTAGCAAAAATAACTGATCCCTCACCATGGCAATGCAGCTAATCCCTATACTACTGATCCCTCCCATAAAACATTCACTACCGACCCCTCCATACTCCATATGACCGATCCCTCTCATAAAACATTCAATACTGTCCCCTTTCGCATTCAAAAAAGGAGCGTAACTGAACCCTCCTTCCTGGGGTAAAAAGGGATCGAGACTAATCCCTCCTTCTTGCCGCACATAAAAAATATGGATGGGGTACGATCCATTTAAAAAAAATTATGGATCAGGCAAAAAGGGAATGTAACCCAAATCCATGCCGCAGCGTAGTGCCCCCGCATTCTGGATTTGGAACTCAACTTAAAGATGGTGTGTTCTATCTGCTTCCCTTACATCCTATGACTGACCGGGGCATAGAGGATCAAGCGGAAGCTACTGAATTGCAGCCAAGTAATGAACAAGGAACTGCTACTCAAACAATACACCCAAAGACTGGAGAATCAAGATTCTATGAAACGAACTGGGATCTGTTACTGGATCAGGCTTCTAGGGTAGATTACGACTGCTCTCAACTGAACAGCTTCAAACACCTGACTTGCCAGCTATGGTACGATGGCTTGTATGACGACCACCATATGTCGCTTATTATGCCATCCTAAAGTATAGCTATACATCATCAAAGTTGAACCTGAAGTAGTCACCCATTTGACTCGAAGCAAACCCACGAAGTTCTGGCCCAAGGTCAAACTCGGGTAAAACCAAGATTTTCTCCAAGCAAACACTAGTATGACTCCAAGCACCATTCGTCACCAACCCAGCACTTCAAATTCAGTGACCCCAAGCGAACCAGGGGCTGACTCCAAGTAAATAATAAATTTTCTTGGGTTGGACTCCTAGTAAATTATCACCAATCTTTCACACATTGGACAATTATGCATACAACATTTATAAGCATTACAAACAGCCGTAACTTTAAAACGAACCGGACTAACAACGACTGGAGCATTTGCCCCAGTCGAAGCCCATTCACTGAAGCCATTCAATATGCAGAATATCCCAAGAGATTAAATATGCCAACCATGCCAGCGTATTCTGGAAACACAAACTCCCAAGAGCATCTCATGAAATAGAGGGGCACATGGATTCTGCCAGAGCGACGAACACAACTAAATGCTAATTATTTCCTATATTCCTTAGGGGAGCAGCGATCGATCATGTGATTTGCACGATCATCGCCCAGGTCCATCTCCTCGTTTAATCAACTAGCTAAGGATTTCACCGAGAAATTCAGAATGCATGCGACTCGTCCCAAGGATGTGATGTTGTTATCAAATGTAACTTAAGCACTAAGCGATCCGCTCAAAGAGTTTTGGTAGAGATTTAACACCGCTATCACTAAAGTGAGCAATCCCAGCGTGAATATCATATTGATGGCATTGATAAGAGGAATCGACCCCGAGACACACTTTGGCGATTGGTTACCTGGAGAGCCTCATATGAACTTAAATCATTTCTATTACAAAATGAACTAGAACCTAAGAAAGGAGGTGGTAGAGCGGACTAGGAGAAAGAATGATGCAGGCCCGTTGGCTGAAGGAAGCAAAGCGAGGGAAGTATTGAGGCCTTAGATGAGGACTCAGATTCTAGGAGACGACCAAGAATCCCAAAATCCGACTCATATACTTCTTTAAACGATTCAATCAAAAACATCTACTTGGAGACTCATGACTCAAAGCAGTACTGGAAACCAGCCTCAGGAGAGTCCACCGAAACCCAAAAAAATTCGGTAAATGTTGTATATTTCAAGATACATACGGTCTTAAAACCAGCAATTGCAGACACCTCCGAGATGTGATCGGAAAGCAGATCCGGAAAGGAAAGCTTCAACAATATGTGCAAGCTCCGCAAATATGTGCAAGCTCCGCAAAATGGCGGGTAGGGAATATCCGACCTTTACCAATAATGACCTTTGATTACCAATTGGACCACCTATGGTCGACTTCCAGCTAAGGAGGGTCGGGGCAATGTGGAATAGAGAGCATTCGACTCTGCTTCACTTATCAATAAGATTTATTTCATTTTCAATAATGTTGTGAACTACGACCAACTTAAACTAAACTACTTCTAAACGATGCAGGTGACCAAGTAATTAGATTTGGGTGCTAACCAACCTCCACGGACCATAATCAGACCTTTGGAGGATCATCAAGACAAGCGTGATTCAAACGCTCATCAATTGCCATATGCCCCTGACTTGGGGGCAAGGACTCAAGATGGAAAGTGGGTGTGACTCAACCATCCACTTCCTACTCCGTGCTTCAATTTTGACAAAACATTTATGCCTTACTCATAGCCTGATAAGGTCAGAATCTAATATAAAGTGGACATGATTGACCATCCACTCATCAACCTCAAATCTTGGCTTGAAGACCGAAGAAACACTTGGAGTGGATGCAACCTAACCATCAACTCCTAGCTCATACTTGAAGTTCCCAAAATACTTATGCCTCTCCCGAAGCTCAGCATGACCGAGGTCAAACTAAAGTGGATGCGGTTTAACCGTCCACACATTAACTCCTGCCCTGGAAATAGGAAAGAGTCTGGAAGCTCGACTTAAGGTAGGCATGACTGACTTCCTACTCATTAACCACCGTCCTCAACACATGGACACGCCTAGAGCTTGAGGTGGATGTGACTTAATCGTCCACCCAAAAACTCTCTCCCTCGACTTACTGGGAGGGGTACTAAGAAAATTGGACGAGACCTTATCGTCCAACACAAGCATGGATGTGACCTGGCCATCCATCACTTACTCATTTCCTTGACTTGATTGGAGGAGCTACAATTACCAAGTGGACGTGAATCGACTGTTCATTTGTCAAGTTATTCCCATGATGCTGGGGGTAGTATTCCATCCCATGGATGAACGTGGTTCGACCCTTCATTCGACAACTCTTACCTCAACATAATAATTGGAGTATAAATTAAAAATGGGTGTGACTGACCACCCATTGACTAACTCTAGCCCCCAGAATGCAGACTAGAGTATAAACACCAAAGAGATGGATGCGGTACGACCGTCCATAGACCAACTCTGGTCCTTAGAGTGCGGATTGGAGTATAGACACCAGATGGGTGTGATTGACCACCCATCGACCAACTCTGGTCCCCAGAGTGTGGAATGGAGTATAAACAACAAAGAGATGGATGTGGTACGATCGTCCATCGACCAACTCTGGTCCCCAAAGCGCAGACTGGAGTATAAACACCAAATGGGTGTGACTGAACATCCATCGACCAACTTTGGCTCCCAGAGCGCGGACCGGAGTATAAACTTCAAACAGGTGTGACTGACCACCCATCATAGAACTCTGGTCCCCAAAGCATGGATCGGAGAATAAACACAAAACAATGGACGCGATTCGACCGTCCATCGATCAACTTTGGTTCCCAGAGCGTGGACCGGAGTATGAACATCAAACGGGTGTAAATAAACACCCATCATAATAATCTGGTCCCTAGAGCGTGGACTGGAGTATAAACACAAAATGTAGACGCAGTTCGATCGCCCGCTCCTCAACTCTAGCCCTTTACTTGGAGGCAAGCACACGACTCAAAGTGGATGCGATCTGACCATCTCCTTCCCTACTCATGCTCGAAGTTCTTCAGTACACTCATCTTACTCCCAAGGCTCGACAGAAACTGGATCCAAATGGAAGTGGACGTGGTATGATTGTTCACGCATCGACTCAGGCCCTGGATGTTGGGGGCGGTTTAAGAGCCCAAGCCTGAATTGGAAGTGATTCGACCGTCCAATCCAAAGAGGATGTGATACGTCCATCTATGATCTTGTTTTCTCCTGCGGTACGGCGAACTATCCAAGCCTTGCCCGGACATCGACAATCCAAACCAAGACATTGACGTGGTTTGACCATCCAGCAAATACTTTGTTCCCCTAGTGTGGATTGGAGTACAAACACTAATTGGGTGCGGTTCGACCACCCGCCAACAAACTCTTAACACCAGAGTGCGGATATGAGTATAAACAAATAAATGAGTGCGGTTTGACCACTCAATATTCCATAAACTTCGACCTAAACTCGACAGGAGATAGATGGAATTCGACCGTCCACGAACTAGTTCTGCTAACCCAAGAATGGAAACAAGAGTACAAACTACTACAAGCTAAGTACAACATCTTATTATAGCTCCAGCTGGGTGATCTTTGCAACTTAAGGCAACGACTGCAAGTAGGCCTCAATACAAAACCAATCATAATGACATCCAAATTACGGGTAACCGACTATATCGTACCATCAGATCAAGGGTTAATATCGATCCGCGCTAACCACAAATAGATGTGACCCGAATGTCCATCGAATAACTCCAGTCACCAGAGCATGGATAGAAGAATAAACCATAAATGAGTGCAACTTGATCATTAATTCTCCAGCACCCTCCTTCGATCCACCGGGAAGAGTATGAAAACGGATAAGCATGACCCGACTGCACCTAAACCAATTCTAACCCTAGATATGGTGGGAGAATATGAATTAAAATGGACGTGACTGTCCGTTCAACTCCGAATGTATGCAACACGACCGTTCATTCGTTGACTCTTACCATGATCCAACTAGAATAGTAATACGAAACACACATGGCTTGACCGTCCACACACTGATCCTTGACCTTGGTTTGGTAGGGAGAGCATCAATCATTGATTGGACATGACTTGCCTTCCTACTTATCGATGTATGACCCAAACTTAGGGGCACAAGCAAGAAAGAAGATGAATGTGAACCAACCATTTATCGATCAACTCTAAGTCTTTGGAGCTCAGATAGGAGTATAAACACGACTAGATGAGACTCGGCCGTCCATGCAGTACATTTATCAACCTGGGACCGGGGGTGGAAGTGTGATCATCCAAAGATTGACTGTGATAGCTCAATACTGTGATTCATACCTAGTGTTTACAACAACTCATGGCTACGACCGAAAGGATGCCTAGTGACACAGTCATCGAATCAATGCCCAAACTCATGGGCAACTGATCATTACTCCAACCCGAATGGTAGGTAATGGATAATGAGTACGTTTAATGGAAAGCGAATATACTAGCAGATTCAACTCAAAGCAAGGGCCAGCTATGGAGTTGCGCACAACACGAGGCTGAACCATACTCGACATTTGATTCAGTGTGCTTCTAAGACTGATCTTCAGCCATTTGCAGATAATCTCTCAAAGCATTTAGAGCCCTTCGTTATCAGACTCAATAACTCATGACAAGACTCTGGGATTCGATCGGAGCAACTGTCATCATTGACCATCCCAACCAGATTTCAGGTTGATTGTTACGTGAAATAGTTACATTTGAACTCAAGAAATCCAAGACTGCACCCGCTGAGCTGAAAATCAGCATCACAGTCAACCATAGCGACCCATCATGGGTACTGAAGATCGGATCATAGCTCAGTGCAACAATGATGAAGGAATTAGCTTGCTTTCTCCGAATGAATCTTAATGTGTTCACTTGGACCCATTTTGACATGTGTGTGATCTCACCGACTATCACGAGCCATACATTGAATATCGACCTGAGACATGTCCCGGTGAGATAAAAGCAACATGGCATGGATCCAGAGGGATTTGCTGCACATAAAGGGGAGGTGGATAAACTAAAAAACAATAGGTTTACCCGTGACGCCCTCTACCCGAAAGGGGTATCCAATCCAGTTCTTGTGAGAAAAGCTAATGGAAAGTAGCAGACATGCGTTGACTACTCTTATTTGAATAAAGCATGCCCGAAAGATAGCTTTCCACTTTCGAACCGACCAGTTGGTAGACCCAACCGCTGGATATGAACTGCTTTCATTTATGGACGTGTACTCCGAATACAACCAGATCCTGGTGCACATCCTCGACCAGGAACATACAAACTTCATTACCGATCTAGGGCTATATCGTTATGTTGTGATGCCATTTGTACTAAATATGCTGAAGCTACTTACCAAAGACTGGTCAACTGGATGTTCAAAGACCAGATCAGGCGATCGATAGAAGTATATGCGGATGATATGCTTGTGAAGTCACGACGATCAAATGACCACATCGATGACTTAGCGGAGATGTTCAGTGTTCTAAGAAAATATGGAATGAAACTAAATCCCTTGAAATGCTCTTTCGGTGTTGTGATAAGGAAATTTTGGGGTTTCATCATCAACTCTCATGGAATCGTAGCCCACCCCGAGAAGATTCAAGCAATTCGAATTATCTAGGTATGGAAGACGATTAGCAGGTACAAAGCTTAAATGAGAAGCTTGCTGCCCTAAGCTGCTTCTTCTCTAGGGCCACCGACAAGTGTATTCCTTTCTTCGTCTTGATCAAGAGAGGGAAAAGGAACTTTGAATGGATTCAGGATTGCATAGATGCATTTCAAGCTCTAGTAGATCACTTAGAGAGACCTCCCATCCTCTCCAAGTCACTAGATCGTGAAGACTTATACATCTATTTATGGGTGTCGGTTCACGCCATAAGTGCCACATTGTTATGTGAAGAGAATCAGATCCAGAGGTCTTTATATTATGTTAGCAAGTGATTGACAAGTGGTTACAAAAAGTACTCAAAGCTGGAAAATCTTGCGTACTGCCTGTTGATTGCGTCACGAAAGATTCACTATTACTTCTAGGCTCACCCCATTAACGTCTACACCGATCAGCTGTTATGACAGGTCCTACAACAACCTTAAACGTATGGAAGGTTGCTCAAATGGAATATCGAGCTAAGCTAATTCGATATCACTTATCTCCCTCAGAGAGCTATCCAGGGACAGACAGTAGTAGACTTCATATCTGAATTCACTACATCAGACGACTATCCGAAGAGCAGTAGAGAACTGACCAACCGATGGAAAATATACACGAATGGAACTTACAATGATCGGTTTTTGGCATTGGAGTTGTGTTAATGACTCCTAAGGAACGATCGATCTGCTAAGCCCTTTAACTCAACTTTCCTACAACAAATAATGAAGCTAATTATGAAGCCTTGATCGTCGCGCTCGAACTTCTAGAGAACTGGGAGTGGAAACTTCACATATCTTTTGTGATTCCTGGTCAGTAGTATACCAAGTTACGGAAGATTATCTTGCTAGGAGGCAGTGTCATGCTCCTTATCTCAGCGGGGTCCAAGAGCTACTAGCCAACTTCGATTATTACACCATTACACACATCCTCAGAGAACAAAATGAAAAAGTCGAGTCACTGGCCATGTTGGCCAGTTCGGTGGATGCGCAACAAATAGACTTTGTCTCGGTTGAAGTACTTAACATTCCAAGCATTGACGGATGGAGATCGACTAGATCTTATAGACATAGCCGATAAAGCAGTCATGGATGACTCTTATCAAAGCCTATCTACAATGGGGAATTCTTTCCGAACGGAGGAATGAAAAATGGTAGATCCTCCTCAAAACTTCACGCCGCATCATCCAAGAAGGAGTCATGTATAGATAGGGCTTTCTCCATTCCCCTACTTCGGTGTATCGCCCATGATGAAGTCAAACGAGTCTTGAGAGAAGTCCATGAAGAAGAATGTGGCGATCACACCAAGCGGCAAACCCTGAAAAAGAAAACACTCCGCTACGGGTATCACTGGCCAATTGTCAATCAAGATGCAACTGATCATGCTAAACGATGCGATGAGTGCCAAATGTTTGCAAAAATTCCAAGAGCCTCGCCGATGGAAATTACTCAAATGGCCAGTCCATAGCCGTTTTCCACTTGGGGATTGACATCATCAGCTTCTTGCCGATTCTAAAGGTGGTGCAAAATACACCATCGTAGAGTTGATTACTTCACCAAATGGGTTGAAGCAGAACGTTTAATCACGATCACGGTGAAGAAAATAATCAACTTCATTGTCCGGAACATCATATGTCGTTTTGGCCTTCCGTGAACCATTATAACTGATAAAGGAACCCAATTCGATAGCGCTAAATTTAAAGATTTCTACCATCGGCATCATATTGAAAAGAGATTTGCAGAAGTTGCTCTCCCTCAAGCAAATGGACAGGTTGAAGTTGTGAACAAAATCATAAAGTCCATTCTGAAGAAATGTTTGGAAAAGGCTAAAGTAAAGTGGGTAAATGAACTCCCAACAACATTATGGGCTTACAGAACCACCCAAAAGTCCACGACTGGCTATACTTCAGTCGCCCTTGCTTACAGTTCTGAGGCCGTCATCCCCATAGAACCTGAAGTCCCCTCTCATCGAATGAGTTATTACAACCCCTATTTCATTATAAAATAATATATATATATATATATATATAAGGAATTGCAATCCAATTACAATTAAACTAGAAGAAATTAGTGATGACTCGTGAGCGTACAAATGCATCCGGGAGCCAATGACAAGAACGTGTACCTAAACATGCACGTATATATTCAAAAATTCGACTTCTTGAAATAGGCAGAAATTGAATTTTCACTTGGCGTTATTAAATAAAAGACCGGATCAGATAGCCAAAGCTTACTAGCCCACTGGAACGGGACATAGATAGCAACTAATGGAATAAACCTAGAATTTATACTATTGGAAATCGACCAAGCGTTATGACAATTAAAGAGAGATACAACACTTTGAGAAGATACTTCAATGGAAAGATAGAGACTATTCAGGAAACTGGATGGATTTCTTTCTGGCAACTCTAACTTGCTTTGATTCAAAGAACATCATGTACGCCACAAGACATACTTTGGAGGGCAAATGCTATCCGACATTTTGACCTGGCTATATTCGAACTGACTGGACAAGTTAGACTCGACTATCATCAAGGCCAGTAGCCCAGAGCGATGATTGTGGGGTCCAAAAATCAAGCATAGATGATAATATGAAGCAGAAACATGAAAGCTCACTACTCCCCGAATATGGATCAGGTATGATCAGCATTCAACACCATGGATCGTATCGTGTCGATTCCACAACTCAATTTTTCAGCGATGGTCGGTCAATAACTCAAAATCTACACATGCTATCAACATGAAACTTGGAGTACAAGCTTACTACAACATGTGGAACACCCTTAGGGATATCATTCCAATTGGAGGAAGTTGGAGGTATCGGCATAACTCCCTTTGGAGAGATCGGCAGAAATTAGAATTCATGCAACGCTACGTTATGGAAAATGCGATATCTCATAAATTGTACGTTGGAATTGCGCAAAATTCGGGAAGCAAGTAGCTAACATCATGGGGCATCCCTCGTAGGGATCACAACCTATTTGGACACACTAATAGGGATTAGTACCGATCCCTATTGTGGGCCCCGATGGGCCGGGCCCATTTTTGGTGTCAACACTTAGACACTGCCTAATTTAAGGTCGAATCTGTGTGTGTGTGTATATATATACATATACATATATATATATACATATACATATATATACATATATATATATATCACAGATTTAATTCACTAGCCACTTTTTAGGAGTGTATCCAATTTCCTCTTAATATTTTATTTAATATCCAAGAGATAAATTAATGTATAACGTCATCATCAACATTTTCATGATACTTTGAAATTATTAACTATTTAAGTTTAAATGGTTATCTTTCATATTAACAAGTTTGAATAGTGAGTCAATGTATATGACTTATGTTCTACAAAGTATCACCAAAACTTATTTTAATACGGGATTGGTATCCAAAAGATGAATTAATTCATAAAGTTATTTCCACAAGTTGTTACTTCAAATACAATTAGAGATGGTATCTCAAAATTTTCATATTATTTAACCTAAGCTTATTTTCGAACTTAAAAGTCTGCTTTTTTTAACATTTAGAATTTGCTTTCAGTTAATTTAAGTAAAAGAACCATGCTTCTATTTAACTTTTGTTAATTTAGCTATTTAAGGATTTACACTTATGTGTTTTTACTTAGATTATAATAGTCTTTCATAGCCTATCTAAAGCATTATATCAAATTCCTATTTTTAGAGCAAATCTTAAAACAATTCCTAAATATCATAAACAACACATAATGTTTCCTCTCCATTTATTCATAACAAATTGCTTTGACTATTGGCTACGGCGTCGATTATAAAATAAACATTATTCTCGGAGATCTCTAAGATCAAGCATCTAAGCCCATTATTAAATTATTACCTATATAATTCATTGTTATTGATATTTCTATTCTTTATATAATATAGAAATACATTTATATTTCCAAAACCTTAATACATACGTATCTTTGTATATATTTCCAAATATCATTTTATTTTAAACCACATTAGTTTTCAAAAATATTTTTATTCCTTCTTAAATTAACATATTTTCAAAAATATGATTTTTCCAAAATACTTATTGTAATAAAAGTGCATGTCCAATTTTCTCTTTTGAATGTTTAAGAATCCCGATCGAGTACGTAGGCCAGACGTCCCGACCGAAATCCTTAAAGCATCCAACGGGAAATTTAACACCCATATATATACACACACTTCAAAAATCCTCTTTTAAAATGAATAGCACTCAAATAATAACAAGCTTATAGTCATCACCATTAAACATCTCATGGAAAACTCATAGGATGCTATTTCCTAATTAGGCGATGATTGCATCAAAACAATTCTTAATCAAACCCTTGGTTTAGAGTAAATAATAAATCATTTATTTTGGTTAATTGGTAATCAAATACAAAAACTTATCTCCATTTCCATTTGATTAGTTTTTATAATTACAAGATACTTTGATTATTCTAAATCAAAGAAATTCAACACCTCTTGTGATGATTTCTAATGCGAAGATACCGCAAGATTCAATTATTAACCTTCAATAGAATTCTAATTAGCAAGGGATAATTCTTGATTGAATTTGAATTGTCATTAAGAATCCTATGCAAACAAACATCCAATCAACCAATCATACAGTCACAAATATCGAATAATATGCCAATGGAACCATCCATCTGCTCTCGCTGTGCAACTATGATTATATAAAGATCGACAATGAACTTCATGGTTTGCTAGGTAGAAAATGTACCATGTCTCAACTGGGCTTGCTGGATTGCTCAATACTAGAATGAGTGACTCAACCGCCAGCCAACCACACTTTCAGAATAGATAAGATTGGATCAAAGATTGCTCGGGAATCACATGATTTGATAACAAGAACATCAAAGAGTGAAAACGAAGGAAAACGTTATGAGAATACCAAAAGACACTTCTTATTCTAAAGGGAATAATTCCTACTCTCTTCCCCCAACCCTAATGGACGTCTCTAAGACTCATCTAGGCTAAGATTTGTGACCATAATATCATATTTTGTTCGAAAGCTTGCTTTGATACCAAGAGGTGATGCCCCACCCTGAGACCAACACTAAGTGATGCAGCCCAGAATGACGAAGTCTTAGGTCGCTCACGACCTAGTAACAATTTAGGTCGCTCACGACCTATGGAAGATCGCTCACGAGCTAACGAGTTAAAGCAAGGAGATAAGTCGTGGGAAGCTGAAGATTTAGGTCGTTCATGACCTAACGTAATTTTAGGTCGCTCACGACCTAGTGAAGGTGGCACGCGAGTTAATGGATTCAGCGTGAAGGCAGGCGAACGAGCTAACAAGCCACGACCTAAATTAGGTCGCGGAGAGGAGCTACGACCTACTTTAGATCGCAGAAACATGATTCGACCTACGATAGGTCGCAGGAAAATGTTTCGACCTAAGTTAGGTCGCAAGAAGTTAGGTCGCGGGGAAATGTGGAGAAATAAGTCGCTCACCATAAGTCGTGAAGACTTAGGTCGCGAGGTTTTTCTAAAGCCGCTTCTTTTAGGTCGCTGATGGGGTTGCCGTTCATTTTAGGTCGCTTGCTCCAGATGTCGTTCATTGTTAGGTCGCGCACAAAGTGGTAGGTCCTTAACAACCTATACTAGGTCGCTGATGGAGGCTGGTGTGTTGAAGTTAGGTCGCGTGAGTTGTATTTTAGGTCGAAACCGATCTATGTGTTGTAAATATTTGTTGTAACTTGTATTGGCTTATGTTGTAATGTTTTAGGTCGTAAGTCGCCGGGTTTTTTAGGTCACACTATTTTTAGGTCGTAGGTCGTTCACGACCTAAGTGTTGTATTGAAACGTGTTCTGCTTTGGCGTGTTGAGTTGTAGCCTATAAATAGGCATGTGTGGTCATTTGTAATAGTTTAGTTGATTTTTGAATAAAATTCTTGTTTGTTAGCTTTGTGCTTTCAATTAAAATCGGTAGTTGAGTATAATCTCCTATCTCCACCTTCGACATTCGAGTGCGCTCGAATCTTCGATCATTGAAGCCAATTCGCGGAATCAAGTGCGCTTGATCAACGCTCGAAGAATTGTAGATCTCTCCTCACGGTATCGTGCGCAATCAACGTGTCAGAGATAGCTAGAATTCGGTATCTTCGGATCAACGAATTTGGGCATTTCAGTAATTCTCAATCCACCGATTGCTACTTTCATCAATCTACCTTGTTTTTGTGTAATCCGCTGCGTCAGTTTGGTATCAGAGCTTGTTTTAGCCAATCATAGCTAAATCGAGTCTTGGAGCCAAGTTTTTGAAGAGTTTCGAAGTTGAAGTGATTAGCCGAGCTTGAAGTGTAGAGCCGAGCCAAGTAGAAGTGTCGGAGATCGAATTTGTATCATTCGGAGAAGCTTGTTGTTCATAGTGTTCATCATATTTTTGCAACAAAGTTGGAGTTTTCGATCCATTTCATTTTGGATCAAAGTTCGAAGGGTGTTTGAAACTTGAAGTGTGAATTTGTTGAAGAGTTTGTGAAGTATTCAATCATGCCACCGAGAAGAGCTAATCGTCACCAAAACATAGAAGCTTTGTATAGAAGAGAAGAAGCTGATGAGATGGAGCAAAGAATTAATGAGAACTTTAGTGAGAAGCTTAATGAAGGAATTGGACGATTAGAGAAGATGATGTTGGAGATGAATCAAAATCGGAGAAGGGTTTCACCTGAATCTAACCATGGAGGAAGTAGAGTTTCACCACATTCCAATCGGGAGAGAAGTGTTGACAATGATCATAGAAGTGCGAGTCGAGAATGTTATAGAAATGATGATGATCGAAGGCGTGATAGGAATGTGAATGATCGTGAACGGATGAATGTAGATAGAAGGGATGTTGGTGGAAGACGTGATGGTAGTAGAGATGTTGGTGGTCAGGATCGACATCGATATACATCAGATTTTGAAGAAGAGTATGAAGGTGGTAGTGTTCATGGACGAGGACGTGGACAAGGAAGAAATCAATCGGAATATGATCACAAGTGGGAATCTGAGATGAAGACTGAAATTCCAGAATTCAAAGGTGGAATGCAAGCTGAGGAGTTTTTGGACTGGTTGTCTAATGTCGAGGAGATTTTTGACTTCAAGGAAGTTCCAGAACATCGTAGAGTGAAGTTTGTTGCTACAAGGTTGAGGGGTAGAGCTTTGGCATGGTGGCAGCAAACCAAACTTACACGTGAACGGATGGGGAAGTCAAAGGTTGAATCATGGGAAAAGATGAGGAAAATGATGAAAGCCACATTCTTACCTTATAATTATCAATCGCTTATATATCAGAGGTTGCAAAACTTGAGGCAAGGAACAAAGACCGTGAATGACTATGCTGATGAATTTTATCAACTGATTGCAAGGAACGACATCATGGAGACAGAAGAACAATTAACATCTAGATTTGTTGGAGGGTTACGAATGCAGATTCAAGATATGGTTAACATGTTTGATCCTAGATCTGTTGGGGAAGCACACCAAAAAGCGTTAGCTTGGGAGAAACAGGGAAGACGAGGAGGAGGTGTGTTTACAAGTTCCAACAATCCAGTGAAGGGTGTTAGTGGAAGTTCTAATGTTGCAAAACCAGTTGTGAATGAGGTTGGGAAGGCGAAGGTCAATAATGGTTTCAAATGTTATAATTGCCAGGAAATGGGCCACAAAAGTAATGAATGTCCAAAGCCGAAGAAGAGAGCTATGATAGCGGAGGTTGAGGATGAGGATGAAGAAGCTGAATGTTCCAATTCACCACCTGATGAGGAGGAAGAAGAAGTGTCGGGAGACGAAGGTTGTAATCTGATGATGAGGAGGTCTTGTTTGACACCAAAGCAAGAGGAGGATTGTAGTTGGTTAAGGAGCAATATTTTTCAGTCAACATGTACTATTCTGGGGAAAGTCTGCAAGTTTTTTATTGATGCTGGAAGTTGTGATAATATAATTTCTTCATAAGCTGTGAGGAAGTTGGCCTTGAAGACCGAGAAACATCCGAAACCGTACAAGTTGGCTTGGTTGAGAAAAGGCGGGGAAGTGAAGGTTGGACGTCGAGCTTGTGTGAATTTTTCAATTGGGAAGAAATATAAAGACGAAATCTGGTGCGATGTGGTAGATATGGATGTTTGTCATTTGTTACTGGGGAGACCGTGGCAGTATGATAGGGCGGTGCAACATGACGGTCGTACCAACAGTTATAGCTTTATGTTTGAAGGCACAAAGATTACTCTAGTTCCGAAGAAGCGACAAGAGGAAGAAAACAAACTGGAGGAGATTGAAGAGCTGAAAACTTTATTATCCTTGAAGGAGTTTGTTAAAGAAGTTGAAGAGGAGCCTGAGGTGTTTCTGTTGATTGGACGAGAGAGCAGTGAAGTGGTTGAGATACTAGAAGAAGTTAAACCAGTGCTTGAAGAATTTAATGATGTATTTCCGGAAGAGCTGCCAACGGAGTTGCCACCGTTGAGGGATATACAACACCAGATAGATCTTGTTCCAGGTGTTGTGTTGCCACATAGACCACACTATAGAATGAGTCCGAAAGAACATGAGGAGTTGCGTAGGCAGGTAGAGGAATTGCTTGAACAAGGGAGAATACAGGAGAGTTTGAGTCCGTGTGCTGTACCAGCATTACTCGTACCGAAGAAGGATGGGTCATGGAGAATGTGTACGGACAGCAGGGCACTGAATAAGATAACTGTCAAATACAGATTTCCGATGCCGAGGCTTGATGATCTGTTGGATCAAATCAGTGGGTCTGTGATCTTTTCAAAGATTGATCTTAAAAGTGGTTATCATCAGATTCGCATTAGACCAGGGGACAAATGGAAGACAACATTCAAGACGAGGGAAGGATTGTATGAATGGTTGGTAATGCCGTTTGGTCTATCGAATGCACCGAGTACATTCATGAGGGTGATGAACCAAATTTTCAGGCCGTACATTGGGAAATTTGTGGTGGTTTACTTTGATGATATTCTGATCTACAGTGCTAGTACCGAGGAACATATTCAACATTTGAAGAAAGTGTTAATTATTCTTCGTGAAGAACAATTTTATGCTGCTACGAAGAAGTGTGTTTTCATGGTGAGGAGTGTTTTATTTCTGGGATATGTTGTATCGGAGGGAGGAATACAGGTTGACCAAAGTAAAATCGAAGCAATTAGAGATTGGCCGCAACCCAAGACGATAACTGAAGTTTGGAGTTTTCATGGGTTGGCTTCATTTTATCGGAGGTTTATTCCACACTTTAGTAGTGTGATGGCGCCTGTGACTGATTGTGTGAAGGGAAAACAGTTTGCATGGACGGAGGAAGCAGGGGTTGCTTTTGAGCAAATCAAAGAACTTTTGACGTCGGCACCAATTCTAGCTTTACCTGATTTTCAGTAGTTGTTTGAATTACATACCGACGCATCGAAGGTTGGAATTGGAGGGGTGTTGAGTCAAAGGGGGCGTCCTATTGCATATTTCAGTGAAAAGTTATCAGGAGCGAAGATGAGATACAATACATATGATGTGGAATTTTATGCTGTTGTACAAGCCATTAAACATTGGAGACATTACTTATTTCAGAAAGAGTTTGTTCTTTACACTGATCATGAGGCGTTAAAGCATTTACAAGGGCAAGACAAGATTTCAGCGAGACATGCATCGTGGATTGCATATCTGCTACAATTTACATTTGTGGTGAAGCATAAATCTGGAGTTACAAACCGTGTGGCAGATGCGTTGAGCCGAAGGAATCATTTGTTAACAACAATGAAGGTTGGAGTAACGGGGTTTGATATGTTGCCAGAATTATTTGTTGATGATCCTTACTTTGCAAAGTTTGTTGACAGAGTCAAGGAGGGAGAGACGGATGAGTTTATAATGGTAGATGGTTTTCTGCTCAAAGGAAATCGATTATGCATACCTGATTGTAGTTTGAGAATGAAGATTGTGAAAGAGCTACATGGAGAAGGCCACGTGGGTAGAGACCGTACACTACAGCTGATTTCTCAATCTTATTTTTGGCCGTCGATGAAGCGGGAAGTTGGAAGGTTTGTGGAAAGATGTCATATTTGCCAAGTTTCCAAGGGAACAGCGACGAATGCGGGATTGTATATGCCGTTACCTGTGCCAGTTAGACCATGGGTTGATATCAGTATGGATTTTGTTTTGGGTTTGCCTAGAACTCAAAGGGGAAATGATTCTATATTCGTTGTGGTGGACAGATTTTCCAAAATGGCACATTTTATCGCTTGTAAGAAGACAGCTGATGCCGTCCGGGTTGCTGAGTTATTCTTCAAAGAGATATATCGTTTACATGGTTTGCCGGAATCCATTGTTTCTGATCGGGATACTAGATTTCTAAGTCATTTTTGGCTATGTTTGTGGAAGATGGTGGGAACGAAGTTGAACTTTAGCAGTGCTTATCATCCGCAAACGGATGGATAGACCGAGGTTGTGAACAGATCATTGGGAAATTTGTTGAGATGTCTTGTGCAAGACAATCTGAAGAGTTGGGATGTGAAGTTATGTCAAGCGGAGTTTGCTCATAATCATGCTGTGAACCATAGTACGGGTTTCAGTCCATTTCAGATTGTATATGCTAATTTGCCAAAGGGGCCGTTGGAGTTAACGGTCATACCACAACCAAAGAAGACAGTCAAGCGAGCTGCTGATTTTGTTGAAGGATTGACAGAGTGTCATAGAATCGTTCAAGAACGATTGGAAAAGGTGAATGAGAAGTACAAACGATCTGCAGATCTGAAGCGAAGGAGTATTGAATTTAATGAAGGTGAGTGGGTTTATGCAGTGTTAACAAAGGATCGTTTTCCGGTGGGAACATACAATAAATTGAAAGCATAGAAGATTGGTCCAGTAAATTTTTTGAAGAAGATCAATGAAAACGCTTATAAGTTGAAGCTGCCGGAGGATGTGTATACTTCTGATGTGTTCAATGTTAAACATCTTCTACCGTATCATGGGAACGAGTTTGTTGTGGGAGAAGAGGGCGCAAATTCGAGGATGAATTTTTCTCAACCAGGGGAGGATGATGCAGCCCAGAATGACGAAGTCTTAGGTCGCTCACGACCTAGTAACAATTTAGGTCGCTCACGACCTATGGAAGATCGCCCACGAGCTAACGAGTTAAAGCAAGGGGATAAGTCGTAGGAAGCTGAAGATTTAGGTCGTTCACGATCTAACGTAATTTTAGGTCGCTCACGACCTAGTGAAGGCGGCACGCGAGTTAATGGATTCAGCGTGAAGGCAGGCGAACGAGCTAACAAGCCACGACCTAAATTAGGTCGCGGAGAGGAGCTACGACCTACTTTAGATCGCAGAAATATGATTCGACCTACGATAGGTCGCAGGAAAATGTTTCGACCTAAGTTAGGTCGCAAGAAGTTAGGTCGCGGGGAAATGTGGAGAAATAAGTCGCTCACCATAAGTCGTGAAGACTTAGGTCGTGAAGACTTAGGTCGCGAGGTTTTTCTGAAGCCGCTTCTTTTAGGTCGCTGATGGGATGCCGTTCATTTTAGGTCGCTTGCTCCAGATGCCGTTCATTGTTAGGTCGCGCACAAAGTGGTAGGTCGTTGACAACCTATACTAGGTCGCTGATGGAGGCTGGTGTGTTGAAGTTAGGTCGTGTGAGTTGTATTTTAGGTCGAAACCGATCTATGTGTTGTAAATATTTGTTGTAACTTGTATTGGCTTATGTTGTAATGTTTTTAGGTCGTAAGTCGCCGGGTTTTTTAGGTCGCACTATTTTTAGGTCGTAGGTCGTCCATGACCTAAGTGTTGTGTTGAAACGTGTTCTGTTTTGGCGTGTTGAGTTGTAGCCTATAAATAGGCATGTGTGATCATTTGTAATAGTTTAGTTGATTTTTGAATAAAATTCTTATTTGTTAACTTTGTGCTTTCAATTAAAATCGGTAGTTGAGTATAATCTCCTATCTCCACCTTCGACATTCGAGTGCGCTCGAATCTTCGATCGTTGAAGCCAATTCGCGGAATCAAGTGCGCTTGATCAACGCTTGAAGAATTGTAGATCTCTCCTCACGGTATCGTGCGCGATCAACGTGTCAGAGATAGCTAGAATTCGGTATCTTCGGATCAACGAATTTGGGCATTTCAGTAATTCTCAATCCACCGATTGCTACTTTCATCGATCTACCTTGTTTTTGTGTAATCCGCTGCGTCACTAACAAAGGGTATTAATAAGTAATACGGCCGATTAGTGCAGAGAATAAGGGTGGTTAAGAGCGACCATCCGAGAATTTGCTTTGAGCGAACATTGATACATTGATTTGGGTGTTGTATATTTTTTTCTTCTCAAGTGGAATCAACTATGCAATCCAAGCTTAAAAAAACTACGGTGGTTATAGTAAGAATCCAAAACAACATATGATAAACACAAATCACAGAATCATAGATCGCAAAATATACACAGTGGAATACAAATAGGTACATGCTGATCAAATTGAATAGGTACATAATGTCGACTATAAAATTTTAGTCACTGCGAACTACGTAATATACAAGTACTACATCCCATAGATGCAAATATGAACATTTAAATGAGTCTATACTCAATACAAGCTACAAGATTACATGAATATGTACGCATGGTGATAACAAGATTAAACATCTAGCTAATTGATATAAATTCCACCCTAAAAGCATCAAGCTAAAGGACTTGAAATAGCTTGGTCTGAGCCGAGTATTATAAAATAATAAAAGGGTCAGTCTAGTCTAAAATAAATGAGTTAGCAAGATAAATGATATGTAAAATGAACTAGATCTCAAATCTAGTCACCAAGCCTAGTATCGACAAATATCAATAATACTTCAATAAACTTCAAGAATGTAATCACCAAATATCAAACCCAAGATAGCTTCTAAAAGGAAAACCATCGAAATTATTTGTTGATAACACATATACCATAGAATTTAGAAATCATAAATAGAATCTAGAAATCACACATAAAAAGGGGAAGGCGCCAAGCTTTAAGATTGGTGAATAAATTCACCTACACGCGTATAACTCCAAGATAGACATAAGTGTCTATAAAACTCCAAGATGGGTATAATTCCCATAATAACTTCAAGATTAGCGAGAGCCTATCGAACTTCAAGATAGGTGCAAGACCTATAAACTCAAAGATAGGAACAACTCCTATAAAACTTCATGATAGGTACAAGACCTATAAAAACTCCAAGATAGGTGCAAGACCTATAGAACTCCAAGGGCGAGTCATAAACTCGTCGATATAAGTTTCATGTACTCCTAAATAACAACCAAATAAGTAACAACCGTGTGTCCCATGCTGCATGGATTTACCTAAACATTTACTATAAGCTAGTAAACTCCACTTGTGTGTATAAATGGCTCAATCGAACAAGTCCGGCAATTAATAGGTAAAACAAACGTGAGTGTTCCATACCACTCGTTTTATTAAAACATTTAAATTACCTTCTCATTCAGTTGATAACGTGCAATTTGATAGAAATATTTCACTTTAAAAATATTCTTGTAAAGTATAGTTTAATAAGCTAAGATATATATATATATATATATATATTAGAAAGCCTTTGTAAATCTATACATTGATATTTATAAATAAAATTTTAAAACACTGTTCCAAACCAATTTAAAACCATTAATATTATAATTAAATATATTATATATACATTAATATATTCCAAATATCCTTTATAGAAAGTATGTTTATACTTAAAAAGATTTGGGAAAACGGTTTGAATTAGAAGTCATTCTTTTGAAAACACTAGTTGGAATTGTGCAATAAAACTTGTGTATAGTATCACAGATCCATAGAATAATTGTACGGCATAATAACTCCAAAATAGACACAAAGGTCTATAAGTTTCTAAATGAATCCACAATTCATAAATCAAATCCTGAAAATATGCATGGATAAACCACCAAATTATAACATCAGTCATGCCCAAAGGAGTGTAGTTCAATCCGGGAAATCATATGAATAAATGGATCCATAGATTTGAATTATATTTCATCTCCAAATTTATTTTTATAAAATATAAAATGAGTTGAAATGAATGCCAAATGAGCCACTATAGATTATGCCAAACATAGGAAATAGAAGACAATGAACAAGGCGACGAACGAGCGAAGAGTAGGTAGATCAGAGGGGTTTACCTGAAGATGAAATAGCTTTAGGTGGTCGCCACCAGTGCACCGATGGTGCCCTAATAATCCACCGATTGTAGCGATTATTTGAGCTATTTTAGCTCTAGAAGGCCCTTCGATTGACCTGGGGTGATGGTGGTTCGATCCTATGCTGTCTAAAGTTGTTCTAAGGTGATCTCGGGTGTGCATACATCCATACAAACAACTATAATTTGCAATTAAATGAGATTAATAGTCTATGGTTTAACAGAAGGTTGAACAACATGAGGTGAGATTATCATAAGAAATTGAGTTCAATTCATTTATAGATTCATCTAATTCAATAAACACAACATGCATTCGATTATAGACAAGAAGTGTGAGATAAACTCACCAATTTGAGCTTGAACTGGTGCTAGAAACCGAAATTTTCCTACGCTAATACCTTTCAGCTTCTACCTAGGTTAATTATCAGAAATTACAAATAAGAAGGTGATCAATACAAGAAAAAATTGAAACAAAAGGCTCAATAGACACAATAGGGGCTGGAGGAGATTACCTTGCTTCTATTTCTTGAATTATTATCCAATTACCCTATGATTTGATTTATATTTGGGGTAGATTTCATTTCTATGGTTTAGGAGATGAAGGAGATGTATTTTCTGGTATTTAGAACATGGTTGAAAATGGGAAGGTGATAGGAAAATAAACGTATTTGTTTATTTTCTCTCTTCTAAAACTTACAGTATGGACTATGTGGGTCCCTATGGACCCAATAAGGCTATATTACTAATTTCCTTTGTTTTTATCTTTATAAAATACTAATTAATACTCAAATTATGTTTATAGAAGCATAGATTAATTTTCCTCAAATATTACCAAAGCTCTGACATATCCAAAATTCTCATTTCTATTAATATTGAGATATTTTGTAAAATAAAATATAACTTTTGAAATTAAAGCTATTCTCATTATTTTTAATAAAATAAACTATCAATTATAAAAAAAATCTTTTTAAACAATAAATCTCAATATTAACATTTAATTAAATTTACAATATTTGTTGTAATAATTTGATATGGGAAATATTTATAATAACGGGACAGTTTGACACAGGTCCCTAATAAGTTTCAAAATACACAAAAATCTTAGTAAAAAAAAGTTTGTAAATTAGGTCCCTAGAATTAAGTTACCGAATAATGGCATACACTTATGCAATTATTCAGTGAATAATTGCATACATTTATGCAATTATATCAAAAAATTGCAGAAATTTCCACAATTATTCACTGAAAAATTGCGGAAAATTCGGCAATTATTCGCCCAAAAAATTGTGAAAATTTCTGCAATTTTTTCAAAAATTTGTGGAAAATTCCGCAATTATTCACCAAAAAAATTACGGAAATTTCCGCAATTTTTCACCGAAAAAATTGCATAAATTTATGCAAATAAATGTCTACAATTATTCAGTGAATAATTGCATAACTATATGCAATTACTTAGTAATTTAATTATAGGGATCTAATTCACATACTTTTTTTACTGGGGTTTTTGTGTATTTTGAAACTTATTAGAGACCTGAGCTTAATATTCACTATAATAAATGTTCAAATAAATAGTGAATAAACCTTAGAAAAGCTCAAATTTTAAATTACAAAATTATTTCCATATATTTTATTGACTCTTATTTTCCCTAAGATTATTCTTATATTATCAAATATAAGAAGTTAAATTACACAGTTTTTAATACCAAATAAATTTTCCCAAATTTATTTATTGCCATCTTAAAAGCCATTTTAATTTGGAAATTATAACTAGTAAAATTTCTTAAATTTATCTTAAAATTAATTAAAATAATTATAAATCATATTTTAGATTTAATTCCAGGTAATCTTGACTAGGATTGTTATAATTTCTTTAATATCAATTACTTTAATTAATTTATAACACTTTATAAACTAATTAAATAATATGGTATTTTAGAGAATTCAAAGATGGGGTTTTGTAACTCATAAATGTAAAATCAGTTAGTAATCAATATTGAAAAATTCAAATATTAACGTTCATATGTCACTTAACTAGTGGTGTGACAGTTTGGCTGAATTCAATGCTTATAGATATTTTCGAATCATATTTTAGATCACCTTAAGTCGTACTGTTAAGTGATGATATGATATACGCATCCTCTTCATCAACACTACAAAACTTTATGATAAATGGAGTATGGTATGGGTCAAAACTTTAATAATATCTGTACTCAACTGTTCGACCCATTTACAACGTCCTTGGTTCAATAATAACATTTATTATGAACCATTCAACTCTGGCAATAGATTTTGACTTTGAGTTGACAATATTTAGCCGTGATACTAACCTCATACAACCGAGGAAATAAATTCTCTATTGAATAGCGATTTACTTCCTATGCTTCAACTCAGACACAACTATAGTTGCTCCATAGTCATCATGTCATGATTTAACTATAACCAAAGTGGAGTATCCATGTTGAAATTTCACGATATTCTCAAGTTGAGAGAACCGTGTAACGTCGTCGTATTGAGATTCCTGTTTAACCTAGTTGTTATTAAACAACAAGAAATTTTCGATCGAGTCATTTTATAGTTATCCAATATTATATGTACGTTGGGAGAGTTAGTGATATGCCTAAGGGGAAATTATGTAATTTATTACATATATTTAACTCTGTAACCAATTTTCTTCATAATTAAGGTGTTTTAATTTCTATTACATACTTTATGACAATCAATTAAGTAATTAATTTAAAGTATATGAATAAGAAAATCCTTAAATAAAATGTTATGCCATTATAATTGCTAATAGTTACAATTGTAAGTAGTTAATCACAATATATATATATATATATATAATAACATTTTATTTTAAATAATCCAGGTCAAGATGTTTGGAAAAAGGATATTGATAAATCCATTGAGACCAAAGTACATAACGCTTTCCAAATGTTGGACTATGTTTTACTCATGGATGTTAGGGGCACCATGAGTTTATGTAGACGTAGTTATTGGATAACCATAGAATGACTCGTTCAAGAGACCCTTGTTGGTTAATAACAACTAGGTCTAACAAAAAATCTCAAAGTAATGATGTCACACTTTCTCTCGACTTAGGAATTCTATGGGACTTTAATGTGGATACTCCACTTTGACCATCGTTAAATTTTATTTGGATTTTGGCCAATCTACAGTGGGTGAAATAGGTAGATTTCAAAAAAAAAATCCTATTTTGAATCATATTGGGTCTACGAAGTCCATATGGTTGTATTAGATCCAGTCTAATTAATTTAAATTAAATCATAATTTTCTGATTTAATAATTTATGAATTTAGTTAAATGTAATTTATATAGTTTATGAGCACAGGAATATGTATTCATGTGTGTAAAACGTGCACATGCAATAAAACAAAAGGTGTACATGGTTAAGTTTATATATAGTAGATATTGGGATTTATATCTACTATACACACACACACAATTAATACCTTATGTATTGATTTTGATGAACAACCATATAGATATTACTACTAACATTTCTCCAATTTGTGTAGTACTTTCAAATATATTATAGAGACATTTTACAAAGAAAGACAAGAACTTAGTGAAAACAAATGAATTATGTATGAAGATTAATCAGAGCAAATGGAAGAACAAAACTAATTGAAGAAGAAATGCAAATGCTAAAACAACATGTAACGACCCAGAATTTCGAACGAATTAAATTGGGAATATTTAATTTATTTTAAATATTTGAACGATGGTTTGATTTAAATCCCGAATATAATTCAGAAATTGGCGATTTAATTTTATAATTTAATCTATTGAACTGGATAGAAATTTGAATCTTCAGTTTTAAGCTGAAGAAAAATATTTCAAAAGCTTTTAAATTTCGCAATGATAATACTGAAGATGATTGAAGCTTCAGAATCAAAATTGAAATCGATTTGATCAGTTTTGAATAAATCGTTCGAATCGATATTTAAAAATAGTCGTCCGAGGCGCAGTCTCGGAATTCGACGAAACCAGTTCCATTGGATCCGTAATAGTTAGTTATTATCGGATTTCAAATTTCGTAGCTTTCGGAGCTATCGTGTGATCGTACAAGATATAAACGCCGAGACAATAATTAACCGATTTGATTTAAAAATAAATTTATACATTTTAATCAACATCAGCCACCCTAGGTTCTCTTTAGCAGACCTATTCCCTGAAAACGTCGCGTACTCCTGTCTCCTTCCCTCTGTAAAATACACGGAAGAAATCATTTCGTTCCTCCTCTTCAACTCTGAAAAGCATTGATAAAAAGGAGGCAGCTTTAAAAATCAAATGCATTCATTTTCTTTCGTTCAAATCAAATAAATCCATGGCCGAACATCTCCAGGCAAATAAAAATCCAGTTCAAACAAAATCTCGTCCCCCATTCAAAATATTAATCACATGCTTTCTCTTTCAATCCATGACCACCCAATTTCCTTTCAAAACCAGAAATCACGAATTCATTCGAAAGCAAAGACGCGTTCGTGCGAGAAGCACTGGTAGGGGATGGGTCGCGCTCTCGGTCTAGGCGAGATAAATCTAGGGCTTGGTGGCCGCGAGTTCGTCGTGGCTTCGGCGGCGCTTGAAAAATCTGGGGCGCACGCGCGTGGCGATTTGGCGATGGGGGGAAGGCGCGGCACCGCGTGAGACGAGGTGAGTCGCGATGGGCTTTAGGGGCGGCGTGGCGTTCGAAGGCGACGCGAAGCAAGGGGGTACTGCAGTATTGGTGGCGAGGCGACTGTGCAGTTCGAGGCGGCGCCTGTAGTCGCGATTTGGGGAGAAGGGCTCGGTGGCGACTGCGAAGTCAGGTGGAGGTCGTGGCAGCGTCGTTGACATCGACGAATTGGATTAGGTGAGGTCAAGGATTTTGAGGGGGGGACGAAGGGCAGTAAGGTATAAACATTTTATCTTTTATTTAATTTAATAAATATATATATATATATAAAGATTTAGAAATATATACAAGGTTGAAAACAGAAAACTTTTTGTTTTTTTTTTTAGTACAGTTAGGTATAACAGTTTTTCATATATATGTAAATATATATGTAAGGGTATACAAAGTGATATATGCAAAATTTTAATTTATAAATTAAAGAAAGAAAAAATTGTGTGTATATATATATATATATTTCAACTACATATTGTTTAGGAGATTTTTACAGTAAAGTTTGTTAGATGAAATTTTTGTTTAAAACCAAATGTACGAGTTTAAATTAAATAAGTAAGTAGTAATTAATTATTCGATTTTATATAAGTATGGATAGGCAGGTAAAAGAAAATATATATACGGTTATATAAAGATTGGATTTTTATAAAGTGTAGTTTTATATATATAGATAAACTTTGAAAGATATAAAAGAAAGGGGGAAATACATATTTTTAAATTTATTTGGAATCCATATAAACTATTTTTGTATGGAAATGTGTTTCAAATAATAGTACAGATAAAAAGAAATAGTAATGAATTGTTCGGTCAATTTAAATAGTTAATAGAAAATTTGTTTAAATAAATCATTTGATAAAATTAAATAATTTGTTTAAAGAAATAAACAGATGATAATTTATTGCCAATTTATTCAAATATTAATAGATTGTATAAATTATTTATACAAGGTTAAAAAAAATCAAGCAGAAAAGGTCAAAATGGAAATGGATGGCAAATAAAAAGCTAAGGTGAGATTTTTCTCACTCGAAAATGAAGTGGAATTTTCAGTTATTTATTGATTGACTGATTGCTATGTTGATTGTGATATTAGATATTTTAGGATATATCTATATATAGCAATATATACATATTGGCATATGTATATATTGGATTGATGATTTCCCGCCTCGTATAGCGGATGAGACCCTATTGCGCCGTTAGTAAGCGGATTTATAAAAACCTATATACCGCGATAATTCCGTACTGGAGCGGAATTGGTATTGTGCTAACATCTTTGGATGCAGGGAAACAGGTTGGAGGGATCCAACTGGACCCCTCACATTGATTGAATTTATTTCTACTGTGATGTGATAATCTGTGAATGATTATTGTTGTCATTGAATTGATATCTGGAAATTGTTTGAAAAGCTAAAATTTAGCTGAAGGGATGTTTTGACATCATTGGATTCCAAAAATAAACGAAATTGAATTTTTGAAATCAAAGTAGAAATGTCTAAGTGAATCAATTTTTGAAATTGAATAAACTTTGAAGAAAGAAAATTTTAAAGTATAAAAAGTTAATTTTTTATAACCTTATCGAATTTATTCCAGAATCAAGTGAAAATGTTAAATAAATGGATTTCGTAAAATAGTGATTATAAATTTGAAGAATCCATTTAAAAACAGGATATTGAATAATTTGAAAAGAATAAGGAATTTATTTTAGTAGTGAAAATAAATTTAGAAATCAATTTGTAATTGATTTGGAATTGAAGTAGAATTAGAAATAAATTTGAAATTTGATTTTAGATTTAAAAGCGAATATTTGGAAAATGAATCCAATTGAAATAAAGGAATGTGAATTTAAAATGGAAACGATGTTAAAATGATTTATAAAGGAATAAACTTTACAGTTGTAAAGTTTTAAAAGAACGATTTTTGAAAGTAAAGGAATTATAAGTTATTAACTTATAATATGGATTGTTGGTATAAAGTTTGAGGTACGAATCGAATTGTGAATAAAATGAGATTTATAAATTGAAGCTTTATAAATAGAAATAGAATCTATAAACGCGCTTATAAATTCGGAATAGATTGAATGTGATAAATTTAATATAGAAGATTATTTAAGAAGATATATTTACGATTTTGAATAGCGAATTTTTATTGAAATAAAAATGTGTAGAAATGATTAAAATGGGGTTAAGTGAATTTTATTCACGATTTTGGACAGTGAATATATTGTTAAGTAAAATGGATTCATTTTTGAAGATGTAGTAATATTTTAAAAATGAAGTTAAACATTTTAAAGGTATTTTAAAATGTATTATGAATCGAAAGCATAGATTTCAACACTTGTTGTTGAAATAGACGTTTTCGAGGAATTTAAGGAAATGGTGGACTATAACACTGTTGTTATAGTAAATGATTTCCGAAAGGAAATGTTTTTATCTAGTATTGGGATTTACATATCTATCTTAATTTCGAATCCCTATACTAGTGATTTTGAGTCGTCGTAACGATGTTTTACGTAACATTCGTTTTGACTCGAATTGATGTTGTTATAGGAAATAGATTTCCTTAAAGAATGAAATATATACTTAATTTGATTTTAAGTATATCGAGTATTTTCAAATGTTGAAAATAAAAGATTTGTGAAACACTTATTGTTAAATAAGTATGGAATGTTTTCCAAAATGAAGTGAAACGTTTTGAGAATTTATCTTTTTAAAGATAAATTGAAATTTAATATTTGAAAACGATTGAAAATTGTATATCAGTAGATATTTTGAAAGATATAAATTCACTATGGAATTTATAAAAGAAAGCGAAGTCGTTTGAAAATAAATATTGATTTATTTTGAAGTGTGGAAAATTGATTTGAAATTGTTTTCAAATGTTAAGTGTGGAAATTTTATATCTAGTAAAGATATTTTTGAAGATGAAATAATTTGGGAAATTATTTGGAATCTGGTGATGTTGCGCATCTTTATTGATAGTTAAATAACCGACTATCAATAATTACCTTTAGATAGGTATTTGTTGTGAATTGGATGAATTTGAATGCCACACTTATTTTTGAATAATCGCTCACTATTCGGGTTAGCCGGGAAAGGACCATGGGGTCGTATAACCCATTCCGAATATGTGATACGTCGTTATGAATCGCATTTGAAGACCGGTGTTGAAGACCGGATATTTTTGAAAACGAAAGGATTACCGTCGAGTTACTCTACATCGACTGATCTTCGATTTAGAGGTTTTATCACCCTTAGTGACGGGAAGTCCTGACGTGATTAGAAAATTATCCGGAAATGCAAGGGCTTCGTGAGAAGTGCCTTCGGTTCTGTTCGATCCCGGAACAGACTTGTATGGATTGTGTGTCTGACGTTACAATTTGAGATATAAAGCTGATTTCTTTCAAATACATTTCTGTTGGTGGCGGAGAATTTATTCTCTTAGCTTAACACCCTTCTCTGAGACGTACGAGCTCAGAGGTTATGTAGTTGAAATTTATCAGCGATATATCCCAATTTGGTAACGTGGCATACTGAGTGTTGCTGTGAAATGATCAGTGTTTGATCATTTGCGATATGATCATTTGTTTGATCTTATATCTTTGTGATCATAGGTTGATCATTTTGTTTGACCCGAAGCAGGGCTTTTTATAGAAAGCGTAGCTTTGTGGACGAGACTTCGTCGAGCCTCACACCCCGGAAATGGTCGAAACAGGAAGGATGCAGCAAGGTTCTAGGGAGTAGCGCCCCTTAGTGTATGTCATTCCTTCTGGATAAAGGTGGTATCATGGTATGGAGCCCAGATACTTAACCTCTGTGGTTACTGCATTATTATTATCTATGTGGTTTGTTGCGAATCGGGGATCCTCGGGAAGATCGGTGACGATCGGGGGATGGCATACGCGTGTCAGTAGTTACCTATTTTTGCAGAGGTAACCCGGCCTTGTGTTGGCAGAGATCTAACCGTAATGTTAGGTTATTTCTCGGGTCGTCTATTCCAGGGACGTACCCATCGTGGATAGGAAGTTCCTTTGCCTGACCATTTGTTGGAAATCCAAAGAAACAATACGTGACTTGTACGGTATTAGTTGTAGAACCTGCCATTCACTTATGGTGGCGCCCCACTGTTTGGATGGTAGCTATAGTAGGCATACGATACTGGTCGTATGTTGGCTAAGATTAATATTATACTTTCGAAATGTTTTCTACACTATGCACTAATAATAATATCAAAAATGATTTGATTTTGCGTAGTAAGCATCTTTGACTATCATAAGAAGAAATCTCCTCCAATTCTGCGTTTGCATTGTGTGTGTGGCGGGAGGTCTTATGGTAGTTTCATTTTCCAAAAGCATTGCGAATTGACTTTAAAATTCTCTGCTATTTATTTTAAAGATAAATAACTGTTTTACGATCTCACACCAGTCACCATGACTGACTCGGAGTTTATTGTTCCCTTCTAAACTCTGGGTGCCCACCAATTTCCACACGGGCAGTCTAGAGTTAGATTGTTAGGTTATCTGGATATTCTGGAGCTTGGAGATAAGCTGGATGACGAGACGTAGTATTTGTATCTGATAGTATTTATTCCGCTGTGTATTCTGTATGAGGACAAGTATAAAACTGTCCATTGTTGTACTGAGTTGTATATTGACTCTGATGATTGATGTATGTATAAAATGATATAGTTCTTTGTTTAAAGATTATTCATTTATCTATTATATATTGTTCCGCTGCGATGTGTAAGATTCTGATATTGTTCTGTTTCTGTTGCTGTTCTCTTGTTCTGTTGTTGTTCTTCTTTCTTTTTCTTCTATCTTCTTCTTCTACCTTTTTCTTTTTTCTTAAAACCCTCACTCTTGGAGTTTCCGGCACTCGATTGCTCGGCAGTCGATAAAGTGAGTATCGATGTTGAATTTTCGAAAGTCGAAAATTTTTGGGATGTGACAAAGTGGTATCAGAGCATATGGTTAAGCGACAACCCTGCTCTGTTGGGTGTTACTCATTAGAGATAGAGTCAGTAGTACTCTAGAATGAGTTGAGGGTAATTATAGATATGAGCGCGTATTTGTTATTTGAATATAAAATTGTTTTATATTGTGATGATTGGTTTATTGAGTGGTATATGAACCTTCGTCGGCACAGTCTTGCAAAACTGTATCGAAGGGGTTTCTAAACGCTCGAATAGAACAGTTCGGCACAGTATTGTTTTAAAATAGGGTAAATGAGATAATTTTGCCCAAAACTATTTTCGTATAGAAAAGAAATGATTTTCTACAAATTACTATAGTATATGGATGCTTGGTTGTTAGGAAAATAATAACATTGAATTATTATATGCAATTGAATAAGAAATTGAAACCGAAACTCCAAAGTTAAGAAATAAATTCACATACAAATGAAATTTGAGAATGTAAATTATAAATGTGAATTGTAATTTAAAACGGAATTCCAGAGAAGTTTTTGGAAATGTTTGAAAAGAATTTGAAAATTTTGGAGATTTGAAATGTTTAAATTCTTTTTGACTTGGAAATGAATTTCAAAGGTTTTGAAAAGTATTTTGGAGAGATGAAAGCTCTAAACTCTTTTCGGTCGCTGGAAAATAATTCCGATGATGATCGCGACATCACCGGTGTTCATTTTCGGGTTTCCAAAAGAGGAATTGCTGCCAAATTGTTTTAAATGGAAGTGTTTGGAAAGATTTGGATTTTGTTTTAGAAAATTCAAAGGATGATTTGAATTGTTTTCAAAATGGCCTTGAAATGATGGTAAGACTCTGGAATACTATATATAAAAATATTTATGAAATATTATGAAATGGATAACTTATAAAATATTGAGATCTGATTTGAATGAAATTCAAATTGTAAATGAATTTATAACTTGGAATACAATTCAAGAAGGTAATTGAAAATTTAAAATTCATTAATGAAATGATACTGTAAATTTGAATGTACAAATGATTGTATAAATCAGAATGTAAATAAGTTGATAACTTATAAAACATGTGAAATTTGATTGGAATGAGAGATTCAAATTTAAAATGAAAGAATTTGTGAACGAATAAATAAATTTGCAATTGTAAGTGCAAGAAAATGAAATTGAAGGTTAAAATTCATTTTGAATTTGTAAGTAAGTGAGACTGAATTGAATTGGATTTGTAATAAACAAAGTGAAGTATTGAAAATAAGAAAATTAGTAAGCGAAACTAAGTGAAAAATATAGTGATATGAATCAGCTATCATTGAGAGATAAAATTCAATATTTCAAAATTGAAGATGAATTGAATTCAAATAAAATTGAAATTGTGAATTAAATTCAAATGAAATTTGAAATGAAAAATTGAATTCGCATTGAATAAAAATGAATATGTAACTTCAACAGTAAATGTATAAACAGTTTATATTGAAAATTTTGTAATAGAATTTGCAAGATGATTTGAATGCTGTAACTAGATATAATGGCTAGTAGGATATACAGGTATAAAGGAATTGGAAATTTTGATTTCGAAGATAATTTGAATTGCTCGAAAAAGGTATGTATTTGAATTTTAATATGAGTTTTTGATGATTTCTCTCTAGCCGCTTGGCTTTTTCTTTTTCTTTTTGAAATCTGAGAGTCCGTAGGGACGTTTTGTAGTCGTACCGTATTAGCCGCGCAAAGGAGACGCTGGCGAAATTTTTCGAAAATTTCGAGTGTTAGAAAATTTTTGAGAAAATTTTGAAAGTTTAAAGTTTAAAGTTTAAAATTTAGATTTTAAATTTGAATTTTGAAGTAAAACAATGCTGTTGAAACTTATAATTGAAGTTGGAAATGTTAGTTGAAATGATAACGAATCTCTAGTAGAGAGATTTGTTTTGAAAATTTGATAAAACTATTAGATGTTGGAAAAACAGTAGACGAGTTAAGGACCTTTCTTTCTAACTTGTAATTTCGAGGACGAAATTCTTTTAAGGGGGGAAGTCTGTAACGACCCAGAATTTCGAACGAATTAAATTGGGAATATTTAATTTATTTTAAATATTTGAACGATGGTTTGATTTAAATCCCGAATATAATTCAGAAATTGGCGATTTAATTTTATAATTTAATCTATTGAACTGGATAGAAATTTGAATCTTCAGTTTTAAGCTGAAGAAAAATATTTCAAAAGCTTTTAAATTTCGCAATGATAATACTGAAGATGATTGAAGCTTCAGAATCAAAATTGAAATCGATTTGATCAGTTTTGAATAAATCGTTCGAATCGATATTTAAAAATAGTCGTCCGAGGCGCAGTCTCGGAATTCGACGAAACCAGTTCCATTGGATCCGTAATAGTTAGTTATTATCGGATTTCAAATTTCGTAGCTTTCGGAGCTATCGTGTGATCGTACAAGATATAAACGCCGAGACAATAATTAACCGATTTGATTTAAAAATAAATTTATACATTTTAATCAACATCAGCCACCCTAGGTTCTCTTTAGCAGACCTATTCCCTGAAAACGTCGCGTACTCCTGTCTCCTTCCCTCTGTAAAATACACGGAAGAAATCATTTCGTTCCTCCTCTTCAACTCTGAAAAGCATTGATAAAAAGGAGGCAGCTTTAAAAATCAAATGCATTCATTTTCTTTCGTTCAAATCAAATAAATCCATGGCCGAACATCTCCAGGCAAATAAAAATCCAGTTCGAACAAAATCTCGTCCCCCATTCAAAATATTAATCACATGCTTTCTCTTTCAATCCATGACCACCCAATTTCCTTTCAAAACCAGAAATCACGAATTCATTCGAAAGCAAAGACGCGTTCGTGCGAGAAGCACTGGTAGGGGATGGGTCGCGCTCTCGGTCTAGGCGAGATAAATCTAGGGCTTGGTGGCCGCGAGTTCGTCGTGGCTTCGGCGGCGCTTGAAAAATCTGGGGCGCACGCGCGTGGCGATTTGGCGATGGGGGGAAGGCGCGGCACCGCGTGAGACGAGGTGAGTCGCGATGGGCTTTAGGGGCGGCGTGGCGTTCGAAGGCGACGCGAAGCAAGGGGGTACTGCAGTATTGGTGGCGAGGCGACTGTGCAGTTCGAGGCGGCGCCTGTAGTCGCGATTTGGGGAGAAGGGCTCGGTGGCGACTGCGAAGTCAGGTGGAGGTCGTGGCAGCGTCGTTGACATCGACGAATTGGATTAGGTGAGGTCAAGGATTTTGAGGGGGGGACGAAGGGCAGTAAGGTATAAACATTTTATCTTTTATTTAATTTAATAAATATATATATATATATATATAAAGATTTAGAAATATATACAAGGTTGAAAACAGAAAACTTTTTGTTTTTTTTTTAGTACAGTTAGGTATAACAGTTTTTCATATATATGTAAATATATATGTAAGGGTATACAAAGTGATATATGCAAAATTTTAATTTATAAATTAAAGAAAGAAAAAATTGTGTGTATATATATATATATATTTCAACTACATATTGTTTAGGAGATTTTTACAGTAAAGTTTGTTAGATGAAATTTTTGTTTAAAACCAAATGTACGAGTTTAAATTAAATAAGTAAGTAGTAATTAATTATTCGATTTTATATAAGTATGGATAGGCAGGTAAAAGAAAATATATATACGGTTATATAAAGATTGGATTTTTATAAAGTGTAGTTTTATATATATAGATAAACTTTGAAAGATATAAAAGAAAGGGGGAAATACATATTTTTAAATTTATTTGGAATCCATATAAACTATTTTTGTATGGAAATGTGTTTCAAATAATAGTACAGATAAAAAGAAATAGTAATGAATTGTTCGGTCAATTTAAATAGTTAATAGAAAATTTGTTTAAATAAATCATTTGATAAAATTAAATAATTTGTTTAAAGAAATAAACAGATGATAATTTATTGCCAATTTATTCAAATATTAATAGATTGTATAAATTATTTATACAAGGTTAAAAAAAATCAAGCAGAAAAGGTCAAAATGGAAATGGATGGCAAATAAAAAGCTAAGGTGAGATTTTTCTCACTCGAAAATGAAGTGGAATTTTCAGTTATTTATTGATTGACTGATTGCTATGTTGATTGTGATATTAGATATTTTAGGATATATCTATATATAGCAATATATACATATTGGCATATGTATATATTGGATTGATGATTTCCCGCCTCGTATAGCGGATGAGACCCTATTGCGCCGTTAGTAAGCGGATTTATAAAAACCTATATACCGCGATAATTCCGTACTGGAGCGGAATTGGTATTGTGCTAACATCTTTGGATGCAGGGAAACAGGTTGGAGGGATCCAACTGGACCCCTCACATTGATTGAATTTATTTCTACTGTGATGTGATAATCTGTGAATGATTATTGTTGTCATTGAATTGATATCTGGAAATTGTTTGAAAAGCTAAAATTTAGCTGAAGGGATGTTTTGACATCATTGGATTCCAAAAATAAACGAAATTGAATTTTTGAAATCAAAGTAGAAATGTCTAAGTGAATCAATTTTTGAAATTGAATAAACTTTGAAGAAAGAAAATTTTAAAGTATAAAAAGTTAATTTTTTATAACCTTATCGAATTTATTCCAGAATCAAGTGAAAATGTTAAATAAATGGATTTCGTAAAATAGTGATTATAAATTTGAAGAATCCATTTAAAAACAGGATATTGAATAATTTGAAAAGAATAAGGAATTTATTTTAGTAGTGAAAATAAATTTAGAAATCAATTTGTAATTGATTTGGAATTGAAGTAGAATTAGAAATAAATTTGAAATTTGATTTTAGATTTAAAAGCGAATATTTGGAAAATGAATCCAATTGAAATAAAGGAATGTGAATTTAAAATGGAAACGATGTTAAAATGATTTATAAAGGAATAAACTTTACAGTTGTAAAGTTTTAAAAGAACGATTTTTGAAAGTAAAGGAATTATAAGTTATTAACTTATAATATGGATTGTTGGTATAAAGTTTGAGGTACGAATCGAATTGTGAATAAAATGAGATTTATAAATTGAAGCTTTATAAATAGAAATAGAATCTATAAACGCGCTTATAAATTCGGAATAGATTGAATGTGATAAATTTAATATAGAAGATTATTTAAGAAGATATATTTACGATTTTGAATAGCGAATTTTTATTGAAATAAAAATGTGTAGAAATGATTAAAATGGGGTTAAGTGAATTTTATTCACGATTTTGGACAGTGAATATATTGTTAAGTAAAATGGATTCATTTTTGAAGATGTAGTAATATTTTAAAAATGAAGTTAAACATTTTAAAGGTATTTTAAAATGTATTATGAATCGAAAGCATAGATTTCAACACTTGTTGTTGAAATAGACGTTTTCGAGGAATTTAAGGAAATGGTGGACTATAACACTGTTGTTATAGTAAATGATTTCCGAAAGGAAATGTTTTTATCTAGTATTGGGATTTACATATCTATCTTAATTTCGAATCCCTATACTAGTGATTTTGAGTCGTCGTAACGATGTTTTACGTAACATTCGTTTTGACTCGAATTGATGTTGTTATAGGAAATAGATTTCCTTAAAGAATGAAATATATACTTAATTTGATTTTAAGTATATCGAGTATTTTCAAATGTTGAAAATAAAAGATTTGTGAAACACTTATTGTTAAATAAGTATGGAATGTTTTCCAAAATGAAGTGAAACGTTTTGAGAATTTATCTTTTTAAAGATAAATTGAAATTTAATATTTGAAAACGATTGAAAATTGTATATCAGTAGATATTTTGAAAGATATAAATTCACTATGGAATTTATAAAAGAAAGCGAAGTCGTTTGAAAATAAATATTGATTTATTTTGAAGTGTGGAAAATTGATTTGAAATTGTTTTCAAATGTTAAGTGTGGAAATTTTATATCTAGTAAAGATATTTTTGAAGATGAAATAATTTGGGAAATTATTTGGAATCTGGTGATGTTGCGCATCTTTATTGATAGTTAAATAACCGACTATCAATAATTACCTTTAGATAGGTATTTGTTGTGAATTGGATGAATTTGAATGCCACACTTATTTTTGAATAATCGCTCACTATTCGGGTTAGCCGGGAAAGGACCATGGGGTCGTATAACCCATTCCGAATATGTGATACGTCGTTATGAATCGCATTTGAAGACCGGTGTTGAAGACCGGATATTTTTGAAAACGAAAGGATTACCGTCGAGTTACTCTACATCGACTGATCTTCGATTTAGAGGTTTTATCACCCTTAGTGACGGGAAGTCCTGACGTGATTAGAAAATTATCCGGAAATGCAAGGGCTTCGTGAGAAGTGCCTTCGGTTCTGTTCGATCCCGGAACAGACTTGTATGGATTGTGTGTCTGACGTTACAATTTGAGATATAAAGCTGATTTCTTTCAAATACATTTCTGTTGGTGGCGGAGAATTTATTCTCTTAGCTTAACACCCTTCTCTGAGACGTACGAGCTCAGAGGTTATGTAGTTGAAATTTATCAGCGATATATCCCAATTTGGTAACGTGGCATACTGAGTGTTGCTGTGAAATGATCAGTGTTTGATCATTTGTGATATGATCATTTGTTTGATCTTATATCTTTGTGATCATAGGTTGATCATTTTGTTTGACCCGAAGCAGGGCTTTTTATAGAAAGCGTAGCTTTGTGGACGAGACTTCGTCGAGCCTCACACCCCGGAAATGGTCGAAACAGGAAGGATGCAGCAAGGTTCTAGGGAGTAGCGCCCCTTAGTGTATGTCATTCCTTCTGGATAAAGGTGGTATCATGGTATGGAGCCCAGATACTTAACCTCTGTGGTTACTGCATTATTATTATCTATGTGGTTTGTTGCGAATCGGGGATCCTCGGGAAGATCGGTGACGATCGGGGGATGGCATACGCGTGTCAGTAGTTACCTATTTTTGCAGAGGTAACCCGGCCTTGTGTTGGCAGAGATCTAACCGTAATGTTAGGTTATTTCTCGGGTCGTCTATTCCAGGGACGTACCCATCGTGGATAGGAAGTTCCTTTGCCTGACCATTTGTTGGAAATCCAAAGAAACAATACGTGACTTGTACGGTATTAGTTGTAGAACCTGCCATTCACTTATGGTGGCGCCCCACTGTTTGGATGGTAGCTATAGTAGGCATACGATACTGGTCGTATGTTGGCTAAGATTAATATTATACTTTCGAAATGTTTTCTACACTATGCACTAATAATAATATCAAAAATGATTTGATTTTGCGTAGTAAGCATCTTTGACTATCATAAGAAGAAATCTCCTCCAATTCTGCGTTTGCATTGTGTGTGTGGCGGGAGGTCTTATGGTAGTTTCATTTTCCAAAAGCATTGCGAATTGACTTTAAAATTCTCTGCTATTTATTTTAAAGATAAATAACTGTTTTACGATCTCACACCAGTCACCATGACTGACTCGGAGTTTATTGTTCCCTTCTAAACTCTGGGTGCCCACCAATTTCCACACGGGCAGTCTAGAGTTAGATTGTTAGGTTATCTGGATATTCTGGAGCTTGGAGATAAGCTGGATGACGAGACGTAGTATTTGTATCTGATAGTATTTATTCCGCTGTGTATTCTGTATGAGGACAAGTATAAAACTGTCCATTGTTGTACTGAGTTGTATATTGACTCTGATGATTGATGTATGTATAAAATGATATAGTTCTTTGTTTAAAGATTATTCATTTATCTATTATATATTGTTCCGCTGCGATGTGTAAGATTCTGATATTGTTCTGTTTCTGTTGCTGTTCTCTTGTTCTGTTGTTGTTCTTCTTTCTTTTTCTTCTATCTTCTTCTTCTACCTTTTTCTTTTTTCTTAAAACCCTCACTCTTGGAGTTTCCGGCACTCGATTGCTCGGCAGTCGATAAAGTGAGTATCGATGTTGAATTTTCGAAAGTCGAAAATTTTCGGGATGTGACACAACAAGAGGCATTTGAAGTGATGAGTGGTTGGTTGAACCTTAGAATCCTTTGTTAAAGACGCTATGATAATTATGCTTGAAGATCATCAACCATCAACCTCAACTGAATCAGAAAATATACACAAATATGAGGTACTTTGAATTTTGAAAATGTGCAACATCTTATTGTCTTCCTGTTTCTAAAAATAACTATATGTCGACATATGCATTCCTAGTATGTCGACATACTAGCCGTTGTTCGGTTTTTCAAAATTCAAATGAAGAGACATTTTCCCTCCACCTCTTCACTAAAAGACATGTCTCTTCGACCACTATTTAAAGGCCTATAAAATGAATTTTCACATCAACAATTCTCATTTTCTTTAATCTTTCATCTCTATGCATTTGTGAGAGAAATCCATTGCACACTCTTCCATTCTCTTTGCAAATCCATACTTTCATTTCAATTCTTCAACGATTTGCAAACAAATGAGTTTGTACTTGAATCTGTATCATTCTCTTTCTGATTTCATCATATTCCTCAAAGATTTCAAAGATATACTGTCACTGGAGGACTATAGGATCATTATACCGAATCTGCAAGAATATGTGTTGAAGATATGACTACTTGCCATACACTACTTTCGTATAAAGAAGAGGGTGCGTAAATCAAGAGGGTGCATCTTGTAGAGGTGTTCTTGCCACCTGTGGAAAACAAGTGGTGATAGTGAAAATCTGTATGGTGCATTACAGGACTGGATGTAGGATTGGTTAATCCGAACTAGTAAAAAAATCCCTGAGGTAATTTACTTTATTGCATCTTACTTTATTACTTACTTATTCTATGATTATTTGGTTTTGTTTGCAATTTGTGCAAATATAGTTTTTATTTCGTAAGTAAGTAGATAATACACACTTCACCCCCTCTAGTGTATAAATAGCCTTAAATCTATTTCGTATTTTGTTGTAGACAACCTCTGCATTTTACACATTTGGTATCAGAACCACTAGTTTTCAAAAATTCATAACTTGATTTTAGAAAAGCATAAATGGCTAATAACACTAGTAACATTTGCTTTAACACTTCTCCAGAAGGACAATCTACTACTAGACCCCCACTATTTAATGATGGTAATTATGCTTATTGGGTTTGCAGAATGAAGATTTATTTATAGTCTAATGGTTTAGATGTTGGAATATTACACAGAGTGAGTACGTTGAACCCTACACCGAGTACTCATCTTGGACACCAGACCAAAAGACACAAGCACTTAATAATTCTAAGGCTATGAATATCTTATTTTGTTCATTTGATAAAAATAAATTTAATCGAGTTTCTATCTATAAGTCTGCATATGAAATATGGAGAACACTATAAGTTACATATGAGGGCACTAGTAAAGTTAAACATACTAAAATTTCCATGTTAACTAATTAGTTTCAATTATTTAAAATGAATCAGAATGAATCTATTTTTTATTTTAATTCTAGATTTTAGGATGTATTACATGCATTAATATCATTAGAAAAGAATGTTACTAAAGAGGACCAAGTCAGAAAGATCATAAATTCATATTCTAGTGAATGGGATCATAAATACTTTGGCATTAGAAGAAGCCAATGATATTAGTACTATGAAAATAGAAGATTTAATTGGTAATCTAATGTCCTATGAAGTAAAGTTGTAGGTTAGAAAAGAGAATCAAGTAAATGATAAAAACTCACTGACACTCAATGCTATAAACGACAATCATGAACTAGATGATGATGATGAAGAGGAAATTGGTTTTATAATAAAGAATATCAAGAAATTCTTGAAATATAGGAACATGAACAAACTTGGAAAAACTAATTATAGAAATGGAAATGTTGTTAAGTGTTTCAAATGCGATTAATCCGATCATTTGAAAAGAGACTTTTCAAATATGAAGAAATCAAAGTACTCTTCAAACACTTTTAATAAGAAGAGGTAGCATAATTTCAATGCGACATGGGATGATTCAGATACATCTTTAAGTGATAGTGATTCAAAAACTGAAAATGCCAATATGTGCTTCATGGCAAAGGATGACCAAGTATGGAATTTTAACAAAGAAATTATTAATGTATTAAATAATATGTATAAGGGATATAAAATGCTTAGAAAAGAGTACAAGATTAGCTTAGCAGAGATAGATAGATTAAAAATGTTTAACAAAATGTTAACTGAAAAAACAATGTCTAGAAAATGAAATTGAAAGACTTTAATGATGGAAATAATTTAAAACATAAAAGGTTTGAAAAACTGAAAAGTGAAAATAAATCCTTAAAATTAGAAAATCTTTCAATGAAATCAAAGACCATTGATCTTAATGACAAAATAACATCTCTGGACAATGTTATTCTTAACTTAATAAGGATTTTGATAAAATGAAAACTGATATTGATAAATTTAACAAAGGGATAATTTAGAAAATTTATTATCTACATCTAAACCCACTAGCAATAAACATGGACTTGGATACACCCCTAAGCCCAAATCAAAGAAAAGCACTTAAAGTACTAAAATCATTAAGGCTACCAAGTTCAAACCAAAACTTAGAAAATTGAAGTTAAAATCCCCAAATAGGTTCACTAATTTGTAGATTCCTATAAAGTTAGATAATAATGATAAAGAAAAATATATTGATAATTTTATTAATAGGGTCATTTATCCGATGATTATATTTTGAAAAGGCATTCAAACTCTTCATGAGTTTGGCTTCCCAAAACTTAACCCCATGTACCCCAAAATAAGGGTACTAGTGTGCGTATTTTATATTTTTTAGGTACCAAACAATGGATACTGGACAACAATGTTCAAATCATAAGACAAGAAATCCATAGACACCGAGTGACATTATATACAAAGATGGTGAGATTGTGAACTTTGGATATAATTCAAAAGGATATGTTATTGGCATCAGCAATGTCGATAACTCTAAAACTTCTCTTATTTTATATTTATTTCATGCTTTATATTGATTTGATTCCTCTCATGGGTTTTACACACACACACATATTCAAAATTCTATACATATTGTCTAGTCGTGCTTGAGCAATTCTTTTCGCCCTTTTTGTTGATAACAAAGGGGAAGAAAATGTATAAATATACTAGGTAGGTGCATAGAATTAGGAGGAGTCAAATACAAAAATATTATATTTTATCTCTTAAATATTAATATGGTTGTCATCATAAAAAATAGAGAGATTGTGAATATTTTCAGTATCGATTTTGATGAACAATCATATAAATATTACTACTAACATTTCTCTGAGGCAGTACTTTCAAATATATTATGGAGATATTTTATTGAGATAAACAAGAACTTAGTGGAAGCAAATGAATTATATATGAAGACTAATTCTAGCAAAAGGAACAATAAAACTGATTGAAGAAGAAGTGCAAATGCTGAAACAACAAGAGATATTTAAAGTGATGAGTAGTTGGTTGAACTTTAGAATCATTTGTTAAAGACCCCATGATAATTATACTTGAAGATCATCAACCATTAACCTCAATCGAATCACAAAATATCCACAAATATGAGGTACCTTGAATTTAGAAAATCCGCAACACCTTAGTGTCGTTCCTGTTTTTGAAAACAACTATATGTCGACATATGCATACCTAGTATGTCGACATACTAGGTGTTGTTCAGTATTTCAAAATTCAAATGAAGAGACATTTCCCACCACCTCTTCACTAAAAGACGTATCTCTTCAACCACTATTTAAAGGTCTTGGAAAATGAATTTTCACATCGACAATTCTCATTTTCTCTTACTCTTTCATCTCCATACATTTGTGAGCAAAATCCATTTCATACTCTTCCAATCTCTTTGCAAATCCATACTCTTTCACTTTAACTATTTAAGGATTTGCAAACCACATAATATCAGAGAGCTTGAACTTGAATTCATATCATTCTCTCTTTGATTTCATAACATTCCTCAAAGAATTCAAAGATATATTGTCACTGGAGGTCTATAAAAACATTGTTTTGAATCTGTAAGAACCTGTATTGAAAATACGACTACTTGCCATACTCTACTATTGTTTGTAAAGAGAAGTGGGTGTTATATAGTCCGTAAATCAAAACGGTGCATCTTGTAGCCCATGAAATCAAGATTGTAAAGGTGTTTTCGCCACCCGTGAAAAGCAAATGGTAATAGTGAAATTCTATACGATGTAGTACAAGACTGGATGTAGGATTAGTTAATTCGAACCAGTATAAAAATCCCTGGTGCTATTTACTTTACTGCATTTTAATTTGTTACTTACTTATTCTATGATTATTTATTTTTGTTTCAATTTGGAGGGCCCCACCTACCCACTTACCATGATCCCCTATTAAGAGCTAATACACATGATTAAAGCTACATGCACATTTAAATGGAGGACTATGCTCATGCTAATGATTACTTGGAGGTTACATTTTCTAAGAGGGTATTTTGGGTAGTCCTCAAAAATATGATTAGAGTTTCAAAACATGTATAAATACCCCTTATGTTTCATGTAATGAAGCTCTTAGCCTCCTCTTTAGTTAGTTTAGTTTTAGGCTCAAAAATAAACAAAAAATCTTTTTTCTTTTTATGCAATTTAATTTCATGCTCTTTTAATTCTTATTCTTTATTTTATGCAATCAGTATAGTTTTATTTCTTGCAAGTAGAGTAGATTATTTCATGCAAAATTAGTTAACTCTCTTTTTCCTCTTATTTTTGTTCTATGTTGCAATTTATATTTGTTGACATGATAACAAATTGAGAAGGTAAACTCCTTCAATTTAGGGGTAATGAAGCTCTCTTAACCATGTAAATTCAACATAGTGATTTCATTTGATCTCCTTTTGTGCTTAATGTAAGTTTTGATGTGGTAAATATTTTGTTGTTTTAACTTTGAATTTGATAGCCTATGTTGTTGCACTAAATATGCTATGCTTAAACAAACATAAACACAAATTACCTCTTCATCTACATATGATTATGGTAATGAAGTGAATTTTAAAATCAAAATTTGATGGTCTATATTACTAATCAATAGTGAATAGATCATGCTTAGAATAGATTCTATTTTCAATTTCATTAACATTTTCATGAGAGTTAACAAGTGATTTGGAGGGTGTGTTAAAGTTTGATGGTCTATATTGGGCTAATTAATAGCACAAATATGCCATACTTATGATAAACACATAAACTAAATTCACTAATGGCCAAAAGAGAGACCATAATTTTATTTTGTTGATTTATGTGATCATGAGAAGGAAATTGCCTTCAAATTGCCATATACTCTCATATTTTTATCCATTTTTGCTTGTAGTTAGTTTTTACATTTTCTCTATCTTAAAACAATTTTCAAATTCCTTGGTTAATTTGATTGAGTAGAAATTTTAAAATCAATACAATTTCCTACGGATCAACCCGTACTCGCCACGTACTAAAATTATACGTTATGCGCTAGCAGTTATTTTTAATTAAAATCGTTTCGGCTATTTTCTAAACCGATAGGAATTTAGCCGATTCAACAAGTTTTTGGCGCTGTTGCCGGAAAATTAATTTGATTTTTATTTCTATTCTTCGAATTATTTTATTTAATTTTATTGTGTGTTTGTTTTGTGTGTTGATTTGCATTTAAAAAAAATATTGTTGTGTGTTTGTTGTGTGAATTTTTTTTTGGTTGTATATTTGAAAAAAAGAGAACATTACACTTAATTGTTTGTTTATTTCACATTTCTTTACATTTCATACTATATACAATTTTTTTTTTTGCATTTCATTATTTACAAGTTTTGCAATTTACTGTTTTACATCTTTTGTGCACTGTGCACATATTACAAACAACTTCAGCGACTCTCTTTCTTTCTTTCTCTTTCTTTCTGTGCACTGCTGACTCTCTCTTTACATTTCAACATTACACTGTGCACTTTACATTTCAACATTACACTGTGCTCATTCACCTACAAGCTTGCAGTGTTGCCTCTAAACAACCCAGTCACAATTGTCTCTGTTCATACCACAAAACCAATCTCTGCCTGCACATAAACCATTCTTGCACATAAATAAGTTTGCAGTGTTGCTCCAGCCTTCTTCACTGTCAACAGTGCCTGCCACAGTGCCATACCACATCCTCCCTCAACCCGATCAACAACCCTCTGCATCATTCAGCACACCCCACCACTTCATCAAAAACATTCCCACAACTACAATAAATTTTTTCCAAAATTGTCAGTACTCATCACAGCATCACCCAACCATCCACCTCATACCATCAACCCCCACCTCAATCATTCAATCAATACCTCTACCTCAATCACCAAGCTACTGTCATTGACCATACAACTTCACCCTCTCCTCTTACAAAATTGTGCATTCATTTCCACTTCACAAACCGCTACTACAAAACTCCGACAAACACTTCAGCAACATATCCCTTCAAAACCATACCATCTACATACCGTAACATCACAACCAACCCCATACACTTGCCTCCAACCTGCCACCTTACTGTATTCAAACTTGCCACCTTACTTCTCATCCACAAACCTCCTTGCAACCTTCCTCACAATCCACAACCAGTGCTTTGTCTCCGATTCATCTCTGAACCACAACATTCACATACAAACCAATCATCATCACCATCAGCCTACATTTCTGCCATCATAACTCACTACCCACCGCTTGCCAATACCCCATCCCCGAATACTACCACCTGACCACAAGCCTGTACCATTGTTGTGCTTAACAACCCCTTTTTCTCAATCACCCCTCTGACCATCATCATTAGCATATTTGCAACTCTCCCTGCCGCCGGTGATCTTCATTGCTGCAAATACCTCCTCAGCCTTCTCTGGCCATACATCAAATACCCATAACTGACACAGTCACTCCACTGGTCATCAACTTCATCATCTTCTTACCCCCTCCTTCACCAAAAAACTACATCATTTCAGTGCATACCAACCTCCTACAACACAGTGCATTAGTTCATTAATAACAATTATCATCATCAATCCTCCCACCACAAACATTATTGCTGCTGAAACAATACAAACTTCTCCATGCTAACACTGTCATCAACAACATTTCTAACCCACATCAAAAACTTCTCTTTGCTAACCCACAAACTTCTTTGTGCACATCCCTCTTCTACAACAACTGCTTAATACAACTTCAACCACTGCAAGCCACACTACAAGCAAAAGTCACATCTGCCATTACAAGAGGAACACTGTGCACACTATACACTTCCCACCAGCCCCAAACCACATCCTCCTCTACCGTGTACTATAACATAACCTACTGCTTGCGCACTCCAGCACCCAGAATCGCCCTGCTCCACCTCAATTCACTTCGCCTTCACCCAAAAACAATCGCTAGCAAAACCTGCAACCCGTGACCCCAAGCACTAGTCGCCACCATCTTCCCACCACAACCTCACCTTTGTAATCGAGCTCAAATTCACTTAATCTCAAATCCCATTTGCTTATCCTCAAGACCAATCGCGAGATTTACGGAATTGAAAAACGTTTGAGGTTGTGAATTTTACTTTGAAAATCTTGATTGAGAAATTTTGATTATTTTTAAATGTGAACCGAGGAGTCGTGTCTTTTTTTATGTGAAGAATGTTTTTTAGTGAATTTTGAAGTGTGAAGAATTTTGTAAACTGTGAATTTTTAACTTGTTTGGTTGTGAATTTTGTGAACTGGATTTCTTTTCATTGAAGAAATTTTAAATGAACCGGGCCCTACTAGAAAAGGAGTTTAATCTTGCTTTTGTTTTCATTCGTTTCTCTTCTAAAATTTTTTATAACCTTTTCAAAAAGTCAAAAAAGAAAAGAAAAAAAAACAAGTTGTTTTGTTTTATGCCTCTTTAATATATATATATATATATATAATTTGTATTTTGTTATATATATATATTGCATATATCTTGTTTTTAGTTTCAGGTTGCAACAGTAGAAATTCAAACGGAAGAATTGCTTGTCAAATAATTGCTGCTAAAATTGCTTGCTTGCTTATATAAAAAAAAATCCGCTTTAAAATAAAATTACTAATAATTCTACACGCTCTAGTATCATGCCCTTATCTCTTGTTTTTATTTTGCTTTGCATTGTTGGTTGCTTGCATTTTATAAAAGAAATTTTCAAAAATAAAAACAGAAACAAAAATTTCATTCGTAGTTGCATCGTTAAATCACGTTTAATTTTTGTTCTGCATTCATACCATCTTATTTTCTTTTCTAAGGAAAACACTCCAATTCACATAAGGTGGGGAATTTCATCACCCCTTCCTTGGTCCACAAATTGCATTTCATCTTAGAATTTGCTAATAATAACGGTTAGACAACAGACTTATGGGTGTCAAGAGCTCACCTAGGGCTTAATTGTATCTTGACAAGTTGTCTTCTTTGAACAATTTATTTTCTTGGTGTCTAAGCTACGGAAGAGCAATAATTAGTTATAAATATTATAGTGACTCGTAAATATTATACCGATTGTTTCTCTAAAGGTAGTTAAACCTTCGGTTACATTGCTACGGTGATTCGTGGTGCACCGATAACTCCTATCCGTTACCTGGCTAAAAAATATTTTATTGATTTAAGACAAAGTGTGATTATACAATTTGGGTTAGGAGCTACTTAGGATAGAAAATTGTAATTAAATCCTTACATTCATTTAGTTGCATTAGTTCATGCATATTTAAAAAAAAATCAAAATCCAAAACTAAAAAAATTATAAATTTTTCTTAACTTAGTTTTTAAATCATTTTCATTTTAAATTTTTCAATAAAAATCAAATATCCAAAAAAAAATTTAAATTAGTATTTTTAGAAAAACAAAAATCCAAAAAAATATAGAATCTTTTCAAAAAACATATAAAAAAAGAAAAAAAAAATCAAATTTCCCTTTTGAAAAATAAATTCCTTTTGGTAAATAGTTTTCCTTTATAAAAAATCTAAAAAAAGAAAAAAAACTTTTGAAAATATCTGAATTTCCCTACTCACATGAATTTTACGATAGTTGTGAAAATCAATATAATCCATATAATTTCACATCAAATTCTTATGGATATTTTAGTAACAACTATTGTATAAATAATTTGGATCTTGAACAAAATTCTCAAAATAGTGAGTAACCCTCAACTCTTGAAAAGTGTATTGAAACTATTTCGTCTTTACTTGAACTCTCTACACAAACTGATCAAAGGATAAATGATTTCTGTAATTCATATTTGTGCAATAACTCAAGTCAAGGATTTCAAAATAATCATTTGAATTCACTTTAAAATTCAAATGATTTCGATTATAACCCATGCCAATTCAATTTCGAACTCCAAAATGAATTTCAAAATCAAAACGAAAATGGAAATAACTGTTTAAATGATTTTGGTAATGAGAGTTGTTTCAATCATGCTGAAAATTTTTGTTCTCAACATTTTCAAATTGAAAATCCTCAAATTAATAACTATAAATTTGATTTTATTGATAAAATGGAAGAAATTCACATAGATCACACAGATTTATTATTTGATATATGTATGAAACAATGTGAGCAATATAATCAAATCCCAACGTGTGACAAGCCAAAAATAATTCACCTTTTACCTACACCGACGATTTTCAAATAAAAACTTTTGAAATTGAAACCGACAATCTTAATAAAGTTGTTGAAAATGCGGTAATTGAGTTGGATTTCAATTCTTTTGAGAGTGTGGAACCAAATTTAAAATTCAATCTTCCTTTCTTCAATTTTGGAAAATTGAATGCGAGAACTTTAGATTTTGAAATTGATACATGCAATGAAGTTGTTGATAATCCAACGAAGAAAGACGAATTTAGTGAAAATAAAATTTTTGGACTTTTCAAAAATGAGTTGTTGAATTCTGAAGGGGAAGATTTAAATCACCATTTCGATTTTGAAATCAATAATTTTGAAGAATTTATTAATGATAAGCTTGATTTTAAAATTGAAAAAATCATCGAAAATAAAACAACTCATACGATTTTTAATAAAACGACATTCTTTTTTCCAAATCAACATTCAACTTTGAAATTTTCTATGGTTTAGTTTTCTACGCTTAAACCATGTCTCTCACGAATTGGTGACCATTTCATTTACTCTTCAACGATATACTTTCTCATGTCGCGTGAAGAATAACCATTTCATTTTTATGTAAATATAGGTCATATTTTTTTCTCCTTTCGCTTGGGTTGACCGTGGGGACACAGTCAAAATCAAGTGTAAGGGAAGTCTCATCTTTGTTTTGATTTTTCATGGTTTATATTTTACAAAACTCAAAAAATAAAAAAAAATTAAAAACTCCAAAATAAAATTTCTTTTTAGCATATGAATTTACTTTTCAAAAAACACTATAGGATAAATATATGGTTTTGGTCATTAAATGGAAAGTTTTGAAAATTACTTGTCTTAGCAAATAATAAAAAGAAAAATTTGAATTATAAGCAACTTTAGTTTAACTAGTATATTGGAAGGTTCATGGGTGATAATTATGAAGTATATCCTAATTGAAATCTTTGTTTAAAGAGTGGTTAATTTAAAGTAAAGGTTATAACATTTTTGATCTTCTAAGTTAAATGGTGCTAAGATGATTTTACAAAATTCTCTCTTTAAAAAAAAGAAAAAAACAAAAAACACTAGTACAAAACTGGTCATTTGTGTCGGTTGTATAACCCCTGTTGTGTCGGTTGTACAACCGACTCAAATGAAGACGACACAAAAGACATTTTTCTGTTGTGTCGGTTGTACAACCGACACAAATATCAATTATTTGTGTCGGTTGGTAATAGAGAACCGACACAAATCAGCTTGTATAGTGAAGCAAACCGCCGTTTATTGTGTCGGTCCTTTAAGAAAAACCGACACAACTGTTGCTTGTTTTGTGTCGGTTCCTTATTGACGACCGACACAAATGATTGATATTTGTGTCGGTTTTGTTTGTTTTTTCAACCGACACAATTGATATGCAGTTGTATCGGTTCCCTTTGAAGTAACAACCGACACAAGTTATATCTGAAGCAAAAAAAATATATTATTACCGTTTAAGATTATAAAAACAGTATGAAATTGAATTTTAATTTTTTATAAACGAACGTTACTATGAACTGATTGAACAAAAAATATAATTATATTATCCATCAACATAATTCTTGTTTACAGAACAAAATAGAATATAATCTATCACAAACATAACGTACATAACAAAATACCAACGTACGTTACAAAGATCAGCGTACACAACAAAAAAACAACTACATCCAATTATACATGATATAACTAGCTAAATTCTCTCGAACCTCGTCTATCTCTTGTTGGTTATAAGAACCGTCTTGTACAAAGTCCTGCAATTAAGAGTATTGTTATACAAAAGACAATAATTAAGTCAGGAATGCTCTGCATAAAAGAATCTGAGAGTGTAATTCAAACAGTTGTGTCGGTCTTTAATAAGATAAGAAAATAGTCACATTAGTAGAGACGATGTACAAAAAGTCAACTATGCAAAAAGGTGCATGATTAAATGAAATAGTTAATCGTATTAAGTACGTATAAAGTAAAAGAAGTTGCATAGTTAGAAAGCAGTAAAATATCAGACTCGCAACACAAGTGGCGCCAAGTGCACAGCATGATGTAGCAACATCATCGCTGCAAAGAACATCAGAGAGGTGAAAGCCGAAAAGCACATATTCGCTGCCAAGTGCACAGCATGATGTAGCAATATCAGACTCGCAATACAAGTGGCGCCAAGTTGCATAGGATCTACAATATTGCACTGCAACATCCATCATTCTTCACCATTTCACAACAATTCAACCTACTTGCCACCACCTGGTCACTGCAGACACCTCCCACGTCCCTCCAAACTACTTCAACTTGTCTCCTACATTTCATTACTCGTCAAACTTCAATTTCAATCACCTCTACCCATAACAATTTCAATCACTGCCATTACTTCCACCAGAACAACCATCCTACTATCATCTTTTATCCATCAGCCAACAACTCATTCACCAACACATTGTACTGCCCAAAATCTAACATCAAGCATCACCAATCCACACAATACTACATACTTAAACAATCTGCTTGCCTGCCTGCACATTACCCTATTCCTACCATTCTCTGTCACAACTTCATTCAACTTCCCTTTACATCAATATTTCACTTCCATCCTCTACCAACTTCACTACAATTCAAACTATATACAAAAATCACTTGACTCACATCACTAGAGAACACCATCACCCACTATAGTTATATACTGTGTGCAGTGTTTTAAATCTCGGATTTTGGCCAATATCTCATGAAAATATCTCGGCTATCTCGGGCGATATTTAAAACACTTATAACTAAATAGGCTGCCAAATCTCGGATTTTGGCTAATATCTCGGATTTTTCATCTCGGCCATCTCGGGGAGATTTAAAAGCCTGACTGTGTGCCCCTCTTCCACCATCACAAACAACATCTGCTGCCACTTCACTGATCAAATCACATACCACAATTCTCCACCTTTCCTCTATGCACTACCATCATCAGAGAAAAATCACAAACCACAACTTACTTCAACTTGCCTCAACAACTTCACTGATTCATTGACACAGTCCACTATTCTCTATTACAGAGAGGTGCGTATGTAACCTATAATGACTTTAATCCCTGCCGCTCATAACATTTCATCATATTAACAGTATCCTGACCAACCATACATGTATTCATTTTCCTAATCATATCCTATACAGTCACAAATTTCTGCTACTCACAAGACCTCATCAGGCAATAAACTCAATAGTCAAACACCACCTCCCTATAATCTCAAACCCATTCCACCTGTCTCTAATCCTTCTTCCACTACACGAGATAGAAACGAGAGAAAGAAAGCAATAAACAGAAAACAGAAAACAAAAAACCATACCATTCAGAATCAGATTATGACAATGGCACTGATTACGAAACTCATGAGATTTTTAGAGGCACTGTTGTCTCTGTCATAGAAACCCCAAACCCACCATCAACCAGAAATACCAAGCTTGGTACTTTTGGAAAAGCCAAAAAATCCAAAAATAAATGCTAGATTGTATTGCTGCTTAGAATGTCAAGGGAACACAACTCCTTATGAAGCAATAAGAAATTAAAACTCTCATACACTATCATAATCTTCAAATGATTAGGATCCTTGAACCAAGGTAAACAGAGAGCTTACCTCCAAAGCTGCCACCTTCATCGATCAAATTTGGAAGTTCTCTGAAAATGTCTGACCGACTTCTAACACAACTCAACATTCACGGCAGCCATCATTCGCTACACAGCCGTGCATATCACTGCATTTTATCTGCCACTGCAGCAATCAGTGCCACCATTTTCCCACTTCAACAAATTGCCATCAACACACATCCCCTATATATCCACATTAACTCACTTCACCATATTTCTACAACTGCTGTGCACCACAAATCTCAAACCATCACTAACTATCTACTATTAACCACCATGCCAGTTACGCCATCTCTGTTAAACTGCTCATCTACAAACCATCTGTATGACAGCCTTAACCGCAGAACAATCATCAAATTACATCTTCCCACTGTTTCTTCCACTTCATATCCCTTGTCACAAACTATCATAAAACTGCTCATCAACTTGTCATTGCCTCAACATTACTTCACTGTTTCATTTCGCTGTTATTCTAACCTAACCCAGGCCACCCAAAACCAAACTACTAACCCTAAATCAACCCAGCCTCGCCACCATGATCTCCTATATGACATCGAAATATTTTCGTGGGTTCTCCACTATCTTAGCCTCCTCCATGCCAACGCTCGAACCTCGACCCAGACTAGTTCACCGTAATTTAGCCATAAACCAAAGATCGTTCAACTCCCCTTACCTCGTCACATACATGATTAAAAATCGTGAAGTTACTGCTAAAATTAATCATTTCCAAAGACGATCAAGATTATATAAGTGAAAGCACGAAATGTTTGTTTCGAATTTTTTCCCCTTTAAGCTATTTACTGTAAAAAGACTTTTTTTTACCCCTTTTTACTTGATAACTTCCAATTAAACAAATTTAAAACCAAGTTAAATCAAATTTTTTTTTACATCATACCCTAAATAAAATAGAGTAGAAGATAAGGATTTTTTTTATAAAAAAAACTAAGCATGTCAGGAATCAAATTAAACAGAGCAGACCCAAGTGATATACAGGCTTGATATATACATCATAAACCTATGCATACCTATAATGTAGCTAATGTATAATATGAAGGAAAAAACTAAAGCAGTACCTTTTGTAAATCGATGCTTTGATTGTGGTTTTTCACTATGTCATGCATATACCTCATCACATAATATACACAGTCAGTTGCTCCTAATTGTTGAGGACACTACAGCAATATTACAAGATAACTTAATAGTTAGTTTAAAATGAATTCATATGCCAAACAATATATAGTATTTATTTTATTTTATTTTTTGTTTGAAAATCAAATCACCTTAACATGCTTCCATTTCAAGGTACTTCCTCGAGACTTGCCACCGAATGCCTTGTAAATTTTGAAGGCCCTACACATGCAAAAAAATGTCAAATAATAACTACTCCGGCACCCGCATTTACATACACTAATTTCATGTATAAATTTTTTATTTTACCACATATACTAACTTCATATAAGAGAGCAAATATATACAACTTACGTGCTCACTTGCGGTTTAATTTCAAGTTTATGTTTGCGTTCGGCCTGAGGATCAAAAACATAAATCTCATTCATTTCTACACGGAAAACAAGCAGTATACAATGTTTCCTGCGTTACAAGATTTATAGTAAGTTAAAATTGGCATCAATTTGTAAACTAGTTACTAAAAGTTTAATGTTCATACCCTTCGTACTGTGGGGCTAAAAGTAAGCTTTTAGATTGCAATGCTTTCCATGTGTTCGACAAATATGTATTTGTCGCATCTGGATGTTTTCGCACTTGGGAAAGCTTTTTGGGACACATAAACCCAATGGTCTCCACTTTGAGATCATTGCACATATGATTTAACCACCTAAACAAATTTAAACATATATTATTAGTTTTTTAAAAATTGACTATTCATCAAAAAACTAAGATGGTTATATATAAAAAAATTGCTAAGGAAAAAATACTCACATGATGTAAAGTTGCAACCATGATGCATTCAACCATGTCATACTAAGGAATTGGATAATGTCGTCCATCGTGATATGAATTTCAAAGTCCTCATCGTATGTGAATAAATCCTTATTCACTTGAATTGCATTGATGGCACTATCATTGGATAACATTTGAAGTATTAGGTCATGGAAATATTTGCACTCGCTCGTTAAAGTTTTGAGAATCTCTTCATCCACGATTGATTTGCGTTTTGCAGATTCATCTGACATTGTATTCACGACCTTGTCATTACTATTTTCAAACAAATCCTTGTTTGGTTGAGATGTAGGCACCTAATTCAAAATTTTAAGTAGATGTTTGAAATGATGTTGTTAAAAGAATAGACGAATGCTAAGAACTCAACTTCATATGTTAACTACTTTTCGATAAGTTTATAAATAGCTAAATTATCTATAATAAGTTCTAGTATGAAGAAATTTTACTTCTTTAATATGTTCTAATATGAAATAGAGGAGTTTAGCAACCTAAATTAAGGAAGAAAAATGCATTCATTACCATATCATTATCTCTTAAAAGCACAAGGCTTTTAGGCCATTGAACAAAACTCCCGACCGCTTCTCCTATCGTGTTGTGATGTTTAGTTGGAACAGGAAGTGAGGTTCCTTCATGACTAGACTCCACTGCATCAATTCCAACTTTTACATGATCGACCAAGATTTGTTGATTATGACATTGATCTCCGGACCTTGAAGCGGGATGTACCATGCCATGACCCACTACAACAATTTTGGAGTCCACATTCACGGCCAAACGACATTTAATCGGTTTCTAGAATGGCAAGTACAAAACCAACATTTTTCACTTAGCACTTGTCAAATACATAAAATCGTATACGTTTATAAATTCAACTATGAATTGTTTACCTGCAAGTCTGCAAAGGGATCCGTCTCTTGAGTTTTGTTTGCATATTGTAATTTGCTCGGGTGCGTTGATTGACAACTACTACGATGATCAGTTAATGGTGTGTTGATCTCCACCTCCTTGGGAAAATTCATCGTGTTCAAAATGTTTGCAATCTGCTCTTGAACCATTGTACTCATCTCTTGTCTCAATTTTTGGCTCATTTAGCCTCTATTTCCTGAGTGATAACATGCAGCTCATCAGCTGATATTACACCACTTCGACCTTTCCTTTTCTCTACATCCCCAAATACGTTTTTTATACCAACCGTCCCACCAATCCCTCTAACTCGACCTGGATGCTCTTTTTTTTAAAGACCACGACTCAAGACATCATCATACCTATCTGGAACCCATGACCCTTCAACGGCTTTTCCTCTCTAATCATTCTGTCAACAAAAAAAAGCTAAAACATAAGGTGGCATGCTTTTCACTATCATATGAAGATTAAAAAATTAAAGTAGTGCTATAGTATCATGCTTTTTACTGAAATGTTAGCACCACACGTTTGCTAAAATGATATCATATTACGTGTCATATTATATCTAATAAAGAATGCTGAGGCGTGTGTGTTTTCGGTTTAAAACATGTAAAGCGATAAAACACATGGAAACTAGTCATACCATTTTATCTACAACCATCTTAGTTTTCTCATTAGGGGTGGCATAATTTCCATCGGCTCCTTTTTTTGATCGTGCCAAAATCCAATCAATACTCCGATCCAAAACAGGTCCACCTGGCAATATGGTCGAGGAACTATGGCCTTCAATTATCCATTTAGCCTTCTTCCCTGCATATCCAGCTTGTCCTAAATAGTGAGGATGCTCGTTGCATGCCTGACTCTTCCTAGCCTTCTCACTTATTTACTGTTTTATGACATTGCAAAATTCAGCAAAACAGAATAGCACAAGCCACAGAACAGTTGCAATTTGCACAAATGTTTGTACTATTTCAAAAACATCTAAATTAAGCAGCAGTTAGATCTGATCTTAATTTTTACAACAGTAGCTGCCAATTCTGGCAGATTAATCCTCACTAAAACAATGTTAAAACATACATGTCAAATATTTACACAAGACAACAAACTAAAGGCTGAAAAATGATTTTTCTGCATGTCTTGATACTGACGTCTCATTGCAATACATGCCATTCTAGTTAAGAACATTGTCTGCATTTTCAAGACATACAGTATTTCTATAGAAACAATAAACTTTCCTTTATCATAAATAATTCATATGACACACTGAACTACATTGTTTGTGAGGCTGAAGCTGATCCAACATGCATTTTCCAAATAATTCAACAACACTCATGGCTTGTTTATCCAACATGATTTGTCCAAGAAGATAGCCTTTTTGCACTAGTGCAACTTGTCTTTTTTTCAGCATTTTATAAATTTAAGTTTAATTGAAATAATGAAAATTTGTAATAAATATTCTTTTGAAACTATGCAGTTATACGGTAGTTTTTACCACCATTGTACTATTGAACAAGTATTTCTTTCCTAAGACCTATTAAAAATACAAACTATTTTGCTCTCTTTCACTTTGTTATAAAACAAAAAATCATAGTGTCTTTTGGAGTTATTTAAGAAAATAATTTAAATCTAACACGTAGCATAATTTAAATCGATGGTAGTGTTAGAGAATTACTACCATGTAACTTAACAACACAACAGGAAGGAATATAAATGCTGGTAGTGTCATAGTGTCATAGTGTCTTCTGCATGTATTTCCACCCATTGCTTAATATGGAATATAAATGTTGTAATAATGGAGACAAATTGAAGTCGGTAACTGGGTGCAGGTTGTAACTATTCAAAACATTCGCATACGCTTCTGAATCAGATTACCTAGGACTTATTCAAATATGTTTAAGTAAGGATTGCCATATAAAACTGCCATATGTTTAAGTAAGGATTACTATATTCAAATATGTATAAGTAAGGTTGAGAAATTTGAAGTTACCTAAAATCAAAACCAAGCTTCAATTAGCTTTAGAGGAATCCCACTGACATTACAAGTTCTTTTATATTTTAATTGTTTTTTAAAATTGCAATTTTCTGATCTATGTGCAATTGTTAGGGATATAATTTATTCTACTATCATAATTATGTTAGGTTTTTAGATTCATTTACTTATAATTTTAAAAAGTAAGTTAAATAACGACTATAGTTTTATAAGTCGAATAAAAATGAAAAAAATAATCATTGTAGGTTTACATTACCAAATGACTTTAATATAGTTTGCAGTGATTTCATTAAAAAAAATATAGTTTACAGTCAAGTTCATTCTTCACTGACTTATGCATTCTTCACTGATAACAGACAGTGCACTACATCCTATTCATCACACTGCTCACCACTTAACTCCCACTTCATCACCATTACATAGCTATTCATTACCACTTCTGCAATTCTGCATTTACCACTGTTACCACAATGTCCTCCTCATACAATTGCCTGTACAACTGCCTGTTGCCATAACTTCTTCACAGCAACCATACATCACTGCCTTCTAATCCACACTTCTACTTCATATCCACACTTCTACTTTAGTTCATTCTTTATATAACCATACTGTCAACTCCATATCCACACTGTCGACCCACACTGTTATAGTTCAGTTACAATTCTATTACAATTTCATACTGCCATAACACTGTCAACCATCAACCCACACTGTCAAACAAGCTACCTATCATCTCCAATCCCACCCACCTCTCAACATACCCTCTGCCTGTTACACCAGTGCCAATGACTATTCAAACTCCCTCTGACCCATCACAAATACCTCCCACTTCATCAAATACCACATCATCTCCTTGTGCCTGCTTAACATCATCACTGTGCCATTAAACTGCCACAACCACCGGCAGTTCAACCCCCCCACTACAAAACAACACAACTACCACCTTCTAGCATCTCCATTTTCTTCATCAACCACCAATTGATCGCAGAGCACCCATTGATCGAACATCAACCACCCATTGATTGCATTGTCAGACCATACCTCTGCATCATCCACTAATTCCATCACCATTCCAATTTTATATTAAGTGTATTTATTTTGGAAAGATGGTTGGTTTCCCATTGAAAATTCAAATTATTCTTTATCTTTTAATCCCTCTAATAAAAATATAATATAAGAATTCATATGTCATTTTATTTCACATAGGTATACAACTACACATTAGGTGGAAGAAAAAGTGAAATGTTATGAAGAAAGCACTGAGAGAAAATGATATTTAACCTTAATTCTTACAGTATAATCCTTACTTAAACATATGGCACGTTTCATTTTGTGAAATATGCAATTGCTCTGACGAAGCTGATGAGTTGTAAAATGAAAGAAATAGCGTGTGACTTGTGGATATGGCATAAAAAAACATACCTTAAACTCCTCGGTTTCACAATACTTCTTAAATGTTTCCCATTGTGTTTTTGTAACCCCATCATAAAATTCGTATGGCTCTTTATGGTTTTCTGGAAGCTTTCTAGTCTTCGTAATCCAACCACTAACCAATTTTGTTTTGAAACCCTTCCATGCTCCACAAACATTTTTTAACACATTATTTTTCATTTTTTCATCGATGTGATACTCGGTCTGAGGTAATAAAAAATAAAAAATAAACATTGTCAAAGCAGTAAAAATGAATTTGATAAACAATGAAAGCGGTTCATGACTCCAAACACAAAGGATCCAACTGACAATTTAATATGCGAACAAATGAATTTATAATACCTTAATGTCTTCCCAGATGGTATCCTTAAGCCCTTGACTAACGCTAGCCCAATTCTTGATATTAATATCAATTCTAGATCTAGCTGTATCGCCTACGTACGCCTTAAAAGACTTCACCCATTTTCCAGTAGGTTTGCCATTATCACACCACTCAATGAATTTTGGCTTGGATGTTCTGTATTTCTTTCCGGTTGTTGGACCTCTATGGCTCCTCTTAGATGACATTTGTGAAGCGAAAGCGGAAGTGTTTTGCTCTTCAGTGTGTTCATATAGTTGCATTTCCATTATTCCTGTATCACAGATGTGCACCCGAAAGTTATAAAATATTTCAACAAACGAATAATAACTGTATATGATAACAAAAAGGTATCATTGGTTATAACTCATAGCAACCACATGGTAGAATCCTAATTAGTGCTTAATTCTTGTATTTCATTACCTACAAAAAAAACTCATGAAATTTTCATCCATTTGCACGTTTCTTTTCAAAAATCACAGTCTTACATTTTCAAATATTCTCAGATTTTGTTCCCTAGTAATTAACTTTTTAAACTGACAATTTAATTGCTTAAATTCAAAACATTTTCTTGTGATTTAAAAATCAAAGTAAAATTGGAAAATTACTAGAAAAGATCCAAAAAATTATCAAAAGCCATGAACCGTAATTTTCACATAATATCTCGGATATAGATAAAGTTGCTCATTTTTGAAATTTTTGTACTGTTTTAGATTCTGATCATGGATTGTTTTCATCTTCAAAAATTTATGACAATTTGGGGAATAAGAAAAGTGTGCTATTGCTATTACTTGGTTTTACAGTAAACCCGTAGTTCACAGATATGTCCAAACCAATTGGCAAAACTTCTTTCCCCCGCAAACCCCACCATTTGCTGAACTACTGCTCATTTATATAACCAAGTTTCCAGGAAACAATGAAGTACCAGTGTGATTCAAAAGCATAAAGGCCACCAGTAAGCAACTTGATTTTCAAATCTATATGTTTATGAGAATACTCCCTAGAACAAAGTTACGTCCTCCTTCCAATATTGCATAGAAGAACACAATAGCATTTTAGATAAAAACAAAGACTGTCCTTCAATGTGAAATTAGAATACTTATCTCTATGCAGGTTTCTTATAAGCTTGTTCACATATTTTGGGGTGGCAACAATGGGTTATATTGGGGGCCCAATAAAGAAGTGTCTGCATGCATTTCAAAAGAGAAATGGTACCTTAACAACTCCATTCCCTTTTACTTGTGCAACAAAATTAAGGAAATTATCATTTATTGCAATTTTGAGAGATACTACTGGTGGTGGAAACCTAGCCATGATGGGCAAGTTGCATTAAAGTCTACTTAGAGCAGCATTAGAATTAAGGAACCAGTTCAAAAGCATAGTCATCAAATATGGAACTCTATAAATTTTCCCATAATGTCAGGGTGCTTATATTTAGCTTTACTTAATAGACTTAATACACCGGACAAAGTTCAAATCTAGAATAATATTCAATCTACAGAGTGTAAGTTGTGGAGCAAATTTGAAGAAACAAATTAACATCTTTTTTTCCAGTGTGACTGCTCTAGGAAAATATGGGCTAGTATCAAGCAAAAACTTTACCCAAGTTCTACAAACATCTCTACTATTAAACAATGTCTGGAATTTGTGGAAAATAAAGCAATATTGAAGGGTTTTCAAACAGACATGATGGATTTGCACTAAGTGTAAGTGTGTGGCATATCCAGATCAAAAGAAATCAAAGGATTTCCGAATTAAAGACTACCAATTGTGTTAGATTAGAACTATTCAATTAAGACTATAGAATAACTATTGCTAAATCCGATACAATTTAAGTTCTACTCTGAATTTCTTAACCATCATCTGATGTTGCTTTTTCAGTCAGTACACCGTTATATAATTTCTTTCTTAAATTTTCTATTGCAATTAACTGATACCATTAACGGTATGCACGTAGAGTATGTTATGATTTGCATAATGAATTTTACCTTTTCCAGCTTTATTAATGCACAGACCGAAGTGGTAGTAATGAAAGTCTTTTTAATTGGTTTGGTAGTGTTTAATCTGCAATTTAACATTGAAAATAAAAAAAACATAAAAACCATAGTGAAAAAACTACCCAAAGCCAATTGTCAAAAAATTGCACTTGTTGTACAAAGCTTGTGATATGCACAGAAATAGCCATACCAGCACAAACTACAATGTCATTATTCTTTTCTCGACAACAATCTAATAATACAGCCGCCAACAGACTTCCTCTTGTATGCTAAAAAAACAACGAACAACTTCTATCTTTCGTAAAACTATATATACAAACATGCTGCATAGATGAAAGTGAGTATGAATAACTTAATATTTGATATATGAAGCAATTTTAATGTGAATTAATAAATACTATCTACATCTAAAAAAAATATAACCATGACATATGAAAAACTATCAGCACGAACTAAACAATTGCATGTTTACTTGTCATAAGATCTATGAAATTATTTGTGCGCTTAACTAAACAATAGTTTAGAAAGATCTTATACCTTAATGCTAATGCGTTGGTAAATACATTTAAAAAGTCGTCTACACCAGCACGAAAATACCACTTCAACATAGTCTTGGGAGGAAATTTTTAACGGTCGAGATAATCGTTTCAATCATTACAGAGAAGCAGTAGAATAAGCACTATATTTATACATCGACTGTCTTAGGCTTTTGGGAATCCCAAGTTGTACTTGTCACTTATTTGTACACAGTGAATGATTATGTTCATTTAACAAAATAGAAAAACATAATAATAAGAAACAATTAGACACATTGCAATAGCATAGTTGTTATAACTGCAACTCCAATGGAAACTGAATGCCATTATAGTTGTTATCACTTGGAGGTAGAGGTATAGCCAGATTCTTTTTTTCTTGTTATTTATATCAGATTTTTGGAGGCTGGAAATGATATTTGTTTTTGATGAGTGAAATTTGAAAAGAAAAGAAATGATCATTACAATCTTTTATCAGGTGTTTCTTTGCCAAATGTTAGTTCATTTTCTAATTTAAAATTTATTACCTGTTTACCTATTGTTTGCTTGATTTAAAACAGTTTTTGTTAACCTGTTTTTCTCTTAACAGTTAATGACTTGAAGTCTTTTTCCCTTATTATATTTTTATATAAACCATAAAATCTTTAAAGTATATGTATGTACTCATGAAGATAGACAGCCCATAGTAATCTTATGACAAAGTAGTGTTTGCATTTATCTCTTATACATTTTAAAATAAAAGTGAGAAACTGGTAAATTAAAATAACCCTCTTGGTTAATATACCTTATATATATGCGTAACGACCCAATATTTTATTGCATGGTTAATATACATATTTGAGTTTCTTTTCCCCACATATTTGAGTTACTTAATATGCGTAGCGACCCAATATTTTCAAAATATCAACTATTCATTTAACCATGCTTTCACACAAAACTATACTCACACATGTTTTCTCATTCGTTTGAAGATTTAGCTTCTGATATACACATTCCAAATAAATGTACACATATGAACAAATTAAATGGTGACAGTATTAGAAGGTTAAAAAATTACCCCGCTATCCAAACCCCTTCATCGTGATCAGTATGTGCATAATTTGCATTTAAATCAACTTCTTCTTCTGATAGACATACGCCAATGGAAAAAGGTGGATTCTCGTCAAATTGATTATACTCTTCTTCATCTACCACGTCGTCGATCCCAACAATGCGTCTTTTTCCAGGAAGGACATCAGACCACTTATGATCAGCTGGGTCGGTGACATAAAAAACTTGTTTCACTTGAGATGCCAAGATGAGTGGATCGTTATCATGACTCACTCGATCAAAGTCAACAAGTGTGAATCCATGTTCATCCACTTGTACAGCACGATGGTTATCGTCCCATTTACATTGAAATAGAGGAATCGTGAAGTCCCTATATTCAAGTTCCCAAATATTCTCAATTACTCCGTAATATGACATTGTCGCATTTATTGGTTTGTTATCTTTAGCACTAGCAAATTCTCTTGAAGATGCTACGACACTTGCTCCACTATTTTGCATTTTGCTCTTTTCATCCTGACGCTTCGTATGAAAGACATACCCATTAATAGCGTACACTTCATAAGAGCTAACTTGAAATTTAGGCCCATACGCCAACCATTTTATTGTATCGGAAACATTATGATTTGTTTGAGACAATTGAGACATTACCTTATCTTTAAACCATATGACGAATGAGCGGTTATGTTCATTTGTCAACCATCTTTCGTTCTTTGAAGGATTTTGAGACTTTAGAATTGCCATGTGCTCTTCCAAGTAAGGATGAACCTCACTAAGGTGCTGTAAAACAAGTAGGTGAGCTTTGTGAAACATATCATCACCAATTGACATCAATTTAAACCCAATTATGCCTTGACCGTCAAGTCGCCCTTCATGTCGAGACTTGCAAAGTCCAATAGGTTCAACGTCAGTTAGGTATTGAGTGACAAATTCAATAACTTCCTCGGCTACAGTACCTTCTACGATACTAGCTTCAGGTCTATATCTATTCTTTGTTTTTCTTTTTAAAGTTCCCATGTGCATTTCGAACGGATACATATACCTCATAAAAACAGGACCGCAAATCTTGATTTCTCTTACCAAATGTACAACCAAATGCACCATAACATCAAAAAATGAAGGGGGAAAATACATCTCAAATTGACACAAGGTAACAATAACATCGGCTTGTTGATCATCCAACATATCAGGATCAATCACCTTACTACAAATTGCATTAAAAAAAATACAAAGCTTTGTAATAACATGTCTAACATGTTTAGGCAATATACCTCGAATAGCAACAGGCAACAAATGTTGCATTAACACATGACAGTCATGAGACTTCATGCCCGTCAATTTCAAATCCTTCATTGATACACGACTGCTAATGTTCGAAGAATAACCTGATGGAACCTTGACACCATGAAGACACTCGCATAAACTAGTTTTCTCTTTTTTGGACAATGTATAACAAGCAGGAGGCAAATAGATACGTTTACCTTTCTCTACTGGTGCTAACTCCTTTCGAATACCCATTTTCAACATATCTTGTCTAGCTTTCTCACCATCTTTTGTCTTACCAGGTATATTCAAGAGTGTTCCAATGATACTGTCACAAACATTTTTTTCTATATGCATTACATCTAGACAATGCCTAACTTGTAAATGTTTTCAATATGGAAGTTCCCAAAATATAGATTTTTTCTTCCACATGCCTTCTTGAAGAGGAAAGGCTTTGCCAAATACATTTTCAATATCCTTGATCCGTTCATATACATCATTTCCTGTTAATGGCAAACGAGCAACTCCGCTTTCTATCTCCCCATTGAAAGGTTTCTTCTTTTTACGATAAGGATGATTGAGAGGGAGAAATCTACGATGATGCATATACACATTTTTCTTGCAAAAATGCAAGCGCTCAACAGCCATGTCGTCTTGACAAATTGGGCATGCTCTAGCACCTTTTGTACTATATCCAGACAAGTTACCATATGCGGGAAAATCATTTATGGTACAAAAAAGCATGGCGCGTAATGTAAATTCACTTCTACTATATGCATCAAATACGCGCACACCTTTATCCCACAAAAGTTTTAGATCATCAATAAGAGGAGCTAGATAAACATCGATGTCATTTCCTGGTTGTCGTGGTCTCGAAATCATAAGAGACAACATAATGTACTTGCGTTTCATACTCAAGTAAGGTGGAAGATTGTAAATCACCAAAAGAACCGGCCAAGTACTATGTTGACTGCTAAGATTGCCAAATGGATTTATGCCATCTGTGCAAAGACCAAGTCTGAGATTTCTTATTTCTTCGCCGAAACTAGAATACATGGTATCGATATTTCTCCACTGCGGAGAATCGGTTGGATGCCTTAGTAATCCATCATCCTTCCTCACGTCTGCATGCCATCTTAAGTTTTTTGCATTTTCTTTATTTGCAAATAAACGTTTAAACCTTGGTATAATGGGCAAATACCATAAAACCTTTGCTGGAGGACATTTCTTATCTGGGTCGTTATGAACATTTTCTCGCGACTTGTAACAGGATAATCCACACTTAGGACACTCATGCAAGCTCTCATATTCATTTCGATACAATATACAATCATTTGGACATGCATGTATCTTTTTGTATCCTATGCCAATTGGACACATAATTTTCTTTGCCTCGTAATTAGAAGTAGGAAGCTCGTTACCTTCCGGTAGCATGTCTTTCAAAAGTTTCAACAATGATGTAAAACTTATATCACTCCACCCGTGTTTTGCTTTTAAATTGAAAAGCTTGAGCACAGCAGACAATATTGTAAACTTAGCACAACCAGAATACAAAGGCTTCTCAGCATCAAGTAATATTTTTTCGTACAATTTTGGCTCTTCCATCAAATGTTCTTGAACATCATCAAACATCTCATTAACATTCTCGATCTCATCAGTCTCATCATTTACCTCGTTATTCACGGTACCTTCCTGGTCATTCTCATCAGTGTAATGATTATTAGAACTAGGTGTACTAAGTATGCTTTCACCATGCCATATCCACTGTGTATAATTTTGCTTGAACCCATACCGAATTATGCGATCCCTGATTTGATCTATGTTACGAAATCTCCTCCTATTCTGGCAACGTCTACAAGGGCAAAAAATTGTTTCTTCTTTTCTTGTTAATTGATCATTCAACGCACACTTGATGAATCCTTCCATTTTGTTCAAGAACTCATCATCACTACGTTTCATGTTATACATCCAATTACGATCCATGTGAAATTGCTAGAGACGCACTGCATAAGCAAAAAAAAATCATAAGTGTTTCTTATGTCTGCATAAGGAAAAAAAAAGCTCATACGGGTATGCATAAATTTCATAGTTTACAAACGTTGTCCTAGTCATGTGTATCAGCTGCATTAATTAATAGTCAATATATAGTCTTGTTCTCTTAGCATACACGACGAAAGTAAGCTGTAGTGTGATCCATGGAAAATGGATTCAAGATGTCTGCACGTATGAGCTACACGTACATATTACACCATTGCAAGATTGCATCCACAGTCAACAAGAATAAAAATTACTCTACTCCAATACCCCTTTGAAATACTCAGGTCCAAAGACTAAGTCGTGACGCATAAACCAATAAATTCTGGTGAAAGATCGTACAGAGGCAAGACATAGTTTCTTCCTATAAAGGATTATTGTTGGGTGAATTCTCAACACCTAATCAACTAACGCTCGAACCAAAACATCTCCACCTCAATACCGAACCAGGACCAACACACCTACTACCAAATCTAGTAGTCACCGAACGAAGCTACCGGTCCAGATCATGGCCGAACCAATCCTATCCTCAGCCACCGAACCAGCTCCGCCGAACCAACCCTCTCCTCAGCCACCGAACCAGCTTCGCCGAACCAACCCTCTCCTCAGCCACCGAACCAGCTCCGCCGAACCAACCCTCTCCTCAGCCACCGAACCAGCTCCGCCGAACCACCATGCTCCTACCACCGGACCAAGATTCCACCGCCGAACCAAAGGAAACCGGACCAGCTCTTCCAGGCCAGATCATGTCAGCCCAGGCCCATCAGCAGCTGTACACATCCTAGACCCCTACCCTCAGCCTCACTCTATAAATAGAGGGGCAGGGGTACGACAATGGAGACAAGTTTGGAGAGCTCAAGCACGGAAGGAACTCTTCAAACAACTTTCTTTTACTCGTATCAAAGCTCTGTACTTGTAATCAAAACTAGAGAAGTGAAATAACATATAAAGTGGACGTAGGCATATTCTGGCTGAACCACTATAAACTTGTGTGTCTTTTTACAGTTTAGTCCCTGCTTTTCATATATTTGCATAAACCTCCAAAATCGCTAAGAACAACATAAGCTTTACTAAATCATACGACTTTGAGGTGTTTGTCCATTTTTTGTGCAAACATTTTTGGTGCTTTCACTGAGAACAAGGCTCGAAGCTTCAGCTTCATCCGCTTAACAAGTTTTCCTGACAGCATCGTTCGCCACTTGGAAAACATGCCTCCCAAACAGAAAAAAGATGTTAACAAAGGAAAAAACATCGCATCCAGCAGTCTTCCTGATCCAGCTGCCGCGAATCAAGTAAATCGTCCTCCTCCAGCAACGGTAACAAATGAAGGATAGGCTAACCCAACCACTCCTGCCACAGAACAGCCTGCAGCAATTACTAGGGCAGATTTGGACAGAGTTGTTGTTGAAGTAACTAACCGCTTCACGTCCCAGCAGGAAGCCTTGGTGGACCATCTCATGTCACGCTTGAGGGACGCTGAAGAATCCAACCGCAACACTGAATCATGGGGCGAGTCCCAGTCTGGAGGATCTCAGAGACAGCAAAGATCTTCCTTCTTCGAAGGAGCTAACGGCAGAAGTAGCCGTGGTAGGAGCCGAGACCGAGCACAGCCCGAAGTTAGGCCTGAGGAAACGTTTGGTACCGAACCCAACAGGGAAGGTACCGGACGAAGGTCAACTGTAGCTGAGCCTGTCATGCTGCCTAACCACAGAAACACCAGTGAACGGGGCCGAGCTAGAGTTCAGCCCGAAGTTGGACCCGAGGAAGTGCTTAGATCAGAACCCAACAGGGGGAGATCAAGGCAAGGGCCAACTGTAGCTGACCCAAGCATGCTCCCAGAAGATCAAAGGCAGCCACTGGAAAATATGAGGAATGATAGACGATACCATCCCTACAGGTTATCTGGACGGAATCAATCCCACAGAACAGAACCAAACTCATTTCTATCTGCTCCAAGTTCTGATGAAAGGATGGCACGCTTATTCAGAGAGTGTGTCCAACGGGAGAAAAGAGATCGAGGGATAGGCGCTAGGGTAACCAGCCCTTTCGCCCGCAATATCGAAATCGCTATCACCCCCCGAGAATGGAAGATGCCGACAATGGAACCCTACAAAGGAACCTCCGATCCCGTTGTACACTTACAGAGGTACACACAGCATATGCTCATGAGTGGAGCAACAGAGGGAGTACTGTGCAAATGCTTTCCGCTCTTCTTAGCAGATCTTGCTACCTCCTGGTTCTGTCATCTACCCCAAGGATCCATCAGCTCATGGGAAATGTTGAAAGAAAAATTCATCAGTCAGTTCCGCATTCATGTGGAGCAACCTAAGGACGCTTATTCCTTATCCAGCGTCAAACAGAAACCTGGAGAAAAGCTGCAGCAATACCTAACCAGATTCAACGCCGCAGCAGCCGCAGTTCAAGATGCCGATGAGAAGCTTATCCTAATGGCCCTCTGTAGTGGGGTGCATCCGGACACTAAATTTGCTAGAAGATTGACAAAAGAAAAACCAGCTACTTTACCCGATTTCTTCCATGAGGCCGGGAAATACATGAGGCTTGAGGATGCTGCCATTGAGGGGCAGTCAGGACAGCAAAGTAAGACGACCCATGGCAACGCCCCTGCTGTGGCGAGGGACGTTCGAAGAAATGACTCCAGAGACAATGCTGGGGGCAAGAAGGTAGAAAAACGCCTATATCGGCCAGGACCAAGATTCGACTCTTACACCCCTTTGAACGAGACCGTCGAAAATATCTTCCTTGCCACCCAAGGCGAAGTTAGATACAAACGCCCACCATATAAGAAGGAATCAGATAACGCACAGAAGTCTGGAAAATTCTGCCGCTTCCACGAATCTCACGGACATGATACCAACGAATGCCATCATCTCCGAGATCTGATTGAGGAACACATCAGAAGGAAGAAACTGGAACGCTATGTAAAAAGTCAAGACAGGACTCCAGCTCCTGCCAATGAAAACCCAAGGCTACCCTCACCAGGGACCGACAAAGGAAACCACAACGCTAGCAGCTCTAGTCAAGAGAAGATAGTGGTCCATACCATCTCAGGAGGTCCGCACGTCGCAGACAGAAGTTGGAGAGAGATGGAAAGATATGGGAAGTCGCTTAGAGACAATAAAGACTGTGTCAATACGGTTATAGAAGAGCGCCACCCAAAGCGGAAAGAAAGTGATGACATCACATTCAGTAAACGCGATCTGGAAGGAAGACAGTACCCTCACATGGATCCCATGGTTATCTCTGCCCGACTCGGTCCCGCCGAAGTTTACCGAATCCTGGTAGACACTGGAAGCTCTGTAAAATATCCTGTTCAAACACGCATTCGACAAAATGAAGCTATCAGTAAAGGATGTATCTCCCTGCGATAAACCACTACACGGTTTCACTGGAGATGCGAAGATGCCCCTCGGGCAGCTGGACCTCTTTGTTGAGATTGGAAGTCATCCCCGCTCCGTTGTAAGGAAACAGACGTTTGTGCTGGTAGAGAACCATTCGACCTACAACGCCTTCTTAGGAAGACCAGCCTTGTCTGACTTCCAGATTGTCCTAGCCCCATGGTGCCTGAAAATGAAATTTCCAACAGACAATGGGGTAGGGGAAGTGGAAGGAGACCAAGATATTGCACGAGACTGCTATGTAACCGAACTTCGCAACAACCACAGGAGAGATAAAGGGAAAGGTGTAGAGATTGCCCTCTGCACAAAAAGCCTTGAAGCATAGCAACTAAAGAAAGCCCCTCCTCTTCGATACACCAGCGACCCTTTCAATGAATTAGACCCTAGGGACAAAGAGGAGGAGGCCACCGCCGAGCCTGCAGAGGCTATGGAATTTATATCTGTAGACAAGCACGACTCAAGTAGGCTACTTAAAATTGGGTCCCAGCTGAAAGCTGAATTGAAGGAACAACTCATTGATTTTCTCCGCCACAACTTGGATGTATTCGCTTGGTCACACGCTGACATGACCGGAATCTCCCCCGACATAGCGTGCCACGTATTAAAAATTGATCCTACCAAGGCGCCTGTAAAACAAAAAAAGAGAAGTATGGGGGCAGAGCGATCAGCAGCCCTCGATGAAGAAGTAAAGAATCTACTCGCCAATGACTTCATACGAGAAGCTATTTACCCAGAATGGATCGCCAACCCGGTACTAGTAAAGAAGGCTAATGGGAAGTGGCGGACCTGCATTGACTTCTCCAACCTAAACGACGCCTGCCCAAAGGATTGCTTCCCGCTTCCCAGAATCGATCAACTTGTAGACAGCACAGCCGGGCACGAACTCCTGTCTTTTATGGATGCATACTCAGGATATAACCAAATTCCTATGCATGCTCTCGACCAAGACCACACTAGTTTCATCACCGACCGGGGTTTATACTGCTACAAAGTGATGCCCTTCGGACTTAAAAATGCAGGAGCCACCTACCAGCGCCTCGTCAACAAGATGTTTGCAGGGCTAATAGGACGAACAATGTAAGTATATGTAGACGACATGCTGGTAAAATCACGGAAAGCCAAAGATCACGTAAGCCACCTAGGCGAAATGTTCCAGGTACTTCGACAGTATGGAATGAAGTTGAATCCACTAAAGTGCTCCTTCGGAGTGTCATCGGGAAAATTCTTAGGATTCATCGTCCATGCCCGAGGGATAGAAGCAAACCCTGAACAAGTCCGAGCATTAAGGGACATCAAGATACCTTCCACCCGAAAGGAAATGCAAAGCCTAAATGGAAAAGTGGCTGCCCTAAGCCGATTCATCTCCAAAGCAACGGACAAGTGCGTCCCCTTTTTCGAAGCTCTAAAGAAAGATAAAGGAAAGTTCGAATGGATGGACGAATGCTTAACCGCTTTCCTTAACCTAATCGAACACCTCCAGAAACCACCGGTACTCTCGACCCCAAGCGAAGGCGAAGAATTATACCTATACCTTGCTGTGTCATCTCACGCTCTAAGCGCTGCCTTGGTAAGGGAAGACAACCGCACGCAACGACCAGTTTACTTCGTCAGTAAAAGGTTTACTGGGGCAGAAGTCAGATATCCTAAGCTTGAAAAGTTAGCATACTGTTTACTAATCACTTCACGAAAGCTACGTCACTACTTCCAATCCCATTCCATCAAAGTTCTGACCGATCAACCACTGAGGCAGGTACTCCATCGTCCCGACACTTCCGGGCGACTACTTAAATGGTGTATTGAGCTGAGTCAATATGATATCACCTATCACCCTCGCACCGCCATCAAGGGACAAGCCATGGCTGATTTCATTGCAGAATTCACTACCAACGAGGATAAGGAGCAACTGGAAATAACAGAAGATATCAAGTGGAATCTCTTTGTGGACGGTGCATCTAACGAACAAGGCTCGGGGGCAGGTGTGGTAATAATCACTCCCAGGGGAAATAAACTGCACTATGCTATAAGGTTGGAGTTCGCTGCCACCAACAACGATGCAGAATATGAAGCAGTAATAGCCGGATTAGAAATTGCTATCGAGATCGGAGCCAATTCTTTGTGTCTTCACAGCGATTCTCAGCTTATTGTTAATCAAATACTAGGGGAATTCCAAGCTCGAGAAGAACGACTCATAGCATATCTAAAGAAGACCAAGTTACTTCTCAACCGATTGGACCACTACTTAGTCAAACACATCCCTCGGGAAGAGAACCAAGAGGCCGACGAATTGGCAAAGCAAGCAAGTATGAGAGACGTCGCCATCTTCGGGGCAGTAACTGTCTCAAAGCAAACGATCCCAAGTTTTGAGCAAATGAATCTGATAGCTGCAACCGAAGAAGCAACTTGGATGACTCCCATCCGAGACTACCTACAAAATGGCACACTACCCGACGGGCGTAACGAAGTCAAGAAAATCTTGAGGAAAGCGTCCCGCTACACAATACAAGGAGACATCCTCTATCGGCGCGGGTTCTCTAACCCATTGTTAAGGTGTGTCGCCGGAAGGGAAGCCAAGGAAATCTTATCCAACATTCATCAAGGAAGCTGCGGAGATCACACCGGAGGGCAAACGTTAGCAAAAAAGATACTCCGATATGGATATTTCTGGCCCACCTTAAGCAAGGACGCCTTAGATTTCGTCAAGAAGTGTGACAGATGCCAAAAATTTGCTAAGATCCCTCGGCTACCAACAATCGAGATTACTCAGATGACCAGCCCTTGGCCCTTTGCAGTATGGGGAATTGACTTAATCGGTGAACTGCCAATGGGTCGAGGCGGCGCCAAATATGCTATAGTAGCAGTCGACTATTTCACCAAATGGGTGGAAGCAGAACCTCTAAATAAAGTATCTTCAGCGAAAGTTATCAACTTCTTAATCAAAAATGTTCTGTGCAGGTACGGAGTCCCACTAAAAATCATATCAGACAATGGACTTCAGTTTGACAGCGAGGAATTCGCCAACTGGTGCCAAGAACACGGAATTCACAAAAGCTTCTCATCCGTAGCATATCCCCAAGCAAACGGACAAGTCGAAGCAGTCAACAAAATTCTGAAAACTCTGATAAAAAAGAAGCTCGAAAAGTCAAAGGGCGCTTGGGTGGATGAACTCCCTACGGCACTATGGGCCTACCGCACATCTTTCAGAACATCAACAGGGCACACTCCTTTCTCTTTGGCATACGGATCGGAGGCTATGCTCCCAGTTGAAACCATTGTGCCTTCCCACCGTAGGATCCACTATAACCCAGAAGAGAACGAAGAGCTCCTCAACATGTCTTTGGATCTAGTCGAGGAGAGAAGGAATGATGCAGTCCTAAAAACAGCAGCCCACAAGCAAAAGGTGGCAGCACAATACAACTCCAAAGTCAAGCATCGTACCTTACGAGAAGGGGATCTTGTCCTCAAGCGAATCTTCCCTCGCCCCGGAGCACTAGACCCAATCTGGGATGGACCATATGTAATTCATAAAGATCTCCACAACGGAGCCTATATTTTGTCAACAGTGGACGGAGAGGTGTTCCAGAGGGCATGGAACATCCAACACCTCCGTCGATACTTTTCTTAACTTGTATTGCCCATATGAAGTGAATTAACAAAGAGAATCAGTGGACGTAGGCATTTTTTCGTGCCGAACCACTTTAAAAAAGCCTTGTCTCTTTTTTAACTTGTTCCTTTGTATCTTGGCTGCTTGTTAACTTTATCCTTTTCTGTTGAACAAAATCCTGAGCATATAGCATTCCTATTCAAAGCACTCCACAATGCAACTTCACGTGGACAAGACCCAACAGGTACTATGCGAATCTATGCCCTCGCCAATGAGACACTTTTTGCTCCAGCATCCCTCTGCTGCGGGTTAACTCATTGCTCGCGACGACCCTTAAAGCCAACTGTAATGAGCCGATTATAAGCCACCGAGAAGGCCGACTATAGCCGAGGCAGCTCATTACGGCGTTAGGCTCGCCGGCAACTGTGAACCGATTATAAGCCCCAACATAAGGTGTGGCCAGCCAGGGGCAGTTCACAGTTGACGATCGGCACCCACGCTAGCCGGCCACAGTAAGTCGAATAATACCCATGAGTACGGGCCATAATGGCCCGGGTAGTTACTGTGCGCGATCTCGGCTCCGGTGTGTCTTAAGTGCGGCTGTGGTAAAAAAGAATTAACTCCCCGCGGAGGCGTAAGATGGGTGACAAATGTCTCCAAGACCCACAGCTAGGGAAAGTGACTACAAAACCCGTTTGCCACGAACTTAAGCACATCGAAGGCCTTCCGTGATTGGAAGTTTTACTATTTCACATATTTCAATTTTACTTAAAAAACTTTCCTCCTATCCTCTACAACAAACCATAAAGTACAGGATGCAGGGTAAGAGATACCCGCCAATGGATGCAGAGATTCACAATCAGATGGCAGGGCATTCAACCGCTTTCCATGCTTGGTCATACAAGATATTCGAAGCTGCCATTTACAAACAGAACATGAAAGGCGGTATTTTCTTCCTTTATGTGCAGATGCATGACTGTAATTTAATTTTTTCACACCACACGCTAACATTGCAAGTCATGAGATTATGATTTAAAACCAGAATCTGACATCAAACACAATTTAATTACGAGAATATACACAGCTATATTTCTCATACGACATGTCAAAACAGCAACAAACATTCAAGAAACGACAAAATCAGCTTAAGTTAAAAAATTACACGTCAAGAATAATGTTGATTATTACAAGTAGCAAGAATTACAACTTAGAAGTTACTCTACTGTCTTAAGACTAACAGATACAACAATGCCAAACCTACAAAAAGAATTTTCCAGGTCTAATCAGGGAGCCGGTTGCGTCAAAGTCTTGTCCTTGCTCTTTTGCCCGCCTGTCCGGTCATAAAAAGGATTCATTAGTGATAAGTAACCAAGTTAACAGAAAGACTAGAAAGGAAGACTTACCAGCACCTGCTTCTTGACCGTCCTGGTCGTCATCCTCTACCTGCACACCTGCCTCTTCAGCAGCAAGCAGCCGTATACCCTCCTTTACCGCCGCTTTCTCCTCCTTGGTGAACTGGGCAGTGACCACATCCATACTGAAGACCGTTCCACCCTCTTTATCTGCATCAGCCTTAGCCTCCTCCAAAGCCCGAAGATAGATCTTGGCCATGACCCTGGGATAATCATCCATCCAAGAGAGATTGCCCTGCTTCCAAGTTCGGAAATACATGTCCTGGAGCATGTCATCCATCATTCCCTCATTCTCCTCAAACTCCCTCATCCGGGCATCGGAAGCCGACAACCTTTCGACGGCAGCATCTCTCTCCAATCTGTATCTCGAGCAATCAGCCTGAAGGGACCTCCGCATCACCTCCATCTCTTCCCTCAACTTAGCTTGAGCAAGCTCTGCAGCCTCAAGTTTCTCGGACAATTCCTCCACCTGCTCGAGATCCGCTCTCCGAACCTCATCCACCGTGGCAATAGCCATGTCAATCCGCTCTTTGCAAGCAGCTTCCATTTTCCGCAGTTCGGCCCGACTGGCCTCTTCCATGGTTTTCCTTAGTCGCCCAGTAGCAGCCTCATGCTGAGAAATCTGGATAGCCTGATCCGCAAGCTGTTTGGCCTGATCCGAAACCACCAATCGAAGTCGGATATTGGCGCTCCCAATCTCCTCTCCGGCCTTAACCAGCCGAGCATGATGCCCCATCAGCTTCTTGGTCTCCTCTGCCACCCGATCAATATTAGCCTTGGCCTCGTCTCCCATAGTGACTATACGAGTAGTGAGTAGATCGAGATCTAAGGCCTTGGCTTCGTCAAGTACTCGTACCATGGGGTTACGGGGGAGAAGATGTTCACCAGTGACTTCGTCAAAAGTAATATCATGAGAACTGGGATCCAGATCAGGATGACCCGCAAATGGATTACGGGCCAAGTCGGGACGGTCGATATGAATAACAGAAGGGTTTCCGGACGGGTGCGGAGAAGGTGCAAACTCGCTACCCTCCTCAGTAATGTCATGAATAGGCTGAGCCGGAGGCTGAGGACCGGGCGAAGTTTCGGATAAAGGATGACTCCTCTTCCTCTGTTGAATACCCTCTTCGATGACCCCAAGAAGAGGACGGTATCCGACTACATCCCCGGAGCGTTGGGTTGAGGGCTTCGGCTTAGCAGAAATTTTGGAAAGTTTATATTGCTCAAGCCTGTGTCGAAGGTCTGAAGCTTTGGACGTCTTGCCTGCTCCTAATATAAAGAACAAATGTCACAATCTTACATCACTATACGATTCGAGAAACGCGGTAAATTACAAGTTAAAAAAGGAAAAGAAACACAGCTATGGTTGTACAAACCCTAGGGAGGAGTGGGATACTGCAATAAGTCCTGGATTTCAGTCCAGGACGGGAGCGGATCATAAAATATTCCTAAGTCCCTATCATTTATGAAGCATACAGGAGTCAAGAGTTCACCTTGAGTCGTCGGAGCCACCTTGGCTGGAATGGTCGGAGAAGACTCACTTGCACCAGTCCCGGCTTTGTCCGCCTTCCCGGTCTTCTCTGCCAAAGCCGGATCCTCATCCAACCCCTCAAAAGCCTGGTGGAACGCATCATCCGTCCACTCCTGGATCTCGCCCGCTTGCCCAGGAAGTAGGGCCCCGATGCCATCGCCACCTTTGTCACCATCCCGACCATCTCCACCCTCGCCTCTTACCTCCTCTATGTCTTCCTCCTCCCGGGTAAGTGGACAATTGCTGGGGGAGGGGCCGTCCGATTTCTTGAGTTTCTTACCTCCGACAGCTGGAGGTTTTGTGAAAGGCTTCCTCTTGCTACTCTCTGCCGTAACACCTTCCTTGGTCTGAGCAGCCGCCCTCTCCTCCGCCGTTTCCCTCAGCTTAACTACAGACTGCTGTGGAAGGATCAAGTTATATTCCAGAAGAATCGCATTTCTAATCAAGAAGGCAGATGATCTGTATTTCCCAAGAATGGCTTCTATCTCAGCCGCCGTCTGAACCAGGCGGTCAGTCTCCACAACCGGAAAGCCACCTGTCGCTAGCAAAAATGAGAAAGTATGAGAAGAAGCATCGCAATCGGAATAAAAATTATAAGTAAAAGCATCAACTTACATCCAGAGGTAAAGCGCCGGATGGAGACGGAGTCGTCCCTAACAAAGAACCACTCTTTCTTGAACATGCTGAATTTAGAGTACAGGTCCAGGACCGGCTTGAAGGTCACAGCGGACTCCAAGCTAATATATGGGGACCCCTTCTTATAGCCCCTTAAATTATACAAGTACCGGATCTCCCGGTTGGAGGGAGCGCGACCATACTTCCTCCGAAAAATAACGAAAAGGCTCACCAGTATGGCATAAGAGTTGGGCTGAAGCTGGAATGGGGCCACCTTCAGATACGTGAGGAAGCTGACTACCCAAGCATTGAGAGGCGGGATAGCACCACACATGCAATGGTACCTACTATAAGCAAAGTATCCTTCGGGAGGACTGTATGGCATGACTCCTGGGCCCGGCAGCAGCATGAGGGCTCTATCGATCCCAAAGGAACGAGATATAACATCGAGTTGCTCCTCTTTGAGAGAGCTAGGAAAGCAGTCAGGCGGGGAATCCAGCAGCTCCTGGGGACCATATCCATCCACTAATGACCTCGGGGCGGGCCCATGACGCTCCGATCCTGATTGAGCTGGGGGCACGGCCGAGGACTCTCCTTCACCCCCGGATCTCCTCTTATCTGATCGAGTTTCAACTTTTCGAGACATTTATCTGCAAACATGGGAAAAGTATATCGTTAGAATATACAAGCAGCGTAATCTGGAATTTCGCTTAAAAATTCGAAGTATGAAACACATGTTCACTCGATACAACAGTTCATTCGGCGGGCAGATGCAACAAGTCAATAGTCCATTCGGTAGTATGATATAAAGTTCATTCGGCACTCAACTTGTGAGTTCATTCGGCAAAATACAATACCTTAGTCCATTCGGTAGTACAAGAATGAAAATTCATTCGGCAAAAAGAACCTCACCTTGATTCGGCTAGCAACTTGATTCGGCGAAATAACTTGGTTCGGCTAAAACTTGGTTCGGCTAAAACCTTAATCCGGCTAACACCCTGATTCGGCAAGATAGCGATGGAAGGATTCGGCAGATAAAAAAAAACGAAGGCCTTGGTCCCCTACTTATAGGCGAAGGCGGAATACCGGACCAGTTGGTTCGGTAATAGGAGTAGGATACAAATGACTAAATGGGATGGTGAAAAACAAAGCACGATGTATGTTAAACATACACCCTACTTTGGGGGGCAAATGTTGGGTGAATTCTCAACACCTAATCAACTAACGCTCGAACCAAAACATCTCCACCTCAATACCGAACCAGGACCAACACACCTACTACCAAATCTAGTAGTCACCGAACGAAGCTACCGGTCCAGATCATGGCCGAACCAACCCTATCCTCAGCCACCGAACCAGCTCCGCCGAACCAACCCTCTCCTCAGCCACCGAACCAGCTCCGCCGAACCAACCCTCTCCTCAGCCACCGAACCAGCTCCGTCGAACCAACCCTCTCCTCAGCCACCGAACCAGCTCCGCCGAACCACCATGCTCCTACCACCGGACCAAGATTCCACCGCCGAACCAAAGGAAACCGGACCAGCTCTTCCAGGCCAGATCATGTCAGCCCAGGCCCATCAGCAGCTGTACACATCCTAGACCCCTACCCTCAGCCTCACTCTATAAATAGAGGGGCAGGGGTACGACAATGGGGACAAGTTTGGAGAGCTCAAGCACGGAAGGAACTCTTCAAACAACTTTCTTTTACTCGTATCAAAGCTCTGTACTTGTAATCAAAACTAGAGAAGTGAAATAACATATAAAGTGGACGTAGGCATATTCTGGCTGAACCACTATAAACTTGTGTGTCTTTTTACAGTTTAGTCCCTGCTTTTCATATATTTGCATAAACCTCCAAAATCGCTAAGAACAACATAAGCTTTACTAAATCATACGACTTTGAGGTGTTTGTCCATTTTTTGTGCAAACAATTATCTTTAACAATTTGTAAAGAGATGGCAAGTAATTATCGCACAAATAGAAAGGCTTAACTAAATCATATGAATCTGCGCACTATCCTCTTCTTTTACATGGGAGGAAAACATAAAAAAAATAGTTATATTTTTGTTCTATATAAAAACAATCTAAAATTATACGATCTATTTTTTCCGAAACTATATGTCGCATCAATCCTTCAAGAAGATTAATTTTATTTTAAATAGATATCTTTTATTACTAATTTAACGTTTAATACATCAACTATAGTATTTTTATACCGGTTGATTCACTGAACTTTTCTTTTACCATTTGGGGGAAAAACCTCTTTGCTATGGAAATTGTAGCAGGTGATTACGTAGTTAAATATTGATTAAAATGATCTTGTAGACCACTTACAGTACACAAACCTATTATTTAGTTGTATGCCATTACTTGATTTGCTTAGTTTGGTATTGATTAAAATGATCTTGTGGACCACTTACAGTACACAAACATATTCTTTATTCATTCAAAATAGCTTCACGTGAGGAGACCCTATTGTCAAATTTCAACATGTTGTTACTATTATTTTTACTTTATGCATTTCGTTTCAAAATACAAGCTTTGAATCTTTGTAGCATTACTACACTTGGTTTAAGACACATGAGCACCGTCCGACAATTAGAAGACTATTCTGTTTAATCAAAATAAACAAGTTCAAGTATTCCATGCACTGTCACACCTAACCCCTTATTTATTTTATAATAATGAATACTTAGTCCAAGTCTAAGTTTTAATAAATCACACCAAGATCTTCCTTGCTCCAAACTTTATAAAGCCCTCTTGTTCCTCTCTTTTCCTTTGCACACATACTCCAATGCTAATGATAATGAGTAAGTTTTTAAATTAGTAAACTGGTAGGGGGGAATTTAGGTGCAAACAATCATCACAAATTGAGTAGAGCATATAAAATGGAATAGTACAGTAGTTAGAAACCTAGATTAATCATTGAGTGCTCTTTGCGTAAAATAAATACATTTTCCACTAACAATCAATACTGTATGAATTTGAAACCACCCACCTCCTTCAACATTCTAACCACCATTTATAGCAATGTTTGCGTAAAAATCGTATTACTCAAACTTAATCTATTTATCATATATACTGATAAAATAAAATATTCACTTACCGGAGAATCACGCAGGATGAACTGTTGAGCAGTACAATCGGCGGGTATAGAGAAACTTTCAGAAGTCTTCGATAATCGGCGGGTGGAGAGAAGGAATAAAATTCAATATTAGCGTTCGCGGTAGAGAGAAAAGGAATAAACGAACGAAGAAGAAAAGAAGATAAGACGGCTAATTTTACCTCTAACTTGTTCGGGGCGGGTACGCAAATTTTGCCTCTAAAATTTAGCGTACGCGGGAAAAGAGGGGGGCAGCTGAAATGGATTTGGGGGGAAAGTATTGGGCTTATTGTGTCGGTTTTTGGACAACCAATGCTATTGTATTTAGTTGTGTCGGTTGTTCAAACAACCGACACAAATAGATCTATTGCTTCCCTTCAATTGTGTCGGTTTCTTAAGAACAACAGATGCAAATTACATTTTTAACATTTTCTTTTTACCCCATAAGTCAATAGTTTCGGTTGTTAATGAACAACCGACACAAATTACACTATTTGTGTCGGTTTTATGGACAACCGACACAAATGAGGCGAAGCAACTGATCTGTTTTGTACTAGTGAAAAGAAAGAAAAAACAAGAAATAGAAATATATATATATAATATGTATATATATAAAACATAAAAAAATGGTTTTAAATAAGAAATATCTAGAGTCATGTGTTCACACATAGGTGTGTACACTCGTCATGCTTTGTACCCTTCTCACGTAAGCCCGGAAGGTAGTGCATGATCGGTATATCAGATCTCAGTTTATCTAAGTTAGGTGTATGTATATAAAAATTCTTTCATTAATAATTCCTACCGTCGATAGGTGTACACATTTGTGTGTTCACTCATCATACCCTGTATTCCCCTCACGTAAGCCCGCAAGGCGGTGTGTATATCTGGCCTCATTTTATCCGAGTTAGACATATGTAAATATTGTTAATATCAATAAAATTTTCAAATAAAAAGAGAGTAAGCAATTGAAATCCAAGCATTATTTTGACTTGTTTGATTTGACTTGTTATTGAAAAGAAATAAAAAACCACTTTGAAAAACTTGGATAATCAACTGAGGATCTACTACATAGTTACACTATGTAATCAACCGAAACAACTAGCCAAACTAGAGTCTATTTGTGATGATTACTTAATTATTGTTGGTAAATTTGACAAGTAAATGATTAAATTTCTTGATAATGACCAGAACTTATATTTAACTTATTCGTGTCAATTCAAAAGTAAAATTTTCATTTGTAAATATTTTTAAAAACTTGCATTCATATCATTGTAAATAAATCTTGCATTTATGAATTTTTCATATTATACTTGAATTTCGTGGGTAGTATTCGCTGAAAACCCTCACGAGACAATACTCATCCTACTAAGGACACCTAGAGGTTTAACGGCTTGGTGCATACGCTCAATGCAATCGTGATTCCTACGAAAACGGATTTATCTTGGCTTTAGTTTATTCGAGGACGTTTAAAAAGATAAGTGTGGGGGTATTTGATATGCACGTAAACGTGCATATTTTTACTTCCATATTTAATCTAATTTAATTAAATAAATGAACATATAGAGTATTTTAACATGTTTAAACCAAAAATTCAAATGTCATTAAATCATCATTTATTCATCTTCATATGGAGGCAAAATGGTCATTTTGGGCATATATTAATTTTGAGAATATTTACTTGGCATTTTATTTTTATTTGTAGGAAAATTGGATGGAAAATAGAAGAAGTCTTTATGTATTCATGCATGCACAAGAGAAGGAAACAAATGAAGATGGAAATAATTCATTTCATGCATCATGGAGGATCCCACCTACCCACTTACCATGATCCCCTATTAAGAGCTAATGCACATGATTAAAGCTACATGCACATTTAAATGGATGACTATGCTCATGCTAATGATTGCTTGGAGGTTACATTTCCTAAGAGGGTATTTTGAGTAGTCCCCAAAAATATGATTAAGGTTTCAAAACATGTATAAATACCCCTTATGTTTCATGTAATGAAGCTTTTAGCCTTCTCTTTAGTTAGTTTAGTTTTAGGCTAAAAAATAAACAGAAACTCTCTTTTCTTTTTAATGGCTTCTTAACCTTCTTTCATGTAAATTTCTTTTTATGCAATTTAATTTCATGCCCTTTTAATTATTGTTTTTTATTTTATGCAATTAGTATAGTTTTATTTCTTGCAAGTAGAGTAGATTCATTTTATGCAAAATTAGTTAGCTCTCTTTTTCCTCTTATTTTTGTTCTATAGTGCAATTTGCATTTATTGACATGATAACAAATATGAGAAGCTAAACCCCTTCAATTTAGGGATAATGAAGCTCTCTTAATCATGTAAATTCAACATAGTGATTTCACCTGATTTCGTTTTGTGCTTAATGGAAGTTTTGATGTGGTAAATATTTTGTTGTTTTAACTTTGAATTTAATAGCCCATGTTATTGACACCAAATAGGCTGCTTAAACAAACATAAAAACAAATTACCTCTTCATCTACATATGATTATGGTAATGAAGTGAATTTTAAAATCGAAATTTGATGGTCTATATTACTAATCAATAGTGAATAGACCATGCTTAGAATAGATTTTATTTTCAATTATATTAACATTTTCATGAGAGTTAACAAGTGGTTTGGAGGGTGTGTTAAAGTTTGTGGTTTATGTTGGGCTAACTAATAGCAGAAATAGGCCATACTTATGATAACACATTAACTAAATTCACTAATGACCAAAAGAGAGATCATAATTTCATTTTGTTGATTTATGTGATTATGAGAAGGAAATTGCCTCTAAATTGCCTTCTACTCTCATATTTTTATCCACTTTTGCTTGTAGTTAGTTTTACATTTTCTCTATTTTAAAACAATTTTCAAATTCTTTGGTTAATTTGATTGAGTAGAAATTTTAAAATCGATACAATTCCCTGCGGATCGACCCGTACTCGCCACGTACTAAAATTGTATGCCGTGCTCTTGTGGTTATTTTTAATTGAAATTGTTTTCGGCTATTTTCTAATCTGATAGGAAGTTAGCCGATTCAACACACACACACAGATATATATATATATATATATATATATATATAGATTAACAAATCATCATTATAATACTAAAGTGATTTCTTGAGATCTCAGTAGTGAGGGTCGGGTTGGGGCGGGTCAGTCAAGTCCCGATCCGACCCTAGACCCGGAGCTCTCAGGAACGGGTCATGGGTTTATCCGCCCCAATGATCTAATGGGGCGGGTCTGGGCGGGCCAAAACAGGGGTGGGTCAACCATATTTGGACCCTAGACCCATCCCATTGCCATCTCTATATTTAAATATAATCAAAGCAGAGCTTCCATATTGAAGATCAACAGTATTCTCAAGTTGAGAGAACTATGTAAATTAGTCACTTCGATATTCTGTGGTTGACCTTAGTTATATATATTAACCAACAAAAAACTATCGAGTGAGTCATTTTTTAGTTATCCAATAACTATCAGTACCTAACCCCTTGGTGCCACCAGCAGTCAGGAGTAATACATTTCCCAATATTTGGAGAGCCTTACGTACTCTAGTCTCAACGGATGTATCGATATCAGCCTTGATACATCTTGACTAGGAATATTTAAAATTGTATACTTGTTTCGTTATGATAAATTACTCACAGTTACAACACTTTGTAACTACTATCACAAAACATACCATTTATGGATTTTCTATATATCAAGCATATAACAGAAAGAAAATATCTTTTATTCGAAAAAAATTGGTCAATGAGTTAGATATATGCAACAAATTACATAATTGCCCTTAGGGCATACCCCCTAACTCTATCAATACATAACCAACCAAAGATCGAAAATGAAATTTTCAACTACCACCATTTGAGTTTATGTATAACAATCTAAATAACCTTTGGAATTTGAAAGGAAAAATTTACAATCTTACATAACATGCCGATATTTAATATAAATATAAGTTCAGGAAAAAGTTCCTACTGCTACAATAGTTATTCACAATTTTATACGAGGATACAATGAATGCGACCCTGAGTTTATGACATATGACGATGATCCCAATCTAGTTCTGAAAAAATTTCTATAAGAGTACTATGATATCGAACTTTCAAGAATAATGATCGTCAACCAGTTGAAAGAAATGCAATAAATTTCACGACAATAGTTCGAGATAACATATGAAATCAACCGGTGTTACTGGGCTACGTCAAGAATTGTTCGCATAGCTTTAACAATTTGTATTTGTAATTGTACCTGCATCATTATTTTATCCGTAATTCGAAATTGTTTTATTAGGGCTACAACATTTGTACCATTGGTGTAGCTGAATTATCTAATTATCGGATTTAATTAAATTCTCAAAATACATGTATCTTAAAATAAAACAAACACGTTAACAGTATAGTTAGTAATAACTAGATCAATAATCTCATGTTCCTATTAAATACCCCTTTAATCTGTATTCCTTGTTATCCAATGTTCTTTCTCACACCAACGCATCAGGCCGGCATTCCGCACGCACAAAGAGCAGTGCTATAGACACCAGAAAATTGACCGCAGAGCACGTAGCGTTTTCTCCAGTTCCTTTGCCACCGTTCCAAATAAAATGTGAGAAATGTAAATTAACCGTCCATTCGTCCGAAATCACAATTCAAATTTTCCACGAAATGTCGCGAACTTTAGTGCAGCCAGTAGGGCAGAAGAGGTTGACAAACGTAGCAATCGTGAGGTTGAAGAAGCACGGCATGCGATTCGAGATTGCCTGCTATAAGAACAAGGTTCTATCATGGCGATCCGGAGAGTACGTCTATAATACCCTAACTCTATTTCTTTTTGTTATAATGTTATATGTTATTCTACTGAGACGAGGTTTTGATGCAAAAATTGCACTGTTGTAACCTAGGGAAAATCAATATGGTTAGGGAAATTGGATACGGGGAGAAATGGAGAATAGACGGGACCGGTCCTCATATTCTTCACCGTTCACATTACTGCTTTGCTCTTTGAACCAGTCTTCCTGCTCCTTCATCATCCTCTACTCGCCCTTCGATTCTCTTTTCTAAACCCTAATTTATATCAAATTACAGTTCCTAATTTCTAGTTTACCCAACTTAGTTTAAAGCACATCAATATGCGTGTCTTGTATTGTTGGAGATTGAGACGAATTCTCATTTACCACACCCACCTTAGCCAATTTGCTGAAATTAAAATCAAGTTTATTGAGTTAGACATTAGGGGTTTGAAATTGAAAAGATGAAGAAAATGGTTTTGGCGAAATGAGAAAATATGAGGGCAGAAAAAATTTCAAATAAGGCAACAATAAATTAGCAATTGTGTGCTATTTTATAAGGGGTGAACTAATGATCTGTTTGATTCGTCCTTAAGCAAAAAAGATTTCTTGAAAATTTTCAATTTTTTATTTTGCGTTACCAGCAAATTTCCACAGTCTCCTAACAGAGTTGCAAGATTAAAGCGAACCAAGAATGGATTCAAAGGCTTGGAAATACATCGCAAGATGGAAAAACAACAAGTACAAAAGGGTAACGAAAACTGGATAAAGGTTTACAATCGGCCCCCTCAACGCGGTGTCGAGTTGTAATGTAAGCTAAGGTGAAATTAATACGATCACTCAAGGATTGGAAAGCAAAATGGAAGTGAAAGTGCAAAGTACAAGTCAGACCTGAGTCAAGCTCGAGTCGAATCCTAGGAAAAGTGGTGAGTAACCCGAGTAAAACTTGAAAGAAGGAATGAAAAAACACAAAAGCAAAACAGTTTCAAGTCGGGCTCGAGTCAAGCCTGAGCCAAACCCCAACTTGACCCGAGTCAACCCAACTCGGCATTGAGTTGAGGGGTACAACTCGGGTATGAGTTGAAGTGTATGGATCAATTGGTCATTGGTTTTTCGGGTAGCGACGTAATGAACATGGAGAACATGCTAGAGCATGTTTAGGAGCTTATTTCGATGATTTCCGCCTATAAATAGGAGGAGAGTCTCACTTGGAAAAGGACCTCTTTTCTGATCTCCATTTTGAACTTTAAATTACAACGAGTTGAGAAATATAATTTTGAAAAATACTCCATTAGATTCTTATCGAATTGTAAGCAACTAAATTGTAAAAACTATTTTGTGGAAACAAAGTACGATCAATAGAAAACATTTAAGTGGACGCAAGCCAGAGTATTTGCCAAACTACTATAAAAATTGCGTGTTCTTTCTTGTTTTATCCTCCTTTTCTTTTATGATTTTCATATAATGCTTGACTGAGTGTATGTGTCATTTTTGGTTCAAACAATCCGTTTTTTTTCTTTTAGCATTTTCTCCCGGCTGAATCCGAGAGTTCATTTGGTAGGGTCGTAGAACAAAACATTATGTGATAAACTATTATAAAAATTAAACTTGGTAGAGCGGCCACAAATTCTTATACGAATTGGAACAGATAGAAACAAGAAGTATTCATCGAGCTATCGCATTTTATCTCTATCTTTGGCATGTTTTCCAATATATTTTAGGGCCTACTAGCATTTTTTGTGGCAATATATTTCAAAGTCAAATCATCAATGTAAACTGTAACTGGTCTTGATGATGTCTCATAGTTGAAATGATAGCTTGATTGCTTTTATTTTTAACAGATCTTTTCAATGTATATATGCATGTATGTGTGCACGCTCATATATTTATATGTATGTGTGTTGTTTTCCGTAGCAACCCTATATGTGGTATCCCTTTAATATTTTTACTATTTTTTGTGCTACACAGTCTTAAATGCTACAAATTTTTGTGAAAATATTCATATTATGCTTAAGATGATCTCCATAAAAAGTGGACTCATTTCCATACTTCTAGCATAGTGAAATTGGTATTTCAAAGCAATGGTTTAATATATGGTTTAATAGTTGATACAAACATAAATTTCCGAAGGGGCAACTCATTTATTATGAACAAAATATCCATAATGTAGATTGAAGAGCGTCCCAGTTAGTGCGTGCGCGCGCGCGTGTATGTGTGTTTATGTGTGTGTACACTCACATATGTATTCATGATTATCTAAACAAAAATTGGTATTTCAAAGAAATGGTTTAATATATGTTTTAACAGTTGATACAAATATAAATTCTCTAAGGGGCAACTCATTTTTTATGAATAAAATATCCATAATGTAGATTGAAGAGCGTCTCAGTTAGTGCGCACGTGTATGTGTGTTTATATGTGTGTACACTCACATATGTATTCATGATTATCTAAACAAAAATCGAATCGTTTTGAAGTTTTTAGCTCTTTTAGAATTATTAATCAATAGGTGACAAAGAATATACACACACATACACGTCGTTTATTGAAAATTCAATTTTGAGGAAGCCAGAAGTTTCAAAATGATCCAATTTTTTGTTGATGATCTTCATAGCAAATGGTTTTTTTATTATATAAAATTATGTTTCATTTCGTACTTCTTTAGCACTGGAGATTTAAGGGGCCATGAAAGAACTATATAAGAAGGGGCCATGGATCCTCCATATATGTGTATATAATCTAACAAGCATCGTTCAATATTCTCACATATATGGCTGCACAATTAGATTATTAGCTATTTTCATTAAAAAAAGCACTTGTTTTTCCTTTTTTGCAACAAAATGCTAATTAACATCCCAAAATGCTGTTTGAACAACAAGCAAGGCACGCCATAGTTTAGGACATTAAATAATATTCTAAAAGGTGGAACCCAGTGCACGAGGCTCCCGCGCGATAGTGGATTCTGGGGAGGTCAATAATGTATGTAGCCTTTCCTTCGTATTGCGAAGAGACTGTTTCCGGATTTGAACCAGGGCGCCTAGATCACCATGCGGGTGACCTGACCGTTGCGCCAAGGCTCCACTTCATCAAATTATATTTTAATATTAAAAAAAAGCAAATAAATGCTCATGGCACAAAAAGGATAGGCTTAGAAATCTACTAATCCTATAGATAAATTGCAGAGTACATCACCTGCCACTAGTGTGGAACTGGGGAATGTTAGGGCAATGCCACTTTTGTGGAAAAATCGAAAGTTCAGTCCCTACCATGTGCATATTGTGCACACTCCATATTGATGTCCCGTCTATTGTTGAAACTCGGGTGTGGAAGGAAGAGTTAAAATGAGTTATGCACATCGCAAAGGTTTACAGATGGTTGTTGCTTGGTTCTCATGTTATACTAAAAACAATTGCAGAACACAACCCCCTTCACCTTAGAACACTTAAATTATTTTTTGAGTCCTTATCATTTCTTCTTGCTGGCTCCAACCGACCTCATTTTTTTGAGGACATTTGCCATCTCTTCTCCCCTCTTATGGTTTCCCAACTTTCCTTTTGCAACTTTCGATGCACGCTTATCCTTGATAACCTTCAAAAGCTCAATGATTCTCTTTTCATGAGGAGCGAAACCAGCAACTAACCTAATCAAGTTCTTGGTGAAGGTCGTCGTCCTTTTGCTAATGCATGAAGATCTAAGAGATAGAGCTCCCTCTTAGTGACAGTGTGCCCATATTTAATCCAACAACTAATCCAGTGTTTGGCTGTGATTGAGCAAGAAATTGATGTAAAGTGAAAAGGAACGGTGGCAAAGAACCCTAGTTTTTCAATAAACACCATCTCGCTGTTTTGTCTTAAAGAATAGTTATCTAGTACCAGAAGCTGTAAAATATATAGTAGCGCTACAAATTTCCACTTGAATATGATGTAAGTTGATTACTTTTGCTGCTTACATCTTGAGCGTACAAGGATTACAAACTTATCATCCATGTGGGGAATGATAAATTCATTCAAACAACAAAAGGAAGACACTTCCTTCAATAGAAACTTAGACTGTTCATCCTCATATCTCCAATATTTACACCCTCAACGAAGTAGGATTCGGAATATGAAACTGCATAAAACATATTGACGAAGTGGTATGGTGTGTCACGTGTGAGGAGGCCTATTCTCAATAACGAGTGTTTCGGCACGCGCTTCGCGTGTGAATTATTTTTCTTATAAATCGTATATATTTAAATTAGTCAAAAAAATAATTTTTTATTTTCAAGTGATATTTAGATATGCATATTTGTAAAGAAATATTTTGAATTTGTAAAAAAAATTAATTTTAGATCCTATTATTAAAGACATTTTGAATTTGTAAAACATGCTTAATTGTTAGATACTACTTTTATGGGCGTTTGAATTTGTAAAAAAACTTTAATATCAATTCCTATTTTTAAGTAATTAAGATTTGATGATATAGAGGGGTGTTTTTGGTAGTTCATGTTGATACCAAAAAAGCGTGACACCAAAAGTATTACAACTATTATTAAAGATGAGCAAGGCGGTGCAACTGTAGTTGTTGGAGGCAGAGGACATGGACCTTTAGATCGTATTTTAGACACTTACATTTAATGCATCTTTTCATTGCAAATGTTATTGATAAGTCATTAGTATTAATTAATATGCATAGTATATATACATAATACCATAAAGCAATGTTTATTTGCAAAGTATTATAAAATATTTTCATGAGTGTCCACTAATTCTTTTATGTTAAAACAAAACTATTGTCATTTGTGTTACTGTTTGAACAAATCTTTTACTAGTTATTGTTTGAACAATTCATCTTTGTTGTTTATACACCTGTTACTATCCATTGTGTTTTGCAAATTAAATCTATAAACATATCCTTTTAAACAAAACAATGGTTTAAACAGCTCTTTTGCAAATTAACAAAATAGATCAATTAAACACTTTAATCTTTTTTTTCTACTTGCATTCCTCAGAAGAAATTGTGATTATATTTTGTGATGAAGAAGTTGCGCCGATTGAGTTTTATAGATGTTGATTAGCGGTTGGTGTTCCGGTGCCTGCTAGCAGCATTGTGGCGTACTTGGGGATGAGATCTTCTGATTGATGTTAGGAGATTACTAATTAATTAATTATATTTAAAGTTTCCTTTATCTTTTTTATTTTTAATACTAAAAAGGCATATTAGAGGAAAAGAAATTAGCAATTCAACTTGGATGGATTTCGTTTGTCAAAAAATTAAATCTGACAGGGATCCAATTGATTACAATCTGCACTCACTAATAATACCTAACACCACAAACACCCCCCCCCCCCACCCCCCCACAAACCCAAAACTCCTTGATCTTTTGTCACTGGCTAACGAAGTCAAAGTTCCAAATCTCGCGTTTTAGATGTGATCTCGAGCTGACAACATTTAGATCCATATCTAGATATGGGTTGAGATTTTAATATCTTGTCGAAACATGATAAAATTTATGTTTGATGCTTCATCTCGTCCAATTGTGAAAAGGTGATCTTAGGAGAGATGGAGATTCAAAACCTTGAATGAGCTTGACATTTTTTAAGGATTAAATTGTATGGTAAATAAATCATATTGTGGATTAACACAAGAGTGGCAACAAATTAAGAGGAACTTCAATGATGCTTGCAAAAGTAGAGGGTGTTTAAGTTAAACTAGAACCTAGAGGGATTAGTTGTATTAACAAATAATATGTAGGTTTTAACAGATCAAATGGACAATAGCTGTAAAGGAAGTTACAGAATTTTTGTTTGCTTTTCAGTTCAATCAATAGTACAACATAACTATATCAGCTTGCATATATTTTTCTTCATTTGCGTTCAAATTAGTATTTTGCTAAATTTTTGTTTCATTGTTGGTGGTTGGAGTTGTTTGCAGAGATCTGAAAATCCGGTTATGCAATTTAAAATTTTGATATCATGGCACTTTTCTTTCCATATTTTTTCCTTGGGCAGTTATGACTTATGAGTAACAGGGTTTACCACCATATTACCAATTAATGATGCTAACTACTTAATTTGGTTAGTACCATCTACCAAGTTGTACGGTGAGTGACAAGAACAATCATAATCGGTAACTGGCTGTATTTTTTGACAGTTCTTCCCCGCAACACTTACCGATGAATTTGAACGCCTTGCCTTTTCTGGTTCACTCACATATGTAGTTTTCTTTTTCAACAAGCGAAGATTGACTTCTTTGATTTTATCGGAATACGGTTGACAGAAGTGAATAGCGATCTTGAGTTGCATATGCTTATTTTCTCTAGTTTGAGACTTAATGTAGATGCTATAGCTAAACTACTGTAGTGGTCTTTGATCACAGCCATTGTATTTTAACTTCAAAGTCATAATATCTGTAATAACTTATTCTTCTTCACTATATTAACTTGCAGTAGTTGATGCAAAGGATTTCTAATGTCATTCTTTGTTAACATTTGTCACAGTGAGAAAGATCTGGATGAAGTGCTGCAGTCACAGACGGTTTATTCGAATGTGTCGAAAGGAGTTCTAGCTAAAACAAAGGATCTGAAAGTGGCATTTGGAAATGACGATCAATCAAAGATATGCTTAGAGGTCACTTGGACTGCCATAATGTTTAGTGTATTAAAGATTTAACTGTTCTTTTGTTTCCATGATGTTCGGTGCAGTAAATTCTCAACTGTTCTGGATTACATTTGCAGCTTATACGCATAGTTGTGGAATTGCATTTGATCATAATTGCATTTATTTATGAAAATTGCCTGTTAAGCACAAATTTCCGCAAAATTAAGATGAGAAAGTGACATGTTCAGTTTACTGTTGTATTTAATTTCTTGTGCTTCGTAGCAAACCATGAATGCTAAAAGCTCCACTTGTAGTAAAATTTGAGCAATCTAAACTTCTATTATATTTTTAAAGTTTAACCTAGTGGTAAATTCCTATGTTTTTTATTTATTTTGATATTTCTTTTCGTTAACGTTATTTTGTTCATAAGTTCAGTTACCCTTGTATTGTATTTCGATGTTTGGACTTCTATACTTCTCATGGTTATTTTGTCAGTTATATGATAATTTCACAATTTTATGTATTATGGACGTTCTTATGTACTTGTTTCATTTTACTAAATTGATTTAAATATGAAAGCTTGAGCTGAGTGCAACTGTAAAGAAATTGCAAATAATAGTTTATCACTATGAATGACAGATTTTGGAGAAAGGGGAGCTTCAAGTAGCTGGAAAGGAGAGAGAATCTCAGCTGTCAAGTCAGTTCCGTGATATTGCGACAATTGTGATGGAAAAGACTATAAATCCAGATACTCAACGCCCTTATACTATTAGTATGATCGAACGGCTTATGCATGAAATCCATTTTGCTGTTGATCCTCATAACAGTTCAAAGAAGCAGGTAAGTGTAGGTAACTCATTATTCCAGCAATGTATTTGCCTTTGGTATTTGACTTCACTTTTTTATGCCTAGATCCTTTACTTGATTTTGTAGAGAAATGTTTATAGTCTATATCTGCGAAAGTGTATTCGTGATAGAGATGCATTTGTAGTTTCTGTATGATCTACATTAATCATTCATATCCTCTGTTGACTTGCATTTGCTCTTCGCCAATGATGCTGATTCATCTTTTAATCAACACACCAGTAAATGCTGGAAATGAGAGAAGTCATTCAGATTTCTTATTCAAATGCTCTATTTTTTTTACCTATATGAATATATTTGTGGCTATGCAAATTAATCTTTTTTTACCTAATTAGACCTTGATTTACTTGATTATTTTTGAAAAGAGAGAAACTATGAATACTGTTGAAAGAGATCATTATATTAATTCCACTATAAGCATGTTCAAGCACATTCTACTGGGAAGTATGACTTGGGTAAGGCCGCTCTTGAATTGATGGAACTTCCAATTCTATAGTTTGCGATGTTACAACTGATGGACTTTAGTTTCTTCTCAAGTGTGCTTCAGCTGAATAAGTGTGAGTGAGCTTCAGTGATCAGTTATGTTGTATAGAGCTTTGTTGATGTACCAACTAATTGGTACTGGACTGGTATATGTCACCTTATAATTTCATATGCATATGTATTCATGCATGCATGTAATTATATCATCGGTCTCTTTTCTTGAAAATATGTATGTGTATATATGTATGTATTTGTATGCATACATACATACATTGTGTGTGTGTCTCTCTCTCTCTCTCTCTCGTGTGTCCCCTTAAAAATTTTAGTTTAACCAGTAGCAGTGATAAAATTCCTGAGTTGTAGAACGTGAATGATTTTTATTGATTATTAACTGCCAAACTTATGACTTAATTGATCACATGATGATTGTATTACTGTTCTCTTCTCTGTAATATAATAGGCCCTTGAAGTTATTCGAGAGCTTCAAAAGCATTATCCTATAAAAAGAGCACCAATGAGGTTACGGCTAACCCTACCAGAGAAAGACCTTTCTTCTTTAATGGAAAAGCTTAAGAGCTGGAATGCAAACGTGATTTCACAAGATTTATTTTCCAATGACCAGCTTTCTATTGTAAGATATCTAAACTGCTACTACTGTATTTTGGAGCTAGAATACCATTAAATTGCTTCAATTTTAGCCTGATACTGAACATTATTTAGATCTTATCGCTAAATTACCATTTATTTGTTTAAGTTAATTAGTTGTACTAGGTTTCATGGGAAGAAACAATTTCTACTGATCTCTGATTCAGGAATTGAAATTGCTTAGTCAAGTTATGTTCCAACTCTGGCTTGCAAATTTCCAGTTACAACTGAAGAAGAATATATTGTGCTACCACACAATATGTTATACAGTTTGCAGCAAGATTTTCGAAACAAGATTTGAATTTTTCTTTTTAAATCAAACTTTAAATTGAAACTGGATTTAAATCATAAATCGTAGATCCACAATATTAATTTATATTGCACTAACATGTACTTGTACGCTATAAATTTCAATCTATGTAAAATATCAAATAACATTTAAGTATGTTAAAGCATCAAATCTTCTTCCCAGGGCAATAATTTATATATTTGAAATTGATTTTGATACATGAGCTTATACATCTTTTGAAATTGATTTTGATTCCTGAACTTTTATATATAATTCTAAAATTTATTTTTTCCCTTGTTCCACTTTATTTTGTTTGGAAAATGCTTGAATTTTTGATTTAGAAGAACATCTTGATGTTCTTTGTTTCACATGGTTTAAATGATTTTTCTCAATTGTGGTCTTAATTGAAATTTGAAGCGGAATAGAGTTCAAATCATATATGGAGAGATTAGATCTGAAACGGGATTTAAATCGTAAGATGTTAAGATTTATGTCAACAGTGGTTTTAGCATTTTACGTGTTGATGTTGCTTATTTATTCAATTGAGCAAGTAGACTTGCAAAATGTTTCAAACTCTTACCTGCAAATTTTCTTCCTAAAATTTCAAAAAATCGAGAGATAAATTGTTTTATGTGACATCGAAACGCAGAAAATCGTTAGGTTTTGAATGTACTTTAATTTGATTACATTTCCTTTTTCAAGTTTGACCAGTACTAAACCTTCTAATAGAATCTTAGGGGTCGTTTGGTTTATTTTGTATTTTATGTTTTGAGTTTTCAACATTAATTACAAAATATGAGAAGAATGAAGGGAGGTCGGAAGGGATGAACGGAAGATTGGAGGGGACCACGAAGTGGATGAAGGAACGACGGAAGGATGAATTGTTGCTCGTGCTTCCGTTTTTCTCAAAACACGAAAAATGAAAAAAAGTTGTTTTCTATTTTGTGTGTTAAATTCGTTTTCTAAAATGGTCATTTTTCATAATATACATGCGTCGTGCGTATTTTTGTATGGACGAAAACTCAAAACTAAAAACGGTAAACCAAACATAGCCTAAGGCTCCGTTTGGTTTGCTGTTTTTAGTTTTGTGTTTTCGTCTAAACAAAAATGCGCATTTCTTATACATTGTTGGAAAACACGCAATTTTGAAAAATGAAATTAACATAGAAAATAGAAAACAAGTTTATTTGATTTTTCGTGTTTTGAGGCATAACAAAAGGACTGAAAACAATTCACCTCTTCCATTTCCCGTCGATCGTCGTAATGACTGAGAATTGTAAAAGGATTTTCCTCATTTTCTTGTATTGTATGTTGAAAACACAAAACGCAAAGCTAAAAACGAAACCAAACAGGCCCTTAACTTTTTAAAATATTCTAAAGGATTTATTTTCAATTTTTTCCAATTTTGAATATTGTAAAACTATTTTCAGGAAGCTTGTTCTGTACATTATACTTCAGGCACCGATATATAAATTGCAAGCAAATGGAGGATATACATAAATATAAGAATATAAATTTTCTTTTAATTTTGAATGTAAAATTTTGCCTAACTATTAGAAAAAAAGAAAAAGAAAAATAAACACACACACCGAAACGTAGTTGATGGTTGGAAAACTGTTTTTTTACACGTTTAACCTGAATTTGTTTATTTTCTCATATTCATTCGAATGTGATGTCTTTACCACCAAACATGTTAATACACTTTTCCAAGTACCCATATCCTTAAAAGGTCAATTTTTTTGTTATATTGAATTTGAAGTGGATGAATACCACTTGCTTTTATGTAATTAAACCAGATTTATATCATACTTATTTCTCTGTTAGTTGCCATATTAAAATAATAACTTCTGAGCTTTGACAAGTTTATATGTCAATATTGCATTTAGAGGACTTGCTAACTGTATCCACTGTGGGTCAGTAGTGTTGGGATTTTAATGAAATTTAATAATTCATCCACACATTCACTTGTAATCCACACAGTGATCTTAGATCTGATGCCACTTTGTATCATGCATATTATACATCCATTTTTTGTTTTGTGCATTCACATGTTCTCTACTTTACTATTTACTCCATTTTGAGATGTCCAGAAGTTAATAGTTTTGTGGACATGACTCGTTATGGTGCTTTAGTCAAATTTAAGGAAGATCATATATTGTTGGCAATGAGGGGATGGAATAAGATCCATGTCCCTGATATATGAGATTAAAGTTGATAAATAAATCACCATTGCAATCACCATTCCTGTAGTAGGGGATATCATGCTGGCTTTTAGATTAGTTTCTTCGTTGGCAACGCCGCAAAAATTTAGTGGAGCCCCACCCACTTTTTTCTCTTATTTGCTGGTGTTGGATGGAAATTAGTGAAACATCATCGTTTTATGCACGAGTCATTAGGTAATTACATACATTAGGGGTAAAATTTACTCTTAAGTTTATAAAGACTACCGTATAGATTTCTGATAGATTTTAATACTTTTTAAATGTAATAAATATATCTTAATAAATTATAACGTAGGAGCATGTTTTTCCTATTTTAGATTTGTGTTTATATATACATTCTTATGAATTTATACATCTAATGGCATGCTTAATTCCATGTCTTATTTTGATGCAGGTTTGTGAAATTGAGCCTGGGTATTTTCGTGATTGTGATGCATTAGTAAGATCTTTACAAGGAAAACTGGATATGCTTTTTGCTACAGTTCAGTACGATGAAAATGATGCTGGCCACCAATACAATGATAACAGCGAATTACCAGCGCGTCTGTCCCAGGAATCAAACTCTAATAACTCAGTTTCAACAGTCCAGTTAGCCGAGGGATTAAAGAAGCAAAACTTGGCTGCTGAAACTTCTAGTGGTGAACAACAGCCTAAGCAAAACAGGTGCAGCACGTGTGATGCTATCATTGGAGATGCAAAACAATACAGAGAACATTTTAAAACTGACTGGCACAAGCATAATCTCAAGAGAAAGACAAGGCAGCTTCCTCCTATATCTAAAGAGGAGTGTGCAACTGACATTGAATTGGGCGATTCAACGGGGGATTTGAAGGAATACTCTTTCTGAGGTGAGCTAAATGTTATGTGTGCCATGGAAGCTATCTTTAAGTGATCATATTCTCTAGTCTTATAGATGCTCAACCTTACCTATATAGTATTAACCAGAAGTGTTTTCTCATATCTTCATAATTTTTTCATCAATACTCCAATTAAAAATCGTTCATATCTTTAATAATTTTATCCATGTTCCTTAGTCCACTTGTCAATGTTTTCATTGAAGTTCTCCACTTTAAGAAATATTTCATCAACTCATTTTACTATTGATATCTACATTGTTGCATAAATCATATACTTTAAAATTACCTTACCTTAAATATGAAAATTTCAGCTTTGGATCTACATTATCGCAAAAATTGTCCATTAAATATTTATCTCAACAAAATTAGCAAATCAATACGAAAATTTAATAATTTTTTTTTTCTATTTTTCCATTTTATCTGGTTATGTTCTCGTTAATAATAGCTATTGTAACTTCGAAATTTAATAATTTTTTTTTTCTATTTTTCCATTTTACCTTAACCAGAAGTGTTTTCTCATATCTTCATAATTTTTTCTATTTACATTCATATGTTCTGCTTATTTTATTATTTACTTTGAAGTTCTATAAATATATATGTTGTTTAAAAGACAACGCGTTAAATTAAGCTAAATGAATTAAATTCATAATATATTTTTCTCATATTTTATTCACATGAGCATCCATGTGTATTGGATGTGCTAAAGCACCGAGTAGATAAGTAATCTTGCTTTGGTAATGCATTTATTCATATTTTTCCCATATCCATATGACCTACTTGGAAGCTGAAATTATGAAGGTTAGGTCTTTACTTGGTGAGTGAAATATTACTGTTGTATAATTTTATGCACCACTCTCTTACCTTCATGATTACAACATCTTGGAATTGATGAGTCGTCAGCATCTTCTTTAGCTGTCAAATCTCATACCTCTGATGATATTTCAGGTGGTTAATATTGCCAAAATGAGTTTCAAGAGATGTACAGGCATTGGGGGTTTTTGTCCGTGGAGTTGTATGTACCAACCAGTGAGATCCAAACAATATTTGTCTGCTACAAGACTCCGTATTATCTGTTCCAAATTATGGTTTTTGTTCCAATTGGTTCTATAGCTTGTTATTCTAGATTTCTAATTGTTGTATAACTGAATCAAGATTCGAAGTGATTTTGCTTCATTATCATACACTAGTGTCTAACCCCCCAAGCAGCAGCAACAACTGAGCCAGGTAATAAAATAATAAGGCAGAATAAACAACACTTAGGCCAGAGAATTGTTCGTAAAATACCCGTGTAAGGCTTGGCTCAAGCTTACGTCCGGGAGAACGCGACAATCAGAGAAAGGGCAATGTTACGACGAATGAGGATAGGTCGTGCGTTGCACACGGTGATGTTGTTAAAAAAATAATATTTAAATTTTAATTATTGTTAAAAATTGAGTTTTTTAAGCATTATATGATAAACTTATTGAAATAAAGTAAATTTACAATTTAAAATGACATACAATGTTCACATGTAAGGTAGAGGGTTGCTAATCACGTATTCTTGTTGGAATTATTGTCCTAACTCGGTAATAGCAATATGTACATACATATACATACATATACATCTATATGTATACATATTTATATATACATATATACGCATACATCTATAATTCTCCTAAATGTGTTTCTAAATATGCCTGTTCCATTAACAATGTTCTAAATGGATGTCTATATAGACAAACATATATGTTTATTCTGTAATGATATAATTCAAAATGGATTTAGGTATTTATTTTTTCCTCCTTGTTAAATGAACGACTGATCAACAAAGATGAATAAACTAAAACCTCTTGACACAACCTACTATAAAATGTTTGAATACCTAAATTTAGAAATAAACAATTCTTCAAAAAGAATCATTTTATTAGACAAACAAAAACATATATGTTATATAAATAGCAGTTATAAACATATGCTACATTCTGAATCATATCATTTAAATTCAATAACAGATTTAGTTATTGAACTAGGAGACTCTTTGTATTGGTACAATGAAAAGTTCTATATATTAGTTGAACTTATTTCTGAAAGTATGGTTTTCAGAAACAAAAAACTCCAACAAATACAAGATAATCAGAATTACCTAAAAATAGGATTACAAAAAATAGATAAGTTTGATAGTACTATACAAAAACTAACTAAGAAATTTAAAGCTCTACAACTCAAAAATTTCCCAAATAAACAAGATATAATTTACTTAAGGCAAATGATTGAAGAAAACAAACCTAAAGAAATTGAAATACAGTCTAAGGACTTAATTTTACAAATTAAGAATCAATCTGAGACAAACAAAAAACATTTTGAATTACAAATACAAAAACTTGAACAAATGTTACAAGAAATAAAATACATACAATTGAATTAATATGGGATATGGTAATAAAGATTATTCTGAAGTCAAAGAATATGTTAACATGTTATTAAAACAAACTGATACATTGACAGCAGGATATAATAAAGACACTTTTGCGAACAAAGCGGATAATGTATTATGCTTAATGATTAATACTATAATAGCAATGTTAACACAAATACATGATAGACTAGACTTGATGGACAAACAAATTATAAATCTAGACAGAAAATTAAACAACCTAGACAAATCTACACAGATAAAGGTAAAAAGATCAAAATAAGTTTTTTGACATTTAAAAGATTAGATAACATACGATGAATAAAAGATCTTTTTCAGAAACATCCAGAACTTAAATAGACAGACCCACATAAAGTAATAGCTTAGCCACAAATACTTGGATATATAGCATTCTAAGGAGATCTATGAGTTCACAATCCCAACTAGAAGAAATAATAAACATAGAAAATGACCTAGAAGTATTTTCTAACAATCAACTAAATATCCTAAATCCAAGAGAACCATATAGAACAAGCATATTTACAATAAACATAAGATTATATAGACATCACAGGGAAGAGTTTCTCTCATTAAGCGATGGAAATCAATAGATTATTAATTTAATGTCCAATGAAGCCATTAAACAATTAAGAATACAAAATTATAAATTAATCCACCTAAGACTTATTGTTATAGGAATAAGAGGATTAGTCAGACAAAAGATAGGAGCTAAATTAGTAATAGTTCTAATACATGACAGACATCAAGATTTAGACAAAGCTATATTTGGAACAATAGAAGTTGATATGAACAATAATATTGGTATTGTTTATATATCACCAAATTTTACAATGACATTACAAGACTTTTATTAACATATAAAAGTAGTAGTCCAAACCAAAGGAATTGAAAATTTTAATGGTAAAAACATATTACTAGACATTTTTGGAAAAATGTATGACAATATTTACTCCTAAGATAAAAATTAAACTTGATGAAGTAATAAAAACACTAACATCCACTGGTATTAAATTTTTAAGATCAATGGAAATAGACTCATATATATTGGCGGGACATGAATGGAATATTCAAAATCCTAATGAAAACAGACACACTAAAACCAAATGATGTTGTAACTTATACAAATCCTAATGGGACATTATCCTTATTTAAAGATTATGGACCCTCAAACCAAAAAGACATAGACACTGATGATGAATCTAATTCTGAACTCCAAAGAAATTTATAATGGATAAAATAATTTATCCCAAGGAACTAGAAATGGTTCTTGAACTATTCGAACTATATGAATTAAAACAACAACTTAGAAAGAATAACCAAATAGATAATAACACATTTGTCTATACAGATGATGAAAATAATGTCAGGATTAAAACAATACATACATTAGAAACCTTTTTGAAAGATTCTAATGAAGTACTCAGATAAATAACCAATAAAACAAAAGATTCTAACACAATTGAAGAACTAGATAGGGAATACACTTATCATATAGAGCTAATGGAAGGACAAGGGGAAAGTTCAACAGTAACTTATCCTAAAGAACCCCCACATAAGATGGATTATCCTTTAGGACACCCACCAAGGATAAATGTAAACCCTTACACTAATGAGAATAAAAACTTGAGAACTATAGGAAAAAGAATACCTACTGAAAAAACATTCTTTGGAAAAGATTTTGTAATTCTTAATGTTACAGAATGTCATCCACAGTTATTAGACACCTACTTAGACCAATGGACTGCTGCAATAGCCATAGACTATTCAGCCAAACACCCAAATATAATAACAGGAGAAGAAATGGTTAGAATAGCAAAAAATTATTTATGTAACGTTTCAACTTTTCGACGCTCGAAAGTCGACATTAATACGTCCACTGGATCAAGTGCCGCGCAATCGAATGCCGGAAAACCGAATCATTAGGGTTAAAAAGAAGAGGTAGAAGAAGACAGAAGAAAAAGAAAGAACAAAAAAACAGAAACAATATCAGAATCTCACATTCGCAGCGGAACAACCTATAATAGATAAATGAATAATCTTTAAACAAAGAACTATATCAGTTTATACAATACATCATCAGAGTTTACAACAACAACACACAATACTGGACAGTTATATAAACTTGTCCACATACAGAATACACAGCGGAATAATAATATCATATACAAGTGATAGGCCTCGCCATCCAGCTCGCCACTGAGCTCCACAGCATCTCCTGAATCCAGAATGACCTGAAAATCTAACTCTAGGCTGCCCGTGTGGAAAATGATGGGCACCCAGAGTTTAGGAAGGGAACAATAAACTCCAGGTCAGTCATGGGACTGGTGTGAGAACTAAAAACAGTTATTTGCACAAAGGAATACAAAGGAAAAGAATCCGCAATGTTTTTGGAAAATGAAACTACCATAAGGCCTCTCGCCACACACACAATGCAAACGCAGAATTGGAGGAGATTTCTCCTTATGATAGTCAAACATGCTTACTACGCAAATTCTTTTAAATATTATTATTAGTGCATAGTGCAGAAAACATTTCGAAAGTATAATATTAATCTTAGCCAGCATAGGCATTTCACACTTATGCCTACTGTTACCGCCATGTTCCATAGCAGGTTACCGCCACATTCCATAGCAGGTTATACAACTAAAACCGTACAAGGTTCGTATTGTTTCTTTGGATTTCCAATAAATGGTCAGGCTAAGGAACTTCCTACTGCCACATGGGTACGCCTCTGGCGGGACGTCCCGAGAACTAACTAGCTCTCTGCCAACACAAGGCCGGGTTACCCCTTACACTAGGTAACTACTACACGAATATGCCACCCCCCGGTCCTTTGGGACCTTTATCCGAGGTACCTCGATCACAAAGCAACAATCACACAGAGTAAATGAGATTGGAGCAACCACACAGGTAAATATCTGGGCTCCATACCATAATATCACCTTTTTCCAGAAGGAAATGACATACCCTAAAGGGCGCGACCCTCATAACCTTGCCGCATCTTTCCTGTTTCGACCATTTCCGGTTTGTGAGGTCCGATGAGGTCTCGTCCACAAAGCTACGCTTTACACGAAAGCCATGCTTTGATCACAAATGATCAACAAATGATCATCAACACACATCAACACTTAGCATGCCACACTACCAAATTGGGAGTATATCACCGATAACCTTCAACTACATAACCTCTGAGCTCGTACGTCTCAGAAAAGGGTGTTAAGCTAAGAGAATAAATTCTCCGCCACCAACAGAAATGTATTTGAAAGAAATCAGCTTTATATCTCAAAGTGTAATGTCAGACATACAACCATACAAGTCTGTTCCGGGTTCGAACAGAACCGAAGGTACTTCTAAAGAAGCCCTTGCAATCCGGGTATTCACAATCCCGATCGGATTTCCCATCACTTAGGGAATCTCTATACCGGCGCGACTCAGTGCAGAGACAATCGATAGGTTATCCTATCGTTTTCACAAATACCCGTTCTTCACGACCAGTCTTCAAATGTTATCCATATCGTCGTATCACTGATTCAGAATGGGTTATATGACACAAAGGTCCTCTCCCGGCTAATCCGAATAGTGAGCACAATATTTTAAAACATATGGATATTGGGATTTCAATTAAGTCACAACTTATTACCCAAACCTTTTCCTTTAAATGGTTTAAACAAATTACCATTTCAAATCTTTAAACAAAAAGATTTACTTCACAAAGTTTACTCAGTTTCACAAAGATTCATTCACAGATTCCCAAATCAATTTCCATTTCAATTGGATTAACCCATTAAATCTTCAAATCAAGATTCAACTTATAGCTTTCAAAACTATTCACAATTCAAGTCTTTTATAATATAAAAGATACACCTTTTAAAATCTTCTTTGATTTCAAGATAAAGCTTAATCATCTTCACAAAGGTTAATTCATAGTTTTTCCAAACCATTTACAATTTCATTTCAACTTGAAATGTTTCGATACAAATTGGAAATCCTTTCTTTTTATGAAAGTTATTATTATCTGAAAACGGATAGTTTTCGTTTTGGGAAAAACTGGTTACAATTACACAGGTTAAAGCCGTCCAAGTATAAAACTTGAATATAAATTTAAATTTCCAAAACCATATTTTAAATGGTTAAAACCCATATAAACACCTTTTACACTTGTAAAATCTTTTAGACCATAATTCCCAAATCATTGAATTCAATTTCAAAATATTGAATTCAAATTTTAAATCAAATTATTCAAATTCAATTTTATTAAGTTATTTAAAATAACTCTTGTTTTGAAACCCATTTTCAAAAATCTTCAATTCTAATTCCAAAACTAATTTGGATTCAAAAATTCAATCTTTAGAATTGTTAAAAATCTGTGACTTAGCTGATTTCCACGTGAAATCCACATTTGTGTGTGTACGGTGTAGTCCAGGGGTTTAACACAATAGTGCAACAACATTCAACCATCACAGATTCAAATATAACAATGTATTTGATAAGCGGTATAACTATAACGCTTATCTTTCATTCACAGATCATAGATATATAGATACCACAGATAAACAAATTACAGGTCACAACACAAATCAGGATATATCACAAAGCATCACATATTTGGGATATCAAATAATTCAACCATTCGATAAAATCCAAACATCCATAAGTAGGATTAATTTAATTATCTGATTAATTTAAATCAGATAAATTTAAAGTCAGATTAATTTCTAAACACCAAATCAAATTTCCAATTAATTTCCAAATTATTCCCTTTTTAAAAATAAATTTCTTTATCTCTTCAAATCTATTCAAAACCAAATTTAAATAAATCCTTTAACTTATAAATAATATTACCCAAAATCCATTTATTAAGGCTTTTTCCCAAAATTTGGAATTTAATTCAATATGGTCCAAAAATAAACTTTATCTTTTTAAAACTCCCTTTTTATTTATCCAATTCTCAAAATAATTTTTTGTTTGATAAATTTTCAACTTGAATTTCAAAAATCCAGTTTTATTTATTTCTAGTATCCAACGATACCAAAAATATATTCGGCTAAATTATAGCCTTCAACAATTCCAATTCACAAATATAATCACACGAAGATTATAAATAATCAACACACAACATTGAAATAAATTCAAATGTTTGAGGAATCCGTTGGATCCCTCCAACCTGTTTCCCTGCATCCACAGATGTTAGCACAATACCAATTCCATTTCGAGGTGGAATATCGCGGTATATGGGATTTATAAAATATTATCCGCTATTATGCGGCGCAATAGGGTCTCATTCGCTATTTAATGCGGGAAATCAACTCCAAATACATATATAATACTAATTCCACCTCGAGGTGGAATATCGCGGTATATGGGTTTAATAAATAACCTCTGCTTAATATGCAGCGTATAAGGTCTATTTCAACACATCCAATAACAATCATCATCCAATCACACAATCAAGCAATTTTAAATTTAACTATTTTAAATTTAAATCGAAACAAATTCGATCGAGTGAGGAGTTCCCACCTTGAGTTTCCGACAACAGTTGTAGTGTTTAGTTTCGAATAAAATTAAACGCGCGTTTAATTTTACCCGAAATTATCACTGGCTCCAATCGACTCCAAACCAGCTCCATCGTGAAGAGCTCGTTAATAGGGTTCCAATGCAACTTGTTTCGTCAATTTTCAACCTCGTATGAACAAGTTACAGCATTTAAAATATCACACGAGTCATTATATAATTTAATTTTAACTTTATTTTCAAACCCACTTTACATCAGAGCCGCCCGTTCTGTTTGATGCAATCTCGGCCGCGCGCTCCTTTCTTCTTCATACGCAACGTTCGAACGCATATAACCCACCGGCCACCACTTTTTCCACCAATTAACGCGACCTCTCCGACGAAGTTGAAGACAATCGACGACTCCCACTTGAATGCCCCTCACGCGAGCCACCATCGCCGGCCGACCGCACCCCCAGATCGCCATCCATGCGTCGGAATTCATGCATGAACTCCGGCCGTTCGTGGCCATTTTGCCGATGATCCACCGCATTGTTTTCGATCATAGCCGTTGAAAACAAAGATCTCGATACGATCTTCATTTTTATAGTTGAGAGATTTTCGTAAAAGTCGACGGATCATGTGATATTTGAGAAAGAAAATCGAAAAGCATCAGACATTGAAATTTTAGGAGGCGGCAGCTGAAGCTTGACCTAGGGTTTAGTGCAAAGAACAAAGAATGAGGTCCTTATATTGAAAATTGACAAAAACACTATTCATCCGAGATTTTCCGACCTCCAAACGAAGCGTGCCGGCTGGCGTTTAAAATATTTTACCCACGTTCCGGACTCAATGGAACGTGTTTCGGGAGCTAATTCGGTCATATGTGCGAGTTACGGAAATAAACGATCAAATTTAAATTAAATCGATTAAAACAATTTCTACGCGTTTTGGCTTACCCCGGACAAACCGTAAGTCCGATTGACACGAAATTTGAAATATTACAATAATTTAACTTTACAGATCCGATGAAACTGGTTTCGTCGAAATCCGAGACTATTTGAAAAATGGCTATTTTCACTCGTCAATTAAATATTAAAATATTCAATTTCTACAAATTAACTTTTAATTCAATTTTAAAAGTTTACAAACATCATTCTAACTCCAATATGATTTAATATAACTTTATACATCATTTTTATACACATTAAACCCAATTTCCAATTATTTTTGGAATTTCAAATATTAAATTATCGATTTAATTAAACAATAAAATCACTATATTCGAATTATAATTCATTCGGCTTATAAATCTTACTTGTTAATATTTAAAATTAATTAAATATCCAAATTTCAAATGACAGAAATTCTGGGTCGTTACAATCTTCCCCCCTTAAAAGAATTTCGTCCTCGAAATTGCAAAGTAAGAAAAATGCCCCAAATTCATTAACTTTTCAAAAATCCACTTCGTGAAAATTTTATATTCACCTTTTCCAAAATCTTTAACTTCAACCAAAACAATGGTTTCCATTTTATAGTTCAATTCCTACTCTTTCATTACAATTTGGAAATCAACTTTCCATTAACAATCAAAATTTTTCTAACTCCCAAAATTTTCGGAAAATTTTGGCGGAGTCTCCTTTGTACGGAGGAGCTTTTGCAAAATCACAATAGATATAAATATATATATACATCGACCCACACGGTCAGAAAAGCAGAAAACAGTTCATATTTCCTATTTTTATTGCGTAGGCGAACCTTTTTAGCATTTTTAAGCAAAGTAATTATTTATTAGCTTACTAGCGCAACCAAATCCAGCCAAACGGTAGCCCCGATACCTGTACTTACTCAGTTTAAACACGTAAGTGACATATATATGAAATTTATTCACATTTCACTTGTTTTAAACAACTACAACACATGCATATTAAAAGAAATGCATACTAAACAAGTTTATAAGCAACTCATGTGATTCCGACATTACTTGTAAGTGTTTACAATCAATTTTATATACAATGACATTCAATTTAAATGGTTTACAACACAGTTTCTTTCATTCAACTCATTTTTTTAAACGAAATGAACCCATATTCATTTCAATTGATGCAAAAATCAATTTATTGAACTTCTATCGATTCATAAAATTTTATTTACTTCCGTTTATGTCGAATGACCCATTTCTTTACGCAATTCGACAATATTTATGTAAATAGACAATTACTTAAGCTTAGAATCATTTTAAATTGATTTCAATACAATTTGTATTAAATTCCATCCCATTTCTAGTTTTATTCACCAACCATACCTTTGCATTCCATTCCATATTCGCCTTTATTTTATTTGAGACCATTTTATTAAGCTTGAACCATTCTAATTCATTTCATCTCAAACCAATTTTATTTTTATTATTTCTTCCACTTTTATTATCTTTAGTTCATTTCGAACCAATTTTTACAACTTCATTTTAGTTCACACAATTCAAATTGGTTATCAATATTTCAGTTTCAATTCCAGTTTTATTCTTTTATTCATTTCCAAACACAATTCAATTTCAATTCACCATTTTTAGTTTACAAACACTTATATTAAACTGGATTTCAAACTCCACATGAATTTAATTTACTCTTTATTTATAAATATCAAATTCATTTCAAACCAATTTTATTTGGTCTTTTCTTCAATTAGTTTCATTTACTAATTTTTTTTCAATACTTCGCTTTATCCTTCACAAATCAAATCCAATTCCAGTTCTATTTACTTACAATTTCGAAATGAATTACAACATCCAATTTCATTTTCTTGCACTTGCAATTGTAAATTTATTCATTCATTCATTTACAATTTATTTTCCACCGTAATAATTTTATTCCAATCCACTTTTTATCCAACTTATTTTCGCTTCCATATTTACTTTCATCCAACTTCTCTTTAAGTTAGATTTTTATTTTAACAACTTCAAACTTTACAAGTTAACAACTTAATGATATTCCATAAATATTTTATATAACACTCTAGAGTCTTTTCAAATTATCCTTTGAATTTCCAAAACCAAACCCAGTTTTCAACAACTTCCATTTAAAACAATTTGGCAGCAATTCCTCTTTTGGAAACCCGAAAATGAACACCGATGATGTCGCGATCATCATCAGAATTATTTTCCAGCGACCTAAAAGAGTTTAGAGCTTTCATCCCTTCAAAACACTTTTCTAAAACCTTTGAAATTCATTTCCAAACTCAAAAGGAATTTAAACTTTTCCAAATCTCCAAAATTTCCAAATTCTTTTCAAAACATTTCTCTGAAATTCCATTTCAAATTACAAATCACATTTACAATTTATATTTACAAATTCCATTTGTATATGGATTTTTATTTCTTAACTTTGGAGTTACGATTTCAATTTCCTTTTCAACTTTAATGATAATAATTTAATGTTATCACTTCCAAACAACCAAGCAGTCATATATACTATAATAATTTACAAAGATTATTTTCTTTATCTACGAAAATAGTTTTGGGTAAAATTATTTCATCTACCCGATTTTAAAACAATATCATGCCGAATTGTTCCGTTCGAGTGTTTAGAGATCCCTATCGACAGAGTTGTACAGACTATACCGACCAGAATCCATATACCACTCAATAAACCAATCATCACAATACAAAACCATTTTATATTCACTAACAAATACGCGCTCATATCTTTTATTACACTCATACTCATTCTAGAGTACTACTAACTCTATCTCTAATGAGTAACACCCAACAGAGCCAAGGTTATCACTTAACCAAATGCTCTGATACCACATGTAACGTTTCAACTTTTCGACGCTCGAAAGTCGACATTAATACGTCCACTGTATCAAATGCCGCGCAATCGAATGCCGGAAAACCGAATCATTAGGGTTAAAAAGAAGAGGTAGAAGAAGACATAAGAAAAAGAAAGAACAGAAAAACAAAAACAATATCAGAATCTCACATTCGCAGCGGAATAACCTATAATAGATAAATGAATAATCTTTAAACAAAGAACTATATCAGTTTATACAATACATCATCAGAGTTTACAACAACAACACACAATACTGGACAGTTATATAAACTTGTCCACATACAGAATACACAGCGGAATAATAATATCATATACAAGTGATACGCCTCGCCATCCAGCTCGCCACTGAGCTCTACAGCATCTCCTGAATCCAGAATGACCTAAAAATCTAACTCTAGGCTGCCCGTGTGGAAAATGATGGGCACCCAGAGTTTAGGAAGGGAACAATAAACTCCAGGTCAGTCATGAGACTGGTGTGAGAACTAAAAACAGTTATTTGCACAAAGGAATACAAAGAAAAAGAATCCGCAATGTTTTGGAAAATGAAACTACCATAAGGCCTCCCGCCACACACACAATGCAAACGCAGAGTTGGAGGAGATTTCTCCTTATGATAGTCAAACATGCTTACTACGCAAATTCTTTTAAATATTATTATTAGTGCATAGTGCAGAAAACGTTTTGAAAGTATATTATTAATCTTAGCCAGCATAGGCATTTCGCACTTATGCCTACTATAGCTACTATGTTCAATAGCAGGTTACCGCCACATTCCATAACAGGTTATACAACTAAAACCGTACAAGGTTCGTATTGTTTCTTTGGATTTCCAACAAATGGTCATGCTAAGGAACTTCCTACTACCACATGGGTAAGCCTCTGGCGGGACGTCCCGAGAACTAACTAGCTCTCTGCCAACACAAGGCCGGGTTACCCCTTACACTAGGTAACTACTACACGAATATGCTACCCCCCGGTCCTTTGGGACCTTTATCCGAGGTACCTCGATCACAAAGTAACAATCACACAGAGTAAATGAGATTGGAGCAACCACACAGGTAAATATCTGGGCTCCATACCATAATATCACCTTTTTCCAAAAGGAAATGACATACCCTAAAGGGCGCGACCCTCATAACCTTGCCGCATCTTTCCTGTTTCGACCATTTCGTGTTTGTGAGGTCCGATGAGGTCTCGTCCACAAAGCTACGCTTTACACGAAAACCATGCTTTGATCACAAATGATCATCAACACACCGCAACACTTAGCATGCCACACTACCAAATTGGGAGTATATCACTGATAACCTTCAACTACATAACCTCTGAGCTCGTACGTCTCAGAAAAGGGTGTTAAGCTAAGAGAATAAATTCTCCGCCACCAACAGAAATGTACTTGAAATAAATCAGCTTTATATCTCAAAGTGTAATGTCAGACATACAACCATACGGGTCTGTTCCGGGTTCGAACAGAACCGAAGGCACTTCTAAAGAAGCCCTTGCAATCCGGGTATTCACAATCCCGATCGGATTTCCCATCACTTAGGGAATCTCTATACCGGCGCGACTCAGTGCAGAGACAATCGATAGGTTATCCTATTGTTTTCACAAAAACCGGTCTTCACCACCAGTCTTCAAATGTTATCCATATCGTTGTATCACTGATTCAGAATGGGTTATATGACACAAAGGTCCTCTCCCGGCTAATCCGAATAGTGAGCACAATATTTTAAAACATATGGATATTGGGATTTCAATTAAGTCACAACTTATTACCCAAACCTTTTCCTTTAAATGGTTTAAACAAATTACCATTTCAAATCTTTAAACAAAAAGATTTACTTCACAAAAATTACTTAGTTTCACAAAGATTCATTCACAGATTCCCAAATCAATTTCCATTTCAATTGGATTAACCCATTAAATCTTTAAATCAAGATTTAACTTATAGCTTTCAAAACTATTCACAATTCAAGTCTTTTATAATATAAAAGATACCCCTTTTGAAATCTTCTTTGATTTCAAGATAAAGCTTAATCATCTTCACAAAGGTTAATTCATAGTTTTTCCAAACTATTTACAATTTCATTTCAACTTGAAATGTTTCGATACAAATTGGAAATCCTTTCTTTTTATGAAAGTTATTATTATCTGAAAACGGATAGTTTTCGTTTTGGGAAAAACTGGTTACAATTACATAGGCTAAAGCCGTCCAAGTATAAAACTTGAATATAAATTTAAATTTCCAAAACCATATTTTAAATGGTTAAAACCCATATAAACACCTTTTACACTTGTAAAATCTTTTAGAGCATAATTCCCAAATCATTAAATTCAATTTCAAAATATTGAATTCAAATTTTAAATCAAATTATTCAAATTTCAATTTTATTAAGTTATTTAAAATAACTCTTATTTTGAAACTCATTGTCAAAAACCTTCAATTCTAATTCCAAAACTAATTTGGATTCAAAAATTCAATCTTTAGAATTGTTAAAAATCTGTGACTTAGCTGATTTCCACGTGAAATCCACATTTGTGTGTGTACGGTGTAGTCCAGGGGTTTAACATAATAGTGCAACAACATTCAACCATCACAGATTCAAATATAACAATGTATTTGATAAGCGGTATAAACTATAACGCTTATCTTTCATTCACAGATCATAGATATATAGATATCACAGATAAACAAATTACAGGTCACAACACAAATCAGGATATATCACAAAGCATCACATATTTGGGATATCAAATAATTCAACCATTCGATAAAATCCAAACATCCATAAGTAGGATTAATTTAATTATCTGATTAATTTAAATCAGATAAATTTAAAGTCAGATTAATTTCTAAACACCAAATCAAATTTCCAATTAATTTCCAAATTATTCCCTTTTTAAAAATAAATTTCTTTATCTCTTTAAATCTATTCAAAACCAATTTTAAATAAACCCTTTAACTTATAAATAATATTACCCGAAATCCATTTATTAAGGCTTTTTCCCAAAATTTGGAATTTAATTCAATATGGTCCAAAAATAAACTTTATCTTTTTAAAACTCCCTTTTTATTTATCCAATTCTCAAAATAATTTTTTTTTGATAAATTTTCAACTTGAATTTCAAAAATCCAATTTTATTTATTTCTGGTATCCAACGATACCAAAAATATATTCGGCTAAATTATAGTCTTCAACAATTCCGATTCACAAATATAATCACACGGAGATTATAAATAATCAACACACTACATTGAAATAAATTCAAATGTTTGAGGAATCTAGTTGGATCCCTCCAACCTGTTTCCCTGCATCCACAGATGTTAGCACAATACCAATTCCATTTCGAGGTGGAATATCGCGGTATATGGGATTTATAAAATATTATCCGCTATTATGCGGCGCAATAGGGTCTCATCCGCTATATAATGCGGGAAATCAACTCCAAATACATATATAATACCAATTCCACCTCGAGGTGGAATATCGCGGTATATGGGTTTAATAAATAACCTCCGCTTAATATGCGGCGTATAGGGTCTATTTCAACACATCCAATAACAATCATCATCCAATCACACAATCAAGCAATTTTAAATTTAACTATTTTAAATTTAAATCGAAACAAATTCGATTGAGTGAGGAGTTCTCACCTTGAGTTTCTGACAACAGTTGTAGTGTTTAGTTTCGAATAAAATTAAACGCGTGTTTAATTTTACCCGAAATTATCACTGGCTCCAATCGACTCCAAACTAGCTCCATCGCGAAGAGCTCGTCAATAGGGTTCCAACGCAACTTGTTTTGTCAATTTTCGACCTCGTATGAACAAGTTACATCATTTAAAATATCACACGAGTCATTATATAATTTAATTTTAAATTTTAACTTTATTTTTAAACCCACTTTACATCAGAGCCGCGCGTTCTGTCTGATGCAATCTCGGCTGCATGCTCCTTTCTTCTTCATACACAATGTTCGAAAAGCATCAGCCATTGAAATTTTAGGAGGCGGCAGCTGAAGCTTGACCTAGGGTTTAGTGCAAAGAACAAAGAATGAGGTCCTTATATTGAAAATTGACAAAAACACTATTCATCCGAGATTTTCCGAACTCCAAACGAAGCGTGCCGGCTGGCGTTTAAAATGTTTTACCCGCGTTTCGGACTCAATGGAATGTGTTTTGGGAGCTAATTCAGTCATATGTGCGAGTTACCGAAATAAATGATCAAATTTAAATTAAATCGATTAAAACGATTTCTACGCGTTTTGGCTTACCCCGGACAAACCGTAAGTCCGATTGACACGAAATTTGAAATCTTACAATAATTTAACTTTACAAATCCGATGAAACTAGTTTCATCGAAATCCGAGACTGTTTGAAAAATGGCTATTTTCACTCGTCAATTAAATATTAAAATATTCAATTTCTACAAATTAACTTTTAATTCAATTTTAAAAGTTTACAAACATCATTATAACTCCAATATGATTTAATATAACTTTATACATCATTTTTATACACATTAAACCAAATTGCCAATTATTTTTGGAATTTCAAATATTAAATTATCGATTTAATTAAACAATTAAATCACTATATTCGAATTATAATTCATTCGGCTTATAAATCTTACTTGTTAATATTTAAAATTAATTAAATATCTGAATTTCAAATTACAGAAATTCTGGATCGTTACAATTTAGGTGATATAGCTAAAGGAATGTAGGAAGCTTACAAAAGCAATTTTCCAGATGAAGTAGCCTCCTTGGTAACACAAGGTGGTAATATATATAACTTTGCATATCTAATACATAGGATAATAACTGGTCGAGAAGTAAATACAGGATTAACACTTAGACAACAAGAAGCCATGAGAGATCTAGAACAAATACAACTACTAGATTGGAAACATATAATAAAATTTCTAAATGAATTTTTATACTACGCCACCATATCTGGAAACTATTACTCTAAAGAAATAGGTGATAGATTATTTTCTAAATTACCTGGAGACTTAGGAAAAGAAATACATAAATCCTAGAATGAAACATATTCTAATATCCCTAAAACGTATGACAATATAGGAATTAGAATAACGCATATAATTTTTGAACTCAAAAGGAAGTGTACGTATATACAAATACAAAGAGAATTGAAATAGAAAAATTACGGATTTTGTTCACAAATATATACACCTCAACAATATGGATCTAGAGAAACTATTAGCACAAAACCTAAACCTAAAAAACAATATACCAAGAAATATTACTTAAGAAGATCTAATGCTAAAAAACCTTATTTGAATAAAAACAAACATGTTAGGAAGTATAATCCTAGGAAAACATATACAAGCACGATTACATGTTTCACATGTAATGAGAAAGGACACTTGTCATCTACTTGTCCAAAAAAACATAATTTATATACTAGAGAATCAAATCTAGTAGACTCTGTTAAAGAAGACATACTAGAAGTAGCCTCAGATGTCTCCGAGACTACTATAATATATTATATTGTATCATTAGAAGGTTTAGAAGAGCAAGAAGGAACTTCTAATTCAGATTACTCCCTAATAGAAGAATTAACAAACGGTCAAATAAAATCAACAGATTTTAGAAATATCCCTATAAAACAATTTCTGAACTTAATGGATTATGAAGAATGTATCCATGAGTTTAAATATAAAATGGGAACTGATACAACAAAATGTTATTTTTGTCCTTGGTATCCCACCTTCGACAAAAGGTTCAAATGTATAAAATGCACCACAGAAGTATGTTACAAATGTGCAGAAAAGTATTTTAACCTAAAAACCCCAACTGAAAGTAAACTACAATATACTGATAAAAACAAAATTAATGAAGATAGAATAACAATATTGAAAAATAGAATAAATAAATTTGAAATTGAAATAAATGAAATAAAAAGAAAATTAGTTGAAAATGACAAAGAAAAACGTATTATAGACACCAGTACGTATGGCACGTCCGTTGGACGTATGTAAAGACAACCGTGAGTTAACTTCTTCTTAATGTAAAATAGTACATACAATTACATGCATATTTTTTCGGCGTATACATATTTCATGTACTACTTTTTATATAATAGCTGACTTTGTTTTGCATGCATGCGTCATATTGTATAAATAATTGATAATAGTTGGCATTGATGATAAGCGGTATTGATAGGAGAAAGCATTGGTGATGAATGGTATTGATAAGAGACAACATTACTTCAAAGGGTGACATCAGAATAAGACGACATTGAAGACCTGCGGTATCAATGTTATATCATGCTATTATAGCTTTAGGTATAGAGCTTTCTAATATTATAATTCCCTTTTTAACATGCAACATTTTTTCTAATTTCTTTGGCACAATATAACTCATTCAACTTCATAAGCAGTGTGCAGCATTGATGTCATTCAATATTGCTGGCTTTGCTGATGACCTGTAACATTGCCTATTATTCTTTATTGATGACGGGCAACATTGTAGGCTTTCGGCATTGGTTTTCCTTCATATTTTCGAAGTTGCTTAAATGTATGGTCATGGCTATGTCGACATGTCGTATACCTTTTGAATTGATAATTTATTAACATTGTTATTCAATGTTGATGATATGCGATTTCAGCAAAGTGCAACATCAAGATGTAGCCTAGCGCCATTATTGTTCATCCTTGAGTCATTGAATATTGTGGTAATAACAATCTTACGGCATAACTCATCCATCAATATTGCTGTCTTACGGCATCCTCTATCTACAACATAACTTATTGTACTCGATTGGTGTGAGACGCCTTTGAATCTTAAGGTCGGCATAGTTTCTTGTTGCGGCCTTTGATATTACCTGCTTTCAATCCCGCATTATATTTTCCTTAGAAATTATGTGGATAACAGATGACATGATGCTTTAATCTTAACTAGAATCCCTATTGTGTTCGCACCTTGGAACCTATGTGGAAGAAAAAAGCAGCAGTGTTAGTAAGGATGAACTTTTGTTGAAACCGGAGATTAAACGTGGATGAAGGGAAACCACCTCTAATATGTAACAGATAGAATAAAAAAATTAACTAAGAATCATGCGCATGTATTATAAGAGACCTTTTTTACAAAAATGTGAACGTGTCATCTTTTTTTCTCTGGCTTAAAAACTGACTGTTTCATGTTCAATTTTTTTCACTAAAATGATGAACTGAGCTAAAAATTTCCAACAAATTCTATTTATATTTTATTATACAACACCATATCTGCTTTGATTTTCAATTTTTTGTCAATTATTTTAGCAACGAAAATAAGCAATGCTTGACTTATTTATCGAACATGTAAAATGAAATCAATGCTTTTAATAATAACTATCTTTAATGCATGTTAAAGTCAATTTTATAGAGGCTAAATACATGCTGCATACATCTCTTAGACATATCAGCAAGTATATTCAAGGCAATGACAATTATTGGATAAGTTATGAAAATTAATGACAGTAGATTTAGGTATAATAAAGTTTACCATCAGCAATTAGTTATATGAGATCAACAATAAAATAACAGCATGCACATCAAATCCCTATAGCCTACTAAAGAAATTCGAACGGAATTGTAAGATATATTAAGATAGTGCATGATTTTAATCGGGAGAGATAGAACAACGAAATAATTTATTCATTCTTCCAGTTTCACAAATCTATCTCTGTGTTGCAACTCGCAAGAGGTGAGAACTGATGACGTTAGCATTTCCTACAACAGACCTAGAAAACAGCTAAGATGGCTGACTCACTCCTTCCTTCTAACAGTCTTATCCCGATGGAAGTGGTTGATAAAGCAGTTTCATAGTTGTGTTATATCTTTTAGTTTTTTCTTCTTATATTGTGATAAGAACCATTACTTACTTTAGTTTACTTAATTTTATTAAATGACCGAGATAGCCCTAACTCAATACACCTTTTGTATTAAAAATATTATGGGTAAATTAGTAAAATCAAAAGCTTCAAAAATAGGTATTCCCATTATATGTAGATACAAGAAAACAATCTTAATAATACAAAAAAAGCAATACAAGTACCTTTAATCTGTAATCCTGAACACTTAAGAGAATTAAGGATACTAACCTTAATAACTATCAAAGGATTAGAAATAAAATTATTAGCATTTATAGACACTGGAGCTACCAGCTCAATGATAAACTCAGACTTAATACCTCATTATCTCATAACAAAAGCTAATAAACCCAAACGAAGCACACAATTTGATGGAACAACTAATATAATAACTGATACAATTACAAATGTACAATTAAGATTTCACACTACATGTGATGAATGGTCACAACACTATAACTTGAAACAAATATGGGTTACAAAATTAAATTTAGGAAATATCAATTTAATCTTGGGCTTAGACTTTTTATTAAGTGACTATGGAAGTAGTGAGGCTTGAGTTGTAATATATTAAAGTAAAATCCTTCTCCTTATGCAAGCTTTTGTTTTAATGGCAATTCCTACACGAATGAGCTAAACTGCTTTGACGTGAATCATAGAAGATATTGTGAAGCGGCCTAGGTATGATTCATATTCATTTTTTCCTCCTAGTTTAATGTGCTTATATTTATAAGTTAAGAATATCCTTTATATAATTTAATTCAAAAGACGTAAACTCGTTTAAAGGAACCAAGTACATGTCTTAGGCGTTTGTCATGAGGTCGTTAGCCATTTAGGGGAAGTAGTTCTTAGAGTGAAAAGGTGAGACTTAATTACATAAAAGGAATTTAATAACTTTTAAAATAGAAGCATCAAACTGAGTTGAAAAATGAATAAATATCAGAATAGTGCCTGCTTTACTAAAGTATTCTAAGATTCACGTCTCCCTTCTCACATCAAATTTCCTAAAAATTATTAAAAATTACAAAGCTTTTAATGGAATATTTACAGAATCACTTAGAAGAAGAATTTCTCACAAAACTACTTTTTGTTCTAGAAAATACAGACTTAGGCCAGAAGGACCAATAAACTATTGCAAACATATTTAAAAACAAATATGTAACTGAACTTATAGACATAAGAGATTCTACAATAAATTTATACAATATAATAAATGAAATAGATATATTTCATTATCTCACGCGAACAAAAAATAAAAACATAATTTTAAGCCAAAGATATCTAAAATAATTCCATTAAGAATTGGATGAACATGTTAATGGAATATGAGGAAAGAAATAGATCTACAGAATATGACTTTGATATGGATCTTTACCATGACTGGTAAAAATCTAATACCAAGACAGAGAGACTATAGGAGTCTAAATAAAAAATTAGAAGACTCTGACAATAAAGTCAAAACTAAAAAACTAATTAGGTTCCTAATTCCTTATTTAGACCTCCACTTAATGAACCCTTGGGTTGTTTTAAACCTCCAAGTTGCCATTAAGGTAGTTCAAAATGCCCTCTGCCCCCATTTACTAGTATACATGTATTTTTTATATAAATGGATGAAAAAATTGAATTTTCCATTTCTATTAATATGAGTACTGTATATATAATTTTAATGATTTGTAAATGAAATAACAAATATTGCGTAATTGAATATATTTAAATATTTTAAATGAATGACCGGCTTAAATAATTAAATATATGGAGCTAAATGTTTGGAAGGAGGGGAAAAAATGAGAAGAGTTTTGTATATAGTTTAAACATCTTACAATTAACTTATCTAGAAATGAACTTTTATTCATTATTTGAGATTTTAATTCGTAGACCTTTTTTTAATTTAGTAGTTAATCATAAAAGTCACGTTGTTGTAGGGATGTCATGTTTGCAACTTCAATATTTGCAAAAGAAAAAATATATTTTTTGTGTTAATTTGAGCTATGAATCGGGTAGGTTTTAATATCATGTTGAAAATGAGAATGTCGACATAACCTAAAATTGGAGTAATCCGTGCTTTCACATTCCAATGTTGTAAAATATAAATTTATCTTTTAAAAGTTGTAAGATACGAAATTTTGTACTACAATGTATGTTATTTTTGTGAGATAAATGAATTATAAATTAAAAATGTATCATCGTTTATGTTCACATTTTACGTTATGTGATTCATATATCTTTATATATGAATAAAAATAACAATTTTATCATCTTTGCTTATATATATGAGTGTTGTATGCATACATAATCGATATATTTTAAGATTTATTAGATGAATTAATACATATTAGTTAATTGAATTTATTTGAATGATTTAAATAAAGATTATATAATTGGTCAAATACATGGACATGAGTAAAAAATATTAGGAGAGAATTAAGAAGGTTTTGTAAGTAACTATGAAAATTTAAATATTGGTGTTTAAAGTTAAAAATATAAATATTCCACTGCAATGTATGATAACTTCATCGAGATAAACGAATCATAAAATAAATTTGTTATTATGGTTGATGTATATAATTTACACTGTGTGATTTATATATCTTTGTATGCAAATGAAATTTTGTTTTACCAATTTGCTGATCCTACTATTACATACTGTTAAAATTGTCTTATTTTAGACTTTACATGACATATCGAATATTAGTTAACTGAGTTTATCAAATTATTTAAATTTTGAATTACGTAGTTAATTTAAATGTATGGACTTAAACGTAAAATGTTAGAAGAGAACTAAGAAGGCATTAGAAGAGAACTAAGAAGGCATTTGTGAATAATCGTAGAAAATTTTAAAAGTATGTATTTGATTATAAATTGGTATTAGAAGTTTAGTAGAATAACTATAAAATGATAAATTATAAAAATTTAAAGCTAAAATATTTAGAGGAAGAATTAAGGAGAGCAGATGAAGCTCCTACAATTAATAAGAGAGCTTGAATTTATTCTACTTTACTATTATTTAATAGATAGATATGCCAGTATAATATCTAAATCTTTGTAACTTGTGCTCGCTACTAGTAACATCGTTTTTGCATCTTTAGAGGGGACTACAACATTATGCTCCTTTTTCTTTCCCCCTTTTAAAAAAATATAATAAATTTTGTAGAGATTTAAATAATGGGATTTGTTAAGGGAAAATCATTTTAGACGAGGAGCACCATTAACGTGAATTAGTGGACATACTTTTTGACAAGGGGAATGAAAATGTGTTTGTTCTTGTTTTTCTTGGTAAATCAATATTATAATTTTACCATTTTAGAGTGTGTGTGTATATATGAGCTAAGATAAATAGCCTTTTTTATTTATCATCTTTTTTAGCTTTTGGTTTTCACTCACAGGTTTCTATTTAAATATTTAGTTCATATGACAAAAGATGGAAATAATAAATTTTTAAATAGAAACTTGTGTTTGATATCAGAGACTATAAGTGATATAATATGATGCCAAATAAATGGGCCATTGTTCCTACACACACGATATTAGATATTTAATATGGAAAAAATATATTACATGTTTAAAAAATATATTACATGTTTTGTAAACGTATTACGCTTTTGGTCCTGTTTGTAAACTTTTTATCATTCTTTATGTATATGACATTTGTTAAGTGATTTATATGATTTGCATTCCAACTAAAATTTGATTTTACCGTTTTATCATTAAGAATGTTGAATACATATTGAAATTGACAAATTTTAAGATTTATTGAACAAATTATTAATTATTAGTTACGTACTCAAATTTATTTAAATAATTTATATTTAATTATTAAATTAATTAATCAATTTAAATATCTAGACTCAAGTGCAATATTAAGATCAAATTGAAGAGTACTTTTTACTATTATTATTATAAAAATGTCGGTATTTGAGTGTAAAACACCACGAAAAGAATTAGTAAACATTGGGTATAATTGTGAAAATGACAGCTTACATATTTTTTTTTTAAATATATGAGAAAACTAAAGAGGGGACAAAACTCCTATAAATAACTTCCATAATTAATGAGAGGGTTGAATGTTCTCTGTCCTACTATTATTTATTTAGTAGATAATTTGTTAAGATAAATATAATACAAATTAAAGTTGTTTTCGATGTTTATATATGTAATGTCTATTATGTGATTTATATATTCTACATTTGGAAATTCTTTTTTCCGTTCTTGTTAATATAAATATGACATGCATATTGAAATAGTTAATTTTTGTGATTTAATAGGCAAAACAATAAATGATAGTTAATTGGGTTTATTTTGAATAGTTTAAATTAGTATATTTAATTAACTTAAATGCATGAATTTAAATGTAAAATATTATAGAAACTGGGTAAAAGTATTTTACTCTATAAATTATAAAAGATGAGCATCTAAATGTAATATAGTTAGTGAGAATTTATAGAACAGTAATAATTTTTGAGAATCATAAATTATATTAAAATATTTTGAAATTAAATAGCATGAAAGAATTAAGAAGAGAGGAAATTTCCATAAGTGCAAATTTATCCATGTTATTATATATAAAATGTGTACCCATGAATTACATATGGTATAATTTAGAAAAATATCTCTATGCATATTTTTAAAGAATTAAATTTATTGAGTAATATATGATGAATTTGTTAAGATAATTGAATAATATTATATTTTGAGGTGGAGCTTTGGTGCAATAGTTAGGTCACTCGCATGATGATCTGGACGTCCAGGTTTGACTCTGCAAACAGTCTCTTCGCAATGTGAGGGAAAGACTGCGTACATTATCGACCATCCCATGATCTGCTATCATGTGGGAGCTTTGTGCACTGGGCTCCACCTTTTAATCGAATAATGTTATATTTACCTTATTATTATTTAAGTATGTACTTTTTGTTATATGTTTTATGTATTTTATTTGTATAATAATTAAATTGTCATTTTCTAGATAATATTGAGTTTGATACTAATTTATTAATTTTTAGTATTTAATACTTGTTAAGAGGAGAGCCTTGGCGCAACGGTTAGGTCACCCGTATGATGATCTGGGCACCCAGGTTCGAGTTCGAACACAGCCTCCTTGCAATGCGAGGGAAAGAATGCGTACGTTATTGACCTCCCTAAAGCTCGCTACCGTACGGGGGTCTCATGCACTAGGTTCTACCTTTCTAATACTTGTTAAGAAACTAAATAAAAGTTGGTATTCTAAATTAATTTTAAAATAAACAATTTTATATAATTCAATAGATAAATATTTATATACAGATATTTTGAGTTTAATATTTTTGCTTTTAGTACATTTTTAAAAGACAAATGATATATAGATTGAATTTCAAATATTACTGTGGGAAATGAGAAAAATACTTAAAAATGAAAGTGTAATAAATGAACCGGTATATTTTTATGCATTTTAAGCTCTTGCAATTAATATCAACATCATAAATTAGTACATAATACTAACAAAGTGATAAAAAGTATTTGTCTAACGACTAAATGAAATATTGATTAAAATAAACACTATAAATCGTATTGTTATTTATATTTTGCAAAAGTAATAATATGGTTTTTAAACATTTGTTTCATACCTCATTAACCTTAATTTGTAATGAAACTTTGAAAAGACAGTAAAATACAAAAGAAAGACATCTAGTCGAATATAATATATTTTAATCTATTAATTAACTTAAAGTTTGAATATGCACAAATAACATTTAACATTTTTAGAAAAGATACTAACTAAAAATATTCATTTATTCTAGAATTATAAACCATGGTATTCATCACTTATCATTAATTTAAAGTTATTCTTATAAAAATAGATTTTATTAATGATAAAGAATTCTATTGATGTTTCAGTTTTAAAAAGAAAGAACATTGTCTATTTTTGTAATAATATATCCAGTTTAGTAAGAAAATTTACGTATTTTTCTTTGTAATAATGCACTAATTTTATAAAGAAATAAATTACACAAATTTGAATGTAAAATAATGTAAAAGGACTAAAGATAGTTTTGTATATAATTATGAAAATTTTAAGTTATACGAACTTGAATGAAATAATAGTTTTATAATTTTGTCAATATAAGGGAGGTATACGATACGCTGAATTGTTATTATTTATGATCTAATAAATATTAATTATTTGGATTTATTTTAAAATTCAAAATTTCGATTATTTATCAATTAAATATATGGACTTAAATGTAAAATAACATAATAAAACTTAGGAGGGTGTTAAAAATAATTGTAGAAATTGTTAATTTGACATTTAAATGTATAATGATAACCAAGAGAATTAGTAGAACTTTGAAATAATTATTATAATGATAATTGCAGGAATTTGAAAATAAAATATCTAGAGAGAATTAAGGAGAGTGAGGAAGAAATGCTTAGGATTAATAAGAGAGCGGAAAATTCTTCTGCTTTACTATTATTTAATATATGGGCGGCTTTTCAAAAGTCGCTATTATAAATTTTAAGTGTAGTTAGCGACTTTTGAAAAGCCGCCCATGTGTTTTTAACACAAAACATATGGGCGGCTTTTCAAAAGTCGCCAATGGGCGATTTTGAGAAAAATCGCCTACTTTCCTGCCCTGTAAAAATCAGCAACCCCTTTTCTCTTCATTCTAAACTTTACCAAACTCTAAACATAAAACCCAAAAGATTCTCAATTATCTTTTTTGAAATACCTTACCATTTGCTTCAAATACAATAAAAACTTATGTTTTAGAAGATCTACTTGAAGAATAACAAATTCTTCTTATTTCGGATCAATCAAGGTATGAATTTCTAAACCCTAATTTTGGTAGATTTGTAAATGAAAATTGCGTTATGTTGTATCCATTAATATTGTAGAATGATTTTTTATTCCAACTATATGCTATTTTGATGATGAATTGATTATTGATGATCAAATTGTGGAAAGTATGTTGGTGGTTCTTACAAACCGACAGAAGTTTATAAAAGATCTAACTTAAAACAATTATAAGAATTGGTTTACAAAGAAACAAAGATAAAATCAAAGGAGTTTGATATTGATTTAGTTTACAATTGGCCAACTGATTTTGGATCTAAAGTAATGAAAATTATCGACGATGACGACGTTGAATTAATGCTTTCTGCCATATATAAATACATAGAGTTGCTTGTTGGGAAAAGTAGAAGGTCGTTGGTAGAACAACCTGTGCCAACACATGTAGTTAACAATGGTCTTGAAGGTTATTCTAGATTGGTTGGGACCATGAATACTTCGCAAGGAATTCCATCTCCTAGTTACAGTTTTCCACCCAAGAATGTAGCGCAATATGGACAACAACAAATGTCCTTCGGATATCCTCCTTTCATGAATTTTTAGCAAAATGTACAATTTAGCTATCCAAATCCGACGTAGGATAGTTTTGCATGCACGAGTCAAAGGTAACACATATTTTATAATCTTCTTAAATCATATATTATTCACTGTATTAGATATGGTACAAAATTTTATTTTCATTTATAGCTTTATTCTGCAGCAACATCCGATGCAAAATTGTGTTGGACCATCGAATAGTCGTAGGTCTTGTTCAATGCAGCCTACACCCTCCGAATTATATCATATGAGCCAAAAGTACATTATGTTTGTAATGTTAATAAATTATGTTGCATTTTTTAACCGTAAATGTCATCTATTCATATTGCAGCTTTCCGATAAATAATAATGATACACAATTGAACACTCAACCAATAACTGACTTAGGAGTTCCAAATATATCCGACGACGATATGGATATAGTTGCTGATGTAGATATATAAGAAGTTCATACTCTTGATAGCATAACTGTTGTATCTAGACCAGAGAACGATACAATGTGAATTGATAACACGCAAGCAAACAATGATCCACTGAACTATGATTTTGGAGGCGAAGACGACGCTTATAAGGATAGTGATGAACCAGACATGGAGACACCATTGGATGATGACTCGTGCAATGCATAAATAATGGCCAGATCCATCGCTGCAAATCTGCAATTTAACGATGAAATATTCTCATCGTCTAATGTTCAAAATGGTTTCAAAGTTGGCATGGTATTTGAGAGCAAAGGAAAATTTCTGCAATAATTAAGTGAATGGTCAATTTTACATGCAGTTTTTTAAGCCAATTAAGTCAAACAAAATAAAATACACTGCCATTTGCAATGTCGATTCAAATTTTCCGTGAAGAACATATGCTATAATTTGAAAAAAAATCCAATCCAGATGGTGGGTTATTAAAACAATATCCAAGTGATCATAGTTGCGTTAACTCAATAATTAACTCCAATCATAAGCAAACAACATCTACCTTTTTGGTTTTTAAGATCATGCCTTTTGTGAAAGTGGATTTGACTATAACAGCTAGAACACTATAGGTTTTAATGTAGGAACAACTTTTTATTAAAATCAGTTATATGAAATCGTAGAGAGCATTGAGCAAGGCAATTGAACTGATATATGGTGATTGGGCAGAATTGTATTCCCATCTACAATAATATTTTGTTGAAATTGCTAAAACGAATCCAGGTAGTGTTGGACATGTAACAACCGATGAGTATAGAGTTTTCGATCGTGCTTTTTGAGCTTTTGGGTCTTGTATTAATGGTTTTGTACATTGTCGGTGTAACATCCCTAATTTTAGTTTAACATTATTCATTTAATTGGATAGATTGAATAGAATAATGTAAATGGTTAAGGAGAATGAGATTTGAAAATTTATAAGGTCGAGCCATTACTAATGAACTAAAAAAGACTACATAAACTAAAATATAGAAAAGAATATATGGGAGGGCAATTTAGGTATAGACCTATCTCTTATCACTTAAGTCCTCTCCTACTCATATCGTTCTCTTTTCAAAAAACATAAACAATCAGGAGGAAGAAAAGAGATCGGCCATTAATCAAGCTAGGAAGCATGAAATCAAGGGGATTCAAAGAGAAGGAGCTTCTGGAAAAACTAAAGCAATATCAAATCTCAAACTCCATTCAGATCTAAGGTGAATATTACATGATCCATCTGTATATTTGTTCTTGAATTTGACTATGGTTAATATCTGAATGGTGTCGATGATTTTTGTAGGTTATGGTTGTTTAATCATTGTTTGGATAGTATAATGATTTATGGAATTATTAATTAAATTATTTGAAAGGGTTTTAGGAGTAAAACCTATGTTTTTAATCTCCAAATGCTTTGATTTTCTGATATGTGGTGTAAAACATTAAATTGAAGATGGTTTTTGTAACGACCCACCTTTTTGGACGATTTAAATCGACAATAAACCACACATGTCAACTCAAACCATTCAAAATAGAGGATTGTCAATGGGTAAATAAGAAAATAAGAGAAAGAAGGAAAAACAAAACACAGAATTTCCCAGCGGAATGACAAAATATAATAATCAAATAAAAAATTCATGAAGCTGTTTTATAATATACATTTGATTATGTAATTTTTACAACAATCAGAGTACAAACAATGACATACCAATAATGATGCAATGGAAAATTTCTAATAATATAATATATCAAACTCCGTCTTCATCCTCTAGAAATAAAGTCTTCAACACTGAAATGCTCAGGTTGACCCGAGCATAATGAAAAGACAAAACACTCGAGTCAGAACTAAAAGATCTTACGTAAGTTGAATGAACAATAAGTAAATATGAGTGTAATGGCCTCAGAAATGTTTATGGGATTTTACATCTCCTATCCAGTGTATAACTTGCGTGCAATAACTTAAGAGATGTTTTAGGATTTTCCATCTCCTAAGGATCCGTTAAACTATCTATATATAGTAATATACGCTATATATGTAATGTATAGCAGTAAAGTATAATATTGAAAATAGTGTTAAGGCGTTACTCATATCCCCCTTAATACATTTTTATAAGTGTCGTAGTCTATACAGTATGTAAACTCCACTACCCGGTGGGCTATCAAGGAGCACTCCATAGGTACGACACAAACCAAAATTGTAGTGGGCTCGATAAGACGTATGACAAGGCACGCGAGGCTATGCCCAGGGTAGGATTCTACCGTTTTGCACTCCCGGACTGGTGGTAACGCGTAGCAGCTACTACCGCCCACCTCGAGACACTCTCCCATAATCAAAGATGCACACCAAATCAAATCACAAAGTAATAGAGATGGTTTCGAAGAAGCGTGTTTAATTGGAGGAGCGACTTCACTTGGCTCAGTATAGCTCTTGTTTTAGTCATATCAAGCTGACCAGAAGGTCAGGGCTGCATTTCTTACCTCATACCAATAGCGTTCGCCAAACCATCCTACTTTGTTCTGATTCACCACCACGTGCATAGTTGTTAAAGTGGTTTCGAAATTGGCAGAGAGTATGACAATATCAGACCCCGGTCTCTTTAACAACCAAACGCTTATTTCACACCGAGGTCATTTTATAAAACATTTTTAATAATAAATCTAGAAAACAGCTTATACCTTCATATCAAGATATCCATATACTTATTCCAAAAGTATAAATATATTCATAAATACCGAGGAAGCTTTTCTTTCAATCAATTTCAAAATAATTTATAAATCCCTCTTAAACCATTTATAAACTGTTTATATGCTTTAGAACCATTTATAAAGCTTTTTTTGTAAATTCCAAAACAGTTTACAACTCTTTCCCTTTTTATAAACCTCTACGTAAATTCCTTTAAAACGCTTCCAAATCCCTTTATACAAGTTCTTTTATAAAACCCTTTATAAAATCTTTTAAAACCCTTATAAACTCCTTTATAAAACCATTATAAAAATCCTTTATAAAAATATTTTATAAAATCCCTTACAAAACTTTTATAAATTCCTTACAAAACCCTTTTACAAAATTCTAAAATCTTTTACAAAAATCTTTTATCTATTAAATTTATTATAAAAGTCTATATTTATTATCTTAAATCAAAACTATATTTATTATTTTAAATTAAATTAAAAATATATATATTAAAACTATATTGAATATTTTATTAAATTAAATTTTAAACTATTTAAATTATATGTTTAAAACTAAATAAAATTATAAGTTAAAATCTTAAATTTACATTTAAAACCATATATTAACTTATAATTTTGAAGCTTTAAAACATATAAAATAAATTATTTTTCAAATATAAATTTTTAAATAAAATCATTAAATTAAATTTAAAAATCAAATTTATAAAGAAAAAATAATTTACCATTTAGAAAATAATTTAAAACCGACCAACGGTGTATATAATTTTCTGTCCTATGGTCAAGTGATTGGGTATGTATCATTTCAATCCAAAATAGTTAAATTTTCCGGGTATATATCATTTCAACCCGTATCCCAAATCAATAAATTTCCAAATCAATAAAATCGCTCGGGTATGCATCATTTCAACCCAAAACGATTTTCCCTAATCTATAAGATCATTCGGGTATGTATCATTTCAACCCATAATGATAACAGGGATACAAACATCTAATCATCCAAAATGTCAACAAAAAACATCCATCATAATCAACATCCAAATCAGCCAATAAATCACAACAATTAACCGGTTATCATTATCAGGTATTTAACTAACCATTAAAATTTAATATTAATTTAATGGCAATTTAATTCAATATAAATTCAAATTAATTTTAAATGACAATTTAAATTACAAAACAACATTCAATAAAATTCTTATCACATCTTAAACTTAATTGAACTAACATAAGAAGGTTTAGTATTTCGTGAGTGGGATAAATTACTCACCTTTGATTTCTAGTCGATTTAAAATCCAAACAAAGCCCAAAATTTGAACAGTCTCAGAATTTAGCCAAACTGGTTTCATATTGTCCGGAATTTCGATACGACCGCAACGGAAGAAACCACATCCAAATCCGAGTTCGTATGCAAGATTTATAAAAGTTAGAAGATTAAATTTTAAAATTTAAATTAAAAAATAAAGATAGTGGCAAAATAGTAATTTATACCATCCTCTCCAAACAATGCGTATCGATCAACCCATCACCGTGTACAGCCGCCACCCTTTGACCCTCGATCGCTCCACCTACGCGCCGCTACCGGCCATGGCACCACCGTTGATCATCTTGTCTCGTCACCGCCTACTCGCCTGCCCAGCTCCGACGCCCTCCACTGCCTGCCGCCGCCACCGTGTGCTAGGGTTTCGAACCCTAAAACCCAAAATTCAGCCACCTCCGCCAACAATAGGCGATGCGACCACTGTCGATCAACTCCATGGTGCACGCTCTACAAAACCCCTCAACCAATTTCACCAATCGCGCCCGAAAACGAAACGCCCAAATCTATAATTACGGTTTCGCGAATCTGGACTTTGACCACGATTTGTCATTGATCTAAGCATCAATTTCAAAAACGAACAATTTCCATTGATTTGTATCGTAAGGAGCTTTCCAATAATATATAATTTGATATAGTTTGAGGAGTTTGAATTTTTCGATTTGATTTGGATTTGGGAATTTAGGGTTTTGACTGCCATAGAGAAGGAGGAACAGATGAGAACTAGAATTGTATGTACATAAAGTAGAATAAAAGACCACTAGGGTTAGAGAAAAATCTATTTATATAGACAGAGATGGATAAGAATGGATGGAGCAGATCGAATGGGCCAGAGCGATAACAAAGGCCCGAAAAGCCCGTTTCGTTCCCGAAACGAAAGTAATCATCCAATATATCGAAATATAGGTTTTCAATATTTTTAAACTCAATGGAACTAGTTTCATACTCTAATTCCATTGTATATAAAAGTTAGCTTTTAAAATCAAATTATATTCATTTAAATTCCTTTAATTGATTTCTACGCGTTTCGAGCTCGCACGATCAAACGATAAGTCCAATCGCTACGAAACTTGAAATCCTACAATAATTCACTGTTATGGATCCGATGAAACTAGTTTCATCGAAATCCGAGATAGTGGCCCAAATGGCTATTTTCACTCGTTAATTAAAACAAGTAATTTCCAGAAATTAATATAATCACTTTAAATCCAATTTTTAAGTTTAACAATCTTCATTATTATTTAAATAAAATTTAAATCAACTTCCGACATCATTTCCATTCATATTAAATCCAGAATTCAATTATTTAAATAATTGCAATATTAAATTAAACAATTTTAATTATTCAACAAATTACATGAATAACCATAAATTTCAAATGAATTTTAGTTATCAACAAATATTTCAATTCTCGCTATTGATAACAAACACATTCAATACATAGAATTTCATTTCCAATATTTGTTATTGCCAAAATCTTCGGAATTTTTTATCTTAAAATTTTATTATATTCAGTAAACTACAATAATAAATCATTAAACTTTTATTTCTAACCATTTTTATCCAATAATCAAACCAAATTTAATAATTTGAAATAGTTAAAAATACAGACGTTACACACTCCCCCACTCAAAACTTTTCGTCCTCGAAAATGGGTTAAGTATGAAATTTAAAACTTGATATATTTTATGCAAACAATCAACTTATAAAACATTAAAATCTTATTTACAAAAACATTACTTCTCTCTCGCCATGGCACTTCGATATCAGTTTACGTAAATTACAACTTATATATAAAACAAGTTACAAAATATTCAAAACCTCAAAAAATTTCTAACACCCGGATTTACGGAAAATTTCGACAGAGTCTCCTTTGCGCAGCTTGATCGGAATTTTTTTACAATACAATATACATCACAAATGTACCAAATATATATATCAAATATACATCTCATCTCAATGATGAGGCATCCTGTAGGGAAAAAAAGTAAAAGCGCGGTATGTAATCCGAGATACGTACCTTATTATTATTAATACGAGTGAGTTCGCTCGCGTATACGTCCAAACCACCTTCGTATGTACCTATCTCTACTCAATTTAGAATATTAATCACCTATGAAGACATGGAAAACATATATTAGTTAAATAGAATCACATAGCATGAATTTTTGAATCCAAATCATAAGCACAAGCACACATCCACGACATACAACAATCATATGCAATCAAAAACAGTAATAACAATGGTTTGCAACACAAGAAACTATCCGACCACCGATATTCATCCAATTAGTCAAATTAACTCATAACCATGTTAATTTATATTTTCTAATGTCTATAGCTAATTTATACACTTTATTTTCATTAACATTCAATTTTTATTAACATTTAATTGGTTTGCTTCAAATTTATTCACATCTAATTCATTTACATTCAATTTATTTAGTTCAATTTGTATAATTTCAATTGTTTCACTTTTTGTTAAACTATTTCATATAGATTCATTTATGAACCATTTATAAAATTATTCCATTTCTTTCAATCTTAAGGTGGGTCGTTACAGTTTTTAATTTCATAATTTTTAAAGTTAAAACAAATATTTTATGAATTTCTTATGGAGGAAATTAAGTTAGTTCGGGTTTTAATTATACAAAATAAATTAATATGGTTTTTGGTCCTGAAATTTTTATACAGTAAAGAAATATATATCTCTGAATTTCTGGGTTTTTAGGGATTTTTCATAAGTGATTTCGTATTATTATGAATCTATTATGCTAGATAAGCATTAAAATTGATATTTAATTAAGAATATTAATTAATGAGTTTGATAAATGTTTTGTAACTTTAAATATGATATGGAAAATTTAAAAAGAAAATGCAAAGGTTTTTGTAAACAAATCATATTTTGACAAGCAATTGTATTTGGTGAAAAGCAATTACTTTTAGTAGTAATAAAATAGTTTTCATAAGATTTATATTATCGCCATTGAGAGGAGGCAATATCATGAGGTTTGGCGTCAATGATGAGAGGTAGCAACTACATGGAACAACACATAGGATTCTTATATTCTAAGTGTGGGATGTGTTAGGGCCATGCATGCAGCAACGACATCGCAAATCAACAACATCGCCAAACATCTCGTCACTCTTCATTAGTGTTGGCGAGCTTATACCCCTGGTTTCATTCTCCATACCACGTTTCTTAATGCTGCGATTCTATTGCCTCAAGTTTTTACCGTCGTTTATAACGTCGACTATTTATATAGGTTTGGCCGCATAATAGCCGAAGTGTATTTCTAAAGTCATCACAAGTCTTAGGGCCGCTGTTCATTAAGGTCGATGAGGTCACTTTATATTGCTTCGGCAAGGATGCCATGCAGCATTGTTGCCCTAACTACTGGTGTCGACATTGTTTTAAATAGGTGGGTAACCTATCTTATATGAAATTCGACACCATCATTTTTGACAAGAAGTTTTATACTTAGAAGAATGTAAGCCTTATTTTCTAACCTTGGGTTGAGGTTCGACGAGATAGTAAAGCATGGATGTCACCTATCATCTTTATTAAGGGTGGCTAGCCTTAAGTCGTCTTTTTCGATGTCATAATTGGAGATACCAATATATTTTAAATAGTAAATTTCAACACTATCATTGGGGATATCAATGAAGTTTATTTTCTGCATGCTATATGTTTTAATAAACTCAACACTGTTATTGGGGATACAAATATAATTAACTTTGCAACTTCGATATATTTCATTGAGGATACCAATGTAGATTGTTGATATGTTTGATATAGATTATGGGGATACAAATACAAATCATTTTGAGATGCTATAACTTTAAGATATGATAACCTATTTGGGGATACTAATAAATAAGGTTAAACATGTGGGTAACATGAATTAAATTGTAAAGTGATGGGTTCATAGTTATCCTAGGAAAACTATGGGGTGTGTGATGGATAGTCCACATCATCTTAAATAGACGAAACCATATGTGATGGGTAGTCCATATGGGAGGAGATAGATAATCCATAAAAATTTATATATGTGAGATTGATAGTCCACATAATTATGACGACCCGTAATTTAACCTTTTTAAAATATGGATACTTAATATACTTTTAAATAATTAATTAATGGACTCTGTAACTAAGATAAAGTTCCTTTAAATAATAACTAATGATTGTGAAATAGTTTTTTAAATTTGTTTACAAAAATAATTAGTTCAAAGAAAAATGAAAAATGTGGACGGAAGATATTTTTCAAATTTTTGACTTTTAAGTGTCGAAAAGTTATCGGAAAACGTTGTGCACATTTATGTAACATATATGTACATTCATATCCAAGTTAGAATAAATTTTATAATATGCATATATATATATATACACTTTAATTTATTACATTATGAAATGACATTTTATGAAAAATAAACAAGTCTAAAAAGTAAAAAAGGAAAATTGTCACAAAATGTCATTTCTATCAAAGATAAGTACATTTAGGCATCAAATCATGTTTGCTCATGTTTGTGAAGGGAGGAGACATATTCGGGGGTGTGAGTTCATGGGAGAGGAGGTGGCATGGTGACATGGCAAGCATGGAGTGGAGGTTATGTCCTTTAAGGGTAGTTTGGTAATTTTATTTATCCATTAGTATAAAAGCCAATTTCCTAATTATTTTCTCATTTTTCTCATTTCTATCATCATTTCAAAACTTCATGTAACAACCCGCATATTTTACAATTATATATTTAAATGTTTTATTTAAATATGGTATCGTTAGTTGGATTTTAGTCCGAAAAGTTACTTTTTGCAAACAGTCGAATTGGGACTCGGGACCCCTTCCATTGAGTTCAAAATGCCATTTGCAACCTTTTTGAGTATAAACATTGATATGTTTGGAGCTAGCTAAAAATTTGACCTTTTTAACTTTGGGTTTGAGTTTGGGTTCAGCCCACTAGCCAACTTAATACCCAAAACTGAACCACCTCTCTTCATTCATCCCCTCTTCCTTATCTTTTCAGTTCTAAAGAGAATAATGGGGGAAGAGAAAGAGAATTAAAAATCCTAAGCCCTAGTTTCCATTTGCAAATCAAGTTCTAGCTCCAAATTCAAAGAGAAGCATTGGTAAGCATCATCTCCTTCTTCTCCAACTCATTCTCTCTTTGATTTCAGAATATTCCTAAACCTAATTTGGGAAGTGTTTCTCTTTTAAGCTTAGATTCAAGCTTCTTGTGTTGAGACCGAAGTGTGGTTGATCTTCCCTTGTCTTCAAGCTTCTCATTCATTGTTTTTGGGGTTCAAAGGTGAGATTTTTATCTCACATCTATGACTATAATTATCTTTGGTTGTTGGGTATGAATTCCTAACACTTCTTCATGTGCATTTGCCCTTGATTTGGATTGGTTTTGTGAATATTCCAATTTTTGGTTTTTGAAGTCAAATTTGTGTGAAAATCCTTTTATGGATGTTTGATCATGTTTTTGGTGATGCATCAAAGAGCTTACAGGGCCGGGTCGTCTATTGGCATAAACCCTTAGCGCCCATTGCTCGTCCGGTTGCATTTGCAAAGAGATTGCATCTTCATTTTTAGGCTGAAAAACTGGAAATCCCAGTTCAGTCGACTGAAATCTCTGTTCAGTCGACTGAACCTGGAACCCGAAAGTTTCGAGGCATGATTCAATCGACTAAAATTTCTGTTCAGTCAACTGAACCTGGAAACAGAAAGTTTCCAGGCATGATTCAGTCGACTGAAATCTCTGTTCAGTCGACTGAACCTGGAAACAGAAAGTTTCCAAGCATGATTTAGTCAACTGAAATCTCTTTTCAGTCAACTGAATTTGCTGTTTTAGCCCACTTTGTCTTTTGGGATTGAATTTCCAATTTGAATCGATTCGTGATGATCCTATTTGTTGTTATCATTTATTATGACTTTGATGACTCCTTTTTCGGGATTTTTGAATATCCATTTCGATGGATTCTTTATCGGTTTAATTGGATTTGATTCACGTCTTCGAATGTGAATTTTAATGATTGATTGCTTCTAGAATCATTTTTATGGTTTGTCACTTTAAAATACAAAGGTTTCTATACTAGTAGTAAATATTCAAACGCTTTATCAAAGATGATTTAAACTCTATTTCCAATATCAAATTCGTTTATAAAATCGCTTTCCAATCTACTAGTATATACAAACCTTTACCTGACTCGTATGAGAAATCTAATTAAATGGCTTAGTAAAACAAGTGGTATGAAACGCTTGCGTTCACTTCGTCGGTTAATTCTTGGACTCGTTCGATTGAAAATCTTGTGACAATTTTCTAGTGGAGATCTACAATTTGTTCGTAAATATTTAAGTTAAGCTAGTGGTTATGGGACATGAAGCTAAACTCATATATTTACTAGCTTACTGTCATTGACACTTTTTATTGATCAATGATGATCATTTTGTGATTTAGACTAGCAATGTGCGATGTCTATTTGTCTGCGAGGGAGACTAAACCCCGTTTCTGTGGAACTTCGGTTCAATTTGGCGGGGCAGCGACCCGTGGTCTTCGGGCCGTTTGTGGAGCTTCGGCTCAAAATTTATGGTTAGCGACCATGGAATAGCATTCCGTTTTGTGATACACGTGTTGGTGAGTTTTCATGCTCCCGTTTGTGATAGGCCTCCCCCCTTTGTGATTTCTGGATTTCTACTTGATGATTTCTAGAATTTGTGTTTCACCTCTTTATTGATTGGCGATGATATGTTTGTCAATATTTGTGGTTTGGTGAATAAAATAAAGAATATGATATTCTTTTTGGTGCTTTGAGATTTTTGAGATATTGTATGACTTTGTTGTTGTTTAAACCATACTTATTCTAGTATGACATTCTTGTTATCATACGTTCTTATTATATCTCTGCTTATATCTCACTTCTTTAATGATAATTATAGTTAGACTGATCTGTTTATTATTTTCTTCTTAAATAATACTCGGGTCAGACCGAGATGTTACAGGTGCTTCTGCTTGACTCCTTATCTGGTATCATCTTCTGACTTTTGCCTAACTACATTATATTTGTAGTTTTTGTTGTTATACATTTGAGATAGAGACTCCATGATGTATACTTATTCTTTTGTCTAGCACTTGTATATATTCTTTTGTGATATTGTGGATCTATTTGACCACTACTCTGATGTACACTTTTATGTGTTATATTCATATCTGTTTCCGCCTTTGAGATATGAACATCTGTGACTGATTTATGTTACGCTTATTTCTATATTTGTTTCCGAGGTCCACTTAGCCACTGTGTCGTTGCTTTGAGTTTGTGTCGGTACGTCAGATTTCCTCTCGAATTGAAATGCATGTTATACCATCTGACATATCGGTGCTCGCACAAAGCAATTACACGGATGGTCGCTCCTCAACAGCCTTATTCTTCGCGCTAGTTGACGGCATTGCTCCGTAGTGTTCTTGGCTAGCGTGGGTATAGAGGTGGGGCGTCACAGCATGGTATCAGAGCCAAACTTCGAAACAATGTAGAATAATCTAGCAAGGATCATTGTCCTAAGTCTTTCTTAGGAATCGTGCCATAGGATTTAATTCGAGTCTTTGAACCGTTCTATCATATATTCTTTATGACGCCTTGTTTTATCGATCAAATTTGTTTGATATTCATTTTGTTAATAACCTTTTTTTTCCTTTTCTTTCTTTCTTAAAGAAAAGAAATGGTTAGACCTGGCCGCCCCAGCGCCGGTTAATCTAGTGCTACTCCCTAGGATGGAGTATTCATGTCTGCTCAGCAATTTCTTGATCTTGTAAGAAATGCTCAAGCTGTCGGACCTATTCCTGAGCCCACACATCCTAAGTCTAGGTTTGCACGCTTGTGTAGCGACTATACTAATTTGGGTGGAAAGCCATTCAAAGGTTCCGAGAGCGTTATTGAAGTCCAGACTTGGCTTCGAACATGCAACCGTATCTTTTCTCGCATGAACCTTATTGATCTCTATCGAGTCCAAGTGGCCTCTAGTATGCTCCAAGAAAGAGCATTGGACTGGTATGAGCTTCTAATCACCGAAATTATTGAAGCGGACCTTACTTGGGAGCAATTCCGGGAAAGGTTCGAATTAAATTTTTTGCCGGAAGCCGAAAAAGTATCTTTAGCCCGACGCTTCATTGACCTTGTTCAAGATGAATCTTCTGTGACCGACTACGTCACATCTTTCGAATCTCTCTCAAAATATGGGGTTGAATACATTAATACCCCATTGAATAAAAATCAGAGATTTGTGTATGGCTTGAACAAGAATCTCAAAAAGCCATTACTTATGAAATTAGAAGTTTCTTTTGATCAGCTTGTTGATATCGCTCTTCGACTTGAAGAGGCCGATAAAGAAAGTGATGTTGAAGTCAAACAAAACATCAATAAGAAGAGACCTTTTAAATTCAAGCCTAATCCCAACAAAAATGGGGAAGCAAACAACTTCGGTAACTAATACTCCCAACTCTCGCCGAGGAGAATGTTACAATTGTGGTTCTAAGGACCACTATGTAAACAAGTGTCCGAAGTCTATTTCTTGCCGTTATTGCAAGAGTTCGGGTCATACTATACCTTTGTGTCCCAAACTTCAAAGCAAGAATGAAGGCAAGCAAAATGTAGTACAAGCCCCTACTAACACTTCTCGTGGTTAAGGTATTTTTCATTCTATCATTGATGGCATTATTATATTTCTTGATTTTCCTATTCGAGTTCTTTTTGATACGGGTGCATCTCATTCTTTTATATCAAAAGAACTTGTTGATGCTTTATCTTTAAATGTTGTTGGCTTAATGACTTCTTTGAGAATTGCGAATCCGGTCGGTGGATCCGCAACACTCAGTTTACTTTGTAAAGATGTCGAAATTATTTTATGTGATTACTCTTTCCGTGCCGATTTGCATGTTATGCGTTATTTAGGTTTCGGAATGATTTTGGGGATGGATTGGCTTAACCGTAATGAAGCCCATATCCGATGTCCTTAGCGGACTATATATCTTCGACATCCTCAATCTGTTAAGCAGATTTTGCTCGTTCTTAAAGATTTAGATTCCAATTCGAAAGCATCCTTATATTCCCTAAATCCTCATGATGACGATAACGAAGATGAGGAAGATGTCATTTCTCTCATTCACATTGTTCATGAATTTCCTGACATATTTGAGCCCGTTTTAGGATTACCACCTAAGCAAGCAATTGAGTTCCGAATTAATCTAATCCCTGGAGCTCTACCTATTACTCGTCCTCCCTATCGTATGTCCAATAAAGAAAATGAGGAGATGTGTAAACAATTATCCGAATTGGAAGCGAAGCAATTTATTCAATCTAGTTCCTCTCCATGGGGAGCTTCAGCTATTTTTGTGAAGAAATCTGATGGTACACTTAGACTTTGCGTTGACTACCGCAAGCTTAACGATCTCACCATCAAGAATAAATACCCCTTGCCTCGGATTGATGATTTATTCGATCAGCTTAGTGGTGCTAAAGTCTTTTCACAGTTGGACTTAGCTACCGATTTTCATCAACTCCATATTGCAGAGGATAGCATTCCTTTGACATCGTTCCGTACTCGTTATGGATCTTATGAATGGCTTGTTATGCCATTTGGTTTAACGAACGCTCCAGCTTATTTCGTCGACCTTATGAATCGAGTTTTTAAAGACTTCCTTGATCGATTTGTTCTCATCTTTATCGATGATATTCTTATTTATTCTAAAACCAAGGAAGAGCATGAAAATCATCTTCGCATTGTGTTGGAAACTCTTAGGAGCAACCAATTGAAAGTGAAATTTTCTAAATGCCACTTTTGGAAATCTCGTGTGAAATTTTTGGGACATATTATTTCTGAATCCGGAATTTTCATGGATCCTTCAAAAATTGAAGCGATTCAAAATTGGAAGAGATCGGAGAGTGTGATGGAAATTCGTAGCTTTCTCGGATTGGCGGGCTATTACCGTCGGTTCATAAAAGACTTTTCTAAAATTTCCGTGCCTCTTACTAATTTGACAAAGAAGGGAGTTAAATACATTTGGTCAGACAAATGTGAAGCTTCATTTCAAAAATTAAAAGGACTCCTTTCCGATGCTCCTATTCTTGTGATTCCCGATGGGAACCAAGATTTTGTTGTTTTCACCGATGCTAGTCGTGTTGGTTTGGGAGCCGTTCTCATGCAAAAGGAACGTGTTATTGCTTATGCTTCTAGGCAATTAAAGCCAGCCGAGACTAGATATGCCACTCATGATTTAGAGCTTACGGCTATTGTATTCACCCTTAGAATTTGGCGCCATTATCTTTTGGGAGAAAAATTTATTCTTTACACCGATCATAAATCTTTAAAGTATTTATTTTCCCAAAAGGAACTTAATTTGCGTCAACAACGTTGGCTCGAGTTCCTTGCATCATATGATCTTGATATTCTTTATACTCCCAGAAAGGGAAATCGTGTTGCCGATGCCCTTAGCCGAAAGCAACAAGCGGTTGTTTCTATGATGATATCCGAATGGAACGATCTCGAGACTTTGTCTACTTGTGAGATTCGAGATCGTGTATCCAATTTATGTTCATCTCTTGTTTTATGTAGCCTTGAGGCTCATCCATCTCTTTTGGACTGCATTCTTGAAGTTCAAAAACTAGATCCCGAATTGGTTCTTCTTGGCCAAAATTTGAGGGATAAAATTGATATTGAAGGTATGAAATACTTTGATATTGATTCTCGTGGCGGTATTCGAAAATTTGGTAGACTTGTCGTACCAAATATAAGTGATCTTCGCAAAGACATATTAGAAGATTCCCATCGTTCTAAATTCACCATTCATCCTGGTAGTAGTAAAATGTACGTGGATATTAAGCGACTTTATTATTGGGAGGGAATGAAATTTGATATCCCTAACTTCGTTAAGCGTTGCATGACTTGCCAACTCATTAAGGCCGAGCATCAAAGGCCCGGTGGGTTATTGCAACCTTTAGACATCCCGATGTGGAAGTGGGATCATATTTCCATGGATTTTATTGACGGCCTTCCCTGTTCTCGTTCGGGTCATGATAGCTTGTGGGTGATAGTTGATAGACTTATTAAATCCGCCTATTTTATTCCCGTTCAGTCTAATCGGACCGTTCCTCTTTTGGCCAAACTCTTTATTAAAGAAATTGTTAAATTGCATGGAGTTCCTACTTCTATTGTTAATGATCGTGATCCATTGTTTACTAGTGGATTTTGGAAGAGTCTTCAAAAAGCTTTGGGAATGAAGCTTAATTTTAGCACCGCTTATCATCCGCAGTCCGATGGACAAACCGAGCGTGTGAATCAAACTCTTGAAGGTCTTCTTCGTGCTTGTGTTCTTGACTTTGGTGGAAGTTGGGAAGATCATATTTCTCTTGTTGAATTTTCCTATAATAATAGCTTCCAATCTAGTATTGGTATGACACCTTTCGAGGCACTCTATGGAAGGCCGTGCCGATCTCCATCTTGTTGGCTTGAGGCCGGTGAGAAACTGGTTTTAGGTCCAGATTTTATCCGTGATTCCATAGAAAAGATTGACCTTATTCGTTATAGGATGAAAGAAGCTCAAAGTAGGCAAAAATCCTATGCCGATAACCGAAGAAGGAAATTAGAATTTTCTGTGGGAGATTTTGTGTTTATTCGTGTTTCACCTATGAAGGGTGTTGTGCGTTTCAGTCAATCGGGAAAATTAGCACCTCGATATATTAGCCCATTTCTAATCACCGAACGTATTGGTTCTGTGGCTTATCGCCTCTTATTACCGGCTCAATTTTATGCTATTCATGACGTGTTTCACGTTTCTCAATTACGGAAATTCCTTCGAGATTCCGATTTTATTCTCGAGCCCGGTGTTGTTGAAGAAATTGAAGTTTTGCCTAATTTAACATATGAGCAACATCCTATTCATGTTATTGCTTCGGAGGTTAAACGCCTTCGAAATAAAGATGTCCCGCTTATGAAAGTTCAATGGTCCTCAAATCCTAAGGATTGCTCTTGGGAATCTAGAGAATTCATCGAGCGAACACATCCGGACTTACTCTCTTGATCTCTTTGAGGTGAACTTCTTATTTCAAATTTCTTCTTTTGTGTTGATATGCTTTTACGGTTGTTACTTTTTGTTCAAATATTTCTTATGATTGCGAGGATGCAATTTCTTTAAGGAGGGGAGTCTGTAACAACCCGCATATTTTACAATTATCTATTTAAATGTTTTATTTAAATATGGTATCGTTAGTCGGATTTTAGTCTGAAAAGTTACTTTTTGCAAACAGTCGAATTGGGACTCGGGACCCCTTCCATTGAGTTCAAAATGTCGTTTGCAACCTTTTTGAGTATGAACATTGATATGTTTGGAGCTAGCTAAAAATTTGACCTTTTTCACTTTGGGTTTGGGTTCAGCCCACTAGCCAACTTAATACCCAAAACTGAACCACCTCTCTTCATTCATCCCCTCTTCCTTATCTTTTCAGTTCTAAAGAGAATAATGGGGGAAGAGAAAGAGAATTAAAAATCCTAAGCCCTAGTTTCCATTTGCAAATCAAGTTCTAGCTCTAAATTTAAAGAGAAGCATTGGTAAGCATCATCTCCTTCTTCTCCAACTCATTCTCTCTTTGATTTCAAAAAATTCCTAAACCTAATTTGGGAACGTGTTTCTCTTTTAAGCTTAGATTCAAGCTTCTTGTGTTGAGACTGAAGTGTCGTTGAACTTCCATTGTCTTCAAGCTTCTCATTCATTGTTTTTGGGTTCAAAGGTGAGATTTTTATCTCACATCTATGAGTATAATTATCTTTGGTTATTGGGTATGAATTCCTAACACTTCTTCATGTGCATTTGCCCTTGATTTAGATTGGTTTTGTGAATATTCCAATTTTTGGTTTTTGAAGTCAAATTTGTGTGAAAATCCTTTTATGGATGTTTGATAATGTTTTTGGTGATGCATCAAAGAGCTTATAGGGCCGGGTCGTCTATTGGCATAAACCCTTAGCGCCTATCTCGTCCAGTTGCATTTGCAAAGAGATTGCATCTTCATTTTTAGGCTGAAAATACTGGAAATCCCAGTTCAGTCGACTGAATCAGTTGACTGAACCTGGAACCCGAAAGTTTCCAGGCATGATTCAGTCGACTGAACCTGGAAACAGAAAGTTTCCAGGCATGATTTAGTCAACTGAAATCTCTGTTCAGTCAACTGAATTTGCTGTTTCAGCCCACTTTGCCTTTTGGGATTGAATTTCCAATTTGAATCGATTCATGATGATCCTATTTGTTGTTATCATTTATTATGACTTTGATGACTCCTTTTTCAGGATTTTTGAATATCCATTTCGATGGATTCTTTATCGGTTTGATTGGATTTGATTCACGTCTTCGAATGTGAATTTTAATGATTGATTGCTTCTAGAATCATTTTTATGGTTTGTCACTTTAAAATACAAAGGTTTTTATACTAGTAGTAAATATTCAAACGCTTTATCAAAGATGATTTAAACTCTATTTCCAATATCAAACTCGTTTATAAAACCACTTTCCAATCTACTAGTATATACAAACCTTTACCTCACTCGTATGGGAAATCTAATAAAACGGCTTAGTAAAACAAGTGGTATGAAACGCTTGCGTTCACTTCGTCGGTTAATTCTTGGACTCGTTCGATTGAAAATCTTGTGACAATTTTCTAGTGGAGATCTACAATTTGTTCGTAAATATTTAAGTTAAGCTAGTGGTTATGGAACATGAAGCTAAACTCATATATTTACTAGCTTACTGTCATTGACACTTTTTATTGATCAATGATGATCATTTTGTGATTTAGACTAGCGATGTGCGATGTCTATTTGTCTACGAGGGAGACTAAACCCCATTTCTGTGGAACTTCGGTTCAATTTGGCGAGGTAGCGACCCGTGGTCTTCGGGCCGTTTGTGGAGCTTCGGCTCAAAATTTATGGTTAGCGACCATGGAATAGCGTTCCGTTTTGTGATACACATGTTGGTGAGTTTTCATGCTCCCGTTTGTGATAGGCCTCCCCCCTTTGTGATTTCTGGATTTCTACTTGATGATTTCTAAAATTTGTGTTTCACCTCTTTATTGATTGGCGATGATATGTTTGTCAATATTTGTGGTTTGGTGAATAAAATAAAGAATATGATATTCTTTTTGGTGCTTTGAGATTTTTGAGATATTGTATGACTTTGTTGTTGTTTAAACCATACTTATTCTAGTATGACATTCTTGTTATCATACGTTCTTATTATATCTCTGCTTATATCTCACTTATTTAATGATAATTATAGTTAGACTGATCCGTTTATTATTTTCTTCTTAAATAATACTCGGGTCAGACCGAGATGTTACAGGTGCTTCTGCTTGACTCCTTATCTGGGATCATCTTCTGACTTTTGCCTAACTACATTATATTTGTAGTTTTTGTTGTTATACATTTGAGATAGAGACTCCATGATGTATACTTATTCTTTTGTCTAGCACTTGTATCTATTCTTTTGTGATATTGTGGATCTCTTTGACCACTACTCTGATGTACACTTTTATGTGTTATATTCATATCTGTTTCCGCCTTTGAGATATGAACATCTGTGACTGATTTATGTTACGCTTATTTCTATATTTTTTCCGAGGTCCACTTAGCCACTGTTTCGTTGCTTTGAGTTTGTGTCGGTACGTCGGATTTCCTCTCGAATTGAAATGCATGTTATACTATCTGACATATCGGTGCTCGCACAAAGCAATTACACGGATGGTCGCTCCTCAACAGCCTTATTCTCCGTGCTAGTTGACGGCATTGCTCCGTAGTGTTCTTGGCTAGCGTGGGTATAGAGTTGGGGCGTCACACTTCATTCAAGCTTTCTCTAAGTTTTCATGGCTTCCATGAATTCCTAAAATATAAAACCCATCCTATTGTCTCATTTTAGATCCTCTGTTGTTGCTTCCCTTAAACCATTTTGGTCCTATCTTGTATTCTAATACTACCTGTCATTGTTCAGGTAATTGAAAATGAGTATAGGAAGAAGAAGAGGATCTGGAATCTGCATAGCTACAAATGGCAGAGCTGCTAGAAATAGGCCAGTTGTAGAGCCGGTAGAAGAAGTAGTGGTACAAGTTCAACTGCCTCAGAACTTTGCTACTCCATGCAAAAATTATGCTGCTTTAGGTGGTAAACAATTCTTTGGAACCGAAGATATTCTGGAAGTTCAGACATGACTCCGCTCTTGTGAAAGGATATTAGGGGATCTTCAGTTGGAGGATGCAAGGAAGTGATTGTTGGCATTGCAACATCTCCAAAAGTTAGCAATGGATTGGCGAGATATAGTGACAGTTAATACCCCAGAGGAAGACTTTACTTGGGCTCATTTTGAGGAAGCCTTCAAAGCTCAGTTTATTCCAAAGATGGTGAGGACTCAGTTTTTCAGAAGTTTCACAGATTTGAAGCAGGGAGATATAACAGTGGCGTAGTATGAGCATCGATTCAATGCATTGTCTCGCTTTGGACTAGGATTGATAGACACACCGCTTAAAAAGAATGAGATTTTCTTGGAAGGATTGAGGCCATAACTCCATCGTAAGATGACCAATCATGTTAATGGTACCATTACCAATTTGATCAGCATGGCCTTGAGGTTTGAAGCTTTGAATATTAAGTAAGGAGTTCAAAAAGGTGTAGTGCCAGTAGTTAGTGCGCAACCTTTATCAGTTATCCCTGTTGAAAACAAGCCGAATTTCAAATGCAAAGGGAAGAAGCAGTGGTCGGGAAAGAAACCTAGAGGTGGAACCCCAACTCAGAAGAAGCGGCCCAACTTGGCTAATGTTCTTTGTTTCAAGTGCAACAAGATGGGCTACTTTGCAAATCAGTGTCCAAGTGTCTCCTATTACAATTTCGGCCAACTGGGACACATAAAGAATGAGTGCCACTTCCCAAAGAAGAGGGCATAAGGACAAGCTTTTGCTATTAAGAAAATACCATCTACTTCTATGGATCAAAAGGGAAAGCGAGTGTTGCAAGATACATTATCCATTTCCGATATTCCTATAAGAGTGTTGTTTGATACCGACGCTTCTCATAGTTTTATTTTGTATGACCTAAAGAAACAGTTAAACCTTAAGTATGTTATTCTAAATAACCCTCTTCGTGTAACAAACCATATTGGGGGTCCGATGAATCTTGACACTATGTGTCAAAATATGCCTATTTCTTATCGAGATCGGCTCTTCTCTTTTGACTTGTTTGTTCTTGGGTTCATGGTTTATGGGGTGTTGTTGGAAATGGATTGGTTGTCTAAGTTTAGAGCGATCTTAGATTTTGATCGAAGGATTGTTAGAGTCAATGATGCTGGGGACGTTGGTGTAGATATAAATTGTGGGAGGCCAAATGAGTTAATAAGCAGTTTTCTCTACTCATTTGAAGTGGCTAAAGAGGAGATAAGAGATATACTGATTGTTCGGGATTTCAAGGATACTTCCCATGAAGTGCAAGGTTTATCTCCTCACCATGGAGTGGAGCTCTATATTGATTTAATTCAAAGAACCTGACCAAGTACAACCTCTTCGAAGGTTGGTCCCGAAAGAGAAAAAGGAATTAGAGAAGTAGACATTTGACTTATTGCAGAAGGGTTTAATCCGACATTCCATATCGAGTTGGGATTCGCCAGTAGTTTTCATTACAAAGGCGGATGGTTCTCTTAGGTTATGTGTAGAATACCAAGCGTTGAATAAGAGAATACCAAGAATAATTATCCTTTACCTAGGATCGGCGACATGTTTGATCAACTCCATGTAGCTCGGGTATTTTCTTAATTGGATCGTGCCACCGATTTTCATCAATTAAGGGTAGTAGAGGAGAGTGTGCCCTTAACAACTTTTCAAACTCCTGATAGTTTTAACGAGTGGTTAGTCATGCTATTTGGACTGACTAACGCGCCCCCTTATTTCATAGACTTAATGAATCGAGTGTTCCAGGTTTTATTAATAAGTTTGTTACCATCTTCATTGATGATATTCTTGTTTCTTCTAAGATGGAGGAAGAGCATAAGTATCATCTTTGAGTTGTTCTTAATACTTTAAGAAGTTATGCATTGAAGGAAAAGTTTTCTAAGTGCCATTTTCAGAAATTCGATGTTAGGTTTCTGGAGCACATAGTTTCGGGAGAAGGCTTATCGGTGGACCCAGCTAAAGTAGTTGCGGTTCAAGATAGGAAGAAGCCCGAAAATGTAACAAAGGTTAGAAGTTTCTTGGAATTGGCTGGTTTTTTACAGAAGGTTCATCGAAGATTTATCGAAGATTGCTTTTCTTTTGATGAAGTTGACGAAGAAAGATGCTAAGTTTGTGTGGATACCTAAGTGCGATCAAGCACTCAATGAATTGAAGGACGAATTGACTAGTGCTCCTGTTTTAACTATTCCAAGTGGGAGCAAAGTGTTAACTGTATGCGCAAATGCTTGTAGAATCAGATTAGGAGCAGTGCTGATGCAGAATGGGAAAGTCATTGCGCATGCAAGTCGACAACTGAAACCACATGAGAGAAATTATACTACGCATGATTTGGAGCTTTTGGTAGTTTCCTTTGCACTAAAGATGTGGAGATATTATCTTTTGGGTGAAAAGTTTGAGTTTACACAAATCACAAGTCGTACCTCTTTACCCAGAAGGATTTGAATTTGAGGCAGCGAAGATTGAGTTTCTCACTTCTTATGATCTAGATGTTCTATACACCCCTGGGAAAGCGAACACTGTTGCAAATGCATTGAGTAGGAATGCTGCGATGGTTGCTAACTTAGAAATCAAGCCAGTGCTGATGGAAAAGATCGCAATTCTTCAAGAAAAAGATCCTGTTTTTGTTTGACTCAAAAAGGATGTCCAAGAAGGTATTGTTTTTAGTTTTGAGATTGATCCCCAAGGAGTATTGAGAATGAACGATCATATCTGTGTTCTAAATGTTTAAATGTTAATGGTATTAGAAGAGAAGTGTTAGCTAAATGTCACCGTTTAAAGTTATTTTTCCGTCCAGAAGTGACTAATATGTTCAAGGATATGAAGAGAGTTTTTGTGTGGAAGGGGATGAAGCGAGATGTTTCGATCTTTGTGAGCCAGTGTTCAAACTGCCAACATATTAAGAGTGACCACAAAAGTCAGCTTTATTGCTTCAACCACTTGAGATCCCGAAGTGGAAGTTGGAGCAAATCTCTATGGAATTTTTTGATGGACTTCCTAGGTCAAGAAAAGGTAACAAAGGTATTTGGGTTACCGTCGACCGGCTGACCAAGAGTGCTCATTTCATTCCGATTAAGCAGACTAGTACTGCTAAGAGCCTCGCTAATTTGTATGTGAAGAAGATTGTGAGGCTTCATGTATTCCCTGTAGTATTGTAGGTGACCGAGGCCCAATATTCACTAGCAAGTTCTTGGAGGGACTACAAACTGCCTTAGGGACCGAGTTGAGTCTTAGTACAACTTACCATCCCTAGACGGATGGGCAAACAGAGAGAGTGAACCAGATCTTAGAGGATTTGTTGCATGCATGCATCCCGACTTCGGAGGTTCTTGGTAAGATTGTTTACCCTTGGTCGAATTCACTTACAACAACAGCTATCAAGCAAGTATCGATGGCTTCTTTTGAAGCTCTTTATGGTCATTGGTGCTGTTCTCCCTCGTGTTGGATTGAGTCTGGTGATAGAATTGTTCTTGGACCTGACATGATCTTTGAAACAAGTAAGAAGGTAGCTGATATCCGAAGGAAGATGAAGGAGGCGCAAGATCGACAGAAGTATTATATGGATCGAGGTCGTAGAGATCTTGAGTTCTCAGTGGGAGATTCAATGTCTGAGAAGGTTTCTCCATTGAAGAGTGTTGTTAGGTTTGGGAAATCAAGGAAGCTAGCCCCTCAATTTATTGGCCTATTCCCATTCTAGACCGGATTGGTAGACTTTCTTACAAAGTGAAGTTACCAGATAGACTATTAGACGTGCATGATGTATTTCACGAATCTCATTTTCATAAGTATGTAAATGACCCTTCAACAATAGTGGAATCGACCCAATAGAAGAATTTGGAAATTCAGCCTAACCTGATCATTCTTAGGCGGCCTATTCAGATCATCGACCGAGATATAAAGCGATTAAGGACAAAGGTTGCAAATCTGGTTACGGTTCAGTGGAGTGAGGATGATACGGATTGTACATGGGAAACCGAGGACTATATTAAGGATTCTTACCCTGAGTTGATGTTAGGATAATGTTTGTTTGTGTGTATGAATTATGTATGCACTGTTTGTGATATAGTTTCTTAATGCATCTGTTTTATAGGTTTCATGACACACACACACATATATATATTCCCTTTTGATTTATTCCGAGTTATCTCCTTGTATGTGAATTTCGGTGATGAAATTCTTTTAAAGGGGAGGGAGAGTGTAACGACCTACAATTTAACACCCCTTTAAAATATGGATACTTAATATATTTTTAAATAATTAATTGATGGATTTTGTAACTAAAATAAAAATCCTTTAAATAATAACTAATGATGGTGAAATAGTTTTCTAAATTTTTTTTTCAAAAATAATTAGTTCAAAGAAAAATGAAAAATGTTACCGAAAATCGTTTTTCAAATTTTTGACTTTTCAGTGTCGAAAAATTGTCGGAAAACGTTGTGCACATTTGTATAACATATATACACATTCATATACAAGTTATAATAAATTTTAGAATATGCATATATATACATATATGTATTTATACTTTAATTTATTAAAATATGAAATGACATTTTATGAAAAACAAATAAGTTTACAAAGTAAAAAGGAAAATTGTCACAAAATGCCATTTCTCTCAAAACATAAGTACGTTTAGGCATCAAATAATGTATTCTCATGTTTGTGAAGGGGGAGACATATTGGGGCCGTGAGTTCAGCAAAGAGGTGGTGGCATGGTGACATGGCAAGCATGGAGTGGAGGTTATGTCCTTTAAAGGTAGTTTGGTAATTTTATTTATACATCAGTATAAAAGCCAATTTCCTAATTCTTTTCTCATTTCTACCTTCATTTTCAAAACTTCATTCAAGCTTTCTCTAAGTTTTCATGGCTTCCATGAATTCGAAAAATCTTAAAAAAAACTTAGTTTCATTCATTTTTAAAAACTCTTAAACCTTGTTTAAAAGCCTTCCATCCACCTCTACAACAATTCCTTTAGAAAACAAGTCCACACCCCTCATCCACTCTTGCCAAGCCACACATACCCTAGGCCGAACCATATTGCCCTCTAGCCCATAAAAAGTCAAGTCTTTTCAAAGCAAAACCATGATCTAAGGTCGATCCGAGATTTAGTGAAAGTTCGGTTTGATTTGGTGGACAACTCGGTGAGTAAAGCTGTAACAACCCGCATATTTACCGATTTTATATTTAATTATTTTATTTAAATATTTTATCATTAATCGGATTTTAGTCCGAAAAGCTACTTTTTGCATACGGTCAAATTAGGACTCGAGACCATCCCCATTGAGTTCAAAATGACGTTTGCGATCTTTTTGAGTATAAACTTCGATATGTTTGGAGATAGTGGAATTTTGCCACTTTTTGCTTAGGGTTTTGGTTTGGGCTGAACCACTTGCTAACTCAGTCCCAACCCATCTCCTCTTCATCACTTCCTTCTTCATAAATTCCTAACTCTAAAGCTTCTTCAAAAATGGTGGAGGGAATGGGAAATTAAAACTCCAAAGCCTTAGTCTTCATTGCTAATCCAACATCTACTCCAAATTCAAGTGAAGACATTGATTCAAGCTTGTGGTTGCTTCTCACTTTGCTTTCAAGCTCGGTTTCCATCAATTTCCGTGAAAAGGTGAGATTTTTATCTCACGTTCTTGTCTATGACTATCTATGATCTTTGAGTATGAATCCCTACCACTATTATGTGTGCATTTGCTTTTGGTGTGGATTGAATTGGTGGAAAACCCAGAATTTTCGAGTTGTTAGGATTTTCCTGCACTTAGGTCGTTCGGCCAGAGGAAAAGTCGCCCCTGCTTGTAGCTCGTTCCACCGTGTTGGGTCGTTAGCCTTTAGGTCGCTCGGCCTTTATACTGTTAGGTCGCGTGATGCTAGAGTCGCTTTTAGGTCGGCCGTGAGTTAGGTCGCCACCTCCTTAGGTCGTTCTGCCTTGAGTCTTTAGCTCGTTCTTGTTAACTCGAAAACCCTTGGGTCATTGGCTTTGTACTAGGTCGTTAGCCCTAGATCGCTCCACTTGGTCGATCGTCCTTAGGTCGCTAGGTCGCGACAAGTTAGGTCGGTTACACTATGTCGTTTGGCAAAGCTTTTGACCAAACCTTTAGGTCGCTCGACCATTCAACCAGTTAGGTCGCGCCTTTCCTTACCTCGGCCATGAGTTAGGTCGCTTGACCTGTCTTCCCTTTAGGTCGCTCGCCTAGTTAGGTCGTTTGGATATTATAGGTCGCGCCATATGCTTAGGTCGCTCACCTAGGTCGCTCAGCATGCTATACTTAGGTCGTTCGACCTATCCTACTTTAAGTCGAAACCCACTAGGTTGTTCGCCCAGACTTAGTTGCACCATTTGTTTAACTCGACCGTGTTAGGTCGCTCACCCCGCTAGGTCGCGCCATCAAGCAGCGCTGTTCTCCTTAGGTCGTTCGACCTGTTTTCTGCCTAGCTCGTTAACTACTAGGTCGCGTGCTACTTCTTTAGCCGTGTCACCTTAGGTCGCTCGCCCTGATTAGGTCGGCCTCTACTAGGTCACGCCACTGTTAGGACGTGTCACCTCGTTAGGTCGCGCCTCACCTTAGCTCGGCCTTTATTTCGTTAGGTCGTTCTCCCTTAGGTCGCTCGGCCTATATAAGTCGCACTATGCTACTGCTCTTAGTTCGCATTCTGTTTGGTCGTTTGACCCCATTCCCACTTAGGTCGCGTGCTTAGGTCGATAACCCCTTAGGTCGCTAGACCTTAATTCGTTCGACCTATTTTACTTTAGGTCGTTCCATTGCACTTTAGCCCAACCATGTTAAGACGTTAGGTCGCTCGTCTTTTTATACTTAGGTCGTTTGACCTGTGTTTTGTTAGGTCGCTCGGCATGTTAGGCCGCACCACCTATTTCTACTTTGATGCATTTTGGGCTGATTTCCTTGGATTTTATTCACATCTTCGAATGTGAATTTTTATGACCGATTATTCTACAATCCTCTTTGTGATTTGTCACTTTAAAAATACAAAGGTTTAAATACTAGTAGTAAATATCAAAACTCTTTCATCAAAACGATTTCAACTCTATTTTATTACAAAGCTCTTTTTCCTAAACCGTTTTCCAATCTATTAGTATATACAAGCCTTTACCTCACTCGGATGAGAAATCTAATTAAACGGCTTAGCAAAACAAGTGGTATGAAACGCTTGCGTTTACTTCGTCGGTTAATTCTTGGACTTGTTCGATTGAACCTTTTGTGACAATTTCCTAGTGAAGATCTACAGTTTGTTCGTAAATATTTAAGTTAAGCTAGTGGTTATGGGACATGAAGCTAAACTCAAATATTTACTAGCTTAGTGTAATTAACACTTCTTGATGATCATGACGATCATTTTTGTGATTTATACTAGCGATTGAGCGATGTCTCTTTGTCTGCGAGGGAGACTAGACCCCGTTTGTGTGATGTTTCTACTCACATATGTGGGGTAGCGCCCCATGGTCTCCGGGCCATTCATGTGTTCGATGGTTTCCGGGCCGTTCGTGTGTCAAAGGTCTTCGGGCCATTCGTGTGTTCGAAAATTAAATGGTTAGCTTCCATGAGATAGCTTCTCGTTCGTGTGTTACATATGTTGGTGAGCTTTCATGCTCCCGTTCGTGTGATAGGCCTCCCCCTTTATATGATTTCTGGATTTCGTGTGTTGATTTCTGGAATTTGTGCTTCACCAATTTTCGTGATTTTCATTGATATGTTTATCAACTTTTGTGCATTGGTGAATTCGTGTGTCATTACCTTTTTATGGATTTGGATCTTTGAGAAGATCCTTGTGATATTGATTAATCTATTGTTGATTATCATTTACATACTTATAGTAGTATACCATTATGGATGTTATACGTTTATGCCATAACTCTTATTCTTTATCATGTCATCTGATATTTATAGCTAGACTGACCCATTTATTATTTTCTTATAAATAATACTCGGGTCAGACCGAGATGTTACATGTGCTTCTGCTTGACTTCTCTTCTGGGATTACCCTGACTTTTGGCTGACTACTTAGATTGTAGTTTTTGTTGTATACATTTGAGATATAGACTCCGTGATGTATACTTATGCTTTTGTGTAGCTTGTAGCTATCCTTTTGTATTATCGTGGATCTCTCTGACCACTACTCTGATGTACACTCTCATGTGTTATATATTCATATCTTTTTCCGCCTTTGTGATATGGATGTCTGTGACTGATTTGTGTTATGTTTATTTCTATATTTGTTTCCGAAGATTATATATAACCACTGTGTGATAGCTTTGAGTTTGTATCCGTATGTCGGATTTCCTCCTCAAATGAAATACATGCTGTACTATCTGACATATCGGTGCTCACACAAAGAAATTACATATATGGTTGCTCCTCAACAGCCTTATTCTCCGTGCTAGTTGATAGCATTACTCCGTAGTGTTCTTGGCTAGCGTGGGTATAGTGGTGGGGCGTCACAGCTTGGTATCAGATCCAAACTTCGGAACAATGTAGAATAACTTAACAAGGATCATCGTCCTAAGTCCACCTTAGGAGTCGTGCTTCAGGATTTAGTTCGAGTCTTCGAACCAATTCATCCTGTTTTCTTTATGATTCCTTGTTTTATCTATCAAGATTGCTTGATAGTCATTCTGAGAATAACCCTTTTCTTCTTCTTTCTTTCTTTCTTTCTTTCTTAAATAAGAAGAGATGGTTAGTTTTGGCAGTCCTAGCGCTGGTCAATCCAGTAGTCCTTCTCTGAATGGCGTGTTCTTGTCTGCCCAACATCTTTTGGATCTTGCTAAGAATCAAAGGTTTATCTCTGCTTTGGGTAAGAACCCCGAAATGGTTTTACCTCTGAAACTTGAAGTTCCTTTCAATCAACTTGTGGATATCACTCTTCAACATGAAGAGGCTGGTAAAGGAATTGATAGTAATATTGGGATTTCCAAGAAGAGGCATATTAAGTTCAAAAGCCCTTATCCCGATAAGAAGTTAAAGCAAGAAACCTCGGTAGCAAAGACTCCAATCCCTAATCGTGGAGAATGCTACAATTGTGGTTCTAAGGACCACTATATAAATAAGTGTCCTAGACCTATCTCTTGCCGCTATTGTAAAGGTGCAGACCATTTTATGTCTTCTTGTTCCAAACTTCAAAGAAAGAAGAAAGTGGAACAAGAAACTCTGGTAGTTGAGACTCCTACCGCTAGTCGTAAAAAATGCTTCAATTGTGGTTCCACAGACCATTATGTTATTAAGTGCTCGAAACCCCTTTATTGCCGCTATTGCAAAGGCTCAAGTCATTACTTATCTACCTGTCTCGAACTTCAAAGTAGGAGAGAGGGAAAGCTGCAAGCCCCTAGCAACTCTTCTCTTGGTCAAGGTATTTCTTATTCAATCCTTGATTACACTTGTTTTGTGATTATCCTATTCGAGTTCTTTTTGATATGGGTTCATCTCATCCTTTTTATATCAAAAGAACTTGTTGATTCTTTTTCTTTAAAACATTTTGGGATTGATGATTTCTTTGAGAATTGCGAATCCAGTTGGTGGACCCGCAACACTCAATTTGCTTTTTATTGATGTCGAAATTATTTCATGTGATTTTTCTTTCCGAACCGATTTGCATATTATGCGTTGTTTAGGATTCGGAATTGATTTGAGTGAAAGGATTGGCTTCATCATTATGAGGCCCATATCCTATTTTTCCGTATGGACTATTGATTTTCGACATTTTTAATCTGTTAAGCAGATTCATATTTTTCCTTTGGGATTTCGAGTCCAAATTAATGGCATCATTTTATTCTTTAAGCTCACATGTTGAGTAAAGAATTATTTCTCTCAATTGGGTAGTTGTGAATTTTCCGGAATCTTTGAGCTTGTCTTAGGATCATCACTTAAGCAATCTTTTAAGAGATGTTAAGGTCTTTCCAGTTTGACCTTGCCACCGGATTTCATTAGCTAGGAGTTGCGGGAGTTAGCATTCTGCTTACCACATTCCGCACTCGTTATGATTCTTATGAATGACTTTTCATGTCATTCGGTTTATCCAGCTTATTTCATCCAATTTATAAATTGAGTATTCTATGAATATCTCAATAATTCCATTCTTGTATTTATTAATTTTGGATGAAAATAGAAATTTAAAATTTTGCAAATCTTTTTCATAAGATTTATTTATAAAGTACAATTTGATTTTTAATCTTAAACAAGCAACGAAACTTTTAAGAGATATTTTCATCGTATAGGAGATGATTTTGTGTGGTATTGCCCATTTAGTGTTTTAAGAATTCTGGTCGATGCGCTTGATCAACGTTATCGATAGGGATTTCCTAAACACTTTGATGAGATAGTCGGACACAATAAATTGACATGTAAAATGAAATTTTTCTATAAAGGTAATTGTGATTTTGAAAGTTTTAGCTTTTAGGGAAAGAAGATTAAATTCTTTCTTTTCGATACTCTTATCCTTGTGATTCCCGAAGGGAACCAAAACTTTATCTTTAGTACCAATGCTAATCGTATTGGTTTGGATGCCGTTCTCTTGCAAAAGAGAACGTGCAATCACCTGTACTTCTAAAATCATAAAAAGCCGATAGAGACTAGGTATGTCACTTATGATCTGGTGCTCGCGGCTATTGTTTTTGCCTTCAAAGTTTTACATCATCATCTTGGGGGAGAAATTGTTCTCCACCTCGATTATAAATCATTGGGATACTTATTTTCTCATAAGAAACTTAGTTTGTGTCGACCACGTTGACTCGAATTTCTTGCATCTTATGATCTTGATAATCTTTATACTCCCGGATGGAAGAATCGTGTTGCCGATACCCTTAGTCTTTAGCAACAGACAGTTATTTCTTTGATGATATCCGAATGGAATGATCTCGAGATTTCCTCCACTTGTGAGATTCGAGATCGTGAGTCCTAATTCATGTTCATCTCTTGTTTTATGTAGCCTTGAGGCTCATCCTTCTCTTTTTGACTGCATTCTTGAAGCTTAAAAGCTAGATCCCGAATTGGCTCTTCTTAGCCAAAGTTGTAAGGATAAAACCGATATTGAAGGTTTGAAAGACTTTGATATTGATTTTCGTGGCGGCATTCGAAAATTTGGTAGACTTATCATACCAAATAGTCGAGATCTTCGTAAAGATATTTTAGAAGATTCTCATCGTTCCAAATTTTCCATTCATCCCGGTAGCAGTAAAATGTACGCAGATATGAAGCGACTTTATTACTGGGAGGGAATGAAATCTGATATTGCTAACTTTATTAAGTGTTGCATGACTTGCCAACTTGTTAAGGCCGAACATCAAAGGCCCGGTGGGTTATTGCAACCATTGGAAATTCCAGTTTGGAAGTGGGATCAAATTTCCATGGATTTTATTGATGGCCTTCCCCGTTCTCGTTCAGGTCATAATAGTTTATGGGTGATTGTTGACAGACTTACTAAATCTACCCATTTTATTCCTGTTCGGTCGAACCGAACTGTTCCTCTTCTGGCCAAACTCTTTATCAAAGAAATTGTTAAACTGCATGGAGTTCCTTCTTCCATTGTTAGTGATCGTGATCCATTGTTTACTAGTGGATTTTGGAAGAGTCTTCAAAAAGCTTTGGGAACGAAGCTTAATTTTAGCACCGCTTATCACCCCTAGTCCGATGGACAAACCGAGGGTGTGAATCAAACGCTTGAAGACCTTCTTCGTGTATGTGTTCTTGATTTTGATGGAAGTTGGGAAGATCATATTTTTCTATTTGAGTTTTCCTATGATAATAGCTTCCAATCTAGTATTAGTATGGCACCTTTCGAGGAACTCTATGGAAGGCCATGCCGATCTCCTCCTTGTTGGCTTGAGGCCAGTGAGAAGCTGGTTTTAGGTTCAGATTTTTATTCGTGTTTCACCTATTAAGGGTTTTTTACGTTTCAGTCGACCGGGAAGAATTGCGCCTCAATATATTGGGCCATTTCCTATCACTGGAAGTTGTGATTCCATGACGTAGCATTTTTTTTTACCGACTCAAATTTTCTGCTATTCGTGACGTGTTTCACGTTTCTCAATTATAGAAATGCTTTCGAGATTCCGATTTTATTCTTGAGTTCGGTGTTGTGGAAGAAATTGAAGTTTCGCCTAATTTAACTTTTGAGCAGCATCCTATTCATATCATCGCTTCGGAAGTTAAACGTCTTCGAAAATAAAGATGTTCTCTTTGTGTGAGTTTTATGGTTCTCAAATCCCAAGGATTTCTCTTGAGGAATCTTGAGATTTCATCAAGCGGACACATCCGGACTTTCTTTCTCATGCTCTTTGAGGTGAACTTCTTATTTCAAATTTCTTTTGTGTTAATATGCTTATATGGTTGTTACTTTTTATTTCCATCTTATATATTGCGAGGACGCAATTTCTTTAAGGAGGGGAGTCTGTAACAACCCGCATATTTACCGATTTTATATTTAAATATTTTATTTAAATATTTTATCATTATCGTATTTTAGTCTGAAAAGCTACTTTTTGCATACGGTCAAATTAGGACTCGAGACCACCCCCATTGAGTTCAAAATGACGTTTGCGATCTTTTTGAGTATAAACTTCGATATGTTTGGAGATAGTGGAATTTTGCCACTTTTTGCTTTGGGTTTTGGTTTGGGCTGAACCACTTGCTAACTCAGTCCCAACCCATCTCCTCTTCATCACTTCCTTCTTCATAAATTCCTAACTCTAAAGCTTCTTCAAAAATGGTGGAGGGAATGGGAAATTAAAACTCCAAAGCCTTAGTCTTCATTGCTAATCCAACATCTACTCCAAATTCAAGTGAAGACATTGATTCAAGCTTGTGGTTGCTTCTCACTTTGCTTTCAAGCTCGGTTTCCATCAATTTCGGTGAAAAGGTGAGATTTTTATCTCACGTCCTTGTCTATGACTATCTATGATCGTTGAGTATGAATCCCTACCACTATTATGTGTGCATTTGCTTTTGGTGTGGATTGAATTGGTGGAAAACCCAGAATTTTCGAGTTGTTAGCATTTTCCTGCACTTAGGTCGTTCGGCCAGAGGAAAAGTCGCCCCTGCTTGTAGCTCGTTCCACCGTGTTGGGTCGTTAGCCTTTAGGTCGCTCGGCCTTTATACTGTTAGGTCGCGTGATGCTAGAGTCGCTTTTAGGTCGGCCGTGAGTTAGGTCGCCACCTCCTTAGGTCGTTCTGCCTTGAGTCTTTAGCTCGTTCTTGTTAGCTCAAAAACCCTTGGGTCATTTGGCTTTGTACTAGGTCGTTAGCCCTAGATCGCTCCACTTGGTCGATCGTCCTTAGGTCGCTAGGTCGCGACAAGTTAGGTCGGTTACACTATGTCGTTTGGCAAAGCTTTTGACCAAACCTTTAGGTCGCTCGACCATTCAACCAGTTAGGTCGCGCCTTTCCTTACCTCGGCCATGAGTTAGGTCGCTTGACTTGTCTTCCCTTTAGGTCGCTCGCCTAGTTAGGTCGTTTGGATATTATAGGTCACGCCATATGCTTAGGTCGCTCACCTAGGTCGCTCGGCATGCTATACTTAGGTCGTTCGACCTATCCTACTTTAAGTCGAAACCCACTAGGTCGTTCGCCCAGACTTAGTTGCACCATTTGTTTAACTCGACCGTGTTAGGTCGCTCACCCCGCTAGGTAGCGCCATCAAGTAGCGCTGTTCTCCTTAGGTCGTTCGACCTGTTTTCTGCCTAGCTCGTTAACTACTAGGTCGCGTGCTACTTCTTTAGCCGTGTCACCTTAGGTCGCTCGCCCTGATTAGGTCGGCCTCTGCTAGGTCGCGCCACTGTTAGGACGTGTCACCTCGTTAGGTCATGCCTCACCTTAGCTCGGCCTTTATTTCGTTAGGTCTATCTCCCTTAGGTCGCTCGGCCTATATAAGTCGCACTATGCTACTGCTCTTAGTTCGCATTCTGTTTGGTCGTTTGACCCCATTCCCACCTAGGTCGCGTGCTTAGGTCGATAATCCCTTAGGTCGCTAGACCTTAATTCATTCGACCTATTTTACTTTAGGTCATTCCATTGCACTTTAGCCCGACCATGTTAAGACGTTAGGTCGCTCGTCTTTTTATACTTAGGTCGTTTGACCTGTGTTTTTTTAGGTCGCTCGGCATGTTAGGCCGCACCACCTATTTCTACTTTGATGCATTTTGGGCTGATTTCCTTGGATTTTATTCACATCTTTGAATGTGAATTTTTATGACCGATTGTTCTACAATCCTCTTTGTGATTTGTCACTTTAAAAATATAAAGGTTTAAATACTAGTAGTAAATATCAAAACTCTTTCATCAAAATGATTTCAACTCTATTTTATTACAAAGCTCTTTTTCCTAAACCGTTTTCCAATCTATTAGTATATACAAGCCTTTACCTCACTCGGATGAGAAATATAATTAAACGGCTTAGCAAAACAAGTGGTATGAAACGCTTGCGTTTACTTCGTCGGTTAATTCTTGGACTTGTTCGATTGAACCTTTTGTGACAATTTCCTAGTGAAGATCTACAGTTTGTTCGTAAATATTTAAGTTAAGCTAGTGGTTATGAGACATGAAGCTAAACTCATATATTTACTAGCTTAGTGTAATTGACACTTCTTGATGATCATGACGATCATTTTTGTGATTTAGACTAGCGATTAAGCAATGTCTCTTTGTCTGCGAGGGAGACTAGACCCCGTTTGTGTGATGTTTCTACTCACATATGTGGGGTAGCGCCCCATGGTCTCTGGGCCATTCGTGTGTTCGATGGTTTTCGGGCCGTTTGTGTGTCAAAGGTCTTCGGGCCATTCGTGTGTTCGAAAATTAAATGGTTAGCTTCCATGAGATAGCTTCTCGTTCGTGTGTTACATATGTTGGTGAGCTTTCATGCTCCCGTTCGTGTGATAGGCCTCCCCCTTTATATGATTTCTGGATTTCGTGTGTTGATTTCTGGAATTTGTGCTTCACCAATTTTCGTGATTTTCATTGATATGTTTTATCAACTTTTGTGCATTGGTGAATTCGTGTGTCATTACCTTTTTATGGATTTGGATCTTTGAGAAGATTCTTGTGATATTGATTAATCTCTTATTGATTATCATTTACATACTTATAGTAGTATACCATTGTGGATGTTATACGTTTATACCATAACTCTTATTCTTTATCATGTCATCTGATATTTATAGCTAGACTGACCCATTTATTATTTTCTTATAAATAATACTCGGGTCAGACCGAGATGTTACAGGTGCTTCTGCTTGACTTCTCTTCTGGGATTACCCTGACTTTTGGCTGACTACTTAGATTGTAGTTTTTGTTGTATACATTTGAGATATAGACTCCGTGATTTATACTTATGCTTTTGTGTAGCTTGTAGCTATCCTTTTTGTATTATCGTGGATCTCTCTGAACACTACTCTGATGTACACTCTCATGTGTTATATATTCATATCTTTTCCCACCTTTGTGATATGGATGTCTGTGACTGATGTGTGTAATGTTTATTTCTATATTTGTTTCTGAAGATTATATATAGCCACTGTGTGATAGCTTTGAGTTTGTATCGGTATGTCAGATTTCCTCCTCAAATGAAATACATGCTGTACTATCTGACATATCGGTGCTCGCACAAAGAAATTACATGGATGGTCACTCCTCAACAGCTTTATTCTCCATGCTAGTTGACAGCATTACTCCGTAGTGTTCTTGGCTAGCGTGGGTATAGAGGTGGGGCAGCACAAAAGCTCGCCTATTAAACTAAGGTTTTGATCTTTATTTCCTTCCTTCACATTATTGTAACTATTTAAGTCACTTGATTATGGATGTTTGGTTGTAATATTTGTTACTTGGTTTACTTATTAGAAATTTGACACCTTGTGTAGTTAGTAAGCAATCAGAGCTAGTAGTGTAGTTCGAAGTAAATTTGTATAGGTGATGCCTTCTTTATGTTCATAAATATCGTTTATTTTGTGTATATGCTATGCTTATGTTATGTGATGTGATGTGATGCTTGGATGAAATTCAATATGTCACGTAAGTATTTCTCAAAGTGTCCGTATAGCGACTATCGCTATATCTGCACTTTTAGAAAATACCGTCTCTTCGACATCTCTTGTTTTACATTCGAGCTTGGGCTTTACTTTACAAAGTTAGTTAAGTTTTTGAATAAGGATGGATTTAAAATTAATTTACTAATTTAATAGTGAATTTTAAATTAAATCAATTAGTTTGATTAAGAGGATTAAGGTTAATAAAATAACTTAATAATGATATGTTTAGAGTTATTTAATTACTTTGTCAATGATAATTGAACTTAATTAATCATTTTATCTAATAATGTTTAAGGTGAATTAGTTATTTAACAAGGGTGGATCAAAATTAATAAACCATTTTTAATTAATTATTTTTAAAGTTAATTAATTAGTTTAAATTTAATTAACCTTTTCCATTAACGATATTTTAAATTAGTTAATCCTTTTTAATAAATGATGTTTTAAAATTAATTAGTCAACTTAATTTATGAGATTTAAAATTAACTAATTTAATTCTTGATGTTTTTAAGTGATTAACCCTTTTCTAATTATGGGTATTTAAAGTTAATTAATCAAATTAATTAACGAAGTCTAAAGATAATAAATCACTCTTATTAATGGTAATTAAAGATGATTAGTCAATTTAATAATAATGTTTTAGGTTATTAAATCTTTTTTATAATGGGGTTTTAATGTTAGTAAACCATTTTTACAAAGATGTTTAAAGTTAAAAACTTGTAATGAGAGCCCAAGCACGAGTTTGGTTTTAAAAATAAAAGCTCGATTCGGTTATGGAAAAGAAGTTTACATAAATAACATCGCTTATATGGACAGAATTTAGTCATACTACTGACACTGAACGTCGGGGTATGGAAAATAATCACTATCTTAAAACTTAAAATTGTCGTTAAGGCGATGCCTAAATGTAACATACCTTCACTTTCCCGACTTCCTTTTCAACCAAGAAATAATACAAGTTTGGAATCGATGAGTGGTGGTGGGAATATGAGGTTTACTGTCCATATACGATCATTTTGTTATCTTCGATAGTCGGTTTGTCGACTATCGATTGTCTCAGCCTTCTTTGTTTTTCATCATTCTAAGATGATGTGTTTCTCATTTGAGCTTGGTTATCCTTTGCTGAAAATGACTAAACCCAAAGAGCGAGTGAGGGCCAAGCTATGTGAGGTGGCTCCCATTAGGGTATTTTCACATCCACTCTAGATTGGATTCGATTGTACACATTGAGATGTGAAATACTCGGATACTCAGTAACAGTTGGCGGGGTACGGCTAGGAGGTTTCCAAGAGCTATTGGAGTTCTCAAGTATATATTCTAGAGGTACACTTTGGTAAGGAGGGCGCACCCTCCTAGTCATTGTTGGTAAATTTCCTTTTCCTTATTGATTCGAACCTTCGAATTTGTTTTACTAAATTAGATCATTCTTCACGATGTTAATTAATTGTATCCATTCTTTACATTCAGATATTGTTTCTGTGAGAGGAATCTTGTTCCGCGTTTGGCAGCATGGTCTCGCATGTTGTTGTTTAAGTACACTTATTGATTAGAGTTTTACTCATACCAGACATATATCTGACTTGAGTTGTCTGTTTTTTCTAAACTCTCAAGTACTCATTTATATTTGGGTAGTCCAAGGGTAGCAGTTCTTTATGGGCTCTTTTGAAGGCGGCGTCCGAGCAGGAGGCCTGTATCAACATAATAACTTTGATAGTGCAACCATGGGTGATGGGTAGTCAAGATGGTAGGGGATGAGTAATGCAAAGAATTAATACATGTGAGATGGGTAGTCCACATAAGTATACGATAGATAGTCAACAAAAACTTAGATGGGTAGTCTAATAACTTAGGATGGGTAATCCAATGTATATTGCATGTTTGCATATCAGTATGTTATTATGTTATAACCATTGTGGATGTAGAAGCATAGTATGTGGTTGAGATATATTTTAGTTAAGTTTTTAGTGAGTGGAACCTGTTCCGCTCAGCGGTGTGGTCTCACTAGATATCTACGTAATTCGAGATGGTAGGTTATTATTTACACTAGACTATCGTTTGAACCGATGTTTGTTTTCCCCTTAAACTCTTGGATACTCATTTGAGTAGGTCGAGTAAGGGTTTTCATGTTTTCAATCAGATGAATAAGCTTCCAGAGATGTGCATGACACTATTTAGGAGTACCTATCAAATCTGTTGTGTTGATTGGTTTTATCTATATGGATCCAATGTCAAGTTAAATAATTGCTAAGTGTTAGACTCCGATCAACCAAGGGGACATCTTCATATGTCGCTCTAGGAGTATTTTTTAATAATTATAGTTTCTCTGAACATAGGGCTGCGAATGAGATTATGTTATGAATATGAAATATCATTTGTGAAATAAAATGTGAAAATTTGTTCAGAAAAATTATGTTTAATATTTTTTATATTCATGTGCTTCTGATTATTAATATGATTAACATAGCCATACTTTTCACTGAAAATTAATACTATTGATGATTGCAGCATCCGTAGGGCTTAGTTTCGGGCCTCAAAATGGGGGGTGTTACAAGTTGCATCAAGCATAGGTTTATGTAAAACTTAAAAAATAAAAGGATTTTTGAAAACATAATCCTAATAAATCAAAGAATAATATTTAGGTAAGGGTTTATATAAAACTTAAAAGATAAAAAGATTTTTGAAAACATAATCATAATAAATCAAAAAATAAGATTGGGATAAGGGATAACGCTATAGTAACGTACCTGTATTTGCTATATATAAGTATATATTCTATTTCTATTCGCCATTCTTTCTTAGACCGTTTTGCTGCATCTTACTAAGGCTCGCATGTAGATTTATGAGAACAAAGATACCAAAGCAGGAAATGGAAGAGTGAATCTATAACAAACTACCCTAGAAAAGGCCTGAATTTCGACCTAGAAAAGCCCCATCGAAACTTAGATCCATTCTAAGGTAAGCCGTTGGTAGTAAAAAGAAATAACATTATAGAGCCATAACTAAACTTTCATAACTCACAACAGATGGAACAAATATAATAGCAAAGTGTACCCATTTATTTTAAAACCATAAAAATGTCATAATACAAGATTCAATAAAAACCATAACATAATATCCGTTACAACAGTTTTCTAAATACGTAGGTACAAATAAAACCAAATAATAATAACAAATACTGCCACAAGCCATGCTTCTCGATCTCTAAGCATCATCACCACCATCACTCTGTCCTTAACCTGTGTTGTAATGAGGAGGGAGTCAGAACAACAAGTGTCTAGTGAATAAAAACCTCGAGTCTTATCTTTTCAGTGCTTGGGCAGTATATTTCAAAATAGGACTATGTTTACGAACATAAAACAATTAAAACCATTTAATGCTTCTTTATAAGAAAAAGAGGCAGGTCCAACCACTTAATACCTTCCATTCCAGAAGCAGGTTTCTAGAATCCCGTATCCTAATCATACATCATAATTGCTAATAATGTGTGAGACTGTACCCAAGCCACTTAATACGTTTATTGGAAAATAGGCAGACTCTAATCATTTAATACCAGAGCCCATCATTAATACCTATTTCCAAGGCATGCTCCTCAATGGTACTATCTAGCTGACATCATATGGAATCTCTTAGGCCATTTAATATTTCCATGTGGAAAATAGGCAGACTCTGGTCATTTAATACCTTGATTAAGCAGATCCCATCATTTAATACTTATTTCCAGAAGCGGACCCCCTCATAGAGGTACCACCTAATATAACCCCTTGGTAATTTAATACTTCATCTTGGGAATAAAGGGGGACCAACCACTTAATACCCCAAGACCCCAAAGCAGGCCTTTCATCCTATGACCCGCACTCATAATGATGCCTCATATTAGTCCGACCATTCTTAGTAACTAGTAGCCAGATTAGCTGGGTAGATTTTCCCTATGGAATTTGGGACCAACCTCACGTCATTACAAATATTTATCATAAGGATATCTCACATCAATCGAAGTGTAGGTAACTGCTGGTAGTCTTAAAGTGAATGGCAGACTTCCGTCATGTAACTCTATTGTCCTCGCATCCCTATGACTTAGCCATAAATCAATTACTCTCCATGTACACACACACCCCTATCTCACCGTTTCACAAATAAGGCCTTACAAGGAACCTTCTCTATTACACCTTAAAATAATAATTAGGCTATATAAGAGTTTCCACTTATTTTTGCCTAACAATTAATTACCTTCCTAATGAGGGAAATAAATAAAAATAAATGCCTAATTAACTACGCCATACATGCAATAATTATACATTAATTATGCAAATAGAGATAAATAAATATTCATGCCTAATAAATTTTAAACGCATGTGTTTTATGCTATAAACTAGCGTTAAATGTCAATTCCCTAATAAATTATTATTTTAAGTCCTTTTTCTTCAAATTCACAAGATTTCATGGGATATATTTATTTTGAAGCAGGGAATAAATATTCAAAACCAAAACTACAATAATAGACTTGTACATAAAATAGAAACTCAATTTATTACACCAATTCAATGAAATATCTTATACGATAAAAATTGCAATCTAAATCCCATATTCTATTCAACTCTTATTCTACAAAGAAATACATAAGAATAAGTGGTGTAAACTACGAATATAATTCGTAATCTAAACCCTTTATTTTATTGAAGAATCACAGTTTGACCCAAAGAAGAAGGAGAAGTGGAATAGACTATGAAATTATCAAAAATTATATAAATGAAATAAATTCCATTAAATTAATGTAAATAATTTGGAATCTTAACACAGAATTGAAATATCAAAATAAAATGGAATTTTAGGGGATTTTATCTATCATATTTTCGAAATCCCAAAATCCCTAAGGCATATTCAAATCCAAAAAGAAATACACTAAACAATTGCGGAAAAGAAATACTAAGGTTTCCACTCACATATTAGCCTTAGCTTCTCTTAAATGGATTTGTAGCCTTCCAATCTCTTCTAAAATCTCTCTTTCGATATATATAAAATAGGAAAGCGGTATATATATTCATTAGATTCAAAATAATTGGAGAAGAATAGGATAAGAATAAATTGGAGGAAGAAGAAACGAATAAGAAATAAGTTGAATTCTTACCTGAATTCCTTACGGTGTTTTTGAATCTTACTAGAGAGATAGCAATGGAAGAATTTAGTTGTATTCCCCGAATTAATATAAATAATAAGTGGAGAGGATAAGGTTCTATTTATAGGGGTTGAAATGCACCAGAATCGTAGGATGAAAGTAGGTAAGAAACAGATAAATCTTGAGTGTACAACTCAATATAACATAACTTCAAACCCTAGCCACCACTGGCGACTTTTATTGCCAAGCGGTCGACCGCCTATGTGCGACCGATTGACCACTACGATTTACCGGTTGACCTATATAAGTCGACCGCTCCTCTATTCGGGGAACGTTTGTTTTATTCTATTGCACAATTATTTTATTCCCCAATTAACATTTTAACGTTAAACCTTAATTAAACATTTATTTAGCCCCGAAGCTAATTTTTGAGATTTAAACCCTAAATTTGATTTATCATTTGAATTTGAATTCAAACTAAATTGATTTAAATATGAAAACATCAAATGCTCATAACTTCTTTGCTTGAGCTTCGTTTTCAACATATTATATATGAAAAAATTAGAATTTTACCACGAACGCAATGGAATAACTTTAATGATCAAATTACAACTTTTATAAAATTTTCATATTCAACCTTTATCATATTTAATTCCATTTACTTCATTTATTTTTGTCCTTTTTACGGGGTGTTACATTCTCCCTCCTTAAAAAGGATTTCGTCTCGAAATCTTCCAAGGGGCGAACTGCGTAACGCGCAATAACATCCATGTTATACAACCAAGTTCTCCATACAACCATTTACTCAACCAATAGTGCAATGTGATTATGTTCCACATACATGTTAAAATGAGCTTAATCCTAGCGTGTGTGTAATCATGTCATGAAAGTATGCATGCAAGTATCCTAAATATGCATAAAAATTTCTACATAAGTGTAAAGTGATTATGAAAAGTGTAACAACCTTCTCCTACCATCCAATCTAGCAACCACTATGTAACCGAAATCCTAACTTTTGAGAGAGAAATTATCAGTGAAAAGCTCTGGGTGAGTGCTCTTCATCTTCTCCTCGGCTTCCAATTTGCTTTCCATCGAATTTCCCCCCATTGTACTCGGACCAACTTAATTATTTTATCGCAGAGTCTCCTATTAACGTGCTCCATAGTGCATGTAGTGGCACGAGGCATAATCAGCTCAATTTCGAAATCCCTAAATTGATCAGGAAATATTCTGTTAGCAGGGTCATGAAGGTATTTCCTAAGAAGAGAAATGTGGAAACATTACGAACTTCTGCCAACTTGTCAAGTAGCTCCACACGATATGCCAACTTTTGTATTCTTTCTAGAATTCTGAATGGCCCAACAAATCAAGGCGCCAATTTTCTAAACTTTCCAAACCTAACAACTTTTTTAAGAGGTGAGATTTTAACAAATCTCCAACTTTAAATTCAGGCTCTTTCCTTCTTCTATCTGCATAAGATTTATGACGTCCTTGCATTACCTTTATCCTTTGCCTGATCAACTCTACTTTTCCATGGTATAACGGATCAAATTGGGTCCAAATAATATTTTGTCAGTGGTTTCCCACCAACAACTAGGCAATTTGCATGGCCACCCATAAAGTGCTTCAAAAGTGGCCATACCAATCATCATCTGATAGCTATTATTATACGCAAACTCAACCAAAGGTAGATAATGGTCCCAATGTCCTCCGAAATCCAAGACACAAGCCCTCAACAAGTCGTCTAAAATCCTATTCGCCCTCTTTATTTGTTCGTCAGTTTGTGAGTGATATGCCATGCTAAGGTTCACAGAAGTTCCCAAAGCTGTTAGTAGGCTCCTCCAAAACTCGCTAGTGAACAAGTGGTCCCTATCACTGATTATGCTTACATGAATTCTGTAACGACTCACACCTTAATAGGCCTAAATTTCAACCAAATCAAAACCCGAATCCATCGAAGCATAGATCGTTGGATTTGGTACCTGCAAATAAGCATGAGCATTATCAGGGATTGATATAAATCTAAACTCATAGCCGAAATAATAATAGAATAAGAATACCGATTATGACTACTACTTTGAATTAATGGTATTCCTTGGATAGCATATTGTCACATCAGTATCAAGAATGAGAGAAAGAAGAATTCACCAACAACAAAGCACATCCAGCTCCAGTGACCTGTTCCACTAAATTCTATCCTATAGGTTGTAATGAGGAGGGATTAGAACAACGTTCTGGTGGCTGGAAGAATAAAAACTGTCCATAACATAAATTTATATCGATTGGTCTCCATTTAGTAGTTATGTCCATCAAGGTTAGCAATTCTAATCTAACCTTGCATTGCACCCACGGTTACTTACTTACTCCTTCCCAAGAGACGAAACACTATGGAAGCCTTATCAACCACCCAATACTTCCAAACCTATTTTCTACTTAATACTTTAAGTATGAAGTGAGCTTCTATAATACTTTTTAAAAAGAGAAATAAGAAGACTCTAACATTTAAGACCTTAATCAAGGTAGACCACATCATTTAATACCTATTCCAACAGTGGTTTCCTAACAATGTTGTCATTGGTCGGTGGGTCCTAGCTACAAGACCTCTAACCACTATAAGGCTTTCAACATTTAATATTCAATTATTATCGTATCTATCGCTGATAAAATTGTAGCCGTGTAATAAACAATACCCAAGCCACTTAATACCTTAAAGTAGAAAATAGGTAGACTTTGGTCATTTAAGACATTAACTAAGGCAGACCCCATCATTTAAGACCTATCCCTAAGGTGTTCTCCTAAATGATACTATTTTTATTACGGCCTTAACAATGTGAGAGACTATACCCAAGCCACTTATGTAACGACCGTTATTTTCAACTCTCGAAAATCGACACTAATACGTCCACTGTATTACATGCCGAGCAATCGTATGTCGGAAAACCCGATAGTTAGGGAAAAGAAAATGAAGAGGTAGAAGAAAAAGAGAAACAACAACACAGGATCTCACAATTGTAGCGGAACAATATATAATAGGCAACAACTTGTCTTTATACAAAAAGGAACTATAACTGTTATTTATACACAACATCATCAGAGTACAACAGATCAACAACTCAATATCAGGCAGTTATAATAACTTGTCCTGATATACATGACTCACATAGAGAAAATAACCAAGTACATGATATACGTTTGAAGATCCTCCAGCTCATCTCCTGAGCTCTATATCATTCTAACCTGAATCCGTAATACTCGGTCTGACCCGAGCATTATTATAAAATAACACCCGAGTCAGTCTAGAAAACCAGCGTGAGAAAACACACTGAATTAGAATTATTACTATTATTCAAAATCTTTTGAAAAATAAGTATCTCGTAAGACCACGTCACACATAAACACGACGGGTTTTTCCCTTACGATAACCAAAACATTTTATATCAAAATCATCTGATACTATTATAGTGTCTATAGAAAATAAATAGAAGATAGCTAAAATGCTTGCATCTCAAGTTTTAGCAAGTTGGGCACATTCAAAACTGTACGGCGCTTATTGGAGAATGGATTCCATACAATGACTAGGAACTGGGGTACCACCTATCATAGTACACTTCTAGAAAAATGTACCAAGGATCTCACTGGGATCCCCTACAACACAAGACCGGCCCTACCAGTAACCTAGATAGAACCGAGTATGTTTTCACCCAGGGTGTTCCCACCCTTATCGAGAGCTCTTTTCCATGCACCACCGTATCCATAATTTATAATATATCCGAGGGTACCTAGAAAAGTGATAACATACCCTAATTGGGTATGACCCACTTAGCCTTGCTGCATCTCCCTTGATTTTCAGTCATTTTGGTTGATGAGGCTTGAGGCTACAATTATCTTTTTAAGGAATTTTCACTTAGAATGCTCATCGTCCTCCAATGACAATGTTCTGATAGCATTCGTCCATACAAGATGTCCTGGGTCTGTACAAACCGAATCACCGTCTTGACCATCTTCACGATATCTATTCGTAACACTCAAATTGGATCGAAGTGGTTTTCAGATAATTAAATCCAATCCCGGTCTCTTCGAAACGATCAACAGAATTGGCCAATACTTGATAGTTGGTTATTTAACTATCAATATAACATCCATAAGCAGTCACTAGGCCCATATTATAATTTTCTAAAATTTATTTTCAAAACATCCTTATAAGATATATATTCAAATCCCTTCCGATTTTTTTCAACATTTGAGACAAATCAATAACTTATATCCACATCAGGATATTTCAAACCATCTCTTATTTCAACACTTAGAAAAAATATTTTAAAATATATTTTTCTAACCCCTTACTTACTAACACTTTGGAAAGTTCCATTTATTTCCCTTTTAACAAAACCCTTCACAATCTATATTGTAAATTCCTTAACTCATTTATAATTAATTCTATAAATTTCGGGGTTCCTTAATTAAATCTCTTTATTCAAAAGTATACACTTATCTTACCGAAATAAGTATATACATAAAACATTCCCTTTAAAAATATTTGAAAAGTTTTCAAAATAGATATGGAAAGCACCATGCGGTATCAACCATGGATTCGCAGCTCAATGATTACGTCTCTATCCCAGAGAAATCCAAATTTAACTACAAGCAATCTCTACCTCCGATTTCGCCATGAAAGTATACCATTACTTTCCAAAAACTTATTTAATAATTAAATATACTTTTAAACAATTAAAATAATTTCATAACTTTGAAACTGTAATTAATTATGATTTATTAATAAAATTCTAATTGATTTATAAGACTTGTTTATAAAACTTATAATTCATTTTGACAATTTTAAAATATTTAAATAACCAACTTTTTGAAAATATTCTTATGCCAAAACATTTTTAAATTACCTAGTTTAATAATTAAAAATCCTCTTTTTAAAACACACTCAACTTCTCGATAATAATATATTTTCAATTCCAATATGGCCAGCCTAATATTTATAAATCTCACTCGATTTATCACCAACTGATTTACGTCCCAATTTCGTAAATCATCTTTTTCACATTTCTAAAAGTAAATCTATCATTTATTTTTAAACCGATTTACCCATCTCATTATAAATTCTTACCGTGAACTTATATCTTCAATTTATCAACTGATAATCACTTCACTTTATTTAAAAACACTATTTATAAATCTTACAGTTTTCAATTCCAGTTTATAACGGTTTCACATCACTTAAATCCATTATAAATTGATTTCTAAGTTAAATTCCATTTATAAATCAATTTCTTAAATAAACCAAACTATATTCACAAACCAACCAAATCTTGATTTTTAAAAAGCTTTTATATTTGAAACAAGTATCACTTAAGATTTATTATTTAAAATCCTTCATATACTTTTTCCCAAATCTCTATTTACGATAACACGAAATAGTTAAGTACAAATTTAAAGTCAAAACATTTACTTTATCCAAATCAATTTCCATTAACTGGTTCAAAACTCTATATAACACTTTACTTCCAAAATCCCTTTTTAAATATCTTTTCAAATTTAAATTTTATATTTATGGTATTTTAAAACACAAAAATCTAGACCAGTATTACAATAACATCCAATAAATACAAATCACACTATAATCTATCACAGGTTATTCAAACACATCATATACCACCATATATGAAAATAAATTCAACATTTTTGAGGAATCCAGTTGGATCCCTCCAACCTGTTTTCCCTGCATCCACAGATGTTAATACAACATAAACATACCAATCCCGCTTCGAGGCGGGATACCGCGGTAATATAGGGTCATCCTCTATTATGCGGTGCACATAGGGTCTCATCCGCTCCAGTAGGCGGGAATAATCAATCCAACTACTAATATATACTACTATATATATTATAACATCCAACTGATAATAATTTATCAATTCAACCAATCAATCAATAATTAATTTTAACTATTTAAAAATTCAACCAATTGTCCAAGATGAGTGAGATTTACTCACCTTGATTTTTATTTTGCTAACCATTCCAATTTCCACTTTTCCCATCGTGAAGATCTTGTTACTACGAATATAAAGCGACAACCCGAATTCAATTTAAAACTTAATCCTCCCAATCCCGGCCTACAATTGCTTAGCCCACCCACAATCTCTTTTATTTTTATTTTTTTTTCTTTTCCTTTTTGTTTCGGCCCAGTTCCCTAGCCCACGAACGAAAGAAACCCAGACCGAACTCATCTTCTTCCTCCTTTACTTTTATTCCCATTCGCCGGCAGTTCTTCTTTCTCTTGCACGCCTAGATCTGTGCATGACTGCACCACCACCGAAACCACTATCGACCACGCCGTTCCACTCACCATTGCCTCCACCAAACTGCACCCTCCTTGACAACTCCGATTCACCCATGACAAACGTGATCCGGCCATGATTGCTTCAACCAAGCAAATGTCGCGAGTCCCAAACGATGATCGAGCCTTGCAAAAACTACGCCACCGATGCTAATCGCCACCACAAACTCGAATCCACTTTCCGTTGCTCGAATCGATGCCTAATACCTTGTAAAACCCAAACCCTTGTCGAACTGTTTATCATTATACAGCCTCGACCACCCCAACTGACGCCGCACCTTCCAATACCCATACCAGATCGAAGAAAATTGAAAAGTAGGATTTTAAAAACTAGTTTGAGATTTTTTATCAAGTATACAAGGAGAAATAATTTTTTTTAAGTTAGCCATGCCTTTTTCTTTTCCACTGTAAGTTGCGTGCTCTGGTTTAAAATAAAAGAGGGATGAGGTGAAAGATAAAAAGGTGGCGTGTAGGGGTGTGTACAATGACTTGAAGAGAAAGATAAGAAGCTGATGTGAATATTTGACTAGATAATATATTAATTTAAATTCCAAAATATCTCGGTTTACACAACCCAAAATCTCGAACCCCTATTGAGGCGTGCCGCTAGGCATTCATAATGTTATACCCCTATCTTGAACGCAATGGGAAAGGTTTCAAGTCCTAATTCGATCGTATGGAGAAGATAGCTTTTTGAACCCAATTATAATATTGAATTTTCGATATTAATTTCAATGAATTTCAATCCAGCATGACCAAACGATAACCCTAAACACTACGAACTTGAAATTCGATAATAATATACTATTATGGATCCAATGGAACCGGTTTCGTTGAAATCTGAGACTAAGCCCCGGAAGGATATTTTTATATCCCAATTTAAACGAGTTATTTTTAAAAGTGAACAAATCACTTTTAAATTAAATTTAAAAAGTTTTATTATCTTCATTCTTATTAATATAAATTTAATAATCCTTTAAATTATTTTTACCAAGCTTAAAACTCAAGATTCAATTATTTGAGTAAATTCCAATTATTAAATTATCAAATAAACCATTATATTTGAAATTCAAGTTAAAAATTTTCTTTTAAATATTTAAAATCATTTAAATATTCCAATTTCAAATAACCAAAATTCTGGGTCATTACATTGCTCCCCTTGTAAAAGAATTTCATCCCCGAAATTTCCAAGGTAAGAAGAATGATCCAAAACCCATTAACTTTCTTAAACCCAACCAGTTGAAACAACTTCGCGAAATCAATTTATCGAAACCACATTATTACTTTTACTAATTGGCAAATAATATTATTTACCCAATCATTTTAGACTCTAACTCAAATCTAATTTTATTTATTGAAAATTTTCTTCAAAATTTTCCAACTTCTTAAATTTCCGAAAAATTTCGCCAGCGTCTCCTTTGCACGGCTAGTTCCGAACAACTACAAATCACCACTAAGGGCTCAAATCATCAAAAGAAAAAAAAGCCAAGTGGCTCAGTCATAAAATCATCAAATTTAAACAACAATTTAAACATGTACCTTCTTGTCGGCAATCCAATTTTATGTTGATTTTAAATGACTGCATCCTATTTACCAATAATATCCAATCATAATTCAAAATCATTTTACTTTTTAAATTTAAAATTTTCAATATTTGCTTTTACTTAAGCCCGTACAATGTACATATATCATCCGTATGCAATATCAAATATGATCACTCACTCGATCACACAATTTCCTTCCGAACTAGTATCGTTCACACGACTCTTTAGTGCGGACTCAAATCTGGTTCCTTGATTAGAAACCGTCATTCTCCTTGCATAGTCATATACTATGATAGAGCATCCCAGAACCAATCAAAAATCCACATCCAGTGTTCGCCGTCGAAAATCGAGCGAAAAATCCTAATTTGGATCGATATAAATTATCTCGAAATTCTGTGCTCGAATCTGGATCAAACCATCATGCGAATAGAATAATATACGTACAACTTACGTATTTATTTCAATTGATTCTTAGCCATATCAAATTCTTTTTATTCACATTTACTTTCATTTCCATTCAATTATTCATAGTTATCATTCACATTTATAATTCATATTCACCTATTTACTAAGTATATCTCTTTAATACTGATTTCACTTAAGAATTTCACTATCAATTTTCTTAAGTCTATTATAAACATTTTATACAAATGTTCTCAGTTAATTACCACTTCACAACTTAGGCCTATCTCTAGTTCAACGAACTTCAATTCCAATTGCATTCAACTTAATTTACGTTAAACAATTCATCCATTAATTTATTTTCAATCTAAATAAATTCTATTTTCAATAATTACTCCATCTAGCCTAACTTAGGCAAAATTTTCAGAGTTCACTCTTATTTAACTTAAGTCAAGTTATATTCCATTCCAAAATCAAATTTCAAATTTTTATAAGTTATCAAACTTACTCATATTCCATATAACATTTTAAATCAAAATCCCAGAGTTAAACACTTTGTTTTAAGTATTTCAAAAATCATTTTTGAAATCAAATATACCCAAAATCCCTTGGTATATCACATCGTTTCTTTGAATTACAAAATCAATTCAGTTTTACCAAACAAACTCCAATTGGTAGCACTCCCTCTCTTGGAAACTCGAAAATGTACGTCGATGATGCTGCAGTCATCACCGAAATTATTTTCCAGCGACCGAATTGAGTTTAGTGCTTTTCTTCCTTTAAAAACCATTATAAAAATATTTCAATTCAATAATATTCCCCCAATAATACCACTATTATTTCCCAAGTTTTTGAAAAACATTTTAAAAGCAACATGAATTAAATTCCCAAATTCCCAGCCTTCAAATCCTTTTAACAAATCATATTTAAAAATACTTTTGGAATTTAGTTTCATTTCAAATTATAAATCACATTTACAAAATCACATTTACATAATCCCATTTCGTCATATGAGATTACTTCTTAACCTTGATTATAATATCAACTTTTATTCAATCACCACAACATTAAATGATAATGGTTTAACATTATCATTTCCTAACAACCAAGCACACCATATATAACTATAATAATTTATGAAAAATTGTTTCTTTTATATATAAAAATAATATGGGTAAAATAATTTCATTTACCCTATTTCAAAACAATACCATGTCGAATTGCTCTGTTCAAGTGTTTAGAGATCCCTATCAATAACGTTAATTACTCGTATTGACCAGAATCCATATGCCACTCTACAGATCAATCAACACAATATAAAACAAATTTTATATCCACTAACAAATACGCGCTCATATCTATTTATACACTCAAACTCATTCTAGAGTGCTACTGACCCTATCTCTATTGAGTTACTCCATCAAAGCCAAGGTTCTCGCTTAACCTTCAGCTCTGATACCACGTGTAACGGCCGAGATTTTCGACACTCGAAAATCGACACTAATACGTCCATTGTATTACATGTCGAGCGTCGAATGTCGGAAAACCCGATAGTTAGGGAAAAGAATAAGAAGAGGTGGAAGAAAAGGAGAAACAACAACACAGAATCTCACAATCGTGGCGGAACAATATATAATAGACAACAACATGTCTTTATACAAAAAGGAACTATAACTGTTATTTAGACATAACATCATTAGAGTACAACAAATCAACAACTCAATATTGGGCAGTTATAATAACTTGTCCTGATATACATGACTCATACAACGGAAATAACCAAGTATATGATATACGTCTAAAGATCCTCCAGCTCGTCTCCTTAGCTCCATAGCATTCTAACCTGAATCTGTAATACTCGGTTTGACCCGAGCATTATAATAAAATAACACCCGAGTCAGTCTGGAAAACCAGCGTGAGAAAACACACTCAATTTGAATTATTACCAGTTTTCAAAATCCTTTGAAAAACAAAGGTATCTCATAAGATCACGTCACACATAAACACAACGGGTTTTTCCCTTAAGATAACCAAAACATTTTATATCAAAATCATCTGATATTATTATAGTGTCTATAGAAAATAAATAGAAGATAGCTGAAATGCTTGCATCTCACGTTTCAGCATAGTTGGGCACAATCAAAACCGTACGACGCTTATTGGAGAATGGATTCCATACAATGTCAAGGCACTGGGGTACCACCTATCACAGTACACTTCTAGAAAATGTACCGAGGACCTCGTCGGGATCCTCCACAACACAAGACCGGCCCTACTCGTAACCTGGATAGAACCGAGTATGTTATCACCATGGGTGTTGCCATTCTTATCAAGAGCTCTTTAGCATGCACCACTGTATCCATAATTTATAATATATCCGAGGGTATCTAGAAAGGTGATAACATACCCTAATTGGGTACGACTCACTTAGCTTTGCTGCATCTCCCCTGATTTTCAGTCATTCCGGTTGATGAGGCTTGAGGTTACAATTTCCTTTTTAAGGAATTTTCACTTAGAATGCTCATCATCCTCTAATGACAATGTTCTGATAGCATTAGTATATACAAGTTGTCTTGGGTCTAGACAAACCGAATCACCGCCTTCACCATCTTCAAGATATCCATTCGTAACGCTCAAATTAAATCGAAGTGGTTTTCAGATAATTTAATCTGATCTCAGTCCCTTTGAAACGATCGACGGAATTGGCCAATACTTGATAGTTGGTTATTTAACCATTAATATAACATCCATAAGCAGTCCCTAGGACCATATTATAATTTTCCAAAATTTATTTTCAAAATATCTTTATAAGATATATATTCAAATCCCTTCCAATTTTTTTCGATATTTGAGACAACTCAATTACTTATATCCATATATGGATATTTCAAACCATCTCTTATTTCAACACTTAGAAAAAATATTTTAAAAATATATTTCTCTAACCCCTTACTTCCCACCACTTAAGGAAAGTTCCATTTATTTCCCTTTTCTCAAAACCCTTCACAATTTTTATGGTAAATTCCTTAACTCATTTATAACGAATTCTATAATTTCTGGGGTTCCTTAATTAAATCTCTTTATTCAAAAGTATATACTTATCTCACCGAAATAAGTATATACACAAACCATTCCCTTCAAAAATATTTGATTTTTTTTTAAAATAGATATGGAAAGCACCATGCGGTATCAACCATGGATTCGAAGCTCAATGATTATGTATCTATCCCAGAGAATCCAAATTTAACTGCAGGCAATCTCTCCCTCCGATTTCACCATGAAAGTATACCATTACTTTCCGAAAACTTATTTAACAATTAAATATACTTTTAGACAATTAAAAAAAATTCATAACTTTCAAACAATAATTAATTCTGATTTATTAATAAAATTCTAATCGATTTACAAGACTTGTTTATAAAACTTATAATTCATTTTGACAATTTTAAAATATTTAAAAAACCAACTTTCTGAAAATATTATTATGCTAATTTTTTTATTACCAAGTTTAATAATTAAAAATCATCATTTTAAAACACACTCTACTTCTCGATAACAGTATATTTTTCAATTCCACTATAGCAAGTCTATTATTTATAAATCTCTCTCGATTTATCACTAATTAATTTACGTCCCAATTTCTTAAATCACCTTTTTCACATTTCTAAAAGTAAATCTATCATTTATTTTTAAACCGATTTACCCAACTCATTATAAATTCTTACCGTGAACTTATATCTTCAATTTATCAACTGATAATCACTTCACTTTATTTATAAACATTGTTTATAAATCTCACAATTTTCAATTCTAGTTTATAACGGTTTCACATCACTTAAGTCCATTATAAATTGATTTCTAAGTTAAATTCCATTTATAAATCAATTTCTTAAATAAACCAAACTATATTTACAAACCAACCAAATCTCGATTTTTAAAAACCTTCTATATTTAAAACAAGTATCACTTAAGATATATTATTTAAAATCCTTCATATAATTTTTCCCAAATCTCTATTTACGATAACACGAAATAGTTAAGTACAAATTTAAAGTCAAAACATTTATTTTATCCAAATCAATTTCCATTAACTGGTTCAAAACTCTATATAACACTTTACTTCCAAAATCCCTTTTTAAATTTCTTTTCAAATTTAAATTTTATATTTATGGTATTTTAAAACACAAAAATCTAGACCAGTATTACAATAACATCCAATAAATTCAAATCACACTATAATCTATCACATGTTATTCAAACACATCATATACCACTATATATGAAAATAAATTCAACATTTTTGTGGAATCCAGTTGGATCCCTCCAACCTGTTTTCCCTGCATCCACAGATGTTAATACAACATAAACATACCAATCCCGCTTCTAGGCGGGATACCGCGGTAATATAGGATCATCCGCTATTATGCGGGGCACATAGAGTCTCATCCGCTTCAATAGGCGGGAATAATCAATCCAACTACTAATATATACTACTATATATATTATAACATCCAACTGATAATAATTTATCAATTCAACCAATCAATCAATAATTAATTTTAACTATTTAAAAATTCAACCAATTGTCCAAGATGAGTGAGATTTACTCATCTTGATTTTTATTTTGCTAATCGTTCCAATTTCCACTTTTCCCATTCTGTAGATCTCGTTACTGCGAACGTAAAGCGACAACCCGAATTCAATTTAAAACTTAATCCTCCGAAGCCCGGCCTGCCATAGCTTAGCCCACCCACAATCTTTTATTTTTATTTTTTTTTATTTTTTTTCTTTTCCTTTTTGTTTCGGCCCAGCTCCCTAGCCCACGAACGAAAGAAACCCAGACCGAACTCATCTTCTTCCTCCTTTACTTTTATTCCCATTCGCCAGTTGTTCTTCTTTCTCTTGCACGCCTAGATCTGTGCATGACTGCACCACCACCGAAACCACCATAACCACGCCGTTCCACTCACCATTTCCTCCACCAAACTGCACCCTCCTTGACAACTCCGATTCACCCATGACAAACGTGATCCGACCATGATCGCTTCGACCAAGCAAATGTTGCGAGTCCCAAACGATGATCGAGCCTTGCAAAAACTTCGCCACCGATGCTAATAGCCACCACGAACTCGAATCCACCTTCTGTTGCCCGAATCGATGCCTAATACCTTGTAAAACCCAAAACCTAGTCGAACTGCTCGTCACTGTACAGCCTCGATCCCCCCAACTGACGCCGCACCTTCCAATACCCATACCAGATCGAAGAGAATTGAATAGTAGGATTTTTAAAACTAGTTTGAGATTTTTTTTATCAAGTATACAAGGAGAAATAATATTTGTAAGTTAGCCATGCCTTTTTCTTTTTCACTTTAAGTTGCATGCTCTGGTTGAAATAGAAGAGGGATGAGGTGAAAGATAAGAAGGTGGCGTGTAGGGGCTGTGTACAGTGACTTGAAGAGAAAGATTAAAAGCTGATGTGAATATTTGACTAGACAATATATTAATTTAAATTCCAAAATATCTTTATTTACACAACTCAAAATCTTGAATCCCTATCGAGGCGTGCCGCTAGGCGTTCACAATGTTATACCCCTATTTTGAAAGCAATGGAAAAGGTTTCGAGTCCTAATTCGATCATATGGAGAAGATAGCTTTTTGAACCTAATTATAATATTGAATTTTCGATATTAATTTCAACGCATTTCTATCCCGCATGACCAAACGATAACCCCAAACACTATGAAACTTGAAATCTGATAATAATACACTATTACGGATCCAATGGAATAGGTTTCGTCGAAATCCGAGACTATGCCCCGGAAGGCTATTTTTATATCTCAATTTAAACGAGCTATTTTTAAAATCGAACAAATCACTTTTAAATTCAATTTAAAAAGTTTTATTATTTTCATTCTTATTAATATAAATTTAATAATCCTTTAAATTATTTTTACCAACCTTAAAACTCAAGATTCAATTATTTGAGTAAATTCCAATTATTAAATTATCAAATGAACCATTATATTTGAAATTCAGGTTAAAAATTTGCTTTTAAATATTTAAAATCAATTAAATATTCCAATTTCAAATAACCAAAATTCTGGGTCGTTACAACTTAATACTTCCAAATTGGAAATAGGCAGACTCTAGTTCATTTAAGACATTAATTTAGATAGACCCCATCATTCAAGATCTATTTCCAGAAGCGTGCTCCTTAATGGTACTATCTAGCTGTTATTGCTTGGAAATCTCATTAGGCTACTTAATACTTCTTTTATAGGAAAGTGGAGGACCTTACGATCACTTAAGACCTTAAACCTAAAGCGAACTCTACCCGAGATATCCCCTCTCACTCTTTAATTATAAATACGACATCTTATTAGGTTACTTCTTTCGGTAGGGAGGCGGACCCTTCATCCACTTATGGCCTCAACACTGAAGTAAACCCTTTATAGAGACATCCTTATTTATTCATTTGGAATCTCACTAGGTTACTTAAAACTTCAGTTTAGGAGAGATGCAAACTCTTCAGCCGCTTAAGACCTCAAACCAGAAGCAAACCACTATGGAGATATCTCTCATCGCTACTAATTCCAAATTTGGACCATTTAATACTTTCTAATAAAGAAAGCATGCCTAATCTCTCACTTCTTCATGGGTCCTAGGATTAGTGATATCTCACACCAGTAGTAAGTACACCCAACTGCTGGTAGCCTCAAAGTGAAGGGTAGTCTTCCATCGAGTGACTCTATTGAGCTCGCATCATTGACCTACTAAGTCTAATTAAACATCCTAAGTCTTTACTTATATTATCTTAGGAAGATATTGGACTTATTTTACTAATTCCCTTTTTATTTAAGGCAATAAGATTTACCTTAAATATTTATCTACACGTATATCCCCGTGTAATGCTCATAAATGTCAAATTGTCCATAAAATCCTAATGGGCATTTCCTAAGACAGTTATGTATGATTACTGTAACGACCCGATATTTTCAACCATTCGCATCCGCACATGTCGGACTTGAATAGCTCAAAATACCGAATTGTTAATTTATATTTGGCAAATCTCAGGATATACAGTAAATAAATATAATCATAGATCATAGAAACAGAGTAAATTAATGCAGCGGAAGTAAAAAAATAGTAGTTCATGAAGCTACTATATAAATATATCAGAGTTACATAAGATATAACATAAGAAATAGAGTACAACATAAGTCTCAATAAAATAACCAAGTACAAGCTGAGTAGAACAGCAGAACTGAAATAGATAGGACAAGACAAGCAGATGATCTCCAGCGATTCAAATCTCCAAGGGAGTGGAAATCCAAATCTGTGAATAACTCAGGCTGACCCGAGCGTAAAGCAAAACACAAAACACTCGAGTCAGGACAATATATACTTATATAATGTAAACCAACTCAAGTGAACTGTAATAAAGGTACAAGTAACTTAAAGAATGCTTAGGATCGCCCATTCTTTAAGGATCTGTTAAACTATCTACTATGTAGTAATATTCGCTATTATAATAATGTCTAATCATAAAATAAACATACTTTTAAATAGCGTTAAGGCTTTACATTTTCCACCTTAACACGTAATATGCCAATAGTCTACACAGTACCTGCATACCCCGAGAGGCTACGAGAAGATACTCCATAGGTACGACACAAATAGAAACTTGTAGTAAAGCTCGATATGGTAGGTGACACGGCAAACAAGGCAATGCCAGGGTAGATATACCAATTACGCATCCGGACTGGTGGTGACGCATAGCAGCCACTACCGCCCACCTCGAACAACACTCCCAAATCAAGGGTGCGCACCAAATCCATCACAAGTAATAGAATGGTATCGAAGAAGTGTGTCCGATCAGAGGTGCTACCTCACTGGTCCGTCAATCGCTCCTGTTTTAGCCACCTTATGCCAACTCACGGGAGTTGGGTCCACGTATATACCTTAGGATCGTCGCCGCCATCCTACTTCATTCTGGAAACTCCACCGCGTATACAGTTGTTAAAGTGGTTTTCGGTATCGACAGAGAGTATGTCCATATCCGATCCCGGTCTCTTTAACAACCAATCGTTATTATAACCCGTGGTTATAATTTAAAACAGTTTATACTTCAAAATAGAATATCATTTCAAATCCAAATCTTTATCAAAATAAAGATTAAATTAATTCCAAACCATTTCAATATATTTAAAATATCATATCATTTCAAAACTTCATTTCAAATCATTTCAATATATCAAAATATCATATCTTTCCAAAACTTCATTTCAAATCATTTTAATATATCAAAATATCAAACCTTTCCAAAACTTCATTTCGAATCATTTTTATATACCAAAATATCATTTGAGTTCAAATCTAAATATTCAACTTTAAATACTTTTTAAATTCAAAGATATCATTCATTTATTATCATTTCAAGTCACCTTTTAAATAGTTTATATTTCAATCAAAATAATTCATCTAAACCATTTAAAAGTGTAAATATTATACTTTCAAATCAAGTATTAAAATTTTCAAAGTTTCAATTCAATTCAATCATTTATTTCAATTAAATTTCCATAGACCATTTCAAATCTTATAAATTTCAAATATAGATTTAATCCACAAAATAACTATTCAAATTATAAAATAAATTCCAAAGCTTTATTATCCTATATTTCATAAGTCTAATATCTTTTAAATAGATTCAAATTACAAGTAAACCAAATATTTTTCATACTAATATAAACTTCAATTATTTATTCCAAGATTTAATATCATTTCAAATTCATTTCAAAATATTAAAATATCATTTCGAAACATCATCTATTTAATTTAAATTTAAATACCATTTAATCACATTTCAAAATAGTTGTATTTCCCAAATCAACTATTCCATTTAAATCATTTAAAGTCAATTAATTATATTTAATAATTAAATATTTAATTTACAAAATTTAATCTCTTTCAAAGATCATTTATTCATTTGAATTTATTAAACAAAGGAAATTCAACTTTCGCAGCACTTAGAAAATGCTACGAAATGTTATGTTTAAAAACAGTTCATTAACAAAAGATGGCATTTAAAATGCTGTAATATCTTAATTTAGTTTCAACTAAAATTTTAGTTAAATTTAACAACTATAGCACTAACAAAGTGCTATAATAACCCTTAGTTCAAATTTGCTATTTGGTTCATTTAAAACAATTACAGCATTTTCCAATGCTGTAATATCTTTACATTATATTTCAAAAATGCTATCAAATCAAATTTAGAGTTTAATTACGATTTCACAAACAATTAACTTTTAATATAACTCCTTTTAACTTATAAAATCATATATTTTCACATTTTAAAATAATCATTTAAACACCTTTATTTCTATGATTTTATAAAGTTCAATTTCCATACAAAAATCAAACTAAATAACAATTAAATCTTCATTTCTTTTATTAAATTCTTAACTTAACAACTAATTTTAAATTTCCAAAATATAACTTATTTCCATTTATTTTACTAAATTAAAATTTCACTTTTAAACAAATTCCACAAAATTCAATTTAAGTTATATTTCCAAATTCAGCTTAAATATTCATTTATTTCATATTTTAATTTATACAAAATCATTAACACTTTTAAAAATTATTATTACTTAATAAAGATCATTAAATTCATCTTTTAAATCAAATTTGTCATATATTCTTACTTTACATAAATTCCATTTATAAACAAAATCATAAATTCCAAAGTTAACTTATATTTCAAACTCTACTTTACCATTTACTTAATTCACTTATTTAATTTGTATAAAATAACGAATATTTAATAGAAATCCTTTTAATAAAATTTTAAATCAAAATATCATAATATTTACATTTTTTAAAATAATTTAAAATTTTTAGAAAAATATATAACCACGGGTCTGTATAAAATTTTCTAGCCTAGTTCAAGTGATACAGATATGTATCATTTCAATCCGTAGTTTATAAAGAAAACCGGGTTTTATCATTTCAAACCCGCAATCCCAAGTTAAATAAAATAAATAAAAAGTCACTCAGGCTTATCATTTCAGCCCATAACGATCTTTCCCTATTCTAAAGTCCGTTCGGGTATGTATCATTTCAACCCATAGTGAACCTAGTCTACAGGGAACTTGCAGTGTGATAAACTGATAAAATAACAGAATAGCATGAAATAACAGTAATGGATGATATAACATACATAATAACAGGGGTAAACATTATATGATCATAATATAACAGTTATAACAGGATGATATAATTTTACAGATTCAAATGGTGTCAGTTTACTAATTATATAAGTACATATTGTCTGGTGAGAAGAACTCACCTGTATTGAGCTGGAGATGACAACCAACACACACATCACAGAATCCACAAAGGCACGAGAGTATGATAGTGATTTGAGTGTGGGAAAGACAAGACTAAATGCCTTGAATACATGAAACAAACCAATACAATATACGTGAATAAACACTACACAACAATTTAAATAACTTGTATATTCAAGCACAAATCAATTCCAAACCAATTGCACTTGCCTCCATCTAGCATAGGCTCAGCCATGGATGGAAATTACATGAATAAGGCTTGCTATAAGGTCTGGTTGTGGACCTATAGGGGTCGGCCTAACCTAAAGAAGGTGGTGGATAAGTTTGTGAAGCAAAAATCTAATATTACAAGGCAAAAGCATGGAATTCAAGGCAACTAAAGGGCTCGACCTAGGTCATGGAGGACATGGCTATCTCAGGTGGTGTTAGTAGGTGGTGTGCAGAGGTGTCTTAGGTCTGAAACAGGCTGGTGGTGGTGGTGGTTGGTCGGCCTAGGTGGTGGAGAGAGGTGGTGGAAGGAGGATGCTTAGCTATGGGATCTAGGTGATGTTGCATCAAAACTATGGTGGTTCTTTATCACATAGGGGCTAGGCTATGGCATGGGAAGGGGCTGGAGGAGGTGTTGGTCAGAGGGGATGGTGGTGGAGGTCAGGTCAGATCTAGTTGAGGAGGAGCCAAGCTATGAAGGTGAGAACAAGTGCAAAAATCAATGTAAACAAGTAGAAAAAGAATAAGAAAAAGTTGAAAATCATTACCCAAACTTTCCTCAATAGCCATGGCCGAAATTCTTTTGTTTCAGAAATGAAAATGAATGTAAGTGAATAGAAAATAGAGTATGCAGCTAAAAGATGTGGATAGTAAAGGCTAATTGATGAAAAGATAAGTTACAAATGTGAAAGGTTGGAAGATAAAAGGCCTTAGGCAAATCAAAAGTCATAACCTTTCAAATTTCCTTTAATTTCTTTATATAAGTTTATATTACTGAAAATAATAATACATTCAGTCACAAATTCGAAAATATAACAAAATATAAAATATATATAAATATTTATTAATTATATAAGGTTAAAATAAGAAAATAGCACAAAATTGCAAACTAGTCTAGAAAATTTGAAAATAAATGCAACGAACTTTGGAAAATTTTTATGTACTTGAAAAGTATTTATAAATAAAGATAAGAACACAAAATAAAAATGAATTCACAAAAATAAATAAATATATTTTAATTAAATATAATTTAATGAATAAAATAGTAGAAAAATTGAAACTAGGCTTTATAAATTGAAATAAATTCAAGTATACTTTAGAAAAATTATATTATCATTTTAAAAATATTAAAAGACATAAAATAACCTATTAACACATATTAAAACAAAATATGACAATAAAAATATAATTTATATGATTTAAAATAAATAATATTGCAAAATAAACAGTTTATACACAAAATTGAAAATTACATAACTTCTACAATATAAGTCCGTTTTCAACGAAACGAAAAGCAGTGTTCAAGTTATTACATCTATTTTCATAATAAAATATAAAATTTAAGATTTTATATAATTTAAATTTGAAGTTTAAAAGTCAAAGATTGAACAGTTTGACCAGAATTTCACTTTTCGGTAAAATATTTAATTTATATCAGTTTGAAACTATAACTCACATAATAATCAACATTTATATTTAAAAATGAAATGTTTGAAATGAAACAAGCTTAAAAATAATTCAAAAAAAATGTCAAATTTAAAATATATGCAAAAATCTAGGGTTGTTACAATTACTAATTTCAAATTGGTAACCTTTTATATCTATTCCATTTTTATCAGTCTCATTGATCCATTTACCCTATCAAATTATTGCAACTCCTATATTTACTACCATTTATTGGAGTTACAACCTTTTAAATTCTTTTCCCATTAGTTATTTATCGTAAATGCGAATATTATGTTGAAAATTTAATTAACCTTTATTCAATTAACCTTTTATTCTATTTACTTCTGTTAATCTCTTTTGAACTAAAATTTAAGTGTATAACATTTATTATAACCACTCAAATTTTATTTATAAAAACTTTTTATATTGTATATTATCCAATTACATTGTTAACTTCTGAAATTTAAGGTAAGTTATATTTAAATGAAATTGTGTTATACAAATAAAACTTACCAATTCAATTATCTCAAGCTTAAATAATTTATTCCAAAAAAATTTGGTTTTCTTTTTATAGTTGAAATTATTCTGCAAGATAAAATTTAAGAATTAAATTTCTGATTCCCTTCAAACCCTTTAGAGATAAATAAATATATGTACATAATATGTCAAATCAAATTTAAATCATATATCTATATATATTATAAATCAAATCATATTTTAGAAATTCAAATCAATTAGTTTTCCCAAAACAAAACTGTAGAAAGACTACAGAATGGTCTCTTCACTTCGAAACTCGAAAATGAAAGTCGATGATGCCGCGGTCATCACCGAAATTATTTTCCAGCGACAAAGAGAAGAGCACTAAAATTTTAAACTTTAAAATTCTTTGGAAACAAATTTCTATTCACAAATACTTTAAATAATATATCCTTTTAAAACTTTAAACACAAGGTTTGAAACCATTGGAAATTAAATTCTCAAATTCTTGATTTAAATTCATTTCAGTTCCCAAATCAATTTATAAACAACTATTTATAAATTCATTCATAGAACAATAAATGATAAATCAAGTATTATCATTTTAAATAATCAATTTAAATCAATTTATTAAGTTCCATAAATTTGCTTAGATATATAAAATTTATTTCATTAGCAATTTTAAAATAATATTGTGTCAGTTTGTTCTGTCAAAGTGTTTTAGAAATCCTATCGATAGCGTTGATCAGACGAATCGATCGGAAACCCAAATCAACATCAACAACTCAAACAACACAATATACAAAACAAAACATAGATTTACAAGTACAATTTTAAAAATTTTTGGAGATATTTTTGGAAACAAGGACAAGATGATTAATTAATAAAATATGAAGATGGATAAGCTTAGATAAATCGCGGGCAACCTTAACCGAGTCAACCGTGACTTAATGAATAAGATCAAATGTGGATGTTTCTGGGGTAAATCTACATCCGATCTCAAGAGATAGAGTTTGGAATAACAAAAGATATTAGCATCTAAACCAAGGATAGATATAAATCTCTGGTGAATCGATGCAAATTTGTAAAGGAGTTTCCCCCTTTACCAGAAAATTAGAATATTGGCGAGACAGCCAATTCACTATAAAGATCATTCGAAGTGGAGTTATGTGATACTCCAAAATCAAAAGAAGATGAATAGTGAGGGAGAATGAATTTTGGAACTGCAGGGAACGTTCCAAAAATTCAAAGGAAATTTGAATCAAAAGGAAGAGATTCAAGCTCGAATGAAAGTGATTCTGTAAATAAATTTACCATACATTCTAAGTTTTGCCTAGAGTTAACCTGGCTCTGATACCAACTGTAACGACCCGATATTTTCAACCATTCGCATCCGCACATGTCGGACTTGAATTGCACAAAATACCGAATTGTTAATTTATATTTGGCAAATCTCAGGATATACAGTAAATAAATATAATCACAGATCACAAAAACAGAGTAAATTAATGCAGCGGAAGTAAAAGAAATAGTAGTTCATGAAGCTACTATATAAATATATCAGAGTTACATAAGATATAACATAAGAAATAGAGTACAACATAAGTCTCAATAAAATAACCAAGTACAAGCTGAGTAGAATAGCGGAACTGAAATAGATAGGACAAGACAAGTAGATGATCTCCAGCGATTCAAATCTCCAAGAGAGTGGAAATCCAAATCTGTGAATAACTCAGGCTGACCCGAGCGTAAAGCAAAACACAAAACACTCGAGTCAGGACAATATATACTTATATAATGTAAACCAACTCAAGTGAACTGTAATAAAGGTACAAGTAACTTAAAGAATGCTTGGGATCGCCCATTCTTTAAGGATCTGTTAAACTATCTACTATGTAGTAATATTCGCTATTATAATAATGTCTAATCATAAAATAAACATACTTTTAAATAGCGTTAAGGCTTTACATTTTTCACCTTAATACGTAATATGCCAATAGTCTACACAGTACCTGCATACCTCGAGAGGCTACAAGAAGATACTCCATAGGTACAACACAAATAGAAACTCATAGTAAAGCTCGATATGGTAGGTGACACGGCACACATGGCAATGCCAGGGTAGATATACCAATTACGCATCCGGACTAGTGGTGACGCATAGCAGCCACTACCGCCCACCTCGAACAACACTCCCAAATCAAGGGTGTGCACCAAATGAATCACAAGTAATAGAATGGTATTGAAGAAGTGTGTCCGATCAGAGGTGCTACCTCATTGGTCCGTCAATCGCTCCTGTTTTAGCCACCTTATGCCAACTAACGGGAGTTGGGTCCACGTATATACCTTAGGATCGTCGCCACCATCCTACTTCATTCTGGAAACTCCACCACGTACACAGTTGTTAAAGTGGTTTTCGGTATCAACAGAGAGTATGTCCATATTCAATCCCGGTCTCTTTAACAACCAATCGTTATTATAACCCGTGGTTATAATTTAAAACAGTTTATACTTCAAAATAGAATATCATTTCAAATCCAAATCTTTATCAAAATAAAGATTAAATCAATTCCAAACCATTTCAATATATTTAAAATATCATATAATTTCAAAACTTCATTTCAAATCATTCCAATATACCAAAATATCATATCTTTCCAAAACTTCATTTCAAATCATTTTAATATATCAAAATATCAAATCTTTCCAAAACTTCATTTCGAATCATTTTTATATACCAGAATATCATTTGAGTTCAAATCTAAATATTCAACTTTAAATACTTTTTAAATTCAAAGATATCATTCATTTATTATCATTTCAAGTCACCTTTTAAATAGTTTATATTTCAATCAAAATAATTCATCTAAACCATTTAAAAGTGTAAATATTATACTTTCAAATCAAGTATTAAAATTTTCAAAGTTTCAATTCAATTCAATCATTTATTTCAATTAAATTTCCATAGACCATTTCAAATCTTATAAATTTCAAATATAGATTTAATCCACAAAATAACTATTCAAATTATAAAATAAATTCCAAAGCTTTATTATCCTATATTTCATAAGTCTAATATCTTTTAAATAGATTCAAATTACAAGTAAACCAAATATTTTTCATACTAATATAAACTTCAATTATTTATTCCAAGATTTAATATCATTTCAAATTCATTTCAAAATATTAAAATATCATTTCAAAACATCATCTATTTTAATTTAAATTTAAATACCATTTAATCACATTTCAAAATAGTTGTATTTCCCAAATCAACTATTCCATTTGAATCATTTAAAGTCAATTCATTATATTTAATAATTAAATAATTAATTTACAAAATTTAATCTCTTTCAAAGATCATTTATTCATTTGAATTTATTAAACAAAGGAAATTCAACTTTCGCAGCACTTAGAAAATGCTACGAAATGTTATGTTTAAAAACAGTTCATTAACAAAAGACGGCATTTAAAATGTTGTAATATCTTAATTTAGTTTCAACTAAAATTTTAGTTAAATTTAACAACTATAGCACTAACAAAGTGCTATAATAACCCTTAGTTCAAATTTGCTATTTGGTTCATTTAAAACAATTACAGCATTTTCCAATGTTGTAATATCTTTACATTATATTTCAAAAATGCTGTCAAATCAAATTTAGAGTTTAATTACGATTTCACAAACAATTAACTTTTAATATAACTCCTTTTAACTTATAAAATCATATATTTTCACATTTTAAAACAATCATTTAAATACCTTTATTTCTATGATTTTATAAAGTCCAATTTCCATACAAAAATCAAATTAAATAACAATTAAATCTTCATTTCTTTAATTAAATTCTTAACTTAACAACTAAGTTTAAATTTCCAAAATATAACTTATTTCCATTTATTTTACTAAATTAAAATTTCACTTTTAAACAAATTCCACAAAATTAAATTAAGTTATATTTCCAAATTCAGCTTAAATATTCATTTATTTCATATTTTAATTTATACAAAATCATTAACACTTTTAAAAATTATTATTACTTAATAAAGATCATTAAATTCATCTTTTAAATTAAATTTGTCATATATTCTTACTTTACATAAATTCCATTTATAAACAAAATCATAAATTCCAAAGTTAACTTATATTTCAAACTCTACTTTACCATTTACTTAATTCACTTATTTAATTTGTATAAAATCACAAATATTTAATAGAAATCCTTTTAATAAAATTTTAAATCAAAATATCATAATATTTACATTTTTTAAAATAATTTAAAATTTTCAGAAAAATATATAAACTACGGGTCTGTATAAAATTTTCTAGCCTAGGTCAAGTGATACAGATATGTATCATTTCAATCCGCGGTTTACAAAGAAAACCGAGTTTTATCATTTCAAACCCACAATCCCAAGTTAAATAAAATAAATAAAAAGTCGCTCAGGCTTATCATTTCAGCCCTTAACGATCTTTCCCTATTCTAAAGTCCGTTCGGGTATGTATCATTTCAACCCATAGTGAACCTAGTCTACAGAGAACTTGCAGTGTGATAAACTGATAAAATAACAGAATAGCATGAAATAACAGTAATGAATGATATAACATACATAATAACAGGGGTAAACATTATATGATCATAATATAACAGTTATAACAGGATGATATAATTTTACAGATTCAAATGGTGTCAGTTTACTAGTTATATAAGTACATATTGTGTGGTGAGAAGAACTCACCTGTATTGAGCTGGAGATGACAACCAACACACACATCACAGAATCCACAAAGGCATGAGAGTATGATAGTGATTTGAGTGTGGGAGAGACAAGACTAAATGCCTTGAATACATGAAACAAACCAATACAATATACATGAATAAACACTACACAACAATTTAAATAACTTGTATATTCAAGCACAAATCAATTCCAAACCAATTGCACTTGCCTCCATCTAGCATAGGCTCAGCCATGGATTTAAAATACATGAATAAGGCTTGCTCTAAGGTCTGGTTGTGGACCTATAGGGGTCGGCCTAACCTAGAGAAGGTGGTGGACAACTTTGTGAAGCAAAAATCTAATATTACAAGGCAAAAGCATGGAATTCAAGGCAACTAAAGGGCTCGGCCTAGGTCATGGAGGACATGGCTATCTCAGGTGGTGTCAGTAGATGGTGTGCAGAGGTGTCTCAGGTCTGAAATAGGCTGGTGGTGGTTGGTCGGCCTAGGTGGTGGAGAGAGGTGGTGGAAGGAGGATGCTTGGCTATGGGATCTAGGTGATGTTGCATCAAACCTATGGTGGTTCTTCATCACATAGGGGCTAGGCTATGGCATGGGAAGGGGCTGGAGGAGGTGTTGGTCAGAGGGGATGGTGGTGGAGGTCTGGTCAGATCTGGTTGAGGAGGAGCCAAGCTATGAAGGTGAGAACAAGTGCAAAAATCAATGTAAACAAGTAGAAAAAGAATAAGAAAAAGTTGAAAATCATTACCCAAACTTTCCTCAATAGCCATGGCCGAAATTCTTTTGTTTCAGAAATGAAAATGAATGTACGTGAATAGAAAATAGAGTATGCAGCTGAAATATGTGGATAGTAAAGGCTAATTGATGAAAAGATAAGTTACAAATGTGAAAGGTTGGAAGATAAAAGGCCTTAGGCAAATCAAAAGTCATAACCTTTCAAATTTCCTTTAATTTCTTTATATAAGTTTATATTACTGAAAATAATAATACATTCAGTCACAAATTCGAAAATATAACAAAATATAAAATATATATAAATATTTATGAATTATATAAGGTTAAAATAAGAAAATAGCACAAAATTGCAAACTAGTCTAGAAAATTTGAAAATAAATGCAATGAACTTTGGAAAATTTTTATGTACTTGAAATGTATTTATAAATAAAGATAAGAACACAAAATAAAAATGAATTCACAAAAATAAATAAATATATTTTAATTAAATATAATTTAATGAAGAAAATAGCAGAAAAATGGAAACTAGGCTTTATAAATTGAAATAAATTCAAGTATACTTTAGAAAATTTATATTATCATTTTAAAAATATTAAAAGACATAAAATAACCTATTAACACATATTAAAACAAAATATGACAATAAAAATATAATTTATATGATTTAAAATAAATAATATTGCAAAATAAACAGTTTATACACAAAATTGAAAATTACATAACTTCTACAATATAAGTCCGTTTTCAACGAAACGAAAAGCAGTGTTCAAGTTATTACATCTATTTTCATAATAAAAGATAAAATTTAAGATTTTATATAATTTAAATTTGAAGTTTAAAAGTCAAAGATTGAACAGTTTGACCGGAATTTCACTTTTCGGTAAAATATTCAATTTATATCAGTTTGAAACTATAACTCACATAATAATCAACATTTATATTTAAAAATGAAATGTTTGAAATGAAACAAGCTTAAAAATAATTCAAAAAAAATGTCAAATTTAAAATATATGCAAAAATCTAGGGTTGTTACAATTACTAATTTCAAATTGGTAACCTTTTATATCTATTCCATTTTTATCAGTCTCATTGATCCATTTACCCTATCAAATTATTGCAACTCCTATATTTACTACCATTTATTGGAGTTACAACCTTTTAAATTCTTTTCCCATTAGTTATTTATCGTAAATGCGAATATTATGTGCAAGCTTCATTATTAGCTTATTTATTTAATTGTTATAAGCATAGTAATCCCATACAAATATATACTTTTATCAAATATGTTCTAGTTATATATCTTCTGTAGATTATACCTTTTCCATGTTAAATTGTTGGGATCATATCTAAAAAGATTGTCCACTATAATTTCTATAAATTAGTCCAAAACAAAAGATTTAACTTTAAAGATTGCATTGTTTGAAATTAAAAGGAATAATCATTTCTTTTTATTACTGAAGTAGACAGTGTAAACTATAAGGTATTCATACTTTACACATCTCTTTCTCTTTCTGTTTGCATCTATTTCTTATTAGATCAAACACTGTATTTTTATAAAAGAGAAAGAAATCAAACCAATTCACAAATATTTAACGGATCTAAATTCTAATAATTCCAAACGTGGAAAAGTTTACATTCCAATAAGAAGGGTAATAATCCAAATTTATAACATTATTATACAACCTATTTTAGATTTGGAATAAATTTCATTCAAATCAATATTCTAAATTCATACTTTTGGGACTGATTACCAGATTTGGTTATATGCAATGCTAAATTAATTCATAAACAAGAATATATAGGCTATATTTATTATGTTCAGATCATATTCAATTCGTTGCCTACAACTCATATACAATTATCCAATTAGGCATAAAAATCAAATAAACACCAACGAGATAATTTTCATATTACAACAATCTATAAAATTTTCCACTCACCTTTTAAAAGCGATCCAAATCTCCAGATCTAAAGTAGAACCTTTGTTTCATCTCCAAATCTATTTTTATCCGAGAGATATGTCTAAAAGGGTAAATACATACATTAGAATTACACATCTTGGAAGAGATGTGGGAAATGGAGAGAAATAAGATATAATGATACATGAATATATAAATTACCTCAAATACGCAGGTTTATTCTCTTCTCTTCTCCTTTTTATTAGATTTCTACTCTTCTTCGATTTGTACGAATATAGATACAAATATTTTATCTTTATAATTTAGAAAGAAAGTGGAAAAGAAGAAACGACAGAGCTTCGCTACTGTCTTCATAAAAATATGAGAAGAGAAGGGAGGGCTAGGCTTGAATTTATAGATGCTAGAATATACCAAAACCCTTCGATTTAAAATGTCAAATCCGGGCCATTGCGGTCTACGGTTATTGTAGCCGCAAGGTCATCACCGATCGACCACCTTTAGGTCATTGGTCTACCGGTCGATCGTCCCCAATAACTGGTCGGCTTGTGGGCCCGAGTAATTGATGTAAAAACGTTAATTTTTTTCTCATTAATTTATTTTCATTTTGAATTTGTTTTTCGTCTGTGACTTCTTCCTTTGGGCTAGATCGCCAAATTCCTAATATGAAAGTTGCTCAAAATTTCGCCACGAACACAATAGTGCAAGTTTCATGGTCTAATTCCATCGTCTATACAAATCCCATTTTCAGAGCCCTTGTTAAATAATCTCTTTCGAAACCAAATATCCCTTTCGATGATATCAAAACATTCTTTAAAGCATGGCTTCAAAACCAATGAAAGTACCCCTTCTGAAAGTATTGGGTTTTTCCTTTAAAACAACTTTTGGGTCAAAGTGGTTACATACAAAAGCATCTCTTTCGAAACCTTTAACAAAATTGTTTTGGGGAAAATTTGATGGTGTCGAAACCATCTATTTGAAAGCTCAAAACTTTTGAGTAAAACTTTGAAGGGTAGCGACAAAATCCCTTTTCGACCCCATTGCTTTCGGAACCCTCAACCCCTTTTGAAAGCATTTAGGAAGTGACTTAGCTTGGGAAAAAAAAAGATATCCCTTCGAAAGTATTGATGACTTCAGTACAGTCGAAAGGTAAACAATATCGGCTAGGTTTTGACAAGGTCGGAACCACTACTTTCGAGAGCACTTATTTAAAAACAAAAGGTACCCATTCGAAAGCTCATACTTTAGACATAACATGGCAATCTTCTTCGAAAGCTATTTATAAAACCCCTTTCAAAAGCATATGTTTCTACTATGTCGAAAGCTCTAAGTAAAACAAAGCAGGCACTTAATATTTGAAAAAAAGGCTAAGGTTTCGACCCATCGGAAGCATTGCTTTCGACACCATTACCTCCCGCCTTTCCTCCAATCCACTACGTACCATCTATGTGATACCTTCTGTATTGCTTTCGACTTGGTGGGTTTTGGCTGGGATGGTTTCGACCGAGTTGGAACAGAAGTTATTGGAGTCGAAAGGCACTACTATTGGAGGCGGAACCAACTTTTCAGAATTAAGGCTGAAACTATGCTACTTTTAGTAATTGTTTTATAACTACTTGCCTATTTGTAATCCTTTGATTGGTTGCCTTAAAACTTTTCAAATACCTTACAAATAAAAATGCCGCATTTATCAGATCTAATTTAAAGAAAAATTAACATTTAAGCCCTTCCATTAAGCAAAATCAATGTTACACATAAGTCCTTTTAAAATAATTTATTTTCCATAGCAAATTAATTAGGAAAAATCCCCAAAAATTCACAGAAATTCACTTTTATCATGTTATCAAACATATTAAAATTTCAGACCCAATTTCTTCCTAAAATAATCGAGATAGAATTTTAACCAGGAATATTTTCCTTTAGAAATTCATAATAAATTTTCCATAGCTTGGGAAATTATGAAAAATGAAACTTATCTCTAAAATCATGCTTTATTTAACATATAAATTTTTCAAAACATTCTAAAATCAATAACAGTTGGTTTTGCCCTAAACCGTGCAAATTCATATGTAAAGGAATTGGTTTAAATCAAACATGCAATAGTTCAAGCATATCATCATTCAAAACATCATGAAAATGAATTTAATCTTAAACCAGAAACCATATGATTATAAAAACAAAGTAGAGATGGAATGAATTATTATTCACCTTGTATATGATAAGGAATTTGAGATTTGTAGAAGATTGATTTCTCTAGCTTTAATCCTTGGCTTTGATTTAATTTTCTTCCTCTTTCTCCTTGTTAATGGCCAGCTCTATTCTATGTTTTTGATTTGCTTTGTGAATATGGAAAGTGTACGTGAATGGGCAAGAGTGAGAATTGTAGAGCCATGAATAGAGTGCAGCTATTTTTACTAATAAGGCCTTATGTAAATTAATTAGCTTATAAAAACTTTTAAGCCTATTTAATTAATTCTAAGCACGACCCTATATGATTTATTCAAATCTCAATCCTCTTATCATCATTATTCTATTTAATTTATCTAATTATGTTTCCTGAATAATGTTATAAAAAATTAGAGGTGTTACAGATTCTAAATCAGATCCAGATATATGAATGCATTTCTTTTGAAAACATTTTTGAAAACATTGTGAGGAATGCAGATTACGGATCTTAAGACTAGGAATAACACTAGAGGAGGGGAGGGGGGTGAATAATGTTTATAAGAAATTACTAAATCCTTTTGAGTTTATGTTAATTTGAACACAAATGTATGTAATATTCAGACACAGATATAATCACAGAAACAAACACAGATGCAGAAATAAAGTAAATGCAGTAAAGGAAAGAACACTCCAGATTTTATACTGGTTCGGGGTTACCCTACATCCAGTCCTGCACAACTAAGTACAGATTTCCTTTCAAAAGCAATTCAAGAATTACAACCCTCGGTTTCAAGGCTACGAGGTACACCCTCCAGAATCACAATCCTCTGGGTAGAGATACTTGATTTCCGGGGCAACAAGTTCATCCAATTGATTTCCAAGGCTACAATCACACCTTTTCTCGCTTGATTGATTTCCAAGGCTACAATCACACCTTTTCTCGCTAGATAGATTACAAAGAAGCCTATAACTCTGAATAGCACTTGGATCTTGTTGAGATAGTGATAGAGAATCAAACCAGAGATAATCTAGTTAGATTCAATGTTGATTTCGGCTGAGTAATGATAGGATTTTGAATAAGAAAATGTGGAAGAAGAAGAGAAGTGAAAAACCAGAAAATCTGATATCAAATTCGTTGAAACTAACCCCTATTTATAGAAGAACAACAGTCATGTCCATTCGTGAAAGGTTATGAAAAATAGATACTTCTTTTGAAATTCAAATTTTTGGTCCTAACTGACACTACGTCGACATGGGGTACTAGGGCATGTCGACATCCTAAAGGAAATTTTGATGTTTTGTTTTACTTTGAAAATAACCTTTATTTTATATTAAAACTATTTTAAACTTTATAAATATACTTGACTATAGATAAAATACATAGATAAATATAGAGAATAATATATATAAAATTTTACTATAATTTTATATTTAAATCTAAGTATAAAGATAGTTTAAAACAAGCGAAGTTTAAAAACATGAGTTTATTAAAAACAAAAAAACAGAGAATATTTTAAGGCTAAAACATCTTTTTGAAAATCATTTGAAAATATAATTTTTAAGGCTAAAACATTTTGAAAAGCAATTTTGAAAATCATTCTGAAGTAGTCTTGAAAATCATTTTCAAGTAGTTTTGCAAGCTTCTTCCTGCAGAATATCTCATCATGTCAGGACTCGAGAACTTGTACAAAACCAGGATGTTCGTGGGTTTGTAAGCCACTTGTCATGGGTTTGTAAGCCACTTGTCGTGGGTTTGTAAGCCACTAAAAAGGTAGAAATGAGTTCCATCCCAAAAGAAAAATGGAGTGAAGATTTCAGTGCTATTGTGAAGTTTTAACATAATTCTAGACTCAATACTTATCTTGAAATCTTGAACTCTTGATAATCTTGATACTCATGAGTCTTCAATCTTGATATCTTGAATCTCTATACTGTGCAGTCTTCATTCTTGGTACCTGCATGGTTAAATCTTGCGTATACATATATATCTAAACTATAATAGTATTTATATTTTATAATCTTATTCTAAGGTTGTTGTCATCAAAACCATCATCTCAAGGACTAACAATCTCCCCCTTTTTGATGATGACAACCTTTGTTTATAAAATATTACTTCTATCCTAATAACTCCCCCTAAATCTAATAACTCCCCCTTAATCTATGCCTAACTACCCTATTTTATATTTCTCCCCCTTTGTCATCAACAAAAACAAACTAACTCCAAACTATATAATTCTTAGTCTAATATCCTATATGATGATAGTGTTATCATCAATACTTACTTGTAAACCTAAAACTTAGTCCTAAATTACAAACTCTCCTAACTAAGAATCTATATAATAATACTTTTAATAGAACATATACAAGAACCGAACAATTTGGATAGTGGAAACAGAAATTTCCACGTTGTTCGACAAGATTTCCATCTTTGTCAAAGCACACTTCGCCAACGCAAACGACTTTGTCATTGTCTTCCGCATGCTCTTCTTCCATTTGTTCTTCTTCTTCTTCTTCACTTTCCTCTTGTTCATGATCTCCTGAAGAGTCCTCGTCAATCAAGATTGGGTTAGCATGATTATCCATCAGAAATTTTTGCAAATTCCTAAGGATTTTGCCTTGCCTCTCTTGTTCTTTGGCCATTCGAAGTTGCATCACTTGGATTTCAGTCATTAACTGAAGGGTATCTTTCAGAAAATCCTCTATTTTCGTTACACGAGCGAGCGTTGATAGTTGACACGGACCAGAAGTAGACGATGGAAACAAAAAGGTTGATTTTAAGTTCGATTTGGAAGAGGAGGCCATTGATAAATTGATCTCAGAAGATATGAGAGAAAGAAAACAGAGAGAATGAAGAAAATTTCGAAATAGGAGAAATTTATAACCACTTATTTGAATTTTGGTGGGAAAAAAATTAAAATTAAAAAACGTTATATGTCGACATGGGTCTAGGGGGGATGTCGACATGGTTCTTGAATTTTTTCCTATTTAATTTATTTTGAATTAATTTTGAATTATACTTTGTTATTTATATTTTATATTTCAGTTAATGAACAAATACCTAATTCTCTTCTTAATTTAGTAAATGTAGATTCATTTAAGGGTTTTGTTAAGATATCAGCAATTTGATTTTCAGAATTGATATAGTCGAGAGTAATTACTTCTCTACTTATATTATCTCTAAGAAAATGATGTCTGATATCACTATGTTTAGTTCAAGCATGTTGAGTAGTATTTTTGGATAAATTTATTGCACTAGTATTATCACAATAAATTGGTGATTTTGAGATATTTAAACCAAAATCTTTTAAAGTTTGTTGCAGATATATTACTTGAGAACAAGACAAAGCAGCAAAAATATACTCTGCTTCAGTTGTTGATAGAGAAATTGTGTTTTTCTTTTTACTAAACCAGAAAATCAGAGAATGCCCTAAAAAGTGACAAGTTCCACTTGTACCTTTTCAGTCTGATTTACAACCAGCATAATCAGCATCACAGTAAGATATTAAGTCAAACGAATCATTTTTAAGATAAAATAAGCCATAATCAAAGGTGTGTTTAACATATCTTATAATACGTTTTACAGCTTTTAAGTGAGTTTCTTTAGGTTGGGATTGATACCTTGCACAAAGACAGACACTACGCATGATATCAGGTCTACTCGCAGTGATATAGAGTAGTGATCCAATCATTCCTCTATATAATTTTTGATCTACATCTTTCGAGAGGTCTTCTTTACTAAGGTACTCATTGGTTGCCATGGGAGTGGGTTTTCCACTCGCAGTAGTCCCAAATTTACTAACTAGGTCTTTAGCATATTTTTCTTGACTAATAAAGATACCATTATCTAATTGTTTTATTTGTAATCCTAAAAAGAAGTTTAATTCACCTATATGACTCATCTCAAACTCTTTTGTCATTATTTCAGAAAATTCTTTATTCATTTCAAAATTAGTTGATCCAAAAATGATATCATCTACGTAGACTTGTACTAGTTGAATATCATTTTTATTTCTTTTAATAAAAAGAGTATTATCTACTTTACCTATTTCAAAATTTGATTGTAACAAGTAAGATCTTAGTCTATCATACCTGGCTCTAGGAGCTTACTTTAGACCATATAGAGCTTTCTTAAGTTTGTAAACATGATTTGGAAATTTATCATTTTCAAAAAGTGGTGGTTGTTTAACAAATACTTCTTCTTTTACAAAACCATTTAAAAATGCACTTTTAACATCCATTTGAAATAATTTGAAATTATTATGATTTGCGAAAGCAAGTAGAATCCTAATGGCTCTAATCTTGCTACGAGAGCAAAGGTTTCATCAAAATCTATTTCTTCTTCTTGACAATAACCTTGAGCGACTAACCGGGTTTTATTTCTAACTGAGGTCGAGGAGAAAGTGAAGTCGGCCGAGTCCAGGCTAGAGGCCGATATCAAAGACCTTCTCGTTGTTTACAACGCTAACGTGCTGAGGCACAGGGGTCTAGCCTGGCTCAATGATTATTCGGCGCATCTATACAACACCTGGGGCCGATTAGTTGAAGAAGAGAAGGAGGCGCATCTGGGTGAGTCTGTGGATGAGTTTGAACTCGATAATCGCATTCTGACTGAAGATGAAAGGAAGATTCTTCACGAGTCAATGATTCTGCATGAAAAGGAAAGACTTGGCGCCCAGCACTTCGAAGTAGGAGAGGGTTTTGGGGTTGACCACCATGAGGCGAGTCTTGAAGTTCCAGTGTCAACCCAGCCCGAATCCTCGTCTGCGGTTGATCCCCAAGCTGTTCCTGCCTACAATCCGGATCAGCCTCAGATGTCTCCGGCCGCAGTGCAAGTTACTGAAGCCATTCTGCCGCCTATAAGTCAAACTGAGGAAGGTATTCTGAACATTCCACATATCTCTCTTAAGTCGAAATCTTTGCTCGAGTTAAGTTCTAACAGTTCTCTTATTCTTTGTCTAGTGATCGATGCTGCACCTGTCTGGCCTCCTGTTACTCAAGAATCATATCAGATGCAGGAGGCTATTGCTACCGAAGCGATCACCGTAACTACAACTGCCCCAGTCGACGATGCGCAGGGAAGCACGCTTGTGTTTGATGAGCAGTTGATGGAGGAACTCTTTCGCCGTCATGGCGATCCTTTAGATGATTTACCATTTGTCATGGGCGGAGGCGTTCCTGCTACAAGCTTTTCGATGCCAACTGCTGATGCTCCCGGCGAGGCCCGAGTGACTACTGAAGAAGAGATTTTGGCCGAAATCAACGCCGAAATGGCAGCAGTGGTTCATGGTGGCAGTTTTGGAGGTGGAACGACGGCACTTGGTCCAGCTCCGCTTAGAATGATATCGCCTGGCGGTACATTTTCCTACACTAGTGCGGCCATTCCATCTTCCACATTTGATCCTATCTCCGCGACTCCGCCGGTAGGAAGCATCCCCGTTCATTCGAGTTCGGAGGAGGATGTCGAAATCATGCCCTCACCCGGAGACCGTCCACCGACAAGTAAAGGCTCAAAGAGAAAAGGTAGTGGCGGCTCTAGCGGGTCCACACCAAAAAGGAAGCCGAGGAAGAAGAAAGATTAGACATGCTTACTCGGTGTATTTAGACATGCTAGTAGGAATTTTTTGAAACAAACTTGTACACGAACTTCTTTTACAAACAATAGAAATGAAACTTCTCTTTTTTGGCTTCTTTTCTATCATTGTGTATTTTCCTAAGTGTTTCAATATCTAAAGTGCACTTGTGAAGTTTCAGCTTCCGAATCAAGTTTGTTTTTGTTCGCCAAGTTCGGAAACTGTGGACATGGTTTGCGACCGGGAAGCGAGTTGCATTTTTACGTCGCACTGCTTCAGTCACTGGTCGATGCTTAAGACTTTCCCCCCAGTCTTGGGAGTGAGTTTTAAAACATCAGTCAGCGGTTGCTTCTTACTTATAACATGTTGAGTCTAGTGCCACTGAATGGATGCCTGAGACAAGCGAAGATTGAGTGGTTTATTCATGCTTGTCCGATTGTCGACGATCATATCCGCACTCCGGGGATCCTCATTTGTTTATTGGCGGTTGGTCACGCCGACTTAATTTTAGATCATACGTCCGCGCTTTGGGGACTCGGAATCGACATTTGTACTCCGACTCGCGCTCTGGGAGTTTGGAGTTGATATTTATACTTCGATTCACGCTTCGGGAACTTGAAGTTGATGTTTATACTCCGTTTCGCACTCTGGGAATCCGGAGTTGTTGTTTATACTCTGACTCGCACTCTGGGAATCCAGAGTTGATGTTTATACTCCAACTCGCACTTTGGGAGTTCGGAGTTGTTGTTTATACTCCGACTCGCACTCTGGGAATCCGGAGTTGATGTTTATACTCTGACTCGCACTCTGGGAGTTTGGAGTTGTTGTTTATACTCCGTTTCGCACTCTGGGAATCCGGAGTTGATGTTTATACTCCGACTCGCACTCTGGGAGTTCGAAGTAGTTGTTTATACTCCATTTCGCACTCTGGGAATTCGGAGTTGGTAAGCAGACGGTCAGTCACATCTGCTGTATGTTTTTGGATTTTGCTCGCACTTTGGGAACGAAAGGTGTATCAGGATCGTGAATGGTCGGATCATATCCACCCTGAGTTAACAAGCGAGGTCGTTAGATGGACGGGTCCACCCTCCTCAAAATTGGTTCGAAATCGGACGAAGTCGTTAGGCGGACGGATCCACCCTCTTCGTAGATATATTTTAATACTCCAGTTCGCACTCTAGGAACCGGGAGTTAAGCAAGGGATTGTCATGTATCAATCCATTTTTGACTTTGATGTGATGGCTTGTCCCCGAGCTCGGGTTTCACTTAGCGAGTGACCAGTTGCATCACAGTCACTCCCTATTTGAATAAATTCCACCATATGGTGAAACTTAGCTCTCCGTGCACAGTGATGATCGTATGAAGCATTTCAAGTAAATCACAACTCTAGCTCGAAGAGATTGCATTTTATTGCTGAAATAAGAAAATATGGCAAAGTCAGTTGCCTTATTACAAATTCTAATTTCGAAATGCAGAAACAGATTGCAAAATGGAAAACAAACTAAATGAATAAACATAGCCTGTCATGTGTAGTAGCGGCGAAGACTCTCGCTATTCCAGGCTCTTGGCAGAGTAAGACCGTCAATGGTCGATAATTTGAATGTGCCATCTCCGAGCCTTTGCTCAATAACATACGGTCCTTCCCATGTCGGCTTCATATGCGAAGGAACCAGATAAATTCTTTTCAGGATGAGATCGCCTAGTTCAAAGGTTCACGGGCGGACCTTGGTGTTGTACAATCGGGCGACTCGACTTCGATGCGCGGCTGCCCTCAAATCAACCTCCTCACGCTTCTCATCTAGTAAATCGAGAGATTCAGCAAGTAGGATAACATTAGTCTTTGGATCATAGTACGTCACACAGTGAGAGGGTACTTCTAGTTCGACCGAAATAACGGATTCTGAACCATAAGAGAGAGAGAATGGAGTGATCGGTCGCGGTCTTGTGGGTTGTTCGGTAAGCCTATAAAGCCATAGGAAGTTCATCGACCCACTTGCCCCCGACCTTTTCCAGTCGTTTCTTCAGAATGGATTTTATAACTTTATTAACTGCTTCGACCTGTCCGTTCGCCTGAGGGTGTACCACTGCAGAGAATTTCTTTAGGATGTGAAATCGTTCGTAGAAATCTTTAAATTCGGCACTGTCGAATTAGGTTCCATTGTCCGTAATAATGGTGTGTGGAAGGCCGAATCGACAGATGATGTTGCGGACTACAAAGTTGATTACTTTCTTCGTCGTTATGGTAGCAAGAGCTTCAGATTCAGCCCACTTTGTAAAGTAATCAACTGCGACGATGGCGTATTTCGCACCACCTTTTGCCAGAGGTAGAGTACCAATGATGTCGATGCCCCACATCGCAAATGGCCATGGGCTGACCATTTGCGTTATCTCGGTAGGAGGGGCTCTAGGAATTCGAGCATGCTTTTGACACCTATCACATTTCTTTGCATAATCCGACGCATCTCGATTCACAGTAGGCCAGTAATATCCATATCGAAGTATTTTCTTGGCGAGTTCTTGCCCCCCGGGTTGATCGCCACATTCTCCCTCGTGTACATCGTGCAATACTCGTTTAATTTCATCGTGAGCGATACACCAGAGTAGAGGAACATAGTACCCTTTTCTGTACATGATTCCATTCTGGATAGCGAATCGTGAGGCCTTCCGAAGGACTTGTCTCTTCTCACTCCTGCGCTCTGGCAGGGTTCCGTGCTCAATGTAATTTCTGAGTGGAGTCATCCATGTATCCTTTTCAGGGACGGTTTCGCATACCCAGTCTATTTTTGCCCGGTCAATGCTTGGAGAAGATAACGTCTCTACGGGAACGAGTCCCATTTGCTGAGCTTCACCTGTGCTGGCTAGCTTTGCCAATGAGTCGGCTTTTTGGTTGCGTTCTCGAGGTATACAATAAATGGCATAATAATCAAACTGATTCAGTACTTCCTGAACTCGAGCTAAGTAAGCACCCAGCCTTTGATCTCTCGCTTGATATTCTCCCTGTACCTGACACACAACCAACTGTGAATCATAATAAATTTCCACAGTGATAATTCTCAAATCCTTGGCAAGCTTTAGTCCAGCTAAGAGGGCTTCATATTCAGCTTCATTATTGGTGGCGTGAAAATCGAACTTCAAAGCATAACATATGGATCGGTCTTCGGGAGCTTCAAGTACAACACCAGCGCCCGAACACCGGTCGTTTGATGCACCATCGGTATAAAGCTTCCAGACGTATTCGGGGGATTCACTGGTTTTGGGCAAGTCCTCTGGAACGGTAAATTCAGCTATGAAATCGGCTAGGACTTGTCCTTGAATGGCTCGCCTTGGAGTGTAAGTAATATCAAATAGGCTCAGTTCGATGTTCCACTTGAGTAACCTACCAGACGTCTCAGGCTGCGAAAGGACCTGTCATAACGGCTGGTCGGTGTAAACAATAATGGGATGTGCCTGGAAATATGGCCGGCGCTTCCTTGATGTAATAACAAGGCAATAAACCAACTTCTCTAGCTTCGGATAATTTCTTTCAGCCCCAGTCAATCGCTTGCTGACGTAGTATACTGGCTTCTGTATCTTGTCTTCTTCTCGAATTAAGGCATCGCTGATAGCGTTTTCTAATATCGCCAAGTATACGTACAACTTCTCATGATCAATAGGCTTTGACAGGATAGGTGGCGTGGATAGATGTTGAACTAGTGCTTGGAAAGCGCCCTCACACTCCGTGGTCCATTCAAAGTTTTGTTTTCCTTTTCGAATCAGGTCGAAGAAGGGAATGCATTTTCAGTGGACTTTGAAATGAACCTGCTCAATGCTGCTACTTTTACATTGAGACTCTGGACTTGCTTTATGGTTTTCGGAGTTTCAAGATTTCTGATAGCCCAGATCTTTTCAGGATTAGCCTCGATCCCTCGAGCGTTGACGATGAACTCAAGGAATTTTCCGGATGCAACTCCAAAATGACATTTTAGTGGATTGAGCTTCATTTTGTATTCTCGAAGTATGTTGAACATAGTTTCCAGGTCTTTAACATGGTCAATGGAGAGTCGTGACTTCATAAGCATGTCGTCTACATATACTTCCATGCTTTTCCCGATTTGATTGGCCAACATCCGATTGACCAATCGTTGATAAGTAGCCCCGGCATTCTTGAGTCCGAATGGCATAACTTTGTAGCAATAAAGTCCCAGATTGGTTACGAAGCTGGTATGTTCTTGATCAGGTAAATGCATCGGTATCTAATTGTAGCCAGAATACGCGTCCATGAAGGATAATAGCTCATGCCCAGCCGTCGAATCTACTAGCTGATCAATTCTGGGAAGCGGGAAGCTGTCTTTAAGATAAGCTTTGTTCAGATCGGAATAGTGGACACAGGTTCTCCACTTTCCGTTTGACTTTCGGACTAGTACGGGATTCGACACCCATTCTGGATATAATGCATCTCGAATGAAACCGTTTGCTTTAAGCTTTTCTACTTCTTCTTTAAGGGTGGTAGATCTCTCTGGATCCATTCCACGCCTTTTCTGTTTGACCAGGACGTGCCGCGGGTCAATATTCAGAGTGTGGCTCGCGATCTCCGACGAGATCCCACACATATCAGAGTGTGTCCAGGCGAATACGTCAAGATTCGCCCGTAGAAATTCAACCAATTCCTCTTGAGTTTGTTGGCTTAGCTGAGACCCAATCTTTATCATCTTCGTATCATCATCATGGTCAATTGGGACATCGATCGTCAATTCGACCGGGGATGCTTGACTTTCTTTAGATTCTCCTTCGTCTTCAGTTTCTCTTATGTCAAGATCCCTTTGGAATTGGCTGGGATGCCTGGGCCTAGGCCCGGGCGTTAATTGTCAATTATCAGCAAAGCGGATGTAGAGAGATTCCTCTACGCCATTTCCTTTCTCCTTTCGCTGCACATCTCGCAGCTCGACAACATAACAGGCTCTTGCAGCAGCCTAGTCTCCTTGAATGATTCCCACTCCACGATCAATGGGAAACTTTAAAGTCAAACACCATGGGGCAATGGCTGCCCTGAATTCAGCGAGGGCCGGTCGGCCCAAGAAAGCATTATAAGGGTAGTCTATGTCTAACACAACGAACTGTAAAATCCGTACTCTCCGGCTTCTCCGACTCCCAACTCCACTGGCAGTTCCACCACTCTGGTGGGTATAGTAGCACTTCCGCTAAAACCATGGATTCGAGATTGACAAGGTTTCAAATCTTTAGCTTCCATCCTCATTTGATCATAAGCTCGTTTAAACAAAATATTCACAGAGCTTCCACTGTCAACTAAGATCCTCTTCATCCAAGTAGGATCTACTTGAGCTGAGATGACCAATGGATCGATAGTGGGGGCTTCAACTTTATCAGCGTCTCTGTTTCTGAACACGATGTCATCTGTCATCGTCTTCTGTTGTTTGGACGGAGCCCCTTCATCAAAATTACTACAACACTCGAAGTCCGCATGCTTGATAGAGCTGGCTTACGACTCCATTTCCTTCCAGCTTCGGTCTGCTGGATGAGGACCACCACTTATCGTGTTAATAACTAACCTCCCGCCAGTACGAGCGGGTTCCTTCTGTCTTTCCTGATTTGGTGCACGATTCTGGTTCGATGGGCCCGCGCCTCCTAACTGCGGCGCCCGCACATACTGATCCAACTTTTGTTCACGTATCAACTTCTCAATGAGATCAAGCAAATGGCATCACTCATTCATATTATGGCCATAGCTATCATGGAATCTACAAAACTTCGCGGTCTGGATTTGTCTCTCTGTCGACGGCTTCGGGGCAGGTTTCTTATATTGCATGGTGTTACAAGTTTGCAAATACACATTTTCCAACGACGTGTTCAATGGAGTATAATTATCGTACATGGGAGCTCTACGTCGTGGATCACGATTCTGATCTCGCTTCTTTCCCTGATTTCCATTGTCCCTCTCCTGATTCTGTTTATTTTGTATGTTCAATTGAACTTTTCCCGAACTATCTTCGGACTGTTTAACAGCGATGTTACTCTGGATCCCTTTGATGTTGGGCCCTGCGTCATCTTGCTTCCTAGACTGTTTCGCATCCTCCCTTCTCAAGAATTAGGCTGCCTTGGAATAGAAACGGTCCAATGACGTAGGTGGTTTCCCAGCTAACCAATTTCTGAACTCGGAATCAGGGTCAATCCCTTTAGTCAATGCCATCGGGATAGAGTTGTCATTGGGATTGCTTATTTCTGCACACGCAGCATGGAATCGCTCCAAATAATGTTTAAGTGTTTCTCCGGGAGCTTGTGTAACACTAGACAGAGTGTTAACATCTTTAGGCCTTGCTACGTGCATACGGAATTGTTCAACAAACTTGGTGGCCATCTGGTCAAAATTAGAAATGGATCGTGGTGGCAAACAAGTAAACCACATAGTTGCAATTCCCTCCTAGGGAAATAGGGAAACTACGACATTTTACTACATCATCAGCTCTCGCAGCATTCATCAGCCATTCGTACTTCAGGATGTGTTGATTGGGATCAGCACTCCCTTCGTAGATTGGCAAAGTTGGCATCCTGAAGCATCGAGGTGGTTCAGCATATAATATGTCGGTGAAAGGGGTATGACTCTAGGAGATTCCCCAGTCGTCATTACTGAGACCCTGACTTTCACGGATCATTTGACGAATCATCGTTGGTATATCCGGCATCCGGATACTAGGATCATGATGGGCCAAGGTGTGGTCGGGTTCCACAACGCGAGTCTGGACCGGACGCGGTCGATGGTCCGTGCCTCGCCTCCTTGGTTCAACATTTTCTGGGACATAAGGCACTAGAGTCTGCTCTTGTTGGTTACGTTGAGGATCAGCTTAGTTTCTAGCATCAACCCCTTGTTCGGTAGTGGTGGTGGTAGCGAGGTTGCCTGTGACATGAGAAGGAGCAGCACCTCCTCGGGATGAAGGTCCTGTTTGGTGACTAGTGGACGGTCCAATTCTGGGTTGTCCAAGATTTGAAGCAGATTGGTGCCCTAAGGCCTGGGTGTAGCTTACATCCAGCCGTGGGCGTGTGGATCGGTGGTGACCATCGGAGGAGGTTGAGCTCTCCGTGGAAGAATAAGAACCTTGGTCCCTTCTAGATCTTCTGCGCCTTTGGCGATTCAGCTGGGTGGCCAACTCTGTGTTGGCGCGTAGTTGTTCAGTTAGGTGTTGCCGACTCTGGGTCAACTCTTGGAACATCATCTGGAATTCTTGTCTGGTGACCGGACTTGTTGGATCTGAAGGTCCGGTGGCATTTTGGTTGGATGGAGGCAATTGCGCGGGATTCTGCCTGTCCCGTCCTTCTTGATCAGCAGCTATAGAGGTAGTTCATGTACTTACCATGGTGAATTGATGAAAGTCCTTTCCTAGATCGGATGCAAATCTGAATAGAATGGAAGGGCTTCAAAGTTTGAGATCTGGATCTTCTTCTTGGATTTATGCAATCCGGTATCGATAGGAGATCCAAGGAGTAGGAGAAAAATTGGGTTTTTTCTCAGTGAAAGCACCAAAGTGTTTGTACCAAAATTGGGCATAACACTCTTCGATAGTTTTTGAAGAGATAAAGTGAAGAAATTAAATGGAAAAAGAGGATTATCTAACAAAAACTCCAAATTAAAGATATGAAAGTAACTAAAATGCACAAAGACACAAGAATTTAGAGTGGTTCGGCGTATTGCCTATGTCCACTATGAAGTTGATTGCTTTATTGATCTTTCTTTGATGATTACAATTGATTTCAGCAGATTACAGCAAATAACAATGATTTTCAGCAGTGAAATTCGTTAGTAGCAACAACAATGGAGTTTAGAACCGGATCCGACAGAGTCTGGGCGTTGGAGATTTCAAAGAAGAAGAAGATCCCCTTTTCTGTATGCCCTGGGGCTCTATTTATAGGTGTAGGAGGCTGATATTTCACTCAGATCTTGGGAGACACCCCCGACACGTGACTAGGCCCGCACACCCAAGCCCATGAAGTTTCAGCCCGATTCGTGATCGATACGAACGGATTTCTTATCGATCAAGATTTCATCCAATGGAGTCGAAATTTGGCGTGGACATTATTTAGCATGTACGTAAGCTTCTGTGAAAATTTCATAGCATTTGGACTTGTAGATTAGGAGATATGATCGATACGAATTAGGACTTTCGTTTGGCTGTTTCGTTCGACTCCATCATTTCGACTCGATCCCGTTCGACTCGATAGCTGTGTGTGATCAAGTGGTGATGTGGCGAGCATTCTCTGGATGGAGTCACCTTCTTTGCTGAGTCGATCGAGTCGTTCTAGGACTTTCGTTCTGTTCGTATCGAGGCACTTGTGTTGTTCGAATCGATAGAAGGTTGCCCTTGTTTCGTGTCGATGGAGTGCATATGGAATAACTCGACTGTGTGGCCTTGTTCGTATCGATTGGAAATGGCTCCATTTGATCGATACGAAGTTGATGTGGCCAGGTGGACTCGAACACTATTAGCTACCAATCGATACAAATAACCATGACGTGGATCGATGCGAACAAGTACTTCTTGATGGATACGAAGTAAGGTCAACTGATGGATACAAACTATAGAAGCCTGATGGATTCGAACAGAGCTCTTCAGGCGATGGATGCGAAGTAGACTTTGGTGATGAATGTGAAGTGGTCACTGGCTGATCGAGTTGAACAAAGGCTTCCCGATGGTTACGAACTCGATCGAATCGAATAGAGGCTTCCTGATGGATACGAACTTGATCGAGTCGAACAGAGGCTTGGTGATGGATACGAACTTGATCGAGTCGAATAGAGGCTTGGTGGTGGATGCAGAGCTGATCGAGTCGAAGTAAGCTTTCTAATGGATACGAAGTGCACTTACCTGCTAATGGATATGAAAATGATCGATGCGAAATGATGGGTTGCGACTCCAATCGATTCGAAGCGATGGATACGAATGGATGGATTTTCCAACTTGCATCGATCATAACTCGAGCATATGAACTCGGATTGACTTGAAATTTGGAATGTTGGCTCTCATAGCTTGTCGTGTCAGATCAATTTTAGCTCGATCCGGACTCAGACAAAATTCGTCGATATCCATAGTGAGCCTGTGTATAATCGATCTCTAAAATGAACCGTCACTGGTTACTAGCCAATTCCTTGGTGTCACGGCCTTGCCAAAAGGCGGGATAACACAAACAATGTGAATGAGAGAAATAACATCTTCCTCATCATCATTATCTTCGTTATGAGGATTTAGTGAATACAAGGATGCATTCGAATTGGAATCTGAATCTTTTAGAACAAGAGAAATCTGCTTAACAGACTAAGGATGTCAAAGATATATAGTCCGCTCAGGACACAGGATATGGGCTTCATAATGGCTAAGCCAATCCATTCCCAAAATCATTCCGAAACCTAGGTAACGCATGACATGCAAATCGGCATGCAAAGAGTAATCACATAAAATAATTTCGACATCTTTACAAAGTAAACTGAGTGTTGCGGATCCACCAACTGGATTCGCAATTCTCAAAGAAGTCATCAAGCCAATTACATTCAAAGACAAAGCATCTACAAGTTCTTTTGATATAAAAGAGTGAGATGCACCCGTATCAAAAAGAACTCGAATAGGAAGATCACGAAATATACTAATGCCATCAAGGATAGAATGATAAATACCTTGACCATAAGAAGTGTTAGCAGGGGCTTGTACAACGTTTATCTTGCCCTCCTTCTTGCCTTGAAGTTTGGGACACGAAGATAATGTATGACCCAAACTCTTGCAATAGCGACAAGAAAGAGACTTCGGGCACTTGTTTGCATAGTGGTCCTTAGAACCACAATTGTAACATTCTCCACGACGAAAGGTAGGAGTATTTGCCACCGGTGTTGCTTGCTTTCCCTTCTTTTTGGGATTAGGCTTGAATTTAAAAGGTCTCTTATTGTTGATGTTTGGTTTGACCTCAGCATCACTATCTTTATCGGCCTCTTCGAGTCGAAGAGCGATATCAACTAGCTGATTAAAAGAAACTTCTAATTTCAGAAGTAATGGCTTTTTGAGGCTCTTGTTTAAGCCATACACAAATATCTGATTTTTATTCAATGGGGTATTAATATACTCGACCCCATATTTAGATAGAGATTCAAAAGAAGCGACGTAATCCGTCACAGAAGATTCACCTTGAACAAGGTCGATAAAGCGTCGAGCTAAAGATACTTTCTCAGCTTCCAGCATGAATTTCAACTCGAACCTTTCCCGGAATTGCTCCCAAGTAAGGTCCGCTTCAATAATTTCAGAGATCAAAAGCTCGTACCAGTCTAATGCTCTTTCTTAGAGCATACTAGAAGCCACTTGGACTCAACAAAGATCAATAAGATTCATGCGAGAAAAGATGCGCTCGCATGTCCGAAGCCAAGCCTGGAATTCTATAACGCTCTTGGAACCTTTGAATGGCTTTCCACCTAAATTGGTGTAATCACTGCACAAACGTGCGAACCCAGATTTAGGGTAAGTAGGCTCAGGAATAGGTCCGACAGCTTGAGCATTTTTCACATGATGAAGAAGTTGCTGAGCAAACATAAATTCTCCATCCTGGAGAGTAGCACTAGATTGACCGACGCTGGGACGGCCAGGTCTAACCATTTCTCTTCTTTTAAGAAAGAAAGAAAAGAGAAAAAGGTTAATATGAGAATGAATATCAAACAAACTTGATTGATAAAACAAGGCATCATAAAAAAGAAATAGGATAGAATGGGTTCAATGACTCGAATTAAATCCTATGGCACGATTCCTAAGAAAGACTTAGGACAATGATCCTTGCTAGATTATTCTACATTGTTCCAAAGTTTGGCTCCGATACCAAGCTGTGATGCCCCACCTCTATACTCACGCTAGTCAAGAACACTACTGGGTAATGTTGTCGACCAGCACGAAGAATAAAGCTGTTAAGGAGCGATCATCTGTGTAATTGCTTTGGGCGAGTACCGATATGTCGGATAAAATAACTTACATTTCATTTCAAGAGGAAATTCGACATATCAAATACAAACTCAAAGCTACCACACAGTGGCTATGAGGCCTTCGGAAAATAAATATAGAAATAAAAATAACATAATCAGTCACAGATGTTCATATCTCAAAGGCGGAAACATATATGAATATAACACATAAAAGTGTACATCAGAGTAGTGGTCAAATAAGATCCACAATATCCCAAAAGAATAGATACAAGTGCTAGGCAAAAGAATAATTATACATCAAGGAGTCTCTATCTCTAATGTATATAACAAAAACTACAAAACGACGTAGTTAGACAAAAGTCAGAAGATGATCCCAGATAAGGAGTCAAGCAGAAGCACCTGTAACATCTCGGTCTGACCCGAGTATTATTTAATAAGAAAATAATAAACGGATCAGTCTAGTTATAATTATCATTAAAGAAATGAGATATAAGCAGAGATATAATAAGAACATATGATAAAAATAATCTCATACTAGGACAAATATGATTTAAACAACAACAAAATCATACAATATCTCAAGAATCTCAAAGCACCAAAAAGAATTTCATATTCTTAATTTTATTCACCAAACTACAAATATTAACAAACATATTAATGCCAATCGCAGAAGTTGGTGAAACACAAATTCTAGAAATCATCAATTAGAAATCCAGAAATCACAAAGGGGGAGGCCTATCACAAACGGGAGCATGAAAACTCACCAACACGTGTATCACAAACGGAACGCTATTCCATGGTCGCTAACCATAAATTTTGAGCCAAAGCTCCACAAACGGCCCGAATACCACGGGTCGCTACCCCGCCAAATTGAACCGAAGTTCCACAAACGGGGATTGTAATCCCCACACAAACAAATAGACATCGCACATCGCTAGTCTAAATAACAAAATGATCATCAACGATCAATAAAATTGTCGATTACACTAAGCTAGTAAATATACGAGTTTAGCTTCATGTCTCATAACCACTAGCTTAACTTAAATATATAAGAACAAATTGTAGATTTCCACTCGAAAATTGTCACAAGAATTTCAATCGAACAAGTCCAAAAATTAACCGACGAAGTAAACGAAAGCGTTTCATACCTCTTGTTTTGCTAAGCCGTTTAATTAGATTTTCTCATACGAATGAGGTAAAGGTTTGTATATACTAATAGATTAGAAAACGGTTTTATAAACTGGCTTTGTGTTAAAAATATATTTGAAATCATGTTGGTAAAAGTGTTTGGATATTTACTACTAGTATATAAAACTTTGTATTTAAAAGTGACAAATCACAAAATGATTGTAGAAATAATCAATCACAAAAATCCACATTCGAAGATGTTAATTAAATCCAAAGAAATCGATACTGAATCCATCAAAATGGATATCCTCAAAAATCCCGAAAAAGTAGTCATCAAAGTCGATAATAATGATAACAACAAATCAATTCAACACGAATCGATAAAAATTGGAATCCCACACAAAATAGGCAAATTGGGCTGAAATAAGCAGATTCAGACCTCTGAATTGTCTATTTCAGACGTCTGACACTGGTGTTCAGGCAAAACTTTGCCTAGGCCAAAAATGGCCAAATCATATCGGAAGCAATCGGATGAGTGATGATAGCTAGGGGTTTACGCCAAACGACTACCCAACCTTAGAGACTCACCAATACACTCCGACCAACATGTCCAAACGTCATATAAGGATTTTCATTGATTTTCATTTCAAAACACCCAAAATTGGAATATTCGTCAAACCAATTCAATTCAAAAGCAAATGGACACGGAATAGACGTTAGGAATTACTACCTAACACTATCAAAGATATAGACGTAGATGTGAGTTCCAAAAAATCACCTTTAAACCCAAAAACGATGAAGGAGAAACTTGAAAGCAAAGGAAGATCGACTACTCTTCAACTTCAACTCTAGAAGCTTGAATCTAAGCTCAAAAGAAGAACATTTCCTAAGTTAGGTTTAGGAAATTTCTGAAATTAAAGAGAGAATGAGTTGGAGAAGAAGGAGGAGATGCTTACCAAAGCTTTTCCTTGAATTTTGGAGCTAGAACTTGAATTTGCAAAGAAGATTAAGGCTTAGGAATTCTAATTCTTTTTCTCTTCCCCCATTTTCAGTTGAGCTTGAGTATTTAGGAAATGGGATGAGTGAATGGAGAGGAGAGGGGGCTGAGTTAGGTTATAGACTGAGTTGGGTGAAATCCAAACCCAAAAACCCAAGTAGAAAATAGCAAAAATCAACTTACTCCAAACATAGCGAAGCTTATACTCAAAAAAGTCGCAAACAACATTTTGAACTCAATGGAAATGGTCTCAAGTCCATATTATTGATTCTCAACTTCATTCTTGATTCAGACGTCTGAAATGTCCAAACCAGACGTCTGAATCTGGAAAAATAAGAATTCTCAAACTTCATTCAGACGTCTGATGTGGATGATTCAGACGTCTAAATCTAGGAAAATAAATGTTGTCTAGTACAATATTCAGACGTCTGACTTGGGGATTTCAGGCGTCTGAAAATGGCTATTTTAGCCTGTTTCCTCTCTGGTTTGATTCAAACAATTTCAGACGTCTGAACGACCCAGTTCAGATGTCTGAATTTGTGCTTAAAGGTGTTTTCAAATTGCCACCTCCAAATAGCACGATACGCATAAACTTTTCGCTAATTCGACTGTTCTTCTTCGAATAGTGACTTTTTCGGACTAAAACCCGACTAACGATGCTATATTTAAATTAAACATTTAAATATTCGAATCGTAAAATATGCAAAAACCAACAAGACCGTCGTCTGGTTGGATTGGCCAGACATCTGACCTGGGGTTCAGCCATTTTCTTTTTATTTTTCCTTTTCTGTAAATTCTCCAGAACCCCTAACCAGACGTCTGACCGGTTGAACCATACATCTGGTTCTTTTGTCTGCCATTTTATTTTCTGCGTTCGTTATATAATTTTTCCAGGGACCCCTACCAGACGTCTGAGTTCTTCAACCAGACGTTTGGTCACCTTGACCTGGGCAGAATTTGCCTAGGCCAATGATGGCCAAATCGATTCGGAAGCGATCAGACGAGCGACGAAGACTAGGGATTTATGCCAAGCGACAACCCAGCCTTATAGGCTCTTCAATACACCCCAAATAACATGTCCAAACATCCATAGTAGGATTTTTCAAAGATTTTGACTTCAAAATACCAAAAATTGAAAAATTCACCAAACCAATTCAGTTCAAAAGCAATTGGCATGAAATAGATGTTAGGACTTCATAACTAACAACAATGAAAGCTATAGACATAGATGCGAGTTAAAGAACTCACCTTTAAACCCAAAAATAACGAATGAGAAGCTGTAAACAAGGCAAGGTCAATCTCTCCTCCACTTAACTTCAAGAACCCTCAATCTATGATCAAATGCAAATATTACCTAAATTAGGTTATAGGATTTTCTGGAAATTGGAGAGATTGAGGTGGAGAAGAAGAAGATGATACTTACCTAAGCTTCTCTTTGATTTTGGAGCTTGAATCTAGAATTTCCTAGTAATCTAGGGTTTAGGAATTTTAATTTCCCTTTCTTTCCCCCTTTTTCCTTTAGCTTGAGAGTGTTAGGAAAATAGAATGAATGAATGAAGAGGGGGTGGAGTGTTAGGGTATTTTGTTGGGTTAGTGGGCTAAAACCCAAACCCAAAGCCCAATAGAAAAATAGCAAAATTCTACTCAACTCCAAACATATCGATGTTTATACTCAAAAAGGTCGCAAACACCATTTTGGACTCAATGGAAGTGGTCTCGAGTTCGGATTCGACCGTTTACAAAAAGTCAAGTTTTGGACTTTTAAACTCAACCAACGAGGCTATATTTAAATAAATCATTTAAATATATTATCGTAAAAATATGCGGGTTGTTACAGCGAGGCTGCTGCTCCTTGGGAAAAATGAGGTCACGTAAGTGAGGAACGGAAGAGTGATGTTGATACTTGGATGAGGAGGAGGATGGAGATCGGGTTCGTCTTGTTGAGGAAGGAGGAACGAAAGAAGGCAACTGTTTAAATTCAGATGTGACTTTCATAGTCCCGTTCTAGGTTCAAATTGTGCCAAACCTCATTAACTTTTAGACTACTCTAGGTTTACCACTAAGTGGTCAACCGTTAGACATGCTTGGGACGTTAATTGAACCTAGACCCAATTACGGTTGGATTAAATAATAATAATCATTTCGTACCGTCTCCTTTGATTTGACACGATCTGAAAAATTCCTGTCCTCATCACAATAGTGTCAAAGCCTACTGCCTAGTCCGGCACCATGCTCCAGCAATTTACAGTAACCCCAACAAAACTGCTACGACCAGCAACAATTTCAAAAAGACAAAAATATTCCAGTCATATTGAATTAAATATAAACCTAAATTGTAAAATGGATATATAACTATAAGTTTCAATTATTGAATGGTTTATGAACTTGAGTACAAAATTCATGAAATTGTGAATAAATGAGTTTGTATAGCTTATAAAATTGGAGTTAATGGAATGGATATATACTTAAGCTATAAAGTGATATATAATCTTGAGTTAAAAGTATTAAATGTGAATGTATTCGAGTAAGCATCTACAAAATAGAATTTGATTTAAAATTTAACTATGAAATGAATTTTGACTGCAACGGGAATGAACGTAAGTTATATAGTCGAAGTGTTTATAAATAAACGAATTAACTTAGGTTAATATAAATATTTGAATGGAAACTTGACTCGAATAAATTCACGGGATAAACAATTGTGTGAAAACTGAATTAAAGTCAAGTTAAATAAAGTGATTTTTGGAAATGAAACTTAACTTAGTTAAGTAAATTGGAAGAAACCAAATTAGAGGAATTAATTTGTAAATTGAATATTGAGAATGAGACTTGAGTTATAAATGAATTCAACTTAAATATAAGTGAATTAAATATATTTTGGAATGTTGTCGAATAAAATGAAATGGAATTTGATTGCAATGGAAATGAACTTAAGTTATATGGTTGAAATGATTAAAAGTAAATGAATTAACTTAAGTTAATATTTTTGAATGGAATCTTGGCTCAAATAAATTTATGAAATGGTTCATGAATAAATTGGCATGGATTGGATTGTTGTTGAATATAAAATTGAGCAAACAAGATTTTTGTGAATAAACTGAATGTGAACCAATAGAAATTGATATATCAATTTAGAATCAATTTAAATGGTTTATAAGCTGAAGCGATTACTTTATTAATGAATATCACCAAAAAGCAAGGAAAAATTATCGGTTGACGTAAATGGAAGTAAGCAAAATTTTGTAAATCAATGGAAAGTGAATAAATTGATTTTGAATCAATTTGAAATGGATATGAATTTTTTGGGTATAAATATGAATTGAATGATAATAAATGGTATGTGAATCATTTGGAATTGAATGAAATTACGTATAAATTGAATTTGAAGTGAATAACTAAATGTTGGAAACCTGTATTTGCATGTACCTCCTAAAATACATGATATACCATGTTGGCATTATGAAATTTTGTGTTTAAAATAGTTAAAGGGACGTAAAGTTATTAAATTGCATAAATTATGAAACTGATGTGTTTATTCGAGTAAGTACAGGTACATGGAGCTATTTGGCTTGATTTTGGGTTGCACAATTGCATATTAATTAAGCAAACTCGCTTAATAACGCTAATATAAGGTACGCTTACGCATTTAAAGCGAAAATGAAATAAATATATATATATATATATTGTGTTTCCGACTATGTGGGTCAATGTATATCTTTTTATCATTTTTGTCATATTACAAAAGGCTCTCCATACAAGGGAGACTCTGCCAAAATTTCGGAAATTTAGGGTGTTAGGAAATTTTTGAAAATTTGTGGTAACCAAAAATTGAATTTGAATTTTAATAAAATAAGGTGTTTTGGTATAGAAATGGAAACTAATTGTTTTGTATGGAACTAAAGGATTTAGAAAATGAAATATCAAGTTTTAACTAAGTGGGTTTTAATAAGTAGTGGGTTTGGATCATTCGTCCTACCTTAGCAATTTCGGGGACGAAATTCTTTTAAGAGGGAAGGAATGTAACAACACGGATTTTCCATCGTTTGATTTTGAATATTTAAATGGTTTTAAATATTGGATTTGGAATATAAATTGATTTTTGGATATAAAGATTTTGGTTGAAAATTTTAGAATGAATTTAAATTTTAAATTTATCGATTTATCGTAATATGGAAATAGTGAGGAATTGAAATTTGAGTTGAATATGAATCGAAACAATTTTTAATGTTGATATAAATTATATTTGAATTATAATTGAGTTAATAAGTTTTTAAAACTGAAATTTCAAGTGATTTCATAAACTTTTGAAATCATCGTTTTTATCGACACGTTAAAATAGCGATCCGGGGCATAGTCCCAGAATTCAACGAAACAAGTTCCATCGGATCCGTAATAGTGTATTATTATCGGATTTCGAATTTCATAGCGTTTGGATTCACCTTTTGGTCATACAATCTTAAAACGCCTAGAAATAATTTAATTGAATTTAATTTAATTAGTCAATTTAAAAAGCTATCTTCCACATACGGTCGAGTTGGGTCCCGAAACTTGTTCCATTGGGTTCAGAATAGGAGTATAACATTATAACCGCCATGGCACGCCTCAATAAGGGTTTGAAATTTCGAGATACGCTAAGCGAGATATTTTGAATATAAAATAAATAATTCAAATCGTAGCCTCACTCGAGCCACCCTAACCACGTGCCTATAGCCGATCTATATCCTGACCAAAGCTGCTTTCTTAATCATTTAAAAATCGCATGACTCTTCTTCACGAAGGCAGTTCGATTATTAATAATAAAAAATCATCATTTTGGTTCCTTTAATCTGTTTATAAAAGAGAAACTCAAAACTTAAGGCCTGTTCTTTTTATCTCCTTCTTCCATTCGGGTACTAGTGAAAAACAAATAGGCATGGCCGTTCTCATCCATTTCGGAATCAATTCTAATATAAAAAAATTGAAAGAAAGCATCTTTGAGTTAGAAACGTTATCGACTTCACTTTTGGAGAGTCTGGATGTTGCGGCTGTCGTTGCAGTGCTTGGTAATTTGGGTTTGACTTCCAAGGTGTGTAGGGTTTCGGCGAGGTGGTTATTTGTGTGGCGTGGCACTACGGACGAGGCTGGCGAACTCTGGTGAAGTTTGATGGCTGTGGGTGACGAAGGAAGGTATATCGACCTGGGAGCTTTATCGTGACTTTTGCAACTGGACGCGTAAGGAGGCGCGTGGGCAGGTGATGGTCGGCGGCAACTAATATGGTCGAGCATGATTTTAGAAAGGAAAAAGAAAATGTAAGTTGCGACAATGGATCGGAGATGCTCGAACAAGGTTAGAGTTAGTGGAAGCAGGAATCGTGCGGTTATGTAGTGATTAGCAGGGTGATGACGCCTTAAGGTAATTAAATGTTTTGCTTAGTTTAATAATTGTTTAATTTAAATAATATAAATTTTAATGGCTATAAAATTCATAACTCGTTCGTTTTAGGTCAAAATCAAACGTGACAAGTCACATTTGATTCGTAGTTGCGAAATCTTCAACCTAGAATTAATTTGGAACGATTGGCAATTTGGAAAAAAATCAAGGTGAGTAAGTCTCACTCAATTTGGTTGACTAGTTTAATTTATAATAATTTAAATAAATTTTTGGATGACTGGTTGAATTGACAAAATTATTTATCAGTTGGATGTTATATTATATATAGTAGTATATATATTTGTAGTTGGATATATTTCCCGCCGTTGGAGCGGATGAGACACTATGCGCCCCGTATAATAGCAGATGACTCTATATTACCGTGATATCCCACTCGAAGTGAGATTTGTATTTTATGTTATATTACATTACATTTGTGGTTGCTGGGAAATAGTTTGGAGGGATCCAACTAGATTTCTCAAAATGTTGATTTAATTTTCATATATAGTGATATATGATGCGTGTGGATAATAAGTTATATAGATTACGTTGTGATTTGAATTTATTGGATGCTATAGTAGCATTGGCCTTAATTTTGGTATTTTAAATACCATAAATATTATTTTTGAATTTGATGGAATTTACAGTAGATTTGGATATAAAAATATTTATATCAAAATTGGATTATTTTAAAGGAAATTGATTTGGATAAAACAATGGGTTGGTTTTGGGTAGTACTTAACTATTTGTAAATTGTGTTATTTATCTCTTTTAGAGATTATTGTGATACTTTTAGGACCATTTCCTATTACTGAATATATTGGCCCTGTGGCTTATAGAGTTTCACTTCCAGCTCATCTATCTGGCATTCATGACGTGTTTCACGTCTCTCAGCTTCGAAAGTGTCTTCGAGAGTCGGATTTTATTATCGATTCTCCTGATTTGCAAGATCTTGAGATCTCACCAGACCTATCTATTGTGCAGCAGCCTACTCGTACTTGCTTCGGAGGTGAAACGCCTTCGAAACAAGGATGTGCCGCTCGTTAAAGTTCAATGGTCCGCTAATCCCAATGACTGCACTTGGGAAACCAGAGAGTTTATTGAGCGAAGAGGGAGGAGAATTAAATGATTAGATTGAGATTTTTAGAATAATTTATATAAAGGATTTTTAACAATGGATTTTTAAAATGATATTTCTAAAATATGGAAAGGAGTTGAAATCGATTTTTAAAATAGACTTGTAAAATAAATGGGATTATAAAGAAATGGATTCATAAATGGAATTTTATAAATGAGATTATTTTTATAAACAAGTATAATCCAAATGAGTTTATAAATTTATAAACGATGTTGTTGATAAATTGGAATATAAATTCAAAGTGTGAGTTTATATTGAGATATGGAAATGGATTTTTGGAAAAATAAGGGATTCTATTTTTGAAATGTGAGAATGGTTATGAAATTGAAACGTAGTCGATGTGATATGAATCAGAGGGATTCATAAATTGAAATTGCTATAGTGAATTTTAAAAATAGATTTTTTTGCCGAGAAATTAAAATTGTTTTAAAATGGGATTTTTATCTATTAAACTATGCAGTTTAAAAACTAGTATTTAGATTAAAATATTTGGGAAAAATTAGTTATTCAAATATTTAATTTTTGTTGAAATGAATTCTAATTTTTATAAACAGCTTTGTAAATAGATTTTTTATATTTTAGAATGAGTTGGAAAATGAGTTATCGATGGTTATTAAAAGTATTTTGATATTTTAAATAGTGAAAATTAGGGTTACATCCCTAAAACCAAACGTAATTCACAAAAACTCCTTCCATTCGAAACTTTATAAATCCGGTCCCTATTTTTATTTCAGCTTAATTTTTTTCCATAAATACCCTCGTTTATACTGTACTCCATTCTTCTATCTGTGATTATTTGGTTTATATTGAACGATAAAATTATCCTTGTTTAATGATTTATCTGTTTCCAATAAAAGATTTTTACTGAAGTACTGTGTAAGTTCGTTTTCTGCAACTATTTGGAATAGTTGCAGATCTGCAACTATATACAATAGTTGCAGAAATGTCTGCAACTTTATACAATAGTTGCAGACATTTCTGCAACTATACCATATAGTTGCAGAAATTTCTGCAACTATTGCAAATAGTTGCAGAAATGTCTGCAACTATTGCATATAGTTGCAGACATTTCTGCAACTATTGCATATAGTTGCAGAAATCTGCAACTATTTGCAATAGTTGCAGAAATTTCTGCAACTATATGCAATAGTTGTAGAAATGTCTGCAACTATATGCAATAGTTGCAGACATTTCTGCAACTATACCATATAGTTGCAGAAATATCTGCAATTTTTAAAAAATTTTAAAAATTTGAAAAAAAAATTGAAAATGTTTAATATTTGCTGAATTGTCTGCAAATATTTGAAATTATTGCACCTTTAATACAAATATAAATTTTGGTATCAACATTGGATCTCATTTTAAAGATCATAAAATTTGCGATTTTTTGGTGAAAACGTTATGTTGATCCGGTTTTTGTAAATAAAGTTATACACGTTTGAAAAGTTAAAAACATAAAGGGTATTTGGGTATTTTTGCGTGCGTGAATTTGAAAACAGGGAGCGGAAACGTAAATGTTGGTTGTGAAGGATGTTTTCTCTATTTTTAAAACTTGTTAGGGATGTGAGCCAAACTTACCCTTTTAAATATTTACTTAAACCTGTTTTAAAAATAATTTATTATTCTTTCAAAAATACTTATTATATACATAGAGAGATTTGAAATGATTAGAATTTATAGATTCTCTCAAGATTTTGTAAACATGGTTTAATTAACAGATGTGATTTTATAAGAGAAAACCTTATAATGAAATTTTAGGAACTTAAAGAAATTTTCGAAATGTTAGAAACAAGAACTTCGAGATTGAATTAGAATTCATAGAAATGAAGTTAGAAATGGATAGTTGGAATTATAGACAAGCGTAACCGATTTTGGAAATTTTAAAGGAAGCTAATTAATGAAATTTCGAAAACTTATAGAATCCGTTATCAATGAGAGAAGGGATTTACAAGTAAATTATAATGGATTTTGAGAAGAATGAAATGAATGGAATATTTCCTAAGTATTGGAAATAAAATGATTTAAGGAAAATATACTTATAAATATTTCCTAAGTATAGGACTTGAAGGATTTAAAATATTTTAACTACTACATTTTTATTATAGATATATTTCAAAGTGTTGAATTAAAAATGGAGTTGGAATATTGATACGGATTGAAAATATCCCGTTAAGGATATAAGGATTTGAAATTGTTTTGAAACGTGGGAAATACCGGAAGAGTTTAGAATATATATATATATATATAAATATATATATCGTTGTAAAGATATTTTGAATGAATGTTTTGAGAATTTATAAATAAGGCCTAATGACTGCTTATGTGTGATAACCGGGAATTTTGGACATCTATTAATTGATATATTAGCTGGATTAAATTAGTAGAAATACTAATTTATAAGTTAAATAAATAATTCTGACAATAAAAATATATATCTGGATAAATATTGTTTTGATAATCTTCCTAATATAATTATCTAAATTTGGAAAATTATCCTTTTAAAAAACAAAATGAATTTGTGTTAGTTTGTATATATATATTCGAGTTGAATTTAAATTGAATTTAAATTTGGATTAGAATATTGAAATTCAAAAGACAGATATATATCTTAAATATATTTTGGATTTGAAATTATATTATATATGATTTTATTTAGAATATAGTTTGTTTTATATTATTTTCTTTTATAGGATTTTGTTTATATAAATTAAGATATGTATTTATCAATTAGAAAATTTATTACAAAAGCTTTTAAAACCATTTAAAAATTTATAAATTCATGCAAATTACAAGTGTTAATATATAAGTCTTTTTAATAACATGTGTAAGAGGATTAACTAATGTAAAAGACAAGTGTCACCATTCTATTTTTATTTTCTTTTATTTTTAATAAATCCTAATTAAACCTATATAAACTTATATCTTTTATCTTCATATCTTTTTCCTATCTTCTTTCAAACAAAGATCTGTAACAATCCAGAAAAAGAAAGAAAGAAAAATAGTCTGTAACAAAATACTCAAACCAATAACAATTTCCTCCCCACAATTCCAAAATCTGAAGCTCTTCATAATTCAAGTGCAACTCAGTTTCAAATCTAAAAGCAAGCTTTTCAAACTCAAGTACAACTTAGATCAGAGGCAAGCTAAGAAATTTATCTCAGATCAATTTCAGTTTTCAGTTTCTAGAAGAATCAAGCTATTCAAGTTTTCAAAGTTTTATCTGCTTCAAACTGCTCTGCTCATCATTAACAGGTGAGTAAACAAATTTGTTTTAAAAAGCTTTAAATCTGCTCAAAACCTTGATGCATGCAGAAAACTTGAGTTTGAATAGGTAATAATTGTTTGCATGTTGGATTTAATGATTATATGTATATATGTATGTGGATATCTCTGTGTGCATGTCTGTATTCAAGGTTGTGCTTTGTTCTTAAAATTACTGGATGCAAATAACATTCAAAATGATCAATTGTTTATCTCTGATAAGTTTTATGTTATAATGTTTGAACAAAAATTGTTTAAAACAACAAGATTTAAATTTTAAAAACATTTAAAACAAGAATTTAAGACAGTATCAATCAGGCTTTATTTATTACAGTAAGAATTTGATTTTATCAAAATTCCAAATTGGATAAATTGTAGATTCATGTGTATAATCTGATGTATCTTTGAAAACTAGGATTTTTAAAATAAAAATCACAATTTTAGTTGAGTTATGGATGTGCATTTCGAAGATGATCATAAAATGGGTTTCGACCTTTTTCTGGTGATCGACGAACTTTTGGTGGTCGAGGTTTTTGTTGAAGCTAGCATGACGATCGGGGATGTCGGGAAAAATGGTGGAAGTACCGATTGTTCGTCATGGCGTCGGCGGTGGATCGAATTAGGGTTTTAGGTGGGTTCGAAGTCGAGGTCGGGAGTTTTGTTGCCGTGGCGTCTCTGGGTGATCGAACTTCACCAGGATTTGGGAAATGGTGGCATGGGAGGTCGGTAGCGTGTGGCCGGAGTTCCACGAATTCTGGTGGTCGGCGTCGGAGGTTCGAGAGAGTTTTCAGGCGAGGGTTGGTTTCCAGGTTTGACTGGGAAACTCGATTTCGATTTGGGCTTAGTTGTGTTGAATAGATGGTCGAAATCGATCGTAGGGATGATCGTCGATGTGCGGGAGGTATCGGCGATGGACACGGCGGCGTGGATCGTCGGTGCATGTGCATGGCGATGCGTGTGTGTCTGTGGATTTGGGTTAGGGGTTAACTCGAAGGAGTACTCGGGGGAAATGATGTTAGGCTTGGGTATTATTTCGAGTTCATGAGTGTTTTAACATAGCAGTTTTAAGTTAATTAATTAAAGATTAATTTAATTTGAAATCAAGGATTGTTAATTAGATAATTGAAGATTATTAATTAATTGATTAGAGATTAATTAGTTAAATAATTAAATTGTGATTAAGGATTATTTAATTAAGTAATTAGAGGTTAATCAATTGGTAATTAAGGATTGATTAACTTGTAATTAAGAGTTAATTAATTTGTAATTAAGTTTTATTAATTAAAAATTAAGGTTTATTAATTATTAATTAAGGGGTAATTAATTAGGTAATTAAAGATTAATTAATTAATTTGTAAGGTAATCAAGGAATGATTAATTAATTAAATGGTTTGTAGTTAATTAATGATTGATTAAGCAGGGTTAAGTGATTAATGCTTAAGTAATTACTTTACTTAAGTGATTAGAGAATCATTAATTAATGTGATTAATTAATTAAGGAGATTAATTAAAAGTTAATATGAATGGTTAAGGCTAATTAATCTATGGGGTAATTAAAGGTTAATTACTTAATGTAATTAAAGGATAATTAATCAAGGATGATTAATTAAGATGGATGATTAAAGAATGATTTATTAATTGGGTTGTAATTAATAAATGTTGAGTATGCAGGATTAAGGTAATCTAAATGATTAAAGTTGGTAATTAATTTAATTGGAGATTAATTAAATTAATTAGGAATTATATATCTAATAAATCTTGTTATGGATGGCTGAATGATATTGGATGACTTGGATTGATTTTATCTCTGATGGGCGATTGAGATGTGCTGTGATATGAATGGGTTAAACTGTGATAATGTAGGTTACCTATCTGAGTTGAATTGTTGTATGATATCCTGGATATGAATTGTATTGTTTAAAAATTAACAACTTGGATTAGAGATGACATTGAATTCGAAGAGACCGGGGTCAGGTATCAGTAAATACCCGAAACCACTTCGATTCTTTATAAATTTGAGTTTGGAAGTAAACAGGCTGGAATGAAATAAGTTAAGTATCATGGATATTTAAAACTGATAATGATTCTTGGATATTGTTTTGAGATAAATGATTGACTTAAATAAGTTTAGAACTCGTAGAAAAGTACGACTTACCCTGGTAATTCACTTAAGTTATATAGCTTGGTATTTCATATTATGGGTTTACTCACGCAGGTTTCCAGCCTGACCTGGGTGTTACTTTGATGTAATGCTCGGCTCAGACCGAGTATTACAGATTTTCACATAAGGACGCTCTGGAGCTCAGAAGGTGAGCTGGATGGCAAAAACATATGGAGTGTAACTCGCTGAGTATTATTGATTTGTATTTGGGACATATTGTTTTACTGTCCAGTTTGTCTATGATTGATTGTAACTCTGATGTATTAAAATGTAATTTGACAAGTATAGATTTTCTTTATATAAATGTTATTATATTTTGATCCGCTGCGAATGTGAGATTCTGTGATTGTTTCCTGTTTCTTCTTCTATCTCTTTTCTTTTTTTCCTAACTATCTAGAATTTTCGGAATCAAAAATTCCGGGTCATTACAGTTGGTATTAGAGCTGAAGGTTAAGCGAGAACCTTGGCTCTGGTGGGTGTACTCATTAAGAAAAGGGTAAGTGGAACCCTAGAATGAGTTAAGTATATATATATATATATATGAGAGCGTACTTGCTATTTTCTTATATAAAGATTTTAAATGGTTTTAAAAATAAATGATTTTTATATAAGATTATATTTTGATATATAAAGCAATATTTCTTTCTAATAAATATTAAGGTAATCGGTTGTTAAATCATTGGAATAAAATAAAATAATGAGAATTAAGTGGTAATAGAAATACAACCAAACTGAAATTGAATGAAGATAAGTTTGAAATGGATCCAAACTGAAATTAAAATCTTGAATTTGTAAAAGTGTTATCAGAATAAAGATAATAATGATTTGGTTTCCAGATATGATAATCTTGGTTATTATCATAAATGGTTGTTGTGTTTAATAATGAAGTGTTTTAGGGAAGTAAACTTTTAGGTGAGTACGACTTATAAATTGGAATTGAAGATAATTTAAAATTGTGACGTTTTAAATCTAAATCCAGAAAACTTGAAATTGTTTTAAAGAAATTTGTTTTGAATTAAAACCAAAGGTGGTTTAAAAATTTAAGGTATAACTTGGTGTGTAAAGGAAATAAATATGTATAAATGAGGATATACATAATATCAAAGATGATTTGAAATAAACTCTAAGTGTTGAGTTTTAAATTTTTACTTGGAATGTGATATGAAAACCCAAAGTGATATGTTTTTGAACTTATAAGTGGGAAGATTATTAATATAAAGTTTAAAATTTGAAATGGGAATTCAAATTGGGTAAAGTTGACTGGATTAAATTGAATTTAACTTAAGGAAAGTTAAATGAGTTTAGAATGAACAACTTGAATTGGAAATTTCAAGATGAAATTGAAATTTAACTTGGGAAGTTAAATGATTGATTTAAATGGGAGTTATGAGTGATCTCAAAATGGGTTTGAGATCTGGAAATTGAAAATGGATGATGTTAATTGGTGTTTGGATAAATTTGGATGTTTATTTATCCTGATATCATTCTATTGTTATAAATAATCTATGAAACTGAGAATTGGTTTTGAAGTTAGAAATGGATAATAAATTAGAATATGAAGATTAAATTGTTTTTGAATTCTTATTTGAACTTTGTAATAAGTTAAGTAAAGATAATTTTAAAATGGAATTTTGAAATTTGGATTAAGAATTAAATGGTTTAAAGATTTAAGTTGTTAAATTAAAAATAAAGGTTGATTTGATTTAAAAGTAAGGGTTAATTTGACTTAAAGGATTAAATCAACATTAAAATTTTTTTAACTCGAATTTATATAATTCGAGATGGTTTTAAGTTGAGATTTGAATAGAATTAGTTCAAATTGAATTTGATTTGAATTAATTAGAATTGTGATTGAAGATGGATAAGCATAAGTTTAAATGGAAAATTTGAATTGAAATAATTTGAAGTGAAATTGAAGTTGAATAAGTTTAAAATTCAAATGGGAGATGATTTGAATGTGGGATAGAAATTGAGGTTAATTTAAATTGAATTGAAATTGAATCAATTTAAATGGAAGTGGAAATTGGAAATTGATTGGAAATGGGGATTGGAAAGTTGGACAGTTTGGCTCTAGACTATTTTCAAAATAATTTGGTTTAATATAAACCTATTTTTCCAAGCTACTTACTATACAATCTTTCTTTTTAAAGCCAAACTATTTTATACTTATTTTACAATTATTTTTGGAACAAATTACTATTTTTCAACTATTTTATAACTAATTCCTATTTTACAACTATTTTACAATTACCTAAATATTCTATAACTATTTAACTATTTTCCAACTATTTTACAGCTATTTTACAAACTAAAAATTATTTTACAACTACTTATCTATTTTTATTTTTTCAAGCTATTTTCTAAATTTAAGCTGGATAGATTTCAAACTGTCTATAATTGAATACCAATTGAGATAAGAATTGAAGTGTTAACCCAAATGGAAATTGGGAGCAATTGTGAATAAGTGAATGAAAATCAAGATGAATGTGAATAGAAAAGGAGGGTTGATTTAACTAATAATCAATGAAGATAGATACGTAGGATGTATGTATGTTATTCTATTCGCATAGTGATTTGATCCAGATTCGAGCATAGAATTTCGAGATAGTATATCGATCCGAGTTGGGATTTTTCACTCGATTTTCGACGGTGAACTTGGATATGGATTTTTGATTGGTTCTGGAAATTCTCTATCATAGTTGTGACTATGCAAGGAGAATGACGGTTTCTGATCAGGAAACCAGATCTGAGTCCGCATTAGGAAGTCGGGTGGACGATACTAGTTCGGAAGAGAAATTGTGTGAGCGATCAGATTGATATTGCATACGAATGATATGTGTACATCATACGGGTTTGAATGAAATTGATATTGAAAATTTGTGGATAAACACTGTAAAATGATTTTGAAATAGAAGGGTATATTTTGAAAAATAAATGATGAAATAAAATGGGAGTTGAATATTTCTGTGATTAGAACTCATTTTATAGAAAAGTGATATGGTTAATAACTTTATAAAAGAGTAATCAAATTTGAATATTTGATTTGGAATAAACAAAGTTATATATCTTTGTTATATATGATAAACTCCCCTTGTTGAATCTATAGCCAGAAGAAAAGGGTTTTTGAAAGTATTTGAACTATAAAAAGGGAATTTATAAAAGTATGAAGTGATCCAAAGATTTTCAAAGTTATATATATCTATATATATAAGGGATTTTATGAGAATGATTTTGGAGAAGGTTTTGGAACCTATGGATTTTGGAAAGGCTTTTGATTTTTGAGAAAAATCAGTTTTGGGAATTTGGAAAGCCAAGTTTGGAACTATCGATTTGGGATATCGATTTTTTGTAAAGGAGATTTTGATATAAATCATAAAGGGTATGATTTAAAGATACTATAAGTGTATAGTATAAAGTGTTTTGAGATTGGCTCTGGGGAAAAAGGCGCTCCCTTGAAATGAACTTCTCAGGAGTGCCACAGGGTGGTACTGCCTTGAACCCTAAGGGTGGTTCTAAAGTTGATCCTGTGAGGAGTCCGGACAAACTAGTTTCTGAGGATTATGTGTAGAGGGTAGCGAAAGTCGAGGGCGCTGATGCCTACAGAGACATTGGATTATGCTATGACGACAGTGTAGCTCGATGTCACTACTACGATCTACTACGGACCATTGCGGAAGTCGTGTGTGCTGCTGAGAGCCAACGGTCTACGTCTGATTTTGCCGGGATGGCAACGTAACATCGGTAGACTGCGATCTATAAAGACATAGCGAAAGTTGAGAGGCCGTGAGAGCCTAAGGCTACATTGGGACTTGATTGATGTAGTCTGGGACCTATGTGGGAGTGGAGAAGTTTCATTCTTTTGGCAGCGAAATTCGAGGGCGATGATGCCTACAGTTACATGGAATTTTGCTGTGATGGCAACGTAACCCAGGATGTAACTGCGATCTGTAGCGGGTTCCACGGTGTAATCGAGGGGCGCGGAGTGCCTACAGTTATCTATGGATTTTGCCAGGATGGCAACGTAACCATCGAGTTAACTGCGACCATGGATGGCGGTGATGATTTCCAGAGCATTCTCACCAAAGATATTTCCTCTGTTTTCAAAACTGTTTTCTATATTTTCATAAATTATTTTCCAAGTATTTTCACTGGGTGTTGAAAACGGGTTTACCAAGTACTTATAGATTTTCAATCTTACGCCTGATCAACGTATGACCGAGTTTCTGTGAGAACGAGGATGGAATTGTTGAGACATCGAGTTATAAAAAGTATTTTATAAAAATATTTTGGTAATATTATATAAATTTTAAAGTGTTTTAAAATGTTGAATAAAATTCTGGCTTCATTCCTTTTCGAGGACGAAAAGATTCAAAGGGGGGAGGAATGTGATAACCCGGATTTTTGGACATTTATTAATTATTATATTAGCTGGATTAAATTAGTAGAAATACTAACTTATAAGTTAAATAAATAATTCTGACAATAAAAATATATATCTGGATAAATATTGGTTTGATAATCTTCCTAATATAATTTTCTAAATTTGGCAAATTATCCTTTTAAAAAACAAATTGAATTTGTGTTAGTTTATATATATATATATATATATATGAGTTTTAAAATACAAATTGAATTTCTGTTTCTTTTAGGCTGTTTTGGAAAGAATGGAGATATGAAGTAAGAAGGTGTCGTATTGCCTTCTTTTCTACGAGACGAGTGTGGAACAATCTGGAGTCTTCCAGTCTTTCGGGCTGCTTCAAGACTTTGGGCTTTGTTTGGGCCTTTCAATAATTGTTCTGTACATGTTGTATTTGATTTGACTATGGGCCTGCTTTTGGCTTTTGTAATTTGGTTTTTGTTGGACCTGGTTTTATTTTAATAGAGAATTTGAGCCCTTTTTCAAAAATATATATATATATATATGAGTTGAATTTAAATTGAATTTAAATTTGGATTAGAATATTGAAATTCAAAAGATAGATATATATCTTAAATATATTTTGGATTTGAAATTATATTATATATGATTTTATTTAGAATATAGTTTGTTTTATATTATTTTCTTTTATAGGATTTTGTTTATATAAATTAAGATATGTATTTATCAATTAGAAAATTTATTACAAAAGCTTTTAAAACCATTTAAAAATTTATAAATTCATGCAAATTACAAGTGTTAATATATAAGTCTTTTTAATAACATGTGTAAGAGGATTAACTAATGTAAAAGACAAGTGTCACCATTCTATTTTTATTTTCTTTTATTTTTAATAAATCCTAATTAAACCTATATAAACTTATATCTTTTATCTTCATATCTTTTTCCTATCTTCTTTCAAACAAAGATCTGTAACAATCCAGAAAAAGAAAGAAAGAAAAATAGTCTGTAACAAAATACTCAAACCAATAACAATTTCCTCCCCACAATTCCAAAATCTGAAGCTCTTCATAATTCAAGTGCAACTCAGTTTCAAATCTAAAAGCAAGCTTTTCAAACTCAAGTACAACTTAGATCAGAGGCAAGCTAAGCAATTTATCTCAGATCAATTTCAGTTTTCAGTTTCTAGAAGAATCAAGCTATTCAAGTTTTCAAAGTTTTATCTGCTTCAAACTGCTCTGCTCATCATTAACAGGTGAGTAAACAAATTTGTTTTAAAAAGCTTTAAATCTGCTCAAAACCTTGATGCATGCAGAAAACTTGAGTTTGAATAGGTAATAATTGTTTGTATGTTGGATTTAATGATTATATGTATATATGTATGTGGATATCTCTGTGTGCATGTCTGTATTCAAGGTTGTGCTTTGTTCTTAAAATTACTGGATGCAAATAACATTCAAAATGATCAATTGTTTATCTCTGATCAGTTTTATGTTATAATGTTTGAACAAAAATTGTTTAAAACAACAAGATTTAAATTTTAAAAACATTTAAAACAAGAATTTAAGACAGTATCAATCAGGCTTTATTTATTACAGTAAGAATTTGATTTTATCAAAATTCCAAATTGGATAAATTGTAGATTCATGTGTATAATCTGATGTATCTTTGAAAACTAGGATTTTTAAAATAAAAATCACAATTTTAGTTGAGTTATGGATGTGCATTTCGAAGATGATCATAAAATGGGTTTCGACCTTTTTCTGGTGATCGACGAACTTTTGGTGGTCGAGGTTTTTGTTGAAGCTAGCATGACGATTGGGGATGTTGGGAAAAATGGTGGAAGTGACGATTGTTCGTCGTGGCGTCGGCGGTGGATCGAATTAGGGTTTTAGGTGGGTTCGAAGTTGAGGTCGGAAATTTTGTTGCCGTGGCGTCTCTGGTTGATCGAGCTTCACCAGGATTTGGGAAATGGTGGTGTGGGAGGTTCGAGGGAGTTTTCAGGCGAGGGTTGGTTTCCAGGTTTGACTGGGAAAGCTCTATTCCGATTTGGGCTTTGTTGTGTTGAATAGATGGTCGGAATCGATCGTAGGGCTGATCGTCGACGTGCGGGAGGTGTCGGCGACGGACACGGCGGCGTGGATCGTCAGTGCATGTGCACGGTGATGTGTGTGTGTCTGTGGATTTGGGTTGGGGGTTAACTCGAAGGAGTACTCAGGGGAAATGATGTTAGGCTCGGGTATTATTTCGAGTTCGTGAGTGTTTTAACGTAGTAGTTTTAAGTTAATTAATTAAAGATTAATTTAATTTGAAATCAAGGGTTGTTAATTAGATAATTAGAGATTATTAATTAATTGATTAAAGATTAATTAATTAAATAATTAAATTATGATTAAGCATTATTTAATTAATTAATTAGAGGTTAATCAATTGGTAATTAAGGATTGATTAACTTATAATTAAGTGTTAATTAATTTGTAATTAAATTTTATTAATTAAAAATTAAGGTTTATTAATTAATAATTAAGGGGTAATTAATTAGGTAATTAAAGATTAATTAATTGATTTGTAAGGTAATCAAGGAATGATTAATTAATTAAATGGTTTATAGTTAATTAATGATTGATTAAGCAGGATTAAGTGATTAATTCTTAAGTAATTACTTTAATTAAGTGATTAGAGAATCATTAATTAACGTGATTAATTAATTAAGGAGATTAATTAAAAGTTAATGTGAATGGTTAAGGCTAATTAATCTATGGGGTAATTAAAGGTTAATTACTTAATGTAATTAAAGGATAATTAATCAAGGATGATTAATTAAGATGGATGATTAAAGAATGATTTATTAATTGGGTTGTAATTAATAAATGTTTAGTATGCAAGATTAAGGTAATCTAAATCATTAAAGTTGGTAATTAATTTAATTGGAGATTAATTAAATTAATTAGGAATTATATATCTAATAAATCTTGTTATGGATGGTTGAATGATATTGGATGACTTGGATTGATTTTATCTCTGATGGGCGATTGAGATGTGCTGTGATATGAATGGGTTAAACTGTGATAATGTAGGTTACCTATCTGAGTTGAATTGTTGTATGATATCCTGGATATGAATTTTATTATTTAAAACTTATGAACTTGGATTAGAATTGACATTGAATTCGAAGAGACCGGGGTCGGGTATCAGTAAATACCCGAAACCACTTCGATTCTTTATAAATTTGAGTTTGGAAGAAAACAGGCTAGAATGAAATATGTTAAGTATCATGGATATTTAAAACTGGATTACGATTCTTGGATATTTTTTTGAGATAAATGATTGACTTAAATAAGATTAGAACTCGTAGAAAAGTACGAGTTACCCTGGTAATTCACTTAAGTTATATAGCTTGGTATTTCATATTATGTGTTTACTCATGCTGGTTTCCAGCCTGACCCGGGTGTTACTTTGATGTAATGCTCGGGTCAGACCGAGTATTACAGATTTTCAGGTAAGTACGTTCTGGAGCTCAGAAGGCGAGCTGGATGGCAGAAACGTATGGAGTGTAACTTGCTGAGTATTATTGATTTGTATCTGGGACATATTGTTTTACTGTCCAGTTTGTCTTTGATTGATTGTAACTCTGATGTATTAAAATGTAATTTGACAAGTACAGCTTTTCTTTGTATAAATGTTATTATATTTTGATCCGCTGCGAATGTGAGATTCTGTGATTGTTTCCTGTTTCTTCTTCTATCCCTTTTCTTCTTTTCCTAACAATCTGGAATTTTCGGGATCGAAAATTCTGGGTCATTACATTATGGATGTTATTTGATAGTTAATTAACCGACTATCAAAACTAGCCAAATTAGTTGATCGTTTCAAAGAGTCCGGGATCAGATTTAATTATCCAAAAACCACTTCGATCTTATTTTTACGTTACAAATTTTAATATCTCGAAGATAATAGAGATGGTGATTTTGAAGGAGATTCGGTTTGTTCAGACCCAGATCAACTTGTATGGATAAATGCTATCGTTGCATCGTTGCCTGGAAGGCAGTGTTAGCATTCCATGTATGAATGCTATTCAAAAGGTAAAACGTAGCTTCAAGCCTCATCGACCGGGAATGACTAAAACAGGGAAGATGCAGCAGGGCTAAGTGTGTCACACCCAATTAGGGTATGTTATCACTCTTCTGCATACCCTCGGATATATTATAATTATAGATATGGTTGTGCATGGAATAGAGAGTGCTCGATTAGGGTGGGAAAACCCGGGGTGATAACATATTCGGTACTATCCAGGTTAGGGGTAGGTTGGTCCTCTGTTGTTAGGGGATCCAGGCGAGGTCCTCGGTACATTTTTTTAGAGGTATACTGTGACGGGCGATACCCCAATAGCCCAATCATTGTATGGAATCCAATATCCACTACGATCTTGTACGGTTTTTATTGTGTCCAACTATGCTGAAACGTGAGATGCAAGCATTTTAGCTATTTTCTAATTTATTTTTTATAGGCACTATTATAATATCAGATAATTTTGATATAAAATGTTTTGGTTATCGTAAGGTAGAAACCCGTCGTGTTTATGTGTGGCGTGGTCTTACGAGATACCTTTGTTTTTCAAAGGATTTTTGAAATTGTAATAATTCAAATTGAGTGTGTTTTCTCAAGCTGGTTTTCCAGACTGACTCGGGTGTTATTTTATTATAATGCTTGGGTTAGACGGAGTATTACAGATTCAGGTTAGGATGCTATGGAGCTCTATGGCTGGAGGATTTCAGACGTATTTGGTTATCTCCGATGTGTGTGTTATGTATGTGAGGACAAGTTATTATAACTGTCCAGATTTATTGTTGACTGTTGTACTCTGATGATTGTATGTATAAAACAGTTATAGTTCTTTTTGTATAAAGATCAATTATTATATGTTATATTTTGTTCCGCTGCGATTGTGAGATTCTGTATTGTTGTTTTCTATTTCTTCTTCTGTCATTTTTTCTTATTCACCCCCTAAAGATTCGTATTTCCATCCAATTTGGGTTGAACAAGTGTGATTTATTGTCGACTCAAAGGTACGGAGATACGGGCCTTTACAATATGCTCCTTTATACTTGTTTCTAAATGATAGAAACTATTTCATACCAAAACTTCCCTTAAAAATTAAACTTATATATATATAAATATTTCAGGGTTTCCAAAAACCTTTTTAAAGCACAAATTTCCCAAATTGGAAAATTATTTCCTTACCAAAAATAAAAATCAACCCTTTACTAACATATATATATAAGGATTTAAAGAATCAATCTTTTATAAACTAAGAATTTCTTAACACGACCAATTTAGTGGTATATGCGTTTCTTTGAAAATTAAAATTTCGAAACTTTCCCAAAACAAAATGTCCAGAATAAATCCTTTGGAAAAGAAATCCTTTGGAACTCCCTTTTCCAAAATCTAAGGCATTTCCAAAATATACTTTATAAAATTTCCCTCACAAGTTTTAGACTAAGGAATTGACATTAACTATTCAAATAAAAATCTAGTTTGCCATCAAAAGAGGTGATCAATGAATGCACTTTAGATTAAAATTACTTCCAGACAATTGCGACATACAGACTCTAATTTCTCATCCAACTGGAATAATTGTGTGTCTCCGACTGGAACTCAAAATCCAAAATCACAAGGTAGCTAGAATCTCAGCCGTCAAGTTGAACACCTCCAGTCTCCGGGATTCAGCCACATGTCATACTCATGCTCTTCATCATCAATGCTTTACGCATTACTCACACTTTGTGGGGTACTTCGGAGTTGGCATAAAAATCTAAGCTCTAAGATCTTTCAAACCCATGGTTGCTTTGCCCACTCCTTCGGGGTGGAACTACAACTACTTCTATAGTCGAAACTCTTAGAATCCAGTGTAAAAATATAATATTACTAGATCGAAAAGTACGAATACGTTCTCTCAGTATATCCTAATCCCTTTGACCTACTAACCTAGGCTCTGATGCCAAATGTAACGACCCACCCCTTAATGGGCCTAAATTTTGACCAAGCTCGAAACCCAATTCCATCAAAGCACAAATCATAGGATTTGGTACTTATAAATTAGCATGAGCATTATCAGAGATTGATAGAAATCTAAACTCACAGTTGAAATAGTAATAGGATAAGAATGCTGACTATGACTACCACCTTGGAATTAATAGTATTCCTTGGATAGCAAATTGTCACATCTGCATTGAGCATGAGCGAAAGAAGACTTCTTTAACAACAACGCACATCCAGCTCCAATGACATATTCTTCTAAATTCTATCCTATGGGTTGTAATGAGAGGTGGTGAGAACAATCTTCTGATGGCTGAAGGAATATAAACTATCCATAACATAAATTTATACCGATTGGTTTCTATTTAATAGTTATGTCCATCAAGGTTAGCAATTCTAATCTAACCTTGCATTGCATATATGATTACTTACTTACCCCTTCCTAAGGTACGAAATACTAATGAAACCTTGTCAACCACCCAATACTTCCAAACCCATTTGCCACTTAATGCTTCTAAATATGAAGCAGGCTTGTATAATACTTTTTAAAAAGAGAAATAGGCATACTCTTCCATTTAAGACCTTCATCAAGGTAGAACCATCATTTAAGACCTATTCCTATGGTGGTTTCCTAAAAATGTTGTCAATGGTCGGTGGGTCTTAGCTACAAGATCTCTAACCACTATTTAAGGCTTCCGACATTTAACGTCCAACTATTACTACATCTATCACCGATAAAAATGTAGCCATGTAATAAACAATACCAAACAACTTAATACCTCCAAGTGGAAAATAGACAAACTCTGATCATTTAAGACCTTAACTAAGGAAGACACCATATTAAGACCAATCCCCAAGGCGTGCTACTAAATGGTACTATTGTTATTACGGCCTTAGCAATGTGAGAGACTATACCCAAGCCAGTTAATACTTCCAAATGGAAAATAGGCAGACTCTGGTCAATTAAGACCTTAATTAAGGTAGACCCCATCATTTAAGACCTATTTCCAAAAGCGTGCTCCTCAATGGTACTATCTAGCTGTCATTGCTTTGAAATCTCGTTAGACTACTTAATACTTCTTTTAATGAATTCTAATCACATACGAAATAAGTGAACACAGATATGCACAGGCACGCGAACCCATCCATAGACACACACACACATATGTATATCGAGTATACAAAATTTTAGATACCGATCAGTAGAAACTATAGTGCTATTGCATGGTAGCGCACTAAGTCCTCCATATTTAAATGAAATTTAGCACCCCAAATGCAAAATCACCCCCATTAATTGCCTAGGTAATTCTAGGAGTAACATATATTAGTAAAATTAGTGGGATATAATGTCGTACCATCATCAAATAAATGTTCGAGAGTTCATGTTGCAATATCTGATTTGCAAATGTGAGGAATGCGGAATATGGATCTTAAGGCAAGAATGAACACTAGAAGGGGGGTGAATAGTGTTTATAAGAAATTACTAAATCTTTTTGAGTTATTGTTGATTTGTAAACAAATGTATGCAATATTCAGACACAGATATAATCACAGAATCAAACACAGATGCAGAAATAAAGTAAATGCAGTAAAGAAAAGAACACACTGGATTTTATACTGGTTCGGAGTTACCCTAAATCCAGTCCCGCACAACTAAGTACGGATTTCCTTTCAAAAGCAATTCAACAATTACAACCCTCAATTTCAAGGCCACGAGGTACACCTTCCAGAATCACAATCCTCTAGGTAGAGATACTTGATTTCCGGGCTACAAGTTCACCCAATTGATTTCTCAAGGCTACAATCACACCTTTTCTCACTTGATTGATTTCCAAGGCTACAATCACACCTTTTACTCTATTGATTATAAAGAAAGCCTATAGCTCTAAATAACACTGAGGATCTTGATGAGATAGTGATAGAGAATCAAACCAGAGATTATCTAGTTAGATTCAATGTTGATTTCGGCAGAGTAATGGTAAGAATATGTATAAAGAAACGTGGAAGAAGAAGAGAAGTGAAAAACCAGAAAATATATATTCAAATTCGTTGAAACTAACCCCTATTTATAGAAGAACAACAGCCATGTCCATTCGTGAAAGGTTATGGCGAATAGACACTTCTTTTGAAATTCAAATTTTTGAATCTAACTGTCACTATGTCGACATGGGGTACTAGGGCATGTCGACATCCCAAAGCATTTTTTGAAGATTTGATTTTCTTTGAAAATAACCTTTATATTATATTAAAAACTATTTAAACTTTATAAATATACTTGACTATAGATAAAATACATAGATAAATATAGAGAATAATATATATAAAATTTTACTATAATTTTATATTTAAATCTAAGTATAAATATATTATAATTAAAAGATAGTTTAAAACAAACGAAGTTTAAAACAAACGAAGTTTAAAACAAGGGTTTATTAAAAATAAAAACAAAGAATATTTTAAGGCTAAAACATCTTTTTGAAAATCATTTGAAAAGATAATTTTTAAGGCTAAAACATTTTGAAAATCAGTTTTGAAAATCATTTTGAAGTAGTTTTGAAAATCATTTTAAAGTAGTTTTGCAAGCTTCTTCCTGCAGAATATCTCATCATATCAGGACTCGAGAACTTGTACAAAACCAGGATGTTCGTGGGTTTGTAAGCCACTTGTCGTAGGTTTGTAAGCTACTTGTCGTGGGTTTGTAAGCCACTAAAAAGGTAGAAATGGGTTCCATCCCAAAAGAAAAATGGAGTGAAGATTTCAGTGCTATTATGAAGTTTTAACATAATTCTAGACTCAATACTTACCTTGAAATCTTGAACTCTTGATAATCTAATCTTGATACTCATGAGTCTTCAATCTTGATATCTTGAATCTCTATACTGTACAGTCTTCATTCTTTGTACCTGCATGGTTAAATCCTGCATATACATATATATCTAAACTATAATGTTAGTATTTTTATTTTATAATCTTATTCTAAGGTTATTGTCATCAAAACCATCATCTCAAGGACTAACAATCTCCCCCTTTTTGATGATAACAACCTTTGTTTATAAAATATTACTTCTATCCTAATAACTCCCCCTAAATCTAATAACTCCCCCTTAATCTATGCCTACCTACCCTATTTTATATTTCTCCCCCTTTGTCATCAACAAAAACAAACAAACTCTAAACTATATAACTCCCTCTCATTCTTGTACTCAAGTACCTGCATTAATAAACTATATAATAGAGTATATTAAGAAATAACTATACTTATAGGCATGATATTCAATCAACGATTATAAATATATCAATGTATATTTATACATTCATCAATCCACACCAAGTGTCAATCAAATCAATCAAAACAAACAATTTCAGTCAAAGCAATCAATTCAAACAAAGTAATCAAATTAAATAAAGCAATCAAATTAAACATTATGAGGAAATTCCACCCATCCTTCTTCTCCGAAAATAGGGTCTGCTTTGATGGCATCCTAATTTTCATTGTCATTTGTTAGAGAGACAGGAGGATGTGCTTCGTTATCATCCTTGTGTAGTGAAGAAATCATCCATTGAATCGCCTCGAAATGCCTTTCTTGCTCCTTGATCATCTGCATTTGACTCAATTCTAAGTGTCGCTGGTTACGAGAATGAACGAGAGAATATTCTTGAATGAATTAAGAGTTTCTTCAAGATTCTCGGATAAGTTATGAATTGGATTAGCCATTTTTGAAATTGTGATAAGAATGAGAGATAGAATAGATAAGAAATAATATTCAGTAATGAATTCTGGAAGAAATGGGTATATATAGGTGTAGAAATTCGTTCGAAATGAATAGACATATGGTAGTTATTCAAATTTCAAATTCAAAATGAAGTGTCATTTCTGACCAGTACATGTTGACATGGTCATAGAGGGTATGTCGACATGAGGCTGTGAAATTTGATGGTAATTTTGATTATGTGAATAATTGTGTATATATATATATATTTATATAATATACTAACATTTATTCAAGAGATAAGATAAGCTAGATAACAGAAAAGAAATTCAATTTCATTGCATAGAAGAGTGATACAATGATTAGTCATAAACAACTACATAAACACTCAAATTAAAACAAACTTAAACTAATTCGACATGATATGAAAATATAGAACTAGTTAGAGGATGATGAAGATGAAGATAATCCAAGTTTCTTGCTGACTTTGGAGAAAAACTTGTTCATCTTGGATGATATTTTGTCCAACTTCTTACTAACGGATCTTTTAAGAACCCGTTGATTCTCAACAATAATCTTTTGGTTTTTGAGAAGGGTTTAGTTGGTAGGATTAGAGGGATAATCAATACTTTCTAGGGATGTCTCACCTTCTTCTTCTTCTATTTCCATTTCATCCCCTTCTTCTTCCTCTTCCTCTTCCATTTTTTCATGAGCCAAACGCTCTTCTTTTTCGGCAAGACTCTCATAAGGTTGAAAAACATATGGGATTTTCATAAGAGAAATGTTTGAGATATTAAAAACTTTTCTTGAAATAAATTCTTCTCCTTTGAAATTTACTCCAAAATAGTTGAAAATCTGAGTAAGGTAAATTCCATGATATAAAGTGTTTTCTCCCATTTCAAAATTTTTAGGACGAAGTTCATCCAAAATAACTTGCTCCCAATTGATATCACAATTTTCGAAAATAGCAAAAAGAGCTTTTCAAACTTTTGAGGTAGGATTGTTAAAATTCCCCGATCTTGGGGTCAAAGTATGTTGTAAAAGAAGGTTAACAATTCTTGCTTTTGGACGAAAGTTTCGATTTTTAAATTCAAAGTTTTCAACTCCTTCAAAAATATGATGAAATGTCTCACGATCATGTTCATCTATTTGAAAACTAGAAAGATCCATTCCCGTGCTTTTGCAATTGAGAATGGTACCCAAAAGATCACAATTCAAAACAATTTTAGTGCCTTTGACACTACTCCAAATTTCATTATCATTTCCTTCATAAAATTTTCGATTGAGATCTGCATAGAAAATTTTAACAAGATTTGGGTAACAAACAAAACCATTTTGAGAAGAATCAACAAGACTAAGAATTTGATTGTTTGCAAAAAGAGTATCAATTTCATAAGAAGCAAAATCTTGAAAAATAGCAAATTTTCTGGGATAGACTTTTCCATAATTCGCATAATTGATGTATGCTTTTATGGCCTCTGGATTATTGAGGAGTTGCTCTTTCAAGTTTCTAGAAAGTGTCATGGTGGAGGGGTTGCTTGAAGAAGCCATTAAAGTAGAGAGTAGAGAGCTTGAAATTTTGAAGAGAGAGTTTGAATTTGAAAATGAAAGTGAAAAGTTGTGATAAAAGATAGTGAATAAATAGATTTTTGAAAGACATGTTCTCTGGTCCAAAAGATGCCTTTTTAGAGTATTGAATGAAGTGAAAAGGTGGAGAGAAATTCAAACATTTGAATTCAAATTTTGAATTTCAAATTCTGGTACCTATGTCAACATCAGGGTAGGGACCATGTCGACATATGCCTATGAATTTCTATGATTTATTTTTCCTAAGTATTCTAATATATATATATATACTTATTATTTTAATGTCTAAATATATATATCTGGAATATTATTAGAATTATAGTATATTCCAGAAAATATTATTATATTATTAAAAAATAATAAAAATAAAATAATAATAAAAATAAAATTATAATAAAATTATAATAATAATAAAATAATAAAAAATAAATTTAAAATTAAATCAACACACTAATTCAAAATCAATCAATCAAGCAATCAATCATCTAATTCTAAGCATGCAATTTCAATCAATTGTATTGTAAATGTATACCTTTTTCTGAGTCCGTTTCCTTGAATTCGTTGAAGTCGTGAACTGCCGTGAAACACAAATTTGAATTATCTGTCTTCTGATCATCATCGCTTGAGGACGAGTCTGAGTCATCTAGAGTAGAAGTAAATGCACGCTTCCGTTTCTTTACCGAATCATTGTTTATAGGAGGATTCTGCCTATCTGGATATAGACAGTCTCTTTTCATATGGCTTGGTTCATCACAGTTGAAACATTTGACATTGTTTGGCACTGCATTCTGATTTCCAGAATTCTTATAGTTGTTTCTCTTGAGATTATTCATCTTTCTATATTTTAGGAATTTCCGAAAATTCCTGGTCATAAATGCTATCTCTCCATCATTATCACTATTTGAGTCTGATACGTCGGTTAATGCATTGAATGCCATTGATTTCTTTTCAAATGCTTTGCTTTCTCTTCTCCCGATCATTTGGACTTCAAACGACATTAGATTTCCAATCAATTCTTCTATCTTTAAGGTACTGATGTCATTTGCCTCTTCAATTGCAAGTGTCTTTTGATCCCATTCTGGAGTGAGAGAATTTAATTTTTTTTTGACTTGATCTTCTTCCGAAAATTCCTTTTCTAAGGATATTAAAGAATGCACAATATCCTGAAATCGACTATACATATCGAAAATCGACTCATTAGTATTCATTTTAAATAACTGAAACTGATTTGTGAGCATGGAAATTTTGGTATGTTTAACTTTGCTTGTTCCTTCATGAGTAACTTGCAAAGTTTTCCAGATTTCATATGCAGACTTACAAACTGACACTCTATTAAATTCATTCCTATCAAGTGAATAAAACAGAATATTCATTGCTTTAGAATTATTTTGTGCAACAAACTTTTGCTCAGTGGTCCACTGTGCAAAGTCAGTTGTGGGTTCAGAATATTCATTCTGTGTGATATTCCAAGTGTCTAATCCTACAGATTGTATATATATTTTCATCCTACATGCCCAATATGCATAGTTACTGCCATTAAAAAGTGGTGGTCTGACAGTAGACTGACCTTCTACAAATGAACTAGTGTTAGAAACAGTACCAGTGTTGGTAGCCATTTAGAAAACTTTTCAAAATTCAGATTATGTAACTTTTGAAAACCTCGCTCTGATACCAAATGTGAGGAATGCGAATATGGATCTTAAGGCTAGAATGAACACTAGAGGGAGGGGGGTGAATAGTGTTTATAAGAAATTATTAAATCTTTTTGAGTTATTGTTGATTTGTACACAAATGTATGCAATATTCAGACACAGATATAATCACAGAATCAAACACAGATGCAGAAATAAAGTAAATGCAGTAAAGGAAAGAACACACCGGATTTTATATTGGTTCAGAGTTACCCCACATCCAGTCCCGCACAACTAAGTACGGATTTCCTTTCATAAGCAATTCAACAATTACAACCCTCGATTTCAAGGCCACGAGGTACACCCTCCAAAATCACAATCCTCTGGGTAGAGATACTTGATTTCCGGGCAACAAGTTCACCCAATTGATTTCTCAAGGCTACAATCACACCTTTTCTCACTTGATTGATTTCCAAGGCTACAATCACACCTTTTACTCTATTGATTACAAAGAAAGCCAATAACTTTGAATAACACTGAGGATCTTGATGAGATAGTGATAGAGAATCAAACCAGAGACTATCTAGTTAGATTCAATATTGATTTCGGTAGAGTAATGGTAAGAATATGTATAAAGAAATGTGGAAGAAGAAGAGAAGTGAAAAACCAGAAATCTATATTCAAATTTGTTGAAACTAACCCCTATTTATAGAAGAACAACAGCCATGTCCATTCGTGAAAGGTTATGGCGAATAGACACTTCTTTTGAAATTCAAAATTTTGAATCTAACTGTCACTAAGTCGACATGGGGTACTAGGGCATGTCGACATCCCAAAGCATTTTTTGAAGATTTGATTTTCTTTGAAAATAACCTTTATCTTATATTAAAAACTATTTAAACTTTATAAATATACTTGACTATAGATAAAATACATTGATAAATATAGAGAATAATATATATAAAATTTTACTATAATTTTATATTTAAATCTAAGTATAAATATATGATAATTAAAAGATAGTTTAAAGCAAACGAAGTTTAAAACAAGAGTTTATTAAAAATAAAAACAAAGAATATTTTAACGCTAAAACATCTTTTTGAAAATCATTTGAAAAGATAATTTTTAAGGCTAAAACATTTTGAAAAGCAGTTTTGAAAATCATTTTTAAGTAGTTTTGAAAATCATTTTGAAGTAGTTTTGCAAGCTTCTTCCTGCAGAATATCTCATCATATCAGGACTCGAGAACTTGTACAAAACCAGGATGTTCGTGGGTTTGTAAGCCACTTGTCGTAGGTTTGTAAGCTACTTGTCATGGGTTTGTAAGCCACTAAAAAGGTAGAAAAGGGTTCCATCCCAAAAGAAAAATGGAGTGAAGATTTCAGTGCTATTATGAAGTTTTAACATAATTCTAGACTCAATACTTATCTTGAAATCTTGAACTCTTGATAATCTAATCTTGATACTCATGAGTCTTCAATCTTGATATCTTGAATCTCTATACTGTACAGTCTTCATTCTTTGTACCTGCATGGTTAAATCCTGCATATACATATATATCTAAACTATAATGTTAGTATTTATATTTTATAATCTTATTCTAAGGTTGTTGTCATCAAAACCATTATCTTAAGGACTAACTGCAAGCACTAAATCTAAGTAAGATTTTCAAACGTAAAACTCGTGATCTTAAATAGTCAAAACTGGGACAGTAAAAATCATCCGGCCCAACTGTCACTCTTGCATTTGCAGCATTATTACCAGAATAAAATATAGAAAGTCCCATACTGCTTATTCCCATCACAAAATTCAAGTTTCTCCAAACTTGAATTATCGACGAATGATGCAAGTGATAGTTAGAATCAAGAAAAGGGTATGTTGATACTTGCTTTCGACTTCAAATGGAGAAGAGCTGCAGATGAGGGCAAGGTGCGCTTATTGATGGCAACTGTGTTTCTACGCTTCCTATTAATATAGAGTCTCCTAAAGAGAATACATAATGTGAATTGTTCAATGATTATTTTGTACCTTGAGACCTACTCCAAAAGAGAGATGGAAGTCTAGTACATTGATGCTATCTTGAGTGCAAAAAACTCCATCGTTTCTATTTCTAACGACTGTTCTCTACAATTCATGTATATAAATGATAGGTAGGCATGTTATAGAGATTACTTATGTTTAAGAGAACATAAAAAAGAAGTTATAATCTCACCTTTAACAAACTCCTCCACCAACTTCTTTATCGGTGTTATTCACATAAAGGCAACTAATATTTTTACCAGAAAGCAAGATAGATAGCAAAGGTTGTGGTGTAAGTGAATTCACATCCCAAACACAAAAAACTTAACTTTCAGCCAAAACTATTTTTCTTTGCTTCTCCATTGTAAAGGGCTAGGATAGTCCATTCCTGCAACTAAACTATTTGTGTTCCACTTCATTAACTATTCAGCACCATGGATCTCATAGCACTGACATTCTTCTGCCTGCTTGTAGTATAGATTAAGAGGGGTCTGCATGGTCGATACTACCATTGCTTGTTAGTAACAGAAGGCATTGTGCATGAAGTGTTTCTTCTGAATGAACTTGCAAGGTTGGACAGAGGAGCAAGAGCTACTCTAGAAATTGGAATCGAGGAGCAATTGAGGTTTCATGTTCTAATTTAAATGCTTTAATGCTTTTTTTGTAGAAGTACCATAGACAGAAATCGAATTCTAAGGTACTGCCAGCAGACGCAACGACTACATATTTACCCGAACATCCACCAGAACCTGGAGTTCGAATAAGCCAGCAGTCTCCCAAAAGTTGCTTGATGCAATTTCCGATGGTTTGTATTCTGCCTTCTCATGTCCATTTGTGATTGTGTCCAAGTACATTTTAAGACATGGATATGAAAAGTTCACCAAATAAATTGAAATATATGAACTCTAACAAACCTCCAAATAATAAAGTTGTGATTTACTTATCCAATGTATGGGTAGTAGAAGAAACCAACTTGCAATATGAATGGTTAAAATAATATGTAATACAAAGCAGTGAAAATTTATAAGTTTGCATTTCCAAGCTCAAACAGATAGAAGCACAAATAAAAGTATCAATGATCTTAATTTAATACCTCGCTTGCTCAATGATCTAAATAGTAAAGCTGTGAATAATTATAGACATTTTTGTACAAATAAACAAATTAGAAAATTTACTTTTTTTTGTAAAAAATTAACATTAGACATAATTTTATAGGGCGTATAAACAACACCATTCTATGATATTGTATGATGTATTGTTTATTATTTGTTAATTAAAATCTAGTTCGTTTAGAGGGGTTAATTTTAAATGATTGCACGACGAATGTGAATTCGAGTTCATGCTACCATCGTTCAAGATAAATAGTCATGTTCACAATAGCTTATTACAGAAAACATTCAGTGGTACTATCAAATATATATAATACACGATAATGAGATCATAGTGAAAAACAAAATAAATAGTGGGGAACATTTAAGTTAGATTAATCAATCCTTGTGTCATGAAGTATCGAGTTTAACACTTTATTTATGCTAAACAACAACATTGCAATACCAATATTTTTTGAATTTTAATTAAGCTACCAAATTATTTATTAATTTTCAAGTTAACTATTAATAGAATCAAAATCCAAATTACTATCAGGTTAGAAGTTATTAGTAATGAAACAAATTTCTATCATGAAACTATAGTTGAAAAGTAGGCAGACGGCAGTTAGCAGTCAAAAGGACTAATCTTAAACCAAGTTCAAATTATCCAAAAAAAATTAAAACAAAGAAAAATGATATTGGTAATACTACAAACGTCAAATCTCACTCAAGTCGGGTAACAATAGGAAAAAAATAATACACTAAGAGAGCAACAAAATTAGAATGTAGAAAGAAAGTTTATTACCAAATGGAACGTTTTTTTGAATTTGGTGAACCAATTATTCCCTAGAGATCTACAAAAGAGCACAATTATGAGGGTTACAAAAAGCAAAACTAACTAATTAATGATTTATATTAATCTAGCAATAGATTAAGTGATTTACTTTATAATCAGTGGAAACAAACCAAGATAAAAATTAGGGAAACCTACCATATCGTACCTTCAGATGCAAGGCGTGAGGAAGAGATAATGAGGTGAACTGCATAACTTAAGGCTCGATTTAGAAGAACGAAGAGATTTGAACTTTAAGCATTCAGTTTTTTTTGTTTTAAAAGAATCAGGGAAAATGGTTTATTGTAGAAAGGAGAAGAACTGAAAGGATGGCAGAAGAGAAGTTATGAAAGTAAGAAAAAAGGAGTCGCGACTATTCATTTCACAAAATGCCCATGACCCTTGTGCGCCCTTGAAATGTAACTCAGTAATAATATAATAGTATAGATAAATGATTTCACTAAGTTATTAAGAAAACTAACTGCTTGATGTGATAAGTGTTGTTATTTTTAAATCTTTGGAGGAGTTTTGTTTTAAGATAATGATAAGTTGATTTATAAATGATATGTTATAAATGAAAAAGTCTTTAAAAAGGTTGTTCTAAAGGTAAAGCTAAGCGTAATTGGTTTTGGGATTATGGTAAACAAAGTTTTAATGATATTTGTTTTTAAACCATCTTTTTGATAAACCTAGAAATAAAATTATCTCTTTAAAAGAATATTTTAAAGAGTGTTTTTAATGTGTTTTACAAATATCAGTGATATGAAAATCAAGCACAAGTATGAGTCAAATGTTTTAAAATTTTAAAGGGGAGATTTCGTTCATGAAAGGATTTACTCTTATCCTTAGTACCAAACATCGAGAAGCTTGATTCGTTACTATTTATGAGATTTAAAACCAAATTGTCTAGGCAAGGCCAGGTGCAACCAGTGCCCTAACTTACCTGGCTTCATTTTTAAGCGAGGGATAGTTCGAGTTGGAAATCGAAGTTTCGTAATGAGGTAAAGAAATTTAATTTCCATCAGCGATATCATATATATAGAAAGGTTTTAGGCATATGCTTAACATTAAACGTTGAGGTATAAGAATGTACATTGAGACAAGGTCTAAGAGGCAGCAATGCCCCAACTTATCCGACTTCATTATTAACCGAGGGATAATACAAGTTTGAAGTCTACATGTGGTGATAAGGGTATGAGATGTAATTTTCATATATGATCATTTTTGTTATTCCCGATTATTGATTTATTAATAGTTGATTATGCCATCTTCTTTGTATTTCATCAAATTAAGATGATCTTCCTCATTTGAGCATTGATATCCTTTGTCAAAAATGAATAAAACCAAAGAGCGAGTGGATTTCAAGCTATGTGGGGTTGCTCCAATTAGGTCATATCTACTCCAAATTGGATTCACTTATATGAAGCAGAGATTCAAAATACTCAAATACTCGATAAGGTTGGCGGGGTTCGGCTTGTACATTTTCGAGAGAGTCACATACTAAATGACCCTCTCAGATATGTTTTCTAGAGGTATACTTTCGGTAAGGGAGCGCACCCTCCTAGTCATTGTTGGAAAAATTCCTTTACCTGTTTGATTCAGATCTTTGAATTATTTTCTTAATTGCATCGAGAAGTGCCTTGTGCTCTTCTTAATGTTTAATTTTACTTGTGTTCATTCTTTAAGTTTGGGTTCTGATCATGTTTGCATCCATTCTTTCAAGTTTGGATTTTGTTCTTATTTGATTTCCATTCTTTTATGTGCGAAAGTTGTTCTTGTGAGATAAAACCTCTTAGGTGTTTAGTGGTCTCATGGATTATTATATGTTCATCATATTTCTTAAGCTTTCTCACACTAGTTTTGTAGATTGATCCGAGTGTTATTTTATTATAATGCTCAGGTGAGATCGAGTTTTATCTAGGTTGTTAGTGAGAGCATGAAGTTCATAAAGAAGAACTAGACGTTCACCTGCCGTAGTATTTATATTTCTATTGTATTATTATGTATACCTCAACATTTATAAGGTAAGGAAGTTATAGCTACCCAGTTTAATGAGGTTTGTTTTTAACTCTGATATACCATGTATCTTAGAGTGATAGTTTTGTTGTCTTTATTGTATTATATGATATCATTCCACTGTAAGATTCAGTTTCCCTGTTCTTTTTCTTAATACCCTAATAATCTACCTTTCAGACACTTCAATGCTTGCATTTTAATACCATAGATGTATTAGGTGCTGACTTTCGAGGGTCGAAAAGGCCGGTGTTACAGAATAGTATCAAAGCTAAAGGTTAAGTGAGAACCTTGGCTTTGGTAGGGTAAGGCTCATTAGAAATATGGTAAGTGACACCTTAGAATGAGTTGAGAGTATTATATATGCGAGAGCGTATTTTTTGTTGCTATAAAAACGTATTGTGTTAATTGTTCGATTAAGTTATTTACAAATTCTGGTTAAGATGTAGGATGCCACGGTGTCGATAGAGATTTCTAAACACTTGTACAAGGCAAACAAACATGATATTGATTTTTGAAAATTGGTAAATAAAATATTTTACCTAGGATATATATTTATTATATATAAGAAATAATTTTCAAATTTATATAGTTAGTTTTGGTATGTTTGTTTATTAAAAAGTGATAATATTTCTTTATTATCATTGTTGTTTGATTAATCATGCTTGGGTAGTTTAGAAGCATCGATTATTGTATGTTGATTGTTGACTTATACTCGGCCAGTTTACGAGTACATATTGTTTGGTAACTATGAGTACACTAAAACGAATCCCTTGTAAATTAAGGTTTACAGTTTAACTATAAGGTATTCGGTGAAAATGTCATGTTAAAAGTCTTCTTTACATAAGGTTTTTTAATATAATAGAAATGGGAAGATAAGACATTTAAAGGATTAATATTTGAGGTTTATTATAATAGTGGAAAATTATTATAATATGATATGGTTTTAAAGGTATATTTTATATGAGTATGGAATATAAAATGATTTATAAAGGATGCTTTATAAATAAAAAGGGTTTTTGAGAATTAAAATCCTAGTTTGCTTGAACTGATTTCAAAATGATTATTGAAAAAAGAAATAATGGCATTACTTGGAAGTATTCATAAGTATAAATATCTCAAAGAGAATTACTAAGAAAGATACATTTTCTTTGGATTTTTCGGGAAAAACACCTCTATTAGTTTTGTGGTATTCTAAATAATCTTCTAAGTGATGATCGAATGTTACTTAGGCGAATGTTATAGTGCACTTAGTAAATTATTCTTTTTATTGTTGTGCGATTGAAATGAGTTCGACTTCAAACAGACCCAAAGCGAGTGTTGGTGAATAAATTGTTAAATTTATTTTATACATATAGCAATATATGTAGTATGATTTTCAAAAGGGTTTTGAAATAAAAGTCAAATATTTAGTTCCTGAGTTTACTTAAAGATAATTAATTTAAAATAAAAGGTATTTTGATAAAATAATGTTTTGATAAATGAAATTTGTAACTCTTGGATAAAGAAGAGATCATTTAACATAAGTTTTTAAATAGGTTAAATTGGGTAAGGAGGTTTTAATAAGCAATGTTTTATTAAAACTGTATCTTTGTTTAAACATCTAAGTTACCATTTGAAGTTATTGGACCAACTAATAAACATCTTTACCTTCGGAATGTATAAGGAAAAGTAAACTCTAGGACTGAGTTTGGATGTCAACATCCTACTCTTCTTAGCTACTTACAGGACTAGATAGGTAAAGAGGTCAAAGTAGTTGACTCGGTTTTAAGACCCATATTTTGTTTGGGCCTTCATTTGAATTTTGAAAAATAAATTAAATTGAAATTTTGTATATACTCTTAGGATTTATAAGAGTATATACAAAATGTTTATAAACTTTCAGCTAGAATGGTGTAGTTAAGAAAATTTATAAATCAGTGTCTAATCTTAGGATTTTAGTTTAATATTGCCAACTGAGTATATTTCTAATTGAGTATATTGCCAATTGAGTATAAATCCTAAGAGATTATACTCTTAGGATATTGAAGAGATCAATTTATAAATCCTAAGAGTATCTTGCCAACTCTTAGGATAGAGAAGAGATCAATTTATAAATCCTAAGAGTATATTGCCAACTCTTAGGATAGAGAAGAGATCAATTTTTAAATCCTAAGAATATATTTCCAACTGAGTATATACTCTTAGGATTTTAGTTTAATATTTTATAAAGTTGTGTCTTTTTAAAATGTTTATAAACTTAAGTAAAAATTTATGAAGTAATTCATAAATAATATATTGAATGTAATATTATAATGAAATGAAAGTGATTTATAAAGACAATGGTGTAGTTAAGGAACCAACGAGATTAAATATGTAAGTTGTACGTAGACCATTTTATTAGCATGGTTCTTGAACTAGGATTCTAGCATATAACTTTAAGGTGATTGATACTAGTCCGAAAAAAGATAACTAACTTGATTCTTGTCGGTGAAAACTTGATTTAGATTCTTGACTTAATATTGAGGTTCTCTATCAAAGCAGACGACTATGTAAAGAGAACGGAGGATTCTTATCAAGGAACCTAATCGGATGCATTAGGGAGGTCGAGTGAACAATACTTGTTCGGAATTAAAGTTTATATATCCGAGCAAGTGATTGGATCAGATATTACGTACGGATGATCCATGTACATCGTATATGCTTAAGTATATTGATATTATTTGTTATGTGGCTTAGGAAAATTTATGGAGTGACTTTCAATTTTGTTTTGAGGTAGCTTAGATAATCTTCTAAGCAATAACCAAAGGCTGATGAGTGTAACGGTATGCTTAGGAAATTATCTATATCCTTGGACGATCGAGAAAGTTGTGAACCTAAGCAAAAATCTAAATCTTGTTTGGTAGTCATATAAAATTTTAAATAAAGTTAACTATTAGTTATTCCTTTATCGAATTTGATTTAATTGATAATGCAATTTTATATACTATGGTTTATAAAGTATGACTTTGTAAGCAAAGGATTTTAAAGTTAGTGTTTATTAGGACTTAAATCCCGATGATTTTGAAACAATTTAGGAAAGAAATAATAATAATATTCTTTTTTGGAAACTTGATGAAGTACTATAATTATTTCAAGACATTTGAAAAAGTATTTGTGAAGTGATTTTTCAAATATTTTCATTATGACCAAAGTTGGACGATTGAGGGTTTTTTGATTTGGAAGACTCGTAAGGTATATTTGTTTACTCTAGTTATTGTATTAGGATGAGCCAGAATTCCATAGGGTGCTCTGTGTTGTTTTGTCTTCTTGTCATGATTGATTTTGATTTTAATATATTTCTCTTTAAAGGAAATTAAAAATATATTCTAAATATAAAAACCTAAGCATTTAGTCCTAAATTTATCCTTTGAAAAGATTAAATGCATAATATTTTAGTATAGAGTATTCTATGTACTTTTATTGTAGCTTTTTGATATGGATTTTCTATAAAAATATAACTAATCAGATTACTAAAAGCCAAGTAAGTAATTTGATTTTTAGGTAGAGGTATTACGTTTTCTGCTTTGTGACAATTTCGGGGATGGAAGTCTTTTAGGGGGGAGAATGTAACATCTTGAAAAAATATGAACATTTGATATTTAAATAAAGGGATTATTTAAATATTTGAAATATAATAATTAAGTGGATTTAATAGCCTTATAAACTCCTTTTAATTAATGAATAATAATGGTAAATTCATTTCGTAAATTTATTTGCATAATTAAATAGTTCGGTGAATAATTGAAATGTGACCGAAATTATTTTTTGGGATTTTTGACTTTTTACCGAATGAAAATTGTTGTAACATTGTTTCACTCTTATGTACACATATGTACATGCATAATTACAATTCAAATAGTACCAATTGAATTATTTAACCTAAGTAACTTTAGGAACTTCTATAAAGTAATTAAAAGAGAGAAGACTTTTGTTAATTTTTGCTCCTTTTTATGTGATTTGATGGCAAGTACTTAAGGCCACATGGTAGTACATGGGTGTATGATGTGGTGGTGGAAATATTTAAGGTTAGAATGGAAATTTTGCTAAGGGGTAGTGGATGCCATTTTCCATTTTACAAAATCTATAAAAGGGCACCTATACCTCTTTATTTTCACTTTACATTTCTTTCCTTTTGTTTTCTACTTTGAGCTCTCTTCTTTTTTCTTCTCATCGTTATTTTCTAAAGTAAAAAACAATGCCAAAACACACTCTTTTCTACTCCAAAATATTAAATAAACCTAGAATAATATTGCAAACATTATCACCTTCTTAAACTTGCACGTTTTAGAGCCATTTCCCATTTCTTGCTTGGGCCGTGAGCATTAAGGGAGTGTTCCCGGGCTTTGGTTGAGCTAAGGTGAAAGAAAGAGGTTGCTTTGGTTGTTTCTTGGTTGAGGAAGGAAGCTTGTGTCTTCGTTTGAAGTTTAGCTTTGGAGAAAGTAAGTTGATCTCACTTTAAATAGTTTAAAATTTGATAAAAAGTGAAAATTATAAATTATTGATTTTATTATTTATAATTGTGTATATTTGCTTATTTGAATTTGATTCCCACTTGAAAGCAGAAGGCAAGTAACCATTGTTTTACCGGGGACAAAAGCAAGAGGAAGTCGAAGTGTGTCCGCAACAAATAGGTTGCTATAGAACACTTTGAATAAACATACATATATATGATTTATAGAGGACTTTGTAGAGAGACCCTAAGGGATTTCTTGCCATTGTTAATTTGCTTTTATATGCATGTTTGGTTGTCTTTTGAGATGTTAAAGTAACCAAAATATTGAATAGTGGAACAATCAGCTTTCGCATTTTGAAATCGCGCTACTGCACTTTGAAATCCCATCTCTTTAAATCTTGTGCTTATGTTTGTGTCATTAAATATTTGGTCATGCTTTTGCATTTTTAAAATGTTGTTTGAACACAGTTTCGATAGCTTGAAAAGATTATAATGCCTAACTCCAAAGTGTTTAGAAGATAGAAAAGTTTTGTTCATAGTTTTGCAGTTCAAAAATCAAGATTTAAAACAACTTTCAATTGAGTTTTGTTGACTTCAAATGTCTCTAAATTCTTGTCAATGCATACTAGACTCATAGTTTTTTCTAAAAATAAAGTATAATATAACTGAACCAAAATTCCAGTCATTTGAATTTGGAATACTTAATTGCTTTTAAATATTGAACAGTTGATTTTATAAGTTAAATAAATAGAATTTCAAATATAATGTTTATTTGAATATTTGAAATTGTTTAAATAATTAAATCTTGAATTTTATGTGAATGAAAATGATTTTATAGGTTGATTTAAGTTCTATTTGGATAAGAATGAAGGTAGTAAACTTTTGAATTTAAAAGCGATTAAACTTATTTTATAATAATCTTTTTAATTAACTTCTAAAAATAGCCTTCCGGGGCACTGTCTCGAATTTCGATGAAATCAGTGCCATTGGATCCGTAATATTGAGTTATTGTATGTCGTTGAATTTCATGGTGGTTTGGATGTATCATGTGGTCGTGCAAGGTCGAAACGCGTAGAAATTAATTTAAGGAATTTAAATTAATATAATTCGATTTCAAATGCCATCTTCTATATATGTGACGCCCCACCTTTATACCCACGCTAACCACGAACACTACGGTGTAGTGCTGTCAATTAGCACGGAGAATAAGGCTGTTGAGGAGCGACCATCCATGTAACTTCTTTGTGCGAGTACCGATATGTCAGATAGTATAGAATGCGTATCATTTAAGGAGGAAATCCGACATACCGATACAAACTCAAAGCTATCACACAGTGGCTATATATAATCTTCGGAAACAAATATAGAAATAAACATAACATAAATCAGTCACAGACATCCATATCACAAAGGCGGAAGAAGATATGAATAAATATACAACACATGAAAGTGTTCATCAGAGTAGTGGTCAGAAAGATCCACGATAATACAAAAGAATAGCATCACGTGCTATACAAAAGAATAAGTACACATCATAGAGTCTATATCTCAAAAGCGTACAATCAAAAACTACTAATCTAAGTAGTTAGCCAAAAGTCAGAATAATCCTGAAGAGAAGTCAAGCAGAAGCACCTGTAACATCTCGGTCTGACCCGAGTATTATTTATAAGAAAATAATAAACGGATCAGTCTAGCTATACATATCAGATGATATGGTATAAAGTAAAAGGCATGACATGAACATGTAATAACCATAACGACATACTACTATAAGTATGTAAATGATAATCAACGTAAGATTAATCAATATCACAAGAATCTTCTCAAAGATAAAATTGGGTATCATACCCTAAACTTGTATTCATAACAAGTCAATAACACATAAATTCACCAATGCACAAAGACTGATATCATATCAATGAAAATCATGAAAATTGGTGAAGCACATAATTCCAGAAATCATCACCAGAAATCCAGAAAACACATAAAAGGGGGGAGGCCTAACACATGAATGGGAGCATGAAAACTCACCTACGCGTAAACACATGAATGAGAAGCTATCTCATGGAAGCTATCCATTAAATTTCCACACAGTAATGGCCCGAAGACCGTAGGGTGCTACCCTACATATGTGATGGCGAAACATCACATAAACGGGGTATAGTCTCCCTCGCCGACAAAGAGACATCGCTCAATCGCTAGTCTAAATCACAAAAATGATCGTCATGATCATTAGGAAGTGTCAATTACACTAAGCCAGTAAATATATGAGTTTAGCTTCATGTCCCATAACCACTAGCTTAACTTAAATATTTACGAACAAACTGTAGATCTCCACTGAGAAATTGTCACAAAAGGGTTCAATCGAACAAGTCCAAGAGCTAACCGACAAAGTGAACGCGAGCGTTTCATACCACTCGTTTTACTAAGTCGTTTAATTCGATTTCTCATCCGAGTGAAGTAAAGGCTTGTATATACTAATAGATTGGAAAACGGTTTTAAGAAAACGAACTTTTGATATTTAAAATAGTGTTGAAATCGCTTTGATATTTACTACTAGTATTGAAACCTTCATATCTTTAAAGTGACAAGTCACAAAACGATTGTTGAAATGAATCGAATTACATAAAATTCACGTTCAAAGACGTGAGTAAAGTCCAAAGAAATCAATCCCAAAACCATCATAGTAGAAATTCTGATGAATGTTTTTCAGATAAGATCCCCTACGAAGGGGGGTACGAAGGTCGCGGGGGTCTAGGGGGCAGCACCCCCGGCGGGGTGCGGGGCAGCGCCCCGTCAAAATGGTACGACCTTTTGAAGACAAGTTACAAAATGATTGTTGAAACAATCAATCATCAAAATTCACATTCGAAGACGTGAATCAAATCCAATTAAACCGATAAAGAATTCATTGAAATGGATATTCAAAAATCCCGAAAAAGGAGTCATCAAAGTCATAATAAATGATAACAACCACTAAGAACCAACATGAATCGATAAAATTCGGAAAATCGATCAAAATGAGCTGAAATAGGCAAAACAGGAAAACAGGAGCAGGTCAGTCGACTGAAATTCCGGTTCAGTCGACTGAACACTGTCCAGAAAATTTCGGACTTCAACTCAGTCGACTGAACAGAGGATTCAGTCGACTGAACCTGATTTCCTGCATTTCCTATCCTATTTTAAATGAAGTGCAAACTCTCTCTAATTGCAATCGGACAAGCACGGACGCTAGGGGTTTACGCCTATCGGCTACCCGACCCTAGCTCTACGATTTATCACCAAAAACATGATCCAACAACAAGCTATGATTTTTAGAGTTTTAGACTTCCAAAACACCAAAAATTGCAATGCTCACAAAACCCATCCGAATCAAAAGCAATTGCATATGGATAACTGTTAGGAATTCATAACAAGAAATCAAGGATAGTTATAGACAAAGATGTGAGATAAAAATCTCACCTTTATGCACAAGAACAAGTGTGAAGAAGTTTGAAAGCAAAGGGAGAATCAACCACTCTTCAACACAACCCAAATCTATGCTCAAAAAGAAGAACATTCCTAAAGTTAGGTTTAGGAATTTCTGAAATTGAAAGGAGAAAGGGTTGGAGAAGAAGAAGGAGAAGCTTACCAAGGTTTCTTCTATTAGTTTGGAGCTAGAACTTGATTTGAAGATGAAACTAGGGTTTGGGAGTTTTAATTTCCCATCTCTCCCACCATTGTTGCTCTAAAACTGAAAGGAGGAGAAAGTGAGAGTGAGTGGAGAGGAGAGGTTCAGATTTGGGGTTAAGTTGGCAAAGGGGCTGAACCCAAACCCAAACCCAAAGTGCAAATGGTCGAATTTTTGACTAGCTCCAAACATATCAAAGTTTATACTCAAAAAGATCGCAAATGACATTTTGAACTCAATGGGAGTGGTCTCGAGTCCTAATTTGACCGTATGCAAAAAGTAGCTTTTCGGACTAACATCCGATTAACGATTTAAATATAAAAATATAAAATCGATAAATATGCGGGTTGTTACAATATATGATCGAATTAGGTCTCGAAACTAGTTCCATTGTGTTCGGAATGGGGTAATCAATACACAATGCCAAGCGGCATGCTTCGATAGGAAATTGATACTTTTCGAATTATAGAGCCAGATATTCTAAATAAAATAATATCTTAAGCCATACCCACATCCATACATATGCCATACCCCAGCCATACTTGCCCACATTCTCACCCTTACTCCCTTCCCTCTATATACATCATGTCACAACCAAAGAGGAATGAATTGGCCAAATTTTCAAATTTATACATCACCTTATTGAACGGTCCACATCCATCGGGGCCAATCCATGCCTTTTCAAGCGAAATCACCAGCTATAAAGTTGTAGATGACATCGAGCTTGACTCATTCAATGGTGGGATTGTCATAGTTCATCACGTGGAGGCCGAAATTTTCCTCCATCCGTTGGCGTTTCTTGGATCGGCCAAGGCGATTCAGGAACGAGTTAGAGGGAGAGGCCGACAGCATTGGAAAGGTAGAGGTCAGAGCTTTATTCTGGCAAGATGCGGCGCTCTTCGGTGTACTGTGGCTGCGACATGACTAGGTTGAACGTCAAAAGTTTTTTCGACGTCATGCTAGATGATGGCCGCGACTAGAGAGCTCGTTCTAGTGGCATTGAGGAGAATAGGGTCGGGGCGACCTCCGGTGGTGAAGCGGCGGTGGCCAAGGGCCTGGTGGTGCGGCGACGGGGCATTTAAGTCATGAACATGTTGTCTTGCCTGGAAATCGCATACGTGATTTTGAACGAGGTGATTAGGTGCGGTTATTTATGGTAATTAGGACTTTGTGGGGGTAATTAAGTGTAAATTATATTACTTAAAAATCAAGATTTATAAAATGTATAACATTTTCATACAAGGTCGAAATTGAGTGCGACAAGTTGCATTAAGACCGTACTTGCGAATACTATGTGATGGAGTTAATTTGGCAATGATTGGAGCTTATAAGAATAACTAAATGTTGTTTAGATTTAGATGGAATCCAGAATGCCTCAGTGATAATTGGAGTTTTGGTGGGTTAAACTCACCTTTTTGGTTAACAAGTATGTTTTATAGTTGATAAAATTTGTTGATTGGATGTCTGGATGATTTGCTTTTTATTAGTTGGTTTGGTTTTATTCCCGTCCCTGGAGCAGATGACCTTTATATATACATACCTGCCTAGTAGCGGATGACCCGTAATATATGATTATATACCGTTTATGATGTAGGGGGACGGGTTGGAGTCATCCAAAAAGATTCCTCACCGCCGTTGATTTTATTTACATACATACATATACATATATATATATATATGACTATATATAAGCTATGAAGCAGGGGGACAGGTTGGAGGGATCCAATGGGAATCCTCACCATTGTTCCATTATTTTCTATAATATTTATGTTATATGGATTTTTGAAAATCAAACCTAATTGTTGACACTATGGGTTATGACATTGTTATATGCTCAAACTTAGACCCTGTAATGATAAGAAATCAATGTCCGTATTTGTTAAGCGTTTAGTAGCTATTAGTCTCAAATTAGAAATTTGAAATGCTACAAATTGCCATTTGGGGGTGGGATTGGTTTTTGAGACAGAGAATGATTTAAAATCTGAATGTGGTATTTTCAAAAAAAAATTGTTTTAAACGAATTTAACTTCTATTTTACTCCAACTTATTATCTGTCTTTTCTATGTCATTCAGAAATGATTTAAAGGATAGTTATTTATTTTTAATAATGTTTAAAGTCATTTATTTATATTTAATGTTGTTTTAAAGTTATTTATCAATATTAAAATATTTTGAAAAGCTAGTTTTTTTATAAGAAGATTAATATGATTTGAAATTAAAAATAATGGTTTATTAATGTTTGAAAATTAATCATTACAATTTCTAATAATGGTAAAGATTTATTATTATTGTTCACTTAATAATGTTATTGAAATTATTAATTATATTTTTTAAGACGTTTTGAAGATAATAATAATTATTTATTTATAATGTTTATTATTATATAATAGTGTTTTAAAGTAAACGATTACAATTTATTTATAAATGTTTCGAGATTTGTAAATAGAGTTTTATAAATAAATTTGGGTTTTATAAGAGGAGATTTATAACAAGGTTTGGAAACTTAAATGAAGATTAGTTAAAGGATAAAAAGAGTTTTCTAAATGGTTTTAGATATTTATAAAAGAATTTATAAATGGTTCTAGAATTGGGTAAAAACGAAATCTTCCTCCATTTTGTCAGTATACTTATACCGTTGAGATAAGTATATGGATATTTTTCCAAATATTGAAAATATAGGGGTTTGTGGAAATATCTGTGTGAAAAAGTATCTCGATGCAAGTATTTACAAAGTGATTTTTAATTAATGAAAGGGTTAGTTAAGGAGGCTAGTGGTTACTTATGTGCGTAACCAATGTTGGTATTCCCTATGGAATTAAATCCCTAATTGAATGTTTATTTGTTGATAGTGAAACAACCAACTATCATATATGGACCAAAAACATAACTTGGAAATATCTAGGAGAAACGCGTCAGTTATATGGCACAGTCATCTCCGATGATGCTATACTGTGCGTATAATATTTTTTTGTTCTTTTATGATAAACGATAAGGAAATCCATCCACTAACGACTAGGAGGTGACCTCCGCTCTTATCTTTGAATGTTTATTTCCTAAAGAACCAGGGTTGAGTTTATTAGAAAACATCGAATGTTGTTTCGAAGAGACCGGGATCGGGCATGTTATCCGAAAACCGCTTCGATCCAATTCAAGCATTTCAAAGTAAAGACATCTTGAAGATGATGGAATTGAAGATGGAGCTCATTGAAGTGTAAAGTTGCTTGCTATTAATCCTGGGGATGATTCTAAACTGGGTGTAGTTGAAGTAGTACCTTCGGTTTGTCCATCTCCTAGACAACTTGTATGGATGAATGCTCACATTGCATTATTGGCTGGAGGGCGGTGTTAGCATTCCAAATGGGAAGTGTTATATAGAAGGTATAATGTAGCCCCAAGCCTCATCAACTGGGAAATGACAAAAATCGGTCATGCAGATGGGCCATGTGGGTCGCTCCCATTAAGTTATAGTCATCCTAAATCTAGATCGATTACTATCTACTCATGTATGCTTCAGGGACCATTAACAAAAGGGGTGATCATATTCGGTACTACTAGTCAAGTGGTAGGCCAGTCCTTGGTGGCAGAGATACAAGATGTTTTTGTCAGACCCCGGTGCATTTTATCTAGAGATGTACCATCAGAAGGTAGCTCCATACCTTGCCATAATATGGAACCCATTCTCTAATACGAGCCTTTATAGTTTTAGTTGTATGCCTATTATGCTGGAATTTAATTAATGTAACAATTTCGGCTATGATTAACAAGTATTTGTATCTTAAACATTATTATAATATTAGTGAATTTCATATAAAATTGTTTGGTTATCTAAGGTAAAAACCTGTCTGTGTTCATGTGCGACTTGGTCTTACGAGGTACTTTTGATTTCAAATTTTTTTATAACTTAAATATTTTGGGTGTGTTTTCTCACACTGGTTTACCAGACTGGCTCGGGTGTTATTTTATAATAATTCTCGGGGTCATACCGAGCATATTTATGAATTTCTTTGGATGCATTGGAGCTTAGGAGATGAGCTGGAGGCCCAAGACGTATCTACATATTTCTTTGTTTCCTCCATGTTATCTGTTAGTTGTATTTATCAGCAACTGTAAGGACAGGCTGTTATAACTGTCCAGGTTGAAGTAGGTTAGTGTACTCTGATTTGATGTATGTATATTAATTTTTTTTGTTTAAATATTTTTTTATATTATAGATTATTCGTTCCGCTATAAGATTCTATGTTGTTTAGTTTCTTCTTCCTTCCCTCTTCTTTCCCCTAACAATTGGGTTTTCTGCATTCGGTTGCTCGACACGTAATACAATGAACACTTTAGTGTCAATTTTCGAGGGTCGAAAATCTTGAATTATTGCATATAGTATTCATACTTTGTAAAAATGTGGAGAAAATTTTAATTTAAAAAGTACAAATATAAAGTAATTTTCTATACTCTTTTAGCGGCAGTTTTGCAGCAATTTTCCGAAATTTATAAAAAGGTTTTAAACTTGATTTTTCTTCTTCAATCCTTTTAGTGAACTTTTCTAAATATATTTAAATGTTTTAAAAGCGGTTTGAAATTTATATATTTTAGATGATTTAATATAAATTATCGAGGAAGAAGTTTTATTCTAAAAAATAAGGAAAGGAAATGATTTTGAGTTAATATAAATTAAACTTAAGATTTTGATTTTAAATATTCTAATTGTACATTTTAAACTATATTTCAAGTATTTTGAGTTTTTGAAAGTAAAAAAGGAAGCATGGATTAAAATATCATTGTTGTAATAAATTTTTTCTGAGAATTGAGAAAGAAGTCATGGATTATAACATCTTTATTATAGTAAAATGTTTTCGAGAAGTAGAAAAGAATTCATGGACTATAACACTTTTGTTATAATAAATGATTTCGTTAAGTTATTAAGAAAACTTGTTACTTGACTTTATAAATTTGTTATTTTTAATCTTCAGAGGAGTTTTGTTTTAAAGATAATAATAAGTTGATTTATAAATGATATTTTATTAATAAAGACGTCTTTAAAAAGATTGTTTAAAGGTAAAGCTAAGTGTATTAGTTTTGGGTTTATAGTAAACAATATTTTAGTGACATTTGTTTTTAACCGTTCTTTTTGGTACACTAAGATATATAATTAGCTTGTTAAAAGAATATTTTAAAGAATGTTTTAAAAGTGTTTTACAAATATTCGTGATGTGAAAATAAAGCACAAGTGTGAGTCACATGTTCTAAAAGTTTAAAGGGTTGATTTCATTCATCGAAAGGATTTAGTCTTTTCCTTAGTACCAAACATCACGAAGGTTGATTCATTACTATCTATGAGATTTAACGCCAGAGTACCTAGGTAAGGCTAGGTGAAACCGGTGCCCTGACTTACCCGGCTTCGTTTTTAAGTGAGGGATAATACGAGTTGGAAATTAAAGTTTGGTAATAAGGGTAAGAAATTTGATTTCCATAAGCGATATCACTTATATGGAAATGATTTAGACATATTCTTAACACAAAACGTCAAGATATGGAAACTTGTCTCTATCTCAAAAGTTAAGAATGTACGTTGAGCAAGGCCTATGAGGTAATAATGCCCCAACTTATCCATCTTCATTTTTAACCGAGGGATAGTACAAGTTTGAAATCGACGAGTTAATAAGGATATGAGATGTAATTTCCATATACAATCATTTTTATCCCCAATAGTATACTTATTGACTATCGATTCTACTATCTTCTCTGTGTTTCGTCAATTTAAGATGATTTGTTGCCCGTTTGAGCGTTGATATCCTTTGTCGGAAACGATTAAAACCAAAGAGTGAGTGGATGTCAAGCTATGTAGGGTTGCTCCCATTAGGGTATCTTCACATCTACTCTAGATTAGATTCGATTGTATGTGCATGGAGATGTGAAATACTCAGATAATCGGTAAGGTTCGCGGGGTTCGGCGTACATTTCCGAGAGAGTCACAGAGTAAATGACCCTCTCAGGTCTGTTTTCTAGAGGCATACTTTCGGTAAGGTGGGTGCACCCTCCTAGTCATTGTTGGAAAAAAATTCCTTGTTTGATTCAAATCTTTGAATTATTTTCTTAATTCCATCGAGAAGTACCTTATGCTCTTCTCGATGTTTAAATATTTGTGCTCATTCTTTAAGTTTGGATTTTGATCTTGTTTGCATCCACTCTTTCAAGTTCGGATTTTTTTTCTGATTTTATTTCCTTCCTTTCTTGTATGGAAGTTGTTCTTGTGAGTTAAAACATGTTCCCTATTTAGTAGTGAGATCTTATGGATTATTATATGTTCATCATATTTCTTTTATTTTCTTATACTGGTTTTCCAGACTGATCCGTGTTTTACTTTACTATAATGCTCGAGTCAGACCAATTTTGTCAAGGTTATCATTGGTAGAAGCATGGAGTTCATGGAGAAGAGCTGGATGTTCACATGTCGTAGTATTTTTATTTTTTGCTATATTATTATGTATACCGATCAACAGTTGTAAGGTTGGGAAGTTATAACTGTCTAAGCTGATGATGTTTGTTTTTATCTTTGATATACCATGTATCTTAGAGCGACAGTTTTGTTGTCCTTGTTATTGTAACGACCCAGAATTTTGAACAATTTAATTGAAAATATTTAATTAATTTTAAATATTTGAATGATGGTTTGACTTGAATTACAAATTATCAGAATGAATTTGACGATTAAATTATAAAATTTAATCTATTGAAAGTTGAATAAAAATTTAAATATGCAGTTTTAAGCTGATTAAAAATATTTCAAAGGATTGTAAAATTCATATTGATAATACTGAAGATAATAGAAGCTTCGGAATTGAGTTTGAAAGTGATTTGTTCAGTTTTGAAATTTATTGTTTAAATTGAATTTAAAAAAATAGCGTTTTGAGGCACAGTCTTGGAATTCGACGAAACCAGTTCTATTGGGTCCGTAATATTGAATTATTACCGGATTTCAAATTTCGTAGCGTTTGGAGTTGTTGTGTGATCATACGATAGGTAAATGCATTGAAATTTAAATTGAATTCAATTTATATTTAAATTTCAAATTGGTCAAAGGACAGCACGTTATCTTCCCTAAAATCGCGCCTAATATCACGAAATAAGATCGTGTAAACCATGCCGGCTTCAATTTTAAATAACCCTCTTCCCTCAGTATAATTCAAAATTGAAACAGATCTCAAAACAAAATAAATGGCGACATCCTTTTTTCCCGTATCTCGTTCTCCCTCTCAATCAAACAACTCACATTCAAAACGATGGCCGAAGCCCTCTCAGATTTAAATGAAAGAAAAAAAGAAAAAAGAAAAAAATGTCGCGATGATTAAAAGCAAGCTCGCGCATGCGAGAGGCGAGTTGGCGATGGCGATGTCGCTTGGGCGACGAAGGCGGAGAATGGGGACTCGAATTGAGAGCGCACGTGGATTGTCACCGCGATTCGAGGTGGCGGAGGATGAAGAGCACGACAATGCGCGAGCTAGGGCACGGCAACGATGAGGCGACAACTCGTGTTGGGGATACTCGATCGAATGGTGATCACGTTCGATCTGGGATAGGGCTGGGGTCGTGGTCGCAAGCACGAGGCCGATGTTGGGCATGAAGGCAGCTGCGATGTGACGTGGTGAGCGACAATGTCAGAGGAGAGCGGCTCCATTCAAGGCGTCAGTGGGTCGTACATCGTGCTCTGGTGCATCGCGATTGACTGCGAAAAATTTGGTAATTTTATTTTGATTTAATTTTACATTCATAGGTAAAGGAAAAAAGGGTTTTGTTTTCAAGCATATGTATATATGTTAGGGAAATAATTTACAGTCAGGTGGAGTTTTTTTTTTAGAAAGAATTTTTTTTACATATATAAAGATAAGATTTTTATAACCCGTATAGCCTATTTTTATATATGCAGTTTGAAAAAAATAGAAAATAGAGACAAAATACAATTTATTAATTTATTTTAGTAATTAAATTGTTTAGTTAACTTAGGTAATTATTTTGGTTAATAAAAATATTTTTTTTGAAGGAAAATTTAGTTTGAAAATAAAATACTAGTTAATTAAACTATCAGAATGAAAAAAATGGTTATTCGATTATTTCGAATATTAATAAATTGTATAAATTGTTATACAAGGTCTAAAATGGTGAAATCAAGTCGAAATGGATGGGATTACAAATAAAAGGGCAAAGGTGATATTTTCTCACTCAAATGAAAATTTAATTTGCAGTTATTGTTTCTTTGATGTTTGGATGTGATACTATGTATGTATATAGTAGTATATAGCAATATATATATATATATTGGCATATGTATATATTGCAGTTGTTGATTTCCCGCATTATATAGCGGATGAGACCCTATTGCGCCGCATAATAGCGGATTGATATTTTTATAAATCCCATATACCGCGATATTCCACCTCGAAGTTGAATTGGTATTGTGCTAACGTCTGTGGATGCAGGGAAACAGGTTGGAGGGATCCAGCTGGATTCCTCACCAATATTTATTTGATTACAGATATTGTGATTTTTGTTGATTATCATATCGATATATGATGTTGGATGTCGTGATTGATTATTTAGTGCTGTTGCTTCATCGGATCCATTTTTTCTGAAGTTTGAAAAATAACGATTTTGATTTTAAAGGGATTTTTGAGATTATACGTTTTATTAAAATTTTGGATTGATTCATCCTAAATAAATAAACGTTAAAATTTTAAAGTTATAAAAATTATGATTTTTGTGAAATATAAGAGAAAGGCGATTTTTGAAATAAATAGTTAAGTAATTTATAAAATGGTTTGAATTGGGATTTTTGAATTATTAAAAACGATGTATATAAAAGATGTACAAACGTGATATTTATAAATTTAAAATATTGGGATTATAAAACGAGTTTTATAAATGTTAAAATGAAGTATAAATGGATTTCATAAGTGAACGAAATTTTATATTTATAAATTGTGAAGTTACAAAATGAATAGATTTTGTAAAACAAAAGATTTATAAGTAATAATCTTATAAATCGGATTTTGGCATTTAAATGAGATATGAATGGAATTTGTTAATAAGGAGATTTATAAGTTGAAGTTTTTATAAATAGGAATGGAATTTATAAAGGTTGTTTTATAAATCCGAAACCAATTGAATTTGATAAATTAAACATAGAAGTTAATAAAGGAGATATATTCGTGATTTTGGACAGCGAATTACCCTTTAAGTTAAATGTTGTAATAATATGAGTTTTGTTGGGAATTTTATCCACAATTTTGGACAGTGGATAATCTTTGAAATAAATATGTAGAAAATATTGAAATTTGGTTAGTGAAGTATATTCACGATTTTGGACAGTGAATATATTATTAAGTAAAATGGATATGTTTTGAAAAAGTGATATTAAAAATGAAGTTAATTGATTTAACGATGTTTTAAAATATATTGAATATCGAAATCATAGATTTCAACATTCATTGTTGAAATAGACTTTTTCGAGGAAGAAGGAAACGGTGGACTATAACATTGTTGTTATAGTAAATGATTTTCGAAAGGAAATGTTTTATATAGTATTGGGATTTATATATCTATCTTAATTCCGAATCCCTATACTAGTGATTTTGAGTCGTCGTAACGATGTTTTACGTAACATTCGTTTTGACTCAAATAGATGTTGTTATAGTAAATCATTTCCTTAAAAGAATGAAATATATACTTAATTTTGATTTAAGTATATCGAATATTTTCAAATGTTGAAAATAAATAAGATTTGTGAATTACTTATTTTTAAATAAGTATGGAAATGTTTTCCAAAATGAAATGAAATGTTTTGAGATTTTATCTTTTAAAGATAAATCGAAATAAATTTGAAATTTGGTTTCAAATGGTTGAAGTGTGGAAATTATATATCTAGTAAAGATATTTTGGAAAATAAATATTTTGGGAAGTTATTTGGAATCTGATGATGTTGCGCATCTTTATTGATAGTTAAATAACCGACTATCAATAATTACCTTGAATGGGTATTTGTTGTGATTTGCTTGAATTTGAATGCCACACTTATTTTTGAATAAGCGCTCACTATTCGGGTTAGCCGGGAAAGGACCTTGGGGTCGTATAACCCATTCTGAATATGTGATACGTCGTTATGAATTGCATTTGATGACCGGTGTTGAAGACCGGATATTTTTGAAAACGGAAGGATTACCGTCGAGTTACTCTACATCGGCTGATCTCCGATATAGAAAAATTATCCGGATTTGCAAGGGCTTCGTGAGAAGTGCCTTCGGTTCTGTTCGATCCCGGAACAGACTTGTATGGATTGTATGTCTGACATTACAAATTGAGATATAAAGCTGATTTCTTTCAAATACATATCTGTCGGTGGCGGAGAATTTATTCTCTTAGCTTAACACCCTTCTCTGAGACTTACGAGCTCAGAGGTTATGTAGTTGAAGGTTATCGGCGATATACTCCCAATTTGGTAACGTGGCATGCTGAGTGTTGCTGTGAAATGATCATTGTTTGATCATTTGTGATATGATCATTTGTTTGATCATTTATCTTTGTGATCATTACTTTGATCATTTGTTTGACCCGAAGCATGGCTTTGTGACAAAGCGTAGCTTTGTGGACGAGACTTCGTCGGACCTCACACCCCGGAAATGGTCAAAACAGGAAGGATGCAGTAAGGTTCTAGGGAGTAGCGCCCCTTAGTGTATGTCATTCCTTCTGGATAGAGGTGGTATCATGGTATGGAGCCCAGATATTTAACCTATGTTGTTGCTGCATTATTATTCATATGTGGTTGTTGGAAATCGAGGATCCTCGGGAAGATCGGTTACGATCGGGGGATGGCATACGCGTGTCAGTAGTTACCTATTTTTGCAGAGGTAACACAGCCTTGTGTTGGCAGAGATCTAACCGTAATGTTAGGTTATTTCTCAGGACGTCTTTCCAGAGGCTTTTCCATGTGGCAATGGGAAGTTCCTTGGCCTGACCATTTGTTGGAAATCTAAAGAAACAATACGAGCCTTGTACGGTTTTAGTTGTAGAACCTGCCATTTAATATGGTAGCTATAGTAGCCATACTATAATGGTACCTATGCTGGCTAAGATTTATATTCTACTTTCGAAATGTTTTCTACACTATGCACTAATAATAATATCAAAAATGATTTGATTTTGCGTATCAAGCATCTTTGACTATCATAAGAAGAAATCTCCTCCAATTCAGCGTTTGCAATGTGTGTGTGGCGGGAGGTCTTACGGTAGTTTCATTTTTACAAAAGCATTTCGAATTGACTTTAAAATTATCCTGTTGTTGTTTTAAAGATAAACTGTTTTACGATCTCACATCAGTCACCATGACTGACTCGGAGTTTATTGTTTCCCTTCTAAACTCTGGGTGCCCACCAATTTCCACATGGGCAGCCTAGAGTTATGTTATTAGGATATTCGTGGTATTCTGGAGCTGTGGAAGCAAGCTGGATGGCGAAACGTATCACCTATACTTTGTATTATTCCGCTGTGTATTCTGTATGAGGACAAGTTTATATAACTTTCCATTGTTGTATTGAGTTGTATATTGACTCTGATTGATGTATGAATAAACTGATATGGTTCTTTGTTTTAAAGGACTAGTGATTATCTATTATATATTGTTTTGCTGCGAATGTGAGTTTCTGATATTGTTTCTGTTATGTGTTTTCTATTGTTCTTCTTTCTTTTTCTTTTATCTTTTCTTCTACCTCTTCTTTTAAACCCTAAGAATTCGGTTTTCCGGCATTCGTTTTCTCGGCAGTTGATACAGTGGACGTATTGATGTCGATTTTCAGAAGTCGAAGAATCGGGTCCTTACAATGTGGTATCAGAGCATATGGTTAAGCGACAACCCTGCTCCGTTGGGTGTTACTCATTAGAGATAGAGTCAGTAGTACTCTAGAATGAGTGTGAGTGTAATAATAGATATGAGCGCGTATTTGTTAGTGAATATAAAATTTGTTTTGTATTGTATTGACTTATCGGTTGATTGCTTATGGATTCTGGTCGATGCAGTCTAGCTAACTGTGTCGATAGGAGTTTCTAAACTCTTAAACAAGATAAACCGACATAGTATTGTTTTAAAATTTGGTAAATAACCAAAACTATTTTTGTATATAAAAGAAATGATTTTTCTGTAATTGTTATAGTATATGGTTGCATGGTTGTTAGGAAGTAATAATATTAAATTATTATCATTGAAATTAGATAAGAAATTGAAATCATAACTCCAAAGTTAAGAAATAAATTCACATAAAAATGAAATTTAAGAATGTAAATTATAAATGTGACTTATAATTGGAAATAGAATTCCAGAGAAGTATTTGGAAATGTTTTGAAAAGAATTTGAAAATTTTTGGAGATTTGGAAATTTTAAATCCTTTTTGATTTGAAAATTAATTTCAAAGGATTTTGGAAAAATGTTTTGAAGGAATGAAAAGCTCTAAACTCTTTTCGGTCGCTGGAAAATAATTTCGATGATGATCGCGACATCACCGATGTTCATTTTCGGGTTTCTAGAAGAGGAATTGCTGCCAAATTATTTTAAATGAAAGTTGTTTGGAAAATTTGGGTTTTGTTTTGGAAATTCAAAGGATAATTTGAATTGTTTTCAAAATAATTTTTGAAATGTTGGTAAGACTCTGGAATACTATATAAAAATATTTATGGAATATTATTAAGTTGATAACTTATACAATTTGAATTTTGATAGAATAAATTTAATTTAAAGAATGGAGTTAAATTAAAGTAAGTATAAGTGAATAAATTTGAATAAAGTGAATTTGAAGAAAGGTCTAAGGAGGCTAAGTGAAATTATTACTTAAAGAAAATTTATTAAGTTGAAAATAAATTTAGAGTAGTAACAAATGAATTGGAATTGAGTATTGAATTATGAAAATAAATTTGTGAATGAATGAATAAATTTGCAATTGCAAGTACATGAAAGTAAATTGAATGTTGAAAAATTCATTTCAAATTTGTAAAGTAAAGTATTGAAATAAAATTAGTAACCGAAACTAATTGGAGAAATGGAAAATTAGTATGGTTTGAAATGAATTAAATTCATATGGAATTTGAAATCCAGTTTAATATAAGTGGTTATAAACCATAATAGTGAATTGAAAATAAATTTTGGGAATGAACAAAAGAATAAAACTGGAATTGAAACTGAATGTTGAAAACAAATTTGAATAAAGTGAATTAGAAATTGTGATGAATTAGAAATTGGAACTAATCTAAAATAGTGCAGTTGTGAATGAAAGGTAATCGATAAAATTCAATATTCAGAAGATAAACTGAATCTAAATTATATATGAATTGTAAATTGAATTCAAATGAAATTTTGAAATGTAAAATTGAATGATAATGGATATAACTTCAATAGTAAACTAAAGATGATATAAGAAGTAAGTATCGAAATTTTGTAATGGAATGTGCAAAATGGTTAGAATATTGTAACTAGATATTATGGCTAGTAGGATATACAGGTGTATAAAGGAATTGGAATTTTGATTTCAAAGATAAATTTGAATTGCTCGAAAAAGGTATGCATTTGAATTTCAATATGAAATTTGATGACTTTCTTGTCTAGCCGCTTGGCGTTTTCTTTTCTTTTGAAATTTGAGAGTCCGTAGGGCCATTTTGTAGTCGTACCGAGTTAGCCGTGCAAAGGAGACACTGGCGAAATTTTTGAAAATTTCGGGTGTTGGAAAATTTTGAGAAAATTTTGAAAGTTTAAAATTTGAATTTAAATTTAAATTTGAATTTTGAAGTAAACAATGTTGTTTGAAACTTATAATTAAAGTTGGAAATTTAGTTGAATTAATAACGAATCTTTAGTAAAAAGATTTGTTTTGATAAATTGATAAAACTATTTGGTTTTAAAAAAATAGTAGACGAGTTAAGGACCATTTTTCCTAACTTGTAATTTCGGGACGAAATTCTTTTAAGGGGGGAAGATTGTAACGACCCAGAATTTTGAACAATTTAATTGAAAATATTTAATTAATTTTAAATATTTGAATGATGGTTTGACTTGAATTACAAATTATCAGAATGAATTTGACGATTAAATTATAAAATTTAATCTATTGAAAGTTGAATAAAAATTTGAATCTTCAGTTTTAAGCTGACTAAAAATATTTCAAAGGATTGTAAAATTCATATTGATAATACTAAAGATAATAGAAGCTTCGGAATTGAGTTTGAAAGTGATTTGTTCAGTTTTGAAATTTATTGTTTAAATTGAATTTAAAATAATAGCGTTCCGAGGCACAGTCTTGGAATTCGATGAAACCAGTTCTATTGGGTCCGTAATATTGAATTATTATTGGATTTCAAATTTCGTAGCGTTTGGAGTTGTTGTGTGATCATACGATAGGTAAACGCATTGAAATTTAAATTGAATTCAATTTATATTTAAATGTAAAATTGGTCAAAGGACAGCACGTTATCTTCCCTAAAATCGCGCCTAATATCACGAAATAAGATCGTGTAAACCATGTCGTCTTCAATTTTAAATAACCCTCTTCCCTCTATATAATTCAAAATTGAAACAGATCTCAAGACAAAATAAATGGCGACATCCTTTTTTTCCCGTATCTCGTTCTCCCTCTCAATCAAACAACTCAAGTTCAAAACGATGGCCAAAGCCCTCTCAGATTCAAATGAAAGAAAAAAAATGTCACGATGATTAAAAGCAAGCTCGCGCACGCGAGAGGCGAGTTGGCGATGGCGATGTCACTTGGGCGACGAAGGCGGAGGCTGGGGACTCGAATTGAGAGCGCACGTGGATTGTCACCGCGATTCGAGGTGGTGGAGGATGAAGCGCACGATAATGCGCGAGATAGGGCACGGCAACGATGAGGCGGCAACTCGAGTTGGGGATACTCGATCGAATGGCGATCGCGTTCGATCTGGGATAGGGCTGGGGTCGTGGTAGCAAGCACGTGGCCGAGGTTGGGCATGATGGCAGCTGCGATGTGACGTGGTGAGTGACGATGTCAGAGGAGAGCGGCTCCATTCAAGGCGTCAGTGGGTCGTACATCGTGCTCTGGTGCATCGCGATTGACTGCGAAAAATTTGGTAATTTTATTTTGATTTAATTTTACATTCATAGGTTAAAAGGAAAAAAGGGTTTTGTTTTCAAGCATATGTATATATGTTAGGGAAATAATTTACAATCAGGTGGAGTTTTTGTTTTTAGAAAGAATTTTTTTTTTACATATATAAAGATATGATTTTTATAACCCGTATAGCCTATTTTCATATATGCAGTTTGAAAAAAATAGAAAATAGAGACAAAATACAATTTACTAATTTATTTTAGTAATTAAATTGTTTAGTTAACTTATGTAATTATTTTGGTTAATAAAAATAGTTTTTTTTGAAGAAAAATTTAGTTTGAAAATAAAATACTAGTTAATTAAACTATCAGAATGAAAAAAATGATTATTCGATTATTTCGAATATTAATAAATTGTATAAATTGTTATACAAGGTCTAAAATGGTGAAATCAAGTCGAAATGGATGGGATTAAAAATAAAAGGGAAAAGGTGAGATTTTCTCACTCAAATGAAAATTTAATTTGCAGTTATTGTTTGTTTGATGTTTGGATGTGATACTATGTGTGTATATAGTAGTATATAGCAATATATATATTGGCATATGTATAAATTGCAGTTGTTGATTTCCCGCATTATATAGCGGATGAGACCCTATTGCGCCGCATAATAGCAGATTGATATTTTTATAAATCCCATATACCGCGATATTCCACCTCGAAGTGGAATTGGTATTGTGCTAAGGTCTGTGGATGCAGGGAAACTGGTTGGAGGGATCCAACTGGATTCCTCACCAATATTTATTTGATTATAGATATTGTGATATTTGTTGATTATCATATCGATATATGATGTTGGATGCCGTGATTGATTATTTAGTGTTGTTGCTTCATCGGATCCATTTTTTTTTAAGTTTGAAAAATAACGATTTTGATTTTAAAGGGATTTTTAAAGTGATTTTTGAGATTATACGTTTTATTAAAATTTTGGATTGATTCATCCTAAATATATAAACGTTAAAATTTTAAAGTTATAAAAATTATGATTTTTGTGAAATATAAGCGAAAGGTGATTTTTGAAATAAATAGGTAAGTAATTTATAAAATGGTTTGAATTGGGATTTTTGAATTATTAAAAACGATGTATATAAAAGATGTACAAACTTGATATTTATAAATTTAAAATATTGGGATTATAAAACGAGTTTTATAAATGTTAAAATGAAATATAAATGGATTTCACAAGTGAATGAAATTTTATATTTATAAATTGTGAAGTTACAAAATGAATAGATTTTGTAAAACAAAAGATTTATAAGTAATAATCTTATAAATCGGATTTTGGCATTTAAATGAGATATGAATGGAATTTGTTAATAAGGAGATTTATAAGTTGATGTTTTTATAAATAGGAATGGAATTTATAAACGTTGTTTTATAAATCCGAAACCAATTGAATTTGATAAATTAAACATAGAAGTTAATAAAGGAGATATATTCATGATTTTGGACAGCGAATTATCCTTTAAGTTAAATGTTGTAACGACCCGATATTTTGGACCATTCGCATCCATTATAAGTGTATAGGTAGACACACATGCCGGAGTTGAATTGCTCAAAATACCGCGTTGTTAATTATAATTTGGCAAAACTCAGCATATGCAGTAAATAAATCAGTCACAGAATCACAGACACAGAGTAATACAATAATACGCAGCGGAATAGATAAAATAGTAGTTCATGAAGCTACTATATAAACAACAGAGTTGAAAATAAAATACAACAGAATATCTCAAATGCAGTGAAGTCTCCAGTACAACAGATGACTTCTCTGAACAAATCAACTAGAAGAGCTGAAAGCTGAGGCGATAGTTGGATCTCCAAAGGAAGCTCCAAACTCCAAGGGTGAGTCTCAAATGCTGTATCACTCGGTCTGACCCGAGCGTAAAGCAAAACACAAAACACTCGAGTCAGGATTAACATTCTTATATAAATAAATCCAACTCAAGTGAAATATCAATTGAAATACGAGTAACTTAAAGGATGTTGGGATAACCATCCTCTAAGGATCTTCAGAACTATCTACAAGGTGGAATTATACATTTTAACACCGTGGTCATTTCAATTAAATTTATACTTCAAAACCCAAATATCATTTCATTTCAAATATATCCATTTTCCAAAATAGTATATATATATATATATATATATTAAATGATTTAAAAAGTAAAGTATTTAATTTCCTCAAGTCTAGCAAATCGATTCAAATCAACTTCAAATTCCAAATTCAAATTTATTCAAAGCTCCATTCATCAATTTAATTCATTTCTAAACAGATCATTTAAATTTCAATATATTTCAAAGCTTTAATATTCAACATTTTCAAAGTTAAATTTAACAGTTCCATATAGCTCTTGATTTAACTTCATTATTATTTAATCAGGGAAAATTTACTCAATAAATTCAATATCATTTAACTAGCCTTACATTTCATTTTTACTAAATATTTTCTTAAATTTATTTAAGCAAGAATTATTCATTAAATTATTAAATAAAACCCAAGTTATAAATCCTATCTTAAATCTCAATTTCAATAAGGTTCAAATTGGTTTAGTTAAATAAATTATCTTTCCAACCTTAACCTATTCAAATTATTACCAAAATCTATTTTGAAATATAATTTTTATACTTAAACATCTCATATGTATTAAATCCATCCTAATTTAAATTAAATGATTTAAGGCTCAACATTTATTAAAACCATATATTTCTTTCCAAAACCATAAAATTTATTTTTAAAATATTTATATATATGGACCAACGGTGTCTGTATATATACATCATATGGTTAAATGATACGGATATTTATCATTTCAATCCGAAATTTAAATATATACGGGTAGATATCATTTCGACCCGTAATCCCAATTACAATTCAAATGAAAATCGCTTGGGTTTATCATTTCAACCCATAACGATTTTCTCCTATTCTAAAGTCCGTTCGGGTATGTATCATTTCAACCCATAGTGAATTCTATACTAACAGGGAACTTGCAGAGTGATAACAGATAATATAAAATATAACAACAGGCATATATCATCATTATAAATAACAGATACTAGTGTCAGATGTCATAGGTGAACATATACAGATAATAGTAATAACAGGTATATAAATACTAGATACTGGTGTCAAATGTCGCAGGTGAACATATACAGATAATAGCATATATAACAATTTAAATAACTACAGCATCATATTTCAATTGTCGTTTCAATTGAAGTCAAATTTCATAAATGCAAGAATGTTAATCGTGAGTGATTGCTCACCTTTTGAGGCTAAGGAATAGATGATGAAATTTAGTTATGAACTCCAGGCACGAATCCAAATCAAAGCTAGATTCAAACTCGAATCGACAAAGAGGCTGATAAGAAGGAATTGACAAAAATCCAAATCAGAACTGGATCGATGGGGATCAGTTATATAAGTGAGTTTATATATATATATATATATATACATTAAATTAAATTATATATATATATGGCTTTCAAAATCATAGTTTTAAAATAAATAAAAAAACTATAGACCACAAAATATATATTATTCTAATATATTATTTCTTAACCGATATAAATTTTGAAACTCATTAAAATTTATACATACATACGTTTTCAAAACAAACTATAAATATACATTTCAAATTGTCAACATTGAATAAAACATACATATGGATTATATATTAGTATTACATATATATAGGCTTTACATTCAAATAATAGATATAACATGCATATTGTACACAAACAATATAAACCCATCATATTATATATTATTTACATATAAAAAAAATTTGCAGGCTATATATTTTGTTGTATCTTAAGTTTTATATCATACTATATATCACACGCAACACATACAAGGACAACCTTATTGCAAAATATATCAACCAAAACCGTATACATATCTTTTAAACACAAGATTATGCAAGCCTTCTCTTAGCAATACAAATAGGAACCGAAACCATATATATAGGCCTATAAAAATATAAACATCTTTCAATAATATACTTAAATAAACTAAACTGTTGCTCATAAAATATATAACTTGTATCAATCTATATAAATTGTAAACAATTTTCCTTACATATTAATACTGTAAATACATACCTATCTTTATAACAAAAACATATGTTTATAAAATACGTACACATATATATATGAACATATATAACTAAAGTTTATATAAAATAAGTATGTACACCCTTTTAAAACCAACGTTTATAAACGTCTATAAGACAATATATAAAACAATATACAAACAGATCATTGCCACTCTTAACAAACTAACGTTTATAAAAATATATATAAATAAATATATATCCAGATATTTGACAAATAACACACACGAAATATACATTTAAACATATATATCCACCCATATATATATAAATTTTAATACAATAACACTGTAAACGTGAAGACAGTAAACTCACACAACCGATTATATATACAGTATAATATAATGTTATATAACTATAAAACAGACAACGGAGGTAAGGCAGCCTAAATATAATACTAATATAAAGAATATATAACTCACCTACGCATGCAACAGAAGAGGAGGTGGCAGAGAACTGCTCGAAGAGATGGAGGAAAAATAGGAAGGTGGTCCGAACTGCTGTGCTAGGTCGGAGGGACGACTTCGGCGCGGGGAGGATGATGGGAGGTGATGCTCGGTGACTCCAGTGGCCGAGGTCTTGTTGTGATTCAATGGTGAGAAGAAGAGAGGAAGGGGATGAGCTTATCACGTGGAGGAGGATCGGGCTGGGCGAGAGGAGATGTGGAAGAAGGTTGCGGGGTGGGGAGAAGCAGGGGTAGGTCGGAGGAAGAGGGAGAGCGGGCGTGCATGGGAATGAGCGGTGAGGAACGTGGAAAAGAAAAGGAAGAGACAAAAATTTGAAGGGGAAGGAGGAATTTCGTGGAAGGAGAGAAGTCTGAGGCCAAAAGAAACGGACATGTGAGAATATTATAGTTTCTATTAAAGAGAGAGAAGATGGGGAGGTGGAGAAACAGCTGGAAACGTGGTTACAGGAACCAAATATATAAAGTTGAAATATTTGTTTATAAGGTGCAAACGGTAAGAAATGGAGAGCCCCAAATAAATGTACCGACAAATAATAAATTGAAACGGCCATTGATTTAGCAAAAGTTAATGAAGCCATTTATTATCATGCTAGGGCTGCACGTTTAGATCTGAAAAATAACCGGCAGTGAAAAGCCACGAATTTGGATACCGTTACAATGGAACGTTTTATCGTTTCCGTCGCGTACCGGGACTCAAAACACAGAAATAAATATATTGTAGAGATCAGCACGACGTGACGATCAAAATGGTATACAGATACTAGTGGTACGATCATCCGATCAAAAGTCGATAATCGGTACCGGAAACGCTGCTATTTTGCCAGAATTAAGATAAACGGAGCAGTAGAAGTCCAAATTTGGAAAAACGAATTTCGCAGTCTGATTCAGAATGATCTGAATAAATTTTCTCCTGTTGACATATTTTGGTTTCGGAAAACTTTTAAATTCACTGTTATTAACCGGTTTGATTTGAAATAAAATTTCACAGAAAAATAAACTTCAATATTATCAGATGAAAATTTACCAGTTGCTATATTAAAATAGACGTATTCCAAATAATAAATTTTTATTTTCAAATTTTATTGTTTAAAATTTCACAAAATTTCAATTAACATATTATTAAAACTATTAAAATTTACGGGTCGTTACACTCTCCCCCACTCTAAACTTTTCGTCCCCGAAAAGAAAGGAGGTAGAAGAATATAAACAACCAGAAAGAATAATAGATTGAAAGTTAAGATTAAACAATTAATTTAAAACTATATAAATTTTACTTGAAATATTCATTTGAAAACTTCATTTACAATTCAATTATTTTTAATACCTTAATATTTTTCAACCCCTTTGTAAAATTTCTTGTTTCCTTTATAAGTATCATTTATAGATTTAAATAACACCTTTATAAATATATGTAAGCTATTTGAAAAACATTATTACTTATTTTTACAAAGAAGTTATTGAAAACATTTAAATCCAAAATTCATAAATTTATTAATTTTTATCTCAAGATACTTTTCAACATTATTAATAATCAATAATCATTTACTTTAAATCTGTTTTATTTAAGTATTAACTTCAAAAGTATTTAACACTAAAATTTCTATTAAACCATGTAGTATATAAATAAACTATATTTAAAAGGATATAGTCAACAAGGAGAAGAAGAAGGATTTGGAAAAGCAGAACCTAGGTGAATAAAGAGCAGATAAGGTAGATTCAAGGAATAGTATCGGGCATGAATAGTTAATTTAGAACCATAAGGGTTTTGATTCCAAATATTGATACAAAATTTTCTTTGTTGGAAATACTTTTATAATAAAATATTTTTTTTTATAACGAAACAAATTTCATTTCGAAAATACTTTTATTACTCGATGTTTCGACAAGTTTATCTTTGTTCCCGTAGACTCTGGTAGTGCGTTGATCAGGCGCAAAACTAGAATTCTCCAGGTACTTAGTAGACTTGTTTCAACACCCAGTGAAAATACTGGAAAAACTTTTAAAAACAGATATGGAAAGTACAATCCAATCAAAAACGAACAAAACCTTTGTCTAACCATGGTTCGCAGATACACAATGGTTACGCCTGGTTCCCCCAGGAAACAATCCATATCCGTAAGCTTTCTCAGCCCTGCGAGTTACGCCATGATGACTAGTAGAATGCAGGATACACAATGGTTACGCCTGGATCCCCCAGGAAACAATCCGTACCCCCAGGCAAGACTCAGCCAAGCATTTGCGCTACTATTCGCGACCTACACAGATTGCAGGATACACAATGGTTACGCCTGGATCCCCCAGGAAACAATCCGTACCCCTAGGCAAGACTCAGCCAGGCAGTTGCGCTATGCAGTCACGAGAGAACGATAAGACCATGGGTAACGCCATGGAATTCGAAGGACACTCGAGTATCATATCCGGAAAACCAAAAATCAGAGAGAATAATATCGATAGAATGAATCCAAGATGTGGCCACAAATCGGATATCAAGCAGAAGGCACTTTCCATATCTTTACTTCGAAAATATGTATCATATAGTACCTTTTCAAATCACTTTCAAATATCGTACTTATATAAAATCCATTATATATAAGGTTTAATTTTCAAATCAAATACTTTGAAAATCAATAGTATATCAAATCATACTTATATAGACTTCAATTATATAAGATTTCACTTTCAAATTGAGTACCTTTTCAAGTCTATAGTTTTCGAATCAATTTCATACTCATACAAATCAATTTTTTATAAGTTCGACAACTCCCAAATCAAGTATTTAGTAACATAGGGTTCTCAAATTTCAATTTGTTTCAATATCAGTTCCATTTCAAAATCATATCCAATTTCACCAAATTATTTCTCCTCAAATTAATTATCTTTAGTTTCAAAGTTTCCAAAATAATAGATTTAGAAAATAAATCCAAATTTCCAAATCAATATAATTTAAGTCAACCAATTTATTTTCAAAATCAAATGTTTTCAAAATCATCTTATACTTACGTAAGGTCTATCTTATATAAGGATCAAATTTTCAAAATAAATCTCGCTGTATGAAGAGCCATATGGGATTTTAATATCTTTGCTTTTATGGGTTATATATCTTTGTAATTTAAATTGGAAATTTCTTTTAGTAAGCAAAGATATTCTAACTCGACAGCTTCCAATTTCAGCGTCAAAATATATAAATGATATTAGGATATAAGATGTACATACGTCATCATTTCGAAGAATCACATTTGATCGCTCGCTTGATCACACAAGTTCGCTTTCAAACTAGTATTGTCCATTCGACTTCCCTAATGCGGACTTCGATATGGTTTCTCGACTAGAAGCCATCAGTCTCCTTGCATAGCCATATACTACGATAGAGGATTCTAGAATCAAGCCCAAAATCCATATCAAATATTCGCCATCAAGAATCGAATGAAAAATCCTAACATGAAATGGTGTATTCACCTCGAACTTGTGTACTCAAACTTGGATCAAATTAATTATGCGAATAAAACAGCACACGTACAACTTATATATTTATTCCAACTTGTTAAATATACAGTTTCATAAGGATGTTACTAAGTTAAAACATTTAAACTAAATTTTATTCAAAATATTTTGAAGACCAAATTCTTTTCAAAGCATTTCGAATCTAAATTTCATATTAGAAAAATTCAAAATAGCCTTATTCATTTACTTAACAAAAAAAGTTTCAACTTATTTATCATATTACTTCATACTTAAACATTCGAAACAAATTTATATACTTTATCAAATAATTCATACTTTTCAAAATTTCTTAGCTTTGAAAAGTTAACCTTGATTTGGAAGTGCTCGAACCTTCAAAATAGTTGAAGAAATCATTTTCAAATTCAAGAGTTGGAAATCAGCAACAAATCAGTAAATCAATTTTAATATATGGGGTTATATCAAATCCGAAACTCAAGGACTGAACACCGGCTTACTTCAAATCATTTCAAATATATATACATATATACTTTGAATATCAAATCTTACTTCGGAATTTGAAATCAAAATTGGTTTCGCAAAATCACTCGCATAGCAAAGCTACTAAAGTGGCCTCTCCCCCACTCTGAAACTCGAAAATCAACGTCGATGATGCGTGCACTCATCACCGAAATTATTTTCCAGCGACATAAGTGAGTTCTGGACTTCTATTTTCTCAAACTTCTTTTGAAATTTCTTCGAAATCATTCGAAACTCATTAAAATCATTTGAAACATTTCTTATTCAGAAAATACTTTTAAATCTTATTATTGTTATAATATATTTCAAAATCTTAAAACCAATTCCAAAATACCGGAGTTCAATTCTCGAATTTCAAATTTAAAATCCTTCAGTTATAAATCAAATTTCTTATATAGTTTTTTTTTTCAAAATTACAAATCCTTTCGAAACCTCAAATTCTCATTCATTTTTTTTTTTAAAAGGGTATATAATCTTTATCGAAAACATTTCACTTTTATATATAGAATATAATCATACTTATAAAAATAATAATTTCGATTTAGAAAACGATTTCTTAAAATACAAACAAACCCGATTTCAAAGGATGATTTAAGAATGGATTTCAAACAAAGATAGAGATTCAAATTAGAGGGACTCTAATCGATTAGGATTTCTGATTCGAAGATAAGTTCGAACGAAAATGAGATAATTAATTACAAAACAGTAGATGGATACACTTATATAAATCGCGGGTGACCTTAACCGGGTCAATCGTGACTTCAAGAATATAATCGATGCGGAAATCTAAGGTAAATCGACATTCCAAACCGAGTGATATATAAATCGTCGGTGAATCAATGCCAATTGTAAAGGAGTTTCACCCCTTTACAAAACATTCAAAGATCGGCGGGATCGCCTATTCTTATAGAGATCATTCGAAGTGGAGTTATGGGATACTCCAGAATCAAAAGAATACCAATAGAGAGAGACAAGAATGAATTTTGGAACCGTAGGAAACGTTCCAAAGTTCAAAGGAAATCGAGTCAAAAGGAAGAGGTTAAACTCAAACGTAAGTGATTCTGTAAATAAATTTACAATATATGCTAAGTTTCGCCTAGAGCCAAAGCTCTGATACCAACTGTAACGACCCGATATTTTGGACCATTCGCATCCATTATAAGTGTATAGGTAGACACACATGCCGGAGTTGAATTGCTCAAAATACCGCGTTGTTAATTATAATTTGGCAAAACTCAGCATATGCAGTAAATAAATCAGTCACAGAATCACAGACACAGAGTAATACAATAATACGCAGCGGAATAGATAAAATAGTAGTTCATGAAGCTACTATATAAACAACAGAGTTGAAAATAAAATACAACAGAATATCTCAAATGCAGTGAAGTCTCCAGTACAACAGATGACTTCTCTGAACAAATCAACTAGAAGAGCTGAAAGCTGAGGCGATAGTTGGATCTCCAAAGGAAGCTCCAAACTCCAAGGGTGAGTCTCAAATGCTGTATCACTCGGTCTGACCCGAGCGTAAAGCAAAACACAAAACACTCGAGTCAGGATTAACATTCTTATATAAATAAATCCAACTCAAGTGAAATATCAATTGAAATACGAGTAACTTAAAGGATGTTGGGATAACCATCCTCTAAGGATCTTCAGAACTATCTACAAGGTGGAATTATACATTTTAACACCGTGGTCATTTCAATTAAATTTATACTTCAAAACCCAAATATCATTTCATTTCAAATATATCCATTTTCCAAAATAGTATATATATATATATATATATATTAAATGATTTAAAAAGTAAAGTATTTAATTTCCTCAAGTCTAGCAAATCGATTCAAATCAACTTCAAATTCCAAATTCAAATTTATTCAAAGCTCCATTCATCAATTTAATTCATTTCTAAACAGATCATTTAAATTTCAATATATTTCAAAGCTTTAATATTCAACATTTTCAAAGTTAAATTTAACAGTTCCATATAGCTCTTGATTTAACTTCATTATTATTTAATCAGGGAAAATTTACTCAATAAATTCAATATCATTTAACTAGCCTTACATTTCATTTTTACTAAATATTTTCTTAAATTTATTTAAGCAAGAATTATTCATTAAATTATTAAATAAAACCCAAGTTATAAATCCTATCTTAAATCTCAATTTCAATAAGGTTCAAATTGGTTTAGTTAAATAAATTATCTTTCCAACCTTAACCTATTCAAATTATTACCAAAATCTATTTTGAAATATAATTTTTATACTTAAACATCTCATATGTATTAAATCCATCCTAATTTAAATTAAATGATTTAAGGCTCAACATTTATTAAAACCATATATTTCTTTCCAAAACCATAAAATTTATTTTTAAATTATTTATATATATGGACCAACGGTGTCTGTATATATACATCATATGGTTAAATGATACGGATATTTATCATTTCAATCCGAAATTTAAATATATACGGGTAGATATCATTTCGACCCGTAATCCCAATTACAATTCAAATGAAAATCGCTTGGGTTTATCATTTCAACCCATAACGATTTTCTCCTATTCTAAAGTCCGTTCGGGTATGTATCATTTCAACCCATAGTGAATTCTATACTAACAGGGAACTTGCAGAGTGATAACAGATAATATAAAATATAACAACAGGCATATATCATCATTATAAATAACAGATACTAGTGTCAGATGTCATAGGTGAACATATACAGATAATAGTAATAACAGGTATATAAATACTAGATACTGGTGTCAAATGTCGCAGGTGAACATATACAGATAATAGCATATATAACAATTTAAATAACTACAGCATCATATTTCAATTGTCGTTTCAATTGAAGTCAAATTTCATAAATGCAAGAATGTTAATCGTGAGTGATTGCTCACCTTTTGAGGCTAAGGAATAGATGATGAAATTTAGTTATGAACTCCAGGCACGAATCCAAATCAAAGCTAGATTCAAACTCGAATCGACAAAGAGGCTGATAAGAAGGAATTGACAAAAATCCAAATCAGAACTGGATCGATGGGGATCAGTTATATAAGTGAGTTTATATATATATATATATATATACATTAAATTAAATTATATATATATATGGCTTTCAAAATCATAGTTTTAAAATAAATAAAAAAACTATAGACCACAAAATATATATTATTCTAATATATTATTTCTTAACCGATATAAATTTTGAAACTCATTAAAATTTATACATACATACGTTTTCAAAACAAACTATAAATATACATTTCAAATTGTCAACATTGAATAAAACATACATATGGATTATATATTAGTATTACATATATATAGGCTTTACATTCAAATAATAGATATAACATGCATATTGTACACAAACAATATAAACCCATCATATTATATATTATTTACATATAAAAAAAATTTGCAGGCTATATATTTTGTTGTATCTTAAGTTTTATATCATACTATATATCACACGCAACACATACAAGGACAACCTTATTGCAAAATATATCAACCAAAACCGTATACATATCTTTTAAACACAAGATTATGCAAGCCTTCTCTTAGCAATACAAATAGGAACCGAAACCATATATATAGGCCTATAAAAATATAAACATCTTTCAATAATATACTTAAATAAACTAAACTGTTGCTCATAAAATATATAACTTGTATCAATCTATATAAATTGTAAACAATTTTCCTTACATATTAATACTGTAAATACATACCTATCTTTATAACAAAAACATATGTTTATAAAATACGTACACATATATATATGAACATATATAACTAAAGTTTATATAAAATAAGTATGTACACCCTTTTAAAACCAACGTTTATAAACGTCTATAAGACAATATATAAAACAATATACAAACAGATCATTGCCACTCTTAACAAACTAACGTTTATAAAAATATATATAAATAAATATATATCCAGATATTTGACAAATAACACACACGAAATATACATTTAAACATATATATCCACCCATATATATATAAATTTTAATACAATAACACTGTAAACGTGAAGACAGTAAACTCACACAACCGATTATATATACAGTATAATATAATGTTATATAACTATAAAACAGACAACGGAGGTAAGGCAGCCTAAATATAATACTAATATAAAGAATATATAACTCACCTACGCATGCAACAGAAGAGGAGGTGGCAGAGAACTGCTCGAAGAGATGGAGGAAAAATAGGAAGGTGGTCCGAACTGCTGTGCTAGGTCGGAGGGACGACTTCGGCGCGGGGAGGATGATGGGAGGTGATGCTCGGTGACTCCAGTGGCCGAGGTCTTGTTGTGATTCAATGGTGAGAAGAAGAGAGGAAGGGGATGAGCTTATCACGTGGAGGAGGATCGGGCTGGGCGAGAGGAGATGTGGAAGAAGGTTGCGGGGTGGGGAGAAGCAGGGGTAGGTCGGAGGAAGAGGGAGAGCGGGCGTGCATGGGAATGAGCGGTGAGGAACGTGGAAAAGAAAAGGAAGAGCCAAAAATTTGAAGGGGAAGGAGGAATTTCGTGGAAGGAGAGAAGTCTGAGGCCAAAAGAAACGGACATGTGAGAATATTATAGTTTCTATTAAAGAGAGAGAAGATGGGGAGGTGGAGAAACAGCTGGAAACGTGGTTACAGGAACCAAATATATAAAGTTGAAATATTTGTTTATAAGGTGCAAACGGTAAGAAATGGAGAGCCCCAAATAAATGTACCGACAAATAATAAATTGAAACGGCCATTGATTTAGCAAAAGTTAATGAAGCCATTTATTATCATGCTAGGGCTGCACGTTTAGATCTGAAAAATAACCGGCAGTGAAAAGCCACGAATTTGGATACCGTTACAATGGAACGTTTTATCGTTTCCGTCGCGTACCGGGACTCAAAACACAGAAATAAATATATTGTAGAGATCAGCACGACGTGACGATCAAAATGGTATACAGATACTAGTGGTACGATCATCCGATCAAAAGTCGATAATCGGTACCGGAAACGCTGCTATTTTGCCAGAATTAAGATAAACGGAGCAGTAGAAGTCCAAATTTGGAAAAACGAATTTCGCAGTCTGATTCAGAATGATCTGAATAAATTTTCTCCTGTTGACATATTTTGGTTTCGGAAAACTTTTAAATTCACTGTTATTAACCGGTTTGATTTGAAATAAAATTTCACAGAAAAATAAACTTCAATATTATCAGATGAAAATTTACCAGTTGCTATATTAAAATAGACGTATTCCAAATAATAAATTTTTATTTTCAAATTTTATTGTTTAAAATTTCACAAAATTTCAATTAACATATTATTAAAACTATTAAAATTTACGGGTCGTTACAAATGTTGTAATAATAAGAGTTTCGTTGGGAATTTTATCCACAATTTTGGACAGTGGATAATCTTTGAAATAAATGTGTAGAAAATATTGAAATTTGGTTAGTGAAGTATATTCACGACTTTGGACAGTGAATATATTATTAAGTAAAATGGATATGTTTTGGAAAAGTGATATTAAAAATGAAGTTAATTGATTTAACGATGTTTTAAAATATATTGAATATCGAAATCATAGATTTCAACATTCATTGTTGAAATAGACGTTTTCGAGGAAGAAGGAAATGGTGGACTATAACACTGTTGTTATAGTAAATGGTTTTCGAAAGGAAATGTTTTATATAGTATTGGGATTTATATATCTTTCTTAATTCCGAATCCCTATACTAGTGATTTTGAGTCGTCGTAACGATGTTTTACGTAACATTCGTTTTGACTCAAATAGATGTTGTTATAGTAAATCATTTCCTTAAAAGAATGAAATATATACTTAATTTTGATTTAAGTATATCGAATATTTTCAAATGTTGAAAATAAATAAGATTTGTGAATTACTTATTTTTAAATAAGTATGGAAATGTTTTCCAAAATGAAATGAAATGTTTTGAGATTTTATCTTTTAAAGATAAATCGAAATAAATTTGAAACATAGTTTCAAATGGTTGAAGTGTGGAAATTATATATCTTGTAAAGATATTTTGGAAAATAAATAATTTGGAAAGTTATTTGGAATCTGATGATGTTGCACATCTTTATTGATAGTTAAATAACCGACTATCAATAATTACCTTGAATGGGTATTTGTTGTGATTTTCTTGAATTTGAATGCCACACTTATTTTTGAATAAGCGCTCACTATTCGGGTTAGCCGGGAAAGGACCTTGGGGTCGTATAACCCATTCCGTATATGTGATACGTCGTTATGAATTGCATTTGATGACAGGTGTTGAAGACCGGATATTTTTGAAAATGGAAGGATTACCGTCGAGTTACTCTACATCGGCTGATCTCCGATATAGTGGTTTTATCACCCTTAGTGACGGGAAGTCCGAACGTGATTAGAAAATTATCCGGATTTGCAAGGGCTTCGTGAGAAGTGCCTTCGTTTCTGTTCGATCCCGGAACAGACTTGTATGGATTGTATGTCTGACATTACAATTTGAGATATAAAGCTGATTTCTTTCAAAAACATATCTGTTGGTGGCGGAGAATTTATTCTCTTAGCTTAACACCCTTCAATGATACGTACGAGCTCAGAGGTTATGTAGTTGAAGGTTATCGGCGATATACTCCCAATTTGGTAACGTGGCATGCTGAGTGTTGCTGTGAAATGATCATTGTTTGATCATTTGTGATATGATCATTTGTTTGATCATTTATCTTTGTGATCATTACTTTGATCATTTGTTTGACCCGAAGCATGGCTTTGTGACAAAGCGTAGCTTTGTGGATGAGACTTCGTCGGACCTCACACCCCGGAAATGGTCAAAATAGGAAGGATGCAACAAGGTTCTAGGGAGTAGCGCCCCTTAGTGTATGTCATTCCTTCTGGATAGAGGTGGTATCATGGTATGGAGCCCAGATATTTAACCTATGTTGTTGCTGCATTATTATTCATATGTGGTTGTTGGAAATCGAGGATCCTTGGGAAGATCGGTTACGATCGGGGGATGGCATACGCGTGTCAGTAGTTACCTATTTTTGCAGAGGTAACCCGGCCTTGTGTTGGTAGAGATCTAACCGTAATGTTAGGTTATTTCTCGGGACGTCTTTCCAGAGGCGTTTCCATGTGGCAATGGGAAGTTCCTTGGCCTGACCATTTGTTGGAAATCCAAAGAAACAATACGAGCCTTGTACGGTTTTAGTTGTAGAACCTGCCATTTAATATGGTAGCTATAGTAGCCATACTATAATGGTACCTATGCTGGCTAAGATTTATATTCTACTTTCGAAATGTTTTCTACACTATGCACTAATAATAATATCAAAAATGATTTGATTTTGCGTATCAAGCATCTTTGACTATCATAAGAAGAAATCTCCTCCAATTCAGCGTTTGCAATGTGTGTGTGGCGGGAGGTCTTATGGTAGTTTCATTTTTACAAAAGCATTTCGAATTGACTTTAAAATTATCCTGTTGTTGTTTTAAAGATAAACTGTTTTACGATCTCACATCAGTCACCATGACTGACTCAGAGTTTATTGTTTCCCTTCTAAACTCTGGGTGCCCACCAATTTCCACACGGGCAGCCTAGAGTTATGTTATTAGGATATTCGTGGTATTCTGGGGCTGTGGAAGCAAGCTGGATGGCGAAACGTATCACCTATACTTTGTATTATTCCGCTGTGTATTCTGTATGAGGACAAGTTTATATAACTGTCCATTGTTGTATTGAGTTGTATATTGACTTTGATTGATGTATGTATAAACTGATATAGTTCTTTGTTTTAAAGGACTAGTGATTATCTATTATATATTGTTCCGCTGCGAATGTGAGATTCTGATATTGTTTCTGTTCTGTGTTTTTTGTTGTTCTTCTTTCTTTTTCTTCTATCTTTTCTTCTACCTCTTCTTTTAAACCCTAAGAATTCAGTTTTCCGGCATTCGTTTGCTCGGCAGTTGATACAGTGGACGTATTGATGTCGATTTTCAGAAGTCGAAGAATCGGGTCCTTACAGTTATATTATATGTTATCATTCTATTATGAGTTTTGTTTCCATTTTCTTTTTCTTTTTACCTTGACAATCTGCTTTTCTAACGCATGGATGCTCGAAATTTTAATACCATGGATTTATTAGGTGCCAACTTTCGAGGTCGAAATGAAAGGTCATTACACTTGTAATTGTTAACGATGAGCTAAAATTAAAATCATGTTAATTTGGTTGTTTAACACTCGACGTTATATCTAAAATGACATCTTTTATAATCAATATAAAAGGATGTCCGGATTATCCCAAATGATGTACAGAAACAAGAAATTAAAAGTGTTTAATATGAAGCTTGTAAGATCGGTTTCCTTATCACTAGTAATTGGAATTATCATACATGTTATATTGTCTATAATATCACACCTTGATTTTTTATATGATATATAGAGCAAGTATCAAATTTGAACTGAGATTACTAAATGATGGTTTAGTGTTTTCTAGAGTATTTATGAAATACAAGAGAGTTGTTTATATAAGTAGCGAACTCCTTACGAATGAATGTTTGGACTTGAGCTTCATAAGTGTTATCGAGTATAGTACGTCCATCCTAATTTCATGTTCAAACTTAATTATGAACTTTAAGTTAGAAATGTTCCGAACATTAGTAGTGACTGATTCAACCAAAGACTAAGTTCATTACCTCAAATAGCACTATAATAAAAGAAGTTTAAATAAATTCAAAAATTTATAATTGAGCTAGGGTGATTCCAAATGTTGAGAATCCAATGACATTGTCACATGATAATGATGTTACGATACATTTTGTAAAGAATATAAAGTTCACTAAATGTCGAGAAACATACTTTGAAAGGTTTTACATGATAAAGGCGGTTTATCGGAGTCAAACAGAGTTTATTGATGGAGGAGATATTTAAAAAATCATAGTATACCCATTCACTAAGGGACTGGCTTAGATAGTTTTTGAGAAAATCGATCAAAGAAGTAGGAATAAGATTCCATAATTGACCCTAAGCGTAAGTGAGAGATTGATAAAATTAAGGGTATGCCCTAGGGTTAAATATGTAATTTATTACATATATTTAACTCGGTAACCAATCTTGTTCAAAATATAAAGTGTTATATATATATATTATATTTGTTATATCGTGATATAATTAATCAAGCAATTATTTGAATTATATTAAATAGAAAATCTTAAATAAGATATGTGTTGTAATCATTAAAAATTTTGTTACATTTAAAATAACATATTATTTAAAATATTCCTAGTTAAGATGTTTCAAGATGGGATATCAATACATCGACTTTGATTATAGTTAAATCATAGCATAATGTCCATTGAACGACTATAGTTGGGTCTATGTTGAAGTAGTGGAAGTGAAACGCTATTTAATAGAGAATTCAACTCCTTAGCTATATAAGGTATGCATCACAGACAATTATAGTCAACTCAAAGTCAAAGTCTCCGGCCAAAGCAATATGATTAACATAATTTTTATTATTGAATTAAGGATTTTGTGTTTGGAGTTACAAAGCTGAATATGGGTGATGTTGGAATTTTAATGAAAATCAAATTTCATAAGTCCCAATGTGATATAATTTTGACAAAGAAATTGGTGTAAATAATTATGTTACAACCAGGTACTGCTTTAATAATCAAAATTAGATTTCAACAAAAAACGTGTAAGCGATGAATTCAACCAAAATGTCACACTACTAACTTATAAGGTGACGTGTGAACATTAATATTCGAATTGTTCGATATTAATCGCTGACTGAATTTACACATTTGAGTTGCACGACCGTAATGACGAATACTCTGAAAAAACCATGTGATTTAATTAATTTATGACCATTGTAAATTAATTAATATTTATGAAATATTAATTATTAAATTCATTTGATTTGTTTGAATACAATTAGTATTTAAAAAATGTGCATATGAAAGCTATAAACATGCGTACCGACATACAATGTCAGTAAAATATTTAAATTAGATTTGAATAAAATAAATACTAAGTGAATTCTTAAATAAATTAAATAAATTAATATTTATGAAATATTAATTGTTAAAATTTTATTTTATTTTGTTTGAATACCATTAGTATTTAATAAAGTACACATAAAAAATTTATAAATGCGTGTATCGATATAATATTGATAGAATGCTTACATTGGATTTAAATAGGTTAAGTGCTAAGTGATTTTGGAAAATAAATTGGCTACATGGCACCTATTATGGCCGGCTATAGATAGTGAAGAGAGAGACAGAGAGATGATTTGATGAGATTTAATTTGGAATCAAATAGAGAAATTTTTAAAGGATGGAACTGAAAGGTTTCAATGTTCCTTTTAAAACATATTTTCTCTTATTCATTTTATTGCACTCTACAGCGAATTATTATTTTGTCATTTTCTCCTTCCAATCAAGTGATGGCCTTAATATATTCCATGGATTCTAATAAAATTGTAAAGACCTAGAATTTCAGTCATTTGAATTTTGAATATTTAATCGATTTTAAATATTGGAAAGTAAATTTTACAGGTTAAATAACTTGAATTTCGTATATAGCGATGTATTGGATAATTAAATTGGTAAATTTAATATCTGAAATAGTTTAAATAATTAAATTTTGAGTTTAATGTGAACAAAAATGATTCCTAAAGTTGATTTAAATTCTATTTGAATAAGAAGGAAGATAGTGAACTTTTAAATCGGATATAAAAGTGATAAAACTGATTTTGGAAATTACTCATTTTAATTAACGTGTAAAAATTGTCTTTTGAGGCACTATCTTGGATTTCGACGAAACTAGTTTCATTGGATCCGTAGCCGTCGAATTTCATGGCGATCGAAAGTCCTTTGGTCGTGCATGTTTGAAACACGTAGAAATTTATGAAGGGAATTTAAAATTAATATAATTTGATTTTGAGAATATAACTTCTGTATATGATGGAATTGGTTCCTGATTTATATTCCATTATGTTTGAAATAGGAATATAACATATAGACACCAGGCGGCACGCTTTATTTGGAGTCCAAAATTTTAAAGCGTGAATAGTGCCGAGTTTATTTTTCTATGTGAGGACCATTGGCCCATTCTTTTTGCTAAAACCAGAACAAGCAAACCCTTAAATAAACCCTAGCCACCATTTAAACAATTCTAACCCTAGAAATCGAACGACTTTCGTTAATAGGAGCCACATGAGGTCGATTTAGGCGACGACTCCAACTACGAAGACGATCTTTGTGACGACCGCCCATGACCCCTGCACCGAACCTAGAGATAGTGCGCTGTAAAGTGTGCCAGGCGACCATGGACGATTGTCAGGGTAAAATAAAACATCAGAATCTATCGTATTACTCACAGCGCATGGACAAAATACAATAGAACATATATATAGTGAAGCTTTACAGAATAAAATGCCATCATATAACACTTCATAATAGTTGAATACAAACATCCAAATAGCCAATACATCAAGCCTCACTACAAAACACTCAGAGTTATACAAAACAGCGGAACATCCAGTACATATAGTAAGAAGATAATATGCAACCCTCTAGCTCGTCTTCGATATCAGCATCGTGAGAAGCAAGACTAGCACCTGTCACCTGCTACCTAGTCTGCCCGTCCCAAAAATGGACGAATAGCCCAAGGCAATAAGAATTAAAACATAAAGCCTTGAGTCAGACAACAGTCTTAGTGAGCAGTAAATTAACTAACAACATACCAAAAGAGCATAAAGGAAAAAGGAATAGGAATACAACCCTCCCACTCCAACCTCTTTCTACAGTGATAGCCCCCAGACACACACTAAGCAGAAGCAACATAGCAAGGCATACAATTTAAAATAAAGCAATTATCACTCGAGTCAAGGGCGATGTTTTCAAGCACAAACCCCCAAGGCCTAAACCAAGATCAGATAAGCACCCAGAAAATACCGCTCTTGAGACCGAATGACGATACAACCAAACATCCATGACTCTGGCTATCACTGCTTCGATACCACCATTAATTGAATGACCGACACATTCTTTCAGCCGTCCGTCAAGGGCTAATGGAAACCCCGGTTCTAGACAGTACTCTGCACGTCGTCGCAGCCCGTGCCAAGGATTTTCGCAACTACCCAGGGTACTCGACCATCAATTCATTGTCGTTGGGATTTTCGCAACTGCCCAAACGTACCCTTGCTTTGAGTCTGCTAGAACCTTCAACAACGATGCTATCCAAGCCTCCTAGTCATCCTCCTCGACGACTATTTCCATACTAGCTCAAGCGCCTCTCGAGCATCCATTATCCTCAAACTCGAACCATATCACCGAGTTATCAATCTGCTTGGAATGATCCCGTCTGGATTAGACCAAGACTATCTCATATCATGCTTCGCTTCATCACATCCTCGCAAAGCTCCATCTCAACATCATCATCAAATCTATGCATAAGAGCTTCATCATCTACTACATATGCCACAAGCAGCTTTCCCAATTCAAGAGCCTTTCCCTCAGCTTTTGAATCATCCTCGATCTAAATCAAATCATCAATCATCTAATTCATAGCGATCAACCAAGTCAAACATTAATCCAAACAATCAAGCATTCAAATATGATCTAAGTAGACAATTATCATAATAATGGCAATTTCGTAATTAAAGAGTTGAAAGTCTAACAAGCATGAAATCATAAGAAATATCTCTACAATCTTGATGAATGGACTTGCATAGGTTAACACTTAGTAAAATGGTTGTCAAATCATCATGAACAATGGATCTACATGGATCTACACTTAGGATGAAGAAAATGCATGAAAATCACTATTTTAACACCAAATCGAGCCAACAATCCGATATACTCCTTTGGATCCGTGTGAGAGATAATCACCACTCACCAAATCACCAAAACAAACCTAAATCAACACGCTTCAGATCTGGACAGCGAAGGATCTAACTCGATCTATCACCAATCTGTTTCAATCGATGAAATCTCACTTCAAAGGATGTAGATCTTCAATCTAAGCTCTTGAATCTTCAATTTGATCTTCAACTTGGATGAATGGAAGCACTAGATTAGAGTGGAGAAAAGAAATGAAGAAGTGTAGAAGTCGAGCTCTCAAAATGGCAGCACTTCGTCGCTTCGAAATCCGGATCCCAAAAAGTGAGAAAAACCCTTCCTATTTATAGCTGAAATCTCCCCTAGGTCGCTCGGAGTTAGGTCGTCCACGACTTACGACCTAAAAACCCACCGACCTAAAGACTTAACAAAACCCCCAGCCTCTACGACCTAACCAAACGCGCATTCGCGACCTAACTGCTAAGTCCTTACGCGACCTAATACTCACGCGCCTCAACAACCCAGCGACCTATCGCATATGCGCATTCGCGCGACCTATGACTTAACACCATCTCGACTTAACAAAGTCACGACCTAACACTTAAGCGAAACCTTGCGACCTAACATCTTAGAAGTCCACGACCTAACTCTTTAAGCTACCATGCGACCTAACACTTAGACGCAACTTCTTAGCGACCTAACAATGCTACGACATAACTTCTCAGCGACCTAACACATAAGTGTTTTCTCGCGACCTAACAACTTATAGCCTAGCGACCTAACTACACACAAGATATACGACCTAACTACTCCTACCTTAGGTCGCTGCCGACCTATCCTTCTTAGCTAGGATACGACCTAACTTCACTAACTCGCTAGCAACTGTGCTATCCCTTAGGTCGCTAACAATTAGGTCGCTAACTACTAGTTTCCTTAGGTCGCTCTCCTATAGGTCGCCTAATTCTATAGGTCGCTCCAAACGACCTAGCACTTAACCAATTCACCTCCTTAGGTCATCTAGACAACCTAACAATACAACTCCCAAACTTAGGTCGCTCACACACTAGGTCACACTACCTCTTAGGTCGTCTACGACCTAAACCAAGACGTCCTAATCTCTAAGTCGCTCCAATACTTCCTTAGGTCGCCAAACCCACTTAAGTCGGTCATGACTCAACTCTTAGGTCGTGTACGACCTAGAACTTAGGCAACTAAAATCTGAAATGGCTCAACAACTAAAATTCCAGATTTTGACACACTTTTTGATCCGTAAAAATACGGGTCGTTATATTCTCTCCCCCTTAGGAATTTCGTCCCCGAAATTCCACACAATCAAAGCAATCAAGGACTATTCTGCACGCCTACCATCCATAGCAATCAACAAACCATGCATCCAATTCTAGCTTAGCATGCAGAATTCTAAAACTAGAACAAGTTACAATTTCGTTAGATGACACGACACCTTAGGGCCATACCTCGAAGAGTTCAGGATGAGCTGCCTTCATCCTCTCTTCCACCTCCCACGTACAGTCGTTATCATCATCACTCCATTGTACCTTGAGCAACTTAACTACCTTCCTCCTAAGCTGTTTCGTGTCGGTTCCCACAACACGAAGCGGCCTACGAGGTCTTCTATCGACTGGATCAACTTCGAAATCTTCACAGCTATCAGCAGAAACCACCGTACTCAGGTCGTGCACATACTTCCGTAGATACGATATGTGAAAAACATTGTGCACACTCGACATCTTCTCCGGTAACTCCAGTCTATAGGCGAGCTTTCCAATTCGCTCGATGATCGGGAATGGTCCAACAAATCTTGGAGTCAATTTCCCTTTCTTCCTGAATCGGATAACATTCTTCAGTGGAGAAATCTTCACAAAAACCATATCACCAACGTCGAATTCCAAATCCTTACGACGCTTATCGGCATAACTTTTCTGACGATCTTGGGCTGCCTTCATTCGTTGCCGAATGATCTCTATGCAATCTGAAGTCTGACGAATCATCTCTGGCCCAAGCATCAGCTTTTCTCCTGCTCTAACCAACATGTCGGAGAGTTACATGGTCTTCCATACAATGCATCATACGGTGCCATACCAATGCTTGACTGGTAACTATTGTTATATGCAAACTCCACCAAATGAAGGTGATCTTCCCATGATCCTCCGAAGTCCAAAACACAAGCTCTGAGGAGATCTTCCAAAACTCGGTTGACTCTCTCGGTCTGACCATCTGTTTGAGGATGATAAGCTGTACTCAAGCACAACTCGGTTCCCAAAACTTCCTGGAAGCTCTTCCAAAATCCTCTAGTGAACAATGGGTCTCGATCGCTCACTATACTCTTCGGAATACCATGGAATCGGACTATCCACTTAACATACAACTCAACCAACTTTGATGCAGTCCTAGTCGATCGAACAGGAATGAATCTTGCACTCTTAGTCAGACGATCCACGATGACCCAAATCCCTTCATTTCCCGTTCTTGTTCTAGGAAGTCCATCAATAAAGTCCATCGATATTTGCTCCCACTTCCATGTAGGAACTTCTAATGGTTGAAGCAATCCACTTGGCTTCTTCTGTTCAGCTTTTACTAACTGGCAGTTCATACACTTGGAAATAAAATTTCCAACATCATTCTTCATGCCTTCCCAGTAGTAGGCTCTCTTCATATCTCGATACATCTTATTTCCACCTGGATGAATTGTCAACTTCGAGTGATGACTTTCCTTCAGAACTTCATCTCTCAATCCATCTATATCGGGAACAACTAGTCGTCCTTGCTTTCTAAGCCAACCCTCTCGATCGACTTCAAATCCTTTACCCTTTTCTGGTTCCAATCCAGATTCCAAATCACGGATAATCTTGACAATCTTATCATCTCGCCTTTGACTCTCGCCAATCCTTTCCACAAGAGTCGGTCTTAATGATAAGTTTGCCAACATCTCAGATTCCAATTCGCATATGGGCCTGAAGTCAAATCCAGCTAAATACTCGAGATTCTTCCATTCAGAAAACATGGCTCCCAGTCCTGCATGTCTTCGACTTAACGCATCTGCCACTGCGTTACCTTTTCCCGGAGTATAAGCTATACCAAAATCATATGATGCCAAAAACTCTAGCCAACGTTGCTGCCAAAGATTCAAATCCTTTTGGGAGAAAAGATACTTCAACGACTTATGATCTGTAAACAACTCGAATCGAACTCCCAATAGATAATGTCTCCACATCTTCAGAGCAAAAACAATCGCCGCTAATTCCAAATCATGAGTCGGGTAATTCCTTTCATGCGGCTTCAGTTGTCGACTTGCATACGCAACAACTTTATCTCTCTGCATTAGTACTGCTCCAAGTCCAGTACCACATGCGTCGGTGTAAACCACCATCTCATCATTCCCACTAGGAATAATCAAAACAGGAGCACTTGTCAATCGTTCTTTCAGGATTCTGAAAGCTTGCTCACACTTATCATCCCATCTGAACACTAGGTTCTTTTTCGTCAATCCTGTTAACGGTGCAGCCACCTTAGAGAAGTCTTTGATAAACCGTCGATAATATCCTGCTAATCCAAGAAAACTTCTCACATCAGATGCATTCTTGTGTCTAACCCAATCTTGGATTGCTGCCACCTTAGCGGGATCAACCGCTATTCCATTTCCAGAGATAACATGGCCTAAGAACCTCACTTCACCCTTCCAGAAGTGACACTTCGAAAACTTAGCCTTCAGCTGATGTTTCCGTAAGATTTCCAAAACAATACGCAAGTGCGTCTTGTGCTCTTCTTCAGTTCTGGAATAAATCAGAATATCATCCACGAACACAAGTACAAACTTGTTCAACTGATCTCTGAACACTCTATTCATAAGATCCACAAAATATGCTGGCGCGTTAGTCAATCCAAACGGCATTACCAGCCACTCAAAGAAACCGGATGGTGTCCTAAAAGCAGTCTTCGGCACACTATCCTTAGCTACTCTCAACTGGTGAAATTAGCTACTCTCAACTGGTGAAATCCCGTTGCCAAATCCATCTGAGGAAACACCTTAGCTTCGTGAAGCTGATCGAACAAGTCATCTATCCTCGGCAATGGATACTTGTTCTTCTTAGTCACCTTATTCAGCTCACGATAATCCACACACAATCTCAACGATCCATCTGCCTTGGTTGCGAACACAACTGGTGCACCCCACTCGGACACACTACGCCGAATGAATCCTTTCTGTAAAAGGTCATCAACTTGCACCCTCAACTCATGCTGTTCCCTAGGCGCCATCCGCCTAAGAGGCATCACAACGGGTCTGGCTCCTTCAACTAGATCTATACGAAACTCGATCTCTCTATGCGGCGGTAACCCTTTGACTTCGTCAAAGACATCCTCGAATCCATTCGCGATTGGCACAGATGACAGTCCATCCCGTGGAACAACAAGCGAATACATGAAGCTCATGAAGACGCCTTCTTCATGCTTACATCGTATCACAATCTTTCGCCCCTCCACATTCTCGACTGTCACTTCCAACTTCTCACAATCAACCTTCGCCGCATACTTCCTAAGCCAGTCCATACCCAAAATAATTCTGAACCCCGCAAAGTTCAGAACAAAGCAATCACAAACAAAAGAGCAACCATGACTCGACACAATCAGACCACGGCATAACATACACAAACAAGACGAACCCCCAAATGGATTAGTCACGACCAATGGCCTATCAACAATATCCGGTTCTAAACCCAACCGGCCTACGAGTTCACTACAAACAAACGAATGTGACGCCCCAGTATCAAACAGAACTCTAAATGGAACACCACATAGGAAAAGAGTACCTTGAACCACCACACTCTTTCCTTTCTCTTCAACGGTAGGAGCTTTCGAAGACGACGGAACAGCTCCCAAAGCATAAGCTTGCACAATCTGCTTGTCCCTCCTCGGTTCTGGACAATTCTTCCTGAAATGCCCCGGCTTGTCACAGTTGTGGCACTTCGCCGGCGCTTTCGGATTCTTGCAATCCCTAGAGAGATGGCCTTTCTGCTGACAGTTATAGCAGGTTACTTCTCCCTTCGGCTTCTTTTGGCTATCCTTACCCTTCTGCTGCTGCTGCTTCCTCTTCTGGTTTCCACCCTGCTGTGGTTTAGACTCTCCCCTGGTAACAACAACAACAGATCCTTCCTTAGGAAACAGACTCTCATGCCTGAGAGCTTTCTCCACAAGCTTCTCAAATGAATCGTCCAAATGATCCACTAACTGTCTCCCAAGATAACTGTCCAAGCCTGTCACAAACGTCTCATTCTTCTGGTATGCAGACTCAATATATGACCGGGCATACTTGGACAAAGCTTCAAACTCAGAAACATACTCAAGAACCGGTCTTCCTCCCTGCTTGAGCTCCACAAACTTCTTGAACAGAACAGACTTCTGAGCTGTAGAAATGAACTTAGCTTCAAATCTGACTTGGAATTGCTCCCAAGTAATCTCTTCCTCCGGAGTATTGATGGTAATAGAGTTCCACCAATCAGAAGCTCTCCCTTGAAGCTGTCTCGATGCCAACTTCCTCTTAGTCGCATCCTCAATTCCCAAATCACCAAAGATCCTTCTACAAGCATCTATCCACCTCTGGACCTCAATAGTTGATTCTGTTCCCAAGAAAACCTTCCCTCCAAGAGCAGTATAATCTTTGCACAACTTAGCAAAATCCACTGGTTTTGGAGTTTGGACTTGAACTCCAACATCTACTGACGGTCCTGGAGCTGGTATCCTTCTCATGATCGAAGTCATCATAGCTTCGAACATGGCTGCATAATCAGCAGCCCCCTTAGTAGTACGGCCTTCCCTAGCAGCTGGTCTCCCTCTTCGACTCATTCTCAATATCTATAAAAAGGAATGATCAGAACACCTTAGAGAAACAACTGCATAAGGAATCAAACTCTACCAAGCTACTATATTATATATAGTTATCATCCATCAAAATACAATTACGTCTCTCATACGTAGTTACGTCAGCGAGCGTTGGGTAAAATCGATTAACCTGGCTTTGATACCAAATGTGACGACCGCCCATGACCCCTGCACCGAACCTAGAGATAGTGCGCTGTAAAGTGTGCCAGGCGACCATGGACGATTGTCAGGGTAAAATAAAACATCAAAATCTATCGTATTACTCACAGCGCATGGACAAAATACAATAGAACATATATATAGTGAAGCTTTACAGAATAAAATGCCATCATATAACACTTCATAATAGTTGAATACAAAAATCCAAATAGCCAATACATCAAGCCTCACTACAGAACACTCAGAGTTATACAAAACAGCGGAACATCCATTACATATAGTAAGAAGATAATATGCATCCCTCTAGCTCGTCTTCGATATCAGCATCGTGAGAAGCAAGAACAGCACCTGTCACCTGCTACCTAGTCTGCCCGTCCCAAAAATGGACGAACAGCCCAAGGCAATAAGAATTAAAACATAAAGCCTTGAGTCAGACAACAGTCTTAGTGAGCAGTAAATTAACTAACAACATACCAAAAGAGCATAAAGGAAAAAGGAATAGGAATACAACCCTCCCACTCCAACCTCTTTCTACAGTGATAGCCCCCAGACACACACTAAGCAGAAGCAACATAGCAAGGCATACAATTTAAAATAAAGCAATTATCACTCGAGTCAAGGGCGATGTTTCCAAGCACAAACCCCCAAGGCCTAAACCAAGATCAGATAAGCACCCAGAAAATACCGCTCTTGAGACCGAATGACGATATAACCAAACATCCATGACTCTGGCTATCACTGTTATCACTGCTTCATTACCACCGTTAATTGAATGACCGGCACATTCTTTCAGCCGTCCGTCAAGGGCTAATGGAAACCCCGGTTCTAGACAGTACTCTGCACGTCGTCGCAGCCCGTGCCAAGGATTTTCGCAACTACCCAGGGTACTCGACCATCAATTCATTGTCGTTGAGATTTTCGCAACTGCCCAAACGTACCCTTGCTTTGAGTCTGCTAGAACCTTCAACAACGATGCTATCCAAGCCTCCTAGTCATCCTCCTCGACGACTATTTCCATACTAGCTCAAGCGCCTCTCGAGCATCCATTATCCTCAAACTCGAACCATATCACCGAGTTATCAATCTGCTTGGAATGATCCCGTCTGGATTAGACCAAGACTATCTCATATCATGCTTCGCTTCATCACATCCTCGCAAAGCTCCATCTCAACATCATCATCAAATCTATGCATAAGAGCTTCATCATCTACTACATATGCCACAAGCAGCTTTCCCAATTCAAGAGCCTTTCCCTCAGCTTTTGAATCATCCTCGATCTAAATCAAATCATCAATCATCTAATTCATAGCGATCAACCAAGTCAAACATTAATCCAAACAATCAAGCATTCAAATATGATCTAAGTAGACAATTTTCATAATAATGGCAATTTCGTAATTAAAGAGTTGAAAGTCTAACAAGCATGAAATCATAAGAAATATCTCTACAATCTTGATGAATGGACTTGCATAGGTTAACACTTAGTAAAATGGTTGTCAAATCATCATGAACAATGGATCTACATGGATCTACACTTAGGATGAAGAAAATGCATGAAAATCACTATTTTAACACCAAATCGAGCCAACAATCCGATATACTCCTTTGGATCCGTGTGAGAGATAATCACCACTCACCAAATCACCAAAACAAACCTAAATCAACACGCTTCAGATCTGGACAGCGAAGGATCTAACTCGATCTATCACCAATCTATTTCAATCGATGAAATCTCACTTCAAAGGATGTAGATCTTCAATCTAAGCTCTTGAATCTTCAATTTGATCTTCAACTTGGATGAATGGAAGCACTAGATTAGAGTGGAGAAAAGAAATGAAGAAGTGTAGAAGTCGAGCTCTCAAAATGGCAGCACTTCGTCGCTTCGAAATCCGGATCCCAAAAAGTGAGAAAAACCCTTCCTATTTATAGCTGAAATCTCCCCTAGGTCGCTCGGAGTTAGGTCGTCCACGACTTACGACCTAAAAACCCACCGACCTAAAGACTTAACAAAACCCCCAGCCTCTACGACCTAACCAAACGCGCATTCGCGACCTAACTGCTAAGTCCTTACGCGACCTAATACTCACGCGCCTCAACAACCCAGCGACCTATCGCATATGCGCATTCGCGCGACCTATGACTTAACACCATCTCGACTTAACAAAGTCACGACCTAACACTTAAGCGAAACCTTGCGACCTAACATCTTAGAAGTCCACGACCTAACTCTTTAAGCTGCCACGCGACCTAACACTTAGACGCGACTTCTTAGCGACCTAACAATGCTACGACATAACTTCTCAGCGACCTAACACATAAGTGTTTTCTCGCGACCTAACAACTTATAACCTAGCGACCTAACTACACACAAGATATACGACCTAACTACTCCTACCTTAGGTCGCTGCCGACCTATCCTTCTTAGCTAGGATAAGACCTAACTTCACTAACTCGCTAGCAACTGTGTTATCCCTTAGGTCGCTAACTACTAGTTTCCTTAGGTCGCTCTCCTATAGGTCGCCTAATTCTATAGGTCGCTCCAAACGACCTAGCACTTAACCAATTCACCTCCTTAGGTCATCTAGACAACCTAACAATACAACTCCCAAACTTAGGTCGCTCACACACTAGGTCGCACTACCTCTTAGGTCGTCTACGACCTAAACCAAGACGTCCTAATCTCTAAGTCGCTCCAATACTTCCTTAGGTCGCCTAACCCACTTAAGTCGGTCATGACTCAACTCTTAGGTCGTGTACGACCTAGAACTTAGGCAACTAAAATCTGAAATGGCTCAACAACTAAAATTCCAGATTTTGACACACTTTTTGATCCGTAAAAATACGGGTCGTTACAATCTTCTAGGGGAGATGAAGGTGTTATACTGTTGGATTGGGACCCACGGTGGCGTTGATTGTAGCACGGAGTTCTGACCGCTTTCCTTGATTTTAGGTCCAACGATGAGCTCATGAACATCCTCGATGGTATAAGAGTGAAGAGCGACGTCGGCGCTACCTTCAACCAAGCTGTGGTGGCGTTCCATTCTTCATAGCAACGAAAATAGCTCAAAGAATGAAGTGGCATGAATGTGATAGCGCGATCTAGTTTGGGAAGATAATTAGTGGCCTAATCGTGATTTACGGTAATCGGCAATTAATTAACTATTTAATTAGTTTATTAAACTCACATGTTAATTAATTCGTAATTAATTCATGCGAGGTCGGATTCGAGTGCCGTCTTCTGCATTGGATTCGTATCGACAATATCTATGACGTGGAGTTGTTTTCATGTTGATTAGCTTCATTCGAATTTTCAAATTGGTCTAAAGGTCCAAATTGAACATGGCTAGTCATGTTAGATCTGTAATGATGATAACTATGCTTTGGAGTTGGATTGGATGGATTCGGAGTTAGTAGAAATTTTGGGTTAAATTGAACATTTGTTCAATTTTAATTCAAAAATAGAAAGTTTCGATGAAACAAAAATTAATGTGAGTTAATCTCACCTTTTTGGTTAACTAGAAATATATTTTAGCCAATAAAAATTATTTATTCGATGTTTGGATATTTATTTTTAATCGTTATTGACTGTTGGATGATTTACTATTTAATTAGTTGGATTGAATATACTCCCGCCCTTAGAGCGGATGAGGCCCTGTTACATTCCCGTGTAAGAACGGATGACCTTTGGTATATGAATCCTGCCTCGAAGCGGTTGATTTATATTTTTATGGTTATGTATTGTATATGATGAATGGGGACAGGTTGGAGGGATCCAATAGGATTCCTCACACCACCGATTTGGTTTTCATATAAATTGATATATGATATATTGGATGCAATAATTGATGACATAGACATAATTTTTCTTATTTAGTGCTTAATAGCACTAGGTCTCATATTTTGGTAGTTTATAATACCATAACATAGTGATTGATTTTAAAAAGGGGATTCAAAAGTGATTTTGGAAATTGTGTATGTTTTAAATAATTTATTTTAAATTATTTGGATAAGTAATTTATTATAAAATCAAAGGTATTATTTTTATGTATATTATAATTTAATAGTTTTATAAAACATTTTAAATAAAGATTTTTAACTTGGAATAAAGATTTTTAAAATCTTAACATAAGTTTGTCTTTTATAATTAAGGACATGGTTTTAAAAAGAAAATAGAAATATTTTTATATAAATATTTATTAACCATTTTATATATAGTAAAATATATATATATATATATATATTTATATAGGTAAATAAATTATAATGGAATTTATAAATGTGATATGTTATAAAAGTGATATTTTACAAAAGAAGTGAAGATTTGCAAAATCTTATTTTTGTTAATAAAAATATGGATTTATAAACGGTGTTTATAAATAAAAGGAAACTATTATCATTGGATAGATTGGGAAAAACAAATCAAATGGTGGATTTATTATATGAGGTGGAATGTTGTTTTAGAAAATAGTTGATTCTATTTTGGAAATTGAAAGTGAGGGTAAAATTGGGATTGTTAAACGATATTTATAAATTCAAAGAAATTTATAAAAGAAATTCATACCTATGAAAGTAAGGTTAAAACTTTTAAAATAATGTTTTGAATGGGACATTATGAATAATTGAGATTTATAAAGGAGTAGGGTTATAAATGGGGTTCATAAATAAAGGAATTTTTGAAAGAAAGTTTCATAAAATAGAAGAGGTTTACAAATATAGTTTCATAAATATGGAAACAATTATGTGGAAAGTTAAGTATTGATTTTTATCAAGGAAATATAATTATGTTTTAAAAGTTGTTTATTTATATTAATATTGTTTTAAAAGTTGTTATAAATATTCTAATATTTGAAGGGTTAATTAATTAGAATATTAATATGGTTTGAAATTAAATATAATTATTTATCAATAAGGTTTTGGAAATTAATTATTATTATTTATAATTACCTTGATAAATTATTATTGTTTTATTAGGAATGCTTTGAAATTTATTAATTATTATTTTAAGATGTTTTAAAAATTAATATTTATTTATTTATAATGTTTATTATTATATAATAGTGTTTTAAACTAAAAGGTTAGAATTTGTTTATAAATGTTTTCGAGATTTATAAATAAGGTTTTATAAACAGTTGTGAGTTTTAAAAGAGGAATCTTATAACATAGTTTGGAGGACTTAATGGAAGACTGAAAAAGGAAAAGAGTATTATAATGGTTCGATGTAAACGAATTTTAGAAATGAGTTATAGCTTACAAAAGGGTTTATAAACGATTTTAGAGGTTAAAAAGAGTTATAAGCAATTGAAGTTGAGTAAAAAGATTATAAGTGATTTTCAGAGATTTATGAATGGTTTATAAATGGTTTTAGAAATTTATAATGGGGTTTTTAAATGACTTATAATTGTATAAAAAGAGAATCTTCCTCAGTGTTGGTGAATATATTTATACCGTTGAGATAAGTATATGGATATTTTTCAAGTATTGAAAATATAAGTGTTGTGAATGAATCTTTGTAAAAGTATTTTGGTACAAATATTACAAATTAATTTGAGTTAATGGAGGGGTTTGTAAAGAGAAAATGATGCTTAGTGTTTCCTGGTGCTTAGCAAATGTTGGTTTTCCCTATGGAATTAATTCCTGATTGAATGATTGTTATTCGATAGTTAAATAACTGACTATCGAAATTGGACCCAAAATGTAACTTTAGAAATATCTAGGAAAATGTAACTTTGGTGCTCTTATCTGGGACCATTTATTTCCTGAATAACCGGGGTTGAGTTTACGAGAAACTATTGAATGTTGTTTTAAAGAGACCGGGATCAGATATGTTATATGAAAATCACTTCGATCCAACAAATGCGATTCGAAGTGAAGATGTCTTGAAGATGATTTAATTGAAGATGCAACTCTCAACCGTTTCGTTCAGTCCCAGAGTGAACTTGTATGGATGAATGTTGTGTTAGAACATTAGTTCTGCGTTTTAATGATGACAACTATATACTACATATCTATACTGTAACACCCCACATTAAATTACAATTATATATGCAAATAATTTAATTAAGGTATATACGTTTGAAATTTTAAAACATAGAAATGTTTGTAAATGGGGCAACTAATTAATATTATTTGGAATACATATATATTTGTGTAACAAATAAATTAAAGAGAGAAATTATATAAAATCAATTAATACTGAAGATTAATTGACGATATTTGTTTAAAAGGGAAATTAGTATTCAATTAATTAGTAGAGGTGATTAATTGATAGGAACTGACAAGAAAGGGAACATATATTGTAGCAACTAATTGATATGATTAGAAACATACATGTTAGTGCAAGAGAATAAAATGGAGGAAGAGTAATTTATGTAAGTAATCAAATGTCAATTAATAAACATGGAGACTTATGGTAACATATATAATTAAGATTGTAATTCAAAATTCAATTGTAGAATATATGCATGCAATAATTATGGGAATAAAATAAATTAATATGCATATATGTGACAAATTAATATGGTGTTGATTGGCATATTAATTTCGTAAGAAATCATAGTACAGGCCGAGATCAATGGGATAGTAAATTAATTCTAGGTATATATGAACTCTATTAATTGGGCAATTAATAGGGGAATCTGATTTAAAAGAAACATCATATTTAAAAATATATGTTTCCATAGATTGCGAGAGAGAAGGGGAAAATGATTAATGAAAAGATTGTTGGAGAATCAATTTGAAATAAAAACAAACGCAGAAGAAAACATATTAATTTAATGTCTATAGACTGAGTTAGATTTTAGGGTTTTATATCTAATAGTTAGCACTGATTTGAACCACTATAAATATAGGTGCAGAGCCTCATTTTTATTCTCATTATTTTTCTCTTGCCTACAGAAGCTCTGCCATTTTTTGTCTCTTCTACACTTTCTTAATAACAAAATTTTAGATCTAATTCACACGAATTTAGATCTAAATAGAAAGAGAATAGAATTAATTAGGGAATTAGGAATTAGTTCAAATCAGAAGGCTATGTCAAAGGTAAAACCCTAGATCTGAGTTTTATTTGCTATATCTAATCCAAATCTCTTCCTTTTCTCTTTCAAATATTATAGATCTGTAAATATATTGTTTGTAATTCCAAATAGGGATTACAAGGGAGGTGAATATAGATTTTAGGGACAGATTTGGAATAAAAATAGGGAGATTTGGAAAGCTAGAAATGTGAGTGGATTTAATTATATATTTTACGTTTATAACATATTATCGTTAAATTCCCGTTAAATAATTTTATTCAGTATTTCAGTAATTAATTCTGTTAATTAGTTATGCTGAACTAGAAGAAATTTACAGTTAGTTACATCTAATTTGAAGTTATAATTTAGCCTAAATACTAGTTTCTTTTTATTCTCTTTGTACGCAAATAATATAGTTAAAAAGAAATTCGCGATTATGGATTAAAATGGGAAAAATACTAGATTAGATGTAAAATAAGAAAGTTCTAATAAAGCTAGAAAAATGGAATTCTGCAATAAATTACGCTAAAACGAGAATAAATTAATCTAATAACTTGATTTGGAAGTAAGTAATAGATTAATTGGTTAGCTTAGAAAATAGGATACATTTCTATAATTTAATATTTAAAAGATAACGATAAACGTAAGTGCAAGAATAAAAGAAAGAAAAAGGGAACTAGTGTAAAAAAGAGAAACCTCTGTATTTTACACTTTTCCAAAATAATAAAAGAAATACCTTGCAGTTACGAATTATTGTTTATAGTATTATTTAGTATTAAAATATGGAAATGGATTTTTAGTATAGTTTTCATTCCCAACCAAATAAAATAGAATTACTTCCTAGAATAGAAGAAAATAAAGTAAGGTATGAATGGAATCAATTAAATTATTAGAAAAGAATTTGAAGCTCTAAACGATAATGAACCTTGATCTGCTTTTACCGCGTAGACTATATAATAAGACAGTTATTATGATAAGTGAATTATATAATATAAGATAATTAAAGAGAACTCTATATCATAATAAAAGAAGACATCCTAGAACATAAGAGAGACACTTGTAATCATATACAGATTATAAAAGAAGATAAAAGTGAAAATTACAAGTAAAATTATAACATAGGTTATAATTAAAGTAGAAAGAACGGAAAGGCTTATTTAAGATTTAAATTAAGTTAATAAGCAAATAGAACAGAGATAATAGAAGATGCTTATTTAATAAACTTAAGACTTAAATTGAGTTAAATAAGCAAGGTAATAGAATTAGCAGTACCAACAGCATTCCCTATTAGATCAATGGTGGTCTCACAATAGCCTGAAGTGAGACGAGGGCAACAATATGCTAATTAGGGTAATAAGTAGCCAACATAATAAGAAAAGTAAACTAAACACAAATTAAAAGATTAGACTTAGGGTCTACTAAAAGAGTGAGATGTGTTTGGAGTAGCCCAAAGGATGAAGAGCCTAATGAAGCAGTTCATCATAGATTTCAGCAAAGAAAAAGCACGTCCAACTTAGTTATTTTGGGCTAGAAGGAAGTACGAGACTTCAACGGGACGTGAGGATACTCTAGGATGGCCCTTTGGGTAGGCCTAACGAAGATGCATCCCAGGAGGCAGGTCTATACGTGTTCCATCAAGAGAGTATGCCTTGATTGCTTTTTGCATGACAGGACCATTGTAGGCGTTCATAAGGGGTTGGTGTTCGGAGTAGGATATTCGTATAACCCGGTACTTGCAAGTAAGTTTAGTAGGCAGGACCCAAAAGGATAGTCGCATGCGGATATCGACCAGCATCAAAACCAAGAGCGAGTTCAGGAAAGACTAGAGTTAAAACCAAAAGTCCAATGATTCTTTCACTATCGAGACATTGGATGAAGGGCACCGCCAATTGGATGTTATATTGTTTGCAGTAGGGCACAACCACTTAACTCTTTAGAGGTCTTTTGATTAGTTGAGGGGTGGCTATGTGGGGCCATTTGCACGATGAGAAAAGAGATATACCAACTATAATATCTGTATTGTAGGCCTAACAAAGCTGTCCTTTATAGATATGGAAAATCCCCGACTGAGTTCCGTACAAGGTAGACCTTGTTGGCGGGATTCAAAGAGTAATTGTCCTCAATGTACGCACTGGATGGTACGTTGCGGATGTCCGAGCATTAGTATAGACTAGTGCGGACACAGTTTTACGTTTTCATAGTAGACGACGGAACATCTGTATTGTAGGCCTCACGAAGCTGTCCTTTACAGATGTAGTCAAAGAACGCTATAGGATTAAGACGATGGAGTCCTTTTCGAGGAGGATACAGAAGGTGCCATGGGTGGTACCTAGGACCAATATGGTCATTGGGCATATAGCTACATATATGTATATATTAGTTATTAGGTTTTAATCTACTATGGAGTAGATGGGCACGATTCACGAATAGAGGCGAGAGTATTGTAAAGTAATGAACCTAATATAAGAGTAAATGGAAATAAAACGATATATGTAGAATTAAGCCTAGAGGTATATAATTTATTCATTCACCAGAACCTTTGTTCTGACCCCCTCCTCATAACATCCTACAGGTTACGTAGATGGCAGAGACTTCCCAGCTTTAAGACACTTGTTTAGAAAGTGTTATTATATTGGTGACTATTTACTTACTATTATACTTTAGTCAATTCCACTATGAGATATTTAATTGAGCTCTGATATATTTGTCTTTGTTTATTTTCAGGATACTAGATTCCCAACTCGGGTTTCAGTGGGCTTTGGTTTTAGCATTTTTGCGAAAAATCCGGACCAACTAGAATTCGGTGGTTACATTTGGTATTATAGCCTAGGTATAGGATTCCTAGGTAGATAGTGAATAAACGTATTTGTATTTTTGAATAAAATATAAATATATTATGTACTAAAATCCAAATAGTCCCCAACCATAGATTTTAACATATAGAAAGTTTTTAGAAGTAAATTTGTGCATAGTTTGCAAGTTGGGTTTGGGATGACCTAAGTATGTAGAGCCCTATGTTATTACCGATTTATAGCATACAACTAAGCCATGTTTTGAGAAAAAATTTATATCCATATGTTTTAGGAAGTAGGGAAGTTCCTTTGGGATAGTAGGGAGAGTGTTTTTATTTTGGGAAGAATAAGAGGTTTTAGTACGAAGAAAACCCACTTTATGTCTAACCCAATAAAAATGAAACTTTTGAATTAAAAAAAGTTGAAAAATATAATTGTTAATATATTTGAGGAAGTAATTATTGGGTTTTTGCAAAAATAAGTGGTATGAAATTTAAATTGGTTTGTATATGATGTAAATTTTATTAAAAGTGAAATTCTTTTTGAAGAATTATAGAGCATGTATATCTCGCTAGTTTCTTTGTAGGTAAACAATGATTTTAAATATAAAAACCTAGATTGTGTTAAGTATCGAAAATGTAGGTTACAACATTTATTGTTGTAATAAATGTTTTCAGTAAAAATAAAGGAGGCATAGACTATGACCCTATTATTATAGTAGGTGACTCCTAAAGTAAATGTTTTTACTTAGCATACGAGATTTATTTTAATTGAATCCATATATTAGTATTTTTGGGTTGTAGTAACGGTATTTTACGCAACATCTTTTTTGACGCAAATGAGTTTTGGAGATAATTTCTAAAGTGGTTTGTATGTACACTTATTATTTAATAAGCACATAAAAATATTTTCTAGTTATAAAGAAGTTTTATAAATGAGTTCTTTTAAAAAATAATGTATGATAAATTAGTGAATTTAGTAGGAAATATCTTATGTAAGTAAATATAGAGTAAACATACCTTAATCTATTGGAATGAAATGAACAATGATATAATTTTCCATGAATCACAAATAAAGATGTTTTATGCAAGCTATAAGGAATACGTAAAAGAGATGTATAAGGTATGGAAAGCACCATATTTTGTATAATCTATTTCGATAAAATATAAAATAAATCCTTATAATTTAACATAAACATGAAATTCTCCTTTAAAGGATTCATAGAAGGTTTTAGCGTTAATGGTTTCTCATAAGAGAAAGTAATTCCAATACATTAAGGTATAAAACCATTAAGTGTAGTAAATTAGTAACTCCTTCAAGGTTAAGTAATTGGAAGAGTAGGAAAGTTAAGAGATTTTTGATAAAATAATTGTTCTTATTTACCCCAGTTTTAGTAAATTTGAAAATTTATAAAAAAGAAGAAGGATATTTTGAAGAAATGTGAGGACATTTTTTAAAGTCAAGAAAAAAGAAAAATGTATTAAGAACAAGCAAGACACGTTTAAAAAAAGATGGTTTGGTGGAAAAGTAAATAAGTTTTTGAAAAGATAAAATTTAGAAGTTTCAATTTTTGAAGAAATATTGATAAATACCAAACCAAATCAGACTTTTAAATATGGAGTAGATAGAAATCATTTCCTAGGTGTAAAGGGAAATGTATAAGGTTATAGCAGTAATTACTCATAGTAATAATAAAAGTTCCCGTAAGGTGTATATGATACTAGTGAAAACCTACAAATGTTGCTTCATGTGTGCAGACTATAGAAGAATAGTGAAATGATATTAGTAAGATGATAAGACACACGTGGTTGGGATAGGTAACCTTAGTTGGGGAAGAATGAAAGGTAAAGAGAAAATTTCCCCAAACTTAGTTGTCTTTTTAGATAGAGACAACATAGATTGAAACCCTTATCTATTGCAGTAAATGAGACTTAGTTATTCCTTTTCGAGCATGGAATAGAAGAGATGAATAGATCTTATTCGTTATGAGTAATACATCGTAAGTTGGTAATAAGTAATAAACGGCAGGAGGAGCATATGAGTTACTTGGATTCCTTGAGTAGGCCCTTTCTATGTCAAAGTGGACATGGTCGTAGACCTCCTTGCCCTAGATGATAGCTGTGTTTAGTTGCTGTATATATAAAAAAGAGTGAAAGCAGAATAAGATAACTAAAAGGAAAACAACAAATTTAAAGAAAGCGACAGAAAAATTTAAAAAGAGATTTTTTCTTACGTAAACTTGGCTTGGTGAAGTAAATAATTTTTTTTGAATAGTAGCCTAAATCCCAAGTACGGAGGAAGATGTGTGCAAAAGGAAATCGAAGAAATATGAAGTTTTTCCATTTTCCACCTTCTTTATAACATAAGAAATCGAATTTGGAAAGTTAGAATTTTCTAAAATTCGAAAATTAAAAGTTGTGTGGTAGGTTTAGACGTAAAAATTTGTTGAACTATGCTCCTATTCAGTAGGAGTGTGGGAAAAATTGAATGAAAAATGTTTTGAGTTTTCAAAAGATCGCATTCATATAGAAATTGCAAGTATATTTAGAATGTGTGCATCATGTTTTAAAAGGAATTTCTAAAAGAAAAAGCATTCATATAGGAGGTACCGCATAGAAATTCTTGTACATGCATATATTTTATAATGTATTGCACTTTGCACTATTCATGGATTGTTGCAAAATTTGATGTACACAAAATGGATGTGATTAATACGAGAAATTACATAATTAAACCCTTATCAAATTTCGGGGATGAAATTTCCTAAGGGGTGGGAGAATGTAACACCCCGCGTTAAATTACAATTATATATGCAAATAATTTAATTAAATTATATATGTTTGAAATTTTAAAACAAAGAAATGTTTATAAATGGGGCAATTAATTAATATTATTTGGAATATACATATTTGTGTAACAAATAAATTAGTAAGAGAAATTATATAAAATCAATTAATAGGGAAGACTAATTGATACGGTGTTTGTTTAAAAGGGAAATTAGTATTCAATTAATTAATAGAGGTGATTAAATGACAGGAACTGATAAGAAAGGGAACATATATTGTAGCAACTAATTGATATGATTAGAAACATATATGTTAGTGCAAAAGAATAAAATAGAGTAAGAGTAATTTATGGAAGTAATCGATTGTCAATTAATAAACATGGAGACTTATTGTAACATATATAATTAAGATTGTAATTCAAAATTAAATTGTAGAATATATGCATGCAATAATTATGGGAATAAAATAAATTAATATGCATATGTGACGAATTAATATGGTGTTGATTGGCATATTTATTTGGTAAGAAATTACAGTGTAGGCACGGATTAATTGGATAGTATATAATTCTAGGTATATATGAAATCTATTAATTGGGTGATTAATAGGGGAATCTTATTTAAAAGAAACGTCACATTTAAAAATATATATTTCCATAGATTGCGAGAGAGAAGGGGAAAGTGATTAATGAAAAGATTGTTGGAGAATAAATTTGAAATAAAAATAAACACAAAAGAAAACATATTAATTTAATGTCCGTAGACTGAGTGTACGTTTTAGATTTTAGGGTTTTATATCTAATAGTTAGCACTGATTTGAACCACTATAAATATAGGTGCAGAGACTCATTATTATTCTCATTATTTTTCTCTTGCCTACAGAAGCTTTGCCATTTTTCTATCTCTTCTATACTTTTTTAATAACAAAATTTTAGATCTAATTCACACGAATTTAGATCTAAATAGAAAGAGAATAGAATTAATTAGGGAATTAGGAATTGGTTCAAATCAGAAGGCTATGTCAAAGGTAAAACCCTAGATCTGAGTTTTATTTTCTATTTCTAATCCAAATCTCTTCCTTTTCTCATTCAAATATTATAGATCTGTAAATATATCATTTGTAGTTCCAAATAGGGATTACAAGGGAGATGAATATAGATGTTAGGGATAGATCTGAAATAAAAACAGAAAGATTTAGAAAGCTAGCAATATGAGTGGATTTAATTATATCTTTTATGTTTATGATATATTATCGTTAAATTCCCGTTAAATAATTTTATTCAGTATTTCAGTAATTAATTCTGTTAATTAGTTATGCTGAACTGAAAGAAATTTACAGTTATTTACATCTAATTTGAAGTTATAATTTAGCCTAAAATGCTAGTTTCTTTTTATTCTCATTGTACACGAATAATATAGTTAAAAAGAAAATTCGCGATTATGGATTAAAATGGGAAAATACTAGATTAGATGTAAAATAAGAAAAGTGGGAATAAAGCTAGAAAAATGGAATACTGCAATAAATTACGCTAAAATGGGAATAATAAATTAATCAAATAACTTGATTTGGAAGTAAGTAATAGATTAATTGGTTGGTTTAGAAAATACGATACATTTCTATAATTTAATATTTAAAAGATAACGATAAACGTAACTGCAAGAATAAAAGAAAGAAAAAGGGAACTGGTGCAAAATAGAGAAACCACTGTATTTTACACTATTCCAAAATAATAAAAGAAATACCTTGAAGTTACGAATTATTGTTTATAGTATTATTTAGTATTAAAATATGGAAATGGATTTTTAGTATAGTTTTCATTCCCAACCAAATAAAATAGAATTACTTCCTAGAATAGAAGAAAATAAAGTAAGGTATGAATGGAATCAATTTAATTATTAGAAAAGAATTTGAAGCTCTAAACGATAATGAACCTTGATCTGCTTTTACCGCGTAGACTATATAATAAGACAGTTATTATGATAAGTGAATTATATAATATAAGATAATTAAAGAGAATTCTATATCATAATAAAAGAAGACAGCCTAGAACATAAGAGAGACACTTGTAATCATATACAGATTATAAAAGAAGATAAAAGTGAAAATTACAAGTAAAATTATAACATAGGTTATAATTAAAGTAGAAAGAACAGAAAGGCTTATTTAAGATTTAAATTAAGTTAATAAGCAAATAGAACAGAGATAATAGAAGATGCTTATTTAATAAACTTAAGACTTAAATTGAGTTAAATAAGCAAGGTAATAGAATTAGCAGTACCAACAGCATTCCCTATTAGATCAATGGTGGTCTCACAATAGCCTGAAGTGAGACGAGGGAAACAATATGCTAATTAGGGTAAATAAGTAGCCAACATAATAAGAAAAGTAAACTAAACACAAATTAAAAGATTAGACTTAGGGTCTACTAAAAGAGTGAGATGTGTTTGGAGTAGCCCAAAGGATGAAGAGCCTAATGAAGCAGTTCATCACAGATTTCAGCAAAGGAGAAGCACGTCCAACTTTGTTATTTTGGGCTAGAAGGAAGTACGAGACTTCAACGAGACGTGAGGATACTCGAGGATGGCCCTCTGGGTAGGCCTAACGAAGCTGCATCCCCGGAGGCAGGTTTGTACGTGTTCCATCAAGAGAGTATGCCTTGACTGCTTTTTGCATGACAGGACCATTGTAGGCGTTCAGAAGGGGTTGGTGTTTGGAGTAGGATATTTGTATATCCCGGTACTTGCAAGTAAGTTTAGTGGGCAGGATCCAAAAGGATAGTCGCATGCGGATATCGGCTAGCATCAAAACCAAGAGCGAGTTTGGGAAAGACTAGAGTTAAAACCAAAAGTCCAATGATTCTTTCTCTATCGAGACATTAGATTATGGGCTCCGCCAGTTGGATGTTAGATTGTTTGCAGTAGGGCATGACCACTTAACTCTTTAGAGGTCTTTCGATTAGTTAAGTGTAACAACCCGCATATTTATCGATTTTATATTTAAATATTTTATTGTTAGTCGGATGTTAGTCCGAAAAGCTACTTTTTGCATACGGTCAAATTAGGACTCGAGACCACCCCCATTGATTTCAAAATGACGTTTGCGATCTTTTTGAGTGTAAACTTCGATATGTTTGGAGATAGTGAAATTTTCGTCACTTTTTGTGTTGGGCTTTTGGTTTGGGCTGCACCTCTTCTAACTCAGCCCAACCCCTTCCTTCTCTTCATCACTTCATCAACTTTGAAGCTTTAGCAAAAATGGTGGAGGGAATAGGAAATTAAAATTCCAAGCTCAAGTTCTTTAGCAAATTCAACATCTAACTCCAAATTCAAAGTGAAGACATTGATTCAAGCTTGTGGTTGATCTTTGCTTTGCCCCCGAGCTTCGTCTTCATCAAATTCTGTGAAAAGGTGAGATTTTTGATCTCACATCTTGCCTATAATTGTCATTGGACTGTTGGGAATGATCCTCTATTGCATTTGTATGAATATCTGCATTTGGTTTGGATTGGATTGGCGAAAAACTCCAAAATTTAGTGATTTTGGTGAAAAACTACTACTAGGTCGTTCTGGCCATTTTTAGCTCATTCTGGCCCTTAAGTCGTAGGTCGTTGCCGACCTATAATCTCCAGGCAAAATGTTAAGTCGTTCACGAGCTAAAGGCATAAGTCGTTCACAAGTTAAAGGCATAAGTCGTTCACGAGCTAAAGGCATAAGTCGTTCACGAGCTAAAGGCATAAGTCGTTCACGAGCTAAAGGCATAAGTCGTTCACGAGCTAAAGGCATAAGTCGTTCACGAGCTAAAGGCATAAGTCGTTCACGAGTTAAAGGCTTAAGTCGTTTGCAGTTAGCTCGTTCGCCTCGAGTTAAGTCGTAGGTCGTTTGGCCTTAAGTCGTTTGCAGTTAGCTCGCTCGCCCTGGCTTAAGTCGTAGGTCGTCCTCGACCTAACTTCACTAGGTCGTTCCTGCCTTAGCTCGTAGCTCGTATTCAAGGCTTAGGTCGTTAAGTCGTTCGTTCCACTAAGTCGTTCAAGGCTTAGGTCGTAAGACCTTAGGTCGTATGACCCTAATTTTCTTAGGCCGTTGGACCTTTTTAACTCGTTAGGTCGCAGATCCTTAAACTGTTAAGTCGCGTACTTTCTTAGGTCGCGCATCCCACTTAGGTCGCTTGACCTTAAGTCGTAGGTCGTCTCCGACCTAACATTCCCACTGCTATTTCACTAGGTCGCTTGACCTTAAGTCGTAGGTCGCTTGACTTTGTTAAGTCGTAGGTCGCTCGACTTTGTTAAGTCGCAGGACTTTGTTAAGTCGTAGGTCGAACCCCGTATTACTCTGCATAGGCAATCTTGTCTGAAAAGCGTTCAACAGAACTTCTTACTTTGATGGTTTTGAGAATTGATTTCTTTGAACCTTACTCACGTCTTCGAACGTGAATTTTTATGATTGATTGTTTCTACAATCACTTCTTTGATTTGTCACTTCAAAATATAAAGGTTTCCAATACTAGTAGTAAATATCAAAACTCTTTCATCAAAACGATTTCAACTCTATTTTCAATATCAAACTCGTTTATAAAACTGTTTTCCAATCTACTAGTATATACAAACCTTTACCGCATTCGTATGAGAAAATATAATTAAACGGCTTAGCAAAACAAGTGGTATGAAACGCTTGCGTTTACTTCGTCGGTTAATTGATGGACTTGTTCGATTGAAACTCTTGTGACAATTTCCTAGTGCAGATCTACAATCTGTTCGTAAATATTTGAGTTAAGCAAGTGGTTATGGGACATGAAGCTAAACTCTTAGATTTACTAGCTTAGTGTAATCGACACTTCCTTATGATCACGATGATCATTCTTGTGATTTAGACTAGCGATTGTGCTATGTCTCTTTGTTTGCGAGGTTAGACTAGACACCATTTGTGTGATTTCGATTTACACATATCTCTTTATCTTCAAGGTTAGTCTATGCCTCATTGGTGTGATTTCGATTCACACATATTGAAACTCTTTATGATCGATGATGATCATTTTATGGTTTAGGCTCATGGGTCGTACCTATTTAGGTGCGTCGATTTTTACTTCTCGCATGGGTCGTATCTATTTAGGTGTGTCGATGTTTATTTCTCGCATGGGTCGTACCTATTTAGGTGTGTCGATGTTTATTTACTTCGTGGAGCAATCGGCTCAATAAGTCGGGGCATGGGGCGTATCTATTTAGGTGCGTCGATGTTCATCTATGCATGGGTCGTATCTCTCTAGGTGCGTCGATGTTCGACTTTTCATGGGGTGTATCTTTTTAGGTGCATCGATGTTAGACTTTTCATGGGGTGTATCTTTTTAGGTGCATCGATGTTAGACATTACATGGGGCGTATCTTTCTAGTTGCGTCGATGTTTATTTATGCATGGGGCGTATCTTTCTAGGTGCGTCAATGCTAGAGCATGGGTCGTATCTTTCTAGGTGCGTCGATGTTCGACTTTGCATGGGGTGCATCTTTCTAGGTGTATCGATGCTAGACTTTACATGGGGCATATCTTTCTAGGTGCGTCGATGTTCAGTTTATGGGATTGGTCATCCTCTTTTCTTGAGATCTCTGGATTTTATGTTTCACCAGCTTTTACCATTGACATTGATGAGTATGTCATTTTATTGTGGCTTGGTGAATTAAATTAAGAATATGACATTCTTTTAATCTTTGAGAAGATTCTTGTGATATTGATTAATCTCTTGTTGATTATCATTTTCATACTTGTAGCAGTATGATTTTATGGATATCTTATATGTTTATGCCATATCTCTTGTTCTATATCATTTTATCTGATAATTATAGCTAGACTGATCCGTTTATTATTTTCTTCTTAAATAATACTCGGGTCAGACTGAGATTTTACAGGTGCTTCCTCATGACTTCTTATCTGGAGCCATCTTCTGACTTTTGGCTAACTACTCTAGTTTAGTAGTTTTTGTTTGTATACATTTGAGATTAGACTCCTTGATGTATACATATTCTATTATCTTGCACTTGTATCTATTCACTTGTGTTATTGTGGATCTTATTTGACCACCACTCTGATGTACACTTTCATGTGTTATAATCATATCTCTTTCCGCCTTTGTGATATGAATTGTCTGTGACTGATTTGTGTTACGTTTATTTCTATATTTGTTTTCGAAGATCATATATAGCCACTGTGTGATAGCTTTGTGTTTGTATCGGTATGTCGGATTTCTTCCTTAAAAGATATGCATTCTATTCTATCTGACATATCGGTGCTCGCGCAAAGAAGTTACACGGATGGTCGCTCCTCAACAGCCTTATCCTCCGTGCTAATTGACAGCACTACTCCGTAGTGTTCTTGGTTAGCATGGGTATAGAGGTGGGGCGTCACATTAAGGGTTGGCTGTGTGGGGCCATAGCCACGATGAGAAAAGAGACAAACTAACTAGAATATCTGTATTGCAGGCCTAACGAAGCTGCCCTTTACAGATATAGAAAATCCCTGACTGAGTTCCGTACAAGGTAGACCTTGTTGGCGGGATTCAGAGAGTAGACAGAATGATTACGTATAGTCCTCAATGTACGCACTGGGTGGTACGTTGCGGATGTCCGAGCATTAGTATAGACTAGTGCAGACGCAGTTTTACGTTTTCATAGTAGACGACGGAACATCTGTATTATAGGCCTCACGAAGCTGTCCTTTACAAATGTAGTCACATAACGCTATAGGAGCAAGACGATGGAGTCCTTTTCGAGGAGGATACGAAAGGTACCATGGGTGGTACCTAGGACCAATATGGTCATTGGGCATATAACTACATATATGTATATATATTAGTTATTAGGTTTTAATCTACTATGGAGTAGATGGGCACGGTTCACGAACAAAGGCGAGAGTATTGTAACCTAATGAACCTAATATAAGAGTAAATGGAAATAAAACGATATATGTAGAATTAAGCCTAGAAGTATATAATTTATTCATTCACCAGAACTTTTGTTCTGACCCCCTCCTCATAACATCCTACAGGTTAGGTAGATGACAAAGACTTCCCAGCTTTAAGACACTTGTTTAGAAAGTGTTATTATATTGGTAAGTATTTACTTACTATTATATTTTAGTCAATTCTGTTGTGAGATATTTAATTGAGCTCTGATATATTTGCCTTTGCCTATTTGCAGGATACCAGATTCCCAACTCGGGTTTCAGTGGGCTTGGGTTTTAGCATTTTTGCAAAAAATCCGTACCTACCGGAATTCGGGTTGTTACATATACTATATCACGATGACAGACTATCATTCAAGAAGACAAAAAGCAAGGCAATGAGTTAGAATAATCATCCACAAGTCAAAGAACTCAAAACTATGGAGCTTCAAGATCAGTAATATATATATGGTCTTAGATTGAACTGTAAAATCTCCTCGATAGTTCAAATACACAAACAAAGACATACACAAACATAGATATCAACATAGTGTAGAGATTGAATTTAAAATGACAAGTGTTTATATATAAAAACTAAAATTACACTGTTCAGTCAACTGAAATTGATTTTAGTCGACTGAGCCCAATTTCTGTCAACTAAAACTGTGTTGAACCATTTTGAAAAAATTCGAATATTTGCCGTGCAATTTAAAACTTTCATACTCAATAGACTGAAGTATTCACTCAATACACTGGGACGTAATAACGGCTACTTTTTATGATAGGTCATCTTCGAGGGTTGAGACTTTTTGACCAGTTTTCTACAATTCGTAAAGGATTTTTTTAAGATTGACAACTCTTAATTGCGTCTCTATAAATAGCACAACAACTCATACTTAAATACATACCTTCTACTTTTATTTCTATCTATTTTACTCTCTTGTGCTATTCTAAGCATTTGTGCTTTCAACTCTATTATTTCATTTGCTAAATTTATAATAGTCACTGTGCACTCACTACGAATCATCAAAGAGAGTATAGGAACCGTTGTACTATCAAGTCAAAATCAGTATTAGACGAACACAAGATTGCCAAGCAAGGATTGTATTTTTCAAAGGAAAGAATAAATCTGAGAGGTGCTCACATTGGTTAACCTGTAAACCTATTCCTCCATGTCGAGCGAGGGAATATAGGAAATACCTAAGAGGCGCTTAGGGACTTGACGTAGCAGAGGTGCTCTAAACCAGTATAAATCTCGGTATGTACATTTACTTACTGCTTTATCATTTCTTAGTATAAATTAGTATATATACTCAGTTTAATAGCCATACTCGATCAACTAGTTCTTTCATTTGGTATTAAAGCATGGTTTATTCAAAATCATAACACAGTTTTAAATACTATGACCAATATGAGTTGCAACACATTTAAAGAAGGACAATCAACTGCACGTCCTTCATTTTTCATGGGTTCTAATTATATGTATTGGGCTGCACATATAAAAGTTTTTATGGAATCAAGTGGGTTGACATTTGGCTATCTACTCAATCTTAATATGTAGCTCCTACTACAGAAATTAGTACCTAGATATATGCTTAGAAAACTGCTGCTTCAAATAATGTAAAAGCTATGAATGTTTTATATTGTGCATTAGATAAGAAGGAATTTTCTAGAGTTATGATGTGCAAGATGGCATATGACATATGGCACATGCTACAAGTCACAAATGAAGGAACCACTAAAGTAAAGTAAACTAAGATAAGTTTGTTGAAAAATCAATTTCAGACTTTTAAAATGAGAACTAATCTGCACCATAGAAATGTACTCAAGATTCCAAACTATACAACATGATCTTATGGCATTAGGAGTTTTATTTACTGATTTTGATTTAGATACACGTATTCTAAATGCATTAACTGATGAATGAGAAGGAAAACTATTGGCTATATAAGAAGCCAATGACCTCTCTACACTCAAAGCAGAAGAGTTAATTGGAAATTTAATGTCATATTAAGCAAATTTGCAAGCTATAAAAGATCTACGAAGTATTGCTTTGCAGGTAAATAATGATGGCGACTTAGACTCGGATGAAGAAGATGTAGTTTTCTTTGTTAAGAACTACAACAAGTTTAGAAAATTCAATAAAATGGTGCAAATGAAAATACCAAGCAACTCCAACAATGCTTTGTCATTTAAATGCTATGGTTGCAATCGATTTGGTCATATGAAAAAGGATTGTCCAAAATTAAACAAAGATAAGAAAAGCTTCAACAAGAACAACAAATATGAGAAATTCTCAAAAATGAAGCATGCATTTCAAGAAACGTGGGATGATTCCTCAAGTGATAGTGACAGAAGAACAAGCCAATGTTTGCTTTATGGCAACTAAAGTTGAGGTACTTTCAGACTTATCTTTTAACGATGTCATAGAAATAGCTTCGGAACTAGATAATAAATATAGAAACTTTAGAAAGACTCATAAAGAATGTCCAGGAAAAATGACTAGATTAGAAAATGAAATGCTAAAAGATGAGAAAATTATATTAGAGAAGGAAATTTTAAAATTACAAAATATTTGTAAATCTTTTGAAGAAAATCAAAATTTGCATGCTTTAGAAAAAGAAAATTGAACACTATCAAATGATAACGTAAAATTAATAAAAATTGTTGATGATTTAGAAAACCAGGTAAAAGTGTTAAATGAAGATAAACAGTCATTAGAAAAGAAAGTAAATGATCTATCTGCAAACATTTCTAAATTTAATAAGGGAAAAGAGAATCTATCTCATATAATTAGTATTTCAAAACACCTTTGCAATGAAAATGGTTTAGGATTTATAAAATCAAAGAAACTAAAAGTTCAACATAAATATGCTATAATTTATTCTAAATTTCATAAACCAGTAAGTAGCAAATCAAATTATGATAAAAAGACTATTCAGATATGGATTCCGAAAACAAATAATAACTTGATTAGACAAAAACATATAGATAGATTTTTGAATGATGTTCACTTTAATAAAGATTTTAGATTCAAAGGTTTTACCAGACCCTCCTGGGTATGGTTACCTTCAGTTTAACCCCAGGACCGTAACGGAGGAAGTAGGTACCACTAAATTATTTTTATCTTTATAGTACCCTGAAACAAATAGGAGAAATTGATTCTCGACCGTGGATGCTCCAAGTATATGACGGAAAATGCTGATATGCTAATAAATATCTCTTACTAGGATGACAGAACCGTCTCTTTTGGAGATAATTCCAAAGGCTATGTTATAGGACAAGGTGATGTTGCTTCTGCTGGTATGTCCAACTCTCTTCTTATTTCAAATGTTTATCTAGTTAAAAACTTAAAAACATAACCTCCTTAATATTAGTCAATTATGTGATAAAGGGTTTACTATAATATTTGAAATAGGAAAATGCAATACCTTTGATAAAAATAAAAATCTAGTATTTGAAGGAACAAGAAAACACAATATTTATATTTCAAATATGAAAATAAGGCATGATAAAGATGTTTTCTTAGTAGCAGATATTTTTGATCCATGGATTTGGCATAAACATTTTTGTCATGTTAATTTTAAAAACATTCATTAGTTAGCTAAAATAATTTAGTTGGTGGTCTACTTAAAATCAATTTTAAAGTCAAAAATCTATTCGATGCATGTCAAAAAGGAAGACTTAAAAAAATCCTCTTTTAAATCTAAGCAAGAGATTTCCACAAAACAACAAATAGAACTTTTACATTTGGATCTTTTTGGACCAATGCAAATTAGATCAATTAATTATAATAAGTATGTTTTTTGTTATAGTTGATGATTATTCATGATATACGCGGACAGAATACAAAAGTGACACTTTTGAAACATTCAAAATCTTTTCAAAACGTACTAAAAATCTAAAAGATATAGAAATCAAAACAATTAGAAGTGATCATGGTGGAGAATCTGAAAATAAATCATTTAAAAAATTTTGTAATAAAAAAGGGATAAGTCATAATTTTTCATTTCCTATAATACCATAACAAAATGGTGTTGTAAAAAGGAAAAATAGAACTCTCCAAGAATGTGCAAGAACTCTTCTTAGTAGTAGTAATTTACCACAAAATTTTTGGGTAGAAGCTGTAGATACTGCATGCAATGTTCTAAATCGTGTTTCCCTAAAGCCTTTAACCAAAAATACTCCTTACAGACTTCTTTTGAAAGAAAACCCAAATCTTATTTTAAAATATTTGGATTTAAATGTTTTATTTTAAACACTAGTGACCCTCTAGGAAAGTTTGATCCGAAAGCCGCTGAAGGAATATTCATAGGATACTCAGATGAGAGTAAAACATATAGAATTTTTAATAAAAAATCTAACAAAATTGAAGAGACGTTACATGTATCGTTTGATGAAAATTTTATCACTATTAAAGAAGATGATGGAAACATGAATCAATCAACATCATCTAATGTTCAAAATGAACAAATCAAAACAATTAATCCTGATAATGCTGAATTAAAATCACCACCTTGAATAATAAAAGATCATCTAATAGATAATATTATAGGAGACATTAATACTAAAGTTTCAACGCGCAATCAATTAAATCAAATGGGACATGTAGCTTTTATTTCAAATATTGAACCAAAGAGTGTTAAAGAAGCATCAACAGATGATTATTGGATTATCAAAATGCAAGAAGAACTAAATCAATTTGAACGTAATAATGTATGGAAACTTGTACCAAGACCCAATGATCAATCTGTTATTGGTACTAAATGGATTTTTAAAAATAAAATGGATGAAAATAGTGTTATAGTTCGAAATAAAGCAAGACTTGTAGCTCATGGATATTCTCAGGAAGAAGGAATAGGTTATGAATAGACCTTCACTCCTGTAGCACGTCTTGAAGCTATAAATTCTCTTAGCATTTGCGTGTCATCATAGCTTTATGTTATATTAAATGGACGTTAAAAGCGCAATTTCAAATGGATACATTAAAGAAAATGTCTATGTTGAACAACCACCGTTGTTTGTACATGAACAATTTTTAAATCATGTTTTTAAATTACAAAAAGCACATTTTGGTCTTAAACAAGCTCCCCGTGCTTGGTATGAAAGATTAAAAACATATCTTTTAGAACCTGGTTTTCAAATTGGCAAAGTTGATTCTACTCTTTTTATAAAAACAAATAAAAATGATACTTTAGTAGTTCAAATATATGTAGATGATATTATCTTTGGATCAATTAATAAAAACTTATGTGATGAATTTTCTAAAATTATGAAAAATGAATTTGAAATGTCACATATAAGAGAATTAAATTACATTTTAGGATTACAAATTAAACAATTAAAAGACAGAATTTTATTTATCAAGAAATATATTGTAAAGATTTAATTAAACATTTTAGAATGGATAATGCAAGTAGTAAAGCTACTCTTATGCGCACTAGTATGCACTTAGACATGAAAATGGAAAAGGTGTCGAACAAAAATTATATAGAAGTATGATAGAATCGCTATTATATTTAATTACCAGTAGACCCGAAGGCTTAATGAGTGTTTGCTTGTTTGCCCATTTTCAAGCTAGTCCCAAAGAAACGGACTTACGAGTAGTGGAAAGAATTTTGCGATACTTATCAAATACCAAAGATTATGGACTTATCCGAAAGACTGTCCATTCAAACTCGTATCATATTGTGACGCCGACTTCGGTGGTTGTAGATCGGATCAGAAAAGTACAAGTGAAACTTGTCACTTCATCGGTCAATCTTTGGTATCATGGTTTAGTAAGAAACAAGTTTGTATTTCACTATCTATGTGTGAAGCAGAATATATATCTGCATCACTAGCTTGCACTCAGGTCATATATATGGAACAAATATTACAGGATTTTGGAGTAAAACTAAACAAATATCCTATCTTTTATGATAACACTAGTACAATTAATTTATCATAAAACCTCATTAATCACTCAAGAACTAAACACATTGACATTAGATATCATTTCTTGCATGATTATGTAGAAAAGGACAAAATATTTGTTACTGTAAACAAAACAAATAGCAGATATATTTACTAAACCTCTTTGTGAAACTATGTTTTTAAACTTGCGTCGTAATCTCGACATATGCTCAGTTAAAGATTTAGATATGTAAGGTATAATTCACATAATGTTATATTATACCAACATATGAAATTAAAAAATGAAAACCAATGGATATTAATCAAATTATAAATATAACTAAATTTTGGAAGGAACAAAAGGGATTACTAAATTTAAATAAAGGAAGAAATTAATCTAGAAATAACAATGCTTAAAAATAGTAGGAGCCTAATTATATAAAAAGAGACTCTGTAAAAAGAAAAGAACACATACTAAAGTTAAAATCTATATACTATCATCTAAATAATGTCGAACAACTACGATTCCACTCATTCATCTCTTGATTTTAGCTCTCCTTCCTCTTACAGTGGATATCCATCTCCGAACCTTTCAACTCCTCCTTCCATAAAATCACCATCTATCCAAATTATTCCTTCTCCAACCGACAACACCGGATTCTCGCCCAAGGGAAAGAAGATAAGTAGAGCTTCGAAACTTGACACTCATACTAAAATAGATGAAATGCAGCACTATCAACACGAAATAATGAATGTACAAAGGGAGATGCAATACGAACAAAAACGTCAAGGTGTGCATCTGAGTTTTTTGAAAAGGTATGTACTTGCTATTTGCGGTCATTCCCCGACCTAAAAGGGCATACGTCAACATAGTCCACATATTACCGAATCTCCGATTGTTATCGAAAACACTCCACCAAGAAATTCCTGGGAAGCTACACCGTCCATGTCAAATTGGAAAAAAACTCCAGTACAGTATAACGGGCGGTCTCCACTTTGGCTATTAATTGAAAATACCAAGGTGGAACCAAATTCTTGGAATCGTTTTCCTGATAACAAGTTTGATGATTCGAAAAATAATTAATATGTATTTATAATATTTATTTATAAACGTATTCATAATAAATATCCAAAAATTGATGCATACCATAATAATATCATATGTAATATTAAATAAAATAAGTTTATTTCAAAATTCTTCGTTGAAAATAACTATTAAAGGCAAAAAAACATTTCTATACAGGTTCGGTCAATTGAACCAGAATTCCAATCGACCGAACCTGTATCAAATTAATACTAAACTTTCTACCACAAAATAACTTGGTTATAGTCGACTGGGGATCTATTCCAGTCGACTGAACCTGTTCAAAAATGGCCAATTATTCTCTGCCTCTAAAATGTGTACATACTTTTAGTCAACTGAATTTCTATTTTAGTCGACTAAAATCAAGAAACTGCCAATATAACTATCTTTTCCATTGTGCCTTTTTAACAAATCATTTTATCTCTTCACAAACCCTACCTCTAGAGTTCATTTTAATGACTTCAAGAAAGAAAATCCTAAATCTTCGCCCTAGCCCAAGAAAATTCAAAGCTCCGGCTTCTTCTTCATCAACGCCGGCTCATTCCAAAGTTTCTTCCGATGCTCAAATCTTAGAGTAGCTTAATGGTAGTGCCAAAAATCTGCAGATCTTCAATGAATTGAATGACAAAAGAATTTTCCAAGAAACACATTACAAGATGGAAGATTTCATCGCTTTTGGTGTAGAAGAATTAGCAAGACAATATGGGTTTCTTTCTTTACTTAATGAAAAGAAAAATAAGCGAATTTGGTAGAAAATACCCGAGTCAATCATCTTCCCAACCATATCAAGCTCAACCCAGCGGTCAATCAAGTCAAGGAATCGTTGAAGAATTCAATTGGATTTCGGATAATGAAAATGAAGTTTCAATGGTTCAAACTTCCAGAACCATCAATTCCACAGTAGTTATTCTTCGAAACCAAGAAAGTCTCTTTAAACAATAGCAAAAAATGATAAAGCATCAAAAAACATTTGGGAGTTCGCTAGGAAAAACTTGGAAGAAAGTTTCTATGTGTCAAGCTCATCATCATCCGAGCATGAATCTTCGGATATTTCATCTTATCCTATATATCTGCTAAGTCTATCCTTTTATGATTTCATGGTGTTTGGATTTGTTGTCATTCAAAATCTTTCATGGTGTTTGGTTTTGTTTTCGTTCAAAAACTTTTATGGTGTTTGGAATATTTTGTGATGTATTATGTTGTGTTGGTCTGTGACTTGATTTATGGTGTTTTATGACTTTATGTATAAAACTCTATGATGTGGTATGTATGTAAAAACTTCTTTTTCATGTTATGTATGTGAATGTTAAGTATTGTGAGTATTTATGTTTATTTCATATCATATGCATATTCATTGTGTTTACTATCATTATATCACCTTTTTGTTGATGCCAAAGGGAGAGAAACATATAGATAAGGGGAGCATGAATTTAGGAGGATTAGATTCAATATTTTTAAAATTCAAACTTTGACAGTTGTCATCATCAAAAGGGGAAGATTATTAGAACATAAGTTCTCTGTTTTAATGATGACAAGTTTATACTGCACATATATGCTATATCATGATGATGGGCTATCATTCAAGAAGAAAAAAAGCAAGGCAATGAGTAAGAAGAATCATCTATGAGTCAAAGAAGTCAAAACTGTGGAGCTTCAAGATCAACAGTATGTATATGATCTTTGATTGAATTGTAAAATCTCCTTGATAGTTCATATGCACACACAAAGACACACAAAAACACAGATATCAACATAGCATAGAGATTGAATTTAAAACGACAAGTGTTTATACATAAAAACTAAACTTATACTATTCAGTCAACTGAAATTGGCTTCAATCGACTGAGCTCAGTTGACTAAGCCCAATTTTAGTTGACTACAACTGTGTTGAACTATTTCTATAAAAAATTCAAATATTTGCCGCAAAAATTAAAACGTTCTTACTTCGTAGAGTGACATATTCGCTCAGTAAACTGAGATACTGTGACGGCTACTTTTTATGAATGGTCGTCTTCAAGAGTTGCGACTTTTTGACCATTTTTCTTCAATTCTGAAAGGATTTCTTGAAGGCTGATAACTCTTGATTGCATCTCTTCAATATATATAAGTAGCACAATAACTCATACTTAAAGTCATACCTTCTACTATGATTTCTATCTATTTTAATCCCTTGTGCTATTCTAAGCATTTGTGCATTCAACTCTATTATTTCATTTGCTATTGTTCCAATAAATCATTGTGCACTCACTATGAATCATCAAGGAGATTATAGGAACCGTTGTATTATCAAGTCAAAATCAGTGTTAGACAAACACATGATTGCCAAGCAAGAATTGCATTTTTTAGAGGAAAGAACAAATTTGAGAAGTGCTCGGATTAGTTAAGTTGTAAACCTACTCCTCTAGGTCAATCGAGGATTTACCAAGGAAATACCTAAGAGGTGCTTAATGATTGGACGTAAAAGAGGTTGTCTGAACCATTACTCGGTGCGTACATTTACTTACTGCTTTATTATTTCGTAGAATAAATTAGTATATATACTCATTTTATTAGCCATACATGATCTACTAGTTCTTTCATGCTGATATTGCTTTGCTGCTTGGAGGGCATTGTTAGCATTCCAAGTGGGAAGTGCTATACAGAGGTAAAACGTAGCCTTAAGCCTCATCAACCGAAATGACCAAAACATGGGATATGCTGTAGGGCTAAACGAGTCTGTCCTAAGTGTAACTTCCCGGGATTTCCAACCCTCAAAAATCGACATATATACGTTCACTGTATAACATGCTGAATATTCAAGTGCCGGAAACACCGATTGCTAGGAGTGAAAAAGAAAAGGTAGAAGAAGAAATAGAAAACAACAACACAAAATCTCACAATCACAGCGGAACAAAATATAATATATAATAACAGATTTTTATACAAAAGTATCTGTAACTGTTTTATACTTACAATCTTCAGAGTACAACAATCAATACATCAATCTGGACAGTTATAATAACTTGTCCTCACACAACGGAAATATAAACCAAGTACAGAGATATGTCTTTGTCATCCAGCTCGTCTCCTGAGCTCCATAGTATCCTATCCTGAATCTGTATACTTGGTTTGTCCCGAGCATTATAATAAAATAACACCCGAGTCAGTCTGGAAAACCAGCGTGAGAAAACACACTCAATTTGAATTATTAAAGTTATCAAAATCCTTTGAAAAACAAAGGTATCCCGTAAGACCACGTCATACATAAACATGACGAGTTTTTCCCTTACGATAACCAAAACATTTTTATCAAAATCGTCTAATATTATAATAGTGTCTAAACAAAGTAAATAGAAAATAGCTGAAATGCTTACATCTCACGTTTCAGCATAGTTGGGCATAATCATGACCGTACGGCACTTATTAGAGAATGGATTCCATACAATGACCGGGCTACTGGAGTACCGCCCATCACAGTATACCTCTAGAAAAATGTGCCGATGACCTCGCCGGGATCCCCTGCCAACACAAGATCGGCCTACCACTAACCTGGATAGTACCGAATATGTTATCACCCTGGGTGTTCCTACCCTTAAATCGAGCGCTTACTATTTCCATGTACAACCATATCCATAATTTATAATATATCTGAGGGTATCTAGAAAGGTAATAGCACACCCTAATTGGGTGTGACCCACTTAGCCATGCTGCATCTCCCCTGTTTTAGTCATTCCCGGTTGATGAGGCTTGAGGCCACCTTTACCTTTCAAGAACAATTTCACTTAGAATGCTCATCGTCCTCTAATGACGATGTTCTGATAGCATTCGTCCATACAAGTTGTCCTAGGTCTGGACAAACTGAATCACCGTCTTCACCATCTTCACGATATCCATTCGTATCGTTCAAACCGGATCGAAGTGGGTTTTGAAATAATTAAACTCGATCTCGGTCTCTTCGAAACGATTAGCGAATTTGGCCAATATTTGATAGTCGGCTATTTAACTATCAATATAACATCCATAAACATTCACTAGGCCCATATTATAATTTTCCAAAATTTATGTTCAAACTATCTTTATTAGATATATTTTCAAATCCCTTCCAAATTTTCAATTTTTGAGACAACTCAAATACTTATATCCATATCAAGATATTTCAAACCATCTCTCATTTGAACACTTAGAAAAATATTTAAAAATATATTTCCCAAAACCTCTTGCTTCTCAACACTTAGGAAAGTTACATTTATTTCTCTTTTCCAAAATCCTTCACAATTTATATTGTATATTCCTTAACTCATTTATAACGAATTCTATAAGTTTCTGGTTTCCTTAATTAATTTCCTTTAATATTTCCAAAGTCAAAACACTTGTCTATAATTCCAAATATCCATTTCTAACTTCTTTTATGAATCCTAATTCATTTTTCGAAGTTCACTTTTATTTAAGTACTTCGGAAATTTTCCTTACATTTTCCCAAATTCCAGGTTGAGAATTTCTCTTATAAATCCCACCTACCGAATAAATCCCGTTTCCAAACTTCAAGAAGATTTATAAATACATTTAAATCATTACAAAACTCTCTATAAATATAATAAGTATTTTAGAAGAATAATAATTTATTTTAAAAAACATGTTCAAGTAATTATTTAAAATATCGAAACACTTTTTATAAACATCAATAACTCATTTTTAGATAAACAAATCGATTTGCAAAGCCGATTATAAAAATTATAATTTAATTTCAATTAATATTACATATTTGAAAAATTCACCTCCGAAGTATTTTAATACTAACTAGTTTAAAATTACATAGTTAAATAAATAAAACTTCCCTTCTTAAATCAAAACTTAACTTCTTAATAAAAATATATCTTTAAAATCCCAAACCAATTCAATTTATAAATCCCTCTCGATTTACAACACATTGATCCCATTCTGATTTCTCTAACCATCCTCACTTTAAAAAAATAGAATTCATTATTTTTCCCAACAATCTATTTTTCATATCTCGATATAAACTCATCCTGTGAAATTAGATTCCAATTTATCAATTAATTTCATTTTCCCTTGTTTATAAACATCGTTTATAAATTTATAACTCGTTTGAGTTTCACTTGTTTATAAAACTAATCACATTTATAAAATCTCATTTTATAAATCCATTTCTTAATAAATTCCATATATTTCACAAATCTATTTAAAATATCGATTTCAACTCCTTTTCATATTTTTCAGAAATATCATTTAAAAATCCTTTATATAAATTATTTTGAAATCTCTATTTAAAATATTTTTAACGAATAGTTAAATACAACCCAAAATCAATTATTATTTTTATCCAAATCAATTCCCTTAAAATAATCCAAATTTTGATGTAAATATTTTTATATTTAAAATCTCCTTTTAAATCCTTTTAAATTCCAAAAATAATATTTATGGTATTTAAAATACCAAAAGTTAGGCCAGTGCTACTATAGCATCCAATAGTTCACATCACAACAATAATCTGTAACAGATTATTCTAACACATTATATATTATTATATATGAACAACAATCAATATAAATTTGAGGAATCCAGTTGGATCCTTCCAACCTGTTTCCCTGCATCCATAAATGTTAATGCAACATAAAAATACCAATCCCACTTCGAGGGGGATATCGCGGTATATAGGGTCATCCGCTATTATGCGGGGCGCATAGGGTCTTATCCGCTCCAACGGTGGGAAATAATATCCAACTACTAATATATACTACTATATATATTATAATATAACATCCAACCGATTATAATTTATAAATTCATCCAATCATGCAATAATTTAAATTTAAATTATTATAGATTAAACTAGTCGACCAAATTGAGTGAGATTTACTCACCTTGATTTTAAATTTGCAGAACATCTAGATTTTAAAATTTCTAAAATCCCAGCTGACTCCGGTCGACTCCAAATTAATTCCAAATTCCGTATTCATCGATACGATCCCATCACGTCTTGTTTGTTCAATTTAGATCTTAAAACTCAATTAACAGCCTCAAAGCTTTCTTCCTCATCCAGCTGACCCAAAATCAAATTTTTTTAATTCCAGATCCAGCTGACTACCGTGATTCTTCCTAGGCCCCACTCCACTCGAGATTCCCACGCACACAACCGTCGCCATCCTACCTCGTCACCCAGTCGCGCTCCTTGACCACTCGCGCTCGCGCGTATCCAAACTGATATCAAACCCTATAACTACCTTGACGACAACCCCTCGTGTTCATGCGAGCAAGCTCGCAATCCTATAGGATCGCGCTCGTCCCAATCTTGAAATCGAGCCATCCAACCTCCTGCTATTCGCCACCAGGCACCGCTGTCAGGTAGGCCACATGTGCACACGAAACCTGAGAAGTCAAACGCCAAATCCCCTTACTCGTGCTTGACTTTCACCTCGCTCATCCCCTCTCGTGCGTGGCCCTTGCCGCTCACGATTTACAATGCGAGAAGTTTTTTTCTTTTTTTTTCATTAAGTTCAAATAGATTTGAACGGCAGAAGAAAGGAAGTAAACACGCGATTAAAATAAGAGAGGAGTGGTTTGTTTCACAAGAGTAAACTAAGTTTGACTTTCCAATATTATTATATTATAAAATTTCCTAAAATATCTCGTTATATATATAACTTAAAATCCTAATCTCTTATCGAGGCATGCCGCCTGGCATTCCTAAGGTTAACCGCTATTCCGAACGTAGTGGAACAAGCCTCGTGGCCCAATTCGATCGTACGTGGAAGATAGCTTCTTAGATCGACTATTTAAATTAAATTAAATTAAATTATTTCTAGGCGTTTTCAGATCGCACGTCCAAACGGTAACTCCAAACGCTATGAAATTTGAAATCCGATAATAATACACTATTACGAATCCAATGGAACTGGTTTCATCGAATTCTGAGAATATGCCCCGAAAAGCTATTTTAACGCGTCGATAAGATCAATGATTTCAAATTTATGAAATCGCCTGAAATTTCATTGTTAAAAACTTACTTACTCAATTTTTAATTCAAATAGAATTTATATCAATATTAGGAATCGTTTTGATTCATATTCAACTCCAATTCAATTATTTAAACGATTATCAAATATTAATTTAGCAATTAAATTTATTCAATAAATCGCTATATTTGAATTTTATTAAATTCATTCTAAAATTTCACCCAAAATCTTCATATCCAAAAATCAATTTATATTCCAACACCAATATTTAGAATTAATGGTTTGAAAAAATTCTTAAGTCCTAGAATGTGGACAGAAGTACTCTAAGTCCTTTGAAGGCGGACTAGAGTTTAAATGACCCGCAAGACTTTGAATTTCAGTTTCAGACTAAATTATAAGTTATGAGATGAGAATCTGTGAATGCAAAGAAACAAAATTTTATTTACTTCTCAAAAAATTCCCTTACAACTTCTTTGAAAGTTCGGAGGCCAAGTCTATCTACAACGACTACTAATGAGAGAAAGGAAAAAAGGAAAGGAAAGCAACTACATGATTTTCAACTATTTGAGCTAAGAAAAATGTTGCGAGGCGACAACTACTTCTTCGGTTTTCTTTCCCTTTTCGGCTTTTTCGAAGTCCCCTCATCTGAGCGTCTTTTCCTGGACCCTTTGCTTCTCGGCAACGGGGTACCCGAGGAAGGAGGAGGAACTTCCAAGGGTATGGTCCCACCAGGGAGGATGACCTTCAATGGCCTACTTAGGGGATCATTGAGCTCCACCACCTTGGGTTCTGTCTTAACTTTGATTCTCTCTTTCTCCTCCTCCTTGAGTTGCTCCTTCATGTTAAGCTTGGAAGTGTGCTCGGAAGCGCCTATGATTTTGACATCGTCGTGTTCTTCTACCGGTGAGGGATCTTCAGGTTTATCCTCATCTAGCGCCCTGATCACTTGAGCATCAGGACAAAGGGTATCTCTGATGTAAGGTGCCTCAGCCTTTTTTTCTTCCCGCTCCATGGCATCATCGCTCCTTGAAGTCGGCACAGGAGTAGAGTGACCTATACGAATTCATGAAAAGAAAATGCTAGAACACATCCGTTCCTCGCCAAAAGCGACGATTTCCTGAACTCTAGAAGGTGAAGCTGCGTACCAGCTTCCAATTGACTTTCAGTGGTCCTCGGAGTATCACCCTCAGGGATTGGGGATAAAATGTGAATGCCAAGTCCGGGCTTCTCCGGATCATAACCAATATGCTGCTCGGGAGGCCCAAGTGACAAAGACTCAGCCAATTGAAAGAGAGGAGGAACATGAGATTCAGTGTCGGAAGGGCCAGCAATATCTTCCTTACCCTTCGATAATGGGGAGTCTCTTCCAAAGAGGGCTTTTGTCGTAGATAAGTCTGAAGGCTCATTTCCTCCGAGCACTTCCCTCACAAGAGCCTCATCATCAACCTCTTCAACGTCCAGCTCCACTTTCTTAATTTTTATCAAAGTATCCCATGCTTCAACTAGCGATTCGAGATAACCATCGCCCAAGAAAGAAAGTTCGCGGTGCATAAGAACTCTTGCATTGTACTCGGCGATGAGTCGGGTCAAAGGAACACTTAATCTCTTCTCTACCGGCCTCGGTCTCTTCCTCGGTTCGGGAGTCTACCTCTGAAAGTTCTACCTTTTTTCCTTCGTCACAAGTTGCATCTTTTTCAATCTTGAGTAGCTCTTCGTCGAGTTTTGTTTTCAAATTCCTCATCTTGACGATTTCATCGTAGTATTTTTGTGACTCTTCCTGTGCAACAATTTTCTCTTCTTTCTCTCTATAGAGTAGTTCCTCTAGTTCCTTGACTCGGCGAGCCAAAATGTCTTTCTCTTTTTGAATAGAATCTTTCTCCAGGGCTAGAGCGCCACTATGTTGGATTGCCTCGTTAAGTTACTTTTTGTGGGTGGCCTCCAAGCGACTGACCGCCTCAGCTGTCTCCTTAGCATTCTTCTGGGCAATCTCGAGCTGAGATTTGTATGAGGATAGCTCTTCATCCTGACTCTTTATGATATCTTTGTCATGAATAGCTTCGAGCTTGAGGCGATCAATCTCGTGCTGGCGTTCGATGAAGACCTCTGAAACTTTTTCCACCAAGTGTACGAACGCATCGTGTTGGAAATACACATCGTTATTGCAAGAAATAGCGCTCTGTTTGAGGTGCCCAGGAATAGGATGAATTGCGAGGAGAAATTCCAGTCCATCGATACTGATCTTCGAAAACGTAGCTTTGAGCTCGGCTAATTTTTCTATCGTGGACGGATCGTTAGCGGGAGCTGGGGGAGTCTGCCTTATCGGAGTTATGGATTTCTTATGAGGCTCGTTGGATTGCTTGGTGCTCGAGGAGCCAGAATGTTGGTCGCATGGGATTTCGGATTGGATCCTTTTTGAGCAGACTTGTCCCCACTATGCGTCGGAAGATTGGGAGGATAATTTGGATATGAAGAGTGGCCATGGGTCCTTATTTTGGAAGACGAGGACGACTCTCTAGAATGATAGTCTCTATCTCCGCCTTCGTCCCTATCTCTTCGTTTACCTAATCTTGAGTCTCGATCAGAATGATAAAAGATGGAGGATCCTCGGAGACGGTCAATGCCATGTGTGCGCCGCATTTCATCTGTATATAAGATTAAACGAGAACGAATTAGTAGAAGTCACATGATGAACTAAATTCAGGTGCATGGTGGAGTGTAAGTGTTTGTGTGTGTCCTGGTGCATCCCCCCAACAGACCAGTGTTTTTTTGCTTTACTCATCCGAGTTTTCTCTCCTTGATCATGAAGCCGAGCACCTTCATCACTTCTCGCAGGCGAGATATATCCCATAGCGCCAGGATTATTGAAGTCATAATTCAACAAATCGTCGAGGATGGTCAATTCACATAGTCCCTTAAGTGAGCTTTCCAATTTTTGAGAAGAAGATCCTTTCTCGATAGGGGTTTATCGAGACCTTTGAAGTTCCACCGACTTTTCTCTTTTTCAGCTTATATGCTAAGCTCTTCTTCTTTTTCGAAGGAGGCGGTGGTTGGTCGGCGCCGGGTGCATCAGCTACTGACGCTTGTCCAAAACTTATAATTCTCATCAGTTAGCACAAGCACCTCAGTTTCTTTAATCTCGCCTTCCTCGGTAGTATCGTGAGCCCCTTTGCCAGGGGCACCACTTAGAAGGCTAGTCCTGCGGCCCTCTTTTAGTAATCGGAACCTTGAAAGCAGTTCGTTGGTAACTACCGATTTGATGTCCCGATCTTCCACAGGGGTAGCTTGAATAGCCTCAACTGCCTCAGAGTACCTAGCGCCTTCGGGTCATAGGCAGATACCTGTAAGGATTAAAAGAAGTTCAGACTTTCAGAAAGATGCGCCTTAAATCTTATAATGAAGAGTGAGATAAGGATGAGACTTACATCCTTCCAGCCATCTTCTCGCAAAGCCGGGAGGACAATGTACGTAGAACCACTCTTGTTTGAACTGAGAAAGCTTGTTCCATATGCCCATTAGAACTTAACATTTGGGGTATGGCTTGAGGAATATTAAGGATGGACTATCAGTACGTCACTTGAAGCGGTAGATGTAGCGGATGTCCTCAGGAGTTGGAGGTCTGAATAGGAAGCTCATGAAGAGAATGTATCTACCGTGAATAAATTCATGGATATTAGGGTGTAGTTGTGCAGGAGCAATCCCTATATATTGTAACACTTCACAGATAAATGAATTGAAGGGTGGCATGCTTCCGGCCGAACACATGAATTTGTTGCACGCAGTGTATCCAACTGGGGCAAGTGGGACCGATCTTGAGCTGACGGAACTAGGACGTCGTCAAAAGGGATTCCATGGATAGAGCACAGTTGACGAAGAGTGGCTTTGCCGATTTTAGAGGCCTGCAAATCAACGGGGTTATCTAAAATGACAGCTCCGTCTACGGCATAAGGGGCCAGACCGATAACCTCAGCAGGGAGAACTGGAATGTCGGGAATGGGGCGAATAAATGACTTGACGTCCCCACTACCTCTTGCCGTGAACTTGATCCAGGCTTGTCAAAAACAGTGGCGGAGCTTGACTTCTTAGACATCTCCGAAAAGCGATTGATGTGAATAGATACCTATTTAAGCTATACTTGAAAGATAATCGACATTAGAGTATAACAACAAAATATTCCCCTTGTGTGGTGTGTGAACTAGTGCAACCATTCAAGCATGAGTATAAAAGAATTAAAGTTCTAAAGACTGGTAAAGCGTGATTGAGCTTTAAACTATCATCTTCGGAGACCCTCATCACTGACCATCTCCGACAGCTTATCCTATGTTCAGTAGCGGAAGTCTTGGAGTCGGGCATTGGCATCATAGATTATAAAGGTTGTTACTTATATTTGTTGAGATAGATTCGCGTGTAAAATTACTTAAGTTGTGGGGTAGTTAATCTGAATTAGGTCATTGGGCTTATGTGCTTTGGTCCTTGTCATTGTCCATTATGTTATGTTTGGGCATGGAAATAAGTTATCCTGATTTATGCGATGTTCAAGTTAGAATAGTCATGATTTCCAATGTCGACCCCAACACCTAGAGCCGATCCAAGAATTTTATCTCCTATACCGATCGCCCCTCAAAAACAACCGACCCATACACTCTCTCGAGATCACCGACCCACTCTCCTATGGACTACCGACCGTCTCTTTAGACTAGAATGACCGATCCTCTCATTCTTTATCCCTCTCTCTCTCTCTAATCACCAACCCACACTCCATCTCCCTTGATACCAACCCACTTTATCTCCCTCGGCACCGACCTACTCTCTTTCCCTCTCGGTGCCGACTCATACTCTCCTTCAAACAACCGAACCACTACTTAACTCGAGCACTCGACCTACTCTTTCTCTCAAGGTACCGAACCAGAATTACCTAGGCAGCCTACCGGACGACTCTCTTTTGAAATACCGACCCAGCCTTATAGCCTCTCCACCATTAAAACAACAAAACTATCGTCTTCTACACATCACTGCCCTCTCATTCTAAAACCACCTATGGCCGCTCTTTTCAAATCGATAACTACTCATGTCAAAAACACTCTATTGACCTCGTTTATCACCCTCACTATGTTCCTCTCCTCTTCAGCTCACCATGCGACGCAATACGACTACATGGCTCAGCCTTAGTACGAGTTCAAGAAAGCGCGGCTTAAGCATTTAAAACGACACGTGAATCCTCACCTATTCAGTGAATTAGAATTGAAGACATGCTTTCTAGAACCTGGGCTCAAGGATGAAGAGAGGTCGCATGTAGGAAGCAATTGAATAAAGGAGGGGAGTAATACGATGGGGGAAAGGGGGGCTTGGTTTTCTTAGAAGGGATAGAGAAGATGAAGTATAAAGTGAGAAGGGGGAGAAAGAGATAGGAGTGTGGGCTTTTATATATGGTGAAGGGGAGACTAACGGGTGTCATCCTGTGGAACCGGTCATCATGTTTTGGTGGGTCGGTGAAGCAAAGGGTCGTTCGTTGCTAGACAAGCCGACCATGTGGGTCGGTATTGATACGCCAATCCACCCTTTGTTTTAACAAAAATAAATAAAAAATAAAAAATAAATATAAATAACATAATTAAAGATATAAACATATGCATGTTTATGTAGAAATAATAGATAGAAGATAAATACGATAATAATGAACTAAAATGTGTATACGTAAATGTGTACATATATGATGGTAATGGAGGGAGGTGACGTGATAAAGAGATGGATATTACTAGATGCATGGGAAAGCATGAGTTTAAGAAACCCGCTGTAGTTCAGCCTTCGAGAGGCTGAATACATTTAGCTTTTGAAAAGCTAAGATGGGAATTCGAGAACCTCTTCAAGACTAAGCTAGTATGTTCAGACAACATGAAGCTTCGTCAAAGGCCAATGAAAAGCGACTGTCAGTTACCATTTGGGATGGCGTAGCCTTTGAAAGCAGGAATTACTCGCTGATTCAAAGCGCGTCATGTTGATTCACACAACACACTTTAGGGGGCAAGTGTTAACCGGCTACTTGGCCCAGCTACAAAGCGATAGTTGCGGAGGCTATGGTTGAGCTTAAACGGGATTTGAATCAAAAGAGATATGGTGGTATAAGGGTCCGGTGTAACTCGATTAGTTTGGTATATGAGTGGTTCGGCATGTTTGAGTGGCTTGGTATATTTAAGTGGGTCGACCTCTAGACGTTGTTTTGCATGTGTAAGCCGGCCTGAGAAGGATTGACATATATGGCTCGACACGTATGGATCAGCATGGGTGGCTCGGTCAAGGAAGGAAGATCATGTGTGGATCGGTCTAGATGGGTCGGCATGTATCGTTCGGTCAGGGAAGATAAGTCAAAGTAGGTCAGCAAGTATCATTCGGTCATGGTAGGAAAGCCAAGGTGGGTAGGTCAGATGTGGTTCGGCACCTGTGGGTCGGCCTTAATGGTTTGGCACGTGTGGGTCGGCATACCTGGGTCGATGCACCTTAAGGAGGCTGACAAGTTATTTGGTCTACAATAGAGTGATGCGACCAGCATTTCTTTGCTTTGAGTCACACCACTGCTTGCTTCGAGTTCCTTGAGGGCCTGCTTCGAGTCAGCTACAAGACAACCCCTGGATAGGCAACAGGTGGGTCGGTAGTAGTGGGTCGGCATGCCTAGTTTGGTCTACGTAACCTACTAGCTATGGGCCGAGCTAACTTGGTCATGGGCGTGCACAGGGGATCCAGCATATCCTCATCTATAAATAGAGGGGCAGGGGTCCAGTTAGGGGGACCTTTTTTGAGAACTCTAGGGATACTCTGCCATTTTCTGTACTCACTTATTTTCTGTTCAAACTTGTATTCAAGTTGTTTGTTTACGGATTGTATCTGTACTCAAGTGATTTGAAAAGTAATAAAGATTATATTCAAAGTGGACGTAGGTAATTACGCTGAACAACTATAAATCTGGTGTTCTCGTTTTTGTTGTTCTTTTTGCATTCGATTGTGTTACTTCTCTGTTTTAATTTACTTTCTTCATTAGTCTCTCTACACAATTCTATTCAAGGGTGTTAGTGACCAATTTTGGTGCTAACAGTATGGTTTAAAGGTTTAAATCAATTTGAGAAGAAAAGGTTTTCAAGGAAAATTTTAAGGGAAGATTACCCTAAGTAAAATGACTCAGATATTAGAATACCAGATGGGACTGGTATGGAGTCGTGCTCTATACTTTAGCTAGTAGCCCCTAGCTAATATAAGTCCAAAATTCCAATGTATAAGGCTTTGTCACAGGTAATACAAAAACGATGTTACACGCAGAAAGGAATCTATAGAGTAGAGATAGGTTATTGGTGAGCTCGCAAAAATATTAGGATCAGTTGACCTTGGGAGAAGATAAGTTAGGGACAGGCCGTCCTGAAAAGGAGTATCTAACATATGTTAGATTATTTGTTAATTTTGTCTGGTAGGCCAAAGTTAGCCAAAGGTTAGTAGTAAGCCAAACAAAACTACAGTATTTAGACAGATAGTCCATTTGTTACGTAATTTGTATGTATACATGATAATGCTTTATTGTTTTTACCAGTTTTGGTCGCAAGATTAAGATTTGGAAAAGATATGTTTTAAAAGGATATTAGTGAGGAGAAACTTGTTCCGCTAATCGGCATGGTCTCACTTAATATCAAATAACTGAGATGTATAGTATTATTCGCACCAGACTTTATGTCCGACTCTAAGTTTATGTTTTTCCCCTTAAACTCTCGGATGCTCAAAAATTGATTTGAGTAGGCTAAGGGTTGAGGATTTTCTGGTTTTTGGTAGGTTGGCGAATAAAGCTTCGGGAGACAAGCAGGTGGCTGACAGATAGCTGTTTAGAAGTTGTTGTTTTTTCTTTTTTTTCGTTGTGTTGTATTAAGTCAGTTAAGACTATATAGTACTCTGGTCAACAAAGGAGGCATCATCATATGTCGCTCTTGGCGTATTTATGTAATAATTATATTTGACATGAACCTGGGAAACGTTATGGGATTATGTAATCTAGATATGAAACATGTGTTTTGAAATGTAACCAGAAATGTTGGTTTTTTTTCTTATGTAAGTGCTTCTGATATTATGGATACTATTAACATAGCCGTATTTTATCGTCGGAAGTTAATACTATAGATGACTATAACATTTGTAGCGCTTAGCTTTGGGCCTCAAGATAGGGGATGTTACAACTTGGTATCAGAGCATAGGTTTATGAAAAATTAAACTAAAATGATTTTTGAAAACATAATCCTAAGGAATTAGAGATGAGATCAGGGTATGGGGTAACATTATAGAAAAATACTTGTATTTGTTATATATAAGTATACGTTATATCTCTATTCTCCTATCTCTCTAAGGCAATTCTTCTGTATCTCACGAGGCTTGAATACAAATATGGATGCTAGAGGTGGAAGAGTTAGTCTTAGGGGAAGCACCACAACAAATGGTTACGTTGGATCAAATACTAGAAGGAACCAAGGTCAGGCACAAGCAAAAAGTGTGGGTGCTGGAGTGCCGCAAGTTGACATGGGAGCCATGTATCAGTTCTTTGTCAAGATGATGCAGGTGGGTGTAGCTGCTGGAGTGGTTGGAGGAAATGCTGTAGGAGGAGTTCAAGCTTCGGTGGTCAACAATTATGCTATTTTGAGTAGAGACCATGTTAGGCTGGGAGGAAAGCCGTTCATCAGAACTGAAGATGCTATTGAGGTGGAGAACTGATTGCTGCATTATGAGAGAATCTTTACAGATTTAGGACTCGATGATGAGCAAAAGATAAGGCTTGCTTCGAGACAGCTTTAGGGAGCAGCTTTATACTGGTGGAATAGTGTGATGGTTGGAGTGAATGAAGAAACGATGACATGGGCAGAGTTTAAGAGGAGGTTTGAGGAGAGGTTCATGTCTGTGATGGCGAAGTTTACTTTGTTGGAATATGCTTCAAGGTTCAAGGAGTTGGCGAGGTATGGGTATGCTACTGTGGATACTGTGATTAAGAGGAACGATAAGTGTAACGACCACGACTTTCTCTCCATAGAAAGTCGTATCGCTAATAAGAAAGAAAGGGGTAGAAAATAGAAAAGAAGAGAAGAGAGAAAGAAACAACATTAGAATCTCACACAGCGGAACGAATAAATTATATTAATAACATAAACTGTTACATAGTATACAACACTTATCAGAGTTATACAACATATACATCACATACTAGACAGTTATAAACATCTGTCTAGTTATTACAACTCGATACAAAACAAAGATCTAAACAAGATCAACACAGCGGAAACTACTATCTATATCTACAACGCTGAAGCCTCCTGCTCCATTGCTCCTCCACAATTCGTCAAGGCTAACCTGAATCCCTTGGCTACTCGTAAAAATTTGAGTACCCAAGAGTTTATAAAATAGAAATAAACAACTTGGGTCAGACATGGGTCTGGTGTGAGTAACAGGTTAAACTTGTTTAACTTCAAAACCTTTTGAAAGAAAAGGTATCACGTAAGACTCCCCACAAATAAACATGGGTAAGTTTTTACCTTACGCTAACCAAAACATTTGATAGGAAATTCGATTGTATTATAATAGGGTCTAGGGTTTTCAAGTAAAATACAGAAATAGCTGAAATGCTTACATCTCACATTTCAGCATAGTTGGGCACAACTAATACGTACGGCACTTATTGGAGTTTGGATTCCATACAATGGCAGGGCTACTGGGGTACCGCCCGTCACAGTACGTGGCCTAGATCACCGTACCGAGGATCACTCCCAATCCCCTGCAACACAAGGTCGGAACATCCCTTACTGGATAATTCCCGCACAAGATACCTCACGGTTGGGATCAGCAACCGCACCACTAAGTCGAAAATAGAAAGGGACATCTAGACAGAGGTAACCTTGTCCTACTTGGGTGCTACCCACTAACCTTGCTGCACCTCCCCTGTTTTAGCCATTCCCGGTTTGTGAGGCTTGAGGTCACGATTACCTTTAAACAGAACATATCACTTAGAATGCTCATCGTCCGCCTGACGATGTGCTGAAAGCATTCAATCCATACAAGTTCGTTCCGGGTTCGAACGAAACCGAAGGCATTATCTCGTTACACTCGTTTTGGAATCACCCTCAGAGTTAACGACAATAACCCTTGCACTCTGAATCTTCATCTTCACTTGAGATTCATGACCTATCGTAAATTTGGATCGATGTGGTATTCGGGTCTCCAGACCTGGAAATCCGGTATACGGAAACCCGATCCCGGTCTCATCGAAATCCAAAGCGTATCTTTTAAGGCCAAGTTGTTTTAAAGGTTAAAACAATTCAATTCATTATCTTTATACACAAAGAAAGATAATTCACAATAGATAATCAACATTATCAGATAATCCATATTATCATCACAATTCAACTAACATCCATATCATACAGCATATATCTCATCAGAGATATCAATCAATGCAAAGCATTCAGTATTATCATCCATCCATAAGTAATGATTTATATCATCTCTAATTAATTTAAAGTGAATTAAATTAATTAATTCATTTTATAAATCCTTCTTACTTAACTATTAATTAATTACAATCAATTAATTATCCTCTAATTATTTTTTTCAATTAATCATCTTTGATTAATTATCTTTTAATTACCTTCAAGTAATTTATCCTTAATTAATTACTCAAATTAATTATCCTTAACCACTTATTGTAATTAACCTTTAATTACATCATTAATTAATTAACTAAAATTAATTAAGTTAATCAACTATAATTAATTACATTAATCCTTAATTAATTACATTGATTAATTACTTCATTTATTAATTATTACTTAATTAATCAATTCTTACTTACATCATCAATTATATTAATTAATGATGCTTAATTACAAATTAATTATTAATTACTTAATTAAATTAATTACATTAAGTAATTAACTTTTAATTAAACAACATTATTAATCACCTTGATTAATCTTCAATCAGTAATTAACTACCCTTAATTACTTTCACTAACTAAATTAATTACTTCCTTAATTAATTTCTTAATTAATCCCTTGATTAATTATTCAAAGTAATTAACTCAAATTACTTTTATAAATAAAATCATTATTCAACTAATTACTTCCAGTAATTATCATATTATTTACTTCCCTAAATAATCTTACCTTAATAATTACATTAAGTAATTATTATCAAATCATCTCTTGATTATCCTAAATTAATTAAACTTAATTAATTAACTTAACTAAATCAAATTAACTTCAATTAATTACAATGAGTAATAAATTTCTTAATTACTTCAATTAAGTAATTATATTTAAATAATTTCTACAAATGATTAACCTTAATTAATTAATCTATTTAATTATCACAATTAATCACATTAATTAATTACTTGTTAAACCCAAGTTAAAGTTCTACATTAGCTATTAATTATTCTTTAATTATTTTTCTTAAATAATTAAACTTTAATTAAACATTATTAATTACAAATTAATTACCAATAAATTTATCTTTAATTACTTAATTTATTTATTCCTAACCATTAATTAATAACCTTAACTTATCCAATCTTATCTAATTAATAGTCCTTGATTTCAAATTAATTTACCTTTAATTTAATTTAATTAAATCTTAATTACCTTTTAAATCTCTTAACAATTAATGAATTACAAATCATTAATCTTAATTTACTTAAGATAACAACATCATTCTTATTAACAATTAAATTATCATTTACAAGTCATTTGAAACCTTTTACTTTTAAATTTACCTTTACATTCCAATTCAAATTATACTTTAAACTTTAACTTGTTTAAATATTTGATTTTATAAAACTTTAATTTATCTCAAAACTAGGATAAAAATTTCAATTTGAATCCATACTTAAACTTGATTTTAAAAACCTGTTTAAATCTGCTTTCAAGTTTTTAAAACCATTTTAAATTTCTAAAATACTGACAGGTTACAAATCTGTAGCCAAACCCGAGCCTATACTCAACAACTTCGAGTCCGTTCTTCCATTTCTTCGAGCAACTCACGCAAGGGACTCGTGACAAACCCAAACACAAAGCTTCTTCTTCTCTACCTATCAACTTCCAGATCGCCAACAAATCGAATTCCGGTGGCACGCAACTCAGGAAGTTCAACTCCGATCGATTCAAACAACTATCACGAACCACGATGCAATCGAAGTAACCCAGTCTGAAACGAAACCCATTCTTCTCGCCTAACTCAGATTCGTCCATGTCTAGATATCACGTGCACGCGGTGCACATGCACCATCCCTCCGATGATCCATCCGGCCTCGCGAGCCCCTAATTCGATGCCTCTTCTTCTACTGATCGACACTGCCCTCTCGATGATGTCGTGAATCATCCCCGAACGAAAAACAGTGTTCGCCTGAACCATCGGAAAAAGTCCCGGCCCAAAATCGATAAACTACTACCACCACATTTCTCTGATCGAAACAACACTATCATCGATCGAAAGTCTAATCCTGACACTACCTCTCTGCCAAAATTCATACATTCCGATCATGCCATGAATTCACAAATTGATAGCGATTTCACCACAACTGAAGCCAACCCTAAACCCTAAAATCGAGTCGCTAGATCATCCTAGTTAATTTAAAAATACCACACCATTTTTCCAATGATGCCTGACCATCCACCATCCTCCATCCTTAACCACGGCCTTCATCTATCTCGCGATCACCCGCAAATCAATCTAAACCCAAATTCGAACCACATCCAAATTCTCTTCCAATACTAGATTAAAAATCACAAAATTTGTATTAAAATTCATGATTTTGATTAGAGATTTGATATATCATCCTGAATTTATAAATTATGAAATTTGGATTTTTGACTTAGCTTGATCATCTCTGTTCTTTTAATTTTCCAGAGCCATATCCTACTTGTTTTTGTTTACTTAAATTTTTAACCTCTAATCTAGTATAAAACAAATAGCTTTTGTTTATAGACTAAATCCTAACAGCAATTGGTTCAAGAGAAAAAGATTTTTGATTTAAATCTTGAGCTAAAAATAAACTGGTAACAGAGATGATAGAGGAGATATACATATACTCATATTCACACATCCATATATATTCATACCAAACACATACATTTCCAAAACTTAACATACATCTAAAACAATTTAAAGCATTTAAAATGTGATGTTACTCACCTAAAAACAAATGATGAACAGATCACTTATAACCAGCATGCACATAAATATCAGACATTCACTTATCAATACACATTTATATTCAACCATCTAGCATGCAACCAATTATATTTTAAATATAAAGTTACTCACCAATAAAAATGGAGACAGAGCCTTATTCTTTTGAAATAGCTTGTGAAACTGTTTTGCTTAAGACTGGAAAATGATTTGATCTTTTAAAACTTGAAACTGAAATGCTTCTTGCTCTTGACAACTTGAAAATGACATGCATACTTGCTTTAGATACTTTCCAGATTGGAAGAAAAATGCTTGCAGTTGCATGCACTTGGAAAGGATCCAGACTTGAAGAACATGGTTACAGATCTTTTGAACTTGAGACTTAAGCCAGGCTTTTGGTAGATTTCAGGCTTTTGAATATTCCAGGTTTGAGAAATTTAATCTATAGATTTTTGTTAAACAGGCTTGCAAGAACAAAGGGTTACAGGTCTGATTGTTTTACAGAGCACTGATTTTTGATTAGAGGAATATTTTCAGGTTTGAGGAGATTTTCAGGTTGAAGATGAAATGATCTCAGTTTGGTTTGAGGATTTGATTTGAAGATGATTTCGGTTTGGTATATTTTCTGATTTTGGTTTTGTCTTTGTTTTTGCAAATGAAAAGATAAGAAAAAAAAAGAAATTGGAGAAGTATGCTTATATAACTTATTTTATGGTTTATTTAAAAATCAAAGAAAAAATGAAATACAAAATGACATTTGTCATCTTCCTATATTAACATGTTGACACATGTGCTTAGATGGTTTTACTAATTTACACATATAATTTTACATGCAAAAATGAATTTTATAAATGGATAAAGCTTTAATTAACAAATTCCTAATAACTATATACTTATTCAAATTTAAATCAAAGAAAATCAATCAACTTATATATATACATATATAACTACACATTAAATTTTTGAAAATAACACATTTACCACTTTTAAATAATTTATAAAAGAAATTATCTCTTTATTAAGAAATACTTAAAAAGAAATAAAACAAACCAATTTTGTAAATCTTATTTATTTAAACTTAAGTTAAAATATCTCTTAATCAATTAAATATTTTCTTAAAGTATTTTAAAACTATAAAATTACTTATTTAAATATCTTTGAAAAGTCCAGATTAAATTAAATATAAATTTCCAATTTACCAAAGCTTCTATTTACAATATATACAAATAAATATGTATATATTCAAATAGAAAATATCTTATTAACTTTTAAAAGATAAAATCATCCATTAATACTAATTTAATCAGATTATTAAATTAAATTCAAATCTTATTATCAAAGATTATCCATATCAATTTCCGGGATATTACAATAAGTTCATCAGGGGGTTGAAGGCTGAGTTGGTAATGGCTACATTACCTCATATTATGGATCCTTGTGATGACGTGGTTGAGATGGCATTGAGATACGAAAGAGATGCTTGAATTTCTTGGAAGGCATGTCCAGGTGGGGGCTGAGTTAGAAAAGAAAATTCTTCCATAAGAAGGGTGCTCCGAAGGGTGGAGTCGTTAAGAAAGGGAAGTCAGAAGTTGTCTGCTTTAAGTGCGACAAGAAAGGACATTTTGCGAATGAATGCCATTCTGGGGAGGCGGAGAAAATGATCGGGAAGAAGAATATCTGGGGAAAAGGGTTTGCATTGGAACCAGCTACCTCAAGGCCAACGGTAGAGGAAAAAGGGAAGGCAGTGTTAAGAGGTACGCTTCAGATTCATGGTATGTCATTAGCATTCTGTTTGATATTGATGCATCGCATTCTTTTGTATCTCGTTGTTTGGTAGACAAGCTTAACCTAGAACCCTCATACTTAGTTACTTCCTTAAGGGTTGCAAATCCGGTTGGAGGGTATGCGACACTTAGGATGAAGTGTAACCACTTAGAGTTTGATTTCTTAGGTCATACTTTTGTTTACAATTTGCATGTATTTGAGTTTGTAGGGTTCAGATTTATTTTGGGTATGGATTGGTTAAGTAAGTACAACGCTACAATATTTTGCCATGATAGGAAAATATTGCTTAGACACCCGGACTGTAGTGATCAGATTATATATACCGTAGAAAACCCTAGCTGTGAGGTGAATGCTTTGTTGGGTGTTTAGGGAAATAGAAGACGAGTTGAATCGAGTTTTCGTGGTTAGAGAATTCGCATTTGCAAGCCGGTAATAGGATTACCATCCAAACGAGCTATTGAGTTTCGGATAGATTTAGTGCCTTGAGCAGAACCAGTGAGTAGACCGTCGAGTAGGATGACACCTACGGAGATGAGGGAGTTGAAGGTGCAGTTAGTGGATTTGGAAGCATGAATTTTATCAAGCTGAGTAGTTCACCTTGGGGAGCAGCCGCAGTGTTCGCTCAGAAGTCGGACGCATCGTGAAGGTTGTGTATCGATTATCGTAAGTTGAATGAGAAGACGATAAAGAATCGATGCCCATTGCCTAGAATTGACGATCCATTCGATCAGTTGAGTGGAGCCAAGGTATTTTCTCGGTTGGATTTGGTGATAGGTTTCCATCAGCTTAGAGTAGTAGAGTATAGTGTTCCTTTGACGACATTTAGGACTAGATATTGATCGTACAAATGGTTAGTGATGCCGTTCGAACTAACTAATGCGCCAGCATTCTTTATGGATTTGATGAACCGAATTTTCCGAGATCACTTGGATAGGTTCGTGTTGGTTTTCATAGATGATATTTTGATATACTCTAGAGATGAAAAGGAGCATGCAGTTCATCTTATAATTGTGCTTGAGATGCTGCGGCAACATCAGCTGAAGGCGAAGTTTCCGAAGTGTCATTTCTAGAAGAAATAAGTGAAGTTTCTTGGTCATGTAGTCTTAGAGAAAGGGTTATCTGTACATCCAACTAAAATTAAAGCGGCGAATAATTGGAAGTGACTCAAGACAGTGACTGAGATAAAGAGTTTCCTTGTATTAGTTGGATATTACCCGAGGTTCATAAAGGATTTTTTCCGAATAGCAGCACGATGACTAAGCTAACGCAAAAGGATGTGAAGTTTGTTTGGACCGATAAGTGTGAGGAAGAATTTTAGAGTTTGAAACACTTATTGGCCCATGCACCTGTGTTAGCTGTTCCAGAAGGGAATCAAGATTTGGTAGTTTATATCGATGCGTGTGGAACTGGTTTAGGCGTTGTGTTAATGCAGAAGGGTAAAGTGATAGCCTATGCATCCCGATAGCTTAGAATGCATGAGGTTAGATATCCAACGCATGATTTGGAATTCGTAGTAGTGATTTTTGCGTTGAAGGTGTGGAGACATTACCTTTTGGGAGAGAGGTTTGAGATATACACAGATCATAAGTCGTTGCAGTATTTGTTCTCTCAAAAGGAATCAAACACGAGACATCAGAGGTGGTTAGAATTTATTGCTGCTTATGACTTTGGAATTGAGTACACACCAGGGAAAGGTAATAAGGTGGCAGATGCGCTTAGCAGGAAGCATCAGAATGAAGTGTTGGCTGTGATAGCCGAGTGGAAGGATTTGGAAGCATTGACGACTTATAGAGTTCAGTGGAGATCTGAGGCTGGATCTAGTGGACAGACCGTTATGTTGTCCTGTTTAGAATATTAACCGATGATGATCAAAAAGATTTCTTCTAAAAAGGAAGAGGATCCAATATTGGTTGAACGGATCGGGAAGTTAAGAGATGGAACCGAGAGAATGACTTGAAGGATTTCAGTCTTGACCAGAACGGGTGTTGAGGAAGAAAGGAAGGTTGTATGTTTCGAATGTAGGTGACATTAGGAAATAGGTTTTGGAGGAATGACATCGTTCTAAGTTCACCATTCATCCGGGAGGAACTATGATGTATCAGGACATGAAGAGAAGTTTTTTCTGGGAAGGTACGATGAGATATGTAGGCTTTATGAGTGAAGTAGTGTTTGCACTGTCAACAGGTAAAGGCCGAACACCAGAAGCCAAGTGGGTTGCTTCAGCCATTGGATATTCCGGTATGGAAGTGGGATTATATTTCTATGGATTTTATTTACGGGTTGCCAAGATCTAGTAGAGGAAATGAAGGTATATGGGTCGTAGTGGATAGATTGACCAAGAGTGCCCATTTCATTCCAGTTAAGTCAACTAGGACGACACCTTTTTTGACTAAGTTATTTATGAAAAATTTGGTTAGACTGCACAATACTCCTAGTAGTATCATAGGTGACAGAGATTCCTTATTCACTAGTGAGTTCTGGAAAAGTCTACATGAGGTTTTGAGAACCAAGCTCAAGATGAGTACCGCATACCATCCACAGACTGATGGGCAAACGGAAAGAGGGTTAACAAGGTCTTGGAAGACTTGTTAAGAGCTTATGTGTTAAATTTTAGAGGATTATGGGAAGACCATCTACACTTAGTCGAGTTTTCATGTAACAATAGTTATCAGGCTAGTATTGGGATGGCACCATTTGAAGCTTGTATGGAAGGCCATGCAAATCTCCCGTTAGTTGGTTAGAGACCGAGGATAGGTTGGTTCTTGGTCTAAATTTAGTTAGAGAATCTGCAGAGAAGATTGAGTTAATTTGGGCTAGAATGAAGCAGGCTCAGTCTAGGCAGAAGAGTTATGCAGGTAAAAGATGGAAAGACTTAGAGTTCTCGGTTAAAGATCTTGTTTTCATTAAGGTGTCACCGATGAAGGGTGTGATTCGATTTAAGAAATTAGAAAGGTTGGCATCGAAATTTGTAGGACCATTTCGTATCATAGAGAGGATCGAAAAACTCGCCTATAAAGTAGAGTCACCAAACAGTTTGGTAGGAGTCCATGATGTATTTCATGTTTCTTATCTAATGAAGTGTGTTAGAAACCCGGAGACTACTATAGCAACGACTGTGTTAGAGGATTTAGTAGTGGAGTCGGACTTGACTATAGTTATAAAGCCGATTCGTATAGCCGCGAGAGATGAGAAATGGCAAAGGAATAAGACAGTCAGATTAGTTAAAGTCCAATGGAGCGACGATGAGAGAGGTTGTACTTAGGAGACTGAGAGCAGGAGTAGAGATGCTTATCCTGATTTGGTTGAAGGTATGCTTTACCTTTTTGATTAATTGTTGTGTACCTTATCGTAATTTCAAGGACGAAATTCTTTAAGGAGGGCAGTCTGTAATGATCCTAATTTTTAGTAACATTATTTAGGATATTTAATTAGTTAAATCAAATAAAATAATATGATGATTAGGGGATTGAGATTTGTGATTAGTAAGGGTAACTGTGCCATGTTAATGAATAAACTAAAATGAATTAGAATGAAATAGATAAGGGAAGTTAAGTGGCAAAATAGGAAAAGACCCATTCTAATTCCCTAAACCCTTAATCCATGTTGATTCTACACATTCATTATCAAAATTAAAACTAAGAGGCGGGTCACCATTAAGGAAGAATAAGAGGAAGATAAAAGGAAGGAAGCTTAATCATTTCAAATCCATTCAAATCTTAGCTCCTTAATCTCAAAGCTAAGGTGAACAATGACCGCATCTCATTTTTTCTATTGTTTTCGGTTTTAAGTTGAATCCGAACTATTTTGCAAGGTTTTCCATGTTTTTGAATGTTGAAATGATTATAGATGCTTGTTGATGATTTATGCTAATTCATATAGATTTTATGATATGTTTTAATGTGAAAACCTAATTATATGACATCCAAATGCCTTGCAATTTTAGATTTAGATCAGAAATGATATTTTAGAAATGGGTTTCAATTTTCATAATTTTTTGAATCAACATGGATTTAATATTAATTTTCTAGTAAAGAAAATGATTATTTGGGTTTAAAATAATTTACGGCTAAATTATACATGTTTTGGGTCTGAAACTTATATATATATATATATATTATAAAACATGTTAAAATTGATTTATAGGAATTTTTGTAGAATTTTCATAGGTGTTTTAATAGATATATAAAGTTATTTAAGGTATAGGACTTAAATGTTTTATATATTTATAAAAGGAGAAAGTATTTTGTAAATAATTTAAATTGTTTAAATCTGAAATCTCGGCAACGCTTATAAGAAAAAAATTCCAACCAATAATATTTTGACAAACAAGACAGGTTAGTTGAAAAGAATTTCTTTTAAAGTTAAAATCAATTTTTACATGGTTTTAACATGTTTTGCCACTTTCAATACTTAGGGTTCCGACATAGTACTTCACCTCCGTCTTCGTCAAAACCAATGCACATGGTATCAGATACTTGGTACGTACTGAATTGGATATAGGTGAAAGCTAGTACTGGGTCGAGACAATAGTTTCCGATGGGGTCGAAGCGTTACTTTGTTCCAAATGAAAATGCGCCTGCTTTGCTTTCGAAAGGAATGCTTTCAATTTAGTTGGCTTTCGACTGGGTCAAATTGTTTTAAAGGAATGGTTTTGATGAGGTTGCACCGTTTTTTTAAGTAAATGCTTTCGAAGGGGTCAAAACCCCTAGCTGATGCTTTCTACCTTTCGAAGCAAATGGTTTCAAAAGGGTTACTTTGTTTTTAAAATCCAAGCCGCTTCTCCAATGCTTTTGAGCGGTTGGTTTCGATACCATCACTTCTTTACTTAGGAATTGCTTTCAAAAGAGTGCTTTCGACTTAGATGTTTTATGACCCTTTTCTTCTGTTGAAGGTAGAATCCAAAGGTTTCGAAAAGTTTCCACATGTTTTACTTGAACACAAAGGCTTTAGAAAGGTTTGATGTTTGTAAAGGATTTTATTGATTTCAAAAGGTTTAGATGAAGGTTTCGAATGGGTGGTTCCCCAATACTTTCAAATGGTTTAAAAAGAAAGGTTTCCAATGGTTTCGAAAGGCAATGTTTAAGTGTTTTAAAGATTGGATGTCTAAGGTTTTAAAGCTTTCAAAGAAGATGTTTTTCAATGTTTTCGAAAGGGAAAATGTGAATGGTTTCGAAAGGGTTTGTTTTTGCCTTTGACCTAAGGTTATAAATCAAAGTGTTTACTTGGTTTCGAAAAGGGTACTTTCAATGGGTTCGAAAGGGGTACTTTCAAAGGTTTAAATGTTTTAATCAACAAAGAATTGTGTAAAGTATGTATAACATGGCAAGGTGATTTGAGTAAAGTATAGAGTATATATTTCCTTGTTTAAGTATGATTTAAAGTTTTAAATCAATTTGAGAAGAAAATGTTTTTAAGGAAAATTTTAAGGGAAGATTACCCTAAGTAAAATGACTCATATATTAGAATCCCAGATGGGTCTGGTATGGGGTCGCGCTCTATACTTTAGCTAGTAGACCCTATCTAATATAAGTCCAAAATTCCACTGTGTAGGGCTTTGTCTCAGGTAAGATTAAAATGATGTTACACACAGAAATGAATCTATAGAGAAGAGATAGGTTATTGGTGAGCTCGCAAAACCATTATGATCAGTTGACCCTGCAAGAAGATAAGTTAAGGGCAGACCGCCCAGAAGAGGAGTATCTAGTGATGTTAGATTATTTTTTTATTTTGTCTGGTAGGCCCGAGTCAGCCAAAGGTTAGTAGTAAGCCAAAAAAACTATAATGTTCGAACAAATAGTCCATTTGTTACCTGATTTGTATGTATAAATGATAATGCTTTATTGTTTTAACCAGTTTTGGTTGCAGCATTAAAATTTGCAGAAGATATGTTCTAAAATGATATTCGTGAGGGGAAATCCATTTGGCTAAGCGGTGCGGTCTCACTTAATATCAAATAACCTAGATTTATAGTACTATTCACACCAGGCTTTATGTCTGACATGAAGTTTATGCTTTTCCCCTTAAACTCTCTGGTGCTCAAAAATTAATTTGAGTAGGTTGAATGTAACAACCCGCCTTTTTGGACAGTTTAAGTCGACAATAAACCACACATGTCTAACTCAAACTATTAAAAAGATAAATTATTAATAGGACTATTCAAATGAAATAAAATTCAAAAGAACAAAATACAGAATCTTGCAACGGAAGGATAAAGTATAATACACAAAATAAATACATAAACAGTTCATGAAGCTATTTTTCAACAAAATCAGAATCTACTTTTTTTAAGGCGGAATAGACAATTGCTATAATAGTAGTAGATACGGTCCTCGACTCCATCTTCATCTTCAGAAATAAGTGTATTCGCTAAACTGAAATACTTGGTCTGACCCGAGCGTAAAGTAAAACAAAAACACTCGAGTCAGAGTTAACATTCTTATGTAAGTAAGTCAACTCAAGTGAAATGTACGGATAACTCAATAAGTGAAATGCTTAGGTTTAAATAAACATCATCTTTTACATTATAAATCAGTTCAGTTCAAATACCGACTTTCATGTTCGTTTCCAATCGATTCATTATTAAATTCAACTTTAGATTTCAATTTTTCACTTAAAGCTATTAAGTTAAAACCAAACAACGTTTAAATCTAAAAATCCAAATAAAACTTTCATTAAATCAATTAAATTTCAATTTCCTAATTTCAAGTTCAAACATAAATTTAAACTTACAATATTCCAATTTTATTTCTAAATCAATTTATTTAAACCCAAAGTGGTTTTATATCGGGTATATATCATTTCAACCCAAAGTGATTTTGCTAACTATCAGGAACTTGTAGTGTGAGAACAATAAAAACATAAATAACATAACATGTCAATGACCAATATGCGTGCATAATTAACAATTTAATATATACACATGCATAACTAACATATCATATGTGTCACATATCATAAACAACATAATTGAATATTTCAATTCTAACATGTCATACACTAACATAACATATAAATATATAACAAGACATATATACAAGGAACTTGTAAGGTGATTTACAATAAAATAACTGGCATATCAATTTTCCCAAACATAACACATTATTTCCACATAGCATAGGTGACATATTATTAACATAGCATGTGCAACATATGATTTTATTAACCTAACACTTTTTTTTCAACATAGCATATGTGACATATTTCAACATGACATATATAAAAAAATTTCTAACATAACACATTTCCTAACATATCATATGTGACATTTAACATACATATGTGACAATTAATAAAATCAACATAACATACTATTTGTGACATATAAAACAACATGTGCATGTGAATATTATCATACGAATTCAAGAGAACATAACAACATATATCATATATTCCTATCTAAAGCAAACATTTCTCATAACATTTCAATCGATGTTTATTTACCTAACAATAAAAATGTTAATCGTGAGTGATTGCCCACCTTTTAGGTTAGAGAGATTTTGACAACACAAATAGATAGATCCAAGTTGAAATCCAAACACGACAAGCTAATCAATCCTATCCAAAGCAACAATCTAGAAGCAAAGCAAAGCACGACAGCGCAAATCGAAAAAATTGTGTTTTTTTATAAAATAGAGGAGGAGATGGTCGGAATTGGTAGTGGAGGGCGGCGGCAAGGGGAGAGGGGATGGAAGGGTTTTGAAGAGAGGAGGAACAGAGTTTGGGGATTTGTGATTTTGGAGTTTTTGAGTTTTGGAGTTCTGTTTATTTGAGGAAGAAGAAGAAGAGTACGCAGAAAGTTTCTCAATGAGAAAAAATATGTACATACTTGTTTAATCAGATAGGAAAAAGAAGGTCAATGGGTGGGAAAAGGAAGGGTCCAAAGTCTCTTAGGGTTCCTAGGGTCTCTTGGTTTACTAAGGAGCCCATTAGACAAAACAAACCCAATAAGACTTAGCCAAAACACAAATATACACAGCAAATTTATGTCCATTTTTTGCAGTAATTTATATTTTTAGAGCAATAAGAATTCGATTTTGAAAAAATGAAAAATGGAGAGGTGATTAGAATTCAGTTTAGTATCATATAAAAAGAATAAATTTTAAAATTCAAATTATCCAACCAAAAGTCAAACTTTGACTAAGTTTGACCAAAATTTGAAACTTCACAAAGAAATTTTATTCTATTAAATTTGGTCAAATAAAATACTCAACATCTCAAATTCAAATTTTTTTTCCAAATTTAATTTTTTTATTTAAATTCAAAATACTGCCATTTTAAAGTTGTTAAAAGTTACGGATCGTTACACTTTATCTGAATTAAAAGATGTAATATAAGTAAATGAAATATTAATTTGTTTCCCTTTATCATATTTAAAAAGTTAAATGCCAATCAATTCAATATATATATTTTAAATGAAATGGTGGTTATAAATTTCCAATTCATTTTTACTAACATATTTGTAACTTCTATTGTCATTATTAAAGAGTTGTAACTTTATTGCATTAACAAAAGACATTCATCACTTACCAATTAATTGTTTCAACTCATTCCGTTATTTGAAATCAACTTGGTATGTTACCATTTAAATCATGCATTTTATTTTCCTTAAAATAAATATGCATTTTATCATCGCTTACGATTTCCTTTATTATCCAATTCATGCCATTAACCATGCATCCAATTCTCATCAAGTTACATTCAAACCTATTTTATCATCCTTATTATTCAATCAACAGTACCTATGAATTGTATAAACATAAGTTTACATTTTATTACATTCATTATTTTACCGTTAACATTTTTTGCCATATTAACTACAATAATTAATTACATAAATTTTTATTGATTTTCAAATTAATTCCAAACGTATTAAATGACGAGATGATAAATGAACAATTGTTACTTTTAAGTAATTTTATCACATTTATAAATTTATTGTTTACAAACAATGATTATAACTACATACCACATCACCGATTTCATATTCTATATTAACCAATTTCAATCAAATACATACAATCGCACCATTACATACATCATTTAATTTATTTCATTATTTACGATTATAATAAAATTAACCTAAAATTTATTTCAATTGATTGAAATTACATTAAATAGTTATCAATATCATTCAAACAACATTATTAAATCATATTCTAATTATTTCCTCAAAAATAAACCATAAATTTCAATATTAAATTTCAAAATCTTATTTAATTTAATCGTTTCAATTATCAAAATTTACGGGTCGTTACACTCCCCCTACTCAAAACTTTTCGTCCTCGAAAAGGAACAAGAATGGATAAAGAAACTAGTATTTTTTCTTCAGAATAATCAATTTATAAACACTTTAAACTTACAAAATTAAGTATTTTAGATAAAATATATCAATTTATAAACAATTAAATCTTTAATATTCAAGATTAATAAAAGTTTGAAAATATCTTCACTTCCATAAAAAATTTCTAAGTCCTAAATTTATGAAAAATTTCGGCAGAGTCTCCTATGTACGAATAAGTCCGAAAAAATAATAATATCAATCATTTCAATAAATATGCATCATATTTCAAAACTAAAACATCCAAACCATGGGAAAAACAATTAAATATCGTTGCAAAATTGTAATATGAAAACGTACCTATTTGTCGGGCAAACAACTTAATTTATGAAACCAAAAGCAGTAGCTATTACTTCCATAAACCTGTATTTCACTTACATAATCCAAAAGAGTTAAAATTATATAAAAGATTATATATTAGTTGTTTCAATTAATAGTGCAAGCAACGTACAATATATATAATAATCGTATGCAAACAAAAGAAGTTCCACCATTATATGCAACAAAGGAAACTATCAAACATCCATAGCAACCAAACTCATGGTTTGTTCAGGTTCAAATACTTATTATCGTACAAGAGTGCTAAATAAACTACCAAGTGTAGCTTACGCTCAATAACCTTTGGTAGTTACTTAATAGATTATTCATACAACCTTAACCAATTTAACGTATCATTCCCTAAACATCCCATAAGCCAAACACATAGGATTTTAAATATTATTTAAGTTTATTCGATTGGTTTTTTTTCATCATTTACTTTTCATTAATTTATTTATATAAAGATCAATCACTTACATAATTTGTTTTCCATTAAAGATTTAAGTCATTAATGAATCATTACATAAAATATTACTTAAGCTTCTACTGCCTTACTTAAGTTTATAACTTAATTCGGTTATTGAATAAAAATTTAAGTTTTTCGTATTCGCCATTGAAGAGAAAAGAAATATTTCAATATATCTAAAAAAATTCAGTTAAAACATTGAACCTCATTCACTTAGTAAAAATATAAGATATATTTAAAACATCCTCATAGCATTATGCAAGGATTTTCCAAAAAGTTTAAAACAATGTTAGAAATTAATATCAAAACATTATAATAAGCTTTAAAAATAAAGTTCCTTAAATACGATAATTAATTAGACTCATTATTTTAAAATAAGTATAAACTCAAGATTACTAAACTGAAACTAATAGTATACTCAAATCTTGCATTAAATTTCCAAATCAAAGTATAAAATTTCATATCTTCATAATTAATTTTACACACTTGTTTTAATATGAATATTCAAATCAAGGGGAAACATTTATTATGGTTTAATACATTCAAATGGTAAATAAACCTTTAAATTTACTATTAGTACTTTGAAATTAAGGAAATATTTCAAACCATACTTTCAAAAATAGCGATTCCAATTTATTTTTCAAGCATATTAATATAAATAAATTTCCCAATTCATTTATTTTTTTATAAAATTGTAAAACACATTTTTTATATATATAGTCCATTTATATAATATCTTTATATTATACATTCAAAGAAACTTATATAAATTTTACTTGAAATATTCATTTGAAAACTTCATTTGCAAATCAATCATCTTTAATACTTTAATACTTTACAAAAAAATTCATCTGTAAAATTTCTTGCTTCATTTATAAATACCATTTTAATTTTTATTCAAATTACACCTTTATAAATATATGTAAACTATTTGAAAATAATTATTTACATCATTGCTTATATTCAAAAAAGAGTCATCGAAAACCTTATATCCATTATTTATAAATTTTGTTAGTTTTAAATCTTAAAATACTTTTCAAACATCATTGATAAATCAATAATCATTAACTTTAAATATGTTTTATTTAATTAATAACTTCTCACACTATTTACAACACTAGTAATTTACTATTAAACCATGTTGTACATAAATAAACAATATTTTAAACATTTTAAAGTATTTAGAAAAGAAAGGGAAAAATAATCACAATATCCTTTATATAATACTTTTATCAAAATACCTTTATAATTCGATGTTTTAACAAGTTTATCCTGGTTCTTACAGACTCTGGTCGTATGTTGATCAAGCGCAAGTACTTAGTAGACCTGTTTCAACACCCAGTGAAAATGCTTGAAACAGATATGAAAAGTACCGCTCAAAATCTGATGTCAAATGATGATGTTACGATAGCAGTGGCCCACTGCTGATCCAGTGTTTACACAATGGAAACAAAACTTTCCAGAAGATCCTTCCACCTTTTGGATTCTTGAAAAATATCGTAGCTATTTCATAAACTAGGGACCATCAACCGCTACTGTAATGGTACACTACTGATTCAATGATTTATGCAATAGATGCACTTCCTTCCCGACAGATCCATAAACAACAGATCCTAGGATTGAAAGTGCCTCCATTCCGTAAACTAAAGAACCATCTACCTTGAAAAAAAATCGAGGAACTCATGAGTTTAAGTCTAGACAGCCATATCGATTCAAATTCATTTCTGAATTTACCCAAGTAAATTAGGGTTTTCTGGTCAAATCCATTCTTAGATTCCCCAAGTCCATATGGGTCGAAGCATATCATACTATACTTCTTTATAGAGGGTACTTCTCCATACCTTTTACTTCAAAATATATCATACCATATATAGTACCCTTTCAAAATCATAACTTCAAATATCAGATTTATATAAATTCATTGTATACAAGATTTCATTTCAGATCGAACACTTTCCAAAATCAATAGTCTCGAATATATCAAATTAATTTTATATAAATTCCATTGTATATAAGATTTATCTCTTCAGATCGAATACCTTCCAAAATCAATAGTCTTCAAAATCACCTTATACTTATATAAAGTCCATCTTATATGAGAATCCAAAAATTTTCAAAATCAATTACGCTGCATTAAAAGCCATATGGGATTGACCATCTTTGCTTTATAAAAGGTTTTGAATCTAGAATAGTTTTGAATCTAAATTAGTTTTGTATATAAAATAGTTTGTAAAATAGTTTTTGAATATAAGATAAAATAAAAATAATAGTTTTGCATATGAAATAGTTTGTAAATAGTTTTTGTAAATAAGATAAAATAAAAAAATAGTTTGTACATAAAATAAAATAAAATAAAAATAGTTTTGTAAAATGGTTTTGAATTTATAGTAGATTTGCATAAAAAATATTTCCAATTTAAATTACAAAGGAAATCCAACCCAATAACTTTCATTTTCAATGTCAAAGCATATCAATTATATTAGAACATAAAATGTACATATGTCATCATCATGCAATATCACATTCGATTGCTCACCCGATCACACATCACGCAATATTAGTTATAAAAAAATTCATTCCCTTATATATAACATATAATGTTAGGAAAAAAATTATTTCATTTAAAAACTATAGAAAACATTTTATAGCACTAACAAATATGCGCTCTCGTAGATATATATACATCCAAACTCATTCTAGGGTATTACTAACCCTATCTCTAATGAGTAAACCCCAACAGGCTAAGGTATCTCTAAACCTATGCTCTGATACTAACTGTAACAACCCGCCTTTTTGGACAGTTTCAGTTGATAATAAACCACACATGTCTAAATCAAACTATTTAAAAGACAGATTATTAATGGGATTGTTCGAATGAAATAAAATTCAAAAGAACAAAATATAGAATCTCACAGCGGAGAGATAAAGTATAATACACAAAATAAATACATAAACAGTTCATGAAGTAATTTTTCAACAAAATCAGAATTTTCATTTTTTTTCAAGCAGAATAGACAATTGCTATAATAGTAGTAGATACGGTCCTCAACTCCTTCTTCGTCTTCAGAAATAAGTGTCTTTGCTAAACTGAAATACTCAGTCTGACCCGAGCGTAAAGTAAAATAAAAACACTCGAGTCAGGACTAACATTCTTATGTAAGTAAGTCAACTCAAGTGAAATGTACAGATAACTCAATAAGTGAAATGCTTAGGTTTAAATAAACATCATCTTTCACATTATAAATCGGTTCAGTTCAAATACTGACTTTCATGTTCGTTTCTAATTGATTCATTATTAAATTCAACTTCAGGATTCAATTTTTCACATAAAGCTATTAAGTTAAAATCAAACAAAAAGTTTAAATTTAAAATCCAATTAAAATTTTAATTAAATCAATTAAATTTCAATTTCATAATTTCAAGTTCAAACATAAATTTAAACTTACAATATTCCAATTTTATTTCTAAATCAATTTATTTATACCTAAAGTGGTTTTATATCGGGTATATATCATTTCAACCCAAAGTGAATTTGCTAACTATCAGGGAACTTGTAGTGTGAGAACAATAATAACATAAATAACATAACATGTCGATGACCAACATGCGTGCATAATTAACAATTTAATATATACACATGCATAACTAACATATCACATGTGTCACATATCATAAACAACATAAGTGAATATTTCAATTCTAACATGTCATACACTAACATAACATATAAATATATAACATGACATATATACAAGGAACTTGCAAGATGATTTACAATAAAATAATGTGGCATATCATTTTTTCCAAACATAACACATTATTTCCACATAGCATAGGTGACATATTATTAACATAGCATGTGCAACATATGACTTTATTAACCTAACACTTTTTTTTCAACATAGCATATGTGACATATTTCAAAATGGCATATATAAATTTTTTTCTAACATAACACATTTTCTAACATATCATATGTGACATTTAACATACATATGTGACAATTAATCAAATCAACATAACATACTATTTGTGACATATAAAACAACATGTGCATGTGAATATTATCACACGAATTCAAGGTAACATAACAACGTATATCACATATTCCTATCTAAAGCAAACATTTCTCATAACATTTCAATCAATGTTTATAAACAATAAAAATGTTAACCATGAGTGATTTCTCACCTTTCGAGGTTAGAGAGTTTTTGACAACACTAATAGATAGATCCAAGTTGAAATCCAAACACGACAAGCTAATCAATCCCATCCAAAGCAACAATCCAAAAGCAAAGCAAAGCACGACAACGCAAATCGAACAAATTGTGTTTTTTTATAAAATATAGGAGGAGAGAGGAGATGGTCGGAATTGGTGGTGGAGGGCAGCTGCAAGGGGAGAGAGGATGGAAGGGTTTTGAAGAGAGAAGGGATGAAGTTTGGGGATTTGTGATTTGGAGTTTTGGAGTTCTGTTGATTTGAGGAAGAAAAGAAGTACACAGATAGTTTGTCAATGAGAAAAAAATCTGTACGTACTTGTTTAATCAGATAGAAAAACGAAGGTCAGTGGGTGGGAAAATGAACGGTCCAAACTCTTAGGGTTCCTAGGGTTTCTTGGTTTACTAAGGAGCCCATTAGAAAAACAAACCCAATAAGACTTAGCCAAAACACAAATATGCACTGCAAATTTATATCAATTTTTCACAGTAATTTATATTTTTTAGAGCAATAGGAATTCGATTTTGACAAAACAAAAAATGAAGAGGAGATTAGAATTGTGACACCCAACCTCGAGACCCACATTAACAAAGAGTATTACCGGGTAATACCGTTTGCTAATGCAGAGAATAGGGTTGTTTAGGAGCGACCATCTATAGCCTTGTCTTAAATATCTATTGAATACTTCGATAACTGCTCCATTTGTTTTCTAACTCAAGTGGATTGACATATCCAAAAAATTCTTAATACAAAGCCATAGGTGGCTATAGGATCTATCAGAAAAAAAATACAACAATTCAAATGCAAAACACATCACAGAACAACAGATAATCAAATACACACACACATATACCGATACATCACAGAGTATACAAAATGATACATCACATATGTGGTATGACGACCACAATAAAAACACGAGTCAAAAGAATATACATATCAGAGTAGCAACAAAAGGACTAAACAAAAGCTACAACAAAAAGCTAGCAGAAAAGCTCATGCAGAAGCAGAATAGGCTAACTCTAAAGGGTACCTAACCTCAAACACCTCGGTCTGACCTAACTATAAAATACACGTGTCAGTCTAGCTAAACAAATTAGTTTAAGAGGATAATCGATAACATAAGCATAAGGCAAGGTGATAATCTTCTCAAGTGAGAAGGAACAATTCAAGAGTATATGGTTACTTCACATGGCACAATTAAGTAGGTATAGTAATTTCAAGTGATATAAGGATATCACTAAATATGAATGCAACTCAAAGTCGATAAAATCCATAACAAATCTCACAATAATAACATGCCTCATCTCATCGGCCTATCACAAAACATCAAATATGGTTTAGGAGAAAAACATAACTCCAAAGAGGAGAAATCCCAAACCCGCCATATCGGCAAACTCAAAACAATCTCAAAGGAATCACCATCTGAAAATACGCCATAAGGAAACCAAATATAAATCTCCAACATAGGAGAATATAATCCGAAATAAACGCCAAAAGGAAAATCTTATATAATAACGCTAATAGGCAAATCTCAAATAAAACGGCAAAAGGAAAATCTAAAATAACGCCAATGTAGGCAACTCAAATTCCCATAATGTAATCGCCATATATATATAATAAACAGCTCGAATGGCCAACCATGAAAAAGGCGATATACTAGGGAAATCACAATAATCAATGAAATCATCTCAAATGTTTTGCATGTGCATATGGCCGAATCCTGCCAAGTACTACTCTCTCTCAAATATGGTACCACACCCGAAGGCAAATACGTCTCAATGGACAAACATGCCACAATGGCAAATAAGCTATAATAGCAAACGTCTCGAAGACAAATACGCCGTAATGGCAAATGTCTCTAGGACAATGACCCGAAGGTCCAGTACTAGTAATACGTCTCGATGACAAATGTGTCACAAACTTTCGGATAGGAACCCGAGCAGTATTCACGTGAATCCCATACCACACGTTCGCACTAAACGGTTAATAACCGCTAGTAAATTTCACACTCAAAGTACTAAAAAGTTTACCTCATCTTATCGGTAAACTCGACCCGAAGGTCAAAACGATCAAACAGACAAGTCAGGAATTAACCGATAAGGTAAACGCACGTATCCCACACCACGTGTTTTACCAAACCGTTTAATTCTCCTTTTCATTCGCTCGAATGGTGCAAAAATGTGTATTTTAAATATAAAATAATTTACTTTGGAAAACAAGCTTTTAAAACCAATTTTTGAAATCAACTTTAAAAACCGTATTTGAAAATTCCCTTATTATAGAGAATAAATAGATTTTATATTTGAAAATACTTAAAAAATATCATATAATAATAATTTTAAATGCTCACTAATTTTAAAAATTATTTTAAAGCAGTTTGAAAAATCCATGCTCGAAAACGAAGAAAAACGAAGAAAATCACTCAATCCGATATTCGAATTAAATTCAAATTTAGTCCAAAATTTGGCTAGTCTATTGATAGACATCATGGCCTTTAATTATATACAGAAATAACACAAAACAAGGGAAGAAAAACAAGCAAAAAGGGGTCAAAAAATACAAAATATACAAGAGAAGTGGGCTGGAATTGGCCCAGAAGCCAGGTCGACCGGCCGGTCGACTTAGGAGGCCTTTGGGTCGACATGCAGGTCGACCCAGAGAAGGGGGCGGTCGACCGCTTGTACGCACTTGTTTCAGCTGTTTTCCTGAGCTCCGTATTGATTTTCTAGCACGGATTTGAGCTGTCACGACCCGCCCTTTCGACCCTCGAAAATCGACATAAATACGCCCATTGTATAACATGCCGAACGATTGAGTGCCGGAAAGACAGATTGTCGATGGAAAAGACGGTAGGTAAAAGAAAGAAGAAACTAAATAAAAACAGAATCTCACAGCGGACCGAATAACATATAATATCACTAGCTCTTAACACAAAACAAAACTGTAATATACATATCTTACATCAGAGTACACAATTCAATAATTACCAGCCTGAGCAGTAATAACAACCTGCCCTCACAATTTACTAGTAATTTCAACAAAAACACTACAGCAGAATAAGCAGGTACGAGAATACGTCTTAGTCTCCAACACATCTCCTGAGCTCCATAACATCCTAACCTGAACCTGAAATACTCGGTCTGACCCGAGCATTATAATAAAATAACACCCTAGTCAGTCTGGAAAACCAGCATGAGAAAACACACTCAATTTGAATTATTAAGGTTTTCAAAATCCTTTGAAAATCAAAGGTATCTCGTAAGACCATGCCACAAATAAACACGACGAGTTTTTACCTTACGATAACCAAAACATTTCATATCAAAATCATCTGATATTATAATAGTGTCTAAGTACAAATACTTATTCAAATAGCTGAATTGCTTGCACCCACGTTTCAACATAGTTGGGCACAATCAAAACCGTACGACGCTTATTGGAGAATGGATTCCATACGAATGACTAGGTACTGGGGTATCACCTGTCACAGTACATGTCTAGAAATAATGTACTCAGGACCACGCCTGGATCCCCTGCTACACAAGACTGGACTATCCCTAACCTGGATAGACCGAATATGCTATCACCCCGGGTGTTCCCACCCTATATCGAGCTCCTTCCATAAATCGTAGTAGTAATAATATCCGAGGGTATCTAGAAAGGTGATAAACGTACCCTAATTGGGTGCTACCCACTTAGCCTTGCTGCATCTCCCCTGCTTTTTAATCATTCCCGGATGATGAGGCTAGAGGCTACAATTACCTTTTTAAGGAATTTTCACTTAGAATGCTCATTGTCCTCCAATGATAATGTTCTGATAGCACTCATCCATACAAGTCCGTTCTTGGTCCGAACGAAACCGAAACTATTCCTACTATATCCATTTTGGAATCACCCTCAGGATTAGTAGCGATTAGCCCTTGCACTTCACTGCTCCATCTTTGACTCCATGCTCTTATCTTCATTTCGAAAACGTACTTGTTGGATTGAAGTGGTTTTCGGATAACAAATCCGATCCCGGTCACTTCGAAACAACGTTCGTTATTTTCGGTAAACTCAACCCCAGTTCTTTAGGAAATAAACAGATGAAGTAAAATCGGAGATCACCTCCTAACCGTTAGTGGACGGATTTCCTTATCATCATCCTAGAAGAAAGAAACGAGTTTACACGTATAGTATAGCACCTCGAACAGTAACTGTACCATATAAATCCCGTGCTTCTTCTAGATATTTCCAAAGTTATATTTAGGTCCAGATTTGATAGTTGGTTATTTAACTATCAAATAAACAATCAATTCAACCAAATACTTCATTTTCACTGAAAAACACTAATTCTTTTTTTAATTTAAATTTTTAAATAAATTAAATCTCCTTATCAAAGGTCATGTACTTATCTTATCGAATTCGGTATATTCACAAAGTATCTTTTTTTTCAAAAGTATTTGAAAACCCTTTTAAAAAATATATGGAAAGTACCACTGCGGTATCAAACCATGGATCACAGCTCAATGGTTACGTCTTTATCCTAGAGAAATCCAAAACTTAACTGCAGGCACTCACTGCCTCTGATTTACGCCACACGAGTATACCATTACTTCCTGAAAACTTTTTTAAAAATTATCTCAAATAATGCTTGTAAATTCTAAAATAAATTTCAAGTTTAATCTAGGCAAATATACTTAAATAAAAGCTATTATACAAAGCCATATTAAAATTTAACAATTATCTTTTAAAAAAAAAAATGCCGATTAGCTCTTAAATAATAATAAATCTTTAACAATCATGATAAAGTGACTAATTAATAATTAAATATGTTTTAACAATTTAAAATAACTAAATAACGAGTTTCTAGAATATCTTTAACACCTTTAAAACTTCTGTATTAATAATTAAAAATCCTCCTTTTTAAAACAAGCCCAATTTCCTCGATTCTAATTTCATTTTGTAAATTTGGAAATCTTACTTGAGTCCAGTATAACCAATTTATACTTATTTCCAAATTCACTTCTATTCTTCCAAAATATTTAAATCTCGATTTTAAAACGTTTTATATTTAAACAAGTACCATTTAAGGATCATTATTTAAAAATCCATTTATACACTTTTATTCCAAAAATCCCTATTTACGATAACCTGAATTTGTTAAGTACGAATTCCAAAACCATTTATTTATCCAATTAGTTAACCCAAAATGCTTCGTAAATATTTCCCTCAAAAATCCCATTTTATTTTCCTTTCAAATTCAACCATATATTATTGGTATTTTGAAAGACCAAAAATCAAGGCCAAACAACCATAACATCCAATCAATATAAATCCTACCGTAATCTATCACAGATTATTGCAACAGAACATATATCACTATATATGAAGTTAAATTCAACATTTTTGAGGAATCCAGTTGGATCCCTCCAACCTGTTTTCCTACATCTATAGATGTTAGCACAACAATAAAAATACCAATTTCGCTTCGAGGCGGAATATCGCGGTATATAGGGTCATCCGCTATTATGCGGGGCGCATAGGGTCTCATCCGCTATATATATGCGGGAATATCAATCGCTCCAATATATATGCTACTATATGTATAACATCACATTCACTGACAACAATTTATCAATTCAACCATTCAATCATTAATTAATTTTAACTATTTAAATTTAATACCGGCAGTCCAAAATTGAGTGAGATTAACTCACCTTGAGTTTAATTCGCCAAATGTTCAAATTTTAAATTAAATTGAACACATTCGATTTAACCTAGCTCCAATCGTCTTCAATTCTATTCTAGCACGTAATATTCGTCGCTGCGATCCCGTTGCCGTTTGTTTCGTCCAAATCCGACCTCGCATGACAAAGTTATGCTATTTTAAAAGATTTGTATATAAATTTATATAAATAAACTCTCTTTTTTAAAACCTTAGATCGGGCCGTTAGACTCCCGTTTCCCCTACCATCAACGAAACCCACGACCGCCCCATCTTCCAATTTATAACGTTAACTACGATTGTAACGCCCCACCTCTATGCTCATGATAACAAAGAGTATTAAAGGAAATACTGTCTATTATTACGAAGAATAAGGCTGGATAGGAGCGACCATCCGTAGTTGACCTTACACTAATATTGGTTATCTCGATAGGAGTGGTATATACTTTTTATTTTTCATCTATCATTTATTTACTCCCATCGACACACCCAATTATCAGTATAAAACAAACTACGATAGTTCATAATAGTTTAGGACATTAGATATAACAATAACACAAATAATATAAATGCGGAACACAGATAAAACAAAAGTCTCATATATATATAACTGATGTCAGTTAATACATAGTTGACACAATACATATGATACAACTACAACTGTCGACTCTAGAAGTTATATATACAAGTACATTATCGACTAATATACATGAATACATATCGTTCTATACAATGACACGACTACTACAAAATGACACTGACAACTTCAGAAGGTGTGAAAAGTCTTCATATCCTGAACAGCAACTCAAAGAAGAAAATCTACAACCTGAAATAACTCGGGTCTGACCCGAGTATTACATTCAAAAGAAAATAATACCCAGGTCAGTCTAATTCAAACCAGTTTATTAGTGCATATAGGCAGTAATAATTTAAATAGGCGACAGTCACAATAATTCCCGTCTATCCGATTCTTTAAACAAAGAAACCGGATAACGGTCAATATAACACTTAACAGTGTTTAACCAAAAATCAGCAGATTTAAATTATGAACAGAGATAAATAAACAATTTATCAAATCGACTAAATCAATTTAAAACTGTCAAATCTGATAGGGCTGCAGTACACGCACGCGTGTACTGCCTCGCCACTATCGCGGGAGATACACAAAAGCTCAGTGAAAGTCACAAATGATCACAAGGTCAAACCCTAAAATCGGGTTCAACACAAGTGTAATGCCAACACAAATGAAAATGCAGCTACAAAGAGCCCAAATGTCCAAACAGTGGACAACAAAAATGTGGAAGTACACATGCACATGAACAAGTTGATATGCAGCAGAGAATACAAGCTACAAGATTCAAATACAGTACAAGTCTCGAACTCAAACCAGCAAGTCAGAGACCAGAATATACGGTGGACAAGCATTGTCACAACAGTGGACCATCTACAAGTCAATAAAGCAGTGCAGTTCAACTGAGATGTACAATTCGTAAATCAACATGTACAAATGAACAAGTATAACAATGCAAAGCTTCAACATACGAAACATCAACATGGATGCAGAGACTGTCACAACAAATATGGACACTGCACTAAAAGAATGTATCAAGACTAGGATACAAAAGCAACAAAGAGATTACTAATATGTCAATGAAACTAACATTTGAATGCAATTACTACAAGGTGAAGGCAACCTGGTATTCGAGGTAAATATAACTTTCAAATGAAGACTCAACTGGCAATGGCACTACCTCAACAGCCAGAAAACAAATGAAACAACATTGCCACCAGATCTCACTTGTGTACAGATACCCTGACAGTTCTCCTAAAGCAATAAGTCATAGCAATTTCGAACAAAGACGGGGGTTTCAACTAGCAGTGGCAATGTCGAAGTCAACTAGAGCAAGTTCGAACAGTTTAAAGTCCACATTATCCCAAAATGCCAATCAAAGTCGTAAGTATTTGAACAGACTCGATGTCGAGTTGCTGTTCTAAAACACAGTAGCAATTTCTAGTGGGAACAGAAGTCAAGGACGAACACAACTGGCCAGAGACGAACTCAAGTAAAATAATATGCGGTTCACAATCAATATCGAAGCCGGGTTCAAATCAAGGTCAAATGGCATAAGTCCCAAAAACAAGATTACTGAGAATGTAATACCAGATACCCAGTAAAAAGAAAATCAAGGCAATACCCAAAACAATGGTGATGGCTAACTCTAATATAAATTCGTGAATTCGCATTCCCAATATCAAGTGGTCGAATTCAAATATTCATGTATGCAGACTACTAAGGTGAAAAACACATGCCGTGAGCATGTAACACTGCAGCCTCAATGCAGAAGATCAATACACTACACGTTCAACAAGTAAAATGAAGATGCAGTGAAGTATATTAACAACAAAAATGAACTAATGCATCAGTACAGTTCAATGCTAAAAGCCCAAGTATACAACCAAGTAAAGAAACGCAGCAGTGTGCAACTCGAGCTTCAGTAGAATCAAGTGACACACCACTGCTCAATGACTCGGAATCAAGGACAACCGAGAAGCAATGCATCAAGGACGAGAAGACAACTTCGAAGTCAAAGCCGAGGTAAATCTCATCATATAAGTAGTTTTAAAACAATTTAGTAGGGTTGGCTTCAAAGCATGTCACTGTTTTAACAAGATAAGTCACAACCGTGAGCACCAATAATCCACCTCGAAAATTCACAAATTTAAACGAGTCAGAAACACATGAATGCGAATAAAAATCAGAAATCATTTAGTGAAGGTTTTCAGACGAACAAAATCAAGGTAACTCATGAAATCCATCAAAGCCGAGGAAACAACGACCATACCAAAGATCGAAGAAATCATTGATCATTTCAAGAATTCAAAACGAAGGTCACGTGGCAGAGCTAAAACAACAACATGGAACGAAATCGAACAAGTCGAGAAATCCAAACCATCACAATTCAAAATCATATACGAACGAAAACGAGGGGTTCAAACCCAAAACATGAGCTGCAGGGTTGAATTAGATGTGAGTTTTGCTCATCTTATTCGCCAATCTGAAGCAAAGGAAATCGAGCATCGTTTGAAGTCGGCGACCACGAGTTAGCTCAAAACCCAAATTTTTTGGGGCGAACGAGAGGGAGGTCGAGCCGCCATTTTATTTTCTTCGTTGGTTTAGGTTTTGGGGTTGCGAAATGTAAATGGGTAGAGGAGGGAATGATTAAACTCTTCAATATAATGCAACACCCAAAATAAGGAACATGACCCAAGATTCAAATTTGCAAAGGCCAACAACTCTTAACCAATTTTCGAAAGGATTTTTAACCCGATAAAATTCCAATAAAAATTTACGAACGACTTAATCACTAAGTGGCGATAATTAAATGCTACGAATTTGCAGGTTGTTACAGACTTCCCTCCTTAAAGAAATTGCGTCCTCGCAATCATAAGGAATAAATAGACAAAAGGTAACAACCACAAGAGCATGGCAATGACGAATGCATAAGCAAAGCAAATGCCAACAGGGAAGTATTAGATATGAAATCAAAAGGTTCGACTGCTTCAAATCAAAAGAATCAACATCATGGGGATCAAGGAAATCAAAATCAGATGACTATATATAAACAACCCCAAAGATCATCATTGACTGACAAAAGCAAGAACAATCGAGTTCCAGCAATTGAAAGAAAAGGAATCAGAGCAGAAATCACATACTGCACGAGTTGAATGTGAGTAAATCAAATTACTCACCTGAATCGCCAGAGAAAAAGACGAAGCTCAAATCTCAAAAGTCGCAAATATTCAATCATCAAAACGATAATTGAATTTTCAAATCGCAAATATTTACTTATCTCAAACGATAATCAGAAGACAAAACAAATATCTGATTATCTCATACGATAGTCAGAAAACAAATATTCAATTATCAAAAACGATAATCAAATTTCACATTCAACAAATATTTGATTATCTAAAGCGATAATTAAATCACAAATCAGCAAATATTTAATTATCTAAAGCAATAATTAAATCTCAAATCAGCAAATATTTAATTATCTAAAGCGATAATTAAATCTCAAATCAACAAATATTTAATTATCTAAAGCGATAATTAAAACAACAAATCAACAATTATTTAATTATCTAAGGCGATAATTAAATCTAAAATCAACAAATATTTAATTATCTAAAGCGATAATTAAATCTCAAATCAACAATTATTTAATTATCTCAGGCGATAATTAAATCTAAAATCAACAAATATTTAATTATCTCAAGCGATAATTAAAAGCAACAAATCAACAATTATTTAATTATCTCAGGCGATAATTAAATCTAAAATCAACAAATATTTAATTATCTAAAGCGATAATTAAATCTCAAATCAAAAATTATTTAATTATCTCATGCGATAATTAAATCTAAAATCAACAAATATTTAATTTTCTAAAGCGATAATTAAAACAACAAATCAACAATTATTTAATTATTTCATGCGATAATTAAATCTAAAATCAACAAATATTTAATTATCTAAAGCGATAATTAAATCTCAAATCAACAATTATTTAATTATCTTAGGCGATAATTAAATCTAAAATCAACAAATATTTAATTATCTAAAGCGATAATTAAATCTCAAATCAACAATTATTTAATTATCTCAAGCGATAATTAAATCTAAAATCAACAAATATTTAATTATCTCAAGCGATAATTAAAAGCAACAATTATCCGATTATCAAAAACGATAATCAGAACTCATATCAACAAATATCTAATTATCACAAGCGATAATTAGAAACAACAAATATCCGATTATCAAAAACGATAATCAGAACTCATATCAACAAATATCTAATTATCACAAGCGATAATTAGAAACAACAAATATCGGATTATCAAATACGATAATCAGAACTCATATCAACAAATATCTAATTATCACAAGCGATAATTAGAAACAACAAATATGTAACGACTCGGGTTTTGCCCGCTCGAAAATCAACATCCGTACTTCACATTGTACTAGAATGCCGCAGATTCGACCGTTCAAATCCGATTCGCCGGAGCTATAACAACATTAAGTAAATAACACAGCGGATGAAAAAGAAATCAATGATATCATATACAACTCCAATGAATACAATATCCAGAATGATATACAACAATGATATCAATATGATACAACAATATCAGAGATACAAAAAAAAAATAGCAGCGGAAAAGAAAAGATAACACCAGCAGCGGAACAATATCAATAGAAGTGATAACTCCAAAATGATCTTCAGACAAGAATGAATCCACAACTCCAAGATAAGTAACTCCGATGAATGAACTAGCTCCAGTCAATCTACTAAACCTGAATATCTGAAAAGAAACCCAACTCTAGACTGCTCGTGTGGAAAATTATGAGCACCCAGAGTTTAGGAAAGGAACAATAAACTCCGGATCAGTCATGGGACTGGTGTGAGCAACAAAAACAGTTTATCTTTAAACAATCAACAAAAGATTTAAAACATTGAAATCCGCAATGCTTTTAGAAAATGAAACTACCATAAGACCTCCCGCCACACACACAATGCAAACGCAGAATTGGAGGAGATTTCTTCTTATGATAGTCAAAGATGCTTACTACGCAAAATCATTGGATATTATTATTAGTGCATAGTGTAGAACAATTCGAAAGTATAATATTAATCTTAGCCAACATACGACCAGTATCGTATGCCTACTATAGCTACTATGTTCAATAGCAGGTTACCGCCACATTCCATAGCAGGTAATACAACTAAAACCGTACAAGTTCCGTATTGTTTCTTTGGATTTTCCAACAAATGGTCAGGCTAAGGAACTTCCTATGCCACGAAGGAAACGCCTCTGGCGGGACGCTCCGAGAGACAAACTGCTCTCTGCAAAACAAGGCCGGGTTACCCCTGTAACAGGTAACTCACGAATATGCCACCTCCCGGTCCTTTGGGACCTTTATCCGAGCTCGGTATCCAACATCACACATCATAAAGAAAGTGTATCCACATGAGTAAGTATCTGGGCTCCATACCATGATACCACCCCTTTCCAGAAGGAAATGACATACCCTAAAGGGCGCGACCCTCATAACCTTGCCGCAACGATCTTGTTTCGACCATTTCCGGGTTGTGAGGTCCTGACGAAGTCTCGTCCACAAAGCTACGCTTTGTCACAAAGCCATGCTTCGGGTCAACAGATGATCAACCTATGATCACAAAGATATAAAATCAAATAAATGATCATATCGCAAATGATCAAACACTGATCATTTCACAGCAGCACTCAGTATGCCACATTACCAAATTGGGATATATCGCTGATAACCTTCAACTACATAACCTCTGAGCTCGTACGTCTCAGAGAAGGGTGTTAAGCTAAGAGAATAAATTCTCCGCCACCAACAGAAATGTATTTGAAAGAAATCGGCTTTATATCTCAAAGTGTAATGTCAGACATACAATCCATATAAGTCTGTTCCGGGATCGAACAGAACCGAAGGCACTTCTCACGAAGCCCTTGCAAATCCGGATAATTTCCAATCACGTCCGGACTTCCCGTCACTAAGGATGATAAAACCTCTATATCGGGGATCAGCCGATGCAGAGTAACTCGACGGTAATCCTTCCGTTTTCAAAAATATCTGGTCTTCAACACCGATCTTCAAATGCTATCCATATACGACGTATCACATATTCGGAATGGGTTATACGACCCAAAGGTCCTCTCCCGGCTAAACCGAATAGTGAGCGAAATATTTAAAAACATATGGATATGGGATTTCAATTAAGTCACAACTTATTACCCAAAAATCTTTCTTTTCAAATGGTTTCAATCGATTACCATTTCAAATCTTTAAACAAAAAGATTCAACCTTTACGGTTTAAACAGTTTCCACACTTTAATCTTTTAAACAAAAGATTCATTCACAGATTTTCCAAATTAATTTCCATTTCAATTTGATTAACTCGTTAAACCTTTAAATCAAGATTTAACTTATAGCTTTCAAAACAATTTCATTTCAAATGATTTAAACCAATCATTATTTTAAATCTGTTAAAAATAAACAGATTCAAATCATAGCTTTTCAAAACAATTCATTCATAACTTGAAAAACCATTTTTCAATTCAATATTGAAATTCCTTTAATTAAACTGGAATTTCATTGCTTATTTGAAAGCTTTTATCTTTTGAAAACAAATAGTTTCATTTCAGAAAATTTGATTTATTCATACGAGTTGAAATCCTTGGGTTAAATTCAAATTCTCAAAACCAAACTTTTTAAATGGTTTAACTTCATATAAACACATTTATAACATTTTCAATCCCTAGTTTCAAATCATAGGATTCAATTTCAAACTTGAATTCAAATTTAAATCCAATTATTTAAATTTTCAAAACTCGATTAAGTTATTCAAAATAACTTTTGTCTTTGAAATTCTATTTCAAAAGTTTTTCACTTTAAACCCAAATTCCAAATTTCAATTTCAAAAACATCAGATTTACATTATCTGTGACTTAACCGATTTCCACGTGAAATCCATATTTGTGTGTGTAAAAGTGTAGTCCGGGGTTTTAACACAATAGTGCAACACGATGAATCACCACAGATCAGAATACAGAAATATAGTTGATAAGCGATATAAACAATAACGCTCATCTTCATTCACAGATCACAGATATATATCACAGATAAGTAAATTACAGATCACAACATAAATCAGGGTGTATCACAAAGCATCATATATCAGGGTTATCAAACAATCAAATCATCCAATAGAATCCAAATATTCATAAGTAAGATCAGTTAATTTTCTGATTAATTCAAATCAGATTAATTTATTATGAATAAACTACAAATCTTGGTTAATTAATCATTAATCAATTATAAACCATTTCAATTAATTAATCTTTAATCATTTATTAATTAACTTTTAAAAATAAATTAATTAACCTTTAATTATTAAATAATTAACTTTTAATTATTTAATTCTCCATTTAATTAATTATCATTCTTTAATCACCTTCATTAATTAATTAACCTTTAATTAATTATTCTCAGATTTATTACCTTAATTAATAAATCATATTAATTATTTAATCTTTAACCCAATTACATAATTAACCAACCCTTAATCATTCAATTACTCTTAAATTAATCATCTCTGTAATTAATTTTCATTAACAATCTTTAATTCTTAATAAATTAAATTGCTTAATTATTAGTTTACCAATTTATTAATTACTCTTAATCAATTACAAATGTTTATTATTAAATAAATTAATCTAATCAATTTTTTAAAAATCAATTACATTAATTAATTATAAGATAATCTATGATCTTTAATTATATGATAATTACTTAATTCATTATTTAAACTTAATTGATCACATTTACTTACATTTAATCAATACCAATTTACCAAATATCATTCTAATTATTTTTATAGTAAATGAAGGTAATCCTTAATCTTAATTACTTAAAGAAACTCATTTTCATTCTTTATTCAATTTTCACTCTCAATATGTTTGAAAAACATATATTTTACTTTTCCTTTAAAATCCATTTAAATTATAAATTAAAAACAATTCTTTGTTATGAAAGGAATTTTTTTAAACCAAATTTTCCTTAAATTCTAAATATTTAAACTTATTTAAAAGTATTTAAATTAAAATTTTCTTTCATTTTAAATTTGGAATTTAAACTTAATTTAACCTTTGATTTAAATTTTAAACCCAACAGTTTTAAAATTGTTTACTGGAACCAGTTAAAATCTAGAAACAAAAAACTACTCGAGTTCCTCCTGTTCCAGCTTCGAGTCCACCACGTCAAAACTTCGAGTGAAACCCCAATCTACTCGAGAATTTCCCGAGACCATCCTTCTTCCCCAAAGCCAAAATCGAAACCCAGACCCACGACACGAACGTGTACGTGTGCACGTGTACGAACGTTCTGACGTCTTCCGATCAACGTCGCCACCACCCACGAGTCATCCCCGACCTCGACGACAAACTCCCCTACCCAGTTTAACCATTTCGTCACGAATTCGAATTTTGAACCAATTTAACAAAAACTGGAACCCAACCAGTCGCCCAATATCGCCTCGCACGCACTCCTCCGACCATCAGAGCTTCGCTATCTCCGGCCACGTCTTCGACAATCCCCAAACTAGCTTCCCTCTGAATACCGTTGAACTCGATCCACCATAGCAGCCCTGCCGATCGAAATATTAAACCCAATCAAAACTAGGGTTATCAACGAAAAATTATCGCCGTCGCCGCCTCAACGTTCTGATCACCCTCCGGCCATTTTTCCTAGACCTCTCGAACACCCCCGCATCTCCAGTAGAGATCCCGAAGCGTCTAAACTCCGCGATCACCAATACTTGCCCAAATTACTATTTCCGTTCAACTCATGATTTCCCAAAATTTAACAAACTACAAATCTTGATTTTGTTCTTGAAATTCATAGTTTTCGAACACGTTTTAGATGGTGCAAGTGAATTAAGAAATTAAGAAGGTCGAATCTTACACATGCATTTAGTTTCCCTGTGTATCTTGATTTTTTTCCAAGAAACTCTAACCATTTTGACTTAAGCAAAATTTTTAAACTTAGATCTTAATGATATAAGCATATTTTGTTTAGATCTTAAGGCCTAAAAAGAATTGGAGGAAGTGCTTTTGATTTTTGAACAGGTCATAACCCTGTAAACTTAGAACAGAGCCTGGTATACATATATACAGACATTCACACCATAAAATATATACTTGCAAGCATATTCACATCCATATTCAAACAGAATTCATCCATGCAAACAATTGTCACCTCTATACTAACAGGATTAAACACCTAAACCACAGTATAAACTCAGATTAAAGTTTTCTTTTTATAGGTTGGTTTGCTCAGACACTAGAATTACTGAAGCACATCACATATTTAAACTTCCAGTATAACAGAGAACATTTCAAACTTCTTATTTACAATACATGGCAAGCATAAAAATTCTCAGGAACTAGATACCAAGATTTAAATCTCTAATAACAATAGTATGTTTACTCACAAGCATCAAGAAAACAAAACAAGTTAAGCTTCTAAAAACAAGGAGTTGCTCACCTGGAAACAAGAATTGAACAGGGAAAGAACAGAGCTTCCACTTTGAAACTGCTTGAACATTTCAAGTTGAAGCTTCTCCTTTAAATCTTTGATAAATCTGGTTTGTAGAGTTGTTTTAAAATGAAGTTTTGTTTATTTATAAAGTGATACTATCTCAGTTTTGAAATGAACGAATTTGAAATGAAGAAAGCTTGATAAAAGAAGGAGTTTGATACAAGAAAATGAGTTATACAGGGTATATTATTTTATACAAGTTGATATAATTTGCTTTGTACAAATACCAGAGATTCTTATTTGTTTTTGGAGGCTGAAGTGATCTATCTTGTGCGTGCATTAATTGATGTTGTACCACTTATGTTTTCTTTTCACTTTCAGCTGTACAATATAACCTTTCTCGGTTGTACAATATGAAGATATTGTTTTGCTTAAGTGTACATAGATGTCTTGCATTAATTGCTTGGCTTGTATTGCAAGCCTTTACTTGTTTACATACTTAGGTATATTTTTGTTTTCTTGTTTCTCAACCTGCATACTTACTTTTATATTTGAATGCAAACCTCTTTCTCTTTTTCCTTTTCCTCATGTATTTTTGTTTCATCTTCATAATAATTGTCTTGTATTTCTCTCTCTCTCTATATATATATATATATATTTATTTTGCTTTAAAACATGCATGAGTTTCCATATTTGCACGTTATAAGAATTTGTTAATGCATTTACTTATATTTTTACATATTTGAATGTAGGTTGTTTTCTTTCGTTTTGTTATTATTACTTTAAGATACAAGTGAACTTCTAATTTTTATTAAATCTTTCTTTATTATTTTTATTTGTTTTATTTATTTTTAAAACCATTTATTTACAATTTAAATTCAAGTCAAATATATATCTATATATATACTTACAATATTTTAAATTGAAATGATTCATACAGAATATACTTGAATCCGGGGAAACTCGCTCCATTTATCGATTTATTTTACAATTTTAATTCAAAAATTTATTTAATCATAAATTTAACTCAAAATTTCATTTAATTATTAATTTAAATTTAAATAAAATTCGGGGTCGTTACAAAATATCTGATTATCAAAAACGATAATCAGAACTCATATCAATAAATATCCAATTACCTGCAGATAATTGGAAACAACAAATATCTAGAAATCAATTAAGAAGACTAGAAAATCAACATAAAAGCTTGGATCGATCCCATCAGATGGCGAGTTTTTAATTCGCCGCACGTGCATCAACAAAGGGCCGAAGCCTACCAAGTACTCAACATAATTTTGGCGCCCAACAAATGACCCGAAGGTCCAACATATGACCCGAAGGTCTAGTACTGGTATTTGACCCGAAGGTCCAACATATGACCCGAAGGTCCAACATAGTGGCTCGAAAGCACACGAAAAATTCAAATATTTCAATTAACGAGTCCGGAATTAACCGAAATAGCAAACGCACATGTCCCATACCACGTGTTTTACTAAATCGTTTGATTCTCTTCATCGTTTCCTTGAAAGTGTAAAATTCATCAAAATCATCAAAACAACAGATATTCAATTAACGAGTCCGGAATTAACCGAAATAGTAAAAGTGTGGTTCCATACTCCGCACTTTTGCTAAATCGTTTAAATCTCTTCATCGTTTCCTTGAAAGTGCAAAATTGTGTATTTTGTAAAAATACACTTTACATTCTCAAACGGACAAGTCCGGAATTAAGCGAATCAGTAAAAGAAAGGGGTCATAGTCCTCGATTTTGCTGAAACGTTTAAATCGCTTCCTCATTCTTTTGAAAGCGCAAACTGTAAAATTTCTGAAAACAATTTTATTTATTTCGTAAAAATAACAATTCACATTTTCAACTGAACAAGTCCGAAGTTAAGCGAAATAGTAAAAGAAAGGGGTCATAATCCTCGATTTTGCTAAATCGTTTAAGTCGCTTCCTCATTCTTTTGAAAACGTAAACTGTTAAAAATTTATACAATTTTCATTTTAAAATGATTTTCCAATCACGTGATTAAAGTAGCAAATTAGTAACAATTTCGATAAAGAAATTGTACTTCTCAAAACATCATAAAATCGTATCTCAAAATCAGCATTGTGGAATAACCGCTTGAAAATACACTTTTAAAATTTGACGGTTACTGAAGCCAAAGCGACAAGAATTTTAAAACATCAAAAATCTCATCAAAATAATTCACATCAAAATGTGACATCAGTGAATTTTCATTCATTAAAATTGTCAACAAAACACCGTGCTTCAAAAATATAGCACTGTGTAAAATCCCGTTATAAAAATAACGGCAACAAAATACGTTTCATAACCAAGCATCGGTTCAACGTAAAATAAATGCAATAACGTGCAATTCAAATTTTTGCACGTACTACAAAATGAACAAAGAAATCACTCAAATGTATCTTCAATGAAGATAATTCAAAACAGCAAAAATCTAATCAATAGATGATTAGTACAAAAGAAAGCCAGCGGAAATTTCAACAAAAATCACATATCTGCAATTTCTTCGAATCCTCAATTTGGATTCGAAATTCTCAAAGAAACAAAATAATTACAGCTATGTAAACAACAATTGGAATTCATATCAATTTCGTATTTTGATTTTTAAATCAAAAAGATTGTCAGTCGTACTCAGCGAAGACAGTTTCACTGTTTCCGCTGCGCACTCTGATAAACAGAACACAATTCAATCTAATCAACAAAACACAGTTTCACTTTTTATTTATAAATAATGATATTTAAAAAACTTGCATCCTAATTTCAAAACTTTAGTTTTGACTCAAAGCACAAATAAAACATCGACCAATAGTTGTAACATATGTTCCATCCAAGTTATGTTTTATATTATGTCCATAAACCCCAAGCTCTGATACCAACTGTAACGCCCCACCTCTATGCTCATGATAACAAAGAGTATTAAAGGAAATACTGTCTATTATTACGAAGAATAAGGCTGGATAGGAGCGACCATCCGTAGTTGACCTTACACTAATATTGGTTATCTCGATAGGAGTGGTATATACTTTTTATTTTTCATCTATCATTTATTTACTCCCATCGACACACCCAATTATCAGTATAAAACAAACTACGATAGTTCATAATAGTTTAGGACATTAGATATAATAATAACACAGATAATATAAATGCGGAACACAGATAAAACAAAAGTCTCATATATATATAACCGATGTCAGTTAATACATAGTTGACACAATACATATGATACAACTACAACTGTCGACTCTAGAAGTTATATATACAAGTACATTATCGACTAATATACATGAATACATATCGTTCTATACAATGACACGACTACTACAAAATGACACTGACAACTTCAGAAGGTGTGAAAAGTCTTCATATCCTGAACAGCAACTCAAAGAAGAAAATCTACAACCTGAAATAACTCGGGTCTGACCCGAGTATTACATTCAAAAGAAAATAATACCCAGGTCAGTCTAATTCAAACCAGTTTATTAGTGCATATAGGCAGTAATAATTTAAATAGGCGACAGTCACAATAATTCCCGTCTATCCGATTCTTTAAACAAAGAAACCGGATAACGGTCAATATAACACTTAACAGTGTTTAACCAAAAATCAGCAGATTTAAATTATGAACAGAGATAAATAAACAATTTATCAAATCGACTAAATCAATTTAAAACTGTCAAATCTGATAGGGCTGCAGTACACGCACGCGTGTACTGCCTCGCCACTATCGCGGGAGATACACAAAAGCTCAGTGAAAGTCACAAATGATCACAAGGTCAAACCCTAAAATCGGGTTCAACACAAGTGTAATGCCAACACAAATGAAAATGCAGCTACAAAGAGCCCAAATGTCCAAACAGTGGACAACAAAAATGTGGAAGTACACATGCACATGAACAAGTTGATATGCAGCAGAGAATACAAGCTACAAGATTCAAATACAGTACAAGTCTCGAACTCAAACCAGCAAGTCAGAGACCAGAATATACGGTGGACAAGCATTGTCACAACAGTGGACCATCTACAAGTCAATAAAGTAGTGCAGTTCAACTGAGATGTACAATTCGTAAATCAACATGTACAAATGAACAAGTATAACAATGCAAAGCTTCAACATACGAAACATCAACATGGATGCAGAGACTGTCACAACAAATATGGACACTGCACTAAAAGAATGTATCAAGACTAGGATACAAAAGCAACAAAGAGATTACTAATATGTCAATGAAACTAACATTTGAATGCAATTACTACAAGGTGAAGGCAACCTGGTATTCGAGGTAAATATAACTTTCAAATGAAGACTCAACTGGCAATGGCACTACCTCAACAGCCAGAAAACAAATGAAACAACATTGCCACCAGATCTCACTTGTGTACAGATACCCTGACAGTTCTCCTAAAGCAATAAGTCATAGCAATTTCGAACAAAGACGGGGGTTTCAACTAGCAGTGGCAATGTCGAAGTCAACTAGAGCAAGTTCGAACAGTTTAAAGTCCACATTATCCCAAAATGCCAATCAAAGTCGTAAGTATTTGAACAGACTCGATGTCGAGTTGCTGTTCTAAAACACAGTAGCAATTTCTAGTGGGAACAGAAGTCAAGGACGAACACAACTGGCCAGAGACGAACTCAAGTAAAATAATATGCGGTTCACAATCAATATCGAAGCCGGGTTCAAATCAAGGTCAAATGGCATAAGTCCCAAAAACAAGATTACTGAGAATGTAATACCAGATACCCAGTAAAAAGAAAATCAAGGCAATACCCAAAACAATGGTGATGGCTAACTCTAATATAAATTCGTGAATTCGCATTCCCAATATCAAGTGGTCGAATTCAAATATTCATGTATGCAGACTACTAAGGTGAAAAACACATGCCGTGAGCATGTAACACTACAGCCTCAATGCAGAAGATCAATACACTACACGTTCAACAAGTAAAATGAAGATGCAGTGAAGTATATTAACAACAAAAATGAACTAATGCATCAGTACAGTTCAATGCTAAAAGCCCAAGTATACAACCAAGTAAAGAAACGCAGCAGTGTGCAACTCGAGCTTCAGTAGAATCAAGTGACACACCACTGCTCAATGACTCGGAATCAAGGACAACCGAGAAGCAATGCATCAAGGACGAGAAGACAACTTCGAAGTCAAAGCCGAGGTAAATCTCATCATATAAGTAGTTTTAAAACAATTTAGTAGGGTTGGCTTCAAAGCATGTCACTGTTTTAACAAGATAAGTCACAACCGTGAGCACCAATAATCCACCTCGAAAATTCACAAATTTAAACGAGTCAGAAACACATGAATGCGAATAAAAATCAGAAATCATTTAGTGAAGGTTTTCAGACGAACAAAATCAAGGTAACTCATGAAATCCATCAAAGCCGAGGAAACAACGACCATACCAAAGATCGAAGAAATCATTGATCATTTCAAGAATTCAAAACGAAGGTCACGTGGCAGAGCTAAAACAACAACATGGAACGAAATCGAACAAGTCGAGAAATCCAAACCATCACAATTCAAAATCATATACGAACGAAAACGAGGGGTTCAAACCCAAAACATGAGCTGCAGGGTTGAATTAGATGTGAGTTTTGCTCATCTTATTCGCCAATCTGAAGCAAAGGAAATCGAGCATCGTTTGAAGTCGGCGACCACGAGTTAGCTCAAAACCCAAATTTTTTGGGGCGAACGAGAGGGAGGTCGAGCCGCCATTTTATTTTCTTCGTTGGTTTAGGTTTTGGGGTTGCGAAATGTAAATGGGTAGAGGAGGGAACGGTTAAACTCTTCAATATAATGCAACACCCAAAATAAGGAACATGACCCAAGATTCAAATTTGCAAAGGCCAACAACTCTTAACCAATTTTCGAAAGGATTTTTAACCCGATAAAATTCCAATAAAAATTTACGAACGACTTAATCACTAAGTGGCGATAATTAAATGCTACGAATTTGCGGGTTGTTACAGACTTCCCTCCTTAAAGAAATTGCGTCCTCGCAATCATAAGGAATAAATAGACAAAAGGTAACAACCACAAGAGCATGGCAATGACGAATGCATAAGCAAAGCAAATGCCAGCAGGGAAGTATTAGATATGAAATCAAAAGGTTCGACTGCTTCAAATCAAAAGAATCAACATCATGGGGATCAAGGAAATCAAAATCAGATGACTATATATAAACAACCCCAAAGATCATCATTGACTGACAAAAGCAAGAACAATCGAGTTCCAGCAATTGAAAGAAAAGGAATCAGAGCAGAAATCACATACTACACGAGTTGAATGTGAGTAAATCAAATTACTCACCTGAATCGCCAGAGAAAAAGACGAAGCTCAAATCTCAAAAGTCGCAAATATTCAATCATCAAAACGATAATTGAATTTTCAAATCGCAAATATTTACTTATCTCAAACGATAATCAGAAGACAAAACAAATATCTGATTATCTCATACGATAGTCAGAAAACAAATATTCAATTATCTAAAACGATAATCAAATTTCAAATTCAACAAATATTTGATTATCTAAAGCGATAATTAAATCACAAATTAGCAAATATTTAATTATCTAAAGCAATAATTAAATCTCAAATCAGCAAATATTTAATTATCTAAAGCGATAATTAAATCTCAAATCAACAAATATTTAATTATCTAAAGCGATAATTAAAACAACAAATCAACAATTATTTAATTATCTCAGGCGATAATTAAATCTAAAATCAACAAATATTTAATTATCTAAAGTGATAATTAAATCTCAAATCAACAATTATTTAATTATCTCAGGCGATAATTAAATCTAAAATCAACAAATATTTAATTATCTCAAGCGATAATTAAAAGCAACAAATCAACAATTATTTAATTATCTCAGGCGATAATTAAATCTAAAATCAACAAATATTTAATTATCTAAAGCGATAATTAAATCTCAAATCAACAATTATTTAATTATCTCATGCGATAATTAAATCTAAAATCAACAAATATTTAATTATCTAAAGCGATAATTAAAACAACAAATCAACAATTATTTAATTATTTCATGCGATAATTAAATCTAAAATCAACAAATATTTAATTATCTAAAGCGATAATTAAATCTCAAATCAACAATTATTTAATTATCTCAGGCGATAATTAAATCTAAAATCAACAAATATTTAATTATCTAAAGCGATAATTAAATCTCAAATCAACAATTATTTAATTATCTCAGGCGATAATTAAATCTAAAATCAACAAATATTTAATTATCTCAAGCGATAATTAAAAGCAATAATTATCCGATTATCAAAAACGATAATCAGAACTCATATCAACAAATATCTAATTATCACAAGCGATAATTAGAAACAACAAATATCTGATTATCAAAAACGATAATCAGAACTCATATCAACAAATATCTAATTATCACAAGCGATAATTAGAAACAACAAATATTTGATTATCAAAAACGATAATCAGAACTCATATCAACAAATATCTAATTATCACAAGCGATAATTAGAAACAACAAATATCTGATTATCAAAAACGATAATCAGAACTCATATCAATAAATATCCAATTACCTGCAGATAATTGGAAACAACAAATATCTAGAAATCAATTAAGAAGACTAGAAAATCAACATAAAAGCTTGGATCGATCCCATCAGATGGCGAGTTTTTAATTCGCCGCACGTGCATCAACAAAGGGCCGAAGCCTACCAAGTACTCAACATAATTTTGGCGCCCAACAAATGACCCGAAGGTCCAACATATGACCCGAAGGTCTAGTACTGGTATTTGACCCGAAGGTCCAACATATGACCCGAAGGTCCAACATAGTGGCTCGAAAGCACACGAAAACATCAAATATTTCAATTAACGAGTCCGGAATTAACCGAAATAGCAAATGCACATGTCCCATACCACGTGTTTTACTAAATCGTTTGATTCTCTTCATCGTTTCCTTGAAAGTGTAAAATTCATCAAAATCATCAAAACAACAGATATTCAATTAACGAGTCCGGAATTAACCGAAATAGTAAAAGTGTGGTTCCATACTCCGCACTTTTGCTAAATCGTTTAAATCTCTTCATCGTTTCCTTGAAAGTGCAAAATTGTGTATTTTGTAAAAATACACTTTACATTCTCAAACGGACAAGTCCGGAATTAAGCGAATCAGTAAAAGAAAGGGGTCATAGTCCTCGATTTTGCTGAAACGTTTAAATCGCTTCCTCATTCTTTTGAAAGCGCAAACTGTAAAATTTCTGAAAACAATTTTATTTATTTCGTAAAAATAACAATTCACATTTTCAACTGAACAAGTCCGAAGTTAAGCGAAATAGTAAAAGAAAGGGGTCATAATCCTCGATTTTGCTAAATCGTTTAAGTCGCTTCCTCATTCTTTTGAAAACGTAAACTGTTAAAAATTTATAAAACAATTTTCATTTTAAAACGATTTTCCAATCACGTGATTAAAGTAGCAAATTAGTAACAATTTCGATAAAGAAATTGTACTTCTCAAAACATCATAAAATCGTATCTCAAAATCAGCATTGCGGAATAACCGCTTGAAAATCCACTTTTAAAATTTGACGGTTACTGAAGCCAAAGCGACAGGAATTTTAAAACATCAAAAATCACATCAAAATAATTCACATCAAAATGTGACATCAGTGAATTTTCATTCATTAAAATTGTCAACAAAACACCGTGCTTCAAAAATATAGCACTGTGTAAAATCCCGTTATAAAAATAACGGCAACAAAATACGTTTCATAACCAAGCATCGGTTCAACGTAAAATAAATGCAATAACGTGCAATTCAATTTTTTGCACGTACTACAAAATGAACAAAGAAATCATTCAAATGTATCTTCAATGAAGATAATTCAAAACAGCAAAAATCTAATCAATAGATGATTAGTACAAAAGAAAGCCAGCGGAAATTTCAACAAAAATCACATATCTGCAATTTCTTCGAATCCTCAATTTGGATTCGAAATTCTCAAAGAAACAAAATAATTACAGCTATGTAAACAACAATTGGAATTCATATCAATTTCGTATTTTGATTTTTAAATCAAAAAGATTGTCAGTCGTACTCAGCGAAGACAGTTTCACTGTTTCCGCTGCCACTCTGATAAACAGAACACAATTCAATCTAATCAACAAAACACAGTTTCACTTTTTATTTATAAATAATGATATTTAAAAAACTTGCATCCTAATTTCAAAACTTTAGTTTTGACTCAAAGCACAAATAAAACATCGACCAATAGTTGTAACATATGTTCCATCCAAGTTATGTTTTATATTATGTCCATAAACCCCAAGCTCTGATACCAACTGTAACGCCCCACCTCTATGCTCATGATAACAAAGAGTATTAAAGGAAATACTGTCTATTATTACGAAGAATAAGGCTGGATAGGAGCGACCATCCGTAGTTGACCTTACACTAATATTGGTTATCTCGATAGGAGTGGTATATACTTTTTATTTTTCATCTATCATTTATTTACTCCCATCGACACACCCAATTATCAGTATAAAACAAACTACGATAGTTCATAATAGTTTAGGACATTAGATATAACAATAACACAGATAATATAAATGCGGAACACAGATAAAACAAAAGTCTCATATATATATAACTGATGTCAGTTAATACATAGTTGACACAATACATATGATACAACTATAGCTGTCGACTCTAGAAGTTATATATACAAGTACATTATCGACTAATATACATGAATACATATCGTTCTATACAATGACACGACTACTACAAAATGACACTGACAACTTCAGAAGGTGTGAAAAGTCTTCATATCCTGAACAGCAACTCAAAGAAGAAAATCTACAACCTGAAATAACTCGGGTCTGACCTGAGTATTACATTCAAAAGAAAATAATACCCAGGTCAGTCTAATTCAAACCAGTTTATTAGTGCATATAGGCAGTAATAATTTAAATAGGCGACAGTCACAATAATTCCCGTCTATCCGATTCTTTAAACAAAGAAACCGGATAACGGTCAATATAACACTTAACAGTGTTTAACCAAAAATCAGCAGATTTAAATTATGAACAGAGATAAATAAACAATTTATCAAATCGACTAAATCAATTTAAAACTATCAAATCTGATAGGGCTGCAGTACACGCTCGCGTGTACTGCCTCGCCACTATCGCGGGAGATACACAAAAGCTCAGTGAAAGTCACAAATGATCACAAGGTCAAACCCTAAAATCGGGTTCAACACAAGTGTAATGCCAACAAAAATGAAAATGCAGCTACAAAGAGCCCAAATGTCCAAACAGTGGACAACAAAAATGTGGAAGTACACATGCACATGAACAAGTTGATATGCAGCAGAGAATACAAGCTACAAGATTCAAATACAGTACAAGTCTCGAACTCAAACCAGCAAGTCAGAGACCAGAATATACGGTGGACAAGCATTGTCACAACAGTGGACCATCTACAAGTCAATAAAGCAGTGCAGTTCAACTGAGATGTACAATTCGTAAATCAACATGTACAAATGAACAAGTATAACAATGCAAAGCTTCAACATACGAAACATCAACATGGATGCAGAGACTGTCACAACAAATATGGACACTGCACTAAAAGAATGTATCAAGACTAGGATACAAAAGCAACAAAGAGATTACTAATATGTCAATGAAACTAACATTTGAATGCAATTACTACAAGGTGAAGGCAACCTGGTATTCGAGGTAAATATAACTTTCAAATGAAGACTCAACTGGCAATGGCACTACCTCAACAACCAGAAAACAAATGAAACAACATTGCCACCAGATCTCACTTGTGTACAGATACCCTGACAGTTCTCCTAAAGCAATAAGTCATAGCAGTTTCGAACAAAGACGGGGGTTTCAACTAGCAGTGGCAATGTCGAAGTCAACTAGAGCAAGTTCGAACAGTTTAAAGTCCACATTATCCCAAAATGCCAATCAAAGCCGTAAGTATTTGAACAGACTCGATGTCGAGTTGCTGTTCTAAAACACAGTAGCAATTTCTAGTGGGAACAGAAGTCAAGGACGAACACAACTGGCCAGAGACGAACTCAAGTAAAATAATATGCGGTTCACAATCAATATCGAAGCCGGGTTCAAATCAAGGTCAAATGGCATAAGTCCCAAAAACAAGATTACTGAGAATGTAATACCAGATACCCAGTAAAAAGAAAATCAAGGCAATACCCAAAACAATGGTGATGGCTAACTCTAATATAAATTCGTGAATTCGCATTCCCAATATCAAGTGGTCGAATTTAAATATTCATGTATGCAGACTACTAAGGTGAAAAACACATGCCGTGAGCATGTAACACTGCAGCCTCAATGCAGAAGATCAATACACTACACGTTCAACAAGTAAAATGAAGATGCAGTGAAGTATATTAACAACAAAAATGAACTAATGCATCAGTACAGTTCAATGCTAAAACCCCAAGTATACAACCAAGTAAAGAAACGCATCAGTGTGCAACTCGAGCTTCAGTAGAATCAAGTGACACACCACTGCTCAATGACTCGGAATCAAGGACAACCGAGAAGCAATGCATCAAGGACGAGAAGACAACTTCGAAGTCAAAGCCGAGGTAAATCTCATCATATAAGTAGTTTTAAAACAATTTAGTAGGGATGGCTTCAAAGCATGTCACTGTTTTAACAAGATAAGTCACAACAGTGAGCACCAATAATCCACCTCGAAAATTCACAAATTTAAATGAGTCAGAAACACATGAATTCGAATAAAAATCAGAAATCATTTAGTGAAGGTTTTCAGACGAACAAAATCAAGGTAACTCACGAAATCCATCAAAGCCGAGGAAACAACGACCATACCAAAGATCGAAGAAATCATTGATCATTTCAAGAATTCAAAACGAAGGTCACGTGGCAGAGCTAAAACAACAACATGGAACGAAATCGAACAAGTCGAGAAATCCAAACCATCACAATTCAAAATCATATACGAACGAAAACGAGGGGTTCAAACCCAAAACATGAGCTGCAGGGTTGAATTAGATGTGAGTTTTGCTCACCTTATTCGCCAATCTGAAGCAAAGGAAATCGAGCATCGTTTGAAGTCGGCGACCACGAGTTAGCTCAAAACCCAAATTTTTTGGGGCGAACGAGAGGGAGGTCGAGCCGCCATTTTATTTTCTTCGTTGGTTTAGGTTTTGGGGTTGCGAAATGTAAATGGGTAGAGGAGGGAACGGTTAAACTCTTCAATATAATGCAACACCCAAAATAAGGAACATGACCCAAGATTCAAATTTGCAAAGGCCAACAACTCTTCACCAATTTTCGAAAGGATTTTTAACCCGATAAAATTCCAATAAAAATTTACGAACGACTTAATCACTAAGTGGCGATAATTAAATGCTACGAATTTGCGGGTTGTTACAACGATCGCCGAGGAGACGATCGAACGCCACCATAACGAAGAGCGCCTTCCTACGCACCCATGCTTGAAACCCGTAGACACTTTGCACCACCTTCCTCTCAAATTCCATGCTCGAACTCATGACCTTCCCTTTCGATTTGCAACCAATTCTCATCGCTATACATGATCTTAACCGTTGGATAGCTGGAGCTTAGCAAGCTCGACAATTTTCTAGTTGGAGGTTTTTGGCGAAAGTGAAAGGATGGAGAGATCAAAGGGGAGGAAGTTGGAAGGGTTTCCCCCATTGAAAATAATGACGGCGGCTTCGTGAAATACAGCTAGGGTTTACTGTGCAACCCATATATATACACGTATATAACATATTATTTTAATATTATTTCCAATTTAACGTGCTTTTTCAAACGAAATCCAAACGAAACGTGCCACTTGGCGTTTATAATGTTTTACCCCTATTCCGAACACAATGGAACAAGTTCATAGCCTAATCCGATCGTATGTGGAAGATAGCTTTTCGAATCGAATTAAAATATTAAATTTTCGATATTAATTTCAACGCGTTTCTATTTCGTACGACCAAACGGTAACTCCAAACGCTACGAAATTTGAAATCCAATAATAATACACTATTATGGATCCAATGGAACTGGTTTCTTCGATTTTCGAGACTGTGCCCCGGAAGGCTATTTTTAACTCGTCGATTATATCGAGCGATTTTCAAAATCGTCGAAATCGTTTAAAATTTCTATTTTTAAAAATTACTAACTCCATTATAAATCACATATAATTTATATTCACATTGAAATCCATTCCAATTCATTTTACATCAAAGTTCAATTATTTACACTATTACCATATATATTAATTTTCACTATTAAATTAATATACAAATTTTCCAATTTTAAATTATCGACTTTTTATTCCCTTCAAAGGTCCAATATTTTAATTCTAATCCAAATAGAATTAAATAAATTTTTGGAATCATTTTCATGTCCCTTTATCTCCAAATTCAACTATTATCCCAATTTTCAATATTAAATTTATATTTACCAAATCCAATTAATCGCTATATTTGAAAATATAAACCATTTCACTATTTCTTCCATATTCACAATGAAATAATATTTCAAATCCAACATTTAAAATTAAATTAACGTTCAAAATTTAATGACCAAAATTCCGGGTCGTTACATGAGCATTCAAATGACATTATTTTCAACCAAAATTTGCAAAGACCAAGATCAACATGCAAACTACCAAATGAAAGAAATCCGGTAGCATTTCGTTGCCGGAATCAAAAGTTACAGGCTTCCAAAGAAGCAATATGAAATAGATTTTTAAACAGAGAAAACAACTACAGGAAATTTATACAGAGAGCAAATTATTCACAGTTTTTGGCGATTTTGAGCTTGGCTCAACTAGAATTTGTGAGTATTACAACTCACCTTGCTGTAGTTGTGCAAATACCCATATTTAGGATGAAAGATGGAAGCTTTGGTGGTGAAATAGGCCTTTAGGAACTTATACAGTAAGAAGAAATAGCATGCAAAGAAAGATTTACAGTAAATTAGAAAATCTTTTCTGAAATTAGGAATTTGACGAAATTAAAAGATTTGGAGTTCGATTACCTTTAGATTTATACTCTAGATTGAAAAAGATTTCAGTCTTTTGAATTAAATTGAAGAAATTAGCTTGAAATTGGAAATTTGTGAAGAGGTGGGTTTCGTTTTCTTATTCTCAGGTTGAGGAAGAAGAAGGCAATTATTTTAAACATATTGTAAACTTTGTTTTCTTCTTTCTCAATATCAGGTAAGTACAAATGGGCTTTGGACCCATCAATTAAATGAAAATAAATTGTATTAAGCTAATTTAATTAACCCAAGCCAAATGTACTCATATTTACACTATGAAAATAAATAAATGTCATTTTCTTTCAAATATTCACACAACAAAGTATGTAAATTTACATGCTTAAGAAATAAAGTATTTTACACTATATAAAAGATAAATTTATATTTTTAGAACATTTTTATTATTAAAATCCTTTATTTTACATAAATGCACTATTTTCACAAATAAATGCAAAAGTCAACATTTTAACTTCTAAAATTCAACAAAAATAATTTTCTTGCTTAGAAAAATATAATTAACCATTTTAAACTAAAATTTATAATTAATACTCATTTTTACACCAAATTCCATCTTTTTATTTAAATAAACACCCTTTAAAAATCAAATACCTCTTTTTAAAATTATTAAAAGAAGTAATTGGCAATAATTAATGAAATTATTGCATTTTCACTAAATAAAACCCATTTTTGATCTATTATCAACCCAAACAAAATAAAATAAAGTTCCAAATTTTATTTTCACAATTTAATTCCAAAATTCATTGTTTATCCCAAATAAACAATATAAAATCTCCAACTTTATTTTAGTTTACAATATTAAATTATAACTACCATTATAATTTAATATTAATAGGTAATCTCCAAAACCAGGGTTGTTACAAGAATTCAGTCTACTACCATATAAAAAGAATAAAATTTTAAAATCCAATTTAAATTTTCCAACCAAAAGTCAAACTTTGACCAAAATTTGAAACTTCACAAAGAAATTTTATTCTATTAAATTTGGTCAAATAAAACACTCAACATCACAAATTAAAAAATAAAATTCAAATTTAATTTTTTTATTTAAATTTAAAATACTGCCATTTTAAAGTTGTTAAAATTTACGGATCGTTACACTTTATCTTAATTAAAAGATGTAATATCAATTAATGCAATATTAATTTGTTTCCCTTTATCATATTTAAAAGGTTAAATGTCAATCAATTCAATATATATTTCAAATTAAATGGTGGTTATAAATTTCCAATTTATTGTTACTAACATATTTGTAACTTCTATTGTCGTTATTAAATAGTTGTAACGTTCATTGCATTAACAAAAAGACATCCATCACTTACCAATTAATTTTTTTTACCTTATTTCGTTATTTGAAATCAACTTGGTATGTTACCATTTAAATCACACATTTTATTTTCCTTAAATAAATATGCATTTTATCTTCGTTTACAATTTCCTTTATTATCCAATTCATGCCATTAATTACTCATCCAATTACATTCAAACCTATGTTATCATCCTTGTTATTCAATCAACAATACCTATGAATTATATTAACATAAGTTTACATTTTATTACATTCATTATTTTACCGTTAACATCTTTTACCATATTAACTGCAATAATTAATTACATAAATTTTCGTTGATTTCCAAATTAATTCAAAACATATTAAATAATGAAATGAAAAATGAAAAATTGTTACTTTTAAGTAAGTTTATCGCATTTAGACAAGCACCATTGTCCAAGTGGTTAAGTGATTCGGCTTTGGTGCGAGAGGTCACAAGTTTGAAACTTGCGTAGCGCGATTCAAACATTTATTGACATGTGATTTGTTGTCCCAGTGACATGTTGTATATAACTACTTACCACATCATTGATTTCATATTCCATATTAATTAATTTAAATCAATTACATACGATCTCACCATTACCTACATCATTAAATTTATTTCATTATTTACAATTATAATCAAATTAACATAAAATTTATTTCAATTGGTTGGAATTACATTTAATAGTTATCAATAGCATTCAAAGAACATTATTAAATCATATTCAAATTATTTTCTCAATAATAAATCGTAAATTTATTTTTTGACAATATTAAATTTCAAAATCTTATTTAATTTAATAGTTTTAATTGTCAAAATTTATGGGTCGTTACACTCTCCCCTACTCAATACTTTTCGTCCTCGAAAAGGAACAAGAATGGATAAAGAAACTAATATTTGTTTCTTCAGAATAATTAATTTATAAACACTTTAAACTTACAAAATTATGTATTTTAGATAAAATAATCAACTTATAAACAACTAAATCTTTCATATTCAAGTTTAATAAAAGTTTGAAAATATCTTCACTTTCATAAAAAAATTCTAAGTCCTAAATTTACGAAAAATTTCGGTAGAGTCTCCTCTGTACGGATAGGTCTGGAAAAATAATAATATCAATAATTTCAATATATATACATCATATTTCAAAAATAAAATACTCAAACCATGAGAAAACCAATTAAAATATCGTTGCAAAACAGTAATCCAAAAACGTACCTATTTGTCGGGCAAACAACTTAATTTATGAAGCCAAAAGCAGTAGCTATTGCTTCCATAAAATCGTATTTCACTTATATAATCCAAAAGAGTTAAAATTATGTAAAAGGTTATATATTAGTTATTTCAATTAATAGTGCAAGCAACATACAATATATATAATAATCTTATGCAAACAAAAGAAGTTCTGCCATTATATGCAACAAAGGAAACTATCAAACATCCATATCAACCAAACTCATGGTTTGTTCAAGTTCAAACACTTTTCATCGTACAAGAGTGCTAAATAAACTACCAAGTGTACCTTACGCTCAACAGCCTTTGGTAATTACTAAATAGATTATTCATACAACCTTAACCAATTTAACGTATCATTCTCCAAACATCCCATAAGCCAAACACATAGGATTTTAAATATTATTTAAGTTTATTCGATTGGTTTTTTTCTTCATCGTTTGCTTTTCATTCATTTATTTATATAAAGAGCAATCACTTACATAATTTGTTTTCCATTAAAGGTTTAAGTAATTAATGAATCATTTCATAAAATATTACTTAAGCTTCTACTGCCTTACTTAAGTTTATAACTTAATTCGGTTATAGAATAAAAATTAAGTTTTTGGTATTCGCCCTTGAAGAGACAAGAAATATTTCAATATATCTAAAAAAAATTCAGTTAAAACATTTAACCTCATTCACTTAGTAAAAATATAAGACATATTTAAAACAACCTCATAGCATTATGCAAGTATTTTTTAAAAAGTTTAGAACAATGTTAGAAATTTATAGCAAAAGATTATAATAAGCTTTAAAAATAAAGTTCCTTAAATCCGATAATTTATTAGACTCGTTATTTTAAAATAAGTATAAACTCAAGATTACTAAACTGAAACTAATATTATACTCAAATATTACATTAAATTTCCAAATCAGAGTATAAAATTTCATATCTTTATAATTAATTTTACACACTTGTTTTAATATGAATATTCAAATCAAGGAAAAACATTTATTCTGGTTTAATACAAGATTCAAATGGTAAATAAACCTTTAAATTTACTATTAGTACTTTGAAATCAAGGAAATATTTCAAACCATACTTTCAAAAATAGCGATTCCAATTTATTTTTCAAGCATATTACTATAAATAAATTTCCCAAATCATTTATTTTTTATAAAATTGTAAAACACATTTTTTTTATATATAGTCCATTTATATAATATCTTTATATTATACATTCAAAGAAACTTACATAAATTTTACTTGAAATATCCATTTGAAAACTTCATTTGCAAATCAATCATATTTAATACTTTAATACTTTACAATAAAATTCATCTGTAAAATTTCTTGCTTCATTTATAAATACCATTTTAATTTTTTTTTCAAATAACATCTTTATAAATATATGTAAACTATTTGAAAATAATTATTTACATCATTGCTTATATTTAAAAAAGAGTTATTGAAAACATTAAATCTAGTATTTATAAATTTTGTTAGTTTTAAATCTTAAAATACTTTTCAAACATCATTGATAAGTCAATAATAATTAACTTTAAATATGTTTTATTTAATTAATAAATTCTCACAATATTTTCATCACTAGTAATTTACTATTAAACCATGTTATACATAAATAAACAATATTTTACACATTTTAAAGTATTTAGAAAAGAAAGGGAAAAAATAATCACAATATCCTTTATATACTTTTATCAAATTACCTTTATAACTTGACGTTTTAACAAGTTTATCCTCGTTCTTACAGACTCTGGTCGTACGTTGATCGGGCGCAAGACTAGAAATCTCCAAGTACTCTGTAGACCTATTTCAACACCCAGTGAAAATACTTACAACAGATATGAAAAGTACCACTCAAAATCTGATGTCAAATGATGATGTTATGATAGCAGTGGCCCGCTGCTGATCCAGTGTTTACGTAATGGACACAAAACTTTCCAGAAGATCCTTCCACCTTTCGGATTCTAGAAATATATCATAGCCATTTCGTAAACAAAGGACCATTGACCCCTGCTGCAGTGGTACACTGCTGATTCAATGATTTACGCAATGAATGCACTTCCATCCTAGAAGATCCATAAACAACAGATCCCAGGATTGAAAGCGCCTCCATTGGGTAAACTAAAGAACCATCTACCCTGAAAAAAATTTGAGGAACTCATGAGTTTAAGTCCGCACATCCATATCAGTTCGAATCCAGTTCTTATTAACCTAAGTATATTAAGGTTTTTCGGTTAAATCCATTCCTGGATTCCCCAAGTCCATCTAGGTCAAAGCATATCATACTATACTTCTTCATGGAGGGTACTTCTCCATACCTTTCACTTCAAAATATATCATACCATAGATAGTACCCTTTCAAAATCATAACTTCAAATATCACACTTATATAAATTCCATTGTATACAAGATTTCATTTCAGATCGAACACTTTCCAAAATCAATAGTCTTGAATTTATCAAATCATTCTTATATAAATTGCGTTATATATAAGATTTATCTCTTCAGATCGAATACCTTCCAAAATCAATAGTCTTCAAAATCACCTTATACTTATATAAAGTCCATCTTATATGAGAATCAAAAATTTTCCAAAATCAATTACGCTGCATAAAAACCCATATGGGATTGGACATCTTTGCTTTATAAAAAGTTTTGAATTTAGAATAGTTTTGAATCTAAAATAGTTTTTTATATAAAATAGTTTGTAAAATAGTTTTTGTATATAAGATAAAATAAAAAAATAGTTTGTACATAAAATAAAATAAAAATAGTTTTGTAAAATGGTTTTGAATTTATAGTAGATTTGCATAAAAAATATTTCCAATTTAAATTACAAAGGATATCCAACCCAACAACATTCATTTTCAGTGTCAAAGCATATCAATTATATTAGAACATAAGATGTAAATATGTCATCATCACGCAATATCATATAGTATCGCTCGCTCGATCACACATCATGCAAAATTAGTTATAAAAAAATTCATTCCCTTATATATAACATATAATGTTAGGAAAAAAATATTTCATTTAAAAACTATAGAAAATATTTTATAGCACTAACAGATATGCGCTCTCGTATATATATACACACACGCTCAAACTCATTCTAGGGTATTACTAACCCTATCTCTAATGAGTAAACCCTAATAGGCTAAGGTATCTCTAAACCTATGCTTTGATACCAACTGTAACAACCCTCCTTTTTGGATAATTTAAGTTGAGAATAAACCACACATGTCTAACTCAATCTTCAAAAGATAGACTATTAATGGGATTGTTCAAATGAAATAGAATTCGAAAGAACAAAATATAGAATCTCTTAGCAGAAAGATAAGGTATAATACACAAAATAAATACATAAACAGTTCATGAAGCTATTTTTCAACAAAATCAGAATTTACATTTTTTTCAAGCAAAATAGACAATTGCTATGATAGTAGTAGATACGGTCCTCAACTTCATCTTCTTCTTTAGAAATAAGTGTCTTCGCTCAACTGAAATACTCGGTCTGACCCGAACGTAAAGTAAAATAAAAACACTCGAGTCAGGACTAACATTCTTATGTAAGAAAGTCAACTCAAGTGAAATGTACAGATAACTCAATAAGTGAAATGCCTAGGTTTAAATAAACAACATCTTTCACATTATAAAATGGTTTAGTTCAAATACTAACTTTCATGTTCGTTTCCAATCAATTCATTATTAAATTCAACTTCAGATTTCAATTTTTCACTTAAAGCTATTAAGTTAAAATGAAACAACAAGTTTTAATCCAAAAATCCAATTAAAACTTTCATTAAATCAATTAAATTTAAATTTCATAATTTCAAGTTCAAACATAAATTTAAACTTACAATATTCCAATTTTATTTCTAAATCAATTTATTTAAACCCAATGTGGTTTTATATCGGGTATATATCATTTCAACCCAAAGTGATTTTGCTAACTATCAAGGTACTTGTAGTGTGAGAACAATAATAACATAACATGTCAATGACCAACATGCAAGCATAATTAAAAATTTAATATATACACATACATAACTAACATATCACATGTGTCACATATGATAAACATCGTAAGTGAATATTTCAATTCTAACATGTCATACACTAACATAACATATAAATATATAACATGACATATATACAAGGAACTTGCAAGGTGATTTACAATAAAATAACATGGCATATCATTTTTCCCAAACATAACATATTATTTTCACATAGCATAAGTAACATATTATTAACATAGCATGTGCAACATATAATCTTATTAACCTAACACTTTTTTTTCAACATAGCATATGTGACATATTTCAACATGGCATATATAAATTTTTTATAACATAACACATTTCCTAACATATCATATGTGACATTTAACATACATATGTGACAATTAATCAAATCAACATAACATACTATTTATGACATATAAAACAACATGTGCGTGTGAATATTATCACACAAACTGAAGGGAACATAACAACGTATACCACATATTCCTATCTAAAGCAAACGTTTCTCATAACATTTCAATCGATGTTTATTTACCTAACAATAAAAATGTTAATCGTGAGTGATTGCTCGCCTTTCGAGGTTAAAGAGATTTTGACAACATAAATAGATAGATCCAAGTTGAAATCCAAACACGACAAGCTGATCAATCCTATCCAAAGCAACAATCCAAAAGCAAAGCAAAGCACGATAATGCAAATCGAGAAAATTGTGTTTTTTTATAAAATAGAGGAGGAGAGTGGAGATGGTCGGAATTGGTGGTGGAGGGCGGCGGGAAGGGGAGAGAGGATGGTTGGGTTTTGAAGAGAGGAGGGATGGAGTTTGGGGATTTGTGATTTTGGAGTTTTGGAGTTCTTTTGATTTGAGGAAGAAGAAGAAGAGTACGTAGAAAGTTTCTCAATAAGAAAAAATCTGTACATACTTATTTAATTAGATAGGAAAAATAAGGTTAATGGATGGGAAAAGGAAGGGTCCAAAGTCTCTTAGGGTTCCTAGGGTCTCTTGGTTTACTAAGAAGCCCATTAGACCAAACAAACCTAATAAGACTTAGCCAAAACACAAATATACACTGCAAATTTATGTTATTTTCACAGTAATTATATTTTTAGAGCAACAGGAATTCGATTTTGACGAAACGAAAAATGGAGAGGAGATTAGAATTCAGTCTAGTATCGTATAAAAAGAATGAAATTTTAAAATTCAAATTTAAATTTTCCAACCAAAAGTCAAACTTTGACTAAGTTTGAACAAAATTTGAAACTTCACAAAGAAATTTTATTCTACTGAATTTGGTCAAATTAAACACTCAACATCACAAATTCATTTTTTTTTCAAATTTTTTTTTAATTTAAATTCAAAATGCTGCCACTTTAAAGTTGTTAAAAGTTACATATCGTTACACTTTATCTTAATTAAAAGATGTAATATCAATTAATGCAATATTAATTTGTTTCCCTTTATCATATTTAAAAGGTTAAATGCCAATCAGTTCAATATATATATATATATTTCAAATTAAATGGTGGTTATAAATTTTCAATTTGTTGTTACTAACATATTTGTAACTTCTATTGTCATTATTAAACAGTTGTAACGTTCCTTACATTAACAAAAGACATCCATCACTTACCAATTAATTGTTTTACCTCATTCCGTTATTTGAAATCAACTTGGTATGTTACCATTTAAATCACGCATTTTATTTTCCTTAAATAAATATGCATTTTATCATCGCTTACAATTTTCTTTATTATCCAATTCATGTCATTAACTACGCATCCAATTCTCATCCAATTACATTCAATCCTATGTTATCATCCTTATTATTCAATCAACAATACCCTATGAATTATATTAACATAAGTTTACATTTTATTACATTCATTATTTTACTGTTAATATCTTTTACCATATTAACTTCAATAATTAATTACATAAATTTTCGTTGATTTCCATATTAACTCCAAACATGTTAAATGATGGGATGATAAATGAACAATTGTTACTTTTAAGTAATTTTATCACATTTATAAATTTATTGTTTACAAACAAAGATTATAACTACTTAACACATCACTGATTTCGTATTTTATATTAACCAATTTCAATCAATTACGTACAATCTCATCATTACGTACATCATTTAATTTATTTCATTATTTACAATTATAATCAAATTAAACTAAAATTTATTTTAATTGATTGAAATTACATTAAATAGTTATCAATAGCATTCAAACAACATTATTAAATCATATTCTAATTATTTCCTCAATAATAAATCATAAATTTTAATTTCTCGCAATATTAAATTTCAAAATATTATTCAATTTAATAGTTTTAATTATCAAAATTTATGGGTCGTTACATTGAGGGTTGAGGATTTTCAGGTTTTTAGTAGGTTGGCGAATAAAGCTTCCAGAGGCGAGCAGTGGCTGACGGATAACTATTTAGGTGTTGCTATTTTTGCTTTTTTTGCTGTTTTGTATTAAACCAGTTAAGATTATATAGTACTCTGGTCAACCAAAGGGCATCATCATTTGTCGCTCTTGACGTATTTATGTAATAATTATATTTGATCTGAACCTGGAAAACGCTATGGCATTATGTAATCTTGATGTGAAACATGTGTTTTGAAATGTAATCAGAAATGTTGTTTTTTTAAATCCGTGGTTTTGTTTCATATTCAAGTGCTTCTGATGTTATTGATAGCATTAAAATAGCCGTATTTTATCGCCGGAAGTTAATACTATAGATGACTGCAGCATCTGTAGCGCTTAGCTTTGGGCCTTAAGATAGAGGATGTTATAGGTAAATTGCACATTGATAAATCGGTCAGCATCTTCAAAACCCGTCTTTATTATTAAAAAAATCATGCAGATCCAATATACAAGTAAAATTGGAGTAGAAATAACCTAATGATATATCAATATTGATCCATAGCATTGGCCAATTTCTTCCCTGAAACACCCCATACCCCTTAGTATACCCAAAAGGACACACTAGAAGGTGTGGTGCATTGTAGGTATAAACTAAAACTAGTAGAGACTAGGATTCACAAGACATGAATAGGTAAAAACAACGGAAATAATTTAAATAATAACTTATTTAGAACAGAACTTCATAATTGCTTTAAAAACTAAATAAGTCACCAAATATCAAATACATCACATGTCAAAATACCATATATATATATATATATATATATATATATATGTCTTATGAAATCAAAAAAACCATAGTCTCAAAAATCAGAGTACAAATATTCCCCAACATGTGCCAGTATAAGTAAAGAATAAGAAGCTGAAGTAAAAGAGGTGGAAGCACATAGTGGAATCTCCTTCAAGGAAACCTCCAAGCAACTACAACCTACCGTCCTCTTCCTTGATTGCCTATGGGGGAAAAAGGGGAAAATAGAGGAGTGGGTCAGACTAAAAGTCTGGTGAATGATAGTAATTACTAGAATCTTTAAGTAAAGTAAAGGTAATAGGCTTTGCAACAGTTCTAGTATATAAAAAGAAACAAAGGAAATAGAAGACAGAATAAGCTGGAAATAAATATGAATTAACTATTAAATATGATCGGTTAACTTTGATTGTTTTCACTTGTCTTTGATAGTTGCTTTGATTAGGCTAAATTCCTAATCCTATAAATAGGCTGAAATCCTAATTCTACCCTTTGATCGACCTGCTACTCCATAGATCTTACTACGGATTAGACGCTATATAACTCCATACACATAAGGTAATGACATCTACGAAAGACGCACAAAGTACAATGTTGTCTACGAAAGACACACAAAGTATTTATTATGGACTAGACGTTATATAGCTCCCTACACAGAAGGCAATGGTGCATACGAAAGGAAATGGTGCCCCTCATCTCACTTCAGGATTATGTGAAACACCGTGTCCATAGAAAAATAGGGGAAATGTTGTTGGTATTGGCCTGTCATCCAAATAATATCTATTTTCACCCCTTGTCCAAAGCCCCCATGATTTGGACTTCTATTTGATCAATTACTACCATTATTAGCATAAGCGTGCCCTCATCTCAATTCAGGCTAATGTGAGACCACAATTTTGTCTAATAGGGAATGCTCTTTGGTACAGGCCTACTTTCATCCTTGCTTATTAACTTAGATAAATTATTTAAATAAGCCTTTATTATTATCTTCACCATCTTTGCTTATTAATTTATCCTAAGTCTTAAAATAAGCCTCATTCCGTTCTTTTTCTTATTATAACCTACGTTATAATCATGCTTATTACTTAACCCAATGTCTAAGTGTAAAAATAAGCTTCTTTCATCTTATACTCTTTTTAGTTATAATTCTAAGTTATAACTAGGTTAATTATCTTTAATTAGTCAAATTCTAACATTAATATCATAATTAGGCTTAATTTCAGTCTTAATTACATTTTTATTATAGTTTATACTATTTAGATCTTATCTTCCGTTATTTCGGTATTCTTATAATTTTAATCCATATTCGCATATAATCCATTCTAATCCATACGCGTAGAAGAAGGAGAAAGAAAACTGAAAATAGAAGAAAATCCAAAGCGTAGGAAAAAGATGTAAATAATGCATAAATAATAGTAAATAAATTAAAATACTTTAAACAATTGGAAAAGCTATAATTAACAGAAATAAACTAAAATTAACTGAAAAGAATAGCTAAAAGAAATAGACTAAAATTTATTCTAAAAACTGTAAATAAACTACTAAAAAGATTGTTCCAAAAATCGTAGTAAAACTACAACTTTTGGAAACCCAATTATTTTAATTACTTAAAGAAATCTAAAATAATTACAATCACTCACCTGTGATCCTAAGCTCTTCCCTTTTGGTCTTCCCGGATCCACTTGAGGGTATTAAAATATTTTTATTAAAAAGATTCTCTCCTTGGAAAATTATTCCTTTTGGGGTCCTTCCTGAAAAGGTGAACCCCAACGGAGAAAATCAAGAATGAGAAAAAGTGTTAGGCCTAGGGTCTTATTTATAGGGGTAGAAGTGGACCTCAGGCCGTTGGATTTGGGAATTGAACAGGATGCAACCACGTCATAGGCTGAATAGGAGCCGTCGGATGGAAGCACGGAAGGCCCAGATTGAGTAAAAAAATGAAATTGATGTGTACAAGGCTTGCTGGAACGAACACGAACGAATAATTCGTTCGCTCACTCACTACGTAGGGCGGGTCGACCGCACGATCGACCTTCCCCCCTCCAAGGTCGACCGGCCGGTCGAACTAGGGTGTGGTTGGGTCGACCTTCTGGTCGACCTAACCCATATATTATTATTATTTTTTCGTTGATTCTAGTTTGATTTGTATCCTACTCATATTAACTTGGATTCTGACTTCTATATATGGAAATTGACCAAAAATTACCACGAACACAATGGTGCAACTCCCGTGGCTCAATTCTGATAATTTCACAAAGTTATTTTATCATTTCTTTAATTAACGAATTAGTTATTATGGGTTAAGTTTCGGGTTGTTACATTCTCCCTTCCTTAAGGGATTTCATCCCCGAAATCTCTAAGGGTAAAAGAATGAACTAAATGTTTTCATCCGAGTTCTACAACCAACTACTCAACCATCATCCATTCATCCAATGTCCTTAAGTTTTTCTAATGCAATTTATGATACTTATGCAATTAGTGTAGTGTCAATGTCCCTACTAATGCAAAAGATTAGGCGGTCTACTGATTCAGTTGACTGCCTTTTATGCAATCATGTTTGTGCTATGTATCCAAATGAATGCAAAAATTCCTAATGATAACTGATAGTTCTATATGCGTGCTTCAATCATCATCCAAATGCAACAACCATGTGATAAACATCCATCTATAGCAACCATGAAAATAAAAATGCAAATGGGTGCCCAAATCCATATGCATATGCTCTAGCGTCCTAGTTAGGCCGATCCCTAAGAGAAATAGTGCCTAGTGTAAGTATATGCGTCCATTAGCATCCACTAGCAAACACTTGCAACCACTTGCATCCATCATTCATAACACGTTCTAGTAACATGTTTACATCAAATCTTACCATCCATAGGTTAAATCCTAAGTTCTACCCTCCCAAAGGATAATAAAGGAAAGAACCTATTCAAAACTAAAGATGGAAAAATGAATTTTGAAAACTTATTATCAAAGAAATGTGGATATGATATACGAATTTTCTCTAAATCAAATTTAGTCTTCTCCGAAGTCTTTTTAACCTTTGTAGACTCTATCCAACACGAAAGCCACTTGCGCGGTCTTCCATAAAGAGCTTCGAAAGGTGCCACTCTATTGCTAGCTTGAAAACTACTATCATGTGAGAATTCCACTAAAGAAAGATGCTTCTCCCAAGTTCTTCCAAAATCAAGGATACTCATTCCCAACCATGCGTGACTTACTATTCTTTTTTAGTCTGCTCACATGAATCAACATTCATAGGTTCTCATTAGGGTCCTTTATACTTTATGGAAACTCTATTATTACTTCCAAAAGTAATTACTGCTGTCTCCTTTGTAGCCTTACACCTTTTCCTTTACACCTAGGAAATGATTCCTATCTACTTCACATTTAGGAGTTTGGTTCGGTGTTTATAGTTCCATTTTAAAAATTAAGGTTTCTAAATTTTTAAAACATCAAATCCTAAAACCTTTGTCTTTAAAAGTGTTATCTTTAAGTTTCTATTAAATTCAAAAATACTAGGTTACTTAAAATCTTATCTTTCTAGACTTATATCTTCATAGCTTTTTGAATTCACATTATTTTTCCAAACCTAGAGGGAAAAAAATTCAAATTCTAAGCCCAAAACTTATTCCTCATTTTCTTTTAAAGACCTTTTTAGTTTTCTATAAAAATTTGAATTTTCAAATTTTACTTTTATTAAGTTCTCCAAACAATTATTTACTTTTTCACCAAACTATTTTCTTTTAGAATATCTTTAAGATATCCTTATGTGTTTTCAAAACATCTTATTACACCTAACGGTCTCATATCTTAATGTATTGGAACTACTTTCTCCTATGAGAAATTATTAACGCTAAAATCTTCTATGAACCTTTTAAAAGAGGACTTCATGTTTATGTGAAATTACAAGGAACTTATTTTATATTTTTGAAATAGGCTATACAAAATATGATGCTCCCATACCTTGTATATCTCTTTCATGCATTCCTTGTAACTTGCACAAAACATTTTTATTGGTTTCATAGAAAATTATAGCATTGCTCTTTTCATTCAAATAGATTAAAGTATGTTTAATTTATACTCTTATGATAGACAAATTCTAATATCTAACTTACTCTTTTCTTTTCAGGAAATCTCATTTTTAAAACTGTTTTAATATACCCATAGCCAGAAAACATTGTCTTATACTTATTTAATTAATAGGTGTATTCACAAATCACTTTTATTTATGTTCTTATAAATTATCTTTTAAAAATACATTTTTATTTGGGTTTGAAACAGATGTTGCGTAAAACACTATTACTACAACCCAAAGATACTAGTGTATTGATTTCAATTAGAAATAAATACTAATAAATCTCACCTTCTATGTAAAATCATTTCCTTTGGGAGTCACCTATTATAACGGTAGCGTTATAGTATATGATCCCTTTATTTTTACAAAAACATCTATTACAATAATAAATGTTGTAATCTATGTTTTTGATACTTAATACATTCTAGGTTTTTATATTTAAAATCTTTGTTTACTTTCAAAGTAACTAGTGAGCTATATACGCTCTATAATTCTTCAAAAAGAATTTCACTTTTAACAAAATTTATATCATATAAAAATCAATTTAAATTTCTTACCACATTCCCAAAAATATTGACAATTCTTTTCTTCATCTCTAATAATTTCATTTTATTGGGTTAGACATAAAGTGGATTTTCCTACTTACTACCCTAGGAGTATCCTTCCTAAACCTTAAGTCTTTTATTCCTATTCCTCTTATATGCTTATATTTATTCTGAGGCATTACCGATAAATCCATTTATATGAAAAATTATAATATCTGCAATTATCTGAACATGGCTTTCTCTTTCCTTATCAACTAAATCTATTGTACATCTCCAATCTTTGCCTACCTCTCTTTGGATTTTCACAATCCGAACCTAAATGTACGAAATCATTTCTCAAACTCTTTCCACGTGTAGACCTTCTCTATGCCCCAAGAAACATGCTTCCTTATGCCAAAAGTGATACGTCAAGAACTTTGCTTTTAACTGAAGATATCAAAGTGTATGAAGAACCTCCTCTAGATGAATAACATGCTCCTCCTTACTCTTGGAAAACACCAAAATGTCATCCATGAATACAACCAAAAACTTATTTAGGACTTCTCTAAAGACGCGGCTCATCAAATCTACGAAGTAGGTTAGGGCATTGGTTATCCCAAAAGGCATAACCAACCACTCATAAAATCTGTCGGGTGTCCTAAATGCGGTCTTATCATTGCTATCATCATCGACCCTAAGCTGATGAAATCTAGTGGCTAAATCAAGCTGAGAGAATACCGAAGAACCAACCAACTGGTCATAAAGATCATCTATCCTAGGAAGTGGATAATGGTTCTTCTTCATGAGCTTATTTAATTCTCTTTAGTCTACGCAAAGTCGAAGGGAACCATCCGCCTTGGTAGCAAAGACGACTGGCGCTACCCACTCTGATCTGCTCCTTCTTATGAAACCTTTCTCCAAAAGCTCACGAACTTGCTTGCTCAATTCCTTCCTCTCCCTAGGTGCCATGTGCCTCATAGGTAATGCTATTGGCTTAGCATTATCAGTCAAATAAATCCTAAAGTCAATCTTTCTCTTAGGGGGTAGTCCTCTAACCTCCTCAAAAATGTCTGGAAAATATCTAACGACGGGAACCGAATCTAACTCTGATGATGATAAATTGATGGAATAAAGGAAGCTCAAAATAACTGCCCCTTGCGGGTCGTAAGAAACCTCGAGAGTCCTACCGCTGCATGTCTCTTGTCTAACGACTCTCCTCTCGCAGTCTAATGTAATTCCATATGTGGATAGCCAATCCATCCTCAAAATCATCCCATACCCCCAGAATCCCAATACATAAGCGTCGCAATCAAATTCTATGCCTAGGATTAAAATTTTCAAACCCCTACAAACCATAAACAAGTGTGCCGATCCTCCTATGGGGTTTGAAACAACAATGGGGTCTACTACTAAAGATATGTCTAAGTGCAAACAATCTACCAAAGAACTAGAGATGAAAGAGTGTGATGCTCCAGAATCGAAAAGAGTCCGAATGGGAAAATCCGAAATAGAGATCAAAACCTTCCACAGAGACTTTCCTACCTCGATCCGGTCCACTACTATAAGGTGCTATATCCAAAGCCTGAATCTACGCTGCTGGTGCACTCGTCCCTTGCCCCACTCTCTAGGGACAATTCCTACTTATATGACCGGGCTGTCCGCAAGCATAGCACTTTCCTTTCATCTTATCTTTTCTGCAATCTTTGGCGATATGTCCAACAATTCCACAGCTATTGCACTTTATAACCTTCTTGATTTGCTTTCGAGGGCCTCCAGCTTTCTTCTTCTCTTTATTGTTATTCCACCATTTATTCTTTGGACCTTCCAACTTAACAACAACCTCTTTTGACTCTCCCTCCTTGACTGTATCAGACATGAGCGCCATCTTTACTAACGACTCATAAGTAGCTCCCTTCGGCACGTGAGTCAATAATAACCCTTGAAGGGGTTGATTCAATACCTTCGCAAACTTCATAGCCTTCTTGTGCAGTGTATTTACCAACTCCATTCTAAACCGTGACAATGCATTAAATTGATTGATGTACTCCTTTACAAACGAGCTCCCTTGCTTCAAGCCAATAAACCGTTCCAACTGAGCACTCTCTTCTGCTTGAAATAGAAACTTCCACTCAAACCTCTGCCTAAACCCATTCCAACATACTTCTCTTCCTTCCAACTTCCACTGAAATACGGCTCCTATTCAGCCTATTATCTTCATTATCTTTGCTTATTAATATATCCTAAGTCTTAAAATAAGCCTCATTCCGTTTTTTATATATTATAACCTACGTTATAATCATGCTTATTACTTAACCCAGGGTGTATGTAACGACCCACTATTTTGGACCATTCAAATCGACAATAAAACCACACATGTCAGACTTGAATAATTCAAAACGATAGATTGTAAATAAATTTGGAGCAAATAAAATCAATCACAGAATCATAGATACAGAATATCAGACTAACTCGCAGCGGAAATAAAATACATAGTAGTTCATGAAGCTACTACAATACATAGTCTCAAAATAGATACAAAATACCATAGTCTGAAAAACAGATACAATAGAAGTTTGAATACATAAGTTCGCAAATACATAAACAAAGATGAATAGGAAATAACTGAAATGGAAATTGACAACTAGATAGACAGATAAACTCTAGCCAATCTCTAGCTCCATAATCTAAAGTTGTGATACTCAGGCTGACCCGAGCGTAAAGCAAAAGCACAAACACTCGAGTCAGGACATACATACTTATACAATGTAAATCAACCCAAGTGAACTCTAATAGAAATACATCAATAACTTAAAGGATGCTTGGGATCGCCCATCCTTTAAGGATCCGTTAAACTATATACTATGTAGTAAGATACGCTATTATAATAATGTCTAAAGTAAAGTAAACTTGTTTAAAAATAGCGTTAAGGCTTTACATTTTCCACCTTAACACATTTTTAGGTATGCCAATAGTCTATACAGTACCGTAATACTCCGTAAACTGGAGCTACCAGAGGATACTACATAGGTACGACACAAATCAAGCTCGTAGTAAAGCACGCTATGGTAGGTGACATGGCACAACTAGGCAATGCCAGGGTAGATATACCCAATTACGCATCCGGACTGTTGGTAACGCAAAGCCACAGCAATCGCCCAACTCGAGTGTAACAACCCTAGATTTTACATATAATTTAAAATTTGATTTTTATTTTATTTTGAAATTATTTTTAAGCTTGTTTCATTTCCAACATTTCATTTTTAAATATAAATGTTGATGATTATTTGAGTTATAGTTTCAAACTGATATAAATTGAATATTTTACTGAAAAGTGAAATTCTGGTCAAACTGTTCAATCTTTGACTTTTAAACTTCAAATTTAAATTATATAAAATCTTAAATTTTATCTTTTATTATGAAAATAGATGTAATAACTTGAACACTGCTTTTTGTTTCGTTGAAAACGGAATTAAACTGTAAAAGTTATATATGTTTCAATATTGAGTGCAATTTGTTTCATTCTGCAATTTTGTTATTTTAAATTGTATAAATTAGATTTTCTTTGTCATATTTTATTTTAATATGTATTAATATGTTATTTTATGTATATTTTTGTCTTTTAATATTTTTAAAGTGATAATATAATTTTTCTAAAGTTCATTTGAATTTATTTCCAATTTTTAAAGCCCAGTTTGCATTTTAAAGATATTTTCTTATTTTAAATTCTATTTAATTAAAATTTAATTATTTATTCACTTTGAAAATGTTTTAAAAGCCATTTTATTTCAAATTTTGTTTTAGAATATTTTTTTAAATGAAGTACATAATTTTCCAAAGCCATTGGTTATTTTTCTGTAATTTCTAGACACTGTTTTGTATTTTTAAGTGATTTCTTTCATTCTTTTTATATTTTTCTTTAAAATTAATTATTTTATTTCTTATATCTTTACTTAGTTTCGGTTTTAAAGTATATTTCTGAGTTAAATTTTGTTATATAAAATTTAAAAAGAAATGGTAATGCCAAAGGTTTAAAAAGTTACAAAACTTAAGGCCTTTCACCTTCAAAACGTTCCAAATGCCATAACCTTCACTTTAATTCATTTGGCTATCCACTTTTTCAGTTCTAGCCATGTATTATCTTTACTTTTCACGTGAAAATATCTCAGCTCCTCATTTCTCACGGCTTCAACAAAAATTTTGGTAATGATCTCCATCTCTTCTCTACTTTTCTTCCTATTTTTCTATGCAAACTTTCCTTGTTTCTCTTCATTGTTGGACCGGCCTTCCCTTGGATCCATGGCCACCACCACTCTACATCACTTTCATGACAGCACCACCAGTCACTCCTCTGATATTGACCATGGCCGAGCCCCTATGGTGATCAAAACCCTCTAGAATGCAACCTATTGCCTAAAAACAATGCTAGATGACCACTATTGCTTTATCTCCTTCAACCACCACCCTAACCACCACCATAGCAGCCACCACCACCTCCGACCTGACCACCACATACCCCTCCAACCTCTTTCCAGTCATGGTGCACCCACAGGCCGAGCACACTTCCCATGGCCGAGCCCTTTAGCCAACCAAACTCCATCATTTGCCTAAAAAACCCCTTCACCTTCTCATGTATAAAACTCCACCTTGTTCATGCCTTGAACCCAAGCTATGCTAGCCCAAACCTGACCCAAAACTTGACCAAATCTGAACCAAACCAGACCCTAGGCCATGATCAAAGTTTGAGGAAGCAAGGCAAAAAAGTTTGGAAATTCATATTCTCTTTATTTCAATGTTATTTCATATCTAGTTGTATTGAAATTGTGTTTGTTTTGATGTTTGTTTTGGGTTGTAACACAAGAGTTGTAGCTTGGATTCGCTCTCCATTCAAATCAAAAATCGTGCTATTGTGTTTTGGAATCCGTTGTGCCATTTGAAGTGATATTTCCAGCGCAAAGAGGTGAGTAAATCTCACCAGACTAATATGTACTTATATAAATGATAAACCAACACCATTTGAATCTGTAATGTATATCATCCTGTTATAACTGTTATATTATGATCATATGATGTTCACACCTGTATTTATACCTGTTATACCATATGTTACTGTTATTTCATGCTATTCTGTTATTTTATCAGTTTATCACACTGCAAGTTCCCTGTAGATTAGAAATCACTATGGGTTGAAATGATACATACCCGAACGGACTTTAGAATAGGGAAAGATCATTATGGGCTGAAATGATAAGCCTGAGCGACTTGTAATTAATTTTTATTTACTTGGGATTGCGGGTTTGAAATGATAGAACCCGGTTTTTCTTTGTAAACTGCGGATTGAAATGATACATATCCGTATCACTTGACCTAGGCTAGAAAATTTTATACAGACCCGGGGTTTATATATATTTTTCTGAAATTTTTAAAATATTTTAAAAATATAAATATTATGATATTTTGATTTAAATTTTATTAAAATGATTTCTATAAAATATTTTTGATTTTCTGCAAATTAAATAAGTGAATTAAGTAAATGGTGAAGTAAAATTTGAAATATAAGTTAATTTTGGAATTTATGATTTTGTTTATAAATGGAATTTATGTAAAGTAAGAATATATGACAAATTTTATTTAAAGATGAATTTAATGATCTTTATTAAGTAATAATAATTTTTAAAAGTGTTAATGATTTTGTATAAATTAAAATATGAAATAAATGAATATTTAAGCTGAATTTGGAAATATAACTTAGATTGAATTTTTGTGAAATTTGTTTAAAAGTGAAATATTAATTAAGTAAAATAAATGGAAATAAGTTATATTTTGGAAATTTAAACTTAGTTGTTAAGTTAAGAATTTAATCAAAGAAATGAAAATTTAATTGTTATTTAATTTGATTTTTGTAGGGAAATTTGACTTTATAAAATCATAGAAATATAGGCATTTAAATGATTGTTTTTAATGTGAAAATATATGATTTTATAAGTTAAAATGATTTATATTAAAAGTTAATTATGTGTGAAATTGTAAATAAAACTCTGGATTTGGTTTGATAGCATTTTTGAAATGTAATTTAAAGATATTACCGCATTGGAAAATGCTGTAGCTGTTTTAAATGAACCAAATAGCAAATTTGAACTAAGGGTTATTATAGCACTTTTTTAGTGCTATAGTTGTTAAATTTAACTAAAATTTTAATTGAAACTAAATTAAGATATTACAGCATTTTAAATGCCGTCTTTTGTTAATGAACTGTTTTTAAACATAACATTTCGTAGCATTTTCTAAGTGCTGCAAAAGTTGATTTTTCTTTGTTTAATAAATTCAAATGAATAAATGATCTTTGAAAAAGATTTAAAATTTGGAAATTAAATATTTAATTATTAAATATAATGAATTGACTTTAAATGATTTAAATGGAATAGATGATTTGGGAAATACAACTATTTTGAATGTGATTAAATGGTATTTAAATTTAAATTAAATAAATGATATTAAATTTTTGAGTGAATAATTGAAGTTTATATTAGTATGAAAAATATTGGGTTTACTTGTAATTTGAATCTATTTAAAAGATATTGGACTTATGAAATATAGGATATTAAAGCTTTGGGATTTATTTTATAATTTTAATAGTTATTTTGTGGATTAAATCTATATTTGAAATTTATAAGATTTGAAATGGTCTATGGAAATTTAATTGAAATAAATGATTGGATTGAATTGAAACTTTGGAAATTTTAATACTTGATTTGAAAGTATAATAATTACACTTTTAATGGTTTAGATGAATTATTTTGATTGAAATATAAACTATTTAAAAGGTGACTTAAAATGATAATAAATGAATGATATCTTTGAATTTAAAAGGTATTTAAAGTTGAATATTTGGATTTGAACTCAAATGATGATTTGATAATGAAGTTTGAAAGGATATGATATTTTGATATATTAAAATGATTTGAAATGAAGTTTTGAAATGATATGATGTTTTGATGTATTAAAATGATTTGAAATGAAGTTTTGGAAAGATATGATATTTTGATATATTGAAAAGATTTGAAATAAAGTTTTGCAATGATATGATATTTTAAATATATTGAAATGGTTTGGAATTGATTTAATCTTTATTTTGATAAAGATTTTCATTTGAAATGATATTCTATTTTGAAGTATAAACTGTTTTTAAATTATAACCATGGGTTATAATAACGATTGGTTGTTAAAGAGACCGGGATCGGATATGGACATACTCTCTATCGATACCGAAAACCACTTTGACAACTGTGTACGCGGTGGAGTTTCCAGAATGAAGTAGGATGGTGGCGACGATCTTAAGGTATATACGTGAACTCAACTCCCATGAGTTGGCATAAGGTGGCTAAAACAAGAGCGATTGACGGACCAATGAGGTAGCACCACTGATCGGACACACTTCTTCGATACCATTCTATTACTTGTGATTGATTTGGTGCGCTTGATTTGGGAGTGTTGTTCGAGGTGGGCGATAATGGCTGCTATGCGTCACTGCCAGTCCGGATGCGTAATTGGTATATCTACCCTGGCATTGCCTTGTGTGCCGTGTCACCTACCATATCGAGCCCACTACGATTTTGGTTTAAAGATCCGACCGCGTTAAGGTTCACCTTCCCCTTAACGCTATTTTCTATATGATTATACTTTACTAATTAGACACTACTGTATATAGCGTATATTACTACATAGTAAATAGTTTAACGGATCCTTAAAGAATGGGCGATCCCAAGCATTCTTTAAGTTACTTGTACCTTTATTACAGTTCACTTGAGTTGGTTTACATTATATAAGTATATATTGTCCTGACTCGAATGTTTTGTGTTTTGCTTTACGCTTGGGTCAGCCTGAGTTATTCACAGATTTGGATTTCCACTCTCTTGGAGATTTGAATCGCTGGAGATTATCTGCTTGTCATGTCCTATCTATTTCAATTCCGTTGTTCTACTCAGCTTGTACTTGGTTATTATATTGAGACTTCTATTGTACTCTATTTCTTCTGTTATATCTTATGTAACTCTGATATATTTATATAGTAACTTCGTGAACTACTATTTCTTTTACTTCCGCTGCACTTTTTACTCTGTGTCTGTGATCTGTGATTATATTTATTTACTGTATATTCTGAGATTTGCCAAATTTTATTTACAACGCGGTATTTTGAGCAATTCAAGTCCGACATGTGCGGATGCGAATGGTTGAAAATATCGGGTCGTTACATCGAGCCACACTCCCGAATCAAGGGGTGCACCCAATCAATCACAAAGTAATAGAATGGTATACGATGGAATGTGTCTGATAAGAGAAGCTACCTCATTAGCCCGGAATCGCTCATGTTTTAGCCACCTTATGCTAACTCATGGGAGTTTGGTCCACGTAAATATCTTAGGATCGTCGCCACCATCCTACTTCATTCTGGAATCTCCACCGCGTACACAGTTGTTAAAGTGGTTTCCGGTATCCACAAAGAGTATGTCCATATCTGATCCCGGTCACTTTAACAACCAATCGTTATTATAACCCGTGGTTATAAATTTCAAATGGTTTATATTTCAATTCAAAACGTATTCAATTTAAACCATTTAAATTCAATGTCAATATCTTTCAAAATAATAATATTCATTTCCAAAGTGGTAGCATTTCTAAGTTCATTTATTTAATTATAACATTTTCAAAAACATTGTATTTTAGCATTCGTAGCACTTTGAAAATGTGATAATACATATATTAGCATTTCGAAAATATTATCTTTTCAAAAACAACAGCACTTGGAAAACATTACTGTAAATATAATAGTGTTTCAAAAATAGTCTTTTCAGAAACAGCGGCACTTAGAAAACGTTACTGTAGGTATAGTAGTATTTCAAAAATTATTGTCTTTTCAGAAACAGCAGCACTCAGAAAACGTTACTGCAGATATAATGGTGTTTGAAAAAACAGTACATTTTCAGAAATGGTAACACTTGTAAAACACTACCTTAAAACCATAGCGTTTCAGAAATGCTGCCAATACAAATCTGAGATTTATTATAGCATTTCAGAAACATTATAATATCAGTTTTTCACCATATTTAACTTATAAAACATATCTTACTTTTTAGAAATATTAATTTGGATATCATTTCACTTATGATTTTATAAAATAAAATTTTATAAATAAAATATCCAATTAAACCATAATTCATTTATTAAGTCAAAAATACACTTAAATTGCTTAACTTTTAATTTAACAATAACTTGATACTTTATTTACTTTTAAAATATCCATTTCATAAATAAAATATTTTATTTCCAAGTTACGCTTAAAATTCCATTTAAAACAAATTTTCAATTATTAATTCAAATCATATTTTAATTTACATTTTAATCATTTATTGACTTATACAAATTTACTTATAGAAGAATCACTATAAATTTATTTAAATCATTTAAGGTAAAATCTCATATATTTTAAATTCCAAATACTTAGAATTTTCAGAAAAATCTTTATATTTAAAATTAACCACGGGTCTGTATAATATTTTCTAACCTAGGTCAAGTGAATACAAATATATATCATTTCAATCCGAAATAAAAATCCCGGGTTTGATCATTTCAAACCCGCAATCCCAAGTCAAATGAAAATCGCTCGAGCTTATCATTTCAACTCATAACGACTTTTCCCTGTTCTAAAGTCCAATCGAGTATGTATCATTTCAACCCATAGTGAGGGAACTTGCAGTGTGAGAAACGGAAATATAAATTAAACAGTAAAGCATAGCATGTCATATCAGGTGGTGAAACAGGTATATAATCAGGTTATAACATCATATAATATCATATCACAGGCATATGTGAAATTACTATCAACATGGCATATCCCTAATACAATTCACATGACTTTGTTTCACAATTTTATAAGTACGAAGTCAAGAGTGCTAACTCACCTTCTAAAGCTAGAGATTATAATTCAAAACACAAGAACAAACTCCGAAAAGCATGATAAAGCACGAATCGAATTCGAGGAGATGTAGCACCCAAATCCAAATCTTGTAAACAAAAACAAATAACACATACATAAGAAACTATTCAACACAAAAGAATTTGAATTTAACAATGTAAAATATGAACAAAAGTGGAACAAAGTGGCTTAACCAAACAAGTGGGCTCTACCACTACACAAATGGGCTAAATCACATGATAAATGGCTCGGCCACCATGGTTTAAAGGCAAGGTAGGCTCGGCTATGGTCAAGCAATAGGCACGGCATAGGGTAGATGAAGGGTTGGCAAACCAAAAGTCAAGTGGAATGAAAAAGGATAAGGAAAATGAAGGGTCAAGGTCACTTTGGGTTCGGCCTAGCAACATGGTTCGGCCCTATGGCTAACATGGGTTCGGTCATAAGGTGCTAGGGGTCAAGGCAAGTCTGGAATGAAGGCTTTGGCAAGGGGTTGGTCACGGCTAAGGGAGAGAAGGTGGTGAACAAGGGGATGGCCGAGGCTAGTGAAGAGAAGATGGTGATGTAAAGGAGTTCAGCTATGGTTAGTGGCATGCTCGGGTGGTGGTTTGGATCTAGGGTCATGGCAACAAGGCATAGGGATGATGATGGTCGGTCATAGGTGGTGGTAAGGTGGAGATGGTCGGCAAAAGGAATGGGGATGGTGATGGCCGAACTTAATTTGCAACCAAAAGAAAACGAAAAGAGAAAAAGAAAGGAGAAAGAAGGAAGCCATGAAACTTACTTTGAATTGTTTTGTTATGAAATGAAAATGAGAAGGAAGTGGTGAACAAAATGATATGTATGGCTATGAGAAAGGAAAGAACGGCTATGGGAATGGAAAAGGCACAAATTCACATTAAAGAAAAAGAAACATAAGCCTCTTGGAATTTCCAAGCTCATTTATCAAGCCCAAAACAAAACAAGCTCAAAACAACAAATAAAATTCAAAGCCCAAACAAAATAAAAGATGGAAAAATAAAATAGAAAAATAAACAATGAAATACTGAAAATAATTGCATGTAAAACTCTGAATTTTATCAAATTTAAAAGGTATAAGATAGAATTTAACAAAACGAAAAGCAGAACGAATATCAGAATCAAATTCAGCTTGATAGAAAAAGATTAAAAAATTAAAATTCAAATTTACAAATTTCAACTGAAATCAAAGTTTGACAAAAGTTAATCAAAAATATAAATTTTCAGAAAATCATTATTTTATTATATTTGGAAAATAAGTTATCAATAAATCCCAAAATTTCATTATAAAATTCCAAAATTTCAAATTTAAATGATTTAAAATCAATATTTTCAAATAATTAAATTTTAAAATAATTGTTAAAAATTATGGGTTGTTACACTCTCCCCCACTCAAAGATTTTCGTCCTCGAAAAGGAACAAGACACAGAAAACAAAGAAAGATAGAGAACATGATAGAATAACGAATAGTACCTGAAACAAACAATTCCAGATTCGAAGCACGCATGCTCTCCTCCATCTCCCAAGTACAATCTCGATCATCATTACTCCACTGCACTTTGACCAGATTGACAGATTTCCTTCTCAGCTGCTTTGTACCTCTATCGACAAGACGAAGTGGCTTCCTCTCGACAGTCAGATTTGGCTGAATATCCAAACTCTCGAGAACAGAATACTGAACAATAAGGGATGGAACATGAAGATACCGATGAAGATGAGAAACATGGAATACATTATGCACTCCAGAAAACTTCTCAAGCAAATCCAGACGATAAGCTAAAGAACCAATCCTTTCTAAGATGCAGAAGGGACCAATTAACCTAGGAGCAAGCTTCCCTCTACGACCAAACCGAATCACATTCCTTAAGGGAGGGACCTTAAGGAAAACTAGATCACCAACAGAAAACTCCAAACTCCTTCTACGCCTATCAGCGTACTTCTTCTGCCTATCATGAGCACTCCTCATCTTGCTCTTAATCTCCTCAACTCACTCAGAAGCCTCCAAAATCATATCAAGACCAAGAACCAAACGATTACTGGATTCAATCCAGCAAGATGGAGATCTGCAAGGTCGTCCGTAAAGAGTAGCAATCAGAGACATTTCAATACTAGCCTGAATTCAAAAGATGAAATGAGATAGATAAAAGATTAAGATCAGCTTAAAATAGAAGATTGAGATTATACCTGATAACTACTGTTATAGGTTAATTCGACAAGATGGAGATGATTTTCCCAAGTTCCTCCATAATCAAGAACACAAGCACGAAGAAGATCCTCTAGAATCTGATTCACTCTTTTCATTTGACCATCGGTCTGCGGATGGTAATCAATGCTCAGATTCAGATGAGTACCCAAAGATTCCTAAAAAGCTTTACAAAACTTACTGGTAAAGATGGGATCACGATCACAAACAATACTGACAGGAACACCAATCTCCCTCATATAAATCTCAGCCAAACTGGAAGCAGAACGGGTAGACTTGACCGGAATGAAATGAGCTGACTTGGTCAATCTATCCACAACAACCCAAATACTCTCATTACCCCTCCTAGTCCTCGGTAATCCATAGAAACCTGTTCACATTTCCAATTGGGTACCTCAAGGGGCTGCAACAAACCAGGGGTCTTCTGATTATCGGCCTTGACTTGCTGACAAGTCGCACACCTACTAACAAAAATGGAGATATCACGCCTCATACCTCTCCACCAATACAACTTCTTCATATCCTGATACTTCTTCGTCACACCCGGATGAATAGAAAGTCTGGATCGATGATTTTCCCGAAGTAACTCCTGTCTCAATCCATCAACATTCGGGACACAAATCCGATTATTAATCCTCAAAATACCTCTATCATCGATCTGAGCTCCACTACCATCAAGACTACTACCACCAACCCTGCTATGAACATTCTCCTTAATAAGCCTAAGCATCCGATCCTCATGCTGCTTAGCCATGATATGATCCAAAAGAGGAGAAGAAACAACAAGCTGACACAACAACGCCTTCTTCGGACTCAAATCATCGGCCACAACATTAGCTTTCCCAGGGGTATAGTTGATGTCGAGGTCATAAGAAGCAAGGAACTCTAACCACCTAACTTGTCTCTGATTCAAATTCTTCTGGGTGAAAATATACCTCAAAGACTGATGATCCGTAAAAAGCTCAAACTTAGTTCCCAAAAGATGATACCTCCAAAGCTTCAAAGCAAAAACCACAGCAAGCAATTCCAAATCATGAGTAGCATAATTGGCTACATGGGTCTTCAACTGACGACTGGCATAAGCAATGACCTTCCAATCCTATATCAGAACAGCTCCAAAACCTTCACGACTAGCATTAGTGTATACCGTTAATCCCTCATTTCCATTTGGAACGGTAAGAACTAGTGCAGAAGTAAGCTTGCGCTTTAACTCACTGAATGCAGCTTCACACTTATCATTCCATATAAACTTAGCATTCTTACAAGTCAAAGCAGTGAGAGGTGCAGCAATCCGAGCAAAATTCTCAATGAATCTCCGATAATAACCGGCACAGAAAGCTACGGATATCAGATGGAGTCGTAGGAGTTTCCCAATCCTAAAATAGAATAAGGAAAATAAAGAACTACAAAGAACGATAGACTAATTGGATTCCAAAAGAAAGATGAGAAAAGGTAGACTTACAGTGATCGCAGCGATCTTGACTGGATTAACAGAAACTCCATTACTAGAAACAATATGTCCAAGGAATCAGACTTCATCCTTCCAGAAATGGAACTTAGAGAATTTATCTTTCAATTGGTGACTCCTAAGAGTCTCCAGAACAGAATTCAAATGGACCCTGTGCTCCTCCTCAGACTTAGAGAAGACAAGAATGTCATCAACGAAGACCAGAACAAACTTATTAAGAACATCACGAAAAACATGATTCATCAAATCAACAAAGAAAGCTGGGGCATTAGTCAAACCAAAAGGCATACCTAACCATTCATAGAAACCATTCTCAGTACGGAAAGCAGTCTTGGGAATACTTTCCTCAGCAACTCTGAGCTAGTGGAAACCTGTGGCAAGATTAAGCTGAGAGAAAACGGTAGCTCCATAAAGCTGATCGAACATATCATTGATACGAGGCATAGGATATCTGTTCCTCATAGTGAGCTTGTTCAGCTCCCTATAATCAACACACATCCTTAAAGATCCATCGGACTTAGTGACGAAAACCACTACTACTCCCCATTCAGAATGACTAGGTCTGATCAGACCCTTGGAGAACAAGTCCTCAATTTGCTTCCTTAACTCAACCTTCTCACGGGGTGCCATTCTTCCTGGAGGAAGAACTACAGGTCGAGCTCCAAGAATAAGATCAATACGGAAATCGATTTCCCGCTTATGAGGTAAAGAAGAAACTTCACCAAATACATCGGGATAGAGCTTAACCATAGGGATTGAATCAAGATCACTAGGAGAAGAATCCAAAGAGAAAATAAAACTGCCAGCAAAACCTGAGGTATACTGCACTGAATTACCAAAGAATTACTCCGTTCATCAACAAGAGAAACAGTTCGGATTTTACAAGAGATAACGGCTTCATGCCTCTTAAGCCAATCACCTCCAAGCAACAAACCAAAAGCATCGAAACCAAGAACATAGAAATCACCAGAAAATCAATGGTCAGAATAGAGGAGTTTCACTTGATTACAAATCCTACTAAGGTTCGCGGGACTACGAATAGGATTAGTAACACATAAAGGTACAGCTGCAAACTTTGGTGAAAGAAGATGCTCAAACTTATCACAAAGATCCACAGAAATAAAACTATGTGAAGCTCCAGTATCAAATAAAACATGAACAGGAAAATCAAACAAAGTAAAAGTGCTGTTATCCCACCTTTTGGTCAAGGCTGGAATATCAACAAACTACCTGGAATATGACGGATATCAGGATTGGAAATCGTTTGGAGACGAGGCTTCAATCGATATCGTCAAAATTTGGCCGAGCTCCGATCATGACGGGATCGATTGGGAATAATGATCAAGGATAGGAGAGACCACGTTTCAAATCATAGGACAAATGGAGTTCATTTTCTCAAGATAATCGATCGATTCGAACAATGCATTCGTATCGATCATCATGGATTCGAACAACGTCTTCGTATCGGTCAGGTAGGGAGGCCAGATGAGTTTCGACTCGATGCAGTTCGTATTGATCAGGAAGGAACATAGCTGCACACTTCGAATCGATGCTATTCGTGTCCATCAACATACCTCGTGTCAACACTACTTCAGACCCATCAGTGAATAGTTATTCGAATCCATCAGGTTCCGCTAGTTCGTATCCATCATGCAACCGCTACTCGCATCGATCTACTTGTCGTCATTCGAATCCATCAGAGACCCTCTGTTCGACTCGCTCCGCTTCGCATCCATCAGAGACCCTCTGTTCGACTCGCTCCGCTTTGCATCCATCAAAGACCCTCTATTCGACTCGCTCCGCTTCGCATCCATCACAGAACCACTGTCCGACTCGATCAAGTCCAAATCCATCTTAGAGCCTCTATTCGAATCCATCTAGTTCGAATCCATCTCAAAGCCGCTGTTCGAATCCATCTAGGTGGGTCACTCTTATCAATACGAAATAGGCCACCTCCCATCGATTCGAACAAGATAAGTGCCATGATACGAAGGGGACTGTTGTTGATCGATTCAAAGTGGGCAACGGACTTCGATGCGAACAAGGCAAAGATCAACGATGACTCGGCCAACTCGACGAGGAAACTGGATCGATGCAAGGAAGGCTCGCCATGTCACCTCCAGATTACGTGCGCCCATCGATTCGAAGTGATCGAGTCGAACAGGACCGAGTCGAAATAAGGGAGTCGAACGAAACAGCCAACCGAAGATCCTAATTCGTATCGATCATATCTCCTAATCTACAAGTCCAAACGATATGAAATTTTCACAGAAGCCTACATGCATGCTAAAGAATGACCACGCCAAATTTCGACTCCATCGGACACAATCTTGATCGATACGAAATCCGTTTGTATCGATCACGGATCGGAACAAAACTTCGTAGTCTTGGGCGCGCGGGCCTAATCAAGTGCCAAAAGGAGCCTCCCAAGATCTGAGCGAAATATCAGCCTCCTACACCTATAAATAGAGCCCTAGGGCATACAAAAAAGGGGCTTCTTCTTCTTTGAATTCTCCAACGCCGAGACTCTGCCGGATCCAGATCTAAACTCCATAGCTGCTGCTACTAACTACTTTCACTGCTGTAAATCATCATTATTGACTGTAATCTGCTGTAATCAACTGAAATCATCAAGTGAACATCAATAAAACCATCAACTTCAAAGTGGACGTAGGCAAGATCGCCGAACCACTATAAATTATGTGTTGTTTACTATGATCTGTTGAATTTTCTGAGTGTTCTTCATTCTTATCTCCTTACATACTCATTATCTGTGATCTGTGATTGTGAACTGGTGCTTTCATCGACAATTGGGTGTTTGTGCCCAATTTTGGCACAAACATTTTGGTGCTTCCACTGAGAACTGAACTTAGGGATTCTATCATTTGGAAGTTGAATTTGAAGGCCTAAAGAGTTCAGATCTGAAAAGCTATTATAAGGCAATCAGGTAGAAGACAAAGAGCAGAGAGAAGTCAGCATGAGGGGAGTCAAGAGGCTTCTTTGGGTGCAAATCAGACATCAATCTTCATCACCAGGGATGAGATGGAGACGATGATGAAAAGACAAGAGGAAATGATCCAGAATATGTTTCTTCAAATTGGGCAACTGGGAGCGTAAAACCAAGGAGCAACCAGAGTTCAGAATGGAGCAGGACCATCTGGCATAGCCCCAGAACTAGGGGGCGATAACCTAGAGCATGTTGGCCCAATCCCGGGTGGAGTACCAGATGGAACTGCGCAACGCGACATTGACAAAGAAACGAATGCTCAGCCAGAAGAGCAGATTCAAGGAATCCCTCGTGAACTCGGGGGGGGGGGGGGCAAATCGAAACAACGGAAAAGGACTACAACTTGGAGATAGTGACAGATTAGCGGGGATGGTCAGACGAGCCATGAGAGGTGGACTAGTGAACAGAGATTTGGAGGATGTGAATAGGAGTCCCTTTGCTCCTACGATCAGACAAGCCAAGAATCCACCAGAATTCAAGTTACCAACATTGGACATGTATAATGGGAGGACGGATCCTGCGGTTCATCTAACGAAGTACATGAGGCACATGGAAGTGCTAGGGGCATCAGAGGAGGTCATGGCCCGGTGCTTCCTGCTGTACCTGGCAGACATAGCAGCATTATGGTTCAGACAACTGGAGAGCGGTTCCATTGGAACATGGGCCGATTTGACCGAAAGGTTCATGAGGCAGTTCAGGGTTCACATTTCAACACCCAAGAATGTGATGAGTTTGGCGGCACTAAAACAGAGAACCGGGGAGTCTTTGAGGAACTTTCTGACGTGATTCAATGCAGCGGCAGCATCGGTGGATCGACCCGATCCATCCATGGTTTTTATGGCAGCTGTATCTGGCATAGCTGATGGCACAGAGTTCAAGAATTCGTTAACAAGGGATCCCCCTATGGATCTAGGAGAATTTTATCATGAGGCTGAAGGATTTTTACGATTAGAGGATGCAAATGCTGAAAGAGAGGAAGGAGAAGGAGTTGATGTTTATGTGGTCAAGAGTGAAAATCCTCCTAAAACAGATTCAGGAACTGGTAAAGGGAAACGAAAAGCTGAGGATAATGGTGATGGACCGGCGCGACCACGAAAGGAACTGAGATTCACCTCTTATACGGAGTTGAATGAGACTTTGGAGCGTATCTACCATGATACTAGGGGGCAGATTCCCTATCGAAGGCCAATGAGAAGGGACCCGACCAACAGTGAAAGAAGATCCGACAAGTATTACTTATTCCACGAGCTGAATGGTCATAACACGAAAGAATGCAGACACTTGAAGGATGAGGTTGAGGGACAAATCCAGAATGGTATGCTATCACAGTATGTAAGAAGGGGAACGACAACGGTGGAACGAGAGCGACCACCACCTGAACCTACTGGGGACGGCTCAGGATCGAGGCGTCAGCTTGTCATCAATTGATTGGGGGTAATGACAAATAAGTAGCAAACTCCACACCAACGCGATTAAGTCATTTACACATGTACAGTACCGCAAACGATCCTCAGGCATGCTCTGATACGACTACTAATCGCAACGGTGTAGGTGTTTGCACTTTGACGTCCTTGTTTTCCTTTTATTTTCCGTTTCTAATATTTGAACCTGATTTTGTTGAACATTTCTGTTGAAAAACTCATTTTGAATGAAAAGTATGCCATTTGTGATGCCATAACAGCTAAGTCACTTACACATGTAAGGGATCGCGAACGGTCCTTGGGCATGCTTTGAGATGTCAATAAACCGCCACCATAAACAGTTTAGAAACTCACTCGAACATGAAATCTGACATTGATAATACTAAGTCCCCCCCCCCCCCCCCCGAGCACACACAATTCGCCTTGAAAGGCACCCGACCGCGAACGGTCACAATTCGCCTCGAACGACACTCGACCGCGAACGGTCACAATTCGCCTCGAACGGCACCCGATCACGAACGGTCACAATTCGTCTCGAACGGCACCCGACCGCGAACACAACTGGCCTCGAACGGCACCCGACCGCGAACGGTCACAATTCGCCTTGAACGGCACCCGATCACGAACGGTCACAATTCGCCTCGAACGGCACCCGACCGCGAACGGTCACAATTGGCCTCGAACGGCACCCGACCGCGAACGGTCACAATTCGCCTCGAACGGCACCCGATCGCAAACGATCACAAATCGCCTCGAAAGGCACCCCGACCGCGAACGGTCATCATTCGCCGCGAACGACATCCGACCGTGAACAGTCACGTACTACCCCGAATGACATACGATCTCGAACGATCGTCATTCACGGTCAGATAAAACTATCAATTTCTTTGCAGGTCATCAACAGAATATGAACATCCAGCTTATGGCATTACAAAACACATCTTCTTATCACAAGGCATGTTTTGGGGGGCAAATGTTATCCCACCTTTTGGTCAAGGATGGAATATCAACAAACTAGCTGGAAAATGACGGATATCAGGATTGGAAATCGTTTGGAGACGAGGCTTCGATCGATATCGTCAAAATTTGGCCGAGCTCCGATCATGACGGGATCGATTCGGAATAATGATCAAGGCTAGGAGAGACCACGTTTCAAATCTCAGGACAAACGGAGTTCATTTGCTCAAGATAATCGATCGATTCGAACAATGCGTTCGTATCGATCAGCATGGATTCGAACAACGTCTTCGTATCGGTCAGATAGGGAGGCCAGATGAGTTTCGACTCGATGCAGTTCGTATCGATCAAGAAGGAACATAGCTGCACACTTCGAATCGATGCTATTCGTGTCCATCAACATACCTTGTGTCAACACTACTTCAGACCCATCAGCGAATAGTTATTCGAATCCATCAGGTTCTGCTAGTTCGTATCCATCATGCAACCGCTACTCGCATCGATCTACTTGTCGTCATTCGAATCCATCAGAGACCATATGTTCGACTCGCTCCGCTTCGCATCCATCAGAGACCCTCTGTTCGACTCGCTCCGCTTCGCATCCATCAGAGACCTCGACTCGCTCCGCCTTACATCCATCACATAACCACTATCCGACTCGATCGAGTCCAAATCCATCTCAGACCCTCTTTCGAATCCATCTAGTCGAATCCATCTCAAAGCCGCTGTTCGAATCCATCTAGGTAGGTCACTCTTATCAATACGAAATAGGCCACCTCCCATCGATTCGAACAAGTCAAGTGCCTCGATACGAAGGGGACTGCTGTTGATCGATTCGAAGTGGGCAACGGACTTCGAAGCGAACAAGGCGAAGATCAACGATGACTCAGCCAACTCGGTGAGGAAACTGGATCGATGCAAGGAAGGCTCGCCACGTCACCTCCAGATTACGCGCACCCATTGATTCGAAGTGATCGAGTCGAACAGGACCGAGTCGAAATAAGAGAGTCGAACGTAACAGCCAACCGAAGATCCTAATTCGTATCGATCATATCTCCTAATCTACAAGTCCAAACGATATGAAATTTTCACAGAAGCCTACGTGCATGCTAAAGAATGACCACGCCAAATTTCGACTCCATCGGACACAATCTTGATCGATACGAAATCCATTCGTATCGATCACGGATCAGACCAAAACTTCGCGAGCTTGGGCGCGTGGTCCTAGTCAAGTGCTAGAAGGAGCCTCCCGAGATCTGAGCGAAATATAGGCCTCCTACACCTATAAATAGAGCCCCAGGGCATACAGAAAAGGGGCTTCTTCTTCTTTGAATTCTCCAACGTCGAGACTCTGTCGGATCCAGATCTAAACTCCATAGCTGCTACTACTAACTACTTTCACTGATGTAAAACATCATTATTGACTGTAATCTGCTGTAATCATCAAGTGAACATCAATAAAACCATCAACTTCAGAGTGGACGTAGGCAAGATCGCCGAACCACTATAAATTCTGTGTTGTTTACTGTGATCTGTTGAATTTTATGAGTGTTCTTCATTCTTATCTCCCTACATACTCATTATCTGTAATCTGTGATTGTGAACTGGTGCTTTCGTCGATAATTGGGTGTTTGTGCCCAATTTTGGCGCAAATAGGTGCCCTTGAGAGTACCTTGGGAATCACTAGGAGCAGATGGAGAAGGTGGAGCATGGGTGGAAGAAGTCATGGCAAAGACTCCAAATGTCTTGCCCTTCTGATACAAGGGGCAATTATTCTTGAAATGACCAGGCTGTAGACAGACATGACAGAGATTGTTCCTGGTATCCTGAGGTGGAGGAACAACAGCACCAACTGAAGTAGGGCAACTATTGGCATAGTGTCCCCTCTGATCACACTTGAAGCAAGTGATGGAATATAGGTCGATAGGATGCTTCCGAGGAGTAGATCCTAAACCGGGATTCTTGAGCCAATTCTGCTTCTACTGATGGAAATTAGGCTTCCTCTTCTTAGAGTTTCCCGAACCAGGCTGAGATGGAGAAGAACGAGGAACAGAAGCCTCCGTAGAAGTGGGATTCTCATATCTAATGGCCATGTCCATCAACTCCGTGAAGGTACCATGAACATAAGAAATGAGACGATCATAAAACTCTAGGCGAGCTCCAGCTATAAATTTCTCATTCTTCTTAAGAGAGGTGTCAATCAGGCCAGGACCAAACTTGGAAAGTTCATTGAACTTCCGCTCATACTCAGAAAATGACATGCTCCCTTGCTTAAGATCCATAAACTCCCTGTATAGCTGGGACTTCCCAGCTTCGGGCATCCACTTTGCCACAAAAGCCTCCTTGGAAAAGAGATATAATCTTAAGATAGATTTCAAAGAGAAAAAGTTGAACAGAACTCAAGACTAACACAAAAGTATACCTAAACTGATCCCAAGAAATATCTGCCTCCACAGTCTGAGCTGTGACAGACTCCCACCGATCTTGGGCTGCCTCCTGAAGCTGCCAAGCTGCTAACTGACGCTTCTGAGCATCAGAAATCTGCAAACCAGTAAAAATCCTCTCTAGACTCCTCAACCACTGCCGAGCCTCTACAATGCTCTCAGATCCAGTAAACTTGGTGCCACCAAGCTAAGTGAATTCCATACAGAGAGTGGTGAACCTGATGGGTGCAACAGGCTCGGGAACTAGGGCAATACCACGACCCCTACCTCTGGCATTCCTACGATCCATCCGGGAAAAATCAAGAATGAATTTTAGGACAAAGGTAAAACATAAAGACAAAGATATGATTCAACTAGAATGGAAATCCTAATCAAAGAATTTAAATAAACAAGGTGGATTCGAAAGGAATGAAGTTGAGAAAATGAGATTTTAAAACAAGAAAAAAATTTATATCCAAAATAATCTTTAAAATCATTTAAAATAATTTGAAAATCATTTTATACTTAAATATACGTTATCTCACAAAGAAATGATTCTAAGATTGATTTCACACATTCTAGAGTATTTCTACCCTATCTCTAATGAGTTTTTGCTCCATAGGCTAAGGTTTGCCTAAAACCAAAGCTCTAATACCAAATGTAACGACCCACTATTTTGGACCATTCAAATCGACAATAAAACCACACATGTCGGACTTGAATAATTCAAAACGATAGATTGTAAATAAATTTAGAGCAAATAAAATCAATCACAGAATCACAAATACATAATATCAGAATAACTCACAGTGGAAATAAAATACATGGTAGTTCATGAAGCTACTACAGTATATAGTCTCAAAATAGATACAAAATACCATAGTCTGAAAAACAGATACAACAAAAGTCTAAATACATAATTTCGCAAATATATAAACAAAGCTGAATAGGAAAAAACTGAAATGGAAATAGACAACTAGATAGACAGATAAACTCCAGCCAATCTCTAGCTCCAGAAGATGAATCCAAAGCTGTGATACTCAGGCTGACCCGAGTGTAAAGCAAAAACACAAACACTCGAGTCAGGACATACATACTTATACAATGTAAATCAACTCAAGTGAACTGTAATAGAAATACATCAATAACTTAAAGGATGCTTAGGATCGCCCATCCTTTAAGGATCTGTTAAACTATCTACTATGTAGTAAGATACGCTATTATAATAATGTCTAAAGTAAAGTAAACTTATTTAAAAATAGCGTTAAGGATTTACATTTTCCACCTTAACACATTTTAGGTATGCTAATAGTCTATACAGTACCGTAATACTCCGTAAACAGGAGCTACCAGAGGATACTTTATAGGTACAACACAAATCAAACTCATAGTAAAGCACGCTATGGTAGGTGACACGGCACAACTAGGCAATACTAGGGTAGATATACCAATTACGCATCCGGACGGTTGGTAACGCAAAGCCGTAGCAATCGCCCAACTAGAGCCACACTCCCGAATCAAGGGGTGCACCCAATCAATCACAAAGTAATAGAATGGTATACGATGGAATGTGTCCGATAAGAGAAGCTACCTCATTAGCCCGGAATCGCTCCTGTTTTAGCCACCTTATGCTAACTCACGGGAGTTAGGTACACATACATACCTTTGGATCATCGCCACCATCCTACTTCATTTTGGAATCTCCACCGCGTACACAGTTGTTAAAGTGGTTTTCGGTATCGACGGAGAGTATATCCATATCCGATCCCGGTCTCTTTAACAACTAATCGTTATTATAACCCGTGGTTATAAATTTCAAAATGGTTTATATTTCAATTCAAAACATATTCAATTTAAACCATTTAAATTCAATGTCAATATCTTTCAAAAAATAATATTCATTTCCAAAATGGTAGCATTTCTAAGTTCATTCATTTAATTGTAACATTTTCAAAATATTGTATTTTAGCATTCGTAGCAGTTTTAAAATGTGATAATACATATATTAGCATTTCGAAAATATTATCTTTTCAGAAACATCAGCACTTAGAAAACGTTACCGTACATATAATAGTGTTTCAAAAATAGTCTTTTCAGAAATAGCAGCACTCAGAAAATGTTACTGCAGGTATAGTAGTATTTCAAAAATTATTGTCTTTTTAGAAACAGCAGCAATCAGAAAACGTTTTTGCAGATATAATGGTGTTTGGAAAAAACAGTACATTTTCATAAATGGTAACACTTGTAAAACACTACCTTAAACCCACAGCGTTTTAGAAATGTTGCCAATACAAATCTGAGATTTATTATAGCATTTCAGAAACATTATAATTTCAGTTTTCACCATTTTTAACTTATAAAACATATCTCACTTTTCAGAAATATTTATTTGGATTTCATTTCACTTATGATTTTATAAAATAAATTTTTATAAATAAAATATCCAATTAAACCATAATTCATTTATTAAGTCAAAAATACACTTAAATTGCTTAACTTTTAATTTAACAATAACTTGATACTTTATTTACTTTTAAAATATCCATTTCATAAATAAAATATTTTATTTCCAAGTTAAGCCTAAAATTCCATTTAAACCAAATTTTCAATTATTAAGTCAAATCACATTTTAATTTACATTTTAATCATTTATTGACTTATACAAATTTAACTTATAGAAGAATCACTAGAAATTTATTTAAATCATTTAAATCCAATTTAAGGTAAAATCTCATATATTTTAAAGTCCAAATACCTAGAATTTTCAGAAAAATCTTTATTTTAAAAATAAACCACGAGTCTGTATAATATTTTCTAACCTAGGTCAAGTGAATACAAATATATATCATTTCAATCCGAAATAAAAATCCCGGGTTTGATCATTTCAAACCCGCAATCCCAAGTCAAATAAAAATTGCTCGAGCTTATCATTTCAGCTCATAATGACTTTTCCCTATTCTAAAGTCTGTTCGGGTGTGTATCATTTCAACCCATAGTGAGGGAACTTGCAGTGTGAGAAACAGAAATATAAATTAAACAGTAAAGCATAGCATGTCATATTAGGTGATGGAACAGGTATATAATCAGCTTATAACATCATATAATATCATATCATAGGCATATATGAAATTACTATCAACATGGCATATCCCTATTAAAATTCACATGACTTTGTTTCACAATTTTATAAGTACAAATTCGAGAGTGATAACTCACCTTTTAAAGCTAGGGATGACAATTCAAAACACAAGAACAAACTCCGAAAAGCACAACAAAGCACGAATCAAATTCGAGGAGATGTAGCACCCAAATCCAAATCTTGTAAACAAAACAAATAATACATACGTAAGACAATATTCAACACAAAAGAATTTGAATTTAACAATGTAAAATATGAACAAAAGTGGAACAAAACGGCTTAATCAAATAAGTGGGCTCGGCCACTACACAAATGGGCTAGATCCCATGATAAATGGCTCGGCCGCCATGGTTTAAAGGCACGGTAGGCTCGGCTATGGTCAAGCAATAGGCACGACATAGGGTAGATGAAGGGTTGGCAAACCAAAAGTCAAGTGGAAGGCAAAAGGACAAGGCAAATGAAGGGTCAAGGTCACTTTAGGTTTGGCCTAGCAACATGGTTCGGCCCTATGGCTAATATGGGTTCGGTCATAAGGTGCTAGGGGTCAAGGCAAGTCTAGAATGAAGGCTTTGGCAAGGGGTTGGTCTTGGCTAAGGGATGTAAGGTGGTGAACAAGGGGGTGGCCGAGGCTAGTGAAGAGAAGATGGTGATGTAAAGGAGTTCGGCTATGGTTTGTGGCATGCTTGGTTAGTGGTTTGGATCTAGGGTCATGGAAAAAAGGCATAGGGATGATGATGGTCGGTCATAGGTGGTGGTAAGGTGGAGATGGTCGGCAAAAGGAATGGGGATGGTGATGGTCGAACTTAACTTGCAACCAAAAGAAAAAGAAAAGAGAAAAAGAAAGGAGAAAGAAGGAAGCCATGAAACTTACTTTGAATTGCTTTGTTATGAAATGAAATGAGAAGGAAGTGGTGAACAAAATGATATGTACGGCTATGAGAAAGGAATGAACGACTATGGGAATGGAAAAGGCTCAAATTCATATTAAAGAAAAAGAGACATAAGCCTCTTGGAATTTCCCAGCCCATTTGTCAAGCCCAAAACAAAACAAGCTCAAAACAACAAATAAAATTCAAAGCCCAAACAAAATAAAAGATGGAAAAATAAAATAGAAAAATAAACAATGAAATACTGAAAATAATTACGTGTAAAACTCTGAATTTTATCAAATTTAAAAGGTATAAAACAGAATTTAACAAAACGAAATGCAGAATGAATATCAGAATCAAATTCAGCATGAAAGAAAAAGATTGAAAAATTAAAATTCAAATTTACAAATTTCAACTGAAAATCAAAGTTTGACAAAAGTTGATCAAAAATATAAATTTTCGGAAAATAATTATTTTATTATATTTGGAAAATAAGTTATCAATAAATCCCAAAATGTCATTATAATTCCAAATTTTCAAATTTAATTGATTTAAAATCAATGTTTTCAAATAAATAAATTTTAAAATAATTGTTAAAAATTATAGGTTGTTACAGTCTAAGTGTAAAAATAAGCTTCTTTCATCTTATACTCTTTTTAGTTATAATTCTAAGTTATAACTAGGTCAATTATCTTTAATTAGTCAAATCCTAACATTAATATCATAATTAGGTTCAATTTCAGTCTTAGTTCCATTTTTATTATAGTCTTTACAATTTACATCTTATCTTCCATTATTTCAGTATTCTTATAATTTAATCCATATTTGCGTTTAATCTGTTCTAATCCATATGCGAAGAGGAAGGAGAAAGAAAACTGAAAATAGAAGAAAATCCAAAGCGTAGGAAAAAGATGTAAATAACGCATAAATAACAGTGCATAAATTAAAATACTGTAAATAAACTGTAAATAAATGGAAAACCTATAATTAACAGAAATAAACTAAAATTAACTGAAAAGAATAGCTAAAAGAAATATACTAAAAATAATTCTAAAAACTGTAAATAAACTACTAAAATGGTTATTCCAAAAATCATAGTAAAACTACAACTATTGGAAACCATATTATTTTAAATTACTTAAAGAAATCTAAAATAATTACAATCACTCACCTGTGGTCCTAAGCTTTTCCCTTTTGGTCTTTCCGAATCCACTTGAGGGTATTAAAATATTTTTATTGAAAAGATTCCCTCCTTGGAAAATTATTCCTTTTAGGGTCCTTCCTGAAAAGGTTAACCCCAGTGGAGAAAATCTAGAATGAGAAAAAGTATAAGACCTAGGGTCTTATTTATAGGGGTAGAAGTGTATCTCAGATCATTGGATTTAGGAATTGAACAGGATGCAACCACGTCATAGGCTGAATAGGAGCCGTCGGATGGAAGCACGGAAGGACCACATTGAGGATAAGAATGAAATTGACGTGTACAAGGCTTGCTGGAACGAACACGAACGAAAAATTCGTTCGTTCGCTCACTACGTAGGGTGGGTCAACCGCACGATCGACCTTCCCCCCTCCAAGGTCGACCGGCCGGTCGACCTAGGGTGTGGTTGGGTCGACCTTCTGGTCGACCTGACCCATATATTATTATTATTTTTTCGTTGATTCTAGTTCGATTTGTATCCTGCTCATATTAACTCGGATTCTGACTTCTATATATGGAAATTGACCAGAAAATTACCACAGACACAATGGTGCAATTCCCGTGACTCAATTCTGATAATTTCACAAAGTTCTTTTACCATTTCATCAATTAACGAATTAATTATTATGGATTAAATTTCAAGTTGTTACATCCCTCATTTTCTCTTTCTCTTCATAGGTTATCTCCTTATAATCCACGATCCATTCCTTTGTCAATTCATAGCTTAAGTCTGTCATACTGTCGCTTATGTCAAATACTGGATAATAATTGACATGAGTATGCAATAACTATTAGATGACAATAGGAGATATAAATCTACTAGAAATGAGGTTGGACATTCTAGTATGAGCAATAGAGCTACGTGATAAATAAAGATCGAAATGTGAATATTATTCAATCTATATGAGTGTTATTGGGGACTTTGGTAACCGAAGGCCTGAGTGGTAATATGAAGAGCTCGCTATTAAAAGTGGGTATTCTCACCATGAATGGGATCGATGATGGAGAGTTTCTAGAGTGGCAACGATGGAATTTTCTCCATGGTATAAATTATAATGGCAATGATTCCTCTGGGAATATAAGCAGATGTCACTACAACGACAATGCTTCCATTGGAGGTAATGACGGTTATTATTAAGATGCCAATTCATCAAATATTCATGATTTACATTGTGAGTATGAGCGAGGGCTATTTATGTTATGGATATCCATTTGATGTGTATGGTATTATTTGAATCTTTTACCCGACACCTTCTATCCTATTGGTGTATAGTGGCATACCCTTGTATTGATAGATTAGACACGTAGCGTTATGTGTGTAGAAGGATATGCAGTTAAAGTCCCATTAAAGCCTCGAAAAATGCTCATTATAGCACATAGAGCTCTTTGATTGCTACTCTATTTCAATTTAGCACTATTAAATAGTAGATCTCCTATAAACCCTGCTATTTTCCACTACACCCGCTAAATCAAGGCTTTTTAGCACCTACTTTAGCAACATCGGTATATAAAGGTTGATTTGACTAGTTCTTTTTTAAACCATATTAATAAAGTTAGAGTAAAGAGCTAATTTAGGGCATAAATGTTCAATATAAGTTAGAAATCCTTTGTAGTCACCAAATCTAGTTCGCATAAATCATGATCTTTGGTTTTTTTATATAATATTAAACAATATTTCTTTTTCCTAAACAAATGCTGTGAGAATGAGAATAAATTAACTTTAAATATTTGATTTTATATATAATAAAGCTTTTTGCACCTCCCATATTTTCTGCTATATCCCCGCTTTATCCCTACTATAACCTTTTGTACCTTTATAGCTATAGAATCGCTAAGTGTTTTAACTACACAGGTAAAAGGGTGGTATAAGCATATTACAATAAGCCTGTCTCATTGTAACGATCCGGAATTTCACTGCTTTGATTAGTGAATATTTAATTAATTTTAAAAATTCAATATGTAGGTTTTATAATGAAAATAAACTCATTTTAATAAATAAAAAATGATGAGAAAATCATTTTCAAAATTTGTATACCAAATTAAATAGTTTATAGAAAAATAGAAATTATGACCGAAGGACGTTTTCCGAAATTTCGACCTTTCAACGGCGGAAAGTTGTTAGGAACATTATTCATCTTTGTGCACCATATACACACATATATATAAGGCATCATTAACTAAATAATAATGCACCTAGAAATAAATTATCTTATGTTAATTTGGATTAGTAAGTGATGTGACAAGACATAGTTTTAAAAATAATAAACTAATATATATATAAGTATTGTCACATTTTAGGTTATACATACATGCATACATACATACATATATATACACATATGTATATATATATATATATCAAGTATTGTCACATCTTAGATTGTAATCATTAACCATCATTATCTCTTGTCACGTCTTAACTTTAATTAATAATTTAACTTATATATATAAAAAGAAAGTGATGTGACCAAACATAATAATTATATATATATAAGAAAATGATGTGACTAAATATAATTATATATATATATATAAAAGAGTGATGTGATTGAACATAATTATATATATATATAATAAAAGATTTGTGATGTGACTAGATATAATTATGACAAGTTATATTATTTAATTTATTTTGCCTATAAATATACCCACCATTCGCTTTCTTTTCTACTTGCTTCCATTTCCTTATTCTTCTTCCTTATTAAATTTTTTCATGGATTCTTCTTTTAGCCTTGAGAGAAGAAAAAGAAAAAAAGAAATCCATAGAAAACTTGTTCAAAATCCACTCAAAATCTTCTCCATTTTCATTATACTTCCTTCGGCCATAACCTCCAACTCCTAATCATGATTTTTTTATTCAAACCGTATATAAATCCAGTGGCTACAACTTTCATTTTGACCACTTCCTCATGTTTTTTAGTTTAGCTATGTTAAAAACGCTTGTCTTTAAGACCCATTTTCGGACCTATGTTTTGAAGGCCAAAAATACCGCCTCTTCTTTTGACCATAACTTTCTCAAAAATGATCCACATTGAGTGATTCTTTTTTTGAAATGTTAAAGAAAAGAATTTAATAAAACTTTTCTCTTGATTACTTTTCGAAATTCTAAGAGTAAAATGGTGAAAAGCGAAGAGCAAGATGACCTATTTTCATGTTACTTTTTGGAGTTGTGAAGCTTTTCAAGTTCTAAAACATTTCAAGATTAGGAAAGCTATATGGTGAGTAAATTCTAATATTTTTGGAAAATATTTTAACTATGTATATGTTTGTCATTATGGGTAGATGTATGATGTTTGTAGTATGGATTATGACTTGGTTTGGATAGACATATATATGCTAATATATGGTTAGCATTAGACAAGAAAACAATGGTTTAAGTGCTATGTTTGGATATAAAGTTGTGAAGTTGATATGTTATGCAAATGATATGCGTGTGTAAGTGAGACCTTGGATCTTGGTCGAATGGTTATGGAAAGATTTGTAGTTTGGAATGTTGAAAGGACTTGAGATCCATTTGGAAATCTAATCATTTACTAGTTTTGAGTAAGTAAATGTTTTTGTTTAAATTCTAACTCGAGTTAAGGTTTTCAAAACCCTTTCTTTTATGTATTAAAATATAATCCAAAGTGGAAGGTTAAAGTTTTGGATGGTAACTTAGAGAAGCAAATTCTAAGTTATTGCATCCATAGGGATACTTGCTATGGATGCAGTTCAGAAAAGATTGATTTTTAACTTTAAAGTTTTCTTTTAAAACGATTTTAAAACCTATTTTCAAATGTAATTAGCAACACATAAGTTAATTGTAACTTGATTAAATATGCTTAACAATTAATTAATTTATTAAATAAGGATAATTATTTATTAATTAGTCAGTAATTAGGTTAAGTAATTAGTGACTAATTAGTGATAATTAAGTAAGTTATTAAGAAGTTTTAATTAATGGTTAATTAAGTTAAAAAGGGTAATTATTTTTATTTAATCATGTTTAATTATTTTAATTATTATTTACTTAATTAAATAATTATTATTTAATTAAAGATTAATTATTTACTTGATCAATACTTAATTAGCGATTAATTCTAAGTAAATGTTTATTTGTTTAAAATTTAATTATTAATTTACTGTTAATTAATTAAGACTAATTATGATTTGATTTTGATTATTTAAGATTTAATTAAACTTTAATTTATATTAAAGTATGATTTAATTATTAAAAGTTATTTTAAACTTTACGGTTATGGCTTGAGTTGGGTTCTTTTCTAGTGGTTTGATTTTAACCAAAAGATCTTTTGTCCATTATATTAAATAGACAAACAACTATAAATAAGTTAGAATGTGATTGTTTGTGTTGTATGGACATTCGTTAGTAGGATATAACACCGTTCTGCTATAGGGTAATTGTTTGGATTGTTTGGACATGTGTTTAGCAGAATAAATCCCCGTTCTGCTATTAATTGACTAAATTTTTTTGGACGTCTATTTAGCAGGACAAATCACCATCCTGCTATTATGTTGTTTAGATATGTATATCCTAGTTGAGTTGTATTGACATGTTATTCCATGATTTGATAATTGGTTGGATTTACATATATGTTGGCCTATGTAAATAATTGATAAGTTGGAATTAAATTGAAATAAAATGGTAACTTAAAGCAGTACCATTGGGACTGCTAAGCCTCATTTGAAATTTATAAAGTATGGTTTTGAATTTACTTAAATTCTTTAATCAATTTGAGACTAAGGGTTTATAAATGGTTTTTCAAGTTATATAATTCTTATAAAGGTATTTATAAATGATAATTTGTGTATAGAAAGGGGTTTTACTATCGAAAAGGGTTATCAAGGTGCTTTACAAATGATGTTTTGTAAATGATATTTATAAAGGAGTATAGAAAGGTTTATATAAAGAGTTTTAAAAATAGGAAAATCATTTCAGAGATTTGGAAAGAGGCGTGTAAATTAACTTAAAGGTCTATAAAAGTGGGTTATAACTTTATTTTGAAAGTTATAAGTTAATTAAAATATGAGGTGAGCTTTTAAAAAGGGATTTTTGATAAAGGATAAGCGGAATGTTTTATTTGGAAGAAATGTTTGATTATTTAATATGGGATTTGGAGAGAAGAAAACTTTGAAAACTTTGTATATATACTTGCACTGATAAAATAAGTATATGATTTTGTTTCAAGGCATGAAAATAAAATTTTTTGGTAATATACTTATAACATTGAGATAAGTATATAAATTTTTCCCAAGTATAAAAGGAAATGTAAGGGGTTTGGGAATAGTGTTTTGAAAAGATCTTGTGAATAGGTTTTATAAAGTGGTTTTATTAATTAAAGATATGTAATAAAGGCTTAGTGGATCCCATATGGAAATTAAACAATGATTGGATGCTAGTTTATTTGATAGTTAAATAACCAACTATCAAATCTTAACAAAACGTAACTTTGGAAATATCTAGAAGAAACGCGAGAATTATATGGTACAGTTACCGTCGAAGATGCCATGTTGTACGTATAAAATCGTTTCGTTCTTGTAGGACGAATGATAAGGAAATCCATCCACAAATGGTTAGAAGGTGAACTCCGCTCTTGTCATTTGTCTATTTAAGAATCGGTGTTGAGTTTATCGGAAATATCTAAAGTTGTTTCGAAGAGACTGGGATCGAATATGCTATTTGAAAACCACTTCAACCCAACTCAAGCATTTCGAAATGAAGACATCTTGAAGCATGGGATCGAAGATGGAGCCATTGAAGTGCAAGGGCTGCTTGCTACTAATCCTGAGGGTGGTTCCAAAATGGATGTAGTAGAAGTAGTCCCTTCGGTTTATCCTTATCCTGGACAACTTGTATGGATGAATGATGGTACTGCATTACTGACTGCAAGGTACTATTAGCATTCCAAGAGGGATTGCTATTCGGAAAGGTAAAACGTAACCTCAAGCCTCATAAGATAGGAATGACTATGACAAGGGAGATGCAGCAAGGCTATGTGGGTCGAACCCATTAGGGTATGTTATCACCCTTCTAGATACAATACGTCTACATATTTATGGATTGGTCGTGCATGAGAGCTCGATATGAAAAGGGTTGCAAAGCAACTAGGGTGATGACATATTTGGAACTATCTAGTAAGGGGTAGGCCGGTCTTGTGTTGGCAGAAGTCGTTAGGTACAATCTCGGTACATTTTCTAGAAGTGTACTGTGATGGGCAGTACATCAGTAGCCCAGTCATTAGTCAGAATCCATTCTCCAATACGAGCTTTATAGTTTTAGTTGTATACTAAATATGTTGGAACGTAAGATGCAAGCATTCCTGCTATTTTAATAATTTACTTTGAACCCTTAGACATTATTATAATATCACTGAATTTCTATAAATGTGTTTTAGTTATCGTAAGGTTAAAACCCATCCATGTTTATATGCAGTGTGGTCTTACGAGATACCTTTGATTTTAAAAGAGTTCTAAAAGTAATAATTCAGTTGCATTGATTTACTCACACCAGACCCATGTCTGACCCGGAGTTTTATTTTCTTTCTCTAAAACTCTTGGGTGCTTAAATTTTTATGAGCAGCCAAGTAGTTCAGATTTCTATGGATGCATTTTTTTGGAGGAGCTTGGAGCAGGAGGCTTCATCGATAGATAGTTATCATCTTGTTCCGCTATATATTATGTACTCTATATCTGTGTATAAGGCCAGGCTGCTATAACTATCCTGATTAAGAAATTGTGTTAGTATGACTCTGATGTATCATTTTGTAAATGACTTTGTAAAGTATTATGTGATTAATATCTATTATTCTATTGCGTTGTGAGATTCTGTGTTTGTTCTTAGCTCTTCTATCTTCTTCTTTCTTTCCCTAACGATCGGTGTTTTTCAACACTTGAATACTTGACGTGTAATACAATGGACGTATTTGTGTCAATTTTCGAGGATTGAAAAGCCCGGTTCGTTACATTTGGTATCAGAGCTGAAGGTTAAGCGAGAACCTTGGCTTTAGTGGGATTAACTCATTTGAGATAGGGTACGTGATAGTGTAGAATGAGTTTGAGTGTATATATATGAGCACGTATTTGTTAGTGATTATCAAATGTTTTATATTGTGTTGATTTACAGGTTTAGTAGCTTATGAACTCTGGTCGATACATGGTGTACAACCGTATCGATAGGGGTTTCTAAACGCTTAAACTAGGAAAATCGACACAGTATTGTTTTGGAGTTAGGTAAATGAAATAATTTTACCCCGGGTATATTTTATATATAAAAGAATGAATTTCACAAATAGTGTAATATAGTTGGTTGTGGTGTTAGAAGATAATAATATGTTATTATTATGATCATTTAGGGTTTGTATAATCATGCTCGTCTAGTTGAGTATTAACAATTGTTAATATGTTCCCTTTTTAAGATATGGGTTGGGTAGATAATGATTGGGAAAAATATGAAAACGAACACCTTGTGAATTAAGTTTCGCAATTTCACTAAAAGGCGTTCGATGTTAATGTTGATGTAGAATTTGATTTCAAAGTTAGAATATTTTAGGATAAATATTTAAAAATTGTTTAATAGAAGTGATTTATAAAATGGGTTTATAAAAATGTATCATTTAAGTTGGAAGAAACTTAGGTTGAGAACTTGAGAACTAAATCTCGGTGCCTTTAAAAAATGATTTTCAAGGTTTTAGGGAAATAATAATAATAATAATTGAAACCAATTTGGTTTAAGTATAAATTTTTGGAATAAAAGTGCAAGTAAGATGTGTTATCTTTGGATTGGTATGAGGAACAAGTCTTGATTCTTTTGTGATGATCAGAATAATCTTCTAAGTGACGATCAGATGTTTGCCTAGGTGCACGTTGTGGGTCACTTAGTTAATTATTCTCTTTATCATTGTACGATCGAAACAAGTTCAACTTGAACAAACCCAAAGTGAGTTGGTGATATATGTTGTTGAAAAATGTAAAATATTTTCCAAAAATGAGAATTTGTAAATAAAAGGAATATTTTTAAGTTAACTAATTCAAGCGGCTCGAAAATAACTTAAAATTGGTAAAGACACGTGTTCAGATTGTAAACACTTCTCTTGAGTATTACCATTCTTAGTAAGGGAATGTACGATACTGTTGGTGATACCCAGTTCCTTAGTATCATTTTTGAGTTACTCGGGCTACGTCTATATATTTGTATGATTTAAAGTATAAAGTTCTATTTCAAAAGTTTTCGAAAATAAAAGCCAGGTATTTGGATCTTGAATATTCTTGGGAAAAGAAAAGCAAAATGGAATAATGGAATCTGATAAGGATATATTATCTTAGGATGTAGTGGAGTAGCATACTTGTAACGACCCAGAATTTTGAACGAATTAAATTGAGGATATTTAATTAATTTTAAATATTTGAACGATGATTTAATTTGAATCCCCGATATAACTTTGAAATTTGCGATTAAACTTTGAAATTTAATCGATTGAATGCTGAATAAAAAAATGTGTATCTTCAGTTTTAAGCTGAAGAAAAATATTTCGAAAGCTTTTAAAATTCGTATTGATAATACTGAAGATGATTGAAGCTTCAGAATTTAATTTCGAACTGTTTTGTTCAGTTTTGAAAATAATCACTCGAACCGATATTTATAAAATAGTCAATTTTCAAACAGTCTCGGAATTCGACGAAACCAGTTCCATTGGGTCCGGAATGTTGTATTATTGCCGGATTTCAATTTTCGTAATTTTCTGAGTTGATATGTGAGCACACGGAAATAAAACGCGTTAAAATAAAATGAGAGTCGATTTAAATTTAAATTTAAAATTATGTCAACATCATCCCTTTCTCTTCCATAAAACACGCCCCTTTGTTCACGCTGAAGACCACGACATTATCGTGAAACCCATCCCCTCTCTTTTTAAATTTCTTGTTCTTCCCTCTATCAATCAGTTCCAGATCGAACGAAAAAAAAATATAAAAATGGCCGAAGCCTTTTTCTCTCGTTCAAACTTTCTTTCGTTCGAAAACAACAGGGTCGAACTTCTTCCTCAATATTTCAAAGCACTCATTTTCATTTCAATTTAAAACAAACGAGCTCATCTCCTTCCCTAATTCCTTCACGAAATCACGAAAATGGCAACCGGCCTGGGAAGAATTCGAAATAACTAAAATCGAAGTCGAGGTGGTTTCGAGATCGCGGCAACAGTTTGGGGGGGGTTTCGTCTGGAATTGTTCGCGTGACTCGAGCCTGGGGTGGCTTCGCGATTAAAGGAAAGGGCGCGCTTTCGATCGATGAAGGCGAAGTTCGACTTTTTCTCGAGAGGGGATTGTGCCTGTTGATGATGTGGCGGCAGTCGCGTGTTTGGGGGAAAGTCGATGGCGTTCGAGGATGCAGTGGTACTTGGGAATTGAAGCGAAGACAATGGCCTACTCGAGCATCTCGTTCATCGACTGGCATCGACGTGGAGGACGAGGCGAAGCTGCGACGTTGAGGTGAACGGGTAGTCAAACTCGAGGCAGCTAGGGCAGTGATTTAGGCAATGAAATGGGGTTGCGGTCAGTCGCAAGCAAGCGTGGAGGAGTCGCACGCGCTAGCTGATTCGCGTGTTCGTCGCGATGCTCGCTGGATGGGGATGGCGCTGGCGAGTAGCTGTGGTCGTCGGAGCAGTGAGGTATTTGTTCCCATTTAATTTAATTTAAATAAAATATATATAAATATAAGGATATTAGAAATGATTGAAGGGTTTATGTATATATATTTGATTTTGAAAAATCTATTAGCTTATCTTATATAAAATAATAATAATAATAATAATATATAGTTTCAAGTGAAAAGAAAAGAATTTGTTGAAATAAAATTACGGGTTAAATAAATGTGTTAAAAAGAATTTACTATTTTAAACAATGGAAATTTATAAGGGGATTTAGTTTGAAAAATTAAATTGTTAGTTAAATAAATTTGTTAAAAGAAGATTTGTTTAATTTAATTGTTTTAGAAATGGTTAGAGAATATTAGGTTGAAACTGGAATGTTGGTTAAATAAATCTATTTATAAAGAAATTGGTTTAGAATAAATTATTCGATGGATTCGAATATTTACAAATTGTGTAAAATATTTATACCAGGTTAAAAATCGAGAAAACAAAACTGAAATGGAAACGGATTGCAATTAAAAGCTAAGGTGAGATCTTCTCACTCAAATTTGAATGTGGAATTTTTACAGTTATTGATTTGATGATTGTTATTCGATGTGATATTAGATATGGTAGGATATATATCTATATATAGCAATATATACATATTGGCATATGTATATATTGGATTGATTGATTTCCCGCCTCGTATAGCGGATGAGACCCTATTGCGCCGTTAGTAAGCGGATTTATAAAAACCTATATACCGCGATAATTCCGTACTGGAGCGGAATTGGTATTGTGCTGACGTCTTTGGATGCAGGGAAACAGGTTGGAGGGATCCAACTGGATTCCTCAACTGTATTTATTTATTTACAGATGTTGATATATATTCTGTCATCATATGATGATATATGATGTTTGATGTTGTGATGGACTAATTGATGCGTTGCATCATCGGGTTCAATTTTAAAGTTTAAAAATAAACGATTTGTACTTTAAAAGGGATTTTGAAGTGATTTTTGGAAAGTATACGATTTATTAAATTTTGGAATTTATTTATCTTAAATAAATAAATAAATGTTATAAATTTAAAGTTATGAAAATTTTAAATTGTGAAATATACCTTAAAGGTGATTTTGAAATAAATAGTCAAGTGATAAATAAAATAGTTTAAGTTGGATTTCTTTTGAATTATTTAAGAATGATATATATAAAAGATGTACAGAATTGATATTTATAAATTAATAGTATTGGAATTTTAAAACGAGTTTCTATAAGTGTTAGAAATTTATAGAATTATAAATTGTGAAGACATGAGATTTATAGAATTATAGATTGTGAAGATTTGAAGTTTATAGATTTATAAAGATTGAAGTTTATAGATTATAAAGTATGAAGTATAAAATGAATGAAGTTAAAATGAATGAAATTGTAGAATGGAGGATTTATAAGAAATTAACTTATAAAACTGGATTTTTACCTTTAATGGGAGTATTGATCGAACTCGTTAATAAAGGGGATTTATAAATCAAAGTTATTGTGAAATATAAGGTTGAATTTATAAACGTTGTTTTATAAATCTGAAATCACTTATGTTAAATAAGTGTATTATAGAAATTAATAAAAGGAGATTTATAAACCGAAGTTGTTATAAAACAGAAATGGAATTTATAAGCGTTGTTTTATAAATTCGAAATAAATTGAATTTGATGAATTAAATAGTGAAATGTGATTAGTGAAGTATATTCACAATTTTGGACGGTGAATATATTGTTAAGTAAAATGGATATTGTTTGGGAAAGCGACATTATAAATGAAGTTGATTGTTTTTAACGATATTTTAAAATGTATTATGAATCGAAAGCATAGGTTTCAACATACTTGTTGAAATAGACGTTTTCGAAAAATAAGGAAATGGTGGACTATAACACTGTTGTTATAGTAAATGATTTCCAAAAGGAAATATTTTATATAGTATTGGGATTTATATATCTATCTTAATTCTGAATCCCTATACTAGTGATTTCGAGTCGTCGTAACGATGTTTTACGTAACATTCGTTTTGACTCAAATAAATGTGATTTAAGAATGATTTCCTTAAAGAATGAGATATATACTTAATTTGATTTAAGTATATCGAATATTTTCAAGTGTTGAAAATGAATAGATTTGTGAAACACTTATTTTTAAATAAATATGGAAATGCTTTTCCAATGAAATGAACGTTTTGAGAATTTATCTTTGTAAAAGATAAATTGAAATTGAATATTGAAAACGATTTGAAAATCGTATATCAGAAGATATTTTGAAATATAAATTCACTATGGAATTTATAAAAAGAAATGGGAAGTTGTTTAAAAATAAATGTTGATTTATTTTTAAAGTGTGGAAATTATATATCTAGTAAAGATATTTCTGAAGATGAAATAATTTGGAAAATTATTTGGAATCTGATGATGTTGCGCATCTTTATTGATAGTTAAATAACCGACTATCAATAATTACCTTTAGATAGGTATTTGTTGTGAATTGGATGAATTTGAATGCCACACTTATTTTTGAATAATCGCTCACTATTCGGGTTAGCCGGGAAAGGACCATGGGGTCGTATAACCCATTCCGAATATGTGATACGTCGTTATGAATCGCATTTGAAGACCGGTGTTGAAGACCGGATATTTTTGAAAACGGAAGGATTACCGTCGAGTTACTCTACATCGACTGATCTTCGATTTAGAGGTATTATCACCCTTAGTGACGGGAAGTTCTGACGTGATTGAAAATTATCCGGAAATGCAAGGGCTTCGTGAGAAGTGCCTTCGGTTCTGTTCGATCCCGGAACAGACTTGTATGGATAGTGTGTCTGACGTTACAATTTGAGATATAAAGCTGATTTCTTTCAAATACATTTCTGTTGGTGGCGGAGAATTTATTCTCTTAGCTTAACACCCTTCTCTGAGACGTACGAGCTCAGAGGTTATGTAGTTGAAATTCATCAGCGATATATCCCAATTTGGTAACGTGGCATACTGAGTGTTGCTGTGAAATGATCAGTGTTTGATCATTTGTGATATGATCATTTGTTTGATCTTATATCTTTGTGATCATAGGTTGATCATTTTGTTTGACCCGAAGCAGGGCTTTTTGAGAAAGCGTAGCTTTGTGGACGAGACTTCATCGAGCCTCACACCCCGGAAATGGTCGAAACAGGACGAATGCAGCAAGGTTCTAGGGAGTAGCGCCCCTTAGTGTATGTCATTCCTTCTGGATAAAGGTGGTATCATGGTATGGAGCCCAGATACTTAACCTCTGTGGTTACTGCATTATTATTATCTATGTGGTTTGTTGCGAATCGGGGATCCTCGGGAAGATCGGTGATGATCGGGGGATGGCATACGCGTGTCAGTAGTTACCTATTTTTGCAGAGGTAACCCGGCCTTGTGTTGGAAGAGATCCGGTTAGGTTCTCGGGTCGTCTATTCCAGGGACGTACCCATCGTGGATAGGAAGTTCCTTTGCCTGACCATTTGTTGGAAATCCAAAGAAACAATACGTGACTTGTACGGTTTTAGTTGTAGAACCTGCCATCTAATATGGCAGCTATAGCAAGCATACTATAATGGTACCTATGCTGGCTAAGATTTATATTCTACTTTCGAAATGTTTTCTACACTATGCACTAATAAAAATATCAAAAAGAATTTGATTTTCTCGTAGTAAGCATCTTTGACTATCATAAGAAGAAATCTCCTCCAAGTCTACGTTTGCATTGTGTGTGTGGCGGGAGGTCTTATGGTAGTTTCATTTTCCAAAAGCATTGCGAATTGACTTTAAAAATTCTCTGCTGTTTAGTTTTAAAGAATAACTGTTTTACGATCTCACACCAGTCACCATGACTGACTCGGAGTTTATTGTTCCCTTCTAAACTTTGGGTGCCCACAAATTTTCCACACGGGCAGCCTAGAGTTATATTATCAGGATATTCTGGATATTCTGGAGCTTGGAGATAGGCTGGATGACGAGACGTAGTATTTGTATCTGATAGTATTTATTCCGCTGTGTATTCTGTATAAGGACAAGTTTAGATAACTGTCCATTGATGTGATGTATTGTATTGAGTTGTATATTGACTCTGATTGATGTATATATAAAACTGATATAGTTCTTTGTTTTAAAAAGACTAGTAATTATCTACTGTATATTGTTCCGCTGCGATATGTGAGATTCTGATATTGTTTTTCTGTTCTGATGTTGTTCTATTGTTGTTCTTCTTTCTTTTTCTTCTATCTTCTTCTTCTACCTTTTTCTTCTTTCTTAAACCCTCACTATTGGAGTTTCCGGCACTCGATTGCTCGACAGTCGATAAAGTGAGTATCGATGTTGAATTTTCGAAAGTCGAAAATTCTAGGATGTGACAAAGTGGTATCAGAGCATATGGTTAAGCGACAACCCTGCTCTGTTGGGTGTTACTCATTAAAGATGGAGTCAGTAGTACTCTAGAATGAGTTGAGTGTAATAATAGATACGAGCGCGTATTTGTTAGTGAATATAAAAATTGCTTTATATTGTGATGATTGGTTTATTGAGTGGCATATGAACCTTCGTCGACACAGTCTTGCAAAACTGTATCGAAGGGGTTTCTAAACGCTCGAATAGAACAGTTCGGCACAGTATTGTTTTAAAATAGGGTGAATGAAATAATTTCGCCCAAAGCTATTTTTGTATAGAAAAGAAATGGTTTTCTATGAATTATCATAGTATATGGATGTTTGGATGTTAGGAAGTAATGACATTGAAATATTATTATTGTTATGTTGAAATTGAATAAGAAATAAAGTAATAACCAAAGAGTTAAGAAATTAATTCACATACAAATAAAATTTTAAAGAATGTAAATTATAAATGTAACTTATAATTGAAACGGAATTCCAGAGGAGTATTTGGAAATGTTTTGAAAAGAATTTGAAAATTTTGGAGATTTGGAAGGTTTAAATTTTTTTTTGATTTGAAAATGGATTCCGAAGATTTTGAAAAGTGTTTTGAAGAGATGAAAGGCTCTAAACTCTTTTAGGTCGCTGGAAAATAATTCCGATGATGATCGCGACATCACCGGTGTTCATTTTCGGGTTTCCAAAAGAGGAATTGCTGCCAAATTGTTTTGAGTAGAAGTTGTTTGAAAAATTTGGATTTTGTTTTGAAATTCAAAGGGTAATTTGAATTGTTTTCAAATGGTTTTGAAAAAGTGGAAACGACTCTGGAATCCTATTTAAAAATACTTACGAAATATTAATAAGTTGATAACTTATGGAATATTGGGAATCTGATTGAAATGAAAGTTCAAATTGAAATGAAAGAATTTGTGAACAAATAAATAAATTTTCAATGGCAAATGCGAGAAAATAAAATTGAATGTTAAAATTCATTTCGAATTCGCAAGCAAATGAATTGAATTGAATAAAGTAAATTGAAAGATGAATTAAAATTCGAATTGGAAATCCAGTTTAATATAAGTGGTTATAAACCAAAATAGTAAATTGTAATAAATTTTGGGAATGAACAAAAGTGAATAAGACTGGAATTGAAACTGAAGATTGAAAACAGATTTGAATTTGTAAGTGGATTAGAATTAGAAATGAATTAGTAATTGAAACTAATTTGAAATAAGCAGTTGTAAATGAAAGCTAATCGATAAAATTCAATATTCAGGAGATAAATAGAATCCAAATTTGAATTAAAATGGTAAAGTGAATTCAATAAATTTGAAATGTAAATTTGAATGGATATGAATATGTAACTTCAACAGTGAAGTAAGCTAAAAATGTATATGCAGTTTACATTGAAAATTTTGTAATACAATGTGCAAAATGGTTTGAATGTTATAACTAGATATTATGGCTAGTAGATATACAGGTATAAAGGGAATTGAATTTGATTTCACAGATAATTTGAATTGCTCGACAAAAAGGTACGTATTTGAGTTTTAATATGAGTTTTTGATGATTTCTCTCTAGCCGCTTGGCTTTTTCTTTTTCTTTTTGAAATCTGAGAGTCCGTAGGGACGTTTTGTAGTCGTGCCGTATTAGCCGCGCAAAGGAGACGCTGGCGAAATTTTTCGGAAATTTAGGGCGTTAGAAAATTTTTGAGAAATTATGAAAGTTTAAATTTGAATTTAAACTCGAATTTGAATTTTGAAGTTAAATAATGTTGTTTTGAAACTTATAATTGAAGTTGGAAATTTAGTTGAATGATAACGAATCTTTAGTAGAAAGATTTGTTTTGAAGAATTGATAAAACTATTAGATTGTGAAAAACAGTAGACGAGTTAAGGACCATTTTTCCTAACTTGTAATTTCGAGGACGAAATTCTTTTAAGGGGGGAAGTTTGTAACGACCCAGAATTTTGAACGAATTAAATTGAGGATATTTAATTAATTTTAAATATTTGAACGATGATTTAATTTGAATCCCCGATATAACTTTGAAATTTGCGATTAAACTTTGAAATTTAATCGATTGAATGCTGAATAAAAAAATGTGTATCTTCAGTTTTAAGCTGAAGAAAAATATTTCGAAAGCTTTTAAAATTCGTATTGATAATACTGAAGATGATTGAAGCTTCAGAATTTAATTTCGAACTGTTTTGTTCAGTTTTGAAAATAATCACTCGAACCGATATTTATAAAATAGTCAATTTTCAAACAGTCTCGGAATTCGACGAAACCAGTTCCATTGGGTCCGGAATGTTGTATTATTGCCGGATTTCAATTTTCGTAATTTTCTGAGTTGATATGTGAGCACACGGAAATAAAACGCGTTAAAATAAAATGAGATTCGATTTAAATTTAAATTAAAAATTATGTCAACATCATCCCTTTCTCTTCCATAAAACACGCCCCTTTGTTCACGCTGAAGACCACGACATTATCGTGAAACCCATCCCCTCTCTTTTTAAATTTCTTGTTCTTCCCTCTATCAATCAGTTCCAGATCGAACGAAAAAAAAAATATAAAAATGGCCGAAGCCTTTTTCTCTCGTTCAAACTTTCTTTCGTTCGAAAACAACAGGGTCGAACTTCTTCCTCAATATTTCAAAGCACTCATTTTCATTTCAATTTAAAACAAACGAGCTCATCTCCTTCCCTAATTCCTTCACGAAATCACGAAAATGGCAACCGGCCTGGGAAGAATTCAAAATAACTAAAATCGAAGTCGAGGTGGTTTCGAGATCGCGGCAACAGTTTGGGGGGGGTTTCGTCTGGAATTGTTCGCGTGACTCGAGCCTGGGGTGGCTTCGCGATTAAAGGAAAGGGCGCGCTTTCGATCGATGAAGGCGAAGTTCGACTTTTTCTCGAGAGGGGATTGTGCCTGTTGATGATGTGGCGGCAGTCGCGTGTTTGGGGGAAAGTCGATGGCGTTCGAGGATGCAGTGGTACTTGGGAATTGAAGCGAAGACAATGGCCTACTCGAGCATCTCGTTCGTCGACTGTCATCGACGTGGAGGACGAGGCGAAGCTGCGACGTTGAGGTGAACGGGTAGTCAAACTCGAGGCAGCTAGGGCAGTGATTTAGGCAATGAAATGGGGTCGCGGTCAGTCGCAAGCAAGCATGGAGGAGTCGCACGCGCTAGCTGATTCGCGTGTTCGTCGCGATGCTCGCTGGATGGGGATGGCGCTGGCGAGTAGCTGTGGTCGTCGGAGCAGTGAGGTATTTGTTCCCATTTAATTTAATTTAAATAAAATATATATAAATATAAGGATATTAGAAATGATTGAAGGGTTTATGTATATATATTTGATTTTGAAAAATCTATTAGCTTATCTTATATAAAATAATAATAATAATAATATATAGTTTCAAGTGAAAAGAAAAGAATTTGTTGAAATAAAATTACGGGTTAAATAAATGTGTTAAAAAGAATTTACTATTTTAAACAATGGAAATTTATAAGGGGATTTAGTTTGAAAAATTAAATTGTTAGTTAAATAAATTTGTTGAAAGAAGATTTGTTTAATTTAATTGTTTTAGAAATGGTTAGAGAATATTAGGTTGAAACTGGAATGTTGGTTAAATAAATCTATTTATAAAGAAATTGGTTTAGAATAAATTATTCGATGGATTCGAATATTTACAAATTGTGTAAAATATTTATACCAGGTTAAAAATCGAGAAAACAAAACTGAAATGGAAACGGATTGCAATTAAAAGCTAAGGTGAGATCTTCTCACTCAAATTTGAATGTGGAATTTTTACAGTTATTGATTTGATGATTGTTATTCGATGTGATATTAGATATGGTAGGATATATATCTATATATAGCAATATATACATATTGGCATATGTATATATTGGATTGATTGATTTCCCGCCTCGTATAGCGGATGAGACCCTATTGCGCCGTTAGTAAGCGGATTTATAAAAACCTATATACCGCGATAATTCCGTACTGGAGCGGAATTGGTATTGTGCTGACGTCTTTGGATGCAGGGAAACAGGTTGGAGGGATCCAACTGGATTCCTCAACTGTATTTATTTATTTACAGATGTTGATATATATTCTGTCATCATATGATGATATATGATGTTTGATGTTGTGATGGACTAATTGATGCGTTGCATCATCGGGTTCAATTTTAAAGTTTAAAAATAAACGATTTGTACTTTAAAAGGGATTTTGAAGTGATTTTTGGAAAGTATACGATTTATTAAATTTTGGAATTTATTTATCTTAAATAAATAAATAAATGTTATAAATTTAAAGTTATGAAAATTTTAAATTGTGAAATATACCTTAAAGGTGATTTTGAAATAAATAGTCAAGTGATAAATAAAATAGTTTAAGTTGGATTTCTTTTGAATTATTTAAGAATGATATATATAAAAGATGTACAGAATTGATATTTATAAATTAATAGTATTGGAATTTTAAAACGAGTTTCTATAAGTGTTAGAAATTTATAGAATTATAAATTGTGAAGACATGAGATTTATAGAATTATAGATTGTGAAGATTTGAAGTTTATAGATTTATAAAGATTGAAGTTTATAGATTATAAAGTATGAAGTATAAAATGAATGAAGTTAAAATGAATGAAATTGTAGAATGGAGGATTTATAAGAAATTAACTTATAAAACTGGATTTTTACCTTTAATGGGAGTATTGATCGAACTCGTTAATAAAGGGGATTTATAAATCAAAGTTATTGTGAAATATAAGGTTGAATTTATAAACGTTGTTTTATAAATCTGAAATCACTTATGTTAAATAAGTGTATTATAGAAATTAATAAAAGGAGATTTATAAACCGAAGTTGTTATAAAACAGAAATGGAATTTATAAGCGTTGTTTTATAAATTCGAAATAAATTGAATTTGATGAATTAAATAGTGAAATGTGATTAGTGAAGTATATTCACAATTTTGGACGGTGAATATATTGTTAAGTAAAATGGATATTGTTTGGGAAAGCGACATTATAAATGAAGTTGATTGTTTTTAACGATATTTTAAAATGTATTATGAATCGAAAGCATAGGTTTCAACATACTTGTTGAAATAGACGTTTTCGAAAAATAAGGAAATGGTGGACTATAACACTGTTGTTATAGTAAATGATTTCCGAAAGGAAATATTTTATATAGTATTGGGATTTATATATCTATCTTAATTCCGAATCCCTATACTAGTGATTTCGAGTCGTCGTAACGATGTTTTACGTAACATTCGTTTTGACTCAAATAAATGTGATTTAAGAATGATTTCCTTAAAGAATGAGATATATACTTAATTTGATTTAAGTATATCGAATATTTTCAAGTGTTGAAAATGAATAGATTTGTGAAACACTTATTTTTAAATAAATATGGAAATGCTTTTCCAATGAAATGAACGTTTTGAGAATTTATCTTTGTAAAAGATAAATTGAAATTGAATATTGAAAACGATTTGAAAATCGTATATCAGAAGATATTTTGAAATATAAATTCACTATGGAATTTATAAAAAGAAATGGGAAGTTGTTTAAAAATAAATGTTGATTTATTTTTAAAGTGTGGAAATTATATATCTAGTAAAGATATTTTTGAAGATGAAATAATTTGGAAAATTATTTGGAATCTGATGATGTTGCGCATCTTTATTGATAGTTAAATAACCGACTATCAATAATTACCTTTAGATAGGTATTTGTTGTGAATTGGATGAATTTGAATGCCACACTTATTTTTGAATAATCGCTCACTATTCGGGTTAGCCGGGAAAGGACCATGGGGTTGTATAACCCATTCCGAATATGTGATACGTCGTTATGAATCGCATTTGAAGACCGGTGTTGAAGACCGGATATTTTTGAAAACGGAAGGATTACCGTCGAGTTACTCTACATCGACTGATCTTCGATTTAGAGGTTTTATCACCCTTAGTGACGGGAAGTTCTGACGTGATTGAAAATTATCCGGAAATGCAAGGGCTTCGTGAGAAGTGCCTTCGGTTCTGTTCGATCCCGGAACAGACTTGTATGGATAGTGTGTCTGACGTTACAATTTGAGATATAAAGCTGATTTCTTTCAAATACATTTCTGTTGGTGGCGGAGAATTTATTCTCTTAGCTTAACACCCTTCTCTGAGACGTACGAGCTCAGAGGTTATGTAGTTGAAATTCATCAGCGATATATCCCAATTTGGTAACGTGGCATACTGAGTGTTGCTGTGAAATGATCAGTGTTTGATCATTTGTGATATGATCATTTGTTTGATCTTATATCTTTGTGATCATAGGTTGATCATTTTGTTTGACCCGAAGCAGGGCTTTTTGAGAAAGCGTAGCTTTGTGGACGAGACTTCATCGAGCCTCACACCCCGGAAATGGTCGAAACAGGACGAATGCAGCAAGGTTCTAGGGAGTAGCGCCCCTTAGTGTATGTCATTCCTTCTGGATAAAGGTGGTATCATGGTATGGAGCCCAGATACTTAACCTCTGTGGTTACTGCATTATTATTATCTATGTGGTTTGTTGCGAATCGGGGATCCTCGGGAAGATCGGTGACGATCGGGGGATGGCATACGCGTGTCAGTAGTTACCTATTTTTGCAGAGGTAACCCGGCCTTGTGTTGGCAGAGATCCGGTTAGGTTCTCGGGTCGTCTATTCCAGGGACGTACCCATCGTGGATAGGAAGTTCCTTTGCCTGACCATTTGTTGGAAATCCAAAGAAACAATACGTGACTTGTACGGTTTTAGTTGTAGAACCTGCCATCTAATATGGCAGCTATAGCAAGCATACTATAATGGTACCTATGCTGGCTAAGATTTATATTCTACTTTCGAAATGTTTTCTACACTATGCACTAATAAAAATATCAAAAAGAATTTGATTTTCTCGTAGTAAGCATCTTTGACTATCATAAGAAGAAATCTCCTCCAAGTCTGCGTTTGCATTGTGTGTGTGGCGGGAGGTCTTATGGTAGTTTCATTTTCCAAAAGCATTGCGAATTGACTTTAAAAATTCTCTGCTGTTTAGTTTTAAAGAATAACTGTTTTACGATCTCACACCAGTCACCATGACTGACTCAGAGTTTATTGTTCCCTTCTAAACTCTGGGTGCCCACAAATTTTCCACACGGGCAGCCTAGAGTTATATTATCAGGATATTCTGGATATTCTGGAGCTTGGAGATAGGCTGGATGACGAGACGTAGTATTTGTATCTGATAGTATTTATTCCGCTGTGTATTCTGTATAAGGACAAGTTTAGATAACTGTCCATTGATGTGATGTATTGTATTGAGTTGTATATTGACTCTGATTGATGTATATATAAAACTGATATAGTTCTTTGTTTTAAAAAGACTAGTAATTATCTACTGTATATTGTTCCGCTGCGATATGTGAGATTCTGATATTGTTTTTCTGTTCTGATGTTGTTCTATTGTTGTTCTTCTTTCTTTTTCTTCTATCTTCTTCTTCTACCTTTTTCTTCTTTCTTAAACCCTCACTATTGGAGTTTCCGGCACTCGATTGCTCGACAGTCGATAAAGTGAGTATCGATGTTGAATTTTCGAAAGTCGAAAATTCTAGGATGTGACAATACTAATAGAACCTAAGAATATTTAATGAAATGTTTTCATAAATAATTTGGTGGAAATAGAATTGGTATTAGGGAGGACCAATCAAGTAAGCGCGTAATTGATCATTTCTCTTTACATATAGAGCGATCCAATATTGAGGTGTTGCACCGTTCCGAATAAGGATCTATTACTCGACCTTTGATGCCGAGCACTTGATGATGATTCTTGGTGTGGGACCAAGGTTTTCTATCATAATTACAACAATGTAAGGAGAATAGAGGTTCTAAATCAAGGAGCTTGATAGGAGTCCGCACTAGAGAATCGGGTGAGCGATACTAGTTCGGAAGGAAAGTTATGTATTCGAGTTGAGATCGAATCTGATTTTGCATAAGAATGATCTATATGCATCATACGAGCTGATTTATAGTGTTAAATGTCTTCTAGGATAGGTCGAGGTGTAATTTCGGGGACGAAATTCTTTTAAGGGGGAAGAAAATAACGACCCGGAATTTCACTGCATTGATTATTGAATATTAATTTAATTTTAAAAATTCAATATGTAGGTTTTATAAGAAAATAAACTCATTTTAATAAATTAATAATGACAATAAAATCGTTTTCAAATTAATTTTACCAAAATAAATAGTTCGTGGAAAAATAGAAAATGTGACCGAAGAACATTTTCCGAAATTTTGACATTTGGACACCGAAAAGTTGCTGAGAACGTTGTTTTTCTTTATGCACCATATACACATATATATAAGAGTTCATTAACTAAATAATAATACATTTAGAAATAAATTATCTTATGTTAATTTGGATTAGTAAGTGATGTGACAAGACAGGTTTTAAAAATAATAAATATATATATATATAAGTATTGTCACATTTTAGATTATATATATATAGTATTGTCCATTCTATATTGTAATCATTAACCATCATTATCTCTTGTCACATATTCGCTTTAAATAATAATTTAACTTATATATATATATAAAGTGATGCGACTAAACACAATAATTAATAGAAGGTTATACAATTACACTCAGAGAAATTTACCTGAAATATTCAAAAAGTTAAATGTAATATGAATATGTAATTGAAGGTTATACAAGAGAAATTTAAGTAATAAAATGTTCAAACTAAATTTTGCTTAATAGAAATGTTGTAAATAAAAAGGAAAATTTGTATAGTGCTCAATTACACTCAGAAACATTAATAAAACTTACCTAGAAAGTTTGAATGTAATTGAATACTATATAGTATAAATGTAAATAATAAGATGTCCAAAAATGAAATTTATATGGTTTTGAATTAATTGTTGTATCTGGTACTATGCGTTTTGAATCTATCTTTCCTTTCTGTTGTTTCTATTATCCTATTCAATCAATCATCCAATAATTTTATTTTAACCAATTAAATTAACTAGTAATCCAATTTGAGTGAGATTAACTCACCTTTGATTTTACTTGCAACCCTTTTCCATTCCATCTTGTTTTCTTCCCATTTTAGACCTTGTATAAACATTACACGGTTTATTAACATTTGAATTGATCGAACAATTAATTACTACTTATTTATTTAATTTAAACTAATAATTTGGTTTTAAACTAATAATTTAATTTTAAACTAATTTTCTTTTAATAAATCATTTTTAGCGACAAAAATGATTAAATAAGTTTATTAAACAAATTAATCTCCATAACACATTATTTTAAAATTAAACTAGTAACTGAAAATATGTATATATGTATATTTATTTTATTTTTTTTCCTTTGAAACTACATATACTAAAAACTAACCTATATACATTCTAAAAATCTAATCATTATAAACTCTACACCATTTTAAAATTCCTATACTTTCAAAAATCATATATATATATACATATTTACTATTTCACCTATATGTATATATATTTATTTAATTAAAAACAGAATTATCTTCACCTTACTGTAACTCTTTTTTTCTTTACTGTATATATACAAATATATATATAAATCTTTAATTTGAAAAATAAATAGTTTTTTATACATACCTTACTATAATAAATTTTCTGTTTTAAATTTTACATATAATTTTCAATCTGTGTATATATATATGTGTGTTAAATCAAGTTAATCAAAAAAAAATCGAATACCTCACTGTCGTGACAACTCTCGACTGCTGCCGGCCATCGCCAAGCTACAACCTGATGCATAAGCCATTGTCGACATCCCCGCACGCCGTTGTTCCCAGCCCAAACCCACACGACTTCACCTAAATCTTCGATGACGCAACCCCTTCATTCGATTTATCATTGACAAGAAATCGGCACGTTCGACTACCGGTGTCGCCATGCATTGACCATGACTTACCCAAACCCAGCAGTGCCAAACTAGTCGCGACAATACTTGTGCCATCGCGTCCTCCTGCGTTCGTGCCACATCGCCTAGAGCTCGGCCATCAGGGCCTCACTGCGATTTTACTCGCGTTCTCGATTCTGGCCTCGTTCGACTGGAAAGGGGAGGGAAGGAACCCGCGATTTGAATTGATTCTAACATATAAATTTTTCCGAGTTCATTCTATGATTTTTTTTCCAAATTCAAGAATGAAAGGGGAAAGAATAAATGGCGAACGACCTGAGTTCGATCTCGTTTATCTATTTTTTTTCTTTCTCTTGAAATGCTCGGCTATGGATTAAATAAAATGAAAGAGAGGACGTGATTTTAACTGATGGAGAGGGAAACGTGTTTGAATAAAAAAAGTTACGGTGATTGACTGAAAGAAAAAAATGATGTGAAGGAATGGCAGATGAAAGGTTGACTAGAATTTATATAAATTAATAAATTTTCCAAATGTCTCGTTATACGCAACTCAAAATTGTGAACCCCTAACGAGGCGTGCCTCTAGGAGTTTATAATGTTATACCCCTATTCCGAACGTGATGGAAAAGGTTCGAGTCCAAATTCGATCGTATGGAGAAGATAGCTTTTTGGGCCCAGTTATTATATTGAATTTAAGATATAAATTTCAGCGCGTTTATATACAATACGACCCCGCGACAACTCCAAACACTATGAAATTTGAAATTCGATAATAATACATTATTACGGATCCAATGGAACTGGTTTCGTCGAAATCCGAGACTATGCCTCGGAAGGCTATTTTTAAATATCAATTTAAACAATATTTTTTTAAACTGAACAAAACACTTTTAAATTCGATTTTAAAAGTTCTATTATCTTCAGTATCATTTATATGAATTTTATAAGCCTTTAAAATATTTTTAACAAGCTTGGAAACTCCTGATTAAGTATTTTATCCATTTTCCCATTATTAAATTCAATAATTAAACCATCAAATAATTATTGATATTTGAAATTCAAGTTAAAAACTAACTTTTAATTATTTAAAATCAATAAAATATTCTAATTTCAAATGTCCAAAATTTCGGGCCGTTACAATTTCACTACTTCGAAAATGAGGGATTTTGTTTATTTTAAATTTAAAAGGGTTTAAAAACTTAAATAAATATTTGGTATATAATAGGTAATAATAGGGAAATTATTTATTCTAATAGTGAATAATTAAAAAGAATAAAATTTGGATTTTAGAACAAATCAGCAAAAGTTAAGTTTTGTTAAAAATAAATAAATCCTTAAATTAATATGTTTAAATATTTGGTTGAAAAGTTAAATTATATTAACATCACTTAATAATGTTAATAGAAGTATATTTAAGGATTTAAAAATAGGTTTATAATCGTTCTACAAAAATATTTAAAATTTATCGCATTTTGTCAGTTTTACATACACATTAAAAAAAAGGAGATTTTAATATTATTTAAATATGGTTTTATAATATGAATAGACGTGTTTAAATTTATTTAAGGAAGTAAGAAGTTCATTTTTTTAAGTTTGGTTTACTTTCATGTATAGTTTAGCAAAAAGGTCAAATTTTGACTGTAAAATTTGTCAATAACAACGTTTTTTTCATTGTAACAAGTCGTCGCGATGTTGAATGAACATATGCCCTTTATAACATGTATATTATATCTTTACAAACTATATAATACTTACTTTATAGCATATAAAAACAATTTCACTTTGAAAGTCAAAATTTACAAATAATTCAAAAAGTTACATGATTTGACAATTTATAATTAAATTAAATTACAAAACCATAATCATTATGCAAAGGACTACCATATCTCATATCATTAATACATAAGTCTTATCCATGCATGGAAAAGGAGCAAAAGGGTTTTTATGTGTAACGAGGCAAAATCATTTTATTAAGGACATAAATCAAATCCTAACATCATTTCACAATTAATACCTCTATTTTCATGCATTGGAAAGGAGTTTCTAATATGGTTAAAAGTCAAAAAGCAGACAATGGTAATAATTTATGGAGCAAATTTCAACTATAAATACCCCACCATTCTTCCACTTTCTTTCAAACATCTCCTTCTTCATTCTTCTCCACTTCCTTCCAACATTTCCATGGCTATCTTCTCCTCCAAAACCATCACCATCTAATCCATTTTTCTAGAAAAAAATATATAAAACAAATACAAAAGAACTTCACCGCCAAAACTCCACAAAAGCACCATCTTTCTTCACCTCTACATTCGGCCCACCACCCATCCACCACCACGTCCGCACACCACCTCCCTCCACCTAGGCCGAGCCTCCCTACCCCCTTTACATGCTTCCAAATACACCTACTTGCCACCTACACTCCAACCCAAGGCCCCACACACCCATACCCGTCTATACCTAAGGCCAACACCACCACACCCAGCCCCTACTCGCCATACCCGACCCCTAGGACCTCACCCAAGGCCGTACCCTCCCCAGTAGCTCACGCACCCACTCCTCCAAATAAAAAAAGAGAAAGAAAAGTAAAAGAAAAGGAAAGAAAAAGAAATTCGAAACGACAAGTTCGGAACACGGGAAAAAAGAGAGCATGTTAGTTTGTGAAGCACACTAGTTTTGCAAAAGATTGACGGAGTGGAAATGAAGATGAGAAATTCTCATCGCTTTTAAAAGATCGTATTTTGATATTGCTATAATAATCATCTTATGACATATGCAAGTATACACCCCTTTAAAATGTTGTTATGGATGTTTGGTTATGTTTGTGTTATGTTTGAATAGTAGCAAATGTTTATGGTTGTGATTATTTATCATATTAGCTTATGTATGGACCATAATTATGTTGAGGATAAATGTTAACTCGATTATGCTCATTTTGATTAAGTAATCCCTTTGTTTAGTATGACCAATTTTGTAAATATGGTATATGTTGGAATTATTAAGCCTCTTTGTGAATAATAAAAAAAAATCAAATTTTGATTTTGAAAATAAAGTCAAATCGAAATTGAAGTATAATTGAAATTGAAATTGAAATCGAAATCGAAATTTGAATTGGATTTTAATTGGAAAGTGAAATTGAAATTGAGATGAATAGTAAAATTGAAATTGAAATTTAAATTATGGTTGAAGTTTAAATTTGAAGTGAAATTAGATTTAAAATCTAAGTTTTAATTAAATTTAATTTGAAGTTAGAATTGAAATATAATTGAAATTGGATTTAAAAATTTAATATTTAATAATAGGAATATAATAATATTATAATATGGGAATAGTAAAAATCTACTTTTAATACTTTAAAAAATGAAAATATCGATTTAAAATGATTAGTAATGTTTTTATAAGTAATTATATTCAATTTAGAGAATTTATTTCAAAGATTGTAAATCAAGTTAAAGCTAGACGCGTCGCGTAATAATAGTTCGCGATTTCACGCCGAAAATTTCAAGTGAGTGTATAGAGTGAAGTATAGCTCGGATTTCTTTGAACAAGAACTGTCCGGTCTATTATAACCATGATTTTCAAATGAAGAAAGAAAATCAAGGTTTCATTAAGTAGATTTTGAATTATGTCCAAATCAATTTTCTAGAAAAATCGCGCTTGTGTAGTTAAGTGACCATAACGAGAAATCATTTTAAATGGATGTTTTTAATTAGGAAAAAATATGGAATAAATTTGGTAAATCTATTTAAATAGTTTAGAAGAGATTTGAAGTGGAAAATATGAATTTTCAAATATTAAAAAGATTTTTAAATCAAATAAGCTTATAAAGCACTTTCTACGGCATTTTTCTACTACCGTTTCTACGACATTTAAAAAGAAGGTTTAAACTTAACGATTTTTCATAGAATTAACTATGGATATTTTTAAAATAAAAATTAAGCGTTTAAAAGATGATTTGGAATCTTTTTAATCAACTCCAAAATAAAATCTAATAACTGAGTATGCGGAAACGACTAGTACATTTGTCCCGCCTGTATGATATGGGAAGATAAAACAAGGTGTTTAACTAAGGTTAGGGATGGAGCAACCAGTGCCCTGGACTTACCTGGCCTTTATTTCCTCTTCTTATGTGAGGGATGGAACAAATCAAAAAGAAAGCCCTGATGCTCCAAAAAGATTATACTATGTTTTTCCAAAATAAAAGTAGATTAGTATTGTCCAAAATTTAAGAAATCTCAAAAATGAATAAACTACAACTTGGATTGCATAGAGATAATTTAAAAGTCGATCTCACATTAATCCGATCATAGCACTTGTTGAATACGGAAATTGATGTTGAGTAAAATTAGAATGATTTCTATGATCCTATTTAATCAATAATGTTTGCTAAAATTAATTTTAGGTTTGACAGTAAACGATGTCTTAAATAGCATTTTTTTGACCCACCTAAAAGTTAAGAAATTCTAGATCGATGAGAAGTAAGAAAATAGGACATGTTTTTCCAATTAATAAGTAAATGAACTTAGAATTACTCTAAGATTAAAAAAAAGGAATAAATAAAAAGAACTAAAGTAAAAGGAGGGTTAAATAAATCTTGTATACTCATATTCACTTTTTACTGATAATTGGATTTCAAAGGAACCGGGGTCGGATTTGGGTGATTCCTATTTGAAAACCACTTTGAACCAACTTACGTGTTCGAAGAATGAAGCTGTTTGAAGACGGAGATATTTAGATGAATAATAATGAAGGACTACTTATTGATTAATTAGGGATAAACTTTCAATTTACTTATTGTAGTAGTGGTCTCTTTGTTATGAAAAACCTCAGAAAAAGAAGGACTTCTTGCCTAGTAATGGCCGAGGAAAGTACATTCGGTTTCGTTCAGTCCCAGAACGAACTTGTATGGACGAGTGTCTGACCTTGCATTTTAATCACATTGAGTGATCTCTATAAAATGTATATCAGTCGGTGGCGGAGAAGACACCTTCTCTTAGCTTAACACCCTTTCCCGAGACATACGAGCTCAGGAAGTTATATATTTGTGGTGACCAGTCATGTGAAGGTGGAATGGCAATGTGGCATTTAAAGTGAAAGATGATAAATTTACTCAATTAACTTATTTAATTTTACTAAAGGAATTATTTATTAAAAGAGAAAATTATTAGTTTAAATTGATAAATAGTAATTAATTATTCAATCAACTCGAATATTGATAAACTGTATAAATATTTATATAAGGTCTGAAATCGTGGAAACCAAGTCGAGTTTGAAGTAGATGGTAGTCAAAGGTCAAAGGTGAGTTAATCTCACTCATATGGATTATTATTTAAATTTAAATTTTTGGTTGAATGATTGAATTGATTAGATGTGGTATATTATATATAGTAGTATATATATTGGAGTGATTGATTTCCCGCATTATATAGCAGATGAGACCCTATGCGCCGCATAATAGCGGATGATATGATATAACCCCATATACCGCGATATTCCACCTCGAAGTGGAATTGGTATTTTAAATTGTTGTGCTAACATTTGTAGATGCAGGGAAACAGGTTAGAGGGATCCAACTGGATTACTCAAATTTATTTAGATTGTTCTAATATTCTGTGATATGATTATTTGATAATCTGTGATAAATTATATTGGTAATTGAAAATATTGGATGCTATGGTTTGATTGAATATATTGGGTATGCTGAGTTATCAAAATATATAGATTGGATTTCTAAAGGGAAATAAAAGAGAGAATTCTTAAGTAAATAATTATAGAGGTTTGGATAAATGAATTGGAAAAGGATAAAAGTTGGTTTTTAAATTTTAATAAATAAATTCCAAGTATGAGAAAGGAGATTTTTGAATAAATGAGAATAAATGAATTTTAAAACTTAAGTGGTATTATTTAAAGGAATAAAAGATTTATTTTCAGAATTTAAATGGTTTAGGAAGAAATAAAAGGAATTTTTATGAAATTGGTATTTTCAGTTTAAATAAGATTTTAAATCATAATAAAGAAGTTAAATCTTGAATTAATGGAATTAACGGATTTTAAAATAAAATTAAGTAAGTAAAGGAACTTATTTAAAATGGAGTTGATTTTGGAAATCGATTTGGAAATTGATTTAGTGTTTGATACTGTGTTTTAAAAGAAGGATGAGACTATGGTATTTATAAACTGGGTTTATAAAGTGAAATAAGATATCGGTGGATATTTGGAAGTATAAATTTCACGGTGGGAATTTATAAAGGAATGGGTAATTTGTTTAAAAATAAATAGCGGTTTATTTTTTTTAAGGTGTGGAAGGATAGTGTATTTCTCTGAAAAGCCAAGTACGTTTTCAAAGCAGATTTTTAAGTATAAGTTAAAAAATTTAAAGTTGTTTTAAAGGAATGTTTGTGAGAAATTTATTATTTAAGTTGTATAAAATTTTAAAGGTAAATATTTATTAAATTAGTTATAATAGTAATTATTTTAAAAGGTTAATTGGTATTATGATTTTAAAAAGATAATTATTAATATATATATTTTATAAAGTAGTTTTATTTTAAAGATAGTAGGCTAAAGTTTTTATTTGAAAACTTGTATAGAATTTCATAATTTTTATTTTTTATTTTAAAATTTGTTTTGGCTTATGTTTTACTTGAGAATTTTTAGAAAATTTCATAGTTAGTATTTTAAATAAAGTGTTTAAATAGTTTTTATTTTAAGTGTTTTAAAGTATATATTTTGGATAAAGTAATTTAAATTATTTTAAAATCTAAAGTATTTAAACTTGGTGATTTTCAGTAGAAATAAAACAATTGGGTGGAAATTTATTCCGCGAGAGAAAAAGTGAGTTGAAAACTATTTTCCAAAGGGTTGAAGTGTAGGAAAATATCTTGCGAAGATATTTTAAAATAAATAATTTGGAAATTATTAAGGTCTGCTGATTGTTTGTGAATGTTATTTGATAGTTAAATAACCGACTATCAATATTGGCCAATGCGCTAATCGTTTTGAAGAGACTGGGATCGTGATTAATTTCCCGAAAACCACTTCGATCCGGTTTGTACGTTTTTGTGAGGAAGACAAGAGTTTGGAGTCGAAGATGGAGCAGTGAAGTGCAAGGGCTAATCGCTACTAATCCTGAAGGTGATTCCAAAATGGATGTAGTAGGAGTAGTGCCTTCGGTTCCGTTCGAACCCGGAACGGACTTGATGGATGAATGCTTTCAGAACATCGTCAGGAGGACGATGAGAATTCTAAGTGAGATGTGTTTTAAAAGGTAACGCTTAGCCTCGAGCATCATCAACCAGGAATGACTGAAAATCAGGGTTTATACAGCAAGTGGGTAGCGCCCAATTAGGGTAAGGTCATTCCTGTCTAGATGTCCCTTTTATTTCGGCTGTGTGATACAGTTGCTGATACCAACCGTGGGGTGATCTTATTCGGGCTATCCAGTAAGGGGTAGTCCAGTCTTGTGTTGCAGAGGAACGGATGGGTCCTCGGTATGATGATCTAGACCAGGTACCGTGATAGGTGGTACCCCAGTGCCTAGTCATTCGTTGGAAATCCATTCTCCCTACATGCCCTTTACGATTTTGTTTGTAGAACCCATGTAACGACCCGGAAATTTCGATCCCGAAAATTCCAGATAGTTAGAGAAAAGAAGAAAGAGATAGAAGAAGAAAAAGAAAACAGAAATACTAAAACACAGATTCTCACATTCGCATCGGATAAAATATAATATCAAATAATATTCTTTACACTAAGAAGGCTGTATCAGTTAATTACATTTTAATACATCAGAGTTACAACCATTATACATGAACTGGACAGTTATACAACTTGTTCCAGACTACAATCTATACAGACTACACAGTCTCATATACACAGCGGAATACATCATACGTTCCTGCCATCCAGCTCGTCACCTGAGCTCTAGAACGTCGTCACCTGAAAATCTGTAATACTCGGTCTGACCCGAGCATTACATCAAAGTAACACCCGGGTCAGGCTGGAAACCAGCGTGAGTAAACTCATCTAACATGAAATTTCAATTCATAGAACTTATATAAACCCGGGGTTACTCGTACTTTACCACAAGTAAACAACTTATATAGTCAATATTTAGTTCACAAAACAATATCTAAGTATCCAACTTAGTTTAAATGGTCCATATTGTTCCAAACCGGCCTATTGATTTCACATATCAATCTATAAAGAATTATATAAGATTTCAAAATCGAAGTGGTTTCGGGTATTTACTGATACCCGACCCCGGTCTCTTCGAGTCCCATGTTATTTATTAAACCAAAAGTTTAAGTTTAAACAATATAATTTATACACAACCATTCATCAACGATAGATCACCATACTATCACTGTCTATCCAAACATATCATATCAGAAAACATTCCATATCAGAGATATCAACCAATTCAAGGTATTTACATCATTCAATCATTCAATCATTCATAAGCAAGATTTATCACTTCCAAAATTAATTTAATTTATCTCTAATTAAATTAATTTCTAATCTAATCACTTAGATTATCTTTACTTAACATTAATTAATCATCCTTTAGTTTTTCCATCTTAATTTAATCACCCTTGACTAATTATCCTTTAATTATAATAAGTAATTAACTCTAAATTAATTACACAAATCCTTTAAAATCCATATTAATTATTATTGATCCTTAATTAACTTCTCAAATTAATTATCTTATAATCATAAATTAATTCACCTTTAATTATTAATTAATTAACCTTTAATTAATTAATTATCTTTAATTATTAAATAATTAATCTTCAATTATTAAGTAATTAATCTTTAATTACTAATTTATTAGTTAACCCTTAATTAATTTCATTAACAAATTAATCCTTTAATTACTAATTTATTAGTTAACCCTTAATTAATTTCATTAACAAATTAATCCTTTAATTACTAATTTATTAATTAACCCTTAATTAATTTCATTAATAAATTAATCCTTTAATTACTTTCATTAAGTAATTAACTTTTAAATAATAAATCATCCCTTAATTACTTTCATTAATTAATTAATCTTAAATTAATTACCTTAATTAATTAATCACATTAATTAATTTATCTCCTTGATTAGTTATCCTTTAATTAATCACTTTAATCAATTAATCTTTAATTATTAAGTAATTAACCTTTAATTACTCAATTTATCATCCTTAAATAAATCACATTCAGTAATTATCCATTAATTTATCACCTTAACAAATTACTTAATTACATTTTTTTTAAATACTTAAGACATTAATAAAAGGTAACATAATTAAATAATTAATTCTTACTTAATTCAAAATAATTTACTTTAAAACCTTTAATAAATCCCAACTTAAAGCAAAATAGTTATTTTAAAAGAATTTGTTAAGAAATTGTTTTAAACTTGATCTCTTATACAAAGCAAAAGAAAACCAGAGCCAAATCTTCTTTTACCTGAACCATCTTCGAGTTCCCCCACCTTCCACTTGCTCCGAGTCATCTAGCGATTTTCTTCGGGTCTGACCCGAGTTACCCTTGTCTTCCCCAACTCCACAACTTCAACTGATACCACAGCCTCGCGTGCACGTGCACGATCGGACGACGATGCTCTAACCATCGTTAACTACACCGGCATGTCGACTATGATCCTCTCACCTAAATCCGACTACCTCGAGCCCAGCAACGATCACGAACTAAATTCAAGCACAACCGATCATCACCTGAACCAACACGTTCCCAAAAACTCGCCCTGAGCCACCACCTCCGACCATATTAATCCTCGTCGTTGAACCCTCACCTTCGCCAGAGCCCTACGCTCCATTTCCCCTACATCTGATCCAACCCGATTCAACGTCATTGCTGCATTAGCTTTGAGAACGACCCTGGTTCAAATGCAATCTAAACCCTAGATTGCCATCGCCCGCTCACCACGACGTTCCAGGAAATACTTGACTATTTTTCCCACCATCCTCGTTCCACGAGCCACCTATGCCATGAACCATGACCCTCAGTTCGACATCTATAACAACCCGGTATTGCGTACCAATTATTTATCATCTTTGGACGGTCACCTTTCTTATTCGATTGCTGTTTGGAAATTTTTCAAAACCAGTTGAAACTCTTTTGAAAAATTTGTTAAGTGTTTAATCAGTTACAAACTCTAGTATAAATTTGATTAAGGAATTAGGTGGGCTTTAAAAATCATCTCGGCCCATGCTTTGTGATGCTGTGATTTTTATTAAGGGTTGATAACCCGTTCCTCCATTTTTCACTTCCATTCGAAAACCCTAAGCCTAAAACATACGAGTGAAAAATAATGGGTGCTTGGTTGTTCTTCTTTGCCGCTGAGAATTAGGGCTTCGGCTGTTTTGCTCGACTTCGATCCTCTGATAATCTGCGACTTTCTTCGACTTCGAATACTTCACATTGCCGAGTTCCTCCATTGGATTGAGTTCGACTTGATTAGGGATTCAAGACCCTTGATTCGCTCGTCTATGACATACTTCGGCTGCTTCAAATTGTCGTAAATAAGGTGAGTGATTATTTGTCACTCACATTTAATTCAAACCCTATTGCTTTGAACTGTGATTTCGTGATTACTTGGTTCGTTGGGTTTTGAAGTTGATCTTCGTTCGTGGGAAATTGACAGTATTCTTGTTGCCATTGGTTTTGATTTTCTTTATTCACTTCTTGATTTTTGAGTTTTGTAGCACTCGAGTCTTTCCTTATTCACTATTGTTCCTGGTCGTCATTACGAACATGTTGCAGTGCATTGACTCTGTTCAGTTTATACTTAAGGCTTGCGTGTTAAATTCACTTCTTTTACACTTGCATACTGCTGCTTTGATTTTTCCAGTTGCAATCCCTTTGGTGCAGTTTCATAGATTATTGATATTTCATTGTTGCTGTTTCATTGGGTTTGATTTGGTCATCTGGTTTTGTGAATTCGAACTTTGGCATTGGCTACTTTTAAAACTTGAATTTTTGTTACTTGTTCACTTCTGCGTTGAATTCGAACTTGTCTCCTGGTCTTCGTCACATTGTCTCTCGGCATTGAATCACTTGATTTTGTGAACAAGTTTTGAGGTGAAAAAGTGACTTGTTCGTTTTCGACTTTGTCTTGATTTCTGAAATTCCGTAACCTGTAAGTGTGCTCTGGACTTGTGTATCGGATACTAATAGTTGCCTTTAAGTTGACTTTGTTTTAGTATGGATTTGAACTGTTCCAGGCCTTCGATATCGATCAGGGTTGAGTTTACATATTTGTTGGCATCTGCATTGCATTGGATTTCTCTAGTAGTTTGAATCACTTGAGTATTTTGCTGTAGTAGTCTGGTCTTTGATCTTTGACATCGTATTCATCCCTGTAGTTGCTTGGTACATCTTTGTCGAACTGCATTGATGAACTTGATCATGTTGGACTTGAACTTGGGATATTTGTGTAGTCTGAACTATATGACTTCTGACATCACTTCTGTTGTCTTCAAGCTTGAGTTTGCATTGTAACGATCTTTTGTTCATGTTGATGGCAGCTGTATGTTTGATACAGATATATATGTGTACATATATATATTTGTATTGCTTGGACTTGATTCACTGTTGTCTGCATTTGTTTGTTTACATTACTGCTATATGTCCACTGTGCTTCATCATGCTTTGTCCCTTTGCATTTGTTTGATAGCTGGATAACCACGCCTTCGGTGATGATATTTCTGACATGTCCATCTCTGTCTGGAGTAGTTTCTGTATTGTTCCATTGTATTTCATGTAGTCTGGTCTGGTCTTTACTCTGGACAGTTGTAATTGGGTGCAGTTTTACCCTGGCAGTTTCTGGCCACTGTCTTGCATTCACTCCAAATCTTGTTGATACTGGGTTATACCCCATTCTTGCATTCACTCCAAATCTTGTTGATACTGGGTTTATACCCCAGTGTTCCTTTGCATATTTGAATTGAGACGCATCATGGCTTCTCTGACCAGCCTTGAACACTTTGCATTTTGTTTGTTGTTTGGTGCCTCCTTGAATTTGTGTAGACTGTTTTGACCATTCAATTGTATTCGAATTTGATTTTTCGAATTTCACCTGAGTTGAATCCGATCTGGATTTGACCTTGTGACATTATTTTATTGCTCTTGAGTGAACCCGATTTCAGGGTTTGAACTGGTGATCATTTGTGATTTTCACTGAGCTTTTGTGTATCTCTTGAGATAGTGGCGAGGCAGTACACGCGTGCGTGTACTGCAGCTCTATCAGATTTGACAGTTTTAAATTGATGTTTCGATTTGATGAATTGTTTCGTTGATTAATTTCAATGTTTTGGAGTTGTATTCTGATTTGGACTGTTGATATGTCGTTTGACACTGTTTAGTGTTATATATGCCGTTATCCAATTCTCGTATCGAGAGTTGGATATACGAGATTTCTGTGACTGACGTCTATTTGATGTTTGAGTATTACTGCTTCTGTGCATTAATAATTGAGTTTGAATTAGACTGACCCGTGTATTATTTTCTTTTGAATTTAATACTCGGGTCAGACCCGAGTCATTTCAGGTTGTAGATTTCCTTCTTTGAGTTGCTGTTCGGGATTTGAAGACTTTTCACATCTTTTGAAGTTGTCAGTGTCATTTTGTAGTAGTCGTGTCATTGTATAGAACGATATGTATTCATGTATATTAGTCGATAATGTACTTGTATATATAACTTCTAGAGTCGATAGTTGTAGACTTGTAGTTGTATCATATGCATCGTGTCAACTATATTGTAACTGACATCGGTTATATATATATGAGACTTTTGTTAATCTGTGTTCCGCATTTATATTATCTGTGTTATTGTTATATCTAATGTCCTAAACTATTATGAACTATCGTAGTTTGTTTTATACTGATAATTGGATATGTCGATGGGAGTAAATAAATAATAGATGAAAAATAAAAAGTATATACCACTCCTATCGAGATAACCAATATTAGTGTAAGGCCAATTACGGATGGTCGCTCCTACCCAGCCTTATTCTTCGTAATAATAGACAGTATTTCTTTTAATACTCTTTGTTATTATGAGTATAGAGGTGGGGCGTCACAGTTGGTATCAGAGCTTGGGGTTTATGGCATAATATAAAACATAACTTGGATGGAACATATGTTACAACTATTAGTCGATGTTTTATTGTGATTTGAGTCAAAACTAAAGTTTTGAAATTTTGATGCAAGTTTTTAAATATCATTATTTAAAAATAAAAAGTGAAACTGTGTTTTGTTGATTTGATTGAATTGCATTCTGTTTATCAGAGTGCACAGCGGAAACAGTGAAACTGTCTTCGCTGAGTACAACTGACAATCTTTTGATTTAAAAATCAAAATACGAAATTGATATGAATTCCAATTGTTGTTTACATAGCTGTAATTATTTGTTTCTTTGAGAATTTCGAATCCAAATTGAGGATTCGAAGAAATTGCAGATATGTGAATTATTTTGATGAGATTTTTGATGTTTTAAAATTACTATCGCTTTAACTTCAGTAACAGTCAAACTTTTAAAAGTGGATTTTCAAGCGGTTATTCCGCAATGCTGATTTTGAGATACGATTTATGGTATTTTGAGAAGTACGATTTCCTTATCGAAATTGTTACTGATTTGCTGTTTTAATCACGTGATTGGAAAATTGTTTTAGAAATTTTAATAGTTTGTGTTTTCAAAAGAATGAGAAAGCGACTTAAACGATTCAGCAAAATCGAGGATTATGACCCCTTTCTTTTACTGTTTCGTTTAACTCCGGACTTGTCCAGTTGAGAATGTGAATTGTTATTTTTACAAAATAAATAAAAATTTGTTTTCAGAAATTTTAACAGTTTGCGCTTTCAAAAGAATGAGGAAGCGATTTAAACATTTCAGCAAAATCGAGGACTATGACCCCTTTCTTTTACTGATTCGCTTAATTCCGGACTTGTCCGTTTGAGAATGTAAAGTGTATTTTTACAAAATACACAATTTTGCACTTTCAAGGAAACGATGAAGTGATTTAAACGATTTAGCAAAAGTGCGGAGTATGGAACCACACTTTTACTATTTCGGTTAATTCTGGACTCGTTAATTGAATATCTGTTGTTTTGATGATTTTGATGAATTTTGCACTTTCAAGGAAACGATGAAGAGAATCAAACGATTTAGTAAAACACGTGGTATGGGACATGTGCGTTTGCTATTTCGGTTAATTCCGGACTCGTTAATTGAAATATTTTGATGCTTTCGTGTGCTTTCGAGCCACTACGAGGACCTTCGGGTCATTTGTTGGACCTTCGGGTCATATGATGGACCTTCGGGTCAAATACCAGTACTAGACCTTCGGGTCACTCTGCGGACCTTCGGGTCAATCTGATGGGCGCCAAAAATTATGTTGAGTACTTGGTAGGCTTCGGCCATTTGTTGATGCACGTGCGGCGAATTAAAAACTCGCCATCTGATGGGATCGATCCAAGCTTTTATGTTAATTTTCTAGTCTTCTTAATTGATTTCTAGATATTTGTTGTTTCCAATTATCTGCAGGTAATTGGATATTTGTTGATATGAGTTCTGATTATCGTTTTTGATAATCGGATATTTGTTGTTTCTAATTATCGCTTGTGATAATTGGATATTTGTTGATATGAGTTCTGATTATCGTTTTTGATAATCGGATATTTGTTGTTTTTAATTATCGCTTTAGATAATTAAATATTTGTTGATTTGAGATTTAATTATCGTTTTAGATAATTAAATATTTGTTGATTTGAGATTTAATTATCGCTTTAGATAATTAAATATTTGTTGATTTGAAATTTAATTATCGCTTTAGATAATTAAATATTGGTTGATTTGAATTTGATTATCGCTTGAGATAATCAAATATTTGTTGAATTTGAAATTTGATTATCGCTTGAGATAATCAAATATTTGTTGAATTTGGAATTTGATTATCGCTTAAGATAATCAAATATTTGTTGAATTTGGAATTTGATTATCGCTTGAGATAATCAAATATTTATTGAATTTGGAATTTGATTATCGCTTGTGATAATCGAATATTTGTTGAATTTGAAATTTGATTATCGTTTGTGATAATCAAATAATTATTGAATTTGAAAATTTGGTTATCGTTTGTGATAATCGAATATTTGTTGAATTTGAAATTTGATTATCGTTTGTGATAATCAAATATTTGTTGAATTTAAAATTTGATTATCGCTTGTGATAATCGAATATTTGTTGAATTTGAAATTTGATTATCGTTTGTGATAATCAAATAATTGTTGAATTTGAAAATTTGGTTATCGTTTGTGATAATCGAATATTTGTTGAATTTGAAAATTTGGTTATCGTTTGTGATAATCGAATATTTGTTGAAATTGAAATTTGATTATCGTTTGTGATAATCGAATATTTGTTGAATTTGAAATTTTAATTACCGTTTGTGGTAATTAGATATGTACTGATTTGTTTATGATTATCGTTTGAGGTAATTAGATATTTGATGTTTTGTGGTTTTCGTTTTTTTTTGATAATTTGACATTTGTTGATTTATTTTCTGAGTATCGTTTGGATATTTCGATGTTTGCTGATTTTATGTATAACAGATTTTCTAGTCTCTAATTGAGTTCAGGTTATGTTGATTTTATTGAATTGCCATTCTCTATCTATCACTGTTGATAGTTAGTATTTGCTGATTATGAAGTTCGTGTTTTCTATTCATCCGTTAGATAACTAGATATTTGCAGTTTTGCGAATTGTGATTTGTGCTTCTAATCATCTCTGTTGATAATTAGCTTTAGTTGTGTTTCTAATTATCGTATCGATGATTAGACATTGTTGCTTTATGATTCTCTGTACTTTAATCATCTAGTTGATAATTGAAGATTGCTGATAATTGCATTTATTTGGTTTTGCTGCCTTCTGATTATCTGTTGATAGTTAGATTTTGTTGAAAAATTTGTGAATTTCCTTTATGGGATTAAAAGATTTCTTTGATGTTTGAAATTCTCTATCTTTATTTTCTAGCTTAACCAGTTTATGTTAGAAAATTTATTGATAATGACGACCTTAATTAGGAAAATTGCGGGGACGCAATTTCTATAAGGAGGGGAGTCTGTAACAACCCGGTATTGCGTACCAATTATTTATCATCTTTGGACGGTCACCTTTCCTATTCGATTGCTGTTTGGAAATTTTTTAAAACCAGTTGAAACTCGTTTGAAAATTTTGTTAAGTGTTTAATCAGTTACAAACTCTAGTATAAATTTGATTAAGGAATTAGGTGGGCTTTAAAAATCATCTCGGCCCATGCTTTGTGATGCTGTGATTTTTATTAAGGGTTGATAACCCGTTCCTCCATTTTTCACTTCCATTCGAAAACCCTAAGCCTAAAACATACGAGTGAAAAATAATGGGTGCTTGGTTGTTCTTCTTTGCCGCTGAGAATTAGGGCTTCGGCTGTTTTGCTCGACTTCGATCCTCTGATAATCTGCGACTTTCTTCGACTTCGAATACTTCACATTGCCGAGTGCCTCCATTGGATTGAGTTCGACTTGATTAGGGGTTCAAGACCCTTGATTCGCTCGTCTATGACATACTTCGGCTGCTTCAAATTGTCGTAAATAAGGTGAGTGATTATTTGTCACTCACATTTAATTCAAACCCTATTGCTTTGAACTATGATTTCATGATTACTTGGTTCGTTGGGTTTTGAAGTTGATCTTCGTTCGTGGGAAATTGACAGTATTCTTGTTGCCATTGGTTTTGATTTTCTTTATTCACTTCTTGATTTTTGAGTTTTGTAGCACTCGAGTCTTTCCTTATTCACTATTGTTCCTGGTCGTCATTACGAACATGTTGCAGTGCATTGACTCTGTTCAGTTTATACTTAAGGCTTGCGTGTTAAATTCACTTCTTTTACACTTGCATACTGCTGCTTTGATTTTTCCAGTTGCAATCCCTTTGGTGCAGTTTCATAGATTATTGATATTTCATTGTTGCTGTTTCATTGGGTTTGATTTGGTCATCTGGTTTTGTGAATTCGAACTTTGGCATTGGCTACTTTTAAAACTTGAATTTTTGTTACTTGTTCACTTCTGCGTTGAATTCGAACTTGTCTCCTGGTCTTCGTCACATTGTCTCTCGGCATTGAATCACTTGATTTTGTGAACAAGTTTTGAGGTGAAAAAGTGACTTGTTCGTTTTCGACTTTGTCTTGATTTCTGAAATTCCGTAACCTGTAAGTGTGCTCTGGACTTGAGTATCGGATACTAATAGTTGCCTTTAAGTTGACTTTGTTTTAGTATGGATTTGAACTGTTCCAGGCCTTCGATATCGATCAGGGTTGAGTTTACATATTTGTTGGCATCTGCATTGCATTGGATTTCTCTAGTAGTTTGAATCACTTGAGTATTTTGCTGTAGTAGTCTGGTCTTTGATCTTTGACATCGTATTCATCCCTGTAGTTGCTTGGTACATCTTTGTCGAACTGCATTGATGAACTTGATCATGTTGGACTTGAACTTGGGATATTTGTGTAGTCTGAACTATATGACTTCTGACATCACTTCTGTTGTCTTCAAGCTTGAGTTTGCATTGTAACGATCTTTTGTTCATGTTGATGGCAGCTGTATGTTTGATACAGATATATATGTGTACATATATATATTTGTATTGCTTGGACTTGATTCACTGTTGTCTGCATTTGTTTGTTTACATTACTGCTATATGTCCACTGTGCTTCATCATGCTTTGTCCCTTTTCATTTGTTTGATAGCTGGATAACCACGCCTTCGGTGATGATATTTCTGACATGTCCATCTCTGTCTGGAGTAGTTTCTGTATTGTTCCATTGTATTTCATGTAGTCTGGTCTGGTCTTTACTCTGGACAGTTGTAATTGGGCGCAGTTTTACCCTGGCAGTTTCTGGCCACTGTCTTGCATTCACTCCAAATCTTGTTGATACTGGGTTATACCCCATTCTTGCATTCACTCCAAATCTTGTTGATACTGGGTTTATACCCCAGTGTTCCTTTGCATATTTGAATTGAGACGCATCATGGCTTCTCTGACCAGCCTTGAACACTTTGCATTTTGTTTGTTGTTTGGTGCCTCCTTGAATTTGTGTAGACTGTTTTGACCATTCAATTGTATTCGAATTTGATTTTTTGAATTTCACCTGAGTTGAATCAGATCTGGATTTGACCTTGTGACATTATTTTATTGCTCTTGAGTGAACCCGATTTCAGGGTTTGAACTGGTGATCATTTGTGATTTTCACTGAGCTTTTGTGTATCTCTTGAGATAGTGGCGAGGCAGTACACGCGTGCGTGTACTGCAGCTCTATCAGATTTGACAGTTTTAAATTGATGTTTCGATTTATGAATTGTTTCGTTGATTAATTTCAATGTTTTGGAGTTGTATTCTGATTTGGACTGTTGATATGTCGTTTGACACTGTTTAGTGTTATATATGCCGTTATCCAATTCTCGTATCGAGAGTTGGATATACGAGATTTCTGTGACTGACGTCTATTTGATGTTTGAGTATTACTGCTTCTGTGCATTAATAACTGAGTTTGAATTAGACTGACCTGTGTATTATTTTCTTTTGAATTTAATACTCGGGTCAGACTCGAGTCATTTCAGGTTGTAGATTTCCTTCTTTGAGTTGTTGTTCGGGATTTGAAGACTTTTCACATCTTTTGAAGTTGTCAGTGTCATTTTGTAGTAGTCGTGTCATTGTATAGAATGATATGTATTCATGTATATTAGTCGATAATGTACTTGTATATATAACTTCTAGAGTCGACAGTTGTAGTTGTATCATATGTATCGTGTCAACTATATTGTAACTGACATCGGTTATATATATATGAGATTTTTGTTAATCTATGTTCCGCATTTATATTATCTGTGTTATTGTTATATCTAATGTCCTAAACTATTATGAACTATCGTAGTTTGTTTTATACTGATAATTGGATATGTCGATGGGAGTAAATAAATAATAGATGAAAAATAAAAAGTATATACCACTCCTATCGAGATAACCAATATTAGTGTAAGGCCAATTACGGATGGTCGCTCCTACCCAGCCTTATTCTTCGTAATAATAGACAGTATTTCTTTTAATACTCTTTGTTATTATGAGCATAGAGGTGGGGCGTCACAACATCGATCGATAGCAATTGACAGTTAACCCAAATCTGTCCAACTTGCAATATCTCATGATTTAAAATCCTAAAATTCAAGATTTTATTTTTTAAAAATCATCATTTCAGATAACAAATCAGATTATATACTTGAATACATGATTTATTCAAATCGAGATTTAGATATATTCATGCTTTTACTGTAATTCTTCATTTTGTTAAAAACTATCTTTGATTCTTTCTTGGAAATATTTTTAAATCAAATCCCTTGTTATTATAATCAAGTTTGATTTATACATCTAGGTCTAACAAGAATTAGGGAGATATATATTGAATTTTTGATCAGGTTTGAACCCTGTAAAACTCGAAACAGAACTCTACATTCATATATTTATATTATATACAGACATACACATCAAACCACTACATATTCATACACATGCAAGTATCAAATTTCATTTATCACAACATTATCCCAAATAATATTCATAAGCATCAGGATAAAAACTGATTTGAGTTTTTAATAGAGATGTTTACTTACAGTTAGAAGAAAACAGAGAATAGCTTGTTCATTGATCTGCTACTTGAAGCTTGATTGATCTTCTTGTTTAAAGTTTGAATTTGAATCTTTGTTTTGCTTTAGTTTTGAATACTTGAAAGAGTTGTTGATTCAGTTTCTTTTTTTTTTAAAGATGGAAGAAGATTTAGAAGTGGAAATGTGAGAAATTTGTACTGAATATAGCCTGGTCTCTCTTCATATTATTTACATATGATTTTAGTTTTAAAGAAAATAAAAATGAGGAAAGCCACTTGTTATTTGCATGCTTATACAAAGCTACAAATGTCAATTTTATGCATTATAAAGTGTACAAATGTTTTGAATTCATTATTGTATTAATTACTTATGTTTTAAATAAATTATGTGTTATGTTTATATTTAATGTAAAAGACAAGTGTATTAAACCTCTTTATTTATATATGTATTTCTTATGTTTTTATTAATTAGCCTTTAAATCTTTATATATATATATACAAACTATCTTGATTTCAAATATGATTTTTTAAAAGAAAGTATTTCAAATCTTTTCATTAAATCTTGTTTTAAACTTAAAATATTTATCTTGTGTTGTAATTTTAAATAGCTCTTGAAAACGGGTTTTCTATATTTTTTATATAGAATTTAACTATAATTACCCTTTGAAAATTATTGAATTCAAATCAATGCCTCCTAATCACTATACATATACATATCCAGATATTCTTCAAATTATTAGAATTCTATTTGTTTAACCAAATAAAATTTAGTGTCTTAATAGTAAAACCAGTTAATTATCAAATTATCGGATGTCCAGAAATCCGGGTTATCACAACCCACTTTGTGGCTAGTATTGCTGGAATTTAATGAATGTAATAATTTCGGTTATTTGAATAAGTATTTGTATATAGACACTATTATAATATCAGAGGATTTCATAAGAAATGTTTTGGTTATCGTAAGGTAAAAACCCGACATGTTTATTTGTGGCGTGGTCTTACGAGATACCTTTGATTTTTAAAGGATTTTGAAAACTTTAATAATCCAATTGAGTGTGTTTTCTCATGCTGGTTTTCCAGACTGACTCGGGTATTGTTTTACTATGATGCTCGGGTTAGACCGAGTATTATAGAGTACAGATTTTGGATGGACTGCTGTGGAGCTCAGGAGACGAGCTAGATGACGAGGCATATTTCCGTAGATTTATATTTCCGCTGTGCAGTGAAAGCTGTATATTCAGCTTTTGGAGAACAATATATTATAACTGTCCTGAATTGTGTTGTTGATTGTGTTGTACTCTGATGAGGTAATGTAAAAGCAGATATAGTTCTTTTTGTATAAAGAATCAGTCATTTATCTATTATATATTGTTCCGCTGCGTTTGTGAGATTCTGATGTTGTTTTCTATTTCTTCTTCTACCTCCTTCTTCTTTAACCCTAATGGTTGGGTTTTCCGGCATTCGATTATTCGGCATTTAATACAGTGGACGTATTGATGTTGATTTTCGTGCGTCGAAAAATCGGGTCGTTACAATGTCAATCCCCGTATTCAACAAATACTATGGGCGGAATAACGATGAAATCACCTTTTAAATTCCACGAATAGTACGAGTTCCCTCTTCGAGCTTTAACACTGAGTAAAAGAAGATCATCTCTATAAAATCAAGTTGTATTTAATTTAAAAATTAAATCTTTTATACTTAACTCGTTTCCTACATTTCGACCTTACCTATCCCTCGCCCACGGAAGAGGCCAGGTGAGCTAGGGCACTGGTTGCTTCTGAACATCTGCTTAGTTTAAGCACCTCATATCCAGATCTCACAAATAGAAAAATCCAGTCTACTCGTTGGCTTTTAGAGCCAAGATTAAACCACTTGTTTATAATAGCTTTTTCTTTAAATCATTTATTTGAACTCTCTTCAATAAGCTATAAAACCTCCAAATCATTCTTAAAACTCTTAATTATCCATTTGAAAATATTTATAAAATATTTGGAAAAGAATTGTTAGGTTTAAAACTATATTTCAAAAGTTGTAGAAACGTGCTATGAAAAAGTGCTGTGGAAAGTGCATTTTAAGCTATATTGATCAAAACGACTTTTTATACTTTGAAAATTCACTTTTATTACTCAAATCACTTTTAAAACATTTTAAATGATTTATAAGGTTTATTTTAGATTTTTAAAATTTTAAAATGTCATTTTCAAAAAAATCAATTTTGAATTTCGAACTGCAAAACTCAAGATTTTTCCAAAACACTTCCCTTCTTCCCTATGCACGGCCAACCCCCTCGTGTGCACATCACTTCCATCATCTCATGTATACCTTTGTTGAGTTCTTTATGCTTAAAAAGTAAGAAATCTTTAAAATATATTATTTATTTTATATTATATTTCTTATACTTAATTATATTTATATATATATATATAAGTTTATGTGCATGTTATCATGTGTATGTAACATATATATGTATGTACATATAAGTGCAGAACACTTTGGACGTCTTCGAACAACTTTTGTTCGTTAAATCGTTGAAATACGAAGAACCCATTATCGGTCACATTTTTACTTATTCTAACGTAAATATATTTGTAAACAAATTCAAAAATAAATTTCTTATCATTTTAAACTAATTAAAATGATTACATTTGAATTATAAAACCATATAATTTCATACTAAAAATTATTTACAAAAATCGCTATTATACGATAAAGCGATATCGATTTTTCCTTATATTTTTAAATCAAATATATCTCTTTATAAAACTACTATAAATGATTCATTATCACTTTAAAACTATTTTAAATGAATTATTCTTATTTCAAATAATTTTTTGAATAACTAAAACAATTATTAAATCATTAAATCTTGATTTAATTTAAATAAATCTATATTTAAATATGATGCCATCGATCGATGTAATTTCTAAAGAAAATATTTCTATAAATGTTTATTCAAAATAAATTTATTATTACCTATTATCACTTGAAATGATTTTATCTGTCTTATCATCTTTTTTTAAAATAAATAAATTTACCTTATCCATGTGATAAATTGGCGGGTCGTTACAGACTCTCCCTCTTAAAAGAATTCGTCCCCAAAATAACCCAAAACAAAAACCCAGAGGTTTTGCCCAAAATATTTATTTTTAATTTACTTCCTTATGATGTATATAAATCATCTTTACACAATATCTGATTCAATCTTCTATTCGAATTCACAACTTTAATTCCAAACTAGCATTGATCCCCCGATCCTTTGGTGCGGACTCTGACCAGGATCTATGATCTGAACTTTAGTTCTCCTTGCATAGCTCTCAACTATGATAGAAAACTCAAGCATCCAACCATAAACCTCATCAATGTTTATCGTCGAGAATTGAGTGATAAATCCTTTTTCGGATAAGTGTCAAAACACGTCAAAGTTCTACACCCAAATCTTAGATTGTATCGTGCGACGAAATAATACATATACTTCATATGTATTTATAAATTTTTTTGAAAATTCTTATGAAAAACTTTCATCTTTTATTCAACTTTTTTATAAAGATACTTCTTTATACATAACCATTGTACATTTTTATTTCCAAAGTATTTATACTTAGAAACACATTTCTTTTCAAAAGATAAATATCTTTTTATTATAATACATATCTTAAGGGTTTCTGAAAAAACTTATTCCCAAAATAATTCATTAAGTCGATACATCACCATAAACTTCCAACATTAAATGTGAAAATAATCTTTATTTAGTTAAAACTTTCTTTATCAACTAACATTCATATATCAATCAAACTTCCTTTATATATATATCGCTTTTACTTATACCAGTTTTAATACTTAAAAAGTGTTTATATACTTATTCAAATGTTTTAAGTATATTAATTAGCAAGTTTTACTTACTTTAAATATAATTGAAGATATTAAAACAATTATTACCACAACATCGTTAAAATGAACTTCTCTTTTTATAACCTGTTAATTATAATATTTTCCACCTTTTATAAGAGACCCTAATATTCGTTATTATCTTCTAAAATCCCATTATTAAAGATCTAAATATATTCATAAGATTTCCTCTAAAGTGTCTTTTAAGGGTTAGAAACAAATGTTGCTAAAACATTGTTTACTACAAACCCAAAACCATTCATTCTTAACTTAGTTTTTTTTAAAGATCAAAGCATACCCGTGCTTATCAATTTAGATAATACACTTTGATAAAAATTTACAACCATTAATTTGTCAAATAAGTGCTTCACATTGTTTTTTAGAATATTATATTGATCGAGTAACTCAAAAATGATACCAAGGTACTGGGTACTACCAATAGTATTGCATATTTTCTTAACAAGATGGGGAATACTTAAGAGAATAATTTACCATCCAAATACATCTCCTTCCATTTTTAGTTACTTTCGAGCCACTTGAATCAATTAATCATAAGATTTTTTTTCATTTTCAGAATCCAGTTTTAGAAATAATACTATTATTATTCCTTTTCCAAAAATCATATAAAATTCGTTTCAGAAATACCGAAATTTAAATTCTCAAATAAATTCCTTTATAAAGGACGTTTTATAAATCCATTTTATAAAATTACATATACAAATTGTATTCATAAGATTTATTTATCTTAAATAAATTCCTTTAATAAACATTTATTGAATACCTCATAGTCAAATTGTGAAATTAAATTCACGAGGTGTTTGTGCTTAAACTTTTAAATTAAAAAACAGATCAATTTATGATAATAACTGAGTATTATCCTTTCCTTAATCAAATAACTATATTACTTGAAAAAATTTCTTTATATTCAAAACATAATCGTCGGTAAAATTATTTCATTTACCAATTTTCAAAGCAAAAATCATTTGGATCTTACAGGGATAATCTTCCTCAATCGGAAACCCACCATTTTTAGGAGGATATTCCGGTTGTTCCTCTTCGTTGCTAGTGAGAACTATGAGGATATTCTCCTCACCTCAGTTCGCTCTGGAGGTGTAAAGTCCCACTATTTTGGACCATTCAAATCGACAATAATCCACACATGTCAGACTTGAATAATGCAAAATAACAGATTGTAATAAATCTGGAGAAAATAAAATCATTCACAGAATCATAGACACAGAAATATCAGAATAATTCACAGTGGAAATAAAATAAATAGTGGTTCATGAAGCCACCACAATATAGAGTCTCAAAACCGATACAAAATACATAGTTTGAAAACCAATACAGTTCTGAAACAAGTACAATAGAAATCCCAAATACATAAGTCTCTAATACAAAAGCTGAAGTAGAACAGCTGAAACTGAAATAGATAGATAACTAGATAAGCAGAATCTCAAGTGATTCCTAGCTCCAGAAAAGTGAATCCAAAGCTGTGAATACTCAGGCTGACCCGAGCGCAAATAAAACACAAACACTCGAGTCAGGACATACATACTTATATAATGTAAACCAACTCAAGTGAACTGTAATAAAGGTACAAGTAACTTAAAGAATGCTTGGGATCGCCCATTCTTTAAGGATCCGTTAAACTATCTACTATGTAGTAATATTTGCTATTATAATAATGTCTAATCATAAAATAAACATACTTTTAAGCGTTAAGGAGTAACCCAATATTCCCCTTAACACGTAATAGTCCCAGTAGTTTATCCAGTATTAGCATACTCCTAAAATGGGGGATACCCTCGATACTCCACAGGCTATGGGAGAAATCACAAATCGTAGTAAAGCTCGATATGGTAGGTGACATGGCACACAAGGCAATGCCAGGGTAGATATACCAATTACGCATCCGGACTGGTGGGGACGCATAGCAGCCACTACCGCCCACCTCGAACAACACTCCCAAATCAAGGGTGGCCACCAAATAAATCACAAGTAATAGAATGGTATCGAAGAAGTGTGTCCGATCAGAGGTGCTACCTCCTTGGCCCGTCGATCGCTCTTGTTTTAGCCACCTTATGCCAACTCACGGGAGTTGGGTCTACGTATATACCTTAAGATCGTCGTCACCATCCTACTTCATTCTGGAAACTCCACCGCATAAACAGTTGTTAAAGTGGTTTTCGGTATCGACAAAGAGTATGTCCATGTCCGATCCCGGTCTCTTTAACAACCAATCGTTATTATAACCCGTGGTTATAAATTTAAAAACAGTTTATATTTCAAATCAAATTACTCTAATTAAACCATTTAAAAACAAAGTCATTATTCTTTTAAATCAAATATTCAATTCCCAAAATTTTAGCCTTTTCTGAGTTCATTTATTCACTTAAAAGCATTAAAACATTGAAATTTCAGCTTTCACAATATTTAAAAAGTGCTGCGGTAAGTTATATTTGAAAATAATTCAATTCAGCAAAGACAGCATTTACAAACTGCTGTAACAGTTCAGTTTTAAAGGAAAAATAGTTCGATTCAGAAAAGACAGCATTTATAGAACTACTGTAATAGTTCAGGGTTCAAATTAAAGGTTTAAATTCAATTCAGCAAAGACAACGTTTATAAACTATTGTAAAAGTTCAGTTATGTACAAAAATCATATTTCAGCCTACTACAGCACTTAACAAGTGCAACAGTAGCCTCTTCATTAGTTTCAGGTTCAATCTTAGTTCCTGCCACAACAACACTTACCAAGTGCTGTCATAGCCTTAGTTCATTTTTAGTCTTTAAGTTCATTTATGCAACCACAGCACTTACCAAGTGCTGCAGATTCTACTTAGTTCAGAATTAGTTCATTTCCAGAAATGGTAGCATTTCTGAAGTGCTATAAATTGAATTTCCAGGTTTTAAGTGTAATTCCAGCCATAAATAAACTTCGATTTAAATCATTTAAACTTATAAAAATCATATTTTTTTCACATTAAAATGTTCATTTAAATCCTTTAACTTATGATTTTAATATACAAATAAAAATCAAAATTTCCAAAGTTTACCTATTTAATTCAAGTGTGTAAATTTCCCATTTTCATTTTAAACCATTTATTTCAACACTTAAATTTTAAATCTCCATTTTACACCATTTAAAACTTAATTTTCATTTTAATTTAATTAACTTAAGTTTCCATTTTTTTCTTTTTAGTCAAATTTTCAATTTTAAGTTACACTTTAAAATCACTATTTTTATCCATTTATTTTACATTTATCATATAGAAAAAAAAATCATTTCCACTTTAATAAATCATTTTAAAATTCAATTTAAATCAATTTATTATATTTTTTACATTTTTAAAATACTTAAAATTCTCTAGAAAAGTATATAAAATAACTACGGATCTGTATACCATTTTCTAGCCTAAGTCAAGTGATACGGATAATATATCATTTCAATCCGTAGTTTACAAAGAAAATCCCGGTTTTATCATTTCAAACCCGTAATCCCAAGTAAATAAAATTTATTAAAAGGTCGCTCATGCTTATCATTTCAGCCCATAACGATCCTTCCTTATTCTAAAGTCCGTTCGGGTATGTATCATTTCAACCCATAGTGAACCTAATCTACAGGGAACTTGCAGTGTGATAAACTGATAAAATTGAACAGAAAAACATAAATAATTAACAGAATGATATGACATGAATTTTAACAGGTTAACATCATATATAATTAATCACAGGCAGTTTATAACATAATATAGATTTTTCTACACATTCAGTTGTTGTTGTTTCACAACTACATAAGTATGAACGTCGTGTGAGTTTTACTCACCTCTTATTGCTGAAGATTTCAAAACCAAAAGCACAACAGAAAACCAAGCACGATGACACGACAATGATTTGAGTAGAGAGCGAATCCAAGCTACAACTCTTGTGTACAACCCAAAACAAAAATCAAACAAAAAATTTCAATACAACTTTAAAATGAAATAACTTTGGAATAAAAGCGGATACGAATACCAAACTTTTTGCCTTGCTTCTCATATACTATGTACGGCCTAGGGGTTGCATAGGGTCAGGTTTTGGTCAAGTTTAGGCTCGGGTTTGGGCTAGCATGGCTCGGCCAAAGTGGTGAACAATGGTGGAGTTATGAACATGTGAAGGTGAAGGGGTTTTATAGGCAAATAAGTGGAAAAGTGGTCAAACTAAGGTTCAACCATGGATGGTTAGGCTCGGCCAGAGGGTCCAGGTGGTAGATCAGGGGCTGGAGCAATGAGGTTGGGTCTGGAAAAGGGGGTGGTGGCGGCCAAAGATGGTGGAGGTGATGGAAAATGGGGTGGTGATCAACTAGGTGCTTGGCTATGCATTGTTTTGGACATTGTTTGCATTTTTGGTGAAGTTTGGCTTCAAGGAAGGTTCGGCCATGGTCTAACCTAAAGTAGTGATTTGTGATGATGCCAAGGAGGAGTGGTAGGGGATGGTGGTCGTGGCTATGGTGAAGAGGCCATGAAAATAGAAGAGAAAACAAGGCAAAAAATGTGAAAAAAAATGGAAAAAGGTGTAAAAGAGGAGGCCATTACCAAGGAAGTTTGAAGAAGTCGAGAGAAATGAGAGTGCTGAAGCTTTTTTTTCACGTGAAAAGGAATGGTAATACACGACTAGGACTTAGAATGAACGGTCAACAATGCAAATTAATGAGGAGTTTAAGAAATGAAGAGTTTTGAAGGTGAAGGACTTATGTTTTGCACTTTTTAAAACCTTTGGTATTTCCTTTTCTCTTTGATTTTAAATAAACAAAATAAACTCAGAAATGTTATTTACAACTGAAACAAAGTAGTAGGAAATAAAAATAAGTATTTAAATTTAAAAGAAATGGAAAAAGAATTACAAAATTTACTCAAAAATTAGAAACAGTGTTCAGAAATTACAGAAAAATAGCCAATGGCTTTGGAAAATTATGTACTTCGTTTTAAAAATATTATAATACAAAATTTGAAATAAAATGACTTTTAAAACATTTTCAAAGTCAAATAAATAATTAAATTCATAGAAAATATCAAAAGAATGGAAGAAATAGCTTAAAATAGGAAACAGAACATGAAAATTACAATAAAATACCATTAATTCTAGAAAAATTTGTACTTCACTATAAAAATATTTTAAAATGAAATAAATTCAAATTAAAATAACTTCCAAAATATTGGGTTGTTACACTCTCGCTCTCCCCCACTCAAACCTTTTCGTCCTCGAAAAGAACAGAAACAGAGAAAATAAGAGAAAAACAAGATAGAAAGAAAATAGTACCTGGAACGAACAATTCCGGATTCGAAGCACGAATGCTTTCCTCCATCTCCCAAGTACAATCTCGATCATCAATACTCCACTGTACTTTGACCAGACTAACAGATTTCCTTCTTAGCTGCTTCGTACCTTTGTCGACAATACGAAGTGGCTTCCTCTCAACAGTCAGATTAGGCTCAATATCCAAACTATCAAGAGTAGAAGGCTGAACAATAAGAGATGGATCATGCAGATAGCGACGAAGATGAGAAACGTGGAATACATTATGCACTCCAGAGAACTTCTCGGGCAAATCCAGATGGTAAGCCAAAGAACCAATTCTTTCCACAATGCGGAAAGGACCAACAAACCTAGGAGAAAACTTCCCTCTACGACCAAAGCGAATAACATTCCTTAAGAGAGAGACCTTAAGGAAAACCAAATCACCAACAGCAAACTCTAAACTCCACCTACGCCTATCAGCATACTTCTTCTGCCTATCCTGAGCAATTCTCATCTTCCTCCTAATCTCCTCAACTCTCTCAGAAGCCTCTAAAATCATCTCAGGACCAAGAACCAAACGATTACCGAATTCAATCCAGCAAGAAGGAGATCTACAAGGTCGTCCGTAAAGAGCAGAAAACGGAGACGTCTTGATACTGGCCTGAATTCAAAGATAGAAATGAGATAGATAAAAGATTAAGATGAGATTAAAACAGAAGATAGAAATTATACCTGATAACTATTGTTATAGGTGAATTCGACAAGATGGAGATGATCTTCCCAAGATCCTCCATAATCAAGCACACAAGCACAAAGAAGATCTTCAAGAATCTGATTCACCCTCTCCGTTTGACCGTCGCTCTGTGGATGATAAGCAGTGCTCAGATTTAGACGAGTGCCCAAAGAATCCTGAAAGGCTTTCCAAAACCTACTAGTAAAGATAGGATCACGATCACAAACAATACTGAGAGGAACACCATGGAGACGAACAATCTCCCTCATGTAAATCTCAGACAAACTAGAAGCAGAATGGGTAGACTTGACGGGAATAAAATGAGCTGATTTGGTCAATCTATCCACAATAACCCAGATACTCTCATTACCCTTCCTAGTCCTCGGTAATCCATCAATGAAATCCATAGAAACCTGTTCCCACTTCCAATTGGGAATCTCAAGAGGCTGCAACAAACCAGGGGTCTTCTGATGATCTGCCTTGACTTGCTGACAAGTCGCACACCTATTAACAAAAATGGAAATATCTCGCCTCATAACTCTCCACCAATACAACTTCTTCATATCCTGATACATCTTGGTCACACCTGGATGAATAGAAAGTCTGGACTAATGATTCTCCCGAAGTAACCCCTGTCTCAATCCATCAACATTCGGGACACAAATCCTATTATTAATCCTCAACACACCTTTATCATCTAACTGAGCACCGCTGCCATCAAGATTACTACCTCCAACTCTACTATGAACATTCTCCTTCATCGATCTAAGCATCTCATCCTCATCCTACTTAGCCATAATACGATCCACAAGAGGTGAAGTATAACGACCCGCTATTTTGGACCATTCGCATCCGCACATGTCGGACTTGAAAAATTCAAAATACCGCGTTGTTAATTTAAATTTGGCAAAACTGAACATATACAGTAAATAAATAATCACAGATCACAGACACAGAGTAATAAATGCAGAGGAAATAAAAGAGATAGTAGTTCATGAAGCTACTATATAAATGTATAAGTTACATCAGAGTTAAACCAGATACAAAGGAAGAGTAATACGATACATTAGATACAAATCAGAATACATCACTGGAATCATCAAATACTGAAAGCAGAATAGATGGCTGGATCTTCAAGCAAAGCTCCAACTTCAAAGGTGAGTCTCGAATACTGGTACACTCAGTCTGACCCGAGCGTAAAGCAAAACACAAAACACTCGAGTCAGGATTAACATTCTTATATCAATGAATCCAACTCAAGTGAAATAGCAATTGAAATACAAGTAACTCAAAGGATGTTTGGAATAACCATCCTTTAAGGATCCGTTAAACTATCTACTACGTAGTAGTGTACGATAAGTAGATAATGTCTATCAGTAATATAAAGATATCAAAATAGTGTTAAGGCGTTACCATTATCCCCCTTAACACATTTTTATAAGCATCATAGTCTATACAGCACTGTAAACTCCACCGTAAACTAGTGGGCTATCAGGGAGTACTCCATAGGTATAACGCAAAACAAATTCGTAGTGGTCGTGAATAGGGAATACAAGTATGACAAGGCACATGAGGCAATACCCAAGGTAGTGACACTACCGTTTGCCTGATCCGGACTGGTGAGAACGCATCGCCGCAGCGACCGCAACACCGTGAAACAACACTCCCAAAATCAAGGGTGCACCAATCGACAACAAGTAATGAGTAGTTCGAAGAAGTGTGTTCAATTGAGGTAGCTAACCTCCATTGGCCCGGCACGGCTCCTGTTTTAGTCATTTCCAATTTGACACAAGTGTCAAGGCTATCCATTATCGTTCTCTTTCTTCAGTCATCACGTACATCATTCCAACCACTTCATTCTGGATCACCACTCCGCGTATAGTTATTAAAGTGGTTTTCAGTTTAGACAGAGAGTATGTCCATAACCGATTCCGGTCTCTTTAATAACTTCCGTAATTATTACACTGATTGGTCGTTAATATATTTCAAAAGCAATCAATTTCAATTCCAATTAGAAATTTGCAAACCAACATTTCATTTGTCTTTCTAAATCAATTTCCATAATTTACGTTTCAAAACTTCAATTTACCATTTCAAAATCTTATAATTCAATTTCAATTTATATTTAAACCAATTCAAATATTGATTCAAATTCGTATATAAATTTCATTCCGAAATCATTTAAATGATTAAATCTACATTCAAACCAATTTAAGTTCATTGACCGATTTTATTCAATATTCATTAAGTTAATTATCAATCAAAACAATTTCTATTTAATTTCTAATTCATTAAATCAATTATTCAAGTTCAACTCTATTTTATCAAAACTTACAAATTGAATTAAATTAAATTCATCAAATCAAATTCTTTAAATTTCAAGTCTTACATTAATTTCAATAAATCACATTTTATTTCTTGTTAAAGAAATTCAATTTCACTTATTTACTTACTTAAATAATTTTCCAAAACTTAATAAATAAAGAACTCAATTTCAATTATTACGAAGTAAAATTCACTTATTCAAAAATTCAATTTAATTTAAACATTAAATAATTCAATCTTATTTAATTATTAAATAATTCAAAACTTAATTATTAAATAATTTCAAAGTTTAATAATTTCAAACTTAATTATTAAATCATTTCAAACTTAATTCAATCATTTCTCAAATTAAACAACATTCTTTCATCAATTACATTGTTAATATTTTGTTTCAGATTATTAAATATTAACATTTTTCTTTCATTAAAATTCAAATTTCAACTTCATTTCAAAACCATATTATTTATTCAAATAAAATCTTCGTTTATTTTTAATCAAATTATTGACCAATCGGGTTTTATTTAATTCTCTATCCTAGGTCAAAGTTCAATTTGGGTATTTATCATTTCAACCCGATTCCAATTCAATTAAAAATCAAAACATAGCAAAGGGAACTTGCAGTGTGATAACTGGGATGGTGTCAAAGTAAATAAACAAGCAATAACAACAATCAATATCAATCCAATAATCAATTCAAATAATCCCGAAATAATCGTATTAATTCACATTGTTGTTTGTGCGAATTAATATAATTATTTCTAGAATCTACACTATCATTTCACGTAGATTAAAGATTATTACATTACGGTTCTTCACTTGTCATCTATTTAAAATTTCATACATCATCAGTTTAAACAACATACAATTGATGGTTCAAGGTGTAGTTAACACTATTTTTCTACGTGTCGAATGATTAAACATTTAAGGGGTCAGATTTAACAAATTTAACTAACCAATTCTACACATATGTCAATTCAAATTTTTAACTATTCTTCGTCAAATTCAGTTGCATAATATTTATCACGTTATACATTAAATTTACATCCAATATAAACATCAATCAATCAATCAATTATCAACCAAACTGTATTATCATCGCATAAATAATTAACGGATAATGGTGTCAGATGTCACAGGTGAACTGATACAGGCAATAGCATATATAACAGTGTAATTGACTAACAGCAGCATATTTCAATTGTCGTTTCAATTGAAATCAAGTTTAATAAATAAAAGAACGTTAATCGTGAGTGATTGCTCACCTTTCGAGGCTAGAGAGATTTGGAAATGAAATGGGTTACGAATCCAAGCACGATACCAAAGTGAAGGAAGATGGACACGAATTCAACGAACAAGCTGATAGATAAGAAGTCGATGAGAAAGAATCAAATTAATTTTTATATAATTGAAACAAGATATACGTATAAACAAGACGTCCCAAATGCAACATTTCGAAACCATTTACATATAACAAGTCTCGTTGATATTACTATTATTATTATTATTATTATTTTATATATTTAATATATTAATATACTCAGAATACTAGTACCCAAAACCATAAGTCATATACAACCTGTTTTATTAACAACAGATAGAACAATTATATAACAAAACAAAATGAAAATAAATATACCTTGTAAACATATCTTTACCTAATTTATATATATATATATATATATATATATATATGCGAACGACACATTCAACTATGCACAATAACTTATATAAAATACAACTTTTAAAACTTTACTCATATATATAATATACAACTAACGTTCCCAATACATGAATCAATAGTATTAACACATAATTAAAAACACATATAAAATATTCTCTAAAATATACTACTGTAAGTTTATAACTGCACACGCGTATACATGCCTTTACTTAATAATTTATACATGCCAGAAACCTTTCGAACAAAAGTTGTATATATAAGTATATAACTGCATTAACTAATATATATAAACGACTTTATAAATCTATATTTATATTATTTTTTCTCTCTCTGACAGAACAGCTGCCTAAAACTTTTATAACAAATTATATTATATAACATCAACATATTATAAAGTACTATATGACATATATATATGTACCACTGTAAATATAACATAAATATATTTTATCTACTTCAAAAAGAGGAACTGGGCACACTATACTATACTATATAAAATCTGAAAGCTGCAAATATTTTATACTTAAAACAGTATTATATTTATAAGATATGTATATATTTTTTTATATATATTTACTTGCTAAACTGTTACAAAAGCTATTACATAAATGTGAATACATACATAAAAATTGTTAAACTATAAGCGAAAATATAAAAAGAAGATCAAAAGCTCATATATATTTATATATAAGCTAACCAAAATCAAATATGTAGACTCGATATTCATAACAACATATGCAGACTTATAGGTGAAATACAACTAAACATGCATATAAGATAAAATACGTACTTAAGATCACAGTATATATATATAGCACTTTTAATGATTAAAACAATACTTTAAACACACTATATAACATAGCATAAGTAATATATATAACTTATATACAACAAACTTGAATAACTTTATATATATATACACACACACACAACGTATTATATACAAACTTATATAAGCTTATATATATAAACAGATTTATATACATACCCAAAGCAGAAAAGTTGTTGTCGTCATCAAGCTGTAGCAAAATTCACCGCGTGGAGAGGGGCTGATCGAAGGGAGGAGGAAGGCGAGGTTGCCGCTGATGGGTTGGGGAAATGGCGGTGATGAAGTCGGCTACGAAGTGGTAGACGTTGGGTAGTGATGAGAAAAGGTTGATCGGTTGCGTGGAGTTGTGTGGAAAGCTCGGGTGGTGTTCACGTGGGTAGGGCCGATCGGCTGTTGTCGGTGAAGTGGGCGCGTGGATTGTGGGAGTGGCTGACAAAGAGGCCTGGTCGGCGTTTGGGTCATGGGTAATAGGAGGGTGGTGCGGCCGGTTGATTGGTTGCGGAGTCGATGGTTGGGTGGGGGATGCATTGAGGAGGTTAGAAGTTGATTCAGGAAAATATAAAAGAAAAGAGGAGAAGTACAGGCAAGGTGACGTTGGCTTCAGAGCTTATAAGATTTGCAATTGTATTCACTTAATTATAATATTTATTTTATAGAATGCGGTACAGAATTGAAAATGAATGGCAAAGAAAGAAGAAAGCCAAAAGAACTCAAGTGAACGAACCAGAATGTATTGAAATTGTTGGGAATAGCAATAGTTAAAGCTGACTTCAGGGAATAATAATAGCTGGCAGCTAGTGGCTATTGAGTATACATGAGGAATCTGAATGGACTGAAAACTCAAAAGACACGAGACGGACACCGATACAGTTACTGTTTCCGCAGATTCCGCCGCGTACCGGACTTCAAAACACAGAATTGAATATACAGTAGTGCTCAGCATGACGAGGTGATCAAAACGGTATACAGATATCAGTGGTATGATTGAATTATAAAAATTCGAATTTTTCTACTTGCGGAAAATGAAGAAAAACGCTGAAAAATAAGATCGACGGAGCCAAAGATGTCCGAATTTTGAAAAACGACAAACTAACATCTTGATCAGAAGATGGTTTAGAATTTTTCTATGTAAAAATATTTACGATTCAAAACATTTCATTTTCATCGCTTTTTAACTGATAAAATTGAAGTAAATTTACGCGCGAAATAAACTTTCATATTTTCGGACGAAATTTACCAGTTGCTATGTTTAACTAGACGCATTCCAAATATCACATTTATATTTCAAAATTTTATCATTTAAAATTTCGCAAAATTTCAACTAATTACGTTATTAAAACAGTTAAAATTTACGGGTCGTTACATGAAGAAACAACAAGTTGACACAACAAAGCCTTCTTCCGACTCAAAGCATCCGCCACAACATTAGCTTTCCCAGGGGTATAGTTGATGTCGAGGTCATAAGAAGCAAGGAACTCTAACCACCTAACTTGTCTCCGGTTCAAATCCTTCTGAGAGAAAATATACTTCAAAGACTGATGATCTGTGAAAAGCTCAAACTTAGAACCCAAAAGATGATGTCTCCACAGCTTCAAAGCAAAAACAACAGCAAGCTACTCTAAATCATGGGCAGCATAATTGGCTTCATGGGTCTTCAGCTGACAACTAGCGTAAGCAATCACCTTACCATTCTGCATCAGAACAGCTCCCAAACCTTCAGGACAAGCATCAGTGTATAGCGTTAATCCTTCATTTCCACTTGGAACGGTAAGAACTGGTGCGGAAGTAAGCTTGTGCTTCAACTCACTGAATGTAGCCTTGCACTCACCACTCCAAATAAACTTAGCATTTTTTCGAGTCAAAGCAGTGAGAGGTGCAACAATCCAAGCAAAATTCTCAATGAATCTCCGGTAATAACCGGCAAGGCCCAAAAAACTACGGATATCAGTAGGAGTTTTAGGAGTTTCCCAATCCTGTACATAATAGGGATAAATAAGGACAACAAGAAAGATAGAATAAATTGAATGAACAAGGAAAGAGAAGGAAGAAAGACTTACATTGATCGCAGCGATCTTGACTGGATCAACAGAAACTCCAATACCAGAAACAATATGCCCGAGGAATCGGACTTCATCTTTCCAGAAATGGCATTTGGAAAATTTAGCCTTCAACTGATGATTTCTAAGAGTTTCAAGAACAGATTTCAAATGTGACTCATGCTCTTCCTCAGACTTAGAAAAAATGAGAATATCATCAACAAATACTATAACAAATTTATTAAGCACATCACGAAAAACACGATTCATCAAATCAACAAAGAAAGCAGGAGCATTAGTCAAACCGAAAGGCATGACTAACCATTCAAAGAATCCATTCTCAGTACGGAAAGCGGTCTTGGGAATACTTTCCTCAACAACTCTGAGCTGGTGAAAACCTGTGGCAAGATCAAGCTGAGAGAAAACAGTAGCACCATAAAGCTGATCAAACATATCATTGATGCGAGGCATTGGATATCTGTTTTTCATAGTGAGCTTGTTCAGCTCCCTATAATCAACACACATCCGAAGAGAACCATCGGACTTGGTGACGAAAACCACCGCAGCTCCCCATTCAGAATAGCTAGGTCTGATCAGACCTTTGGAAGACAAGTCCTCAATTTGCTTCCCTAACTCAACCTTCTCGCGGGGTGCCATTCTTCTAGGAGGAAGAACTACAGGTCGAGCTCCAGGAATAAGATCAATGCAGAAATCAATTTCCTGCTTAGGGGGTAAAGCGGTAACTTCACCAAATACATCGGGATAGAGATTGACTACACGAGTCGATTGAAGATCAACAGGAGAAGAATCCAAAGAGTAGATAAAATTTCCAGCAAAATCCTGAGGCATGCGGCACTGAATAACCTAAGAATCACCCTTATCTCCTACAAGAGTCACAATACGGGCTTTGCAAGAGAAATGGGCATCATGCCTATCAAGCCAATCATCTCTGAGTAATAAATCAAAAGCATCGAAACCAAGAACATATAAATCTCCAGAAAATCGATAACCAGAATGAAAGAGTTTCACATGTTTACAAATCTTCTTAAGATTTGCGGGACCACCAATAGGATTAGAAACACATAAAGGAACAGAAGCATACTCAGGAGAAAGGAGATGTTCAAACTTATTACATAAATCATCAGAAATAAAACTATGCGAAGCTCCAGTATCAAATAAAACACGAACAGGATGATGAAATAAAGTAAAGGTGCCCTGAAGAGTACCTTGATCATCGCTAGGAGCAGGAGCAGGTGCAGCAGGTGAAGAAGCAGATGTAACAGCAAATACACCAGATGGCTTTCCCTTCTGATACAAAGGACAATCATTCTTAAAATGACCTGGTTGAAGACAAACATGACGAAGATTGTTCCTGGTAACCTGAGGTGGAGGAACAACAGCACTAACCGAAGTAGGGCAACTATTAGCATAGTGTCCCTTCTGGTCACATTTGAAGCAGGTAATGGTAGATAGATCAATAGGGTGCCTCTGAGAAGGAGAAGATGATGAAGATCCCAAACCCGGATGCTTGAGCCAATTCTTCTTCTGCTAGTGGAAATTGGGCTTACTCTTCTTAGAATTTGCAGAGGAAGACTGAGATACATGAGCACCAGAAGCAGAAGGACCCTTGGAAGTAGGGTTCTCATAACGAATAGCCAATCCATAAGCTCGGTAAAAGTGCCATGAACATGTGAAATAAGACGATCGTAGAACTCTGGGCGAGCTCCAGCTATGAACTTCTCATTTTTCTTAAGCTGAGTGTCGATAAGACCAGGACCAAACTTGGAAAGTTCGTTGAACTTCCGCTCATACTCTGAAAAAGACATGGTACCCTGCTTAAGATCCATGAATTCACGATAAAGCTGAGATTTCCCGGCTTCGGGCATCCATTTTGCCACAAAAGCCTCCCTGGAAAAAGAATACATAAAGAAAACTTAAGATAGATTCAAAAGCAAGGAAAATGGGGAAAAATTCAAGATAACACAAAGGATACCTGAACTGCTCCCACGTAAGATCACCTTCGTTAGTGTGAGCTGTAACAGACTCCCACCAATCTAAGGCTGACTCTTGCAGCTGCCAAGCTGCTAACTGACGCTTCTAGGCATCAGTAATCTCAAGACCAGTAAAGATCCTCTCTAAACTCCGTAACCATTGCTGGGCTTCGATAATACTCTCTGAACCGGTGAACTTAGTACCACCGAGCTGAGAGAATTCCTTACAGAGAACAGTAAACCTAACAGGTGCAACAAGTTGAGGAGCTGGGGCAGTACCACGTTCCCTACCTCTAGCATTTCCACGATCCATCCTGAAAATATCAAGAATGAATTTAGGACAAAGGTAAAGAGATGACAAAGATAAGGTAAGATAAGACAAGATAAAATCACTTGGATGAATATCCTAATAACAGAAATTTCTAACAAGGTAGATATGAAAAGAAGGAAGTTTAGAAAAATTGCTTTTAAAACAAGAAAATTTTATATCAAAATAATCTTTGAAAATCATTTGAAAAATCATTTGAAAAATCATTTAAAATCATTTTATACTTTGAAAATACGTTCACTCACAAAGAAATGATTCTGAGTTTGATTTCACTTATTCTAGGGTATTTCTACCCTATCTCTAATGAATTTTTGCTCCATGGGCTAAGGTTTGCCTAAAACCAAAGCTCTGATACCAAATGTAACGTCCCACTATTTTGGACCATTCAAATCGATAATAATCCACACATGTCAGACTTGAATAATGCAAAATAACAGATTGTAATAAATTTGGAGCAAATAAAATCATTCACAGAATCATAGACACAGAAATATCAGAATAATTCGCATCGGAAATAAAATAAATAGTGGTTCATGAATCCACCACAATACAGAGTCTCAAAACCGATACAAAATACAGTCTTAAAACCAATACAGTTTTGAAACAAGTACAATAGAAATCCCAAATACATAAGTCTCTAATACAAAAACTAAAGTAGAACAAAACTGAAATAGATAGATAATTAGATAAGCAGAATCTCTAGTGATTCCTAGCTCCAGAAAAGTGAATCCAAAGCTGTGAATACTCAAGCTGGCCCGAGCGTAAATAAAACACAAACACTCGAGTCAGGACATACATACTTATATAATGTAAACCAACTCAAGTGAACTGTAATAAAGGTACAAGTAACTTAAAGTATGCTTGGGATCGCCCATTCTTTAAGGATCCGTTAAACTATCTACTATGTAGTAATATTCGCTATTACAATAATGTCTAATCATAAAATAAACATACTTTTAAATAGCGTTAAGGAGTGACCCAATATTCCCCTTAACACGTAATAGTCCCAGTAGTCTATCCAGTATTAGCATACTCCCAAAATGGGGGCTACCCTCGATACTCCACAGGCTACGGGAGAAATCACAAATCGTAGTAAAGCTCGATATGGTAGGTGACACGGCACACAAGGCAATGCCAGGGTAGATATACCAATTACGCATCCGGACTGGTGGTGACGCATAGCAGCCACTACCGCCCACCTCGAACAACACTCCCAAATCAAGGGTGGCCACCAAATAAATCACAAGTAATAGAATGGTATCGAATAAGTGTGTCCGATCAGAGGTGCTACCTCCTTGGCCCGTCGGTCGCTCTTGTTTTAGCCACCTTATGCCAACTCACGGGAGTTGGGTCCACGTATATACCTTAAGATCGTCGCCACCATCCTACTTCATTCTGGAAACTCCACCGCGTACACAGTTGTTAAAGTGGTTTTTGATATCTACAAAGAGTATGTCCATATCCGATCCCGGTCTCTTTAACAACCAATCGTTATTATAACCCGTGGTTATAAATTTAAAAACAGTTTATATTTCAAATCAAATTACTCCAATTAAACCATTTAAAAACAAAGTCATTATTCTTTTAAATCAAATATTCAATTCCCAAAATTTTAGCCTTTTCTGAGTTCATTTATTCACTTAAAAGCATTAAAACATCGAAATTTCAGCTTTAATAGCATTTAAAAAGTGCTGCGGTAAGTTATATTTGAAAACAATTCAATTCAGGAAAGACAGCATTTATAAACTGCTGTAACAGTTCAGTATTAAAGGAAAAATAGTTCGATTCAGAAAAGACAGCATTTACAGAACTGCTGTAATAGTTCAGAGTTCAAATTAAAGGTTTAAATTCAATTCAGCAAAGACAGCGTTTATAAACTGTTGTAAAAGTTCAGTTATGTACAAAAATCATATTTCAGCCTACTACAGCACTTAACAAGTGCAACAGTAGCCTCTTCATTAGTTTCAAGTTCAATCTTAGTTCCTGCCACAACAGCACTTACCAAGTGCTGTCATAGCCGTAGTTCATTTTAGTCTTTAAGTTCATTTATGCAACCACAACACTTACCAAGTGCTGCAGATTCTACCAAGTGCTGCAGATTCTACTTAGTTCAGAATTAGTTCATTTCCAGAAATGGTAGCATTTCTGAAGTGCTATAAATTGAATTTCCAGGTTTTAAGTGTAATTCCAGCCATAAATAAACTTCGATTTAAATCATTTAAACTTATAAAAATCATATTTTTTCACATTAAAATGTTCATTTAAATCCTTTAACTTATGATTTTTATAAAGAAAAATTTTACAAATAAAAATCAAAATTTCCAAAGTTTACCTATTTAATTCAAGTGTGTAAATTTCCCATTTTCATTTTAAACCATTTATTTCAACACTTAAATTTTAAATCTCCATTTTACACCATTTAAAACTTAATTTCATTTTAATTTAATTAACTTAAGTTTCCATTTTTTTCTTTTTAGTCAAATTTTCAATTTTAAGTTACACTTTAAAATCACTATTTTTATCCATTTATTTTACATTTATCATATAGAAAAAAAATAATTTCCACTTTAATAAATCATTTTAAAATTCAATTTAAATCAATTTATTATATATTTTTACATTTTTAAAATACTTAAAATTCTCCAGAAAAGTATATAAAATAACCACGGATCTGTATACCATTTTCTAGCCTAAGTCAAGTGATACGGATAATATATCATTTCAATCCGTAGTTTACAAAGAAAATCTGGGTTTTATCATTTCAAACCCGCAATCCCAAGTAAATAAAATTTATTAAAAGGTCGCTTAGGCTTATCATTTCAGCCCATAACGATCCTTCCTTATTCTAAAGTCCGTTCGGGTATGTATCATTTCAACCCATAGTGAACCTAATCTACAGGGAACTTGCAGTGTGATAAAAATGAACAGAAAAACATAAATAATTAACAGAATGATATGACATGAATTTTAACAGGTTAACATCATATATAATTAATCACAGGCAGTTTATAACATAATACAGATTTTTCTACACATTCAGTTGTTGTTGTTTCACAACTACATAAGTATGAACGTCGTGTGAGTTTTACTCACCTCTTATTGCTGAAGATTTCAAAACCAAAAGCACAACAGAAAACCAAGCACGATGACACGACAATGATTTGAGTAGAGAGCGAATCCAAGCTACAACTCTTGTGTACAACCCAAAACAAAAATCAAACAAAAAAATTTCAATACAACTTTAAAATGAAATAACTTTGGAATAAAAGCGGATACGAATACCAAACTTTTTGCCTTGCTTCTCATATACTATGTACGGCCTAGGGATTGCATAGGGTCAGGTTTTGGTCAAGTTTAGGCTTGGGTTTGGGCTAGCATGGCTCGGCCAAAGTGGTGAACAATGGTGGAGTTATGAACATGTGAAGGTGAAGGGGTTTTATAGGCAAATAAGTGGAAAAGTGGTCAAACTAAGGCTCAACCATGGATGGTTAGGCTCGGCCAGAGGGTCCAGGTGGTTGATCAGGGGCTAGAGCAATGAGGTTGGGTCTGGACAAGGGGGTGGTGGCGGCCAAAGATGGTGGAGGTGATGGAAAATGGGGTGGTGATCAACTAGGTGCTTGGCTATGCATTGTTTTGGCATTGTTTGCATTTTTGGTGAAGTTCGGCTTCAAGGAAGGTTCGGCCATGGTCTAACCTGAAGTAGTGGTTGGTGATGATGCCAAGGAGGAGTGGTAGGGGATGGGGGCCATGGCTATGGTGAAGAGGCCATGCAAATAGAAGAGAAAACAAGGCAAAAAATGTGAAAAAAAAATGGAAAAAAGTGTAAAAGAGGAGGCCATTACCAAGGAAGTTTGAAGAAGTCGAAAGAAATGAGAGTGCTGAAGCTTTTTTTTCACATGAAAGGAATGGTGATACACGGCTAGGACTTAGAATGAACGGCCAACAATGCAAATTAATGAGGAGTTTAAGAAATGAAGAGTTTTGAAGGTGAAAGGACTTATGTTTTGCACTTTTTAAAACCTTTGGTATTTCCTTTTCTCTTTGATTTTAAATAAATAAAATAAACTCAGAAATGTTATTTACAACTGAAACAAAGCAGTAGGAAATAAAAATAAATATTTAAATTTAAAATAAATGGAAAAAGAATTACAAAATTTACTCAAAAATTAGAAACAGTGTTCAGAAATTACAGAAAAATAGCCAATGGCTTTGGAAAATTATGTACTTCGTTTTAAAAATATTATAATACAAAATTTGAAATAAAATGACTTTTAAAACATTTTCAAAGTCAAATAAATAATTAAATTCATAGAAAATATCAAAAGAATGGAAGAAATAGCTTAAAATAGGAAACAGAACATGAAAATTACAATAAAATACCATTAATTCTAGAAAAATTTGTACTTCACTATAAAAATATTTTAAAATGAAATAAATTCAAATTAAAATAATTTCCAAAATATTGGGTTGTTATAGGAGGACTCCCATTTTGCTTAACTTCCCCCATATGGTTTATACAAAGTAAAAATCATTCTTTTACACACTAGTAGTAGGTAAATGCTAGCGTATTCTTAGGTATAGGGGTTTGGTCAATACTCGGAAAATGTTTCGAGGTTTCTAAAGATAGCTTTTAAAATTATTTGTATAAAAGTTTTATTATTTCAAAAACTCTTTGAAAATTTTACCAAAATATTCTTTTCATTTCAAATACATACATATATATATATATATATATATATATATATATTTAGGTAAAATGATTTCATATAAAACCAAATTCATTTGTATATTTTATTAACAAATACATGCTCATATATAATACTCTCAAACTCATTTTAGAGTGCTACTAACCCCATCTCTAACGAGCTACACATTCTAAGGTATTGCTAACCCTATCTCTAATGAGTCTTTTATCCCTACTAGGCTCAGGTGTTTGCTCAACCTAAGCTCTAATACCATGATGTGAGGACTTGTTTCTTCGACTCCTAGAAATCGACACTAATACATCCTCGGTATTCACATGCCGCAAATCCAAGTGCCGAAGAAGCGTATTCTCAAGGGTAAGAAAGAAAAATAAGACAGAACAAAATCTCACATATGTTATTGCATTAAATAATCTTTACAGCAGAAATTAAAAATACATTTGTCATAGTTAAAACATGGACAATTATAAATTCCTATCCTTACAAAATTACGGAATAATGTAGTAAAAGAGTGTGGTGGAAATAGCCAAAAATCCTCAGTAAAATCTTCTAATTCCATGCTTTGAGCTCCATCCAGCTTTCTTCTAAACTAAACCTGACTACTAGGTTGCTTGGGAATATTATGGCACTCAGAGTTTCAGGAAAGGAAAATAAACTCTGGGTCAGTCATGGGACTGGTGTGAGAACCCAAAATATGTGTTTTCAAAACAAAAAGGTATCTCATAAGACCACAACGCACATAAACACGAGACTGGTTTTTACCTTATGATAACCAAATCATTCTACGTCAAAATACTTGATATTATTTTTAATGGCATATCTTTGAAAACATTTGCAAGTAAACTTATTAATCTTAGCCGAAATTGTTACCATTATTAAATTCTAGCATACTATGCTCTACAATCAAAATGGCAGGCACTTATTGGACAATGGATTCCATACAAATGACCATGTGAAGGGACTACCTTCTGGTAGTACATCTCTAGAGGAATGTACCAAGGTCAATAGAACATTTGCACCTCTACCAACACAACACCGACCTATTTTTCTTAGATAGTACCAAATATGTCATCACCCTAGTTGTTATTAACCTATCCAAGGATCCTCGTAGCATACATCCATATTAACTTAAACCTGAACGTCATAGCTGGTAGAAATATATCTAGAAGGGGATGATCAGACCCTAATGATTGCGAAGCACATAGCCTTGCTGCATCTACCCTATTTGGGCCATTTTCGGGTGTAAGGCCTGAGGTAATGATTACCTTTCATTTTGCACATTTCACTCTGAATGCCACACTTCCATTCCATTGACCTCTATTGACTTCCACAAACATACAACCTTCGAGCTCATTCGTCTCCGAGAATGGTGTTAAGCTAAGAAAAGTTGTCTTCTCCACCACCAAACAAATGCATGTTTATAAAAGTCAACAATGAAATCTCAAGGATGCATTATTAGACATCCATCCATACAAGTTCGTTCTGGGACTAAACGAAACCGAAGGTGCTCTCCTACCACAACCTGTCAGGAATTAATAGGTCATAGCAAGAAGTCCTTGCAACCCAAAAAATTTTAGAAATGAAAGGAACACTGCTACTTTAGTATTTGGGAGCTAACCAGAATTATCAACAAGCACTCCTTTCACCCCAAAAATCCATGGTCTTCATTTTTCATTCTCTCTATCATGACTTCAATTTTCAAATGCATACATTGGTTCGAAGTGGTTTTTCGGATAGGGATTACCCCAGATCCGACTTTGGTTCCTTCGATCCAATCATCGATAAAAAGAGTTTTGTGAATAGGGAATCATTCTTTAATTGATTAAATTCTTTTTATTAAAAATTTCCCTCGGAGATATATATTTCTAAAATATTCTTTTCGGTATATATGGAATTATTAAACCCCTCTTATCAAAACCTTTGATTACTAAAACCCCTTTTTAAACTTAGAAAAATTCGGATCATTTCTTTTATACTTGGGGAAATATTCCTTAAATCATTTCATTTAAATCTTAACAAAGATTCCATAATTTAAAACTCTATTTAGTTAAAAACCATGTTATCTAGGATGTTAATCCAGAAACCAATAAATATTAAGTGAGTAGAATCTATAGAAATCATCTAATTCTACTCAATATCAATCCCCGTATTCAACAAATACTATGGGTGGAATAACGGCGAAATCATCTTTTAAATTCGACAAATAGTATGAGTTCTCTCTTCGAGCTTTAACATCGAGTACAAGAAGATCATCTCCATAAAATCAAGTTGTATTTAATTTAAAAATTAAATCTTTTATGCTTAACTCATTTCCGAAATTTCAACCTTATCTATCCCTCGTCCAAGGAAGAGGCCAGGTGAGCCAGGGCACTGGTTTCTCCTAAACATATCCTTAGTTTAAGCACCTCATATTCGGATCTCACAAATAGAAATATCCAGCCTAAACATCAGCTTTTAGAGCTAAGATTAAACCACTTGTTTATAATAGCTTTTTCTTTAAGTCATTTATTTGAACTCTCTTCAATAAGGTAGAAAACCTCCAAATCATTATTAAAACTATTAATTATATATTTGAAAACATTTATAAAAGGTTTGGAAAAGAATTGTTAAGTTTATAACTATATATCAAAAGTTGTAGAAAAGTGCTACGAAAAAGTGATGCGGAAAATGCCTTTTAAGCTATATTGATCAAAACGACTTTTTTATTATTTGAAAATTCAATTTTATTAATCAGGTCACTTTTAAAACATTTTAAATGATTTATAAGAGTTATTTCAGATTTTTAAAATTTTTAAGCGTCATTTTCAAATAAATCAAGTTTTGAATTCCGAACTGCAAATTCAGGATTTTTTCCAAAATATGTTTTACTCATATTTCAAAATCTACTAATAGGAATCTCGATTTTCTTTCTTCATTGGAGAACTATGGCTATAATAGTTCTGAAAATCTTATTCGAAGAATTTTGAACTATATTCCAACTTTTACACTACATTGACTTTTATGGCGTGAAATCACAAACTTCCGTTATGCGATATTTTTCACTAAATTTTCTACTTCTTTTCAAACTTCACCAAAACACTTTTGAATGTTTATACCCCATTTCAAATACATTTTAAACCATTCTTACGTGGTTGAACACTTCCCTGCACACCATTTCATTAGTTCAAGGAAAGTGATTTCCTTTGTGCTTATCGACGTGTATATTCATGACTTGCATATATATTCATATGGGAATAACCAAACTTGATGATCACAGTATATTAAACATCCATTTGCCACATCATATCATCATTCAAAATATAATATAGTAGATCAGGAGTTCTCACCTTTAGTTTCACTCGAACTAGTTTTAAAACTACTATAACTCCGCTATCTCGAAATGAAACTCTACGAAATTGAGCTTGGATCCTTGAAATGGCTTGTCCTAGCCTTGGTGCTCACAGCTTAGGTGGGACAAAGGGTGAAGCTCATGGTGGTGCCTTGGGTTTGGGAGGTGGAGAGATGGAGATTTGAGCTTGTTTTGAGGTTTTTAACTATATTTAACTATATATTATGATTTAATTTCTTTTTGAAATAAATTTGGACATTATTTCTTTTAGGATGGAAGCCATTAAAGTGGAGGCAAGAGCATGAAAATTATGAAGAAGAAGATGAATGAAAATGAAGAGAAGATGGTAGGGTATTTATAGGAAAAAGGAAGGGTATAAAAGAAGACATGAACACATCACTTTTATCACTATTTCTATGCTTTTCCAATACACTTCCCCTCTTCACTATGCACAGCCAATGCCCTCCCTCCATGTGCACATCACTTCCATCATCTCATGCATACATATGTTGACTTCTTTATGCTTAAGGAGCAAGAAATCTTTAAAATATATTATTTATTTTATATTATATTTCTTATACTTAATTATCTTTTTATATATAAGTTTATGTGCATGTTATCATGTGTATGTAACATATATATGTATGTACTATTAAGTGTGTAACACTTCGAACGTCTTCGGACAACTTTTGTTCATTAAATCGTTGAAATCTAGAGAACTGATTATCAGTCACATTTTTTCCTTATACTTTAATGTACATATATTTGTAATAAAATTCAAGAATAAATTTCTTATCATTTTAAACTAATTAAAATGATTACATTTGAATTATTAAACCATACAATTTCATATTAAAAATTATTTACAAAAAACGCTATTATACCGATAAAGCGATATCGATTTTTCCTTATATTTTTAAATCAAATATATCTCTTTATAAAACTATTATAAATGATTCATTATCATTTTAATACTATTTTAAATGAAATATTCTTATTTAAAATAATTATTTAAATAAATAAAACAGTTATTAAATCATTAAATCTTTATTTAATTTAAATAAATCTATATTTAAATACGATGCCACCAATCGATACAATTTCCAAGGAAAATATTCCTATAAATGTTTATTCAAAATAAATTTATTATTAACTATTATCACTTGAAATGATTTTATCTTTATTATCATCTTTTTTTAAAATAAATAAATTTAATTTACCCATGTGATAAATTGGCGGGTCGTTACAATTAGAATGGTAAGGAAATTGAGATTTGAATAAGCAATAAGAAGGTCGTGCTTAATTTACATAAATGGGCTTAAATTGGCTTTTATGTACTTAATTAAACATAGGAATATTGGTAAATAGCCACACTATTATTACTCACAGCTATACATTTCACGTTTTTGCCCATTCACGTACACTTTTCATTTTCACAAACGCAAATTAAACTTAAGGAGGGCCGACCATTAACAAGAGAAAAGAGGAAGAAAAATTTAATCAAGCTAAGGGATTAAAGCTAGGGGTTTTAATCTACAACAAATCCCAAAGTCCTTATCAGATTCGATGTGAATAATAATTTATTTCATCTCTATTTTATTCTATGATTATATGCTTTCAGATTTAAGATTAAATTTGTTTTTATGGTGAACTGGGTGATGATATGCTTGAATTATAATATGATGGATTTAAACATAATTTTTTAAACATTGATTTATACGGTTTTAGGGAAAAACCGATTGTTAATGATTTCTGAATGCTCTGGAAAAATTATATGTTCGGTAAATTATGATTTTGGAAATGGGTTTCAATTTTTGTAATTTTCCAAGCTAAGGAAAATTTATTATGAATTTTCAAAGTAAAATATGATAAAATTGGGTTTAAAATTAATTTCGATTATTTCAGGAAGAATTTGGGTCTGAAATGAATTAGTTAGATAACATGATGAAAATGAATTTCTATGATTTTTGGGGATTTTTCCTAGTCAGTTTGCCTTAATTGAAGGGCTAAAATGTTAATTTTTCCTTGATTTAGATCTAATAAACGCGGCACTTATTTTTGTAAAGGATTTGAAAAGTAATAAGGTAGCCAATTAAAAGATTACAAATAGGCGGGTTAGTTATAAAGTAATTACTAAAATTAGCGTGATTTTAGCCTTTATTCAGAAAACAGGTTCAGCCTCCTTTAGTAGTGCCTTTCGACTCCAATGCTTCCACTTCGACTTAGTCGAAACCACCCCTACTGAAATCCACCTAGTCAAAACCAATACATAAGGTAACACTTAGATGGTACGTAGTCGATTGGAGGAAAGGCGAAAGTCATGGTGTTGAAAGCAATGCTTCCGATGGGGTCGAAACCTTAGTTTTGATTTCAAATGTTAAGTGCCTGCTTTGTTTTACTTAAAGCATTCAAAGTAGTCAAAACATATATTTTCAAAAGGAGTTTTCTAAATAGCTTTCGAAGGAGGATGCCATACTATGTTTTAGAGTAAAAGAGAATGAGTTCCTTTATTCTTAAATAAAGCTTTCGAAAATGATGGTTCCGACCTAATCGAAACCTACCTACCGTTCATGTTCCTTTCAAGTGCATTGAAGTCATCAATGCTTTCGAAGGGTGCCTTTGTTTTAAAGTTATGCTTAGCCACTTCCTAAATGCTTTCGAAAGGGGTTCAAGGGTTTCGAAGGCAATGGTGTCGAAAGGGAGTTTCAATGTTATCCATCAAAGGTTTTGAGCTTTCGAATAGATGGTTCTGACACCATCAAATTTTCCCCAAATAATTTTTATTAAAGGTTTCAAAAGGGATACTTTCATAAGTAACTACTTCGACCCAAAAGATGTTTTTAAAAGTAAAACCCAATATTTTTGAATGGGGTAATTTCATTAGTTTCGAAGCTATGTTTTTAATGACTTTTGAATAATGTTTTAACACATTCGAAAGGTACATTTGGTTTTGAAAGAGATGATTTAAAAAGGGCTTCGAAAAGTATATACTTAGTGTTTTTAAAAGAAGTTTTCTATGCTTTTGAAAGAGGTTATCCAGGGGTTTCGAAAGTGATGTTTTATGGTTTTCAAAAAAATAACCCAATCTCATTACAAAGAAAGAACCATGGCATAAATTAAAGGATTTTGAAATAGTATTTTTCCTTGATTAACATGATAAAGGGTTTAACCAATTTTTATATAAATGATTTCAAGGATATTAAACCGCAGGAGTGGGTATTATTAAGTTGTTACTTGTTCATATGATTATTCACATTGCAATGAACCCATAATGGTACTTTGGGGAAGGGTATAATAACCAGCTAGGTTGACCCATTAGTGAATATAAATTAAGGATGCTAAAATATTAATTAAAGATATTGGCAGGGGCCAATAGGTTCATAATAAGCCCATGAAAACTATGTATAAATGAAGATGTTGGGAAGAAAGGTTCATATAAAACCCATGAAAAGTATGATTTGATATTGGAAGGGGCTAATAGGTTGGTAGTTAACCCATGAAAACTATATCCGGATTAAGATATTGATAGAAGACAATAGGTTCCTAATCAACCCTTGAAAACTAGGATAAGAAAGAAGGAGATTGGAGTTACCAATAGATTCAGGGAGAACCCATTAAACAGTAAAGATATTGGTAGGGGCTAATAGATTCTTAGTGATCACATGAAAACTATGAAATCGGGCAGGGAGTCCATATACATTAAACAGGTTATAAGTAAGCCCATGAAAACTAATAGGTTAATGGTGACCCTAGAAACTATAAATAAGACAGATAGTCAGAATGAATGTGTATGGGTAATCCAAAACTAGTTTGCTTGTTTGCATATCATCATATATTTTGAATTGTTTTAACCATTGTGGATGCAGGAGCATAGTATGTGGTTTTATAAAGTTTTTAGGATACTAGTGAGGGGAAAACCCGTTCCGCTAAGCAGCATGTTCTTACTAAATATCTAAATGTTTTAAGATGGTAGATTAGTATTCATACCAAGCTTTATATCTGACTCGAAGTTTTTGTTTTCCCCTTAAACTCTCAGGTGCTCAATTGATTTTGAGTAGTTTGAGGGTTAAGGTTTTCAGGTTTTCTTTTAGTCGAATAAAGCTTTCCGAGATGTGCAGGAGGCATGCTAGCTACTTAGAGTTCTTTTAATTCCACTGTGTGTTTTAGTTGTAAAGGAAAAAATGATTTATTTCCTTATTATATACTCTGATCAATCAAGTGGGAATCATCATATGTCGCTCTTGGCGTATTTTGTATTAAGTATATTTTATCCGAACGTGGTTACGATTGTGGGATTATGTAATGAACATGGAATGTTTTGAATAGAATGTGGAACGTGTTTTGATGTTTTAAATTTTTTTTCCATGTTCTTGTGTTTCTGTGTATCAATGTATCTAACATTGCGGTATTTGGTCGGCGAGGATTAATAACTATGGCCGACTGCAGCATCCATAGCTGTTAGTTTTGGGCCTCCAAGTAGAGGGATGTTACATAGTGTATACCTAAATTCGGGGCAAGGCAATGTTGATTATATATCTTGAATTTATACATTATTTTTTCTAAATGAACCATTGACACCAAATTATTATCTAACCGGAACTTACTTATATATCCTTTTCTCAGGATTCTCGGTACTCTCCTGAGTAGCTAAGTGACATGTTTTAAGTGGCCATGTATTCTAACTGATTGATAGAGACAAGCATAGGGCTTATAGATTGCTACTATATTGGAGTTCGACTATTATATTCCATTGTGCAGTTTTATGAACAATTAGCACTTATTTATACTATATGAGAGAATTTATTTATGGTTTCATTATGTATTTGAGAGATATTGACTCATTTATTTATGTATAATCATTGGGAGATTATATACTCTAATATTATGCAGCTTATCCATCAGCACTTTTATATATCATACCATTGTCTTGCACGTTTTACATCTATGTTCTATTAGCATATGCACTATGAGAAACATGGTTGGTTGGGTGTTTCTATTAGATTTTAAAATGCATCCTCTATAGATCGGGTGTATAGCAGCATTAGATAATCCATTTGTCGATCTTGGACATGGATAGGAAGTTTCATATATATAATGATTGTGATTAGAACTATGAGGGTTGAACTTGTTCCATGTTTATGATATGGTCTTATACATATATACTATATGTTATGCATAAATTATTTTTTATGGGAAGTGTTCCTTGCACTAAGACATAGTTTTCATCTATTTTTCTGTTATTTACCACTTAACTCTTGGGTATCCATATGAGTAGGATGATGCTTCAAGGTTAAGATTTAAGGAAGAAGTAGAAAAATGAATATGAGCAAGAGCCTCAACCTATTGTTATTTATTTCCACATGGCAGTCTATTTGCTAACATTGATATGTATGTAATAAAGATATGTGTTATGATTTTCTTAGTCTTAGTACAAGAGACAAATTTCAATATGTATCTTATCCCATCAGTTAGATGATAATACATTTTACTATATACGGTTAAGATATTGGTATATTTAGTAGTTATGTTTTAGATTGCACTAATTTGGTGCTTAAAACTGAAGTGTAAGTGGGATGGTAGCTTTATGATGGTAGTTTTGGTTATTGAAATGGATATGTTTTCACCAAAGCAAGGATACATGTTGAAATACTATAATCCTTATAATGATTATTGTCTATTGTCATCCTTTAATCATTTTGAGTCCTCAAATGGAAGATAAAGCGATCTAGAGTACCGAAATAGGTCCAATAGTTTGTCCGATTTCGTACCAGCAACCACTTAAGGTCGACTTCCAGCAACTTAAAGTTTACAAACTGATCGTGAGTAACGGTTGAGTAGTTGAAATCTTCTTCTTCTTCTAAACATTACAAATGGTCTGTATGAAACAATTTGTAGTTAGTTGACACAAGATCTATGCCTTTATTACTTATAACCAATCATGCTCATGGTAATAATTTGGTTGATAATTATGTGATCACGACATTTCATTCGCATCTTCTTCTTGTTGACTCTCGTCTTCTATATCATTTCACATGTTTAACCATTTTATGTGTCAATTCACTAGATGAACCATTTTCCAAAAAATAATATTATTTTTCTTTATTTTCAGAAACTCGTCATAAAATTTAGTTTAAAATCATTAAGCATACAACCTTAACAACATAAACTCAATCACTAACTCACGAGCATCGTGTTATCACAAAATTAAACTAAATTAGAAATGTATTTGTTCTTAATCGAAAATTTAAAGTAATGATTTACCCTATACTGAGATATCTTATACTATATATCTTAAAGTCTGATCTCACCTGCAACCTTTTCATTTTTCTCATAATTTTTGATTTTAAATAGTCATCTCTCCTTGAGTGAATACATTTTGAAGAAGGTCACCGGTTCAAATCTCACTAGCCACTCCTATGCCTAATATATCTAACAACAACCTTGCTTACCATGATTCAATTTAGCTCAAGCACTCCAGTTCAAATCCAGTTGACCTCATTTTTTTCAATGCATTTTAGAATCACTTAATTCATTTAAGGATCTTTATTTTTTCTATTAAGTCTCTTGCTACTTATAATTACATTAAGAATCAAATCTCAAATCATACAATATTGTATTTTATAGCTATTTTGAATAAGCGTGATCCTTATTCGAATTTCATTTGTTCTGTTTTTTGAAATGTAAAGTTATTTACAAGTACCATTTTTAAGCACTTATATAACATTAATTATAATCAAGTAAAATAAAAAGGATGACAATCAAGAAGTCTAAATATACGCACTCGGTTTAAGACCTATATTTTTACCTTAAGATTTATTGTAATTCAGCAATTGTCTTCATGTGATCTAATAATATGTGTATGCATGTGTATGTGTATGTGTATAAGTTGAATCTCTCCCAACCCTTTTGCTTTTTTCTCCTACCTTTGGAATTTATCACTATGATTCATGTGTATATTTGTACATTCCCTCTGAAATTTCTCATTTAACAAGATTTAATATATTCGACTGTAACAGTGTGTCTCTTTGACATTCCTATTTATTATTTTTACTCTTTCTATTCAAATCTATTTTATTTCTCTATGAAAATTAAACCTAGGTAAAAAAATCCTATTAGTAAAATAGGTCCTTTGGGAAGTTCGTTAATTCCTAGTCTCCAGTGAAAATTGAAAACACTTATCCATTTAGCATCCTCTTCTAATTGAATTAATGGATCATCCAATTAGAAATGATAATATAAGACATAGGTTATTATAAGGAGTACTAATAAACAAATACATATAATATACCATCTAAATTCTTTATTCCCTTAGTTTCTTTATTATCATTAAAAAAATCCTATTTCTCTTTATTGCCAACTTTCATTACAGTTTCTCTTTAATCTTAAGCTCTACAAGAACAAATCAAATTTCAATTGCACAATTCAATCATCAAAAAGGGTCGAATAATATGATGGTAAGGTTTAAAATTTGGTGATATTAAACTCTCTTTCCCACTTAATCCACTTGGTTTTTATTTTTACTCTATGTATACTTCATTTTTGTTATATCTTAAAGTCGGATCTCACCTATTATTTTTTTAATTTTTCTTATAATTTTAGAATTTTAATACTCATCTCTCCTTCATTAAGTATGTTTTGAAGAAATTCAGAAGTTCAAATCCCACTAGCCCCTCCTATACCTAATATACCTTATAATAACCTTACTTACTTGATCAGTTTAGCTCAAGCACTCTAATATGAATCCAGTTGACCTCATTTAGAGACCTATATTTTTTCTTATAGTTTTTTGTAATTAAACCATTGACTTCATGTAGCTTATATATATAAGTTGAATCACTCCTGACCCTTTTACTTTTTTCTCATACTTCTATAATTTAAATCCTTATTTCACTATGATTCATGTGTATATTTTCACATTCCCTCTAAAATTTCTCATTTAACAAGATTTAACAAATTCAACTATAATAACGTGTCCCTTTGACATTTCTATTTATTAGTTTTACTCTTTCTATTCAAATCTATTTTGTTTCTTTATAAAATTTAAACCTAGGCAAAAGTTTGTTTCTTTATTATCATCAAAAGTAAAAACCCTATTCTCTTCATTTCCAACTTTCATTATAGTTTCTCTTTAACCTCAAGCTCCAAAAGAACTCGAAATGATATCAAATTTCAATCGCACAATTCAATCAAAAAAAGACCATATATGATGGTAAGGTCTAAAACTTGATGACAATAAACTCTCTTTCTTGCTCAATCCACTTCATTTTTATTTTTACTCCATGTATACTTCATATATTTATATCTTAAAGTTGGATCTCACCTACTATTTTTTTAACTTTATGTATACTTGATTGAGTATGTTTGAAGAAAGTCACAATTCAAATCCCGCCAGCCACTCCTATTCCTAATATAGTATAAATAATATGTTAGAACTATGTATTTTGATGTTTTAATTGTGACAACTATATAAGTATATATTATATGAACTAACCAAATTTACAAGAGAAGATACTATTCTACTCGACGTTAGATCAAAGACCAAAATTTCAAAGAGAAGCTTTAAATTTTATAAATGGTTTATGTATAGTCTAGTTGTAGTTAATCAATGTTAAAATCTCTCTTAGGTGGTATATACATGGCTTCAAAATCATATACACACTTTAGAAATTGTTTATATTAAGTTACTAAACAAAAAGCTTTCAAAAGAAACTAATATGGCAGAAAACACCTGTTTCAGTCGACTGAACAGGGGTTCACAGTCGACTGAAACATGCATAGGTGCACAATTTTATTTGAAGGTTCAATCAACTGAACCACCCCATTCGGTCGACTGAACCAAGTTCCTTTTCAAAATAAAATTTGAAATTTGAAATTTTTAAACATTCATAAGACATAATTTCTTTCCTCAGTCGACTGAATATTCATAATGGCTATCTTTCTGAACAGTCACCTTCTTTTAACGAGAAGAAACAACTTTTAATCCAACAACTGTTTCTGTATCTTTTGGTCGAAACTTTTCACGAACAATTACATCTCTTAAACTCTATATATAGCCTTGAATTCAATTGTTTCTTTAACTTAATTCTTTGATTCTATTCTAATATTCTTGCTATCTAAAATTTTGCCATTTGCTTTCATAAACGTATTCTAATCACTCGCACATTCAATCATAAATTTATTTGTGATTAAAATAACTTCCAATCTTCACGAACTACACTATATACCACAAAGGGAAAGATTATAGGAAGGTTATACTCTAAAGACTTATCTGTGCTATGAAAAGAGCATAATTAGTCAAGAAAATTCACCGTATTGTTGAAGTCTTGTTCGGTTGCTCAGGAAGTGGAAGTCCTATTCAATTTTCTAGGCAATAGAAGTCATGTCCGGTTGCTTAGGCAGTGTAATATATGTTCCTTTGGGTTAAGTGAGGGTTGATGGTTGAAGGAGTCTGGGACTGGACGCAGAACGAGAGTACGAACCAGTATAAAATTCCCTGGTGTCATTTACTTTACTATTTACTTTTACATTTTATTCCGCACTTGTAGATAACTTTAGTTACTATTCCATATCATGTTCCTTAGTAGTACTTTAATTTGGTATCAGAGCAAGGCCATCATTTAACCATAACACAGTTATTTGATACATGGTTAATATGGAAAATAACACTAACACAGGTTGTTGAAGGTCAATCCACTGCACGACCACCACTATTTAATGGTTTGAACTATAATTAATGGTCAACTAGAATGAGAATTTTTGTGTAAACAAATGGATATGATACTTGGAATATTACTCAAAATGAATACACTATACCCACTACACCATTTGCAGAATGGTCAAATACACAAAAGATTGATGCTACATCAAATGCAAAAGCTATGAATATGTTATTTCGTGCATTAGACAAAAATGAATTTAATAGAGTTAGCATGTGTACAACTGCATATAAAATTTGGGGAACTCTTAAAGTCACACATGAGGAACTAAAAAAGTTAAACAAAGCAAGATTTCTATGCTTAAAAATTAGTTACAAATTTCAGAATGAGACCGAATGAAACTATAAATGACATGTATACCAGATTTCAAGGCATACATCATTCATTATTGGCACTAGAAGAAAAAATTTCAAATTTGGATATTGCCTCTAAAATTCTAAACTCTTTAACGGATGAATGGGAATGAAAAGTCTTAGCTATTGAAGAAGCTAATGACATTTCTACCATCAAACCTGAAGATTTAATTGGAAGTTTCATGTCATATGAAGTAAATTTGCATGCTAAGTGTAACAACCCACTTTTCCGTACACTTTAAGATGACAATAAACCACACATGTCCAACCCAAAATGAATGGAAAGGCGAATAGTTAGGGTAAAGAAAGAAGAAAAAAGATAAGAAGAAACTAACAACATAGAATCTCACAGCGGAACAAATAATTTATAATAGATACAAATCTTTACACAAAGATGAAACTGTAATATATACACAGACATCAATTAGAGTATACAAACCTCAGCTCGGATAGTTATAATAACTTGTCCTTACAATCGCTGATAAACACATCCATTAATACATTGGAAAAATAACCATGTACATGAATATGTCTCTGGGCCTCTAGCTTGTCTCCTGAAGCTCCAAATATCCAAATAAACCTGGAAATATGCTCGGTTTGACCCGAGCATTTTAGGAAAACAATGCCTGAGTCAGTTTGGTAAAACCAGCATGAGAACTTAAATCACAAGAAATTTTATTTATTATAACTTTTAAAATCCTTTAAGATCAAAAGCATCTCGTAAGACCACGCCGCATATAAACACGGATGGGTTTATATCTTACGATAACCAAAACCTTTATATCAGAAAATCCAGTGATATTATAATAATGTCCAAGGGCGAAAATAATAATAATCAAGTAGTTGTGATGATCGTGAGTGTACATCACAACAATACTAGGTATATAATCAAAAATCGATATGGCACATTCGCTAATTGTGTAGGATTTCCATGGAGGTGCCCTTGGTACTTCGAGGAATAGTCCTCTTGCAAAAGGATCAGTGATATCCTCCCAAAGTAGCATACATCCCTAGTGATGTACCATAGGAAAAACATAGATGGTCTCGCTAAGACCGAGTGCATCGCCCCATGCATGCATAACAACTGAAGGTAACGTCTATGTGGAGCCGGCTACACCCTATAGGTTTGCCAACCCTACTGGCTATGCCTCCTATCTCTGGTTTTAGTCATTCCCGTTGATGAGGCTATGTCCAGCATTCCAGCTTTCGCACCGCCACCAAATAGATCACAGAATCCCACATGGATTCCAACATCCCAACGGGTCTCGGAATAACACATTGATTCCCACATCTCAAATAGACCTTGGAATCACATCCGGATTCCCATTCCCCAACGGGTCTACAATCACACATGGATCCCAACATCTCAAAATATCATGAATCTCCATCATAGAATCGTATATGGTTTTTCGAAGTGGTCACAGTTTGAGTCATCTCTTACGAGTACACTCTTCCGTTTCCTGGGTGCTCCACAAAACCAAACGTCGATTTTCAGAATGCTCAATAGCGGTTCTTTAGGAAATAATCAAACAATACATAAGAGCATGGATCACCATCTAACCGTTTAAGTGGACGGACCTCCTTATCATTTATCCTAGAAGAACGAAACAAGTTTATATATATAGTATAGCACCATCGATGATAACTATACCATATAATCCCCATGTTTCCCCTAGATATTTCCATAGTTAAAATCCTTCGGTGTTAAGTAGGGAATAATTTCCTACCACCAAAATTAAGAAGGATTGCATATTTAGGCCAAGATTTGATAGTCGGTTATTTAACTACCAAATAACAAACATCCAAAACAAAGATTTCATTTTTATGGAAATCATTAAGCCTCATAAATTAATCTTTCATCTATATAAAATCACTTCATATACTTATCTCACTGGGATAAGTATATTCACAAACCATTCCTTTCAAAATACTTGAAACCTTTTAAAAACTGATATGGAAAGTACTATTCAGTATCCACCATGGATCGCAGCTTACACGATGGTTACGTCGCTATCTCAGCGAATCCATAGTAAACTGTAGGAAATCTCTGCCTCTTGAATTTTACCATACAAATCAAAAATAGATCGTAGTTTTACACAACGGTTACGTCGCTATCCCATGAATCCATAGTAAAATATAGGCAATCTCTGCCCCTCAAATTACGCTATATAAATAAAACATTCTTTCTAAATCTCTTTATTTTATAAATATCTTCAAATATATTTATAAATTTTTTTTGTAAATTCACAAGTTTAATTCAGAGGGAAAAAAACTATTTTATAAATCTCAACCATTTATAAAACTTCCCTTTTAAATCCTTTCACTTAAATAATTCTTTAGAACAAAAACATTATTTAATTATAGTGAATAAAACTTTAATATTATAAGAATATAACTTTAAATCTCTTTAAATCATATAATAATTAATTAACCTCAAATAATATTAATATAATATATTATTTTTAAAACAATATTAATATTTGAACAAATTATCCTGAAATAATAATATTATAATACTAATTAACTTTTAGATAACAATTAACCTTTAAATCCAATTATTATAAAAAATAACTTTAATACATGATTTAAAATATAATCTAAAACATTTTAAATAACTTTGAAACAATAATTAAATATTATTAAATAACTTTTAAGAAACATAAAATAATTAACTTTAAATCCATATTAAACAATTATTGATTACCTTTAACCGTCATTGACAAATAATAATTAACTTTGAAACCTTATTAATAAATAATTATTATTCTGTAAATAACTCTAATTCAAAAATCAACTTTCAAATTTGAAAAGAGGCTTAGCAACTCCAATGGTACTTAATCAAGTCACCATTAATCCTATTAAACTATCCAAGTTATAATTCCAGTATTTACCTAACATCAAATAGGTAAATTAAACTCAGAATTAACAATTAATTGTTAATACAACACTTATCCAATACTAGTCAATTGGAATGTAATTAAGTGTCCATACTAATGTAGTAGCAGAATGGTGTTTATTTCTGCTAAATAATTGTCCAAATTTAACTTATCACATTAATAATAGCAGAACGATGATTCACAGGGTCCAATGAATTTAATTAGAGGAACTGTGTATGATTCCGCTAAACGAGTGTCCAATTTACTTTATTCAATCCAATTTAACTCAATAGAATTTTATTTGTCCAAACAAACATCAATATTTAAGATATGATAATTTAACGATATTATTATTTATAATAACATAATTTAGATTCGAATTATTTCCATATGTCATAATTTTTAAACATTTCAAATCTACCAAAAAATTACACTAGCATGTTCTACTCGTCAATACGAATACAGTGCGAAAATCCGCATGTCAATCGGATTTTGTATGAGTGATTTATCATATTTCAACACTAATATATAAATAAATAATTCAAATAAAAAGCATCTCATCAAAATCTTCAAAGCCCAAGGCCTGACTTCTCCACCCTTCCCACGAGTTATAGTGCCTTCTTCCTCCTTTAATTTGGAATCCAGTAAACGTGCACATCATCGTGCATGTGCACGACATTCTAGCCCACTGATCCTCTGATCCAATCCCACCATCGCATCCCACTCCCCGTCCTCCTCCAAGCGCACCAGTCATCTCTACCTCCGGTGCCTTCATTCACATTCTGACCGTGAAGAATCCAAGGTGCAGATGAACGAAAATTCACGTTCAGGCAGTGAAATACACGACAACTTTTTTTACTCTGATCTCTTCCAAACTTTGCAAATCGGAACTCCATACCACCACAAACACCATGGCATACTCGAATTTCACCATCGACGCTCCTAGCTCTAGCCACAGTTAACCCTAGCTTTCAATGATCTTCAATCATCGGCACAAAATCCCGCCAAAACTTCACCAAAAATACTACATCCCCATACTATCCCAACGACGCTTACAGCGTCGATCAATTCTCAATGGATTATGAGAATTAAAATTTTGAAATTCATGAACATTTTTCCACCTTTTTTATTTTCGATGATTTCTCCGTCTATGCTCGGTGAAATTGAGTGAAACCAGTTTCTAAACAGCCGATAGGAACAACTTTCATTTTGGTGGAAAAGGCTAAAGCACAACGGTTTTGGGTGTTTTGATTTTTGAAGGAGAAAATTTTGTTTTTTTTCTTTTCCATTGTTTTTGCGATGACGGAGATGAACAAAAAATGAAGAAGCATGATCATATACAAGTATTTATACTTGAAGTCAGTACCCTACTTAGGCAAACCAAGACAAGAATCATAGGGATGTACATAGCAAACAGGAGGTGGGGAAATAAGGAGGTAAGGATGTGGTTGGGTTGATGCAAGGTTGCTGCTGATGGGTAAAGAGAAAACAAAAGGGCGGCTGTGGGGAAAGGTTTTGTACTGGTTGCTGTTTTAGATATTAAATGAATTTAGGTGCACCGCAACCCATCATCGTGTTCGTGTATGAGCCGCAACCAATAGAAAACAGAATACGATCGCGTAGAGCAACCTAACGTGATCTCAATACAATAATAAAATAGACATGTTATCTAGTTCTGTAAAGTGTCAAAAATGCCCACATTTGTGGTAAAATACGTCAAACGAAAATTCAAATATTTTTCAAATTAAAAAATATGGAAAAAAATTATAAATTAAATTAAAAATGCACAATCAAAAATCGGATGATTATTTGAAACACAAAATTTTATTATAATTTAAATTCAAATTCGAATATTTAAATAGATTAAATATCCAAATTTGAGACTCAAAATCACAGTTCGTTACACTAAGAGAGATCAAGCATAAGACAAAAGGAATATTACATTCAAAGTTGAACAAGAGGATTTGAATTCAGATGAAGATGACATGACATTGATTACAAAGAATTTCAAAAAGTTTGAAATTCAGAAAGAACAAGAAGTTTGGAAACAATAGGAGAGACAACTCTAGTAAACTGCCAGTCTCAAATCTCGAATGCTACGAATGTCATAAGAAGGGTCACATGAAGAAAGACTGTTTTTGATAAAAAGAAAGATAGATTCAAGAATAAGAAGGACCGGTACAAAAAGAAGCAAGCATTCTGTACTACATGGGATGATTCAGAATCATCATCATCAGACAGTGATTCTGAACAAGCCAACGTCTGCTTTATGGCTTCAGCTAATGAAGTAAGTGATTGAACTTTTGATGATTTAATTGATATAAACTAAGAATTGTTAGATAAACTCAAGGAAGTTAAAAGAAAGTATAAACATGCAGTAGAAAACTTAAAGAACTGAAATAGAAGTTGATATGCTAAGAGATAAAAAGAAAATTTTAAAAGAAGAACCTGTTAATACAAAAGAATCTTTGTCTAATGTTTCTTCTCAACTCATTGTGCTATCAAGTGAAGTAGAAGTGCAAAAAGAAAAGAATATGACATTAGCTTTAGAAAATCATGAATTAAAATCAAATGTCAAAATTCTTGAATTGAAAATTACCACTCTCAATACTGAGTTCGAGAATATTACTAAAAATGTAATCAAGTTTAATAAAGGAAGAGAAAATCTTTCTAAAATTATTAGTAATTCTCAAACTACCTCTAATAAAAATGGTTTAGGATATAAAAGTTCTTCAAAAACAATTTCAAAGAAGAATAGTATATCATATAAAGATTTCAATTTGCATAATAATTTTGTAAAAGCAAAACCAAATCCAAAGGTTGTTACTCAAAAAGAAATTTTTAAAACAAATACTATAAAAATTGGGTACCAAAAACCAACAATAATCTAATCAGAAACAAGTATATAAAATCTTTTATAACTACAGTTCATAAAAATAAAGATTTTATTTATAAAGGGAATTCTAAACCCTCTTGGGTTTGGCTTCCTAAGACCTAACTCTTAGGACCAAATAAAAGGTGGGTACCAACATCATTCGTATATTTTTTGCAGGTACCGACTAAGAAAAGAGGAAATTGGATACTAGACAGTGGTTGCTCAAAACATATGACAAGGAACAAAGACATATTGACCAACATTATCTACTTGGATTGTGATAACCCTGATTTTGTGAAGTAATTTCATGATTTAATTTAGTTTGTATTTGTTTGAAATTGCATTGAAAATATAGAGATAGGAAACTAATTTGCAGATGCATAGTTTAAAAACATGTACATGTGCACAAGACAGTGCACAAACATGCACACAGTTTTCTGTGTGATAGAATAGGCAACAATTAATAAAAATGATAGGATAGATAAACTACAAATATATATATATATATATGTAGGCAGAAATGATCAAGTCTTGAAAAAAAAAGAGAAAGACTTAGGCCAGGATAGGCATACATGTGCACAAAACAAATGCTTGCTGAAATGAAAATTAACATTGCATGAAAATGGTATGAGCTTTTGAACAAACACTTTATCCATTTTTAGCAATTCCTTTTTGCTTTAGAAAACAGAAATCATGCAAATAACATGACCGGGGTAATGAGGTATATTTTCTGAAAATAAATGCCAGGACTACTTACCCATTTTCTCTAAAAAGTAGAATGAGCGGTAGATCATAGTGGGTGGGGTAAAATTGACATTGGGTAATTACCTTAAACCCTAGTAGCAGCCAGAGTTATATAAGAAGACCTGGTGTAGTAAGATTTTTGCTCTACCTCATAAAAGAAAAATAAATTTATAGATAACAGAAGTTAGAAAAGAAATGTGTAACACCAGTCATTAGAGTAAGAAGAAGGCAGAAGATCAAAAGAAGGAAAAGCTTAGGAAAAAGGGGATTAAGGTGAGTAATCTCACTGGAAATATTGGCAATAAGTCCTGAATATTGAGGCAGCCTAATTAAAATTCATATTTCATTTGTTTGCAAGCTGGATTCATTTTTATGATTTAGTATCTTTGACTTGTTTTATGATCTGTTTTAATGGAAACCTCCTTATATTGATTTACTCAGTATGAAAGAGCCATGAATCTAATATTTAAATAAGTTTTCTGTGTTATGATTTAACTTTGAGGTAAAGCAGTAATATGGGTTTTCTTTATACATTTATTAGTTTAAAACACAGGATGCTTAATATGGATATGGTCTAAAAATGAGAAAGGATATGGGGCTGCAACCTTGTGAGTTTGCTTAGGTCTCATATTAACAGAAAAGAACTTATATAAAAAGGAAAAAAAATATAGAGGTGCAATGTATACATGTGCTGAGCCTCTACATTTATGAACTATCCAGTAATTCTTATACTTATGATTTAGTCAGATTTAAAAATCTACATGGATCTGACTGAATTAGAGGTAGAAAAGAAAAGAAAAACAAACATAAAATTATCTATGACCATATGTTTGTATTGGATCTATTGAAGCCCATAGAAAAATAAGAAATCACCTCTATAGTTATGATGAAGTGCTTGTTCATGAAAAATGTCTTGTTAATCTTTGGATGTATGCCTGTGACTGAATGTATGTTTTATTCACTGCTTGAAACATGAAATGCAGAGAGGAAATTAACACTAAAAGGTAGTGACACTTAGTAATTCAGCTAAGGATTTTGGATCTTAGGGCTACAAGATATAGCTTGGCAAGGGGAATATTGCAAGCTCACACATGGTATGTTTATACCCAGGGGCCTGAGTGTGCTGGGTTAACAGAGAAATGTCCCAGGCAGTGTGTGTTTAAAAAGAGAAAGTAGCTAAAGACCATAACATATTTGATATTGAACATTAGAAATGGGTTCATATGAAGGCTTGGGAAAAATCCCTGAAGGCCAGAAAAATCTATGGATGAGGAATGATGATTTAATTGATGATTGTGTTGACTGTTTTAGGATCTTCTATGGATGAATTCTATGTTTGTTTTCTCTGCAATAAATCATTGAATTATGTATCATTTTGTTGTGCATGCCCAGGTTACACAGAAATGAGTACAAGAGTAATATTGCATTCCTTTATTTATCTTAAAGTTATTGGAATATGAAAAAAAAACTATATGAAAATTATGTTTCCAATTAGATTACTCATACCAGACCAAGTCTGACCCATGTGTGTTGATGCACTATTGGGTGTCTCATATTTAATGAGGCAGTCCATAGTGATTATGCAGGTAAATAGGCATTTCTTTGATCAAGCTTTGGATGGGTTGGCTGCTTAAGGAATTGGATGCAATAGTTACAAATTTACTGAAGTTAAATAGATGTTTATGCCAAATTTATGTTAAGCTATGTTGTTTAAGTTGCTTAGAAAAACCAATGTATTGTTATTTACTGTTTTGTAAGCATTGGATTAAGTAGGTGTTTCATCTGAAACTTATGGATTTTATTTTGAAAATGTTTTACTAAGTAATGAAGTTTTTGGGCTCTTTGATTAATTAATTTATGATGATAGGAAACTTGAGATTGTGAGGATTTATAAACTAAAAGAACAACTAGATACTTGACATGAGAAATTCATGTTTAAGTTAAAGAAAAATCTGGCAGAAAGATTTTGAGTTGCCTTGATAAGATAGAACAAAATAACATGTATTTTGAGAGGAAACAGTTCAAAGTGAATATGGCTAACATAACCATTTCTTGAGCCTGGGTTAAGCCAGCACTAAAGGTTTTCTAAACTAAACTTTCAGTCTTGATGTTACAACCTAAGTACAAGGTAGACTCAGACCTTTTTACTAACAAGAAAAGAAAGAAATTAGGCACATGTAAGAGCACAGGAACATGCACACATGCACGGGCAAAAGCCCAGTTCATACAGTAATACAATTATGGGAAAAACATGCATAGTGTTAAATCTATAAGTCATGAAATCAATAGTTATGAAGAAATAGACATGACTGGAAAATTTGAAAAATACTTTTGCTATGTGGAGAATCACTTGAAAATCCCCAAATAGATTCTCTGCTTCCAAACTTCTATACTCTGACATAAAAACAGAAAGTATTATATATATATATATATATTTTCACATATGAAGGTTTAAGATAATTTGAACACAATAATATTTTTATATTAGTTTTAAGATCCTGTTTAGAAGGTGAACCAGAGAATGATATTCTCTTGACTTGGTGACCACTGGGATTAATTGTAAAAAAAAATTCTAAATTTTAGGTAAAAGAAAGTGGGTCATCTCATTTGGTATCAGAGCTATGTTGTTAAATAACATAGCAAAATGTTGTATGAACATTGTTTGCATTGGATGTATGGTGTGTTGACTGCTTTGGATGCCTTGTTTTAATTAATGCTTATACTAATAATAATTACTAGGATTGGATAGAGATAAATTAAATGAGTTAATTTATAGAAAAAAAATGGACTAACCCAAGTGTCATATCCATAGAACCATGGTAAGACCCAGACAACAAGAGGTAGGATCAAGTGAACCACCAATGGTGAATATGCAAGATTTCATGAGACCTATAAGGGAAGGGGTAGGCAATAGGCAAGAAAATCCACATGAGGAGCTTTCCAAACTACTCAAGACCTTTACCGATCTTGGAGGCAAAACTTTTGATGGAACAGAAGCGATCATGGGAGTTCAAAATTGGCTCAGAATTTTGGACAGGATTTTTACAGATATGCAAGTTGAAGACCAAAAAAAAGGCAAATAGCATCCAGACAATTGAGAGGAGCAGCTTTGGACTGGTGGGAGGTTATCATAGCTGGAAGACCTGAAGGAGAAGTGACATGGGATCAATTTAAGACAATGCTAGAAGGTAGATTTGTCCCAGCATCAGCCAAGGAATCTTTGCTAGAAGAATTTATTAAATTAAGGCAAGGGGCTATGAGTGTTACTGAGTACACACAGAAGTTTGAATCACTAGCCAAGTATGGTGCAGTGCTTATCACAACTCAAGAAGCTAAAAATGGCAGATACATTCAAGGACTGAATGCCAGCCTTAGTAGAGCTATGCTGCCATATAAGGACAAGACATTTGATCAAGTTTTGGATCTGACTCTGAGCTTTGAACAACATGATAAAGCCAGAGAAAATTTTAGAGCATTCAAGAATAATCAAAATAAAAAAGGGAAGGGTAAGTTTCATCCTTATGATAAAAAGAAAACAGATGTAGCTTCCACCAAGAAATCAGAAGAAGCCAAGACTGTTGAAGTTAAGAAGAAGATCACTTGTTATAACTGTGGCCAAGAGGGGCATATGAAGAAAAGGTGCACCAATCCTAGATCAGCATCCTTCAAGTGTCACCAGTGTGGAAAGGAGGGTCACATAAGAAAGAACTGTCCAGAGTTTAAGCAAGGAAAAGTAGGAACCTTGGAAGGGAAAGGTAAAGCAACTGAGGGACCAAATGTTGAGAACCATGGCCAAGTTGAAGGTACTTTGCTCATTCACTCAATACCTTTTGTAGTAGTGTATGATACTGGGGCTACACACTCCTTGATTTCCCATGATATTGTATAACAACTAAAATTGAATTGCATGATTGTTGATAAGCCATTGCTTATTAGAAGTCCTTTAGGTAGTTCCTGTGTTTTGGGTATGATGTGTATGCAACTGGGATTAAAAATAGGGGGATGTGTGTTTAGTGCAGACCTATATGTGTTGCAATACCCGGGCATAGGAGTTATTCTAGGAGTTGATTGGTTGAGGTAAGGCTATTATAAATATGGAGACATCTACCATATCACTAAAAATTTCTGATGGAAAAAGGGTAGTTGTTCTGTGTGAGGCAAACAAGAGCAGAACTATAGCTACTCTTGTTACTTTGTCTAGTGAGAAGCCCATGCCCATATTAGAAGAAATCTCTATAGTAAATCAATATACCGATGTGTTTGGTAAGGTTAGGGGAGTTCTAAACCATAGGCCAGTAGAGTTTTCAATTAAACTAATCATAGCCCAGTAGTTAAGAGGCCAACTAGAATGGGGCCTAAGGAATTGATAGAGCTGAAAAAGCAACTGGTCGAACTAGAAGAAAAAGGCTTCATCAGACCCAGTAGCTCATCATGGGGAGCACCAGTGGTTTTTGTTAAGAAACAAGATGGATCTCTCAGATTATGTATTGATTATAGGGAGTTAAATAAAATCACAGTTAAAAACAAATACCCCTTACCAAGAATTGATGATCTCTTTGATCAATTGAGTGGTGCAAAAATATTCTCTAGACTTGATTTAGCTTCAGGATTCCATCAAATGAAAGTAGAAGAGGAAAGCATTAAATACACAGCTTTCAACACTAGATATGGACTTTATGAATTTTTAGTAATGCCATTTGGTTTGACAAATGCTCCCTCTTACTTTGTTGATTTGATGAATAGAATTTTTAGAAAATACCTGGATAAATTTGTATTGATATTTATTGATGATATACTAATTTATTCTAAGTCAGTTGAGGAGCATGAGAATCACTTGCATATAGTACTTCATAAATTGAGGCAAGAAAATTTGAAGGCAAAATTTTCAAAATGCACTTTTTGGCAAAAGGAAGTAAATTTTTTGGGACATATGGTATCAGAAGAAGGTATATCTATAGATCCCAATAAAGTAATTGCAGTTCAAGCTTGGAAAAGGCCTACTAATGTCACAGAGGTTAGGTCATTTATGGGAATGGCTGGGTACTACAGAAGGTTTATAAAAGATTTTTCAAAGATTTCAATCCCATTAACCAGATTGACTAGGAAGAATCAGGTATTTGCTTGGACTGAGGAATGTGAGAAAGCTTTTGGGAGGTTAAAGGAAGCACTGATACAAGCTCCAATACTGAAAGTACCTGAGGGGAATGAAAATTTAGTGATATATACTAATGCAAGTGGACAAGGGCTTGGGGCAGTATTGATGCAACAACACCAAGTGATAGCTTATGCCTCTAGACAGTTGAAACCCAGTGAGGTAAAGTATGCTACACATGACCTTGAATTAGCTGCTATAGTGTATGCTCTTAAATTATGGAGACACTATTTGTTGGGGGCAAAGTTTGAAGTTTACACTGACCATAAATCACTTAAATATTTGTTTTCACAAAAAGAATTAAACATGAGGCAGCAAAGGTGGATTGAACTCCTAGCCTCATATGATTTTGAAATATTGTACACCCCTGGCAAAGCTAATAAAGTCGCAGATGCTTTAAGTAGATGGCATGCTAATGTAGCTTGGTTAATGATAGAAGAGTTTAACACTTTATCACTATTGATTGACTCAGAGGTAGAAAGTGGAAGTGTAGAAAATATGAGTATATGCAATGAGAATGTAGGAATGAGAAAGTTAAGTTTTGTTACTTTGGGGTCAGAATTAAAGAATAAAGTTGTAAAATTACAAGATCAAGATCCATTTTTATTTGAGAAGAAAACTCAGATATTAAATGGAGAAGCAGTGGAAGGCTTTCTGTTGAATAAACAAGGCCAATTGGAGAAAAGAAAAAGAATATGTGTCCCTACTATTGATGAGTTGAAGCAAGAAATCTTAGATGCTTATCACAAGAATAAATATACCATACACCCAGGAAGCACAAGAATGTATCACAACCTTAAAAGATATTATTGGTGGAGTGGTATGAAGAGTGCAGTGGCATCTTTTGTGTCTAAGTGCATGGTTTGTCAACAGATAAAGTCTGAATATCAAAAACCCTCCGGCATGCTTCAACCTTTACCAATATCACAGTGGAAATGGGAAGACATATCAATGGATTTCATTGATGGTTTGCCTAGAACTAGGAGGGGAAATGATAGTAATTGGGTTGTAGTTGATAGGCTAACCAAATCAGCCCATTTTATACCTGTGAAGTCAGAAATAAATGCATGCACATTAGCTCAGTTATTTATTAAGGAAATAATCAGACTACATGGAATACTAAAGACTATAGTAAGTGATAGAGACACCATCTTCACTTCAAAATTTTGGCAAAGTTTTCACAAGGCAATGGGGACTGATTTATGCTTAAGCACAGCATATCACCCTCAATCAGATGGCCAAACAGAAATTGTAAATAAATTGCTTGAAGACATGTTGAGAGCATGTGTATTGGATTGGGGAGGAAGCTGGGAGGATCATATATATCTAGCTGAATTTGCATACAATAACACTCATCACAGTAGCATAGGCATGGCTCCCTTTGAAGCTCTTTATGGAAGGCCATGTTTATCACCCTCAAGTTGGCATGAATCTGGAGAAAAGGTGGTCTTAGGACCAGAAAATGTAAAAGAAACTTCTGAAAAGATAGCTTTGATTAGAAAAAGAATTGCTTCTGCCCAAGATAGGCAAAGGAAATATGCAGATCAAAAGAGAAAGGAAGTACATTATGATGTTGGGGATTTTGTATTTATTAAAATATCACCCATGAAAAAGGTTCTAAGGTTTGGGAAGCAAGGAAAGTTGATTCCTAGATATATAGGGCCATATAAAGTCTTAGAAAGAATAGGAACTGTGGCCTACAGGTTAGAGTTGCCAGAGGAAATGAGAGCAATGCATGATGTTTTTCATGTATCACAGTTAAGAAGATGGGTTCATGACAAGGAAACAATTCTAAAATCTCCTAAGGATGTACAGATTGATTCTAGATTGGTGTATGAAAAGGAGCCAGTGGGCATAGTTGCCAGAGAAATCAAGAAATTGAGGAGCAAAGAAATAAAATTAGTGAAAGTGCAATGGAGTCATGACCCAAATGATTGCACATGGGAGGTGGAAGATAAAATCAGAATTGATTATCCACAACTGTTTGATTGAATGAAAGGTAAATTTATATATATACTGATGAATGTTTTGACTGAATTGCATTGTGATTTTTTTTTGTTTTGATATGCCTAGAGTTTAATCAAATGATTGATTTGAGAATGATGTGAGTTCAGAAATTAATTTTCTGAAGTAAGGATACTTAAGTTAAGTATGAAAGAATTGTGGGGCACAATTCCTAAAAGGAGGGGTATATGTGATAACCCTGATTTTGTGAAGTAATTTCATGATTTAATTTAGTTTGTATTTGTTTGAAATTGCATTGAAAAGATAGAGATAGGAAACTGATTTGTAGATGCATAGTTTAAAAACATGTACATGTGCACAAGACAGTGCACAAACATGCACACAGTTTTCTGTGTGATAGAATAGGCAACAATTAATAAAAATGATAGGATAGATAAACTACAAATATATATATATATATATTTGTAGGCAGAAATGATCAAGTCTTGAAAAAAAAAAGAGAAAGACTTAGGCCAGGATAGGCATACATGTGCACAAAACAAATGCTTGCTGAAATGAAAATTAACATTGCATGAAAATGGTATGAGCTTTTGAACAAACACTTTATCCATTTTTAGCAATTCCTTTTTGCTTTAGAAAACAGAAATCATGCAAATAACATGACCGGGGTAATGAGGTATATTTTCTTAAATGCCAGGACTACTTACCCATTTTCTCTAAAAAGTAGAATGAGAGGTAGATCATAGTGGGTGGGGTAAAATTGACATTGGGTAATTTCCTTAAACCCTAGTAGCAGCCAGAGTTATATAAGAAGACCTGGTGTAGTAAGATTTTTGCTCTACCTCATAAAAGAAAAATAAATTTATAGATAACAGAAGTTAGAAAAGAAATGTGTAACACCAGTCATTAGAGTAAGAAGAAGGCAGAAGATCAAAAGAAGGAAAAGCTTAGGAAAATGGGGATTAAGGTGAGTAATCTCACTGGAAATATTGGCAATAAGTCCTGAATATTGAGGCAGCCTAATTAAAATTCATATTTCATTTGTTTGCAAGCTGGATTCATTTTTATGATTTAGTATCTTTGACTTGTTTTATGATCTGTTTTAATGGAAACCTCCTTATATTGATTTACTCAGTATGAAAGAGCCATGAATCTAATATTTAAATAAGTTTTCTGTGTTATGATTTAACTTTGAGGTAAAGCAGTAATATGGGTTTTCTTTATACATTTATTAGTTTAAAACACAGGATGCTTAATATGGATATGGTCTAAAAATGAGAAAGGATATGGGGCTGCAACCTTGTGAGTTTACTTAGGTCTCATATTAACAGAAAAGAACTTATATAAAAAGGAAAAAAAATATAGAGGTGCAATGTATACATGTGCTGAGCCTCTACATTTATGAACTATCCAGTAATTCTTATACTTGTGATTTAGTCAGATTTAAAAATCTACATGGATCTGACTGAATCAGAGGTAGAAAAGAAAAGAAAAACAAACATAAAATTATCTATGACCATATGTTTGTATTGGATCTATTGAAGCCCATAGAAAAATAAGAAATCACCTCTATAGTTATGATGAAGTGCTTGTTCATGAAAAATGTCTTGTTAATCTTTGGATGTATGCCTGTGACTGAATGTATGTTTTATTCACTGCTTGAAACATGAAATGCAGAGAGGAAATTAACACTAAAAGGTAGTGACACTTAGTAATTCAGCTAAGGATTTTGGATCTTAGGGCTACAAGATATAGCTTGGCAAGGGGAATATTGCAAACTCACACATGGTATGTTTATACCCAGGGGCCTGAGTGTGCTGGGTTAACAGAGAAATGTCCCAGGCAGTGTGTGTTTAAAAAGAGAAAGTAGCTAAAGACCATAACATATTTGATATTGAACATTAGAAATGGGTTCATATGAAGGCTTGGGAAAAATCCCTGAAGGCCAGAAAAATCTATGGATGAGGAATGATGATTTAATTGATGATTGTGTTGACTGTTTTAGGATCTTCTATGGATGAATTCTATGTTTGTTTTCTCTGCAATAAATCATTGAATTATGTATCATTTTGTTGTGCATGCCCAGGTTACATAGAAATGAGTACAAGAGTAATATTGCATTCCTTTATTTATCTTAAAGTTATTGGAATATGAAAAAAAACTATATGAAAATTATGTTTCCAATTAGATTACTCATACCAGACCAAGTCTGACCCATGTGTGTTGATGCACTATTGGGTGTCTCATATTTAATGAGGCAGTCCATAGTGATTATGCAGGTAAATAGGCATTTCTTTGATCAAGCTTTGGATGGGTTGGCTGCTTAAGGAATTGGATGCAATAGTTACAAATTTACTAAAGTTAAATAGATGTTTATGCCAAATTTATGTTAAGCTATGTTGTTTAAGTTGCTTAGAAAAACCAATGTATTGTTATTTACTGTTTTGTAAGCATTGGATTAAGTAGGTGTTTCATCTGAAACTTATGGATTTTATTTTGAAAATGTTTTACTAAGTAATGAAGTTTTTGGGCTCTTTGATTAATTAATTTATGATGATAGGAAACTTGAGATTGTGAGGATTTATAAACTAAAAGAACAACTAGATACTTGACATGAGAAATTCATGTTTAAGTTAAAGAAAAATCTGGCAGAAAGATTTTGAGTTGCCTTGATAAGATAGAACAAAATAACATGTATTTTGAGAGGAAACAGTTCAAAGTGAATATGGCTAACATAACCATTTCTTGAGCCTGGGTTAAGCCAGCACTAAAGGTTTTCTAAACTAAACTTTCAGTCTTGATGTTACAACCCAAGTACAAGGTAGACTCAGACCTTTTTACTAACAAGAAAAGAAAGAAATTAGGCACATGTAAGAGCACAGGAACATGCACACATGCACGGGCAAAAGCCCAGTTCATACAGTAATACAATTATGGGAAAAACATGCATAGTGTTAAATCTATAAGTCATGAAATCAATAGTTATGAAGAAATAGACATGACTGGAAAATTTGAAAAATACTTTTGCTATGTGGAGAATCACTTGAAAATCCCCAAATAGATTCTCTGCTTCCAAACTTCTATACTCTGACATAAAAACAGAAAGTATTATATATATATATATATTCACATATGAAGGTTTAAGATAATTTGAACACAACAATATTTTTATATTGGTTTTAAGATCCTGTTTAGAAGGTGAACCAGAGAATGATATTCTCTTGACTAGGTGACCACTGGGATTAATTGTAAAAAAAAAAATTCTGAATTTTAGGTAAAAGAAAGTGGGTCATCTCATGGATGGAGGATCTGTCACATTTGGAGATAATTCCAAAGGCTATAACATCGGCAAAGGCGATGTGAGCAATGACGGTACATCTAATTTACCTCTTATTACAAATGTTTTACTAGTTAAAAATTTAAAACATAATTTACTAAGTATAAGTCAACTATGTGATAAAGGTTTTAGTATAACTTTTTAAGAAAATAAATGCAATATTTATTATCAAAATGATAACCTTATATTTGAAGGAACCAGAGAAAGAAATATTTATATATTAAATATGAAAGTCAATTATAACACGAATATATGTCTAATAGCCAAAGATAATGATCCTTAGTTATGGCGCAAAAGATTTTGTCACATGAATTTTAAAGCTATTAACAAATTATCTAAGAATAATTTAGTTAGAGGTTTACTAAAGATAAATTTTAAAGTAAAAAATACTTGCGATGCTTGTCAATTAGGGAAATTAACAAAATCTTCTTTTAAATAAAAGAAAATGATTTCTATATTACAACAACTTGAGTTATTACATTTGGATCTTTTTTGGACCAACTCAAACTCATTCTATAAATCATAATAGATATGTTTTTGTAATAGTGGATGATTTTTCAAGATATACCTAGACAATATTTTTGAAAAATAAAAATGATACTTTCGAAAACTTTAAAACATTTGCTAAAAGAATTCAAAATATTAAGAATTTAAAAATAAAAAATATTCAGAGCGATCACAGTGGTGAATTCAAAAATGAATCTTTTGAAAATTACTATAATAAGAAAGGAATTGTTCACAATTTTTCATTTCCTAGAAATCCACAACAAAATGGAGTTGTAGAAAGGAAAAATAGAACTCTTCAAGAATGTGCTAGAATTTTATTGAATGGAAGTACTCTACTGAAGCATTTCTAGGCAGAAGCTGTATCAACTGCTTGTTATGTTTAAAATAGAGTTTCCATTAGACCAATAACTAAACATACATCATATAAGCCTTTTAATTAAAGAAAACCTAACATATCATATTTTAAAGTTTTTGGTTCAAAATGTTTTATATTAAATACAAAAGATAAGTTTGGAAAATTCGGTCCAAAATCTAATGAAGGAATATTCATTGGTTATTCGGAACAAAGTAAAGCTTACATAATTTATAATAAACGAACTAAAGTAATCGAAGAAACACTTCATGTATCATTTGATGAAATTTTCAAAGTTAACCTTAAAACAGAAGATGAAGAAATTATTTCTAAATCAAATGACTCGGATGATGATTTTGAAAATATTGAAAATAATACAGACAACAATTTACAAAATAATAATGGTATAAGATCCCTACCAAGGCTTTTAAGAAATCACCCTGCATAAAATATAATTGGAGAAATAAATACCAACGTAAGAACTCAAAATCAACTAAATCAAATGGATCACGTAGCTTTTCTTTCGAATATTAAACCCAAAAATCCTAAAGAAGCTTCAACTGATGACTACTGGATAATAGCTATGCAAGAAGAATTAAATCAATTTGAACGTAAAGATGTTTGGGACTTGGTTCCTAGACCAAGTAATCAAGCAATTATCGGTATATAATGGGTTTATAAAAATAAAGCTGATGAGCAAGGTAATATTATTAGAAATAAAGCTAGACTGGTTGCTCAAAGTTAAAATCAAGAAGAAGGAATAGACTATGATGAAACATTTGCACCCGTAGCTCGTCTAGAAGCTTTAGTATTTTATTAGCATATGCATGTTTTAATAATTTTAATCTCTATCAAATGGATATAAAAAGTGCTTTCTTAAATGGTTTTATAAAATAAAATGTGTAGGTAGAACAACCTCCTTTATTTGCTCATGAAAAATATCTAGATCGTGTTTATAAATTTAAAAAGGCTTTATACGGTTTAAAACAGGCACCTCGTGCTTGGTATGATCATCTTAAAAGTTATTTAATTAATTCTGGTCTTAAAATTTGTAACGACCCTGAAATTCCGACCCAATTTAAAATTTTTAAAACCGTTATTTTAATTAAAAATGTGAAACTTACATACGATTTCAATCGGCGTCCAAACTTTGTTTCTAAATTGCGCCTAGATGATTGTAGATATGGGTAAAGTTTCGTCGGAAAATACCGTAGTAAACTTCGTGCGCGTTTTACTGCACATCAGTTCATTTTAAGGCGTGAAAATTTCATCTTCCGAACCTAAATATTTTTACATAGAAAAATTCTAAATCATTTTCTGACAAAGGCGTCATTTTTCGTTTTTCAAAATTCGGACATCTTTAGCTCCGTCGATCTTATTCTTCGGTGTTTTACTGCATTCTCCGAAATAGAAATTTCAAATATTCACAAATGATTTCCGTTACCGTTCAAACTTCACATTTGGAATACGCCTAGATAGACATAGGTGTACGCCAAATTTCGTCGAAAAATATTGTAGTAAATTTCGCTCGTCAAATTTACATATTAGTTTTAATTTTAAGTGTAAATTTTCTATCGTCCGAACTTTAATATTTTTCGCAATGTTGCATAAGAAAAATATTCTGATCATAACGGCGCATTTCGTTTCGTCAAATTTCGCTTTTTATTGTTAGTTAAAATGTTCACTCGTGCAAATGGGTTAATAAGATTCGCCACTTCACAAACAATGTCAAACCACCAATATCTTCATACCGTTGTGTCCGCCTCGTCGCGCTGATCAAAATGGTATATTTGTTTGTGTCAATCGGAGTTCGGCGTTACAAGCTATTAATTGGTTAACGGAGTACAGACCGGTCCGTTACGCAGCGAAAACCGGTACCCAACATTTCAGCTTCAAAATTTTGGAGCCAGTCAGCTGACCTTGGGAACACCAATAGCCTCCATTGTGAAACCATCATTGTTTTACTGTGCACTGAGCCTTCTGCAACATTAATTGCGTTGGTTCACTTCATGTGATAGCTGTCTTCTATCCCTCTGCAAAATTCTATTCTCTGTCTTTCCCCCCCCTATTCTTTATTTTATATATATCCTTCACAGCACACGCAGAGCCAAACCTTCACCTTTCTTTCATATATTTCATTTGGAAAAGGTTACAGCTCACACATTTCTCCTTCTCTTCACGTTCTTTGTTTTATTTATTTTTTTTCTTTCTTACTTCAAACATGAAGCCTTGCCCTCAGCCCCATGCAGCCCCAACCAACTGCCTGCAGCCCACGACCAGCCAGCTCATCCCCACCCCACAACCTCCGCCCTACCAGCTCCGCATCCACACCCCGCCACGCGCCAGCCTCCGCCCAGCCTCCCTCCACCCCCGGAACACCACCAACCCGCCTGCAGCCTGTACTCCACCCTCCAGCTCCGCTCCACCCACAGCCCCTCCGCCCTCCAGCCTCCCTCCGCCCCAACGCACCACCCAACCTCCCCAGTCGCACCACCCAGCAGCCCGTCCCCACTGCCCCGTCCCACTCCCCTCCACCAGCCACCCCATGCACCACCAACCCGTCTGCCCATCCCACTCGCCCAGCCCCTCCGCGTCCAGCACCCGCCCCAGGCCAGCCCGCCACCACCCACCATCCCAGCCCAGTCCACTCGCCTCTGACCCACTACCGGCCTCAAACCACCTACAACCGCCTTCCACCTCTACCGGCCACCCCTGGCTCCGCCTGCAGCCCTCCGTGCCACCCAGTCCGCCACGCAGACAACCCCGGCAGTCATCCGTGCCCAGTCCGCCACCCAGACTCCACCTGCAGCCCATCCGTGCCACCCAGTCCGCCACCCAGACCCGCCTGCAGCCCTGCCACGTCCCAGCTCCCAACGCCTGCACCACCCTGCCTCCGTTCGCCACCACCAGCCGAACCACCAACAGCCCACTGCCGAACCCACTACCCAGCTGGCCACCCGCGTAGATCCGTCAAACGTTGGTCATCGTCTTGTCCGGAGATAGTGTTTGCCGTTATATATTGCGTATAGCGTTGTTATATTTGTCTAGTTATTAATATACAACGTTGTCTTGAAATTTCAGCTGCTGATCCGGAATCTCAAGCCTAGGCTTCGTCTATTTTGTCGTCATACCCTGCTTCTTTGATTGGTATGAATATATATGTACAATCTATATATATATATATATCTTGTATTGAACAAATCGTAATTGAATTATTATTCGCTTGCAGTTTGTTGTTCGTTAGTGTTGTGCTTGTTCGTGCCTCTTATCTATCGTCTACGTGCTTCGTCGTCAAACTTCTTACCACGCAAGGTGAATATTTTATATTCACGACTCAATCTATTATGCTATGATAATCAAGTGATAATTGTTGTTAATATTAATCTGGATATTAAATTGTTGATTGTTAAAATTTGGTTGAAATGAATTATTAATTTCTAAAAGTTGACGCCATATATTGTTTAAACATGCTGAACTGTAATACGATGTTAATTAGAGTAAATAATAGTGACATTAAAATTGATAAGTACGATTGATGTAGAAATTTGATAACGGACACCAAGTAAAAATATAAATGTGATAATCTTTAATCCGTAGGATTCTAGGAATAATTGTATTAATTTACATAATAACAAATGTAAGTTAATAGGGTTATTTCGGGATTATTTGAATAAATTGTTAAATTTGTTATGTATGGTTGCTATTGCTTGTTTATTTACTTTGACACCATCCCAGTTATCACACTGCAAGTTCCCTTTGCTATGCCTTGTTTTATATTGAATGATATCGGGTTGAAATGATAAATACCCACTTAAATAACTTGGCCTAGGATAGACAATTAAAAATAAGAAACCCGATTGGTCAACAAAATTATTTTGAAATTGAAATCTATTTGAAATTAAGGAATGAACTTAATAATTTGTTTGGAAATCAAGTAACGACTTGATGGATTTAATTGAAATAAATTAATGGATTTAATTGAAACGGATTAATAAATCTATTTAATTAAAGAAAAATGAATTGGCAAATTTGATTGAAATAAGATTTAAAACAAGTGAGTTTTAAAATTTAATAATTTAATTTATTAGATTGGTAGATTTAGATTTAGACTGAGTTTTAAATTAAATAGATTTGAACTTGTCATAAATAATAATTTAGATTTAGGAAATTTTGACTTAAAATGGAATACGAAACTAACTAAAGTTTTATGGATTTAATTTAGCGATAATTTAAATGTAAAATGATTTTAAATTTAAGGAAATTGATTTAATCAAATTTATGATTATATTTAATGTAACGATGAATGTAAATATGAATTGAGATAAATAGAATTTGATTTAACGATTCGAACTTAATTGACCGGTAAAATTCGAATTAATTGATTTTGAACTAAATTTAATAAGTGAGTTATTAAATTTAACTTGAATACTTAATTATATTGTTAATTCAAATGTTTGAACTACAGATTTCATTTGGAAATATGATTTTAAATATCCGAAATAAATTGAATCGTGAAATGTCAAAAATTTGGAAGTTAAATTTGCACCTTGACTTTCGGACTTTGATTTGTTTTAAACGTTAAGTTAACCGACCATTGGGTAATAAATACGTAGTTATTAAAGAGACCGGGATCGGATATGGACATACTCTCTGTGGATACCGAAAACCACTTTAATAACTATTACACGCGAAGTGTTGATCCAGAATGAAGTGGATGGTTTGGTGAACGCGTTGACTGAAGAAAGAGAACGATATTGGACGACCCCTGACATGACTAAAACAGGAGCCGCGCCGGGCCATTGAGGTTCGTTACCTCTAGCGGACGCACTTCTTCGATACCATATCTATTACTTTTGTGATTTGATTTGGGTGCACCCCTTGATTTGGGAGTGTTGTTTCGCGGTGTTGAGATAGTAGCTGCTATGCTCAACATCAGTCCGGATCACGCAACTACTAGTATCCTAGTTGGTATCGCCTCATGTACCTTGTCATACTGATTATCCTATTCGCGACCACTACGTTTTGTTTTGTACCTTTAGTATATGGATTGCCCTCTGGTGACTTCCGGTTTGGGGAAACTACGGTCTTGTATATGCTCTTGGGAATTAAAATGTGTTAAGGGTGGTATGGGCCATGACTTAACACTATTTTAATATCGTACTTTACTGATTAGACATTATCTACCTATCGTATTCTATAGTATATATAGATAGTTTATCGGATCCTTAGAGATGTTATTTTATCCATCTTTAAGTTATGAACTATTCCCTTGCACTTGGTTTAATTGCATAAGATTTTGAGTCCTGACTCGAGTGTTTCTTTTGCATATGCTCGGGTCAGTCTGAAGCTATCCAGTTGCTGATCAAGGTTGGTTGAAGATGCTGAAGGCTTAGCATTTATCTTTATCAGTCTATTTATATTCCTGTATTGATGTCCTAGTCTGTTGGACATTTTTGGTATTAGTCACTTGATGTTAAGACATTGTTGTATATTATATAGTGGCTTCATGAACTGCTATTATGACGATGTATTTTCCGCTGCATTATTCTGTGACTGTTCTGTGATGTTGTATTGATTCTCATTTACATTTATGTATTTATAATCCCATAATGATTCGTGTTTTGTATTATTTAAGTTGACATGTGTGGATTATTGTCAATTTAAATGGTCCAAATATACGGGTTGTTACAGTTGGTATCAGAGCTTCGGTTTCCCTAAAAACCTTAGTTTGGGATTATATATAAACTCATTAGAGATAGGGTAGCAATACCCTAGAATGAGGAGAATCGATTCAATATCCAAATCCTTTCATTTTAAACTTCTTTGATTCGTTGATTAGACTTTCTTTAAAATTCTATGATTTTCTATCCTTTGGCTTTAACAATCTCTTTGGTATTTCAGGATGGGTACCAGAGGAAACCATAGGGGAGGAAGGGGCCATGGTCCTGCTCAGGGTGCACCTGTCGCTCCAGCTCCTGTCAAATTCACCATTCTTAGTAAGGAGTATACATAGCTGGGAGGTATTAAGTTTTCTGGATCCGAGAACATTATTGAGGCTCAGCAATGGCTTAAAGGCTTAGAAGAGATATTTTCTGGTCTAGAGATCACTGATGCTCAGAAGCGTCAGCTTGCTGCCTGGCAACTTCAGGATGTCGCGCAAGATTGGTGGGAATCAGTTACTTCTCGTATCGAGGAGAACACCATTACTTGGGCCCAGTTTAGGTATAAAATTTAATTGGATTCCGTAGTCTAAATTCTTCTTTTAATCTTGAAATGTTATTCATCTTGCCTATCTTTTGATTAGGGATACTTTCTCGGCACAATGGATGCCCGTTGCTGGGAAAACCCAACTTTATAGAGCTTTTATGGATCTTAAGCAGGGCAGTATGACTTTTTCTGAGTACGAGAGGAAATTCAACGAACTCTCCAAGTTCGGTCCAGGATTGATTGATACACCGCTTCTAAAGAACGAGAAGTTCATTCTGGGAGCTAGACCAGAGTATTACGACTTGCTTACTGGCCACACTCACTGCACCTTCACAGAGCTTGTTGACTATGCTCTTAGATATGAGGCAAAGCCTAGGGGACCTACTGCCAAGGCTGCTCCTACTCAGCCCTCCTCTAGTCAGCTCAGGAAGAGGAAGATGAACTTTGATCAACAAAAGAAATCTTGGCAGAAGACTACAGGATTGGGATATGCTCAGAAAAGCCCAATCGACCTTGCTAATATCACTTGCTTCAAATGCGATAAGAAGGGCCATTATGCTAATAGTTGTCCATCTTCAGGAGCTGCTGTTCCACCACCTTCTTCGACTAGGAAAGATTTATGCTATGTCTGCCTCCAGCCGGGTCATTTCAAGAAAGACTGCCCACTGTACAAGCGTGGCACACCATCTGGAGTTTTTGCCATCACCACTCCTACACCGCCTGCTCAGGATGACCAAGGTTCCTTACGAAGTACTTTTTCATTACATGATTTACCTATTAAGGTATTATTCGATACTGGTGCTTCTCATAGCTTCATATCTATTGATCTTTGCAATAAGCTCAACTTAGAACCTACTCTTGCTACTACTTCCTTATGCGTCTCCAACCCTATTGGAGGACTTGCCAACCTCAGTAGAATTTGTAAAGAGGTTGTGCTCTTGTATGGAAGATATCGATTCACTTGGGATTTTTATGTACTTGGCTTCGCAGCATTTGACATCTTGTTAGGTGCTGATTGGTTAAGGAAATTCGATGCTGTTATTTCTTGCAAGGCTCGTTCTGTTTCTTTAGTCAATGACAAGGGCCTATCGCTTGTCATTGAATGCAAATCACCGCAGAAATATGCCGGAAGCTTCATATTCTCTCTTGATGCTCACCCGGATGATCTTAGCACTACCCCCATTGTTCGGAAATTTCCCGATGTATTTGGAGAGGTCAACTCCCTACCACCTAAACGGGAAATCGATTTTCGCATTGATCTTATTCCAGGAGCTACTCCCGTAGTTCTTCCTCACAGAAGGATGGCTCCTAAAGAAAAAGCTGAACTTAAAACTCAAATTGATGATCTATTTGCTAAAGGTTTGATTAGGAGAAGTCGTTCTGAATGGGGTGCCATAGTTGTATTTGTCACCAAATCGGATGGATCTCTCCGCATGTGTGTTGATTACAGGGAGCTGAACAAACGCACTCTCAAGAACCGCTATCCGATGCCTCGCATCAATGATTTATTCGATCAGCTCCATGGAGCTAAAGTTTTCTCCCAACTTGATCTTGCCACTGGTTTCCACCAACTCAGAGTAGCAGAAGATAGTATTCATAAGACAGCCTTCCGTACGGAGAACGGATTCTATGAATGGTTGGTTATGCCATTCGGTTTGACCAACGCACCTGCTTATTTCGTCGACTTGATGAATCGAGTCTTCCACGATGTTCTTAACAAGTTTGTTCTTGTTTTCATTGATGATATTCTAGTCTTCTCCAAAGACAAGAAGGAGCATGAGACACATCTTGCTTATGTTCTGGAAACTCTCCGAAATCATCAACTTAAGGCCAAATTCTCTAAATGCCACTTCTGGCGAGACGAAGTGAGATTCCTGGGCCATATAGTTTCTGAAAATGGGATTTCGGTCGATCCAGCTAAGATCGCCGTAATCAATGTAAGTTCTATCCGATTCGCTATTTCTATCCAATTCCTCTTATCCCTTTCTAATTTGAAATTTATCTACAGGATTGGGAGACTCCCAAAACTCCTACTGATATCCGTAGCTTCTTGGGGTTGGCCGGTTATTATCGTAGATTTATTGAGCACTTTGCCCGGATTTCTGCCCCACTCACCGCTTTAACCAGAAAGGATGTCAAGTTTATTTGGAGTGAGAAGTGCGAATCAGGTTTTAATGAATTGAAGCGTAAGTTAACTTCAGCTCCAGTTCTTGCGGTAATAGATGGAAGTGAAGAATTAACTGTCTATACAGATGCTTGCCGAGAAGGTTTAGACGCTGTTCTTATGCAAAGCGGAAAGGTTATTGCTTATGCTGGCCGCCAGTTGAAGATCCATGAAGTAAACTATGCAACTCATGATCTAGAGCTTCTTGCAGTTGTATTTGCTTTGAAACTGTGGAGGCATCATCTTTTGGGAATTAAATTTGAATTATTCACCGATCATAAGTCCTTGAGGTATATCTTTTCTCAGAAGGATTTGAACCAGAGACAAGTTCGATGGCTTGAATTCTTAGCTGCATACGATCTCGATATCAATTATACTCCTGGGAAAGCAAATGTTGTAGCTGATGCTTTGAGCCGTAGCAAAGCATTGTCATGCTGTAATCTTGTAGAAGGCATGCTATTTCAGCTTGTTATCTCCCTATCTCTTGTGGATCGCATCAAGGACAAACAATATGAGGACACCTTGCTCTATCGCATGAAGGAGTTAGTGCTTGGTAGAGTTGGAAATACCGACAGTAAAGTGGGAGCACAGATAGATAGTAATGGAGTTCTGAGGATTGACAATCGTATTTGCGTCCCTAATGTCGATGGATTGAGACAAGAAGTGCTTAGAGAAAACCATCGGTCATCACTTTCATTTCATCCTGGGGTCACTAAGATGTACCGAAATATGAAGCGTTTATATTGGTGGAGTGGGATGAAGAGGGATATTTCTATATATGTCAGTAGATGCACCACTTGCCAACAAGTTAAGGCCGATCACCAGAAGACTGCAGGATTACTTCAACTCCTAGAGATTCCGTGTTGGAAATGGGATCAGATTTCTATGGACTTCATTGATGGATTACCGAGGACTAGAAAAGGTAACGAGAGTATATGGGTGATTGTTGATAGGTTGACAAAATCTGCTCACTTTATTCCGGTTAAGACCACTCGTACTGCTTTGAGTTTGGCCGAGATATATATGAGAGAGATTGTTAGACTCCATGGGGTTCCATCTAGTATTGTGTGCGATAGAGACCCTTTATTCACTAGTAAATTCTGGAAGGCATTTCAGGACGTCTTGGGCACTAAACTGAATCTGAGCACAGCTTATCATCCTCAAACAGATGGCCAAACTGAAAGGGTGAATCAGATTTTAGAGGATCTGCTCTGTGCCTGCATTATTGATTTCGGTGGGTCTTGGGAAGACCATCTCCATTTGGTTGAATTCACTTATAATAACAGTTATCAGGTAAATAAAAATTTCAAATTGAATAAGTAAATTTGAATTGAAATTTAACCACCTTTATATTCAGGCAAGTATCGATATGGCACCGTTCGAAGCTTTATATGGACGGCCATGCAAATCGCCAGCTTGTTGGATTGAGCCTGGTGATCGATTAATTCTTGGCCCAGATATGATTATAGAAGCATCCGAGAAGGTAAATGAAATCAGAAGAAAGATGAAGACCGCACAGGATAGACAGAAGAGCTATGTTGATAGGCGTAGAAGAGATTTAGAATTCCTGATTGGGGATAAGGTATTCCTTAAGGTATCACCTTTGAAGAATGTTATTCGATTTGGTCGTAGAGGGAAGCTCGCTCCTAGATTTATTGGACCATTCACTATCACTGAGAGAATTGGTACACTAGCCTACAGAGTTGCACTACCAGAGAAATTTGAGGGCGTGCACAACGTCTTCCATGTTTCACATCTTCGGAAAGTGGTACACGATCCATCCTTGACCATTCCTATTGCTCAGTTAGATGAAGTTGATATTGAGCCGGATTTGACTATAGAGAGGAGACCACTTCGTATTGTTGATAGGGATACAAAGCAACTTAGAAGGAAGTCGGTTAGCCTAGTCAAAGTCCAATGGAGTCCCGATGATCGTGATTGCACTTGGGAAACCGAGGAGAGTATCCGGGATTCTAATCCAGAATTGTTTGTTGAAGGTAAATTCCATTCTATACTCTTTACTAAAATCAATGATCTATTCTGAATCCATTGTATCTCTGTTATCTGTTCTCCCACTCTTTACTTTGTTCCTTTTCGAGGACGAAAAGTCTTGAGTAGGGGAGAATGTAACGACCCTGAAATTCCGACCCAATTTAAAATTTTTAAAACCGTTATTTTAATTAAAAATGTGAAAACTTACATACGATTTCAATCGGCGTCCAAACTTTGTTTCTAAATTGCGCCTAGATGATTGTAGATATGGGTAAAGTTTCGTCGGAAAATACCGTAGTAAACTTCGTGCGCGTTTTACTGCACATCAGTTCATTTTAAGGCATGAAAATTTCATCTTCCGAACCTAAATATTTTTACATAGAAAAATTCTAAATCATTTTCTGACAAAGGCGTCATTTTTCGTTTTTCAAAATTCGGACATCTTTAGCTCCGTCGATCTTATTCTTCGGTGTTTTACTGCATTCTCCGAAATAGAAATTTCAAATATTCACAAACGATTTCCGTTACCGTTCAAACTTCACATTTGGAATACGCCTAGATAGACATAGGTGTACGCCAAATTTCGTCGAAAAATATTGTAGTAAATTTCGCTCGTCAAATTTACATATTAGTTTTAATTTTAAGTGTAAATTTTCTATCGTCCGAACTTTAATATTTTTCGCAATGTTGCATAAGAAAAATATTCTGATCATAACGGCGCATTTCGTTTCGTCAAATTTCGCTTTTTATTGATAGTTAAAATGTTCACTCGTGCAAATGGGTTAATAAGATTCGCCACTTCACAAACAATGTCAAACCACCAATATCTTCATACCGTTGTGTCCGCCTCGTCGCGCTGATCAAAATGGTATATTTGTTTGTGTCAATCGGAGTTCGGCGTTGCAAGCTATTAATTGGTTAACGGAGTACAGACCGGTCCGTTACGCAGCGAAAACCGGTACCCAACATTTCAGCTTCAAAATTTTGGAGCCAGTCAGCTGACCTTGGGAACACCAATAGCCTCCATTGTGAAACCATCATTGTTTTACTGTGCACTGAGCCTTCTGCAACATTAATTGCGTTGGTTCACTTCATGTGATAGCTGTCTTCTATCCCTCTGCAAAATTCTATTCTCTGTCTTCCCTCCCCCCCTATTCTTTATTTTATATATATCCTTCACAGCACACGCAGAGCCAAACCTTCACCTTTCTTTCATATATTTCATTTGGAAAAGGTTACAGCTCACACATTTCTCCTTCTCTTCACGTTCTTTGTTTTATTTATTTATTTTCTTTCTTACTTCAAACATGAAGCCTTGCCCTCAGCCCCATGCAGCCCCAACCAACTGCCTGCAGCCCACGACCAGCCAGCTCATCCCCACCCCACAACCTCCGCCCTACCAGCTCCGCATCCACACCCCGCCACGCGCCAGCCTCCGCCCAGCCTCCCTCCACCCCCGGAACACCACCAACCCGCCTGCAGCCTGTACTTCACCCTCCAGCTCCGCTCCACCCACAGCCCCTCCGCCCTCCAGCCTCCCTCCGCCCCAACGCACCACCCAACCTCCCCAGTCGCACCACCCAGCAGCCCGTCCCCACTGCCCCGTCCCACTCCCCTCCACCAGCCACCCCATGCACCACCAACCCGTCTGCCCATCCCACTCGCCCAGCCCCTCCGCGTCCAGCACCCGCCCCAGGCCAGCCCGCCACCACCCACCATCCCAGCCCAGTCCACTCGCCTCTGACCCACTACCGGCCTCAAACCACCTACAACCGCCTTCCACCTATACCGGCCACCCCTGGCTCCGCCTGCAGCCCTCCGTGCCACCCAGTCCGCCACGCAGACAACCCCGGCAGTCATCTGTGCCCAGTCCGCCACCCAGACTCCACCTGCAGCCCATCCGTGCCACCCAGTCCGCCACCCAGACCCGCCTGCAGCCCTGCCACGTCCCAGCTCCCAACGCCTGCACCACCCTGCCTCCGTTCGCCACCACCAGCCGAACCACCAACAGCCCACTGCCGAACCCACTACCCAGCTGGCCACCCGCGTAGATCCGTCAAACGTTGGTCATCGTCTTATCCGGAGATAGTGTTTACCGTTATATATTGCGTATAGCGTTGTTATATTTGTCTAGTTATTAATATACAACGTTGTCTTGAAATTTCAGCTGCTGATCCAGAATCTCAAGCCTAGGCTTCGTCTATTTTGTCGTCATACCCTGCTTCTTTGATTGGTATGAATATATTGTACAATCTATACATATATCTTGTATTGAACAAATCGTAATTGAATTATTATTCGCTTGCAGTTTGTTGTTCGTTAGTGTTGTGCTTGTTCGTGCCTCTTATCTATCGTCTACGTGCTTCGTCGTCAAACTTCTTACCACGCAAAGTGAATATTTTATATTCACGACTCAATCTATTATGCTATGATAATCAAGTGATAATTGTTGTTAATATTAATCTGGATATTAAATTGTTGATTGTTAAAATTTGGTTGAAATGAATTGTTAATTTCTAAAAGTTGACGCCATATATTGTTTAAACATGCTGAACTGTAATACGATGTTAATTAGAGTAAATAATAGTGACATTAAAATTGATAAGTACGATTGATGTAGAAATTTGATAACGGACACCAAGTAAAAATATAAATGTGATAATCTTTAATCCATAGGATTCTAGGAATAATTGTATTAATTTACATAATAACAAATGTAAGTTAATAGAGTTATTTCGGGATTATTTGAATAAATTGTTAAATTTGTTATGTATGGTTGCTATTGCTTGTTTATTTACTTTGACACCATCCCAGTTATCACACTGCAAGTTCCCTTTGCTATGCCTTGTTTTATATTGAATGATATCGGGTTGAAATGATAAATACCCACTTAAATAACTTGGCCTAGGATAGACAATTAAAAATAAGAAACCCGATTGGTCAACAAAATTATTTTGAAATTGAAATCTATTTGAAATTAAGGAATGAACTTAATAATTTGTTTGGAAATCAAGTAACGACTTGATGGATTTAATTGAAATAAATTAATGGATTTAATTGAAACGGATTAATAAATCTATTTAATTAAAGAAAAATGAATTGGCAAATTTGATTGAAATAAGATTTAAAACAAGTGAGTTTTAAAATTTAATAATTTAATTTATTAGATTGGTAGATTTAGATTTAGATTGAGTTTTAAATTAAATAGATTTGAACTTGTCATAAATAATAATTTAGATTTAGGAAATTTTGACTTAAAATGGAATACGAAACTAACTAAAGTTTTATGGATTTAATTTAGCGATAATTTAAATGTAAAATGATTTTAAATTTAAGGAAATTGATTTAATCAAATTTATGATTATATTTAATGTAACGATGAATGTAAATATGAATTGAGATAAATAGAATTTGATTTAACGATTCGAACTTAATTGACCGGTAAAATTCGAATTAATTGATTTTGAACTAAATTTAATAAGTGAGTTATTAAATTTAACTTGAATACTTAATTATATTGTTAATTCAAATGTTTGAACTACAGATTTCATTTGGAAATATGATTTTAAATATCCGAAATAAATTGAATCGTGAAATGTCAAAAATTTGGAAGTTAAATTTGCACCTTGACTTTCGGACTTTGATTTGTTTTAAACGTTAAGTTAACCGACCATTGGGTAATAAATACGTAGTTATTAAAGAGACCGGGATCGGATATGGACATACTCTCTGTCGATACCGAAAACCACTTTAATAACTATTACACGCGAAGTGTTGATCCAGAATGAAGTGGATGGTTTGGTGAACGCGTTGGCAGAAGAAAGAGAACGATATTGGACGACCCCTGACATGACTAAAACAGGAGCCGCGCCGGGCCATTGAGGTTCGCTACCTCTAGCGGACGCACTTCTTCGATACCATATCTATTACTTTTGTGATTCGATTTGGGTGCACCCCTTGATTTGGGAGTGTTGTTTCGCGGTGTTGAGATAGTAGCTGCTATGCTCAACATCAGTCCGGATCACGCAACTACTAGTATCCTAGTTGGTATCGCCTCATGTACCTTGTCATACTGATTATCCTATTCGCGACCACTACGTTTTGTTTTGTACCTTTAGTATATGGATTGCCCTCTGGTGACTTCCGGTTTGGGGAAACTACGGTCTTGTATATGCTCTTGGGAATTAAAATGTGTTAAGGGTGGTATGGGCCATGACTTAACACTATTTTAATATCGTACTTTACTGATTAGACATTATCTACCTATCGTATTCTATAGTATATATAGATAGTTTATCGGATCCTTAGAGATGTTATTTTATCCATCTTTAAGTTATGAACTATTCCCTTGCACTTGGTTTAATTGCATAAGATTTTGAGTCCTGACTCGAGTGTTTCTTTTGCATATGCTCGGGTCAGTCTGAAGCTATCCAGTTGCTGATCAAGGTTGGTTGAAGATGCTGAAGGCTTAGCATTTATCTTTATCAGTCTATTTATATTCCTGTATTGATGTCCTAGTCTGTTGGACATTTTTGGTATTAGTCACTTGATGTTAAGACATTGTTGTATATTATATAGTGGCTTCATGAACTGCTATTATGACGATGTATTTTCCGCTGCATTATTCTGTGACTGTTCTGTGATGTTGTATTGATTCTCATTTACATTTATGTATTTATAATCCCATAATGATTCGTGTTTTGTATTATTTAAGTTGACATGTGTGGATTATTGTCAATTTAAATGGTCCAAATATACGGGTTGTTACAGTTGGTATCAGAGCTTCGGTTTCCCTAAAAACTTAGTTTGGGATTATATATAAACTCATTAGAGATAGGGTAGCAATACCCTAGAATGAGGAGAATCGATTCAATATCCAAATCCTTTCATTTTAAACTTCTTTGATTCGTTGATTAGACTTTCTTTAAAATTCTATGATTTTCTATCCTTTGGCTTTAACAATCTCTTTGGTATTTCAGGATGGGTACCAGAGGAAACCATAGGGGAGGAAGGGGCCATGGTCCTGCTCAGGGTGCACCTGTCGCTCCAGCTCCTGTCAAATTCACCATTCTTAGTAAGGAGTATACACAGCTGGGAGGTATTAAGTTTTCTGGATCCGAGAACATTATTGAGGCTCAGCAATGGCTTAAAGGCTTAGAGAAGATATTTTCTGGTCTAGAGATCACTGATGCTCAGAAGCGTCAGCTTGCTGCCTGGCAACTTCAGGATGCCGCGCAAGATTGGTGGGAATCAGTTACTTCTCGTATCGAGGAGAACACCATTACTTGGGCCCAGTTTAGGTATAAAATTTAATTGGATTCCGTAGTCTAAATTCTTCTTTTAATCTTGAAATGTTATTCATCTTGCCTATCTTTTGATTAGGGATACTTTCTCGGCACAATGGAAGCCCGCTGCTGGGAAAACCCAACTTTATAGAGCTTTTATGGATCTTAAGCAGGGCAGTATGACTTTTTCTGAGTACGAGATGAAATTCAACGAACTCTCCAAGTTCGGTCCAGGATTGATTGATACACCGCTTCTAAAGAACGAGAAGTTCATTCTGGGAGCTAGATCAGAGTATTACGACTTGCTTACTGGCCACACTCACTGCACCTTCACAGAGCTTGTTGACTATGCTCTTAGATATGAGGCAAAGCCTAGGGGACCTACTGCCAAGTCTGCTCCTACTCAGCCCTCCTCTAGTCAGCACGGGAAGAGGAAGATGAACTTTGATCAACAAAAGAAATCTTGGCAGAAGACTACAGGATTGGGATATGCTCAGAAAAGCCCAATCGACCTTGCTAATATCACTTGCTTCAAATGCGATAAGAAGGGCCATTATGCTAATAGTTGTCCATCTTCAGGAGCTGTTGTTCCACCACCTTCTTCGACTAGGAAAGATTTATGCTATGTCTGCCTCCAGCCGGGTCATTTCAAGAAAGACTGCCCACTGTACAAGCGTGGCACACCATCTGGAGTTTTTGCCATCACCACTCCTACACCGCCTGCTCAGGATGACCAAGGTACCTTACGAAGTACTTTTTCATTACATGATTTACCTATTAAGGTATTATTCGATACTGGTGTTTCTCATGGCTTCATATCTATTGATCTTTGCAATAAGCTCAACTTAGAACCTACTCTTGCTACTACTTCCTTATGCGTCTCCAACCCTATTGGAGGACTTGCCAACCTCAGTAGAATTTGTAAAGAGGTTGTGCTCTTGTATGGAAGATATCGATTCACTTGGGATTTTTATGTACTTGGCTTCGCAGCATTTGACATCTTGTTAGGTGCTGATTGGTTAAGGAAATTCGATGCTGTTATTTCTTGCAAGGCTCGTTCTGTTTCTCTAGTCAATGACAAGGGCCTATCGCTTGTCATTGAATGCAAATCACCGCAGAAATATGCCGGAAGCTTCATATTCTCTCTTGACGCTCACCCGGATGATCTTAGCACTACCCCCATTGTTCGGAAATTTCCCGATGTATTTGGAGAGGTCAACTCCCTACCACCTAAACGGGAAATCGATTTTCGCATTGATCTTATTCCAGGAGCTACTCCCGTAGTTCTTCCTCACAGAAGGATGGCTCCTAAAGAAAAAGCTGAACTTAAAACTCAAATTGATGATCTATTTGCTAAAGGTTTGATTAGGAGAAGTCGTTCTGAATGGGGCGCCATAGTTGTATTTGTCACCAAATCGGATGGATCTCTCCGCATGTGTGTTGATTACAGGGAGCTGAACAAACGCACTCTCAAGAACCGCTATCCGATGCCTCGCATCAATGATTTATTCGATCAGCTCCATGGAGCTAAAGTTTTCTCCCAACTTGATCTTGCCACTGGTTTCCACCAACTCAGAGTAGCAGAAGATAGTATTCATAAGACAGCCTTCCGTACGGAGAACGGATTCTATGAATGGTTGGTTATGCCATTCGGTTTGACCAACGCACCTGCTTATTTCGTCGACTTGATGAATCGAGTCTTCCGCGATGTTCTTAACAAGTTTGTTCTTGTTTTCATTGATGATATTCTAGTCTTCTCCAAAGACAAGAAGGAGCATGAGACACATCTTGCTTATGTTCTGGAAACTCTCCGAAATCATCAACTTAAGGCCAAATTCTCTAAATGCCACTTCTGGCGAGACGAAGTGAGATTCCTGGGCCATATAGTTTCTGAAAATGGGATTTCGGTCGATCCAGCTAAGATCGCCGTAATCAATGTATGTTCTATCTGATTCGCTATTTCTATCCAATTCCTCTTATCCCTTTCTAATTTGAAATTTATCTACAGGATTGGGAGACTCCCAAAACTCCTACTGATATCCGTAGCTTCTTGGGCTTGGCCGGTTATTATCGTAGATTTATTGAGCACTTTGCCCGGATTTCTGCCCCACTCACCGCTTTAACCAGAAAGGATGTCAAGTTTATTTGGAGTGAGAAGTGCGAATCAGGTTTTAATGAATTGAAGCGTAAGTTAACTTCAGCTCCAGTTCTTGCGGTAATAGATGGAAGTGAAGAATTAACTGTCTATACAGATGCTTGCCGAGAAGGTTTAGGCGCTGTTCTTATGCAAAGCGGAAAGGTTATTGCTTATGCTGGCCGCCAGTTGAAGATCCATGAAGTAAACTATGCAACTCATGATCTAGAGCTTCTTGCAATTGTATTTGCTTTGAAACTGTGGAGGCATCATCTTTTGGGAATTAAATTTGAATTATTCACCGATCATAAGTCCTTGAGGTATATCTTTTCTCAGAAGGATTTGAACCAGAGACAAGTTCGATGGCTTGAATTCTTAGCTGCATACGATCTCGATATCAATTATACTCCTGGGAAAGCAAATGTTGTAGCTGATGCTTTGAGCCGTAGCAAAGCATTGTCATGCTGTAATCTTGTAGAAGGCATGCTATTTCAGCTTGTTATCTCCCCATCTCTTGTGGATCGCATCAAGGACAAACAATATGAGGACACCTTGCTCTATCGCATGAAGGAGTTAGTGCTTGGTAGAGTTGGAAATACCGACAGTAAAGTGGGAGCACAGATAGATAGTAATGGAGTTCTGAGGATTGACAATCGTATTTGCGTCCCTAATGTCGATGGATTGAGACAAGAAGTGCTTAGAGAAAACCATCGGTCATCACTTTCATTTCATCCTGGGGTCACTAAGATGTACCGAAATATGAAGCGTTTATATTGGTGGAGTGGGATGAAGAGGGATATTTCTATATATGTCAGTAGATGCACCACTTGCCAACAAGTTAAGGCCGATCACCAGAAGACTGCAGGATTACTTCAACCCCTAGAGATTCCGTGTTGGAAATGGGATCAGATTTCTATGGACTTCATTGATGGATTACCGAGGACTAGAAAAGGTAACGAGAGTATATGGGTGATTGTTGATAGGTTGACAAAATCTGCTCACTTTATTCCGGTTAAGACCACTCGTACTGCTTTGAGTTTGGCCGAGATATATATGAGAGAGATTGTTAGACTCCATGGGGTTCCATCTAGTATTGTGTGCGATAGAGACCCTTTATTCACTAGTAAATTCTGGAAGGCATTTCAGGACGTCTTGGGCACTAAACTGAATCTGAGCACAGCTTATCATCCTCAAACAGATGGCCAAACTGAAAGGGTGAATCAGATTTTAGAGGATCTGCTCCGTGCCTGCATTATTGATTTCGGTGGGTCTTGGGAAGACCATCTCCATTTGGTTGAATTCACTTATAATAACAGTTATCAGGTAAATAAAAATTTCAAATTGAATAAGTAAATTTGAATTGAAATTTAACCACCTTTATATTCAGGCAAGTATCGATATGGCACCGTTCGAAGCTTTATATGGACGGCCATGCAAATCGCCAGCTTGTTGGATTGAGCCTGGTGATCGATTAATTCTTGGCCCAGATATGATTATAGAAGCATCCGAGAAGGTAAATGAAATCAGAAGAAAGATGAAGACCGCACAGGATAGACAGAAGAGCTATGCTGATAGGCGTAGAAGAGATTTAGAATTCTTGATTGGGGATAAGGTATTCCTTAAGGTATCACCTTTGAAGAATGTTATTCGATTTGGTCGTAGAGGGAAGCTCGCTCCTAGATTTATTGGACCATTCACTATCACTGAGAGAATTGGTACACTAGCCTACAGAGTTGCACTACCAGAGAAATTTGAGGGCGTGCACAACGTCTTCCATGTTTCACATCTTCGGAAAGTGGTACACGATCCATCCTTGACCATTCCTATTGCTTAGTTAGATGAAGTTGATATTGAGCCGGATTTGACTATAGAGAGGAGACCACTTCGTATTGTTGATAGGGATACAAAGCAACTTAGAAGGAAGTCGGTTAGCCTAGTCAAAGTCCAATGGAGTCCCGATGATCGTGATTGCACTTGGGAAACCGAGGAGAGTATCCGGGATTCTAATCCAGAATTGTTTGTTGAAGGTAAATTCCATTCTATACTCTTTACTAAAATCAATGATCTATTCTGAATCCATTGTATCTCTGTTATCTGTTCTCCCACTCTTTACTTTGTTCCTTTTCGAGGACGAAAAGTCTTGAGTAGGGGAGAATGTAACGACCCTGAAATTCCGACCCAATTTAAAATTTTTAAAACCGTTATTTTAATTAAAAATGTGAAACTTACATACGATTTCAATCGGCGTCCAAACTTTGTTTCTAAATTGCGCCTAGATGATTGTAGATATGGGTAAAGTTTCGTCGGAAAATACCGTAGTAAACTTCGTGCGCGTTTTACTGCACATCAGTTCATTTTATGGCGCAAAAATTTCATCTTCCGAACCTAAATATTTTTACATAGAAAAATTCTAAATCATTTTCTGACAAATGCGTCATTTTTCGTTTTTCAAAATTCGGACATCTTTAGCTCCGTCGATCTTATTCTTCGGTGTTTTACTGCATTCTCCGAAATAGAAATTTCAAATATTCACAAACGATTTCTGTTACCGTTCAAACTTCACATTTGGAATACGCCTAGATAGACATAGGTGTACGCCAAATTTCGTCGAAAAATATTGTAGTAAATTTCGCTCGTCAAATTTACATATTAGTTTTAATTTTAAGTGTAAATTTTCTATCGTCCGAACTTTAATATTTTTCGCAATGTTACATAAGAAAAATATTCTGATCATAACGGCGCATTTCGTTTCGTCAAATTTCGCTTTTTATTGTTAGTTAAAATGTTCACTCGTGCAAATGGGTTAATAAGATTCGCCACTTCACAAACAATGTCAAACCACCAATATCTTCATACCGTTGTGTCCGCCTTGTCGCGCTGATCAAAATGGTATATTTGTTTGTGTCAATCGGAGTTCGGCGTTGCAAGCTATTAATTGGTTAACGGAGTACAGACCGGTCCGTTACGCAGCGAAAACCGGTACCCAACATTTCAGCTTCAAAATTTTGGAGCCAGTCAGCTGACCTTGGGAACACCAATAGCCTCCATTGTGAAACCATCATTGTTTTACTGTGCACTGAGCCTTCTGCAACATTAATTGCGTTGGTTCACTTCATGTGATAGCTGTCTTCTATCCCTCTGCAAAATTCTATTCTCTGTCTTTCCCCCCCGCCCTATTCTTTATTTTATATATATCCTTCACAGCACACGCAGAGCCAAACCTTCACCTTTCTTTCATATATTTCATTTGGAAAAGGTTACAGCTCACACATTTCTCCTTCTCTTCACGTTCTTTGTTTTATTTATTTTTTTTCTTTCTTACTTCAAACATGAAGCCTTGCCCTCAGCCCCATGCAGCCCCAACCAACTGCCTGCAGCCCACGACCAGCCAGCTCATCCCCACCCCACAACCTCCGCCCTACCAGCTCCGCATCCACACCCCGCCACGCGCCAGCCTCCGCCCAGCCTCCCTCCACCCCCGGAACACCACCAACCCGCCTGCAGCCTGTACTCCACCCTCCAGCTCCGCTCCACCCACAGCCCCTCCGCCCTCCAGCCTCCCTCCGCCCCAACGCACCACCCAACCTCCCCAGTCGCACCACCCAGCAGACCGTCCCCACTGCCCCGTCCCACTCCCCTCCACCAGCCACCCCATGCACCACCAACCCGTCTGCCCATCCCACTCGCCCAGCCCCTCCGCGTCCAGCACCCGCCCCAGGCCAGCCCGCCACCACCCACCATCCCAGCCCAGTCCACTCGCCTCTGACCCACTACCGGCCTCAAACCACCTACAACCGCCTTCCACCTCTACCGGCCACCCCTGGCTCCGCCTGCAGCCCTCCGTGCCACCCAGTCCGCCACGCAGACAACCCCGGCAGTCATCCGTGCCCAGTCCGCCACCCAGACTCCACCTGCAGCCCATCCGTGCCACCCAGTCCGCCACCCAGACCCGCCTGCAGCCCTGCCACGTCCCAGCTCCCAACCCCTGCACCACCCTGCCTCCGTTCGCCACCAACAGCCCACTGCCGAACCCACTACCCAACTGGCCACCCGCGTAGATCCGTCAAACGTTGGTCATCGTCTTGTCCGGAGATAGTGTTTGCCGTTATATATTGCGTATAGCGTTGTTATATTTGTCTATTTATTAATATACAACGTTGTCTTGAAATTTCAGCTGCTGATCCGGAATCTCAAGCCTAGGCTTCGTCTATTTTGTCGTCATACCCTGCTTCTTTGATTGGTATGAATATATATGTACAATCTATACATATATCTTGTATTGAACAAATCGTAATTGAATTATTATTCGCTTGCAGTTTGTTGTTCGTTAGTGTTGTGCTTGTTCGTGCCTCTTATCTATCGTCTACGTGCTTCGTCGTCAAACTTCTTACCACGCAAGGTGAATATTTTATATTCACGACTCAATCTATTATGCTATGATAATCAAGTGATAATTGTTGTTAATATTAATCTGGATATTAAATTGTTGATTGTTAAAATTTGGTTGAAATGAATTGTTAATTTCTAAAAGTTGACGCCATATATTGTTTAAACATGCTGAACTGTAATACGATGTTAATTAGAGTAAATAATAGTGACATTAAAATTGATAAGTACGATTGATGTAGAAATTTGATAACGGACACCAAGTAAAAATATAAATGTGATAATCTTTAATCCGTAGGATTCTAGGAATAATTGTATTAATTTACATAATAACAAATGTAAGTTAATAGGGTTATTTCGGGATTATTTGAATAAATTGTTAAATTTGTTATGTATGGTTGCTATTGCTTGTTTATTTACTTTGACACCATCCCAGTTATCACACTGCAAGTTCCCTTTGCTATGCCTTGTTTTATATTGAATGATATCGGGTTGAAATGATAAATACCCACTTAAATAACTTGGCCTAGGATAGACAATTAAAAATAAGAAACCCGATTGGTCAACAAAATTATTTTGAAATTGAAATCTATTTGAAATTAAGGAATGAACTTAATAATTTGTTTGGAAATCAAGTAACGACTTGATGGATTTAATTGAAATAAATTAATGGATTTAATTGAAACGGATTAATAAATCTATTTAATTAAAGAAAAATGAATTGGCAAATTTGATTGAAATAAGATTTAAAACAAGTGAGTTTTAAAATTTAATAATTTAATTTATTAGATTGGTAGATTTAGATTTAGACTGAGTTTTAAATTAAATAGATTTGAACTTGTCATAAATAATAATTTAGATTTAGGAAATTTTGACTTAAAATGGAATACGAAACTAACTAAAGTTTTATGGATTTAATTTAGCGATAATTTAAATGTAAAATGATTTTAAATTTAAAGAAATTGATTTAATCAAATTTATGATTATATTTAATGTAACGATGAATGTAAATATGAATTGAGATAAATAGAATTTGATTTAACGATTCGAACTTAATTGACCGGTAAAATTCGAATTAATTGATTTTGAACTAAATTTAATAAGTGAGTTATTAAATTTAACTTGAATACTTAATTATATTGTTAATTCAAATGTTTGAACTACAGATTTCATTTGGAAATATGATTTTAAATATCCGAAATAAATTGAATCGTGAAATGTCAAAAATTTGGAAGTTAAATTTGCACCTTGACTTTCGGACTTTGATTTGTTTTAAACGTTAAGTTAACCGACCATTGGGTAATAAATACGTAGTTATTAAAGAGACCGGGATCGGATATGGACATACTCTCTAACGATACCGAAAACCACTTTAATAACTATTACACGCGAAGTGTTGATCCAGAATGAAGTGGATGGTTTGGTGAACGCGTTGACTGAAGAAAGAGAACGATATTGGACGACCCCTGACATGACTAAAACAGGAGCCGCGCCGGGCCATTGAGGTTCGCTACCTCTAGCGGACGCACTTCTTCGATACCATATCTATTACTTTTGTGATTCGATTTGGGTGCACCCCTTGATTTGGGAGTGTTGTTTCGCGATGTTGAGATAGTAGCTGCTATGCTCAACATCAGTCCGGATCACGCAACTACTAGTATCCTAGTTGGTATCGCCTCATGTACCTTGTCATACTGATTATCCTATTCGCGACCACTACGTTTTGTTTTGTACTTTTAGTATATGGATTGCCCTCTGGTGACTTCCGGTTTGGGGAAACTACGGTCTTGTATATGCTCTTGGGAATTAAAATGTGTTAAGGGTGGTATGGGCCATGACTTAACAATATTTTAATATCGTACTTTACTGATTAGACATTATCTACCTATCGTATTCTATTGTATATATAGATAGTTTATCGGATCCTTAGAGATGTTATTTTATCCATCTCTAAGTTATGAACTATTCCCTTGCACTTGGTTTAATTGCATAAGATTTTGAGTCCTGACTCGAGTGTTTCTTTTGCATATGCTCGGGTCAGTCTGAAGCTATCCAGTTGCTGATCAAGGTTGGTTGAAGATGCTGAAGGCTTAGCATTTATCTTTATCAGTCTATTTATATTCCTGTATTGATGTCCTAGTCTGTTGGACATTTTTGGTATTAGTCACTTGATGTTAAGACATTGTTGTATATTATATAGTGGCTTCATGAACTGCTATTATGACGATGTATTTTCCGCTGCATTATTCTGTGACTGTTCTGTGATGTTGTATTGATTCTCATTTACATTTATGTATTTATAATCCCATAATGATTCGTGTTTTGTATTATTTAAGTTGACATGTGTGGATTATTGTCAATTTAAATGGTCCAAATATACGGGTTGTTACAGTTGGTATCAGAGCTTCGGTTTCCCTAAAAACCTTAGTTTGGGATTATATATAAACTCATTAGAGATAGGGTAGCAATACCCTAGAATGAGGAGAATCGATTCAATATCCAAATCCTTTCATTTTAAACTTCTTTGATTCGTTGATTAGACTTTCTTTAAAATTCTATGATTTTCTATCCTTTGGCTTTAACAATCTCTTTGGTATTTCAGGATGGGTACCAGAGGAAACCATAGGGGAGGAAGGGGCCATGGTCCTGCTCAGGGTGCACCTGTCGCTCCAGCTCCTGTCAAATTCACCATTCTTAGTAAGGAGTATACACAGCTGGGAGGTATTAAGTTTTCTGGATCCGAGAACATTATTGAGGCTCAGCAATGGCTTAAAGGCTTAGAGAAGATATTTTCTGGTCTAGAGATCACTGATGCTCAGAAGCGTCAGCTTGCTGCCTGGCAACTTCAGGATGCCGCGCAAGATTGGTGGGAATCAATTACTTCTCGTATCGAGGAGAACACCATTACTTGGGCCCAGTTTAGGTATAAAATTTAATTGGATTCCGTAGTCTAAATTCTTCTTTTAATCTTGAAATGTTATTCATCTTGCCTATCTTTTGATTAGGGATACTTTCTTGGCACAATGGATGCCCGCTGCTGGGAAAACCCAACTTTATAGAGCTTTTATGGATCTTAAGCAGGGCAGTATGACTTTTTCGAGTACGAGAGGAAATTCAACGAACTCTCCAAGTTCGGTCCAGGATTGATTGATACACCGCTTCTAAAGAACGAGAAGTTCATTCTGGGAGCTAGACCAGAGTATTATGACTTGCTTACTGGCCACACTCACTGCACCTTCACAGAGCTTGTTGACTATGCTCTTAGATATGAGGCAAAGCCTAGGGGACCTACTGCCAAGGCTGCTCCTACTCAGCCCTCCTCTAGTCAGCTCGGGAAGAGGAAGATGAACTTTGATCAACAAAAGAAATCTTGGCAGAAGACTACAGGATTGGGATATGCTCAGAAAAGCCCAATCGACCTTGCTAATATCACTTGCTTCAAATGCGATAAGAAGGGCCATTATGCTAATAGTTGTCCATCTTCAGGAGCTGCTGTTCCACCACCTTCTTCGACTAGGAAAGATTTATGCTATGTCTGCCTCCAGCCGGGTCATTTCAAGAAAGACTGCCCACTGTACAAGCGTGGCACACCATCTGGAGTTTTTGCCATCACCACTCCTACACCGCCTGCTCAAGATGACCAAGGTACCTTACGAAGTACTTTTTCATTACATGATTTACCTATTAAGGTATTATTTGATACTGGTGCTTCTCATAGCTTCATATCTATTGATCTTTGCAATAAGCTCAACTTAGAACCTACTCTTGCTACTACTTCCTTATGCGTCTCCAACCCTATTGGAGGACTTGCCAACCTCAGTAGAATTTGTAAAGAGGTTGTGCTCTTGTATGGAAGATATCGATTCACTTGGGATTTTTATGTACTTGGCTTCGCAGCATTTGACATCTTGTTAGGTGCTGATTGGTTAAGGAAATTCGATGCTGTTATTTCTTGCAAGGCTCGTTCTGTTTCTCTAGTCAATGACAAGGGCATATCGCTTGTCATTGAATGCAAATCACCGCAGAAATATGCCGGAAGCTTCATATTCTCTCTTGATGCTCACCCGGATGATCTTAGCACTACCCCCATTGTTCGGAAATTTCCCGATGTATTTGGAGAGGTCAACTCCCTACCACCTAAACGGGAAATCGATTTTCGCATTGATCTTATTCCAGGAGCTACTCCCGTAGTTCTTCCTCACAGAAGGATGGCTCCTAAAGAAAAAGCTGAACTTAAAACTCAAATTGATGATCTATTTGCTAAAGGTTTGATTAGGAGAAGTCGTTCTGAATGGGGCGCCATAGTTGTATTTGTCACCAAATCGGATGGATCTCTCCGCATGTGTGTTGATTACAGGGAGCTGAACAAACGCACTCTCAAGAACCGCTATCCGATGCCTCGCATCAATGATTTATTCGATCAGCTCCATGGAGCTAAAGTTTTCTCCCAACTTGATCTTGCCACTGGTTTCCACCAACTCAGAGTAGCAGAAGATAGTATTCATAAGACAGCCTTCCGTACGGAGAACGGATTCTATGAATGGTTGGTTATGCCATTCGGTTTGACCAACGCACCTGCTTATTTCGTCGACTTGATGAATCGAGTCTTCCGCGATGTTCTTAACAAGTTTGTTCTTGTTTTCATTGATGATATTCTAGTCTTCTCCAAAGACAAGAAGGAGCATGAGACACATCTTGCTTATGTTCTGGAAACTCTCCGAAATCATCAACTTAAGGCCAAATTCTCTAAATGCCACTTCTGGCGAGACGAAGTGAGATTCCTGGGCCATATAGTTTCTGAAAATGGGATTTCGGTCGATCCAGCTAAGATCGCCGTAATCAATGTAAGTTCTATCTGATTCGCTATTTCTATCCAATTCCTCTTATCCCTTTCTAATTTGAAATTTATCTACAGGATTGGGAGACTCCCAAAACTCCTACTGATATCCGTAGCTTCTTGGGCTTGGCCGGTTATTATCGTAGATTTATTGAGCACTTTGCCCGGATTTCTGCCCCACTCACCGCTTTAACCAGAAAGGATGTCAAGTTTATTTGGAGTGAGAAGTGCGAATCAGGTTTTAATGAATTGAAGCGTAAGTTAACTTCAGCTCCAGTTCTTGCGGTAATAGATGGAAGTGAAGAATTAACTGTCTATACAGATGCTTGCCGAGAAGGTTTAGGCGCTGTTCTTATGCAAAGCGGAAAGGTTATTGCTTATGCTGGCCGCCAGTTGAAGATCCATGAAGTAAACTATGCAACTCATGATCTAGAGCTTCTTGCAGTTGTATTTGCTTTGAAACTGTGGAGGCATCATCTTTTGGGAATTAAATTTGAATTATTCACCGATCATAAGTCCTTGAGGTATATCTTTTCTCAGAAGGATTTGAACCAGAGACAAGTTCGATGGCTTGAATTCTTAGCTGCATACGATCTCGATATCAATTATACTCCTGGGAAAGCAAATGTTGTAGCTGATGCTTTGAGCCGTAGCAAAGCATTGTCATGCTGTAATCTTGTAGAAGGCATGCTATTTCAGCTTGTTATCTCCCCATCTCTTGTGGATCGCATCAAGGACAAACAATATGAGGACACCTTGCTCTATCGCATGAAGGAGTTAGTGCTTGGTAGAGTTGGAAATACCGACAGTAAAGTGGGAGCACAGATAGATAGTAATGGAGTTCTGAGGATTGACAATCGTATTTGCGTCCCTAATGTCGATGGATTGAGACAAGAAGTGCTTAGAGAAAACCATCGGTCATCACTTTCATTTCATCCTGGGGTCACTAAGATGTACCGAAATATGAAGCGTTTATATTGGTGGAGTGGGATGAAGAGGGATATTTCTATATATGTCAGTAGATGCACCACTTGCCAACAAGTTAAGGCCGATCACCAGAAGACTGCAGGATTACTTCAACCCCTAGAGATTCCGTGTTGGAAATGGGATCAGATTTCTATGGACTTCATTGATGGATTACCGAGGACTAGAAAAGGTAACGAGAGTATATGGGTGATTGTTGATAGGTTGACAAAATCTGCTCACTTTATTCCGGTTAAGACCACTCGTACTGCTTTGAGTTTGGCCGAGATATATATGAGAGAGATTGTTAGACTCCATGGGGTTCCATCTAGTATTGTGTGCGATAGAGACCCTTTATTCACTAGTAAATTCTGGAAGGCATTTCAGGACGTCTTGGGCACTAAACTGAATCTGAGCACAGCTTATCATCCTCAAACAGATGGCCAAACTGAAAGGGTGAATCAGATTTTAGAGGATCTGCTCCGTGCCTGCATTATTGATTTCGGTGGGTCTTGGGAAGACCATCTCCATTTGGTTGAATTCACTTATAATAACAGTTATCAGGTAAATAAAAATTTCAAATTGAATAAGTAAATTTGAATTGAAATTTAACCACCTTTATAATCAGGCAAGTATCGATATGGCACCGTTCGAAGCTTTATATGGACGGCCATGCAAATCGCCAGCTTGTTGGATTGAGCCTGGTGATCGATTAATTCTTGGCCCAGATATGATTATAGAAGCATCCGAGAAGGTAAATGAAATCAGAAGAAAGATGAAGACCGCACAGGATAGACAGAAGAGCTATGCTGATAGGCGTAGAAGAGATTTAGAATTCCTGATTGGGGATAAGGTATTCCTTAAGGTATCACCTTTGAAGAATGTTATTCGATTTGGTCGTAGAGGGAAGCTCGCTCCTAGATTTATTGGACCATTCACTATCACTGAGAGAATTGGTACACTAGCCTACAGAGTTGCACAACCAGAGAAATTTGAGGGCGTGCACAACGTCTTCCATGTTTCACATCTTCGGAAAGTGGTACACGATCCATCCTTGACCATTCCTATTGCTCAGTTAGATGAAGTTGATATTGAGCCGGATTTGACTATAGAGAGGAGACCACTTCGTATTGTTGATAGGGATACAAAGCAACTTAGAAGGAAGTCGGTTAGCCTAGTCAAAGTCCAATGGAGTCCCGATGATCGTGATTGCACTTGGGAAACCGAGGAGAGTATCCGGGATTCTAATCCAGAATTGTTTGTTGAAGGTAAATTCCATTCTATACTCTTTACTAAAATCAATGATCTATTCTGAATCCATTGTATCTCTGTTATCTGTTCTCCCACTCTTTACTTTGTTCCTTTTCGAGGACGAAAAGTCTTGAGTAGGGGAGAATGTAACGACCCTGAAATTCCGACCCAATTTAAAATTTTTAAAACCGTTATTTTAATTAAAAATGTGAAACTTACATACGATTTCAATCGGCGTCCAAACTTTGTTTCTAAATTGCGCCTAGATGATTGTAGATATGGGTAAAGTTTCGTCGGAAAATACCGTAGTAAACTTCGTGCGCGTTTTACTGCACATCAGTTCATTTTAAGGCATGAAAATTTCATCTTCCGAACCTAAATATTTTTACATAGAAAAATTCTAAATCATTTTCTGACAAAGGCGTCATTTTTCGTTTTTCAAAATTCGGACATCTTTAGCTCCGTCGATCTTATTCTTCGGTGTTTTACTACATTCTCCGAAATAGAAATTTCAAATATTCACAAACGATTTCCGTTACCGTTCAAACTTCACATTTGGAATACGCCTAGATAGACATAGGTGTACGCCAAATTTCGTCGAAAAATATTGTAGTAAATTTCGCTCGTCAAATTTACATATTAGTTTTAATTTTAAGTGTAAATTTTCTATCGTTCGAACTTTAATATTTTTCGCAATGTTGCATAAGAAAAATATTCTGATCATAAGGGCGCATTTCGTATCGTCAAATTTCGCTTTTTATTGTTAGTTAAAATGTTCACTCGTGCAAATGGGTTAATAAGATTCGCCACTTCACAAACAATGTCAAACCACCAATATCTTCATACCGTTGTGTCCGCCTCGTCGCGCTGATCAAAATGGTATATTTGTTTGTGTCAATCGGAGTTCGGCGTTGCAAGCTATTAATTGGTTAACGGAGTACAGACCGGTCCGTTACGCAGCGAAAACCGGTACCCAACATTTCAGCTTCAAAATTTTGGAGCCAGTCAGCTGACCTTGGGAACACCAATAGCCTCCATTGTGAAACCATCATTGTTTTACTGTGCACTGAGCCTTCAGCAACATTAATTGCGTTGGTTCACTTCATGTGATAGCTGTCTTCTATCCCTCTGCAAAATTCTATTCTCTGTCTTTCCCCCCCCTATTCTTTATTTTATATATATCCTTCACAGCACACGCAGAGCCAAACCTTCACCTTTCTTTCATATATTTCATTTGGAAAAGGTTACAGCTCACACATTTCTCCTTCTCTTCACGTTCTTTGTTTTATTTATTTTTTTTCTTTCTTACTTCAAACATGAAGCCTTGCCCTCAGCCCCATGCAGCCCCAACCAACTGCCTGCAGCCCACGACTAGCCAGCTCATCCCCACCCCACAACCTCCGCCCTACCAGCTCCGCATCCACACCCCGCCACGCGCCAGCCTCCGCCCAGCCTCCCTCCACCCCCGGAACACCACCAACCCGCCTGCAGCCTGTACTCCACCCTCCAGCTCCGCTCCACCCACAGCCCCTCCGCCCTCCAGCCTCCCTCCGCCCCAACGCACCACCCAACCTCCCCAGTCGCACCACCCAGCAGCCCGTCCCCACTGCCCCGTCCCACTCCCCTCCACCAGCCACCCCATGCACCACCAACCCGTCTGCCCATCCCACTCGCCCAGCCCCTCCGCGTCCAGCACCCGCCCCAGGCCAGCCCGCCACCACCCACCATCCCAGCCCAGTCCACTCGCCTCTGACCCACTACCGGCCTCAAACCACCTACAACCGCCTTCCACCTCTACCGGCCACCCCTGGCTCCACCTGCAGCCCTCCGTGCCACCCAGTCCGCCACGCAGACAACCCCGGCAGTCATCCGTGCCCAGTCCGCCACCCAGACTCCACCTGCAGCCCATCCGTGCCACCCAGTCCGCCACCCAGACCCGCCTGCAGCCCTGCCACGTCCCAGCTCCCAACGCCTGCACCACCCTGCCTCCGTTCGCCACCACCAGCCGAACCACCAACAGCCCACTGCCGAACCCACTACCCAGCTGGCCACCCGCGTAGATCCGTCAAACGTTGGTCATCGTCTTGTCCGGAGATAGTGTTTGCCGTTATATATTGCGTATAGCGTTGTTATATTTGTCTAGTTATTAATATACAACGTTGTCTTGAAATTTCAGCTGCTGATCCAGAATCTCAAGCCTAGGCTTCGTCTATTTTGTCGTCATACCCTGCTTCTTTGATTGGTATGAATATATATGTACAATCTATACATATATCTTGTATTGAACAAATCGTAATTGAATTGTTATTCGCTTGCAGTTTGTTGTTCGTTAGTGTTGTGCTTGTTCGTGCCTCTTATCTATCGTCTACGTGCTTCGTCGTCAAACTTCTTACCACGCAAGGTGAATATTTTATATTCACGACTCAATCTATTATGCTATGATAATCAAGTGATAATTGTTGTTAATATTAATCTGGATATTAAATTATTGATTGTTAAAATTTGGTTGAAATGAATTGTTAATTTCTAAAAGTTGACGCCATATATTGTTTAAACATGCTGAACTGTAATACGATGTTAATTAGAGTAAATAATAGTGACATTAAAATTGATAAGTACGATTGATGTAGAAATTTGATAACGGACACCAAGTAAAAATATAAATGTGATAATCTTTAATCCGTAGGATTCTAGGAATAATTGTATTAATTTACATAATAACAAATGTAAGTTAATAGGGTTATTTCGGGATTATTTGAATAAATTGTTAAATTTGTTATGTATGGTTGCTATTGCTTGTTTATTTACTTTGACACCATCCCAGTTATCACACTGCAAGTTCCCTTTGCTATGCCTTGTTTTATATTGAATGATATCGGGTTGAAATGATAAATACCCACTTAAATAACTTGGCCTAGGATAGACAATTAAAAATAAGAAACCCGATTGGTCAACAAAATTATTTTGAAATTGAAATCTATTTGAAATTAAGGAATGAACTTAATAATTTGTTTGGAAATCAAGTAACGACTTGATGGATTTAATTGAAATAAATTAATGGATTTAATTGAAACGGATTAATAAATCTATTTAATTAAAGAAAAATGAATTGGCAAATTTGATTGAAATAAGATTTAAAACAAGTGAGTTTTAAAATTTAATAATTTAATTTATTAGATTGGTAGATTTAGATTTAGACTGAGTTTTAAATTAAATAGATTTGAACTTGTCATAAATAATAATTTAGATTTAGGAAATTTTGACTTAAAATGGAATACGAAACTAACTAAAGTTTTATGGATTTAATTTAGCGATAATTTAAATGTAAAATGATTTTAAATTTAAGGAAATTGATTTAATCAAATTTATGATTATATTTAATGTAACGATGAATGTAAATATGAATTGAGATAAATAGAATTTGATTTAACGATTCGAACTTAATTGACCGGTAAAATTCGAATTAATTGATTTTGAACTAAATTTAATAAGTGAGTTATTAAATTTAACTTGAATACTTAATTATATTGTTAATTCAAATGTTTGAACTACAGATTTCATTTGGAAATATGATTTTAAATATCCGAAATAAATTGAATCGTGAAATGTCAAAAATTTGGAAGTTAAATTTGCACCTTGACTTTCGGACTTTGATTTGTTTTAAACGTTAAGTTAACCGACCATTGGGTAATAAATACGTAGTTATTAAAGAGACCGGGATCGGATATGGACATACTCTCTGTCGATACCGAAAACCACTTTAATAACTATTACACGCGAAGTGTTGATCCAGAATGAAGTGGATGGTTTGGTGAACGCGTTGACTGAAGAAAGAGAACGATATTGGACGACCCCTGACATGACTAAAACAGGAGCCGCGCCGGGCCATTGAGGTTCGCTACCTCTAGCGGACGCACTTCTTCGATACCATATCTATTACTTTTGTGATTCGATTTGGGTGCACCCCTTGATTTGGGAGTGTTGTTTCGCGGTGTTGAGATAGTAGCTGCTATGCTCAACATCAGTCCGGATCACGCAACTACTAGTATCCTAGTTGGTATCGCCTCATGTACCTTGTCATACTGATTATCCTATTCGCGACCACTACGTTTTGTTTTGTACCTTTAGTATATGGATTGCCCTCTGGTGACTTCCGGTTTGGGGAAACTACGGTCTTGTATATGCTCTTGGGAATTAAAATGTGTTAAGGGTGGTATGGGCCATGACTTAACACTATTTTAATATCGTACTTTACTAATTAGACATTATCTACCTATCGTATTCTATTGTATATATAGATAGTTTATCGGATCCTTAGAGATGTTATTTTATCCATCTTTAAGTTATGAACTATTCCCTTGCACTTGGTTTAATTGCATAAGATTTTGAGTCCTGACTCGAGTGTTTCTTTTGCATATGCTCGGGTCAGTCTGAAGCTATCCAGTTGCTGATCAAGGTTGGTTGAAGATGCTGAAGGCTTAGCATTTATCTTTATCAGTCTATTTATATTCCTGTATTGATGTCCTAGTCTGTTGGACATTTTTGGTATTAGTCACTTGATGTTAAGACATTGTTGTATATTATATAGTGGCTTCATGAACTGCTATTATGACGATGTATTTTCCGCTGCATTATTCTGTGACTGTTCTGTGATGTTGTATTGATTCTCATTTACATTTATGTATTTATAATCCCATAATGATTCGTGTTTTGTATTATTTAAGTTGACATGTGTGGATTATTGTCAATTTAAATGGTCCAAATATACGGGTTGTTACAAAATTGGTAAAGTAGATCAAAATTTATTTATAAAACAAGATAAAATGGTATTTTAATAATTCAAATTTATGTAGATGACATTATTTTTGGTTCCACAAACGAAAAATTGTGTCAAGAATTTTCAGAAATTATGACAAGAGAATTTGAAATGTCTCACATAGGAGAACTTTCATATTTTCTTGGATTACAAATTAAACAATTAACAAATGGAATCTTTATTAATCAAGAAAAATATTGTAATAATCTTATAAAATGATTTGGTATGGAAATATTTTTGCTAAACCTCCTCCTATGAGTACTACATTACATCTCGATAGAGATGAAAATGGTAAAAGTGTTGACCAAAAACTATATCATAGTATGATTGTTTCATTACTATATTTAACTGCTAGTAGACTAGACATAATGATGAGCATTTGCTTGTGTGCATGATTTCAAGCAAATCCCAAAGAATCACATTTGCGGGCAGTGAAGCGAATTTTGCGATACTTAAGCAAAACTAAGACTACAGTCTCTTTTGTCCAAAAGGATGTCCTTTTGAATTAATATGTACAGTGATGCTGATTTTGGAAGATGTCGAACGGATCGAAAGAGTACTAGTGGTAGTCATTTTATTGGACAATCTTTAGTATCTCGGTTTAGTAAGAAACAAAATTGCGTTTCACTTTCGAGATGTGAAGCAGAATATATCTCTGCTGCTTTGGCATGTGCTCAAGTAATCTACATGCAGCAAACACTATAAGATTTTGGAATAAATCTCTCTAATTCAACAATTTACTGTGATAATACAAGTGCAATAAATTTACAAAAAATCCAATAAATCATTCTAGAACTAAACACATAGATATAAGACATCATTTTCTCAGAGATAATATAGAAAAAGGCAATATTTCATTAGAATTTATATCTTCAAAAAATCTGATGGCTAACATATTTACAAAATCATTAAATGAAAATATATTTATAAAATTACGTCGAGAATTGGGTATTATTTCTTTACATGATTTATAATTAAATGTAAAAAAAATTAAAATTTTTAAGAAAAAATTAAATTTTTGTCAAAAATTATTGATGCTAGCAATCGAACTCAGGTTGCTGGTAGGTAGTTATATGTTTTTCCATTGTACTATAGTATTTCTTGTTATACCAACTACTATCTTCCTAAAATCACTTGTATGGTTCTTATCTCTCATCCTTTTTCTACCCCATATATTTTTCTGGCCATAATTGTTCAGACATTTTCCTTCTCAAGCTTTGTTTACCTGAAAATAGTACTTACTTCTGTATATAAAGGCTCCTTTTTCATTCTTTTTCACATTACTCATCCCAATATATTTTCTTAGCTCAAACTCTTTTTAATATTTTTAAAAACACCAACATGTCTTCACAGAAGGAATCCAATCAACCATCTATTGTTTTCGGCACACCTTTCTCTGAATCGTCAAAAAATTCCCATAAATCCACTCCTATATATATTCCAGTTAAAATTACAACATCTCCTACACATCCTACTGGATATACTCCTCAGGGAAAACGAACTAAACGTAATTTACGTTTTGGTTCTCCATCAATGAAGGATAAAATTGACGATATTCATCACTACCAGCGAGAGACTCTAGAACTATAATGTGAACTGTACTATGAACATAAAGTGAATGGTAAATGTTTAAGCTTTCTGGAACAAGTCGCGTTAAAGTTTTGCAGGTCTTCATCGAAACAGTGCGTACATCAACCGTCGCCACAACATTCTCAAGCACCACCGAACTCTTGGAAACGAAGCCCACAACGTCCTCAGGTGTCACCAAACTCCTGAAAAAGTAGTAATGTTTGGTCTCAAATCCAACCATTACAAGAAATAACGAAGGTTGAACCGCACTCTGACGATTCACTCTCTTCTAGAAACTAGGAATTTATGTATAATTTTTTGAAATGAATTTTGTATTTTTTATTTGATTTATATGTTTTAATATAAAGTTTTTAATATATAACAATTATAAAATTACTAAGTTTTAATGTTATTTTTTTCTTAAAAGAAAATCTTTAGTACATAGGTTGAAAGGTCAGAAAAGCACAGTTTCAATCGACTTAATCGACCAAGTCAGTCGACTGAAACTACTACCCAAACTTTGTTATATAAAGTAATTCAGTCGACTACCATGTAGCTTTCAGTTGACTAAAATGTTACTTTTCTAGGCTATTTACTGCAGAAAAAAATTTCCTACACAATAGTCGACTGAACATTCTTGAGCATTTGAAAATTTTCAGATTTCAGTCGACTAGTTTTATATATTAAGTCAACTGAATGTAGCAATTTTCAGGCAAAAACTTTCGAGATGAAAACCTTCGTAATTCAATCGGCTGCCCTGTACTTTTTAGTTGATCGAATTATTAATTTCTAGTTTACTAAATAAATTGAACAATTTCTAATCCACCTTTTCAACCAACCTATATATTAATCTCCTTCATTTCTAAACCCTACCTCATTTCTGCAAGCAAACCCTAGCTCCCACTATCTTCAATCCAATTTTTACTACCTCAATTCAATTCAAAACAAATGGCACCTAGAACAAAAAGAGCTCGCTAATCATCCGCCGGACCATTTGAGAGCCAAATTAGGTCATGGCTTCACAATGAAACTGTGGTTACCCGTTTCAATGCCATGAGAAGCTCACGAATCTTCGATGGTTCCTTTGTCAAACATTCGTACTTCAATGCTTACACCATTAGAGAAACTGCGGAAGCAAGCGATCTTGAAAGTTTGATTAGTGTTGATGTCAATAACGTCAAAATTTAACCCCTCCTCATCAAACTCTTCTTCACCAATATGAACTTGGATCACTAAGATCCAAGAAACAAGGACGGTTGCATTTGGAAACTAGTTTGCGGCATTCGAATCTACCTTCCCATCCAACGTCTTGGCTATATTCTTCATTGTCCCTACGAAGGAGTCGACATCAAGGACATTGAGGTTGACATGGACAACCGAGATGAAGTCTCTCATAGATTTCTCTATGATGATATGACCGTTCTCAAATCCATCACCTTACGACCGAAAGCGTGCATCCTTCATTGTACCCTCATCCGCTCTATTCAACCTCGTACCGAAATCTAGGAGAAGGTCTACAAATGCGACTTCCAAGCCCTCTATGCCATCTACTTCTCTCAACATGTCAATTGGGCCAAAGTAATTCTTAATGAATTTCTAATGGTCAACCACAAGAGGAGCTACAAAACCATCTTCTACGGAGCTTACATTATGCGGATTCTCATGAATTTTGGAGTGACCATCCCCGATGCCGATTTCATTACCGTTGGGGAGATAAACACTAAGATGTTAAGTCTTATGGGTTTGCCAAAATTCCCCCCGCCTTAACAAATCATTAGTTTCCAATAATGGGCGGCTAATCGTGCACAAGGGATTCTGCAACCCTATGAGACACATATCGGCTCCTCCTCCTCTCAACCATCCCACCAAATCAAGGAAAAAGAAGAAGAGGACGAGATTCAAAAGCTTCACGGTGATTTTCCTCCAAAACAAGGTCTAATCACTCTCTCAAGGAATCACAGTAAGCTAAATCGACGATTGGTCAACTTCAAGAAAACCATCATCAAGACCAATAAGAAGATCAACTCCATCAAGGGCTTCTTAAATAAAATTTGGGAGAAATTTTCCTACACCGGCTCTACTTCCACAAGTATTGCTGAAAATCCTCTAGCTCCTTTCACTTGGAAGCATCTGAGGAGGAAGAAGAGGAAGAGGAAGAATCTGATAGCAAGGAAGTTTAGTCCATTTTTTATTTTATCTTATGATTATGTATTTCCCTTGTTTTTTGTTGTTTGTTATGTTATCTCCATGCATAATTATTGTTGTTTATCTTGTTTGTTTTAATGTTGAATCAATGTTATTTTCTTGATGTTTTTTAAGTAAAATGTTGTTCTACTTCATTTGTTGTTGGTTCAATGCATGTTATACATATTGTCTATTTTACTTGTTATTATCCAATGTTTACCATATTACCGTTGTTAAGTAATGTTCATATTCATCTATATTATCACTATTTACTATAATTATCCAATTGTTATTCTTTTTATCGATGACAAAGGGGGAGAAAAATGTAGATATTCAACAGGTAGTTCATTTATTCAGGGGGTGTTATAATTGCCTTTTATAAATTTTTATAAACTTTTTAATTTACATAGTTGTCATCATCAAAAAGAGGGAGAATGTTAGAACCCTGTATTTTGATGTTTTGATCATGAAAACTATATAAGTATATATTATATGAACTAACCAAATTTATAGGAGAAGATATTATTCTACTCGATGATAGATCGAAGACCAAGAATTCAAAGAGAAGTTTTAAATTTTGTAAATGGTTTGTCTATAGTCTAGTTTAATAGTTAATCAATGTTAAAATCTCTCTTAGGTGGCATATGCATGCACACTGACTTCAAAATCATATACACACTTTAGAAATTGTTTATATTAAGTTACTAATTAAAAAGCTTTCAAAAGAAACTAATATGGCAGAAAACACCTGGTTCATTCGATTGAACAGGGGTTCACAGTCGACTAAAACATGCACAAGTGCACAAGTTTATTTGAAGGTTCATTCGACCAAACCATCCCATTCGGTCGACTGGACCAAGTTTCTTTTCAAAATAAAATTCCAAATTCCAAACTTTTAAATATTTAGAAGACTGAATTTCATTCCTCAGTCGACTGAATATTCATGACGGCTATTTTTTTGAATGGCCACCTTCTTTTAACGAGCAGAAACGGTTTTTAATCCAATAGTTTTTTCCGTATCTTTTGGTCGAAACTATTCACGAACAATTACATCTTTTAAACTCTATATATAGCCTTAAATTCAGTTGTTTCTATAACTAAATTCTCTGATTCTTTTATAATATTCTTGCTATCTAAAATTTTGTCGTTTTCTTTCATAAATGTATTCTAATCACTCGCACATTCAAGCACAAATTTATTTGTGATTGAAATAACTTCCAATCTTCACGAACTACACTATATACCACAAAGGAGAAGATTATAGGAAGAGTGTACTCTAAAAACTTATCTATGCTATCAAAAGAGCACAATCAGTCAAGAAAATTCACTGTATTGTTGAAGTCATGTTCGGTTGCTCGGGCGGTAGAAGTCCTATTCAATTGTCTAGGCGGTAGAAATCATGTTCGGTTGCTTAGGAGGTGTAATTCATGTTCCTCCAAGTTAAGTGAGGGTTGATAGTTAAATTCCAGAAGGAGTCTGGGACTAGATGTAGAACGGGAGTTCAAACCAGTAAAAAAATCCCTGGTGTCATTTACTTTACTTTTACGTTTTATTCCGCACTAGTAGATAACTTTAGTTACTATTCCATATTACAATCCTTAGTAGTGCTTTCATAATATATTTTTATTTAGTATAAAGATTATATTTTTTAATTTAAAAGTATCAGTGTAGATATCTATTTCAAGCTACACTCTCAAAGCAACAAACTCGCTTTATATTACTACTATTTGATTATTTTTTGTATTTTGAAATCACCATTACAATCATCAAATCACATTTGAATAATGTTAAATTGTGTAACTTTAGAATGCACGTGCGTAACACGGGTTAGCGTTCGTTAATTACTGATTGGTGAAATTATTTGCTAGCACTAGAGTTTTTTGTTTTGGACATCTTTTAGTTCAAGGAAAATGTTAAAGAATGATAGAAATGACACCATGGAAAACATCGAATTGTACCTAGGTGGAAAATTGACCATTTATAGATGTTCAAAATAACACATAAAAGATGTAATTTTTTGAAAATTGTAACTAACCGCCTCGAAACGAGCCTATTTCCGACCCAAAAAGACCTATTGAACCTTAGACTTATCACTACTACAAAACAGGCCATTTGCATCGGTTGTTTACCCCCCTTTTGCATCAGTTCAACAACCGATGCATATGCAACCGATGCAACAGGCTTAACACTTTTGCATCAGTTCTGAAACCGATGCAAAACGGTCCTTTTTGCATCGGTTGTTACTAACAACTGATGCAGAATATCATGGTTGGTTACTTGGACACAGCCCTCATGTTGCATCGGTTGTAATGAAAACCGATGCAACTAATCCCTCTATTGTATCGGTTTTTTATAACAACCGATGCAAACTAATCCCTCTATTGCATCAGCTATTTATACCTGATGCAAAAAAGCCATTCTCAGAAACCATTATTACAGTACTCAAATAGACTATATATATATATATATATTATTGATTATAACAAACAATTATTGCATGCAATATTACTATCATTCAAAATTAAATTTGATGGCAAATACATAATCAGATTTACTAATTCTACAAAAGAATGAAAAACATAAATAAATTCTAAAGAAAAATAAAATTAGAGGCATGAAACAGAAAAGTTACAACTGATATACTTGTCTAGAATCAATCAACCAAAGATGACTGAACTGTATGAAGGTAGTATCAATGTTGGCAAAGGAATTAGCAAGCATTGTAGATGAGGGTATTCCACAAGCTGTTTCTTGTATTGCTGTCTATAAATGAACGAACAGATGGCTCCCGTCCAAGATAATCTCTTATAATTTCATTTGGGTCTTTAGCTCCTCCTGGTGCCAGCACCTGCATATGTATAGTTTAGCTGTTAGCCACTCCCAAAGAACTGAATGAAGAAGAAAACTGCCAATACATTACAAATCGAAATGTGCATACATGTGTATGAATGTGTACAAGTTCTTTACATACCAGCAGGGATAAAATACAAGCACTTATTTTAAAGTGAAGTGCTACAATATTGGTTCTTGGAAACTGCAGTTCTAAGGCATATCACTAAACATCGTAACTTTATAATTGTTCCCTATCTTTGAGTTGTTTCAAACCTTTCAATGCATTCTACCCCCAACAAATACAAATATGATGCAACTGATTACATATACATAACCTCGAAGGGATAGGAAAGGACATTACCTTATTCCTAAACTGCAAGCCAGCATTCTGATTTAGCAAAAAATCTTCAAACTTTGAAGCATAAACATCGGCAGCAAGAACCTATAAGATTCTCTTAAGAATGAGCTCTGCTAAACATTAAATATAAAATACCTTACATGAAAAAACATACTTCACTATAAATGTTAGTATAGCAAACGGCTTCATAGCCAACTATGTAGCGAGGAAAACACAAAGCTGGGTTGGTTCCTTCTAATAAAGGTATCCCCAACATCACCTAAAAAATTAACCAAGATCAAAAGTTAAATCAAACAAAACAAAAACCCAAAAAATGAAATGAAAAATGTGCAAGAAAGGATATAAGGATTTAATAATGCTATGTATAATTTCTATTCTAAACACTACATTTATTATCCATACATGCATTGAAGAGAACACTATATTCTAATGCAAACCATGCAAAAGAAAAGATTTTCAAAATGTTTACTATTATATTAAATAAGAACATGTAAAATAAGCACACCTGAAGGAAGTCTTTCCTATCAGTTCAGCCAATGAGTTAAATTCAATTTGGATTCAGCTTCCAACATCTGAAGGAAGTCTTTCCACTATAGTCTGGCCTCTAGTCTTCTTTTTTGAAATCTGATTTACATCAATGTCTTCAGATTTCCATTGCTGTTTCAAGATTTCCATCGATTTGCAATAGTAGTGCCTGCAATTGAGTTGCTTGCTTTACCAACATAAGTGTTTTCCAAAGGTGGCTCAATATGCTCTCCCATTGCATTAGACCCGTTGAATGCATATGTGGATTCTTCGAGTCTTTTTTGATTGAGTGAAATCTTCTTGTTCATTGTCTTCTTTATACTTTTGATCATTTTCTGTAGGTAAAACAGAATTTTGAGCATGTCAGAGAACTATTATCAACAACTGAATTTCAAGCTATAAGAAAAACTACCATTATAAACAAGGCTGCATATAATACAAATCATATATATGGCTTTACTTCACACAAATCAAATTGTAAAATAAATTACTCACTTGACTACTTGACTATTCATATATACACAACCAATACCATGTCACTTCCTAAATAACTTACGACTTAAAAGATATTATCATAAGAGATAAATCAAGCGCCGATTGGAAAAACAATGAAAATTATAGGGTGTATACTTTATCAACAAGTTAGTTACTTTACCCCTATTTTTTTGGGTGGCAACATTTAAATCAGTGGTAAATCAATGGTAACCAAGTAGTTATAATGATAAAGAGATTATTAAGAAGAGATGCTGATTGTCTTTTGGCAAGTGGTAACTTAAATCCTAATGATGAATCATTGCAACCAAAACCATTTAAGAAATAAACAATTTATAAATGATCACCTGAAGTATTTATCAACTGAGAGTTGCAGTTGCACTCTTTGTACAAGCTTCTGCACTCGTAGCATGAGATCCTACAAAACTCAAGCTTCCATGTGGTCCAACTCTATCAAGCAGAAGAGTTCATTAAATTAAACTAAACTACTACAAGTACAAATTCAAAAGAGATCAAAAATGATTATCATAGAAAAGGAAATGTGCGGTTTAGTTATTCATCAATTAACCACATACCTAATAAAGTACAAACTCAGTTATGTAGTTCAGAGTTTGACTGTTCAGGTTATACAAATTGAAGTTCACACAGTCCCACGATTAATTTACATCGAAATGAAATAAATTTGAATCAGACCCATGATGTAATTAACGAGGTACAAAATGGATATGAAATGCCTACAGAACTGAGTCAAACAGAAATTGTTATTGACTAGGAACTTACTCAACTAGAAATAGATAAAGTAGTTGAAGCTCCCCTTGCAGTCCCTGACAGTTCTGCAAAACTAAAGATAACCAGAAACAGAATGCTACATTAGTCGTTCCCGTAGTTCAAATTCCTAATGCATCTGTTCTAGAATCACATAGCGACCAACAAAGAACTATGATTACACGAACTATGAAACGAAGCCTGATGAATTAATTTTTGAGTTTAATGCTACAGGTCATTTAAAGGCAAAATCTAAAGAAGTCCAAACAGAGTGCTACTTCTCCAAGCAGCTTAAATTTAGCTAATTACTGTCGTTTCTAGTGTGGAACGTGAGGGGACTTAATTCCCTCACTAGAAAACTAGATGTTAAAAAGCATTTAGTTAATTATAAAATTGACTTAACAGGGATGGTAGAGCACAAATTATCAAATAATAACATAGATAGATTTTACAACACGATAAATTATGTCTCGAAGGTAATTCATAACAACAAGACAAGTAGGGATAAGAGGATGGTAACTTATAATGTACACCACACGAAATAAGTAAATAGTAGATATCATGTAGACTAGATATTGTAGACATACAGTAGGCGGACTGAACGACCGTGCCTTGATATCATGCTAAACATTACAGTTTGATATACTTAATTATTAACAGCCTGCGCAGTTCAAAACGATACAGGCAACAGTTAGTTTACTATATTAGTTAACATGAGGGCCACAAACTAAAATATATTGGACTTGGCAGGTCTACATATTGCAAAATCTCTATGTTTCGTACAGGAATCTCATGATCAAATACAAAAATATCACCATAGTATAATTCAATTGATGGTTGCTTAATGCTTTTATGCATTATTGTCTACTGTTTTGCTCCAGAAAGCACATGGGTATATTGTCACAGAATCATGATTGACTACATTGAAATGTAATGCAATCTGAGTTATCTACATACAAACTTTTCACGTATTGTGCTTTAAAAATTATGTATATAGGAAAGTGCGGCAGAGAAGAGACCTATGATTGGTTCAAATGTTGCTCCGAATTGGACGTGGCAAATGCCCGGGTCAAGCATGGGACCAACGCTTTTCTCTTCTGCAGCATCATCAGGATTCTCCACCACCACCACCACTACCAACACTTCTATGGCTGTAGCTCCTATTACTACTCATCACCTTCAGTTTCCTCCCTCTACCAATTACTATTCTCGGAACTGAAGCTGAACTGGAGCACAAAATCATTCATACTTTTCAACATAGATGTGGTGTGGATTTTACAACCGCATTCACATCCTCTTATCTCTACTTGTCTTGCCAACTTCAAAATCCCCCTCGCCTAAACATCACCTATTACTCAAAACAACCAGCATCACCTTCGGCAATCACAAGCATCACCAAACAAAAATGCTACCTCCTATTACCAAAAACCACGAAACCAATCGACTCACCTCAATCGCATATTCGAATTTTAGAATTACCTCACCTCGAACTTGAACTCGAACACTAGACTTCAATCACTTTACCAGCTCATTGCCTACTGTCCCTCGTCACTGCAGTTTTATCGTCTCCACCAACAACGATTTCCAAATCGCGAGTTCCTAATTCACTGAGACCAACTACACATGACCAACCCACCAACGACTGAAATCCCCAAATCAAATTCAACGCATCGAATCCCCTAGAATCCGCAACTGAATTTGAGAATTGCTTACGAGAGCCGATTTTGATTTGGCTTTGAGATTTGCTTTTGAATTCGAATTGAGACATGAGTTTATAAATTGACATTAGATTTCATTTGATTTGAAGTCGTTCAATTTGATTTGAAGTCGTTCAATTGAACGAATATAAAGTTCCTTTTGTTTTCTTCTTAACGGGTTACGGGGGAAGTGGAGGGATAAATGAAAGCTAAGCGGGAAATGAAAAGTTAAGGGGAGGGGAAATGAAAGTTGGAGTAGCAAACCGATGGAAAATGAATGCAAACTAATGTAGTTGCATCGGTTGAATTTAAAACCGATGTGATTAAAACTATTTGCACGTACAAATTGCATCGGTTGTTGGTGACAACCGATGCAAATTTGATTTTTTATTACCTATTGTTTTTCACGTACCAATTGCATCGGTTATTAAGATGGAATTGATGCAAATAGTTCTATTTGCATCAGTTTTTACTTCAACTGATGCAAATGAGGCGAAGCAATATGCACTTTTTGTACTAGTGTATTCCAAAGTTTGATATTGGTTGGTAAAATTGATATAAAGAACAATACATTAAGCTATCTATCTACACATTCAAAATCTCACAACGGAAGGATAAACTATAAAATCAAAATAGTGCCCATTTATTTAAAAATTTAAATGCCAAAAACAAATAACATAATCCAACATAACAGCACCAAATATTCGTGGTACAATAAATACATCATGTCTTAATGGGTACATCAGATATATAAAAATAACATAGATAGCTAAAAACAGCCACAAGTCTGCATCTCCATCACCACCTTTGAAAATCCGCATTATCATCTCTAACCTGTGTTGTAATGAGGAGGGAATCAGAACAACAATGTCTGGTGAATAAAAATCTCAAGTCTTTCTACAATAGTACTTGGGCAGTATAATCTAAATAAGAATATTCATACGTATCCTATCAATATTGTAAGTCTTCCAACTATTAGCCCTAAGGCTTTCCCGATCCAATTCCATAACTATTACCCTTTCAACCCAATAACCCATATTCATCGTCAATAAATGTCCTAACAAAGTAAGAAATAGCACCTAAGCTATTTAATACCTTTTTAATGGGAACTAAGTAGACTTTGACCATTTAGTATCTCATTCAAGGTTGGTCTCCATCATTTAATGCCTATCCTATGGTGGACTCCTCTCTAGTACTATCTAGCTGACATTGCATGGAATCTCTTCAGGCCACTCAATACTTCTTTTTATTGGAGAGGTGGATCCCACAGTAGCCACTTAATACCTCAAACCCAAAGCGGACTCTCCTCGAGATATCCTCTATTGTGTCTAACCGCTAACCTAACTATTTAATTCTTCCTACATAGGGAAGAGGTGGGCCCTCAATCAGCCACTTAATACCTTCAATCCCAAAGCAGGTCCTTCGTATTATGTCACTTAACCTAATTGTGATGTTTCATATTAGTCCGACTATTCATAGGTATTGGAAGCCAAATTAGCTAGGTAGGTTTACCCTACAGAATATGGGACTAACCTCGCATCCTCCCTCCATAGGTACTTATTATAGGCGATGTCTTATATCTGTCCCAAAGTCACACTACTAGTAGCCAAATTAGATGGGTAGACTTTCGTGTGTTTTTGGCTGACCTCATATCCCTATAGCTTAATCAAAATTTACAAAACACTTAACATATTATCACACATCTCACCACATTCCATATCAAGGCCTTATAAGATAACTCTTATTTTTCCCTTAAAATTAACTTCTTTCCTAAGGGGGACTTAATGATAATTAATAGTATATAACTACGTAATCAATAATTATTTACGCTAATATGTATGTATGTATGTTTGTGTGTATGTATATATGTATGTATGTATGTATGTATGTATATGAACATGCCTAAAATATTTCTATGCATGCGAAGATTGCGCTACGCCCTAAACTAAAGCTTAAATGTCAAAACATCAAATTTATACAAGTCCAATTCCATATCAAAAAATACCATATATCCAATATCCATAATTCGATCATCAAACTTGTATAAAATAGAATCCATACTAAACTTATTTTAAACTAAAATAGCGGAATCAACATCAATAGAACTTACAATTCAAATACTATTATGCTCTATTCAACTTCTTTGTATAAAATTGAAAAAGGGAATTTCTATTTAAATTGCGGAAATAGGCAGTCAAAAACTACTATTAACGATTTTGTACCTTATACACCATTTTCTAATTTATTCTTTTCAAAAACCTTAATCGGATCCAAAGAATAAGATAAGAAGTGGAATAATGTAAAACATTAACACTGCAATATCTACACAATTCTATTATTTTAATACAGAATAATTGAAATTCTAACTTAAGAATTGAAATTTCGCTTTAAGAGAATTTTAGGGTTTTAGTGTGATGTTTTAATAAATAAAATTCCCCAAAGGCATATATCAAATCCATGTTATACTATACAGTTACTAAAATAAGAATGACTAAGATTTCCACTCATAAAAAGTCCTTAGCTATTCCTTTTTGATGCCTGCTTCAATCTGTTACAGATCTCTCCTTTTAGAAATACACAACAAGGGAAGTGTATATGAACCATATTCGGAAATTAGGGATTGGAGTGGAATAGAATAAGAAATTGAATAATAAACACATAAAATTTCTTGCATGTAACCCTAGATAATTTTCTAAATATTTGAAGAGAGGCCGACAGAGCTTCGACTAGTTCCCAAAATTATTTATGAATAATTTTAAGGAGGCTAGGCTCTTATTAATAGTGGTTAAAAAGCACCAGAACTGTCGGATATAAGTTGTTTTAAAATAATAAAATATGGACCGTTCAAATGCACAAAATCCTAGTAGCCACCAACGTCGATCAGTCAACCGGTCCTAGGCGGCGGTAGGCTGGTTAGTCTACTTTAGGAACGTCATTTTCTTACCGTTGATTTAATTTTTTTTATAACTTAACTAATTTCTAACGCTACTTTTTATTTTAATGTTTACTTAACCCCCAAGTCTAATTACTATTGTTTTTTAAAAAATTAAATTTAAGATATAATTATTTATTTGAATTTGAATTCTATTTAAATTATTGTAAATTTGAAAACTTCAAATGTCCAGAACTTTTTCATATGAGCTCCGTTTTCAAAACATTATATATGAAAATTGATTAAAAAGTTGCCATGAACACAACGACATAACTTCCATGGTCAAATTATGAATTTGCAAAGTTCTCATTTTTAGCCTTGTCTTATTTAATTAATTAACTCATTTCCTATTAATTATTATGGGATGTTACATTCACCCTCGTTAAAAGAATTTCGTCCCCGAAATCCCTAACAAACAGACAGCGTAACGCGCATTAAGCATCCATGTTATGCATCCAAGTTATCTGCACAACCATCTACTCGACCAAAAGTGCAATGTGATTATGTATGTAGACGTACAATAGATGAGCTCAATCCTAGCGTATGTGTATTATAGTGACATAGAGGCATGTATGCAAGCATCTTAAACATGCAGAAAATTTCTATATGAGTGCAAAGTGATAGAAGTGTGGCAACCATCTATTGCCATCCAATCTTGTAACGACCCCGAATTTTATATAAATTTAAATTGATGATTAATTTAATTTTTGAATTAAATTTTTTTAATTAATCGATTAAAGTGATGCGAGTTTCCCCGAACTCAAATAGATTTGGTATAAATCATTTAAACTTTAAATATTATATATATGTATATATGTGAATATATATATTTGGGTATATATGAGTCAATTTGAAATTATAAATATATGTATATATGTTTGTTTTGAATTTAAATTGTAAATAAATGGGTTAAAAAAATGAAATATATAAGATAAACTGTATAAAATATAAAGTAAACAAATTTGTAAAATTATAACAAACATAATAAAAATAGAACTTTATTTGGTTTCAAAGTAACAAGGCCAAAACAAATAAAAGATATGGTTTGAAAAATACAAATTTCTATGTACAAGCAAGTGAAGAAGAAAAAAAAATCTGCTAGTAAACGAATAAATATAAATATGCATATAGTGGCTTACAAAACAAACAAAGAAAAGGATACACAGTTAAGTGCAAACAAGATATCTTTAAGTATGATACAAATAAATAAGCAAATATATATATCTATCTATGTACACTTAAACAACACAATGATAACTAATGCCATATCATTATCATCTCAACATTATCATCTCAGCCGAGACTTGCAAATGAAACCAAACAAATAAAATAAGCTAAGTTGTACAAAGGCAAATTAATGCCATATATCTTCAGCCGAAATGAAGATAATGTTGTACAAGATAATTTATGTAAATGTCTCTAGTATACTACCCAACACAATCTCATCAGCCAAGAAAGATCTGGTGATGTACAAAACCCATTAATATCACTTGTACAAAATGTATCCATCAGTTACCAAATTGTCTTCAGCCGAGTTAACAAACAAAGTAAACAAATATGCATAGGCTGGAAAAGGAAGATAAATAAATATATATTTTTGTACAAACTAATTAATGCAAGCACCAAACATATCCTATCAGCCTCCAAAAGCAAAAGAATCTCTGGTATGTTGTACAAACTATAATATCACCCTGTACAAAATAATATATTAACTTGTACAAAATAATACATCAACCTGTAAGCTTCTTTCCATATATCAACTTCTTCATTTTTCTTGGTTCGTCCATCACAACTAAGTAACTTCTGAAGTAAGGTTCAAACATAAACAAACAAATTCAGTTTAAAACAATACATAAATACAATCACAGATTTAAGAAGATCTTCAGCCAGAAAAATTCAAGACTGTTTCAAAAGAAGAAACTCTGTTCTTTTGGAAAATAGGTGAGCAAACTCTGTTCTTTCCTACTAAGTGAGTAAATCTTTCATTTAAAAACAGTTTTAATTATTTCATGTGATGATCTTATGTGATAAAGTTGTGATATGGGTTGCATGATTTATTTTATCTGGACATATGAATGAGATTTGTCTGTTTACCTTTGTGAATATTTGTATATATTCATATATGTGCTCTGTTATTAGCTACAGACTCATCGTCATTATCAAATAAATTCCTATCTTTTTAAACACTCAATATTAAACTTTGAATTCTGAAAAGAAAATGTAAATAACAGTATGATCTTGTTTTTAAAAATAGTTTAAAGTAATTAAATTTAGTAAATAGATTGTAGATATTAAGATTACAGTAAAAATCAAGTTTTTGTTAAAAATCAATATCAACGATTTCAACTTTGAATTATATAGTCTGATTCCTGTTAATGAATCATGAATTTTAGAATGAATTTGGTGATTTTTCATTGAGTGTTGGCCGAGAATTTGAGAGTTGATCGTTTTTGGGATTTTGGCCGATTGCCGTTGAACGGCGACGACTGAATGTTCGAGCTTTGGCACGGAGGAGGCTGGGGTATGGAGGATCACTAGAAAAATATTGTTTGATTTTTCTATTGGCTGTGATGATCGAAATTGGTTGAAGTAGGGTTTGTGGGTTGTTTTTGTGGGGTTGACTATCGAAGTGATCTCGGCGTCAATGGAGATTCGGGCTCGATCGCGATGGTGGTGATCGCGACTTGATGATATGAGGCTGCTATGGAAGGAAGGCCGAGGGTTCCATTCACCTAGATCGTCGGTGATGGGTGGTTTTCCATTCGAGTTTGATGTTCCAGTTTTGATCGAAGTACTCGATTTTGATTTCGGTCGAGATAGGCGGAGCTGGGTGGTCGAATCGAAGGTGATGATGGTCGTCGACGTGCTGGTGGTTGCTGCGACGGTCGGAGATGACGAGGTCGCAGGTGCACGTGCACATGTGTCAGTGGGTTGGTTGTTGGCTGTTGAATTTGAGAAGGTGAAGCTCGAGTTTGTACTCGGGGGAACCAGGGGATGGCTCGAGTCTTGTATCGGGTCGAACGCGAGTATATAGCAGTTTTGAAATGTTGAGATAAAAACAAGTTTTTTAAAAAATATATATATATATAAGAATTGGCTCGGGTGAGTTCTCGGGGAAGTTTGTTGAGGGCTCGAGTGGTTTTAGTGATAGCAGGTTTTTAAATTTTTAAACAAAACCTATTTCCGTTTTTAGAATTCAAACAGATTTTCAAAGTTTAGGAATGTTAGTGAAATATTTAATCATGTTTTGTTAAACAAATTCTTAAATGTTATCAAATGAAGTTTAATGATATAATTGAGTCATTAATTAATATGAAATGGTTTATTCTTAATTAATTAAGGTGGATAATTAAAGAATTAATTAAATCATAAATAAATGAGAGTAATTAAAGATAATTACTTAATGAAAGGATAATTACCCAATGTAATTAAAAGTATTAATTATGTAATTACTTAAAGATTTATTAATTAAGGTGGTTAATTTATTATGTGATTAATTAAAGGTTGATTAAAGATTGATTAAGGTTAAGTTAATTACATGATTAAGGTTAATTGATAAATTAAGGTAATTAATTTAAGGATAATTAATTAAGGATTAATTAATTTGTGTGATTTATTAAAGGTTGGTTAATTAATTAAGATTAATTAATATAGGTAATTTAAAGGTAATTAATTACGTGAAGATAATTACTAAATTGAAAGTAATTTAATGATTAAAATTGATTAATTAAATGATTAAAGGATAATTAATCAAAATGATTTGTAATTAATTAATATTAATTAACCAGAGTTAGTAATTCATTCATAAGTAATTATTTTGGTTTGAGTAAATTATAATAGTTAATTAATTTTACTTATGGATGTTTGGATTCTATTGGATGATTGAATTGCTTGATATCTATGATATATGATGCTTTGTGATATATCCTGATTTATGTTGTGATCTGTTTCTCTGGGATGAATGTGATTAATTCCCTATGATGTAATTTATTATCTGTGACATATATATATCTGTGATCTGTGAATAAAAGATAAGCGTTATAGTTATACCGCTTATCAACTATATTTCTGTATTTTGATCTGTGATGATTGATGGTGTTGCACTATTGTGTGAAACCCCTAGACTACACCATACACACACAAATATGGATTTCATGTGGAAATCGGTTAAATCACAGATGATTTAAATTTAATGTTTTTGAAATTGAAATTTTAATTTCAATTGATTTTGAAATTGGAAATTGGGGTTCAATATGAAAAGCCTTTGAAAGGGTGTTTTAAAAATGTAAGTTATTTTGAATAACTTATATATAAGAATTGGCTCGGGTGAGTTCTCGGGGAAGTTTGTTGAGGGCTCAAGTGGTTTTAGTGATAGCAGGTTTTTAAATTTTTAAACAAAACCTATTTCCGTTTTTAGAATTCAAATAGATTTTCAAAGTTTAGGAATGTTAGTGAAATATTTAATCATGTTTTGTTAAACAAATTCTTAAATGTTATCAAATGAAGTTTAATGATATAATTGAGTCATTAATTAATATGAAATGGTTTATTCTTAATTAATTAAGGTGGATAATTAAAGAATTAATTAAATCATAAATAAATGAGAGTAATTAAAGATAATTACTTAATGAAAGGATAATTACCCAATGTAATTAAAAGTATTAATTATGTAATTACTTAAAGATTTATTAATTAAGGTGGTTAATTTATTATGTGATTAATTAAAGGTTGATTAAAGATTGATTAAGGTTAAGTTAATTACATGATTAAGGTTAATTGATAAATTAAGGTAATTAATTTAAGGATAATTAATTAAGGATTAATTAATTTATGTGACTTATTAAAGGTTGGTTAATTAATTAAGATTAATTAATATAGGTAATTTAAAGGTAATTAATTACGTGAAGATAATTACTAAATTGAAAGTAATTTAATGATTAATATTAATTAATTAAATGATTAAAGGATAATTAATCAAAATGATTTGTAATTAATTAATATTAATTAACCAGAGTTAGTAATTCATTCATAAGTAATTATTTTGGTTTGAGTAAATATAATCAGATAGTTAATTAATTTTACTTATGGATGTTTGGATTCTATTGGATGATTGAATTGCTTGATATCCATGATATATGATGCTTTGTGATATATCCTGATTTATGTTGTGATCTGTTTCTCTGGGATGAATGTGATTAATTCCCTATGATGTAATTTATTATCTGTGACATATATATATCTGTGATCTTTGAATAAAAGATAAGCGTTATAGTTATACCGCTTATCAACTATATTTCTGTATTTTGATCTGTGATGATTGATGGTGTTGCACTATTGTGTGAAACCCCTAGACTACACCATACACACACAAATATGGATTTCATGTGGAAATCGGTTCAATCACAGATGATTTAAATTTAATGTTTTTGAAATTGAAATTTTAATTTCAATTGATTTTGAAATTGGAAATTGGGGTTTAATATGAAAAGCCTTTGAAAGGGTGTTTTAAAAATGTAAGTTATTTTGAATAACTTAATCGAGTTTTGAAAATTTAAATAATTTGATTTAAATTTGAATTCAAGTTTGGAATTGAATCTTATGATTTGAAACTAGAGATTAAAGATGTTGTACAAGTTATATATGGGTTAAACCATTTTAAAGGTATTGATTTGGGTATTTGAATTTAATTCAAGGGTTTTAGCTCGTGTAAATATAACTAGATTTTTCCGAAACGAAAACTACTTGTTTTCAAATAATAATAGCTTTCATTTTAAGAAAGGATTTCCAAATTGTGTTGAAAGGTTTCAAGTTTGAAATAGAATTGAAATGTTTTGAAAACTATGAAATGAGTCTTTGATTTCAAAGACCGGACCTGTTAATCCAACTTGAAATGGAATTGTTTTGAAAGACTATGAATGAATCTTTGGAAACGAGTTTTGAAAGCTATAAGTTAAATCTTGATTTAAAGATTTAACGAGTAAACCTATTCAATTAAAATGGAAATTGTTTTGAAATCCATGAATGGATCTTTGTGAATGGGGTGAACTTTGTGAATTGAATCTTTTTGTTTAAAAGATTGGAAATGGTAATTTGTTTTAACCATTCGAATGAAAAGTTTTGGGCTTTAAGCTGTGATTTAACTGAGACCCCAGTATCCATATGATTTTTAATATTGCGCTCATTATTCGGTTTAGCCGGGGAAGGACCTTTGTGTCATATAACCCATTCCGAATAATGATACGTCGTATATGGATTGCATTTGAAGACCGGTGGTGAAGACCGGATATTTTCAAAAACGAAAGGACAACTCGTCGAATGTCTCTGCACCGACTGGTCCCCGGTATAGAGATTTTATCACCCTTTGTGATGGGAAGTCCGAACGTAATTAAAAATTATCTGGATTTGCAAGGGCTTCTTTGGAAGTGCCTTCGGTTCCGTTCGATCCCGGAACGGACTTGTATGGATGTGTGTCTGACATTACACTTTGAGATGTAAAGCTGGTTTCTATCAAATACATTTCTGTTGGTGGCGGAGAATTTATTCTCTTAGCTTAACACCCTTCTCTGAGACGTACGAGCTCAGAGGTTATGTAGTTGATGGTTACTAGTGATACATTCCCAATTTGGTAATGTGGCATACGAAGTGCTGTTGATCATTTTTTGGTCAAAGCGTGGCTTTGTGGAAAAGCGTGGCTTTGTGGAAAAGCGTGGCTTTGTGAAAAAGCGTGGCTTTGTGAAAAAGCGTAGCTTTGTGGACGAGACTTCGTCGAGCCTCACAACCCGGTAATGGTCGAAACAGGAATGTTGCGACAAAGGTTTGTAGGGGTAGCGCCCCTAGGGTATGTCATTTCCTTCTGGATAAAAGGTGATATCATGGTATGGAGCCCAGATATTTTACCTATGTTGATGCTGCACAGTTATTATACTTTCTGGTTGTTGCTTTGTGATCGGGATCCTGGATAAAGGTCGGTAACGACCAGGGGATGACATGACTCGTGTGTTAGTTACCTAGTTACAGCTTGGTTAAAGCATGAGGTAGCGTCGGCCTTGTGTTTGTAGAGATCTAGTTAGGTTCTCGGGGCGTCTTTCCAGAGGCGTTTCTATTTCGGTAAGGAAGTTCCTTTGCCTGACCATTTGTTGGAAAATCCAAAGAAACAATACGAACCTTGTACGGTTTTAGTTGTATTACCTGCTATGGAATGTGGCGGTAACCTGCTATTGAACATCGTAGCTATAGTAGGCATACAATAATGGTTGTATGCTGGCTAAGATTTATATTATATTTTCGAAAGGATTTTCACACTATGCACTAGTAATAATATCAAAAGAATTTCTTTTGCGTAGTAAGCATGTTTGACTATCATAAGAAGAAATCTCCTCCAATTCTGCGATTGCATTGTGTGTGTGGCGGGAGGTCTTATGGTAGTTTCATTTTCCAAAAGCATTGCGGATTTCAATGTTAAAATCCTTTTGTGTTGTTTTAAAGATAAACTGTTTTTGTTTGCTCATACCAGTCCCATGACTGATCCGGAGTTTATTGTTCCCTTCCTAAACTCTGGGTGCCCACAATTTTCCACACGGGCAGTCTAGAGTTGGGTTTCTCAGATATTCAGGTTTAGTAGATTATCTGGAGCTAGTTCACTTCATCGGAGTGGACGACTGCACTTGCTTATCTTTGTGCATCGTGATGGTGGTTCGAGCTTGATGTTGGAGTTGTTGGATTCATTCTCTTTCGAGGATCAATTGGAGTTATCACTTCTGTTATTTCCGCTGTAGCACTGTATCATATCTCTGATATTGTTGTATCATATGGATATCATTGTTGTATATCATTCTGGATATTGTATTTATTGGAGTTGTATATGATATCATTGTTTTCTTTATTCCGCTGTGTTGTTATACTTACTGTGTTATAAGCTCCGGTGAACCAGATTCGGCGTTTGAATCTGCGGCATTTCGAGTACAAGTGAAGTACGGGTGCCGATTTTCGAAGGCCAATTTCAGGGTCATCACAAATCTAGCAACCAAAACCTAATTTTGGATAGAAAAGTTTACCAATGAAAAGCTTAGGATGAGAAGTCTTCGTGCTTTCCACTAGATTTCCCCCTTGTACTCAAACCAACCTAATTTATTTATTGTGGAGCTTCCTAGTTCCATGCTCTACAATGTGTGTGGTGGAATGGGATGCTATTTGTGTTACCCCGCCTTTTGGACAAGGCCGGGGTCTCAACAAATTGACTAAAAAGGATGGATATCAGGGTTGGAGATCGATTAGAAAACAAGGCTATGATCGATACCATCGAAACTGGACCAAGTTCCAATCAAGATGGGATCGATTGGGAATGATGAAAAAGGCTTGGAGAAGCTACATTTCAAATTTTAGGTCAAACAGAGTTCGTATGCTCGAGTTATGGATGGATCAAGGTTCATGGAAAACTGGTTCATATTGATGGTTTCGTAACGAGCAAAATGGAAGTGGACTTCGGATCGATAGGTGTCGTATCGATGCAATGCGCATCGATTTAGTTGGACACAGCAAAATTATGGCGGCATACTTTATATCGATCAAGGTTGGGATCGATACAAAGAATGAAGTAGTGGTCACACGGGGTTTGGATGAGCATCTCGTATCGATCAAGTATTGATAGATACAAAGGACATACATAGAGGATGGATACGAAGCGGTCAAGAGTGTAGGACTTGGATCTATACGAAGAGCACACTCGGGGATGGATATGGACTTGGTGGATACGAAGTCATATGCTTCATCAGGGCACTCGGATCGATACGAACAGCATGGACACTTGGGAACGATACGAAGAGGGGATTGATACGAAAAGCAACGGGTATTCGTGGATCGGTATGAAGTGATGGACATAAGGCAATAGAACATGATGGATACGAACAAAATAGCGATGGATACGAATTGATGGAGGTGAATTGATGGAAACGAATTGTTTAATGGATCTGAAGCTTTCAGCCTGCTTGCAAACCCTAACTTGGATAGATCATAACTCTTAAACCATAGATCCAAATGCTATGAAATTTTCACAGAAGCTTCCTTATGCACTCAAGAATGTTCATAATCGATCTCAGCTTCATTGGACTAGTTTTGGATCGATACAAATTATACTTTGATCGATCAAGGTCGATCCCGGACGACCCCGGATCGGTCTGGTGGGCCCACCTACGCATGAGAAGAGGTATTCCAAGTTTTGGGGAGGATATTTTCAGATCTGCACCTATAAATAGCAGCTCTATAGCAACTGAAAAGGGATCTTCTTCGGCTTTTCTAGGAAAAACTCTGCCATTTTGTTTACTGATTTCAAAGGCTTGTAACTGTAATCTCAATATAAAAGGAATAAAAGGATCAATTCAAAGTGGACGTAGGCCGGAGATAGCTGAACCACTATAAACCTCGCGTTCTTTATTTTCTTGCTCATTTTAATTTTGCTATTTCTTCATTTTTGTTCTCTACTTTATCTGGATCTGAGATCTGTGCTTGGATATCGAGGATTTATGTATAAACACTGGTGCTTTCATGACTTCCGGGGTTTGTGACCAATTTTGGCGCAAACAATTTGCTCCATTTCAGTGTCCCCCAGTTGATCGGGCTCTACCACACTTGTTGTGTTATGAAGGCATTTCCTCAAGTGCGAGATGTGAAAAACATCATGGGCTCTTGCCTTCTGGTAGCTCTACACGACAAGCAAGTCTTTCTATTCTTTCTAAAATTGGGAAAGGCCTAATAAATCTTAGTGCCAACTTTCTCGACTTTCCAAATCTTATGTCCTTCTTAAGCAAGGAAACTTTAACACAAATCATATCCCTTACTTCAAACTCTAACTCCTTTCTTCGCTTGTCCGCATAGGATTTCTGGCGATCTCGTGCAGCCTTCATTCGCTACCTAATCAATTCTACCTTTTTTGAAGTCTTGCAAAATAAATCTGGTCTGAGTCAAATTTTGTCAGTGGTTTTCCACCAACAATTGGGTGATTTGTATGGCCTCCCATAAAGTGCTTCAAAGAGTACCATACCAGTCGTCACTTGGTGACTATTATTATACGCGAATTCGACTAAAGGTAAGTGTTGCTCCCAATGTCCTCTGAAGTCCATGATGCAAGCTCTCAAAAAATCTTCCAAGATCCTATTCATCCTTCAGTTTGACTATCAATATGTGGGCGGTAAGCAGTTCTAAGATTCAACGAGGTTCCTAAACATGTCCGCAAACTCCTCCAAAATTTGCTAGTAAATAAGTGGTCCCATCACTAACAATGCTAATCGAAATTCCATGAAGTCGAACCATCTCCTTGATATAAATCTATGCTAGAGACGATGCTGTCATATTGCTTCCAGTGGGAATAAAATGGACGTTTCTAGTGAGTCTGTCCCCTATGACCCAAATTGCTTCATTGCATCTTTGGCTCCTAGGCAACCCGTCCATGAAGTCCATGTATGTTCCAAGTTAGAATCTCTAATGGTAATAACAATCCTTCGATCCTTCCATTCTAAAACTTTATCCTTTGGCACGAAAAACATTTGAAAACAAATTTAGCTACCCTCTTCCTTATCCTTGGCCAATAGAAAATTCTCTTCATATCCATATATGTCTTATCTCCTCCGGGGTGAGTGGTTATCCTTGAATGGTGTTACTTTGAAAGCTAAATTTATTTTTCCTAAAATCCTAAATTTTTTTGGGATTGAAGCATTCTTTATTCCTACTTACTAACCTAATTTCCTCAATAACTTTTAATCTCACCTACAATTTATCGCTAGTTAAGTTTTCTTACGAAATTTCCTTATTTGTGATGTTTTTCAATACATATATATTCGTCCAGTGATCTTATCCCACCCATAAAATCAGCACAGTGATAAAACAAGGATATACCTTATATAATATCGTACACTTTCCACTAACCTAAGGGAAACAACTAGCGATTACAACCCAAAACTCTAAAAGAAAATTTTATTATTGGTCTTAATCATGTTGTTGTCCTAACACCCACTTAATAAATTAAGTTGAACATTCCTAGTATGTCATTCCACTATTATCCACCTTCCTTAATTCTCCTTCTTAGTTTCTAATGAATACGGCCCATCCATTACTTCAGTTAATATACTTTATTTTGGGGTAAATTGTGAATCTCCATAAATGTCATATTAAAATCTTTAATCGGTCCACATTTAATTCCTTTTAACTCTCTATTAGTTCCAAATTTATTTGCCCATTAAATCTGTAATTATATCCATAAATCCTAATCTTATAATTACTACACTTTTAATAACCAATACGAATATCATCATAAACTACGTTATTTATGTATTTTTATTTTTTAACGTTAAATGCGGTTATACATGTGTATATATCTTGTTTCTAATTATTAATTTCTAAATTAGAACATTCATTTCCACATTTTAATATATTAGAGCTATCCTTCCAAAAAGGGATTACGGTTATAATTCTCCATAAATTAACCGAAAGTGAGATCTTTGCTTTCTTTGAAATTGCAAGGAATCCTTTTTTTATTGAAATAGACAGCATAAAATATGGAAACAAATATCCATATCCTGCACATCTCTTTCCTTTTTTTTGGTATATCTTTGATAATTCAAACGACATGCTTTTATACGTATTTTGTTATTGGGTAATTTATGGAAATTACACGGAACCTACTCTAAATAAATCAAAATATATAAATTCACATTTCGAGTCAACTAGGGCAACCTAATTTACAATCCAAATTTAAATCTGGAATATCTTTACAACTTTACCAACATTCCATAATTAAATATTTAGGACTGATTTTAAATTTCCAAATATGTACATCCTATTCCTATTTTTTCATATCTTAAAACCTTTACCTTGTCTTACCTAGGTAGTGATTCATGTCTACTCCATAAGAAAATTTGATTTAGTCCTCACCATTCTTAAAACTTAAAATTTCACAATTATAATGTGCCTAATTCAAAACTTTTATCTTTGAAAGTATGAACTTAGACACTTTTTTTCTCCTTTTTAAGAATTTTCTATAACTTTGAACAATGAAAAGTGGAGTAGACAAGGTAAACTTCTATCCTATCATTTTCCTGTCATATTCCTATTACTTCTCTTTTATGTTGTCTCTAATTAGATTGATAATCCTATTTTTATATAAGTTCCCAATGTTGTTTCTATCCAAATTTCCCAACATTGCCTCTACTTATAATTCTTCTACCGAAATGGCTTTAACATCAGTTGTTAACCTCTATATTTTCCTTATACAGGAATGTTCCTCATCATACTTATTAGACATTCTTATCCTTGTATTCTATATACCTTAATTTTAATCAAGTTCCATTTCCATTTATTCCCCTTTTTGAAAGAATTTTGAAAAAAATTCCAAATTTGTGAAATATGAAAAATCACCAAGTCCAACTTACGCTCTATATTACATTTATTTCAAAAATGAAAATCCTTTTATCAAAAATCTCTAAACCAAAAACATTTTAACTCAATCAATTTTTGAACTGAGAATTTCAAAAATGAAAAACGCTTTTTACCAAAAACCTTTAATTAGAAACTTTTGACTCGACAAAATTTTTAAATTATGAATTTCCAAATTTCCTTACTTTTACAAAACAACAACTTCCCAATAGATCCTTTGAAAAATCCATTAAAAAAATTTCAAGCAATTTTCCAAAAATCTTTTATCAAATTCTTTCACATGGGTTTAGTCTTAGAAATTGACTTTTATTTGTCTGTTCTTTTGAATTTCCATCTTCCCCACTAAATAAAAATATGGTTATCTTCTTAATGTACACCTTCTTATAGGAACATTCTCCACTCCTTCTTCACTTCTTGCTTCACTCCTACTATTTCTTACTTCCGAATGCTTACAACATATATGTTCTTATCTCCCATCCGTTTAGATGAAATATACATCTCCAATCAACAATCTGATGTGCACGTAAATATGCATATATTTACATCCATATTATATCTATTTTTATTTAAATAAATGTCATAATAGGTTATTTTAACATATGTAAACAAAAATTCAGTTTTTTTCAAATCATCATATATTCATCTTCATACAAGGGCAAAATGGTCGTTTTTGTGCATGTGTAAATTTGAGAATTTTTACTTGGACATTTTTTATGATTTTTATAGGAATTAGGATTCAAATGAAAGAGGTTTTCATGGAATATATGCATGCATAAGAGAATACAAAGGAATGAAGATGGAAATAATTCAAACTCATGATCATGGAGGACCCCACCTACCAACTTACCTAAATTTACAATTAGAAGCTAATGGACAACTATGTGGAGGTTAAAGCTTCATGCATACTTGATGATGGATTAATTAGAGGCTAATGGTTACTTGGTGGCCACACTTCCTAAAGAGCATTTTGGGAAGCTCTCTAAAAATTAAATTAGGGTTTTGTGCATGTATAAATAGCTCTTTTATGTACATGTAAAGGATCTTTTATCTCTTTGAATTAGTGAGTTATAACCACAAAATCAAAGTGAAATAAAAATGGCTTCCTAAGCCTTCTCTTTTCTATATGCTTTTATTTACTTTTATGTTCATGTTTATTTCTATGCTCTCTTCTTTTCATTGTTAGTATATTAGATTTACATTCATGCAAGTAGTGTAGTTTTATTTTTATGCAAGTAGTTTAGTAGTTAATCTCCTTTTCTTCCTTTGTTTAGTTTCTACTTCTTTTGTTTTTTTTAATGTTGAAATCTCTATGTGTTGAAATGATAACACAAATGAGAGGCTAAATCTTTATAATTTAGGAGTAATGAAGCTTTCTCTTAATCATGTAGATTCAACGTAATTTTCTATTTTATGATCTCTTTTGTGCTTCATGAGGAAATGGATGTTTATGTGATTTTGTGTTTTATGTTGAATTTGATAGCCTATTTTGTTCATAACAAATAGGCTATACTTATCACATTGTTCACAAATTGCCTTTTCATCTAAATATGATTATGCAAATGAAGTGAAATTATAATCCAAATTTGATGATCTATGTTACTAATTAATAGTAAATAGATCATGCTTAAAATAGATTTTAGTTTCAATCTTTATGTCATTTTTCATGAGAGTTTAAAAAAGTAGGATTAGATGTGTATTATAGTTTGATGGTTTAAGTTGTGTTAATTAATAACACAAATAGACCATACTTATGATAAATACATCACTAATCTTATTTAAATAAAAAAAGAGGTCATAATTTATTTTGTGTTGATTTTCATGACAATAGGAAAGTGGATTTGCCTCTAAATTGATTTTTAATCACATACTTTATAATCTCAATTTTTGATTAGTTTTAGCATTTTTAATTTTTAAAACAATCTCATCGTTTGGTTTAATCTGATTGAGTAATTTTAAATTTAATTCTTTCCATACAGATCGACCTGTACTCACCACATACTAGAATTATACGTCATGCGCTTGCGGTTATTTTATTACAAATTTTCGGCTATTTTCTAATTCGATCGGAAATTGGCCGTTAAACACAATCTATTGAAGTTCATGATCATAAGCTAGTCTAGGTCCAACAAAGGAGTCAAGTACCATTCATCTTCTGAGGTGCTTGGTCATGGTCTTCTTGGTTCACTCCTTACGATATGACCTTCGCCCTATGGAGTGACCGGGATAGGAGTATAAATTTATTTATTTATTCCTACTCAAAGTCGCCTCATCCATCATTTTGTAATATGTAGCAACTACTTCTACATGTGGAATTTATAGACTTGGGCGTATGTTCAAAATAAGTGTGTGTGTGTGTGTGTATACACACTTATATATAGTAATGTTTTTGAAAACTACTTTCAAAAATAATAAGTATGCTGCTCATATATCCTCGTTGATTGGGTAACTTAAGCTCTGATACCAAATGTAACAACCTGTCTCGGAATGGGCCTAATTTTCGGCCCAAAAAAGGCCCATCGAACATTAGACCCATTCCAAGCTGGTTGTTGGATTGTAAAATTGATTTAAAGAACAATACATAGAGCTATCTATCTACATATTAAGAATCTCACAATGAAAGGATAAAACATAATATCAAAACACTACCGATTTATTTAAAAATTCAAATATAAAAAACAAATAACATAATCCCACGTAACAATGCCAAATATTCACAATGCAATATTTCTATTATCCAGTCTTTTGACCAGGCAGTATCCATAAAGGCTAGACAAGGTAAACTTGAAAGCTATTAAGGCAGGAAGTCTGGAGAGATAGCCATAACGCTCAAAATCAAGTACAACAAGATCATGGGATAAAACAAGACAACCCCAAGAAATTACGAAGCAAAAAACCATCAAGGTGGTGGATCAGTACCGACCCATCCCTATGGATCGGTATTGATCCATAGAACTCCATTAATTAGCCCCATTTCCCTCTTACAATCAAGTCTCAATGCCAGAAGTCTATTCCCAATACCATTGGTCAACCGCATGTTGTTTCCTATCGAACCCCTCAAGCACTTGAAATCAGCAACTCCATTCCTCCATTGATCCACCTTATTGGTCCAGAAATAAGCTTATAACCATGCAAACAAGATAGGAATCATGAAGCAGACAATAAGATGACATCGCAAAAAGCAATGCGAAGGATCTATAAGAAGATCTTATAGATCGGTACTGATCCATAGGCATGGATCGGTACCGATCCATAGCTGCTTCTAACCTGGCTATGTTTTCTCTAGATCAACTACTGCTAAATAGTGGAGATCATAGAGAAAGGCACGGTGGAGCATTTCCAACCAACCTATAACTATAAATAGGAGTCTAGGGGCTCTTTTTTGGGGTCTTTTTATTTCCTTGCAATTTTAACATATTTTCTTGTAGTTTCCTATTGAGTGGTACCGAACTGTAACGACTCTAATTTTGGTTAACATTATTTAGGACATTTAATTAGTTAAATTAAATAAAATAATGTGATGATTAAGGGATTGAGATTTGTTATTAATAAGGGTATCCATGCCATGTAAACAAATGAACTAAGATGAGTTAAAATAAAATAAGTTAAGCAAATAGGTGAGGGGTAAAATAGGTAAAAGAGCATTCTAATACCCTAAACCCTAAGCCATGTACTCCATACGTTCATTTCATTATCAAAAATTCAAAATATAGAGGTCGGTCACCATTAACAAGAACAAGAGGAAGATAAGCTAAAGGAAGAAAGAGTAATCAATTCAAATCCATTCAAATCTCAACTCCTTAATCTCTAAGGTGAATAATGACTACATCTCATATTTTCAATTATTTTGGATTTATGTTTAATCCGAACTATTTCGTAAGGTTATGCCATGTTTTTGAATGATTAAATGTTTATATATGCTTGTTGATGATTTATGCTTATTTATATAGGTTTTATGATATGTTTTAATGTGATAAATGACATTTAAATGCCTTGCAAATTTAGATTTAGATCAAAAATGATATTTTAGAGATGGGTTTCAATTTTCATAATTTTTTGAATTAATGTGGATTTAATATTAATTTTCTAGTGAAGAAAATGATTAATTGGGTTTTAAATTATTTACTGCTAAATAATATATGTCTTGGGTTTGAAATTAATATATGTTAGAGAACATATTGAAAATGATTTACTGGAATTTTTGTAGAATTTTCCTAAGTGTTTTAATAGATATATAAAATTATTTAAGATATGGGACTCAAATGTTTTATATATTTATAAAAGGAGAAGTGGTATTTTATAAATTATTTAAACCGCTTATTTCTAAAATTTTGGAAGTTCTTTTAGAAAATAAAATTTGCAACCAATCATATTTTGACAAACAAGGCAGGTGTTTGCGCCAAAATTGGTCACAAACACCCAATTGCAAATGAAAGCACCAATATCCAGTCACAGATCACAAATAGAGTATATGTAAAGAATACAACATGAAGAATAATCAAAATTAAAATGAAAGCGGTAAAAAGGACAAGATTTATAGTGGTTCAGCTAACTACGGCCTACGTCCACTCCAGAAATTTCCTTTTATATATACTGAAATCTGATTACAGTTACAATCCGGAATTTCAGAAACAAAAATGGCAGAGTAGCTTTTAGTAGAAGAAGATGAAGAGGAAGAGAATGAGAACTCCCTTTTCTGAAGCCACGTCTGTTGTATTTATAGGGGAAATCTCAGTTACAAGGCCTACTCAACTACATGGGCCTATCATAGTGACCGTCGGACCTAACTCGTCGATGTACACCATCCTAAGGTAGTTCATGTGCTGACCCGAAGTAAGTAGTGTTCTGATCTGAAGCAAACTCACTGATGACCGAAGTAAAATGAATGCTGACCCAAGTAGCGTGTACACCGACCCTAGATGAACTCTCCTCTGTCGACCCGAGTGTTGACCCGAAGCACATGCCACACCGACCCGAAGTGAATCCCGAAGCAGGGCCCATAGCCGACCCTAGTCATTCCCATATGCGGACCCCATCTCATTTCCGACCTAAAGCTCCAACACCGACCCGAAGCCGAACTATAGCCGATCCGAAGTGACGTTGATCCCTCAAAGTATGCCGACCCCTCGGAGTATGCCGATCCCATAATCTTATGCCGACCCGAGTGCTGACCCGAAGCACATGCCACACTGACCTGAAGTGAATCCCGAAGCAACACCCATAGCCGACCCCTAGTCATTCTCATACTCCGACCCTAAGTTTTCCTATTGCAGACCCCAATTTTTCCTGATGCCGACCCCAAGCAATGCCGATCCCAAACAAAAATTCCGACCCTAAGCTTTTCTAATGTCGACCCCAAGTTTATCTGATGCCGACCCCAAGCAATGCTGATCCCAAACAAACATGCCGACCCTAAGTTTTCCTGATGTCGATCCCAAGTTTTCCTGATGCCGACCCCAAGTAGATGCCGACCTGACCCCAAGCATGAGCAACGCCGACCTGACCAAATTGCATCCAATCGTGACCCGAAGTAGAACCTGAAGCAAGACCAATGTCGACCCGAAGCTGAACCCGAAGTAATACCAATGCCATCCTGACCAAAGTACACCCTGTTATGACCCAAAGTAAACACTTTCCTGACCTGAACCAAACCACATGGCGACTCGAAGCAACCCCTTGGCTGAAACAAAGCAACCCGACCTTTCCCGAAATCCATATTCCAAGTACCTGGCATCGTTTATCCATCGACTATGTTGTATCCTGGCTTCGTATTCACGTTTACTATCCGTAATCAATTGTCTATCCATCTATTTGAACCAAAGCCATAATATTCCATCCTCGATAACCGTTCAGTCCATTGAGTTAAATCCGCCTGTATACGGCCTTTCCAAAAGGCGGGTTAACAGCAGGTTAGTTGAAAAGATTACTTCAAAAAGATAAAATCCAGTTTAAACAGGCTTTTTGCCTATTTCACCACTTTCAGCACTAAGGGTTCCGACCTAGTAGTTCTGCCTATATCACCATCAAAACCAATGTGCATGGTATCAAGTAAATGGTACATAGTGAATTGGATGAAGGCGAAAGGTACTGGGTCAAAGCTAAGGGCTCCGAGAGGGTCGAAAGCTTACTTTTCTTTTAAATGAAAATGCACCTGCTTTGCTTTCGAAGAGTATGTTTTCGACTTTGTTAGCTTTCGGCTGGGTCAAATGTTTTAAAGAAATGGTTTCGAAATGGGTTGCGCCTTTTGTATAAGTAAATGCTTTCGAAGAGGTTGAAACCCCTAGCTGCCACTTTTTACCTTTTGAAGCAAATGGTTTCGAAAGGAATACTTTGCTTTTAAAATCTAAGCCACTTCTCCAATGTTTTCGAAAGGTTAGTTTCGATACCATCACTTCTTTACTTAGGAATTGTTTTCGAAAGAGTGCTTTCGACTTAAATGTTTTGTTACCCTTTTTCTCTGTTGAAGATAGAACACAAAAGTTTCAAAGGAGATAGTTTTAAAAGTTTTCAAAAGGTTTCCACATGTTTTAAATTGAACCCAAATGCTTTCAAAAGGATTGTTGTTTGTAAAGGCTTTGATGCTTTCGAAAGGTTTAAATAAAGGTTTCGAAGGGGTGGTTCCCTAATGGTTTCAAAAGGTTTAAAAGGAAGGTTTCCAATATTTTTGAAAGGCAATGTTTAAGTATTTTAAAGATGGGATGTCTAAGGTCTTAAAGCTTTCGAAGGAAAGATTTTTCAATGGTTTCGAAAGGTTTATATGAATGGTTTCGAAAGGTTTGTTTTGGCCTTCGGTCTAAGGTTATAAATCAAGTGGTTTACTTGGTTTTGTAAGAGGTACTTTCAATGGTTTTGAAAGGGGTACTTTCAATGGATTCGAAAGAGGTACTTTAAAAGGTTTAAATGTTTTCATCAACAAAGGTCTGTGTAAAGTATGTATTTAACATGACAAGGTGATTTGAGTAAAGCATAGAGTATATATTTTCCTTGTTTAAGTTTGATTTAAAGGTTTTTAATCAATTTGATAAGAAAAGGTTTTGAGGAAAAATTTAAGGGAAGATTACCCTAAGTAAAATGACTCGGATATTTATATGCCAGATGGGACTGGTATAGGGTCGCGCCATATACATTGGCTATTAGCCCCTAGCTAATTTAGTCCAAAATTTCAGTGTGTAAAGCTTTGCCATAGGTAAGACTAAAATGATGTTACACATAGAAAGTAATATATTTGTACAGAGATAGGTTACTGGTGAGCCCGCAAAACCATTAGGATCAGGTGACCCTGGGAGAAGATAAGTTAGGGACAGACCGTCTAGAAGAGGAATATCAAACGGATGTTAGATTATTTTGTTTATATTGTCTGGTAGGCCCGAGTCAGCCAAAGGTTAGTAGTTAACCAAACAAAACTATAGTGTTCGGACAGACATTTCATTTATTACCTGATATGTATGTTTACATGATAATACTTTATAGTTTTAATCAGTTTTGGTTGCAGGATTATGATTTGCAAAAGATATGTTTTAAAAAAATGGTAGTGAGGGGAAATCTGTTCCGCTAAGTGGTGTGGTCTCACTTAATATAAAATAACTGAGATGAATAGTATTATTCACATCAGGCTTTATGTCAGACTCGAAGTTTATGTTTCCCCCTTAAACTCTCGGGTGCTCAAATTTGATTTTTTATAGGCTGACGGTTGAGGTTTATAGGTTTTTAGTACGATGACGAATAAAGCTACCAGGGACGAGCAGGAGGCTGACATATAGCTATTTAGGAGTTGTAGTTTTTGTTTGTTTTACTCCGATGTGTTGTACTAAGTCAGTTATGACTATATAGTACTATGGTAAACCATGGGAGCATTTTCATATGTCGCTCTTGGCATATTTGTGTGATAATTATATTTTATCTGAACCTGGTGTTGACCCAAAAAATGGACCAACACCCTAGTTTAAGTTTGAAAGCACTAGCCCTATTCTGATAGAGCAATATCGCAGGCAATAGGTCAAGAAAAAGAGCTATAAAAGAAAGAAGACGGAGAATTTTTATAGTGGTTCGGCTATTAATGAAGCCTACGTCCACTTTATAGCTTTACTATAGACTGATTGTTGTTACAAGAATTGTTTGGTTACAAGGCTTTGATTGTTTCCTAGCTAGATTGAATCTTCATAGTAGGAATCCACTTGAGAATCACAGTGTATTCCTTTAGGGATTATTGTGAGGAAGATAGAAGGTGAAGAATAATTCCAGCAGAGCTCTAGCAACCAATCCGGAGAAGATCCTCTTTATGTTGCAGGTGATATGGTATTTATAGAGGTCGGAGAGCTTCTGCGCCAGGGCTGTCTTCATCAGCTCGCAAGTAGGCTATAGGCTCCCTAGGGGGTCTTTGGCTCACAAAACGAGCCAAAACCATGGGTCGTTGGCGACCCATGGCCTATGAGTCACTAGCGACCCATAGACTTAGTTCATTTTGTGGCCCAACGTCTTGCCTCTTTTGTAGTGCTCCACAACTGGTTTGTTCGAAGGTTCGAGGAGAAGTATGGGTCTCTGACGATCTAGACACTTAGGATTTTTCTAGAGTCTGAAATTGGAGACGTTCCTATAGCTTATTATCGTTGCTCTTATGTTTTAATGGAAATTCACTAGTTGTTTACGTTCAGCTACTGATTGGATTAAAGGAATGCTGATCTCAGGCTCTGTTGATCCCAGTCGTTGTCTTAGTCGTATCGCTTAGCCCTTGTTGATCCTTTGTTTTGGCTTTTCTGGTTAAGTCATGAACCATCATGTCCCCGCAAGATTTTTCTTTTTTCCATTGGTTTCTGCTGGGTTAAAAACCCGGATAACATTTGCCCCCCAGAGTGCGTCTTCGTTGTATACAAGGCGTGCGCTAGAAGTTATCGCTTTCAATATCCATCTATCGATCTCCACTGATTGCATTAGAACTTTATGAATATGCCATCCAACGTTGTTGGTCGTCTTTCTTTGGTTTCAATTGCTCTTGCCTCCCACTGCAACGTATCACATTTCTACTTGTAGCTTCCCGGCACATCTCGGAATGGTGAGTAAGTGTAGGAAATCGAGCTCGAGTAGAATTGGTGAAATTCCTTCTCTTTTCCCTTTTTTTGTTTGGTCGCCAGCGATCCATGTGGGATAGGTCGCTAGAGACCATAACTGCATAGTTGAATTACTTAACAACATGAAGTTAGGTCGGGTCCCTAACGACCCGATTACTTAGAAATTTTTTTTGCTTTTCATGCTCGCTTATATACAGTACCAGGGCCGACCTTATCTCATTCGACCCGAGCCAGTAAAAACCTCCAAGTGATCCACTTCCCAAGTAATTCATCTTTGAACAATCCAACCTTCGAGCGATTTAACCATCTTCCAACGCCTTGATTCATCATCCCAATTGATACCTTCCATCGTGATTTCGGTTCCAGACTCCAAGCCCTAACTCAAAATTCTAGCTCACAAGCCCTAGCTCGCCGTGGAACTATAGCTGACCCTATCTTATTGCCGACCCGAAGTTGGCTTGCCACCGATCCATTCCAAAGCTTTGCTGAGTTTGATTCGTGTTTCTTCTCATGCCTTTAAATCAATTTGAGGTGGGTTTGCTTGGTCGATTCGCTAAATGTGATGTAGGTACAATGATTTGATGACCTGGCTTTGCTCGCGATGTTAATTACGGGAAGTTCGAGTTAATTGTGGTTATATGAAGGAAGATAGTAAATCGAGTTTTGTGTTGTTCCCCGGAATGACATTTGGGCTTTGGCCCAATGATTGACGCTTTTTACTATCTTCGTCCATTATACCAGAATTGACTTGTGCCGAGTTTCACATGCACCACCATACGACACATCATCAGTCGATCTATAGAATTTAGGCTTATCCTGCTTGATTATTCCATGCTCACTGTTCCTACAGCAGGAAGAGTTCTCCATGTCGTTTCGGACTACGGATCCAATATCGATCATTGATCGATAATAGGTAAGTGTACTAGAAGTAAACCAAAAGGATGGAAAACAAACTAACATGGGGAGCTCTTCTCTTTTTCCACTGCGAGCATACTACTTGAACATGATAGAGCGTTTGTAGTGTATCGAGCATCGAGTTTATCCCATATAGACAGCACACTGCATTTGCCATAGTTCGCACTTGAAGTCCGATGCGTTGATCTCAAGTCAAAGTTTCTTCGAGGTTCAAGTGTGATAGGGGAAACTTATTAGATTAGGATAGATTTACTTAACCGTTTTCGGACGCATGTTTTGTTATATAGAATGAAGAAGCCATCCACACATCGTAAGTCAAGTGGACGAAGCCTGGTGCTTCCGAAGCCGAACATCATCCACCTCACAAGCCCAGTATCGTCAATTAGTCCTGGTTTGGCGCATTGTGGACCACACGCCTCCCAACTTTCGAGTTCTGCTCAATCCACTTGAACGAGCCTCGTCAGTGGTATCTGCTAAGGTTCTTCATAATATATGCATGCAACATGAGATTCTTGAGGAAGATGTACATCTGGCTGCGAATGACAAGTATGCTCATATGCCTCCCCCGGGGTACACCACTTGCCATAGATACATGTGTTTGAATGGAGTCGTGTCTCCTTTCAACGATTTCCTACGTGAAATGCTCTCGAACTTGGGAATTGCCCTCATTCCAGCTTCATCTGAATGGTTATGCCATCCTTACTTGTTTGCACGTCCTTTTCATGCAGATGTTCCACCGCGCTTCGAGTTTTGATGAGTTGCGGTATTTCATGGTGTTCAAGAGGAGAGATGACTGTCCCTCTTTGATCATAATCAATACCCAATGGAACAGAAGATCGTCTTGCGGTTGCAAAGCAATCTATCACAGTTTAAGATGCGGTACTTCTTTGTTAGTTGCCCCGAGGGGTTCAACCGCCAATGGACAATAGAGGGTAAGCTTATCTTTTCCATTTGCCAAACTTTGAAGTGCTGTAATGGGGTTTCTAACTGATTTTGTATCCTTTGCAATTATCCCAAGGGCAAAAAGAGACATAGCTCTTAATAAAATTTGCCAAACTTTAAAGGCTATCAATGCCGAGGAGCGGTGCGTTAAAATCTTGATGACCGATGAGAACTTGCGCCAATATGGACTATTGGCTCTGGGTAGATCCGTCGCTCGAATTGAAGCTCCATCTCCCGGTCGAGCCAGAGTCCGTACAAGATCCACTTCTTCGTCCCATGGCCCCGAGGGAAGTCAAGATAGGTAGTCCGTCCAGGGGATCACCCGGAGAGGCCCATAAGGAAGAAGAAGCCACCACGACTAGTCCGAGCGGTTCAGTTAGAATGCCCCCAATCCTGAAGGAAGGGGAAGATGAGTTCACACATAGAGAAGGCAAAGCCATGATGGACTCGGAGAAAGAGGAAGGGGAATTCAAGAGTAGTAGCGATGAGTCTACCGATAGTGATTACTTCCCGTCAGAATCCGAGGGTGATGACTCGGAGTCTTGTGATAAGACTCCAAGAATGAGTCCTGTTCCCCCGAGTCCATCTCTTCTCGATGCAGGCAGTGAAGGTAATGCCGCTAAAACCGGAAGTCATCAAGATTCTCCGAGCAAGGATGTCAGAGCAGGGTTCGGAGATTTCAGCGACATTTTATTGACTTCGATGCGCTTATGAAGAGGGATTTTAAATTTAACACGGCACCTTACTGCTTGGGCGATATCGCTCAATCAGTTAGCCCAGTCCCGCCTATAACAACCGAAGCCAATCTGATCCCTCATAAGACAGTCGTTTGTTCGGGTTTGTGACGACGCCTTAGGCCCTTATTAGAAATCACAACACACTGCACTAGGATTACACTCATTCCCATTCTTTCATTCCTTCATACATTTTCTTAACTTATGTTATGTTTCTTAAACTTTTCATGTATGCCTTACTCCAGGTATGGCGAGAGGGCAAGGCTTCTATGACGACTTTGAGGGCTATACTGATTCACAGCGGTACCCCAAGCGTTCCTACAACCGCCATAAGTCTGGGAAATATAAGAAGAGTAGCAACGGAGGAAAGAACTTGAAGCCTACACTCGTCACCAAAAGGAGAAATATAAAGCTCGTTCACACAAAAGAGGCTATGAGAAAAGAAGATCTCATGAGGAAAGAGATGAGTTGTCAAAGAAATCAATGTTTGACTATCGCTCCCATCCTTCAGAGCTTTCTTTGAAACACACTCCCATGGGCTAAGAAACTCATATCACTTCAGCCCCAATCCTTCCCTCAACACGCATTTCATCTTCTTCCATTGTTACTGCTACCCCTGGCGCATTTCATCCCAAAGGCTGGCATACACTCTTTCTACAGCCTCCCCTAAGCTTAAGGCGGGGCTTCCAGGTTGGTTCTTGGAAGGCGTTAAATTTGACTTGGATCTCCACCCTGTTCATAGGGACTCCTTTATGTCGTGTATCCAAGCTATCCAAAACGACCTAGGGTAGGCCAAGAAATGGGATAAAATTTGTAAGCAGCTAGCGGACACCAACATGAATAATTACCAAGAGATCCACTCCTTCAAAGTTGAGAAAGATGATTTTGAAAGGGTGTTGGCCGATCGGTACACCAAAATTAAACAGTTGGAGGAGGAGAAAGAGACAGCGCTTTGGGAAAGTAGGAGAACCGCCAGCCTTATGAAGGAGCTGAAGGACGCGCATGAGAAGGTTGAGATTGTCTGGAGAGATGAAATTAAAAGGACTTATGCGGAGGAAGCTAAACTGAAGGAAGGAGTGATCGTTTGCAATGCTATCATTGAAGCTCAATGGAAAACAATTGCCGATCATGATCTAATTGTCGAAGGGAACAATAAAACGATCTCTGACCAAGCCGAGACCATTGCAAAGTTACAGGCTCAGGTTGCACAATTCAGTGCTGACAAGACTGATGTTGAAATTGAGAAGGCTACGGTGACAGCGAATTATTTGGACCTCCAGCAAGCTTTTGATTGGAAAATGGAGAAGGTGGATGCAACGATCCTGAACTTTTATGTTAACTCCTTGTTGCATCTAAGGAGCCTCGGCTACCTCGCTCCGAAGTACCAGCGCACTCTTGACCTTTTTTGGGAGGAAATCTTATCCCGCTTTGCTGAGAGTGGTGATGTTTATACAGAACAAGATTGAGAGATGCTTATCTCAATGATGACTCTAAGGCGCTACTTGAAGGCCAGGAGATCCTTCGGGTTGAACGAGAGAAGGGGGACGCCGATGCTGCCTTGATGTCTGTTGGGCCTTCTACCTCCGGTGGGGGTGAACCATTGAAGCAACTCTACAACTAACCAATCAGCTCGGGACTTGACATTATTCCTCACGTGGTAGAGCCCTCAAGAGAAGGCGAAGGTAATGAGTTTGAAGTTGTCGTTCATGAACTTTCCTTCGGCACAGGTAACGCTCATGCTTCTCCCGAACTCGGGAGCCTCCATCTTACACCACAGGAGCAAAATGAATTTAATGCTTTCTTTTTTTATCTTATAGGTCCATCCACTCTTTCTGTTGACGCGCCAAATTCTTCGGCGCCTGTGCCTGCTACCATTTGTACATCCTCTAAGATTGTATCCGTTCCTACCCCAGTTCTCACATCCACGTCTAGTTCACAACCGGGACTGGAAGTTGAGAAGATTGCGGCGCTCCACGGATTGGACGACCCTTCGGCGTCTCTGGAAGGTGATACAACTACGGGCGAAGCTAAGGAGTAGGAGACGCATACGGAGCAGCCACAGAAGACTCCATAAGATTTGTTTATTGTCAAAAAGGAAAGAGTGGAGGCTATCAAGGCTTCAAAGAGCTTGAGCTCCCGGAAATTGAGAAAACGCAAGGGGAAGGGAAGCTCTTCTGAGAAGATTTCTAAGGAAGATGAAGAGATTGCCACCGAAGTGTTCATTGATGTTACCGGCAGTGACATTTCTCCTAAAAAGAAGCGGAAACTACCAACCAAAGGTGGAAAGGGTAGTGGTGGGAAAAAGCGCTGAGTGGCCGGTATGAGGATGGGCTGGATTTTGGTTTAGAGCTTGCAGGAAGCTTGGCTTGTTGTTGTTTTTTTGTTTTTGAGTCATTATGTTCAAGTGCAAAGTCTGCACTTTTGTCCTGATTGTAGAGTCTGTATTTTTTCTTTATTGACAATTGATGTGTGGGTACAGCCCCCACATTTTGATTCTGTGTACAGAAATTCACAAGCAATACAATGATATTTTGACTTATTTTTATCTGTCTATTCATATATGCTTTGTGTACTTGTGCTTGTTTCTTTTCATACTTTGCTAGTTCTGTGATTATAGCCAAAGTCCTTCATTCGAAGTAATAGAACTTTAATGGAACTTAGAGATCGACAGCACTTAGAGGATTTTTGTTAGAAATTCACAAAACTTTAGAAAAATTTCTAAGTTTTAGAAATTTTTGTTTGGAGTTAATTTTTGTTTAGAAATTTCTAAGTTTTAGAAATTCACAAAACTTTTAGAAATTCACTAAACTTAGAAAAATTTATAAGTTTTAGAAACTCACAAAAATTATAATAAAAAATTTTTGTTTGGAAGTTGATAAAACTTTGGGATAGAACTTGTTATTGTTTGGAGTGACAGAAACTGTGGGCTTATTGTATTTTTTTGGTTAGTACATGTGTATGCCCACCAGCTCACAGGGTTGTTTACTCCAAGGAATTCTCAAGTTCTAGTATCTTAGGGTTCAGAGGACCTCTATTGAGAATCTAACTAAGTCATGCCTTGGTTTTCCTTTCTTCTGAAGTTTTGTGACCTTAGCATGTATTCTCAGTTTCCGGCAGCATTCAAGTAAGTGTTGGGTTTCTCGTGCTCCTCGTCGTTGTCTATCTCCGGGCAGCACGAGAAGTTGGTTTTTGATGTTCATTGGCGTTGCCTATCTCCGGGCAACGCAGGGAGTTCATTTCTGATGGTTCCCAGTAAACCGTTTAATTCTCCTTCTCATATGCTTGGATAGTGCAAAAATGTGTATTTTATATAGAAATAATTTGTTTGAGAAAACTAGCTTTTGAAAACAATTTTCGAAATCGTTTTGGAAAACAAATCTTTTTCTATATAAAATACATGTTTTTGCACTATTTGAGCATATGAGAAGGAGAATTAAACGGTTTAGTAAACACACATGTCGGTTTGGTTCGAGTTTGCGGATCTTAGTTCTAATTGCTCATCATAGTTCCATGCTGTAATAATATAAATAATAGTTCAAAGTTCATTAGAGATTAATTCAAAATGTAATCGTATCATTGTATAAAAAATATATTCAGTATCAACTGTTTTAGTTATGTGATAACTAACATGTCTTTAACCAAAAATAAATTTATCTATTCAATTTATAATAGTAGAATGAGGTTTGTTCTGCTAATAGATCTCATTAACGAAATACAATTTAACTACTCTAATTGTAATTAAATTCAACCACGAATAATTTATCACTAAATTATACTTCGTCAAATGTGCCAATAAACTATACCGGCGTGTTCTATTCGTTAACACAAATCTAACGTCGAAGACTACGGGTTAAATGGACTTTATATGGGAAAACTATTCAAATTTTAATGTTTAATTCTTTTAAACATACTATTTAACAACTAATTACTTAACTAGATTCTAAACTAATTTACTTTCACCAATACCAAAATGTATAGCCCAATATGTTCCTACATTTCCTCACACGTTGCCTATCTCCGGGCAATGCGAGGAGTTTGTTTTTGGTGCTCCTCGGCATTGCCTATCTCCGGACAACGTGAGGAGGTTGTCCTTGAGTGTGCGGCTTGCGAGGTGCGTGGCTTTTGAGGGTCCCTGGCACTGCCTGTCTCCGGGAAATGTGAGGAATTTGGATTCGGGGCTCCTTGGCGTTGCCTATCTCCGAGCAATGCGAGGAGTTTGAATTTGAATGTGCGGCTTACGAGATGCACGGCTTTTGATGCTCCTCGGCGTTGTCTATCTCCGAGCAACGCGAGGAGTTTGGGTTCGGGGCTCCTTGGCGTTGCCTATCTCCGGGCAACGTGAGGAATTTAAATTCGAACGCGCGGCTTACGAGATGGACGCCTTTTGATGCTCATCGGTGTTGCCTAACTCCGGGCAGCGCGAGGAGTTTGAATTCGGCGCGACTTGGCATTACCTATCTCCGGGCAACACGAGGAGTTTAGATTCGAATGCGCGGCTTACGAGATGCGCGGTTGATGCTCCTCGGTGTTGCCTATCTTCGAGCAGTGCGAGGAGTTTGAAGTCGAGGCTCCTTGGCGTTGCCTATCTTCGGGCAACGCGAGGTGTTTAAATTTGAATGTGCGTCTTACGAGATGTGCGGCTTTTGATGCTACTAGGCATTGCCTATCTCCGGACAGCACGAGGAGTTTGGATTTGGGGCTCCTTGGCGTTGCCTGTCTCCGGGCAACGCGAGGAGTTTAAATTTGGGGCTCCTGGGCATTTCCTATCTTCGGGCAACGCAAGGAGTTTAAATCTGGGGCTCTTGGGCTTTGCCTATCTTCCGCAACGCGAGGAGTTTTTTTTTTATGTCCCTCGGTGTTGCCTATTTCCGGGCAATGCGTGGGGTTTGAATTTGTGGCCCTCTCAATGTAGCCGGAGTAGCACCAATTTTTAAAGGGCCAAGATCGAATTCCGCTGGTCCAATGGTTTGAGTCGATTTGCTTCCGTCGACTTGACGAGTAATTATTATGAACACAATTTCGGTAGTTCAGGAAGCAAACTTTATTAAGAAAAACATGGCAGATTCTTTACCTATTTACAATACCACTGGCATCTCCGAGATGGCTTATTTGCTGAAAAATAGAAAATACATAAAGTTGCTTTTAAATGAAATAATGGTGGAGCGATTCGCTGTTCCAGGCTCTAGAAATTGCGACCCCGTCGACGGTTGTTAGCTTGAAGGTCCCGTCCCCCAGCTTTTGATTAACGACAAATGGTCCCTCCTAGTTCGGTCCGAAGGCTCCCGGGATAGGGTAGACTCGCTTGAGCACGAGATCGCCAATTTCAAAGGTTTGACTGTGAACTTTGGAGTTGAAATACCATGCAACCCATTTTTGGTGGGCGGAAATTCCCAACTCTGCTTCATCTCTCTTTTCATCAACCATATCTAGCAATTCGAGTAGTAGTTACTCGTTTTGCTTTTGATCGAAATTCTGCCTCCGGTTAAAGGGGACTTCTAGTTCAACTGGAATCAATTCCTCTGAGCCATATGCCATGGCGAATGGAGTGTGGCCAGTTGCCGCTTTGTGTTGTCCTATACGCCCATAGTGCGAGTGGAAGTTCGTCAACCTAATTTCCTTTTGCTTTTGTTAATCTCTTTTTGATGGTGGACTTGATGATCTTGTTTATTACTTTCACCTACCCGTTTACCTGTAGATGAGCCACTACGGAAAAGCTTTTCTCGATTCGGAAGCGCTTGCAGAAGTCTTTGAACTCGACACTTTTGAATTATGTTCCGTTGTCAGTGATGATTTTTTGCAGCATAGCAAACCTGCAAATAATTCTTTTAGTAACAAAGTTAATAACTTTCTTTGTGGTTATGGTGGCCAGCGGTTCCACTTCGACCCATTTTGTGAAATAATCTACGGCAACAATAGCATATTTGGCTCCTCCTTTTGCTATTGGAAGGACGCCAATCCAATCGATCCCCCATATTGCAAATGGCCATGGGCTGACCATCTGTGTCAGTTCCGTTGAAGGAGTTCTCTTGATTTTTCTGAATCTTGACAACGATCGCATCTTCTGGCGTGATCTATGGCATCGTGATTTATTATCGGCCAGAAGTATCCATATCGAAGGACTTTCTTTGCCAGTATTTGTCCTCCAGTGTGGTCTCCGCACTCACCTTTATGTACTTCCTTCAGGATTTGTCGTGCTTCATTCACTGGTTACACACCTGAGAAGAGGGGTTGAGAATCCTCTTCGATAGAGTATCCTATCCTGTATCATAAACCGCGGTGCCTTTCGGAGTAGCTTCTTCCATTGATTTCTGTCAGTTGGAAGGATTCCCACCAGTAGATAGTCTTTTATCGGTGTCATCCATCTGTCTGATTCCACAATGGTCCCGAAAATCCATTCTACGTCCATTTCTTTAATGCTTGGATTATTTAGAGTTTCGATCGGGACTAGTCCTAATGACTGGGCTTCTCCGGAGCTTGCCAGCTTAGCCAAATAACCTGCCTTGGTGTTTCGCTCTCGTGGTATGTGAGTTATAGTGTAGTGCTCGATGTCGCTCAGTAGCTCTTGCACTTTGGACAGATACGGGGCCAGATTTTCCCCACGCGCTTGGTACTCTCCTTTCACTTGACACACGACCAACTGGAATCGCTATATATATGGACAGACTTTATTTTGAGTCCCTTCACGACCTTCAGTCCTATGATCAGTGCTTCGTATTCCACTTTGTTATTTGTAGTTGGGAACTCTAGGCGCAAAGCATAGCTAATGGCTCTCCCCTAGGGGTTTCGAGTACCACCCCTACGCCCGAACAGAAGTTGTTTGATGCGCCGTCGATGAAAAGCTTCCACTGCATGTTCGTTTCTGATTAACCTTCCTCCTCGTCGTCTCTTATAGTAAATTCAGCGATGAAGTCAGCCAACGCTTGCCCATTGATTGCTTTCCTTGGATGGTATGTAATATCTTATTGACTCAACTCTATATTCCACTTGGGTAGTTGTCCGAAAGTTTCTGATCGGTATAAAACTTGTTTTAATGGCTGGTCGGTCAATACTTTAATCGGATGAGCCTGGAAATACGGTCGTAATTTTTGGAATACGATCAAAAGGTAATACGCTAGCTTCTTTAGCCTTGGGTAATTCTTCTCGGCTCGAGTGAATCGCTTGCTAATGTAGTACATGGAACATTGGATTCTCGCTTCTTCCCGCATGAGAGCCGTGCATAATGCGTGCTGGGAAACCGCTAAATAGAAGAATAGGTCTTCTCCGTCCACTGGCTTTGATAAGATAGGGGGGGTTTCCATGTGTCATAGCAATTCCTCGATGGCTGTTTGACAAGCTTCGCACCACTCAAAGTTTTTCTTTCCCTTTTTTAGCGCATCGAAGAATGGTACACACTTGTATGTAGCTTTAGAGATGAATCGACTCAGTGCTGCGACTTTTCCATTCAAGCTTTGAAGTTCTCTCTTATTTTTAGGGGCCTGGGCTCCCCATAACGCTGTTATTTGCTCTAGATTTGCTTCGATGCCCCGGGCACTTACTATGAATCCCAAGAACTTCTCAGAGGCTACTCCAAAGTGACATTTAAGAGGGTTGAGCTTCATTCCATATTTGCGAAGTATTTCGAACATTTCAACGAGATTATTTAGATGGTTAGTGGCTACTCGGGATTTGACCAACATATTGTCCACGTAAACTTCTATAGTTTTCCCAATCTGGTGCTTAAATATAGTTTTCACTAGCCTTCGATACGTTGCCCCTGCATTTTTCAGATCGAATGGCATTACTCTATAGCAGTACGGTCCCAAATCGGTGTGAAGTTGATGTTTTCTTAGTCTGGCTCATGCATCGGGATCTGCTTATAGCTTGAGTATGCATCCATAAATGACACCAGTTCATGTCTAGCTATTCCATCCACCAGTTGATCAATCCTAAAGAGCGGGAAGCTATCCTTTGGATATGCTTTGTTGAGATCTAAATAATCAATACAGGTTCACACTTTTCATTGGACTTTTTGACTAGGACCGGGTTTGATACCCATTCGAGGTAGGTTGCATCTCGAATGAAGTCGTTAGCCATCATTTTATCTACCTCTTCTCTCAATGCCTTGGATCGTTCAGGGCCTAAGCTGTGCCTTTTTTGCTTAACTGGAGTGAATTTGGGGTCAACATTGAAGGCGTGACAGGCAATTTCAAGTGATACCCCACACATATCAGAATGCGTCCAAGCGAATACATCCTAATTAGCGTGGAGGAATTTGGTTAGTTCTGACCGCATACTGTTTCCCAAATGCGACCTGATTCTCAGGACCCGCGTTGGGTCATCCATAAAGACTGGAACAGATACCGTCAGTTCTACTGGTATTGCCCGATCCTCCCCTGAGCTCTTCTTCCTAGGGTCCAAAGCCTTGTCGAATCGGCTATGGTCCCCAAGCCAGGGTCGGTTCTGTAGTTTTTTTTCGGAGGGTTCACGGATGTTGAGGGCTTTCCCCACATCCTTTCATTTTTCTTTTCTTCTTGACTAGCGCAATTCCACGATATAACACTCACGGGCGACGTTTTGGTCTCCTTTTACAATTCCGACTCCGTGATCGGTAGGGAACTTCATTGTGAGGCACCACTGGGCCATTGCTATCCTGAAATTGGCTAACGCAAGCCGTCCCAAGAATGCATTGTATGTCGACATTTTGTCCATGATCATAAAAGTCTGAATGAAGGTTACTCGTCGTTCACCTTCTTCAAGCTCTACGGGTAGGTCAATTATTCCCACCGGTTGTTTGGGTTCTCCGATAAACCCCTGAATCTTTATTTGGCACGCAGATTCACTTTTCATGCCAATCTTCATCTGTTCGAAAGTACATTTGAAAAGTATATTAGTTGAACTTCCACTATCAACCAACACACGTCGGACTACTGCGGGCCCGATTCCTACGGTCACGACTATTGGGTCAAGGGTTGGAGCTTCAATTCCTTTGGTGTCCCGATTGCGAAAGACTATGTCATTACTTAGGACCTTTTGTTGCTTGACTAGAGTTTTATCATCTATTGTTAAACACGATTCCTTCGGGTCATGCTTTAATGAACTTGCATATCTCTCCATCTCTCCCCAACTTCTTTGTGCGGGATGTGGTCCCCCATATATTGTTTCGATAATAAGCCTCTAGTCAGTCCGTTTTGACCCTTCCTCGCTAGTTCTAGCCTGATTCCATTGCTTTCTTGGAGGTTGAGGGGCCATAGCTTGGTTGGGTTTTTATGGCCTTTTCACATATTTTTGAAGTTTGTTGTCTCGGATGAATCCTTTAATGAGGTCCTTAGGTGGTGACATTCGTTTGTATTGTTCCCGTGCGTCTCATGGAAGCGACAGAATTTCCCTGAGCGCTTCTACTGTTTCATTGCCTCCTTTTTGAGGGGTTTCCTATACTCTTCAGTTTCTTGTGTTGCGAGATAAATATTCCCCAAAGTGTCATTCAAGGGGGTATAATCTCCTTGTCCAAATTCTCTAAACCTTTTGTTGCTGCCACCATTATTTCTCTTGTTGGAGCTTTGGTTTCTTCTCTTCGGGTTCCCACTCTTCCCTACAACTCCCTAATTATTTCCAGGATCGCGTGTGCTTTGATTTACCATCGTGCCATTTTGTTCGGTGTTCATCTGTTGTATTCCAACAGCCTTTCCTTCCAGCTCATGCGCCTCTTCCAACATCAAGTACTGGCTCACTTTACGTTGTAAGTCTTTCCTGTTGGTAGGTTGCTTCATCTTGATCCATTTCTCGAATTCCCATTTTGGATCGATAGCGTAGACTAACGCCATAAAAACCACGTCCTTATTGGGGTTGCTCACTTCAATCACCATAGTGTTAAATCTGCTCATGAATGATCTCAATGACTCCTTGCGCCCTTGAACTAGCCGGATAGGGACATGACGTCCTTTGGTTGCGCGGTATAGAGCCTGAACTGGTCAAGGAATTTCATTGCAAGTTGGTCAAAGGTAGAAATAGATCTTGGGGGAAGTCTGGTAAACACATAGACGCAACTCCTTCTAGAAAAATGGAGAAACACCGGTAGCGAACGGCTTCTAGAGCATTGGCTCCGTCCATATACCAGCTATACTTGTACAAATGGGGTTTTGGGTCCGTAGTTCCATCGTAGGAGGGAATAGTTGGCATAGTGAATTTGTCTGGGTATCTTTTATTCAAGATTTCGTCGATAAAAGGGGTCCAACTCGGGCCAGATCCCCATTCAACGTCCTTTCGGTTTTTTCTCTCATTCATCAGCCGCTTGGCCATCTCTACTATGTGTGCCTCTGATATCCGGTAGTCCTAGGGGCGGCAATCAATCACTGCACCACCAAGTGTTTGGTTCTGCAAATGGTCTTGGCACGTGGGTTGACGCCTAGGCTCTCTTGTCTTCGGGAGAGCCACTCCCACGGGTCCCCGTTGGCTTGCATTTGGCCTAACTGGAGCGGTCTGGATGTTTCTAGCATTATCGAATACGTCGACATCCTCTTCCACCTGATTACCCTGCACTCCATCTTCCGAATCGGAGAGGTTCACAGCTATGTCCTCCTATGGGGTTTTGGCCCCTTGATTCAAATTCAAATTTGGTTGCTGGCGTTAGGTGGGGAGTTCTCATTTTCCTCCATGTTACACCCTGTTGTTCCTCTCCTTAGTGGCTGCTTTTCATTTCTTCTATGCAGGCCGAAAACATAGGAATTTTCTTGTTCTACAGCATTTACTGGTTCAGGCATAGTCCTTGGAGCGGGGTTTGATTGTAGAGTTAGCAAAGTGTTGAGTTCATCCATTAGAGCCTTTTGATTATTCTCCATTCTCTGGTTGATCTCCTTAGCCATCTTATTTAGCTCATCCCTGGTGACAACTTCATGCTGACTAGAGGACCCCTGTGCTTGATTTCCTAAGTTAGCACCATTTACTTCAGCTTGCTGGAGACTAACACCTTCTACAGCTATTGCTGCCCCTATGGATCTCCTAGAGGCAGTTCTTCTCCTTCCAGGAGCCATCGACTTCAAAACAGTGATTTCTTTGAGAAAAGACTAGGGATCTAACTTCTGGACCTATGAAGTCCAAAGTAGATAGTTAGATCTGGATCTTAAGGTGGAGCTCTCAGTGAAAGCACCAAAATGTTGACCTAAAAAATGGACCAACACCCTGGTTTAAGTTTGAAAGCACCAGCCATGTTCTGACAGAGCAATATCATAGACAATAGGTCAAGAAAAAGAGCAGTAAAAGAAAGAAGACGGAGAATTTTTATAGTTGTTCGGCTATTAATGAAGCCTACGTCTACTTTATAGCTTTACTATAGACTAATTGTTGTTACAAGAATTGCTTGATTACAAGGCTTTGATTGTTTCCTAGCTAGATTGAATCTCCAGAGTAGGAATCCATTGGAGAATCACAGTGTATTCCTTTGAAGATTGTTGTGAGGGAGGTAGAGGTTAAAGAATAATTCCAGCAGAACTCTAGCAACCAGTCCGGAGATGATTCTCTTTATATTGCAGGTGGTATGGTATTTATAGAGGTCAAAGAGCTTCTAGGCCAGGCTTGTCTTCATCAGCTCGCATGTAGGCTACAGGCGACCTAGGGGGTCTTTGGCTTGCAAAACGAGCCAAAACCATGGGTCGATGGCGACCCATAGACTTGGTTCATTTTGCAGGCCAACATCTTGCCTCTTTTGTAGTATTCCACAATTGGTTTGTTCTAAGGTTCAAGGAGAAGCATGGGTCTTTGACGATCTAGGCACTTAGGATTTTTCTAGAGTCCGAAATTGGAGACGTTCCCATAGCCTATTATTGTTGCACTTATGTTTTGATGGCAATTCACTATCTGTTTACATTCAGCTACTAATTGGATTAAAGGAATTTGATCTCTCAGCTCCATTGATCCCAGTCGTTGTCTTAGTCGTATCGCTTAGCCCTTGTTGATCCCTTGTCTTGGCTTTTCTGGTTAAGTCATGAACCATCATGTCCCCGCACGGTTGTTCTTTTTTCCATTGGTTTCTCTTGGTTAAAAACCTGGATAACACCTAGGAAACGATTTTGGGATTATGTAATCTGGATATGAAACATGTGTTTTGAAATGTTATCAAAAATGTTATTTTCTTGAAATTTGTGATTCTATTCCATATTCAAGTGCTTCTGCTATTACGGATACCATTAACATAGCCGTATTTAGTCGTCGAAGTTAATACTATAGATGACTGCAGCATCTATAGCGCTTAGCTTTGGGCCTCAAGATAGGGGATGTTACAACTTGGTATCAGAGCATACGTTTATGAAAAACTTTAACTAAAAATGACTTTTGAAAACATAATCCTAAGGAATTAGAGATAAGATCGGGGTATGGGATAACGTTGTAGTAACTTACTTGTATTTGGTATATATAAGTATACGCTATATCTCTATTCTCATATCTCTCTGAGGCTACTCTTCTGTATCTCACAAGGCTTGAATACAAATACAGATGCTAGAAGTGGCAGAGTTAATCTTGGAGGAAGCACCACAACAAATGGTAACACCATACCAAATACTAGAAGGAACCCAGGTCAGGCACAAGCAGGGAATGTTGGTCCTGGAGTCCCGCAAGTGCATATGGGAGCCATGTATCAGTTCTTTGTTAACATGATGCAGGCGGGTGTTACTGCTGGAGTGGTTGGAGGAAATGTTGGAGTAGGGAATTAGGAAGCTCCGGTGGTCAACAATTATGCTATCTTGAGTAGAGACTATGTTAGGCTTAGAGGAAAGCCCTTTATTGGAAATGAAGACGCTATTAAAGTGGAGAACTGGTTGCTGCATTGTGAGAAATCTTTGCAGACTTCGGGGGTCAATGATGAGCAGAAGAGGAGGCTCGCTTCGAGACAGCTTCAGGGAGCAGCTTTTTTTGGTGGAATAGTATGATGGCTGGAGTGAATGAAGAAATGATGACATGGGCTGAATTTAAGAGGAGGTTCGAAGAGAAGTTCATGTCTGTGATGGCGCAGTCTACTCAGAAAGTTTGCGGAGTTGGAGCAGGGGTAGATGACTGTGTTTGAGTATGCTAGAAGATTTGAGGAATTGGCTAGATACGGTTATGTGACTGTGGATACCGTGATCAATAGAAACGAGAAGTTCATCAAAAGGTTGCAGCCTGAGTTGGCCAAGGCAACATTACCTCATATCAGAGATCCTTGTGATGTTGTAGTAGAGGTGGCATTGAAACATGAAGAAATGCTGGCTTTTCTAGAGAAGAATAAGGCGAAGGAGGTCCAGGTAGGGCAGTCAGAAAATGAAATTCTTTCATAAGAAGAGTGCTCAGAAGGGTGGAGCCGTCAAGAAAGGGAAGTCAGAAGTTATTTACTTTAAGTGCGATAATAAGGGGCATTTTTCTAATGAATGTCGTTCTGGAAAGGCGAAGGAAGTTATTGGGAAGAAGAATATCAGATGCTTCAACTGCGATAAGATTGGTCATCACAAGAAACAGTGCAAAGAGCCTGAAGGATGGAAGGGGCAAAGTTTATGCATTGGAGCCCGCTACCTCGGGGCTAACAGCATAGGAGAAAAGGAAGGCAGCGTTGGGAGGTACGCTTATGATTCATGGTATGTCTGTTAGCGTTCTGTTTGATACTGGTGCATCGCATTCTTTTGTATCTTATTGTTTGGTAGATAAGTTTAACCTAGAAGCCTCATACTTAGTTACTTCCTTAAGGGTTGCAAATTCGATAGGAGGGTAAGCGACACTTGGGATGAAGTGTGACCACCTAGAGTTTGATTTGTTAGGTCATACCTTTGTTTACAGTTTGCATGTGTTTGACTTTATAGGGTTCGGAATTATTTTGGGTATGGATTGGTTAAGTACGATGCTAAGATATTTTGTCACGATAGGAAAATATCACTTAGGCACCCAAACTATAGTGATTGGATCGTACATACCGTAGAAAACCCTAGCTATGAGGTGACTGCTTTGTTGGATGTTATGGAGTTGGAGGACAAGTTGAATCGAGTTTTCGTGGTTAGAGAACTCGCGGATGTCTTCGAGCTGGTAGTAGGATTGCCACTGAAACGAGCCATTGAGTTTTGGATAGACTTAGTGCTTGGGGTAGAACCCGTGAGCAGACCGCCAAGTAGGATGACACCTACAGAGATGAGGGAGTTGAAGGTGCAATTGATGGATCTGGAAGGAAAGAATTTTATCAGACCGAGTAATTCACCTTGGGGAGCAGCCGTAGTGTTTGCTAAGAAGCCGGACGAATCACTAAGGTTATGTATCGATTATCGTAAGTCGAATGAGAGGACGATAAAGAATCGATATCCGTTGTCTAGGATTGATGATTTGTTCGACCAGTTGAGTGGGGCCAAGATATTTTCTCAGTTGGATTTTGCAACAGGTTTCCATCAGCTTTAGAGTAGTAGAGGATAGTATTCCTTTGATGTTGTTCAGGACCAGATATGGATCGTACGAATGGTTAGTGATGTTGTTCGGACTAACTAATGCACCGACATTCTTTGTGGATTTGATGAACCGAGTTTTCCAAGAGCACTTGGATAGGTTCGGGTTGGTTTTCATAAATGATATCTTGATGTACTCTAAGGATGAGAAGGAGCATGAAGTTCATCTTATAGTTGTGCTTGAGATGTTGAGGCAGCATCAACTGAAGGCGAAGTTTTCGAAGTGCCATTTCTGGAAAAAGGAAGTGAAGTTTCTTAGTCATGTAGTCTTAGAGAAAGGCTTGTCTATAGATCCAATAAAGATTGAAGTAGTGAATAATTGGAAGAGACCTGAGACAGTGATGAAGATAAAGATTTTTCTTGAATTGGCTGGATATTATCGGAGGTTTATAAAGGATTTTTCATGGATAGCAGCACCGGTGACAAAGATAACGTAAAAGGATGTGAAGTTTGTGTGGATCGATAAGTACGAGGAAGCATTCTAGAGCTTGAAACACTTATTGACCCATGCAACCGTGTTGGTAGTTCCAAAAGGAAATCAGGATTTGGTAGTTTATACGGATGCGTATGGAACTGGATTGGGAGCTGTGTTAATGCAAAGAGGTAAAGCGATTGTCTATGCTTCTCGACAGCTTATACCGCATGAGGTAAGATATCCAATGCATGATTTGGAATTAGCTATAGTTATTTTTGCGCTGAAGATGTGGAGACCGAGGATAGGTTGGTTCTTGGTCTAGATTTAGTTAGAGAAGCTGCAGAGAAGATTGAGTTGATTTGAGTAGTATGAAGGAGGCTCAGTCTGGGTAGAAGAGTTAAGCAAATAGAAGACATAAAGACTTAGAGTTCTCTGCTGAAGACCATGTGTTTGTTAAGGTACCACCAATGAAGGGTGTGATTCGATTCGAGAAATCAAGGAAATTAGCACCAAGATTTGTAGGACCATTTCCTATTATAGAGAGGATCGGGAAACTCGCATATAGAGTAGAGTTACCGAGCAGTTTGGTAGGAATCCACGATGTTTTCCATGTTTCTCATCTAAGGAAGTGTGTTAGATACCCGAAGACTACTATAGCACCGACTGTGTTAGATGACTTATTATATAACCGAACTTAACTATAGTTAGAAAGCCGATTTGTATAACTGTTGGAGATGCGAAGAGGCTTAGGAAAAAGACAGTAAGATTAGTGAAAGCCCAGTGGAGCGATGATGAGAGAGACTGTACTTGGAAGACTGAGAGCATGATAAGAGACGCTTATCCTAATTTGTTTGATGGTATGTTTTACCTTTTTGATTGATTTGTTGTGTACCTTATCATAATTTCGAGGACAAAATTCTTTAAGGAGAAGAGTCTGTAACGACCTTAATTTTTGTTAACATTATTTAGGATATTTAATTAGTTAAATTATATAAAATAATATGATGATTAGGGGATTAAGATTTGTGATTAATAAGGGGTAGCTGTGCCATGTAAACAAATGAACTAAGATGAGTTAAAATAAAATAAGTCAAGCAAATAGGTCAGGGATAAAATAGGAAAAAGAGCATCTAATACCCTAAACCCTAAGCCATTCCACGAGTTCATTTCATTATCAAAAATCAAAATATAGAGGCTGGCCACCATTAGCAAGAACAAGAGGAAGGTAAGCTAAAGGAAGAAAGAGTAATCAATTCAAATCCATTCAAATCTCAACTCCTTAATCTCAAAGCTAAGGTGAATATTGACTACATCTCATATTTTCTATTGTTTTTGGTTTTAAGATTAATCCGAACTATTTTGCAAGGTTATGCCATGTTTTTGAATGATTAAATGTTTATACATGTTTGTTGATGATTTATGCTTATTCATATAGGTTTTATGATATGTTTTAATGTGAACACCCTATTAAATGACATCCAAATGCCTTGCGAATTTACCTTAGATCACAAGTGATATTTTAGAGATGGGTTTCAATTTTCATAATTTTTTGAATTATTGTGGATTTAATATTAATTTTCTATTGAAGAAAATGATTAATAGGGTTTTAAATTATTTACGGCTAAATAATATATGTTTTGGGTCTAAAATTAATATATGTTAGAAAACACATTGAAAATGATTTACTGGAATTTTTGTAGAAATTTCCTGAGTATTTTAATAGATATATAAGATTATTTAAGGTATGGCACTTAATTGTTTTATATATTTATAAAAGGAAAGGGTTATTTTGTAAATTATTTATTTCTAAAATCTTGGCAGTTCTTTTAGAAAAGAAAATTTACAACCAATCATATTTTGAAAAACAAAGCAGGTTAGTTGAAAATATTACTTTAAAAAGATAAGCTTAAATAGGCTTTTTACCTATTTCGCCACTTTCGGCACCAGGGGTTCCGACCTAGTAGTTCCAACTTTATCACCATTGAAACTAATGTGAATGATATCAAGTAATTGGTAAGTAGTAAATTAGACTAAGGCAAAAGGTACTGGGTCGAAGCTAAGGGTTCCGAGGGGGTTGAAACCTGCTTTTAAATGAAAGTGCGCCTGCTTTGCTTTCAAAAGGTATGTTCTCAACTTGGTTGGCTTTTGATTGGGTGAAATGTTTTAAAGGAATGGTTTCGAAATGGGTTATGCCTTTTGTTTTAAGTAAATGCTTTCGAAGGTGTCGAAACACCTAGCTGCTGCTTTTTACCTTTCGAAGCAAATGGTTTCGAAAGGAATACTTTGCTTTTAAAATCCAAGCCACTTCTCCAATGTTTTCAAAGGGTTGGTTCGACACTATCACTTCTTTACTTAGGAATTGTTATCGAAAGAGTGCTTTCGACTTAAATGTTTTATGACCCTTTTGCTCTGTTGAAGGTAGAATTCAAAAGTTTCGAAGGAGATAGTTTTAAAAGGTTTCCACATGTTTAAATTGAAACCAAATGCTTTTGAAAGGTTGGTTTTTTATAAAGGCTTTGATGTTTTCGAAAGGTTTAAATGAAGGTTTCAAAGGGGTGATTCCCCAATGGTTTCAAAAGGTTTAAAAGGATGGTTTTCAATGTTTTCGAAAGGCAATTTTTAAGTGTTTTAAAGATGGGATGTTTAAGGTTTTAAAGCTTTTGAAGGAAAGGTTTTTCAATGGTTTCGAAAGGTTGATATGAATGGTTTCGAAAAGGTTGTTTTGGCTTCGACTTAAGGTTATAAATCAAAGTGGTTTACTTAGTTTCAAAATGGGTACTTTCAGTTGGTTTCGAAAGAGGTACTTTCCATGGTTTCGAAAGGGGTATTTTCAATGGATTCGAAAGGGGTACTTTCAAAGGTTTAAATGTTTTCATCAATAAAAGTTTGTGTAAAGTATATATAACATGGCAAGGTGATTTGTGTAAGGTATATAGTATATATTTTCCTTGTTTAAGTGATTTAAAGATTTTAAATCAATTTGAAGAAAAGGTTTTCATGGAAAATTTAAGGGAAGATTACCCTAAGTAAAATGACTTGGATATTTATATACCAGATGGGACTGGTATAGGACCGTGCCCTATACATTAGCTATTAGCACCTAGCTAATTTAGTCCAAAATTCCAGTGTGTAGGGCTTTGTCATAGGTAAGACTAAAATGATGTTACATACAGAAAGGAATATATTTGTACAGAGATAGGTTATTTGTGAGCCCGCAAAACCATTAGGATCAGCTGGCCCTAGGAAAAGATAAGATAGGGGCAGACCGTCCAGAAGAGGATTATCTGACAAATGTTAGATTATTATTTTTATATTGTTTGGTAGGCCAGAGTCAGCCAAAGGTTAGTAGTTAGCCAAACAAAACTATAGTGTTCGAACAGATAGTCTGTTTGTTACCTGATATGTATGTTTACATGATAATGCTTTACTGTTTTAACCAGTTTTGATTGCAGGATTATGATTTGCAAAAAATATGTTTTAAAAGGATGATAGTGAGGGGAAACCCGTTCAGCTAAGCGGTGTGGTCTCACTTAATATCAAATAACCGAGATGAATAGGATTATTCACACCAGGCTTTATGTTTGACTCAAAGTTTATGTTTTCCCTTTAAACTCTCGGGTGCTCAAAATTGATTGGAGTAGGCTGAGGGTTGAGGTTTATAGGTTTTTAGTAGGATGATAAATAAAGCTATCGGGGATGAGCAGGAGGCTGATGGATAGCTATTTAAGAGTTGCAGGTTTTGTTTGTTTTATTTTACTGTGTTGTATTAAGTCAGTTATGACTATATAGTACTCTGGTCAACCTAGGGGGTGTCTTTATATGCAGCTCTTGGCGTATTTAATATTTTACCAGAATTTGGGAAATGATTTTGGGATTATGTAATATGTATATGAAACATGTGTTTTGAAATGTAATCAAAAATGTTATTTTTTTGAAATCTGTGATTTTATTTCATATTCAAGTGCTTCTGATATTATGGATACCATTACAATGCCGTATTTGGTTGCCGGAAGTTAATACTATAGATGACTGCAGCATCGGTAGCGCTTAGCTTTAGGCCTCAAGATAGGAGATGTTACAGGAACCATCAGAAAAGTACTTTTAAACAGCAAGATAATTAATAGAAATCTTAAGTGGAAGTAGGCAACGACTTAGCCGAAACACAATAAACATTTAGTGCCTTATTTCCCACTCGCTTTCATTTACTGTTCTTTTATTTCACTCTTTACTAATATCTTAGGTATTTATGCCACATTTTGGTACTAACATTTTTGGTGCTTCCATTGAGAATCGATTTACAGTCTATTTGGATCCATCTTCTACAATTGGATTGCCTAAATCCAGGAGATTGATTCAGTTTTCTTCATTTTGGAATTTTTAACTACTCGTATTTTCTGAAAATCTACACAAGTTTTTTATACCTTAGCACCAAGAAGAGATCGATCCACCACTTCATGTGCTGCTGAGAATGCTAGTTCTCAACATGTTGAGGAGGTTTCATAGCAACCCGCTAACGAAGGTCAGAACCCAACATATGTGATTACTAGGGTTGAGATGGACTGTATGATGAAGCAAATAGAAGATAGCTTCCAGGAAAGCTAACTGAATCAGAAAATAAAGAAGAGCACGGATTTGTTTAATCAATTGACAAGCAGTCACAGGAGAAGCGGGAGGGACAAATCACCTTTCGATTCAGAGTCAAACAGTTTCTCATCGTTGGATAAAAGGCAGAGGAATAAGAGACAAAAGATGATTCAAAAGAAGACTGGAGCCTCAAAGCAAAGGCCCAGACCAAGCTGGGGCAAAGGGCTATTGATTGGTATCTATCCATCGAGAGGTATCGGTATTGAACCATTTAATTCTGGTTCTGAGATAGATTTTAGAATAACGATGTTGAATTAGCTTCTTGTCATGTTGTAGATGGCCAGAATGCTGGAAATCAAGTTACTACTGTAGACTCACCTCGAAGAAGTCATCAAACTAAAGAATGAATGGTTCTCCTAGAGTCAGGGAAGCTGTATAGGGAAACAAACCAAGAACATTTACCGGCCAAACACTTGGGGCGGATCATGATTACCGCCGTTTAGTAAATCCACCTGAGTCTAGTTTGACTGAAATGGTCGGGAGACTTATAAGTGAGAACTAGCATCGGACTAATAATGAGTGAGATTCCTCCCGAACCGGAATTCGTTTACAGAAGACATCCTACTTTAGGAATACCCAAGGAGATTTTTGATGCCAACAATTCCATCATATAACGGGAAGATGGATCCGAGGTAGTACCTGATGAAGTACGACTAGCATATGGATTCTTCCAAGGCTACTGATGCTGTACAATGTTGTTGTTTTTGATTTTCCTAGAGGAAGTGGAGACGATGTGGTTTGCTTGGCTACCGTCAAGATCTATATCGTCTTTTAAGTAATTAACACAGAAGTTCATTAAGCAATTCGATATGCACATGACCCAGCCAAAGGATGTCATGTCAATTTCCAACCTCTTCCAAGAAGCAGGAGAATCTTTGAAGGATTTCTTATATAGGTTTAACATTGTAGTGACTAAAATGAGCAAAACTCAAGAGGATATCGTGTTAATGGCACTGATTAGGAGAATTCATCCCAAGACTAATTTTGGGAGGTAGTTGAAGATGAAACCCCCACTGACAAATCCCCACCGATGATGGACGTGTTCTATAGAAAGGTGAATCAGTTCTTGCGCTTGGAAGAGGCAGGTACTAACGTCAGAAACACCAGTGTTGGAAAATCGGTAGAGGTAATACAAAGTGATGTTGTTGTGAAACAGTCCAGAGGGAATTCTGGCATTGTTGATGTTAATGCGGAGAATCGAAGTGGTGGACTGAGAAAAAGCAATGATGGGGCTGAAGATAAGAAGTCGGATTCAAAAGTACATCCAAGAATCCTAAAGTTTGACAACTATGCTCCATTGAACAACTCGATTGAGAATATATATTTGGCTACCCAGGGTAAAGAGTGGTACAGGAAGCCGGTTCCCAAGGAGTCGATTGAGATGGAAAAGAAATTTGGTAAGTTTTGCAGATTTTACGAGACACATGGTCACAACACCAACAAATGTAAACATTTGCATGATGTGATCAAAGAAGTGATTCATAAAAAGAAACATTTTGTGTGGATGAGCCCAGGTGACTTGAGAAACATTTTGTGCTCAATACTAGTATCGAGGGACCATATCCAGCTGAGAAGAGCTAGAACGAAATGGAACAGTATGTGGAAGCATTGAAACACACAGTGAATGAAAGCTATTTTGAAGTCGAGGACGATGTTCTGACAAAGCAACTCGGAACTATAATAGAGATATTGTGTTCCAAAACAAAGATGCTGATGGGGTAGAGGCCTCGATGTTTGATCCGCTTGTAATATTGGCCATGATTGGCCCCGCTGTTGTGAGGGAAGTGTTGGCTGACTATAAGAGTTCAATCAACATTCTATTCAAGAAATCCTATGAACAGATGCTTTTAGAGGGCAAGGAATTAAAGCCGTGTAAATCTCAAATGTAAGGATTTAATGGGACTAGTTGATCAACTTGTCGTGCCTTTTGGATTGAAGAACGCCAAAGCAACTTACCAAAGGTTATTGAATGGGATGTTTAAAGATCAGATAGCCGCTCAATGATGGCTTATGTGGATGATATGTTCGTGAAGTCACTATAATCAAAGAACCACGTTGATAATTTGGCAGAGATGTTCGGCGTCCTATGGAACAGTGTTGTAAAAAACCTTCTAGGCTCTCGCTTAGGCGCTAGGCTAGCCTTACCGCCTACAAATTCTGACTAATCCACCTAGATGAGACTTACTACATTATCTTAGCATATAAACCGGTTTATAAGCACCATTTATACACAATTTAGGCTAGATGCCTCTTATAAGCATCAAAATGTTTGTTTTAAGAAATTTTATCTCCATGGTTGCTTCCAAAACTATCTAACTCCATGATATCACATTATGGATCAATTAATACTAAACAAAATACTAATATTTTATCCAAAGTCCATGAGTTTGTCTAAAATGCCTAGCTTTGATAAATCCTCGATTAATCCCCTCTTAGACGATTAATCCCTAGTCCATGCTTACCGCCTAGCATCCGCCTAGCAATTTTTACAACCTTGCTTCAGAAGTACAGGATGAAGCTTAACCCTTTGAAATGCACATTCGACATTGCATCAAGGAAATTCTTAGGCTTCATCATGAATTCCCATGGAATTGAAGCTAATCCATAGAAGATCGAAGCACTAAGGAACATCAAAGCACCGAAAATGATCAAAGACATTCAGAGCTTGAATGGGAAGGTCGTCGCCCTGAGTCAATCCCAGAGCCATTGACAATTGCATCCCTTTCTTTGGCGTGATCAATAAGGGGAAGAGGAATTTTGCTTGGACGCAAGAGTGTATAGATGCATTCCAAGCTTTGGTGGATCACATAGAGAGACTCCATATTCTGTCGAAGCCACTAGATAATGAGGACTTGTTTATTTATCTGATAGTGTCATGCACGCTTTGAGCGCCGCACTGGTACGTAAGGAGTCCAGAATCTAGAGACTATTGTACTGCATTAGTAAGCATTTGACATGAGCAGAAAGAAATTACCCGAAGCTGGAAAAGCTTGCATACTGCCTATTAATCACTTTAAGGAAACTGCATTCCTACTTTTAGGCTCCTCCTATCAAAGATTTGATTGACCATCCTTTGACATAGATCTTGCAATGACATGAGACCTCTAGAAGGCTGTTGAAATGGAACATTGAATTGATCCAATACAATATAACCCATCATCCTTGGAGAGTGATCTAGGGTCAAGCTGTAGCGGATTTCATTGCTGAATACACTATGCAAAATGACACTCCGGAGAGCAGTAGAGAGCAAAATGCCGATGGAAGATGTACATGGATAGTGCGTTACACGAACGTTGTTCTGGTGCTAGAGTCATGTTGGTGACTCCCAAGGAACATCTGATCTGTTACACCCTAAAACTTGACTTTCCCATGAAAAACAATGAAGCAGAATATGAGGCCCTGATTGCGAGACTCAAGAACACCAAGGAGCTAGGAGTTAAGACTTTGCTTATCTTATGTGATTCCCAATTGGTGGTATGTCAAGTGTGGAAAGAGTTTCAGGCGAAAGGAGCAAGATTGGCTCCTTATTTAAACCGAGCCCTTCAATTGCTTAGTGATATCAAATATTACATGATAAGGCATATTCCCAGAAACGAAAATGCGAAGGTCGACTCGCTACCTATGTTGGCCAGTTCTGAAGATGCAAAGATCTTGGACCTGATTTCGGTGGAAAAACTATCGGCTCCAAGCATCGACAAAATGGATGCCGATTGGATCTTGAAAGCCAAATGTGAGAAGGAATCATGGATGACTCCGATAAAAAAACTATCTATTGAGAGGAATCCTTTTAGATAGGAAAAACAAATGACGTCGACTCCTTCAAAAAGTTGCAAAATTCATCATGCAAGAAGGTGTACTTTACAGGAAGGGATTCTCAGTTCCTATGCTTCGGTTTGTCGCCAACGATGAGGAGAGTCTTGAAAGAATTTCATGAAGGGGCATGTGAAGGCCATACTAAGGAAAACCCTAGCGAAGAAGATCCTTCCTTATGGGTATTTCTGGCCAACTGTCAACTGAGATGTAGCTGACTACGCCAGAAAGTGTGACAAGTGCTAGAGATTTGCTAAGATTCCAAGAGCCCTAACAATGGAGATTACTCAAATGGTTAGTCCCTGATTGATATCATTGGTGTGTTGCCAATATCAAAAGGTGGTGTAAAGTACACCGTCGTTGCGGCTGCTTACTTTCACCAAATGGGCTGAGGCAGAGCCATTAGCCATGATCACCATAAAGAAAGTAATCATCTTCATGGTTAGAAACATCATATGTCGTTTTAGAGTTCAACAAATGAATATCTCCGATAACAGGATCCAATTTGACAGTGCCGAGTTCAAATAATTTTGGTGCGGTACCGTATCAAAAAAGATTTACTGCGATGGCGAACCCCTAGGTTAATGGACAGGTCGAAGCAGTAAATAAAATTATCAAGTCCATTCTTAAGAAGCGACGGGAGAAGGCCAAGGGCAAGTGGGTTATTGAACTTCAATTAGCACTATGGGATTTTCGAATGACCCACAAGTCCATAACTGCACTCCCCATTCACCTTGGCTTACGGATCAAAGGCTATGATCCCAATTGAACTTAAAGTACTTTCTCATCGAGTGACTCAATATAATCCATGGATAAATGAGGAACTCATGCTGGAGTCTCTGGATATGATCAATGAAAAATGTGATGAAGCTGACTTGAGGTCAGTTGCACATCAAAGCTGAGTCGCTCGATATTAAAACACCAAGGTTAGGGCTCGACCCTTTAAAATTAGTGACCTTTTTCTCAAAAGAATCTTCCCAGGCCCTAGGAACTTGGGTCCGAGTTGGGAAGGTCCATACGCGATTGAGAAAAAGCTTGGAGATAGCATGTTCAAACGAGCAATGGTGGACGTGATTTCACTCCCACGGGCATGGAATATGGAGCACTTATGATTCTATTTCACTTAAATGTAAATTTGTACATATTTAATCAAAGCTATGTAGCTAGATAGAATCTGTCATTTCTAGTGTTTATTAAAGAAGTGACATACATACTCTTGAATCTGGTTATACCTGATTTTACATTATAAATAGTGTTGTCTTTAAATGAACCTGCATGTGCAAAGTCCATGTATGCAAGTACCCCGAGATAAGTGCCAACTAAGTTTCCACAGTCTATGATCGGACGCACGAAGCATGATCACACTTAGTATGTGGAGATATATACCAAGCAACCCCTCTAACCCATGACTTGGAGGGCAAGAGTATAAACACTCAAAGGTTGAACGAGATAGTTCGCTCTTACAACTCATGCCCAAAAGTTTGGAAGAGCGGCCATACCTTGCCCAGAGCATGCAAGATAAAAGGTTTGCGCCCGAAGTTAGGCAGGATATCCTACAAATTTTGATCGACTGCCTAGAGTTATGCGCGATCACAAGTAAACATCCTGGATAGGGTGTCCAAACAACTATTTTAAGTGATTGACTCTCAACCAACGCCCGTAGTTTTTCGAGGTCAAAGCACGCATACAAAAGTAGGATGCCCAAATTGCTATCTAGAAATGAACCATTTGGATTGAAGCCAAGAGTTAGGTGCGATCGCTGTCAAAACATCCTTAAAAGGAATGTTTATGTTATTACTCCAAGCGATCAGAGTTCGGCCAGGTTTTAGAGCTGGACATGGTCATGTGCGGGCGTGACCGGATAGATGCTCTGATAATCATCCCTTACCTGCCTAAACAATGAAGTGGCTGATAACTTAGTCTGATAACGATGACAAGAAGTGGATCGCAAACAGGTTGAATATAAAAGCGCATTTCTTAAACACTTAGTCAATTTACACAAGACTTGAGAGAAACAAAAAGTCTTTATTATTCACAAACAAAATAAGACTTGGAAGAAAAAATACAAGTGTTGACAACTAGATTGAGAGAAAAAGTGAGGGTCGAACCCATACGTAACCAGCCTAAAAGCAAGACGTCCTATGGTCATGCAACCAAAAAAATGAAGGAGATAGATTATCCCTTCTTGGATTTCCTCTTCTTCTCCTCCGTAGAAGACGACGCACCTGACCCCTCTAGTTTCTTCCTCATTCTTCCTCCACTTCCTTTGCCCTTAGAAGGTGAGCTAAGAAATGAGGTGGCATACATGCTTTGAGTGCTTTCGGTCATAAGTAGCATGACCAAAGAAAAAATGGTCTCACTAGGCAAAGCTATTGACAGAGAAGGAGGAAAAAAGTTAGTCAGGTCTTGCTTAATTTCTACAGCGGATTTGAATTGTTGTTCAAGAAGTTCGCTCATTGAAAGCCCTTAACCTAAATGCTTGGATTCATCCCTTAAATAGTCATGACCATTGAATCAGTCATTATAGCTTGTTGTCTAGGTTGTGAGCCCTTCTATAGGAGACTAGAAATCATAGGCTGGCCTAAAATTTGAGAACGATGAAAGGAGAGATTACCAACATCAACCGGTGTCACGTGCGCCTTCTCAAATATGAGCGAGGTCAATTATATATCTCTACCGGATTGAGATTCCATATGGGCGGACGTACCATCTGAGTTTCTTTCTTGAATGGGAGACGACATGCTTGTTTTCTGCATTAACGGGGAATCTAGATTGTACGGAGGAACGGACAGAGCAATAGATGTATATGGAGGTCCAAAAACGAGACCTGAAGCAAGCTTCTGAGGAGTAGCACCGGAGCCTTAGCTTGGTCTTTTTGAACTGTAGCAGCCAACTTCAGGTGTAAAATAAGCTCATCCGCTCTGAGCGCCTCGATTTCCTCTCGACTTAGAATCTCACTTTCCAGCTCTATCAAATCCAATTCACCTCCTTTTGAATGTTATTGCTCTTTTTGCATAATTTTCTCCTTTACCATCACTAAAGCACAGGGATAGCCTTTGCCAAGCCACGCTAAGTCTCTAAACTTAAGAACGTTGGCATTGTAGTTGGTGATGAGTGGATCAAAACTATCCTTAACCTGCCTCTCTACAGTTGCCACCAACTCATCCACTTTCTTGGCCTTTTTCAATGAATCGTCTTTCTGCTTACAAGTTTTGATGGTTTCTTTGCGGTACTCTTGAGCTATTTGGAGGTCTTTGTCTTTGTCTTTCTTTTCTTTTTCGAGCTACTCCTTCACCTCTTCGGTTCATGATTTCTGTGGTAAATGGACTCAATTTGGCTTAAATGGTTCTTTCTTTCTTGCTCGATAGTCGCATTTTAGTCTCTAACTTTTTGATCGGCAACCCCTTGTGCCTTCTTCAGCTCAATGACCTCTGCATCAAGATGAGCAATAGCCTCATCATTCTGACCTGCTATTAGTAGAAAGTCCAACAATCTCTGTCTCTAAACTCTCGGTATATTCCAAGATCTGCTTAGCCAATCTTCTCCAGATAAAGTATTGATCGTACACGTCACCAATGTATGCTACCATCTGATCCTTAATACATGAAGGAATATCTTTCAGATTGATAACAAATTTGATGCCTTTAAAATTAATTTTAAAAGTGACACTGCAATTCAGATATATGAGGATTTCAAGCGATCAGCTGATCTATTTCGATAATAGACTATTCGGTAGGCTGTTCGATAGGCGCTTTATCAGCTTTATGTCAGGAGGAATCTGAGGTAAAAAAAATTGATGGACAGTGAGAGTGTTGACAAGTAAGAGACGGTGTTTTTTGTATAGTGGAGAGGGAACCATGAGAAGGTTCAGTGCGAAGAACATGATCGTGGCGACTAGAGTGCTTTTCTGAACCCCTAGATGGGGGTGATCTGGATCTAGATGGATGCCTAGACGATGATTCATATGGCCTATAGTCTATCTTTCTGCTTCCTCGATCACAGATTGAGCACTGGCTAAAGCCTGAATCATGGCTGGACTGTAAGGGTATGTGCTCGGTTGGCACCTTGGTTGTTATCCCATTTGATCCCGAAGATCGTTATACAACCAACGTCATTCCATGGAACCTGCGAATAAAGTGAAAACAAATCATCTTTCACAAGACAAGTACACAACGTAAGTTGAGCAAAGTGCGGTGCATGTGAGTGTGCATGCAAGTGTCCTAGTGTCCCTCCAATGGACCGTGGGTTTGAACTTTGCTATCAGGCAAAATCTCCCTTATTTTAATCAAAGGCATGTCTTCTTGGAAGCAAATAGGGAACCCAATGTCCCCAATTCTCATATTGCCAAGAGCAAATGAAGGGATACTATCCAGAATCAGCCCAAGACCAAAATAAGGATCTTCCAAAGCCTGTACTAGAAATTTCAAATGTAGTTGTGACCGGCGGTAGCGGAGTCGAAACTTGCCTTTAGATCTTCAGATTTCTTCTTTGGAGAGGCTGTTGGTCATCATCCTCACCTTCATCAGCAGATGGAATGTGGCTTACGTCGGTACCAGCATGGCCTACTCCTTCTCCCCCACCCCCACCTCTAGTTTCACCTTCTTCAGTGTGCTCTTGTATATCGCCAGTCTTATGTAGCACCTCGTATCTGGAGGCCAAAAGCTAAGCGCTATGGATGCTGTTGTCATCCACAGTATTAACTTCTGGTGGCGAAATATGGTAATGTTAATGGTAACTATAATATCAGAAGCACTTGAATATGAACAAATTCACGGATTTCCAAAAACAATAATTTCAGTGATAACATTTCAAATGATATCATATCCAAGTTACAAAAATCCCCAAACGTATTCCTAGACAATGATCAAATATAATTACAACAATATGCCAAGATCGACATATGAAGATGCCCCTTAGATGATCAAAAAAATATAGACATAATTATCATGATACACAGCGAAAACAATAAAACAGAATTCCTAAATTTAGCTATCCGTCAGCCACATGCTCATCTTCGGAAGCTTATTTGCTAAAATATACTAAAACCTAAAAACCTAAACCCTCAGCCTACTCAAATCAAATTTTAAGCACCCGAGAGTTTAAGGGGAAACCAAAACTTCAAATCAGACATAAAGCCTGGTATGAATAATTTAAGTTACATCTCTATTTTCTAATATTTAGTGAGACCACGCCGCTTAGCGGGCCCTCACAAACATCTCTTTTCAAAACACATATTTTGCAAATCCTTTCCTGCAACCAAACTGGTTAATCAACTGATTATTAACATAGCAATATCCATTATGCTAAAACAAAAAATAAATTAACTATCTGTCCTAAATCTGAGCTAACTGCTCTTTTCTGGACTAACTGTCCTAAATCTGATTATACCAAATAGAAATATCCATTATGCTAAATAAAATGGACTATATGTCCATAAAACAGGTAAAAAGGATGGACTAACTGTCCTTAAGAAGTAGCAAGGTCTGTTATGCTAACAAATGAACTAACTGTTCATATCTGGGCTAACTGCCCTAATCTGGACTAAATTGTCCTCTGGGCCAACTGCCCTTAAAATGGACTGACTGTCCGAATTTAAATGAGCTAACTGCCCAAATTTTCTTTGGGTTAACTACCTTTTCAATTTTCCTTGAAAAACTTTTTCAAAATGATTTAGTCCATCAAATCATATATATACAAGGAAAATATATCTTTAGCTTTACTCTAAGCTATTTTGCCATGTTATACACTTTACTCAAAATAATGTTGATGATGTTCAATAAGGATTATCTATCCTTTTAAAATAATTTAAAGTTCTTTATAACTTAAAACACTTAGGCTATCTGCCTTGTCATTATATTCGAAACCTTTGTTTAAAACTTATAAACAACCTTTTGAAAACATTGAAGGTAACCCCTTCAAAACCATCAATAAAAAGCCTTTCTTCTAGAAGCTTTAAAAATATATGACATCCACCTTTAAAACCATTTAACCTTTACCTTCCGAAAAACAAAAACCTAACCTTTCGACCTTGTCGAAAGGTCTCTTTTCGACCTTGTCGAAAGCTCTTACTTTTTGAAAGCATTGAAACTTAAAACCTTTCGCAATCATTGGGTTCAATTTAAAACAAGTGGAAACCTTTCGCGATCATTGGTTCAATTTAAAACAAGTGGAAAACTTTCGAAACCATTCGAAGTTGACTACCTCGAACATTTAAATGTTTCGGCTTAAAACATTTGGATTATGCCTTCAAGTAGAGCAAAAGGATCAGAAAAACATTGGAGGCGAAAGCATCTGCTTCAAAACCCTTTGAAAGTAACTCTTTTAAAACCATTTCATAATAATTAGGTGATGGTGTTGGAACCAACCCTTCGAAAGCAATGGAGAGGAGGCAAATTTTAGAAAACAAAAGATTCCCTTTGAAAGCAACTGAATCGAAAGGTAGGAAGCGGCAACTATACTTTCGACCTTATCGAAAGGTTTCAATTAAAACAAAAAAGCAACCCAATCGAAACCTTTTCTTTTAAACCATTTGACATTGTCGAAAACATTTAGGTCTTGTCGACCTTGTCGAAAGCTAGCAGGCATATTTTCTTTAAAACCAAAACAAAGCTTCATCACTTTCGGAAGCTCTTAGTTTCATCCCTATACCTTTCGACCCCTTCCAATTCACTACTACCAGTTGTCTGATACCATGTGCATTGGTTGCCAACCTTGTCGAAAGGTTTGATACCTTTCGACCTTGTCGGAAGGTTTGGAATAGAGGCGGAACCTGTTTGCTGAAGGAGTCAAAACAGTAAAAAGCCTATTTATTTGTACTTTAAAGTCGTCCTTTTGTACCTAACCTGCCTTATTTATCTAAATCTAATTGGTTGCCAGATTTTTATATTCAAAAGTTCTACCGACTTTCCTTATTAGGAAATTTAAACAATTTTGAAAAGGCCCCTTCTTTTTATAATTATATAAAACATTTAAGTCTCATACATTAAATAATTTTATATAACTATTAAATCATCTTGGAAAAATCTAGAAAAATTCCAGAAATCAATTACTATATGCTTTTCAACATATAAAATTTTTGAACCCAAATAATAAATTATTTTCTCGTAAATAATTTTTTAATCCAAAATACCATTTTCTTCCTTAGAAAATTCATAATAATTCCACAAAAATTCAGATAAATCTGAAAATTGAAACCCATCTCTAAAATATCTTTTTAGATCATCATAAAATTTCGTAAGGCTAATAGATGTCATTTGATAGGGTTTTCATCTTAAAACATGTTATAAAATCTATATGAACATGCATAAATCATCAACATGTATATATTATCATTCTATCATTCAAAAACATGGAAAACCTTTGCAAAATTATTCGGGTTTAATCTTAAAATAGAAATCATAAAAATGTAGAGATGGAAACATTATTCACCTTTGCTTTCGAGATTAAGAAGCTTGAGATTTGAATGGATTTGACTTGAATTTACTTTTCCTTTAGCTTTTCCTAATTTCCTTTTCCCCTTTCCCTGTTGATGGTGACTGGCCTTGGTTTTGAAAATTTTGAAATGAAATGAATGTGTACATAATACACGGCCTAAGGAAGTGAATATAGGAATGACCTCTTTTCCATAATACCCATCCTCTAATTCATTTTAAACCCTTCTTTTAATACATTTAAACGGCACGACTATCTTAATTTATCAAATATCAATCCCCTAATCAAACATTACTTTATTTAGTTTATCTAACTAAATATCCTAAATAATGTTATCAAAAATCTGGGGTGTTACATCTTAACTACTGGACTTTGGACTAGGGGTGCCGACGAGTGGTCTCCGTTATTTTCTGGTGAGGAATCATCCTCATCAATATTAGTAGCATCTAGAGCAAGGAAAATGTTATTATCTGGGTCCAACAAGTTATATGCTCGTAGATTCTCATCGCTAAGCAACATCTTAGTCTCTCTCTTCCTCTAGGATTTGATGAAGTTGTCGAAGGGTTTCTACTGGAGTTGCATTACTAGGCTTGCGTAGTATATCTACAAAGAACGAAAAAGGATGTTTAGTGATAAGCAGAACTATGAACATGGAATTGTAAGAAAAGGTTGGGAATAGAACTTACGGGAGATAACCATCGTTGGACAAAATCCAGGACGACAACGAATGAAAAAGAATTATTCCTTGAAATATGTTGATTTATTCCATGTGCCAACCACTATTCAGAAACCCCTATATAACTTTAAGAAAATGAGGGAAGGATTTCCATTGTAATGCTTAAAGCTAAATAGATATCAGATTTCCTAATTGTTGAGGACTCGATCGAAATGGCAAGCGAAGATTATAAATAAGCTATGAAGGAATGCATAGTTATTCAGATGGACCTGAACTTGAGCCAGTCTCATAAAGTTTAGAACCTATCGAATAAACTAATTAAATGGTGGGACACATCCTGCCATGCACATATACTTATCACATGTTGTATACCCATCTGGCAGATGGTGTGCTCTCTGATGGTGAGTCGGAACCAATACGTCCTAAAATAGGATTCTGTGCTTCTCACAAATTCTCTTAAGTGATTTTTCCTCGATCTCCAAAGTGGCAGAATCGACAGGATCATCTAATATGACGGCATCATCAAGAGTGTTAGGAGCAGCTCCGACTTTCGGACCTTCGATAGGCTCTATTGGAACTTATAAAACATGTTGTTCTACTTGTGGATTTTTCGGTTGAGATATAGGCTGTACTAGGGCATGTTAAGTAGATGGGATGGAGTCCAGTTTGACTCGATATTTGATTCAACGTATTTGGAAGTCAATAGACCTACTGCTTGAGAGGAGAGACGTTCGGAACATCTATGATCCATAACTATCAAAAATCAACACATAATTGATATTAGATTGATTAATTGTAGTGCCCCGTGCTCAAGTGAAATCATAGTGTGGTGTTATGCAATGTCGTGTAGTGTCGATTTCGATGGAGTTTATCTAAAATGACGGTCATCGCTGACCGTCCCAACAGGCTTCATGTTAATGCCCATGCATTTAAAATATCTTGAAATTTGAGAGACAATGTTCGGGAAAATTTCAAGTATGATACACATTGCATTCTCCTAAAGAAAATGAAGAATCAAAGTCCACCAAGGGTTGGATCGGTACCGATCCATCCCCATGGATGGAATTTTTGTTGCCTTACATCAACTCCTCTGATCCCAAGTGCAAACATCAACGTGAACTCCACCGGCCTCACCATTAACGTCACCGCCTACTTATGAGAATTGGGACTTAAAGAGGCAACCGATTTAGGGTTTTAATTGATGCTTGGTTCGAATTCAAGGTGGATCGGGTCCAATCCAAAAGCAGCACTTAGCAGCGTCGAAGTTAGGTGAAGGGTGAGGGTGACAATAGCGATTTAAGTGTCAATGAGCGGTGGGACAAAGTTCAACTTCAATTTGAAGGCAAGGTGCTTTAATGGCGAACAAAAGCTTGAGCTTGGGAAATAAGGATAAATTCAAAAATAAGAGAAGTCGATTTGGGTATATAGCCCACATACCAAAGAAATAGGCAATAGAATCGCCTATTTCTAAGGTTTGGGTAGGGATTGGTACATGGATAGATACTACGAATGATCCAAGAAAAAAATAGAAGTATACACACACATGTATATAACATGTGTGTATGCATGTACATCTGGTGTTTCACAGGAACGAGTGTGCACTTGGGATAATGGCTTGATGAACAATTAGAGCACATGTGTGTACACATATTCAACATTCAATAACTGGAATCGAAGGAGAACAGATTCAAACCTGAAAAATCCAAAGAAGGAATCAGTTCAAATTACCAAGCTTGGAATGAATGATCATGAGAGCATGCTCCAGCTTTATAGTCCCAGATGCTGGCAAAGCATCATGACGAATGGCTGTAGACATGACACCTTATCGAAAAGGTAAGGAGGAAGGATATCAACTATTCAAAGCGTAGATTTTTAGTCTATTATGGAAATCCCGACTTTCCTTGATTCAAAGAACATCATGTTTGAAACAAGATGTACTTTAGGGTGTAAGTGTTATCCAACCTTTGACCAGGCAGTATCTGTATGGACTAGACAAGTGAACTTGAAAGCTATTAAGGCAGGAAGCACAAAGGCATATCCATATAGTCCAGAAATCAAGTACAACCAAGATCACGGGATAAAACAAGACCATCCCAAGAAATTACAAAGAAAAAACTATCAAGGTGATGGATTGGTACCAATCCATAAAACTCCATCAGATAAGCTCTATTTCCCTCCTACTATAGAGTCTCGGTGCCATAAGCCTATTCCCAACTCCATTGACTGATCGCATGTTGTTTGCTATCAAACCTCTCAAGCACTTGAAATTAGCAACTTCATTCCTCCACTAATCCATCTTATTGGCCCAGAAACAAGCTCATAACCATGCAAACAAGATAGAATCATGAAGCAAACAACAAAATGACATTACATAAAGCAATCTGAAGGATCCATAAGAAGATGGATCAATACCGATCCATAGCTGCTTGCTGACGTAGCCATGTTTTCTCAAGAGCAACTATTGCTGGATAGTGGAGATCATAGAGAAAGATGTGGTGGAGCATTTCCTACCAACCTACATCTATAAATAGGAGGCTAGGGGCTCATTTTCGAGGATCTTTTCATTTCCATGCAATTTTAACATATTTTCTTATAATTGCCTGTGGAGTGGTACCGAACCATAAGAACTGTATTTGTAAACAACAAGATAATCAATAGAAATATTAAGTGGATGTAGGCAATGACTTAGCCGAACCACTATAAACATTTGGTATCTTGTTTCCTACTCTTTTTTATTTACTTTTGTTCAATTTCATTCTCTACTAATTTCTTAGGTTTTTATGCCACATTTTGGTACTAATAATCTCAAAATACATCATGTCTCAATGAGTCATCAGAAATATAAAAATAACATAGATAGCTAAACAACTGTCATAAGTCCGTATCTCTGTCACCATCTCCGAAAATATGCATCATCATCTCTAACCTGTGTTGTAATGAGGAAGGAGTTAGAAGAATAATGTCCGGTGAATAAAAATATTGAGCCTTTCAATAATAGTACTTAGGCAGTATAATTTAAATAAGAATATGTCCTTATGTATCCTATATATATTGTAAACCTTCCAACTATAAGCTCTAAGTCTTTCCCAGTCTAATTCCATAACCATTACTCTTTCAACTCAATAACATGTATCTATCGTCAGTAATGTTCTAACAATGTAAGAGATAACACCCAAGCCACTTAGTAGATTTTTAATGGGAACTAGGTAGATTCTGACCATTTAATACCTCATTCAAGGCCGGTCCCCGTCATTTAATACCTATCCCAAGGCGGAATCCTCTTCTGTACTATCTAGCTAACATGGCATAGAATCACTTTAGGCCACTTAATACTTCTTTTTATGGGAGAGGCGGATCCCTCAATAGCCACTTAATACCTCAAACCCGAAGCGGTCCCTCCTTGAGATATCCTCTACCGTGCATAATTACTAACTCTGACCATAAGTACTTCTTACATAGAGAAGAGGTAGACCCTCAACCAGCCACTTAATACCTTCAACCCATATTGTGACCTGTAACCCAACCATGACATTTCATATTAGTTTGACTATTTGTAGGTACTATTAGTCAGATTAGCTAAGCAGGTTTACCCTACAGAATTTGAAACAATCTCGCGTCTTTTATGGGTACTTATTATAAACGATGTCTTATGCCAGACCTAAAATCACACTATTGATAGCCATATTACCTGGGCAGACTTCTATGTGCTTTGGACCGACCTCGCATACCTATAACTTAGTCATAATCTACAACACTCTCTTAACATATTATCACACATGCATTCCATATCAAGGCCTTATAAGGAAACTCTTATTTCGTAGTTACAATTAACTTCTTTCCTAAGGGGATTTACTGATAATTAATAGCGTATTACCTACGTAATTAATACGTTATAATTATATATTATTTACGCATGTACATATACACATGGCCAAAAAATTTCTAAGCATGCGAAGATTGCGCCTCAAACTAACGTTTAAATGTCAAAACTTCAAATTTATACAAGTCTAATTCCATATCAACAAATATATCATATATCCAATGTCCACAATTCACTCAATAGACTTCTACAAAATAAAATCCATACCAAACTTATTTTATACTAAAATAGCGGAATCAACATTAATGGAAACTTACAATTTAAATATTTTTACGCTTTATTCGACATTTTTGTATAAAATTGAAAAGAGGAATTTCTATTTAAATTGCAGAAATAGGTAGTGCAAACTACGAATAAAAGAATCCGTACGTTATACATAGTTTTCTAATTTATTCTTTTCAAAATCCTTAATCGGATCCAAAGAAAAAGATAAGAAGTGGAATAGAATGTAAAACAGTAAAATTGCAATATCTACACAATTTCATTATTTTAATATAGAATGATTAAGATTCTAACTTAAAATTTAACATTTCGCTTTAGGAGAATTTTAGGGTTTTAGTGTGATGTTTTAGTAGACAAATTCCCCAAAGGCATATATCAAATCCAAGTTATACTATACAATTACTAAATAAGAAAGACTAAGATTTCCACTCACAAACGTCCTTAGCTCTTCCTTTTTGGATTTGTTTACGCCTATTTTACAAATCTTTTCTTTAAGAAATATATAACAAGAGAATTGTATATGAATTAGATTTAGAAATTTGGGAATTGAAGTGGAATAGAATAAGAAATTGAATAATAAACATATAAAATTTCTCTCTTGTAACGCCAAGAAAATTTCTGAATCTTTAAAGAGAGGCCGATAGGGTTTTGCTAAGTTCACAAAATAATTTGTGAATAAAAGTGAGGTGGCTGTGATCTTATTTATAGTCGTTAGAAAGCGCCAGACCTGTCGGATTTAGGTAGGTTTAAAATCATAAAATCTGGACCGTTCAAATGCACAAAATCCTAGTCGCCACCAATATCGACCGGTCGACCGGTCCATCCTAGACGGTCAACCGGTTGGTCTATTTTGGAAACATTATTTTCTTGTCGTTGATTTATTTATTTAACACCATAATTAATTTTTAATGTTACCATTTATTTTAACATTTACTTAACCTCCAAGCCTATTTACTGTTACCTTTTAAATTTTAAATTTAAGAATCAATTATTTATTTGAATTTGAATTCCATTTAAATTATTTTGAATCCGAAAACTTTAAACATCCATAAATTTTTCGTTTGAGATTCGTTTTCAAAACATTATATATGAAAGTTAATTAGAAAATTGCCACGGACGTAACGATATAACTTCCATGGTAAAATTCTAACTTCTACAAAATTCCCGTTCTAACCTTATCTTATTTAATTAATTCATTTGTTTCCTATTAATTTGTTCGGGGTGTTACAAAAATGCTACTCAAGTAACTTTGCGGTGAACCAACACCATATAAAAAGAGAATATTACGCAAAACAAGAAAGCTAAATGGTTCGAAAATTTAGCACTTTCGCATGTGTGTAGATCGTAACTGTTTACTTTTTTGGAAGTTTGACTACACCAAAAGAAAAAGTTAAAAATAGTAAAATACTCTTCTCAATAAACCTTTAAAATTATACCTTAACCTTTTAAAGTTCGACCATGTCACGAACAAAAAGAGTGGAACAAGTAAATTCCACAATTCATTTTTCACCACATATTTTTCAAATAAACGCGAATAAAATAAGATAAATAATCAAATCTACAATAAAGGAAATATATACATTTTGTAGTGAAAGCTGTAAATTTTCGAAAAAAATCAAAACTTATTTTCAAATTTTATATGTAAATAACTGCATGTTTTAGACGATGTCTCAAATAAAAAGAATATTTGAAAAATAATTATAGTAGAGTTATTCACAACGTTAGACAAAAAACAGAATTTCCTTTTTAGAATAAGGGACAAATCATAATATCCACGTCATTTTGTGAATTATTGTATGACATGTTGTTTCGTATAGATAAAGAAAGTACTTTGATTTCGGAAAGACTAAAACAAACTTTTCAAAATAATTTGTTTCTTTCGAGTGGATGTTATAATTTAGACTGGCTCACACATTTGTCTAGCCATTTCAATGAGTATGTGTGATACAGAAACAACACGTCACAAGAATGAAAGTACAAAATGCAAAATGTTGGTTCTATTCTCACTTCGCTTTCCTCCTTTCACATCCCTTTCAATTCAAAATAATTGTCATACCCAACTTTTTTCCTTTCATTCCTAATGCATTGTAAAGTGCTCTTACTTTTCTTAATCATGTTCAATTACGATGTGGTTTGTTCACAAACAATGCTAAGTCCGAACGAGATTATTATACATACCTCGTTCGATCCAAACTAGATTATTAATCTCGTTTGGACAAAGTAGTTTTTTTGCATTAATCTTGTTTTATTGGAGTTTATTTTCATGATTGTTTCTTTTGAACATGTCCGTGCTAGCTTGAAGATACGGGTAGATTTGGAACATTTAAAATTGAGAAAGTAGCGTGGGTGAGGGGAGGAAAGCCAGAGAGAATAGAAGTGCCCAATTTTTTAGTTTGTCAAATCAAGTATATCCAAATTATTTGATTGTGGCTGCACAAGCAAATTAGAAAACTAATCCATGGGTTCCTTCTCTATACCATGGCCTTTTAAAAGAAGTAAAGCTTTGAATTCAACATCAAAGCTAGAGGAAGAAGAAGCAAATCTTGAAGAACACGGAGTAACTAAAAAGTTGCAAGATTTTATCAAGGGCTTCTCAATCGACACATTCAAAGATTACCCGCTACAAGGTCTGATTCATTTTATACTTTTTGTTTATCAAAAAGTAGAAACTGTCTTTGAATTTTGGTTAAAATTGCGATTTTGATTGGCTTCAGACGATCAAAATGTAAAAGAAGTCGATAGGGATCTTACTGAATGGCAGGAACGTCATGCTATGCTTGTGCTTTCTAAAGTTAAGGTATGAATTTTCCTCATTTGTTTTATTTAGATTTTTTAAGGTCTGTTTAGTTACATTAAAATTAGCGTTGGATACTACTGCGAATCCTATAGGTTGTTACTTAGACTAATTGAGATCTATAGAAAGGTATCATAACAATCATCTTATAATTGCTTCTGAGAGCTAGGGATTTTACCATGGAGGATTTGTGGAAAATTGATCTGTATAATTTTTATAGCTGATGACGGCATCTAAATGTTGGTATTGGTTGACTGAGGTGTAAAAGCTTTAAACTTTTATTGTTGGTGTACAAGCTACGCTGTTGAATGATGTTGAATAAATTAACACTACTGATCAAAACATAATGCAAGAAGCAGCAAGTCCGTACAAAATAGAATAATTTTTTCGGTCATTAACATCATTGTGCTAACTTGACCCTTAGACTGATAAATTTATCTTTCTAATTACAAAGGATATGGTATTTGGCTATTGGATTAACTTCAGTCATTCTATTGCAGGAGGTTGCAAAACTTAGATATGTGTTATGCCCACGTCACCTAAAGGAGAGGCAGTTCTGGAGAATATATTTCCTTCTTGTTAAAAGCCACATAGCACCGTAAGTCATTAGAACTGTGCATTTTTGTAATGCTTCTTATTGTCATATAAAAAGCAAAGCATAATCTAATGACTTCTGTAAATCTGGATTTCTACAATTATTTAGTTGGTGCCAGCAACAAGTCACTTCTTGTTTCTTTCAAAAAAAGCTAGTTGCCAATCAATAGTTGAACACTTGAACTTACTACCGCCATCCTTGTCTCACACGATTGTTACTTTCAATCACCTAAGGAACACTCATCTAATATTGTTTATCGAAACTAAAATGCATTGTCGTGATGGTATTTGAAAATTTCAAAATCTAGCAAGAACGTTAAGCTTAATGATTATGGACAGTGCATGGTTAGCTACATTAGGAGCGTAGCTATGTCCCAGTTACCTGAGTTATAGGCTGGATTAACTTCTTATAAATTCTTCTACAAATCACCCGCAAACCCTTATAGTATACCTTTTAATTTTAACCTATAAAGTCCCACGTTATCAAGTTTAGACCAAAACATTGTATAAATATGAATAGAAATGCCTTAAAAGCAGTAATTTCTGCATAACGGGTCTTGGACCGACCCAAAAAAAAAAAAAAAATCAAGGTGGGCCGGTGGCCACTACTTGTCCCCCCTACAGTTTCGTCTCTGTTTGTACACACTTTACACTAATCTGGAGTAGTCCAGGATGATACGAAGTCCTAGCTATGCCCTTAGCTTAAATTATATTTTCATTTTGAACGGTATTTTAAAAAGTCATATTTTCACATTAGGCAACAAGTGTCTAGCGTGTGCGTAATATTTCCTTTGGATATATTCCTAGTGTAATAACATATTCATAAACAATAATGACTAAACTTTATTTTATGGTTTAAAATAACAACAATATAGTATGAGTAGAACTTTTTTGTATTATGAATAATAAAATCAATTAATAAAATACACTGTATTATATTATTTGCTACCTCATAAATAGTTCTGTAGAAAACTGTTATATGAATTTCATATCTACTGTTCATAAGTGACAATTTTAAATATACAACAAGTGTTGGGCGAGATTCTACCGAACCAACCTTCATTCATCCCTGCCGAACCAACTCGAAGTAGCACCACCGAATCACCTAGCGCCTACCGAACCAACCTATACCGGACCAACCTACCCACCCATGCCGAACCGAAGAACCACCGGTCCACCATTCTCCTACCACCGAACCAAAGTACACAGCTCCACCGGTCCACCATACTCCTACCACCTAACCAAAGTACACGAGCTCCACCGGTCCATCATGCTCCTACCACCGAACCAAAGTAAAACCGGACCAACTCCACCAGGCCAGATTACATCAGTCCAGGCCCGCCAGCTGCTGTATACATCCAAGACCCCTGCCCCCAACCTCACTCTATAAATAGAGGGGCAGGGGTACAACAAAAAGGGGACAAGTTTGAGAGCTCAAGCACGAAGAGAACTTTCAAACAACTTTCAGATACTTGTATCAAAGCTTTGTACTTGTAATCAAAACAAGAAAAGAGAAATAATATATAAAGTGGACGTAGACACATTCTGGCTGAACCACTATAAATCTACGTGTCTTTTACAGTTTAGTCTCTGCTTTTCATATATTTGCATAAATCATCCAAATCACTAAGAACAACATAAAATCAATTAAATCAAACGACTTTGAGGTGTTTGTCCATTTTTTGTGCAAACATTTTTGGTGCTTTCACTGAGAACTAGAAGCTCGAAGCTTCAGCTTCTTCCACTTCACCTTCTTCCCGACAGCGTCGTTCATCGCTTGGAAAACATGCCTCCCAAGCAGAAGAAAGATGTAAACAAAGGAAAAAACATCGCAACCAGCAGTCTTCCAGATCCAGTGGTCACTGATCAAGTAAATCGTCCCCTTCCAACAGCAGTACCAAATGAAGGTCAGGGCCGTCAGGCAAATCCGACCACCCCTGCCGCGGAACAGCCGACAACAATTACTAGGGCAGATCTAGACAGGGTTGTGGCTGAAGTGACTAACCGCTTCATCCCAACAAGAAGCCTTGGTGGACCATCTAATGTCACGCTTAAGGGATGCTGAAGAGTCCAACCGCAACACTGAATCATGTGGTGAGTCCCAATCTGGAGGATCTCAGAGACAACAAAGGTCTTCCTTCTTCGAAGGAGCTAACGGCAGAAGCAGCCATGGTAGGAGCCGAGATCGAGCTCAGCCCGAAGTTAAGCCTGAAGAAACGCTTGGAACCGAACCCAACGGGGGAGGTACCGAACGGAGGCCAACTGTAGCTGAGCCTGTCATACTGCCTAACCATGGAAACAACAATGAACAGGGCCGAGCTAGAGTCCAGCCCGAAGTTGGACCCGAGGAAGTGCTTAGATCAGAACCCAGCAGGGGAAGATCAAGGCAAGGACCAACTGTAGCTGACCCTAGCATGCTCCCAGAAGACCAAAGACAGCTACTGGAAAATATCAGGAATGATAGACGATACCATCCCTACAGGTCATCTGGACGGAATCAATCCCACAGAGAAGAACCGAACTCATTTCTATCTGCTCCAAATTCTAATGAAAGGATGGCACGCTTGTTCAGAGAGTGCGTCCAACGGGATCAAAGAGATCGAGGGATAGGCGCTAGAGTAACCAGCCCTTTCGCCCGCAATATCGAAATTGCTATCACCCCCCGAGAATGGAAAATGCCGACAATGGAACCTTACAAAGGAACCTCCGACCCCGTTGTGCACTTACAGAGATACACACAACATATGCTCATGAGTGGAGCAACAGAGGAGTACTGTGCAAATGCTTTCCACTATTCTTAGCAGATCTAGCTACCTCCTGGTTCTGTCATTTACCCCAGGGATCCATCAACTCGTGGGAAATGTTGAAAGAAAAGTTTATCAGTCAGTTCCGCATTTATGTAGAACAACCCAAGGACGCTTATTCCTTATCCAGTATCAAACAGAAACCTGGAGAGAAACTGCAGCAATACCTAACCCGATTCAATGCCGCAACGGCCACAGTCCAAGATGCCGATGAAAAGCTTATCCTAATGGCCCTCTGTAGTGGTGTGCATCCGGATACTAAATTTGCTAGAAGGTTGACAAAAGAAAAACCAGCTACTTTACCTGATTTCTTCCATGAAGCTGGGAAATATATGAGGCTTGAAAATGCTGCCACTGAGGGGCAGTCAGGGCAACAAAATAAGGCAGCTCACGGCAACGCGCCCGCTGCAGCGAAGGACGTTCGAAGAAATGATTCTAGAGACAATGCTGGGGGCGAGAAGGGAGAAAAGCGCCTATATCGGCCAGGACCAAGATTCGACACTTACACTCCCTTGAATGAAACAGTCGAAAACATCTTCCTTGCCACCCAAGGCGAAGTCAGATACAAACGCCCACCGTACAAGAAGGAATCAGATAACGCACAGAAGTCTGGAAAGTTCTGCCGCTTCCATGAATCTCATGGGCATGATACCAATGAATGCCATCATCTCCGGGACTTGATTGAAGAACACATCAGAAGGAAGAAACTGGAACGCTATGTAAAAGGTCAGGACATGACTCCAGCTCCTGCCAGTGAGAACCCAAGGCTGCCCTCACCAGAGATAGGCAGAGGAAACCGCAACACTAGCGGCTCCAGTCAAGAGAAGATAGTGGTCCATAACATCTCGGGAGGACCGCACATCGCCGACAGAAGCTGGGCAGAGATGGAAAGATATGGAAAGTCGCTTAGAAACGATGAAGGCTGTGTTAATTCTGTTATAGAAGAATGCCACCCGAAGCGGAAAGAGAGTGATGACATCACATTCAGTAGGCGTGACCTAGAAGGAAGACAATACCCTCACATGGATCCCATGGTTATCTCTGCCCGGCTCGGTCCAGCCTAAGTTTTTCGGATTCTAGTAGACATTGGAAGCTCAATAAATATCCTATTCAAGCATGCGTTCGACAAAACGAAACTATCAATGAAGGATGTTTCTTCCTGCAATAAACCGCTACACGGTTTCACTGGAGATGCGAAGATGCCCCTCGGGCAACTGGATCTCTTCGTTGAAATTGGAAGTCATCCCCGCTCCGTTGTGTGGAAACAGACATTTGTGCTGATAGAAAACCACTCGACCTACAACGCTTTCTTAGGAAGGCCAGCCTTGTCTGACTTCCAAATTGTCCTGGCCCCATGGTGCCTAAAGATGAAATTTCCAATGGACAATGGAGTAGGGGAAGTAGAAGGAGACCAGGACGTTGCTTGAGACTGCTATGTGACTGAACTTCGCAACAACCACAGGAAGGATAAAGGGAAAAGTGTAGAGGTTGCCCTCTGCGCAAAAAGTTTGGAAGCATAGCAACTAAAGAAAGCCCCTCCTCTTCGATATACTTGCCAATGACTTTATACGGGAAGCCATCTACCCAGAGTGGATCGCCAACCCGGTGCTGGTAAAGAAGGCTAATGGGAAGTAGCGAACATGCATTGACCTCTCCAACTTAAATGACGCCTGCCCGAAAGATTGCTTCCCACTTCTCCGAATCGATCAACTTGTAGACAGCACATCCGGACACGAACTCTTATCTTTCATGGACGCATACTCGGGATACAACCAAATTCCTATGCACGCTCCCGATCAAGACCACACTAGTTTCATCACTAACCGGGGGCTGTACTGCTACAAGGTAATGCCTTTCGGACTTAAAAATGCAGGAGCCACCTACCAGTGCCTCGTCAACAAGATGTTTGCAGGGCTAATAGGACAAACTATGGAAGTGTATGTGGATGACATGCTGGTAAAGTCAAGAAAAACCGACGATCACGTAAGCCATCTGGGCGAGATGTTTCAAGTACTTTGCCAATATGGAATGAAACTTAATCATCTAAAATGCTCCTTCGGAGTATCATCAGGAAAGTTCTTGGGATTCATCGTCCATGCCAGAGGGATTGAAGCAAACCCTGAACAAGTCCGAGCTCTAAAAGATATCAAGATACCTTCCACTCGAAAGGAAATGCAAAGCCTGAATGGGAAAGTGGCCGCCCTAAGCCGATTCATCTCCAAAGCAACGGACAAGTGTGTCCCCTTCTTCGAAGCTCTAAAGAAAGACAAAGGAAAGTTCGAATGGACTGACGAATGCTTAACCGTTTTCCTTAACTTAATCAAACACCTCCAGAAACCGTCGGTACTCTCGACTCCAAGCGAAGGCGAAGAGTTATACCTGTACCTTACTGTGTCATCTCACGCCCTAAGCGCTGCTTTGGTAAGGGAAGACAACCGCACGCAGCGGCCGGTTTACTTTGTAAGTAAGAGGTTTACGGGGGCAGAAGTCAGATATCCTAAACTTGAGAAGCTAGCATACTGTTTACTGATCACGTTATGGAAACTGCGTCACTACTTCCAATCCCATTCCATCAAAGTTCTGACCGATCAACCATTGAGGCAGGTACTCCATCGTCCCGACACTTCTGGGCGACTACTTAAATGGTGCATTGAACCGAGTCAGAATGATATCACCTATCACCCTCGCACCGCCATCAAGGGACAAGCCATGGCCGATTTCATTGCAGAATTCACTACCAACGAAGGTAAGGAGCAATCGGAAATAGCAGAAGACATCAAGCAGAATCTCTTCGTGGATGGGGCGTCAAACGATCAAGGCTCGGGGGCAGGTGTGGTAATAGTCACTCCTAGGGGAAATAAGCTGCACTATGCTATAAGGTTGGAGTTCGCTGCCACTAACAACGATGCAGAGTATGAAGCAGTGATAGCTGGATTAGAACTTGCCTTAGAAATCAGAGCCAATTCTTTGTGTCTTCATAGCGATTCTCAATTTATTGTTAATCAAATACTAGGAGAATTCCAGGCTCGAGAAGAACGACTCATAGCATATTTAAAGAAGACCAAGTTGCTTCTCAATCGATTGGACCATTACTTAGTCAAACACATCCCTCGGGAAGAGAACCGAGAGGCCGACGAATTGGCGAAGCAAGCAAGCGTGAGAGACGGCACTATTTTCGGAGCAGTAGCCATCTCAAAGCAACTGACTCCAAGTTTTGAGCAAGTGAATCTGCTAGCTGCAACCGAAGAAACAACTTGGATGACTCCCATCCGAGACTACTTACAAAGCGACACACTACCCAACGGGCGTAACGAAGTCAAGAAAATCTTGAGGAAAGCTTTCCGCTACACAATACAAGATGACATTCTCTATCGGCGCGGATTCTCTAACCCCTTATTAAGGTGTGTCGTTGGAAGGAAAGCCAAGGAAATCTTATCCAACATTCATCAAGGAAGCTGCGGAGATCATACCGGAGGGCAAACTTTAGCAAAAAAGATACTCCGATATGGATATTTCTGGCCCACCTTAAGCAAGGACGCCTTAGATTTCGTCAAAAAATGTGACAGATGCCAGAAGTTTGCTAAGATTCCGCGGCTACCAACAACTGAGATTACTCAAATGATCAGCCCTTGGCCCTTCGCAGTATGAGGAATTGACTTAATCGGCGAACTACCAATGGGCCGAGGCGGGGCCAAATATGCTATAGTAGCAGTCGACTATTTCACCAAATGGGTGGAAGCAGAACCTTTGAATAAAGTATCTTCAGCAAAAGTTATTAACTTCTTGATCAAAAATGTTCTGTGCAGGTACAGAGTCCCATTCAAAATCATATCAGACAATGGACTTCAGTTTGACAGCGAGGAATTCGCCAACTGGTGCCGAGAGCACGGAATTCACAAAAGCTTCTCATCCGTAGCGTATCCCCAGGCAAACGGACAAGTCGAAGCCGTTAACAAAATTCTAAAAACTCTAATAAAAAAGAAACTCGAAAAGTCAAAGGGCGCTTGGGTGGATGAACTCCCTACGACACTGTGGGCCTATCGCACATCTTTCAGAACATCAACAGGGCATACTCCTTTCTCTTTGGCATACGGATCGAAGGTTATTCTTCCAGTTGAAACCATCGTGCCTTCCCACCGTAGGATCCACTATAACCCAGAAGAGAACGAAGAACTCCTTCACATGTCTTTGGATCTAATTGAGGAGAGAAGAAATGATGCAGTCCTCAAAGCAGCAGCCCACAAGCAAAAAGTGGCAGCACAATATAACTCCAAAGTCAAGCATCGTACCTTACAAGAAGGGGATCTTGTCCTTAAGCGAATCTTCCATCGTCCCGGAGCGCTAGATCCAATCTGGGATGGACCATATGTAATTCATAAAGATCTCCACAATGGAGCTTATATTTTGTCAACAGTGGACGGAGAGGTGTTCCAGAGGGCATGGAACATCCAACACCTCCGTCGATACTTTTCTTAACTTGTACTGCCCATATGAAGTGAATTAACAAAGAGAATCAGTGGACGTAGACATTTTCGTGCCGAACCACTTTAAAAAACCTTCTCTTTTTTAACTTGTCCTTTTATATCTTGGCTGCTTGTTAACTTTATCCTTTTCTGTTGAACAAAATTCTATGCATGTTGCATTTCCATTCAAAGCACTCCACAGCGCAACTTCACATGGACAAGACCTAACAGGTACTATGCGAATCTATGCCCTCGCCAATGAGACACTTTCGCTCCGGCATCCCTCTGCTGCGGGTTAACTCATTGCTCGCGACGACCCTTAAAGCCAACTGTAATGAGCTGATTATAAGCCACCGAGAAGGCCGACTATAGCCGAGGCAGCTCATTACGGCGTTCGGCTCGCCGGCAACTGTGAACCGACTATAAGCCCCAACATAAGGTGTGGCCAGCCAGAGGCAGTTCACGGTTGACGATCGGCACCCACGCTAGCCGGCCACAGTAAATCGAATAATACCCACGATTACGGGCCATAATGGCCTGGGTAGTTACTGTGCGCGATCTCGGCTCCGATGTGTCTTAAGTGCGGCTGTGGTAAAAAAGAATTAACTCCCTGCGGAGGCGTAAGATGGATGACAAATGTCTCCAAGACCCACAGCTAGGGAAAATGACTACAAAGCCCGTTGGTCACGAACTTAAGCACATCGAAGGCCTTCCGTGATTGGAAGTTTTACTGTTTCTCATATTTCAATTTTATTTAGAAAACTTTTCTCCTATCCTCTGTAACAATCCCTAAAGTACAGGACACGGAATAGGAGACATTCGCTAATGGAAGCTGATACTCACAGCAAGACACTGGACCGCATTCCACACTCAGTCACGTAAGACATTCAAAGCTGCCATCTACAAGTGAAATATGAAAGGCGGTATTTTCTTCTTTCATGTATAAACACGTGACTATAATTTATTCACACCTCACGCTAACATTGCAAGTCATGAAATTATGTTTTAAACAAGAAATTGACGTCAAACACAACTGAATTACAGGAATATACATAGCTATATTTCTCATACAACGTGTCAAAATAGCAAAAATATTCAAAAACGACAGAATCAGCTTAAGTTAAAAAATTACACGTCAAGAATAATGTTGTTTATTACAAGTAGCATAATTACAGCCTAAGAGTTACGTTACTGTTCTAAGACTAACACACACAACAATGTCAAGTTCACAAAAAGATATCCAAGTCAAATCAAGGAGCCGGCTGCGTCAGAGTTTTATCCTTGTCCTGCTGCCCACCTGTCCGGTCAAAGAAAGAATTCATTAATGATAAACAACCAAGTTAACAGAAAGACTAGAAAGGAAGACTTACCAGCATCTGCTCCTTGCTCATCTTGATCATCATCCTCTACTTGCACACCTACCTTCTCAGCTGCAAGTAACCGCATGCCTTCCTTCACCGCCACCTTCTCCTCCTCGGTAAACTGGGCAGTAACCACATCCATCCTGAAAGCCACGCCACCCTCCTTATCCGCCTCAGCCTTGGCCTCCTCTAGAGCCCTGAGATAAATCCTGGCCATAACCCGAGGGTAATCATCCATCCAGGACAAGTTACCCTGCCTCCAAGTGCGGAAGTACATGTCCTGGAACATCTCATCCATCATCCCCTCGTCCTCCTCAAACTCCCTCATTCGGACCTCAGAAGCCCGCAGCTTTGCAACGGCAGCATCCCTCTCCAATCGATATCGTAAACGGTCAGCCTGGAGGGACCTCCTCATCGTCTCCATCTCCTCCTTCAACTTGGCCTAAGCAAGCTCCGCGGCCTCAAGTCTCCCCGATAGTTCCTCTACCCGCTTGAGGTCCGCTTGCCGAACCTCATCCACCGTGGCAATGGCCATGTCAACCCGCTCCTTACAGACGGCCTCCATCTTCCGCAACTCTGCCCTACTGGCCTCTTCCATAGCCTTCCTCAATTGTCTGGATGCGGCCTCATGCTGGGAGATTTGGATGGCTTGGTCGGTAAGTTGTTTAGCCTGGTCAGAAACCATCAACCGTAGCCGAATGTTGGCGCTCCCTATCTCTTTCCCCAGCCTTGACCAGTCGGGCGTGGTGCCCCATCAATTTCCTGGTCTCCTCGGCAACCCGGTCGATGTTCGCCTTAGCCTCATCCCCCAGAGTCACAACTCGGTTAGTAAGCAAATCGAGGTCCAAGGACTTAGCCTCATCAAGCACTCGAACCATAGGATTGCGAGGGAGAAGATGCTCACCAGTAACCTCATTGAAGGAAATGTCATGAGAGGCCGGATCCAGATCTGGATGACCTGCAAACGGATTACGAGCTAAACCAGGGTGATCTATCGGGATGACAGTTGGATTCTCGGACGGATGGGGGGAAGGCCTAAACTCAGTATCCTCCTCCGTAATATCATGAACAGGCTGGAGTGGGGGTTGAGGGCCGGACAAGGATTCGAAAGCAGATCGACGCCTCTTCCTCTTTTGAATATCTTCTTCAATAACTTCGAGAAGAGGACGATAACCGACTACGTCTCCAGGGCGGGTAGTAGGGGGTTTCAGTTTGGCAGAAACTTTAAGAAGTCTATATTGCTCAAGCTTGTGCCGAAGATCTGAAGTTTTGGCAGTTTTGTCCACTCCTGGAATAAAAACTAAGTGTCACGAGCATACGTTGAACCATAATTCAGGAAATGTAACAAATTAGGAAGAATAAGAATTCACCTGGAGTCGCAGAAGTCGCCTCAGCCGAAGCACTCCCGGAAGGTAAGTCGGCACCAGTCCCGGCCTTATCAACTTTCCCGGGATTCTCCGCCAAAGCCGGTTCTTCCTCTAAACCTTCGAAGGCCTGGCGAAAAGCGTCATCCGTCCACTCTTGCATCTCGCCTACTTGCCTAGAAGACAAAGCCCCGGTGCCTTCGCCACCACCATCACCTCCTCCTTTACTTTCGCTCTCCCTCTCACCTCCTTCATCTCCACCTTTCCCCTCATCCACATCTTCCTCCTCCGGAATGTCTGGACATGCACTGGGAGAGGGGCCGTCAGACTTCTTGAGTTTCTTTCCCCCGACGACTGGAGGTATCGAAAAAGGTCTCCTTTTGCTACTCTTCGACGCAGCCCCTCCTTTAGCTTGGGCAGCCTTCTCTTCCGCCGTATCCCTCTGCTTGACCACAGACTGATGTGGTAAAATCAGGTTGTGCCCCAGAAGTGTAGCATTCCTGATCAAGTAAGCAGCCGACCTATCTCTTCCTGAAATAACTTCTATCTCCGCTGCCATCTGAACCAGGCGATCATTCTCCACGACCGCAAAACCACCTGTCGCTAGCAAGAAATAAAAACACATAAGAAGAAGCATTGCAACCAGAGCGGAAATTGTAAATAAGCTTGGACTTACATCCGGAGGTGAAGCGACAGATAGAAACAGAGTCGTCCCTGACAAAAAACCATTCTTTTTTGAACATGCTGTACTTCGAGTACAAGTCCAGGACTGGCTTGAAGGATACGTCCGATTCCAAGCTGATGTATGGAGATCCCTTCTTATAGCCCCTCAAGTTGTACAAATACCGAATCTTCCAGTTGGAAGGAGGACGCCCGTATCTCCTCTGAAAGATGACAAAAAGGCTCATCAGAATGGCATAGAAGTTAGGCTGAAGCTGAAGTGGAGCCACCTTCAGGTATGTGACGAAGCTGACTATCCAGGCATTGAGAGGCGGGATGGCGCCACAGATACAGTGATACCTGCTGTAAGCGAAATATCATTCGGGAGGATTATATGGCATCACTCCTTCCCCCGGCAACAGCATACGCGCTCTGTCAATCCCGAAAGAGCGAGAAATGACGTCAAGCTGCTCGTCTTTGAGTGAGCTGGGAAAACAATCAGGGGGCGAGTTCAGAAGCTCTTGAGGACCATATCCATCTACCAATGATCTCGGGATGGGCCCATAATGTCCCGGTTCTGACTGGGTTGGGGCACGGCGGGAGGCCCTTCTCTGTCCTGAGATCTCTTTTTCTCTGATCGGGTTTCCACTCTTTGAGACATTTATCTGCAGACACAAGAAAGTATATCGTTAAGACACAAGAAAGTATATCGTTAAGACACATAAACTATGTAATCTAGAGTTTCACTGGTGATTCAGGTACAAAAGTCCATCCGGTAAAGGGTTCATTCAACACTCGGAATCCCCGAATTCATTCAGTAAGGCTCAACCAAAGATTCGTTCGGCATTCTCAGTATAAGATTCATTCGGCTTCCTCAGTATAAGGTCCATTCGGTATTAAAACTTTATGTTCATTCGGTAAGACAAAGAAAATCAAAAAAGGCCATCCGGCAATCACCTGATTCGGCAACACGTCTGATTCGGCGATATGACTGATTTGGCAAGAAGAACTGATTCGGCTGTCTCGTTCGGTAGGAAGTAACGGAAGCCCTAGGCCCTTACTTATAGGCGAAGGTGAACCACCGACCAACTGGTTCGGCACTAGGAACCGGATGGGAACGACAAAATCGGATAACCTAAAACAAAGCATGACATGTGCATGCACATGCCCTACTTTGGGGGGCAAGTGTTGAGCGAGATTCTACCGAACCAACCTTCATTCATCCCTGCCGAACCAACTCGAAGTAGCACCACCGAATCACCTAGCGCCTACCGAACCAACCTATATCGGACCAACCTACCCACCCATGCCGAACCGAAGAACCACCGGTCCACCATTCTCCTACCACCGAACCAAAGTACACGAGCTCCACCGGTCCACCATACTCCTACCACCGAACCAAAGTACACGAGCTCCACCGGTCCACCATGCTCCTACCACCGAACCAAAGTAAAACCGGACCAACTCCACCAGGCCAGATTACATCAGCCCATGCCCGCCAGCTGCTGTATACATCCAAGACCCCTGCCCCCAACCTCACTCTATAAATAGAGGGGCAGGGGTACAACAAAAAGGGGACAAGTTTGAGAGCTCAAGCACGAAGAGAATTTTCAAACAACTTTCAGATACTTGTATCAAAGCTTTGTACTTGTAATCAAAACAAGAAAAGAGAAATAATATATAAAGTGGACGTAGGCACATTCTGACTGAACCACTATAAATCTGCGTGTCTTTTACAGTTTAGTCCCTGCTTTTCATATATTTGTATAAATCACCCAAATCACTAAGAACAACATAAAATCAATTAAATCAAACGACTTTGAGGTGTTTGTTCATTTTTTGTGCAAACAACAAGCATATTGGAGAATTTTCTAATCAGACTATATTTTACTTGCCATCATTATTAACTAAGTAATTAAGTTCCCAGTGTATTGTTCACCAAATTGAACTATTATTCTGCTACAAAGTGATTTGGCATATCATAATCTATAAAGCAGGCTGCAATATTGGTGACACACCATTGTCTGTTATGTATAGACTTATGGACTGGTGAGCTCGCTGCAGACACACCTGGCATAAATTGAATTTGTGGCAGGAGAACAAAATAAACCTGCCCTTCTACAATTTCAAAGATAAAATAGAATCAAAAGAGGAAGTGAAAATAAGGGAACGAGTAAATATTTGCTAGAATGCACGCACTTATAATGAGAATGCCTCGAAAATTATGTGCTTTCATTTTTGAGTTGTCTGGTTGTGAACCATCACTATTCCATGTCAACTGAAATTTTTAATTGTTATGCACCACATTTTCGCATACATTTTTGTGTATATATATGTATATACACATAAATTTAGTGTGTGTAACAACAACAACAATAAGCGTTTCACTACACTCTGTCTATACCCCTATGAGTTTTCGGGCAACACAATTTGATATCAAAAGAAAATTTGTAGACATGTTCTTACTTACTTAAAGTTCATCTCCACGAAATTTTAATTAATTTGAATAATCCTAACATACTCGAAACAAATACTTCAAATCGACGATTAAATAAATGTTTTAATGGTTGATAATTTGATATTGACTTAACATTATGAGCATGTTAGATGTTGCGAAATGATCCCAATTTTTGTGGACATTATGTTCATAATATATATTGAACGTCCTTTCATTTGATTATTTGATTTTAAATAGTGCAGTAAGCCATTGAAGTGTAGTGCAAAAGAGGGGTGTAGTACATATAGAAAGATGCCCAAGAGGTGTTAGAAAAAAATATTAAGCATGTCATTGAACCTTCCTTACACACACATAACTGTCATAACATACATACATAATCATCATTCTCTACCTAGTGCAAAACATTCATGTGTGATTAAAGCTTTAGAGTAGGCTTACATTTTATAGCAAATCATATTCACATATAACATGAATTTGGCGAATTTTGCTATCTTCTCATAACTTGAGGTGTCTAACTAATCAATGTAGATTAGACATTAAGCATCAAGGAGTACACACACATATTTATATACACACATATATAAAATAAGATAATTGCATTGTTTACATGCCTTTAGGCTTAGAAACTTAAGTGGTAAAATCAAAAAATATCAAAAAAAAAAATAATCATTTCCTTAGACTTAGAAACTACCTTATTTCACATTTTATATATAGACAGCAACATTTTATGTATGGATGGTTGTTTTTCAATTCTATACAATTGACTATTACAGCGTTTGCAACTTGAGAGAATCAAGGGAACATAATTGTAAGGATCTATATCCTACCTTTTGATCAAAAAATTTCTGTAGTTTCACTCTTTGCAAATTTCAAACAAGTTGGATGCTACCATACAAAAAGGATCCCACCTGTTTCTTGTTTTGACATTATGTACATTAGATTGTCCCTTGTTGTTCATAAGATTAGGGAGATCATGGAATCACAGAAGAACAAAAGGATGCCTCAATAAGCTTGTAGATTTCAAAGCACAGAAGAACATAAGAATAGGCATAAGTCACATAGCTTAGGCTAAGCTTGTAGATTTTACTGGTTTTTTTTAATCTTATTTCATTATATTTTGTCAGATATGAAATGCATGCCATTACAAAAGCCAAGATTAGAATGCTGGAGCAACAAAATGAGATAACGAAAGGTAAGGCAACTATTGAAGTGGAGATGATGGACACAAAGCATACCAGCAATCCATTTAATACATTGCAATCAGATTCAGAACTGCTTATGGATAAAGATACAGGCTTAGAGAAAGCGGAAGGTATCTTTCATTATGATTTTTCACAATTTGTATACCCACCTTTCAGTTAGCTTAATCAGATTTTTTGTTTTAAGGCATACCATATAAACTTTAAACATGATTACATGCATCAGTAAATACGAAGAGTCTTTATGTTAGTCTGCTGTATGTTGCTAATAATTTAGCTAATGTCACTGGGTATGCAATGTGAAAATGATCCATTTTGAACATTTTCAAATATGGTCCCCTTTACGCCTATTTCAAATTTGGTTTCCACGTCTGTCTCTACACCTTGTATATAGATATCAAATAAGGCCTATTAGGTATTGAGGTGGGGTGGGGTTGGGTGGGGGTGAACCGAGACCTTATTCAAGTTTTTTCTCTCCTTTTTCCCCATTATATTAAGCATAATAACTATACTTTCCATGAGTTGAAATATATTTGGTATAGGGGACATCAGGGTTAATGGTGATGAATGAAGAGGTCGGAGTTTAGGAAGAAAAATAACACACTAGGTCTTCTGTTCCCCATTCTACTTGTGTCCCCATCCCAACAAATATCAGCCACGCATCATTCAGTTAAATTAATTGATTAAAATAGTTGATCAAAGATTGAATGGTTGTGATTGTTTGAGGATATGCACATGCATTTGGAAATAAAAAACCCAAGCTCGAAAAATAAATAGATCAATGGTGTTGATGAAGAGCTCAGAGTTCAGTAAGCAAAAATAAATAAATCAATGTAATGATGAAGAGCCCCGAAAGGTCAAAAGCATTCTACTTTGGTGGAGGATTAAAAAATGTGAGATGATCGGAGTTAAAGCAATTTATGGCTGGATTGTCGCCTTTGCTTCACGTCGACATTGTCTTTATTATGTTGTTCTGTGCATGTTTGTTAATTGTATGGGTTTTGGCCCGAACCTGTCCTGCTAATATGTTTACAGGTGTAGTGTTGACTATTCGGATCCCGGTCCGATCCGACTATCATCAGGATTGGGTACGGTTTCATTATTATCAGTTCGCTTTGGACCCGATCCAGTTCTTATTTGTCCACTGTATCAAAATGCAAGTGTATATATTGTTTGTGTAACATTTTGTTTTTACCTGTAGATTTTTTTCCTTGTTTTGTTTGTGAAGTTGGTTTTATCACTTTTCCGTTTGTTTGTAAACTTTGCTTTTATTTTTAATACCATTTTAAAGAAGTTACGGACTTAAATAATGGTTTTCATATTAATACATTGCATCGAGCATAGAGTTATTTACTCAACGTATTTGAAAAGTCCAACCAGTCGGGCTCAAATAGTGGGTTTGATATACCCAACTGGTTCAGGTTGGGCTTGATAGTAACCTGGCTCGAATTTGGATTTTAAGTTGCCTGGCCTGAACCCGGCCTGTTGATATGCCTAGTGTACTTTAAGTTGATGAGATACAGTAATAGCGAGCAGTAATGCCCATGATATACTTGCATTTACTGGAAGAGATATGCAAAATAGTTTAATATCATGACATGTACGTTTTAGATGGAGAATAGACGGTGCCAGTAAGATATGACAGTGTAGCAAGAATTTTTTTAATAATGGAGTTAACAATAGCAATGAAATAATATGCTCGACTCGGGTACCATTTTTTCTTGTAATCCATTCTTGCATTTGATTATACGTATTCAACGAGGCTATATTATTGATATTTTGGTATTTCTTTGTTAGGGAAAATTTGCTGCAATAACTCAACTTGATTTGAAACACTTTTTCCCCCTCTCTCAGGGATCACGATTGAAAGCAAGAGTGATTGTAGATAGCAATGATCATTGAATGGGCAAGTTTTTAGATGATTTCTAATGTATCAAAAGAGTCGAGCACGCTGAGTAGCATACATGCTGGATGTTCTGTAGCTCTTTGACACGATGTACCAATATACTCTGTGAATCGTTAAAGATACCAAAGACTGTAAATATGTATTTAACTTTTGGATATCAAAGGTGTGCTTTGGCATATGATGAAATTTTGTTGCATCTGAATTTTCTAATATAACTGGGAAAAGAATACTGCTCATCTGATGTATGTTCAACATTTCCAAATGTTTTCTGAAATTCATTCTGGGGTTTTGTTGACTAGTTTTCCACTGCTTGGATGTTGTAGTGCTGTAAACAATTATGTTGCTGATATATAGAGCTGAAAAACTGAGGCAATATAAATTGCAGTAGAGCATGCTCTGAAATCAGTATAGTTGTAAAACTATAAACATGAACAAACTGAAGAAGGAAACACAGTTTATTTCATCATTTCATTACAGAGAGATCAAATCGATGTCATACAGAACTCTTGTGAGTGTAAACAAACAACACACCATCTTAAATCAAATGAAAGAATCGAAAGATACAAACAACATACATCTACATCAAAAGAAATCCATGTCCATATAGGCACCATCAGTCTCCACATCAACCACCACAGATCCATTCTTCTTAACCTGAACTCTAGGAACTTCAGGCGGGACTGCACACCTAATCAAAGCCCAGTTCACGCTCTGAAAGAAAGGATGCTGCTTCACCTCTGTGGCCCCACGTCTGTAGGCCAACCTCTGCTGAGGCTCCTTCACAAGCAGCCCCCTTATCAAATCCCTTGCGGCAAAGCTCACGTTGGGAGCTTCTGGAAACTTCAGTGGCTCCCCTACAACGTTGAACAAAGTCGCTCTATTCCCAGACCCTTTAAAGGGAGTCTTCCCGAACAGCAGCTCGTACAAAAATATCCCAAAAGTCCACCAGTCCACCGCGCTTCCATGCCCTTCCCCTTTTATTATCTCTGGCGCCAGGTACTCATGGGTCCCAACAAAGGACATGGAGCGGGCGCTCGTGGGCTCTGCTAGAAGTTCCGGAAGTGTTCGGAAGGATGACGATGCAAAGTCGTTGGTACTTGTCTTTTGATTGGAAGTTTTGAGAAAGCGTGGAGCAAAGCAGGCAGGCTGCATGCAAGCAGGTGAGTCGATGCACGCTGGCTGAGAGCAGTAGTTGGAAGATGCATTGCTGTCAAAGGTGGCGTACTTGGAATATTTAACTAGTGTAGGAGATACAGTGCATCTAAGAGAGAGGTCGAAATCAGAAAGCATTATGTGTCCGTCTTCTCTGACTAGTACATTTTCAGGTTTCAGGTCTCTGTATATTATGCCTAGCATGTGCAGGTACTCCAATGCTAGGAGGACTTCAGCCACATAGAACCTACATTTGAATCAATTATTAAATATAAGTTCCATAGCTAAGTTCCTATTATATATGACACATTTATTGGTTGCCCATACAGTTCAAGCATGCCCAACCAATGTATGTTTTTATATCTTGCTTTACTTCCAACATATAGGGTCCATCAAAGTAGGCAGTTTATGTAGGCAATGTCCATCATGTTGTCGACATAAGCAAGAGATGTGAGAAATGTTATTTAGCTGTAACGTGTACTTGACAAACGTGGAGTGAAGAGATGCATATAAAGCAGCAGATTGATTGAGTGATAGTACTAGAATGTGTGAGCACGTTTGGGTTGTCATCAACAAAAATGAACCCCCACTTCCCTAATTAACATTTGAAGTGGTACAGTGATACAGCTAGGCAGTTTTGGAACAGTTGGAGAGAGTTAATATAAGTGGAAAAAGTGGACCGAATTATATGCCATTGCTAGCAAACAAAAGACCCAGAAGAAAATGGGAACTTACTGCTCTCTAACTTACTAAAAATATAAGTTTTTTAGTTTTAGAACGATCTTTAATAGCATTAGAAAATATCTGTAAAATTTGGTTTTATTTGGAATTATAAAGCTCAGAAATATATTGGGGTGCTGGATAGGTAGTGTAAGCAATCTCTTTCCAACAAACAAACAAACATGACCTTTCATCAAACCTTCTAATCTTCCACGCTAAAGGTGCAAAACTGAATAAAAACACCAAATCAAGTCCGTTTATTCAGGATAAGACTTACTAATCCCGAAATCATGCCAGTTTATAAGGATTAAGGACTATTTCGTTCTGCTGAGGATTAGTGTAGGTTCCAACAATACATCAAGCGTTGTAAAATAAACGTTCACTTAAATTCTCGTATTACTATAATTTCATGGCACCTTTGATATAACATCTATGACCTCATATACACACTAAGGTCAATAGCCATTTGTATTGTATGCCATTGTGAGAACAAAATGTACCATAACAAAGCATACAACCATTATGCAGTAGTAATTTTTGTAATAGTTTTAGCACTAGTTACCGGATTAAAAATCAAGAGATCACGGTATATGGAAGGAAGGGCAGAGCAAAATTCACAAGAACTGATCTAATCATAACTGCATAAAAATAATCTAATCAAGAAATTAATCAAAAAAACATACCTAGCCGCTTGCTCGGAAAAATACTTCCCTGGCTGCCTCTGCCTCAAGGCATGCAAATCACCACCAGGGCAGTACTCCATAACCAAACAAGAAAACTTTGGAGTCTCGAAATGTGTATACAACGTAGGCAAAAAAGGATGATCAAGACACTGCAGTATCTCTCTCTCCGTTTGCGCTCTCGGAAGCTTCTTTCTCGCCTCTAAAGTGTCCTTATCCATAACTTTCATAGCAAAATAGCTATGTGTGCCATTCAATTCAGCTAAGTACACACTTCCAATATCACCACATCCCAATCTCTTTAACAGCCTAAAATGCTTCAACTCAATACTCCCGTCTCTTGCCCGTACAGTTTGAATCGCTTCCCATCTTGAATCATTGCCTTTGTGAGGCTTATTTGCGTTATTGTTAAGCCCTGATGATGTACTGATAATCCCAGATGACAAACTAGTCTCCTCACTTATCTCACTGCCTGTACTGCCCAAACCACTGCCCGATCCACTGACCGAACCACTGCCTGATGGTTCCTCCACTACGTTCTTGACACTGCCTGCTGCAGTAGTCGCCATAGAAATTCGGGCAGTTGTAAAACTATCTTTTGCCGGTTCAATGTACTGAGAAAAACTATTGCTGCGAGCACTTTCATAGAACTGGCTAGCCATGGAGCATTGATCAGAAGCTAGTTCTTTTACTGCTTCAAGAACAGGATCGATCAAATCAGCTTTTTTCATGTAATGGGAGTCTGCAAATTCGTTGTCGGAATCTTGGAGAAGGACTTGTCTTATAGTTTTGATCTTGTGATTGTGATGAAATTTATTGAAATTGATTAATGGGTCTATAGATTCAAGAGGGTTCTTTCTAGCGATAGATGCAATTGATGATGCCATATCATAAGTATCTCAAATTCAAGTCAGTAGCTGATCTTTTCTGTGCTATAAGACATTTAAAAGAAAACCCATATCAGAAATGATTTAAAGATTAAATCTTTATATCAAAAATAGAGATTCAAAAGATGAATTAATACCTGAAAAGAGAAGATTCTTCAAAAAGAAGACAAGGGTCTCTGGGCTAGTATTGCTTTTGATTTGATTTACGTCTGCATACAAGTAATGCAATCAATCAATATATAATCGTGGTGTGATTGTAAGCAAAAGAGGAGAAAAAAGGGTTGCTTTGGACAGGAGTTTATAGTTTTCTTGGGAATATAACTATAAGTTTGAAAAAACAAATGAAAAGAAAGAAATATAAGCGCTCTGTAGATCTGGCTTTGGTTTGAAAATACAAGGATTATGCGAAAGAAGATACTCTTATTATTTAGTAATTATTAGGTTAAACGTACTTGATTAAAACTTGATTCCACCAAAAATTTCTTCCACCAAAACTCTATGAACCTATTTTCTATAATTATTTTTGCGCGATATGGTCAATGCTTGATTGAATGAATCCGTTGTTCAGTCTAAAAGGATTTATGAGACCTAATGCTAGAGAGATATTTAAATTTTTTATATTTTTAGCCTCAAGTTCACGACTTTAATATTTTAATCTTAAGAACACGATCTTAATATTTTAACCATAAAGACAAATATTCTTTTAAAAATTAATCATAAGGACAAGCATTCTTTTAAAATTATTCATAAGAACAAACATTTTTTCAAAACTGCTACCGAACTAAAAACCGATACCTAAAAACTGTTACCGATAACTATAAACTGATACCTAAAAACTGCTATCAATAACTAAAAACCGATACCTAAAGAAATTTGTCCTTCAGGCTAAAATACTGAAGGTCTGTCATTGAGTCTAAAACGCTGGGAAATTTTGTCCTTGACAATAATTTCTTATTTCAAATATCGGTTTTGAGTGTTTATAGATCAAAATTGATGTAGTGTAGTTTTATGCTTGTTTGTTCCAATTCATCAACTGTATGTATTTTGATCGTATTCTTCTTCAACTTTACTATTTTAAAAGTATCATTTTATATACCTCAAATTAAAAATACAAATTTGTTTTTCTACATTGAAAAATTCATTGAAAATATATTATTATAGTAATGAATTACATTGTGGTACATATGATTTTTTTTTGAAAGAAAACTAGAAGCAGGTTAGACTGCTACTTTTAAACATTGTTTATTATAATATCTCAAGTTTTGAGGGTAAACAAATTTAAAAAATGGCGACTGCTTTTCGAAAATGATGAATGTGCAAGGGTTTTCAACCCTAGATTCGCGATCCTCAATTCTTCCTCTTTGATTGCGATATACATTTTCGCGACCTTGTTCCCAATTTGTTTTCGCGTCGCCATCCATCGCTGCTATGCACGTCTTTCATCACGATGCTTTCGACTGTGAATAGTTCCTTAGCTCGTGCCTCGGTAGTAGCATATAGCCCTCAATCCAGATGATTTCCCACCTCTGTCCCGGAGCAGTCGGCCTTCTGTCAGTTCTACAGTGTAACAACCCGCATATTTTAAAGTTTTGAGTATTTAAATATTTTATTTAAATATAGAATCGTTAATTGGATTAAAGTCCGAAAAGCTACTTTTTGTAAACAGTCGAATTGAGACTCAAGACCACTTCCATTGAGTCCAAAATGGCATTTGCGACTTTTTTAAGTATAAACATCGATATATTTGGAGTAAGTTGAAATTTGCTATTTTCTATTGGGCTTTGGGTTTGGGTTTCACCCCAACTCACTCTATAACCTAGTTCAGCCCCCTCCACTCCTCTTCATTTCTATTTTCTTAAACACCCAAGCACAACTGAAAATGGGGAGAGGAATGAGAAATTAGAAACTTCAAGCCCTAGTTTTCAATTGCAAAACCAAATTCTTGCTCCAAATTCATAGAGAAGCTTTGGTAAGTATCTCCTTCTTCTTTTCCAACTCATTCTCTCTTTAATTTCAGAAATTTCCTAAACCTAACTTAGGAAATTTTCTTCTTATGAGCTTAGATTCAAGCTTCTAGAGTTGAAGTGGTAGATTGGTTGATCTTCCTTTTCTTTCAAGCTTCTCCTTCATCATTTTTGGGTTTAAATGAGAGTTTTTGAACTCACATCTATTTCTATAGATATCGTTGTTGTTGGGCATGAATTCCTAACACTTATTTATGTTCATTTGCTTTCGATTTGGATCGAATTGGTGAATTGTTCAATTTTTGGTTTTTAGAATCCAATTTTTGTAAAAATCCAATCTTTGATGTTTGAACACGTTAGTGGAGTGTTTCGGAGGGCCATACAAGGCTAGGTTGTCGTTAGGCGTAAATCCTCAGTCGTAGATGCTCGTTCGTCCGCTTCCATCCGTGTTATCGGATTTGCCCCAAAGAGGGCTAGGCTGAATGAGCTTCTGAAGGAGGTTCAGTCGATTGAACCAGGGGTTCAGTCGATTGAACCAGAATATGAAAAATTCACAGAAGTAGATTCAGTCGACTGAACCAGTGGTTCAGTCGACTGAACTAGACCCAGGAAATTGCCTGGGTCTGTATCAGTCGACTGACCATCTGAGTCAGTCGATTGACCCTAGGGATACAAAAATCGTATCCCTGTGTCAGTCGACTGACCACCTGGTTCAGTCGACTGACCTGATTGTCTCAGCCAAATTGATTAATTTGTTTGATTTCCTATTTTTATCGATTCGTGATTTCCGATTTGTCGTTGTCATTTATCATCTTCTCAGATGAATTCTCTTTCGGGATTCTTGGGTATATCCATTTTGATGGATTCGGCATCGATTTCTATGGATTTGATTCACGTCTTCGTATGTGGATTTTGGTGATTGATTGTTTCTACAATCATTTTTGTGACTTGTCACTTCTAAATACAAAGGTTTTTTTACACTAATAGAAAATATTCAAACTCTTTTACAAAGATGATTTCAACCCTATTTTTAATACAAAGCTCTTTTATAAAACCATTTTCTAATCTATTAGTATATACAAACCTTTACCTCACTCATACGAGAAAATCTAATTAAACGGCTTAGCAAAACAAGTGGTATGAAACGCTTGCGTTTACTTCGTTGGTTAATTTATGGACTTGTTCGATTGAAAATCCTGTGACAATTTTCGAGTGGAAATCTACAATTTGTTCGTAAATATTTAAGTTAAGCTAGTGGTTATGGGACATGAAGCTAAACTCTTATATGTACTGGATTAGTGTAATTCACACTTTTTATGGATCGATGATGATCATTTTGTGATTTAGACTAGCGATGTGCGATTTCTATTTGTCTACGAGGGAGACTAAACCCTGTTTTGTGGAACTTCGGTTCAATTTGGCAGGGTAGCGACCCGTGGTCTTCGGACCGTTTGTGGAGCTTCGGCTCAAAATTTATGGTTAGCGACCATGGAATAGCGTTCCGTTTGTGATACACGTGTTGGTGAGTTTTCATGCTCCCATTTGTGATAGGCCTCCCCCTTTGTGATTTCTGGATTTCTAATTGATGATTTCTAGAATTTGCGTTTCACCTCTTTATGTGATTGGTAATGATATGTTTGTCAATATTTGTAGTTTGGTGAATAAAATTAAGAATATGATATTCTTTTTGGTGTTTTGAGATTATTGAGATATTGTATGATTTTGTTGTTGTTTTATATCATATTTGTTCTAGTATGACATTATTGTTATCATACATTCTTATTATATCTCTGCTTATATCTCATTCCTTTATTTGATATTTATAGCTAGACTGATCCGTTTATTATTTTCTTATTAAATAATACTCGAGTCAGACCGAGATGTTACAAGTGCTTCTGCTTGACTCCTTATCTGGGATCATCTTCTGACTTTTGTCTAACTACATTACATTTGTAGTTTTTGTTGCTATACATTCGAGATATAGACTCCATGATGTATACTTATTCTTTTGTCTAGCACTTGTATCTATTCTTTTGTGATATTGTGGATCTTATATGACCACTACTCTGATGTACACTTTTATGTGTTATATTCATATCTGTTTCCTCCTTTGAGATATGAACATCTGTGACTGATTTCTGTTATGTTTATTTCTATATTTGTTTCCGAGGGTCCACTTAGCCACTGTGTGATAGCTTCGAGTTTGTATTTGATATGTTAGATTTCCTCCAGAAATGAAATGTAAGTTATATTTTATCTGACATATCGGTACTCGCCTAAAGTAATTACACATATGGTCGCTCCTCAACAGCCTTATTCTTCGCGCTAGTCGACAGCATTACCCAGTAGTGTTCTTGGCTAGCGTGAGTATAGAGGTGGGGCGTCACAGCTTGGTATCAGAGCCAAACTTCGGCACAATGTAGAATAATCAAGCAAGGATCATTGTCCTAAGTCTTTCTTTGGAATCGTGCCATATGATTTAATTCAAGTCTTCATACCGTTCTATCCTATTTCTTTTTATGATGTCTTGTTTTATCAATCAAGTTTGTTTGATATTCATTCTGAGATTAACCTTTTTCTCCTTTCTTTCTTTCTTAAAGAAAAGAAATGGTTAGACCTGCCGTCCCAGCGCCGGTCAATCTAGTGCTACTCCCCAGGATGGAGTATTTATGTCTGCTCAGCAACTTCTTGATCTTGTGAGAAATGCTCAAGCTATCGGACCTATTCCTGAGCCCACTCATCCTAAATCTGGGTTTGCATGCTTGTGCAGTGATTACACCAATTTGGGTGGAAAGCCATTTAAAGGTTTCGAAAGCGTTATAGAAGTCCAGGCTTGGCTTCGAACATGCGACCGCATCTTTTCTCGCATGAATCTTATTTATCTTCATCGAGTCCAAGTGGCTTCTAGTATGCTCCAAGAAAGAGCATTAGACTGGTACGAGCTTTTGATCTCCAAAATTATTGATGCGGACCTTACTTGGGAGCAATTTCGGGAAATGTTCGAGTTGAAATTCGTGCCGGAAGCTGAAAAAGTATCTTTAGCCCGACGCTTCATAGACCTTGTTCAAGGTGAATCTTCTGTGACGGAATACATCACTTCTTTCGAATCTCTCTCTAAATATGGGGTCGAGTATATTAATACCTCATTGAAGAAAAACCAGAGATTTGTTTATGGCTTGAACAAGATCCTTAAAAAGCCATTACTTCTGGAATTAGAAGTTTCTTTTGATCAGTTTGTTGATATTTCTCTTCGACTCGAAGAGGCTGATAAAGATAGTGATGCTGAGGTCAAACCAAACATCAACAAGAAGAGACCTTTCAAATTCAAGCCTGATCCCAATAAGAAGGGAAAGCAAGCAACACCAGTAGCAAATACTCCTATAGTTCGTCATGGAGAATGTTACAATTGTGGTTCTAAGGACCACTATGTAAACAAGTGCCCGAAATCTCTTTCTTGCCGCTATTGCAAGAGTTCGGGTCATACTATATCTTTGTGTCCCAAACTTCAAGGCAAGAAGGAGGGCAAGCTAAATGTTGTACAAGTCCCTGCTAACACTTCTCGTGGTAAAGGTATTTCTCATTCTATCCTTGATGGCATTATTATATTTCGTGATTTTCCTATTCGAGTTCATTTTGATACGGGTGCATCTCACTCTTTTATATCAAAAGAACTTGTTGATGCTTTGTCTTTAAATGTTATTGGCTTGATGACTTCTTTGAGAATTGCGAATCCGGTCGGTGGATCCGCAACACTCAGTCTATTGTGTAAAGATGTCGAAATAATTTTATGTGATTACTCTTTCCGTGCCGATTTGCATGTCATGCGTTATTTAGGTTTCAGAATGATTTTGGGAATGGATTGGCTTAACCGTTATGAAGCCCATATCCTATGTCCGCAGCGGACTATATATCTTCAACATCCGCAATCTGTTAAGCAGATTTCTTAGTTCTGAAAGATTCAGTGTCCAATTTGAAAGCATCCTTGTATTCTCTAAATCCTCATGATGACGATAACGATGATGAGGAAAATATTATTTCCCTCATTCACATTGTGCGTGAATTTTCCAACATATTTGAGCCCGTTTTAGGATTACCACCTAAGCGAGCAATTGAGTTTAGAATTAATCTAGTCCCTGGAGCTCTACCTATCACTCTTCCTCCTTATCGGATGTCCAATAAAGAAAATGAGGAGATGCGCAAACAATTATCTGAATTGGAAGCAAAGCAATTTATTCAACCTAGTTCCTCTCCATGGGGAGCTTTAGCTATTTTTGTAAAGAAATCTGATGGTACACTTAGGCTTTGTTATGACTACCGCAAGCTTAACGATCTCACCATAAAGAATAAATATCCCTTACCGCGGATTGATGATTTATTCGATCAGCTTAGTGGTGCTAAAGTCTTTTCACAATTGGACTTAGCAACCGGTTTTCATCAGCTCCGTATTGCAGAGGATAGCATTCCTTTGACATCGTTCCATACTCGTTATGGATCTTATGAATGGCTTGTTATGCCATTTGGTTTGACGAATGCTCCAGCTTATTTCGTTGACCTTATGAATCGAGTTTTCAAATACTTCCTCGATCGATTTGTTCTCATCTTTATAGATGATATTCTTATTTATTCTAATACCGAGGAAGAGCATGAAAAACATCTTTAGATTGTGTTGGAAACTCTTAGGAGCAATCAATTAAAAGCAAAATTTTCTAAATGCCACTTTTGGCAATCTCGTGTGAAATTTTTGGGACATATCATTTCTGAATTCGGAATCTCTGTGGATCCTTCAAAGATTGAAGCGATTCAAAATTGGAAAAGACCGGAGAGTGTGATGGAAATTCGTAGCTTTCTCGGATTGGCGGGCTATTACCGTCGGTTCATAAAAGACTTTTCTAAGATTTCCGTACCTCTTACCAATTTGACCAAGAAGGGAGTTAAATACATTTGGTCAGACAAATGTGAAGCTTCATTTCAAAAATTAAAAGAACTCCTTTCCGATGCTCCTATTCTTGTGATTCCCGATGGGAACCAAGATTTTATTGTTTATACCGATGCTAGTCGTGTTGGTTTGGGTGCCGTTCTCATGCAGCGGGAATGTGTTATCGCTTATGCTTCTAGACAATTAAAGCCTGCCAAGACTAGATATGCCACTCATGATTTAGAGCTCGCGGCTATTGTTTTCGCCCTCAGACTTTGGCGTCATTATCTTTTGGGAGAGAAATTTGTTCTCTATACCGATTATAAATCTTTGAAGTATTTATTTTCCCAAAAGGAACTTAACTTGCGTTAACAACGTTGGCCCGAGTTTCTTGCATCTTATGATCTTGATATTCTTTGTACTCCCGGAAAAGGAAATCGTGTTGCCGATGCCCTTAGTCGTAAGCAACAAGCAGTTGTTTCCATGATGGTATCCGAATGGAATGATCTCGCGACTTTATCCACTTGTGAGATTCGAGATCGTTAATCCGATTTATGTTCATCTCTTGTTTTGTGTAGCCTTGAAGCTCATCCTTCTCTTTTAGACCGCATTCTTGCAGCTCAAAAGCATGATCCCGAATTGGTTCTTCTTAGCCAAAATTGGAGGGATAAAATTGATATTGAAGGTTTGAAAGCCTTTGATATTAATGCTCGTGGCGGTATTCGAAAATTTGGTAGACTTATTGTGCCAAATATTATTGATCTTCGTAAAGATATATTAGAAGATTCTCATCGTTCTAAATTCACCATTCATCCCGGTAGTAGTAAAATGTACGCGGATATGAAGCGACTTTATTACTGGGAGGGAATGAAATCCGATATTGCTAACTTTGTTAAGCGTTGCATTACTTGCCAACTTGTTAAGGTCGAGCATCAAAGGCCCGGTGGGTTATTGCAACCGTTGGAAATTCCAATATGGAAGTGGGATCAAATTTCCATGGATTTTATTAACGGTCTTCCCCGTTCTCGTTCGGGCCATGATAGCCTATGGGTGATAGTAGATAGACTTACAAAATCCTCCCATTTTATTCCCGTTCGGTCAAATCGGACCGTACCTATTTTGGCTAAACTCTTTGTCAAGGAAATTATTAAATTGCATGGAGTTCCTACTTCTATTGTTAGCGATCGTGATCCATTGTTTACTAGTGGATTTTGGAAAGGTCTTCAAAAAGCTTTGGGAACGAAGCTTAATTTTAGCACCGCTTATCATCCTCAGTCTGATGGACAAACCGAGCGTTTGAATCAAACTCTTGAAGATCTTCTTCGTGCATGTGTTCTTGATTTTGGTGGAAGTTGGGAAGATCACATCTCTCTTGTTGAATTTTCCTATAATAATAGCTTCCAATCTAGTATTGGTATGGCGCCTTTCGAGGCACTTTACGGAAGGCCATGCCGATCTCCTTCGTGTTGGCTTGAACCGGTGAGAAGCTGGTTTTAGGTCCAGATTTTATTCATGATGCCACATAAAAGATTGACCTTATTCGACATAGGATGAAAGAAGCTCAAAGTAGACAAAAATCCTATGCCGATAATCGAAGAAGGAAATTAGAATTTTCTGTGGGAGATTTTGTGTTTATTCGTGTTTCACCTATGAAGGGTGTTGTGCATTTCAGTCGATCGGGAAAATTAGCACCTCGATATATTGGCCCATTTCCCATCACCGAACGCATTGGTTCCATGGCTTATCGCCTTTTATTACCGGCTCAGTTTTCTGCTATTCATGACGTATTCCACGTCTCTCAACTTCAGAAAGGCCTTCGAGATTCCGATTCTATTCTTGAGCCCATTGTTATTGAAGAAATTGAAGTCTCGCCTAATTTGACTTATAAGCAACATCCCATTCGAATTATTGCTTCGGAGGTCAAACGCCTTCGAAATAAAGATGTTTCTCTTGAGAAAGTTCAATGGTCCTCAAATCCTAAGGATTGCTCTTGGGAATCCAGTGAATTCATCGAGCGAACACATCCGGACTTGCTCTCTCGTGCTCCTTAAGGTGAACTTCTTATTTCAAATTTCTTCTTTTTGTGTTGATATGCTTTTGTTGTTGTTACTTCTCATTTATTTCTTAAAGATTGCGAGGATGCAATTTCTTTAAGGAGGAGAGTCTGTAACAACCCGCATATTTTAAAGTTTTGAATATTTAAATATTTTATTTAAATATAGAATCGTTAATCGGATTAAAGTCCAAAAGCTACTTTTGGTAAACAGTCGAATTAGGACTCGAGACCACTTCCATTGAGTCCAAAATGGCGTTTGCGACTTTTTTAAGTATAAACATCGATATATTTGGAGTAAGTTGAAATTTGCTATTTTCTATTGGGCTTTGGATTTGGGTTTCAGCCCAACTCACTCTATAACCTAGTTCAGCCCCCTCCACTCCTCTTCATTTCTATTTTCTTAAACACCCAAGCACAACTGAAAATGGGGAGAGAAATGAGAAATTAGAAACTTCAAGCCCTAGTTTTCAATTGCAAAACCAAATTCTTGCTCCAAATTCATAGAGAAGCTTTGGTAAGTATCTCCTTCTTCTTTTCCAACTCATTCTCTCTTTAATTTCAGAAATTTCCTAAACCTAACTTAGGAAATTTTCTTCTTATGAGCTTAGATTCAAGCTTCTAGAGTTGAAGTGGTAGATTGGTTGATCTTCCTTTGCTTTCAAGCTTCTCCTTCATCATTTTTGGGTTTAAATGAGAGTTTTTGAACTCACATCTATTTCTATAGATATCGTTGTTGTTGGGCATGAATTCCTAATACTTATTTATGTTCATTTGCTTTCTATTTGGATCGAATTGGTGAATTGTTCAATTTTTGGTTTTTGGAATCCAATTTTTGTAAAAATCCAATGTTTGATGTTTGAACACGTTAGTGGAGTGTTTCGGAGGGCCATACAAGGCTAGGTTGTCGTTAGGCGTAAATTCTCAGTCGTAGATGCTCGTTCGTCCGCTTCCATCCGTGTTATCGGATTTGCCCCAAAGAGGGCTAGGCCGAATGTGCTTCTGAAGTAGGTTCAATCGACTGAACCAGGGGTTTAGTCGACTGAACCAGAATATGATAAATTCACAGAAGCAGATTCAGTCGACTGAACCAGTGGTTCAGTCGACTGAACCAGACCCAGAAAATTTCCTGGGTCTGTATCAGTCGACTGACCATCTGAGTCAGTCGACTGACCCTGGGGATACAAAAATCATATCCCTGTGTCAGTCGACTGACCACCTGGTTCAGTCGACTGACCCGATTGTCTCAGCCAAATTGATTAATTTGTTTGATTTCCTATTTTTATCGATTCGTGATTTCCGATTTTTCGTTGTCATTTATCATCTTCTCATATGACTTTTCTTTCGGGATTTTTGGGTATATCCATTTTGATGGATTCGGCATCGATTTCTATGGATTTGATTCACGTCTTCGTATGTGGATTTTGGTGATTGATTGTTTCTACAATCATTTTTGTGACTTGTCACTTCTAAATACAAAGGTTTTCTATACTAATAGTAAATATTCAAACTCTTTTACAAAGATGATTTCAACCCTAGTCTTAATACAAAGCTCTTTTATAAAACCGTTCTCTAATCTATTAGTATATACATACCTTTACCTCACTCGTACGAGAAAATCTAATTAAACGGCTTAGCAAAACAAGTGCTATGAAACGTTTGCGTTTACTTCGTCGATTTATTTATGGACTTGTTCGATTGAAAATCCTGTGACAATTTTCAAGTGGAAATCTACAATTTGTTCGTAAATATTTAAGTTAAGCTAGTGGTTATGGAACATGAAGCTAAACTCTTATATTTACTGGCTTAGTGTAATTCACACTTTTTATGGATCGATGATGATCATTTTGTGATTTAGACTAGCGATGTGCGATGTCTATTGGTCTACGATGGAGACTAAACCCCGTTTTTGGAACTTCGGTTCAATTTGGCGGGGTAGCGACCCGTGGTCTTCGGACCGTTTGTGGAGCTTCGGCTCAAAATTTATGGTTAGCGACCATGGAATAGCGTTCTGTTTGTGATACACGTGTTGGTGAGTGTTCATGCTCCCGTTTGTGATAGGCCTCCCTCTTTGTGATTTCTGGATTTCTAATTGATGGTTTCTAGAATTTGTGTTTCACCTCTTTATGTGATTGGCAATGATATGTTTGTTAATATTTGTAGTTTGGTGAATAAAATTAAGAATATGATATTCTTTTTGGTGTTTTGAGATTATTGAGATATTGTATGATTTTGTTGTTGTTTTATATCATATTTGTTCTAGTATAACATTATTGTTATCATACATTCTTATTATATCTCTGCTTATATCTTATTCCTTTATCTGATATTTATATCTAGACTGATCCGTTTATTATTTTCTTATTAAATAATACTCGGGTCAGACCGAGATGTTACAGGTGCTTCTGCTTGACTCCTTATCTGGGATCATCTTCTGACTTTTGTCTAACTACATTACATTTGTAGTTTTTGTTGCTATACATTCGAGATATAGACTCCATGATGTATACTTATTCTTTTGTCTAGCACTTGTATCTATTCTTTTTTGATATTGTGGATCTTATATGACCACTACTCTGATGTACACTTTTATGTGTTATATTCATATCTGTTTCCGCCTTTGAGATATGAAAATCTGTGACTGATTTCTGTTATGTTTATTTCTATATTTGTTTCCGAGGGTCCACTTAGCCACTGTGTGATAGCTTCGAGTTTGTATTTGATATGTTAGATTTCCTCCAGAAATGAAATGTAAGTTATATTTTATCTGACATATCGGTACTCGCCTAAAGCAATTACAACAGATGATCGCTCCTCAACAGCCTTATTCTTCGTGCTAGTCGACAGCATTACCCAGTAGTGTTCTTGGCTAGCATGATTATAGAGGTGGGGTGTCACATACAGCCTTGGTGAAGTCGACATTCGCGGATGGTGCTGCTTTGGAGAGTGTTGTCGGTCCTGCTAACGCTGGTCTTATTTCAGGGGATAGCTTGGAGAATTCGAAGGTAACTCCTGCCAATGCCTCTTTTGATAAATTAAATGCTTGTTCAAATACTAGTAGAGAATGTCGCATGTCGTCTTGCTCTTGATCATCTTTGTTTAAGAATAAGCCTGGCAATGCAAGCTCTTTTGTGCCTAAGCATTACGATGTCGACTTTGTGGATATGCTTGTCGTCCCTCCTAAAGAAATTGTTGATGCCTGAATTGAATTTTGGAAAGACTACCTAGTTGGCTTCTTTTTAGATGAAACCCCCATTACTCAGTTGTCAAAAATCACGTCCTCGGTTTGTGGCGTTTGCACGGTTCAGTAACTGTTAGGTGCGACAGCTCGATGTAATTTTTTCAATTTTCATCCCATTAAGAGAGAACTCGTGTTTTGGAATCAGACCCTATTATTATTGAAGGCAAAGTATTATTCATTACTCAATGGTCCCCTTTTGTCATGAAAGTGCATGCGAACAATTCTTTCTATTCCCCTTTGGGCACACATTTCAAATATTCCTTTCATTTTTCAATCACTTGAGGGTATAAATTGGACCGCCTACCATATTAGGTAGCCGATTTGTTTTGACATTTCCACCGAGCATAGTAGTTTCTTCGTTTCGCCAAGGCTCTTATTGAGATTTACCCTACGAGGCAACAACCATCTCAAATTCCTATCTCCAAAGGAGTAGGGAGGGTTGCCCAAATCGACGTTTCTTACCAATGGAAGCCACTTATTTATGACCTCTGTCATTCTTTTGGCCATGAGATTCCTAGCTGTCCTCACTCCGGTGCTGATTCATGCAGCCTTCCCCCTAAAATCCCTTGCCTGAGCCCCCTAGGAAACATTAACAGGTCAAAGTTTCCCATCCCCCATACTCCTGTAGGTCCCTTGTCTCCTATCGCTTCGGCTTCTCCTGAGTTGGTTAACCAATCGTCGCTGCCTACCGCTAATCCTCCACCTCAACCTGCCTGCGTTGTCGATTCACCTTCGGACCCACCCATTACACCCCGATCACATCTTGTAAAAAGCAATATGTCCATGCCTTGATTGACAACCCTCCTAGTGCTGAGCCTATTGCCCAGGAACTTGAAGCCAAACTTGCAGAACCTACTCCTTTAGTTTGCAATAGAGATGTTGGGACCTGGACACATACAGATACCGACCTCTGCCACCACTCAGCCTGAAAGGTATTCTCAAAATGGATTTCCTATAATGAAAAGGATGAAAGGGAGCTTTTTTATTGGTTCTTAAATGACGAGTTGGTCCTCTACAATGAAGGTGAGCTCGGTTCTAATAACGAGGCAATCTTAGCTGCTGTAACGCTCCGCTCCGAGACCCACATTAGCAAAGAGTATTACTAGGTAATACCGTATGCTAATACGTAGAATAGAGCTGGATAGGAGCGACCATCTATAGCCTTGTCTTAACTATCTACTGGATACGTTGATAAATGCAGCATATATTTTTTTTCTTACGTGGATCGACATATCCAATAAATACTTAATATAAAACTATAATGGCTATAAGATCTATCAGAACAAAATATAATAACTCAATGTAAAACATCACAGAATAGCAGAATGACATACATATGTCTAAATACAAATACCTCTCCAGTACAAATAAAAAATTATACAACAAAGTGGTATGACGACCACTACTCATACATGAGTCCAAATGAATAATACATAAATCAGGGTCAATAGATAAGGACAACAAAAGGCTAAATAAGATAGGCTAGCGGATATGAAGAAAGCAAAGTCCATGCGGAAGCAAAAGCAAATAGGCTAAGTCCGAAGCACCTAACCTGAAACACCTCGGTCTGACCCGAGTATAAAAATACATGGGTCAGGCTAATTAAACAATCAGTTAGATAAGCTAAATGATAATGAACATGCAAGGTCATAAAGTACCACAATAATCTCTAAAAGAGATAACACGATCATCTAACAAAAGATGAACCATAACAAGCCTCATATCATCGACAACTCAAATAAACAAAGGATATGAATATCCCAAATCAAGCCAAAAAGGCCAATAACAAATACCAATGAAGGTAACACAAGTTTCCACAAGGTAATCGCTATGTATCGTGCGGTTCAAAGGACCTACTCCGAAAGGCGATACTCTAGGGAAATATAAATATCAAAGAAACAAAAGATGCACGTGCTTAGTACTGTATAAACAAGGATCCACAAGCCCGAAGGCGACAAACCCAATTATCTCTCGAGCGGTGACGCAGGACCAACTCCAAAAGCAATACTATAGGGCAACAAACTCGAAGGCAACAAACCCGAAGGCACAAACCCGAAGACAATAAACCCAAAGGAACAAACCCGAAGGCAACAAACCGTAGTGTCGAAGGTCCGGAGGCCCAGTACTGGACACCACTAACTGGCAATATGTGTCACAGACCCCTTGGATAGGAACCCACAAAGTGTTAACGTGTGTCCCATACCACACGTTCGCACTAAACGGTTTTTAACCGTTAGTCAATTCCACACTCTAAGCAGTACAAAGTTTACCTCATCTCATCGGTAAACCAGACCCGAAGGTCAAAACGATCAAACGAATAGATTATGAATTAACTGAAAAGATAAACGCACGTGTTCATAGCACGCGTTTTATCTGATCACTTAATTCTCCTCCCTCTTCGCTCGAAGTGCAAAATTGTGTGTTTTATATAAAAATTAAGTTGAAGAAAATGAGTTTTAGGAACGTTTCGAAATCGCTTTAGAAATTGCCTTTGACATTCTCTTATTATAGTGTATATAATTTTTATATAAAAAATAATATATAATAATAATTTCAAAAGCCCATTTATTTGAAAAACATTTTTAAAATACATTATAATACCTGTGTATGAAATCCAGAAAGAAATATCAAGAAAACATCGAAATAACAGAAATTACACTGTATTATCCGTTTAAAACAAGTTGCGACTCAATATTCGACAATAGGTTTGAACAAGTTAACAGTGTCAAAATGACATGAAATTTTGCAAGAATGTAGTTCAACATTACTACTTCAATCTGCAAAAGAATCATTCAAATCCGATTTGAAACGAAGAATCTGCGTCGTTTCAAAGTTGGACTAAAAACAAGGTTAAATCGCTGAATTTCAGTAGGCCGCGGTTTCAAGTTCGACAGCAGTTTCAAAATAGCAAACGAACCCAGATTGTCATGAAAATTTTCAGAATGTAAATAAACACTCCTACTTCAATCTGCAAATAGGATCACTCAAATCCGATTTTAAATGAAGAATCCGATTTCAAAAGCCCATTTATTTGAAATTTTTTTTTAAAACACATTATAATACCTATGTATGAAATCCAGAAAGAAATATCAAGAAAACATCGAAATAACGGAAATTACACTGTATTATCCGTTTAAAACAAGCTGCGACTCAATATTCGACAACAGGTTTGAACAAGTTAACAGTGTCCAAATGACTTGAAATTCAGCAGTAATGTAGCACAATATTCCTAATTCAATCTATAAAAAGAATCATTCAAATCTGATTTGAAACGAAGAATCTGCATCGTTTCAAAGTTGGACTAAAAACAAGGTTAAATCGCAGAATTCCAGCATGTTGCGGGTTCAAGTTCGACAGCAGTTTCAAAATAGCAAACTAACCCAGATTGTCATGAAATTTTGCAAGAATGTAATTCAACACTCGTACTTCAATCTTCAAAAAGACTCACTCAAATCCAATTAGAAACGAAGAATATGGGTCGTTTCAAAGTTGGACTAAAACAGGGTTAAATCGCTGAATTCCAGCAGGCTGCGGGTTCAAGTTCGACAGCAGTTTCGAAATAGAAAAGAACCCAGGTTGTCATAAAATTTTGCAGGAATGTAATTTAACACTCCTATTTCAATCTTCAAAAAGAATCACTCAAATCCGATTTGAAACGAAGAATCTGCGTCGTTTCAAAGTTTGACTAAAACAGGGTTTTAAACGCTGAATCTCAGCAATTTCAACTTACCGACTTCATTGTTTTAGCAAGCATTTGTGATTTCTCACCTTTCTAGAAATTAGTAGTAGATTAGCAAGCAAAGATGGTGACTTTAGGCAAAATTGAACCTCAAGAACCTGTAAAATCTCAAAACAGAAACATGTAAGAAGAAAGAAAGAACATTATAGACAATCCAATTCTCAAATTCATATTTTGATGAAATATTTGTGTTTTGGAATGGAATACCTTTTGATTTCTCTTTAGATTTGATAAACTAGCAGCTTATTTGAAGATATTTGAAGATTAAAAGCTTTAGGTTTGAAAATTTGGAGGAGTTTGCTATTTTCTGGTTTCTTTTCTTTCTGGAGAGGAAGAAGATAAAATGTACGTACAAGAGATTTCTTTCTCATTTCTGGCTATGCAAACTAATGGGCTTTGGACCCAAATCAATTAACTAAGTCTATGTTAATTAATTAAACACTAAACTAAATATACACACTTATGTTAATAAAACAAATGACATTTTCTTTAAGTTTTTAACACAAACAAATCATGTAAACGTACTTACATGCTAAATAAAATATTTTACACTTAATAAAAAAAAGATAAATTTTAGTTTTAAAAATTATTTTTAGTATTAAAAACTCTTATTTTACATAAATAACCAATTTACACAAATAAATGCATAAAACACCATTTTTAGCTCCAATAATTTTTATGAAAATTATTTTCGTGCATAGAAAATGTAATAAATCATTCTAACATCAATTTTACAACCAAAACTTATTTTTAAACAAGATTTCAACTTTTTATTTATAATTTACACATATTAAAACAAATAGTTCTTTTGAAAATTAATAAAAGAAACATTTGGCGATAATTACAAGAATCATTGCATTTCACTAATTAAAAATCATATTTCCTTCATATTTCTCACAAACAACCAAGATAAAGTTTTAAAACTTTATTTTTCTCATTTTATTTCCAAAATCCATTGTTTATGTGAAATAACCAATTTTAAATCTCTAATTTTGATTTTAGTTCACAATATTAAATCATAACTTCCTTTATAATTTGATATTTACTGGTAATCTCCAAAACCAGGGTTGTTACAGACTCCCCCCTAAACAAAATTGCGTCCTCGCAATTTCTAGAGAAGAATTTGTATTCAACTTTTTTATTTCATTAAAAGAAAAGAAAAGAAAATAAGCTTGAGATAAAGAGACATTCTCACCATCGATATGCGAAGATAGAAAACAGGGATATGATCGCTCGATAAACTCTCTGGTTTCCCAAGTGCAGTCATTGGGATTAACGGACCATTGAACTTTAATGAGCGGCACGTCCTTGTTTCGAAGGCGTCTCACCTCCGAAGCAAGTATGCGAATAGGCTACTGCACAATAGATAAGTTTGGTGAGATCTCGCAGGCTTGCACAATATGCGGATCAATAATAGAGTCAGAATCGCGAAGACACTTGCGAAGCTGAGATACATGGAATACATCATGAATTCCGGAAAACTGAGCCGGAAGAGAAACACGATAAGCAAAAGGGCCAATGCGTTCCATAATAGGAAACGGTCCTACATAACGAGCAGCCAATTTCCCGATGGAGCTGAAACGCACAACCCCCTTCATAGGTGATATACGGATGAAAACAAAATCACCAACAGAAAACTCAAGTGGCTTCCTACGGCTGTCCGCGTAGGATTTTTGACGGTTCTGTGCCTCTTTCATTCTCTGATGAATAAGATCAATCTTCTCAAAAGAATCACAAACAGAATCTGGGCCAAGAATAAGCTTCTCACCAGATTCCAACCAACAAGAAGGTGATCGACATGGCCTTCCGTATAAAGCTTCGAAAGGAGCCATACCGATACTGGACTGAAGCTATTTTTGTAGGAGAATTCCACAAGAGGTAGGTGATCCTCCCAACTACCATCGAAATCTAGAATGCAAGCACGGAGAAGATCCTCGAGAATACGATTCACCCGTTCAGTCTGTCCATCAGACTACGGATGATATGCTGTGCTGAAGTTAAGCTTTGTTCCCAAAGCTTGCTGAAGACTCTACAAGAAATGACTCATGAATAACGGGTCACGGTCACAAACAATCGAACTAGGAACACCGTGAAGTCTCACGATTTCCTTTATATATAACTTGGCAAATGAGAAGCACTCCTATTAGACTTAATAGGAATGAAATGAGCTGATTTAGTGAGGCGATCAACAATAACTCAAATGCTAGAATAGCCCGATCTCGAACGAGGTAGGCCGTCAATGAAATCCATCGAAATCTGATCCCATTTCCACAATGGAATCTCTAGAGGCTGAAGGAGACTAGAAGGGCACTGATGTTCGGCTTTGATATGTTGACAAGTCATGCAATTACTCATATAACTCGCCACATCGCGCTTCATGCCTTCCCAATAATAAAGGCTATGCATATCGACATACATTTTACTACTGCCAGGATGAATGGTATACTTAGAACGATGACAGTCATCGAGAATGTCATGCCTAAGTGTAGAATCAGAAGGCACACCAAGGCGGTTTTTCTTGCGAAGACACCCATGAGAATCAATGCTAAAATCCCTCAACTCCTCGTCATGGGACTCAGACTCACAAATTTGGATAAGGTGCACAAGATCGGGATCACGCCGCTGAGCATCGGCAATACGATCCAATAAGCTGGGTCGAGCTTCCAAACTGAATAATAGAATAGGTGAATCAGAAGATGGAGCTCGATCAAGAATAACACAAAGAGATAAGGTCTCAAGAACATCCCACTCGGCAAGCATCATAGAAACAACTGCCGAATGTTTGCGACTAAGCGCATCAGCAACACAATTTCCCTTACTAGGGGTATACTGGATATCAATATCATAAGAGGCAAGAAACTCGAGCCAACGCTGTTGTCTCATATTGAGTTCCTTCTGAGTGAACAAATACTTCAAGGATTTATGATCGGTATAGAGAATGAAGCACTCGCCTAAGAGGTAATGGCGCCAAATCTTCTAAGCGAAGACAATAGCGGCTAACTCAAGATCATGAGTTGCATAGCGAACTTCATTCGGACGCAGTTGCCTAGAAGCATAAGCAACTACCCGATCCTTCTGCATAAGAACAGCACCGAGACCACTTCCACAAGCATCGGTGTAGACAACAAGATCATGATTCCCCTTGGGAACCACAAGAATAGGAGCATTAGTGAGAAGTTCCTTCAATGTCTGAAAGGAAGCTTCGCACTTGTCGGACCAAATATAACGAACGCCTTTCCGAGTAAGGCTAGTAAGAGAAAGCACAACACAGGAAAAATCCCTAATGAACCGACGGTAATAACCCGCCAATCCAAGGAAACTATGAATCTCATGAACATTCTCAGGCCTCTTCCAATTCTGGATAGCTTCGATCTTCGAGGGATCGACTGAAATGCCCTCAGAAGATACAACGTGGCCTAAGAACTTAACCTTATTCTCCCAAAAGTGGCACTTGGAGAATTTGGCTCTGAGCTGATGCTGACGAAGAGTATCCATGACAATCCTCAAATGGTGGGTATGCTCTGTCTCAGACTTAGAATAAATAAGGATGTCATCAATAAACACAAGGACGAACCTATCGAGATATTCCCGGCATACTCGATTCATGAGATCGACAAAGAAAGAAGGAGCATTCGTAAAACCAAACGACATAAAAAGCCACTCAAAAGAACCATAACGAGTGCGGAAAGCTGTAAGAGGAATGCTATCCTCTGCAACTCGTAACTGATGAAAACCAGTGGCAAGGTCGAGCTGAGAAAAGACCTTAGCACCACTCAATTGATCGAACATATCGTCGATCCTAGGTAATGGATACCTATTCTTGATGGTCAACTCGTTAAGATTGCGATAGTCAATGCAAAGCCTAAGAGTACCATAGGACTTCCTCACAAATACAACCGCGGCACCCCACGATGATGAACTAGACTGAATCAACTTCTTGGACTCAAGCTCTAAAAGCTACTTCTTGAGTTCCTCATTTTATTTTATAGACATCCTCGTGGGAGGACGACTAACTGGCTGCGCGCCTGGAATGAGATCAATGTGGAACTCAGTTGCCCGCTTGGGTGGCAAACCCGAACCAGGCTCAAATACATCAGAGAAGTCACAAACAATAGGAATACAAGATATATCATCAGCATCTCGTGAGTTTAGAGAATATAAAGCCACTTCAGAATTATCCACATTCCGAAGAACAAGTGATAGCTGAGTAGACGAATCTGGATGTTAAAGATATAAAATTCTCTCAGAACAAATAATCCTGGCATCGTATCGCACTAGCCAGTCCATACCCAAAATCATATCAAATCCCAAATAAGAAATAACGTGCAGATTCGCACAAAAAGAAAAGCCACATAAAGCAATCTCAACATCATTACAAAGCAAACTAAGGGTTGTGCATCCCCCGATAGGATTCGCAATCCTTAGTGAAGTAACCAAACAAGAAACATCCAACGGAACAGTACCAATGAGCTCCTTCGATACGAATGAGTGTGACGCACCCGTATCGAAGAGGACTCGAATAGAACGATCATGAAATAATAAAGAACCTTCAAGAATAGAAGGAGATGTACCTTTGGGCTGAGAAGAACCTCCAAAAGCCTTAGCAGCATAAAGCTTGCCAGACTTGGCACTAGCAGGAATAGTAGGGCAGGTGGAAACATGATGACCTTCCTTCTTGCAATAGCGACAGAAGAGAGGCTTAGGACAAGCTCGAATCATATGATCAGGAGAACCACAATTGAAACACTTCCGAATGGAAGGTGTTCCAGTAGACTGAGTCTGAGAGTTAGAGCTACCAGTCTTCTTCTTCTTGGAAGGAAAAGACTTGGACTTCTGAAATGGAAACTGCTTCTTGTTGGGTTCTTGGGAACCTCCACCTCATCACTACTATCTCGCTCCTTCTCAACGGCTTCAAGGTGAAGCGCCGAGTCAACTAACTCCTCAAAAGACAGCTTGAGCTAGAGCATCAAAGACTTCTTCAAATATTTCTTTAAACCAGAAACAAACTTCAGATTCTTCTTATAGGAGGTGCTAATATACTCGAGACCATACTTAGACAAGGCCTCGAAAGAAGAAACATACTCAGAAACAGAAGACTTCCCTTGCTTCAACTCGAGGAAGCGACGGGCTAATAAAGCTTTCTCAGATTCAGGAATGAATTTGAGCTCGAATCATTCCCGAAACTGAGTCCAAGAAAGAGTAGACTCATCAAGCTCGGCTATGAGAAGCTCGTACCAATCAAGGGCATGCACTTGTAAAATAAGCTAGATGCTATAAGAAATCTATCGTGATCAGAAAGGTCCATGCGAGAGAAGATGCGCTCGCACGTACGAATCCAGGCTTGGACCTCAAGAACGGACTCGGAGCCTTTGAACGGCTTTCCTCTGAGATGAGAGAAATCACTGCATAAGCACGCAAAGACAGACTTGCGTGGAGGAGAAGCTCGAGTAGGAGATGGGGGCTAAGTGCTCCTAAATAACTCCATAAACTGATCGACAGACATATAAACACCGTCCGGATGTGAGCCGCTGGATTGCCCAACATCCGAGCATCGTCCTCTTCCTCTTCCAGCCATGAGCTGAAAGTTAAGATAAGAAAAGAGTTAAGCACATGATAGAGATAGATAATTCAATATGGAATACTACGGATTTAAAAGTGCATTCCTAGACATATTCCTAACTTATCTATCCCAAGGCACGAAGGAAAGATTTGTAACACTTGTATTATACCATGATGTATCGTACTATATAGTTATGTTCTATGTTTATCATATTTTGTTCTGAACCTCGCTCTGATACCAAGCTGTAACGCCCCACTCCGAGACCCACATTAGCAAAGAGTATTACTAGGCAATACCGTCTCCTAATACGGAGAATAGAGCTGGATAGGAGCGACCATCTATATCCTTGTCTTAACTATCTACTGGATACGTTGATAAATGCAGCATATTTTTTTTTCATGTGGATCGACATATCCAATAGATACTTAATACAAAACTATAATGGCTATAAGATCTATCAGAACAAAATATAACAACTCAATGTAAAACATCACAGAACAATAGAATGACATACATATGTCTAAATACAAATACATCTCCAGTACAAATCCAAAATGATACAACAAAGTGGTATGACGACCACAACCCATACATGAGTCCAAATGAATAATACATAGATCAGAGTGTCAATAGATAAGGACAACAAAAAGCTAAATAAGGTAGGCTAGCGGATATGCAGAAAGCAAAGTCCATGCGGAAGCAAAAGCAAATAGGCTAAGTCCGAAGCACCTAATCTGAAACACCTCGGTCTGACCCGAGTATAAAAATACACAGGTCAGGCTAACTAAACAATCAGTTAGATAAGCTAAATGATAATGAACATGCAAGGTCATAAAGTACCACAATAATCTCTAAAAGAGATAACACGATCATCTAACAAAAGATGAACCATAACAAGCCTCATATCATCGACAACTCAAATAAACAAAGGATATGAATATCCCAAATCAAGCCAAAAAGGCAAATAATAAATACCAATGAAGGTAACACAAGTTTCCACAAGGTAATCGTTATGTATCGTGTGGTTCAAAGGACCTACTCCGAAAGGCTATACTCTAGGGAAATATAAATATCAAAGAAACAAAAGATGCACATGCTCAGTACTGTATAAACAAGGATCCATAAGCCCGAAGGCGACAAACCCAAGTATCACTCGAGCGGTGATGTAGGACCAACTCCAAAAGCGATACTATAGGGCAACAAACCCAAAGGCAACAAACCCGAAGGCACAAACCCGAAGGCAATAAACCCAAAGGCACAAACCCGAAGGCAACAAACCCGAAGGCACAAACCCGAAGGCAATAAACCCGAAGGCACAAACCCGAAGGCAACAAACCGTAGTGGCGAAGGTTCGGAGGCCCAGTACTGGACACCACTAACTGGCAATATGTTTCACAAACCCCTCGGATAGGAACCTGCAAAGTGTTAACGTGTGTCCCATACCACACGTTCACACTAAATAGTTTACTAACCGTTAGTCAATTTCACACTCAAAGCAGTACAAAGTTTATCTCATCTCATCGGTAAACTAGACCCTAAGGTCAAAACGACCAAACGAATAGATTAGGAATTAACTGAAAAGATAAACGCACGTGTTCATAGCATGCGTTTTATCTAATCACTTAATTCTCCACCCTCTTTGCTCGAAGTGCAAAATTGTGTGTTTTATATAAAAATTAAGTTGAAGAAAACGAGTTTTAGGAACGTTTCGAAATTGCTTTAGAAATTGTCTTTGACATTCTCTTATTATAGTGTATATAATTTTTATACTAAAAAATAATATATAATAATTTCAAAAGCCTATTTATTTGAATTTTTTTTTAAAACACATTATAATACATGTGTATGAAATCCAGAAAGAAATATCAAGAAAACATCGAAATAACGAAAATTACACCAAGTATTATCCGTTTAAAACAAACTACGACTTAATATTCGACATCTGGTTTGAACAAGTTAACAGTGTCCAAATGACTTGAAATTCTGCAATAATGTAGCTCAATATTCCTACTTCAATCTATAAAAAGAATCATTCAAATCTGATTTGAAACGAAGAATCTACGTCGTTTCAAAGTTGGACTAAAAACAAGGTTAAATCGCAGAATTCCAGCATGTTGCGGGTTCAAGTTCGACAGCAGTTTCGAAATAGCAAACTAACCCAAATTGTCATGAAATTTTGCAAGAATGTAATTCAATACTCCTACTTCAATCTGCAAAAAGAATCACTCAAATCCAATTTGAAACAAAGAATATGGGTCGTTTCAAAGTTGGACTAAAACAGGGTTAAATCGCTGAATTCCAGCAGGCTGCGGGTTCAAGTTCGACAGCAGTTTTGAAATAGCAAACGAACCTAGATTATCATGAAATTTTGCATGAATGTAATTCAACACTCCTATTTCAATCTGCAAAAAGAATCACTCAAATCTGATTTTAAACGAAGAATCCGCGTCGTTTCAAAGTTGGACTAAAACAAGGTTTTAAACGCTGAATCTAAGCAATTTCAACTTACCGATTTCATTGTTTTAGCAAGCATTTGTGATTTCTCATCTTTCTAGAAATTAGCAGTAGATTAGCAAGCAAAGATGGCGACTTTAGGCAAAATTGAAGCTGAAGAACCTGTAAAATCTCAAAACAGAAACATGCAAGAAGAAAGAAAGAACATTATAGACAATCCAATTCTCAAATTCATATTTTAATGAAATATTTGTGTTTTGGAATGGACTACCTTTTGATTTCTCTTTAGATTTGATAAAAGTAGCAGCCTATTTGAAGATATTTGAAGATTAAAACCTTTAGGTTTGAAAATTAGAAGGAGTTTGTTATTTCCTGGTTTCTTTCTCTTTCTGGAGAGGAAGAAGATAAAATGTACGTACAAGAGATATCTTTCTCATTTCTGGCTATGCAAACTAATGGGCTTTGGACCCAAATCAATTAACTAAGCCTATGTTAATTAATTAAACACTAAAACTAAATATACACACTTATGTTAATAAAACAAATGACATTTTCTTCAAGTTTTTAACACAAACAAATCATGTAAACGTACTTACATGCTAAATAAAATATTTTACACTTAATAAAAAAAAGAAGATAAATTTTAGTTTTAAAAATTATGTTTAGTATTAAAAACTCTTATTTTACATAAAAAACCAATTTACACAAATAAATGCATAAAACACCATTTTTAGCTCCAATAATTTTTATAAAAATTATTTTCTTGCATAGAAAATGTAATAAATCATTCTAACATCAATTTTATAACCAAAACTTATTTTTAAACAAGATTTCAACTTTTTATTTATAATATACACATATTAAAACAAATACTTCTTTTGAAAATTAATAAAAGAAGCATTTGGCGATAATTACAAGAATCATTGCATTTCACTAATTAAAAATCATATTTCCTTCATATTTCTCACAAACAACCAAGATAAAGTTTTAAAACTTTATTTTTCTCATTTTATTTCCGAACTACATTGTTTATGTGAAATAAACAATTTTAAATCTCCAATTTTGATTTTAGTTCACAATATTAAATCATAACTACCGTTATAATTTAATATTTACAGGTAATCTCCCAAACCTGGGTTGTTATAGCTGCTAAGGACTGGGATCGCAAATTCATCTTCTCTCCCCCACACTCCTGGATATGGGCTAGAGATTTTATCCTGGTTTTGTCGATGTGCTGGAATCTAGCTTCATCTTTATTTTCTTCATGACATTCATTGCTACGTCTGTATTTCATACTTTTGGGACATTTTATGCCGGTTTGCTATTTTTCCAGACATATTGGATTTATTTTGTTTCTTATAATGCTATCGAGCCAGGCATGTTGGCTTTATTATGTACTGTTTTGCTTTATGATGGTGGTCAGTCCACCTAAAAAATCGAGCTACCGGCCAAGCTTTGTTGGCCGATATATATATATATATATATATATATATATATTATGTCTGCATGATCTTCGGATCATGCAACTTTTTAATAAAAAAAACTCAAATTTTATATTTTATTATCTAATGGAACTAACATTACTAATTTTTAATTTCTTATCTTTAATATGTAGATTATTATGGATTTATTATACAACTTTTGAATCCAGTATTTTAATTTTGAAAACTTACTTTTTATTTTATTTTTATATACATATATTTTATATTTAGATATATGCATAATTTCATAAATTAGGATGGTTTTCATTACCTACGAAAATAAAACTTCCAAACATGATTTAATATGTTACAAAATCGGTTGTAGTAACCTCTCCAAATTGAACCTTTCATTGACGGTCAAAACCAGTAAATCCAAACCGCTCATAAATGATATAATTAAACTCTTAAGCCGAGCCTTAGTGTTTATATAGAACGAGCTACTGATGTTGTTTCCGCATAAATTTAGTTTCATATTAATTTAAACGTAGAGAAAACTTTCATATTGAGATTTTATTTCATCACTCATTTGCAAATTTATTCTCTAAAATAAAATTCATGTCCTAAATGTTTCTCTGAAATTTTGTATTTTGCGAGAATTCGTAAAACTTTTACGACGCGAAGCAAAATCACAAACATTTGCAGTTTGCATGTCACATCAAATATTTGTACTTTTCTTAAAAATATCCAATTCGAATTATGTTGTACAATTATATCATAGATTTTATATATTTTCAATAACATGCATCTTTCGTGTAACTTAGTCAATTTGTTTGGGTTCAAAGTAGAATTTGTGAATATTTGAAATTACCTGCATTTTATTTGCAATTCGAATTCCTAGTTATAGATAGTTCTGATTTATCTATGGTTGGAATACGCACTAATTTTTTTCTCTTATATCACGTTTGAAGCATTCGATAAGCTTACGCTTTACCATTAGATTGCAAATTATCAGACATGTAAACTCAATATTTCACATATTCGTTAAAATTTTGTTGGTGTGAATTTACATAGGCAATTTCTAAAAGAAATTATAAATATCTATATCTTTCCTATATTATAACTAATTTCCCTTGTTATGTATGGATATTCTTCATTCTAAATTTTATGACTACACCATGGAAATAAATTTTCATATCAATTTTCCTACAAAAATATATTTACGATTTTGTGTATTAAAGCCGATTGTGGCGTTTGCAGTGTTAAAAATATTATAAATTGTGTATAAGAAGGACTTTAAGTTTTATTTTAATTTTTTTTATATAAATGATTTGAGATAATATCCATACTATTTATTACTTCGTATCATGATTTATAATTATATCTCTATCTATAGTTAAAGAATAGATTTAAAATTCACTAATAGTAAGAGCATCTCCGACCTAAGGGACTGGACATTGTCAATTGCAATATTTATTTTTGATTGTTGCATCTCACAATGGAAAATAATAAATGTATACGCTAAAGTTAATTCACATATAATAATTAAATTTTTGTAAACTGATTGAAATATATGGATAAAATGGTTCAAAAATATATTTGCATTGAAGTATTGTTTGTTTCACTATCATTGTGATGTTTAAGTTGTCTAATGTTCTAAAACATATCGAATCAACGTTCCTCGGTTAGTCCTTGCTCAATAGACTTATTGCCATTGCATCTAATTTGGACTAGAGTTGTATGTGCAAAAATAAGGGGAAGAAGTAAATTAATGAGAATAAGGATCTCATATTTCTGCACACGATAGAGAGGAGAAATTGCATGTGCGGTAGTGTCATTTGGGTTTGTTGAATTATTTTGCAATAATTTTTTTTCTATATCATTTCCCTTCTTGCCAGTTCGCAAATTATTATTGAATAATGTATATTACTTGTTACACTCGATTTTCAATTAAGAAATAATTAGCGCAGGATTTGGTATGTGAAGTCTTCAACAAAGGGATTGGCATAGTACATAGCAAAGGACTTGAAAGCTACATCATATAGGACCGTACAAGTTTCAGATATAGCACCCAAAACCCGATATTTCTCCCGCAGCGCTGTCCCACGCCTGAAGGCTTCATATTATCAATAGGTGCAATCCTATTCTAAGCTGCGTCGTAAAGGTCCAACACCGAAATTCTATAACATTCTCAAAGTATGACGCGCCTTCACAACATCAACAAAAATGCATGACCTCACAAAGCAGCACAGTACATCATCATAAGATTTTAGGAAAATCTAAGTGCTTCAACAAACAACACAACCCCTAAACAGGTGGCAAGCATTTAGCGGCATCGCGTCTATTTCAATACTTCAAAATCCAATTATCCTACATATATATAATTATTCCTCCAAAGCGAAAATTATCTCTCTTAAATCATTTTATCCAATTTAAATCCAAATCATCAATCTACAACGTACAATCCTAACAACACAGAGGAAGTACACGTGGAAAGATTCGGTAGAGGCAATTAAGTACGAGGTATGGTGTTAGCAATCTATGTGTTGTCCTTTCATCTATAAAAAGGAAAGGACCATAGCAGAAGAGAGGGATCGAACTTATTATACTCAGAGAATTTATTTCTATCAAAGATGTAAAACACCTCCATTAATTTCCACGCTTCTATTAAAGGAAATATGAAATGATAGAGTTATTTTACTCGTGAATGTAGAACTCCTTAACATCCAAACTGTGTAAATTCTTTGTATTCTATATTTTCCTTCTATTTTTGTACTTTTCTTTGTGTTTCGTCTTGTTTATAAATTACTTATGCATTTTAACAAATAGTTAAATTAAAACCATCATAATTGTGCGAGCACTAAACAACATGTTTACCACTTTTTATGGGATTTTAATAAACATTGTTTGCTAATTCATAGTTGTATAGGTATACAACAACACAAACCTCTTCTAATTGGTATTGTGTGATTAAAAAACCTTACTAATATTTTGGTGCTAGAACTCCCTTAGCAAATCTGTTTTACAATTTTTGTTACCCAAACTGCATCTTTACCAACACGCTCTAGTAACCTATACCAAATTACCAACTCTCACACTCCTTTTCCAATCCAAGCGAAATGCCATGTTGCTAAGGATAAAACTAAAAATGACCCAAACTCCTCAAAATAAATATGGGTCCACCACAAAATTCTTCCACAAATCCATCATAGAGTTAAACCAATTCATGGTACAAATAAATCAAAGAATGGTTGGGCAAGAAAAGTTTGTGGTCCTGTACCCATCTCAGAGCCAATCCCACTCTTATAACAACTCCATAGCCTGTCGCCATAATCCACCAACCTGTGCAAACTGCACGACTGGCTGAAAACGACAATATGGAAGTATTGTTGTTGAGAAAGATGAAGTTGGCCTTAAGAGAGCGAGGGAAAAGCTCAAAGATAAAATCCAAGGAAACCCTAACATTAATGCTAGAAATGCCAATATTGGCATCTTATTTTGCAATGGATGTTCTTGTTTACTATTGGTGTGTGACGTACACACTTTACATACCTAATTGGTATCCCACAACACACACATTGTTCTCTCTGTTTTATGGATACGAAGCAAAGCTTCCAATTAAAGTAAAGGTTCCATCGCACAGATGCTTATCCTATGTCATAGTATAGAATTAACAAGTGAAAGAAACTACCATGGACTATATAAATGAAAGAAGAAATGGGCGTCAAATTTTGGAGGAATTCTGGAGGTGTGCTATATTTACATGCTTTTTCTTGTTGCCCTATGCAAAAAGATCTTCCCCGAGTCTTCCCTTATCTTATTTTCTAAGCTTTAACGACACAGACCTACCAAAAGCATAGCCCAACTTAGTGCGGTGTTTTGAAGACATGCTGGCAGTGAAATTTAAACAAAAACATATAAGTAAACAAGTCAGAATCGCATTTAAAAATTCATCTTCTACAACTAAAGAAACACATAATGTAAAACAAATTAGCTAAAGATAAAATGGTCTAATACCTTGTTTGAGGGTAGAGGAGGAACTAGATGCCTTTCCTGTAGTAGAAACAAATTCAAAACTGAAATTGGATCGTGGAATATTATGGGAAGCTCGTAAGAAGTTGTGCTGGCGTGGTGGTGGTTTAGTAAATATCCTTAAGCATCGGTGGATACTAGCATCCAAAGTACAAAATAGATACCAACGGGCCTCAAATCGCTTCTTCCATTCCATAGTGAAGTTAGGTCGATTAGCGGAAGAAAGGAAAGACAACAACACTCAAACATAACAGTTGGATTGAGAAAAGGAATGGGAAAAAGAAGAAGAGTCGTACCTGCTTCTTGGGAGGTAGGGATGAAGTCATCACAGTTTGAGATATAGAAGTACTAGTCCATCCATGGCCAAGACTTTTGGGGTGGGGTTTTGAGGATAGATTTGAGGGCCTGAATGTGGTAAAATTTCTCACAAGCTAGTGCTGGGTTCTTCTGTAGAGAGTAGAGGAAGCACAACTCATAGGAGGTGGGTGGTGAAGCAAAATTCTTTGCATAGAGAATGTATGTGCATATAAAAAAAAAGGAAAGTAGAGCTAGTTGGATAGGGAAATGCCTAAACTATCAAACCATTCTTTAAGTATCGGGTTAGGAGGTGTTAGTGAGATTTTTAATCTGACAACGCCAATTAATGGTGGTTGTGTCACTGTATGCTTACATGAGTAAGAATTATCAAGCTAATGTTATTAGAATGTCATAAGTAGAAGTGATTATGACATCGTTTGCTTATATAGTTATGAGAGTTGCAAATTAAATTTTGTTAAAATGAGTAAGTATATTAACACAAATTCAAATAAAAAAGAGAGTGTATAAAGTAAAAAAAGTAAAAGACATGAAGAAACTGCATTTGGATGTTAAGGAATCCTACGTCTACCGATCAAATTACTCAATCTTTTTTCTGAGATAGTTACTTTGTTTACTAAAACCAAACAAAGGTATAATTTATAGCATGTAGAGAACAAATGATGGTAGGAGTGTTAAATATAAATCATACTCAAACACCATCTTATGGTCCCTAAATGCCCGCGAAAACAAAAATAAGAAAACACAAGAAAAAAGCACAAAAGCTTCAGCCATGCAAGACCATAGTAGCTAAGTTTTATTTCCTACCAAACATTATTTAACTTTGTTCAATACTAAATTCCACATCCTAACAAAAATTCATGTCATCCATAGTGCTTATCCTTTCCTCAAAGCTCATTGATTATGACACTTATCACACACCAACGAGTAGATCCACTGCTACTTCCCCTTTGTGAAGTCAGTGTTTATGTTTACGCTGCCTGGGAAAATACTCATGATTGTCTTTGTTCATTTGATTTTCTTATCTTTTTGACTTTAACAATGATACCGTATTTTGTCATGTAGGATTATCGATCATACCATCAGGCATCGTTGTAGTAAACTCGAAAGGGATTTCTTCTTGCCTTTGCTTCCTGCCCTGTTTAGACCAAGAACATCTTCCAAAGTGACTATCAGGCTCTATCCTCATATTGTTTAACTCTGAGATTGCTATGGTTTCTAGATTTTCTATATTAGATTGAGATGCCATGTCGTCATTGGAGATAGATTCGGGACACTCTGGTTTCATATCCATATTATTTTGATGCAATGTGCTATTTGTTCAGTGTGTATTATCATGATTTTTTGAGAAATTTTCCCGTTGTTTATTATGTGAACTATTATTTTCATTATCATGGCTTCTCGAACATTGTTTTGTTGTGACAAAGTAGATGTATACTGCTATGAATTATCATAAATCTGAGATTCTCCAATGTTGGCATTATCAGGCATATTGTAATTTGCGTGAACTTTATTAGAAATTTTTTATTGTGATGATTGGTTTCTATTGGGGAATCCCTGGGATATTGCATTTGTTTTGGCCACTCGCACCTTTCTAAAGGTGCAAAGCTTCAATGGGTGACCAAAGCAGCTGCAATCGGGGCAAACAATGGGTCTCCCTTCATATTCAACGGGTTGAGTGTATAATTCATTGTTTTCGGTCACTATATGCACTTCACTTGGGAACTTGAAATCATTATTAATTTCTACAAGGACTTGGATATGAAATTTTTATCATACCTTTGGTGTAATGGTTCATTTTGAGCGGGATTCCTGATACCGATATTATTCTTCTTATACCCTTTTCTGATCAGAAATCCAGTTTAAGTCGCAGAAAGCGAACCCATACTAGAATAGTTTGTAACATATCTTTTGAAAGTGTGAGCTTTGGAGACCCTCTTTTCATCATCATCAGTCTTCTATCATAAAAATAAGGACCTCCTGCTTGTATTCTTTCACAATCTTCCTTATTCCCAAATTTAATAACGTAGAATCCATTTTTCTTCGTGTGAATAAAAAATTCACATTTTGGTTACCGAATTCCTTCAATATAAGATCAATAATAATAATAATATGGACGTGAACCAACCATATTTAAAATAATAGTATTTTCCCAATACCTTCTAACCGAGTCAATAGCTGAATATGTCATTTTTGCGTTGGTTTTCTAGGTGAATTCTACTGGATTATAGAATCTTAAGGAAGTGGAAACTGGGATATCTTCCTCTGTAATGATTGCCTTCCATGTTCTTATTGTTGAGGTTTTAGGAGTTTAAGCATTTGACATTGCTGTAGGGTTTCCATTGGGATGGTGCTGGCGGCTTAGCATTTGTCCTTGTTTGACGTGAGAAATGGGTGGGAAAACTATATGTTCCTAACTCTTTCGTTTGTGAGCTCTATGAAAAATCAATAGGTCTTCGCGTTTTAACCCAAGGAAGTGAATTCGTGACAACTATGAATTTTTCCAAACGAGAAAACTTTCAGGCTTGTTTTGAGATTATTGGTATAAAACCATCACCATTCTATGGCTAATGTTTACTTAGGCAATGAAAGATCTGATGGGGCTGGAGGGACAAAAGAGGGAGGCTAAAAGGTGAAAGGAGGATCTAGAGTAGTGGAGGCTGCCATGGCTATCGGTGGATAGGGTTTTGAAATGGCTAAATCACTTAAGATTTTATATTACCTATTCTAGTACAAGCATTGAAATCAATGGAGATTTTGTATTTTTTTATAGTAATAATTCTTGAGCGTCAAAACTCAATCCTTTCTTTGCTATATTCCTTTCCTTTATAGCAAAAAAGACATCGCATGGATTGCTAATGCAATACCCCATACTTAATTTCCACTGTTGAATCTTGCCGTGTACCCTTCTACATTGCCGAACTTATGTGATGTGGATTGATGACATGGATTTAGGCAGGATAACCTGATTGAGGCGGGATAATTTTGGCTTTGGCGGTATAATCTAATTTAGGCAGGATAATTTGAATATGAACTGTAATGAGGAGCGTAGCATCGTTAGATGTTTACTACCTGTCTATGGTTTATGTTGTTTATTGAGGATTTTAGATTTTCTTTATGTCCGATTATAATGTACTGCTTTGTGCTATTAAGCAGTCGGAGTAGTTTTGGCTAATTTTGTGAAGGCACGTTGTATTTCAAGAATGTTGCGGTGGTGTTGAGCTTTGGCGGCGTAGCCTAGAAAGGTATGCATTGGATGGTAGCGGGAAGCTTTCAAGTCTGTGCGTTGTGTTTGTAACCCACATCAATACTACACCGACCAATATTCGCAAAATTACAACACAAAATTTTGGCTGAGTGTAGGCTCCGATACCAAATGTGACGGCCATGAGATTCGAACCATGACACTTTCAAAGTAATACCATACACTAACCTCTATGTTAAAAGATCTTTGTGTTATCCAAAAGAGATATTGCAAAAATGTATTTCAAATTTCCACCATCTATATTTCCATTACAAAAAACAATTATTATGAAGTTTATGTGTTGAAGGTAAGAAGATCATTTTTGTACAAGATTTATATTTAGTTGATTATGAGAATTTTATGGAGTTATTGTATGTGCGTATTTGGTGGATTGAAAGTATATGTTTTGAAGAAATGTACATAAAAGATGATTTTTTTTATCTTTGGACATATCGTAATTGATAGAGTTAGGGGTGTGCCCTAGGGGCAATTATGTAATTTGTTATATATATCTAACTCGATAACCAATCTTGTTCGAAATAAAAGGTTTTTTCTTTCTATTATATACTTGATATAATGTGTTATATTAATTAATTAATTTAAATAAAAGTATATTTAATAGAAAATACATAAATTGTATGTTTTATGATAGTAGCTACAAAGTATTGTAACCGTGAGTAATTTATCACAATGAAAATAAATATACCATTTTAAATATTCCTAGTCAAGATACATCGAGACAAGATATCGATGTATCTGTTGAGACTGGAGTACGTAACACCCTCCAAATATTGGGCAATGTATTACTCATGACTTCTAGGGGAACCTAGAGGTTACGCACTAATAGTTATTGGATAACTATGAAACGACTCACTCGATAGTTTTCTGTTGGTTAATATAACTAAGGTCAAACAGAAAATATCGATGTCACTGATTTACACAGTTCTCTCAACTTGAGAATACTGTGGATCTTCAATATGAAAGCTCTACTTTGATTATAGTCAAATCATGGCATGTCGTCCATCGAGTGACTATAGTTGGGTCATGTGGAAGTATTAGAAGTGAAGTACTATTCAAGTGAGGATTCGTCTCCTTAGTTATATATAGTTAGTATCACGGTCAACTCAAGTCAACTCAAAGTCAAAATCTATGGAAAGAACATTTTGGTTAATGGTAATTGTTATTATTAAACCAAGGACTTTGTTTTTGGACTATAAATTTAAATATGGACAATATTGGAAATTTGACCATTACCAAATTCAATAATTTAAAGTGATATAGTTTTGACGAAAAGAATTGGTGTAAATAAATGTCACAACCGGGTAACACTTAATAAACTAAAATTGGATCTTACCAAAACTAAGTAAGTGACAAATTATTACAAAATGTCACCCCACCTGCTAAGTGATGTGTGAACGTTAACATTCGAATAGGTCGATGTTAATTGCTGATCGAATTACACCTGACGAGTCACACAACCTATGTGACGATTTCTCTTTAGACCAAATGATTTAATTAGTTTATAATTGTTATAAATTGATTAAATTAATTAATATTTATGAAATATTGATTATAAAATTTTGAATATGATTTGAGGAATAAATATTATTGTATATATTTATGATAGTTATAAATATATCAATCAACATGCGATATCGACAAGCAATCAAATTAGATTTAATTAGTAATATTTATTTGGACTTAGATGGGCTATCAGCCATGATGTTGCAAAGCTATTTTCAACAGCAAAAATGAGGTATATGGGTAGCTAAAAAGGGCAGAAGGGCTTGGAGATGGATGGTTGAGATTTGATGAGAAATGGTATAAGATGTGATCCACCTTTCTCTCTATTTCAACCACAGTAAAAAGACCCCTAACCCTAACTTTTGTAGAACTTTTAGGTTGCCTTCTATCTCTATTTTCTTGGTCGATCCATGCTTCTAAGAGCTCCATTAATATTCAAATCAAATCAATTCAAAGCTACAGCTTTTTGAGAGCAAAGGATCTCAATGATTAGAGAAAAGTTCTAAGGAAAGATTTTCATTATAGCAAGGTGTACTTCAAGGCATAGGTTTTGGTATGGTCTTATTATTTCGTATGATTTCAAATTAATGTAAAGTATTCCATTGCTCGTTTACATATATCATATGTTGTTAGTTAGGTGAGATTCCTATATGTATGAATGTTATCACATATTGAATGGTTATACGTATGTATATATAATGAAAATAAACATTTTTGTACATAGATCTTATATATACATTGCCAAATAAATTTATTTTGATTTTTATTATTTTATTAATTAATTATATTTATATTAAAATATGTCATATTACATAAATTAAAAGACGTATAATTAATTATGCCATCATATCATGTTAAAATTAATCTTATATTTTTATAGTCAAAATTTATACTAAATATAATTTTCGGTAACAGAAAAGTATTTTTTTAATAATTATTTACTAATTTTAATATTATTTAAACTGAAATATAAGTTGAACAATTCATACAAAATAATATATGTTTCAAAAATTATATTTTAAATTTTATAAAAAGATTTCATCACCATATTATATTTTTGAAAACTTCCAGGATTAGAAAATAAAAATTATAATTTTTTAAAAATCATTTAATTATACAGCCCAAATTAATTAAATAATAAAAAATATAATTTTAACTCAGAAAATTATGGAATTTTTTTCATGACCTTATAGTATCATATTTGAATTTCAAAAATTTTAAAATTTCAAAAATATGTTACGAAAATATTTTTAATATTATTTATTTGCTTTTCGGCTAATATATATACACACGTTTATATATATATATATATATTAATATAAAATTATAATAAACTTTTTTATGTGCTTTGTATTGCATCTGGAATGCTATAAAAAATAGAACTTTCATTTTTTTTATTTTTCATAATTTGTATAATTATATATATATATATTTATTTATAAATACTTTAGATATTATTAATATAATTATATATAGATACACACACAGATATATATATATATATATTTCTTATCGTAAAATACAAGTGTATATTATATATTTTTTTAAACTTTGTATATAATATGTGTGTGTGTATGCATACATACATATATGTTTATATATATATAGTCATTTATTTAATTAATATCTAATTTAATATATATATATATATTATTGACATTCTACATTTACGAAATATTATAAATATATAAGTAAATATTTATATTTTTATATTTATTTAAATAACATGTTCATATATACATACATATATTTGGTAATATACAATGCATATAAGATGAGCTAACATGTCAATTGCGATGCAAATCCCAACATTTATATATGGGCATGTCATATCTTGCATGGATTATTATGTTACACATGCACACACATACATGTATGTATATGATACATATGTGTACTTTTATATTTAATTAAACTTGAATTAAATATTCCGTTCATTGTTTATAAATTCAAATGAAATAAAAGATTTTATTTAAATTAAATTTAGAAATGTTCTTAATAAATTAAATTTCTTAGGTCTAAAAAAGAACCAATAGAGTAAAAAATTTGAAATTTGCCTATAATTTCTACTACGGGCTGTCCCAGTTCAAATAGATATGACGAATACTTTTAAAGCATGTATAAAAATGAAAATTATTTCCTTATATACATACATGAACATGGTTATAAATCTTTATGCTAAGCATGTTATATCTATAAGTGCATATATTCTGAGTGATGTATGCGTTATTGGAGAATGACATAAATTGAAATGTTATATGCTTTTAAATTCATGCATGTTGTATGCATGAATGAACCAAAAGGTGTCGTAACTATGGTAATATAAATGGTTGTACAAAGTTGAATATGATTATCTTACTACGTTTAATTAGATGTTGGAGAAGCTATTTTTATGGTAGTTGTTAAATGGTCATCTCGGCATTTCATAAAAGACTAGATAAAACTCCATATAAACCATGAAATAGTTTTATCCCAAACTTGAAATTTCTAAAAATATAGGAGTGTTGAGGAAAATGGCGCCATTGACCTTCTTATTTTTCATTAAAAATAGGAAGAAGGACAACCAACTAATAATTTATCTAAAAACATTAAATGTGTATCTTTTGATTATGATTTTAAAGTGTTTTGTATAGATTTATTTCTTTATATCAAATACATGCCACTTTTTTTATACAAAATTAAATGGGGTGAAAAATATTATAAATTTCAAATCGACATTAATGACGTAGGAGAGACAAATGCAACATTAGTTACAAAAATGAGAAATTTTGAAAATGGTTTTCCAACAAATCATTTTGACCGTACTACAAGTATAAAACTTGAAATGGCTTGATTGTTTTGATGCAAAGCATGTGCAATCTCTCTGTTACCATTAATATACACCTTAAGAAGAATAATAGACCCAGTAAATATGTTAAAGTTGAAGAAGATGATATGCTTCTCTTGAAATATTAAAAATATCATCAATTATGATGTGAGAAGATACATTCATAATCGTAGCGATGAACATTGAAATTCTTATAAAGGTGTATAATGGAATGAGAATACACATCTATTTCAGACCAATAACAATTAAGAAATTGGTAAAAGGAGTGATCTCATCTAAATAAATAGAATCAAAGAGAATTTGATGGATCCCTTTTTAAAATTATATTAAAGGAAAATAGTCGTTGAATCTTTAAGAGGAATGGACACTGAGCCCATAGTAGAGAAAATGTGATGCATACCTATTAGTGTAAAACGACGCAACATAATCACTCTTTTCCTTCCTATTTTGAGATTTTATGAGTTTGATTACTTTAATATAATCCATAACCAGTGCTTTGTGGTATTTTTGAAAAGCATTTAATGGATTTGGCTATTTGATATGAATTTTTGGGCATTTTCACCCTTAGGGTATTGACTTTAGTAGGATGGTCAGGTGATGGTCAAGGAAAGGTAGAATAGGAAGGAAGCAAAACATAAAGAGTTGAGAAGGGAAGGAACAACACCCATTTGCTCGGTGGTTTAAATGAACCGAACAGGGTCTCATATTTGGCAACTTTGACACCAAACAAGAACTCCTATTCGGTTACTTTGACATCAAATAGGAACTCCTATTTGGTAGCTTCGACACCGAACATGAACTCTTGTTCACAAAACACCAAACATGAAATTTCATTCAGTGAGCAAACCATCAGATAAGAAATGTTTTCCAGTGCGTACCTACGAGATGCCGAATAGGATATCTTGTCCGGTATGGTAACAAGACGCCTATGTGTATCCATCGAACCAACAATCCTCAAATAGAGTTCTTTCATCCAAACCCAGCGGGTTATATATGGAATGAAATCTGAGTATATTTGAAAATTAATGATCATATCTTTTATATATGGAATATATTTGAACCAAGCAAGTTGTACATGGAAATTGCTAGACTTGCAAGAATAACCTCCCTACCTCCACACTCTTATAAATATCCAAGCTTCATGCAGCCATGGGGAGAATTTTTTGGGATCTCTAGCCTTTTCTAAATAGAAATAGCCGAATAAAGCTTTCAGATTTTAATTTATGGCATAAAACCATTGCACTTCATATTCAAATACTTGTAATGGCTCAAATACAAGAAAAAGGAATAAAAAAGAATAGTGGATGTAGGCCCATAATGGCTGAACCACTATAAACCTGTGTATATTTTACGTTTCTTGCAGTGTATTTCCATTGAATCTATTACTATAAATTTGATTGGAGGTGTTGTTCAAATTTTATGCAAACATTTTTGGTGCTTTCATAGAGAACTTTTTCTTAACATGCCCCCTAAATCTAAAGCAAAATTGGTGGAAATAGAAGGAATGCTAATTGAGTTGTTACAAAACAAGATAACCATTCATCCAGTACTCCAGACCAGACACCATCACCAGGGTGAGTTAGACAGAGTGATGGCAGATCTTGATACTCGTTTTGCTGCCCAATAACAAGCTATTATGGACATGATCATGACACATTTAGGACAGACGCAACCAACTGCACACAACACTGAAATAATAGGAAGGTCAAAATCTCAAGGGTCTGGATGGAGAAGGAGGTCACACTCGGGTAGTGGATCAGATCGAGAGAACCAAGGGGCAGCACAAGTAAACGCCGAGGAAGTGGATTGCGTGAAAATTTCGCCAGACCCTGTTCCAGAGGACCGGTTCGGCATCGAACCGAATAGGAGAGGTGGTGAACCAGGGGTGACCATGGCTGATCCTCCTCAATTTAAGTAGCGCTTCCCCATTTTGGCAGAGATGGAAACCGGAGGAAGGCGAGCTTATCATCGCAAACGATCCCATAGTACATAACGTAGCCGTGATCGCATGGTAAACTACTGTAGTGGAAATGAAAGGGATATTCCAACCTGGTGAGAGAGATCCACTCAGCTCCGCCCGTCCCTTGAGCTGGAGGATCGAATGGCACGAATCATAAGGGCATGCGTACGTCATGAGCAGATAGTGCATGAGATTCGAGCAAGAGTTGATAGCCCATTCTCCATAGAGATAGAGACTGCTAGAAACCTTAGGAGTTTTTGAATGCCAACTATGGACCCTTATCAGGGATTGACCGATCCAGTAGTGCATCTGCAATGACATACTCAGCACATGTTGAAGAGTGGAGCAATGGAAGAAGTTTTGTGCAAGTGCTTTCCTCTCTTTCTATTTAACTTGGCGACTATGTGGTTTTGCCGCCTTTCCCTCAACACAATCCACAGGAGAAATTCATCAGCCAATTCCAGATTCATATAGAGAAGCTCAAGGACCTATAGTCATTGTCAAATGTGAAACAGCGAAAGGGTGTAATACTATGGCTGTACTTGACTCGCTTTAACGTCGCACCCGCTAGCATCTGTAATGCTGACGAGCGATAGACCCTTATGGCATTATGTGGCGGTGTGCATCACAGCATAAAAAATGGCTCAAAGATTGACCAAGGAGAAACTTGCCACTTTGCTGGATTTCTTCCACTTGGCGGCAAAGTATATGCGGTTGGAGGATGCCACAATAAGACAAGAGGCAGGAAGAGCTGTTAAACCATTGAAGGCTTCTCATCGTGTAAACTCAATGATCAAGAACGATGAAGATAGCAGTGCTGAGGAAAAAATGTAATAACCAAGGCAACTCTGATGGAAAGAAAACAGAGTGCAAAAGGTTCTGGCCCGACATGAGGTTTGATACTTATACCGACTTGAACGATGCTATCTAAAACATCTACCTCACAACATAAGCAGAGCTCAAATATAATAGACTTGCACCAAAGAAGGAAACTGAAGCCGAGATGAAAACGGGGATTATAGGTTTCAAGAACCCCATGGGCATAACACTAATGAATGTCGTCATTTATGGGACATAATTAAAGAGCACATCAAGAAGAGGAAATTGTAGAGGTATATCAGGAATCTAAATGCACCCCTAGTACCTGAAGAGTAGGTCCCAAGACAGGCCCCACTTGGGAATGGAGGCATGGGATCTAGCACTAACCGTGATAAGGATGAGATGTTAGTAATCAAGATCATAATGGGAGGACTGCGTGTAGCTGATAGGAGCTAGGCTGAGATGAGAAATATATAAGGTCATTAAAGAATGGAGAAGCTTTTGTATATGCTGTAGGTCAAGAGTGAAAAACCAATGTCTTGCGTCAAGAATAGGAATTGATAACATTCAATGACAATGACTTGCGGGGTAAGCAGCACCCATATATGGTCCCATTAGTGATTGTGGCAATGCTCGGCCCAACCGAGGTGCACCAGATTCTGGTGGACAATAGGAGTTTAGTAAACATCCTGTTTAAGGATGTGTTCGATAAGATGGGACTATCTATGGAAGATGTCACATGGTGCTGCCAGCGATTGCATGGTTTTAAAAGAGAAGGCATAATGCCCTTAGGAAGGCTGGATCTATTTGATGAGATAGGAATCCCTCCTCGATCAGCCATATAAAAGCAAAATTTCATCTTAGTGGATGGATTCTTCACATACAATGCCTTCTTAAGGCATCTAGCCTTATCTAACTTTTGCACAATGGTGCTTAACCATGAAGATCCCAACGACCAATAGAGTAGGAGCGGTGGAAGGTAATCGGGGTGATGCCAATGAATGCTATGTAGCAGAACTTAGAGAAAAAAAATAAAGAGAAAAAGGAAAGGTGCAGAGGTTGCATTTTGCACCAAGAATTCTATTGCATAGAAATTAAAGGAAGGATCCCCACTCGGGTTCACAAGCGATTCTTACAATGAAAGTGACCTGAGAGATGGAGGAGAGGGGGCCACAGCTGAGCCTAGAGAGGGGAAAAAATTTGTGGAGATAGACGACAATGATCGATGAGGCTTACGAAGATTGGATCTAGGCTGGAACAGGACCTCGAGATGTAGTTAATAGGATTTCTATAGGATAACCAAGATGTGTTTTCCTGGTCACATGCGGATATGTGTGGAATTCCCCCTAGATATCATGCCATGCCTTGAATATTGACCCAATGAACACCTAGTGAAGCAAAAGAAAAGAAGCATGGGACCAAAATGGTTGTAACGACCCGTAAATTTTAACTATTTTAATAACGTAAGTAGTTAAAATTTTGCGAAATTTTAAATGATAAAATTTTGAAATATAAATTTGATATTTGGAATGCGTCTAGTTAAACATAGGAACTGGTAAATTTTCGTCCGAAAATATGAAAGTTTATTTCGCGCGTAAATTTACTTCAATTTAATCAGTTAAAAGCGATGAAAATAAAATGTTTTCGAAACCTAAATATTTTTACATAGAAAATTCTAAACCATCTTCTGAGCAAACGTCATTTTTTCGTTTTTCAAAATTCGGACTTTTTAGCTCCGTCGGTCTTATTTTTCTGCGATTTTACTGCATTTTCTGTCAGTTGAAATTTCGAATTTTTATAATTCAATCGAATCACTAATATCTGTATACCGTTTGATCGCCTCATCGTGCTGATCACTATGATATATTCAATGTTGTGTTTTGAATTCCGGTACACAGCGGAATCCGCAAAATCGGTAACCGTATCAATACTGGTTACGTGCCTTTTTGGTTTGTTTGTGATCATTGGTTTACCTATGTGAACTCTATAGTAATTTAGCATTTATAACTACTTAAACGTGACAACTGGCTTTCACTATTTTCAAAAACAACCTTTGATCATTCATATTCCATCGGTTTAAGAGAAATAATTTTAAAAGCTTCATTTGTTTACTGCCTGTTCAATTCTCTTCACTTCCTCTTTCTTTTACTAACGTACCATCCATTTTACTTCCTCACAATTGTAACTGCTTCTCCTTCCTCTTCTTTCATTTAGTCCTTCACCATTTATAAAAATAAAATAAAATTTTAACAGCCAAAACCCACAACACCACTGAACTCGCCCTGATCGTCCCCATCGTCCACCGCCTAGCAGACTGCAAGCACAAGCTATCAACGTAGACCTCCCTCCTCTGCCGTGTTGAACCCTACCACAACGCAAACCCAGTCACCCATTGCCGCAAGCCTACAACGTCCCACGCCCTCCCTTCCACCATGGTCGCAAGCAACTTCTTCTTTCCACATCACTGTCGTAGAGCTCGCCACTTCCTCCGCGTGCTGGCTAGAAGCTGCCGAGACCGGCCACCTCCATTCGTCTTCACCTCCGGTGAACAGCCTGGAACAGACGCAGCCACGCCCCAGCGTACCTCCCACCAACATGCCTCCGCTTGGCCACTTCCGCATCCTTTCTCCTCCGCCAAGCCTTGTTGCCATGATCTCATTGTTGCGTGAGTGTTTGGATTTATTTATACGAGTTTGCTTGTTTTGTTTTTGTTGTTGTTGATATATTAGTACATATTTAAACTTATCTTTGATCTGTTGGGTTTTAAAGTATATGATGTTACACGTCATTTATATATTACTGTAGTTGTTTGGTTTTAATACTACAAAGTTGTTAATAGTGATGTATACATTTACAACGACACATATATTTGTTTACAGGATATTCTATATGTATTATATTTTAAAGTGTTTATGTATATATTAGTTGTTATATTTTAAAATGTATGAGTATAACTGTTTTGGTTTTAGCATATGTATACCATAGTTTCTTTTCAGTTTAAAGTATAAGTATATATGTATTACAGTGGAGAAAAGATTTGGTATAGCGTGACGATTGATATTTTGTAGTGGATAATATATACTATTATATATAAGTATTTCGTAAAGTACAAGCCAAGTTATATATTTTATAATATGATATAAATTTATATTAAAGGTTTGGTGGCAGGTTTGTAAAGTATGATAAGTATATTTTGGGGTTGCGTGTTCTTATATATAGGTAAGGTTATGAACAGAGATATTTTACCATCTTTATTTCAACAATACTAAAATAAGATTTGAAAGGGTACAGTTTATATTAGCTTGAATATTTTATATATGTTTTGTCTGCTTTCTGGGATTTTGAGTACAGTACTGTTATTATAAAGTCTATATAAGTTTGTTGGGTTGACATTTTGAAATGAATATATGATATATGTAAGTTTACGGTGATGGGTTCTAGCTTATACATTGGTTATTTTATCAGCAAACATTGTTTAGTCAGTTGTATTGCTTTGTAAAGAATGTCGATTTTATATTATATATATACCATATGAAAGTATTAAAATATATAGTATTAGGTGCTTTAATTTAAAACAATGATTTTGAGACGTATATCATACATTTAAATTTAAATATATGTTTGAATTTAAATATGATTTTTTTTATATAGTTATATATCAGTTCTCTTGTACCAATTATCTGTATCGATCTAGTTCTGATTTGATTTCATCCATTTCTATTTATCAGTTCTATTCCATCGAACGCGTGTCCATCGTGCTTTGCTTTGTAATTCATGCCTGGATTTCGTAACTCAATTGGATCGTCAAACCCTCTCTAACCTCGAAAGGTGAGCAATCACTCACGATTAACGTTCTTTTATTTATTAAATTTGATTTCAATTGAAATGACGAATTGAAATATGCTGCTATTAGTTATTTACACGGTATATATGCTATTACCTGTATCTGTTCACCTATGACATCTGACACCATTATCTATCATTTATGCGATGATAATACAGTTTGGTTGATAATTGATTGATTGTTGATGTTTATATTGGACGTTAAATTGTTAATGTTAAAGTGATAAATAATATGCAATTGAATTGATATACGATAGTTAACCATTGAAATTGAATCTATATGTTGAATTTGATTAGTTAAATTTTGTATAATATGACCCCCTTTAAATGTTAAACTAGTTGACACGTAGAAATTTGGTTAAATACAACTTGAACCATTTAATGTATGTTGGAAATTTTTTGTAGTATGGAATTGAATAATTGATATCAAGTGAAGAACCGTTTAAATATTAATGTAATAATCTTTAATCTACATGAAATGATAGTGTAGATTCTAGAAATAATTATATTAATTTGCACAAACAACAATGTGAATTAATATGGTTATTTCGGGATTATTTGAAGTAACTATTGGATTGTTATTGATTGTTGTTATTGCTTGTTTATTTACTTTGACACCACCCCAGTTATCACACTGCAAGTTCCCTTTGCTATGCTTTGATTTTTGAATTGAATTGGAATCGGGTTGAAATGATAAATACCCAAATTGAACTTCGACCTAGGATAGAGAATTAAATAAAAAAACCGATTGGTCAATACTTTGATTTAAAAATAAAATGAAGATTTTATTTAAATAAATAAAAATGGTTTTGAAACGAAGTTGGAATTTGAATTTTAATGAAAGGAAATGTTAATATTTAATAATCTAAATCAAAATATTAACATAGTAGATAATGAATGAACGTTGTTTTAAAATTAATTATTTAATAATTAAATTTGGAATTATTAATAATTAAGTTTTGAAATTAGTTAACAATTAAGGTTTGAAATTATTTAATAATTAAATAAGATTGAATTATTTAATAATTAAATAAAATTGAATTCTTTGTTAAGTGAAATTGAACTTCTTGAATAAGTGAAATCAAGTTTCTTTATTAATTAAGTTGTGAAATTTTAACTAAGTAAATTAATATGTGAAATTGAATTTTCTTTAATAAGAAATAAAATGTGTTTTATTTAAATCAATGTAAGACTTGAAATGTAAATAATTTGATTTGATGAATTTAATTTCATGCAATTTGTAAGTTTTGATATAATGGAGTGGAACTTAAATAATTGATTTAATGAATTGGAAGTTAAATAGAAATTGTTTGAAGGATAAATTTACTTAATGAATATTGAATGAAACCGATAAATGAACTTAAATTGATTTGAATGTAGATTAAATCATTTTAAATGATTTCGGAATGAAACTTATATACAAATTTAAATGAATATTGGAATGGTTTTGAATAAAAATTGAAATTGAGTTATAAGATTTTGAAATGATAATTTGGAAGTTATGAAACGTAAATTTTGGAAATTGGTGTAGAAAGACAAATGAAATGTTGGTTTACAATCTCTGATTGAAATTGTATTTGATTTTGTTTTGAAATTTATTAAACGACCAATCGGTGTAATAATTACGAAAGTTATTAAAGAGACCAGAATCGGTTAGGGACATACTCACTGTCTAAACCAAAAACCACTTTAATAACTATACGCGGAGTGTGGTCCAGAATGAAGTGGTTGGAATGACGTACGTTGATGACTGAAGAAAGAGAACGATAATGGATAGCCTTGAAAATTGTGTCAAATTGGAAATGACTAAAACAGGAGCCGTGCCGGGCTAAATGGGGGTTAGCTGCCTCGAGCGAACACACTTCTTCGAAAACTACTCATTACTTGTTGTCGATTGGTGCACCCTTGATTTGGGAGTGTTGTTTCGCGGTGTTGCGATCGCTGCGGCGATGCGTTCTCACCAGTCCGGATCAGGCAAACGGTAGTTTCACTACCTTGGGTATTGCCTCATGTGCCTTGTCATATTTGTATCCCTATATACGCGACCACTACGAATTTGTTTTGTGTTATACCTATGGAGTACTCCCTGATATCCCACTAGTTTACGGTGGAGTTTACAGTGCTGTATAGACTATAACGCTTATAAAAAAATGTGTTAAGGGGGATAATGGTAACGCCTTAACACTATTTTGATACCTTATATTACTGATAGACATTATCTACTTAGCGTACATTACTACCTAGTAGATAGTTTAACGGATCCTTAAGGGATGGTTATTCCAAACATCCTTTGAGTTACTTGTATTTCAGTTGTTATTTCACTTGAGTTGGATTTATTGATATAAGAATGTTAATCCTGACTCGAGTGTCTTGTGTTTTGCTTTACGCTCGGGTCAGACTGAGTGTACCAGTATTCGAGACTCACCTTTGGAGTTGGAGCTTTGCTTGAAGATCCAGCCATCTATTCTGCTTTCAGTATTTGATGATTCCAGTGATGTATTCTGATTTGTATCTGATGTATCGTGTTACTCTTCTGTTGTATCTGGTTTAACTCTGATGTAACTTATATATTTATATAGTAGCTTCATGAACTACTATCTCTTTTATTTCCGCTGCATATTATTACTCTGTGTCTGTGATCTGTGTTCTATTTATTTACTGTATATGCTCAGTTTTGCCGAATTTAAATTAACAATTCAGTATTTTGAATCATTCAAGTTCGACATGTGCGGATGCGGATGGTCCAAAATAGTGGGTCGTTACAGTTGGTATCAGAGCTTTGGTAGCTCTAGGCAAAACTTAGCATATAGGGTAAATGTATTTACAGAATCACTTTCTTTCGAGTTGAATCTCTCCCTTTTGATTCGATTTCTTTGAATTTTGGAACATTCCCTGCAGTTCCGAAATTCATTCGTGTCCCTCACTATTCGTATTCTTCTGAATTCTAGAGTATCACATAACTCTACTTCGAATGATCTTTATAATGAGTTGGCAGTCCCACCAATCTCAAATTGATTTGTAAAGGGGTAAGACTCTTTTACGATAGCATCGATTCACCGGAGATTTATATATCCTTGGTTTAGATGCTGACATCTTTGGTTATACCGAATTCTATCTCTTGAGATCAATGTCGATTTGCCTCGGATTTCTACATTGATCTTATTCGTGAAGTCATGGTCAATCCAGTTAAGGTTGCCCGTAAATAAAATAAGCTTACCCATCTCCTGATTCTATTATTGAATCATCTTATCTTTTCTTTCGAATTTGTCTTCGAATCAGAATTCTCTTTGATTTGAGTCCATCAAATTTGGATCACTATCCTTGCTTTGAAATCCATTCTTGTATCATCAAACGAGGGAGTGTATTTGTGAATTAACATTAAAAATGTTATATATATATATATATTGTGTTGTTTGAGCTGTTGATGTTGATTTGGGTTTTCGATCGATTCGTCTGATCAACGCTATCGATAGAATTTCCAAAACTCTTGAACAGAGCAAACTGACACAACAGTATTTTTGAATTTGGATAATAAAATAATTTTGAATGATTATATTATATATAGGTATAAATTTTTCGGAAATTACATTTTTAATAAATTTATTGTCAAAAATGATAATATTTGATTTTCATTTATTGTTTTGTAAACCATAGACTATTCCAATATGATAAATAAATGAAATTATAGAACATGGTTTAAAATTTTAATTAGAAATTGAAATGAATTTAAATAAAGAATTTGAGAATTTAATTTCCATTGATTTCAAACTTTGGGTTTAAATTTTAAAATGCATATTATAAAAAGTAATTTCGAATAGAAATCAATTCTAAAGAATTTTAAATGATTAAATCAGTGCTCTTCTCTTTTGTCGTTGGAAAATAATTTCGGTGATGGCAGCCGCATCATCGACATTCATTTTCGAGTTTCGAAGTGGAGAGACCATCAGTAGCTTGCTACACTTTTGTTTGAAATGAATTTGATTTGAAATTTCTAAAGTATGACATGATTTAAAATATATATACAAGTATTTGATTTAGGTTTGACTTGGATATATTGTATGTATATAATTAACTCTAAATTATTTGAAGCTAATCGGAAATTTAATTCTTAAAATTTGGGTAAAAGACGATTTCAATTATAAATAAAACCAAAATTTTGTATTAATATTTAAACTTGAAAGAATTGAATTAGAAATGTACTTGTATAATACTCAATTGCATTCAATATAACTTACCTAAATTGCTCAAAAGTTAACTATGTAATTGGATAGTATACAATATAAATGGTCTTTAGAAATAAAAATTTGAGTGCGTATAAAAATGTTATACACTTAGATTTTGATTATATAAAAAAAAAGTGCTAAGAAGATGATAGAATAATAAGTTAATTGAATGAGGTGAATATAATAAATTTTGTTCTGAAAGAATTAACAAATTGAAATTAGATCAACGTATGGAAATACCTTAAATTTAAACTAATTATTGAATATAAATTAATTTAAATTGAAATTTATATGGTTTAAATAAATTTATAGGGTTTAAATATTTGTAATTTGATATATTAAGTGGAATAAACTTAATAATAATTTGGAATAAAAGAATTAAATTTGTAGAATAAAATATGAGTATAATAAATGATTATACAAATTGATGATTTAGAAATGGTTAATTGAGGATGACTAGATAATAAGATAATGAATTTAGAAATAGATAGATTGATTTAACTTAAGAAAACTCAATGGGATTTAAACCAAATTGTTAATTATTAAAATCGAAAATTTAATTCTTAAATTTGTGTTAAAAAGATGTTTTCAATTATAAAATGAAGTCGAAATTTTGAATAAATATTTAAAGTTGAAATAATTGAATTAGAAATTTTAAATGTAAATTATTCAATTTAATTGAATACACTTGACTTTTAATTATAAAATGTTAATAGAGGTAAATAGAATAATAATAAGTTGAATGAATGGTAAATGGGTCAAATTAAATAAATTTTGTTTTGAAGAAATCTAATGGTATCAAATATTAATAAATTGAAATTTAATCAACTTATTGAAATACCTTGAATTTATATCAAATATTGAGTATTAATTAAGGTAAATTGAATTTATATGGTTTGAACTAATTGTTTTGCTTTGTTTCAATCTATTTTCTTTCTGGTTGTTTCCTTTCTCCTACCTCCTTCCTTTTCGGGGATGAAAAGTTTTGAGTGGGGGAGAGTGTAACGACCCGTAAATTTTAACTATTTTAATAACGTAATTAGTTAAAATTTTGCGAAATTTTAAATGATAAAATTTTGAAATATAAATTTGATATTTGGAATGCGTCTAGTTAAACATAGGAACTGGTAAATTTTCGTCCGAAAATATGAAAGTTTATTTCGCGCGTAAATTTACTTCAATTTAATCAGTTAAAAGCGATGAAAATAAAATGTTTTCGAAACCTAAATATTTTTACATAGAAAATTCTAAACCATCTTTTGAGCAAACTTCATTTTTTCGTTTTTCAAAATTCGAACTTTTTAGCTCCGTCGGTCTTATTTTTCTGCGATTTTACTGCATTTTCTATCAGTTGAAATTTCGAATTTTTATAATTCAATCGAATCACTAATATCTGTATACCATTTTGATCGCCTCGTCATGCTGATCACTATGATATATTCAATGTTGTGTTTTGAATTCCGGTACACAGCGGAATCCGCAAAACCGGTAATCGTATCAATACTGGTTACGTGCCTTTTTGGTTTGTTTGTGATCATTGGTTTACCTATGTGAACTCTATAGTAATTTAGCATTTATAACTACTTGAACATGACAATTGGCTTTCACTATTTTCAAAAACAACCTTTGATCATTCATATTCCATCGGTTCAAGAGAAATAATTTTAAAAGCTTCATTTGTTTACTGCCTGTTCAATTCTCTTCACTTCCTCTTTCTTTTACTAACGTACCATCCATTTTACTTCCTCACAATTGTAACTGCTTCTCCTTCCTCTTCTTTCATTTAGTCCTTCGCCATTTATAAAAATAAAATAAAATTTTAACAGCCAAAACCCACAACACCGCCGAACTCGCCCTGACCGTCCCCATCGTCCACCGCCTAGCAGACTGCAAGCGCAAGCTATCAACGCAGACCTCCCTCCTCTGCCGTGTTGACCCCTACCACAACGCAAACCCAGTCACCCATTGCCGCAAGCCTGCAACTTCCCACGCCCTCCCTTCCACCATGGTCGCAAGCAACTTCTTCTTTCCACATCACTGTCGTGGAGCTCGCCACTTCCTCCGCGTGCTGGCCAGAAGCTGTCGAGACCGGCCACCTCCATTCGTCTTCACCTCCGGCGAACAGCCTGGAACAGACGCAGCCACGCCCACCGTACATCCCACCAACATGCCTCCGCTTGGCCACTTCCACCTCCTTTCTCCTCCGCCAAGCCTTGTTGCCATGATCTCATTGTTGCGTGAGTGTTTGGATTTATTTATACGAGTTTGCTTATTTTGTTTTTGTTGTTGTTGATATATTAGTACATATTTAAACTTATCTTTGATCTGTTGGGTTTTAAAGTATATGATGTTACACATCATTTATATATTACTGTAGTTGTTTGGTTTTAATACTACAAAGTTGTTAATAGTGATGTATACATTTACAACGACACATATATTTGTTTACAGGATATTCTATATGTATTATATTTTAAAGTGTTTATGTATATATTAGTTGTTATATTTTAAAATGTATGGGTATAACTGTTTTGGTTTTAGCATATGTATACCATAGTTTCTTTTCAGTTTAAAGTATAAGTATATATGTATTACAGTGGAGAAAAGATTTAGTATAGCGTGACGATTGATATTTTGTAGTGGATAATATATACTATTATATATAAGTATTTCGTAAAGTACAAGCCAGGTTATATATTTTATAATATGATATAAATTTATATTAAAGGTTTGGTGGCAGGTTTGTAAAGTATGATAAGTATATTTTGGGGTTGCGTGTTCTTATATATAGGTAAGGTTATGAACAGAGATATTTTACCATCTTTGTTTCAACAATACTAAAATAAGATTTGAAAGGGTACAGTTTATATTAGCTTGAATATTTTATATATGTTTTGTCTGCTTTCTGGGATTTTGAGTACAGTACTGTTATTATAAAGTCTTTATAAGTTTGTTGGGTTGACATTTTGAAATGAATATATGATATATGTAAGTTTACGGTGATGGGTTCTAGCTTATACATTGGTTATTTTATCAGCAAACATTGTTTAGTCAGTTGTATTGCTTTGTAAAGAATGCCGATTTTATATTATATATATACCATATGAAAGTATTAAAATATATAGTATTAGGTGCTTTAATTTAAAACAACGATTTTGAGACGTATATCATACATTTAAATTTAAATATATGTTTGAATTTAAATATGATTTTTTTTATATAGTTATATATCTGTTCTCTTGTACCAATTATCTGTATCGATCTAGTTCTGATTTGATTTCATCCATTTCTATTTATCAGTTCTATTCCGTCGAACGCATGTCCATCGTGCTTTGCTTTGTAATTCATGCCTGGATTTCGTAACTCAATTGGATCGTCAAACCCTCTCTAACCTCGAAAGGTGAGCAATCACTCACGATTAACGTTCTTTTATTTATTAAATTTGATTTCAATTGAAATGACGAATTGAAATATGCTGCTATTAGTTATTTACACGGTTATATATGCTATTACCTGTATCTGTTCAACTATGACATCTGACACCATTATCTATCATTTATGCGATGATAATACAGTTTGGTTGATAATTGATTGATTGTTGATGTTTATATTGGACGTTAAATTGTTAATGTTAAAGTGATAAATAATATGCAATTGAATTGATATACGATAGTTAACCATTGAAATTGAATCTATATGTTGAATTTGATTAGTTAAATTTTGTATAATATGACCCCCCTTAAATGTTAAACTAGTTGACATGTAGAAATTTGGTTAAATACAACTTGAACCATTTAATGTATGTTGGAAATTTTTTGTAGTATGGAATTGAATAATTGATATCAAGTGAAGAACCGTTTAAATATTAATGTAATAATCTTTAATCTACATGAAATGATAGTGTAGATTCTAGAAATAATTATATTAATTTGCACAAACAACAATGTGAATTAATATGATTATTTCGGGATTATTTGAAGTAACTATTGGATTGTTATTGATTGTTGTTATTGCTTGTTTATTTACTTTGACACCATCCCAGTTATCATACTGCAAGTTCCCTTTGCTATGCTTGATTTTTGAATTGAATTGGAATCGGGTTGAAATGATAAATACCCAAATTGAACTTTGACCTAGGATAGAGAATTAAATAAAAAAACCGATTGGTCAATACTTTGATTTAAAAATAAAATAAAGATTTTATTTAAATAAATAAAAATGGTTTTGAAATGAAGTTGGAATTTGAATTTTAATGAAAGGAAATGTTAATATTTAATAATCTAAATCAAAATATTAACATAGTAGATAATGAATGAACGTTTTTTTAAATTAATTATTTAATAATTAAATTTGGAATTATTAATAATTAAGTTTTGAAATTAGTTAACAATTAAGGTTTGAAATTATTTAATAATTAAATAAGATTGAATTATTTAATAATTAAATAAAATTGAATTCTTTGTTAAGTGAAATTGAACTTCTTGAATAAGTGAAATTAAGTTTCTTTATTAATTGAGTTGTGAAATTTTAACTAAGTAAATTAATATGTGAAATTGAAATTTCTTTAATAAGAAATAAAATGTGTTTTATTGAAATCAATGGAAGACTTGAAATGTAAAGAATTTGATTTGATGAATTTAATTTCATGCAATTTGTAAGTTTTGATATAATGGAGTGGAACTTAAATAATTGATTTAATGAATTGGAAGTTAAATAGAAATTGTTTGAAGGATAAATTTACTTAACGAATATTGAATGAAATCGATAAATGAACTTAAATTGATTTGAATGTAGATTAAATCATTTTAAATGATTTCGGAATGAAACTTATATACGAATTTAAATGAATATTGGAATGGTTTTGAATAAAAATTGAAATTGAGTTATAAGATTTTGAAATGATAATTTGGAAGTTATGAAACGTAAATTTTGGAAATTGGTGTAGAAAGACAAATGAAATGTTGGTTTACAATCTCTGATTGAAATTGTATTTGATTTGGTTTTGAAATTTATTAAACGACCAATCGGTGTAATAATTACGAAAGTTATTAAAGAGACCAGAATCGGTTAGGGACATACTCACTGTCTAAACCGAAAACCACTTTAATAACTATACGCGGAGTGTGGTCCAGAATGAAGTGGTTGGAATGACGTACGTTGATGACTGAAGAAAGAGAACGATAATGGATAGCCTTGAAACTTGTGTCAAATTGGAAATGACTAAAACAGGAGCCGTGCCGGGCCAAATGGGGGTTAGCTGCCTCGAGCGAACACACTTCTTCGAAAACTACTCATTACTTGTTGTCGATTGGTGCACCCTTGATTTGGGAGTGTTGTTTCGCGGTGTTGCGATCGCTACGGCGATGCGTTCTCACCAGTCCGGATCAGGCAAACGGTAGTTTCACTACCTTGGGTATTGCCTCATGTGCCTTGTCATACTTGTATCCCTATATACGCGACCACTGCGAATTTGTTTTGTGTTATACCTATGGAGTACTCCCTGATATCGCACTAGTTTACGGTGGAGTTTACAGTGCTGTATAGACTATAACGCTTATAAAAAATGTGTTAAGGGGGATAATGGTAACGCTTTAACACTATTTTGATACCTTATATTACTGATAGACATTATCTACTTAGAGTACATTACTACCTAGTAGATAGTTTAACGGATCCTTAAAGGATGGTTATTCCAAACATCCTTTGAGTTACTTGTATTTCAGTTGTTATTTCACTTGAGTTGGATTTATTGATATAAGAATGTTAATCCTGACTCGAGTGTCTTGTGTTTTGCTTTACGCTCGGGTCAGACTGAGTGTACCAGTATTCAAGACTCACCTTTGGAGTTGGAGCTTTGCTTGAAGATCCAGCCATCTATTCTACTTTCAGTATTCGATGATTCCAGTGATGTATTCTGATTTGTATCTGATGTATCGTGTTACTCTTCTGTTGTATCTGGTTTAACTCTGATGTAACTTATATATTTATATAGTAGCTTCATGAACTACTATCTCTTTTATTTCAGCTGCATATTATTACTCTGTGTCTGTGATCTGTGTTCTATTTATTTACTATATATGCTCAGTTTTGCCGAATTTAAATTAACAATTCGGTATTTTGAATCATTCAAGTTCGACATGTGCGGATGCGGATGGTCCAAAATAGCGGGTCGTTACAATGGTCAACGGCTCTTAATGAGGAAGTGAAAGTCTTGTTAGCAAACGGCTTCATCCAGGAGGCTTAGTACCCAGAATGGATTCCGAACCCTGTTTTGGTTAGGAAATTGAATGGGAAATGGTATATGTGTATTAATTTCTCCAACCTAAATGAAGCTTGTTCTGAGGACTGCTTTCTGCTCCCAAGGATCGACCAGTTAGTAGATAGAATAGCAGGGCACGAGATATTATCCTTTATAGATGCATACTTGGGATATAATCAGATTGCGATGTATGTCCCTGATTAGGAGCACACTAGCTTTATTGCCGTCCTGGGACTCTTTGCTATAAAGTCATGTTGTCTGGGCTTAAGAATGGAGGTGCGACATACTTGCGTTTAGTCAATAAGGTGTTCGTTAGCTAGATTGGAAGGACTATAAGGACTATAAAAGTTTATGTCAATGATATGCTGGTGACGTCAAAAAGGTGGAGGATCATATTTTGCACTTGGATGAAATGTTTCAAATTCTATGAGCATACAGGATGAAGCTGAATCTGCTAAAATGTTCTTTTGGAGTTTCCTTTGGGAAGTTATTGGGATTCATCGTGCATGCTAGGGGAATTGAAGTAAACACAGAACAAGTCCAGGCTTTGAAAGATATAAAAATTCATGAAACTTGGAAGGAGATGCAAAGTCTAAATGGAAAAGTAGCAGTATTAAGTAGGTTCATATCTAAGGCTACTGATAAGTGTGTTCTGTTCTTTGAAGCGCTTAAGAAGAAGAAATGGAATTTTATATGGACAAATGAATGTTCGGTTGCATTCTTTAACTTGTCAGAACATTTGCAAAGCCTTCGGTTCTATCTATGCCTGTGGAAGGAGAAGACCTCTATTGATACTTAGTAGTATCCTCTCATGCCCTGAGTGCAGCGTTGGTTCGGGAAGAAGATAAGTACAACGTCCAGTATATTACGTGATCAAACATTTCACTGGTCCAGAGTCTAGGTATCCTAAGCTAGAGAAGTTGGCTTACTATATACTAATTGCATCTCAAAAGTTGAGATATTATTTCGAGTGTCATCCTATCCGAGTTCTAATCAATCAGCTTGTAAGACAAGTCCTACATCGACCAGATACCTCGGGAAGGCTAACCAAGTGGAGTATCAAGTTGAATCAGTATGAGATTACCTATCATCCACAAACTACAATCAAAGGACAAGACCTGGGTCACTTTATTGCCGAATTCACTATTAAGGATGATGAAGTGGAATCCCAGGAGGAAGAAGCTCTCAAATGGAAAATATATGTAAGTGGAGCCTCAAATGAACATGACTCTGGTGCAGGGATGGTACTATTGATGCCTAAAGGGAAGAAGTTGAGCTACGCTATACGAATGTGGTTCAAGGCAACCAATAATAAGGCGGAGTACGAAGCCCTAATGGTAGGTTTAGAGATAGCAAAGGAGCCATAAATTAGGTCACTTTGCATGCACAGTGATTCATAGTTGATTGTAAATAAAGTACTTGGAGAATTCCAAGCTAAGGGAGAGCGCTTGAAACCTTATTTGGGGAAGGAGAAGGGCTTGCTTAATGAAATGGAGCACTACGTGATTAAACACATTATAAGAGAAGAGGATAGGGATGCAAATAAGTTGGTGAAGTTGGCAAGTTCAGGTGATGGGCCTCTGTTGGGATCAGTACATATTGCCACCCTACTTAGGCCTAACATCATGGAAGTGAGTGTGAACGTAACTATCAACGATGATGAGACTTGGATGACTCTATTAATGAAGTATTTGAATGAAGGAGTGTTACATGGAAACAAGAACGAAGCTAGAAAAATCTTGAGAAAGCTGCCTCGTTTTATCATCCAGGATGGTGTGCTATATTGTAAAGGATTCTCAAACCCACTTTTGAGGTGCGTCACTGAAAGAGAAGCTGAAAAAGTATGGAAAACATGCATCGAGAAAGCTGAGGGGATCATACTGGGAGTAAACTCTAGCAAAGAAGGTGTTGCGATATGGATATTTCTTGTTGACGTTAAATCATGACGCAATGGAGTATGCAAAAAAGTGTGACAAGTGCCAACGGTTTGCGAAGATTCCAAGGTTGCCCCTGGCCCTTCACGGTCTGAAAAATAGATCTAATCGGAGAGCTTCCAATGGCATGTGGTGGAGCTAAGTATGTTATAGTGGCAGTTGATTACTTTACTAAGTGGGTGAAAGTCAAACCTTTTGCTAAGCTATCGACAGCGAATGTCATAAACTTTTTGATAGGAATGTGATATGTAGGTATGGAGTCCCCCTTCAAATTATCTCGGATAATAGATTGTAGTTGGCTAATTTCCACCGACAGCAAGGGGTTAAGAAAAGCTTCTCTGCGATAGCGTACCCACAGGCTAATGGATATGTGGAAGTGGTTAACAAGATTCTAATGACTCTCATAAAGAAGCGGTTCGAAAAGGAGAAAGGAGCACCAGTGGACAAGCTTCCTCTAATATTGTGGGCCTATCGCACTTCTTTCAAGGCAGCAACATGACATGCTCATTTCTCGTTGGCTTACGAGTCGAAGGCGATATTGCCGGTGCAGATAGTAGTATCATCACATAGGAGGATTTATTATGACCCAAGTGAGAATGACGAGCTGTTAAATATGTCATTAGACTTAATTGATGAAAAGCGTGAGGAAGGCACTCTTAAGACCTAGGCACACAAGCGAAAATAGCTATGCAATACAACACAGTACTAAGGTCAAACACTGCCTGCTCGAGGAAAGGGACTTGGTGCTAAAACAAGTATTTCCCAAACCTCGGTCACTCGACCTTGTCTAGGAAGGTCCGTACGTTATCCAAAAGGACTTGGATAATGAAGCTTTCATCCTCAACATGACGGATGGAGCTATATTCAGGAAAGCCTGGAATGCACAGAATCTCCATTGCTGTTTTACATAACTGTCAATTATTTCGCTAAGTATATTGTAAACGTGTAATTGAACTAGTTATGAAATGGGTTCTAGTAAAATGTGCTTTTCTTGAAATTTTATTATGACAGCTAATGAGTATGAAGTATAACTTGCATTATAAGCAATGCGCGTCGAGATAACGTTAATACTTAGAGAGCATCGCATATGCCTAACGGGCTCAAACTTTCAACTCGGGGGCAAATGGTGTATCTATGACAAAAATTTCCTCCTCACGCCCAAACTTCTTACCAGTAGTGGTGGACCAGAGCAACCGTAACTAGGTGTCCACACCTTTTACGATCGACCCAAACTTCTTGTCAGAAGTGGAGGACCAGAGTGACCCTAACCGGGTGTCCACCATTGACGATCAGCCTAAACTTCTTTTCGGTAATGATGGACCAAAGTGACCCTAACCAGGTGTCCACGATTGACAATTAGCCCAAACTTCTTGTCGGTAGTAGTGGACCAGAGTGATCCTAACCGTGTGTCCATCATTGACGATCGTCCCAAACTTCTTGCCAGAAGTGGTGGACCAGAGTGACCTTAATCGGGTGTTCACCATTGATGATCGACCTAAACTTCTTGCTGGAAGTGGTGGACCAGAGAGACCCTAACCAGGTGTCCACCATTGACGATCGACCTAAACTTCTTTCGGTTAGTGGTGAAGTAGAGTGACCCTAACCGGGTATACACCATTGACGATTGACCCAAACTTCTTGTCGGTCGTGGTAGACTAGAGTGACCCTGACCGGGTGTCCACCATTGACGCTCGGCTCAAACCTCTCATCAACAATGGTGAAACAGAGTGATCTTGAGCAGGTGTCCACCATTAATGACAATCTATGTGTATTCGGTCGGTCAAGGAGAATCCAACTTACCAACGGTACATGCATAACCATCGCCTAGTTGATTCACCCCCAATGGACAACCCCTATTTTTATCAGCAATAGATGTATAAATTTACCAAAAAGGGAAAGCAGCTATTAAGCAAAACTCTCCTAGAGTATATATGGTTATATATTTGTAGCAGTCATCGAATAAGAGAAATGTAAGTATGGCAAGAGAATAAAAGCAAATAAGTAAGGACAACAAACACAAAAGTCAATGCTGTCAGATATCCAAATATTTACAGCAAATATTCTCAAGTACCAAGAAATAACATATACTCGCCCTCCTCAACACATCAAAATAGGGCGAGTATTAATAATAATATCCATTACATATAAGAAACATCCAATAGTTTGTTCAAAAGAAAAACAAAAGGGAGGCAGACGCTGCTATCATTTGGATCAGGACTTGGAGATGGTCCGCTTGTTGTAAGGCTTGGAGTGCCCCTGCTCACCTTCCTTCTTCTCGTCCTCTTGCTTGGCAGCAACCGCTGCTTCAAGTTCCACTTGTTTCTTCTTGATCAGTTTTAATTCCTCCAAGGCTTCTATATTAACCCTTGCGACCTCTTTGGGGAATTTTAACAAGCCTTGTTGCCTAAGAGCATCCTCTATATCAAACTCTTTAGTGGACCTTATGACACCCAATATCCTAATGTCGACATTGTCCTTGTGGACAGAGATCATTTCGTCATGGGCCTCATCGATTGGCAGATCATAGGGGCATGAGGGCACGATCCCTTATCATGGATCACTTTGAGTAGTTATAACTCTAGCAGGATCTGTCATAAGTGTATCACCTACATGGAAATGATGAGGGCTGTCAAATACGGATTTGCCCAAATGAACTCAAACATATTGAGCAGTATTCCGTAGGCTGTAAAGAAGAGTTCTTTCTCCTTTAGGGGATACTAGAGCACTACCATGATGTGGAGCACCACTTGAAGGAGGTGGGACATCCTGTGGCAAGCTCATTATTGATGCATTTGAAGAAATGTGAAAAACAGTCAGAGGAACATTATGCATGGGGGTGTAAATGACCGATTTCGAAATCTGACCTTGTGTTGTTGGCCCTAAGGTCGAGCCACTGTTCTTCCTCTCATCTTCCTCATTCTTTTGGGCCTTTTAAGCTACAACCAGATTGATGTAACCAAAGCAAATGACCTGTAACACCCCTAATTTTAGTTTAACATTATCCAGGATATTTAATTAGATAGATTAAATAGAATAATGTAAATGGTTAAAGAACATGAGTTTTTGTTAATTAATTAGATCGTGCCTTAATAATCTAATAAGACTGTTTTGGAAAACTAAACATATAAGAGAAAATAAGAGGAAGGCAAAATAGGTAGATACATCATTTAACCTTTAAAACCCTCTCCCCCTCATATTATTCTCACTTTATTTATACAAAAACAATAAAAATAAAAATATAAGGACGACCATTAATCAACCTAGGGAGGGTGGAATCAAAGGAGATTCACAAATCCAAGCTTAGGGGCTCAAGAGCTAAATCAAATCTCAACTCCAACAAGTAATATTAAGATGAATAATAAGTGTTCCATCTCTATTTTTTCTTTTGAATTCAGTTATGGATAATGCCCGAATGATTGATGTTTGTTTTGCCAAGGTATGGTTGTTTAATCATTGTTTGGACAGAATAATGGCTTTTAGAATTTTTAAGAGTAAAATCTAAGATTTTAATCTCCAACTGCTTTGTTTTTCTAATATGTTGTATAAAATATTCTTTTGGAGATGACTTTTTAATTTCATAATTTTCCAAGTTATATAGATTAATTTTTTAAGGAGGAAATAACTTAATTTCAGATTTTAATTATTTAAAACAATTAGATATGGTTTTTGGCCTTGAAATTTTTATATGGTAAAAAGAAGGATATTCTCTAATTTCTTTGAATGGGGATTTTTCCCAAGTAATTTCAATTTATTGTGATTTATTCTACTAGATAAGCATTTAAAGGATAATTAATTAAAAATATTAACTAATTTTTTTAAGTATGTTTAGGAACTTGAAATTTTAGTGCGGTAATGGTTTCTGAAAAGGATTTGTAAATAAATTGCTTTATCCAATAGAAATTGGACAAGAAATAAGATTTGATGGAAAGTTTTTGCTTAAAGTAGTAATAAAACAATTTTCCTAAGAATTACGATGATGCCATGCCGTATGTGTCCTCTTCGAGCCTAAAAGAATGCTAGCTCTATGAACATCGACGTTGATGTTAAGGGAAGCATATGATGGCTGCTTCGGTAGCTATGGAATGGTTCAATTAATGTCGACGCCGATAGTGTCAGCAACCAATATTTGGTGGCAACATGTCTTCATGATTCATTTAAGCGTTTTAAAAGCTTAATTTCAACATCGACAAGTCGCATGTCTTCATCGCTGTTTTCAATGATGCCGCACTTTATCACTTTGATTGTTTTCAAGACTATGGTAGTGGTGCCGCTTCATATGACTTCGACCTTATAAAGAATAAGTGACATAGTAGCCACAGTGGGTCTAATTTAAAGGTTTTATTATGACGTCGAGGGTCTTGGGGTCGATATGCATCATGGTCGGCGATCTTATGTTTTAGAGTCAATGCTCCATGTCAATGACGTCGCACTTTATTTTTTAAAGTCGAAGAGGCTTGCTTTTTTATAAATCGAAAATGCTTTAAAAGGGACGAAGAGGCCTATGTTTTAAGGGGGTCGAAGACCCTATAATTTCGGCAGATGCCATATAACTTATAAGAGTTTAAAATTTGGTTTAATGGGTGGATAGCCTATAGCTTATGGAAGTCGGCAACATCATCTTTGACATGAATTTATACTTAAAAGAATTTAAGTTTGGTTTCACCTTAGATAAAGGGTCGATGAGGTATAGTGCGGCTTAAATGTCGCCTATATTCATCAAAGGCGGAGAGCCTTATGTTTTTCATTTCGACGAAGTCATTGGGGATACCAATGCCGTTTTAAAATTTGTAAACTTCGACACTATCATTGGGGACATCAATGTAGATGAACTTCGAAGTTGGTCTATATTAATGTAATAAGGGATGCGAGCCTATTGTTTTATGACTTCGATTCTAAACATTGGGGATATCGATTCTATTTTGATTATAGATGTCAACACTCTCATTGGGGACATCAAAGCAAATTAATTCCAACAAACTAAATGTTTTATAAATGAGACTTTATCATTGGGGATACTAATGCATTTTCTTAAATGATTTTTACATTGGTCATTTAGGGATACCAATGTATGCCACTTTGAAATGTTATAACAATAAGGGGAGATAACCTAACTGGGGGCACTAATAGACGTAGACTAAACATGTGGGTAACATGAGTTAAATTGTTAATTGATGGGTTCATAGTCATCCTAGAAAAAACTATGAGATGTGAGATGGATAGTCCAAATCATGTCGGAGATGGATAGTCTCTATGAGGATAATGAAGGGTTCATAGTTATCCTAGAAAAACTATGGGATATGTGATAAAAAGTCCACATCATTTTAAGTTAAATGGAATATGTGTAATGGATAGTCCATATAATTTTAAATAATTATAACACATGTGATGGGTAGTCAATGTGGTAGGGGATGGGTAATCCAAGCAATAATTACATGTGAGATGGATAGTCCACATAAGTCTGAATATGCTTATATGTGAGATGAACAATCTACATAATTATTGGACGAGTAGTCAGATTAAAGTAAGACGGGTAGTCAGTTTAAATTATGATGGGTAGTCATTTGAAATTAAGATGGCTAATCCAATGAATTGGGATGGGTAATCCAATATATGTTGCATGATTATAAATGCTATTTTCTATATTCTAACCATTGTGGTTGCAGAAGCAAAGTATATGGTTGTTATGTTTTAGTGATGATATCAGTGAGGGGAAAACCCGTTCCGCTCAGCGGCGTGGTCTCACTAAATATCTATTTCGTTCGAGAAGATAAGTTACTATTCACACCAGACTTTTGTCTGATCTGAAGTTTTTTTTTCTCCTTAAACTCTCGGGTACTCATTTGAGTAGGTAGGAAGTAAGGGCTTTCAGAATCAGATTTTGAAGACATATAGAAGGCAATCTAGCTATTTAGAACTTTATATATTTCTACTGTGTAGTTTGGTTTTGTCTATTTGGATGTAAGGGCAAAGTTGGATAATTGCCAAGTATTTGACTCTAATCAACCAGGGGGGCATCTTCATATGTCGCCCTTGGAGTATTTTGTAATAATTGTATTTTCTCTGGACGTGGGAATACGACTGGGATTATGCAATGAATATGAAATATCATTTGTGAAATGAGATATGAAAATTTGTTATTAAAATATGTTGAAATTTTTTCATATTAATGTGCTTCTGATTATTGATATGATTAATATAGTGGTATTTTTTCATCGAGAATTAATAAATATGGATGACTACAACATCCATAGCAGTTAGTTTTGGATATAAGAATGGAGGATGTTACAAGTTGGTATCAGAGCATAGGTTTATGATCAAAATAATTTTAAACCTAAAGAGTTTCTGAAAAAATAATCCTAATGAATCAGAGAATAAGATCGGGTGGGATAACGCTATAGTAACATACTTGTATTTGCTATATATAAGTATGTATTCTCCCCTCTCCCTTAGACCATTCTATTATATCTTACTAAAGCTCGTATGCAGATTTACGAAAAAGAAAGATATGGAGGTAGGAAATAGAAGAGTGAATCTAGGTGGAGGAAGCACCACAACCAATGGAAATGCTAGGCCCAAAACCAGGAGGAACCAAGGTCGACAGACAAATGTTAATCAAAATGCAAATGCCAATGTAGGCCCTACAACTCTGCCAGTAGATATGGGAACTATGTAACAGTTCTTCGTCAACTTGATGCAAGCTGGAGCAGCTGTAGGAGTACCTAAAGAAAATGTTGCTAATGCGGGAGGAGTTAATCCATTGGCGCCAGTTGGTAATAACTATGCCAAGCTAAGCCGAGATTATACTAGTCTTGGTGGGAAGCCTTTTTTGGGGACTGATGATGCAATAGAAGTGGAGAACTGGCTGTTACATTGTGAAAGGATTTTTACTTATTTGGGTTTGAATGATGAGTAGAAAAAGAGATTGGATTTGAGATAGTTGCAAGGAGCTGCTTTGTTAAGGTGGAACGGGGTAACCGTAGGGGTAATAGAAGAGGAATTGACTTTGACAGAATTTCAAAGGAGATTCGAGAAAAGATTTTAGTCTGAAGTAGCTAAGTCAGCCTTGCTTAGGAAGTTTATGGAGTTGGAGCAAGGAGAATGTCAGTGTTTGAGTACCCTACTAAATTTGATGAGGTGTCTAGGTGTGGATATGCCACTATTGGCACTGTTGTCAGGAGGAACAAGAAGTTTATCCAGGGGTTGAGGCCGAAGATTGCTAGGGCATCCATGCTACATCTCAGAGATCCATTAAATGTAGTAGTGGAGTTGGCTGTTGGGAATGAAGAAATGCTTTCAACCTTTGGGGAAGAGAAGTCGGTGGAGAACCGGAATTCTAAGAATAAGAAGAGGAAGTTATTTAAGGAGAAGGGAGCTTAGAAGGATGGAGCTACGAAAAAGGGAAAAACCGATATAGGTTGTTAATGGTGTGACAAGAATGTGCACTATGCTAACGAGTGTCGATCTGGTGATGTCAAGGTGGTTATAGGGAAGCAGAATGTGAAGTGCTTTAATTGCGACCAGGTGGTTCATTATAAAAAAATGTCCAGAAGCGACCAAGGCTAACAAAGGAAAGGTGTTTGCTTTGGAGCCATCTACATGAAGACCAACAACAGCTGAGAAGAGAAAGTATGTGATGGAAGGTACGCTTTTGATTCATAGCATACCAGTTAGGGTATTGTTTGATAACGGTGCATTGCATTCATTTATATCTCAGTGTTTGGTACATAACTTATGTTTAGAACCATCATACCTTGTTACTTTCTTAAGGATAGCTAATCCAATAGGAGGGTACACAACTCTAGAGATGAGATGCGACCATCTAGATTTTGAGTTGCTAGGTTATACTTTTGCTCGCAGTTTGTATGTATTTAATTTCACAGGTTTTGGGGCTATTTTGGGTATGGATTGGTTGAGCAGATAAGATGCTAGGATATTTTTCCAGGAAAGGAAAATATCATTGAGACACCCTGATAGTAGTGATTGAATAGTATACTCAGTTAAGAATACGACTCTAGAAATTTGTGCTTCATTAGGTGCTGCAGAAGTGGAAGACGAATTGAATCGGATTTTAATTGTAAGAATATTTGCAGATGTTTTTGAGCCAGTTACAGGACTACCAACGAAATGAGCTATTGAGTTTCGAATAGATATTGTATCAGAAGCTGAACCTGTAAGTATACCACCTAGCAGGATGACACCTACTGAGATGAAGGAGTTAAAGGTGTAGCTAGTGGACTTAGAAGGAAAGAGTTTTATTAGACTAAGAAGTTCGCCTTGGGGAGCAGCCGTTGTGTTTATAAAGAAACCAGACGTGTCGTTAAGATTGTGCGTCGATTATCGTAAGTTGAATGAAAAGACGATAAAAAATTGATATTCTTTGCCGAGAATTGATGATTTATTTGATCAGTTCAGTGGAGCCAAAGTATTTTCCCAATTGGATTTGATGATAGGGTTCCATCACCTAAGAGTGGCGGAGGACGTTATTCCTTTGGCATTTTGAATGAGGTATGGTTCATACGAGTGGTCAGTGATGCCTTTCGGATTAACTAATGCGCCTGCTTTCTTTGTGGATCCGATGAACCATATTTTCCAAAAGCACTTGGATAGGTTCATATTGGTGCTCATTGATGATATTTTGATATATTCTAAGGATGAAAAAGATCATGAGATTCATCTTAGAATAGAGCTCGAGACGTTGAGGCAACATCAATTGAAAGCAAAGTTTTTGAAGTGTCATTTCTGGAAGAAGGAAGTGAGGTCTCTTGGTCATGTAATTTCAGAAAAAAGGGTTATCAGTCTATTTAGCCAAGATCGAAACTATTAGTTAGAAGAGACCCGAGACAGTGACCGAGATAAGAAGTTTTCATGGATTAATTGGCTATTACCGGAGATTTATCAAGGATTTCTCGCGGATAACAGCGCCTTTGACTAAGCTAACCAAAGAGGACTTGAAGTTTATTTGGTCTAACAAATGTGAGAAAGCATTCCTTGAGTTGAAGCATTTGTTGACCAATGTGGCCATGTTAGTAGTTCCAGATGGAAATCAGGATTTAGTGGTGTATATAGATGTGTGTGGAACTGGGTTAGAAGCTTTGTTAATGCAGAAGGGTAAAGTTATTGCCTACACTTTGCTGCAGCTTAAGTCACATGAAGTTAGATATTTGACTCATGATTTGGAATTGACCATGGTGATTTTCATATTGAAAATATAGAGACACTACCTCTTAGGAGGACGATTTGAGTTGTATATAGATCATAAGTCCTTGAGGTATTTATTCTCTCAGAAAGAGTTGAATATGAGACAGTAGAGGTAGTTGAATTTTTTTAGCAGCTTATGATTTTGGTATTGAGTATACACCAGGAAAGGAAATAAAGTTGCAGATGCACTTAGCAGGAAACATCAGAATGTAGTGTTAGCTATGTTGGCAGAATGGAAGGATTTGGAGGCATTGACTACTTGTAGTGTGCAGCTAAGATCAACTGCTAGTTCTAGCCAAAGTATAACCATGTTATCTTGCTTGGAAGTTCGACCTATGTTGATAGAAGGGATTGCTTCTAAGTAGAGAGATGATCCATTGTTAGTCGAAAATATTAGAAGATTGGAAGGTGGAACCAAGATCGATGATCTAAAGGAATTTATCATTGACCAGAGAGGATGGTTAAGAAAGAAGGGATGGTTATGTGTTCGGGATGTTGGAAACCTAAGGAGGGAAGTTCTTAAGGAGTGTCATCGATCGAAGTTTATGATTCTTCCTAGAGGAACCAAGATGTATCAGGATATGAAGAGAAGTTTCTTTTGGAAAAGTATAAAGAGGGATGTAGGCTTATGGGTGAAGCAATGTGCAAATTTCCAATAAGTGAAAGCCGAACATCAAAAGCCATGTGGAATGCTTTAGCCTTTGGATATACTAGTTTGGAAATGAGATTCGATATCCATGGAGTTTATTGATGGGTCACCAAGGTCGAAAAGGGAAACGAATACATATGGGTTTCGGTAGATAGATTAACCAAGAGTGCCCATTTCATTCTTGTTAAATCTACCAAGACGGCACCTGTATTGGCTAAGTTATTCATAAAGAATATTGTAGACTACATAGGATTCCTGGTAGTATAGTCAGTGATAGAGATGCCTTGTTCACTAGTAAATTCTGGAAGAGTCTACAAGAAGTACTAGGTACCAAGCTTAAGATGAGTACCGCTTATCACTCATAGACGGATGGGCAGGCAGAGAGAGAGTCAATAAGGTGCTTGAAGATTTGTTAAGAGCTTATGTACTTGATTTTGGTGGGTCGTGGGAAGACTATTTGCACTTGGTTGAGTTTTCATATAATAATAGTTATCAGACTAGTATAGGAATGGCGCCTTTGTATGGAAGGCAGTGAAAATCAACAGCATGTTGGTTCGAGACCGGAGATAGATTGGTCCTTGGTCCAGTTATAGTAAAAGAAGATAAAGGGAAGATTTAGTTAATCCGGGATAGGATGAGAGAAGCTCAGTCTAGTCCGAAAAGTTATGTAGATAAGAGGCGTAAGGATCTTGAGTTCTCAGTTGGAGACCGAGATTTTGTTTATGTAACATTGATGAAGGTGTAGTACGATTTGGAAAGTCAGAGAAACTAGTACCGAGATATGTTGGACCGTTCCCTATCATAGAGATGATCAAAAAACTCGCATACCGAGTAGTTTGGCAGGTGTCCGTAATGTGTTCCATGTTTCTTATTTTAGGAAGTATGTGCACGATCTAGTAACTACTATTGTTCTATGGCACTGGAAGATTTAGTAGTAGAACCGAACTTGACTTTTATGAGACAACTAGTTCAATTTGTAGTGAAAGATGAGAAGAGGTTATGGAACAAGACAGTCAAGTTAGTGAAAGTCTAGTGGAGTGACAACGAAAAAGACTGTACTTGAGAGACAAAGGACAGGATTAGGGATACTTATCCTAAGCTGTTATGATTGTATGTTTTATATTTGTTGTATATAGACTTAGTAGCTGGTAGGATATACTAGCATTACTTGCATGTTTGATATGCTTGTTTCGAAGTCCTTTCTGAATTTTGAGGATGAAATTCTTTAAGAAGGGGAGCCTGTAACACCCCAAATTTTAGTTAAACATTATTCAAGATATTAAATTGGATAGATTAAATAGAATAATGTAAATGATTAAGAATATGAGATTTGGTTAATTAATAAAGTCATGCCTTAATAAATTAATAAGATTGTTTTGGAAAACTAAACATATAAGGGAAAATATAAAGAGGGAAAAATAGGTAGATCCATCCTTTAACCTTTAAAACCCTCTGCCCCTCATATCATTCTCACTTTATTCATACAAAAACAATCAAAATAAAAATATAAGAAGGCTGACCATTAATCAACCTAGGGAGGGCAAAATCAAAGGAGATTCAAAAATCCAAGTTTAGGGATTCAAGAGCTAAATCAAATCTCAACTCCAACAAGTAATATTAAGGTGAATAATAAGTATTTCATCTCTATTTTTCTTTTGAATTCAGTTATGGATAATACCAGAATGATTGATGTTTGTTTTCCCAGGATATGGTTGTTCAATCATTGTTTGAATAAAATAATAATTGTTGGAATTTTTATGAAATTGTTTAAATGAGTTTAAATGGTAAAAATCTAAGACTTAATCTCCAAATGCTTTGATTTCCTGATATGTTGTATAAAATATTATTTTGGAGATGAGATTTTAATTTCATAATTTTCCAAGTTATATAGATTATTTTATGAATTTCCTAAGGAGAAAATAACTTAATTTCATGTTTTAATTATTTAAAATATTTAAATGTGATTTTTGGCTCCAAAATTTTATATGGTGAAGAGAAGGGTATTCTCTAATTTTTATGAATTTTTGGATTTTTTCGCAAGTAATTTCAATTTATTGTGAATTTATCATGCTAGATAAGCAATTCAAAGGATAATTAATTACAGATATGAATTAATTATTTTAAATATGTTTAGGAACTTGAAATTTAGTGTGGGAGTAATTTCCGAAAAGGATTTGTAAAGAAATTGCTTTATCTAGTAGAAATTGGACGAGAAATAAAATTGGGTAAATTTTTTCTGCTTAAAGTAGTAATAAAACAGTTTTCGTAAGAATTACGATGATGCCATGACGCATGTGCCCTCTCCGAGCCTAAAAGAATGTGGCCCCTATGAACGTCGACATTGATATTGAGGGAAGCATATGATGACTGGTTCAGTAGATATGGAGTGATTCCATTAATGTTGACGTCGATAGTGTTGGCAACCTATATTCGGCGGCAACGTGTCTTTGTGATTCATCTAAGCGTTTTAAAAGCTTAATGTCAACGTCGACAACATCACATGTCTTCATCGCTATTTTCAATGATGCCACACTTAATCACTTTGTTTGTTTTCAAGACTATGGCAGTGATACCGCTTCATATGACTTCGACCTTATAAAGATAATAAGTCGCATAGTAGCCGAAGTGGGTCAAATTTAAAGGTTTTATTATGACGTCGAGGGTCTTGGGTCGATGTGCATCAAGGTCGGTGACCTTATGTTTTAGAGTCGATGCCTTATATCCACGACGTCGCACTATATCTTGTAAAGCCAAAGAGGCTTGCATTTAGATAAACTGAAAATGTTTTAAAAGGGGCGAAAAGGCCTATGTTTTAAGGGGGTCGAAGACCCTATAATTTCGGTGGATAGCAATATAACATATAAAAGTTAAAAATTTGGTTTAATGGGTGGATAGCTTATAGTTTATGGAAATCGGCAGCATTATCTTCTACATGAATTTATACATAAAAGAATTTAATTTTGGTTTCACCTTGGGTATAGGGTTGATGAGGTATAGTGCGGCATGGATGTCGTCCATCTTCATCAATGGAAGAGAGCCTTATGTTTTCCATTTCGATGAAGTCATTGGGGATACCAATGCCGTTTTAAAATTTGTAAACTTCGACACTATCATTGGGGACACCGATGTAGATGAACATCGACATTGATCTATATTAACCTAATAAGGGTGGTGAGCTTATTGTTTTATGACTTCGATTCTAAACATTGGGGATACGAATGCTATTTTGATTATAAACGTCGACACAATCATTGGGGACACCATAGTAGATTAGTTTTGACATACTAAATGTTTTATAAATGAGACTTTATCGTTGGGGATACTAATGCATTTTCTTAAATGAGTTCGAAGTTGATTATTTGGGGATACAATGTATATCACTTTGAAATGTTATAACACTAAGGGGAGATAACCTAATTAGAAACACCAATAGACGTAGATTAAACAAGTGGGTAACATAAGTTAAATTGTTAATTGATGGGTTCATATTCATTCTAGGAAAACTATGGGATGTGCGATGGATAGTCCACATCATGCCGTAGATGGATAGTCTCTATGAGGATAATGAAGGGTTCAAAGTCATCCTAGGAAAACTATGAGATGTGTGATGGATAGTCCACGTCATTTTAAGTTAAATGGAATATGTGTGATGGATAGTTCACATAAATTTAAATAATTAAACCACATGTGATGGGTAGCCAATGTGGTAGGGGATGGGTAATCCAAGTACTAATTACATGTGAGATGGATAGTCCATATAATTATGAATATGCTTATATGTGAGATGGGTAGTCTACATAATTATAAGATGGATAGTCAGATTAAAATAAGAGGGTAGTTAGTTTAAACTGTGACAGGTAGCCATTTTAAATTAAGATGGATAATCTAAAGTATTAGGATGGGTAATCCAATATATATTGCATCATTATAAATACTATCTATGTTCTAACCATTGTGGTTGCAGGAGCACAACATATGGTCGTTATGTTTTAGTTAAGATATTAGTGAGGGAAAAACCAGTTCCGCTCATCGGCGTGGTCTAACTAGATATATATTTGGTTCGAGGTGGTAGGTTAGTATTCACACCAGACTGTGATCTGACCTAAAGTTTTTGGTTTTCCCCTTAAACTCTAGCGTACTCATCTGAGTAGGTTGAAAATAAGGGCTTTTAGATTCCAGATAGACGAATAAGCTTTCGGAGACGTGCAAGAGGCAATCTAGCTAATTAGAACTTTATTAATTTCCGTTGCGTATTTTGATTTTGTCTATTTGGATTTAAGGGCAAAGTTGTATAATTGCTAAGTATTTGACTTTGATCAACCAAGGCGGCATCTTCATATGTCGCTCTTGAAGTATTTTATTATAATTATATTTTCTTTGAATGTGGTATTACGATTAGGATTATGTAATGAATATGAAATATCATTAGTGAAATAAGATATGAAAATTTTCTATTAAGCTATGTTTAAATTTTTTCATATTCATGTGCTTTTGATTATTGATATGATTAACATAGCTGCATTTTATTGTCGAGAATTAATAACTATGGATGACTGCAGTATATGTAGTAGTTAGTTTTGGGCCCTCAAAATAGGGGATGTTACATGACCTCCTCTGCTGAAAAAAAAGCATCAATGGTTTCAAGGCTAAAGGGCGGGCCACCATACTCACTAGCGGCTTTCGCCTCTTTAATTAGTTGCTTATCGATTGAAACCATGACCTCTTGATAATCGACCATCCATGCCAACCTTTTCCCCGTAAACATTCTGTAATATATTTCTTCTAGAAGTGCCTCCACCTGGTCTAGCTGGCTGTTCATCTCATCACACTCTACCTACAATTTTTCGACTTTGGAAGCTTCGGCTGTTTTTTCAACAGATAAGGTTTCCAGCTCAGCTCAAAGGGAGACCCTCTTAGCTTTCCACTCCACTACTTTCTTATTCATATCGGCAAGGCCGATCTCCATTTTCATAGCCACTGCCTGAAGCTCATCCAACCTTTTGGTGAATTTAGTCTTGATATTCTTGTAGTCATCAAAGAGCTGCCCCACATTCTATTTATATTCCTCCTTGGTAGCTTTGATGTTGGAAGGATGATCTCTTCTAAACTGCACCAGTTCCTTTGTGTGAGTAGCCTTAAGCTTCTCAATCTCATCGGCTTGAAACCGCTCCAGTGCCGCTATCACCACATTATGGTCTTGGTTCTTTTGGTGCATGTGCTTCCTCAAGTCAAAAATCATTAATTTTTGCTTAACGTTCTTCTTGCTGATTTCCTCCCCACCCTGGACCACTTTACCATGAAACTCCGACAAAGCCTTCACACCGCTTAGCCCTTCCACAAGAAGATCGATTGATCCTGAAAAGGAGAGAGGATGTGCCTTAGCAAGTAACCGGGTAGAAGGGTCCTTAAGCCGATAGGGTTGTTGAAGCTCATCAAAATTTAGGTCCATAGGATCAGTGATGATCACCACCCCCTCTTTATCCTTTCCCTTCTCTTTTCCTATGAGAGTAGAAACAACTGCTCCTCTCTTATTTGTCCTTTTCTACTATTTAGATGTTTTTGAATCGGACAAGGGAAAGGTGAAGCCCGAGAAGATTTGGAAGAGCAACCTCGGGTTCTAGATCTTGATTTGCTGTCGGGAAAGCGGGATCTCTTTCTTGAGCCCTCTCTAGGATCTTGATCACTATCGTCCCAAGCTGGGCAATAGAAACAACTTTCCCTGTCTCAAGCTCTGTAGTCGGCTGCCCAACATTCTCGCTTGGCCCAAATGTAGACACAACTTTTTTGATGTCCTTGGGAGGCGCTCTTGGCCCTAATTGTTTCATTTTAGACAGCAATTTCCCTCATTTTGGACTCATGCTACCTACACTCATGATACTACAATGAGTTAGAGTCAGGAAAATGCTCGAAAAGTGCATGACTGTGGCATAAACATGTGTCTGTGTGAATGCGTATGAAAGAGTGCGTTATGTCTGAATAAACCCTTGGGTCCTCGTGGGTTCCCAACTGACGCTGTATTTCCACTATCGAAGCAGAATCCCCATAGTAGGTCCCTCGTTCGAGATCGTGAAGATACTCAAATACCATTTTATTCCTAGGGTAAACTTTTTCCCTTCTTCGGCACCGAAAGCCCGGTGCAGGGCTTCCTCCATGACTAGATTAAGTGAGTTATCAAGGCTAGTGTGGCCCAAAGAATTGGTTTCACTATGATTCAAAAGGGTGTGCTCGCTATCATGAGAGTGGGAAGTTGTCTGGTCCGTAATTTTTGTCTAGAGGCTATCGTCATCCCATTCCCATATGGTCGTAAGTCGACTACCTTCGTGAGGCTCAACCTTGAAAGAGTATAATGCTAACTCTTCTATATCCATGATAGCGGTAGGGTCAGCTCCGGGGGGATTTATAGTTAAGACAGCACCAGAGAAGGAAGGTTGAGAGGACAGTGCTTTACTTGTCTCGCTAGTCGTGGAAGCTTTTCCCTTCCTTTTCTTTGCGGGCCTATGAGAGAAAGGAGCCCTGCCTTTCCCAATTGAACAACCAACCGCTAATAGTCTGAGCTACCTCAAGTTATCGACAACAACGAAGTAGGGGACCTTCCTAAGCTCCGGTAGGATTTGTTGGAGTCTTTGTAGCATGTCCTCCAACTCTTCTCCCGTTGCAACTCTCACCACACCTGAAAGAGAAGTTCAAAGAAGAAAATGATTGGTACCTAGCAAAAAAATTTCTTAAAGCAGAAACGTGAAGGGAAGTAGATAAAAAATGTTTACATCCAGAATGCCACCGATGGAAGCATGGAGAATCATCTTGAATGAAGAAACACTTGTGTTTGAACATGCTATACTTAAAATACAAGTTCTTGACCAGTTTGAACTTACTTCCCACTTCAAGATAAATAAAATGAGAGCCTTCTATTTTGCACTTTATAGAATAGAGAAACCTGATCTGATGGTGAGTAGGGTGAACCTGAAACTCTCTCATAAAAATGGCATACAAACTGGTTAGAATAGCATAACCGTTGGGATGCAGCTGGAACGGGGCAATCTTCAGGTGTACAAGAAAGCCTATGATCCATTGACGAAGAGGACGCAGGGCCCCAACCATGCAATGATATCTGGAGTAACCATGTATCCCTTTAGGGGAGCACGGGCACATTGTACAGGAGTAGGCAAGAGGATATCTTCTCTAGGAAGGTCATGAGTAGCTACAACGATATCTAGTTACTTAGGGGTTTGGATAGAGGCTTCAAAGTCGATAGGATCTGCCAATAATTGTGATGGCCCATATCCATACACTAAAGAACGGGCGGAGCTAGGTTGGTTAGTCCAGCACCCGAAATTCCATATGAGCGGAAGAAGAGGGAGCCTGATCTCCAAAGGCAGTCTATGAACGAGTCTGACAATGACTCGACATACATATCTAATGTAATTGCCAATCTCACGAACCATTGCAAAGAGTATGAGTACTTCTGAACGTGTTGGAGTGCACATGTGCAATGGAAAATGCAGTGAACCGATGAACAATGTTAAGATGGTAGATATGGGATTATATAGTCATAAAGTTTGTGTACTACTAGTATACTACTACTACCAAACCCCTGTTCGATAGCCGAATACATGAGTAGCCAAGCCTGAGATAGGAGTTCAAGAACCTATTGATTCAAAAGCATTTTGTAATCATATTTTTGTAGTTCGAGTTACCCTCTACGTTGACGCACCCAAACCTCTATGTTCTACAAAGACTGAGTAAGTGAAAACCCCAACCCATTAGCCTACCATCGAGCAAGGCATGAATCATAGCATATAATTCAATATCATGAATGCATAGATGGGTAAAAAGAGACTTACCAGATTGTATAGTGATCTTGGATGATGATTATGATGATTTAAAGGCGTTTGGAGTAGAGATTGACACGTGTAGTTAGAAGGGAGACGAATAGACTCGAAGCTTAGGAAAACCAGAAAAATGAAAGAGGGTGGTCGTTGGAAGAACGCTCAGGAGCTTATATAGGTGCACGACTTTGTTCAGTACCAAAACAAAAGCATGTCGAGCCCCCACCCAGACCACCAAACTGAGAGCATGTCGAACAAAATCGAAGACAAAGATGGCGATGTGTATATACTGATGGAGTGAAACATCAAAAAACCCACCTGTGCAGTTAAAGCGTTCAGCGGTTCCACAACGGTGATGGTGTAAATTTTTACAGCAAGGACATAGCGAAAAATAATGAAAGTGCAAAAAGCATCATTAGATATAAACCAAATATTTAAAGTAAGTTGATTCTCATTTTCACATCATTTTTACAAAAAAGAGAAATCTTGTTTAATAATATATAACAAAATAGAAGAATATCATGATTTATACAGTCCAGATATAATGGCTAGAATAGAATTTGTAAGTTACATTGACCATGTTTGTACCAAAATTGGGCACAACACTCTTCGAAAGGGTTTGAAGAGATAAAATGAAGAAATAAATGTAAAAAGAGGATTATCTAACAAACACTTCACACAATAATCAGAAAAACAGAAAAAGAACGCAGAGATTTAGAGTGGTTCGGCGTGTTGCCTATGTCCACTATGAAATGATTGATCTTTATTAACTTTTTCTTGCTGGTTATAGCTGATTACAACAGTAAATCTCGAGTACAACAGTGAAATTTGAGTACAACGGTGAATTAAGCAGAGTCTGGACGTCAAAGAGCCAAAAGATCCCTTTTCTGTAAGCTCTGGGATGCTATTTATAGGCGTAGGCTACAAATATCTCACTCAGATCTCGGGAGACCTCTTCTGGCATGTGGGTGGGCCCACGCGATCGATCCCACGTGATTTGCACTCGGTCCGTGATCGATACGAACTAATTTCGTATCGATCAAGATTTGGTCCAATCGAGTAGAAATTAGGCATGAACATTCTTTAGGTTGTACGTATGCTCCTGTGAAAATTTGGTGGCATTTGGACTTGTAGGTTGTGAGTTATGATCAATGCAAATTCGAGTTTATGGTAGGCTGTTTAGTTTGTATCGATACCCTTCGTATCGATCTGTTCGTATCGGTCTGAGCATGTGCCTGCGAGTTGACGTGGCGCTAGTTTCTAGGATCGATCCACATTTCATGCCGAATCGACCGAGTATTTCTAAGGTTTTCGCCTCGTTCGTATCGATCTTAATTGTTCTGTTCATATCGATCAGTCGCATTGCTCTGTTCGTATCGATCGGTTGCGTTGCCTTGTTCTTATCGATCGATTGCGTTGTTCTGTTCATATCGATCAATTGCATTGTACTTTGTATAAGTGGGAAATGTTGATTTCGTATCGATTTGTGGTTGATCGATACGAAGCATGTTGAAACTTAATCGATACGAACTAGACACTCGCGCTGTAGTTGATGGATAAGAAGTAGGCAATAGCCGACCGATTCGAAGTGAGTCTGTCTACCGATGGATACGAAGAAGACCATCTTCGATGGATACGAACAAGACGGTTGCATGGCAATGGACATGAAATCGTAGATATGTGATGGATACGAAATCGACCAATGCGAAATGATGGATGTGGCCTGATTGATACGAAATGATGGGTACGAACGAGTTGGTTTCCTTGACTTGTATCGATCATATCTTGAGCATACGAAGTTGGATTGACTCGAAATTTGGAAAGTTGGTTTTCATAGCTTTTCTTGACATGTCATGTCAATTGTAGCTCAATCCGGACTCGGAAAAAATTCGTCGATATCCATAGTGAGCGTGCGTATAACCGATCTTCGGGACAGACTATCATCAGTTTCCAGTTAAGTTCTTGGTATCACGGCTTTGCCAAAAGGCGGGATAGCATTTTCCCCCTAAAGTACGTCTTGTGAGAACATGACGTGCTTTGAAAAGCTGCAATCTCTATTCTGAACAGTTTTATCTGACTTGTTAACCGGTAGCTGTCTTTTCGTCGAAAGATGTAACGTTTGATGGATCTTTAGTAATATAAACAATGAATTGTTGACCGACAATTGTTGTACTGTGCATTGTTGTAACTGAGTGTTGAATGATAGCAAACTGTTGTTTGGCGTTGTAATTGTCGTCAGGTGAGTATTCAATTCTTGCGAATTTTAAAAATTGGACGTTAGCCCGTTATACATGTATGTATGTTAACCTGACTCTCGTTAACGTTCGTACGTTCACGAGTCGTTTTCTGTTTTTTTGTATCAAATTTCATATCGATCCTCTCCTGAATCGATGTGAAATTCGAGTTGTAGCAACGATCGATAGTCGTTTTAAGTAATTTCTTTCGCATCGATCTTCTCCTGGATTGATTCGAGTAGTTGGAATGCATGCTTCGTATCGATGGCCATCGATACGAAATGGACAGACTTCGGAGATGTTTCGTATCGATGGATTCGAAGTCTTGGGTCTCGAAGTTGGTGGATACGAGATTGGTGTTTCGTATCGATAGAGTTGATTTGTCCAGATATGATTTTGCAGTGATTTTCGTATCGATGGTTATCGAATCGAAATTATCGGATTTCACAAAGCTTCTTTGTATCGATAGATTCGAATGCTTATGGTCTTCAAAGTGATGGACATGAACTTGTCATTTCGTATCGATAGATGTTTGATGGATGCGAACAGTTCAATCAGTTTTCACAGCAACATTCGTGTTCGTATCGATAGATTGATGGATACGAATAAGTGTTGCCTCAAATGTATGTTTCAAGGATACGTATAACTCTCTTCGTATCGATTAGGGGGGAAACTGTTTCAACCGGTCGTAGTGGCTGGGAGGCGAATTGTTTCCCTTCACTTCTTGGGTCCATATAAAAGCGCTGGGACTTAGCCGAATTCATCTACTTATCATTATTTTCATTTGGCCTTTGCATTGTTCCAGACTTTACAGAATCAAGATATCATTCTTGCCTTCGAACCGAACCGAGTTTTAATCCTTCCAATTAATTACAAAATTAACTAAGTAAATAAGCCATGAACTTGTATCAAAAGATGATGAGACTTAGAATTTCGTGCCGTCCCGCTTGCCTCCGTGACTGGTTCTGACGATGTGGTAGCCGGAGGCGATCGTCAGGAGGTCGAGGAGGGAGGAGATGCCATCTGAGTGGTTTTGGAGAAGATGAAGTGTGGCCTTAATTTCGTATCGACGGATTGCGGAAGAAGACATCTTGTTTCGTATCGGTCTCAACTGAAAATTTCGTATCAATCTCTTGCCTTAGATTTCGTATCGATCTTTCATTCTTAGATTTTGTATCGACCACCTTCACTTCGATCGCCTTCTCTAATTTTGTATCGATTGAGGGATGCTAACTTAGTATTGACCACTTCGAATCGATATTGATACAAAGCTGACAAATCTCGATCGATACGAAGTTGGTGCCTCGATACGAGGCGGAGTCGTTTGATCGATGCGAAGTTGACAACTCAAGATCGATATGAAATGGATGCTAAATGATCGACACGAAATGGCCATTATGGGTTGATTCGAAGTTGCTGGCCCCGATCGATACGAAACTTAGGCCTTTGATCTATGCGAACTGTATACTTTTGGGCCGATGTGAGTTGAACCTTGATGAACTTGATATTTCTTGCACATTTGAACACCTGACTCCGACAAGCTTCAATCTTGCATTATTGGACTTGACCGTTTCACTGCATATTTGACTGCCCTTTGAAGCTCGTCGATGGAACTTGTAACTGAACACAATTTTAACAAACTTAAACTCAGATCGGTCTTTAAAGTCTGGATGGCATGGTAATGACGGTCAGTGATGACGTTCACTCCAGTTGAATTTCAAAGTCTCATCGTTCGAATATATCTTCAAACTCTGTAGAATTTCTCAAGTAATATGTAGCACTGCACTGCACAACACACTTATGCACTTCACACTGGGAAACACACTGGCTTATTATCATCTAATGATGGTTTTTAATAAGTTGATTAGCTATGGAATCCACAAGTTCACAGCAGCAGGAGCTTCAGAGTTCATCCCCATTAGTCATAGAGATTCCTGTCATCGCGACCGAAGTTATAGATCCAGCTCCGGACAACCTGCCTGGTTCCATGTTTATCATGAACCCACAAGATTATGTGCCGTCCAATGTCTCCGAAGATATGCTGGGACGAATATGTCTAAGGCATGGTTTACCGTTGGACGACGTCCTATTACCGGGACCGAATGGCAGACCGCATTCTCCCCTGGAAGGGTTTACTGCTTTCAACAGGCATTCATGTATAGCCGGGACGCTTCCTCCATTCTATCAATATATTCAGGAAGTGTTGTCCTTCTTTGTAATTGCCCCGTCACAGCTACATCCCAATGGATACGCGCTACTGAACTGTCTATTCATTGTATTCATGGAGCATCTTTTCCGACCTTCGATCCCGATCAAAATTAGATACTTATTCAACGTTAAGAGTCAGGGAGATAGCCCTTCCTTCACGTTCATAGAGGTGGTCAGGAACTGCCAAGTTGTGACGGGGTCTTGGACTAGACTGAGCTACTTCAAAACTGAGTGGTTCTATGTACGATGCCCACCAGGGTTTTCTTGTCGATGGTTTGCCAGACATAAGTGCTGCACTTATTCCAATAGTTAACAATATAGTGGCAACTGGTATTGGAGCTAATACTCTCTTTCTTTTACAACCGCAATTCCTCGACTTGATGGCGCACATTTTAAAGAGATAGTACGGGTCCTCCAAGAAGTTCCAGGCGAGGTGAGAGAAATCGAGTCGGTACTCACCGATAGGAACTTAAGAATTCTTGGATTAATTGAATGAAACCAAAGTATCAGACTAGAGGGAACGCTTAGGGAAGTCCCGACGAAGCGGGTAAAGCGCAAAGCGCCGAGGGTCGTAATTGTTGAGGAAGGTAATGAAGAACACACGCCTACAAACGACGAACCCGTGGCCGGGCCTTCTGACAGTCTTCACGGTTCAGAGGGAAAGAGAAAAGGCAAGGCAGTTGCACACAAACTTCATAAATCTTTGAGATGGAAATCTATAATTGTATCCCTGCCAGCCTCTGGCGTTAGAATTTCGGAGGTTCCTCCCTTGCCAGTAGGTAATCCTTTTGAAGGACTTGCTGATATTCCGATTTTAGACTACGTGTCACTTCAACAAGACACCGGATTGGAGGGGCTCCAAAGTGCTCTAGATTTAAGCGAGTCTCTACCCATCAGTGCGGCCGACATTACCGATTGGTCGAGGGTTGCACACACATACACACTTCACGGCACTACACGATTTCCAATCATAAGTGTTCAATTCAAGAAATCACTAACTCTGTTGCTCTTTCTTCTTTACAGATTCAATGACTAGACGAGAATTCCATGCTCGGCAGCCTCCACTCAGCACGTCAGGCATCAAGCTCGTACTACGAGTCTCGTCAGAGGTAGGAAGATAGAAACCGCGATCACGATTATTCTAGTCAGGAACGTTACGAGAGGGATATAGATAGAGGTTACAAAGAACAGAGATATCGATCCCGATCGCATTCTCCACCACCTCAACTCCCTACACAACCTTCTACTCACGACACACATCCCCTAGAGCCTCCACGCCAAAAACCATCTTCCCATGCTCCAATGTCCGAGTCTTAGCGCCACAAAACTGAGGTTGAGCCTCCAGTCATCGCTGAACAAGCTATCAGTGAGCCTACTGGGGAAGGGGCTATTAGAATTGCTCAGTTAAAGAAAGATTTTCCAAATATATGCTTTGACGGCTACATCTTCCCTCCTCACTTAAAGAGAATTCCATCGTATGCAGAGAACACAATGCATGATTACATTCATGACATCTATACCCAGTACAAAGAGTGGGTGAAAGCTGCAAAAAAAGCATCGAAGGTGGCCTTTAAGCGGGCAAAAACAATCGAGAAACTAGAAACTAAACTTGCTCAAAAAGACTGGATCATTCAAGTGCTTAACGATGAAGCCGAATCCTCTTGGAAATTGGAAATAGAGGCCACCAAAAAGGCCGACGAAGCGAACTTGGCTATGGAGAAGATGAGGCAGACGCATTTCGCTTTGGTGGAGCAGATGGGCCACCGAAACACCACAGTTACCGCTGAAAGGGATGCTGCTCTGAAAGAACTCAACGATCCAAAAGCCAAATTTTCTGAAATCATCAAGGAAAAGGATGATGCAAATAGAGCAGCTCAGGAAGCATGTGACCAGGCCGTGGTGCTTCGGGGCGAACGGGATGCGGCAACTGCTAAGGTTCGGGAGGTGGAGACTAAGGTCGAGGAGGAAGTCCAAATGGCGGAGTCTAGGCTAGAAGCTGATATTGAAGATCTCCTCATTGTTTATAATGCTAACGTCTTGAAGCATAGAAATCTATCCTAGCTCAATAATTATCCGACACATCTATAACACGCCTAGGGCCGATTAGTGGAAGATGAAAAGGCTGCCCACAAAGCTGAATCGATTGATGAATTCGAGCTCGAAAACTGAGTGTTGAGCGAAGACGAGCGGAAAGTTCTTCACGATGCCATGATTTCATATGAGAAAAAGAAGCTTGGCGCTCAGCATTTGGAAGTTGGAGAAGGTTCTAGCATTGAGCATCATGATACAAGTTCTGAAGCTCCCATGCCGACTCAGCTCGAATCCACACCTGCGGTTGATCCTCAGCCCGTTCCTGCTTATAATCCGGATCAACCGTAGATGTCTCCAGCTCGCGAGCAAGCCTCTGAGGCAATTCCGCCACCCAGGAGCCAAACTGAGGAAGGTACTCTGAACATTCTCTATGCTAATCCAAAATCGGAATCGTCACTTGAAGTAATTATTAACAGTTCTCCTTTTGCTTTTATCCAGTGATTGACGCTACACAAGTAGTGCCTCCTACCACTCAAGAACCACATGATATGCATGAGGCCATTATAACTAAAGCGACCACCAGAACAACCACAACACCGAATGATGGAGCGCAGGGGAGCACACTTATTTTCGATGAGCAGATGATGGAGCAACTCCTCGGTCACCACAGTGACCCTTTTGCAAACTTGTCGTTTGTCATGGGTGGAAGCGTTCCAATGTCAAGTTCCTCAGCCCCAACTATGGGAGTCTCCAGTGATGCACAAACACTTCACGAGGAGGAAATCCTAGCTGAAATCCATGTTGAGATGGAGGCAGCTGTGCGGGGCAGCGGTTTTGGCGGTGGAATGGCTGGACCTGGTCCGGCTCCTTTGCGGATGATATCTCCTGGAGGGACGGTCGTTGAGACAATTATGCCTATCCCACCTCCTCCCGTTGGTCCTGTCCATCCAACTTCGCCTGTAGGAAGCATTCCAATACATTTGAGTTTGGAGGAGGATGTTGATATAATGCCCTTGACTAGAGATCGGCCGCCGAAAAGCAAGGGCTCAAAAAGAAAACTGAGTGAGAGCTCCAGCGGGTCAACACCGAAGAGGAAACCGAAGAAGAAAAGAGAGTAGATACGCCTCTTCGGCTCGCTTTTGAGTAGATAGGAATTTCTTTTGTTCTTTTTGCTAGCCGTGTATAGATGTAGGTTCGGCTCCTGCTAGTAGGATTTTTGTGATAAACTTGTACTTAGTTTTCTTCCACAAATAGTTGAAATGAAATTCCATTTTGCCTTTAACTCAACTTTCATTCATTTTCTTAAGTTTTTCAGCAGTTGAACTCCAGTCTAGTATATTTGTTGAGTTTCAACCTTTGGATTGGATCTAAGTTTAGTTGTCAAGTCCCGAAATCATGACTATGAGTGATGACTGAAAGTCAAGCTGGATTCCGATGCTGCATTGTCTCAATCCGTGATTGACGCTTAAGTTCTGCCTCCAGTTTCAGGGACGAATTGTAAGCTCAAGTAGCAATTGTACTCCACTTTCAACTCATCGAGCTTAACGTCGTCGAATTGATGCTGAAACAAGGAAACTCGAGTGGTCGAATCGCACTTGCTCATTTATCGATGATCGCATCCACACTCTGGGGATTTGCATTCGTACGTCGGCGGTCGGGCTTGCCTGCTTGAGTTTCAAGGATACGTCCACGCTCCGAGGACTTAAGTCATTTTCACGGGTGGTCAATCACACCCGCTTAATGTTTGTAACAATGTCCATATTTTGGGGACTTTGGATGGATTCGTGGGTGGTCAGTCACGCCCGATTTGCATTTACACTCTAACCACGCTCCGAGGACTTGGAGTTATTTTACGGACGGTCAATCCCAATCTGGTTTGCGTTCAAACTCCAATCCACTCTCCGGGGATTTTGAGTCAACGTTTATGCTCCAATTCGCGTTCTGGGAATTTGGAGTTGGTGTTTATGTTGACACTCCGGTTCACACTCTGGGAATCCAGAGTTAGTTAATGTTTAAACTCCAGTTCGTGCTCTGGGAAATTGGAGTTAGCCGAAAGATGGTCAGTCACATCTGTTCAAGCTTTAGGATTTCGTTCGCACTCCGGGAACGACGAATTTATTAGGATCGTGGATGGTCGGTTCACATCCACCCTGAGTTAACAAGTGAGGTCGTTAGATGGACGGATCCAGCCTCCTTAAACTTGGCCAAGATACGAGAGAAGTCGTTAGGTGGACGGATCCACCCTCTTCGAAACCGTATTTGTAAGTTTATACTCCAGTTCACACTCTGGGAATCTGGAGTTGGTTAAAGGATTGTCGTGTATCAATCCATTTTTTTGACTTCAGTGTGATGACTTGCCCTCGAGGTCGAGTATCATCTAGTGAGTAACCGGTCTTACAGTCACTGCCTATCTGAATAAATTCCACCGTCGGGTGGAATTTAGCTCTCCGTGCATAGTGATAATTGTATGACACATTTAATAAATCACAGCTCTGGCTCAAAGAGATTGCATTTTATTGCTGAAATAAGAAAATACGGCAAAATCAGTTGCCTTATTACAAATTCAAATTTTGAAATGCAGAAAAAAATTGCAAATGAAAAATAGAATGAATAAATAAATAGAGCCTGTCAAGTGTAGTAGCGATGAAGACTTTCGCATTTCCAGGATCTCGGAAGAGTGAGACCTTCAACGGTCGATAATTTGAATATACCATCTTCGAGCTTTCGTTCGATAACATACGACCCTTCCTAGGTGGGCTTCATATGCGAAGGGACCGGATAAATTCTCTTAAGGACGAGATTGCCGAGTTCAAAGGTTTGGGGTCGGACCTTTGCATTGTATAATCGGGCGATTCGACTTCGGTATGCGGCTGCCCTCAAATCAGCCTCTTCTTGCTTCTCATCCAATAAATCCAGAGATTCAGCAATTAATATATCATTTGTCTTCGGATCATAGTATGTCACACGATGAGAAGGCACTTCTAATTTGACTGGAATAACAGCTTCTGAACCATAAGCAAGAGAAAATAGAGTGTGGCCGGTCGCGGACTTGTGGGTTGTTCGGTAAGCCCATAAGGACATAGGAAGTTCATCGACCCATTTGCTCCCGGCCTTTTCTAGTCGTTTCTTCAAAATAGACTTTATAACTATATTAACGGCTTCGACTTGTCCATTTGCTTGAGGGTGTGCGACTGCAAAGAATTTATTCTGAATGTGGAATCGTTGACAAAAGTCTTTAAATTCAGCACTGTCGAATTGGGTCCCGTTATCAGTGATGATAGTATTTGGGACACCAAATCGGCAAATGATGTTGCGCACTACAAAGTTGATCACCTTCTTTGTTGTAATTGTAGCAAGGGGTTCAGCTTCCGCCCACTTGGAGAAGTAATCAAATGCTACGATGGCGTACTTCGCACCACCTTTGGCTAGAGGTAGAGAGCCAATAATGTCAATGCCCCATACTGCAAACGACCATGGACTGACCATTTGAGTTATCTCGGTAGGTGGGGCCCTCGGAATCCGAGCGTGCTTCTGGCATTTGTCACACATTCTGGCGTAATCTGATGCATCGCGATTTACGGTCGGCCAATAGTATCCATATCGAAGCACTTTCTTGGCAAGGGCTTGACCCCCGGTGTGATCGCCACATTCTCCTTCATGCACATCATAAAATACGCGTTTGATTTCGTCGTGAGCGATACACCAGAGTAAGGGAACAACGTATCCTCTTCTATACATGACTCCATTCTAAATAGTGAACCGCGAAGCTTTTCGAAGAATCTGTCTCTTTTCACTTCTACACTCTTGCAGGGTTCCGTGCTCAAGATAATTTCTGAATGGAGTCATCCATGACTCCTTCTCGAAAACGACATCAAATATCCAACCCGTTTCCATCTGATCAATGCTTGGCGAAGACAATATCTCCACGGGAATGAGTCCGATTTGTTGCGCTTCACCTGTACTGGCTAACTTTGCTAACGAATCGACTTTTGATTGTGCTCTTGGGGTATGCAGTAGATGGCATAATAATCGAACTGATTTAATATTTCCTTAACCCGAGCAAGGTAAGCAGCCAGTCTTCGGTCCTTGGCCTAATATTCCCCTCGAACTTGGCACACGACCAATTGCGAATCACAATAAATCTCCACAAAAATGATTTTCAAATCTCTGGCGAGCCTCAATCCGGCAAGTAGGGCTTCATACCCAGCTTCATTATTGGTTGCATGAAAGTTGAACTTTAAAGCATATCATATAGCTCGACCTTCAGGAGTTTCAAGCACAACCCCTGCGCTTGAGCAACGGTCATTTGATGCACCATCGGTATGCAGCTTCCAAATATACTTGGGAGATTCACTGGTTTCGGGCAAGTCTTCTGGGATGGTAAATTCAGCTATAAAATCTGCTAGGACTTGTCCCTGAATGGCTTACCTTGGAGTGTAAGTAATGTCAAACTAACTTAACTCGATATTCCATTTAAGTAACCTACCAGACGTCTCAGGCCACGTATGGACCTGTCTTAATGGCTGGTCGGTGTAAACAGTGATTGGATGAGCCTGGAAATACGGACGGAGCTTCCTCGAGGCAATAACAAGACAATAAGCCAACTTATCTAGCTTCGGATAATTTCTTCAGCTTCGGTTAGTCGTTTGCTAATATAATAGACTGGCTTTTGTATTCGGTGTTCCTCCCGAATTAGGGCAGCACTGACTGTGTTTTCTAATACCGCTAAATAAATGTACAATTTCTCGTGATCGATAGGCTTCAACAAAATTGGTGGTGTGGAGAGATGTTGAATTAATGCTCGGAATGCGCCCTCATATTCCATAGTCCATTCAAAGTTTCATTTCCCTTTTCGGATCAGATCGAAGAAGAGAATGCATTTGTCAGTAGATTTTGAAATGAACCTGCTCAGTGCTACTACTTTCCCGTTGAGACTCTGGACTTGCTTTATAGTTCTCACAGTTTCAAGGTTTCTAATTTCCCAGATCTTTTCGGGATTGGCTTCGATTCCCCGGGCGTTGACGATAAACCCAAGGAATTTTCCTGATGCGACCCCAAAGTGACATTTCAACTGATTAACCTTCATTCTGTATTCTCGAAGAATATTAAACATTGACTGTAAGTCTTTAATGTGGTCAGTGGAGAATCGTGACTTGACTAGCATGTCGTCCACGTACACCTCCATGGTTTTCCCAATCTGATTGGCGAACATTCGATTAACTAATCGTTGATAAGTTGCGCCAGCATTCTTGAGTCCAAAAGGAATAACCTTTTAACAATAAAGTCCCATATTGCTTACAAAGTTGGTATGCTCCTGGTCGGGCAAGTGCATTGGTATTTGACTGTAGCCGGAATACGCAACCATGAAGGATAAGAGTTCATGTCCGGCGTTGAATCTACAAGTTGATCAATTAGTGGAAGTGGAAAACTGTCTTTAGGGCAGGCTTTATTCAGATCAGAGTAATCGATGCACGTTCACCATTTCCCATTTGGCTTTCGGACAAGTACAGGATTTGACACCCATTCCGGATATAATGCATCTCGAATAAATCCATTCGATTTAAGCTTGTCTACTTCTTCCTTAAGGGCGGCAGATCTCTCTGGATCCATACCACGCCTTTTTTGTTTGACCGGGATGTGCCGTGGGTCAATGTTCAATGCGTGGCTCGCGGTGTCCGACGAGATCCACACATGTCAGAATGCGTCCAGGCAAACACGTCAAGGTTTGCCCGGAGAAATTCAACCAATTCTTCTTGCATTTGTTGGCTTAACTTAGGTCCAATATTTATCATTCTAGAATCATCGCTATCATCGATCGGAACATCGATCGTCAGTTCGGCTGGAGAAGCTTGATTGTTTTACTTTCATCTTTACTTTCGGTGTCTCTCGGGTCAAGATCTCTTTGGAATTGGTTGGGATGCCCAGGCCTAGGACCAGGCGTCAATTGTCAATTATCAACAAAACGGACGCAGAGAGATTCCTCTACGCCCTTTCCTTTCTCTTTTTGCTACGCCTCGCATAGCTCAGCAACATAACATGGTCGTCCAGTAGCCTATTCTCCTTGAACGACTCCAACTCCACGATCGGTGGGCAACTTTAGAGTCAAACACCATGGGGAAATAGCAGCCCTGAACTCAGCAATGGCCGGTCAGCCCAAGAAAGCATTATATGGCGAGTCTATATCCAAAACAACAACTGCAGTATCCGGACTCTCCGGCGTTCTCCAATACCTAACTCCACTGGCAATTCCACCACTCCAGTGGGTATAGTTGCACTCCCATTGAAACCATGGATACGGTACTGACAAGGTTTCAAATCTTTAGTTTCCATTTTTATCTGATCATAGGCTCGCTTGAACAATATATTCACAGAACTTCCACTGTCTACCAAGATCCTCTTCATCCAAGCAGGACCTACTTGAGCTGATATGACAAGTGGATCGATGGTTGGGGCTTCGATCCTATTTGCATCTTTGTCTCGGAAGACGATGTCGTCGGTCATCATCTTTTGTTGCTTGGCCGGAGCCCCATCTTCCAAACTACTACAACATTCGAAGCTTGCATGCCTAATAGAGCTAGCATACGAATCCATTTCCTTCCAGCTCCGGTCTGTTGGATGAGGACCACCACTAATGGTATTTATCACCAACCTCCCACCAGTACGAGTGGGTTCCTCCCGTCTTGCCTGATTCGGTGTATGGTTCTGATTCGATGGGCCCGCACCTCCAGACTGCGGCACCCGCACAAACTGTTATAACTTCCTTTCACGTATCAACTTTTCAATGAGATCCTGCAAATGACGGCACTCATTTGTGTTATGGCCGTAGCTTTCATGGAATCTACAAAATTTTCCTGTCCGAATCTGTTTCTCCGATGACTGTTTCGGAGCAGGTTTCTTGTACTGAATAGTATTGCAGGTCTGTAAATACACATTTTCCAGTGACGTATTCAAAGGAGTATAATTATCATAGGAGCCTTGCGTCACGGACCACGGCTCTGATCCCGTTTTATATTTTGGTTACCATTGCCTTTCTGCTGATTTTGTTTATTCTGAATGTTCAATTGCACTTTCCCGGAGCTCTCCCCGGATTGTTAAACAACAATATTACTCTGAATTCCTTCCATACTAGGCCTCGCATCATCCTTCTTCCTAGACTGTTTAGCATCCTCCCTTCTCAAGAATTGGGCTGCCTTGGAATAGAAACGGTCCAATGATGCAGGGGGTTTTCGGGCCAACCAGTTGCCGAACTCAGAATCGGGGTTAATCCCCTTAGTCAGTGCCATAAGAGTAGAGTTATCATTTGGGTTGCTGATCTCAGCGCATGCAGCATGAAATCTCTCTAAATAACGCCTAAGTGTCTCTCCAGGAGCTTGAGTGACACTAGATAAAGTATTAACATCCTTCGGTCTTGCGACATGCATATGAAATTGCTCGATAAACTTTGTTGCCAACTGATCAAAACATGAAATAGATCGAGGTGGCAGTCGGGTAAAACACAGAGTCGATATGCCCCCCAAAGAGATTGAGAAGCTTCAACACTTAACTGCATCATCAGCTCATGCAGCATTAATCAACCATTCAAACTTCAGGATATGTTGACTAGGGTCAGAGCTCCCTTCATAAACGGGTAAAGTCGGCATCCTAAATCACCGAGGTGGTTCAGCATAGAGTATCTCACCAGTAAAAGGGGTATGACTCCGGAAGATTCCCCAGTCATCATTGCTAAGACCCTGACTCTCATGGATCATTTAACGGATCATCGTCGGAATGTCGGGCATCTGGACATTTTGAGCATGTTGGGCCAAAGTGTGGTCGGGTTCCACAATGCGAGGAGGGGTCGGTCGCTGTCGACGGTCCCTGTTTCGCCTCCTTGGTTCTACGTCTTCAGGGACATAAGGTTCGGGAGTATGGGTTCGTTGGCGGTGGGTCGGATCCGTTCGGTTCCGAGCGTCAACTACCAAATCGGTAGCAGTGGTAGTGTGGTTGTCAGTAATATGATATGGGGTAGCGCCTCCTCGGGAGGAGGGTCCAGTCTGATGACTGGTGGACGGGCCAACTCTTGATTGCCCAAGACTCAATGTATTCTGATGCCCAGTGGCCTGTGTGTAACTTCCATCCAGTCGCAGGCGCATGGATCTATGATGGTAATCAGAAGAGGCTGAACATTCGGTGGACGAATAAGAAGCCTGATCCCTCCTGGATCTCCTTCGTCGTTGATGGTTCAATTGGTTGGTCAGTTCCGCATTAGCACGGCACTGTTGAGTGAGCTGTTGGCGGCTCCGAGTCAGTTCTGGCATTAACATCTAAAATTCTTCCCTGGTAACAGGGCCTTGCGGACCTGATGGTCCGGAAGCATTTTGATCAGTCTGAGGCAGTTGTACGGGATTCTGTTTGTCCCGTCCTTCTGGGTCTGCAACTGTAGAAGTAGTCCTTGTGTTAACCATGATGGATGGTGAAGCTCTTTCCTAGACTTGATGCAAATTTGAATAGGATGGAAGAACTTTAATCTTTGAGATCTGGATCTTCTTCTTAGATTTGTGCAATCCGATATCCATAGTAGATCCAACAAACAGGAGAAAAACTGTGTTTTCTCGGTGAAAGCACCAAAGTGTTTGTACCAAAATTGGGCATAACACTATTCAGAAGGGTTTGAAGAAATAAAATGAAGAAATAAATGTAAATAGAGGATTATCTAACAAACACTTCACACAATAATCAGAAAAACAGCAAAAGAACGCAGAGATTTAGAGTGGTTCGGCGTGTTTCCTACATCAACTATGAAATGATTGATCTTTATTAACTTTTTCTTGCTGGTTACAGCTGATTACAATAGTAAATCTCGAGTACAACAGTGAAATTCGAGTACAACGGTGAATTCGGCAGAGTCTGGACGTCAGAAAGCCAAAAGATCCCTTTTCTGTAAGCTCTGGGATGCTATTTATAGGCGTAGGCTGCAAATATCTCGCTCAGATCTCGGGAGACCTCTTCTGGAACGTGGGTGGGCCCACGCGATCGATCCCACGTGATTTGCACTCGGTCCGTGATCGATACGAACGAATTTCGTATCGATCAAGATTTGGTCCAATCGAGTCAAAATTGGGCATGAACATTCTTTAGGTTGTACGTAAGCTCCTGTGAAAATTTGGTGGCATTTGGACTTGTAGGTTGTGAGTTATGATCGATGCAAATTCGAGTTTTCGGTAGGCTATTTAATTCGTATCGATACCCTTCGTATCGATCTGTTCGTATCGGTTTGAGCATGTGCCTGCGAGTTGACGTGGCGCTAGTTTCTAGGATCGATCCACATTTCGTGCCGAATCGACCGAGTATTTCCATGGTTTTCGCCTCGTTTGTATCGATCTTAATTGTTCTGTTCGTATCGATCGGTCGCATTGCTCTGTTCAAATCGATCGGTTGCGTTGCCTGGTTCATATCGATCGATTGCATTGTTCTGTTCATATTGATCGATTGCATTGTACTTTGTATTAGTCGAAAAAGTTGATTTCATATCGATTTGTGGTTGATCAATACGAAGCATGTTGAAACTTAATCGATACGAACTAGACACTCGCGCTGTAGTTGATGGATACGAAGTAGGCAATAGCCGACCGATTTGAAGTGAGCCCGTCTACCGATGGATACGAACAAGACCATCTTCGATGGATACGAACAAGACGGTTGCATGGCGATGGACAAGAAATCGTATATATATGTGATGGATACGAAATTGATTGATGCGAAATGATGGATGTGGCCTGATTGATACAAGATGATGGGTACAAACGAGTTGGTTTCCTTGACTTGTATCAATCATATCTTGAGCATACGAACTCGGATTGACTCGAAATTTGGAACATTGGTTTTCATAGCTTTGCTTGTCATGTCATGTAAATTGTAGTTCAATCCAGACTCGGACAAATTCATCGATATCCATAGTGAGCCTGCGTATAACCGATCTTCGGGACGGACTGTCCTCGGTTTCCAGTTAAGTTCTTCGTATCACGGCCTTGCCAAAAGGTGGGATAACAGGCCACTTATGCCTTAAAATTAGGTCTTTACCTTATCTTTGTTAATTTGGTTTAAAGGAGAACTAGTCAAATCAACTTTTTATTATTATTGTTGCTAAAAAGGGTGCTAAAAAGCCTTGATTCAGCGGGTGTAGTGGAATATAGCAGGGCTTGAAATGGATCTACTATTTAATAGTGCTATATTGAAAAAAACATAATAGTCGAAGAGAGCTATTCGCTATAGTGGGGATTTTGTAGGGCCTTAGCGAGGCTTTAACTGGACAATAGCCCGCTTCGTAGTCAATGAACCGTGCTTTGGGGGGAAATTGTTCTTGGGTATTTGCGTCCCGAGGGTATTAACTTTAGTATGATGGTCAAGTGATGGCCAAGTAAAGGTAGAAGAGGAAGGAAGAAAAACATAAACAACTGACAAGGGAAGGACCGGCGCCCTTCTATAGTGGTTCAAATGAGCCGAACATGGTCTCTTGTTCGGTAGCTTTGACATCAAACAGAAACTCATGTTCGGTAGTTTTGACACCAAATAAGAATCCCTGTTCAACATTGAACACAAAATTATATTCGGTTAGAAACCCACTGGGAAAGAAATGTTGTCCGATGCGTGCTTACGAGATGCAGAATGGGATATCTTGTTCAGTATGGTAACTAAACTGAATCAAGAGTAAGCCGAGCGAAGCCGAACCAATGAGCCACAAAAAGGAATCTAGCCAGCAAGATGCCCACATGCATCCACTAAACCAACAATCCCTAAACAGAGTTCTTCCAGCCAGACCTAGTGGTTTATATATGGATTAGAATCCGAGTATATTTGAGAATTAATGATCATATCTTTTATGTATGGAATATATCCAAACCGAGCAATTATACATGAAAATTTCCAGATTTGCTGGAATAACATCCATACCTCCACACCCCTATAAATATCCAAGATTCAAGCAGCCATATGGAGAATTTACTTACCGGAATAACCTCCCTACCTATGCATCCTTAAAAATAATCAAGATTCAAGCAGACATAGAGAGAATATTTTAGAACCACTAGCCTCTTGCAAACAGAAATAGCAAAACAAAGCTTCCCGATTTCAATATATGACATAAAACCATTGTACTTCATATTCAAATAATTGTAAAGGCTAAAATATAAGAAAAGGAATAAAAATGAACAGTGGATGTAGGCCCATTATGGATGAACCACTATGAATCTATATGTACTTTACTTTTCTTGTAGTATATTTCTACTGGTTCTATTGCTATAGATTCGATTGGAGGTGCTTGTCCAATTTATGTGCAAACAATATGTTTTAATGCTTCTTTCCTTTTATATAACCCATAACTAATTTTTGGTGGTGCTTTGGAGGCACACTTAATGTATTCTTTTATTTGATATGAATTTGAGCTTCTTTGTTTGTGTATAATCCATAACCAGTTTTTGATGTTGCTTTTGAGATGCACTTGACGAATTATACTATTGGATATGACAGTAAAGATTTCTTTACTTTTATATAATCCAAACTTAATTTTTGGGACGCACTTAATAAAGTATTCTATTTGATACGAGTAAGAGTTACTTTGTTTTTATATAATACATAACTGGCTTTTGTTGGTGCTTTTGAGATGCACTTGATGGATTCTACTATTTGACACGATTTTGAGCTTCTTTGCTTTTATATATTCCATAACCAGTTTTTTGATGGTACTTTGAAGATGCATTGATGGATATACTGATTTATCCTAGTTTGAGCCTATTTGCTCTTTTCAAATCCATAAACAGCATTAGTGGTGCTTTTGAGATGGACTTGATAAATTTTATTAATTTATTTGAGGTAATCCCTTATCACTCATATAGAATTCATAGTCAATATTGGCGGTGCTTTTGAGACACATTTGATCAATTATATTTCTTTATTTTAAGGTTGAGCATTTTGCTCTTAATGAGTCTATATCCATAAGTGGTGGTGCTAGAGTGAAGTATTTGATGGACTCATCTACTTGGAGGTGAAGATGGACCGCCTTCTATAAGAGATTTGAGCCCTCTAGAGCACTTATGAGTTTCCAAGAAGAGAAAGCCCAATTTCCACCAGCAGAAGAAGAATTGGCTCAAGAATCCGGGTTTGGGATCTTCATCATCTTCTCCTTCTCAGAGGCACCCTATCGACTTATCTACCACTACCTGCTTCAAGTGTGATCAGAAGGGACACTATGCTAATAGTTTCCATACTTCAGTTGGTGCTGCTAATCCTCCACCTCAGGGTACCAGGAACAATCTCTGTCATGTTTGTTTTCAGCCTGGTCATTTTAAGAATGATTGTCCGTTGTATCAGAAGGGCAAGCCATCTGGTATTTTTGCTGTTACCTCTGCTTCTTCTCCATCTGCACCTGCTCTTTCTCCTAGTGATGATCAAGGTACTCTTCAGGGCACCTTTTCTTTATTTAATCATCCTTTCGTGTTTTATTTGATACTAGAGCTTCGCATAGTTTTATTTCTGTTGATTTGTGTGATAAGTTTGAGCATCTTCTTTCTCCTGTTTATGCTGTTGAATCTTTGTGTGTTAAAAATCCTATTGGTGGTCCCGCGAGCCTTAATAGGATTTGTAAGCAAGTGAGACTCTTCTATTCTGGCCATAAATTTTCTGGTGATTTCTAAGTTCTTGGTTTCGATGCTTTTGATTTGTTGCTCAGAGGTGATTGGCTTATTAGGCATGATGCTCGTATCTCATGTAAATCCCGAATTGTTTCTCTTGAGGATGATCGGGGTAACTCTTTGGTTATTCAGTGTCGTATGCCTCTTGATTATGCTGGCACCTTTATTTATTCTCTGGATTCTTCTCCTGTTGATCTTCATTCGACTCGTGTGGTCAGACTTTATCCCGATGTATTTGGTGAAGTCACTACTTTACCTCCTAAGCGGGAAATTGATTTCCGTATTGATTTATTCCTGGAGCTCGACCTATAGTTCTTCCTCCTAGAAGAATGGCACCCCGCGAGAAGGTTGAGTTAAGGAAACAAATTGAGGACTTGTCCTCCAACTGTCTGATCAAACCTGGCTATTCAGAATGGGGAGCAGCGGTGGTTTTCATCACTAAGTCCGATGGTTCTCTTCGGATGTGTGTTGATTATAGGGAGCTGAACAAGCTCACTATGGAAAACAGATATCCAATGCCTTGCATCAATGATATGTTTGATCAGCATTATGGTGCCACTGTTTTCTCTCAGCTTGATCTTGCCACAGGTTTCCACCAGCTCAGTGTTGCCGAGGAAAGTATTCCCAAGACTGCTTTCCGTACTAAGAATGGATTCTTTGAATGGTTAGTCATGCCTTTCGGTTTGACTAATGCTCCTGCTTTCTTTGTTGATTTGATGAATCGTGTTTTTCGTGATGTGCTTAATAAATTTGTCCTAGTCTTTGTTGATGATATCCTTGTCTTCTCTAAGTCCAAGAAAGAGCATGAGTCACATTTGAAATCTGTTCTTGAGACTCTTAGAAATCATCAGTTGATGGCTAAATTTTCGAAATGCCATTTCTGGAAGGATGAAGTCCGATTCCTCAGGCATATTGTTTCTGGTAAAGGAGTTTCTGTTGATCCAGTCAAGATCGCTGTGATCAATGTAAGTCTTTCTTTCCTTCTCTTTCCTTGTTTCATTCAGTTTATTCTATCTTTCCAGTTGTCCTTATTTATCCCTATTCTGTACAAGATTGGGAAACTCCTAGGACTCCAACTGATATCCGAAGTTTTCTGGGCCTTGCCGGTTATTATTGGAGATTCATTAAGAATTTTGCTCGGATTGCTGCACCTCTCACCGCTTTGACTCGAAAGAATGCTAAGTTTATTTGGAGTGATGAGTGTAAAGCCGCATTTAGTGAGTTAAAACACAAGCTAACTTCCGCACTAGTTCTTACCGTTCCAAATGGAAATGAGGGATTAACGGTATACACTGATGCTTGTCGTGAAGGTTTGGGAGATGTTCTGATGCAGGATGGGAAGGTCATTGCTTAAGCTAGTCGTCAGTTGAAGACCCATGAAGCCAATTATGCTGCCCATGATTTAGAGTTGCTTGCTGTGGTTTTTGCTTTGAAGCTTTGGAGACATCATCTTCTAGGAACTAAGTTTGAGCTTTTCACAGATCATCAGTCTTTGAGATATATTTTCACTCAGAAGGATTTGAACCAGAGACAAGTTAGGTGGTTATAGTTTCTTGCTTCTTATGACCTCGACATCAACTATACCCCTAGGAATGCTAATGTTGTGGCAGATGCTTTTAGTCGGAAGAAGGCTATGTTGTGTCAGCTTGTTGTTTCTTCTCCTCTTTTGGATCGTATCATGGCTAAGCAGGATGATGATGAGATGCTTAGATTGATGAAGGAGAATGTTCGTAGCAGAGTTGGTAGTAGTAGTCTTGATGGCAGTGGAGCTCAGATAGATGATAAAGGTATTTTGAGGATTAATAATAGGATTTGTGTCCCAAATGTTGATGGATTGAGACAGGAGTTACTTCGGGAAAATCATCAGTCCAGACTTTCTATTCATCCGGGTGTGACCAAGATGTATCAGGATATGAAGAAGTTGTACTGGTGGAAGGGTATGAGACGAGATATATCCATTTTCTTAGTAGGTGTGTGACTTGTCAGCAAGTCAAGGCCGATCATCAGAAGACCCTTAGTTTGTTGCAGCCTCTTGAGGTTCCCAATTTGAAGTGGGAACAAGTTTTATGGATTTTATTGATGGATTACCGAGGACTAGGAGGGGTAATGAGAGTATTTGGGTTATTGTGGATAGATTGACCAAATCATCTCATTTCATTCCGGTCAAGTCTACCCGTTCTGCTTCTAGCTTGTTTGAGATCTACATGAGGGAGATTATTCGTCTCTATGGTGTTCCTCTCAGTATTGTTTGTGATCGTGATCCTATCTTTACTAGTCAGTTTTGGAAAGCTTTTCAGGATTCTTTGTGTACTCATCTAAATCTGAGCACTGCTTACCATCCACAGACCGACGGTCAAACGGAAAGAGTGAACTAGATACTAGAAGATCTTCTTCGTGCTTGTGTGCTTGATTATGGAGGATCTTGGGAAGATCATCTCCATCTTGTCGAATTCACCTATAACAATAGTTATCAGGTATAATTTCTATCTTCTGTTTTAATCTTATCTTAATCTTTTATCTATCTCATTTCTATCTTTGAATCCAGGCTAGTATTAAGACGTCTCTGTTTGCTGCTCTTTACGGACGACCTTGTAGATCTCCATCTTGCTGGATTGAATCCGGTAATTGTTTGGTTCTTGGTCCTGAGATGATTTTAGAGGCTTCTGAGAGAGTTGAGGAGATTAGGAGGAAGATGAGGATTGCTCAGGATAGGCAGAAGAAGTACGCTGATAGGCGTAGGCGGATTTTAGAGTTTGCTGTTGATGATTTAGTTTTTCTTAAGGTCTCTCCCTTAAGGAATGTCATTCGATTTGGTCGTAGAGTTAAGCTTCCTCCTAGGTTTGTTGGTCCTTTCCGCATTGTGGAAAGAATTGGTTCTTTGGCTTATCGTCTGGATTTGCCCGAGAAGTTCTCTGGAGTGCATAATGTATTCCACATTTCTCATCTTCATCGCTATCTGCATGATCCATCTCTTATTGTTCAGCCTTCTACTCTTGATAGTTTGGATATTGAGCCTAATCTGACTGTCGAGAGAAAGCCACTTCGTATTTTCGATAGAGGTACGAAGCAGCTAAGAAGGAAATCTGTTAATCTGGTCAAAGTACAGTGGAGTACTGATGATCGATATTGTACCTGGGAGACGGAGGAGAGCATTTGTGCTTCGAATCCGGAATTGTTTGTTTTAGGTACTATTTGCTTTTCTATCTTGCTTTTCTTTGTTTTCCTTTGTTTCATTCTTTTCGAGGACGAAAAGGTTTGAGTGGGTGAGAGTGTAACAACCCAATATTTTTGCAATTATTTTTAAAAAGTATTTTAAAATAAATTTTATTTCAATATTTCTATTTTTAAAACATTTTAAAAGTATAGTTATAATTTTCCAAAGTTAATTGCATTTTTGTTTGCAAATTTTAATTCTAGTTTCAATATAATAAGCTATTTTCTTTATTTACTTTTATTTTCTTTTTATTTTTCCTATGAATAATTATTTATTTTCATTTTTCATTTTATTTTTGTTTGTCTTTTATTTTATTTATTGATTTTTATTTGTTTATTTTGAATTAAAAAGAATTGGAAATTCATAGAGGCAAAGTCCTTTCATTTGCTTGACTTTTCATTTCTAGTCTTTTCATTTTCTTTGCCTTTCATTTTCTTTGTTTTAGCCGTACATTTTTATTTGTTTTCACATGAGAAAAACTTCTCATTCCATCACAAGTTCGGCCAAAAACAATTCTAAAAATATTTTCGTAATGGCTTCTTCCATTTCTACTTTTTCTTTTCATTTTTCTATTAAATTTTCCATTGTTTTGCTTGTTTCCTCCCTAGCTTTGCTCAGCCTAACCTTTCCACCATCTCCTCCACCGACTACCACATCATCTTCCCATCGTCATCCACAGCCTAACAACCATCTCCTCTAACCAAACCAGGTCGTGACCTTCTCATGATCAAAACATCACAAAAACAATGCAAAAACTCCAAAACAATGTCATAGCCGAGCCCATAGTTCATCACACCTTCATTTTTGACCACGGCCACCCCCTTAGCCACCACCACCAGCTAGTTTATCACCTCTTAACATCACCCTACCCTCTGACCTGACCTATACCCGACCATGGTTGAGCCAAATATGGCATAGGCCGAGCCCAAGTTGCACCCAAACTCCACTTTGTTAGCCTTGTCCCTTTGTATTCCCTTTTGTAACTCCAAACCCTTTGCATTCTTGACTTAGCCGTGCATTTTTGGTCCAAACCTGAATCATTTCCATCATGAAAACATGCATGGCGGAGCCTAAAGCATGTATGGTCGAGCAAACATTGAGTTATGATCAAGCAAAATTGATGAAAAAGCTTGGTGATGTCTTTTGAAATTTCAATTTCCATTTGTGTTTTAATTTATCTTTGTATTGTAAAGGTATATTTAAATGGCTTTGTTTATTTTGTGAATACAATATTTACATCTTGGCTCTCTCTCCATTCAAATCTAGTCGTGCTATCGTGCTTTCTGGATTTTTGTTTGTGTGTTTTATTTGCTAACTCCAGCGTAAAAAGGTGAGTATTCACCCATGACATTTATACTTGGATGAATCGTGAAGTGACAACAAGTGAACGTGTATAAACTATTATATCATGTTATACCTGCCTGTGATGTAAATTATACGATGTTAAACTCTGTTATAAACTTGTCACATCATCTGTTATGTTATATTTTATTATACTGTTTATTTACTTCTGTTAAATCACACTACAAGTTCCCTGTAGAATAGAATCACTATGGGTTGAAATGATACATACCCGAACGTACTTTAGAATAGGGAAAAATCGTTATGGGCTGAAATGATAAGCCTGAGCGATTTTTATTTATTTTATTTAATTGGGATTGTGGGTTTGAAATGATAAAACGCGGATTTTTCTTTGTAAATTTCGGCTTGAAATGATATATTATCCGTATCACTTGACTTAGGCTAGAAAATATTATACAGACCCATGGTTATTTTATATAGGTTTTTGGAAATTTTTAAGTATTTTTAAAATTTAAAATATGATAATTTGATTTAAATTGAATTTAAAATGATTTAATAAAGTGTTAATGATTTTTCTATGTATTAAAAATGTTAAATAAATGAATGGAAAAATTGTGATTTGAAACGTAACTTAATTTGGAAATTTGTGATGTGATTTAAATGGAAGTTTAAGTTAATAAAAAAAAGAGAAAAATGGAAATTAAGTTTTATTTATGAAATGAAAATTTAAAATTTTAGTGTTAAGATAAATTGTTAAAAATGAAAAGAATAAGAAAATGGTACACTTGAATTTAATTTTGGAAAATTGATTTTTATTGTAAAATTTTTCTTTATAAAAATCCTAAGTTAAAGGTATATAAATGAACATTTTTGATGTGGAAAAATGTAATTTTTATAAGTTAAAATGATTTAAATTGAAGTTTATTTGTGGCTGGAATTTTATTTTAAAATCTGGAAATTCCTTTAGTAGCACTTCAGAAATGCTATCATTTTTGAATTTAACTTGAAATCTGAAGTAAATGATACTGCAGCACTTTGTAAGTGTTGTGGTTGATACAAATGAACAAAAAGGAATTTTAACTAAGGGCTATGACAGCACTTTGTAAGTGCTGTAGTTACAGAACTAAATTTGAACCTGAAACTAATGAAAGAGCTATTGTAGCACTTGTTACGTGCTGCAGTTGGCTGAAATGAGATTTTTGAATATAATTGAACTACTCCAGCAGTTTTGTAAACGATGTCTTTGCTGAATTGAATTTAAATCTTTTAAATTGAACCCTGAACTACTACAGCAGTTTTTAAATGCTGTATTTGCTGAAATGAATTGTTTTCAAATATAACTTACCGCAGCACTTTCTAAATGCAGTGAAAGCTGGAATTTAAATGGTTTAATGTATTTAAGTGAATAAATGAACTCAGAAAAGGCTAAATTTTTTGGAATTGAATATTTGATTTAAAGTTATAATGACTTCACTTTTAATGGTTTAAATGAAGTGTTTTGATTTGAAAAATAAACTATTTTTGAAATTTATAACCACGGGTTATAATAACGATTGGTTGTTAAAGAGACCAGGATCGGATATGGACATACGCTCTGTCGATACCGAAAACCACTTTAACAACTATGTACGCAGTGGAGTTTCCAGAATGAAGTAGGATGGTGGCGACGATCCTATTGTGGTATGAACGTGGACCCAACTCCCGTGAGTGGGCATAAGGTGGCTAAAACAGGAGCGATTGACGGACCAATGAGGTAGCACCTCTAATCGGACACACTTCTTCGATACCATTCTATTACTTTTGTGATTGATTGGGTGTACCCCTTGATTTGGGAGTGTTGTTCGAGGTGGGCGGTAGTGGCTGCTATGCGTTTCTACAAGCCCGGATGCGTAATTGGTATATCTACCCTGGCATTGCCTAGTTGTGTCGTGTCTGTGATTGGTTTTATTTGCTCAAAATTTTATTACAATCTGTTATTTTGCATTATTCTAGTCCGACATGTGTGGATTATTGTCGATTTGAATGGTCCAAAATAGTGGGTCGTTACATGGTACCCCGGTGCCTTGTTATTGCATAGAATCCATTCTACAATAAGTGTCTTTTGGGCTTAGTTGTATACCTATTATGCTGGAATTTAATTAATGTAACAATTTTAGCTATGATTCAATATTTATTTTAGACCTAGACAATATTATAATATCAGAAGATTTCCTATGAAATGGTTTGGTTACCGTGAGGTAAAAACCCAGCCGTGTTTATATGCGATGTGGACTTACGAGATACCTTTATTTTGGAAAAAATTTATAACATTAAAATCTATATGGAGTGTATTTTCTCATGCTTGTTTACTAGATAAATTCAGGCGTTATTTTCTTATAATGCTAGGGTCAAATCGAGCATATTTTTAGATCTAGCTATAAATGATTTGGAGCTTCAAGAGATGAGCTAGCTGCCTTTAAGACTTATTCAGGTATATTTTATTTCCACTGCATTGGTTGTTTATATTTATCAGCATTTGTGAGGACAAGTTGTTATAATTGTCCAAGCTGATGATAGGTAGTTACTCTGATTGATGTATGTATATTTAAAATTTTCTTTTGTAAAGATCTATTGTATATTATATGTTACTCGTCACGATGTGAGATTATGTTATATCTTTTTTTTTCTTTTTTCCCCGACAATCTGTCTTTTCGACACTTGGACGCTCGGCAAGTGAATACCTTGAAAGTACAAGTGTCGACTTTTGAGGAACGAAAAGGCCGATCGCTAAAAGTGGTATCAGAGCTTAGGTTGAGCGAATATCTAGGCTTTGGTAGGATAAACTCATTAGAGATAGGGTTAATAATACCCTAGAATGAGTTTGAGTATATTATATATAAGAGCGCGTATTTGTTAGTGCTATAAAAATGTTCTATATTGTGTTTATTTATCTGTTCAGTACTTCATGAATTCCGGTCGATACAGAAGGAAAAACTGTATTGATAAGGGTTTCTAAACACTTGGACAAGGCAAACTGACATAGTATTGTTTTGAAAATGGGTAAATGAAATAATTGTACCTAGGTTATATTTTATATATAAAAGAATAATTTTCAAAAATTAATATAGTTATCTATGATGTGTTTGGTTGTTGGAGAATGATAATATTCGATGATTATCATTTATTGTTCGATTAGTTATGCTCGGTAAATTTATGAGCATTTATTTGTTTGATTTAAATTTAATAGAACGCCTTGTGAATACAGTTTCATGATTTTGACTATAAGGCATTTGTTGGTAATGTTGAGTTAAGATTTAATTTTAATAGAAGTTTTTTATTTTATTTCAAACAAAGGTAAGCATTTGTGAAATGTTTTTACTTAATAAAGTGAATTTATAAAAGTATTGTTTATAAATAAAAAGGATTTAAACCGAGAATTTGAGAACGTAAATCCCAGTATTTTTGGAAACTGTTTTCCAAAGTTTTGGAGAAAAATATTAATAGTATTATTTGAAGGTATCCGTTGATAGAAATATTTCAAAATAGATTTTTTAAAAGAGATAAGAAAGCACTAAACTCACTTCTGTCATTGGAAAATAATTCTGGTGATGACTGCACCATTATCAGTGTTCATTTCCGAGTCTCTAAGTGAGGGATTGCTACCATAGTAATTGGTTATCGAGTTGTTTTCATAAGGCAATTTTGTTTTAAATTCCAAAAGTATGATTTGATATATAAAGGAGATATGTATATTATTATTTCAAATTGAGTTGAAATAAAAATTGAGTGTTTAGTTCTGAAATTTGCAGCTAAGTTATTTTATGGACTCATGTATCCTATCTATTAGGATAGTTTGCCTTCTGTATCTCTTTATGATTTGTTGTTTGGTAATTTTCTTTTTTTGAAATAAAATATAATTTTCAGTGATTTGGACAATCGAGGACTTCTAAATTGATATAAAAATAGAAATTAAGTGTTTTTGCGAAAATATAAGAAGATAAGTTTTTGTAACTTATAAATTTGAGAATATAATAAGTCAAAACAAGTTTTAAATTTGTTGAAAGTTCGGGTTAAGTGAACAAATTTTAAATTTGTATATATACTCTTAGGATATAGAAGGGTGTTATACGAATATAAACTTAAGTTTTAAAGCATTGATAAACATAAGCTGTGTTTAAAAAAAATTATAAACTTAAGTAATGATTTTATGAAATGGTTCATAAATGATTTTAGTATGAAGTACAATTAGTTTAATTAATTGTGATTTAAAATGAACGTGAATAAAAGGAATTTGGTGTAGTGAAGGGACCATGTGAACATATACATAAGTTGTACATAGATCATTTTACTCGCATAACCAGTTTTGATTCAGATTCGAGTGCACAATATCAAGGTGATTTACACCAATCCGAACAAGGATTTTTCACTTAATTCTTGACGGTGAACACTTGATACGGGATTTTGGTTTGATTCCGAGGTTTTCTATCATAGTATATAGCCATGCAAGGAGAATATAGGTTTCTAATCAAGGAACCGGATTAGAGTTCGCACTAGAGTAGTTGACTAAGCGATACTAGTTCGGAAGTGAAATTCGCATGATCGAGTGAGTGGTCAGATTTGATATTGCTTATGGATGGTATATGTACATCGTACATGATTTAATAAAATTGTATACTTTTGACATTAGAAAATGCAAGTTATATGGTTATATATCATGTGTAAGTGAAATCCAGTTACATGGAAGCAAAGGCTAGTTTGATGCTTTTAGTTTCATAAGTAGAGTGTGATTGCTCGACTAATAGAACACATTTATATTGTTGTTGATGATTTTATGCCCCATTTATGGGAGGTCGCCTTTGGGCATTTGTTTTCTTTTGATGGTTTGAGCCCGTTGTAGCGAGTTGTAGTTTTTCCGATCGAGCCACGCAAAGGGGGTGCTGCCAGAATTTTCCATAACATTTGAGAGTTTAAAAATTTAATAACAATTAAACTAATTGATTTGGAAGCTTAAAGGATTTTATAAGTTGAAATAATCCATTTTTATTAATTGATTTGTAAGCCTAAGAGCAAGAAGTTTTAAAAGGAAAGGGTTCGAAGACACTTTTCTTCCTTTGGGAATTTCGAGGACGAAATTCTTTTTAGAGGAAGAGAATATAACGACCCAATTTTTTTCCGAATGGAAATATTTAATTTATTTAAATACTCAGATTTGATTAAATAATAATAAATAATAAGGAAATCAATTATTAATATAACGACTCGATTTTTATTGTCATATTTTTAATTTACTTTATTTGATTTTTTCATAATTTTTAATTTGAAAAATATTTTTATCGTTTGACGATTTTCGGCGAACGATATTTTTTTTATAATTTAACAGAATAAGATAACTAGTGTATATTATTATTATTATTATTCTATGATCATGTCACCTTGTTGTGCATGGTCGAATTTTATATCTCTTTCATTCATGGTTCGAACGCGAATGGAATATTATGTTGCAGAATATCATAGAAATCTCTTTTCAAAAAAATTTAGAAATCAAATCAAATTCAAATTTCTTTACAAATATTAGTGATGATGAGCATTTTGATTTGATGATGGCTTGAGATTTTTACTTAACTTATATTGGAAGCAACATAAATTTGTTTGTCTATAAGAATTAAATAACATCACTTTGTCCAAAATTTATTTCTCTTCTTCATTTTCTTCCATGTAACCTTCAAATCAAAGAAAAAAAGTGAGCAAATGTTCATTCAAAAATCAAAAACTCAAGATTTATTCCACTATAAATTGCAAAGTTAGGATCTTTGTATTCGTATCAAGGCGATCTACAGTTTGGTATAGGTTTTGTAACATCCCACCTTTTTGTACGCTTAAGCAGACACACATGTCAACTTAAACCATACAGAAGGGCGGATTGTTATGGGGTAAATAAGAAAAAAAAGAGAAATAAAAGAAACAAAATAGAATCTTGCAGCGGAACGATAAAATATAATAATCAAATAACAGTTCATGAAGCTGTTTTACAAAACATTTGATTATACTTGTACAATACATATCAGAGTTACACATACCAGAGAATGATAATTAATGCAGCGGAATACAATGGTGTAGTGGAATATAATAAATAGTAGTAATAAAATCTTCGTCTTTGTTCTCCAGAAATAGAGCCTTCAATCCTGAAATGCTCAGGCTGACCCGAGCGAATTGAAAAGACAAAACACTCGAGTCAGAACTAAAAGATCTTATGTAAGTTAAATCAATGATAAATATATGAGTGGAACGGCGTTAGAGATGTTTACGGGATTTGACATCTCCTATCCAGTGTCTAACGTGAGTGTAGTAAATTAAGAGATGCTTGGGATTCACATCCCCTAAGGATCCGTTAAACTATATACTATGTAGTAATATTCGCTATTATAATAATGTCTAATCATAAAATAAACTTACTTTTAAATAGCATTAAGGGGTTACCCTATAGCCCTTAACACAAAATAATTCCAATAGTCTATACAGTACCTACATACCCAGAGAGGCTACGAGAAGATACTCCATAGGTATGACACAAATAGAAACTCGTAGTAAAGCTCGATATGGTAGGTGACATGGCACACAAGGCAATGCCAGGGTAGATATACCAATTATGCATCCGGACTGGTGGTGACGCATAGCAGCCACTACCGCCCACCTCGAACAACAGTCCCAAATCAAGGGTGGCCACCAAATCAATCACAAGTAATAGAATGGTATCGAAGAAGTGTGTCCGATTAGAGGTGCTACCTCCTTGGCCCGTCGATCGCTCCTGTTTTAGCCACCTTATGCCAACTCACGGGATTTGGGTCCACGTATATACCTTAGGATCGTCGCCACCATCCTACTTCATTCTGGAAACTCCACCGCGTACATAGTTGTCAAAGTGGTTTTTAGTATCGACAGAGAGTATGTCCATATCCGATCCTGGTCTCTTTAACAACCAAACGTTATTATAACACCGTGGTCATTTAAAAATATATATACTTTTGAAAACACAATCATTGCTTTTTCAAAACATATTCTTTATTTCAAAATAGTATATACTTCAAAAACCAAAATATTATTGCCATTTCAAAACATATCATTTACTTCAAAATAGTATATACTTTAAACCAAAATATTATTACTATTTCAAACCCAAATTATCAATGTATTATTTCCATTTCAAAACCCAATTCAATAATATATCATTTCCATTTCCAAAACAATTCAATAATATCTCATTTAAATAAAACCAAATTTCCAATCACTAATCTTTCTCAAATTTAGATAACTTGAAATATTCTTTTAAATCATCTTAAACCCAAACCACATTTTGAAGTCATATTTCAAAATTTTCAATTTCAATAGGTTTCAAATCCATATATTCACAGATAATTCTTAAATAAATTCTATTTCAAATAAATTCATTTTCTAAACCATATTACTTTCAAAGTTATAACAATTTCGAAAACCAATACTTTGAAAACAATAATACCTTAATTTCAATAAAACATTTCAATTTTGATATATTTCAAGACTTTAAATATTCCAAAATTCCCAACCAAATCTGATAATCTTATATATACCTTAATTCAATTTACTATTATTTAGTTTAGAAATATTTATTTAATAAATTCAATATCATTTAAATAAAGCTCAAACTTGAAATATTCGAAAATCAAACTTAAAACATCATCAAGTTATACATAGCTTAAATTTTAGAATTTAACCATATATAAAATAATATTTATATAATATCAAAATTTAATATTTATTAAACCGTATATTTCTTTCCAAACCATAGAAAATCACTTTAAAATATTTTATATATAGACCACGGTGCCTGTATATAATTTTCTATCCTATGGTCAAGTGATACGGATATTTATCATTTCAATCCGTAATTTAAAAATAAAAGTTTACGGTAATATATCATTTCAAACCGCAATCCCGAATGAAATGAAAATGTATAATAACTTGTAGTTTATACAATATAAAATATGACATCCATTCATCCAAATATCATTAAACAACCATTTATTACAATCATCATCCAATTTAAACAAAACATCAATATAAAGCATATAAAATATAACAAGCATCATTGAACAGTTTATATTCAATAAAAATTAATAACTGTTTAACTGGCAGTTTATATGCAATAATAAATAAATTTAACTGGCAAATTATATGCAATAATAAAATTAAATAACAATTTAAATTTAACTAAATGCTATCTAACTGAGATGATGATAAAATATATGCCCAAACAATCATAGATAAATTTTAAATCACATCAAAATTTAATTTAACAAACATAAGAAATCTTAGAAGTTGTGAGTGGGTTAAAACACTCACCTTTTGAATATAAATTGAATTTAAATTCAATTTAAACCCAAAAATTTGACCATCTCAAAATTCGTCCAAACCAGCGTCAGCAGGTCCGGAATTTCAATATGATCCTAGCAAAACAAACCGCGAATGAAACCGAGTCCGTATGCAAAAGTTATGAAAATTTGAAGATTGGAAAATTCTGGTGCTGAGTCGACTTCGGGTTTAACTCTGGTCCGGCGCCTAAGAATCTCGGTGCTTGCTTGGAGTTTTTTGCGAAAACGACCCGAAGACCCGAGTAGTTTTCTTCCCGACTCGAAGTAGATGCAGCGTTATTGCCTCTTAAACTCGAAGCGCGACCCGAAGTTGCTGCAGATCCGAAATTTTTTTTTCTTTTTTTTCTTTTTTTTAAAAACAATAATAATTGAAATTGGATTGGGAAGATTAAGGTTTGCAGCCATTGGAAATGAGGAAGAGCAAATGAAATAGCACATATAGAAATGAGGAATGGAGGCTGCTAGGGTTTATAACTGGATATATATAGGCAAAGTCGAAATAGGATAGATGGACCCGATCTATAAACGCGCTGAACGATGAATGGCCCAAAAGCCCATTTCGACTCCGGAACGAAATTGGGTCAACCCATATATCAAAATAGATGTTTAAAATATTTTAAACGCAATGGAAAAGGTTTCGGGTTCAAATTGTGTCGTATGAAGAAGTTATGCAAAAATCAATATTTTCAAATTGATTTCAATTGCATAAATTTCAAGGCGTTTCGAGTCCGTACGATCAAACGACAAGTCCGATTGCTATGAAACTTGAAACATTATTATAATGCACCGTTACGGATCCGATGAAACTGGTTTCGTCGAAATCCGAGTCAGTGGCCAAAATGGCTATTAATTAAATAAATTTAAAATAAATTAATTAAATCAAATTTCCTATTTAAATTCTGAAATTGACAATCTTTATCACTTTTACTTTCTTAATCCTTCACATTAATTTAAACCAAATCTAGATGTAAATTTAGAGTTAACAATTTTATTCATTTCAGCGTTAAATTTCAATTTTCATTATATTCGCAAATTATAAATTAAATTTGCAAAAATTTCTTTTTATTTGATTTTCATTCAGTTTCTCAATCTATTAGTATCCAATAGATGAGACTACCATTGTATTCATACTTTATTGCGTAAGTATCTCTAAATTCCATCTAAATTTATATTTACATAATATCTAAATATTAAATTTCATCTATTTGAAATAAACCCAATTACTAAAATTTACATATCAATATATCTTGATTTACAAATGCTATATCAACCAATAGTTATATTATAAATGGAATTTACATAAATATCAAATATTACTTCAATTAACGTAAATGTAATAATTATTTTTATTTATTGCAATTGGTTATCAGTTATAATTTAATATACTAAATAGATGGTTAATTCTTAAAATACTTGTTATCATTAACGTTTTAATTTCACTTAAAAGCTATTAATAGCCAGCCCAATGTTGCTATTTGATTGAGACCTAATTCAATGCATAAATGAATGGGTAAATGATTAAAGTTTTGCACTATTGCCACAATTTCATTAATATACATTAAGGTTTATTAAGTTCTAGTTGACTCCCATTTAATTATTACAATAATTACTACCCTTGCTTCAAATTTCCAAAATTTAGAAATTACAAATTTTATTTTCAATATTTCCATTTAATAGACTTTCCATTCTATCATCAATCTAATTGCCTTATTATGGATAGTGTTACATTATTGAGTCGATTATCAATTTATGGGAAGAATTATTATTGGCCTACTCTTATTACATTAACAATTATCATCTTATTCTAATATTCAATTTATATAGAAATAAATTTCATCCACTTACAAATAAATGCAATTATTACAAATTTCCTTTCAATTAATTTAAAATTTAATTCTATAGATTGATTTGATTTAATCGCCAAATATATATTCATAAATTACTTTACATTCACACTTCCGTTGTGTTATTAATCACCATTAAAGAAACGTTTATTAATTACAACAACATTGTAATAACTTACCTACATTGATTGTATACGTTATTCATTATTATCATTCATTAGAATTTTATTCAACTTTCCATTAATATACAAATTTGAATCCATTCTAGTTATTCTTTATTAAAATTCACTCAATATTATAACTTCGTACAAGACATCCAATTACTATTTATCATTATAACTTTACAATCTATATAAATTCATTGATTGATTTACTATTTGCCTTTGTTTCCTTATATTCAATTCTTAGCTTAGTATGACAATTTATAGTACTACATTTAAAAGGCATTTCATTTCAATTGTTAATCCTTAGCTTAAGTTTCTACGCTTGCATTTCATTTACTCTTCCGTTACTATATTAATAATTAGTAACGCTTATTATCAATAATAACATCATAATTTCTTAATATTTATATGAACTTTAATTCTAAATATATTCATTGACCAATTAATTTGGTAATTTATAATAGTTGTTATTCCACCATTAATTCTATTTCCAAATAACGTACTACCTTATTACCTAAATTTACGAACAATTACCGTTAAACTGTTTTATTGCATAAATCAATTAAATTAACAAATTATAATGGTTTCTACTATTCCTTCAATTCGATTTCGTTCCAATTTGTCAAGAATTTATTATATTTACCTATGCAACACTTAATTTCCAACATTCGCTCCAATATACATTATAAGATTTTCATTTCTTTTTACATTAAATTACAAAAATCAATTTAAATCAACATATTTACATGGTCGAAATTTACCTGTCATTACACTCTCCCCCACTCAAAACTTTTCGTCCCCGAAAAGGAAAAAGGAAAAGGTGGATTAATAAACAATACGTTTTATTCAAAATAATAATATCATAACCAAATAATTTACAAAATTTATTACTTTAAATAAATATACCCATTTATAACCCTTAAATATTTTTTTATAAAGTTTGGAAACATTTCAAAATAATTTCTAAGTCTAAAATTTTACGGAAAATTTCGGTAGTGTCTCCTTTGTATGGAGAGGATCGGGAGAAAATATAATATCAAAATATACAATATATAACATATAATATCCAAAATTTAATATCCCAACACGGGAAAAACAATATAATAGCGCTATAAACCGTAATCCGAAAACGTACCTATTTGTCGGGCAATTAACGCTTATTTATGGAACCAAAAGCAGTAGCAACTGTTTCCATAACCTGCATTTTACTTATATAATCTAAATGGGTTAACAATTATATAAGATGAAATATTTAAGTGGTTTCAATCACTAACAACAAATCAATATAACAACCATCAATTTCAACAACAGCATATACAATAAATACAAATAACCATTCAAATTAACCAAACAATTAATTGTTTGGGTTCAAAACTTTTAAATTGTACGGAATGAAGAATAAACTATTAGCGCATCATTTACTCAACAGTCTTAGATAAAACTAAATAGATTATTCATTCACCCAAATCCAATTTTTGAAGTATCCTTGCCCAAACAACCATCAACCAAACAACAACAAATCCAAACAACAATCGACTTAACTTATTATAAATTTTATTTCATACATTAGTTGTTTGATTTCCTTTCTTTCATTCATTCAGTGATCACTTAAATTTTCATTTATTACTTACAATTATTCACTTTATTTCTACCAAAAAAATTTCACTTATTCATATCATGAAATTTCCTTTTATTATTTTACATTCATTTATTCACTGCTTAACTTTATTTATTTACAGTATTCATCTTTCTATTTATTAAAATAATTAACTTAACATTTACTTAAGTTTATAGTCATCTATTTATGATACTTACCTTTAATTATATTTAAATATAGTAAATTCCAATTGTAACTTAAGTTTACAACAATTACAACATCAAATCCTTGTTTATTAAAGAATTTCATTAATTACTTTCATTACCTCAAGTTTATTTACTTGTATAATATCTATTACATTTTCTTATTAACATTTTCAACTTTTAATATTTGGCAAGTTATATATATGTTTTTAAGGAATGTAATTGAAAGTTATACAAATTTTCTCATTTCTTTTTAATTAACTAAATGTTCAATAATATTATTCTTTGTTTCAAAGGTTACAGTTCCAAATTTCCTTTAATTTCATTCATAACCTATCATTAAATTCCTTTTTATTTATACTTAGTATTAAATCTCTTATTTCCTTTAGAGGTTTCAATTTATTAATTACTTACATTCGAATTTACTACAATAATTGAAACTATTAATTAACGGAAATTTAAGAGTTAAATACCGGGTTAAATTTCAAATTATTTTAATAGATAAATATATTCTTACAACTTACATATCTCTAATTATATTTAAAACAATTCAAAATGAATCTGCAGTAGAACTACTACAGTGGCCTTCCCCCTTCGAAACTCGAAAATGAATGTCGATGATGCGGCCGCCATCACCGAAATTATTTTCCAGCGACAAAGAGGGGAGTACAACTTATTTCTTTGTGGAATTTCTTTTAAAACATTTCTTTCAAATTCTATTGAAATATTTATATCAGAAAATACTTCTAACAATATTATTATTATATACCAAAATCAATTGAAAGAAATCTTCAAAAACCCCGGAGCTTAAGCTCTAAATTTCCAGTTTTCATTTATTTTATTTTCAACTTAGTTTCAACTATTATTTATATTTTCATTACCTAACACCCAATCTATAGCAACCAAATATATCTTTATAAAATATTTTTATATATAGAAAATATAATAGGCAAAGTTATTTCATTCACCTATATTAAAACAAATATTATATCGGTCTGTCCTATTAAGTGTTTAGAAATCCCTATTGATGTCATAGCGTCCCATGCACCAACCAGAATTTATAAATACAAAACGGAACCGATTAACACAATATTAAAACCTTTTTATAACACTAACAAATACGCTCTCTCATATATATACACTCAGCGACTCCCATAGGGTATTACTACCCTATTAGTAAAGAGTCAAACCCCACAAGGCTAAGGTTTATCGCTAAACCAAAGCTCTGATACCAGATGTAACATCCCACCTTTTTGTACGCTTAAGCAGACATACATGTCAACTTAAACCATACAGAAGGGCGGATTGTTATGGGGTAAATAAGAAAAAAAAAAGAAACAAAAGAAACAAAATAGAATCTTGCAGCGGAACGATAAAATATAATAATCAAATAACAGTTCATGAAGCTGTTTTACAAAACATTTGATTATACTTGTACAATACATATCAGAGTTACACATACCAGAGAATGATAATTAATGCAGCGGAATACAATGGTCTAGTGGAATATAATAAATAGTAGTAATAAAATCTTCGTCTTCGTTCTCCAGAATTAGAGCCTTCAATCCTGAAATGCTCAGGCTGACCCGAGCGAATTTAAAAGACAAAACACTCGAGTCAGAACTAAAAGATCTTATGTAAGTTAAATCAATGATAAATATATGAGTGGAAAGGCGTCAGAGATGTTTACAGGATTTGACATCTCCTATCCAGTGTCTAACGTGAGTGCAGTAACTTAAGAGATGCTCGGGATTCACATCCCCTAAGGATCCGTTAAACTATATACTATGTAGTAATATTCGCTATTATAATAATGTCTAATCATAAAATAAACTTACTTTTAAATAGCATTAAGGGGTTACCCATATAGCCCTTAACACAAAATAATGCCAATAGTCTATACAGTACCTGCATACCCCGAGAGGCTATGAGAAGATACTCCATAGGTACGACACAAATAGAAACTCGTAGTAAAGCTCGATATGGTAGGTGACACGACACACAAGGCAATGCCAGGGTAGATATACCAATTACGCATCCGGACTAGTGGTGACGCATAGCAGCCACTACCGCCCACCTCGAACAACACTCCCAAATCAAGGGTGGCCACCAAATCAATCACAAGTAATAGAATGGTATCGAAGAAGTGTGTCCGATCAGAGGTGCTACCTCCTTGGCCCGACGATCGCTCCTGTTTTAGCCACCTTATGCCAACTCACGGAAGTTGGGTCCACGTATATACCTTAGGATCGTCGCCACCATCCTACTTCATTCTGGAAACTCCACTGCGTACACAGTTGTCAAAGTGGTTTTCGGTATCGACAGAGAGTATGTCCATATCCGATCCCGGTCCCTTTAACAACCAAACGTTATTATAACACCGTGGTTATTTAAAAATATATATACTTTTGAAAACACAATCATTGCTTTTTCAAAACATATTCTTTATTTCAAAATAGTATATACTTCAAAAACCAAAATATTATTGCCATTTCAAAACATATCCTTTACTTCAAAATAGTATATACTTTAAACCAAAATATTATTACTATTTCAAACCCAAATTGTCAATGTATTATGTCCATTTCAAAACCCAATTCAATAATATATCATTTCCATTTCCAAAACAATTCAATAATATCTCATTTAAATAAAACCAAATTTCCAATCACTAATCTTTCTCAAATTTAGATAACTTGAAATATTCTTTTAAATCATCTTAAACCCAAACCACATTTTGAAGTCATATTTCGAAATTTTCAATTTCAATAGGTTTCAAATCCATATATTCACAGATAATTCTTAAATAAATTCTATTTCAAATAAATTCATTTTCTAAACCATATTACTTTCAAAGTTATAACAATTTCAAAAACCAATACTTTGAAAACAATAATACCTTAATTTCAATAAAACATTTCAATTTTGATATATTTCAAGACTTTAAATATTCCAAAATTCCCAACCAAATCTGATAATCTTATATATACCTTAATTCAATTTACTATTATTTAGTTTAGAAATATTTATTTAATAAATTCAATATCATTTAAATAAAGCTCAAACTTGAGATATTCGTAAATCAAACTTAAAACATCATCAAGTTATACATAGCTTAAATTTTAGAATTTAACCATATATAAAATAATATTTATATAATATCAAAATTTAATATTTATTAAACCGTATATTTCTTTCCAAACCATAGAAAATCACTTTAAAATATTTTATATATAGACCACGGTGCCTGTATATAATTTTCTATCCTATGGTCAAGTGATACGGATATTTATCATTTCAATCCATAATTTAAAAATAAAAGTTTACGGTTATATATCATTTCAAACCGTAATCTCGAATGAAATGAAAATGTATAATAACTTGCATTTTATACAATATAAAATATAACATCCATTCATCCAAATATCAATAAACAACCATTTATTACAATCATCATCCAATTTAAAAAAAACATCAATATAAAGCATATAAAATATAACAGGCATCATCGAATAGTTTATATTCAATAAAAATTAATAACTATTTAACTGGCAGTTTATATGCAATAATAAATAAATTTAACGGGCAAATTATATGCAATAATAAAATTAAATATTTAAATTTAACTAAATGCTATCTAACTGAGATGATGATAAAATATATGCCCAAACAATCATAGATAAATTTTAAATCACATCAAAATTTAATTTAACAAACATAAGAAATCTTAGAAGTTGTGAGTGGGTTAAAACACTCACCTTTTGAATTTAAATTCAATTTAAACCCAAAAATTTGACCGTCTCAGAATTCGTCCAAACTAGCGTCATCAGGTCTGGAATTTCAATACGATCCCATCAAAACAAACCACGCATGAAACCGAGTCCGTATGCAAAAGTTATGAAAATTTGAAGATTGGAAAATTCTGGTGCTGAGTCGACTTCGGGTTTAACTCTGGTCCGGCGCCTAAGAATCCCGGTGCTTGCTTGGAGTTTTTGCGAAAACGACCCGAAGACCTGAGTAGTTTTCTTCCCGACTCGAAGTAGATGCAGCGTTATTGCCTCTTAAACTCGAAGCGCGACCCGAAGTTGCTGCAGATCCGCAATTTTTTTTTCTTTTTTTTCTTTTTTTTTAAAAACAATAATAATTGAAATTGGATTGGGAAGATTAGGGTTTGCAGCCATTGGAAATGAGGAAGAGCAAATGAAATAGCACGTATAGAAATGAGGAATGGAGGCTGCTAGGGTTTATACTGGATATATATAGGCAAAGTCGAAATAGGATAGATGGACCCGAACTATAAACGCGCTGAACGATGAATGGCCCAAAAGGCCGTTTCGACTCCGGAATGAAATTGGGTCAACCCATATATCAAAATAGATGTTTAAAATATTTTAAACGCAATGGAAAAGGTTTCGGGTTCAAATTGTGTCGTATGAAGAAGTTATGCAAAAATCAATATTTTCAAATTGATTTCAATTGCATAAATTTCAAGGCGTTTCGAGTCCGTACGATCAAACGACAAGTCCGATTGCTACGAAACTTGAAACATAATTATAATTCACCGTTACGGATCCGATGAAATTAGTTTCGTCGAAATCCGAGTCAGTGGCCAAAATGGCTATTTTTATATTAATTAAATAAATTTAAAATAAATTAATTAAATCAAATTTCCTATTTAAATTCTGAAATTGACAATCTTTATCACTTTTACTTTCTTAATCCTTCACATTAATTTAAAACCAAATCTAGATGTAAATTTAGAGTTAACAATTTTATTCATTTCAGCGTTAAATTTCAATTTTCATTATATTCGCAAATTATAAATTAAATTTGCAAAAATTTCTTTTTATTTGATTTTCATTCAATTTCTCAATCTATTAGTATCCAATAGATGAGACTACCATTGGATTCATACTTTATTACGTAAGTATCTCTAAATTCCATCTAAATTTATATTTACATAATATCTAAATATTAAATTTCATCTATTTGAAATAAACCCAATTACTAAAATTTACATATTAATATATCTTGATTTACAAATGCTATATCAACCAATAGTTATATTATAAATGGAATTTACATAAATCTCAAATATTACTTCAATTAACGTAAATGTAATAATTATTTTTATTTATTGCAATTGGTTATCAGTTATAATTTAATATACTAAATAGATGGTTAATTCTTAAAATACTTGTTATCATTAACGTTTTAATTTCACTTAAAAGCTATTAATAGCCAGCCCAATGTTGCTATTTGATTGATACCTAATTCAATGCATAAATGAATGGGTAAATGATTAAAGTTTTGCACTATTGCCACAATTTCATTAATATACATTAAGGTTTATTAAGTTCTAGTTGACTCCCATTTAATTATTACAATAATTACTACCCTTGCTTCAAATTTCCAAAATTTAGAAATTACAAATTTTATTTTCTATATTTCCATTTAATAGACCTTCCATTCTATCATCAATCTGATTTCCTTATTATGGATAGTGTTACATTATTGAGTCGATTATCAATTTATGGGAAGAATTATTATTGGCCTACTCTTATTACATTAACAACTATCATCTTATTCTAATATTCAATTTATATAGAAATAAATTTCATCCACTTACAAATAAATGCAATTATTACATATTTCCTTCCAATTAATTTAAAATTTAATTCTATAGATTGATTTGATTTAATCGCCAAATATATATTCATAAATTACTTTACATTCACACTTCCGTTGTGTTATTAATCACCATTAAAAAAACGTTTATTAATTACAACAACATTGTAATAACTTACCTACATTGATTGTATACGTTTTTCATTATTGTAACGATCCGGATTTTCGCGTTCGAAAATCGACATCCATACTTTACATCGTACTCAAATGCCGTAGATTCGACCGTTCAAATCCGAGTCGCCGGAGCTTATAACAACATTAAGTAAATAACACAGCGGAAGAAAGAAAACAATGATATCATATACAATCCAATGAATATAATATCCAGAATGATATAGATATCAATATGATACAACAATATCAGAGATAAATAATGATACAGCGGAAATAACAGAACAGAAGAGATCACTCCAAATGATCTACAAAAGAGAATGACTCCAACAACTCCAACGTCAAGCTCGAACCACAAGGAGAAGCAAGTGCAGTCCTGAACTCCAAGAACTGAACTAGCTCCAGATAATCTACTAAACCTGAATATCTGAAAAACTCAACTCTAGACTGCCCGTGTGGAAAATAGTGGGCACCCAGAGTTTAGGAAGGGAACAATAAACTCCGGATCAGTCATGAGACTGGTGTGAGCAACAAAAACAGTTTATCTTTAAACAAACACATAAGGCTTTTAACATTGAAATCCGCAATGCTTTTCGAAAATGAAACTACCATAAGACCTCCCGCCACACACACAATGCAATCGCAGAATTGGAGGAGATTTCTCCTTATGATAGTCAAACATGCTTACTACGCAAAATCAAAACTCTTTTGATATTATTACTAGTGCATAGTGTAGAAAAAACATTTCGAAAATATAATATAAATCTTAGCCAGCATACAACTATTGTTGTATGCCTACTATAGCTACTACGTTCAATAGCAGGTTACCGCCACATTCCATAGCAGGTAATACAACTAAAACCGTACAGGGTTCGTATTGTTTCTTTGGATTTCCAACAAATGATCAGGCTAAGGAACTTCCTTACCGAAATAGAAACGCCTCTGGAAAGACGCCCCGGATCCTAACCGGATCTCCGCAAACAAAAGGCCGACGCTACCTCACGCTATACAGCTGTAACTAGGTAACTAACACACTGACGCTACCTCACGCTGTACAACTGTAACTAGGTAACTAACACACGAGCTATGTCATCCCCCGGTCGTTACCGACCTTTATCCGAGGATCCTCAATCGCAAAGCAACAGCCACAAAGTATAATCAACATAGGTAAAATATCTGGGCTCCATACCATGATATCACCTTTTATCCAGAAGGAAATGACATACCCTAGGGGCGCTACCCCTACAAACCTTTGCCGCAACATTCCTGTTTCGACCATTACCGGGTTGTGAGGCTCGACGAAGTCTCGTCCACAAAGCTACGCTTTTTCACAAAGCCACGCTTTTTCACAAAGCCACGCTTTTTCACAAAGCCACGCTTTTTCACAAAGCCACGCTTTTTCACAAAGCCACGCTTTGATCAACAAATGATCATCAGCACTTCGTATGCCACATTACCAAATTGGGAATGTATCACTAGTAACCATCAACTACATAACCTCTGAGCTCATACGTCTCAGAGAAGGGTGTTAAGCTAAGAGAATAAATTCTCCGCCACCAACAGAAATGTATTTGATAGAAACCAGCTTTACATCTTAAAGTGTAACGTCAGACACACATCCATACAAGTCTGTTCCGGGTTCGAACAGAACCGAAGGCACTTCCAAAGAAGCCCTTGCAATCCGGGTATTCACAATCTCGATCGGACTTCCCATCACTTAAGGAATCTCTATACCGGAGCCATGATGCAGAGAAAATCGATAGGTCATCATATTGCTCTCGCAAATACCCGGTCTTCACCACCGGTCTTCAAATGCTATCCATATCGTCGTATCACTATTCGGAATGGGTTATATGACACAAAGGTCCTCTCCCGGCTAAACCGAATAACGAGCGCAATTAAAAATCATATGGATACTGGGGTCTCAGTTAAATCACAGCTTAAAGCCAAAAACTTTTCATTCGAATGGTAAAACAAATTACCATTTCCAATCTTTTAAACAAAAAGATTCATTTCAAAAAGTTAACCCCGTTCACCAAGATCCATTTATAGATTTCAAAACAATTTCCATTTCACTTGGATTAACTCGTTAAATCTTTAAGTCAAGATTTAACTTATAGCTTTCAAAACTCATTTCCAAAGATTCATTCATAGTCTTTCAAAACAATTCCAATTCAAGTTGGATTAATTCGTCTGGTCTTTGAAATCAATGACTCATTTCATAGTTTTCAAAACATTTCAATTCCATTTCAAACTTGAAACCGTTCAACACAATTTGGAAATCCTTTCTTCAAATGAAAGCTATTATTATTTGAAAACAAGTAGTTTTCGTTTCGGAAAAATCTAGTTATATTTACATGAGTTAAAACCCTGAATTAAATTCAAATTCCCAAATCAATATCTTAAAATGGTTTAACCCATATATAACTTATACGGCATCTTTAATCCCTAGTTTCAAATCATAGGATTCAATTTCAAACTTGAATTCAAATTTAAATCAAATTATTTAAATTTCCAAAACTCGATTAAGTTATTCAAAATAACTTTTATCTTTGAAATTCCATTTCAAAAGCCTTTTATTTTAAACCCAAATTTCTAATTTCAAAATCAATTGAAATTAAAATTTCAATTTCAAAAACATTGAATTTAAATCATCTGTGACTTAACCGATTTCCACGTGAAATCCATATTTGTGTGTGTAAAAGTGTGGTCCAGGGGTTTCACACAAAAGTGCGCAACATCAATCATCACAGATATATCGATAAGCGGTATAATCCATAACGCTTATCTTCATTCACATATTCATAGATAAAATAAATTTATTAGTTACAAAGATTCACTATTACAATTCGATGTGGGTTTCGGATAACCAACTGGAATCCGAATCCCTGTCGCATCGAAATTCAAGTGCCGTTTACGGGTCAAAGGGTTTTACATTCACAAGAAACATATCACAGATATCAGAAATCACAGCTCAGCACAACATAAATCAGGATGTATCACAAAGCATCACAAATCAGGGATATCAAACAATTCAACATTCAATGAAATCCAAACATCCATAAGTAAAATCAATAAATTATCTGATTAATTTAAATCAGATTAATTTCTTATGAATTTCTAATCCTGGTTAATTTCAAATCATTTGATTAATTACTCTTTAATTATTTATTAATTAACCATTAATAATAAATTGATTAACCTTTAATTACAATTAATCAACCTTTAATTTATTATCATTTAATTAATTATTCTTAATTATTACAATAAGTGATTATCTTTAATTACTTATCACATTTTAATTACATCGAGTAATTATACATAAACCCCTTGATTAATTATCTTTAATTGATTAATCATTCATTAATTAGAGTAAACTCATCCATATTTATGATTAATTGTTATTAACAATATGTTGAAAACATTGTTTCAAATTTCATTTTCAAATTTCAATTTAAATTCAAGATTGAAATGAATTCTTATTTAACTTTAATAAAGTTAAAAAAAATCAATCTACTTTAAATTTCACATATTAAAAGAAGACCTTAACTTTTAACCTTATTTAAAGATTTGAATTTATAAAAACTCAATTTCATTTCAAAATCTGAAATTCAATTCAAGATAAAATTAAGGTCAGTTTTCAAAAGCTGTAGACCATTTCCTACTCGGGCCACCCCAAAAACTGCTTCGGGTCCAAAGTCATTTCGCTCGAGAAAATATTCGAGACGCGCAAAATCCTGCTTCGATTTGAATACTCGAATTACTCGAGATAAACTCGAGTTCGACTTCGTCTTTTCCACCCACAAACTCGAGAACGCAGCCGAGTACCCAGCCCATCTTCCCACTGACACGCATTCCAGACCGTGCACGTGCACGAACGTTCTGCCTTGCTCCGTCCATCTTTTCCGTTGCCACCAAGTCGCTACTGGACTACTTCACCGATCTCGACCACAAAAACTCCAACTCACCTGGAACCCAAAAAGAACAGGTGCTCCTCGAACCTGTCAACGCCTTGTTCTTGACGCCTCGGCCACTAGCGTCTACACAACTCCGGTCACTACTTCGACTACGACCAAGCTAGCATCACCCCAAACCCCGAAGCACTCGATCAATCGTACGTGCCGTGGTGGTCGATTCATTCGACCCAGTAGAAACTAGGTCACCAGATTGAAACCTCACGCCGCCAACGCCACCGTGGCCAATGCCACCTCCGGCCATTTTTCCAGGCATCCCTGTAGCCTCCTCCATCGCCACGAGAAAACCCGAACCCTAGATCAACGTCGTTCACCGAAAATTTCCATTTTTGTGTTTTCTGTTCAATTCGAGTTAACTCCACAATTCCCAACCTAAAAATCTTGAAACTTTATTCAAAAATCATAGTTTTCTATTACAAATCACTTCGTAAAATCCAAACAAGAAACCGTAATCATCGATTTTTAACTTGAGTTAGATTTTCACTGTCATATTCAATTTTATAAACATCCCACAAATATCTACATCTGGAATTTATTTTTAAAAAGTAGATTAGAGTGTTATAAACAGTTTTTATTCAGACATCATAATCTAAATGTCATTATTCGAAGAGATATTGGATTTTTATATTTTTTATCTTATTATTTTTAAACAAAATTCTGAATCCTGTAACTAACAGAAGCCAACATATTTACACATATAGGCATGTTTATCTACACAGAGATGTTCATCTATTTTCGTAAAACAAACATTCATGCCAAACATAATTCAATTCATCATCACAGGCATACAGAAATCAAGCAGATCAGGTTTTAAAAATAAGGTTTGCTCACCTTGAATGGAAGAACAGAGAACTTCTATTATTTGAAGACTGCAGATTTTTTTTCCTTGATTTTCTGATTGTATTGATTTGTTGCTTTACATTGAATTATTGTTTAAGTTTTAAAGAGGAAGCTTGCTTTAGAGGTTACTCAGTTTCGAATGATAAAAACTGAGATGAAGATGTTGATAGATATAAAAGAGGAGTTGTACAGGGTATACAATATTTATGTTTGTTTGTACACTTGAGAGCAGAGACTTTGGAGGCTGAACATCTTGTATTGTGGCTGAAGTGATGTTGTTATTAATTGCCTTGGTCCTTTATGTTCCCATACTTGTGATATTTACTTTTCTTTTCGGCTGAAGATATTGTGGTATCTTCTTTTGCAAGCTTTTCTTTATATTTTTGTTTCTTCATTTTGCAAGCTACATCTATATATTCCTTTACTTAATATTGTGCAGGTGATATTGTTTCGGCTGTAGAGATAATTGTGTAGTGTACCAAAGATATATTACTTTGTTCTTACTTATTTCTTGCCTGCATATTTTATTTTACCTGCCTTTACAAGCTACATACCCTATTCTTTTTACTTATTACTTGCTTACATACTTAATTATAGCTACAATATACAAGCCTGGCACATCTTACCTATGTTTTGAATATATTTTTATTTTGTCTTTGTCTTGTTTTATACACTTTCATTTTATTATAAAACTATATAATTTATCTTATATATTTCGATTCTATTTATAACTTAATATCTACTATTATCATTTATTATTATTATTAAACCATTTATTTTCAAATTTAAATTCAAATCAAATATATATACATACATATCATTCCAAATTCACTCATATATGCTCAAACACATATATTCACATATATATAATAATTACAATATTTTTAAATTTAAATGATTTATACAACATTTATTTGACTTCGGGGAAACTCGCATCCATTTATCGATTTATTTCACAAATCTTTATTCAAAAATTAATTAATTATTAATTTAAAATATATATAAAATTTGGGGTCGTTACAATTATTATCATTCATTAGAATTTTATTCAACTTTCCATTAATATACAAATTTGAATCTCATTCTAGTTATTCTTTATTAAAATTCACACAATATTATAACTTCGTACAAGACATCCAATTACTATTTATCATTATAACTTTACAATCTATATAAATTCATCGATTGATTTACTATTTGCCTTTGTTTCCTTATATTCAATTCTTAGCTTAGTATGACAATTTATAGTACTCCATTAAAAGGCATTTCATTTCAATTGTTAATCCTTAGCTTAAGTTTCTACGCTTGCATTTCATTTACTCTTCCGTTACTATATTAATAAGTAGTAACGCTTATTATCAATAATAACATCATAATTTCTTAATATTTATATGAACTTTAATTCCAAATATATTCATTGACCAATTAATTTGGTAATTTATAATAGTTGTTATTCCACCATTAATTCTATTTCCAAATAACGTACTACCTTATTACCTAAATTTACGAACAATTACCGTTAAAATGTTTTAATTCATAAATCAATTAAATTAACAAATTATAATGGTTTCTACTATTCCTTCAATTGGATTTCATTCCAATTTGTCAAGAATTTATTATATTTACCTATGCAACACATAATTTCCAATATTCGCTCCAATATACATTATAAGATTTTCATTTCTTTTTACATTAAATTACAAAAATCAATTTAAATCAACATATTTACATGGTCGAAATTTACGTGTCGTTACCGGTTTGGATAGGTTCGGTGGAGTTTAGGAAGGTTCGATAGTTTAGTCGAGGGTGGGTTTGAGCTAGGGTTTAGGCGAGATGGTGATATAGGCTGAGTTAGTGAAAATGGAAGGTGGCGTTCTTAATTTGGTGCGAAATGGAGTCGAATAACGGTGGTTGGAGGAGGGGCAGTGTCATTTGGTGGATCGTGGCCCTAGGGTTCGCGAGTTGGAATGTCAAATCGTGTTCCATAATAGGCGACCGAGTCTTGAGTGAGTGGGTGGAACATGGAGCTATTGCGGATAGAAAAACGATGGCGAACTCGGATCGAGATTTCGTCGACTAGAGGAAGAGGGGAGGCGTGTAGTGCACGACCATGCGCTGGTTGTGTTTCACATGCAGGTGGATTTAGGCGGGAAGATGTTATTTGGGGAAGAAGTATTAGCATAGGTGATTTGTTGTTAATTATAATGATTATGTAAATTAATTATTTAATTAATCTCAAACTTATTTAAATTAATAACTCTCTCATACGATGTCCAATCGAGACGCGGTCTTTTGCTTTGCGCTCGTAATAGCGATACCTATGCGATAGAATTTGTTTGGTCGAGTTTTGGAGAAAGTGATAGGCTAAAATCGAACGTAGTTCAAACTTGAACGTCTAAGCGTCCGACGGAATTTCGGTGAGTTAAACTACCTTTTTGGATAATCAGTATGATATATAGTAAATAATATTTACTGTTTGTGCTTGGATAAATTATTGGTTTGTTTTGGTTGAATATTCACCTTTGAAAAGTGAATGACATTAAAATTAAAATTAAGGGAAAATTTAAAGGGAACTCTAGATTTCTCGCCGATGTGAATTTTTAATTCCAATTACACACCTGTTGATTTTAATTTAAATGTTGAAATTTGATAGTTTGGTCATATTGGATGTGACACTGACATATGTTAAAAGTTAACTTTTTTAGTGATAATGGTAGTAATAGCGTTGGTTAAGTGCTACAGTAGCTATTGGCTTCGTTATAGTATCTTAAAATACTATCCATTATTGTTTTCGCTTGAAAATCGTTTTTTTGATCAAGAGACTGTTTTTTAAATATGATTTTTGGTAATTTCCATAATACTTTATTTAAAATAGTTTTTGAACCTCTCTACTTCACTTCAACCTTTTTATTTGTCTTTTCTAAGTATACGGAATTGTTTTAAAAATTATTTGGTAATATTTTTTTTATAGAAAAGTTATTATAATAATGAATGATTATTTTAAAAAAGAAATTAAAAAGGTTTTTCTTTTATTTTAAAGTGGTTTTGTTTTAAAGGGAGATAAAAATATTTGGAATAAATATGTGTGAAACATTTTATATAAGAATCTTGTAATAAAAGAACAGATTTATAAATGGTATTTATAAATTAAAGAGAGATTTATAAGCAGTATTTTATAAATAAAAGAATGGGTTTATAAATGGTATTTTATAAAGGGAAAATATTATCATTTGATAAATCAGAGAAATAAATCACAGTTGCGAATTTATTGTAATATATGAGATGATCGTGTTATGGGAAATATATTAGATTCATAACTATTTTTGGAGTTTTGTTTTATATTTGGAGTTTAGTTTATATTTGTAGTTTGTTTTATAATGGAGTTTTGCAATTATATTTAGAAATTTAAAAAAGGAGTTTTATAGATGAATTTGGAGTTTTTATTAAAAAAAGTTGCAAATAATTTGGGGATTTATAAAATGAGTTTTATAAATGATATATCTCGTAAAGAAGTTTCATAAAAAGTGTTTTATAAATAAGTATAAAGGATGTTTATAAAGGAGCTTATTAAAGAAGTTTGAATATTTATAGAAGGAGGTTTATAGTTATGTTTATATATTTGTAAAGTGAATTTTATAATTTATAAATAATTTTTTATTAAAGGAGTTTGTAAATATAAGGTGTTTTATAAAGGGCATTTAATAAAATGGATTTATAAAAAGACTAAGACCCGATTTTCGTAGATGATCATTTAAAATTACGGTGGTATGAAAAATGTTCTTTTCATACTTAACACTAAACTCTGAGGTATGGAAACTTGTCTTTATTTTGAGAATTAAGAATGTGTATCGAGGCAAGAATAGTTTTCTAACTTGTCAGATTTCATTGTTAATCGAGGGGTAGTGCTGTTTGAAATCGGGAAGTTTAATTTTCATACACCTGTTTTTACTTACATCAAAAGGAAATTAAGTGTTTTTGGTTTATGTTATCAATGTTTTAAACGACATTTGTTTCAACCCAAATAAGTATGGTTTGAAAATGGAATCTTTCGTAAGATTTGTAAAATATGCTTGAACCGTTAAAATAAGTATATGGGTACATTTTCTAAGTATTGATATGTAGCATATTATGAATATACTTATATTATTACTATAAGTATATAGAAAAGTTTTCTAAGTTTGTAAGTAAAACATTGTGTGATTATACTTGTACAGTTGAAATAAGTGTATCAATATTTTTGAAGTATTGAAAAGAGTAGAAAAGGGTTGTGAATATATCTTCGTAAACATATTTTGATGCAAGTATTACAAAGTGGTTTTTAATTATGAAAAGATTAATTAAAGAGGCTTAGTGGTTGCTTTGCTGCTTAACCGTGCTTGGTTAAACTTTGATGGAATAATTGGTTATTTGATAGTTAAATAACCGACTATCAAATCATAAACAATTTTAAAATTTTCGTGTCAGATCGGAGAGATCGGGATCAGATATATTATCTGAAAACTACTTTGAACCAGCATATGCGTTCGAACTGGAGATATCTTGAAGATGATCAAAGACGACGATCTTTGAAGTGCAAGGGCTACTTTCTACTAATCCCGAGGGTGATTCCAAAATGGATGTAGTAGGAGTAGTGCCTTCGGTTTGTTCTTATCCTGAACAACTTGTATGGATGAATGCTGGCATTGCATTGTTGCTTGGAGGGTAGTGTTAGCATTCCAAATGGGATTTGCTAAAAAGATAAAGCGTGGCCTCTAGCCTCAACAACGGGAATGACTAAAATACGGGATATGCTTCAGGACTATGTGGGTCGCACCTATTTGGATATTGTCATCACCCTTCTAGATATATATTTATAAATTTGGGTGTGCATGAGAGATCTCGAGAAAAGGTTGCAAAGAAATTGGGGTGATGAAATATTTGTTACTATCCAGTAAGAGGTAGGTCGGTCCTGATTTGTAGAGTGTCCATGTAAGGCCCTTGGTACTTTTCTAGAGGTGTATCGTGGGCGATGGTGCTTGGTGCCTGGTCATTGTATTGAATCCATTCTTCAATATGTGTCTTACGGGCTTAGTTGTATACATATTATGCCGAAATTTAATTAATGTAACAATTTCTGCTATGATTCAACATTTATTACAAACCTTAGACATTATTATAACATTAGGAGATTTTTTATGAAATGGTTTGGTCATCGTATGCTAAAAACCATATGTGTTTTTATGCAGTGTGATCTTACGAGATACCTTTATTTTTTAAAAGCTTTATAACATTAAAATCCATATGGAGTGTGCGTTTTCTCACGTTAGTTTACCAAACAGATCTAGACGTTATTTTCTTATACTGCCCAGGTCAGACCGAGCATATTTTCAAGTCTAACTATGGATGCTTTAAAGCTTCAGGAGACGAGCTGGAAGCCTCCAAGACGTATTCATGTATATTTTATTTCCACTGCATTGGTTGTTTATATTTATCAGCATTTGTGAGGACACGTTGTTATAACTGTCCGAGCTGATGATAGATAGTTACTCTGATTTATGTGTAAATATTTCAGTTTTATTTTGTAAAGATTTGTTTTATATTATATGTTACTTGTCATGATGTGAGATTATGTTCTCCTTTTTTCTTCTTTGACAATATGTCTTTCCGGCACTTGGAAGCTCGACACATGAATACTGTTGATGTATTGTGCTAACTTTTAAGGGTTGAAAAGGCGGATCGTTATATAAACTCACTTCATTATGTATCAATTCAATTGAAAGACATCACTACTTGCATGTAAAATATCTTTGTTCATGATGTTTTTTCCTTTGAGTTTTCTTATAGCTAGTGGGTGACTGTTGTATAACTATAATAAATCTTAGTCTTTTAATTTGTTCGACATTTTGTATTTTGCATTAATGGACATTTGGTACTATTTATTTTCTATATTTTTAGATCAACCTGTTTTCTAGATGGGAAAAAATAGTTCATTTTATCCTTCATCCACATTATTTCATCTCTTGTCCGAATAAAAATACGGTATATAATCCACCTTCTGTTTCCTTCCCTTCGAAAATTCACCGGAAACAAAATCATCTTTGTAATACATGTAAAACTCTTAGACAATGATTTCTACATTTCTTTAAATCTTTTAATCTTGAATGCATAAGTTTGAGGGATCATTGTGTTAGTATTAGGAAGCGGACAGCAGCATCCATTGCACCGTTGTCATACCGAATTTCGATTTCAAGGCAATGGTTTTTTCGTGGTACAACATTGTTTCATCGAATGCTGTTATTTTTTTCACTTCAAAATTCTATCATGCCTTGGTGAAATTATCACACCTTAGTGTATGAATGAATTTGAGATTAATTGGTAATTGGAGCTCACACGACCTTATGAATAAATCTAGTAGATTGATATGAGACTAAGATGTAAATAATAAAACAAATAGGATAGGGCATGTTTTGGTGAAGTTTGTACACTAACTTGTGTAGTTGTGAACATGATGGCCAATATATAATGGTTTTATATGAGACTATAACATTATTGAGGTTAGGATGAATGACAGATGTAGTAAATTTAGGTAGTTGCATAGAATAAACCATGGAGTTGTGTGGGAAATCAGTACGTAGCTAGTTGAAATGGAAAGGATCTTGATGTTTAGGCGCTAAAATGATATTGAATGGATTAAATTGATGAAGTGTAATGAATTATTATCTTATGACTAACTTAAGAGAAAAGAACTTTTGATGTGGTGGAGTTGGCATGTCGAATGCCAAAATGATATTGAATAGAACAACGTAAAGTACAGAAAATACACATAGAAGTATGAGTAATAATCTAACACCTGGAAAACTTATAGGAGAGGAGGTAAAATTCAGGAGCAACAAGGAGGAACAAGGTTTTGCACAAATTTATTCCTTCCAGGAGGCAACTAAAGTTAGATATATGCAACGAAGTTGAATGAAGCTTTGGTCCTAATAAGAAATAAAGTTGGTTTCTATTAGCCAAAGACTAGAGAGGTTAGTTGGCTAGGAATTTCTTTGAGAAATTGTTAGAAAAGTTTAGATGTGAAAAAATGTGAATCATTGGAGCTATCTAAACCGGAGCAAACTATGCTTAAGATTGTAAGCACAATGGACCGTATATAACTGTCACAATCCGTATGGTACTTGTCCCATAAAAGGAGGAGAATAAGCGCTAGAATTAGTCGTTGGAGTCGTTAGCAACTGAGGAACATCAGTGTTAATAAACTCTATGCAAAGGCCAGAAGTTGTATATGATTTCAGAATGGGGGGAATTCACAGATTCTCCAAGAAAGTGTTGTGTTTTATTGACATTTTGATATTCCATCTTAGATTGGATAGCCTGGTGTCGAGGCTGAGTCTCATAGAGAAAATAGTTGTAAATTAAATGGAAATCCATGTAGTAGTTGCCTGAATTAACTGGTCAAGAACTTTTAAGTATGGGAGATTATCCAGATAATTTTCACGGTTGCATTAGAGTGGGTGGTTATGATCAAAAGATTGAATATGTGATCCTCAGTTGAAGAATATTGGGATGAAGTATTAGTTGCATGCTACTGACCGATGTTTAAAGGTTACAGTGGAAGTAAAATAATTGTACTTGGAGACAAAGATTGTCCTTTATGGGAAGATGAAGTGACATACTAGAGATTTCGTTCGCCAATAAGCAACTAATCAGCAAGTAAAAGTTTAAAACCTGGAGTCAAGAAGGTCGATAGTGAAATTTGATCTAGGCACTAGAATTAAGTATGCAGTGACAGTCGATAAGAAATACCGTGTCAGCTTATTTCTTCCACGTGGTCAACAAAGATTGCATCAAGCTTAGTGGGGTCGTGTTGAAACACATATCGAGGACGCGTGGAGTTTCCAGGAAGGAATGGTTTGGTATGAATATACTATAAATGGTGTGTTGAATAGATGGAGAAGATGAGCAGAGAGTTTAGGAATCTACTTGGAACTTGTGTTTGTGTACAAGAACTAGGAGATTTTGAGGACTGTAGGTTAATGGGAAAAATTGTAAGCTTGGTACATCAAGTGGGGTCGTCGGAAAAGATGCTAGAGTAAGGGAAAACTGTAGGGGTTGGTAACTGAACCAGACTCGGCTTTATTATAAAGATTATTTATAGAAAGTGTAAAATGGAAAGAGGGGTGAATGGATAAATTACTCGAGCAAGAAAAGGTTCTTAGAGTCTGACAGCTATGCATAATTTTTTGTACGAAGATACAATAGACTTTTCATGAAATATATTAATGTGTAACCATGTTTAAGTACAAGGAAAGATTATATGTTTACATGGAGTATACGTGTTGTCAGGCCCGACCCAAAGCACAGTCGAGGGAGACATACGACTAGGGTAACAACACGGAAGGAGGCAACAATTTTTTTTAAAAAAGAATCGAAATTGCATTTACAACCAGCAGCACCACCACCTCTAGCCCGTCATCGCTTGAACACTGCTGCATTCTACCCTTTCACTGCCTCACATCACACGACTCCAACCTCTCAAATAGAAGGTCAGACCTCAATTTCTCAACTCAATCAGCTCAGCTCCTGCTAATAAATCGTAGGCAACAATAGGCAAAAAAATTATCGTTCGACTAGGGCATCGAAGACCGTTAGGCCGGCCCTGCGTGTTGTATAAAGAAAAAAGTGTTTATGCTAGCATGTTGCATGTTCATAGATGTGCTAAATCTATCGACCATTTATTTAAAATTGCAAAGATGCAATTTCCATAAGGGAGGCTTGTATCAACTATAGGATTTACAATCTATTACTTTTATATACGTTTTGAAATATAGTAATATTTTATCAGTTAAATTTGTTTGTCGACAACAATCGATGGAGTAACATGGTTTAATAAAAATTACAAAACCAATTTTACAGTGCAATGAAACAAATTTATCGTTGATCGAAGTTCTGAGTGCTTGTTTTATTTCACATGATGCATTCAAAAGAGAGTCGGATGTAATGAAGGTAAAATTTTCTAAAAAGTCCTTTATAATATACACATTTTATAATAACCCGCCTTTTTGATTCCCGAATCTCGACACTAATATATTCACGGTATTCACATGTCCAACATCCAAATTTCGGAAAGACAAATTTTTATGATAAAATAAAAATGAACAAAAAAGAAGAGAACAAAACATTTGAATCTCACAATGGAACAATAATATATAATATCAAAATGACCATACAATCTGTCACTCTAAGATACATAACATTTCATAGTTACAATTCTAAGTACTATCATCAATCTAGACAGATATAAGCATGTCCTCACAAATGATAATATATACATAATAGTAGTGCAGTAGAAAAAAGAATACTACGATATGTGAAAATATCCAACTCGACTCAATGATTTTCAATGAATATCCAACTAAAGCCTATATTTCTCAAATTTCTCAAAAGAGCACTCGAATAATTAAGGAAAGGATAAAACTACGAGTCGGACATAAGTCTGGTATTAGAAACTTAAGATATACGTGATCAGCATATAACAATATATTTCAAGGCTACCCGAATCACCGAAATGATTTTCCTCTCAAGAGAACCTAACTCATCTATAAAGTACATATAGCAATATAATAGATAGTGTCTATGGTGTAGACTATAAATCAAAAAATACCTGTGTTGCTTGCATCTAACAACACAACAATATAAGAAGTACAACTAAAACCGCTATGGTACGTTTGCATATGGATTTCAATGGAGGTCTCGTCGGTACATCGAGGATGGCCTCCTGATAATGGTCAGAAGCAACCTTTCGAGCATTGTATATCTCTAGATAGAATATGCCAATAAGGTAAACATAGCTGGTCCACGCCCGAGCACGTGATACTAAATACCATCAACTCTCGACGCCAACCAATGGAAAGCATATCTAGATTATGAAGTTGATGTACCTTTTTGGGTAAGCTAAGCCCCCGGCTATGCATCATACTCTGTTTCTTATCGTTATCGATGGTGAAGTCACGTTCAGCATCTCATCAGACGAGTATTCATCACTCCAACAAATCTCGAATCTCTATATGGATTCCAGTAGAAGTCATTTGACAAATGTTAACTCTGTCCTCTCACTTGAAATCAACCTCAAGATAGACAGTTCTCTCGCTAACATCATCTGAAATGTTAAAGCTGACTCCTTCCTTGGACTTAACATTAGGATAGATAGTTCAACTTTATAACATTTCACTTCATAATCGCTTCCAAAATATAAAAATCGTATATTTTGGTTTTCAAATGGTATTTGATAGGTAATACATAAGTATACTTATCCGATCCCAGACTCTTCAAAATTAAATCAGTGAATTTCTAGATAACTCAATTTCAGTTCTTTTAGAAGTAAGTACACGATATAAAGGAATCCTCCCTGGGGGATATCGTATATATGTTCTTAAAGCGAGAGGCATTTCATATCAATGAGTCCTTCCTGAGGGATCTCAAAGTGTATGAAGCCACGAAACTTTTATATACCTCCTAAGTAAATTTCGGTCAAGTTCGATAGTGGACTAATCAACTACCCAATATGAAATGAAAACGATCGCAAAACCAAGTCCCGTATTCTTATCACATTCCGACCTTCTTAATTTACACTATCTCTTGGTCAAGAGTGGAGCCAGCAGGTTAGAGCACTGTTTCTTACTAGCCCTACTCGAACGTCATTCTAAACTCTCACAGATAGAATAAGCCTACTTTGTCGGTTTTTAGTACTAAGTATATGATTAAATATCTTCAATAAACAAGTAAACACACAAAGCACGATTAAGTCAAAAAAGCGATTTCTAATCCTCTTTTACGTAATTAATTCTTTTATTAATTAAAACTTCTTTGTAAATACTTGCATATATATTTAAAATACATTTACAAAAGATATATACATGTATCCTACTATTTTACCATTCAATTCAACTATTTGCATTCTTAAAAATGTATTCATATTCTTATCTCCATGGTATAAGAATATTCACAAATCTCTTAACAAGATTTCACATCTTTAGAAGTATATTCAAAATGGCTTAAAAACAAATGTTTCTTAAACATCGTTACTGTTAGCGCCAAAATTGGTCACTAACACCCAAGTCCAGATGAAAGCACCAAATCACATTATAAATCACAGATAGAGTGTATATAGAGAGTATGAATGTGAAGAACAGTGAAAATTAAAAAGAAAGCAGTAATAACACATGATTTATAGTGGTTCGGCTGACTCCGGCCTATGTCTACTCTAGAAATTTCCCTTTTACTGATATGAGAATCAATTACAATTCTGAAGACCCTCCTGTTGTATTTATAGGCAAAACCTGAGTTATTGGGCTTTCCAAGTGATCCGGGCCCACCAAGACCATATCCGAACCCAAATCCATCATTACGACCGACCCCAAGCCCTGGATACGCCGACCTGAGTTTTCCTAGAAGATGACCCGAAGCAACCCTATGCTTGACTCGAAGTAGTTCGTTCCATAACCCGAAGGAAGATTGCATTGACCCCATACTTGCCGAACCACCACAGGCCGACCCATATGAACTGATCCCTCCGAGGCCAATCCCATCCAAACCGAACCACCACAGCCTCCCACTTTTACCAACCCACCTTGCAGACCTAAAGTTTCCAACCCAACATGCAGAGTCCCGGGGTTCTTCGATCCAACATGATGTCGATCCCTCCATTCACGCCGACCTAGGGATGCCGACCCGATCCATTCCCTTCCATGTCGATCGGCTCTAACTCGATCGATCCAGAAATGCCAAGCCAGAAATGACGACCCAAATCACCATCGAGCCACATTTGCTGACCCACTCAGGTCGAGCCACTCGTGCCAAATCACCAATGTCGAACCATATCTGGTCGACCTTCATTAACTTTCACACTATGACTAAACAAAGTATGATCTCCTCTCCTCGACCGAGCCATGTACGACCGAGCTACCTTGATCGAGCAATCCATACCGAACCATCCATGATTGATCGTCTATCCATCCAACTGGCTCAAACCCATTGTATTCCAGATTCGACAAACGAGCAGTCGATTTATTTAAATCCGCCTGTTTACGGCCTTGCCAAAAGGCGGGATAAAAGTTACTATAAACCCAACACCAGTTTATACTTAACATTATCTTTAAACTATTATTTTTAAAAATCAATTTATTATCAAAAGTATATTTAAATGCGTGAAAAAAAATGTTACTAAAAACATTGATACTATAAACCCAAAGCCAATTTATACTTAACATTATCTTTAAAGCATTCTTTTCAAAGACCCAATTACATCTACACTTATTTAAGGCAATGTACTTTTACTTAACTTCTCATAATCATTCATTTTAACTTAAGGTTATAAAAAAACCACTTTTATCCTTTTACAAATTACTTAACTTACTTTTATAAACTTATGTATATATAAAAAATACTTATATAGGTTTTAAATATCTATATAAAATATTACAAAAAATAACTAATTTCAAATTTAATAAAAATCATTAAAAAATCAAGTGTTATAGTTAAAACCCATTACTTCAAAAATTCATAAATAATTATTAAAAGTATATTTTGACCTAAAACCACTTTAAGATACTCTAATTAATGTTACTAAACATTCCTAAAAAAGATCTTGGGAAATGATTAATTTAAATAACACTTTCAACCATTTTAATGTTTCAAACAACAAACAAAAGCATTTAACAGAAGTGCTGTCAAAAGTTTAGAAACACCCAAAAAGTATTGTAGTTGCAAAGTATTGTAATTTCCTATCTTACTACAGAACCAATTTGATTTCCCTAAATGTTTGACTATTTTTGTAACATGCCCCACTTCAAGACTTAAAAATGGACGACAATGATGTTGCAGTCATCACCGAAATTATTTTCCAACGACAAAGTTAGTTCAGTATTAATTTTGCACAATATAAGTAAACAGTGTAGCTAAATATTTTTTTCATTACACCAAAATGTTTTACATGATCTATTGCCTCATTAAACCCAAATCATTGCCCACGCATGGGTAAATATATAATAAGAAAACCAGAGTAGTGTGTGCCCGACATATTAAGATGTCAACACCACATCAAACCAGTTATAAATCCTAGTTTACGCAGCAGAATTACAAAATACTTTCATTCAAATAACATGCCTCCTACTTTGTCTTCGAAATCTTTATTCGTCTTTCCAAACGATACATGTTTAATCTATAAACTCAGCCTACACAAATGGGTATCCGTGAGTTTATGGAAAATAATAAAATCACGGGTCAAACAATAAGTCTGGTATGAGTAAAACCTTTACTCGAAGCATCCATGGTGATACCACACTGCTTACGCGAAACGGGTTTTCCCCTCAGTTTATCATCATCAATATATATAACAACAGACAATATATATCATACAAAGCAACCATGTGCACAAATTCAATACATAAGTGTACCATACACTTTCAACACAACATAAATATGAAGTTTCTTTTTCATACAAGCCGGACTAACCATTGTTGTCTTAATTTAGGATGTCACGTGGGCCTAACTTTACCGGTTCAACTTCCAATTCTTAACCCATATGGTTTATTCATAAGTTTCTTATCTTTATTTTATTATCAACCGATAATTAGATTGCAACACAGGCATCATTCATATTCTCAAATTTTGTCGAGAATGGGCCAATAGATCCTACTCAGGCCTTACTCCCCTGTTCTTGTTTATTTATCGTGAACGGACAATTGGGTGCCACGCAAGCCTTACTCCATCGTACTCGCTTAACCATCATAAATAGACAATTAGATGATACATAAGCCTTCGATTGACAATACCAATTATAATGTCATGGGTTTGACATTAGGTAGCCACTTAGGCCTTGACGATAGCAATAATTATGTTGAGGGTATGATAATCGATAGTCACCCAGGCCTTAATGATACCACTATTCGGTAGACACACAAGACTTAATGATACCAATCATTCGGTTGCCACACAGACCCTCTCTTTCCAATTAGGCCTTCCCTAATTATAACGTCCTATTTAGACATGTGATTGCCACAAAGGCCTTACATCAACCATCATCAAATAAGAAGTTGGGTTTATCCTTCTTATTGCCACCGAGGCCTTCCATTTGTCTTTGTATTCTTACAAATGGTTTCATTTATTAACTGTGTACACTATACATTCCTTAGATAAAACATTTTTATCTTTTATTTAAGTGATACCCTATCATTTATTAACTTATCAAAACTTTCTTCATTTCAAAAATAAGTAAACATAATTTTAACTTATAAAATCTCTCTTTTATTTCATCGCTATGAAATAGTTCATAACACTTGAAAACTGTTTTTGAAAGTGCCCTAATATTCATTATCTTACTTAGAACATATAGCTTCTCAAGCTATTACAAGTTGCATTTACTTGTTATATATTGCATATTCCACATCTGTCACGTTTAATTAAAAAGTTATTAACGGTCGCGTGCCAATCCCAAGCTAACACGTACCACCGTCGTATTTATTTTTTACCTAGTCATCGCGTTCAAATTCGATAGAGCCATTGCTAATTATCTAGTCAGATGCCTTCATGAGAAAGGAATGTTTTGCCCTCGTTTACTAATGACATATGTGATATTGCATACAATCATTTCATTTTGTTTTTATCTTCCTGTGCCATATTTTTTCTTTCATGTGCAAATATATGTGTAGCTTCATGTGCCTTCACGTGTCCATTCCTGGGTAACATGCCTTCACGTGCTATGTAAACTTAGTCTTCGCATACTATTGTTGAAGCCATCGTGTGGTTTCCGAAGCCTTAGTGAGTAATGCTCCACCTTCATTTTTCTTTCGCATATACATACATACATACATACATATATATATATAAAGCATACTTTCATGTATTCTATCTTTTGTATTATTAATGATACTTTTATATTATTTATAATGCCTTTAATTTCATGCACAGTCTTTTGATTCACGCTCTATTATACTAAGCTCTTGTGTTTTATTCGAGCTGCATGTCGAGCCATCATGGCGTGTACACATACATACATACATACATACATATATATATATGAGGAGCATTTAATGACACCCAAAATAGTGCAACATCTCAATTGCCTCCTGATTTCCACCACAAGTTCCTATTTAAATAACAATTCTTTCTCTCTCTTTCCACTAACTCCATTATTTAAATAGGAACTTGTGGTGGAAATCAAGGTGCAATTAGGATGCTGCACTGTTAGAGGGGCCATGGAATGCTTACATATATATGCAGACACATGTATATATACATATATTTTTGAACAGGTTGCTTTCATTTTGTTTTTAACGTACTGCATAGTTCAAGCTATATATATATATACACACACACACATGCACATATACATGCATAAATACACACACACACACACATATATATATGTTTTGTTTGATGTCGTCGTCTTAAATTGTGATTTTGCATACATATATATACACATATGTATATGTCCTTGCATGTTTATATTTTTCATGTGCAAAGTTGTTCAAGCCTTCATGTCATGTTTTATTGTATGTCCTCGTGAACATTTTTAAGGCCTTTATGTTTTATTTGTTATAAACTTTTGTGCTTTAATTTATTCCCAAGTATATTGCCTTCATGATCTATATATGGGTTCCCATGCTAAGTCTTTTCTTACAAATATATTTTTACAGTAAGCGCGTATGATAAGATATAAAATCATCACGTAGAATAATATATAGTCATCGTGAATAATTTATCTAATTTAGCCTTCGTAAACTAAAATGCTGGGTTTCCCGTATGGTGTCCACTTTTCTATTCGAACTTCTATGCATAGATTTCCTTGGTCCAGTGTAAAGTTTAGCCTTGAGTGTTATATTTTACTTAGTCAACAACGGTCCAGTGATGATATTGTAGCTTAAAAAATGATTTATTACCCATTTAAGTAACTTCTTTTTACCTAACTTCATTTGTTGTCAACTTCTTGTTAGAAAATTTCTTCATCATTTCAATTGCTTTTCAAAAAAATGTTAACCATCCAAATTAATTGGTTTATCTCTCCTTAATAAATTAGTGATTTCCTTTACTAAATAATTCACATAAAATAGAAAATTGATCGAAAAAATTCCAAAAATTCACCAAATCTTTTATCATATTCTACCTCATATAAAATTTCCAAGCCGGAATAATAAATATTATTATTTTTAATAATTAATTAACCTAAAATTAATCATTTTCCCTAACTTAGAAAATTCATAAAATATTTACTTTAATTCCAAAAATTATGAAATTAAAAACTCAACTCTATTTCATCATTAAGCATATCTTATCAAAATTTCATGGCATTTGGATGTGATTAGACCATGTTTTACCCTAAAACATCAACTAATTCACCTTAATTAAATTTTAAACCATAATTAAAATAATATTCAAATCTCTAAACATGTTTAACATCATTTAAACATTCATATAAAAGTCAAATCCAAACCTAATAGGTGAGGATAGGATTTTAGTGAATGATTTACTCACCTAGCTCAAGGGAACTTGTTTTTAATCTTCCCTTTTTCTTAAACTTAAGAGCTTTAATCTTCTAGCTTTGAGATCCTCTTGAATTTTCTTCTTCTTCTCTTAAGTTAGTGGCCGACTAGGACTTGTTGTTCTTAGATATTTTTTTTGTGAAATGAAAATGGAAATGTAGATGGAATGTGGAGATGTGACTAAGGTAAGTGGGCTAGTGTTTTTTATTTGGGCTAACATCCTAATCTAACCAAATCACACTATTCCATTCCTCTTAACATAACCTTTCACATTTAAAATGTAAATAATTTATTTTCATTAATCAGTTAAATTTCCCTTAAGGCAATTTTTGCAATTAAATCACTTTAATAATTTAATTAATAATGTCTCCATATTATTAATTCAAATTAATTTAATTTAATTTAAATTGATTTTCCATATTATGGTCCCTCTAATGTATGGGGTTTTACACTCTTCCCTCCTTATAAAAATTTCATCCTAGAAATTTCGATAAGGTAAACAAAATTTACACTAACACCCTGAAAGTGCGAAGTCATCATCATATAATTACACACAAGTACAAAAGATTATACTAGTACCCTACTAATGCAAATCATCAAGTATCATGCATAAATGTTAGTGCAACTACTAACACACAATCATATTGCACATGAATATATTAGTACATTACTAGTCCATATGATAGACATACAAAGCACACTGCTATATACATGAATGTCTAAAACAACTCGGGAAATATATTACTAATCTTATCTTCTACCTTCCTGGTACAGTCTTCCTTGCCATCACTTTATTGGACGCGAGCAAGTTTAATAACTTTGTTCCTTAATTCTTTCGTATCATGCAACTATTCGTTTTGGTCATCTTACATACGTCAATCTGGCTCTATAGATAAACCCTCTATCGCCCTCGGTTCCACTATCGAACTAGGGTCGTGCACACACTTCCTCAAATGCGGCATATGAAAAACATTTGCACACCCGCCAAACTACTCGTCCACTCGACTCTATATGCGAGTCTACAGATCCTCTCAGTTACTAGAAATGGTCCTACTTATCTATGTGCCAACTTCCTCGCTTTCCCTAAGCCCATAACTCTTCTCATTAGAGAAACCTTCATGAATACGTGGTCGTCTACTGTGAACTCAAGCTCTTTTCTTTGCTTATCAGCATAATTCTTCTGCCTCGACTATGCTGCCTTCATCTTGGAGCGAATCAACTCTACATTCTCAATAGCATCTCTTACCAAATTGGCCCCTAACATGAGTCTATCTCCCATGTCAAACCAACAAACAGGCGACTCACATGGTGTACTATACAGCGCCTTGAACAGTACCATTCCGATACTCATCTATTAACTATTATTATAAGCAACTCTACCAAAGGCAAGTGATCTTACCAAGATCCTTTAAACTCCAAGACACATGCTCTAAGAAAGTCCTCCAATGCATGGTTCACCCTTTCTATCTGACCATCTGTCCATGGGTGGTAAGCCCTACTCAAGTTCAACTTCGTACGCAATGCACTCTGCAAACTTTTCCAGAACTCACTGGTGAACAATGGGTCTCTATCACTAACAATACTGATCGCTATCCCATGCAGCTTTACTACATCCTTCACATATAGTTTTGCTAAGCTAGTCGTCGTCCTCGTCGACTTCACCAGGATAAAGTAGGCACTTTTAGTCCATCTATCAACTATAACCCAAATGCTATCATTTTCTGTCCTTGAACTAGACAGTCCATCATTAAAATCCATAGATACAAAATCCCACTTCCTAATCGGCACTTCCAACGGTTGAAGTAAACTACTTGGCTTCTAGTGCTCATTTTCACTTGCTGGCAGGTGAAACATCTTTTCACGCATTCATCTATATCTCTCTTCATCCCTTCCCAAAAGAAGACTCTCTTCATGTCTTCATACTACCGATGGATAGTAAACTTTGATCGATGACTTTCTTCCAAGACTTCCTTCCGAAGTCCTCCTACATTTTGTACACACGGTCTTCCTTTCTTTCTAAGCCATCCCTTTGACTCTATTTCGAATCCTTTCAGATCCTCAACATCCACACCCAACTCTAATCGCCTAATCCTTTCAGAAATCAATGTATCTTCTCTTTTCCTTGCAACAATTCTTTTTACAAGTGGTGGACGTACCTCCGAACTCACTAACATGACCGAATCTCTACTCAATCCAGTATTTTACCTCAAATGCACTCCATAAGAGGCTAATGTCTCTAATATCTTTCATTCCTCAATCATGGCTAACACTCCATTCTGATGCTTCCTACTAAAAGCATTAACAACCTTATTCCCTTTTCCTGGGATATATTTTATTCCGAAATCATATACCACCAAAACTCTAGCCATCTTTGTTGCCTCATATTGAAATCCTTCTGAGAGAATAAATACTTAATAGTCTTATGGTCCGTATACAAATCAAAATGTTCTCCCAATAAGTAATGTCTCCAAGTCTTTAGCTACCCTTAGTTGATGGAACCCCGATGCCAAATCTAGCTACGAGAATACTGTTGCTCAATACATCTAGTAAAACAAGTCGTGTATCCTGGGTAGGGGGAATGCTTCTTTACCATCAATTCATTCGGTTTCTGATAGTCTATACACATCCGTAAAGTTCCGTCCGACTCCTTTATGAATACCACGGATGTTCCCCACGATAAACTACTTGTTCTAATGAAACTATTATGCTTACATCTCACCAATTACTACTTCAATACTTCCATCTCCTTGGATGGCATTCTTTTCCACCTCTAGGTTTCCAAAAGTAAATAATCCTATTCACCCAATATATCCTAGCATTATTTCGCACCAACCAATCCATATCCAAAATTACCATGTACCATACAAATTCAAACAGATATGGGTCTTAAACAAATAGGTGGTCACACTAGTCAAATTTAGGATTAGTGCACCATAACCCGAGAGTGGCATACCCATTGACCAGATTAACCACATGCAAAGGCGTAATCAAATAGGTAGTTTTTATTCCTAACCTATCAACCAAGTTTTTCGATATGAAAGAATGAGTAGCACCAGTATCTAAAAGAACTCTAACTGATAAAATAGAAATCAAGATCATACCTCCAAGCACACCCTTTCCTTTCTCCTCAATAGTTGGTTCAAACGGAGGTCCTTTCAAAGCATAAACCTTAGCTTGCTTTAACTTGGGACAATTCTTCTTTTGTGCTTGGATTTGTTGTAGATGAAACACTTGACCTTCACCATCCCCAGTGGTTCCGGACACTTGTTAGCATAGTGCCCTCTTTGCATACAGCTATAACAAGTCACATCAACAACGTCTTTACGTTCTCCACTATCCGGAGCTTTTCCTTTTTGCTACTAGTCCTTCTAATATGGAGTAAAGTTCTTTTCTGTCCTCCCTTGGGCTTAACATCAGCCTTCTTATCTCCTTGAAACAAGCGGTCATACCTCCTTGCCATTTCCACCACCATAACAAATGAAACCAACAAATGAGCCATCGCCTAATGATTCAGCCCTTTCTTTGGTCCTTCTATTAACTTTTCATTCTTCTTCAACTGAGTATTGATATGCTTTCTTCCATACTTTGACAAAGCATTGAATTACTAAATATACTCTGCCGAAGTCATCTCGTCTTGTTTCAAGTCAAGGATCTCCCAGTAGAAAGCACTCTTGTAAGATTCGAGGATAAACTAAGCCTCAGATTGGTCCTTAAACTGCTCCTAGGTTATCTCATCCTTTGGGACTTCAGCAATTACAGCTTCCCATCAGTCCAATGTATCCTCCTAGAGCTGACGAGAAGCCAACCTCCTCTTTTAAGCATTAATATATCCCAAGTCTCCAAAAAAACACTCACATACTTTCAGCAAATTTAACACCTCCAAGGCATACTCCTTCCCTATGATATTCCTCCTCCACAACTCTTGTAATCTTTGTTCATCTTAGTGAAATTTACTTCTCTTACTACCTCCTATCTCCGCTCAACAGCTTCAGCTAGTTGTTGCCTCATCACATCCATCATAAACTAGCGGACTAAGGCATTCACATCCATTCCTCCTTCGACATAACAGGCGCTTGAGTACCGGCTTTATTACGAACTTCCCGGATTGCCTCCCTTCTTTGGCCGTTGGTTTGGGTAGCCTCATCTCCTCTACTAAGGTTGGCTCTTGTACTTCTTATGGTCAAATGTCAGTTATGTAGACCCATCCTAGCCTTTTACTAAGCAAGGTTCGTAACAAATGGAAGTAGAGAGTGAAAACAATTGTAGAGGGGTAGATATATACTCATATATATGTATATCAAAATACAAGTACATTATATATATAGTGTACATCCTTCCCTAAGGTTTTTAGTTATCTAATGTATACTTAGCTATGTTTTACTTAGTGTTTCCCTAACCTAAGCTCTGATACCAAGTTATAACATCCCCTACTCCGAGACTCAAAACTGGATGCCGATGATGCTGCAGTTATCACCGAAATCATTTTTCAATGACAAAGTGATTTCAGTATTAATTTTGCAAAACATAAATAAATAAAGTAGCTACATATTTTTTCCATTACATCAAAATGTTTTACAAGATCTTTGACATCATTAAACCCAAATCATTGCCCAATAAGGGTAATTATATAATAAGAAAATTAGAGTAGTGTATGTTTGACATATGAAGATGCAAACACCACACCAAACCAGTTATAAGTTTTGGTTTACACAAAGGAATTACAAAATACTTTTAATTAAATTGCAAGCCTTCTGCTTTGTATTCAAAATCTTTAGTTGTCTTTCCAAAAGATATGTGTCTAATCCATAAACTCTGCCTACTCGAATGAATACCCATGATTTTATGGGAAATAATAAAAACATGGATCAAACAATAAGTTTGGTATGAGTAAAACCATTACCAAAAGCATCCAAAATAAGAAACGCTGCTAACACAAAATGGGTCTTCCCCTAGCTTATTATCATCAATATACATCAACATATATAACGACAGACAATTTATATCATACAAAGCAACCATGTGCATGAATTCAATACATAAGTGTACCCTACACTTTCAATACAACATAAATATGAAGTTTCTTTTAATACAAACCAGATTAACCATTGTAGTCCTAATTTAGATTGTAGCCTAACTTTACTAGTTCAGCTTACATTTCTTAACTCTTATGGTTTATCCATGAGTGACTTAACTCTAATTTATTATCAATCGATAATTAGACTGCCACAGAGGACTTACATCAGTTTTCTCAAGTTTGTAGAGAATGGAGCACTAGATTCTACTCAAGCCTTACTCCACCGCGCTTGTTTATTTATTGTGAAATGACAATTAGATGTTGCGTAAACCTTACTCCATCGTGCTCGCTTAACTGTCATAAATAGACAATTAGATACTACACAAGCCTTCGATCAACAATACCAATTATATTGTCATGGGTTTGAAATTCAATGACCAGTCAGGCTTTAATGATAAAAATAATAATATCGTGGATATGACATTCGATAGCCACTCAAGCCTTAACATACCAATAATAATGTCATGGTTTGACATTCGATAATCACTCAGACCTAAACGATACCAACAATAATGTCGTGTGTATGACATTCAATAGTCAGTCAGGCCTTAACGATACCAATAATAATGTTAGAGGTTTGACATTTGGTAGCCACTCAAGCCTTAATGATACAACTACTCCATAGCCATATAGGACTTAACGATACCAATTATTTGGTAGAGTTAGGGGTATGCCGTAAGGGTAATTATGTAACTCGTTACATATATCTAACTCATCGACCAATCATGTTTGAAACAAAAGATATTTTCTTTCTACTATATACTTGATACAATGTGTTATATTAATTAGTTAATTTAATTAAAAGTATATTTAATAGAAAATCCATAAATGGTATGCTTTGTGATAGTAGTTACAAAGTGTTATAACCGTGAGTAATTATCACAATGAGAACAAATGTACCATTTTAAATGTCCCTAGTCAAGGTGCATTGAAATTGGATACGATGTATCCATTAAGACTAGAGTACATAACGCTCTCCAAATGTTGGACAGTGTATTATGTTAGAACCCTATTTGTACAATTTAATGATGATAATTGTATATGTGTATATATATTACGTTGTGTAGGTAACTGAAGATAGTGAATTAAAGAATTAAGGATAAAAGCAAATGGATCATCTACATATCAAAAGTCAAGAATATATGGATCATCTAGTCAAGTGTATGTATTTGGTCTTAGATTTACTTGTAAAAGCTTCTTGATAGTTCATATGCACACACACATTCTATCTGCATAGATTGTTCAAAAACAAGAGCAAGACAAGTTATAAAACAAGGCTGACTATATAAAAACATTTTTACATAGGTTTAGTCAACTGAGGGTAGTTGACTGAATATAATTCAAGTGGACTGAACCATTGTATTTATTTTATTCTCAAATTTTCTTTTTTCATTTATTTTTAATGTTCTTATTCAGTAGACTGACTTTTATTCTCAGTCAACTTACTACCTCCACAATGACTATTTTCTTAAATGACACTTCGAATGGTTGTGATCATTCTAGTGCATCTCTGTAAAAAGTAATGGCTTCTCTGAATGATTACAAATCCTCAATGCAATTCTTTGATATCTATAAATATAATTTAACATTCAAAAATCAATATAACTTACTTTCTTGATTTCTTATCTCTATTTAACACACTTTCTTTCAAATTTTATTGCTTACTCAAGAATCATTCAATACACTTTCAATAATCATGGTGCATGCATCTTGAATCATCAAGGAGATTATAGAGAGTCCCGACTGTCTGTCAAAATCAATGTTGAAGGAACACAAGTTTTTCAAGTCAAAACACTCTGTTGTATAGTCCATTCCTCTGGGCAACGAGAGGGTATTTTTGTTAGTGGAAATTCTGAAGGGAAACTTCGGTACTAGATGTAGAATGTGAGGTCCGAAGTAGTATAAAAATTCAGATGTGATTGTTTCTATTTACTTCACTTTACTCTACTTTGTTATTTAGCATTAATATTGCACATACACTTACATACATGACTTAGCCATATTATACTAGATCCTTATGCACTTTCATTTGGTATCAGAGTGGAACATTTCAATAACCGCAACAAAGTTTTTAAATAATATTATAATATGGAAAACACTTCTCTAGAACGTCAGTCAACTGCACATCCTCTGCTATTCATCGGGTCTAACTATGCATACTGGTTTACCAGTACGGAAGAAGCTAACGATCTTTCACAGCTCAAAGTTGAAGAATTAATTGGAAACCTGATGTCATACAAAGCAAATTTGCAGGCAAGGAAATAACAAAATCAGGAGAAGAAGAGTATAGCCTTCCAAGCCAATGATGATGACTCGGGCTTAAATGATGGTGAGATCGTGTTCATTCCCAAGAACTACAACAAATACAATAAATTCAAAAATTTCACAAAATCTCAAAATGGTGATAACTTAACAAACTCGACTTCAATCAAGTGCTATGAATGTGGAAATTTTGGTCACATGAAAAAAGACTATCCACAGCTGAACAATGAGAAGAAGAAAATTACATTTAAAAAGTTCAAGAAAAAGAGAAAGGCTTTTCAAGTTACATGGGACTTTTTAGATTCATCTTCTTCAGATACTGAAAGTGATAGTGACACGGAACATGAAAATGTTTGTTTCATGGCCAATACCAAGGTAAATCCTGAACTTTCATATAATGAAATTTTAGAGATAAGTGTTGAATTGGATGATGAACTTAGAGATTTAAAGAAATTATATAAGGAAAATATAAGAAAGCCAAATAGAGCCGAATTAGAAATTGGTTTACTAAAAGATGATAAAAGTATTCTAGAAGAACTAGAAATTTCACAATAATCTTGTGAAAGTTTAATTTCTCAAAATGTTTCTTTAACTAATAAGATAAAGCCAGCAAACTGAGAACGATAAACTTAACAATGAAGTTTGTGCTAGTTCAGACTTGGCTAAAAATAAAACTACATAACTAAAACAAAAATTGGAACAAATTACTAATAATGTTTCATCATTTAGCAAAGGAAAATTGGGTTTAAAAATTTTAATTAAAGTTTCAAAACCTTCTGGCAAGAAAAATAGACTTGGTTTCAATGATAAACAAAATAATCATAATAAGCATTACATTTTGTATACTAAGTTTAAAAAGTCCAAAGAAAGTGTTAAATCAAGTATTTCAATTCTAAATTTTCAAAGATTTGGATTCTTAAGACAAATAACAATTTGATTAGATAGAAATATATAGATGATTATCTGGAAAATATTGTTCATAATAGTAATTATATTTCTAAAGGTTTCAAACCCCTTTAGGTATGATTATCGAAAATCTAACCCCCGGACCCTAGAGTAGGAATTGGGTACCAGAACTTTGTCTTATTTTTTAGGTATACCATATATTGAGGAGGAGATGTATTCCTAATTTTCTAATGCATATGGAAATGAAGCTATAAATGTAAGAAATCAAAATGTTTAATAATCGTATTTTTAATTTGATTTTATAAGGAATATTATCTTTAAGCTAATATATATTTTGAAATAAAGGATTTATCTTAAAACAAAATTATATATTTGGTATAAGTGCTATCAAAAGATTGAGTCTTAAATATATATACCCATTGAAATGTTTTAATGAATAAATATATTTTAAAATTGTTGATTGTATAAGTTTGAAAATTTTGTTTGATAAATACATATGTGTGTATGTGTATATATATAATAAATATGAAAAAAGAAATATGATAATAAAAAAAGTCAAAATATATATCCATTAATATATCAATATAAATATACAAATAGAAACCTTGAACTTCTTCAGCTTTCAGTTGACTGAAAACTATATCCAATCAACTGAAACACAATGCATAATATATAAAATTTACAAAGTTGCCTAAATAAATTATTTATAGTCAAATAAATCAAACATTGGTCTCTAGAATGTAAATTTAACTATGTTGGACGACTAAATATTTTTCCAGTCAATTGAAAATAGACCAATAATTTAACAAGTCGACTTAATGCACACTTACTCTCCGCCTTCAAAAGCACACTAGTTTAGTCGATTGAGCTTTTTCCTAGTCGACTGAATCAAGGTGCATCAGTAGGCTATTTACTTAAAAAATAGCCGACTAAATTCCACCTTCTTCTTTGGAATTCAAAAAAATCAGCATTTAGAGGATAGAAGTAAATTCCCAGTCGATTGAAGTGGCAGTTTTTGTTTTCTAAAATGTGAATAGCCATGCCTTTCACCATCACATTTCAGATTTCCTCTTTCGAACTCGAAACCCTAACTTTTCAAACCTTCAAATTCGAATCCATGGCATCCAAGAAAAAACTACCAGGCACAAAAAAGAGACCACGGTCTCAAAGACAAAAGGCTTCATCATCTACAACTCCATCTCACCATGAATTCGCCTCTGATGAACAATTGGCTTAATGGATGAACAATAGCAAAATCGCACCCAAACAGTTTAATGAACTGAATATAAAAGGGTTTTTTCAGAAAACAGTCTAGAAAATGGCAGATTTTTCAACTTTTGGTATTGAAAAAAAAGCAAGAGAGCATGAATTTCTATCACTCATTGATGCCAATCAAAATCAAGTGAGAATCTACCCATTCTTAGTTCGTATGTTCTATGCAAATTTATGCTGTAATTTCTATAAACCCGATAATGATGAAGAGGTCCTATGGAGCAAGGTGTTAGGTGTTGAAATTAAACTCGACGTAAGATAATTAGTGATAATTTTGGGATGTTCATCTGAGGGTTATGATTTCGTACCGGGCAAACTAATCATCGTCCCCAAGCTCATATAATCAAAAAAATGATAGTTCACACCATCTTGCCTAGAACCGGAAGTTATAAAAAATATATGATAATAACTACAAGGTCTTATATGCTATTTATTCTAACAAGAAATTAAATTGTGCAAAAATAATACACGACAAGGTCAAAAGCTTCCATGCCGACTCCCGACACACGATGCTATTTGCTTCCCACTTGACAAAAATATTCATTCACCTTGATATCAATATGGAGAGTTCGTAAGAATTTATCTTACCCAAGGTAATGAAACAAAAATCCATCTCTCTAATGAAATTACCATCGAGAATGGAGCCGACTGTGCCCTACAAAGTTTACCTTTTCCGCTTGGTTCAAGAAAATATAGGCTAATCTTCATCTCAACCACAACTAGCGGTGCAACCATCTTCCCACCATGAAATAAAATAAGAAGTCTCTTGGTCTATGGACAACGACAAGGAGATTTTACTAGTGGAGCCTTCTAAAACCATCTTCGCCAAAACTGCAATTCTCCCTAATCAAGAAATCTTTTTCAAAAAAAAACATAAAATGATCAAATAACAAAATAAACTTTGAAAAGACCACAATGAGCTTCCTTGAGAAGATTTGGAACAATATTTCATCTTGCTCACACTCACCTTAATCAGCCGACTCTTCCACTGAACCCGAAAGTTGAATCATCTTTTTCGATAATATGACTTTGTTTGCTTAGGAATTGGTTTGTTTGTGTCTGGTTTATGTATGAACTATTTGTGCAATATTTGTGAAACATGTTATTGATCTGCATTCATGAACCAGTAGTGTTTGCTTTGTTTTAATGTTTGTTTTGCTTAAACTACCATGGTTAGTTATGTGTTGTTTAAATGCTTTGATTAACTATGAACTATTTGATATGTTTTGTCATATGTTTATTTTGTGCTTCTATTTGTTTCAAGTAATATTTATACTTACACATCCCCTAGTTTATTTGGTTATTGCCTCACCAAGTGATATTTTTTCTCCTTTTTGTCGATGACAAAGGGGGAGAAAGTATAACAACAACGGAGCTCATATTAAGGGGGAGATTTGTATATAGTCTTATTTCAATTCATATAGTTGTCATCATCAAAAATGGGGAGAGTGTTAGAACCATGTTTGTATGTTTTAACAATGACAATTATATATATAGTATATTATATTATGCAGGTATCTGAAAATAGAGAATCAAAGAATCAAGGAGAAAAGCAAACAGATCATCAACATATCAAAAGTCAAGAATATACGGATTATCTAGTCAAATATGTGTAATTGGTCTTAGATTTACTTGTAAAATCTCCTTGTTAGTTTATATGCACACACACATTCTATCGACACACAAAGATTTTCAAAAACAAGAGCTGGACAAATTAAAAAACAATGCTGACTATATGAAAACTTTTTTATATAGGTTCAGCCGACTAAAATTATGTTTAGTCGACTGAGGGCAGTCGACTGAAAATAATTCCAGTGGACTGAATACAGTGTATTTTATTTTAATCTCAAATTACCTTTTTCCATTTATTTTTAATGTTCTTATTCAGTAGACTGACTTTTATTCTCAGTCGATTGACTACCCTATAATGACTATTTTCTTAAATGACACCTCGAATGGTTGTGATCATCCAAGTGCATCTCTAAGAAAAGCAATGGCTTCTCTGAAAAAGTACAACTCTTCAATGCAACTCTTTGATATCTATAAATACAGTTCAACATTCAGAAATCAATATATCTTGCTTTCTTGATTTCTTATCTCTCTTGAACACTCTTGCTTTCAAACTCCATTGCTTACTCAAGAATCATTCAATACACGTCTAATAATCATGGTGCACGCATCTTGAATCATCAAAGAGATTATAAAATTTCCTTTACTATAGAACAAAATCAATGTGAAAGGAACACAAGTTTGTCAAGTCTAAAAATTCTACTATATAGCCTATTGCTCCGGGCAATAAGAGGTTATTTTTGTTAGTGGAAATTCCAAAGGGAGCTTCAGAACTGGATGTAGGATGGGTCGAACTAGTATAAGAACTCTGGTGTGATCATTTTTATTTACTCTACTCTACTATGTTATTTAGCATTAATATTCCATATACACTTATATACATGACTTAGCCATATTATACTAGATCCCTATGCACTTTCATATTACTCACGACTACTAAGGGCACCTAGCGGTTACATACTAATAGTTGTTGGATAACTATGGAACGACTCACTTGATAGTTTTCAGTTGGTTAATATAACTAAAGTCAAATAGAAAATATCGATGTGACTAATTTACAGTTCTCTGGACTTGAGAATACTATGGATCTTCAATATGAAAGCTCCATTTTGATTATATTCAAATCTTGGCACAATGTCTAGGGAGTGACTATAGCTGGGTCAGGTGGAAGTATTGGAAGTGAAGCACTATTCGATTGAGGATTCGTCTCCTCGGTTATATGTGGTTAGTATCATGGTCAACTCAAGTCAACTCAAAGTCAAATTCTCTGACTAAAGCAGTTCCGTTATTAATAATTGTTATTATTGAACCAAGGACTTTGTGTTTGGACTATTGAGCTGTATTTGGACAAAGCTAGAACTTTGACCATCACCAAATTCCATAAGTCCAAAGTAATATAGTTTTAACGATGAGAATTTGAGTAAAATAAAAGTCACAACCGGGTAATGCTTAATAAAGTGAAATTGGATTTTACCAAAACCAAGTAAGCAATAAATTTGAACAAAATGTCACCCCGCCTACTAAGTGATGTGTGAATTTTAACATTCAAATAGTTCTTTGTTAATTGTTGACCAAATTTACACTTGATGAGTCACACAACCAAAACGAACAATTCTACTTTGACCAAACGATTAATTAGTTTATAATATTTATAAATTAATTAAATTAAAAAATATTTATGAAATATTATTTATAAATTTGGTTTTGATTTGATTGATGAATATTAAATATATTTATAAAAGTTATAAATACATTAATCGATATACGATATCGATAGGCGTTTTAAATTAGATTTAAAATACAAAATATTCATTCGGGCTCTAAATGGGTTTATAGCCCAACATGGGATTGATAGCATTGGCTAGAATAAAGGCATTAGAGGCGGCTATTTGATGGGCTAAAACGGAGTGAAAATAAGTTATTGGGATGGATGGAGATTGAGTAAAAGATATGATCCTAAACTCTCTCTCCTTTTCTTTCTTTGTTTAAAACATCTTTACCTCCATTTGATAAGGATTTTTTGGAGCCTCCATCTACATTCCTTTGCTGGCCAACCTACTCTCTCTCATCTCTCTAGTATCCAAAGCTCGAATCAAGTCAACTTAGTTGTTATCCGATAGATAAAGGTTAATAGTTCAAGGACTAGCAATCTACAGAATCGAAAAAGGTTTCAAATGGGAGAGTTCATCCTTTCAAGGTGCGCGTTGAGGCTTTGGTTCTTTGGTATGATTTCCATTGAATTATAGTTTATAATCTTCTGAATAATATTTCATTTTGTATATATTATTATTATTATATTGTTAGTTAGGTGACGATTCTGATATGTATTAATGTTGTCACAAGTTAGTTTGGTTATATGTATGTATATACTTATAAATAATGAAAAATTAATTTTTTTATATATATCATATCTGTACAACTACCTATTTCATATATACTAATTAATATTTTATTAATATATATATAATTTAGTTATACATATATGGTTTATATTTAATTACAATATGATTTATAGCTTAGATTGATCATAATATAATACATAAAACCATATTGCAATAATAATTTTCGACAGTAAAAAAATTAATTGTTATAATTATTTAATCAATATACTGCACAAATAAATCATATAAAATAATAATATGTTACGAAAATTATTTTTTAAATTTTATAAAATTAACTTGTCATAAGATAAGTTCTCGGCCATTAAAAAAATCATTTTTGCTATTTTTAAAACTTATTCTTATAATAGGCCGAAAATTAATAAATTAATAAAAATAAAATTATACCTAAAAACATGAAAAAATTTCAAACTTCATAATATCATATATGATTTGCTGGAAATTTAGAATTTGAAAATCTTTTGAAAATAATTTTTTATTAATAATTTATGTGATTTCATATGAATATTCAATTAAAAATATATATTAAAATAATAAAATTAATATTAAATTTATTTTTGTGTCGTACACATGATTTGTAATTTATAAAGAAAATAATTTTTTAATTAATATATATATATATATATATATATATATATTTGTAACTATATTTATGTGTGTATATATTATTTTAAATAATAATAAAAAACTATTTTATCATTATATATATTGGTACATATAATATTCACGGTTTAATAAATAAATAAATATGTATATTATTTTAATATTTAAATAAATTATTTATATTTAAACAAATATATTATAATAATATGCATATATATATATATCATTAATATTTTAATTTTGAACAAATGTAATATATATATATAAGTAATAGTTTACATACATATATTTGGACAACATACATTACATATTAGATGAGCTAACTTGTCTGTTGCGATGTAAACCCCAACATTTATACACGTGCTTGTTATACCTTGCATGGGTTATCATGTTACACTACACACATGTATATATATGTATACAATACATATGTGTATATTTATATGTATTAATATATAAATTAAATAAAACTATATAATTTATAAATTTAAATAAAATAAGAGAATCTATTTAAATAAAATTTAGAAATGTTCTAAATAAACTAGACTTCATAGGCCTAATAAAGATCCAATAAGGGAAACATTTTGAAATTCACCAATAACTTCTGCTATGGGATAGCCCAGTTCCACTAATGGTATCAAAGCCTAATAGTTTATATGGTATAAATAGTCATGTTAGGGTTAACTATTAAGCTCACAGCCAAAAGTTATCCCTAATAGAAAAGTCCCAAATTTGAATTCAGCTTTGGGCTAATTTTCAAAATTATTTGAAAATTAAAATATAAGATTTAAACTTTAAAATTTAAATTTAAAATAAGCTATATAAATATTATAAAGTTATAATATAATAAAAAATTCAGAATGTTTGAAAATATATATTAATTTTGAAAATTTAAAATTTATTAGTTAGATTAATAAAATAAATTAATTAAATAAGTTAATTAATTAATAAATGTACACACGTGTTATATATTATGATGTATGTTATGTTGTTAAAATGTTTAAAATAACATAAGTGTACATGTACGTATATGAATTGAATTTTGAAATTAATATAATTTAATTAAATTTTTTTTAAATAAATAAATTAATTAAATGTTAATTAATTAAATTAATATACACGTATATAAGTTATATATGTAATACTATAAAGGTTATAATATATAATATTTATTAATATAAATGTTATATTAAAATAATAAAAATTAATTAAAATATAAGTAATATGAAATATAAAAGTTATATAATGATAAAACTTATATAATATGAATGCATAAATTAAAGGTGGAACATTAAAGAAACCTTAAATAGGGTTAAGGAATAAATACATATGTATATCTACATATACTGTGATTTCTGATATGTCCGACACTTGAATCACGAAAGTATTTCGTAAGAAGTACATTATTCCATAAGTTTGATATCACTCAATATAACATATTAAAGATTATGAATCTTCAATTTAATGTTATCCTCTATCAATTATATATTAATAGATTACTTGCATAGTCTTTAGTTGTTGAGCTTTTCTTAAGTTAGGGATGTTATTTGTATTACTATTAATATATTGAATATATGAGGTAAGAAAAATGCTATTTGTTGAGCTTTCCTCAAGGTATGTGCATTATACTTAGGCCATCGTGAAACGTAAGGTCTGAGTGAAGAATCCCACTTTACTTTAGCTTTCCTCAAGGTAAAGGTGGGATTAGGACAAGGTACCATGGGTTTGGTGTTGTATGTGATACAACCGATAAGGAGTTATCCATCGTATATGGGCCTATGATTTGTTGAGCTTTCCTCAAGGTCCTAATCCCAAGGTATACGAGTTCTAACACCCACTAGTGAAGTTAAAAGACTTCTATGTTTTGCTTAGGGTTTGGTGAAACATAAAAGACTAGTGGGAGCCTTATTAGAAAAATGAAATGATAACATTTAACCTTTCTAATATTGTAAGAACATATGATATATAATATTGTAATAATCTACATTGATAAATTTGTGCATTTAATATGATTGATAAAATGTTTACCGACTAAGATATACAATTAAACTGAATTGAAGATTGAAAAATAGAAATAGAACATATACTTAATAATAAATGCTTCATTTATGTTAATGTTTCAATACCCATGGAAGAACTAGGATTTATAACTACTAAATACATTCGTAGTTTGGTCGCTTACGTGTTTATTTGGTCAAGACCGTGTATTACATTCTATGAGTTTTAAACTCAAAAAGCAATACAACTCTATGGATATTTTATTCGTATATTATTGCATATAAGTATTATATAGGGAATGGTTGCATTTTGTAATGTAAGGTACTTCGATGAAGTTAGTTCATTTGAAATAAGCCAATAAAGAGTACTATGAGATCGGGCATTCAATTTGATTACTTACTAAAGCAACATATTGTGTTAAGTGTAACATTATCCAAAACTACAAGAAAGATCTAAGAATTCGATTACTGAAATGTCAATTCGATCATGTAACGACCCACACCCCAATAGGCCCAGATTTTTGCAGATCGAAACCCCAAGTCCACCAAAGTGTGAATCATTGGCTTGGTATCTTGCAAATAAACATAAGAATGTATATCAGAGCACTAATGATATAACTCACAATGGAATAATAAAATATAACAAGTCACATAATTACTAACCAAGATTGACACTTTAAATGATTAGTATCCTTGTGAGCATCAAGCATGGAAAAAAAATTACCTTGCACCAGCACCTTCCCTTCTAAGATATCTTATTAGTTGTAGCACTAGTTTATGTTGATTATCTTCTATCTCTTGTTATGTCTTTTCATTTTCAATTAGTTATCTCGACTTTACATACGCGTACGATACGTTCCATCTACCCATAGTATACTATAGCTATGTGTATGTATATATATATATGTCTATGTGTGTGTGTATGTAAGTACCACAGTCCCTCCTTTGGACCAAGATACTACCTCCACTAGTATCCTTTAACTCAGCACCCCGTAAGGATCCATCACCCTCGCTATATCACGCACTCGTCTCTACACGTACCTAGGAACTCCCATAGTGCCTAATAACGACTTTACAATAATTTGGCCGTACCATATGTTGCATTTTTAGGGATTCTCTTATCTGCATCCTGGTTGTAGACTCAGCCCCACGGCTGTGGACTCAACTTCACGGACTACCTCATGCACAATTTGAAAGGTCTCCTTAAAAGGGTTAACAAGCCTTGCCTCCTAACAGAAAAACTAGCAAATAATGTGGAGATGCGTGACCCAATGTGGTCCGTATACTAGTAGGCACTATAACCCGTTAGGTGTAACCCCTGCCTTTCCCGTTAACCGCTAAGGACTGATGGCGTTCTCGAATTACGTACAACTCTACTCCTTTACTTGGTACAAATACATTTTGACATAGTGTCATCCTTCACTCATCATCCGATTTAGATTGCTTATTGAAATCAAGGCAATACTCTATTTTCCTATTATTGAAGTAGATTCCTTTATCTATTGAGGTATTCCTTTATATATACGCAAGCATATACTCTCCATGGGTCATATGGTTGGATATGTCTCACATCAGTATAATGCACACACAACTGCTGGTAGCCCCTTGCGTTGGGCAGACTTCTATTGTGTAACACTACTGACCACACATTCCAAGCCATGCTAATGACTAATGTTCTATTCATATAATCATTTATTAACTTCAACAGTTCACACCCGTCATAAATGCATACTTGAGGCTATGTACATATAACATATTTATTTATATATTCGTTCATCTTTACTTAATCATTTTGCCTCTACAATTTACCATTAATGTAACAATCTGTATTTTTAATCATTTAAAAATATTAAATTTAATATGATTATTGAACAAAAATGGTTAGAAATAAAAATTTAATGATTTATTAATGAAATTTATTGGATATGAACTTAGATAAAAAAATTTAAATAACAAAATTCAATAAGATAAAAGATGATAACTTATGTTAGAAAGTAACCAAATGATATTGGATTGTAAGTAATTAATAACAAGAATTGAAATAATAAATGTTAAGTTAATAAAGAATTAAATGAAAACATGTATTAGTAACTAAATTTTATTTTTGATAAATATAAATTTAAGAAATAAGAAAACATGTATTTGGTAAGAAATGAATAACTTTTGTTGTATACAATAATTGCAAAGATGTTTGACTTACTATAAAATGTAAGCAGCTATTTTATTATTTGAATTCGTTTTAAAAGTTAATTTTGAGATAATTGGAATTAAACTTATTGAAATATTTTGGATTAAAAAGAGAAGAAAAGTGAATTGTAATTAATAAATGTAATGTAAAAAATATACGATTTGTGTTAGAATAGAATAAGTGTTTCAATCAAAAATAAACAATGTTGGTAAAATAAAATGTACTGATTATTTGGAAATTGAAAATATTTTTTTTTTGAATTTGATTTCAGACCGTTAATATTTAAATGGAAAATGTTATTTATGAATTGTAAATATTCAATTGAATTAAACGGTGAAATAATAATAAAATTTATTGTTAATGAAACTATTTGATTGTAATGACGTATTTTGTGAAATAGAAATATTTTATTTATCTGTAACTGTAAATTTGGAAACAGTTCAATATAATTTAATTTAATTTTTATCAAACGACCAAAAAGTTAACATTTGTATGTGATAGAATTGGGTCTCGTAACTAGTTCCATTGAGTCTGGAATATGGGTATTTGGCTAGGAATGCTAGTGGGCATGTCTCGTTCGGGGTCCGTGATCGGTATGGTTAAAATCTATATAGCGATCCACCGTCTCCTTTCATTTGCTACACCATACAAACTCAAAACATCATCCAACGTCCACCATCGATCACCACCACCAGAGGCGTTTTCAAGCAAAGTGCCAAACATGGAAGTTGTTCGTCTCGACAAGATGTAGAAGATGTCCGATTTTACCGTCGAACAGTCGACCAAGGCAACCGAAAGTCACCAATAACCGTCGGATCTAGAGTTGACGATTATGGCCACCACGGTCAACGATAGGTTGTGGTGCATGAATGGAAGTTGTAGAGGATGTCAAGGGATATGGTCGGCCGAAGTTTGGTGTTGATTGGATGAATGTGGTCACGGCGAAGTGGAGTTGAACCGCCGGCAGTTTGGGTTCGTTTACCGTCGATCGGAGGAGATTTTGGAGACGTGGCCAGTGTTGGAATGATTGTCAGAGTCGAGGCATTCGAGTGTGAGCATGTAGTGGCGGCAGTTCGCCTAGAGCGGTGGTGGGCTGGAGAAGAATGGACGTGGGTCGAAGAGAAACACGATCTGGGTTTCACGATGATGAGTGGGAGAAATAGCAAGCGGTAATTAGCATGTCAACATGATTAATAAGGTAATTAGTGAGGTAATTAAAGTTTTTAATTAATTAATTTAATTCAATGTTTATTTATCATATATTGTTCGTACGAGGTCGGATTCGAGTGCCGTCTTTTGCTTGAATTCATATCGACATCGTCTACGCTGCGGAGTTCATTTCATTATTGTTTGGTTAGTTTGAATTTTTCAGATTTGACAAAGGTGAGAGATTAAACCCACCCACTAAATACGAAAATATTCTACTATTAGTTAAATCAAAATCATGAAGGGATCAATTTAATTGATTGTTGTTTGATGATTTAAATTGACATTTAAATTGAAATTGAATTGCTAGTTAAACACCCCACATTGATAACTAAACTATTGCGATATATTGGTTGATTTGTTTGTTGATTGAAATTGGATGCTATTGATTGATATATTGGATGTATGAGTTTTTATTTATTTTGATATATCCCTATTATAACCCCGTATATTATTGACATCATATAAATTCGAGTAATCGGTAGCAGTGGTAGTGTGGTTGTCAGTAATATGATATGGGGTAGCGCCTCCTCGGGAGGAGGGTCCAGTCTGATGGCTGGTGGACGGGCCAACTCTTGATTGCCCAAGACTCAAATATATTCTGATGCCCAGTGGCCTGTGTGTAACTTCCATCCAGTCGCAGGCGTGTGGATCTATGATGATAATCAGAAGAGGCTGAACATTCGGTGGACGAATAGGAAGCCTGATCCCTCCTGGATCTCCTTCGTCGTTGACGGTTCAATTGGTTGGTCAGTTCCGCATTAGCACGGCGCTGTTGAGTGAGCTGTTGGTGGCTCCGAGTCAGTTCTTGCATTAGCATCTAAAATTCTTCCCTGGTAACAGGGCCTTGCGGATCTGATGGTCCGGAAGCATTTTGATCAGTCTGAGGCAGTTGTACGGGATTCTGTTTGTCCCGTCCTTCTGGGTCTGCAACTGTAGAAGTAGTCCTTGTGTTAACCATGATGGATGGTGAAGCTCTTTCCTAGACTTGATGCAAATCTGAATAGGATGGAAGAACTTTAATCTTTGAGATCTGGATCTTCTTCATAGATTTGTGCAATCCGATATCCATAGTAGATCCAACAAACAGGAGAAAAACTGTGTTTTCTCGGTGAAAGCACCAAAATGTTTGTACCAAAATTGGGCATAACACTATTCAGAAGGGTTTGAAGAGATAAAATGAAGAAATAAATGTAAACAGAGGATTATCTAACAAACACTTCACATAATAATCAGAAAAACAGCAAAATAACGCAGAGATTTAGAGTGGTTCGGCGTGTTTCCTACATCAACTATGAAATGATTGATCTTTATTAACTTTTTCTTGCTGGTTACAGCTGATTACAATAGTAAATCTCGAGTACAATAGTGAAATTCGAGTACAACGGTGAATTCGGCAGAGTCTGGACGTCAAAAAGCCAAAAGATCCCTTTTCTGTAAGCTCTGGGATGCTATTTATAGGTGTAGGCTGCAAATATCTCGCTCAGATCTCGGGAGACCTCTTCTGGAACGTGGGTGGGCCTACGCGATCGATCCCACGTGATTTGCACTCGGTCCGTGATCGATACGAACGAATTTCGTATCGATCAAGATTTGGTCCAATCGAGTCAAAATTGGGCATGAATATTCTTTAGGTTGTACGTAAGCTCCTGTGAAAATTTGGTGGCATTTGGACTTGTAGGTTGTGAGTTATGATCGATGCAAATTCGAGTTTTCGGTAGGCTATTTAATTCGTATCGATACCCTTCGTATCGATCTGTTCGTATCGATCTGAGCATGTGCCTGCGAGTTGACGTGGCGCTAGTTTCTAGGATCGATCCACATTTTGTGCCGAATCGACCGAGTATTTCCATGGTTTTCGCCTCGTTCGTATCGATCTTAATTGTTCTATTCGTATCGATCGGTCGCATTGCTCTATTCAAATCGATCGGTTGCGTTGCCTGGTTCATATCGATCGATTGCCTTGTTCTGTTTATATTGATCGATTGCATTGTACTTTGTATTAGTCGGAAAAGTTGATTTCATATCGATTTGTGGTTGATCAATACGAAGCATGTTGAAACTTAATCGATACGAACTAGACACTCGCACTGTAGTTGATGGATACGAAGTAGGCAATAGCCAACCGATTTGAAGTGAGCCCGTCTGCCGATGGATACGAACAAGACCATCTTCGATGGATACGAACAAGACGGTTGCATGGCGATGGACAAGAAATCGTATATATATGTGATGGATACGAAATTGACTGATGCGAAATGATGGATGTGGCCTGATTGATACAAGATGATGGGTACGAACGAGTTGGTTTCCTTGACTTGTATCAATCATATCTTGAGCATACGAACTCGGATTGACTCGAAATTTGGAACGTTGGTTTTCATAGCTTTGCTTGTCGTGTCATGTAAATTGTAGCTCAATCCAGACTCGGACAAATTCATCGATATCCATAGTGAGCCTGCGTATAACCGATCTTCGGGACGGACTGTCCTCGGTTTCCAGTTAAGTTCTTCGTATCACGGCCTTGCCAAAAGGTGGGATAACAGGCCACTTATGCCTTAAAATTAGGTCTTTACCTTAACTTTGTTAATTTGGTTTAAAGGAGAACTAGTCAAATCAACTTTTTTATATTATTGTTGCTAAAAAGGGTGCTAAAAAGCCTTGATTCAGCGGGTGTAGTGGAATATAGCGGGGCTTGGAATGGATCTACTATTTAATAGTGCTATATTGAAAAAAACATAACAGTCGAAGAGAGCTATTCGCTATAGTGGGGATTTTGTAGGGCCTTAGCGAGGCTTTAACTGGACAATAGCCCGCTTCGTAGTCAATGAACCGTGCTTTGGGGGGAAATTGTTCTTGGGTATTTGCGTCCCGAGGGTATTAACTTTAGTATGATGGTAAAGTGATGGCCAAGTAAAGGTAGAAGAGGAAGGAAGCAAAACATAAACAACTGACAAGGGAAGGACCGGCGCCCTTCTATAGTGGTTCAAATGAGCCGAACATGGTCTCTTGTTCGGTAGCTTTGACATCAAACAGAAACTCATGTTCGGTAGTTTTGACACCAAACAAGAATCCCTGTTCAACATTGAACACAAAATTATATTCGGTTAGAAACCCACTGGGAAAGAAATGTTGTCCGATGCGTACTTACGAGATGCAGAATGGGATATCTTGTTCAGTATGGTAACTAAACTGAATCAAGAGTAAGCCGAGCGAAGCCGAACCAATGAGCCACAAAAAGGAATCTAGCCAGCAAGATGCCCACATGCATCCACTAAACCAACAATCCCTAAACAGAGTTCTTCCAGCCAGACCTAGTGGTTTATATATGGATTAGAATCTGAGTATATTTGGGAATTAATGATCATATCTTTTATGTATGGAATATATCCAAACCGAGCAATTATACATGAAAATTTCTAGATTTGCTGGAATAACATCCATACCTCCACACCCCTATAAATATCCAAGATTCAAGCAGCCATATGGAGAATTTACTTGCCGGAATAACCTCCCTACCTATGCATCCTTAAAAATAATCAAGATTCAAGCAGACATAGAGAGAATATTTTAGAATCACTAGCCTCTTGCAAACAGAAATAGCAGAACAAAGCTTCCCGATTTCAATATATGACATAAAACCATTGTACTTCATATTCAAATAATTGTAAAGGCTCAAATATAAGAAAAGGAATAAAAATGAACAGTGGATGTAGGCCCATTATGGATGAACCACTATGAATCTATATGTACTTTACTTTTCTTGCAGTATATTTCTACTGGTTCTATTGCTATAGATTCGATTGGAGGTGCTTGTCCAATTTATGTGCAAACAATATGTTTTAATGCTTCTTTCCTTTTATATAACCCATAACTAATTTTTGGTGGTGCTTTGGAGGCACACTTAATGTATTCTTTTATTAGATATGAATTTGAGCTTCTTTGTTTGTGTATAATCCATAACCAGTTTTTGATGTTGCTTTTGAGATGCACTTGACGAATTATACTATTGGATATGACAGTAAAGATTTCTTTACTTTTATATAATCCAAACTTAATTTTTGGGACGCACTTAATAAAGTATTCTATTTGATACGAGTAAGAGTTACTTTGTTTTTATATAATACATAACTGGCTTTTGTTGGTGCTTTTGAGATGCACTTGATGGATTCTACTATTTGACACGATTTTGAGCTTCTTTGCTTTTATATATTCCATAACCAGTTTTTTGATGGTACTTTGAAGATGCATTGATGGATATACTGATTTATCCTAGTTTGAGCCTATTTGCTCTTTTCAAATCCATAAACAGCATTAATGGTGCTTTTGAGATGGACTTGATAAATTTTATTAATTTATTTGAGGTAATCCCTTATCATTCATATAGAATTCATAGTCAATATTGGCGGTGCTTTTGAGACACATTTGATAAATTATATTTCTTTATTTTAAGGTTGAGCATTTTGCTCTTAATGAGTCTATATCCATAAGTGGTGGTGCTAGAGTGAAGTATTTGATGGACTCATCTACTTGGAGGTGAAGATGGACCGCCTTCTATAAGAGATTTGAGCCCTCTAGAGCACTTATGAGTTTCCAAGAAGAGAAAGCCCAATTTCCACCAGCAGAAGAAGAATTGGCTCAAGAATCCGGGTTTGGGATCTTCATCATCTTCTCCTTCTCAGAGGCACCCTATCGACTTATCTACCACTACCTGCTTCAAGTGTGATCAGAAGGGACACTATGCTAATAGTTGCCATACTTTAGTTGGTGCTGCTGTTCCTCCACCTCAGGTTACCAGGAACAATCTCTGTCATGTTTGTCTTCAGCCTGGTCATTTTAAGAATGATTGTCCGTTGTATCAGAAGGGCAAGCCATCTGGTATTTTTGCTGTTACCTCTGCTTCTTCTCCATCTGCACCTGCTCTTTCTCCTAGTGATGATCAAGGTACTCTTCAGGGCACCTTTTCTTTATTTAATCATCCTTTCGTGTTTTATTTGATACTGGAGCTTCGCATAGTTTTATTTCTGTTGATTTGTGTGATAAGTTTGAGCATCTTCTTTCTCCTGTTTATGCTGTTGAATCTTTGTGTGTTAAAAATCCTATTGGTGGTCCCGCGAGCCTTAATAGGATTTGTAAGCAAGTGAGACTCTTCTATTCTGGCCATAAATTTTCTGGTGATTTCTATGTTCTTGGTTTCGATGCTTTTGATTTGTTGCTCGGAGGTGATTGGCTTAATAGGCATGATGCTCGTATCTCTTGTAAATCCCGAATTGTTTCTCTTGAGGATGATCGGGGTAACTCTTTGGTTATTCAGTGTCGTATGCCTCTTGATTATGCTGGCACCTTTATTTATTCTCTGGATTCTTCTCCTGTTGATCTTCATTCGACTCGTGTGGTCAGACTTTATCCCGATGTATTTGGTGAAGTCACTACTTTACCTCCTAAGCGGGAAATTGATTTCCGTATTGATTTATTCCTGGAGCTCGACCTATAGTTCTTCCTCCTAGAAGAATGGCACCCCGCGAGAAGGCTGAGTTAAGGAAACAAATTGAGGACTTGTCCTCCAACTGTCTGATCAGACCTGGCTATTCAGAATGGGGAGCAGCGGTGGTTTCATCACTAAGTCCGATGGTTCTCTCCGGATGTGTGTTGATTATAGGGAGCTGAACAAGCTCACTATGGAAAACAGATATCCAATGCCTCGCATCAATGATATGTTTGACCAGCATTATGGTGCCACTGTTTTCTCTCAGCTTGATCTTGCCACAGGTTTCCACCAGCTTAGAGTTGCCGAGGAAAGTATTCCCAAGACTGCTTTCCGTACTAAGAATGGATTCTTTGAATGGTTAGTCATTCTTTCGGTTTGACTAATGTTCCTGCTTTCTTTGTTGATTTGATGAATCGTATTTTTCGTGATGTGCTTAATAAATTTGTCCTAGTCTTTGTTGATGATATCCTTGTCTTCTCTAAGTCCAAGAAAGAGCATGAGTCACATTTGAAATCTGTTCTTGAGACTCTTAGAAATCATCAGTTGATGGCTAAATTTTTGAAATGCCATTTCTGGAAGGATGAAGTCCGATTCCTCAGGCATATTGTTTATGGTAATGGAGTTTCTGTTGATCCAGTCAAGATCGCTGTGATCAATGTAAGTCTTTCTTTCCTTCTCTTTCCTTGTTTCATTCAATTTATTCTATCTTTCCAGTTGTCCTTATTTATCCCTATTCTGTACAAGATTGGGAAACTCCTAGGACTCCAACTGATATCCGAAGTTTTCTGGGCCTTGCCGGTTATTATCGGAGATCCATTAAGAATTTTGCTCGGATTACTGCACCTCTCACCGCTTTGAATTGAAAGAATGCTAAGTTTATTTGGAGTGATGAGTGTAAAGCCGCATTTAGTGAGTTAAAACACAAGCTAACTTCCGCACTAGTTCTTACCGTTCCAAATGGAAATGAGGGATTAACGGTATACACTGATGCTTGTCGTGAAGGTTTGGGAGATGTTCTGATGCAGGATGGGAAGGTCATTGCTTAAGCTAGTCGTCAGTTGAAGACCCATGAAGCCAATTATGCTGCTCATGATTTAGAGTTGCTTGCTGTGGTTTTTGGTTTGAAGCTTTGGAGACATCATCTTCTAGGAACTAAGTTTGAGCTTTTCACAGATCATCAGTCTTTGAGATATATTTTCACTCAGAAGGATTTGAACCAGAGACAAGTTAGGTGGTTATAGTTTCTTGCTTCTTATGACCTCGACATCAACTATACCCCTGGGAATGCTAATGTTGTGGCAGATGCTTTTAGTCGGAAGAAGGCTATGTTGTGTTAGCTTGTTGTTTCTTCTCCTTTTTTGGATCGTATCATGGCTAAGTAGGATGACGATGAGATTCTTAGATTGATGAAGGATAATGTTTGTAGCAGAGTTGGTAGTAGTAGTCTTGATGGCAGTGGAGCTCAGATAGATGATAAAGGTATTTTGAGGATTAATAATAGGATTTGTGTCCCGAATGTTGATGGATTGAGACAGGAGTTACTTCGGGAAAATCATCAGTCCAGACTTTCTATTCATCCGGGTGTGACCAAGATGTATCAGGATATGAAGAAGTTCTACTGGTTGAAGGGTATGAGACGAGATATATCCATTTTTTTAGTAGGTGTGCGACTTGTCAGCAAGTCAAGGCCGATCATCAGAAGACCCTTAGTTTGTTGCAGCCTCTTGAGGTTCACAATTTGAAATGGGAACAAGTTTCTATGGATTTTATTGATGGATTACCGAGGACTAGGAGGGGTAATGAGAGTATTTGGGTTATTGTGGATAGATTGACCAAATCATCTCATTTCATTCCGGTCAAGTCTACTCGTTCTGCTTCTAGCTTGTTTGAGATCTACATGAGGGAGATTATTCGTCTCTATGGTGTTCCTCTCAGTATTGTTTGTGATCGTGATCCTATCTTTACTAGTCAGTTTTGGAAAGCTTTTCAGGATTCTTTGTGTACTCATCTGAATCTGAGCACTGCTTACCATCCACAGACCGACGGTCAAACGGAAAGAGTGAACTAGATACTAGAAGATCTTCTTCGTGCTTGTGTGCTTGATTATGGAGGATCTTGGGAAGATCAACTCCATCTTGTCGAATTCACCTATAACAATAGTTATCAGGTATAATTTCTATCTTCTGTTTTAACCTTATCTTAATCTTTTATCTATCTCATTTCTATCTTTGAATCCAGGCTAGTATTAAGACGTCTTTGTTTGTTGCTCTTTACGGACGACCTTGTAGATCTCCATCTTGCTGGATTGAATCCGGTAATTGTTTGGTTCTTGGTCCTGAGATGATTTTAGAGGCTTCTGAGAGAGTTGAGGAGATTAGGAGGAAGATGAGGATTGCTCAGGATAGGCAGAAGAAGTACGCTGATAGGCGTAGGCGGAGTTTAGAGTTTGCTGTTGATGATTTGGTTTTTCTTAAGGTCTCTCCCTTAAGGAATGTCATTCGATTTGGTCGTAGGGGTAAGCTTCCTCCTAGTTTTGTTGGTCCTTTCCGCATTGTGGAAAGAATTGGTTCTTTGGCTTATCGTTTGGGTTTGCCCGAGAAGTTCTTTGGAGTGCATAATGTATTCCATGTTTCTCAGCTTCATCGCTATCTGCATGATCCATCTCTTATTGTTCAGCCTTCTACTCTTGATAGTTTGGATATTGAGCCTAATCTGACTGTCGAGAGAAAGCCACTTCGTATTTTCGATAGAGGTACGAAGCAGCTAAGAAGGAAATCTTTTAATCTGGTCAAAGTACAGTGGAGTACTGATGATCGATATTGTACCTGGGAGACGGAGTAGAGCATTTGTGCTTCGAATCCGGAATTGTTTGTTTTAGGTACTATTTGCTTTTCTATCTTGCTTTTCTTTGTTTTCCTTTGTTTCATTCTTTTCGAGGACGAAAAGGTTTGAGTGGGTGAGAGTGTAACGACCCAATATTTTTGCAATTATTTTTAAAAAGTATTTTAAAATAAATTTTATTTCAATATTTCTATTTTTAAAACATTTTAAAAGTATAGTTATAATTTTCCAAAGTTAATTGCATTTTTGTTTGCAAATTTTAATTCTAGTTTCAATATAATAAGCTATTTTCTTTATTTACTTTTATTTTCTTTTTCTTTTTCCTATGAATAATTATTTATTTTCATTTTTCATTTTATTTTTGTTTGTCTTTTATTTTATTTACTGATTTTTATTTGTTTATTTTGAATTAAAAAGAATTGGAAATTCACAGAGGCAAAGTCCTTTCATTTGCTTGACTTTTCATTTCTAGTCTTTTCATTTTCTTTGCCTTTCATTTTCTTTGTTTTAGCCGTACATTTTTATTGTTTTCACATGAGAAAAACTTCTCATTCCATCACAAGTTCGGCCAAAAACAATTCTAAAAATATTTTCGTAATGGCTTCTTCCATTTCTACTTTTTCTTTTCATTTTTCTATTAAATTTTCCATTGTTTTGCTTGATTCCTCCCTAGCTTTGCTCGGCCTAACCTCTCCACCATCTCCTCCACCGACTACCACATCATCTTCCCATCATCATCCACAGCCTAACAACCATCTCCTCTGACCAAACCAGGCCGTGACCTTCTCATGATCAAAACATCACAAAAACAATGCAAAAACTCCAAAACAATGTCATAGCCGAGCCCATAGTTCATCACACCTTCATTTTTGACCACAGCCACCCCCTTAGCCACCACCACCAGCTAGTTTATCACCTCTTAACATCACCCTACCCTCTGACCTGCCCAATACCCGACCATGGTTGAGCCAAATATGGCATAGGTCGAGCCCATGTTGCACCCAAACTCCACTTTGTTAGCCTTGTCCCTTTGTATTCCCTTTTGTAACTCCAAACCCTTTGCATTCTTGACTTAGCCGTGCATTTGTGGTCCAAACCTGAATCATTTCCATCATGAAAATATCCATGGCGGAGCCTAAAGCATGTATGGTCGAGCAAACATTGAGTTATGGTCAAGCAAAATTGATGAAAAAGCTTGGTGATGTCTTTTGAAATTTCAATTTCCATTTTTGTTTTAATTTATCTTTGTATTGTAAAGGTATATTTATATGGCTTAGTTTATTTTGTGAATACAATATTTACATCTTGGCTCTCTCCATTCAAATCTAGTCGTGCTATCGTGCTTTCTGGATTTTTGTTTGTGTGTTTTATTTGCTACCTCCAGCGTAAAAAGGTGAGTATTCACACATGACATTTATACTTGGATGAATCGTGAAGTGACAACAAGTGAATGTGTATAAACTATTATATCATGTTATACCTGCATGTGATGTAAATTATACGATGTTAAACTCTGTTATAAACTTGTCACATCATCTGTTATGTTATATTTTATTATACTGTTTATTTATTTCTGTTAAATCACACTACAAGTTCCCTGTAGAATAGAATCACTATGGGTTGAAATGATACATACCCGAACGTATTTAGAATAGGGAAAAATCGTTATGGGCTGAAATGATAAGCCTGAGCGATTTTTATTTATTTTATTTACTTGGGATTGCGGGTTTGAAATGATAAAACACGGATTTTTCTTTGTAAATTTCAGATTGAAATGATATATTATCCGTATCACTTGACTTAGGCTAGAAAATATTATACAGACCCATGGTTATTTTATATAGGTTTTTGGAAATTTTTAAGTATTTTAAAATTTAAAATATGATAATTTGATTTAAATTGAATTTAAAATGATTTAATAAAGTGTTAATGATTTTTCTATGTATTAAAAATGTTAAATAAATGAATGGAAAAATTATGATTTGAAACGTAACTTAATTTGGAAATTTGTGATGTGATTTAAATGGAAGTTTAAGTTAATAAAAAAAAGAGAAAAATGGAAATTAAGTTTTATTTATGAAATGAAAATTTAAAATTTAAGTGTTAAGATAAATTGTTAAAAATGAAAAGAATAAGAAAATGGTACACTTGAATTTAATTTTGGAAAATTGATTTTTATTGTAAAATTTTTCTTTATAAAAAACCTAAGTTAAAGGTATTTAAATGAACATTTTTGATGTGGAAAAATGTAATTTTTATAAGTTAAAATGATTTAAATTGAAGTTTATTTGTGGCTGGAATTTTATTTTGAAATCTGGAAATTCCTTTAGTAGCACTTCAGAAATGCTATCATTTTTGAATTTAACTTGAAATCTGAAGTAAATGATACTGCAGCACTTTGTAAGTGTTGTGGTTGATACAAATGAACAAAAAGGAAATTTAACTAAGGGCTATGACAGCACTTTGTAAGTGCTGTAGTTACAGAACTAAATTTGAACCTGAAACTAATGAAAGAGCTATTGTAGCACTTGTTACGTGCTGCAGTTGGCTGAAATGAGATTTTTGAATATCATTGAACTACTCCAGTAGTTTTGTAAACGATGTCTTTGCTGAATTGAATTTAAATCTTTTAAATTGAACCCTGAACTACTACAGCAGTTTTTAAATGTTGTATTTGCTTAAATGAATTGTTTTCTAATATAACTTACCGCAGCACTTTCTAAATGCTGTGAAAGCTGGAATTTAAATGTTTTAATGTATTTAAGTGAATAAATGAACTCAGAAAAGGCTAAATTTTTTGGAATTGAATATTTGATTTAAAGTTATAATGACTTCACTTTTAATGGTTTAAATGAAGTATTTTGATTTGAAAAATAAACTATTTTTGAAATTTATAACCACGGGTTATAATAACGATTGGTTGTTAAAGAGACCGGGATCGGATATGGACATACGCTCTGTCGATACCGAAAACCACTTTAACAACTATGTACGCAGTGGAGTTTCCAGAATGAAGTAAGATGGTGGCGACGATCCTATTGTGGTATGAACGTGGACCCAACTCCCGTGAGTGGGCATAAGGTGGCTAAAACAGGAGCGATTGACGGACCAATGAGGTAGCACCTCTGATCGGACACACTTCTTCGATACCATTCTATTACTTTTGTGATTGATTGGGTGTACCCCTTGATTTGGGAGTGTTGTTCGAGGTGGGCGGTAGTGGCTGCTATGCGTTTCTACAAGCCAGGATGCGTAACTGGTATATCTACCCTGGCATTGCCTAGTTGTGTCGTGTCTGTGATTGGTTTTATTTGCTCAAAATTTTATTACAGTCTGTTATTTTGCATTATTCAAGTCCGACATGTGTGGATTATTGTCGATTTGAATGGTCCAAAATAGTGGGTCGTTACATGGTACCCCGGTGCCTTGTTATTGCATAGAATCCATTCTACAATAAGTGTCTTTTGGGCTTAGTTGTATACCTATTATGCTGGAATTTAATTAATGTAACAATTTTAGCTATGATTCAATATTTATTTTAGACCTAGACAATATTATAATATCAGAAGATTTCCTATGAAATGGTTTGGTTACCGTGAGGTAAAAACCCAGCCGTGTTTATATGCGACGTGGACTTACGAGATACCTTTATTTTGGAAAAAATTTATAACATTAAAATCTATATGGAGTGTATTTTCTCATGCTTGTTTACTAGATAAATTCAGGCGTTATTTTCTTATAATGCTCGGGTCAAATCAAGCATATTTTTAGATCTAGCTATAAATGATTTGGAGCTTCAAGAGATGAGCTAGCTGCCTTTAAGACTTATTCAGGTATATTTTATTTCCACTGCATTGGTTGTTTATATTTATCAGCATTTGTGAGGACAAGTTGTTATAACTGTCCAAGCTGATGATAGATAGTTACTCTGATTGATGTATGTATATTTAAAATTTTCTTTTGTAAAGATCTATTGTATATTATATGTTACTCGTCACGATGTGAGATTATGTTATATCTTTTTTTTTCTTTTTTCCCCGACAATCTGTCTTTTTGACACTTGGACGCTCGGAAAGTGAATACCTTGAAAGTACAAGTGTCGACTTTTGAGGAACAAAAAGGCCGATCGCTAAAAGTGGTATCAGAGCTTAGGTTGAGCGAATATCTAGGCTTTGGTAGGATAAACTCATTAGAGATAGGGTTAATAATACCCTAGAATGAGTTTGAGTATATTATATATAAGAGTGCGTATTTTTTAGTGCTATAAAAATGTTCTATATTGTGTTTATTTATCTGTTCAGTACTTCATGAATTCCGGTCGATACAGAAGGAAAAACTGTATTGATAGGGGTTTCTAAACACTTGGACAAGGCAAACCGACATAGTATTGTTTTGAAAATGGGTAAATGAAATAATTGTACCTAGGTTATATTTTATATATAAAAGAATAATTTTCAAAAATTAATATAGTTATCTATGATGTGTTTGGTTGTTGGAGAATGATAATATTCGATGATTATCATTTATTGTTCGATTAGTTATGCTCGGTAAATTTATGAGCATTTATTTGTTTGATTTAAATTTAATAGAACGCCTTGTGAATACAGTTTCATGATTTTGACTATAAGGCATTTGTTGGTAATGTTGAGTTAAGATTTAATTTTAATAGAAGTTTTTTATTTTATTTCAAACAAAGGTAAGCATTTGTGAAATGTTTTTACTTAATAAAGTGAATTTATAAAAGTATTGTTTATAAATAAAAAGGATTTAAACCGAGAATTTGAGAACTTAAATCCCAGTATTTTTGGAAACTGTTTTCCAAAGTTTTGGAGAAAAATATTAATAGTATTATTTGAAAGTATCCGTTGATAGAAATATTTCAAAATAGATTTTTTAAAAGAGATAAGAAAGCACTGAACTCACTTCTGTCATTGGAAAATAATTCTGGTGACGACTGCACCATCATCAGCGTTCATTTCCGAGTCTCTAAGTGAGGGATTGCTACCATAGTAATTGGTTATCGAGTTGTTTTCATAAGGCAATTTTGATTTAAATTCCAAAAGCATGATTTGATATATAAAGGAGATATGTATATTATTATTTCAAATTGAGTTGAAATAAAAAATGAGTGTTTAGTTCTGAAATTTGCAGCTAAGTTATTTTATGGACTCATGTATCCTATCTATTAGGATAGTTTGCCTTCTGTATCTCGTTATGATTTGTTGTTTGGTAATTTTCTTTTTTTGAAATAAAATATAATTTTCAGTGATTTGGACAATCGAGGACTTCTAAATTGATATAAAAATAGAAATTAAGTGTTTTTGCGAAAATATAAGAAGATAAGTTTTTGTAACTTATAAATTTGAGAATATAATAAGTCAAAACAAGTTTTAAATTTGTTGAAAGTTCGGGTTAAGTGAACAAATTTGAAATTTGTATATATACTCTTAGGATATAGAAGGGTGTTATACGAATATAAACTTAAGTTTTAAAGCATTGATAAACATAAGCTGTGTTTAAAAAAAAATTATAAACTTAAGTAATGATTTTATGAAATGGTTCATAAATGATTTTAGTATGAAGTACTATTAGTTTAATTAATTGTGATTTAAAATGAACGTGAATAAAAGGAATTTGGTGTAGTGAAGGGACCATGTGAACATATACATAAGTTGTACATAGATCATTTTACTCGCATAACCAGTTTTGATTCAGATTCGAGTGCACAATATCAAGGTGATTTACACCAATCCGAACAAGGATTTTTCACTTAATTCTTGACGGTGAACACTTGATATGGGATTTTGGTTTGATTCCGAGGTTTTCTATCATAGTATATAGCCATGCAAGGAGAATATAGGTTTCTAATCAAGGAACCGGATTAGAGTTCGCACTAGAGTAGTTGACTAAGCGATACTAGTTCGGAAGTGAAATTCGCATGATCGAGTGAGTGGTCAGATTTGATATTGCGTATGGATGGTATATGTACATCGTACATGATTTAATAAAATTGTATACTTTTGACATTAGAAAATGCAAGTTATATGGTTATATATCATGTGTAAGTGAAATCCAGTTACATGGAAGCAAAGGCTAGTTTGATGCTTTTAGTTTCATAAGTAGAGTGTGATTGCTCGACTAATAGAACACATTTATATTGTTGTTGATGGTTTTATGCCCCATTTATGGGAGGTCGCCTTTTGGCATTTGTTTTCTTTTGATGGTTTGAGCCCGTTGTAGCGAGTTGTAGTTTTTCCGATTGAGCCACGCAAAGGAGGTGCTGCCAGAATTTTCCATAACATTTGAGAGTTTAAAAATTTAATAACAATTCAACTAATTGATTTGGAAGCCTAAAGGATTTTATAAGTTGAAATAATCCATTTTTATTAATTGATTTGTAAGCCTAAGAGCAAAAAGTTTTAAAAGGAAAGGGTTCGAAGCACTTTTCTTCCTTTGGGAATTTCGAGGACGAAATTCTTTTTAGAGGAAGAGAATATAACGACCCAATTTATTTCCGAATGGAAATATTTAATTTATTTAAATACTCAGATTTGATTAAATAATAATAAGGAAATCAATTATTAATATAACGACTCAATTTTTATTGTCATATTTTTAATTTACTCTATTTGATTTTTTCATAATTTTTAATTTGAAAAATATTTTTATCGTTTGACGATTTTCGGCGAACGATATTTTTTTATAATTTAACAGAATAAGTGTAATGACCCGTATTTTTACGGATCGACAAGTTCGTCAAAATCTGGAATTTTAGCATTTTTAAGTCATTTCAGATTTTAGGCAGAATTTCGCTAAGTCTTAGGTCGTAAACGACCTAAGTGATAGGTCGTGACCGACTTAAGAAGATAGTGGGTTGGTCGTATGGCAGTTTAGGTCGGTTGAGCGACCTAGGAGTTGATAACTGATAGAGTCTAGACGACTTATGGGATAGGCGACCCAAGTTTTGAGCGACCTAAGAGATAGGTTGGTAGCAACCTAAGTAAACCCAGTAGTTAACGACCTAGGGATGATCGACCTAGTGATGCCGAGTTAGTATATTTAGGTCGGCAGCGACCTAAGGAAACTAGTGGATAGCGACCTATAATAGTTCGCGACCTATAGGAGTTAACGATCTAATTGTTAGCGACCTAAGAGTTAAGCAGAGTAGGGGATGGCTGGTTAGGGTAGTTAGGTCGTACGCGACCTAAGTTAGGTCGTGAGTTCTGTTTTAGTTAGGTCGCGTGTTGGCATAAGTTGTTAGGTCGCATAGGTTGGTAGGTCGCGTGAGAGTTAGGTCGCGTGTTGATTTAGGTCGTCAAGTGTTAGGTCGCTGAGGAGTTAAGTCGTAGCATCTTTTGGGCGCGTGGGTTGCTAAGTTGTTAGGTCGCAAGGTTTTGTCTAAGTGTTAGGTCGCGATCTGTGTTAGGTCGTAAGTCGTATACAAGTGGAAGCGCATGTGTTAAGTCGCGCGTTGCGTTAGGTCGTGGGTCGCTGGGTGTTTGAATGCGCAGAGGTGTTAGGTCGTAGGAGTTAGGGCGCACGTGCATCTGTTAGGTCGGAGAGGCTTAGGTCGGAGAGGCTTAGGTCGGAAACGACCTAGGGAGATAGCCGAGTTACGACTTAGTGAAATTTCAGCTATAAATAGGATGGGTTTTTCTCACTTTTTGGGATCCGGATTTTGAAGCGACGAAGTGCTACCATTTTGAGAGCTCGACTTCTACACTTCTTCACTTCTTTTTCTCCACTCTAATCTAGTGCTTCCCTTCATCCAAATCGAAGATCAAGATTGAAGATTCAAGAGCTTAGATTGAAGATCTTCATCCTTTGAAGTGAGATTTCATCATTTGAAGCGAATTCGTGATAGATCAAGCTTGATCCTTTGCTGTCCAGATCTGAAGCGTGTTGATTTGGGTTTGTTTTGGTGATTTTGTGAGTGGTGATTATCTCTCACACGGATCCAAAGGAGTATATCGGATTGTTGGCTCGATTTGGTGTTAAAATAGGGATTTCCATGCATTTTCTTCATCCAAAGTGTAGATCCATATAGATCCATTGTTCATGATGATGTTACATCCATTTTATCATATGTTAACCTATGCAAGTTCATTCATCAAGTTTGTAGAGATATAATTCATGTTTTCATGCTTATTGGACTTTCAACTCTTTAATTACGAAAATGCCATTATTGTTATAATTGTCTACTTAGATCATATTTGAATGCTTGATTGCTTGGATTGATGTTTGATTTGATTGATTGTTATGAACTAGATGATTAATGATTAGATTTAGATCGAAGATGATTCAAAATCTAAGGGAAAGGCTCTTGAATTGGGAAAGCTGCTCGTGGCATATGTAGCGGGATGATGAAGCTCTTATGCATAGATTTGATGATGTGATGTTGAGATGAGGCTTTGCGAGGATGTGATGAAGCGAGGCAATCATGTGATGAAGACTTGGTCTAATCCAGACGGGACCATTCCAAGCATGTTGATAACTCGGTGATATGATTCGAGTTGAGGATAATGAATGGATATGAGAATAGTCGTCGAGGAGGATGACTAGGAGGCTTGGATAGCATCGTTGTTGAAGGTTCTAGCATGCTCTAAGCAAGAGTACGTTTGGGCAGATTCGATAGTCCCAACGGCCAACTGTTGATGGTCGAGTGCTCTGGGCAGATTCGATAGTCCTAGTCACGGGCTGCGACGACGTGCGGGAGTTATGTCTAGAACCGGGGTTTCCATTAGCCCTTGACGGACGGCTGAAAGAATGTGCCAGTCATTCAATTAACGGTGATATCGAAGCAATGATAACAGTGATAGCCAGAGTCATGGATGTTTGGTTGTATCGTCATTCGGACTCAAGAGCGGTATTTTCTGGGTGCTTATCTGATTTAGGCCTTGGTACTTGGAAAACATCGCCCTTGACTCGAGTGATAGTAGCTTTACTTTAAATTGTATGCTCTGCTATGTTTGCTTCTGCTTAGTGTGTGTCTGGGGGCTATCACTGTAGAATGAGGTTGGAGTGGGAGGGTTGTATTCCTATTCCTTTTCCTTTATGCTCTATTGGTATGTTGTTAGTTAATTTACTGCTCACTAAGACTGTTGTCTGACTCAAGGCTTTATGTTTTAATTCTTATTGCCTTGGGCTGTTCGTCCATTTTTGGGACGGGCAGACTAGGTAACAGGTGACAGGTGCTGTTCTCTTCTCACGATGCTGATATCGAAGACGAGCTGGAGGGTTGCATATTATCTTCTTATTATATGTACTGGATGTTCCGCTGTTTTGCATTCTCTGAGAGATATGTAGTGAGGCTTGATGTATTGACTATTTGGATGCTTGTATTCAACTATTATGGAGTTTTATATGATGGCATTTTGTTCTGTAAAGCTTCACTATACATATGTTCTATTGTATTTTGTCCATGCGCTGTGAGCAATACGATAGATTCTGTTGTTTTAATTTACCTTGACAATCGTCCATGGTCGCCTGGCACACTTTACAGCGCACTTTTCTCTAGATTCGGTGCAGGGGTCATGGGCGGTCGTCACATTTGGTATCAGAGCATTGGTTAATCAATTTTACCCAACGCTCGCAGACGTAACTACGTATGAGAGACGTAATTGTATTTTGATGGATGAATACTATATATAATATAGTAGCTTAGTAGAGTTTGAGTCCTTTATGCAGTTGTTTCTCTAGATGTTCTAATCATTCCTTTTTATAGATATTGAGAATGAGTCGAAGAGGGAGACCAGCTGCTAGGGAAGGCCGTGCTGCTGAGGGGACTGCTGATTATGCAGCCATGTTCGAAGCTATGATGACTTCGATCATGAGAAGGATACCAGTTCCGGGGGCAGCAGTAGATGTTGGAGTTCAAGTCCAAACTCCGAAACCAGTGGATTTTGCTAAGTTGTGCAAGGATTATACTGCTCTTGGAGGGAAGGTTTTCTTGGGAACAGAATCTACCATTGAGGTCCAGAGGTGGATAGATGCTTGTAGAAGGATCTTTGGTGATTTGGGAATTGATGATGCAACTAAGAGGAAGTTGGCATCAAGGTAGCTTCAAGGGAGAGCTTCTGATTGGTGGAACTCTATTACCATCAATACTCCGGAAGAAGAGATTACTTGGGAGCAATTCCAAGTCAGATTTGAACCTAAGTTCATTTCTACAGCTCAGAAGTCTGTTTTGTTCAAGAGGTTTGTGGAGCTCAAGCAAGGTGGAAGATCTGTTCTTGAGTATGTTTCTGAGTTTGAAGCTTTGTCCAAGTATGCTCGGTCATATATTGAATCTGCTTATCAGAAGAATGAGAAGTTTGTGACCGGCTTGGATAGTTATCTTGGGAGGCAGTTGGTGGATCAATTGGATGATTCATTTGAGAAGCTTGTGGAGAAAGCTCTCAGGCATGAGAGTCTGTTTCCTAAGGATGGATCTGTTGTTGCTGTGACCAGGGAAGAGTCTAAACCCCAGCAGGGTGGAAACAAGAAGAGGAAGCAGCAGCAGCAGAAGGGTAAGGATGGCCAGAAGAAGCCGAAAGGCGAGGTGACTTGCTACAATTGTCAGCAGAAGGGCCATTTCTCTAAGGATTGTAAGAATCCGAAGGTGCCAATGAAGTGTCACAACTGTGACAAGCCGGGGCATTTCAGAAAGAATTGTCCAGAACCGAGGAGGGACAAGCAGATTGTGCAGGCTTATGCTTTGGGAGCTGTTCCGTCGTCTTCAAAAGCTCCTACCGCTGAAGAGAAGGGAAAGAGTGTGGTGGTTCAAGGTACTCTTTTCCTATGTGGTGTTCCAGTTAGAGTTCTGTTTGATACTGGAGCGTCGCATTCGTTTGTTTGTAGTGAACTCGTAGGCCGGTTAGGTTTGGAACCGGATATTGTTGATAGGCCATTGGTTGTGACTAATCCAGTTGGGGGTTCGTCTTGTTTGTGTATGTTATGCCGTGGTCTAGTTGTATCGAGTCATGGTTGCTCTTTTGTTTGTGATTGTTTTGTTCTGAACTTTGCGGGGTTCGGAATCATTTTGGGTATGGACTGGCTTAGGAAGTATGCGGCTAAGGTTGATTGCGAAAGGTTGGAAGTGACAGTCGAGAAAGTGGAGGGGCGAAGATTGTGATACGATGTAAGCATGAAGAAGGCGTCTTCATGAGCTTCATGTATTCGCTAGTTGTTCCACGGGATGGACTGTCATCAGTGCCGATCGCTAATGGATTCGAGGATGTCTTTGACGAAGTCAAAGGGTTGCCGCCGCATAGAGAGATCGAGTTTCGTATAGATCTAGTTGAAGGAGCCAGACCTGTTGTGATGCTTCTTAGGCGGATGGCGCCTAGGGAACAGCAGGAGTTGAGGGTGCAAGTTGATGATCTTTTGCAGAAAGGATTCATTCGGCGTAGTGTGTCCGAGTGGGGTGCACCAGTTGTGTTTGCAACCAAGGCAGATGGATCGTTGAGATTGTGTGTGGATTATCGTGAGCTGAATAAGGTGACTAAGAAGAACAAGTATCCATTGCCGAGAATAGATGACTTGTTTGATCAGCTTCACGAAGCTAAGGTGTTTTCTCAGATGGATTTGGCAACGGGATTTCACCAGTTGAGAGTGGCTAAGGATAGTGTGCCGAAGACTGCTTTTCGGACACCATCGGGTTTCTATGAGTGGCTGGTAATGCCGTTTGGGTTGACTAACGCGCCAGCATATTTTGTGGATCTTATGAATAGAGTGTTCAGAGATCAGTTGAACAAGTTCGTACTTGTGTTCGTGGATGATATTCTGATTTATTCCAGAACTGAAGAAGAGCACAAGACACACTTGCGTATTGTTTTGGAGATCTTACGGAAACATCAGCTGAGGGCTAAGTTTTCGAAGTGTCACTTCTGGAAGAGTGAAGTGAGGTTCTTAGGCCATGTGATTTCTGGAAGTGGAATAGCGGTTGATCCCGCTAAGGTGGCAGCAATCCAGGATTGGGTTAGACCTAAGAATGCATCTGATGTGAGAAGTTTTCTTGGATTAGCAGGATATTATCGACGGTTTATCAAAGACTTCTCCAAGATAGCTGCACCGTTAACAGGATTGACGAAGAAGAACCAAGTGTTCAGTTGGGATGCTAAGTGTGAGCAAGCTTTCGGAATCCTGAAAGAGAGATTGACGAGTGCTCCTGTTTTGACTATTCCAAGTGGGAATGATGAGATGGTGGTTTACACCGACGCATGTGGTACTGGACTTGGAGCAGTGCTGATGCAGAGGGATAAAGTTGTTGCGTATGCAAGTCGACAACTGAAGCCGCATGAAAGGAATTACCCGACTCATGATTTGGAGTTAGCGGCGATTGTATTTGCTCTAAAGATGTGGAGACATTATCTGTTGGGAGTTCGATTCGAGTTGTTTACAGATCATAAGTCGTTGAAGTATCTTTTCTCCCAAAAGGATTTGAATCTTCGGCAGCAACGTTGGCTGGAGTTTTTGGCATAATATGATTTTGGTATAGCTTATACTCCGGGAAAAGATAACGCAGTGGCTGATGCGTTAAGTCGAAGACATACAGGATAGGGAGCCATGTTTTCGGAATGGAAGAATCTCGAGTATTTAGCCGGATTTGACTTCAGGCCTAGATGTGAATTGGAACCTGGGATGTTGGCAAACTTATCGATAAGACCCACTCTTGTGGAAAGGATTTGCGAGAGCCAAAAGCAAGATGATAAGCTTGTCAGGATTATCCGTGATTTGGAATCTGGATTGGATCCAGAAAAGGATAAAGGATTCGAGGTCGATCGAGAGGGTTGGCTTCGGAAGCAAGGACGACTAGTTGTTCCCGATATAGATGAATTGAGGAGTGAAGTTCTGAAGGAAAGTCATCACTCGAAGCTGACAATTCATCCAGGTGGAAATAAGATGTATCGGGATATGAAGAGAACCTACTACTGGGAAGGCATGAAGAAGGATGTTGGAAATTTTATTTCCAAGTGTATGAACTGTCAGTTGGTTAAAGCCGAACAGAAGAAGCCTAGTGGATTGCTTCAGCCGTTAGAAGTTCCTACATGGAAGTGGGAACAAGTGTCGATGGATTTTATCGATGGATTGCCTAGAACCAGAACGGGAAATGAAGGGATTTGGGTCATTGTGGATCGTCTGACTAAGAGTGCACGATTCATTCCTGTTCGATCGACTAGGACTGCATCAAAGTTGGCTGAGTTGTATGTTAAGTGGATAGTTCGATTCCATGGTATTCCGAAGAGTATAGTGAGCGATCGAGACCCATTGTTCACTAGTGGATTTTGGAAGAGCTTCCAGGAAGTTTTGGGAACCGAGTAGTGTTTGAGTACAGCTTATCACCCTCAAACAGATGGTCAGACTGAGAGAGTCAACCGAGTTTTGGAAGATCTCCTCAGAGCTTGTGTTTTGGATTTCGAAGGATCATGGGAAGATCATCTTCATTTGGTAGAGTTTTCATACAACAACAGTTACCAGTCAAGCATTGGTATGGCACCGTATGAGGCATTGTATGGAAGACCGTGTAACTCTCCGACGTGTTGGTTAGAAACTGGAGAAAAGCTGATGCTTGGGCCAGAAATGATTCGACAGACTTCGGATTGCATAGAGATCATTCGGCGACGAATGAAGGCAGCCCAAGACCGTCAGAAGAGTTATGCCGATAAGCGTCGAAAGGATTTGGAATTCGACGTAGGAGATATGGTTTTTGTGAAGATTTCTCCACTGAAGAATGTTATTCGATTCGGGAAGAAAGGAAAATTGACTCCGAGATTTATTGGACCATTCCCGATCATCGAGCGAATTGGAAAGCTCGCCTACAGATTGGAGTTGCTAGAGAAGATGTCGAGTGTGCACAATGTTTTTCATGTATCATATCTACGGAAGTATGTGCACGACTCGAATTCCGTGGTTTCTGCTGATAGCTGTGAAGATTTCGAAGTTGATCCAGTCGATAGAAGACCTCGTAAGCCGCTTCGTGTTGTTGAAACCGACATGAAACAGCTAAGGAGGAAGGTAGTTAAGTTGCTCAAGATACAATGGAGTGACGATGATAACGACTGTACATGGGAGGTGGAAGAGAGGATGAAAGCAGCTCATCCCGAACTCTTCAAGGTATGGCCCTAAGGTGTCGTATCATCTCACGATATTGTAACTTGTTCTAAGTTTTAGAATTCTGCATGCTAAGCTAGAATTGAATGCATGGTTGGCTGATTGCTATGGATGGTAGGCATGTAGAATAGTTTTTTATTGCTTTGTTTGTTTGGAATTTCGGGGGCGAAATTCCTAAGGGGGAGAGAATGTAACGACCCGTATTTTTACGGATCGACAAGTTCGTCAAAATCTGGAATTTTAGCATTTTTAAGTCATTTCAGATTTTAGGCAGAATTTCGCTAAGTCTTAGGTCGTAAACGACCTAAGTGATAGGTCGTGACCGACTTAAGAAGATAGTGGGTTGGTCGTATGGCAGTTTAGGTCGGTTGAGCGACCTAGGAGTTGATAACTGATAGAGTCTAGACGACTTATGGGATAGGCGACCCAAGTTTTGAGCGACCTAAGAGATAGGTTGGTAGCGACCTAAGTAAACCCAGTAGTTAACGACCTAGGGATGAGCGACCTAGTGATGCCGAGTTAGTATATTTTGGTCGGCAGCGACCTAAGGAAACTAGTGGATAGCGACCTATAATAGTTCGCGACCTATAGGAGTTAACGATCTAATTGTTAGCGACCTAAGAGTTAAGCAGAGTAGGGGATGGCTGGTTAGGGTAGTTAGGTCGTACGCGACCTAAGTTAGGTCGTGAGTTCTGTTTTAGTTAGGTCGCGTGTTGGCATAAGTTGTTAGGTCGCATAGGTTGGTAGGTCGCGTGGGAGTTAGGTCGCATGTTGATTTAGGTCGTCAAGTGTTAGGTCGCTGAGGAGTTAAGTCGTAGCATCTGTTGAGCGCGTGGGTTGCTAAGTTGTTAGGTCGCAAGGTTTTGTCTAAGTGTTAGGTCGCGATCTGTGTTAGGTCGTAAGTCGTATACAAGTGGAAGCGCATGTGTTAAGTCGCGCGTTGCGTTAGGTCGTGGGTCGCTGGGTGTTTGAATGCGCAGAGGTGTTAGGTCGTAGGAGTTGGGGCGCACGTGCATCTGTTAGGTCGAAGAGGCTTAGGTCGGAAACGACCTAGGGAGATAGCCGAGTTACGACTTAGTGAAATTTCAGCTATAAATAGGATGGGTTTTTCTCACTTTTTGGGATCCGGATTTTGAAGCGACGAAGTGCTGCCATTTTGAGAGCTCGACTTCTACACTTCTTCACTTCTTTTCTCCACTCTAATCTAGTGCTTCCCTTCATCCAAATCGAAGATCAAGATTGAAGATTCAAGAGCTTAGATTGAAGATCTTCATCCTTTGAAGTGAGATTTCATCATTTGAAGCGAATTCGTGATAGATCAAGCTTGATCCTTTGCTGTCCAGATCTGAAGCGTGTTGATTTGAGTTTGTTTTGGTGATTTGGTGAGTGGTGATTATCTCTCACACGGATCCAAAGGAGTATATCGGATTGTTGGCTCGATTTGGTGTTAAAATAGGGATTTCCATGCATTTTCTTCATCCAAAGTGTAGATCCATATAGATCCATTGTTCATGATGATGTTACATCCATTTTATCATATGTTAACCTATGCAAGTTCATTCATCAAGTTTGTAGAGATATAATTCATGTTTTCATGCTTATTGGACTTTCAACTCTTTAATTACGAAAATGCCATTATTGTTATAATTGTCTACTTAGATCATATTTGAATGCTTGATTGCTTGGATTGATGTTTGATTTGATTGATTGTTATGAACTAGATGATTGATGATTAGATTTAGATCGAAGATGATTCAAAATCTAAGGGAAAGGCTCTTGAATTGGGAAAGCTGCTCGTGGCATATGTAGCGGGATGATGAAGCTCTTATGCATAGATTTGATGATGTGATGTTGAGATGAAGCTTTGCGAGGATGTGATGAAGCGAGGCAATCATGTGATGAAGACTTGGTCTAATCCAGACGGGATCATTCCAAGCATGTTGATAACTCGGTGATATGATTCGAGTTGAGGATAATGAATGGATATGAGAATAGTCGTCGAGGAGGATGACTAGGAGGCTTGGATAGCATCGTTGTTGAAGGTTCTAGCATGCTCTAAGCAAGAGTACGTTTGGGCAGATTCGATAGTCCCAACGGCCAACTGTTGATGGTCGAGTGCTCTGGGCAGATTCGATAGTCCTAGGCACGGGCTGCGACGACGTGCGGGAGTTATGTCTAGAACCGGGGTTTCCATTAGCCCTTGACGGACGGCTGAAAGAATGTGCCGGTCATTCAATTAACAATGATATCGAAGCAATGATAACAGTGATAGCCAGAGTCATGGATGTTTGGTTGTATCGTCATTCGGACTCAAGAGCGGTATTTTCTGGGTGCTTATCTGATTTAGGCCTTGGTACTTGGAAAACATCGCCCTTGACTCGAGTGATAGTAGCTTTACTTTAAATTGTATGCTCTGCTATGTTTGCTTCTGCTTAGTGTGTGTCTAGGGGCTATCACTGTAGAATGAGGTTGGAGTGGGAGGGTTGTATTCCTATTCCTTTTCCTTTATGCTCTTTTGGTATGTTGTTAGTTAATTTACTGCTCACTAAGACTGTTGTCTGACTCAAGGCTTTATGTTTTAATTCTTATTGCCTTGGGCTGTTCGTCCATTTTTGGGACGGGCAGACTAGGTAATAGGTGACAGGTGCTGTTCTCTTCTCACGATGCTGATATCGAAGACGAGCTGGAGGGTTGCATATTATCTTCTTATTATATGTACTGGATGTTCCGCTGTTTTGCATTCTCTGAGAGATATGTAGTGAGGCTTGATGTATTGACTATTTGGATGCTTGTATTCAACTATTATGGAGTTTTATATGATGGCATTTTGTTCTGTAAAGCTTCACTACACATATGTTCTGTTGTATTTTGTCCATGCGCTGTGAGCAATACGATAGATTCTGTTGTTTTAATTTACCTTGACAATCGTCCATGGTCGCCTGGCACACCTTACAGCGCACTTTTCTCTAGATTCGGTGCAGGAGTCATGGGCGGTCGTCACAATAAGATAACTAGTGTATATTATTATTGTTCTGTGATCATGTCGCCTTGTTGTGCATGATCGAATTTTATATCTCTTTCATTCATGGTTCGGACGCGAATGGAATATTATGTTGCAGAATATCATAGAAATCTCTTTTCAAAAAAATTTAGAAATCAAATCAAATTCAAATTTCTTTACAAATATCAGTGATGATGAGCATTTTGATTTGATGATGGCTTGAGATTTTTACTTAACTTATATTGGAAGCAACATAAATTTGTTTGTCTATAAGAATTGAATAACATCACTTTGTCCAAAATTTATTTCTCTTCTTCATTTTACTACTCTTCATTTTCTTCCATGTAACCTTCAAATCAAAGAAAAAAAGGGAGCAAATGTTCATTCAAAAATCAAAAACTCAAGATTTATTCCACTATAAATTGCAAAGTTAGGATCTTTGTATTCGTATCAAGGCGATCTACATTTTGGTATAGGTTTTGTAACATCCCACCTTTTTGTACGCTTAAGCAGACACACATGTCAACTTAAACCATACAGAAGGGCGGATTGTTATGGGGTAAATAAGAAAAAAATGAGAAATAAAAGAAACAAAATAGAATCTTGCAGCGGAACGATAAAATATAATAATCAAATAACAGTTCATGAAGCTGTTTTACAAAACATTTGATTATACTTGTACAATACATATCAGAGTTACACATACCAGAGAATGATAATTAATGCAGCGGAATACAATGGTGTAGTGGAATATAATAAATAGTAGTAATAAAATCTTCGTCTTTGTTCTCCAGAAATAGAGCCTTCAATCCTGAAATGCTCAGGCTGACCCGAGCGAATTGAAAAGACAAAACACTCTAGTCAGAACTAAAAGATCTTATGTAAGTTAAATCAATGATAAATATATGAGTGGAACGGCGTTAGAGATGTTTACGGGATTTGACATCTCCTATCCAGTGTCTAACGTGAGTGCAGTAACTTAAGAGATGCTTGGGATTCACATCCCCTAAGGATCCGTTAAACTATATACTATGTAGTAATATTCGCTATTATAATAATGTCTAATCATAAAATAAACTTACTTTTAAATAGCATTAAGGGGTTACCCATATAGCCCTTAACACAAAATAATTCCAATAGTCTATACAGTACCTACATACCCCGAGAGGCTACGAGAAGATACTCCATAGGTACGACACAAATAGAAACTCGTAGGAAAGCTCGATATGGTAGGTGACATGGCACATAAGGCAATGCCAAGGTAGATATACCAATTACGCATCCGGACTGGTGGTGACGCATAGCAGCCACTACCGCCCACCTCGAACAACACTCCCAAATCAAGGGTGGCCACCAAATCAATCACAAGTAATAGAATGGTATCGAAGAAGTGTGTCCGATCACATATATAATATTTATATAATATCAAAATTTAATATTTATTAAACCGTATATTTCTTTCCAAACCATAGAAAATCACTTTAAAATATTTTATATATAGACCACGGTGCCTGTATATAATTTTCTATCCTATGGTCAAGTGATACGGATATTTATCATTTCAATCCATAATTTAAAAATAAAAGTTTACGGTTATATATCATTTCAAACCGCAATTCCGAATGAAATGAAAATGTATAATAACTTGCATTTTATACAATATAAAATATAACATCCATTCATCCAAATATCAATAAACAACCATTTATTACAATCATCATCCAATTTAAACAAAACATCAATATAAAGCATATAAAATATAACAAGCATCATCGAACAGTTTATATTCAATAAAAATTAATAACTGTTTAACTGGCAGTTTATATGCAATAATAAATAAATTTAACTGGCAAATTATATGCAATAATAAAATTAAATAACAATTTAAATTTAACTAAATGCTATCTAACTGAGATGATGATAAAATATATGCCCAAACAATCATAGATAAATTTTAAATCACATCAAAATTTAATTTAACAAACATAAGAAATCTTAGAAGCTGTGAGTGGGTTAAAACACTCACCTTTTGAATATAAATTGAATTTAAATTCAATTTAAACCCAAAAATTTGACCATCTCAGAATTCGTCCAAACCAGCGTCATCAAGTCCGGAATTTCAATACGATCCTAGCAAAATAAACCGCGCATGAAACCGAGTCCGTATGCAAAAGTTATGAAAATTTGAAGATTGGAAAATTCTGGTGCTGAGTCGACTTCGGGTTTAACTCTGGTCCGGCGCCTAAGAATCCCGGTTCTTGCTTGGAGTTTTTGCGAAAATGACCCGAAGACCCGATTAGTTTTCTTCCTGACTCGAAGTAGATGCAGCGTTTTGCCTCTGAAACTTGAAGCGCGACCCAAAGCTGCTGCAGATCCGCAAAATTTTTTTCTCTTTTTTTTTTAAAAAAAAAATTGAAATTGGATTGGGAAGATTAAGGTTTGCAGCCATTGGAAATGAGGAAGGCCAAATGAAATAACACGTATAGAAATGAGGAATGGAGGCTGCTAGGGTTTATAACTGGATATATATAGGCAAAGTCGAAATAGGATAGATGGACCCGATCTATAAACGCGCTGAACGATGAATGGCCCAAAAGCCCGTTTCGACTCTGGAACGAAATTGAGTCAACCCATATATCAAAATAGATGTTTAAAATATTTTAAACGCAATGGAAAAGGTTTCGGGTTCAAATTGTGTCGTATGAAGAAGTTATGCAAAAATCAATATTTTCAAATTGATTTCAATTGCATAAATTTCAAGGCGATTCGAGTCCGTACGATCAAACGACAAGTCTGATTGCTACGAAACTTGAAACATTATTATAATTCACCGTTACAGATCCGATGAAACTAGTTTCGTCGAAATTCGAGTCAGTGTCCAAAATGGCTATTTTTATATTAATTAAATAAATTTAAAATAAATTAATTAAATCAAATTTCCTATTTAAATTCTGAAATTGACAATCTTTATCACTTTTACTTTCTTAATCCTTCACATTAATTTAAACCAAATCTAGATGTAAATTTAGAGTTAACAATTTTATTCATTTCAACGTTAAATTTCAATTTTCATTATATTCGCAAATTATAAATTAAATTTGCAAATATTTCTTTTTATTTGATTTTCATTCAGTTTCTCAATCTATTAGTATCCAATAGATGAGACTACCATTGGATTCATACTTTATTGCGTAAGTATCTCTAAATTCCATCTAAATTTATATTTACATAATATCAAAATATTAAATTCCATCTATTTGAAATAAACCCAATTACTAAAATTTACATATTAATATATCTTGATTTACAAATGCTATATCAACCAATAGTTATATTATAAGTGGAATTTACATAAATCTCAAATATTACTTCAATTAACGTAAATGTAATAATTATTTTTATTTATTGCAATTGGTTATCAGTTATAATTTAATATACTAAATAGATGGTTAATTCTTAAAATACCTTTTATCAATTAACGTTTTAATTTCACTTAAAAGCTATTAATAGCCAGCCCAATGTTGCTATTTGATTGAGACCTAATTCAATGCATAAATGAATGGGTAAATGATTAAAGTTTTGCACTATTGCCACAATTTCATTAATATACATTAAGGTTTATTAAGTTCTAGTTGACTCCCATTTAATTATTACAATAATTACTACCCTTGCTTCAAATTTCCAAAATTTAGAAATTACAAATTTTATTTTCAATATTTCCATTTAATAGACCTTCCATTCTATCATCAATCTAATTGCCTTATTATGGATAGTGTTACATTATTGAGTCGATTATCAATTTATGGGAAGAATTATTATTGGCCTACTCTTATTACATTAACAATTATCATCTTATTCTAATATTCAATTTATATAGAAATAAATTTCATCCACTTACAAATAAATGCAATTATTACATATTTCCTTTCAATTAATTTAAAATTTAATTCTATAGATTGATTTGATTTAATCGCCAAAATTTATTCATAAATTACTTTACATTCACACTTCCGTTGTGTTATTAATCACCATTAAAGAAACGTTTATTAATTACAACAACATTGTAATAACTTACCTACATTGATTGTATACGTTTTTCATTATTATCATTCATTAGAATTTTATTCAACCTTCCATTAATATACAAATTTGAATCCCATTCTAGTTATTCTTTATTAAAATTCACTCAATATTATAACTTCGTACAAGACATCCAATTACTATTTATCATTATAACTTTACAATCTATATAAATTCATTGATTGATTTACTATTTGCCTTTGTTTCCATATATTCAATTCTTAGCTTAGTATGACAATTTATAGTACTACATTTAAAAGGCATTTCATTTCAATTGTTAATCCTTAGCTTAAATTTCTACGCTTGCATTTCATTTACTCTTCCGTTACTATATTAATAATTAGTAACGCTTATTATCAATAATAACATCATAATTTCTTAATATTTATATGAACTTTAATTCTAAATATATTCATTGACCAATTAATTTGGTAATTTATAATAGTTGTTATTCCACCATTAATTCTATTTCCAAATAACGTACTACCTTATTACCTAAATTTACGAAAAATTAACGTTAAAATGTTTTATTGTATAAATCAATTAAATTAACAAATTATAATGGTTTCTACTATTCCTTCAATTGGATTTCATTCCAATTTGTCAAAAATTTATTATATTTACCTATGCAACACTTAATTTCCAACATTCGCTCCAATATACACTATAAGATTTTCATTTCTTTTTACATTAAATTACAAAAATCAATTTAAATCAACATATTTACATGGTCGAAATTTACGTGTCATTACACCCTCCCCCACTCAAAACTTTTCGTCCACGAAAAGGAAAAAGGAAAAGGTGGATTAAATAAACAATACGTCTTATTCAAAATATTAATCTCATAACCAAATAATTTACAAAATTTATTACTTTAAATAAATATACCCATTTATAACCCTTAAATCTTTTTTTTATAAAGTTTGGAAACATTTCAAAATAATTTCTAAGTCCAAAATTTTACGGAAAATTTCGGTAGTGTCTCCTTTGTATGGAGAGGATCGGGAGAAAATATAATATCAAAGTATACAATATATAACATATAATATCCAAAATTTAATATCCCAACATGGGAAAAACAATATAATAGCGCTATAAACCGTAATCCGAAAACGTACCTATTTGCCGGGCAATTAACGCTTATTTATGGAACCAAAAGCAGTAGCAACTACTTCCATAACCTGCATTTTACTTATATAATCTAAAAGGGTTAACAATTATATAAGATGAAATATTTAAGTGGTTTCAATCACTAACAACAAATCAATACAACAACCATCAATTTCAACAACAACATATACAATAAATACAAATAACCATTCAAATCAACCAAACAATTAATTGTTTGGGTTCAAAACTTTTAAATTGTATATTAGCGCATCATTTACTCAATAGTCTTAGATAAAACTAAATAGATTATTCATTCACCCAAATCCAATTTTTGAAGTATCCTTGCCCAAACAACCATCAACCAAACAACAACAAATCCAAACAACAATCGACTTAACTTATTATAAATTTTATTTCATACATTAGTTGTTTGATTTCCTTTCTTTCATTCATTCAGTGATCACTTAAATTTTCATTTATTACTTACAATTATTCACTTTATTTCTACCAAAAAAATTTCACTTATTCATATCATGAAATTTCCTTTTATTATTTTACATTCATTTATTCACTGCTTAACTTTATTTATTTACAGTATTCATCTTTCTGTTTATTAAAATAATTAACTTAACATTTACTTAAGTTTATAGTCATCTATTTATGATACTTACCTTTAATTATATTTAGATATAGTAAATTCCAATTGTAACTTAAGTTTACAACAATTACAACATCAAATCCTTGTTTATTAAAGAATTTCATTAATTACTTTCATTACCTCAAGTTTATTTACTTGTATAATATCTATTACATTTTCTTATTAACATTTTCAACTTTTAATATTTGGCAAGTTATATATATGTTTTTAAGGAATGTAATTGAAAGTTATACAAATTTTCTCATTTCTTTTAAATTAACTAAATGTTCAATAATATTATTCTTTGTTTCAAAGGTTACAGTTCCAAATTTCCTTTAATTTCATTCATAACCTATCATTAAATTCCTTTTTATTTATACTTAGTATTAAATCTCTTATTTCCTTTAGAGGTTTCAATTTATTAATTACTTACATTCGAATTTACTACAATAATTGAAACTATTAATTAACGGAAATTTAAGAGTTAAATACCGGGTTAAATTTCAAATTATTTTAAAATAATAGATAAATATATTCTTACAACTTACATATCTCTAATTATATTTAAAAAAATTCAAAATGAATCTGCAGTAGAACTACTACAGTGGCCTTCCCCCTTCGAAACTCGAAAATGAATGTCGATGATGCGGCCGCCATCACCGAAATTATTTTCCAGCGACAAAGAGGGGAGTACAACTTATTTCTTTGTGGAATTTCTTTTAAAACATTTCTTTCAAATTCTATTGAAATATTTATATTAGAAAATACTTCTAACAATATTATTATTATATACCAAAATCAATTGAAAGAAATCTTCAAAAATCCCGGAGCTTAAGCTCTAAATTTCCAGTTTTCATTTATTTTATTTTCAACTTAGTTTCAACTATTATTTATATTTTCATTACCTAACACCAAATCTATAGCAACCAAAGATATATCTTTATAAAATATTTTTATACATAGAAAATATAATAGGCAAAGTTATTTCATTCACCTATATTAAAACAAATATTATGTCGGTCTGTCCTATTAAGTGTTTAGAAATCCTTATTGATGTCATAGCGTCCCATGCTCCAACCAGAATTTATAAATACAAAACGGAACCGATTAACACAATATTAAAACCTTTTTATAACACTAACAAGTAACAAATACGCTCTCTCATATATATACACTCAACGACTCCCATAGGGTATTACTACCCTATTAGTAAAGAGTCAAACCCCACAAGGCTAAGGTTTATCGCTAAACCAAAGCTCTGATACCAGATGTAACATCCCACCTTTTTGTACGCTTAAGCAGACATACATGTCAACTTAAACCATACAGAAGGGCGGATTGTTATGGGGTAAATAAGAAAAAAAAGAAATAAAAGAAACAAAATAGAATCTTGCAGCGGAACGATAAAATATAATAATCAAATAACAGTTCATGAAGCTGTTTTACAAAACATTTGATTATACTTGTACAATACATATCAGAGTTACACATACCAGAGAATGATAATTAATGCAGCGGAATACAATGGTGTAGTGGAATATAATAAATAGTAGTAATAAAATCTTCGTCTTCGTTCTCCAGAATTAGAGCCTTCAATCCTGAAATGCTCAGGCTGACCCGAGCGAATTGAAAAGACAAAACACTCGAGTCAGAACTAAAAGATCTTATGTAAGTTAAATCAATGATAAATATATGAGTGGAACGGCGTCAGAGATGTTTACAGGATTTGACATCTCCTATCCAGTGTCTAACGTGAGTGTAGTAACTTAAGAGATGCTCGGGATTCACATCCCCTAAGGATCCATTAAACTATATACTATGTAGTAATATTCGCTATTATAATAATGTCTAATCATAAAATAAACTTACTTTTAAATAGCATTAAGGGGTTACCCATATAGCCCTTAACACAAAATAATGCCAATAGTCTATACAGTACCTGCATACCCCGAGAGGCTACGAGAAGATTCTCCATATGTACGACACAAATAGAAACTCGTAGTAAAGCTCGATATGGTAGGTGACACGACACACAAGGCAATGCCAGGGTAGATATACCAATTACGCATCCGGACTAGTGGTGACGCATAGCAGCCACTACCGCCCACCTCGAACAACACTCCCAAATCAAGGGTGGCCACCAAATCAATCACAAGTAATAGAATGGTATCGAAGAAGTGTGTCCGATCAGAGGTGCTACCTCCTTGGCCCGTCGATCGCTCCAGTTTTAGCCACCTTATGCCAACTCACCGGAGTTGGGTCCACGTATATACCTTAGGATCGTTGCCACCATCCTACTTCATTCTGGAAACTCCATCGCGTACACAGTTGTCAAAGTGGTTTTTGGTATCGACAGAGAGTATGTCCATATCCGATCCCGGTCTCTTTAACAACCAAACGTTATTATAACACCGTGGTCATTTAAAAATATATATACTTTTGAAAACACAATCATTGCTTTTTCAAAACATATTCTTTATTTCAAAATAGTATATACTTCAAAAACCAAAATATTATTGCCATTTCAAAACATATCCTTTACTTCAAAATAGTATATACTTTAAACCAAAATATTATTACTATTTCAAACCCAAATTGTCAATGTATTATGTCCATTTCAAAACCCAATTCAATAATATATCATTTCCATTTCCAAAACAATTCAATAATATCTCATTTAAATAAAACCAAATTTCCAATCACTAATCTTTCTCAAATTTAGATAACTTGAAATATTCTTTTAAATCATCTTATACCCAAACCACATTTTGAAGTCATATTTCAAAATTTTCAATTTCAATAGGTTTCAAATCCATATATTCACAGATAATTCTTAAATAAATTCTATTTCAAATAAATTCATTTTCTAAACCATATTACTTTCAAAGTTATAACAATTTCGAAAACTAATACTTTGAAAATAATAATACCTTAATTTCAATAAAACATTTCAATTTTGATATATTTCAAGACTTTAAATATTCCAAAATTCCCAACCAAATCTGATAATCTTATATATACCTTAATTCAATTTACTATTATTTAGTTTAGAAATATTTATTTAATAAATTCAATATCATTTAAATAAAGCTCAAACTTGAAATATTCGTAAATCAAACTTAAAACATCATCAAGTTATACATAGCTTAAATTTTAGAATTTAACCATATATAAAATAATATTTATATAATATCAAAATTTAATATTTATTAAACCGTATATTTCTTTCCAAACCATAGAAAATCACTTTAAAATATTTTATATATAGACCACGGTGCCTGTATATAATTTTCTATCCTATGGTCAAGTGATACGGATATTTATCATTTCAATCCATAATTTAAAAATAAAAGTTTACGGTTATATATCATTTCAAACCGCAATTCCGAATGAAATGAAAATGTATAATAACTTGCATTTTATACAATATAAAATATAACATCCATTCATCCAAATATCAATAAACAACCATTTATTACAATCATCATCCAATTTAAACAAAACATCAATATAAAGCATATAAAATATAACAGGCATCATCGAATAGTTTATATTCAATAAAAATTAATAACTGTTTAACTTGCAGTTTATATGCAATAATAAATAAATTTAACGGGCAAATTATATGCAATAATAAAATTAAATAACAATTTAAATTTAACTAAATGCTATCTAACTGAGATGATGATAAAATATATGCCCAAATAATCATAGATAAATTTTAAATCACATCAAAATTTAATTTAACAAACATAAGAAATCTTAGAAGTTGTGAGTGGGTTAAAACACTCACCTTTTGAATTTAAATTCAATTTAAACCCAAAAATTTGACCATCTCAGAATTCGTCCAAACCAGCGTCATCAGGTCCGGAATTTCAATCGATCCCATCAAAACAAACCATGCATGAAACCGAGTCCGTATGCAAAATTTATGAAAATTTGAAGACTGGAAAATTTTGGTGCTGAGTCGACTTCGGGTTTAACTCTGGTCCGGCGCCTAAGAATCCCGGTGCTTGCTTGGAGTTTTTGCGAAAACGACCCGAAGACCCGAGTAGTTTTCTTCCCGACTCGAAGTAGATGCAGCGTTATTGCCTCTGAAACTCGAAGCGCGACCCGAAGTTGCTGCAGATCCGCAAATTTTTTTTCTTCTTTTTTAAAAACAATAATAATTGAAATTGGATTGGGAAGATTTGGGTTTGCAGCCATTGGAAATGAGGAAGAGCAAATGAAATAGCACGTATAGAAATGAGGAATGGAGGCTGCTAGGGTTTATACTGGATATATATAGGCAAAGTCGAAATAGGATAGATGGACCCGATCTATAAACGCGCTGAACGATGAATGGCCCAAAAGCCCGTTTCGACTCCGGAATGAAATTGGGTCAACCCATATATCAAAATAGATGTTTAAAATATTTTAAACGCAATGGAAAAGGTTTCGGGTTCAAATTGTGTCGTATGAAGAAGTTATGCAAAAATCAATATTTTCAAATTGATTTCAATTGCATAAATTTCAAGGCGTTTCGAGTCCGTACGAACAAACGACAAGTCCAATTGCTACGAAACATGAAACATAATTATAATTCACCGTTACGGATCCGATGAAACTGGTTTCGTCGAAATCCGAGTCAGTGGCCAAAATGGCTATTTTTATATTAATTAAATAAATTTAAAATAAATTAATTAAATCAAATTTCCTATTTAAATTCTGAAATTGACAATCTTTATCACTTTTACTTTCTTAATCCTTCACATTAATTTAAACCAAATCTAGATGTAAATTTAGAGTTAACAATTTTATTCATTTCAGCGTTAAATTTCGATTTTCATTATATTCGCAAATTATAAATTAAATTTGCAAAAATTTCTTTTTATTTGATTTTCATTCAATTTCTCAATCTATTAGTATCCAATAGACGAGACTACCATTGGATTCATACTTTATTACGTAAGTATCTCTAAATTCCATCTAAATTTATATTTACATAATATCTAAATATTAAATTTCATCTATTTGAAATAAACCCAATTACTAAAATTTACATATTAATATATCTTGATTTACAAATGCTATATCAACCAATAGTTATATTAGAATTTACATAAATCTCAAATATTACTTCAATTAACATAAATGTAAAAATTATTTTTATTTATTGCAATTGGTTATCAGTTATAATTTAATATACTAAATAGATGGTTAATTCTTAAAATACTTGTTATCATTAACGTTTTAATTTCACTTAAAAGCTATTAATAGCCAGCCCAATGTTGCTATTTGATTGAGACCTAATTCAATGCATAAATGAATGGGTAAATGATTAAAGTTTTGCACTATTGCCACAATTTCATTAATATACATTAAGGTTTATTAAGTTCTAGTTGACTCCCATTTAATTATTACAATAATTACTACCCTTGCTTCAAATTTCCAAAATTTAGAAATTACAAATTTTATTTTCTATATTTCCATTTAATAGACCTTCCATTCTATCATCAATCTAATTGCCTTATTATGGATAGTGTTACATTATTGAGTCGATTATCAATTTATGGGAAGAATTATTATTGGCCTACTCTTATTACATTAACAATTATCATCTTATTCTAATATTCAATTTATATAGAAATAAATTTCATCCACTTACAAATAAATGCAATTATTACATATTTCCTTTCAATTAATTTAAAATTTAATTCTATAGATTGATTTGATTTAATCGCCAAAATTTATTCATAAATTACTTTACATTCACACTTCCGTTGTGTTATTAATCACCACTAAAGTAACGTTTATTAATTACAACAACATTGTAATAACTTACCTACATTGATTGTATACATTTTTCATTTTTATCATTCATTAGAATTTTATTCAACCTTCCATTAATATACAAATTTGAATCCCATTCTAGTTATTCTTTATTAAAATTCACTCAATATTATAACTTCGTACAAGACATCCAATTACTATTTATCATTATAACTTTACAATCTATATAAATTCATTGATTGATTTACTATTTGCCTTTGTTTCCATATATTCAATTCTTAGCTTAGTATGACAATTTATAGTACTACATTTAAAAGGCATTTCATTTCAATTGTTAATCCTTAGCTTAAGTTTCTACGCTTGCATTTCATTTACTCTTCCGTTACTATATTAATAAGTAGTAACGCTTATTATCAATAATAACATCATAATTTCTTAATATTTATATGAACTTTAATTCCAAATATATTCATTGACCAATTAATTTGGTAATTTATAATAGTTGTTATTCCACCATTAATTCTATTTCCAAATAACGTACTACCTTATTACCTAAATTTACGAACAATTACCGTTAAAATGTTTTATTGCATAAATCAATTAAATTAACAAATTATAATGGTTTCTACTATTCCTTCAATTGGATTTCATTCCAATTTGTCAAGAATTTATTATATTTACCTATGCAACACTTAATTTCCAACATTCGCTCCAATATACATTATAAGATTTTCATTTCTTTTTACATTAAATTACAAAAATCAATTTAAATCAACATATTTACATGGTCGAAATTTACGTGTCGTTACAGGTTTGGATAGGTTCGGTGGAGTTTAGGAAGGTTCGATAGTTTAGTCGAGGGTGGGTTTGAGCTAGGGTTTAGGCGAGATGGTGATATAGGCTGAGTTAGTGAAAATGGAAGGTGGCGTTGTTAATTTGGTGCGAAATGGAGTCGAATAACGGTGGTTGGAGGAGGGGCAGTGTCATTTGGTGGATCGCGGCCCTAGGGTTCGCGAGTTGGAATGTCAAATCGTGTTCCATAACAGGCGACCGAGTCTTGAGTGAGTGGGTGGAACATGGAGCTATTGCGGATAGAAAAACGATGGCGAACTCGGATCGAGATTTCGTCGACTAGAGGAAGAGGGGAGGCGTGTAGTGCACGACCATGCGCTGGTTGTGTTTCACATGCAGGTGGATTTAGGCGGGAAGATGTTATTTGGGGAAGAAGTATTAGCATAGGTGATTTGTTGTTAATTATAATGATTATGTAAATTAATTATTTAATTAATCTCAAACTTATTTAAATCAATAACTCTCTCATACGATGTCCAATCGAGACGCGGTCTTTTGCTTTGCGCTCGTAATAGCGATAGCTACGCGATAGAATTTGTTTGGTCGAGTTTTGGAGAAAGTGATAGGCTAAAATCGAACGTAGTTCAAACTTGAACGTCTAAGCGTCCGACGGAATTTCGGTGAGTTAAACTTACCTTTTTGGATAATCAGTATGATATATAGTAAATAATATTTACTGTTTGTGCTTGGATAAATTATTGGTTTGTTTTGGTTGAATATTCACCTTTGAAAAGTGAATGACATTAAAATTAAAATTAAAGGAAAATTTAAAGGGAACTCTAGATTTCTTGCCGATGTGAATTTTTAATTTCAATTACACACCTGTTGATTTTAATTTAAATGTTGAAATTTGATAGTTTGGTCATATTGTATGTGACACTGATATATGTTAAAAGTTAACCTTTTTAGTGATAATGGTAGTAATAGCGTTGGTTAAGTGCTACAGTAGCTATTGGCTTCGTTATAGTATCTTAAAATACTATCCATTGTTGTTTTCGCTTGAAAATCGTTTTTTTGATCAAGAGACTGTTTTTTAAATATGATTTTTGGTAATTTCCATAATACTTTATTTAAAATAGTTTTTGAACCTCTCTACTTCACTTCAACCTTTTTATTTGTCTTTTCTAAGTATACGGAATTGTTTTAAAAATTATTTGGTAATATTTTTTTTATAGAAAAGTTATTATAATAATTAATGATTATTTTAAAAAAGAAATTAAAAAGGTTTTTCTTTTATTTTAAAGTGGTTTTGTTTTAAAGGGAGATAAAAATATTTGGAATAAATATGTGTGAAACATTTTATATAAGAATCTTGTAATAAAAGAACAGATTTATAAATGGTATTTATAAATTAAAGAGAGATTTATAAGTAGTATTTTATAAATAAAAGAATGGGTTTATAAATGGTATTTTATAAAGGGAAAATATTATCATTTGATAAATCAGAGAAATAAATCACAGTTGCGAATTTATTGTAATATATGAGATGATCGTGTTATGGGAAATATATTAGATTCATAACTATTTTTGGAGTTTTGTTTTATATTTGGAGTTTAGTTTATATTTGTAGTTTGTTTTATAATGGAGTTTTGCAATTATATTTAGAAATTTAAAAAAGGAGTTTTATAGATGAATTTTGATTTTTTATTAAAAAAAAGTTGCAAATAATTTGGGGATTTATAAAATGAGTTTTATAAATGATATATCTCGTAAAGAAGTTTCATAAAAAGTGTTTTTATAAATAAGTATAAAGGATGTTTATAAAGGAGCTTATTAAAGAATTTTGAATATTTATAGAAGGAGGTTTATAGTTATGTTTATATATTTGTAAAGTGAATTTTATAATTTATAAATAATTTTTTATTAAAGGAGTTTGTAAATATAAGGTGTTTTATAAAGGGCATTTAATAAAATGGATTTATAAAAAGACTGAGACCCGATTTTCGTAGATGATCATTTAAAATTACGGTGGTATGAAAAATGTTCTTTTCATACTTAACACTAAACTCTGAGGTATTGAAACTTGTCTTTATTTTGAGAATTAAGAATGTGTATCGAGGCAAGAATAGTTTTCTAACTTGTCAGATTTCATTGTTAATCGAGGGGTAGTGCTGTTTGAAATCAGGAAGTTTAATTTTCATACACCTGTTTTTACTTACATCAAAAGGAAATTAAGTGTTTTTGGTTTATGTTATCAATGTTTTAAACGACATTTGTTTCAACCCAAATAAGTATGGTTTGAAAATGGAATCTTTCGTAAGATTTGTAAAATATGATTGAACCGTTAAAATAAGTATATGGGTACATTTTCTAAGTATTGATATGTAGCATATTATGAATATACTTATATTATTACTATAAGTATATAGAAAAGTTTTCTAAGTTTGTAAGTAAAACATTGCGTGATTATACTTGTACAGTTGAAATAAGTGTATCAATATTTTTGAAGTATTGAAAAGAGTAGAAAAGGGTTGTGAATATATCTTCGTAAACATATTTTGATGTAAGTATTACAAAGTGGTTTTTAATTAATGAAAAGATTAATTAAAGAGGCTTAGTGGTTGCTTTGCTGCTTAACCGTGTTTGGTTAAACTTTGATGGAATAATTGGTTATTTGATAGTTAAATAACCGACTATCAAATCTTAAACAATTTTAAAATTTTCGTGTCAGATCGGAGAGATCGGGATCGGATATATTATCTGAAAACTACTTTGAACCAGCATATGCGTTCGAACTGGAGATATCTTGAAGATGATCAAAGACGACGATCTTTGAAGTGCAAGGGCTACTTTCTACTAATCCCGAGGGTGATTCCAAAATGGATGTAGTAGGAGTAGTGCCTTCTGTTTGTTCTTATCCTGAACAACTTGTATGGATGAATGCTGGCATTGCATTGTTGCTTGGAGGGTAGTGTTAGCATTCCAAATGGGATTTGCTAAAAAGATAAAGCGTGGCCTCTAGCCTCAACAACGGGAATGACTAAAATACGGGATATGCTTCAGAACTATGTGGGTCGCACCTATTTGGATATTGTCATCACCCTTCTAGATATATATTTATAAATTTGGGTGTGCATGAGTGATCTCGAGAAAAGGTTGCAAAGAAATTGGGGTGATGAAATATTTTTTACTATCCAGTAAGAGGTAGGTCGGTCCTGATTTGTAGAGTGTCCATGTAAGGCCCTTGGTACTTTTCTAGAGGTGTACCGTGGGCGACGGTGCTTGGTGCCTGGTCATTGTATTGAATCCATTCTTCAATATGTGTCTTACGGGCTTAGTTGTATACATATTATGCTGAAATTTAATTAATGTAACAATTTCTGCTATGATTCAACATTTATTACAAACCTTAGATATTATTATAACATTAGAAGATTTTTTATGAAATGGTTTGGTCATCGTATGGTAAAAACCATATGTGTTTTTATGCAGTGTGAGCTTACGAGATACCTTTATTTTTAAAAAGCTTTATAACATTAAAATCCATATGGAGTGTGCGTTTTCTCACGTTAGTTTACCAAACAGATCTAGACGTTATTTTCTTATAATGCCCAGGTCAGACCGAGCATATTTTCAGGTCTAACTATGGATGCTTTGAAGCTTCAGGAGACGAGCTGGAAGCCTCCAAGACGTATTCATGTATATTTTATTTCCACTGCATTGGTTGTTTATATTTATCAGCTTTTGTGAGGACACCTTGTTATAACTGTCCGAGCTGATGATAGATAGTTCTCTGATTTATGTGTAAATATTTCAGTTTTATTTTGTAAAGATTTGTTTTATATTATATGTTACTTGTCATGATGTGAGATTATGTTCTCCTTTTTTCTTCTTTGACAATATGTCTTTCCGGCACTTGGAAGCTCGACACATGAATATTGTTGATGTATTGTGCTAACTTTTAAGGGTTGAAAACGCGGATCGTTATATAAACTCACTTCATTATGTATCAATTCAATTGAAAGACATCACTACTTGCATGTAAAATATCTTTGTTCATGATGTTTTTTCCTTTGAGTTTTCTTATAGCTAGTAGGTTACTGTTGTATAACTATAATAAATCTTAGTCTTTTAATTTGTTCGACATTTTGTATTTTGCATTAATGGACATTTGGTACTATTTATTTTCTATATTTTTAGATCAACCTGTTTTCTAGATAGGAAAAAATAGTTCATTTTATCCTTCATCCACATTATTTCATCTCTTGTCCGAATAAAAATACGGTATATAATCCACCTTGTGTTTCCTTCCCTTCAAAAATTCACCAGAAACAAAATCATCTTTGTAATACATGTAAAACTCTTAGACAATGGTTTCTACATTTCTCTAAACCTTTTAATCTTGAATGCATAAGTTTGAGGGATCATTGTGTTAGTATTAGGAAGCGGACAGCAGCATCCATTGCACCGTTGTCATACCGAATTTCGATTTCAAGGCAATGGTTTTTTCGTGGTACAACATTGTTTCATCGAATGCTGTTATTTTTTTCACTTCAAAATTCTATCATGCCTTGGTGAAATTATCACACCTTAGTGTATGAATGAATTTGAGATTAATTGGTAATTGGAGCTCACACGACCTTATGAATAAATCTAGTAGATTGATATGAGACTAAGATGTAAATAATAAAACAAATAGGATAGGGCATGTTTTGGTGAAGTTTGTACACTAACTTATGTAGTTGTGAACATGATGGCCAATATATAATGGTTTTATATGAGACTATAACAATATTGAGGTTAGGATGAATGACAGATGTAGTAAATTTAGGTAGTTGCATAGAATAAACCATGGAGTTGTGTGGGAAATCAGTATGTAGCTAGCTGAAATGGAAAGGATCTTGACGTTTAGGCGCTAAAATGATATTGAATGGATTAAATTGATGAAGTGTAATGAATTATTATCTTATGACTAACTTAAGAGAAAAGAACTTTTGATGTGGTGGAGTTGGCATGTCGAATGCCAAAATGATATTGAATAGAACAACGTAAAGTACAGAAAATACACATAGAAGTATGAGTAATAATCTAACACCTGGAAAACTTATAGGAGATGAGGTAAAATTCAGGGGCAACAAGGAGGAACAAGGTTTTGCACAAATTTATTCCTTCCAGGAGGCAACTAAAGTTAGATATATGCAACGAAGTTGAATGAAGCTTTGGTCCTAATAAGAAATTAAGTTGGTTTCTATTAGCCAAAGACTAGAGAGGTTAGTTGGCTAGGAATTTCTTTGAGAAATTGTTAGAAAAGTTTAGATGTGAAAAAATGTGAACCATTGGAGCTATCTGAACCGGAGCAAACTATGCTTAAGATTGTAAGCACAATGGACCGTATATAACTGTCACAATCCGTATGGTACTTGTCTCATAAAAGGAGGAGAATAAGCGCTAGAATTAGTCGTTGGAGTCGTTAGCAACTGAGGAACATCAGTGTTAATAAACTCTATGCAAAGGCCAGAAGTTGTATATGATTTCAGAATGGGGGGAATTCACAGATTCTCCAAGAAAGTGTTGTGTTTTATTGACATTTTGATATTCCATCTGAGATTGGATAGCCTGGTGTCGAGGCTGAGTCTCATAGAGAAAATAGTTGTAAATTAAATGGAAATCCATGTAGTAGCTGCCTGAATTAACTGGTCAAGAACTTTTAAGTATGGGAGATTATCCAGATAATTTTCACGGTTGCATTAGAGTGGGTGGTTATGATCAAAAGATTGAATATGTGATCCTCAGTTGAAGAATATTAGGATGAAGTATTAGTTGCATGCTACTGACCGATGTTTAAAGGTTACAGTGGAAGTAAAATAATTGTACTTGGAGACAAAGATTGTCCTTTATGGGAAGATAAAGTGACATACTAGAGATTTTGTTCGCCAATAAGCAACTAATCAGCAAGTAAAAGTTTAAAACCTGGAGTCAAGAAGGTCGATAGTGAAATTTGATCTAGGCACTAGAATTAAGTATGCACTGACAGTCGATAAGAAATACCGTGTCAGCTTATTTCTTCCACGTGGTCAACAAAGATTGCATCAAGCTTAGTGGGGTCGTGTTGAAACACATATCGAGGGTGCGTGGAGTTTCCAGGAAGGAATGGTTTGGTATGAATATACTATAAATGGTGTGTTGAATAGATGGAGAAGATGAGCAGAGAGTTTAGGAATCTACTTGGAACTTGTGTTTGTGTACAAGAACTAGGAGATTTTGAGGACTGTGGGTTAATGGGAAAAATTGTAAGCTTGATACATCAAGTGGGGTCGTCGGAAAAGATGCTAGAGTAAGGGGAAACTGTAGGAGTTGGTAACTGAACCAGACTCGGCTTTATTATAAAGATTATTTGTAGAAAGTATAAAATGGAAAGAGGGGTGAATGGATAAATTACTCGAGCAAGAAAAGGTTCTTAGAGTCTGACAGCTATGCATAATTTTTTGTATGAAGATACAGTAGACTTTTCATGAAATATATTAATGTGTAACCATGTTTAAGTACAAGGAAAGATTATATGTTTACATGGAGTATACGTGTTGTCAGGTCCGACCCAAAGCACAGTCGAGGGAGACATACGACTAGGGTAACAACACGGAAGGAGGCAACAAATTTTTTTAAAAAAGAACCGAAATTGCATTTACAACCAGCACCACCACCACCTCTAGCCCGTCATCGCTTGAACACTGGTGCATTCTACCCTTTCACTGCCTCACATCACACGACTCCAACCTCTCAAATAGAAGGTCAGACCTCAATTTCTCAACTCAATCAGCTCAGCTCCTGCTAATAAATCGTAGGCAACAATAGGCAAAAAAATTATCGTTCGACTAGGGCATCGAAGACCGTTAGGCCGGCCCTGCGTGTTGTATAAAGAAAAAAGTGTTTATGCTAGCATGTTGCATGTTCATAGATGTGCTAAATCTATCGACCATTTATTTAAAATTGCAAAGATGCAATTTCCATAAGGGAGGCTTGTATCAACTATAGGATTTACAATCTATTACTTTTATATACGTTTTGAAATATAGTAATATTTTATCAGTTAAATTTGTTGGTCGACAACAATCGATGGAGTAACGTGGTTTAATAAAAATTACAAAACCAATTTTACAGTGCAATGAAACAAATTTATCGTTGATCGAAGTTCTGAGTGCTTGTTTTATTTCACATGATGCATTCAAAAGAGAGTCGGATGTAATGAAGGTAAAATTTTCTAAAAAGTCCTTAATAATATACACATTTTATAATAACCCGCCTTTTTGATTCCCGAATCTCGACACTAATATATTCACGGTATTCACATGTCCAACATCCAAGTTTCGGAAAGGCAAATTTTTATGGTAAAATAAAAATGAACAAGAAAGAAGAGAACAAAACATTTGAATCTCACAATGGAACAATAATATATAATATCTAAATGACCATACAAACTGTCACTCTAAGATACATAGCATTTCATAGTTACAATTCTAAGTACTATCATCAATCTAGACAGATATAAGCATGTCCTCACAAATGCTAATATATACATAATAGTAGTGCAGCAGAAAAAAGAATACTACGATATGTGAAAATATCCAACTCGACTCAATGATTTTTAATGAATATCCAACTAAAACCTATATTTCTCAAATTTCTCAAAAGAGCACTCGAATAATTAAGGAAAGGATAAAACTACGAGTCGGACATAAGTCTGGTATTAGAAACTTAAGATATACGTGATCAGCATATAACAATATATTTCAAGGCTACCCGAATCACCGAAATGATTTTCCTCTCAAGAGAACCTAACTCATCTATAAAGTACATATAGCAATATAATAGATAGTGTCTATGGTGTAGACTATAAATCAAAAAATACCTGTGTTGCTTGCATCTAACAACACAACAATATAAGAAGTACAACTAAAACCGCTATGGTACGTTTGCATATGGATTTCAATGGAGGTCTCGTCGGTACATCGAGGATGGCCTCTTGATAATGGTCAGAAGCAACCTTTCGAGCATTGTATATCTCTAGATAGAATATGCCAATAAGGTAAACATAGCTGGTCCACGCCCGAGCACGTGATACTAAATACCATCAACTCTCGACGCCAACCAATCGAAAGCATATCTAGATTATGAAGTTGATGTACCTTTTTGGGTAAGCTAAGCCCCCGGCTATGCATCATACTCTGTTTCTTATCGTTATCGATGGTGAAGTCACGTTCAGCATCTCATCAGACGAGTATTCATCACTCCAACAAATCTCGAATCTCTCTATGGATTCCAGTACAAGTCATTTGACAAATGTTAACTCTGTCCTCTCACTTGAAATCAACCTCAAGATAGACAGTTCTCTCGCTAACATCATCTGAAATGTTAAAGCTGACTCCTTCCTTGGACTTAACATTAGGATAGATAGTTCAACTTTATAACATTTCACTTCATAATCGCTTCCAAAATATAAAAATCGTATATTTTGGTTTTGAAATGGTATTTGATAAGTAATACATAAGTATACTTATCCGATCCCAGACTCTTCAAAATTAAATCAGTGAATTTCTAGATAACTCAATTTCAGTTCTTTTAGAAGTAAGTACACGATATAAAGGAATCCTCCCTGGGGGATATCGTATATATGTTCTTAAAGCGAGAGGCATTTCATATCAATGAGTCCTTCCCGAGGGATCTCAAAGTGTATGAAGCCACGAAACTTTTATATACCTCCTAAGTTAATTTCGGTCAAGTTCGATAGTGGACTAATCAACTACCCAATATGAAATGAAAACGATCGCAAAACCAAGTCCCGTATACTTATCACGTTTCCGACATTCTCAATTTATACTATCTCTTGGTCAAGAGTGGAGCCAGCAGGTTAGAGCACTGTTTGCTTACTAGCCCTACTCGAACGTCATTCTAAACTCTCACAGATAGAATAAGCCTACTTTGTCGGTTTTTAGTACTAAGTATATGATTAAATATCTTCAATAAACAAGTAAACACACAAAGCACGATTAAGTCAAAAAAGCGATTTCTAATCCTCCTTTACGTAATTAATTCTTTTATTAATTAAAACTTCTTTGTAAATACTTGCATATATATTTAAAATACATTTACAAAAGATATATACATGTATCCTACTATTTTACCATTCAATTCAACTATTTGAATTCTTAATAATGTATTCATATTCTTATCTCCATGGTATAAGAATATTCACAAATCTCTTAACAAGATTTCACATCTTTAGAAGTATATTCAAAATGGCTTAAAAACAAATGTTTCTTAAACATCATTACTGTTAGCGCCAAAATTGGTCACTAACACCCAAGTCCAGATGAAAGCACCAAATCACATTATAAATCACAGATAGAGTGTATATAGAGAGTATGAATGTGAAGAACAGTGAAAATTAAAAAGAAAGCAGTAATAACACATGATTTATAGTGGTTCGGCTGACTCCGGCCTATGTCTACTCTAGAAATTTCCCTTTTACTGATATGAGAATCAATTACAATTCTGAAGACCCTCCTGTTGTATTTATAGGCAAAACCTGAGTTATTGGGCTTTCCAAGTGATCCGGGTCCACCAAGACCATATCTGAACTCAAATCCATCATTACGACCGACCCCAAGCTCTGGATACGCCGACCTGAGTTTTCCTAGAAGATGACCCGAAGCAACCCTATGCTTGACTCGAAGTAGTTCATTCCATAACCCGAAGGAAGATTGCATTGACCCCATACTTGCCGAACCACCACAAGCCGACCCACATGAACTGATCCCTCCGAGGCCGATCCCATCCAAACCGAACCACCACAGCCTCCCACTTTTACCAACCCACCTTGCAGACCTAAAGTTTCCGACCCAACATGCAGAGTCCCGAGGTTCTTCGATCCAACATGATGTCGATCCCTCCATTCACGCCGACCTAAGGATGCCAACCCGATCCATTCCCTTCCATGTCGATCGGCTCTAACTCGATCGATCCAGAAATGTCGAGCCAGAAATGACGACCCAAATCACCATCGAGCCACATATGCTGACCCACTCAAGTCGAGCCACTCGTGCCAAACCACCAATCTTGAACCATATCTGGTTGACCTTCATTAACTTTCACACTATGACTAAACCATGTATGATCTCCTCTCCTCGACCGAGCCATGTACGACCGAGCTACCTTGATCGAGAAATCCACATCGAACCATCCATGATTGATCGTCTATCCATCCAACTGGCTCAAACCCATTGTATTCCAGATTCGACAAACGAGCAGTCGATTTATTTAAATCCGCCTGTTTACGGCCTTGCCAAAAGGCGGGTTAACAGTTACTATAAACCCAACACCAGTTTATACTTAACATTATCTTTAAACTATTATTTATAAAAATCAATTTATTATCAAAAGTATATTTAAATGCGTGAAAAACAAATGTTACTAAAAACATTGATACTATAAACCCAAAGCCAATTTATACTTAACATTATCTTTAAAGCATTCTTTTCAAAGACCCAATTACATCTACACTTATTTAAGGCAATGTACTTTTACTTAACTTCTCATAATCATTCATTTTAACTTAAGGTTATAAAAAAACCACTTTTATCCTTTTACAAATTACTTAACTTACTTTTATAAACTTATGTATATATAAAAAATACTTATATAGGTTTTAAATATCTATATAAAATATTACAAAAAAATAACTAATTTCAAATTTAATAAAAATCATTAAAAAATCAAGTGTTATAGTTAAAACCCATTACTTCAAAAATTCATAAATAATTATTAAAAGTATATTTTGACCTAAAACCACTTTAAGATACTCTAATTAATGTTACTAAACATTCCTAAAAAAGATCTTGGTAAATAATTAATTTAAATAACACTTTTAACCATTTTAATGTTTCAAACAACAAACAAAAGCATTTAACAGAAGTGCTGTCAAAAGTTTAGAAACACCCAAAAAGTATTGTAGTTGCAAAGTATTGTAATTTCCTATCTTACTACAAAACCAATTTGATTTCCCTAAATGTTTGACTATTTTTGTAACATCCCCACTTCAAGACTTAAAAATGGACGACAATGATGTTGCAGTCATCACCGAAATTATTTTCCAACGACAAAGTTAGTTCAGTATTAATTTTGCACAATATAAGTAAACAGTGTAGCTAAATATTTTTTTCATTGCACCAAAATGTTTTACATGATCTATTGCCTCATTAAACCCAAATCATTGCCCACGCATGGGTAAATATATAATAAGAAAACCAGAGTAGTGTGTGCCCGACATATTAAGATGTCAATACCACATCAAACCAGTTATAAATCCTAGTTTACGCAGCAGAATTACAAAATACTTTCATTCAAATAACATGCCTCCTACTTTGTCTTCGAAATCTTTATTCGTCTTTCCAAACGATACATGTTTAATCCATAAACTCAGCCTACACGAATGGGTATCCGTGAGTTTATGGAAAATAATAAAATCACGGGTCAAACAATAAGTCTGGTATGAGTAAAACCTTTACTCGAAGCATCCATGGTGATACCACACTACTTACGCGAAACGGGTTTTCCCCTCACTTTATCATCATCAATATATATAACAACAGACAATATATATCATACAAAGCAACCATGTGCACAAATTCAATACATAAGTGTACCATACACTTTCAACACAACATAAATATGAAGTTTCTTTTTCATACAAGCCGGACTAACCATTGTTGTCTTAATTTAGGATGTCACGTGGGCCTAACTTTACCGGTTCAACTTCCAATTCTTAACCCATATGGTTTATTCATAAGTTTCTTATCTTTATTTTATTATCAACCGATAATTAGATTGCAACACAGGCATCATTCATATTCTCAAATTTTGTCGAGAATGGGCCAATAGATCCTACTCAGGCCTTACTTCCCTGTTCTTGTTTATTTATCGTGAACGGACAATTGGGTGCCATGCAAGCCTTACTCCATCGTACTCGCTTAACCATCATAAATAGACAATTAGATGATACATAAGCCTTCGATTGACAATACCAATTATAATGTCATGGATTTGACATTAGGTAGCCACTTAGGCCTTGACGATAGCAATAATTATGTTGAGGGTATGATAATCGATAGTCACCTAGGCCTTAATGATACCACTATTCGGTAGCCACACAAGACTTAATGATACCAATCATTCGGTTGCCACACAGACCCTCTCTTTCCAATTAGGCCTTCCCTAATTATAGCGTCCTATTTAGACATGTGATTGCCACAAAGGCCTTACATCAACCATCATCAAATAAGAAGTTGGGTTTATCCTTCTTATTGCCACCGAGGCCTTCCATTTGTCTTTGTATTCTTACAAATGGTTTCATTTATTAACTGTGTACACTATACATTCCTTAGATAAAACATTTTTATCTTTTATTTAAGTGATACCCTATCATTTATTCACTTATCAAAACTTTCTTCATTTCAAAAATAAGTAAACATAATTTTAACTTATAAAATCTCTCTTTTATTTCATCGCTATGAAATAGTTCATAACACTTGAAAACTGTTTTTGAAAGTGCCCTAATATTCATTATCTTACTTAGAACATATAGCTTCTCAAGCTATTACAAGTTGCATTTACTTGTTATATATTGCATATTCCACATCTGTCACGTTTAATTAAAAAGTTATTAACGGTCGCGTGCCAATCCCAAGCTAACACGTACCACCGTCGTATTTATTTTTTACCTAGTCATCGCGTTCAAATTCGATAGAGCCATTGCTAATTATCTAGTCAGATGCCTTCATGAGCAAGGAATGTTTTGCCCTCGTTTACTAATGACATATGTGATATTGCGTACAATCATTTCATTTTGTTTTTATCTTCCTGTGCCATATTTTTTTCTTTCATGTGCAAATATATGTGTAGCTTCATGTGCCTTCACGTGTCCATTCCTGGGTAACATGCCTTCACATGCTTTATTTATTATTTATGTAAACTTAGTCTTCGCATACTATTGTTGAAGCCATCGTGTGGTTTCCCAAGCCTTAGTGAGTAATGCTCCACCTTCATTTTTCTTTCGCATATACATACATACATACATACATACATATATATATATATATAAAGCATACTTTCATGTATTCTATCTTTTGTATTATTAATGATACTTTTATATTATTGATAATGCCTTTAATTTCATGCACAGTCTTTTGATTCACGCTCTATTATACTAAGCTCTTGTGTTTTATTCGAGCTGCATGTCGAGCCATCATGGCGTGTACACACACATACATACATATATATATATATATATGAGGAGCATTTAATGACACCCAAAATAGTGCAACATCTCAATTGCCTCCTGATTTCCACCACAAGTTCCTATTTAAATAACAATTCTTTCTCTCTCTTTCCACTAACTCCATTATTTAAATAGGAACTTGTGGTGGAAATCAAGGTGCAATTAGGATGCTGCACTGTTAGAGGGGCCATGGAATGCTTACATATATATGCAGACACATGTATATATACATATATTTTTGAACAGGTTGCTTTCATTTTGTTTTTAACGTACTGCATAGTTCAAGCTATATATATATATACACACACACATACACATATACATGCATAAATATACACACACACACACACATATATATATATATATATATATATATATATATATATATGTATATTTTGTTTGATGTCATCGTCTTAAATTGTGATTTTGCATACATATATATACACATATGTATATGTCCTTGCATGTTTATATTTTTCATGTGCAGAGTTGTTCAAGCCTTCATGTCATGTTTTATTGTATGTCTTCGTGAATATTTTTAAGGCCTTCATGTTTTATTTGTTATAAACTTTTGTGCTTTAATTTATTCCCAAGTATATTGCCTTCATGATCTATATATGGGTTCCCATGCTAAGTCTTTTCTTACAAATATATTTTTACAGTAAGCGCGTACGATAAGATATAAAATCATCACGTAGAATAATATATAGTCATCGTGAATAATTTATCTAATTTAGCCTTCGTAAATTAAAATGTTGGGTTTCCTGTATGGTGTCCACTTTTCTATTCGAACTTCTGTGCATAGATTTCCTTGGTCCAGTGTAAAGTTTAGCCTTGAGTGTTATATTTTACTTAGTCAACAACGGTCCAGTGACGATATTGTAGCTTAAAAAATGATTTATTACCCATTTAAGTAACTTCTTTTTACCTAACTTCATTTGTTGTCAACTTCTTGTTATAAAATTTCTTCATCATTTCAATTGCTTTTCAAAAAAATGTTAACCATCCAAATTAATTGGTTTATCTCTCCTTAATAAATTAGTGATTTCCTTTACTAAATAATTCACATAAAATAGAAAATTGATCGAAAAAATTCCAAAAATTCACCAAATCTTTTATCATATTCTACCTCATATAAAATTTCCAAGCCGGAATAATAAATATTATTATTTTTAATAATTAATTAACCTAAAATTAATCATTTTCCCTAACTTAGAAAATTCATAAAATATTTACTTTAATTCCAAAAATTATGAAATTAAAAACTCAACTCTATTTCATCATTAAGCATCTCTTATCAAAATTTCATGGCATTTGGATGTGATTAGACCATGTTTTACACTAAAACATCAACTAATTCACCTTAATTAAATTTTAAACCATAATTAAAATAATATTCAAATCTCTAAACATGTTTAACATCATTTAAACATTCATATAAAAGTCAAATCCAAACCTAATAGGTGAGGATAGGATTTTAGTGAATGATTTACTCACCTAGCTCAAGGGAACTTGTTTTTAATCTTCCCTTTTTCTTAAACTTAAGAGCTTTAATCTTCTAGCTTTGAGATCCTCTTGAATTTTCTTCTTCTTCTCTTAAGTTAGTGGCCGACTAGGACTTGTTGTTCTTAGATATTTTTTTTTGTGAAATGAAAATGGAAATGTAGATGGAATGTGGAGATGTGACTAAGGTAAGTGGGCTAGTGTTTTTTATTTGGGCTAACATCCTAATCTAACCAAATCACACTATTCCATTCCTCTTAACATAACCTTTCACATTTAAAATGTAAATAATTTATTTTCATTAATCAGTTAAATTTCCCTTAAGGCAATTTTTGCAATTAAATCACTTTAATAATTTAATTAATAATGTCTCCATATTATTAATTCAAATTAATTTAATTTCATTTAAATTGATTTTCCATATTATGGTCCCTCTAATGTATGGGGTTTTACACTCTTCCCTTCTTATAAAAATTTCATCCTAGAAATTTCGATAAGGTAAACAAAATTTACACTAACACCCTGAAAGTGCGAAGTCATCATCATATAATTACACACAAGTACAAAAGATTATACTAGTACCCTACTAATGCAAATCATCAAGTATCATGCATAAATGTTAGTGCAACTACTAACACACAATCATATTGCACATGAATATATTAGTACATTACTAGTCCATATGATAGACATACAAAGCACACTGCTATATACATGAATGTCTAAAAAAACTCGGGAAAGATATTACTAATCTTATCTTCTACCTTCCTGGTACAGTCTTCCTTGCCATCACTTTATTGGACGCAAGCAAGTTTAATAACTTTGTTCCTTAATTCTTTCGTATCACGCAACTATTTGTTTTGGTCATCTTACATACGTCAATCTGGCTCTATAGATAAACCCTCTATCGCCCTCGGTTCCACTATCGAACTAGGGTCGTGCACACACTTCCTCAAATGCGGCATATGAAAAACATTTGCACACCTGCCAAACTACTCGTCCACTCGACTCTATATGCGAGTCTACAGATCCTTTCAGTTACTAGAAATGGTCCTACTTATCTATGTGCCAACTTCCTCACTTTCCCTAAGCGCATAACTCTTCTCATTAGAGAAACCTTCATGAATACGTGGTCGTCTATTGTGAACTCAAGCTCTTTTCTTTGCTTATCAGCATAATTCTTCTGCCTCGACTATGCTGCCTTCATCTTGGAGCGAATCAACTCTACATTCTCAATAGCATCTATTACCAAATTGGCCCCTAACATGAGTCTATCTCCCATGTCAAACCAACAAATAGGCGACTCACATGGTGTACTATACAGCGCCTTGAACAGTACCATTCCGATACTCATCTATTAACTATTATTATAAGAAACTCTACCAAAGGCAAGTGATCTTCCCAAGATCCTTTAAACTCCAAGACACATGCTCTTAGAAAGTCCTCCAATGCATGGTTCACCCTTTCTATCTGACCATCTGTCCATGGGTGGTAAGCCCTACTCAAGTTCAACTTCGTACCCAATGCACTCTGCAAACTTTTCCAGAACTCACTGGTAAACAATGGGTCTCTATCACTAACAATACTGATCGCTATCCCATGCAGCTTTACTACATCCTTCACATATAGTTTTGCTAAGCTAGTCGTCGTCCTCGTCGACTTCACCAGGATAAAGTAGGCACTTTTAGTCCATCTATCAACTATAACCCAAATGCTATCATTTTCTGTCCTTGAACTAGACAGTCCATCATTAAAATCCATAGATATAAAATCCCACTTCCTAATCGGCACTTCCAACGGTTGAAGTAAACTACTTGGCTTCTAGTGCTCATTTTCACTTGCTGGCAGGTGAAACATCTTTTCACGCATTCATCTATATCTCTCTTCATCCCTTCCCAAAAGAAGACTCTCTTCATGTCTTCATACTACCGATGGATAGTAAACTTTGATCGATGACTTTCTTCCAAGACTTCCTTCCGAAGTCCTCCTACATTTTGTACACACGGTCTTCCTTTCTTTCTAAGCCATCCCTTTGACTCTATTTCGAATCCTTTCAGATCCTCAACATCCACACCCAACTCTAATCACCTAATCCTTTCGGAAATCAATGTATCTTCTCTTTTCCTTGCAACAATTCTTTTTACAAGTGGTGGACGTACCTCCGAACTCACTAACATGACCGAATCTCTACTCAATCCAGTATTTTACCTCAAATGCACTCCATAAGAGGCTAATGTCTCTAACATCTTTCATTCCTCAATCATGGCTAACACTCCATTCTGATGCTTCCTACTAAAAGCATTAACAACCTTATTCCCTTTTCCTGGGATATATTTTATTCCGAAATCATATACCACCAAAACTCTAGCCATCTTTGTTGCCTCATATTGAAATCCTTCTGAGAGAATAAATACTTAATAGTCTTATGGTCCGTATACAAATCGAAATGTTCTCCCAATAAGTAATGTCTCCAAGTCTTTAGCTACCCTTAGTTGATGGAACCCCGATGCCAAATCTAGTTACGAGAATACTGTTGCTCAATACATCTAGTAAAACAAGTCGTGTATCCTGGGTAGGGGGAACGCTTCTTCACCATCAATTCATTCGGTTTCTGATAGTCTATACACATCCATAAAGTTCCGTCCGACTCCTTTATGAATACCACGGATGTTCCCCACGATAAACTACTTGTTCTAATGAAACTATTATGCTTACATCTCACCAATTACTACTTCAATACTTCCATCTCCTTGGAAGGCATTCTTTTCCACCTCTAGGTTTCCAAAAGTAAATAATCCTATTCACCCAATATATCCTAGCATTATTTCGCACCAACCAATCCATATCCAAAATTACCATGTACCATACAAATTCAAACAGATATGGGTCGTAAACAAACAGGTGGTCACACTAGTCAAATTCAGGATTAGTGCACCATAACCCGAGAGTGGCATACCCATTGACCGGATTAACCACATGCAAAGGCATAATCAAATAGGAAGTTTTTATTCCTAACCTATCAACCAAGTTTTTCGATATGAAAGAATGAGTAGCACCAGTATCTAACAGAACTCTAACTGATAAAATAGAAATCAAGATCATACCTCCAATCACACTCAAGCCTTACTCCACCGCGCTTGTTTATTTATTGTGAAATGACAATTAGATGTTGCGTAAACCTTACTCCATCGTGCTCGCTTAACTGTCATAAATAGACAATTAGATACTACACAAGCCTTCGATCAACAATACCAATTATATTGTCATGGGTTTGAAATTCAATGACCAGTCAGGCTTTAATGATAAAAATAATAATATCGTGGATATGACATTCGATAGCCACTCAAGCCTTAACATACCAATAATAATGTCATGGTTTGACATTCGATAATCACTCAGACCTAAACGATACCAACAATAATGTTGTGTGTATGACATTCAATAGTCAGTCAGGCCTTAACGATACCAATAATAATGTTAGAGGTTTGACATTTGGTAGCCACTCAAGCCTTAATGATACAACTACTCCATAGTCATATAGGACTTAACGATACCAATTATTTGGTAGAGTTAGGGGTATGCCGTAAGGGTAATTATGTAATTCGTTACATATATCTAACTCATCGACCAATCATGTTTGAAACAAAAGATATTTTCTTCCTACTATATACTTGATACAATGTGTTATATTAATTAGTTAATTTAATTAAAAGTATATTTAATAGAAAATCCATAAATGGTATGTTTTGTGATAGTAGTTACAAAGTGTTATAACCGTGAGTAATTATCACAATGAGAACAAATGTACCATTTTAAATGTCCCTAGTCAAGGTGCATTGAAATTGGATACGATGTATCCATTAAGACTAGAGTACATAACGCTCTCCAAATGTTGGACAGTGTATTATGTTAGAACCCTATTTGTACAATTTAATGATGATAATTGTATATGTGTATATATATTACGTTGTGTAGGTAACCGAAGATAGTGAATTAAAGAATTAAGGATAAAAGCAAATGGATCATCTACATATCAAAAGTCAAGAATATATGGATCATCTAGTCAAGTGTATGTATTTGGTCTTAGATTTACTTGTAAAAGCTTCTTGATAGTTCATATGCACACACACATTCTATCTGCATAGATTGTTCAAAAACAAGAGCAAGACAAGTTATAAAACAAGGCTGACTATATAAAAACATTTTTACATAGGTTTAGTCAACTGAGGGTAGTTGACTGAATATAATTCAAGTGGACTGAACCATTGTATTTATTTTATTCTCAAATTTTATTTTTTCATTTATTTTTAATGTTCTTATTCAGTAGACTGACTTTTATTCTCAGTCAACTTACTACCTCCACAATGACTATTTTCTTAAATGACACTTCGAATGGTTGTGATCATTCTAGTGCATCTCTGTAAAAAGTAATGGCTTCTCTGAATGATTACAAATCCTCAATGCAATTCTTTGATATCTATAAATATAATTTAACATTCAAAAATCAATATAACTTACTTTCTTGATTTCTTATCTCTATTTAACACACTTTCTTTCAAATTTTATTGCTTACTCAAGAATCATTCAATACACTTTCAATAATCATGGTGCATGCATCTTGAATCATCAAGGAGATTATAGAGAGTCCCGACTATCTGTCAAAATCAATGTTGAAGGAACACAAGTTTTTCAAGTCAAAACACTCTGTTGTATAGTCTATTCCTCTGCGCAACGAGAGGGTATTTTTGTTAGTGGAAATTCTGAAGGGAAACTTCGGTACTAGATGTAGAATGTGAGGTCCGAAGTAGTATAAAAATTCAGATGTGATTGTTTCTATTTACTTCACTTTACTCTACTTTGTTATTTAGCATTAATATTGCACATACACTTACATACATGACTTAGCCATATTATACTAGATCCTTATGCACTTTCATTTGATATCAGAGTGGAACATTTCAATAAACGCAACAAAGTTTTTAAATAATATTATAATATGGAAAACACTTCTCTAGAACGTCAGTCAACTGCACATCCTCTGCTATTCATCGAGTCTAACTATGCATACTGGTTTACCAGTACGGAACTATTATGGAAGCTAACAGTCTTGAAATCTGGCAAGCTACTCAAACTAAGTACGAAGCACCTACTACTGAAATGAGTACTTGGATAGATGTTCAGAAGACCACAACAGCCAAAATGCAAAAGCTATGAATGTTTTATTCTATTCACATGAAAAGAATGAGTTCTCAAGAGTTAAGCTATGTAAACTGCATATGATATTTGGAATACACTTCAAATCACTCATGAAGGCATGAACAATGTAAAATAAACTAAAATTTCTATTCCACTGAAACAATTTTCATCATTCAAAATGAAATTGTCATAGATATGTATGCTAGATTTTAAACAATTCAACATGAGCTTATGGCACTAGGAGTTACTTTTATCGAATTTGATCTGGTTACATGAATTTTGAATTATTTAGCTATTGAATGGAAAAGAAAATTTTTAGCTACAGAAGAAGCTAACGATCTTTCACAGCTCAAAGTTGAAGAATTAATTGGAAACCTGATGTCGTACAAAGCAAATTTGCAGGCAAGGAAATAACAAAATCAGGAGAAGAAGAGTATAGCCTTCCAAGCCAATGATGACGACTCGGTCTTAAATGATGGTGAGATCGTGTTCATTCCCAAGAACTACAACAAATACAATAAATTCAAAAATTTCACAAAATCTCAAAATGGTGATAACTTAACAAACTCGACTTCAATCAAGTGCTATGAATGTGGAAATTTTGGTCACATGAAAAAAGACTATCCACAGCTGAACAATGAGAAGAAGAAAAATACATTTAAAAAGTTCAAGAAAAAGAGAAAGGCTTTTCAAGTTACATGGGACTTTTTAGATTCATCTTCTTCAGATACTGAAAGTGATAGTGACACGGAACATGAAAATGTTTGTTTCATGGCCACTACCAAGGTAAATCCTGAACTTTCATATAATGAAATTTTAGAGATAAGTGTTGAATTGGATGATGAACTTAGAGATTTAAAGAAATTATATAAGGAAAATATAAGAAAGCCAAATAGAGCCGAATTAGAAATTGGTTTACTAAAAGATGATAAAAGTATTCTAGAAGAACTAGAAATTTCACAATAATCTTGTGAAAGTTTAACTTCTCAAAATGTTTCTTTAACTAATAAGATAAAGCCAGCAAACTGAGAACGATAAACTTAACAATAAAGTTTGTGCTAGTTTAGACTTGGCTAAAAATAAAACTACATAACTAAAACAAAAATTGGAACAAATTACTAATCATGTTTCAGCATTTAGCAAAGGAAAATTGGGTTTAAAAATTTTAATTAAAGTTTCAAAACCTTCTGGCAAGAAAAATAGACTTGGTTTCAATGATAAACAAAATAATCATAATAAGCATTACATTTTGTATACTAAGTTTAAAAAGTCCAAAGAAAGTGTTAAATCAAGTATTTCAATTCTAAATTTTCAAAGATTTGGATTCTTAAGACAAATAACAATTTGATTAGATAGAAATATATAGATGATTATCTGGAAAATATTGTTCATAATAGTAATTATATTTCTAAAGGTTCCAAACCCCTTTAGGTATGATTATCGAAAATCTAACCCCCGGACCCTAGAGTAGGAATTGGGTACCAGAACTTTGTCTTATTTTTTAGGTATACCATATATTGAGGAGGAGATGTATTCCAAATTTTCTAATGCATATGGAAATGAAACTATAAATGTAAGAAATCAAAATGTTTAATAATCCTATCTTTAATTTGATTTTATAAGGTGTAACATCCTAGGCTTTTAAATTTTTCTTTAAAACCAAGTCTATTTTTCTTTAAAACCAAGTCTATTTTTCATTAAAATCAAGTATTTCAGAAAACATTCTAGAAAATGGCAGATTTTTCAACTTTTGGTATTGAAAAAAAGCAAGAGAGCATGAATTTCTATCACTCATCGATGCCAATCAAAATCAAGTGAGAATCTACCCATTCTTAGTTCGTATGTTCTATGTAAATTTATGCTGTAATTTCTATAAACCCGATAATGATGAAGGGGTCCTATGGAGCAAGGTGTTAGGTGTTGAAATTAAACTCGACGTAAGATAATTAGTGATAATTTTGGGATGTTCATCTGAGGGTTATGATTTCGTACCGGGCAAACTAATCATCGTCCCCAAGCTCATATAATAAAAAAAATGATAGTTCACACCATCTTGCCTAGAACCGGAAGTTATAAAAAATATATGATAATAACTACAAGGTCTTATATGCTATTTATTCTAACAAGAAATTAAATTGGGCAAAAATAATACACGACAAGGTCAAAAGCTTCCATGCCGGCTCCCGACACACGATGCTATTTGCTTCCCACTTGACAAAAATATTCATTCACCTTGATATCAATAAGGAGCGTTCATAAGAATTTATCTTACCCAAGGTAATGAAACAAAAATCCATCTCTCTAATGAAATTACCATCGAGAATGGAGCCGATTGTGCCCTACAAAGTTTACCTTTTCCGCTTGGTTCAAGAAAATATAGGCTAATCTTCATCTCAACCACAACTAGCGGTGCAACCATCTTCCCACCATGAAATAAAATAAGAAGTCTCTTGGTCTATGGACAGCGACAAGGAGATTTTACTAGTGGAGCCTTCTAAAACCATCTTTGCCAAAACTGCAATTCTCCCCAATCAAGAAATCTTTTTCAAAAAACAACATAAAATGATCAAATGACAAAATAAACTTTGAAAAGACCACAATGAGCTTCCTTGAGAAGATTTGGAACAATATTTCGTCTTGCTCACACTCACCTTAATCAGCTGACTCTTCCACTGAACCCGAAAGTTGAATCATCTTTTTCGATAACATGACTTTGTTTGCTTAGGAATTGGTTTGTTTGTGTCTGGTTTATGTATGAACTATTTGTGTAATATTTGTGAAACATGTTATTGATCTGCATTCATGAACCAGTAGTGTTTGCTTTGTTTTAATGTTTGTTTTGCTTAAACTACCATGGTTAGTTATGTGTTGTTTAAATGCTTTGATTAACTATGAACTATTTGATATGTTTTGTCATATGTTTATTTTGTGCTCCTATTTGTTTCAAGTAATATTTATACTTACACATCCCCTAGTTTATTTGGTTATTGCCTCACCAAGTGATATTTTTTCTCCTTTTTGTCGATGACAAAGGGGGAGAAAGTATAACAACAACGGAGCTCATATTAAGGGGGAGATTTGTATATAGTCTTATTTCAATTCATATAGTTGTCATCATCAAAAATGGTGAGAGTGTTAGAACCATGTTTGTATGTTTTAACAATGATAATTATATATATAGTATATTATATTATGCAGGTATCTGAAAATAGAGAATCAAAGAATCGAGGAGAAAAGCAAACAGATCATCAACATATCAAAAGTCAAGAATATACGGATTATCTAGTCAAATATGTGTAATTGGTCTTAGATTTACTTGTAAAATCTCCTTGTTAGTTTATATGCACACACACATTCTATCGACACACAAATATTTTCAAAAACAAGAGCTGGACAAATTAAAAAACAATGCTGACTATATGAAAACTTTTTTATGTAGGTTCAGCCGACTAAAATTATGTTTAGTCGACTGAGGGCAGTCGACTGAAAATAATTCCAGTGGACTGAATACAGTGTATTTTATTTTAATCTCAAATTTACCTTTTTCCATTTATTTTTAATGTTCTTATTCAATAGACTGACTTTTATTCTCAGTCGATTGACTACCCTATAATGACTATTTTCTTAAATGACACCTCGAATGGTTGTGATCATCCAAGTGCATCTCTAAGAAAAGCAATGGCTTCTCTGAAAAAGTACAACTCTTCAATGCAACTCTTTGATATCTATAAATACAGTTCAACATTCAGAAATCAATATATCTTGCTTTCTTGATTTCTTATCTCTCTTGAACACTCTTGCTTTCAAACTCCATTGCTTACTCAAGAATCATTCAATACACGTCTAATAATCATGGTGCACGCACTACGCCATAAATGACCTTCTGCAACATTTTTGCAAGGTGTTGCCAGCTAAAATGTTGCGATAGCTATAAAATTTTGGTCCTACTGCAACGTTGTATTTTTAGTGTTACCTTAGCCATAAAAATGTGTTGCTCTAGCTAAGCAAGTGTAACACGATGCAACATTTTTATATAGTGTTGCTATAGATGTTTTCAAATTAAAAAATTAATAAAATTAGCAATCCGCGTGAATACGATCCAACGGTCTACATTTAATCTGATTGTTAACATGGATCACCGCTACATTTTGCCCTAAATTTTCGTTTTCCCGCTTTACTGTTCATACCATTTCGTTCTCACCCCCAATTTCCAAATCTAAATCCCCAATTTCCAAATCCCTAATTTCCAAATCATATTTTCGTTCCCATTTCGTTCTCACCCCCAATTTCGCTGCTGTTGCCTACATGTCGATACGCAACCTCTCCCAAATCCTACCAACCGCAGCCCCCAACAAAACTCCACTACCCCACCGCCGTTTCTACAGCCTGATTCCGATGGTCATCGAGCACACATCCCGTGGCCAGCGTGCCTGCGATATCTTTTCCCGGCTTCTCAAAGAGCGCGTCATCTGCCTTAACGGACCCATCGAGGAGGATACGTCGGCGATAGTTGTGGCTCAGCCGCTGTTCCTCGAATCTGGTGGTTTCGTGACGGCAGGGTTGGCAATTTATGATACTTCGACCAGATCTGATGCTTGAATCTTTCTCGCCAATGTTCAGAAGAAGTTCGATTCTGATGAAGCTTTGCTCGATTGCTTCAAAAAGTACCATTTTCGGATTCAAGGAAGATGTCAAACGCAGATTTCTTGTTTGAGAGAATGCCGCTTAAATTTTCAAATTGGCCAGCAATCATAAAACCAGTTTCAATTCCTTGATTGATTGCTCGAATTGCTTTGACTTCGTCGTCGGGTGCGATGTGATATTATTTGGTATGTTTTATGGCTTCTAGTTTACTTGATTATTCTCGATTTTGGTTACACTCGCATGCTTTTGCCGATGATGAATTGGGATTTATTTATAGGCTTTATTTCCTATAATCTCGGGTTTAATCTTTCTGTTGGACTTTGATAAATCTGGTATGTTGGATTGCGATGATGTATTGGTATGTTGGATTGCGATGATGTATGGTCTGAGCTTGTTAGCTCCTTTCTGCTGCATTTGTTAAACCAGAACATGAACTGGTGCTCCAAGTCCTCTGTATATCATATTACTGCCTATGTTTCTCTTGTACATGCCTGATGCATTCACTGTTTTTGCTTGATGGGCTGCCTATGTGTACTGCTGTGTTCTTGCACTGGCTTGTCTATATTTTGCTGAACCTGGTTCTTGTTTGTTTTGTTGGTTGCTTGGCCCTGAGTTGAATCCAGTCGATGACTCGAGTTTGACCTTGTGCCGTGTCCTTGTATCCATGTGTTGCATTCATGTTTGGCTTATGCACTTATGAAAAGAAACAACCCAAATACCTGAGGCAAATATTATAACAAAAATATTTTCATTTTCTGTTTGAGTTAAATATTATTTTCTAGATTACTGCTTTTGAATTATATGTGACAGGTATTGAAGACTGGACAGCTGGATACAAGCTTGAAGACAGAGTCAAATCAAATGTGCATGAGTGTATGATTGCATGAGCTGAAGACAGGTTTCAAAGAAGGCTCGATCTTCCAAAATCGGATGAATCGGGCGGTGCCCCGGACCCCCGCCGGGACTGCGGTGCCCCGCCGGGACTGCGGTGCCCCGCCGGGACTGCGGTGCCCCGGACCCCCGCCGGCGCTGCGCTTGGACCCGCTTCTCGGCTCGCCTTCGGCTCGGCACTCGGCTCGGCACTCGGCTCGGCATATATTTGTCAGTGTCGGTGTATGTATAAATTGAAACTGCATATGTAATGAGTGAACTGAGTGATGTAGTGAGGAATATCTGTATATGTGAATATCGGTGTTATATATCATTGAATTGTAAAATAGTGGAGTCAGGAATTTTTACTATTTCAAATGTTGAAATAAAATATTTATTTAAATAAATTACTGTTTAAATATCAAATTCTGTGTAATAGCATTTTATTAAATAAATATTTATTTTTATTAAAAAATCAAATATGCTCTACATTGTGGGCCCCACAAATTCAAAAAGTTCATATCTATAGCAACATTTTGGAATGTTGCTACAGATACCTATGGGTATTGCCATAGACCCAAATAGGGTTCTATTGCAACAATATTACTTATGTTGCCTTAGATAGTCAAAATGTTGCCTTTGAGGTCTAAGGCAACGGCAAAAATTGCATCACCCTAAAAGTGTTGCCATAGACCTATGGCAACATTTTTCGGGCCTGAGCCAACATTTTTTTGTGTTGCAGTAGGCCATTTATGGCGTAGTGACGCATCTTGAATCATCAAAGAGATTATAAAATTTCCTTTACTATAAGACAAAATCAATGTGAAAGGAACACAAGTTTGTCAAGTCTAAAAATTCTACTATATAGCCTATTGCTCCGGGCAATAAGAGGGTATTTTTGTTAGTGGAAATTCCAAAGGGAGCTTCAGAACTGGATGTAGGATGGGTCGAACTAGTATAAGAACTCTGGTGTGATCATTTTTATTTACTCTACTCTACTATGTTATTTAGCATTAATATTCCATATACACTTATATACATGACTTAGCCATATTATACTAGATCCCTATGCACTTTCATATTACTCACGACTACTGAGGGCACCTAGCGGTTACATACTAATAGTTGTTGGATAACTATGGAACGACTCACTTGATAGTTTTCAGTTGGTTAATATAACTAAAGTCAAATAGAAAATATCGATGTGACTAATTTACAGTTCTCTGGACTTGAGAATACTATGGATCTTCAATATGAAAGCTCCATTTTGATTATAGTCAAATCTTGGCACAATGTCTAGCGAGTGACTATAGCTGGGTCAGGTGGAAGTATTGGAAGTGAAGCACTATTCGAATGAGGATTCGTCTCCTCGGTTATATGTGGTTAGTATCATGGTCAACTCAAGTCAACTCAAAGTCAAATTCTCTGACTAAAGCAGTTCCGTTATTAATAATTGTTATTATTGAACCAAGGACTTTGTGTTTGGACTACTGAGCTGTATTTGGACAAAGCTAGAACTTTGACCATCACCAAATTCCATAAGTCCAAAGTGATATAGTTTTAACGATGAGAATTTGAGTAAAATAAAAGTCACAACCGGGTAATGCTTAATAAAGTGAAATTGGATTTTCCAAAACCAAGTAAGCAATAAATTTGAACAAAATGTCACCCCGCCTGCTAAGTGATGTGTGAATTTTAACATTCAAATAGTTCGTTGTTAATCGTTGACCAAATTTACACTTGATGAGTCACACAACCAAAACGAATAATTCTCCTTTGACCAAACGATTAATTAGTTTATAATATTTATAAATTAATTAAATTAAAAAAATATTTATGAAATATTATTTATAAATTTGGTTTTGATTTGATTGATGAATATTAAATATATTTATAAAAGTTATAAATACATTAATCGATATACGATATCGATAGGCATTTTAAATTAGATTTAAAATACAAAATATTCATTCGGGCTCTAAATGGGTTTATAGCCCAACATGGGACTGATAGCATTGGCTAGAATAAAGGCATTAGAGGCGGCTATTTGATGGGCTAAAACGGAGTGAAAATAAGTTATTGGGATGGATGGAGATTGAGTAAAAGATATGATCCTAAACTCTCTATCCTTTTCTTTCTTTGTTTAAAACATCTTTACCTCCATTTGATAAGGATTTTTTGGAGCCTCCATCTACATTCCTTTGCTGGCCAACCTACTCTCTCTCATCTCTCTAGTATCCAAAGCTCGAATCAAGTCAACTTAGTTGTTATCCGATAGCTAAAGGTTAATAGTTCAAGGACTAGCAATCTACAGAATCGGAAAAGGTTTCAAATGGGAGAGTTCATCCTTTCAAGGTGCGCGTTGAGGCTTTGGTTCTTTGGTATGATTTCCATTGAATTATAGTTTATAATCTTCTGAATAATATTTCATTTTGTATATATTATTATTATTATTATATTGTTAGTTAGGTGACGATTTTGATATGTATTAATGTTGTCACAAGTTAGTTTGGTTATATGTATGTATATACTTATAAATAATGAAAAATTAATTTTTTTATATATATCATATCTGTACAACTACCTATTTCATATATACTAATTAATATTTTATTAATATATATATATAATTTAGTTATACATATATGGTTTATATTTAATTACAATACGATTTATAGCTTAGATTGATCATAATATAATACATAAAACCATATTGCAATAATAATTTTCGACAGTAAAAAAATTAATTGTTATAATTATTTAATCAATATACTGCACAAATAAATCATATAAAATAATAATATGTTACGAAAATTATTTTTTAAATTTTATAAAATTAACTTGTCATAAGATAAGTTCTCGGCCATTAAAAAAATCATTTTTGCTATTTTTAAAACTTATTCTTATAATAGGCCGAAAATTAATAAATTAATAAAAATAAAATTATACCTAAAAACATGAAAAAATTTCAAACTTCATAATATCATATATGATTTGCTGGAAATTTAGAATTTGAAAAATCTTTTGAAAATAATTTTTTATTAATAATTTATGTGATTTCATATGAATATTCAATTAAAAATATATATTAAAATAATAAAATTAATATTAAATTTTTTTGTGTGTCGTACACATGATTTGTAATTTATAAAGAAAATAATTTTTTAATTAATATATATATATATATATATATATATTTGTAACTATATTTATGTGTGTATATATTATTTTAAATAATAATAAAAAACTATTGTATCATTATATATATTGGTACATATAATATTCACGGTTTAATAAATAAATAAATATGTATATTATTTTAATATTTAAATAAATTATTTATATTTAAACAAATATATTATAATAATATGCATATATATATCATTAATATTTTAATTTTGAACAAATGTAATATATATATATATATAAGTAATAGTTTACATACATATATTTGGACAACATACATTACATATTAGATGAGCTAACTTGTCTGTTACGATATAAACCCCAACATTTATACACGTGCTTGTTATACCTTGCATGGGTTATCATGTTACACTACACACATGTATATATATGTATACAATACATATGTGTATATTTATATGTATTAATATATAAATTAAATAAAACTATATAATTTATAAATTTAAATAAAATAAGAGAATCTATTTAAATAAAATTTAGAAATGTTCTAAATAAATTAGACTTCATAGGCCTAATAAAGATCCAATAAGGGAAACATTTTGAAATCCACCAATAACTTCTGCTATGGGATAGCCCGGTTCCACTAATGGTATCAAAGCCTAATAGTTTATATGGTCTAAATAGTCATGTTAGGGTTAACTATTAAGCTCACAGCCAAAAGTTATCCCTAATAGAAAAGTCCCAAATTTGAATTCAGCTTTGGGCTAATTTTCAAAATTATTTGAAAATTAAAATATAAGATTTAAACTTTAAAATTTAAATTTAAAATAAGCTATATAAATATTATAAAGTTATAATATAATAAAAAATTCAGAATGTTTGAAAATATATATTAATTTTGAAAATTTAAAATTTATTAGTTAGATTAATAAAATAAATTAATTAAATAAGTTAATTAATTTATAAATGTACACATGTGTTATATATTATGATGTATGTTATGTTGTTAAAATGTTTAAAATAACATAAGTGTACATGTACATATATGAATTGAATTTTGAAATTAATAAAATTTAATTAATTTTTTTAAATAAATAAATTAATTAAATGTTAATTAATTAAATTAATATACACGTATATAAGTTATATATGTAATACTATAAAGGTTATAATATATAATATTTATTAATATAAATGTTATATTAAAATAATAAAAATTAATTAAAATATAAGTAATATGAAATATAAAAGTTATATAATGATAAAACTTATATAATATGAATGCATAAATTAAAGGTGGAACATTAAAGAAACCTTCAATAGAGTTAAGGAATAAATACATACGTATATCTACATATACTGTGATTTCTGATATGTCCGACACTTGAATCACGAAAGTATTTCTTAAGAAGTACATTATTCCATAAGTTTGATATCACTCAATATAACATATTAAAGATTATGAATCTTCAATTTAATGTTATCCTCTATCAATTATATATTAATAGATTACTTGCATAGTCTTTAGTTGTTGAGCTTTTCTTAAGTTAGGGATGTTATTAATATATTGAATATATGAGGTAAGAAAAATGCTATTTGTTGAGCTTTCCTCAAGGTATGTGCATTATACTTAGGCCATCGTGAAAAGTTAGGTCTGAGTGAAGAATCCCACTTTACTTTAGCTTTCCTCAAGGTAAAGGTGGGATTAGGACAAGGTACCATGGGTTTGGAGTTGTATGTGATACAACCGATAAGGAGTTATCCATCGTATATGGGCCTATGATTTGTTGAGCTTTCCTCAAGGTCCTAATCCCAAGGTATACGAGTTCTAACACCCACTAGTGAAGTTAAAAGACTTCTATGTTTTGCTTAGGGTTTGGTGAAACATAAAAGACTAGTGGGAGCCTTATTAGAAAAATGAAATGATAACATTTAACCTTTCTAATATTGTAAGAACATATGATATATAATATTGTAATAATCTACATTGATAAATTTGTGCATTTAATATGATTGATAAAATGTTTACCGACTAAGATATACAATTAAACTGAATTGAAGATTGAAAAATAGAAATAGAACATATACTTAATAATAAATGCTTCATTTATGTTAATGTTTCAATACCCATGGAAGAAATAGGATTTATAATTACTAAATACATTCGTAGTTTGGTCGCTTACGTGTTTATTTGGTCAAGACCGTGTATTACATTCTATGAGTTTCAAACTCAAAAAGCAATACAACACTATGGATATTTTATTCGTATATTATTGCATATAAGTATTATATAGGGAATGGTTGCATTTTGTAATGTAAGGTACTTCGATGAAGTTAGTTCATTCGAAATAAGCCAATAAAGAGTACTATGAGATCGGGCATTCAATTTGATTAATTACTAAAGCAACATATTGTGTTAAGTGTAACATTAGACCAAAACTACAAGAAAGATCTAAGAATTCGATTACTGAACTGTCAATTCGATCATGTAACAACCCACACCCCAATAGGCCCAGATTTTTGCAGATCGAAACCCCAAGTCCACCAAAGTGTGAATCATTGGCTTGGTATCTTGCAAATAAACATAAGAATGTATATCAGAGCACTAATGATATAACTCACAATGGAATAATAAAATATAACAAGTCACATAATTACTAACCAAGATTGACACTTCAAATGATTAGTATCCTTGTCTGCATCAAGCATGGACAAAAAAATTACCTTGCACCAGCACCTTCCCTTCTAAGATATCTTATCAGTTGTAGCACTAGTTTATGTTGATTATCTTCTATCTCTTGTTATGTCTTTTCATTTTCAATTAGTTATCTCGACTTTACATATGCGTACGATACGTTCCATCTACCCATAGTATACTATAGCTATGTGTATGTATATATATATATGTCTATGTGTGTGTGTATGTAAGTACCACAGTCCCCCCTTTGGACTAAGATACTACCTCCGCTAGTATCCTTTAACTTAGCACCCCGTAAGGATCCATCACCCTCGCTATATCACGCACTTGTCGCTACACATACCTAGGAACTCCCATAGTGCCTAATAACGGCTTTACAATAATTTGGTTGTACCATATGTTGCATTTTTAGGGATTCTCTTATCTGCATCCTGGTTGTAGACTCAGCCCCACGGTTGTGGACTCAGCTTCACGGACTACCTCATGCACAATTTGAAAGGTCTCCTTAAAAGGGTTAACAAGCCTTGCTTCCTAACAGAAAAACTAGCAAATAATGTGGAGATGCATGACCCAATGTGGTCCGTATACTAGTAGGCACTATAACCCGTTAGGTGTAACCCCTGCCTTTCCCGTTAACCGCTAAGGACTGATGACGTTCTCGAATTACGTACAACTCTACTCCTTTACTTGGTACAAATACATTTTGACATAGTGTCATCCTTCACTCATCATCCGATTTAGATTGCTTATTGAAATCAAGGCAATACTCTATTTTCCTATTATTAAAGTAGATTCCTTTATCTATTGAGGAATTCCTTTATATATACACAAGCATATACTCTCCATGGGTCATATGGTTGGATATGTCTCACATCAGTATAATGCACACACAACTGCTGGTAGCCCCTAGCATTGGGCAGACTTCTATTGTGTAACACTACTGACCACACATTCCAAGCCATGCTAATGACTAATGTTCTATTCATATAATCATTTATTAACTTCAACAGTTCACACCCGTCATAAACGCATACTTGAGGCTATGTACATATAACATATTTATTTATATATTCGTTCATCTTTACTTAATTATTTTGCCTCTACAATTTACCATTAATGTAACAATCTGTATTTTAAATCATTTAAAAATATTAAATTTAATATGATTATTGAACAAAAATGGTTAGAAATAAAAATTTAATGATTTATTAATGAAATTTATTGGATATGAACTTAGATAAAAAAAAATTAAATAACAAAATTCAATAAGATAAAAGATGATAACTTATGTTAGAAAGTAACCAAATGATATTGGATTGTAAGTAATTAATAACAAGAATTGAAATAATCAATGTTAAGTTAATAAAGAATTAAATGAAAACATGTATTAGTAACTAAATTTTATTTTTGATAAATATAAATTTAAGAAATAAGAAAACATTTATTTGGTAAGAAATGAATAACTTTTGTTGTATACAATAATTGCAAAGATGTTTGACTTACTATAAAATGTAAGCAGCTATTTTATTATTTGAATTCGTTTTAAAAGTTAATTTTGAGATAATTGGAATTAAACTTATTGAAATATTTTGGATTAAAAAGAGAAGAAAAGTGAATTGTAATTAATAAATGTAATGTAAAAAATATACGATTTGTGTTAGAATAGAATAAGTGTTTCAATCAAAAATAAACAATGTTGGTAAAATAAAATGTACTGATTATTTGGAAATTGGAAATCTATTTTTTTTTGAATTTGATTTGAGACCTTTAATATTTAAATGGAAAATGTTATTTATGAATTGTAAATATTCAATTGAATTAAACAGTGAAATAATAATAAAATTTATTGTTAATGAAACTATTTGATTGTAATGACGTATTTTTTGAAATAGAAATATTTTATTTATCTGTAACTATAAATTTGGAAACAGTTCAATATAATTTAATTTAATTTTTATCAAACGACCAAAAAGTTAACATTTGTATATGATAGAATTGGGTCTCGTAACTAGTTCCATTGAGTCTGGAATATGGGTATTTGGCTAGGAATGCTAGTGGGCATGTCTCGTTCGGGGTCCGTGATCGGTATGGTTAAAATTTATATAGCGATCCACCGTCTCCTTTCATTTGCGTACACCATACAAACTCAAAACATCATCCAACGTCCACCATCGATCACCACCACCAGAGGCATTTTCAAGCAAAGTGCCAAACATGGAAGTTGTTCATCTCGACAAGATGTAGAAGATGTCCGATTTTACCGTCGAACAGTCGACTAAGGCAACCGAAAGTCGCCAATAACCGTCGGATCTAGAGTTGACGATTATGGCCACCACGGTCATCGATAGGTTGTGGCGCATGAATGGAAGTTGTAGAGGATGTCAAGGGATATGGTCGGCCAAAGTTTGGTGTTGATTGGATGAATGTGGTCACGGCGAAGTGGAGTTGAACGGCCGGCAGTTTGGGTTCGTTTACCGTCGATCGGAGGAGATTTTGGAGACGTGGCCAGTGTTGGAATGATTGTCAGAGTCGAGGCATTTGAGTGTGAGCATGTAGTGGCGGCAGTTCGCCTAGAGCGGTGGTGGGCTGGAGAAGAATGGACGTGGGTCGAAGAGAAACACGATCTGGGTTTCACGATGATGAGTGGGAGAAATAGCAAGCGGTAATTAGCATGTCAACATGATTAATATGGTAATTAGCGAGGTAATTAAAGTTTTTAATTAATTAATTTAATTCAATGTTTATTTATCATATATTGTTCGTACGAGGTCGGATTCGAGTGCCGTCTTTTGCTTGAATTCATATCGACATCGTCTACGTTGCGGAGTTCATTTCATTATTGTTTGGTTAGTTTGAATTTTTCAGATTTGACAAAGGTGAGAGATTAAACCCACCCACTAAATACGAAAATATTCTACTATTAGTTAAATCAAAATCATGAAGGGATCAATTTAATTGATTGTTGTTTGATGATTTAAATTGACATTTAAATTGAAATTGAAATTGAATTGCTAGTTAAACACCCCACATTGATAACTAAACTATTGCGATATATTGGTTGATTTGTTTGTTGATTGAAATTGGATGCTATTGATTGATATATTGGATGTATGGGTTTTTATTTATTTTGATATATCCCTATTATAACCCCGTATATTATTGACATCATATAAATTGTCATTGAATCGTTTCGAATAAATTAAGAAATGTGTTGAAATGATATATACCTATGACATTTAACTTTGGGTTAAAATGATATATATCCATATATGTAATGAAAATTGAAATGACTGATCACTTGGCCATAGGATAGTAAATTATATACGGACACCAGATTGGTTATTAAATGATTTAAAATTCTTGAATTTTTTAGTTTATTTAAATGACATCGTTTTAAAGGAAGTATAATTGGATTTTATAAATTGAATTATTTTAAAATTTGGGCTTTGAAATTGAAACTGTTCAAAATTGAAATTGTTGAAAGAATTTAATTTGAAATCTTGAAGTTGAAAGTGAAAAATGATTTAATTTTATCAAAATTGAATTATTTTAAAGGTTTGAATTTGAATTTGAACTTTGAAATTATTTCTACTAAAGTGATTTAAATTGTTATTCCAAATTTTAGACTTGAAATTGATATAAATTAAATTTTTTAAATGAGAATTGGAATTGAAAACTTCTAGCCATTTGAATCAAACTATTTATGCTGAATTTGAAGTAAAGTTGAAATCGTTTTGAATTGATATTGATATGGATTGAATTTGAAAGTGAAATTGATCAGAATTGAAATGTTGGAAATTGAATTTGTTTAATTTGATATTTTGAACCCGAGTTCAGATTTGTTGAAAATGGAAAGAAACAACTTTAATTTAAAACTATTTTTAATGTAAACTATTTTAAATTTCCATCTATTTTAATATTCAAATTATTTGGTTTCCAAACAATTTAATATATAAACCATTTTCAATACTCAAACTAATTTAATATCAAAACTGTCTTCAATCTCCAAACTTTTTTAGACTATTCAAACTATTTTCAATATTCAAATTGTTTTAAAGTTGGAAATATTTATACTTAAATCATTGATTTAAATGCGAATGTGTTTGATATGAAGGTATAACCTATTTTGAATTGAATATGATAATTGAAGTGAATATAATATTTTGAAGCGAATATTATATTTCGAAGTGAGTATGATATTTTAATCTGAAGTATGATTGTTCTTTGAAATGAAAAAGAACGACCAGTGTATAAAATGGCGTTTGGTTGTTAAAGAGACCAGGGCCGATTATTGGTATACTCTCTATCAATACCGGAACCACTTTAACAACTGTGTATGCGGATGATGATCTAGAATGAAGTGGTTGAATTGGTAAACATTGTTGGATTTGTAGAATGAGAATGATGATGGATGACCCCAACACTTGTGTCAATTTGAAATGACTAAAACAGGAGCCATACTGGCCACTAAGGCTAATTACCTCTAGCAAACACTTTTCTTCGTATTACCATCTTGACTTTAAAACTTGATTTTTGTGCACTCTCGGATTATGCGATTGATGTTCGCGGTCGGCCATTAAGTTTACGACCAGCCGAGAATGGTAAATTGGTAGTATCCTACGTTGGGCATTGCCTTATGTGCCTTGTCATACGATTATCCTTATACGAGACCACTATGAATTTGGTTTAGTTTTGTCGTATCGCAGTGCAGCACTGGCTACCGACGTTCTACTGGTTGTGTTATATGGAAACTGTACAACAATGCTTAAAAACGCGTTAAGGGGGATTAATGTAAAGCCTTAACACTGGGAAATATATTGTGACGCCCCACCTCTATGCTCACAATAACAAAGAGTATTAAAAGAAATACTGTCTGTTATTACGAAGAATAAGGCTGGATAGGAGCGGCCATCCGTAGTTGAGCCTTACACTAGCATTGGTTACCTCGATAGGAGTGGTATATATTTTTTATTTTTCATCTCTTATTTATTTACTCCCATCGACATACCCAATTCCAGTATAAAACGAACTACGATGGTTCATAATAGTTTAGGACAATATATATAATAATAACATAGAAAATAAAAATGCGGAACACAAAAAATAAAAGTCTCATATATATATATAACTAATGTCAGTTACAATACATTTGACATAATACATATGATACAACTACAACTGTCGACTCTGGAAGTTATATATACAAGTACATTATCATATAATATACAAGAATACATATCAACCTAAATCAAGTACACTGACTACTATAAAATGACGAAGACTACTTCAAAAGATATGAAAAGACTTCATAGCTCAAGCAGCAACCCAAAGCAGGATATCTACAACATGTAATAACTCGGTCTGACCCGAGTATTAAATTCAAAAGAAAATAATACATGGGTCGGTCTAATTTAAACTCAGTTATTAATGCACAGAAGCAATAATAATCAAATATCAAATAGACGACAGTCACAGAAATCTCGTATATCCAACTCCTCGATAAGAGAATCGGATAACGGCAGATATAACACTAAACAGTGTTAAATAACAAATCAGCAAATTCAAATCATCAACAAAGATAAATAAAAAGATTATCAATGAAGATAATATGAAAACCGCAGAATTGCCTAAACAACAATTAACAACAAAATCCAATTATTAAATAAATAATTAGAAACTCATAATCTACTTATTAAATAGATAATTAGACAAATCTCAAAATGATCAAATCAAATCAAATTTCTGTGTGGCTGCAGTACACGCATGCATGCACTGCCTCGCCACTACAGTATGTCAAAACTGCAAAGGTCAAGTCACGCTAGCATGACTCAACACAACTGCAACAAAAAGAACTCAAGAATTAGACTCAAATCCAAATGTACAATGAAACAGTGAAACAACAATGGTGCAACAAATGATGAAGTCAGTACCAACAGTAAATGACAGCAACTCAATCAATATGATATGCAATGCACAACATACGTGAGGTTCAAGTTCAAAAATATCAAGAGGAGATGACAACAGTGGTTCAGTAGACCACCTGAACCCAACCCAATATGCATATACAACTGCAACCAAGAACAGTGCACATAGGAGTGCAAGTGCAAATAAAACAAATGACACTACAAGCACAGTCTCAACAATGAAGGGGCTCAACAACATCAAAATGCACAGAAGAATTAGTACACAACAGAGGCACAAGGGCAGTTGTACCAAAACAAATGCAACAGTAAAAAGAAACAAACTCAGAAATGTTCAAAGACCAAGACATGTCAAAGCAATCACAAGATATGGCGACACAACATAACTCAAATGAAGTTCAGGTCAGATCAAATACAACCAATTGCCAACAATGACCAGACTCGAGTGGAACAAGAAATAAATGTTCACAAAAACAACAACCTGAAACTTATAGTGCAACAGGCTAGAGGTTCAAGTGCAAGTCCACTTATCAGAAATATAGACTGTAATTAAACAGACCCAAATGCTCAAAGCAAATGCAAAGCCACTATTCAATGAAGTCAATGTCGAACAAGCCCGAATCATCACAGCAAGGACAAAATCGAATGGCCAAGATAAATCAAGTCGTAAGTCAATAGTTAATGACCACATTCGAGCACAAAATGAAATCAACATCATCGTCAAAGAATTCAACAGCAAACAAAGTCAAAGTCTTGTAAACCATGAAATTAGCATTTATACAAACCCCAGTTTCACCAAATCCAGGAACTAACAAATTCACAAAAACCAAATGACCAAAGTATGAAAACAATGGACCAGTTCAATATGAACTAGCTCGAATGAGTCGAAATGCAGATAGTACAAAACCAAGTAAATTAACCAAGTGATGTACATGCCACAATCAATGGTGAAGCAAGGAAATATGAACCAAGTAAATATATACACAGTTAAATGCACAATGCCACAATGACATCATGTGACAACAGTAACTGCAAGAGGCAAAAAGTAATCAACATCAAGTCATGACAGCAACAACATGTTCAAGGTGGAATAAAGACTAATAGGACAATACATATATACATACATAGATGTATGTATACACATGGTTTCAGTGCGTATCCAAGTGCACATGAACTATTCAAACAACAATGAAGTCAACTACGACATGTGAAAATTATCACACAAACAAAGGCAGTAAAACAGATGTGCACAGAGAAGATTCAAGTGCCCAAAAGCATATAGCAGTAGTTTCAAATAATCAAGACAACAGTAGTGGACATACATATGAATCGAGTCCATTATGCAGACGACAGGGGTTAGTTCAATATGGTTGCAGTTACACCCTAAGCTACAAAATTTAGAACTCAAGTGAAACGAATGCAAACTGACTCAGTGGTTCAATGACAACAATATACACACATACAAATGAAAGCAGCCATATACATGTTCGAACAAAGCATAGTTCGAAGCAATGCAACAAGACGAGTATGCTACCGGGGTAACATAAATGGCTAGAGCCAAACACAAAGGAAATGAACACTGTCAAACAAGGTCAAAGTCGAAGTTAAACAAGCAAATGCCGAGATCACAGTGAAATTAACCTCGTCAATGCAAGTTAGAATTAACATCAAACAAGTCAAAACATCGAAGCCAAGGCCAACAAAGCATACCAAATTAACAAAGTAAGATAAAACATCAACATCGAAACAAAATCAAACATCTGAAGCATAACACTAAGAATAAATTAGATGTGAGTGATAATTCACTCACCTATATTTCGAAGCAAATAGAAGCAGCCGTTCGACGAAGCATCTTCGATCGAGATAATCGACGCCCTTGATTTCACGAAGCCCTAGTTTTTTGCAAAGGGGACGAGGCCGCCATTTCTAATTCTTTCGTTTAGGGTTTTCAAATGAGAAATGAAATGAGGAACGGGTTTTGCGAATGAACAAAAGGAGAACGGCATTGATAACTATCACGGCAACACAAAAAAACATGGGCTAGAATCAATTAAAAGCCCGCATAACCGCTTAGCAAATTTTATCAAAGAATTCCAACCGATTAAAATTCCAATAGCAATTATCAAACAATTTGATCATCATTTGACGACAATTAATTGTTGTAAAACTCCGGGTTGTTAGAGACTCCCCTCCTTATAAATATTGCGTCCCGCAATTTTCATAATTAAAGTTGTCAATAACAATTATTTTTCTAACATAAACTGGTTAAGCTAGAAAAATAGAGGTCAAGAACACAGTACCAAAGAAATCTTTCAATTCCATAAAAGAAATTCACACATTCTTAACAAAATCTAACTATCAAATAGATAATCAGAAAATAACAAAACTGAATAAATTCAATTTTCAGCAATATTCAATTATCCAGTAGATAATTAGAATACAGAAGTCACAAAACAGCAATGTCTAATTATCGATACGATAATTAGGAAATAACAAAATCTAATTATCAACAAAGATAATTAGAAAACACAAAATCACAAATCGCAAAACTGCAAATATCTAGTTATCCAACAAATAACTAGAAAACACAAACTTCATAGTCAGCAAACTCTAACTATCAACAGAGACAGATAGGAAATAACAATTCAATATAATTAACATAATATAGAATACATTAGAGACTAGAAAATCTCATAACCAGCAAAACTAGCAAATATCCCATTTATCAAAAATGATAATCAGAAAACACAAATATCTAATTATCAAAGACGATAATCAGAAAACATCAGATAATCAGAAATCTCAAATCAACAAATATCTAATTATCAAAAATGATAGTCAGAAATGTCAAATCAACAAATATCTAATTATCAAAAACGATAATCAGAAATCTCAAATCAACAAATATCTAATTATCAAAAATGATAATCAGAAATCTCAAATCAACAAATATCTAATTATCAAAAACGATAATCAGAAATCAACAAATATCTAATTATCAAAGACGATAATCAGAAAACATCAGATAATCAGAAATCTCAAATCAACAAATATCTAATTATCAAAAACGATAATCAGAAATCTCAAATCAACAAATATCTAATTATCAAAAATGATAATCAGAACTCAAATCAGCAAATATCTAATTATGACAAACGATAATCAGAAATCAATAAATATCTAATTATCAAAAACGATAATCAGAACTCAAATCAGCAAATATCTAATTACCTGCAGATAATTAGAAACAACAATATCTAGAAATCAATTAAGATAATCTAGAAAATCAACAAAAAAGGTGGATCGATCCCATTAGATGGCGAGTTTTTAGCTACGCCGCACGTGCATCAACAAATGGCCGAAGCCTACCAAGTACTATAAATTTTGGCACCCATCAGATGACCCGAAGGTCCGCAAAGTGACCCGAAGGTCTAGTATTGGTATTTGACCAGAAGGTCCTCAAAGTGGCCCGAAAGCCCAACAAATGACCCGAAGGTCCAGCAGAGTGGCCCGAAAGCCCAACAAATGACCCGAAGGTCCAGCAGATGACCCGAAGGTCCAACATAGTGGCTCGAAAGCACACAAAATCATCAGAATCATCAAACATCAGATGTTTCAATTAACGAGTCTGGAATTAACCGAAATAGCAAACGCACATGTCCCATACCACGTGTTTTACTAAATCGTTTGATTCTCTTCATCATTTCCTTGAAAGTGCAAAATTTTGTATTTTATAAAAATAACATTTTACATTCTCAAACGGACAAGTCTGGAATTAAGCGAATCAGTAAAATTAAGGGTTCATAGTCCTCGATTTTTCTGAATCATTTAAATCGCTTCCTCATTCTTTTGAAAGCGCAAACTGTAATTTTTTTGGATTTTATATAATTAACATTTTACGTTCTCAAACGGACAAGTTTGGAATTAAGCGAATCAGTAAAAGTAAGGGTTCATAGTCCTCATTTTTGCTGAATCGTTTAAATCGTTTCCTCATTCTTTTGAAAGCGCGAACTGTAAAAATTTTAAAACAATTTTCAGAACACGTGATTAAAACAGTAACATCAGTAGCAATTCCGCAAAGGAAATTGCACTTCCCAAAACATCGTAAAACGAATCTCAAAATCAGCATTGCGGAATAACCGCTTGAAAATCCACTTTCAAAATTTGACGGTTACTGAAGCCAAAGCGACAGAAATTTTTTTATACGTCAAAATCTCATCAAAATAATTCACATCAAAATGTAATAGCAGTGAATTTTCATTCATTAAAAATGTCAACAAAACACCGTGCTTCAAAAATTTAGCACCGATGTAGAAATCCTGTTATAAAGATAACGGCAACAAAATACGTTTAAACCAAACAACGGTTCAACGTAAAATTAATGCAGTAACGTGAAACTCAAATTTGCACGTACTACAAAATGAACAAAGAAATCATTCGAATGTATCTTCAATGAAGATAATTCAAAACAACAAAAATCTCAACAAAAATCACATAACTGCCATCATTTCGAATCCTCAAATCGGATTTGAAATTTTCAAAGAAACAAAATAAACCCAGCAATGTAAACAACAAATGAAATTTATTTTAATTTCATATTTTGATTTTTAAATCAAAAAGATTATCAGCTGTATTCAGCGAAGACAGTCTCACTGTTTCCGCTGTGCACTCTGATAAACAGAACACAAATTATTCAATCATCAAAACACAGTTTCACTTTTATTTTTAAATAAGGATATTTAAAAATTTCATCATAACTTCAAAACTTTAGTTTTGACTCAAAGCACAACTAAAAACATCGACAAATGGTTGTAACACATGTTCCATCCAAGTTATGTTTTATATTATGTCCATAAACCCCAAGCTCTGATACCAGCTGTGACGCCCCACCTCTATGCTCACAATAACAAAGAGTATTAAAAGAAATACTATATGTTATTACGAAGAATAAGGCTGGATAGGAGCGGCCATCCGTAGTTGGGCCTTACACTAGCATTGGTTACCTCGATAGGAGTGGTATATATTTTTTATTTTTCATCTCTTATTTATTTACTCCCATCGACATACCCAATTCCAGTATAAAACGAACTACGATGGTTCATAATAGTTTAGGACAATATATATAATAATAACACATATAATAAAAAAGCGGAACACAGAAAATAAAAGTCTCATATATATATATATATAACTGATGTCAGTTACAATACATTTGACACAGTACATATGATACAACTACAACTGTCGACTCTGGAAGTTATATATACAAGTACATTATCGTATAATATACATGAATACATATCAACCTAAATCAAGTACACTGACTACTACAAAATGACGAAGACTACTTCAAAAGATATGAAAAGACTTCATAGCTCAAGCAGCAACCCAAAGCAGGATATCTACAACCTGTAATAACTCGGTCTGACCCGAGTATTAAATTCAAAAGAAAATAATACACGGGTCAGTCTAATTCAAACTCAGTTATTAATGCACGGAATCAATAATAATCAAATATCAAATATACGACAGTCACAGAAATCTCGTATATCCAACTCCTCGATAAGAGAATCGGATAACGACAGATATAACACTAAACAGTGTTAAACAACAAATCAGCAAATTCAAATCATCAACAAAGATAAATAAAAAGATTATCAATGAAGATAAAATAAAAACCCCAGAATTGCCTAAACAGCAATTAACAACAAAATCCAATTATTAAATAAATAATTAGAAACTCATAATCTACTTATCAAATAGATAATTAGACAAATCTTAAAATGATCAAATCAAATCAAATTTCTGTGTGGCTGTAGTACACGCACGCGTGCACTGCCTCGCCACTACAGTAAGTCAAAACTGCAAAGGTCAAGTCATGCTAGCATGACTCAACACAACTGCAACAAAATGAACTCAAGAATTAGACTCAAATCCAAATGTACAATGAAACAGTGAAACAACAATGGTGCAACAAATGATGAAGTCAGTGCCAACAGTAAATGAAGTTCAAGTCGGACCGAATACAACCAATTGCCAACAATGACCAGACTCGAGTGGAACAAGAAATAAATGTTCACAAAAACAACAACCTGAAACTTATAGTGCAACAAGCCAGAGGTTCAAGTGCAAGTCCACTTATTAGAAATATAGACTGCAATTAAACAGACCCAAATGCTCAAAGCAAATGCAAAGCCACTGTTAAATGAAGTCAATGTCTAACAACCCCAAATCATCACAGCAAGGACAAAATCAAATGGCCAAGATAAATCAAGTCGTAAGTCAATAGTTAATGGCCACATTCGAGCACAAAACGAAATCAACATCATCGTCAAAGAATTCAACAGCAAACAAAGTCAAAGTCTTGTAAACCATGAAATTAGCATTTATACAAACCCCAGTTTCACCAAATCCAGGAACTAACAATTTCACAAAAACCAAATGACCAAAGTATGAAAACAATGGATCGGTTCAATATGAACTAGCTCGAATGAGTCGAAATGCAGACAGTACAAAACCAAGTAAATTACCCAAGTGATGTACATGCCACAATCAATGGTTAAGCAAGGAAATATGAACTAAGTAAATATATACACAGTTAAATTCACAATGCCACAATGACATCATGTGACAACAGTAACTGCAAGAGGCAACAAGTAATCAACATCAAGTCATGACAGCAACAACAGGTTCAAGGTGGAATAAAGACTACCAGGACAATACATATATACATACATAGATGTATGTATACACATGGTTTTAGTGTGTATCCAAGTGCACATGAACTATTCAAACAACAATGAAGTTAACTACGACATGTGAAAATTATCACATAAACAAAGGCAGTAAAACAGATGTGCACAGAGAAGATTCAAGTGCCCAAAAGCATATAGCAGCAGTTTCAAATAATCAAGACAACAGTAGTGGACATACATATGACTCGAGTCCATTATGCAGACGACAGGGGTTAGTTCAATATGGTTGCAGTTACACCCTAAGCCACAAAATTTAGAACTCAAGTGAAACGAATGCAAACTGACTCGGTGGTTCAACGACAAAAATATACACACATACAATTGAAAGCAGCCGTATACATGTTTGGACAAAGCATAGTTCGAACCAATGCAACAAGACGAGTATACTACAGGGGTAACATAAATGGCCAGAGCCAAACACAAAGGAAATGAAAACTGTCAAACAAGGTCAAAGTCGAAGTTAAACAAGCAAATGCCGAGATCACAGTGAAATTAACCTCGTCAAAGCAAGTTAGAATTAACATCAAACAAGTCAAAACATCAAAGCCGAGGCCAACAAAGCATACCAAATTAACAAAGTCAGATAAAACATCAACATCGAAACAAAATCAAACATCTGAAGCATAACACTAAGAATGAATTAAATGTGAGTGATAATTCACTCACCTATGTTTCGAAGCAAATAGAAGCAGCCATTCGACGAAGCATCTTCGATTGAGATAATCGGCGCCCTTGATTTCACGAAGCCCTAGTTTTTTGCAAAGGGGACGAGGCCGCCATTTCTAATTCTTTCGTTTAGGGTTTTCGAATGAGAAATGAAATGGGGAACGGGTTTTGCGAATGAACAAAAGGAGAACGGCATTGATAACTATCACGGCAACACAAAAAACATGGGATAGAATCAATTAAAAGCTTGCATAACCGCTTAGCAAATTTTATTAAAGAATTCCAACCGATTAAAATTCCAATAGCAATTATCAAACAACTTGATCGTCATTTGACGACAATTATTGTTGTAAAACTCCGGGTTGTTACAGACTCCCCTCCTTATAAAAATTGTGTCCCCGCAATTTTCATAATTAAAGTTGTCAATAACCATTATTTTTCTAACATAAACTGGTTAAGCTAGAAAAATAGAGGTCGAGAACACAATACCAAAGAAATCTTTCAATTCCATAAAAGAAATTCACACATTCTCAACAAAATCTAACTATCAAATAGACAATCAGAAAACAACAAAACTGAATAAATTCAATTTTCAGCAATATTCAATTATCCAGTAGATAATTAGAATACAGAAGTCACAAAACAGCAATATCTAATTATCGATACGATAATTAGGAAACAGCAAAATCTAATTATCAACAAAGATAATTAGAAAACACAAAATCACAAATCGCAAAACTACAAATATCTAGTTATCCAACAAATAACTAGAAAACACAAACTTCATAATCAGCAAACTCTAACTATCAACAGAGATAGATAGGAAACAACAATTCAATATAATCAACATAATCTAGAATCAATTAGAAACTAGAAAATCTCATAACCAGCAAAACTAGTAAATATCCCATTTATCAAAAACGATAATCAGAAAACACAAATATCTAATTATCAAAGACGATAATCAGAAAACATCAGATAATCAGAAATCTCAAATTAACAAATATCTAATTATCAAAAACCATAATCAGAAATCAACAAATATCTAATTATCAAAGACGATAATCAGAAAACATCAGATAATCAGAAATCTCAAATCAACAAATATCTAATTATCAAAAATGATAATCAGAAATCTCAAATCAACAAATATCTAATTATCAAAAATGATAATCAGAACTCAAATCAGCAAATATCTAATTATCACAAACGATAATCAGAAATCAACAAATATCTAATTATCAAAAACGATAATTAGAACTCAAATCAGCAAATATCTAATTACCTGCAGATAATTAGAAACGACAAATATCTAGAAATCAATTAAGATAATCTAGAAAATCAACAAAAAAGGTGGATCGATCCCATCAGATGGCGAGTTTTTAGCTACGTCGCACATGCATCAACAAATGGCCGAAGCCTACCAAGTACTATAAATTTTGGCGCCCATCAGATGACCCGAAGGTCCGCAGAGTGACCCGAAGGTCTAGTACTGGTATTTGACCCGAAGGTCCTCAGAGTGGCCCGAAAGCCCAAAAATGACCCGAAGGTTCAGCAGAGTGGCCCGAAAGCCCAACAAATGACCCGAAGGTCCAACAGATGACCCGAAGGTCCAACAGATGACCCGAAGGTCCAACATAGTGGCTCGAAAGCACACAAAATCATCAGAATCATCAAACAGCAGATGTTTCAATTAACGAGTCCGGAATTAACCGAAATAGCAAACGCACATGTCCCATACCACGTGTTTTACTAAATCGTTTGATTCTCTTCATCGTTTTCTTGAAAGTGCAAAATTTTGTATTTGATAAAAATAACATTTTACATTCTCAAACTGACAAGTCCGGAATTAAGCGAATCTGTAAAAGTAAGGGTTCATAGTCCTCGATTTTGCTGAATCGTTTAAACCGTTTCCTCATTCTTTTGAAAGCGCAAACTGTAAATTTTTTGGATTTTATATAATTAACATTTTATGTTCTCAAACGGACAAGTCCGGAATTAAGCGAATCAGTAAAAGTGAGGGTTCATAGTCCTCAATTTTGCTAAATCGTTTAAATCGCTTCCTCATTCTTTTTAAAGCGCAAACTGTAAAAAAAATTAAAACAATTTTCAGAACACGTGATTAAAACAGTAACATCAGTAGCAATTTTGCAAAGGAAATTACACTTCCCAAAACATCGTAAAACGAATCTCAAAATCAGCATTGCGGAATAACCGCTTGAAAATCCACTTTTAAAATTTGACGGTTACTGAAGCCAAAGCGACAGAAATTTTTTTATACGTCAAAATCTCATCAAAATAATTCACATCAAAATGTAATAGCAGTGAATTTTCATTCATTAAAAATGTCAACAAAACACCGTGCTTCAAAAATTTAGCACCGATGTAAAAATCCCGTTATAAAGATAACGACAACAAAATACGTTTAAACCAAACAACGGTTCAACGTAAAATTAATGCAGTAACGTGCAACTCAAATTTGCACGTACTACAAAATGAACAAAGAAATCATTCGAATGTATCTTCAATGAAGATAATTCAAAACAGCAAAAATCTCAACAAAAATCACATAACTGCCATCGCTTCGAATCCTCAAATCGGATTCGAAATTTTCAAAGAAACAAAATAAACCCAGCAATGTAAATAACAAATGAAATTTATTTCAATTTCATATTTTGGTTTTTAAATTAAAAAGGTTATCAGTTGTATTCAGCGAAGACAGTCTCACTGTTTCCGCTGCGCACTCTGATAAACAGAACACAAATTATTCAGTCATCAAAACACAGTTTCACTTTTATTTTTAAATAAGGATATTTAAAAATTTCATCATTACTTCAAAACTTTAGTTTTGACTCAAAGCACAACTAAAAACATAGACAAATAGTTGTAACACATGTTCCATCCAAGTTATGTTTTATATTATGTCCATAAACCCCAAGCTCTGATACCAACTGTGACTCCCCACCTCTATGTTCACAATAACGAAGAATATTAAAAGAAATACTGTCTGTTATTACGAAGAATAAGGCTAGATAGGAGCGGCCATCCGTAGTTGGGCCTTACACTAGCATTGGTTACCTCGATAGGAGTGGTATATATTTTTTATTTTTCATCTCTTATTTATTTACTCCCATCGACATACCCAATTCCAGTATAAAACGAACTACGATGGTTCATAATAGTTTAGGACAATATATATAATAATAACACAGATAATAAAAAAGCGGAACACAGAAAATAAAAGTCTCATATATATATATAACTGATGTCAGTTACAATACATTTGACACAGTACATATGATACAACTACAACTGTCGACTCTGGAAGTTATATATACAAGTACATTATCGTATAATATACATGAATACATATCAACCTAAATCAAGTACACTGACTACTACAAAATGACGAAGACTACTTCAAAAGATATGAAAAGACTTCATAGCTCAAGCAGCAACCCAAAGCAGGATATCTACAACCTGTAATAACTCGGTCTGACCCGAGTATTAAATTCAAAAGAAAATAATACACGGGTCAGTCTAATTCAAACTCAGTTATTAATGCACGGAAGCAATAATAATCAAATATCAAATATACGACAGTCACAGAAATCTCGTATATCCAACTCCTCGATAAGAGAATCGGATAACGACAGATATAACACTAAACAGTGTTAAACAACAAATCAGCAAATTCAAATCATCAACAAAGATAAATAAAAAGATTATCAATGAAGATAATATAAAAACCCCAGAATTGCCTAAACAGCAATTAACAACAAAATCCAATTATTAAATAAATAATTAGAAACTCATAATCTACTTATCAAATAGATAATTAGACAAATCTCAAAATGATCAAGTTCAAAAATATCAAGAGGAGATGACAACAGTGGTTCAGTAGACCACCTGAACCCAACCCAATATGCATATACAACTGCAACCAAGAACAGTGCACATAGGAGTGCAAGGGAAAATAAAACAAGTGACACTGCAAGCACAGTCTCAACAATGAAGGGGCTCAACAACATCAAAATGTACAGAAGAATTAGTACACAACAGAGGTACAATGGCAGTTGTACCAAAACAAATGCAACAGTAAAAAGAAACAAACTCGTAAATGTTCAAAGACCAAGACATGTCAAAGCAATCACAAGATATGGCGACACAGCGTAACTCAAATGAAGTTCAGGTCAGACCAAATACAACCAATTGCTAACAATGACCAGACTCGAGTGGAACAAGAAATAAATGTTCACAAGAACAACAACCTAAAACTTATAGTGCAACATGCCAGAGGTTCAAGTGAAAGTCCACTTATTAGAAATATAGACTGCAATTAAACAGACCCAAATGCTCAAAGCAAATGCAAAGCCACTGTTCAATGAAGTCAATGTCGAACAACCCCAAATCATCACAGCAAGGACAAAATCAAATGGCCAAGATAAATCAAGTCGTAAGTCAATAGTTAATGGAAACATTCGAGCACAAAACGAAATCAACATCATCGTCAAAGAATTCAACAGCAAACAAAGTCAAAGTCTTGTAAACCATGAAATTAGCATTTATACAAACCCCAGTTTCACCAAATCCAGGAACTAACAAATTCACAAAAACCAAATGACCAAAGTATGAAAACAATGGACCGGTTCAATATGAACTAGCTTGAATGATTCGAAATGCAGACAGTACAAAACCAAGTAAATTACCCAAGTGATGTACATGCCACAATCAATGGTGAAGCAAGGAAATATGAACCAAGTCCACTTATATTCTGTCATTCCGTTGCGAGATTCTGTGTTTTGTTTTCTTCTTTTATTTTATTTCTTAACCAATCCATTGATTATCTGACTTCTAGATTGCTCGAGTTGGACATATGTGATTTATTATCGACTTGAAACTTCCAAAATGCGGGTCGTCACAGTTGCTGTAAGAAAATTTTTGAGACTTTAAAATTCCGTAACTCAGTTTACAAAATAGACCGTATTAGAGTGGCGTAGAGGAAGCATAGTAGTGATTTTTACAAGTATGATTTTTATTGTTTTATAAGTTGATTATTTTGGTTAAAATATGTAACGCCCCACCTCTATGCTCACAATAATAAAGAGTATCAAAAGGAAATACTGTCTGTTATTACGAAGAATAAGGCTGGATAGGAGTAGTCATCCGTAGTTAGGCCTTACACTAGTATTGGTTATCTCGAAAGGAGTGGTATATTTTTTTTCATCTCTTTGTTTATTTACTCTCATCGACATATTCAATTCCAGTATAAAACAAACTACGATGGTTCATAATAGTTTAGGACAACATATGTAATAAGAACACAGATAAGCTAAACACAGAACACAGATAATATAAAATCTCATATATAACTGAAATCAGTTACTATACATGTGATACGACTATAACTGTCGACACTGGAAGTTACATACACAAGTACATTATTATAAATAATATACATGAATACATGTCAACCTATAAAATAACACAGACTACTCCAAAAGATATGAAAAGACTTCATAGCTCAAGCAGCATCCCAAAGTGAGATATCAACAGCCTGTAATAACTCGGTCTGACCTGAGTATTAATTCAAAAGAAAATAATACATGGATCAGTCTAATTCAAACTCGGTAATTAATGCACGGAAGCAATAATAATTAAATAACAATTAGACGATAATCACAATAAATCCCGCATATCCAATCCTCTAATAAGAAATCAAATAACGGTAAATATAACGCGTAACCGCATTTAAACAGCGAATCAGCAAAGCCAAATCATCAACAAAGGTAAATATAAGGATTATCAATGAAAATAATTAGAAAACAGCGGAATAGTATAAATAGCGGATTCAAAAATCTGATTATCAATAAAGATAAATAGAAGAATTATCGATGAAGATAATTAGAAAACAACAGAGTTACATAAACAGTAATTAACAGCAAAATCTGATTATCAACTAAATAATTAAAAACAACATAATCTAATTATCTAATAGGTAATTAGATAACAACAAAATAATCAAATTAAACTAAATCGAACTATGAATTCAAAATATATTGAATTGGCCACACGGAACAATTCAAGCAATTGAAATTACCAAATAAAGCGTCAATTCTGATTGGCTGCAGTACACGCTCACGTGCACTGCCTCGCCACTGCAGAATATGACGTCATCACTACTCCAAATATTTAAACTACTCTCGATTGCACAACTAAGTGCGTATAGTTCAGTGAGCGCGTTGCGGCAATCAACGCTACAAAATAGATGCATACATGGATATAAACATATACATATAATTATGTGTATATATATACCAACTATATATAAGTGTGTACCCAATCAGTTAATAATTCAAATCAAAACACACGCATACATAGCTATATACATATACATATAAATATGTATATATATACCAACTATATATAAGTGTGTACCCAATCAGTTAATAATTCAAATCAAAACACACACATACATAGCTATATACATATACATATAAATATGTATATATATATACCAACTATATATAAGTGTGTACAATCATTACTTTATACATTAAAGCAGCAGCTTATAAAAGTGCAATATGTATAAAGCCAGTGCAACTCCAGCCTCGACCAAAGTTCAAGTCGTACTCATGAAATCGGAGACCAAGCAGCAACCATCAAATGTACAAAGACAATTGCAGCGGTGACAAATAGAATATGTGCACAAGCGCATATCAGTTCATATGGAAATGCTACAGTCTCAAGACCAACCAGACTAGTGAAACAAACATACCAAACTCATGTACATGGTAGCAACTCATCACACATAAAAAAGAAATGTCGAAGACCAAGCAATGCTGAAGTCACCAACAGACAACCAGAAAGTTCACAAGCCAAAGACCAGTGAATCGAAATGGTCGACCAAGACTACAATATACACAAGTGAATGTGACAGCAGTTTTGAATATATGAAGATAAGTATACGAACAAATGCAGACAACTGTGAATCAAGGTACCTGACTCAAAGCACAGTGCATATGTAGCAGTGAAGTACACAAGCTAATCCAAACAACGTAGTAATGTAAACAGTCAGAAGTGATACAAAACGCAACAGAGAATAACCAAATAATAATTCAAAAAACAAAGTCAGGCCGAAGTCAACAAAATGCCGGAAGCACATATTTTCACAAAAATCAACTATGAACAATCATGCCAAAGCCATGGAACAGTAAAACAAGTCGAAGCCAGATGATCACAAGATTGCACAAGTACAGTAACAGTGCCGAAGCCACAAAGACAAGGGTCAATCTCAAACATCAAAGCAATGTCGAGTCAACAGCGAAAATAACGGAAAGATCGAACAGTTTCAAACCAAAGTCGTGGCAATCACAAAATCGTTCAAAGCCGTGCAAATCAAGGAAACATCAAATATACGAAATTGAAGAAGTCGGAAATCATCACAACCATGCACAAAATACTTATGATTAAATTAGAGGATGTGAGTGAAAATCACTCACCTTATCTCGAAGAGCGCAAATCCATCACCGCAATTCCCCTTTTCCCCCTCCCACTCAGCTCGCCTATGCACGGCGCCTGACAAGGCTTCGAGAAATAACGAACCCATATTGTTAAATTGAACTCGATCATCGAAGCAGCCAAAACTGAGCAACGAAGAAACGATCGATCAACGAAGCTACATGCAAATATCCACTTGATTGATCAACAAAGTCGGCAGCTTCGAAAATAATCATGAAGCCCTAAATCGGAATGAACGAGAACAAGCAACAGGAAGCCGCGAACAATATAATCGAACGAAGAAAGGAATCGAAGCATCTGAAATAAATTTGACAAAGCGGTGCTTCAGTTTCAAAGCCCTAGTTTGGACGAAGAAGAAAAAAAGAGCAGCCATTTTTTTTCTCACTGTTTTGTTTTGGCTTGCCAAGAGGAAAAATGAATGAAGTCAACTACGAACCAGTGAATATTATCACATAAACAAAGGAAGTGCAAACAGGTTCAAAGACAACTGCAACTCAAAAATAATGTGCAGTTATAACAAAATCAAGCCGAAGCCGTGAATGAACAAGTCAGTGCCGAAGTCAAAGATTATCACTGTCAACAAGCACAAAGAGAAATTGACGGAACCAAAATCGCCAGAGAATCGAAGCCGTAATGATCAATGAAATGGAACAGTTAAAAATCAATACCGTGGTGGCCAAGCAAGTCGAAATCAAAGCCGTGAGTATCAAGTTAAAAAAGCAACGAAATATACAAATTTGAAAAGGTTAGAAATCATCACGTTCATCCATACAAAATCAAACAGCCAAGCAAAATTTTTATCGCCTAACGACAATAATTAACTGGTGCAAAATCCTGGGTCGTTACAAAATATATCTAAGTGTTAGATAATTGCTTCGTTCCTTTTCGGGGACGAAACGTTTTGAGTGAGGGAGATTGTAACGACCCGTATTTTTAATCATTTAAAAATATTATATTTAATATGATTATTAAACAAAAATGGTTAGAAATAAAAATTTAATGATTTCTTATGAAATTTATTGGATATTAACTTATATAAAAATTTTGAATAATAAAATTCAATAAGATAAAAGATTATAACTTATATTAGAAAGTAATTAAAAGATATTGGATTGTAAGTAATTGATAACAGGAATTGAAATAATCAATGTAAAGTTAATAAAGAATCGAATGAATGTTTATTAAAAGTAAAAGCATAAGTTTATTTATATGAAATTGTATTTTTGATAAGTATAAATTTCAGAAATAAAAAGCATTTATTTGGTATGAAATGAATAACTTTTGCTGTATATAATAATTGCAAAGATGTTTGAATTATTGTAAATTGGAAGGGGTTATTTTATTATTTGAATTCGTTTTAACAGTTAATTTTGAGATAATTGGAATTAAACTTATTGAAATATTTTGGATTAAAAAGAGAAGAAAAGTGAATTGTAGTTAATAAATGTAATGTAATAAATATATGTTTTGTTTTAGAATAGAATAAGTGTAATAAAAAATAAACAATGTTGGTAAAATAAAATAAACTAATTATTTGAAAATTGGAAATCTATTTTGTTTTGAATTTGGTTTAGAACTATTAATGGAAAATGTTATTTATGAATTGTAAATATTCTATTGAACTAAATGGTGAAATAATAATAAAATTTATTGTTAATAAAACAATTTGATTATAATGATGTATTTTTGAAATAGAAATATTTTATTTGTCTGTACCTGTAAAATTGGAAACAGTTGAATATACTTTAATTTAATTTTTTCGAACGACCAAAAAGTTAACTTTCGTATACGATAGAATTGGGTCTCGTAACTAGTTCCATTGAGTTCGAAATATAGGTATTTTGCTAGGAACGCTAGTGGGCACGTCTCGTTTGGGGTTCGTGATCAGTACGGTTAAAACCTATATAACGATCCATCGTTTCGACGTGATGTAGAATTAGCATGCGGTAATTAGCGTGTAAACGCGATTAATAATGTAACGGCCCGAATTTTCTGTCATTTGATTTTGAATATTTAAATGGCTTTAAATATTGGATTTAGAATATAAATTGATTTTTGAATATGAAGATCTCGGTTGAAATTATAAAATGAATTTAAATTTCAAATATAACGACTTATCGTAATACGAAAATGGTGAAGAATTGAAATTTGAGTTGAATTGAAATTGAAATGATTTCTAATGTCAATATAATTCTATTTGAATTAGAATTGAGTTAATAAGTTTTTAAAACTGAAATTTCAAGTGATTTCGTAAATTTTTAAAATCTTCAATCGATGCTAAAATAGCGATCCGGGGCACAGTCTCGGAATTCAATGAAACAAGTTCCACTGGATCCGTAATAGTGTATTATTATTAGATTTCAAATTTCGTAGAATTTGGATTGACCGTTTGGTCTTGCGATCTGGAAACGCCTAGAAATAATTTAATTTTATTTAAACAGTCGATTTAAAAAGCTATCTTCTTCATACGATCGAATTAGGTTCCGAAACTTGGTCCATTACGTTCGGAATAGGGATATAACATTAGGAACGCTAGGTGGCATGCCTAAATAGAAGTTCGGGATTTCACGGTATGTAATACGAGATATTTTCAATATTAAATTAAATAAAATCAATCAAAGGTCAAACTCGAGCTATCCTAACCCTGCTATAGCCGACCTAACCTCTCTGCAAAGCCACCTTCCCCTTCAATTTAAACGATCGCATCATTTTCCTTTCTTGCAAAATCGAACAGTTCGTATAAAAAAACAAAGGAAGCGAACGAGAGTCGCGATCGAAAAAAATCGCAAAGGGGAGGTAGCGCGGCTGCAAGGGAGGGGCATGCATGCGGGGAGGAAGGCGGCGACTTTGGTGGTGTTTTCGGGTGATGGTGGTGTCGCACGCAAGCGATTAGTGGGAAAAGGCGGCGATCTAAGGGGACGTAGGGCTCGCGTGGGTAGCTGGCATTCGGGGCTTCGATTGGATGTGAGGCAGCGAAGTTCGTGGGCTCCAAGCGGCGGCGTGAGCTTGGAGGGTCGAGGGGAGTTTGGAGGAAGTCGCGTGGATTGGGGAAATGCGGCAGCAATGAAGGGAGGAAGTTGGAGGAAAGTGCGGCTCGAGCGGTGGTTGTCTTGACGATGGAGGTTGAGATTATTCGCAGTAATGCTATGAAGTCGATGCTTGAAATCGAGATGGGAGTGTTGAGACAGCGGACGACCACGATTCGTTTTGGGAAAGAAGGTATTTTGTTAATAAAGGAAATTAATTAACTTAAGTAGTAATTAGAGAAATTAATATAAATTTTAATTCAGGAATCTTGTATAACGTATAATTTTTCATACGAGGTGCATATCGAACGTAACGTACCACGTTGGATTCGCAGCGGAAAATACTACGCAATGGAATAAATCTGGAATTGGAAGGATTAATAATTCGGTGCTATCCTGGTCAGGGGTAGGCCGTTCTTGTGTTGGCAGGAATCGTTAGGTATGATCTCGGTACATTTTTCTAGAGATGTACTATGGCGAGCGATACCCCAGTAGCCCAGTCATTGTATGGAATCCAATATCCACGACGAGCTTGTACGGTTTTGTTGTGCCTAACTATGTTGAAATGTGAGATGCAAGCATTTCAGCTATTTTCTAGTTTATTTTCTATAGATACTTTAATAGTATCAGTCTATCAGATGATTTTGATATAAAATGTTTTGGTTATCGTAAGGTGAAAACCCATCGTGTTTATGTGTGGCATGGTCTAACGAGATACATTTTGTCTTCAAAGGATTTTACAAACGGTAATAATTCAAATTGAGTGTGTTTTCTCACACTGGTTTCCAGACTGACTCGGGTGTTATTTTATTATAATGCTCGGGTCAGAACGAGTATTATAGATTCAGGTTAGGATGCTATGGAGCTCAGGAGACGAGCTGGAGGATTTCAGGTGTATTACACGTACTTGGTTATTTCCGCTGTGTGTTATGTATGTGAGGACAAGTTATTATAACTGTGCAGATTTATCGTTGACTGTTGTACTCTGATGATTGTATGTATATTACAGTTACAATTTCTTTGTATAAATATGTGTTGTTATATATTATATTTTGTTCCGCTACGATTGTGAGATTCTTTGCATTATTGTTTCTGTTTCCTTCTATCTTCTTTTTCTTCACACCTAATGATTCGTATTTCTGTTCAATTTGAGTTGGACACGTGTGATTTATTGTCAACTCAAAGGGTGCAGAGATACAGGTCATTACAATTGGTATCGGAGCTGAAGGTTAAGCGAGAACCTTGGCTTTGGTAGGGATTACTCATTAGAGATATGGTCAGTAGTACCCTAGAATGAGTCTGAGTGTATTAATAGATATGAGCGCGTATTTGTTAGTGAATGTAAATTGTTTTATATTCTATTGACTTATCGGTTGAGTGTTTATAAATTATGGTAGGTATAGTTTGGACAATGGTATCGATAGGGATTTCTAAACTATTAAACTAGCAAACTGACACAATATTTTTTTAAAATGGGTAAATGAAATAATTTTACCCAAATTATACTTTGATATAAAAAGAATAATTTTCTGAAACTATTATAGTATATTGACGTGTTTGGAGGTTATTAATATAATCACAACAAGTTTATATAACCGAATAGGAATTGTATAAATATGATTTATACAAATGAGTTAAAACTAAAAAGTGGATTCAAACTAGAATTTGGAAATTTAAATGCTGGTGATTTTTGGAAATGTTAGGCGTTTTGAAGTAAATGATGGTGATATTAATTTTGGAATAGAAAATGCTTTAAATTGGATTTAAAATAGATTTTGGATGTGATAAAGCACTAAACTCACTTCAGTCGCTGGAAAATAATCCTAGTGATGACTGCACAGCATCATAGTATACATTTTCGAGTTTCTAAGTGACGGATTGCTACTATGATTATTTGGCTTCAGAATCGTTTTGGAAAAATTAGGTTTTGATTTAAAAAATTCCAAAGGTAAGATTTGATATATAGAAAGGAATATATATTTATATATGGGATTTTAAATTGATTTGAAATGAAACCGGGTATTTGAATTCTGGAATATTCATTTGAATGTTTTATGAAACTTATGAAAAATAAGTTTTGAACTTATAACATGGATTTGTGAATTTTAATATGAAATTAAAATTTAACTTATGCAAGTTAAATAAAATTGAATTTGAATTGGAAATATTGGACGATTAAAGTGAATATGTACTTAAGTTTGAAAGTTGTATATAAACTTAAGAAATGGTATAAAATGTTTATAATAAGGCTTAAGAAATAAGTGTGATAAAATGATTTCCAAAATAAACTTAACTCAAGGGGAGGAAATTAAAGTGAATACATGATGTGTTAAATGGAATTGTGAATAAATAAGTTGAATAGCTTGCAAAGATTGGAGTTTATGGAATAAATATATACTTAAACTAGAAAGTGATGTGAAATCTTGAGTTAAAATTTTTAAATATGAATATACTCGAGTAATCATCGACGGAATGAAATTTGATTGGAAAAGTGGAATAGAAAAATCAACATGAAAATGGTTTGATATTTTGGCGAAGAAATAAAAATCCAAACTAGAATTATAAAATGAATTTGAACTCAAGTAAATTAAATGGAGTGATTTTTGATATAAAAATCTGATTGTGAAGTGTAAAATGAAAGCAACTAATTAGGATGAATTAGTTAGTAAATTGAATATTCGAAATGGATTTGAGTTATAAAGAAAATTTAACTCGAATGAAAACAAACCAAATGCTTTGAAACGTTGTGAATAAAAGTGAAATTTTGGGTAATTTGAAATGAATTGATGGAATGTACTAATTCCATATAGAATTGGAAATAGAAATTGATTTACAATGACTTAGCATCAAAAATAAAATTTGATTTATATTGTATTGAATATGAATTTGGATTATGGAATGAAAGCGAAAGATTAAGTGTGGGAACCTTTTAATTGCATATATATTCTAATTATACATGTTATAGCATGCATTGCTTATGAAATTCATGTGTTTAACTAGTTAAATGAATGAAATGTTATAAAATTTCATGTTTTTGGTACTTATGTGTTTAAATTGAGTAAGTACCGGAACAAGTACACCATTTCGCTATATTTTGGTTGTGTAATTGCATATAAATTAAGCGAACTCACTTAATAACGCTAATATAGGGTATGCTTACGCTATAAATGCAAAAATGATATAAATATTGATATTATATATATATATATATATATATATATATATATATATTGTGATTTCCAGCTATGAGAGCCGGTGTATATCTTTTTATCATACTTGTCATATTGCAAAAGTCTCTCCGTACAAGGGAGACTCTGCCAAAAAATTTCGAAAATTTAGGGTGTTAGAAAATTTTTGAAAAATTATTGTTAACTAAAGAAGTTGAATTTTGAATTGAATTTGAAATAAGGGATTTTGGTTTAGAAATGTAAACTAATTGTTTTGGGTTGGAACTAAAAGATTAGGAAAGTGAAATAGCAAGTTAACTAAGTTGGTTTTTTGAAATGTAATGGGTTTGGATCATTCGTCCTACCTTAGCAATTTCGGAGACAAAATTCTTTTAAATGGGTAGGAATGTAACGACCCAGATTTTCTATCATTTGATTTTGAATATTTAAATGGCCTTACATGTTGGATTTAGAATATAAATTGATTTTTGAATATGAAGATTTCGGTTGAAATTATAAAATGAATTTAAATTTCAAATATAGCGATTTATCGTAATACGGAAATGGTGAAGATTTGAAATTTGAGTTGAATAGAAATTGAAATGATTTCTAATGTCTATATAAATTCTATTTGAATTAGAATTGAGTTTATAAGTTTTTAAAACTGAAATTTCAAGCGATTTCGTAAATTTTTGAAATCGTCGATTTAATCGACGTGTAAAATAGCGATCCGGGGTACTGTCTTAGAATTCGATGATAATAGTTCCATTGCATTCATAATAGTGTATTATTATCGGATTTCAAATTCCGTAGCATTTGGATTCAATGTTTGGTCGTGCGATCTGGAAACGCCTAGAAATAATTTAATTGAATTTAATATAAATAGTTGATTTAAAAAGCTATCTTCACTATTCGATCGAATTAGGTTATGTAATTTGTTCCATTGCATTTGGAATAGGGATATAACATTAGGAACGCCAAGCGACATGCCTCAATAAGAGTTCGGGATTTCATGGTATGTAATACGAGATATTTTCAATATTAAATCAAATAAAATAAATCAAAGGTCAAACTCGAGCCACCCTAACCCTGCTATAGCCGACCTAACCTCTCTGCATAGCCCCCTTCCCCTTCAATTTAAAACGATCACGTCTTCTTCCATCCTTTCAAAATCGAACAGTTCGTATAAAAAAAAGAGGAAGCGAACGAGAGTCGCGATTGAACAAAATCGCAAAGAGGAGGTAGCGCGGCTGCAAGGGAGGGGCACGCGTGCAAGGAGGAATGCAGCTACTTTGGTGGTGTTTTCTGGCGATGGTGGTGTCGCATGAAGATAATTGAAGGGAGAAGGTAGCGATCTAAGGAAAGGTAGGGCTCGCGTGGGTAACTGGCATTGGGGCTTCAATTGGACGTGAGGCAGCGAAGTCCGAGGGTTCCAGGTGGCGGTGTGAGCTTAGAGGGTCGAGGGGAGTTTGGGGGAAGTCATGTGGATTGAGGAAACGTGGCAGTTGTGAAGGGAGGAAGTCGGAGGAAAGTGCGGCTCACGCGGTGGTTGTCTTGACGATGGAGGTTGAGATGATCCGCAGTAATGCTATGAAGCGGATGCCTGAAATCGAGATGGGAGTGTTGAGACAGCGGGCGTCCACGATTTGTTTTGGGAAAGAAGGTATTTTGTTAATAAAGGAAATTAATTAACTTAAGTAGTAATTAGAGAAATTAATATAAATTTTAATTTGGGAATCTTGTATAATGTATAATTTTTCATAAGAGGTGCATATCGAACGTAACGTGCCACGTTGGATTCGCAGCGGAAAATACTACGCAATGGAATAAATTTGGAATTGGAACGATTAACATTTTCGTAAAATCAAGGTTAGTAAATCTCACTCAATTTGGTTGACTGGTTTAATTTATAGCAAATAAAAATTTATTATTGGATGATTGGTTTAGTTGATATATAATTATCAATTGGATGTTATATTATATATAGTAGTATATATATTAGTAGTTGGATATATTTCCCGCCTATTGGAGCGGATGAGAAACTATGCGCCCTGCATAATAGCGGATGACCCTATATTACCGCGATATCCTACCTCGAAGTAGTATATATATATTAGTAGTTATATAACATCCGTGGTTGTAGGGAAACTGGTTGGAGGGATCCAACTGGATTCCTCAAATATATTTATTGTTTTTCATATATATAGTGATATATGATGTAATTAAATATTATGTTATGGATTGTTGTGCGATTTGATTTATTGTATGCTACAGTAGCACTAGCCTTAATTTTGGTATTATGAATACCATAAGTAATATTTTTTATTTTAAAATAAAATTCAAAAGTGATTTTGGAAATGAAAATATTTATATTGAACTTTGGGATTATTTAAAAAGGAATTGGGTTGGGTAAAATAAATGATTTGATATTGGGATTTGTACTTATCTATTTCGGAATATATTTTAAATAGAGATTTTAAAAATAATTTATATAAAGGATTTTTTTTAACAATGGATTTTTAAGTGATATTTCTAGATTTATGGAAAGAAGTTAAAATCGATATTAAAAATAGATTTGAAAAATAAATGAGATTTTATAAATGAGATTAGTTTATAAACAACCGAAACTCAAAGGAGTTTATAAATTTATAAACGATTTTTATAAATAAGGGAAATGATATTAGTTGATAAATTGGAAATATAAATTCATAGTGTGAATTTATATCGAGATATGGAAATTCAATTTTGGGAAAAATAGTGGATTTTATTTTTGAAATGTGAGAATGATTATGAATTTGAAACGTAGTCGATGTGATATGTATCGATAGGGATTTATAAATTGAAATTGGTAATATTGAATTTTAGAAATAGATTTTTGTCGAGAAATTAAAATGCTTTAAAATGGATTTTTATTTATTAATCTATGTAGTTTAAAAATTATTATTTAGATTTAAATATTTCGGAAAAGTTAGTTATTCAAATATTTAATATTTATTGAAATAAAATGCAAATTTTTATAATCGGCTTTGTAAATTGATGGGTTTTATTTAAAAATAAATTGGAATGAGTCATCGATGTTTATTTAAAGTGATTTAAATAATTATTTAAACATGTTTTAAAAATAAATTATTATTCTTTAAAAATATTTATTATATATATAGAGTTTTGTAATGATTGAAATTTATTATAAATTCTCTCGAGATTTGGAAACGGGGTTTATTTAAGGGATATAATTTTTATTAGAGAAAACTTGTAATGGAATTCTGGAAACTTAAGTAAACTAACGAAATGTTGAAATACGAGAACTTCGAAAATGAATTTGAATTCATAGAAAGGAAGTTAGAAATGGGTAGTTGGAATTATAGACAAGTGTAATTGATTTTGGAAATTTTAAAGGAAACTAATTTATGAATTTCGAAGACTTATAGAATCCATTATAAATAAGTTAAGGAATTTACGAATAAATGGTAAAAGAATTTTGGAGAAGTATGAATAAATAGAATATTTCCTTGGTATTGGAAATAAAATGATTTTCGGGAAAATGTACTTATTAATATCTCCTAAGTATTGAACTGGAAGGATTTGAAATATTTTAACAACGAGATTATTATTATAGAAATATGTTCAAAGTGTTAAATTATAAATGGAATGGGAAGAAAATATTTCTAAGTATTGAGATGGTTTGAAAATATTCCGTTAAGGATATAAGGATATGAATTTGTTTTCAAACATTGAAATATGGGAAGAGATTTGGATATATATCTTGGTAAAGATATTTTGAAATATATATTTGAAACAATTTGTAAAAATGGGCCTAGTGATTGCTTATGTGTGTTATTTGATAGTTAAATAACTGACTATCAAATTTGGCCAAATTCGTTAATCGTTTCGAAGAGACCGGGATCGAATTTAATTATCTGAAAACCACTTCTATCCGATTTGAGCATTACGAATTGTGATATCGTGAAGATAGTGAAGACGGTGATTTTGGAGATTCGGTTTGTTCAGCCCAGAACAACTTGTATGGATGAATGCTATCATTGCATCGTTGCCTGGAAGGCAGTGTTAGCATTCTAAGAGTGAATGCTATTCTTAAGGTAATACGTGGCCTCATCAACCGGGAATGACTAAAATAGGGAAGGTGCAGCAGGGCTAAGTGGGTCGCACCTAATAGGGTATGTTATCACTTTCTAGATACCCTCGGATATAATATAATTATGGATATGGTTGTGCATGGAAAAGAGAGCGCTCGATTAGGGTGGGAACACCCGGGGTGATAACATATTCGGTACTATCCGGGTCAGGGGTAGGTTGGTCCTGTGTTGGCAGAGATCGTTAGGTACGATCTCGGTACATTTTTTTAGAGATGTACTGTGGCGGGCGGTACCCCAGTAGATCGACCACTGTATGGAATCCAATATCCACTACGTGCATGTACGGTTTTAGTTGTGCCCAACTATGTTGAAATGTGAAATGCAAGCATTTTAGCTATTTTCTAGTTAATTTTCTATAAACACTATTATAATATCAGATGATTTTGATATAAAATGTTTTGGTTATCGTAAGGTAAAAACTTGTCGTGTTTATGTGTGGCGTGGTCTTACGAGATATCTTTTTTCTTCAAAGGATTTTGATAACAGTAATAATTCAAATTGAGTGTTTTCTCACGCTATTTTTCCAGACTGACTCGGGTGTTATTTTATTCTAATGCTTGTGTCAGACTGAGTATTGCAGATTCAGGTTAGAATGCTATGGAGCTCGAGAGACGAGCTGGAGAATTTCAGGCGTATTACACGTACTTGGTTATTCCCGTTGTGTGTTATATATGTGAGGAAAGTTATTATAACTGTCCAGATTTATCGTTGACTGTTGTACTCTGATTATTGTATGTATATTGAAGTTACAGTTTCTTTGTATAAAGATATATTATTATATATTATATTTTGTTCCACTATGATTGTGAGATTCTGTGTATTTGTTGTTTCTGTTTCCTTCTATCTTTTTCTACTTCACCCCTAATGATTCGTATTTCTATTCAATTTGAGTTGGACATTGTGATTTATTGTCGACTTAAAGGGTATGGAGATACAGGTCATTACAAATAAGATAATTAACAAGGTAATTAAAGTTTTTAATTAATTAATTTATTTCAATGTTTATTTATTCGTATATTGTTTGTACAAGGTCGGATTCGAGTGCCGTCTTTTTCGTTGAATTCGTATCGACGTCATATACGCTGTGGAGATAATTTCATTATTGTTTGGTTAGTTCAAATTTTTCAGATTCGATAAAGGTTATTGATTAAACCCACTCACACAATACTAAAATATTATAATGTCAGTTAAATCGAAATCATGAAGTGATTAATTTAATTGATTGTCCTTTGGTGATTTAAATTGACGGTTAAATTGAAATTGAAATTGAATTGCTAGTTACCCAACATTTGATAACTAGTAAAATGTTGTGAATCATTGATTAATTCGATAGTTGATTGAAAATGGATGCTATTGATTGATATGTTGGGTGTATGGTTGTTTATTTATTTTGATATATCCCTGTTATCGCCATATATACTATTGACATCATATAAATTGTCATTGAATCGTTTCTAATAAATTAAGAAATGGGTTGAAATGATATATACCTATGACATTTAACTTTGGGTTGAAATGATATATATCCATCTATGTAATTAAAATTGAAATAACTGATCACTTGGCCATAGGATAAAAAATTATATACGGACACTGGATTGGTTAAATTAAATGATTTTAAATTCTTGAATTTTGGGTTTATTTAAATGACATCATTTTAAAGGAAGTATAATTGGATTATATAAATTGAATTATTTTCAAATTTGGGCTTTGAGATTGAAACTATTTAAAATTGAAATTGTTTAAAGAATTTAATTTGAAATCTTAAAATTGAAAGTGAAGTATGATTTAAGTTTATCGAAATTGAATTCTTTTAAAGGTTTAATTTTTTTTGACCTTTGAAATTATTTCAACTAAAGTGATTTAAATGGTTATTCCGAATTTTAGACTTTAAATTGATATAAACTATATTGTTTAAATGAGAATTTGAATTGAGAACTTCTAGCCATTTGAATCGAACTGTCTATGCTGCATTTGAAGTAAAGTAGAAATCATTTTGAATTGAGATTTATTTGAATTGAATTTGAAATTGAAGTTGATTTGAATTGAAATGTTGTAAATTGAATTTGTTTGATTTGAAATTTTGTTCCTGAGTTTAGATTTATGGAAAATGGAAAGAAATTGTTTTAATTTGAAACTATTTTCAACGTAAACTATTTTGAATATAAACTATTTTAAAGTTCCGTCTATTTTAATATTCAAATTATTTTGGTTTCTAAACTGTTTAATATATAAACCATTTTCAATACTCAAACTATTTTAATATCAAAACTATCTTCAATCTCCAAAATATTTTTAGATTATTCAAACTATTTTCAATATTCAAACTATTTTAAAGTTGGAACTATTTATACTTAAATCGTTGATTTAAATGCGAATGTGTTTGATATGAAGGTATAACCTATTTTTAATTCGAATATGATAATTGAAGCGAATATGATATTTTGAAGCGAATATGATATTTCGAAGTGAATATGATATTTTGATAGGAAGTTTGATTGTTCTTTGAAATGAAAAAGTAACGACCGGTGTGTAAAATGGCATTTGGTTTTTAAAGAGACTAGGCCAATTATTGTTATACTCTCGGTCAGTACCGGAACCACTTTAACAACAATGTACGTGGAGTGTAATGACCCACCTGTTTGGACGGTTTCAATCGACAATAAACCACACATGTCTAACTCAAACCATTCAAAAGGGAGGATTGTCAATGAGGTAAATAAGAAAATAAGAGAAAAGAAAGAAAAACGAAACAAAAAATCTCACAGTAGAATAACAAAATATAATAAACAAATAAACAGTTAATGAAGCTGTTTTATAATATACATATGATTACACAATTTTTACAACAATCAGAGTACAAACAACGACATACCAATAATGCTGCAGCGGAAAATTACTAATAATATAATATACCAAACTCCCTCTTCGCCCTCCAGAAATAAAGTCTTCAACGCTGAAATGCTCAAGCAGACCCGAGCGTAATGAAAAGACAAAACACTCGAATATAAACTAAAAGATCTTATGTAAGTTAAATCAACAATAAGTAAATATGAGTTTAATGGCTTCAGAGATATTTGGGGGATTTTAGACCTCCTATCCAATGTATAACGTGTGTGCAATAACTTAAGAGATGTTTCAGGATTTCCCATCTCCTAAGGATCCGTTAAACTATCTATATATAGTAGAATACGCTATATATGTAATGTCTATCAGTAAGTATTAAAATAGCGTTAAGGCGTTACCCATATCCCCCTTAACACATTTTTATAGGCATCGTAGTCTATACAGTACTGTAAACTCCACAGTAAACTGATGGGCTATCAGGGAGCACTCCATAGGTACGGCACAAACCAAAATCGTAGTGGGTTCAATAAGGCATATGAAGCGAGGCAATGCCCAGTTTGTCGGATTCTACCATTTTGCACGCCAGGACTGGTGGTAACGCATATCAGCTACTAACGCCCACCTCGAAACAAACTCCTATAATCAAATCGAGGGTAACCACCAATCAATCCTAAAGTAACGGATATGGTATCGAAGAAGCGTGTCCGATAGGAGGAGCGACCTCACTTGGCCCGGGATAGCTCCTGTTTTAGTCATATCAAGCTGACCCGAAGGTCAGGGCTACATTCTTACCTCATACCAGTAGCATTCGCCAAACCATCCTACATCGTCCTGGATTCTCCACCACATGCACAGTTGTTAAAGTGGTTTCGGAATTGGCAAAGAGTATGACAATATCCGACGCCGGTTTCTTTAACAACGAAACGCTTATTTCACACCACGGTGATTTTATAAAACATTTTTAATAATAGATCCAGAAAACAGTTTACACCTTCATATCAAGATATCTATATACTTATTCCAAATCCCTTTATACAAGTTCCTTTATAAAAATCCTTTAAAACCTTTATAACTCCTTTTTAAAACCATTATAAAATCCTTTATAAAAATCTTTTATAAAATCCTTTTATAAAATCATTATAAAATCTCTTACAAAACTTTTATAAATTCCTTACAAAACCTTTTACAAAATTCTAAAATCTTTTACAAAAATCTTTATCTATTAAAGTTATTATAAAAGCCTATATTTATTATCTAAATCAAAACTATATTAAATATACTAAATTAAATTTAAAATATATATATATTAAAACTATATTAAATATTTTATTAAATTAAATTTTACACTATTTAAAAAATATATTTAAAACTAAATAAAATTATAAGTTAAAATCTTAAATTTACATTTAAAACCATATATTAACTTATAATTTGAAGCCTTAAAACATATAAAATAAATTATTTTCCAAATATAAATTTTTTCCAAATAAATTATTAAATTAAATCTAAAAATCAAATTTATAAATCAAGCATACTTTACCATTTAGAAAATAATTTAAAACCGACCAACGGTGTCCATATATAATTTTCAACCCTATGGTCAAGTGATTGGGTATGTATCATTTCAACCCAAAATAGTTAAATTTCCTAGGTATATATCATTTCAACCCGTATCCCGAATCAATAATTTCCAATCAATAATATCGCTCAGGTATGTATCGTTTCAACCCATAACCATTTCCTAATCTATAAGATTATTCGGGTATGTTTCATTTCAACCCATAGTGATTTTCCTAACAACAAACTAAGGGAACTTGGAGTGTGATAACAACATATATAATAAACATAACATCCAATCGTCCAAAATGTCAACAAATAAACATCCATCACAATCAACATCCAAATCAGTCAATAAATCACAACAATTAACTGGTTATCAATATCAGGTATTTAACCACAAATTTAATTTCAAAATTAATTTAAATGGCAATTTAATTCAAATTAAATTTAAATGATTTAAATTACCAAACAACAATCAAAAAATTCTTATCTACTCATAAATTTAATTCAACTAACATAAGAAGGTTTAGTATTTTGTGAGTGAGTTAAATCACTCACCTTTGATTTATCGTCGATTTAAAATCCAAATAAAGCCCAAAATTTGAACTATCTCCAAAATCAACCAAACCAATTCCATGTTGTCCAAAATTTCGATTCGATCCCAACGCAAGAAACTACGTCCAAACCCGAGCTCGTATGAAAAAGTTATGAGAGTTAAAAGATTTAAAATTTAAAATTAAATTAAAATAAAATAAGGGGCATTATCAAAATTTACGTTACCTTCAGCAAACCCTACGCACGCACGAACACGCTCCAACCCACAACTGACATCAGCCGCCGACTATCATGACTTTGCCGAGAAAGATTCAGCCGCCCTCGACTAGATCCAGCCACGCCGCCGTCCTCTTCGCCCAAGACCGCACCCACGGTGAGCTCGTCGTAGCCCTCACCGCCACTAGAGCGGTCCACCGCCGCCCCCTCTTTTTATCAATTTTCAGCGATTTCGGGCCACTCTGACACGAACGAAGGCCACCGATCGCCTCTGCTCACCATCCTCTTCCAAACACCACTCCCCGATCGTCGAATGGTCGACGATCCACAGTCGATCATGAAACCCTAATATGGACGGTCGAAAATAAACTGCTGATTTCTGGCCAAACCGTGATTCGATTGCAAAAACTAATTACAGATGTAGATTGTGTTCGTTGAGAGGTTCGCAACGATATATTATTCGATAGATTTTGTGTAACGACCCACCTTTTTGGTCGGTTTAAAATCGATAATAAACCACACATGTCAACTTAAACCATTCAAAAGAGAGGATTGTTAATGGGGTAAATAAGAAAATAAGAGAAAAGAAGGAAAAACAAAACACAGAATCTCACAGTGGGATGACAAAATATAATAATCAAATAAACAGTTCATGAAGCTGTTTTACAAATACATTGGATTCCATTTTTACAATATATTAGAGTTTTACATACAGTAGGAATAAATAAATAATGCAGCGGAACAACATGATACAGTGGAATAATAATAATATAATACTAAACTCCGTCTTCGTCCTCTAGAAATAAAGTCTTCAACATTGAAATGCTTACGCTGACCTGAGCGAAATGAAATGACAAAACACTCGAGTCAGAACGAAAAGATCTTATGTAAATTAAATCAGCAATAAGTAAATATGAGAGTAATGGCTTCAGAGATGTTTATGGGATTTTACATCTCTTATCCAGTGTATAACGTGCGTGCAATAACTTATGAGATGTCCGCGATTTCCATCTCCTAAGGATCCGTTAAACTATTTATATGCAGTAATATACGCTATATATAGTGTCTATCAGTAAAGTAAAGTATTAAAATAGCGTTAAGTCATTACCCATATCCCCCTTAACACATTTTATAAATTTCGTAGTCTATACAGTAATGTAAACTCCACCAAACCTATGGGCTATCAGGGAGCACTCCATAGGTACGACACAAACCAAAATCGTAGTGGGTTCGATAAGGCAGATGACAAGGCACAAAGAGGCAATGCCTGGGTATGATGGTGGTAACGCATGGCCGCAGCTACCACCCACCTCGAAACAACACGCCCATAATCAAATCAAAGGTGGCCACCAAATCAATGACAAAGTAACAGATATGGTATTGAAGAGGTGTGTCCAATCGGAGGAGCAACCTCACTAGGCCCATCAATTGCTCCTGTTTTAGTCATCTCAAGCTGACCCGAAGGTCAAGACTGCGTTCTAACCTCATACCAGTAGCGTTCACGAAACCATCCTACTTCATTCTAGATTCTCCACCACGTACACAATTGTTAAAGTGGTTCCGGTATTGACAAAGAGTATGACAATAGTCGTCCCCATTCTCTTTAACAACCAATTGTTATATTTTACACACCAGATGGTTCTTTTACATTACAAACAGTTCATACTTCATATCAGAATATCATATTCACTTCGAAATCATATCACTTTCGAAATCATTATTTACCTCAAAATAATATTCACTTCCAAATCATAATCATTTCAAAATCATATTCACTTTCGAAATCATTATTCACTTTAAATCATATCCGTTTTCAAAATCATAACCATAAAAATTGGTTAAACCATCATATCGAAATATTCGCATTTAAATCAATTAAATCTAAATTAAAAAGTTCCAACTTTAAACAGTTTGAATATTGAAATTAGTTTATGCATTGGAATAGTTATACATTAAAAATAGTTTATATATCAAAATAAACATATCAGAAGTTGTTTATAAAATTAATATATATATATATATATATTTTTGGCACAAATTTTTTTGGTTCTTAAAAAGAAACAGTTTGAAAAGGTTCAATTATATGAAATGAATTTCTAGATCCAGAAATTCCTTACCATCAAGTTGATAAAAAGGGCCGAATTCTTGTTGATCAAAAAAATGAAATATGTATTTCTGTAAACTTCCTTAAACCTACTTTGCTTTGTTTTTTGTTTCTAGTATTTTTGCGAGATCTATGGAATTCATTACTTGTATTCCATTTTTAGTACTAGGCACTAGCCAATAGGTATACAAAAACAAAGAGAAAATCCTTTAGCTAGATAAGGGGTGGATGTAGCCAAGTGGATCAAGGCAGTGGATTGTGAATCCACCACGCGCGGGTTCAATTCCCGTCGTTCGCCCATCACATTATTTCAAATTCAAAAAATTCTATTTTCAATATTCCTATTTACGGCGACGAAGAATAAAACTATCACTATATTTTTTCCTTTTCCGACTTCTTCTTCCAAGCGCAGGATAACCCCAAGGAGTTGTGGGTTTTTTTCTACCAATTGGGGCTTTCCCTTCCCCACCTCCATGGGGATGGTCTACAGGGTTCATAACTACTCCTCTTACTACAGGACGCTTACCTATCCAACACTTCGATCCGGCTCTACCCAAACTTTGTTGATTCACCCCAACATTACCCACTTGTCCGACTGTTGCTAAGCAGTTTTTGGATATCAAACGGACCTCCCCGGATGGTAATCTTAATGTGGCTGATTTACCCTCTTTTGCGATCAGTTTCGCTACAGCGCCCGCCGCTCTAGCTAATTGTCCACCCTTTCCAAGCGTGATTTCTATGTTATGTATGGCCGTGCCTAAGGGCATATCGGTTGAAGTAGATTCTTCTTTTAAAAACCTCTTCCCAAACTGTACAAGCTTCTTCCAAAGCATACGGCTTTCTAGATGTATATGATGATATCTAGACAGATGGATCTTTATCTTATATGAATCATATGATGAAGTACCACATGAGTGGATATATAGGAATCCAAATCTGCCGAATCACTCATGTATGATCTTCTACATCCTAGGTCTCCCCGTTCCATCATCTGGCTTATGTTCTTCATGTAGCATTCAGACCGAATGACTCTATGAAATTACGTCGATACTTCCACATATTACGGGTAACGTAGGAGACATCTCTATTTTTCCCCGGGGGATCTTTATAATTACCACTGCTTAGCTTTCAATTCGCCTCTGACCATCAAATTAAATGTGAATAACCCGTCCTCCTCTCTTTGAAACAAGGGGCGCTTCCGGTTCTGTGCGTGCTTCAAACAATTTTGTCTTCTCCATATTACCATATCTCTAGAGTCAATAATTTTCTATGAGGAACTATTGAACTCAATCACTTGCTGCCGTTACTCAACAGTTTTCTGTTGAGGTCTATCCCATAGAGGTACTCAAATTGGATCAGTGATTGATTTCTAGGTTTCATCGTAAACCTAATTGGTTACTTCCAATTATGTAAATCAATAGTTCAAACCGCACTCAAAGGTAGGGCATTTCCCATTGATATAGGGACTTCTGTACCAGAAATAATGGTATCTCCAATTATAGCCCCTCTGGGGTGTAAAATATATCTTTTCTCGCCATCCCCATAATGTATGAGACAAATGTATGCATTTCGATTAGGGTCATATTCTATGGTTACGATTCTACCAGATATGTCTTTTTCATTCCGTCGAAAATCGATTTTACGGTATAGACGCTTATGACCTCCCCCTCTATGTCTTGCGGTAATGATTCCTCTGGCATTACGACCTTTACCACAATGATGCTGTCCACAGATCAAATTATTTCGTGGATTGGATTTCATTTGACTGTCTATGGCTCTATTACGTGTGCTCGGGGTAGAAGTTTTGTATAAATGTATCGCCGTGTTATTAAGTATTTTGCTTTAAGTTCTTTTCTCTATAAGAGGTGGAATAGAATAACCCGGTTGAAGCGTAATGATCATACGTCTGTAATGCATTGTATGTCCCATAATAGGTCCTATTCTTCTACCCTTTCCTGGGAGTGGGAGTCGATGACTATTCATAGCTATTACCTTGACACCAAAGAAGAGTTCGACCCAATGCTTTATTTCTGTCCTAGTTGATCCTGATTCGACATTAGAAGTATATTGATTGTTCCCCAATAATCGAATACTTTTTTCTGTAAATACTGCATATTTGATTCCATCCATAACTCCATTTTCTTCCCTATGAGTTCCAGTATCGATAAGAATTCTAGTTCTTACTGTTCATATGTTATGGTATGAATATACCATACCAATTCGTTATGTATGGATGATGAGATTCCATTGATACAGAGCCAATTCCAATAGACTTATTGAACGTTCCCATTGGCGTGCATCCAGCAGGAATTGAACCTACGAATTTGCCAATTATGAGTTGGGCGCTTTAACCATTCAGCCATGGATGCTTAACAGGGCTCATTGTACATCGTGAATAACCAAATTCCAATTGAAATGAAATCTTTAGGAGGAATCAATGAAAATCTTTAGGAGGAATCAATGAAACGATATCAATTCAAATCCTGGATCTTCGAATTGAGAGAGATATCGAGTGAGATCAAGAATTCTCACTATTTCTTAGATTCATGGATCAAATTCGATTCAGTGGGATCTTTCACTCACATTTTTTTCCACCAAGAACGTTTTATGAAACTCTCTGACCCCCGAATTTGGAGTATCCTACTTTCACGTGATTCACAGGGTTCAACAAGCAATCGATATTTCACGATCAAAGGTGTAGTACTGCTTGTAGTAGTGGTCCTTATATCTCGTATTACCAATCGAAAGATGGTCGAAAGAAAAAATCTCTATTTGATGGAGCTTCTTCCTATACCTATGAATTCCATTGGACCCAGAAATGAGACATTGGAAGAATCTTTTTGGTCTTCCAATATCAATAGATTGATTGTTTCACTCCTGTATCTTCCAAAAGAGAAAAAGATTTCTGAGAGTTGTTTCATGGATCCGCAAGAGAGTACTTGGGTTCTCCCAATAAATAAAAAGTGTATCATGCCTGAATCGAACCAGGGTTCGCAGTGGTGGAGGAACCGGATCGGAAAAAAGAGGGATTCTAGTTGTAAGATAGCTAATGAAACCGTAGCTGGAATTGAGATCTCATTCAAAGAGAAAGATAGCAATTATCTGGAGTTTCTTTTTTTATCCTATACGGATGATCCGATCCGCAAGGACCATGATTGGGAATTGTTTGATCGTCTTTCTCCGAGGAAGAAGCGAAACATAATCAACTTGAATTCGGGACAGCTATTCGAAATCTTAGGGAAAGACTTGATTTGTTATCTCATGTCTGCTTTTCGTGAAAAAAGACCAATTGAAGGGGAGGGTTTCTTCAAACAACAAGGAGCTGAGGCAACTATTCAATCAAATGATATTGAGCACGTTTCCCATCTCTTCTCGAGAAACAAGTGGGGTATTTCTTTGCAAAATTATGCTCAATTTCATATGTGGCAATTCCGCCAAGATCTCTTCGTTAGTTGGGGGAAGAATCAGCACGAATCGGATTTTTTGAGGAACGTATCGAGAGAGAATTGGATTTGGTTAGACAATGTGTGGTTGGTAAACAAGGATTGGTTTTTTAGCAGGGTACGGAATGTATTGTCAAATATTCAATATGATTCCACAAGATCTATTTTCGTTCAAGTAACGGATTCTAGCCAATCGAAAGGATCCTCTGATCAATCCAGAGATCATTTCGATTCCATTAGAAATGAGGATTCAGAATATCACATATTGATCGATCAAACAGAGATTCAGCAACTAAAAGAAAGATCGATTCTTTGGGATCCTTCCTTTCTTCAAACGGAACGAACAGAGATAGAATCAAATCGATTCCCGAAATGCCTTTTTGGATCTTCCTCAATGTCCCGGCTATTCACGAAACGTGAGAAGCAGATGATTATTCATCTGCTTCCGAAAGAAATCGAAGAATTTCTTGGGAATCCTACAAGATCAATTCGTTCTTTTTTCTCTGACAGATGGTCAGAACTTCATCTGGGTTCGAATCCTACTGAGAGGTCCACTAGAGATCAGAAATTTTTGAAGAAAAAACAAGATGTTTCTTTTGTCCCTTCCAGGCGATCGGAAAATAAAGAAATGGTTGA